>CM042018.1:131265493-133906990 GCA_023525975.1 Smallanthus sonchifolius
TTGAGTCAGAGTCTAGGTATAGTTGTCACTAGTGTCTCATGGTTTCGATATCCGAACTTTTATTAGACTTTACTGCAGTCGATAGGTACAATTGCCTGTTCTGTGGTTTAGTATTAGGATAGTCTAGAATTATTACTAGGGTGTCTAGGTTAAGTTTTTATTATATTTTTTATAGACCATTCCAAGCGACATCAATTTTTTGGTGCCGTTGCCGGGGATACTTAGGCGATAGCGTATCTAGCTTTGATTGAACTTAACTGACTAATTGTTCTTATTTGTGTTTTGAGTCGTAGAGTGTCTAGTTTTCTGTGTCTTTTGTTTGCTTTTTCGTTGTGCTTAGTTATTTTTCGTAGGTTTATTTTATTATTTTGTTTTATCTCACCTGCTACTTTGAGATGTATAGACAACGGTATAGCATGTTTGGAAGCTCATGGACTTATGAGGGGGAAATCAAGGCGGTAATGAATTACATAGAATCACACCGCCTGAAGAATCGAGAACGTTTGGTCTTCGATTGCAACAGGAACTTTGTTGGAACTGAAACTCGATCAGATGTAGTGATTCTTGAAACCCCATCACTGGAGACTATAACAGACGAAGTGCAAATCACAATGACAGAAGGTGAAGCACAAGTCCCACCTCCAGGTAAGTCTTTTGACCTTGATCTCAGTGGTGATGAATTCTATACCAATTCCTTGCAAGCTCACGCAGTTCCATGTGATACTTTACACTTGTCTTGTGAGATTGAGTCGGTGCAGGAAATACAGGTCGAAGAAACAATTAAGGAATAGCAAAGGAAAGTGCAGGAGATCATGAGCACTCGGTGGCACCTTATAAGTAAGGCCGAGCAACTGTACGTTCTGCAAGAAAATGGGAAGCTAACGGATGAGCTAGCAAGTCTAAGGCTAGCAGGAGAAAAAGCAGCTCAAGAACCGGAGACTTTAACGGAAGAGGTGAAACTCACGAGTCTACAAGACTCCGCACCAGACCCATCTCTGGTTTATACACCACAGAGTTGCGGGCCAGAACCCATCGAGGATGATTTCTTCAGTGATGATGAAGCATAAATAGAAGAATCTTCATATCACACTGTGGGTGATGGCCTAGGTAAGATTCGGAACCTGGTCTAATTGAGCAAATTTTTTATAATCCTAAATTTCCGGGTGACGAGCTCAAGTCTTCGAATGCCCTGGATACCTTACGCTTGTTCTTCGAGAATAATTTGATGCAGGATTTAGAAAGTGAAGACGAGTGTGTTGAAGAGGGGCTAGCCGGGTTGTGTGAGATGGAGGATATGAGTGAGGGTCAACCCGGCGAGCCACTAGATGAGTCCGAGGTTGAGAAGATCGAAGAGGAGCAGGTCTCATCCTGGGAGGATGAGTTTAGTGACAAGTTGGTGGACCTGCCAACTACTATTGAAGAAGGATTTGACCCACTTGATGATTTAAAGCTCCTTGAAGATTTGCTATATCAAGAGCAAGTGTGGGGATGGAAGAGGAGTTGCAAGTGAATGAGGTCATCAACGAACCATAATTGGAGCTGGTGTCGGACCCACCACATTGTACCAGCGAAAGAGAAAAAGACCCGTGGATGAAGCCGATAGTAAAATGCCACAAAAACCAAAGGCACCATGGGAAAGAGAAAGAAAGAAAGGGCATAGGGCAAGCTCGGGAGTGAAGAGACAGTAAAAGAAGCCGCACATTAATCTACTGATCAATAAAGTTGACTGTCTCCTTCACTATACATCACACCGCAAGTTTAGCCCAGGTAAGTTTAAGTATTGGTGGCCCGACCCGTTTGAATTTTTCAAATCAATTTTAAATTCTACCATCGGAGTGTGTCAAATCGGTGGTAGACCAATTATATTAAACGGGCCGGATGGGGGCGGCATAAAAGAGAAGCCTCCTGATCAGGTTTGTTTCTCCAACCCAAGTGTATAGTTTGTGTGAGTTTTATTTTGAGTATATACTTCGAGTCAGTTTAATACTGTTTGGGTTTGCTGTGAGTTTAATTATGCAGGTATACATCGCCCCACCCGTACTCAATCTCCATTCGGACGAGGTCGATGAAAATCTTATATTTCTGTAAAGGGCAACCCTACAGAGTGTGTGCAGCCGCTAATGGAATGTTATACGGTTGCACAAGTGGAAGAACGAAGCTGGATAAAATTATGCATACATTACCAGCTAAGTCTATTCAAATTTATTTTTGTATATTTTTGAGTCTTTGTTTTTATTTTTCGTCGTTTCTCGGTTCACATTGGGGACAATGTGTGTTTCAAGTGTGGAGATGGGAGACTACGTCTATCTTAGGTTTAGTGGGTCTGTTTAGATTGTTTTAAAATATAAAAAAAAATACAAAAAATGGAAAATTTTGAAAAAAATGTCCTTTGAGTTAAGAAGTTTTGCAAATAATAAATGGAAAATGATAGTAGAACTGGAAACTGCTGTTGAGTTTAAAAGAAAATAAATGATAGAAAACGCATCTGAATTGTGATGTTTTGGTAGACCCAGCCAACTTAAAAGCTTAAATATCATGTGAGTGTTCGTTAGGATTAATAATTGAATTAAATCATGATATCTTGTGGATTCTCATCTTAGGGGTGTCGGTAATACTGAAACTGTCAACATAGGGTGATAGGTACCACATTAAGCTAAAATTTAGAGGTTTTTGAAAAAATATTTGGCACACCACTCTCTTTTTATGAAAATAAATCCGAGATTCGGTGGCGCCCGCAATCTATAATTCCATTATTCATGAGCTTAATTAATTAGAATTATAAGTTTTGTTTATGTGTTACCCTCCGGGATGGCAACCTGGTTGAAATACCACTAAGCGACTCTTAAGTGCCTCATTGCTAGAACTGTAGTCTATGTGTGACCCTCCGGGATAGTGACTTGGTTGAAACACCTCTAGACAAGGTTCATTTGTTTAATTTTTAAAGCTCATTCATTTTCATCCATTCATACATTAATCACCTTAATTTCTAAAACATGTAAATTTTAGTTTATCGTGGTGGGTGAATCTATACGGTTTAACCCGGGCCTAGACATGACCGTGATACGGGATTTGGTAGAGATGTAGCTTTTGAGTGTGAGACCAATAGATTGATTGATATGCTGTATAAATATGATAATTAGAACACAAACGGGGGCTTGATAGTTGGCAGTTGGGTTTAATCGGAAAGAAATACCGATTATTGCTTTTTAAGGCGTGATTATATTTGTGCTAATAAGTTAATAAGATTGTTAAAGTGTTTTCCAGTTATGATTCCATTGTAGAGTTGACGTTGCCCAGACGGTCATTTAAAATAATAACAAAACCTAACCTAGACTCCTAAGTAATAAAAGGAGCACCTTCAACTAAACCGCACTGATAGGTAAGTGTACCTATCGAGTGTAGCACAGCTTAACGGTAAACCGAGCTATCGAACCCTAGAGACACTGTATAACTATACTAGACTCTGACTCGGACTAAAGATTGTATTGGTTTGGGGGTTGACTACACTAAATATTAACTAAGAATGCAATAAACTAAGGTCGACTCAACTAACCAGACAAAGGACAAAGATAATATCAAGAATGGGAAGAATATCACCTAGGTCGGAATCCTACTTGCAAAGCACAACTTCTATCGGTTATGGAAACTATAATGGATATGGGTTTCTAAGTAAACAACTCTAGACAACCTAGTGTATCCCTAATCACTCTCAGGGTGTCACCAACTAAGGAACCTAAAGATGTACAAACTCACCAGATTGTTGGATCACTTCTCAGGTATTTCCAACTATGACCAAGTACCCTAATAGACAGATTACCTCTCAGTCTCTCCGTCCACCAATACACTTGAAGAATGCGTGGGGTAATCTCAAGATAACAACTATGACACGAATAGCAACAATCACTAGACACCTAATACCGGCTTCCTCTCAGACAGCTGACACTCGGATTCCTAATGACGAAGACTAAACGACTAATTCTCACCTCTCGGGTATTGAACTAGGATACACACTCAACTCTAATCAGTAATCAAAGACAAGTCCTATGGCTACTACGTCTAGCAAACCACCCTAATCACAAACCCTAAGACCTATGACCAAGATACGAAGATCAAACTGGCAGACAACCACAATCAACACAAGGAATTGAAATCAAACACAAGATCAGATCTAAACATGCAATAACATCACAATAATCAACTCAAAATCTTCTGCAAAATCATAAACCCATTAATTAGAATCCAAAACCGATAAAAAATTAAACTTTAACAAGTATTCATCATTAACCTAGGCAATATATAAGTTCTAGCCTAGAATCATGCTTAAACAACCAAAACATAAGTAATAAATAAGATTCATGGTTTCAAACAATCAAATCAAAGATAAAAATTCAAACTTGCAAACCTAGAACGTCTAAACAACGAACGTGGAATCCAAAGCCTTCACCTTTTCACTCCGATTAACCTCCTATGCTCCAAAATCGCCCTAAACCCTTCTCTGGACGGCTAAAAATCGAACTCTCCAAAGAATGGACATAAAAATCTATTTAAAATCGAAATCTAGGGTTTTGTGAAAATTAGGTCCCTCGCATACCGCGAGAAATAATCCCAAGTCCTTCGCATACCGCGAAGGACAATTTAGTCGCGGCTGATTTTCCTTTCCCTCGCGTACCGCGATAACTTTCCTTCTCCTCTCTCGCGTACCGCGAGAGGCATAAATTTCCCATTTTCTTCTTTTGAATTCCCGGCTTCATTCTCGTACTCGATTTCTTCGGGATTTAGCTTCCTATTCCATACGAGCTCCTGAAAGTATACAATAGACTCAAATACAGACTTAAACAATTAAAAACTAATAAAAAACGCACAAAACACTAGGAATAAAGATGTGTGCTTTGCACTACATCAAACATCCCCACACTTAACCTTTTTTCGTCATCGAAAAAACTGCAGATGGAATCATAACTTAGATCTAGCTTAACAAACATCAATTACCAATTAGCAAAACATACTCACGCATTAAAAAGCAATAATCAATATTTCTGTCCGATTAAACCCAACACCAACTTTCAAGCCCCCGTTACGTGTTCTAATTCCAATTACCAAGCATATCAATCAATCTATGTAACTCATACTTAATAGTTACAGCTCTACCTAATCTCATCTCACGGTCATGTCTAGGCATAGATCAAACCATATAGATTTACCCTACCATGTTAAACTAAAATTTACAGGTTTTTAAAAATTTTAGTGCTAAAGCACTTTACATAAGCAAGCATATCAATCAATATATGTGCTAAAGCACTTTACATAAGCAAAGGACACAACCTAATGTAACCACATACCTAGGGCTAACATGGCAGGTAAATTTAGATAAGGCAATGAGTGGATTATAGATTCTGGGGCCACGGAACACATAATACACACGCTTGATTTTCTTGAAAATTACACTTAAAGCAGAGACGAAACACCTGTGGTTATCCCAAATGATGATTAGGGATGACAAAATAACTTGAGCCCAGCGGGTATACCTAAAACACGAAACATCCGGGACGGATATACCCAAAACCCAACGGGCAAGGGACCGGGTATGGATTAGGTGATACCCGACCCGATTACCTGAAACCACATACCAGTTTACCCGAACCATATACCCGAATCATATACCTGAAAAAAATTTATTTTCCCTTAACCCATGCCTATTAATGTTCCATTTTAGTTTGTTTATTATGTGAAAAATTAAATTTTCTTTTAAAATATGTATTTGATGATATTAATGTATGTAATTTATTTATATTTAATATGTTATTATAAATATAAAAATAGAGTCGTAGAAAAATACACAACACATACCTGATGGGTATTGGCTGATACTCGCAAATATGCCTGAAACCCGATACTAACAGGTATATCCGATACCCGCAGGTATGCCCGATACCCGACGGGTAATGGGTCGGGTATAGGACACGATTTTATAACCGGGTATGGCTCTGAGATTACCAATACCAGGCCCGAACCCGCCCCATTGCCATCCCTAATGGTGATAGTGTCTCGGTTAAGGCAAAGGGAGAAAACGCCCTTATAGGTGACACCAAAATCAAAGGGGTTTTATACATACCTGATTTTAATTGTAACTTACTTAGTTAGCAGATTAGCTAAAGATTTGCCAAGTGTAGTAAGTTTTGCTCCTGATTTTTGCTATATGCAGGACTTACGTTCAAAGAACCTGATTGGTGTGGGTGAATGCGTGAATGGTCTATATCGGATGGGCATGGTGATAAGAGAAAGAAAAGCCTTGCTGTCAAAGACGGATGAAAAAGTTTGGCACAAGATATTAGGCCATGCATCATACGATAAATTGTGTCGAATTGGTTTTTTTGAAAGTATTTTTTTCTTTTTAATGTTAAAGACAATGTTTATGATGCTTATAATAAGGCTAAACATACTCGTTCATCATTACAAAAGAGCTATATTAAAACTATGGCTTGTTTTGATTTGGTTCACTATGATATTTAGGGGAAATATCATAAACCTACCACTTCGTTTGCTAATTACCTTTTTACAATTGTTGATTTTAGTAGAGCGACGTGGAATTACCTCATCAAACGTAAAAGTGATGCAAGTGAGTGTTTGATTAATTTTCAAAGAATGGTAAAGACACAATTTTGGAAGCCAATTAAAACGATGCATTGAGTCAACGGAAGTTAATTCACTACAAACCAAATGATGACTTTTTATGCACAAGAGGGGATTTTTTTGGAAACAACGTGTCCACATACCCCTAAAAAATGGGGTTGTGGAACGAAAGCATCGACGCTTACTCGAAGCAAGCTTGGTAAAGAAGTTTTGGGGAGAGTGTGTATAGGCGGCCACTTATATCATTTACCGATTACCTTGTAAGACCATAAAAACAAGACGCCATATGAGATTGCCTTCAACAAACAGGCCGGTTATGAACACATGAAAATTTTGGGATGCCTAGCCTACTACCGGAGCACAGAGACAAGGTGAGACAAGTTCGAATTAAGGGGAAGACCCGATGTTTTTTTGGGTTATCCTCAAGGAACCAAAGATTACAAGATATACGATATCGAGCACGGGAAGTTCGTAACATAACATGATGCAAAGTTTGTAGAAAATCACTTTCTTTTCATAGAACTCAAAGCAAAAGTTGACGACAAGCAACTTTTTAACCTCCTGCCGATATTGAAGAAGTCCTCGTAGTTGAGCAAGCTGTCAAACATGAACCCGCCGAAACGAATATTGGGTATAATACAAATATCATTGATTACGGTTTAGAAGTGCCCGAAGACACAGGTAGTGAAGGGACTAGACAAGAATCGTCGACCCCTAACAATCAAACAGTTTCTAAGGCCGGATATAGGCCGAACACCAACCCAACCAGCAGCGACACAAGTGATCATACATGAGAAAAGAGAACCGTGTCAAAACCAAAGTGGCTTGATGGCTTCGATGTCAAGTTACCACCATTTGTAGACCACTCACGCTCCACATGCGATCTGTCTTTTCCCTCTTACCAACTATGTATCTTATGAAAAGTTTACTAACTTGCATAAAGTTTTCCTTGTTGCCATCACATCATGTGATGAGCCAAAAATTTTCCATGAAGCCATGCAATATAAGAAGTAGATAGAGGCCATGAAAAGAGAAATTAAAGCTCTTGAAGAAAACAAAACATGGGTAGTAGAAGAACTACCGAAAGGCAAACGCGCTATCGATTCAAAGTGGGTGTACAAGATAAATTATAAACCAAATGGCGAGGTTGAAAGATACAAGGCACGCTTAGTGGCTAAAGGATTCACCCAAATGGAAGGAGTCGACTTCCATGATACATTTGCACCGGTTGTTAAGCCAGTCACAATAAGAACCCTTCTTGCAGTTGCTGTAAAAAGGAATTGAACCATCCAATAACTTGATGTCAATAATGCCTTTTTGCACGGTGACTTAAAAGAGGAGGTGTATATGAGAATCCCACATGGTTTCTCCAAGAAAGAGGATACGAGAATATGCAGGCTCAGAAAATCTCTCTACATCTTAAAAACAAGCTTCACGAAATTGGTATAAAAAATTTACCACCGCGTTAATCGATTTTGGTTTCACTCAATCGAAATTCGACCACTCGTTGTTCATCTTCAAATCAGGAGACCGTTTTGTTGCCATCCCGATTTATGTTGTTAATGTGATAATTGCATGTGATCACTTTGACAAAATCTAACAAACAAAAACTTACCTTGACAAGTTCAGTATCAAGGTTCTTGGCCCCTTAAAGTATTTTTTGGGAATTGAGTGTATGTCCAGATTCAACTCAGAATACCATGTGACATCCGACAATTTCAGGTTAACTCCATTAACACAAACATCATTATCTCAAACATTCATTTAGACAAACTCGGTTATCACAAACATTCACTCATGCATTGCATTTAATTAGGTTAATTAAATGTGTCAATGGTTTACACAAACACTCACGTAATGGTAATTTGTAGAATTACCGGATCACACACAAGTCGAACCCGTAACGTTGGTGAACTAATAAAAATAATTACGAATAATTATTTTTAATATAAATTATGTGAATTTATATGTTTAGTGATTTATCTGTAAATTATGTGAACTTTCATGATATCGCGTAGATTTATCAAACAATCATTTTGTTAGTTATTTTTATAGAGGTGGAGTTTTTATAAAAATAATACTCAAGGGTTTTAATTGTCCATTAGTAAACTTGTTTTAAAAATAACCCATGGATCATCTAGATAACCCATGGATTACCCATAACCTATGTTTTAAACCCATGCATATTTTATATATATAATTTTATAAAAAATAAAAATAAACCCTAATTCCCCTTCACTCCTCCTTGCCGTCGCGACTCAAGACCCCCCCCCCCCATTGTCGATTTCATCAAATCAAGCCAAACACCATTGATTCGAGCTTCAATCTTGAAATTGAACACGTATTCGGACTCCTCTAAGCGTTTCTAACAATCATACATAAGTCGTTTCATCCGATTTCGTTACTTTTTTATTCCAAGATTTTAGATTGAAACCCTAGTTCATCCAAACATGAATTTTTACAATAAAGATGCTGACTTTATCATTGTTCTACATGTATTTGATGATTTTATGGTTATTGGTGAAACCCTAGTTATAAAAATCATAACTTGCCTATAAAGGAAACTTTTTGTGATTTCTAGATTGCATATGTGATGTGTAGGATGCTTGTTATGGTTATATTTATATTAGTTAGATGGTATACAATTGTTATGGTTATATTTATATTAGTTAGATGGTATACAATTGATTTGGTGTTTTAAATTCCGTTAAACAAGCTTGAAATCATAGACTTTCTTAAAAAGGAAACTTTATTCGAAGTACCTGTTGAATATGAATTGTTTGATGATGTAGAATGTTTCTAATTAATTATATATAAAGTTTTGAAGCATGTGAAAGTATAGTTTTGTAGAAAACACGTGAATTAATCGTAACTTACCAAAGAAGGAAACTTTTTAGGTTTTGAAACTTGCATGCTAGCATTGAACTATATGATGTGATGAGGTTTATGTGTTACTTGTTACATGTGTTGTTGATTTGTGAAATTAGATTTCTAATACCTAGCTCGGTTTTGCAAACTTACTAAAAGAGGAAACTTTAATTGTCTAAAGTGTTTATAGCTTGCTAATTAGACATGTATGATATGATTTGATGATAGCTACATGTTAGTTAGGATATAATAACATGTTGTAACGTGTTAGATAGTTCAAAACACGCATGATATTCATAACTTACTATACTTGGGAACTTTGATTAATGTATGATTTGCATGTTAAGTTCAAGGCAATTAGTATGTGATATGGCTAACTAGGATAAGTAAGATTTATGTTATGAACCTATTGATCATGCAAACATGTTATAATTGATTAACATATGAAAATCAAACTTTATGTTCATACATTATATAAAAGTAGAAACTTGATGAACGTGCATGCGTAGACATAACTTGCTATGCTTGGTTAGTTATGAGTTGTGTTGCATGAAACTTGAATTACTTGTGTACTATGTGTTAGTATTCAAATCAAACATTAAATCACTAACGGGTCACCAACGGGTCGTCGGGTCAAACTTGTAAATCTTTTCTCAACACTTAAACAATAGTATTGTTTGGATACTAAGGGTTCATATCAACTTGCACGAACACACAATTATAGACTATGAATTATAGGTGGCAGTTAGAGGTTCAACTGTTTTACTTAACTTTCACTTGCATTCACACTCAGGTGAGTTTCATGGCTCCTATCTTTACTTACTTTCCTTTTTGGGGGAGAAAGCATGCACGCAAACATTTTGGATTTTGTATTATTGTATTATCGCTTGCTTACTAAAGTGCAAAAATACCAATAAGTCCTTACATTCTCGAACCGTTAGTATTGGAACATAGCGAGGTGATTTTGAGTAGTACTACTGGGTTTTGACAAGCGCCACCTGAGTTAGTCGCGCTAACTTGACCGGAGGTCGAACGGGTGTAAGATTAGCCTAGACATTTTCCATTGTTCGGTAGACATGGCGGAAGGCAAACAAACACAAACAGTCGGCTTCGGTTTCAAACACTTGTAGTAGCATGACATAGACTAGCTATATATCGGTATACATTAATTACATTATCTAGCAAATTAACATCGAACTTTTTATTTACTTACATCTCTATGAACTCACCAACCTTTGTGTTGACACTTTTAGCATGTTTTTATCAAGTCGCTAAGGTATTGAGCACGAGCATAGGACATGCATGGAGTCCCATCATTTTCAAACACTGAACTTATATTATTTATTTAAACTGCATGGTTTGGGCGCCTTGTTTTGCGCATTTTCTTTTACTTGCATTGGATTTTATTTATGCTTCTGCAACATTTTCAAACTTAAAGATTGTTGTCTCGTGACTATGAGCAGCAACGGTATTTTATTTAAATTCATATAAAGTCGTTCCGTGTAACTAATGACTGAGATCCTGGTGTGTCACGCGCCTCGCGGTAAAACCCCGCAGGTGGATTTTAAGGGTGTGACATACCATACCCGGGACCAGTACACACATATACAGGGGGAATCTGTGTATATGGTGGTGTAAACACTCAAACTAACCAAACAAACAGGTGGTGTGAAACAACAAACTGATTTAGAACAGAAAATTGAAGAAACAATAGGAACCGACATAAGAAATAACTTCAAATGCTTATGTATTGCTAAAACTACTTGCGAGTGAAAATTAGGGTTACAAGCCACACACACCCCCTAATTCTCGGACAAACTATTCTATTTATACTAAGAAGCAGGCAATTGCAACCAATGAACATGATAACCCAGTCGTAAGTACTACTTACGATTGGATTACTTATAATCGTAACCATGGTTGCAATCGCAACAAAGTTGCGATTGAAGTGAACTTACGATTGAGTATCTCCAATCGTAAGTACACTTTCAATTGCCACAAAATACTTAAACAAAAACACAAATCAAGAAATTATATTGGACAAGTAGCTTATCAAAAGCTTAGACCCTATATTCATGTAGCTTGAACGCCCGATGGTTTATTTTAAGTCAACGAAAGTATACCTTGGACATCTTCAAGATAGTGGGCTAACCAGATGTTGTCCAAGTTCGTTTTCGATGGAACAAAGTCTAAAACTAGATGAATGTAGTGAGAGTGAGAAAATTGATGCCACACAATATTGCCGATTTTTTGAAAGATTACTGTACCTACAAGCAACCAGACCGAACATCGCTTACAATATGCTGAGCCAGTTTGTATCTGGCCCACGTAAGGAACATATGGAGGTTATTGTTCGTGTTCTACGATACCTAAAAACTACCCATGGACAAGGTATTTTTATACCGAAAGATGGAGGCTTGAACCTTGTGTCTTATTGTGATGCTGATTGGATAGGGTGTAAAATCACTCGGCATTCTCGAACAGGTTATCTGCTGTTATTAGGTGGTGCTCTAGTGTCATGGAAGACTAAAAAGCAATCTGTAGTCTCATGATCATCAACTGAATCTGAGTATCGTGCTATGGAAACCAAAGTAAGTGAAGTATTATGGGTACAGTGGTTGTTAGCTGAATTGGAAGTTTCTTCAACAAATGCAACGCCACTATTTTGTGACAACATTGCGGAAAAATACATTGCTAGCAATCCGGTCTTCCATGACATTGAGATGGATTGTTATTTTGTTTGGGAAAGAGTGGAGTCCAAGGAAATTTTGCCTCTACATATTGATTCAAAGAAGCTGATTACATATATTTTTACTAAGCCATTGGGAGCACAATAGCAACGCATTTTATTTGACAAGTTGGACGTTCGTGATCTCCATGCTCCAACTTAAGAGGGTGGTCCAACTTAAGAGGGAGTATTGGAGTTAACGTGTACATGTGTCACACCCCGCCTCAGGCTACCTGCTTTGATTTCAGAGTTTTTATAAATATAGCGGAAGTCTTTTTCAAAAGGATCGGTTCAACATTCTGTTAACCTCAAGGGTTGTAATTGTAAATATCAAAACCCAGTTGAAAAACAAAAGTCTTGTATTTACTTTATAAACACAGGGATTTAAATACCCTTTCATTTTGATTACAAAACAGAGTTTGAAATCAAATACATCTCTTGTCTCTCATGGACAAGTTTAAGCCACCGAAAATAGTACTATCCAGGGTTGATTAATCCCCAGGTCCTATTTTCTTTTTCTTTAATTAGGATTTCCTCTACACGAGGCCTGAGAATACAACGTGGAAGTTATTCTTTTCACAGGTCAGATCTCATGTCTGCCTGCATCCCATTTCCATCACAATTTATTCATTTCCTGAAAAACATTTTGAAAATAAAACGTCAGCGCGAACGCCGGTGAATACAATTATCTTGACAGAAAATCATTTTGGCACAAATAAGCATTAGTTCATAATCACAACTTTATGTTCAATCCACACATTCAGCAGACCCGTCCTGTTCTATCGTACCACAGTATACACTGGCGTCATGTCTTATAACAAGGGAGGTTTACCTCTGAAGTTGTTATAAGACAAGCACCAACCGTAATCTGGGAATTTCACCCGTGACCCGTGTATCCCTTGCAAGTTTTACGCATACCTATGGCCTGAATGCTTTGTTCATAGAAGAACGTTGAGCATTATTCCCTTAACCTTCTTTGGCCATTTTTTTTGTAAACGTAAATGTTTGACACATGTTTTGAAAGAGATAAAGTATCCACCTTGTAATAGGAATGAGCCTCTAGAGTTTGAAACTTATAGACTAGCTTCTTATCTTGTTTTCTCTAGCATCTTGACCTTTCTACGAGCGTTTCTTGCTTAATCGGGCACTACGAGGAGCGGGAATCGAACCGGAATCGTCGGGAGTCGTCTAGGAGAGTTCTGGAACATAATGTGAGAGTTGGATTCGTGCTTTGGATGAGAAAAATGACTGAGGTCGATGGGCTATTTATAGGCAGAATATCCGGCCCGTAGCGGACCGCTACATAGGCGGGTTGCGTTCCGCCACCGCCATGGATGACGTCAGCCTTAAATGTCAGGTTCTGATTGGATCGTTTATGGTTTTGCGGCTAGCGGACCGTTACCGTGGGGTGTAGCGGTCTGCCACCATTACGCGTGGCAGATTTTGAGAAGTTTGCGGCTGGCGGACCGTTACCATCTGGCATGGTGGTCCGCCACGTGTACGCGTGTCACAAATGTGACCATAAGTCACTATACACGTGGCTTACCTGAATCATTTGCTTAGTCCCTACGTAGCGGACCGTTACCATGAATAGTGGTGGTCCGCCACCCAACCACTCAGGGTGTAGGTTCCTTGGCGGACCTCAACCAGCCTTTGTACACCCGTAGCGGACCGTTAGGGTTTGCCTTAGTGGTCCGCTAAGGTCTTTAAAATTTCCAAATTTTTATTTTTGACCCTACACTTTAATATAACTACATTCATAGTCCTTGGGGTTTATACCTTGGTCAAATCTTAGACATTTTTATGGCAAGTGTTACAACATGCTAATCCATACGTGTGCATGCTTATCACATTCTACCACATTTAGTGTTTATCATATTCTTCCCTAGTTAATAGCCATGTTGGTTCTAGTTTAGTGATTATCTCCAACGCTTGCTTCTCCAATATGTATCGATTACTTTGATCAGTTTTGGACCAATGGAATAAAACCAATAACTCTAATATGATATCATAGTTCTTTAACAATTAGAAATTTTGTTTGCTGGAATAAGTATAAATAATGTATTTGAACTTGTTTGTTTTCATGCCAGACTTGTATAGATGTTGTGACGTATAAAGAAATCTTTAAATCAATAATGCAAGACGTAAATAAAAGTTTCAACTTATGTTCTCTCTTTCATTAAACAAGTGACTAATATAGAATTGAAACCTTAGTCAAACGCAGAGACAAGGTTTTGATGATTTTAGTGTCATCAATATCTTTTAAATGTACTTGGCCGGATTGACTTGTTGATCAAACGAACAATAATATACATCAAACAAGTCAGGAGATACGGAGTGCACATTTGTTAAAGTTTATTTAATTCTAAGTATTTATGAACCTCATTGATTTTTAGAGGCTAAGCCCCTAAGCAATGGGTGGTTCCAAGGTCCAGGGGCGACCATGACCCGAAATAAATGCCAAAAGACAGTTTCTGAATATTCTAAATACGACGTTTCTTGTTCATTCTAGGGTACGAACAAAATTACACAGATTCATATTCTCTTATCTAATACATTCCATAGTTAACTACACAAAATAATATTGATTGTATAAATGATAAATCACTATAGATATATAACTTTTTTAAAACAATAACTTTTTACTCTTAAATACCGTTTATCCTGAACTTACACCAATTTTATAAGAGACAATCACTAATACCACGAGAAACGACAGGCACTAAAGATATATAAGTAAACATGTTATAAAGTTTTCTATAATTGTTTAATTCTTTTTTCCCTTTTACTGATATATTTAATATTGCCTCCTCGCCACCTCTTGTTTTATCTGGTAATCATTAACTTCCTCAATCAATCTCATGAATTCCCATCTACTTCCTTCCTCAACATTAAATATAATGGTTTGCAGACGTTTATGATAAAAGAGAAATCACGAAAGTACCATTTTATGTGATAGAAAATTACAGAATGTTATATAGCTATAGTTTAATTTTACTGACAAATCACATCTGTAGTAACGTTACGGGCATGTATACACGTGATACATGACTCGTTCACTTGTGCATTATGAGAAACCCGTTCTTTTATTTAGGGTTTTATTGTTTTACCTGTTTTTTATGTTCCTTAGTTTTGATTTATCTTCAAAATTTCAATATTGTTCAAGCAACGTCAAAATAATTTAATACATCTTTTATTAGGGGCATGCAAAAAAATCGAAAACCGAACCATATTCGTAATTGAAATAGCCGAACCGAGTTGTGAATTCGGATATCGGTTCGGTTCCTAACCATATCCAAATTGTGAATTTGGTTTTCGGTTCGATTATTGGATATACATTTTTTGAATTCAGTTTATTTGGTGAACCGAATATATAAGTGATAACTATGTATATTGAATTCGGTTTGGTTAACGGATAGGCCTAAAAAGAATAAAAACTGAATAAATCGAACTGAATAAACCAAAAACCAAACCGTTGAACACCCCTATCTTTTATATCTATACCAACTATATGGAATTATTATAGGATTGGCAATGGGACGGGTTTAAGAGGGTATTGGTAATCTTAGTACCATACTCGATTATAAAAGTGTGTTCCATACTGTTTTGGGTAAAAATTAACAAGACTAATTTTGTAACCAAACTTAGTTTGTGAGGTAGTGTGCTTGTAAAATCAATGTAAAACAATGTAAAAACGTAAAGAGTGACACGGTTGTTTACGAGGAAAGCTCTTGATCGTTCAGGATCTCCGTCATAAAACCTCGGGAGGTGACAATCGACACCTGCCTCGTTTCTTCAATAAATGACAAAGAATTACAGGCGTTGAGCAGCAAATGATCGATATCTAAGTGTTACAAGACAGATTGCGAGTGTATTCTATTGCTAAGTGCGTTGTTGTGTGTTTTCTAATCGACCAAACTGCTGATTATATACAGAGATTATGCTAACTAACTATCTGAGATTCCCGGAATCGACTTACAAATATGACCGTTGGAGGCCAATCCACGCGTCTTCTACACGTTCTCTTTGACTTCAAGAGCGATTCTTCAGGGATGAATTTGACTTCGCAAGTTTTATCTGCGTATTGGTCAAGATAGAAGAAAGATACAACGGTTAGGTAATACGTAAATTGAGGATACCGAAACCTGTCAGGATATCGAAGTACGTTGAAGATCCAGGATCCTTAGCTGTAAAATGACCCCTAACAATTGTCCCCAAATTTAACAGCTGTCAATTATATCGACATCTGTAAAATTTTAAAATTTAAATAGTAAATGATGATAGGGTTGCGATATGACCGTTCCCGATTTCCGAGGCGATTTAACCGTTGGCTTCTTGCAGGATAAATTCATTATTACCCTCTTCTTCTTCATTCCAACCTTCTCAAGACTTAAGCAGGTAAAAATCTTTATTGATTTCTGATTTCTTCTTTCTTTCTAATCTTTCACAGTCATGGGTAAGAAAATGACCAGGTCGACTTCCTCCATCGTCTTCGAAACAATAGAGGACTTCATTGATTAGGGGATCCTTGATCACTCTGATCTTGAACTTTGTTCTTTCACTTATTCGGAGATCAAACTCTTGAAATCAAACAATATTTTTCCTCAAAAAACAGTTTTTAGGCCTTTCGATTCCAGAACAAAAGCGGAATTGATTTCTAAAACATGGGTTTGCTTCCATAGCTATCATTTTACTCTAGGTCTGTCATATCTTTTTCCTCCACTCATCACCGAGTTTTTCAAACTTACTGGTCTTTGCTATTCCCAAATCATGCCGATGGTTTGGAGGATTTTAGCAACTTTGGAAAAGTTGAATCGTTCTCATTCTTTGACCATTGGCGTCCCTGAGCTAGCTTCTGTCTATAATTTGAGAACCCATGGTTCTTCTCGATTTGTTCTTCAGCTTAAGACAGGATAAACTCATTTGATTCTGAAAGCCACCCAAAATGATACTGACTTGAATGGAAAGTTCTTCTTTGTAAGGAGAGATTCAATCCCCGATGGGAAACATTTACCGCTTGAATGGGTTAAAAAGGGTAGGAAATAGCTAGGATCCCTGCAATTTATATTACATTTCACCTGCTGCTAATGATCTTTGTTTTATCCTTGTGTAGCTCCAAAATTTGCTGAATTAGTTCCTACAAGAAGTGAAACAGAAAAGAGAATCGAAGCCTTTTTAGAAATACATGTGGGGGAGAGATCCTTCCGTTCTGAGTCCACTGTCAGTGAAGCGACCTTTGAGACCCAGCATTCTGAATCTGAGATGTCTTCAGGTACAGAACAATTAGTATTTGTGTTACCAAAATGTTATGATTCTGAATAGCTTTATCTTTGTGTAGGAATCCCCAAGTCGAGTTCCCAGTTTGCTTTGTCTGATCTTGATAGCCTTTTGTCTAGGGCTGTTTTTATCAAGAAGGAAGGTTCCACACCTGCCACCATCAAGTCTTGTATCCCGGCCCTATGGTCTAAGGCTTCTGGAAGCAAAAAGAAGAAGACAACGGATGTGATGGATCTGGAATTCTTTGAGGGTATGGATTCTACTGAAACTACCAAGAAACTTCAAGGCTTGATGAACCTGGTAAGTAACTTTTTGGTATCCCTAAGTTAATGTTAGGATTTCTAAATTACTCATGTATTCGAATCTTGCAGGGTCTTGAGAAGCTGAACGCCAACTTGGCTGCGGCAGAGAAGAACGCTGAAGAAGCTTTGGAGAAGGTTGAGGATCTGGAGAAAATTGCTGCCAACAAGTCCATGTACTTGGAGAAAGAGATCCAAACTTTGAAGGAAAAA
Organism: Smallanthus sonchifolius; assembly: GCA_023525975.1. Taxonomy (NCBI): domain Eukaryota; kingdom Viridiplantae; phylum Streptophyta; class Magnoliopsida; order Asterales; family Asteraceae; genus Smallanthus; species Smallanthus sonchifolius. The sequence goes on from CM042018.1 coordinate 131,283,509, forward strand.
CAGCAGGACGATCTGGCTCAATCCGAGCAGAAGTTGCAGGAGACTGTGGATAATGCCAAGAGGTATGCGGCCATGGATATTCTTCAATCCAGGATCCAGATGGCTGAGCAAGCTGCTACTGAAGGTTTTGATCCTGTAGCCTGGGATCTTCAGGGATGACGTTCTTCTTTGGCTAAGATTGAAGGTGAAGCAGTGGAGACTAGCAAGGTTGCTGAGGATGTTGGAGCCGGTGATGGTGAAAAGCAAGCTAACCAGGGTAATGAGGGTAATGATGCCTAGGCCTGAGCCCTAGTATCCGTGGTTTTTCTACTTGATTGATCTTGATGGTACCTTTTAAAAACATTTTTTCTTTTGTGTTTGGGGATCCCTCCATGGGATAGACAATTTGCTAACTTGTGAACCGGGTGGATGGGTCCAGGTTTTGGATGAAGCCCGTATCACTTTCTTTTCCTGCATTTTAAATATTAGTAGATGGATGATGACTATCTACCATGATTGTTGCATGTTTGCTTTGAGATATTTGTAACACATACCTTTGTGGAGTACAAAGTCGGATATATATATACATACCGAATCAGCATGAAATTCAGAGCATAACAACTATTAGTTGTCCCCAGTGTTCAGTCGTTGAATACGTCGTAGGCTTAGTAAGTACACTTCGGGATCCTCGTTAGTTTTTAACTTGTTTAAGGATCCTGAGTCAGCATATTAATGCTAAGTTTTTGAGTTAACACATAAGTGTTACATATTTAAAATCGTGGGCCAAGCCAGAATACGTGGGCCAAGCCAGAATAACGTGGGCTAAGCCAATTACGTGGGCCAAGCCAGAATAGCGTGAGCCAAGCCAGACTTAAGTTAGCATGAAATTGCTAAAAACCTTAGGATTAACACGTCTGTTACTATCGTAGCATTCAAGATATAGCCAACAGTGATGAAATTATCAGCCACTGTTACATAGACTGTTCGCACCACCTTGAACTATACTTGAACATCGTGTGCTCCTGGCGGGGGTGTAGAAACCCAATCTACTTAGAAAGGCGAAAGCCGTTTAAACCTTTAAGGTATTCAGGATACCCAAACTTAGGAGAGATGACCAATCTCTTTCTTCTGTCGAGATCCCTGGAGATATTTCCTGTAAAACAAGAAATCTTGGTGAAGGTGGCTAACACCCCTCCGACACTCAAGTCAGTACTTTGATCAAGGATAATAAGTATAAAAATAGTCTGGGACAGAAGACATACCAGTTTTAGTTAGAATTTAAGTTTTAACTTACATAAAGTAGGTTTTGAGATAGATAGCGTTCCAGGATCTTGGCAGGATATCTCCTTCCATAGTAGCCAACCAATAAGCACCCTTGCCTTCTTCTGAGTCAATCGAGTATGGGCCTTCCCACTTTGGTGCAAGCTTTCCATCACTGGGATTGGTTATTTTGAAATGCCTTTCTTAATACGAGATCACCTACTTGGAATCTTCTAACCCTTATGTTTTTGTTGTATGACTTTGCTATTCTTTGCTGATAAGCTGTAATGCGAATTTTGGCAAGATCCCTGAGCTCATCCACAGTGTCAAGATCCTGAGCGAGAGCTTCGTTGTTGGTTTCTGAAAATTGAAAGTTGGTTCTGGCAGTAGGGATAACCATTTCTGTCAGGATCATGGCTTCTGTTCCAAATACCAAGGAGAATGGAGTTTGTCCCATCGCATTCTTCGTGGTTGTCCTATCTGGCCAAAGTACAAACGGTAGCTCTTCAGCCCATCTTCCTTTCTTTGCTCCTAATCTCTTCTTGAGGTTGTTAACGATGATCTTGTTACTAGATTCTGCTTGTCCATTGGCTTGAGGATGTACCGGGGTAGAAGTTATCATTTTGATTCCCCAACTAGCATAAAAGTTAGTTGTTCTCTTGCCAATGAACTGAGATCCATTATCACATACTATCTCCGCTGGGATCCCAAGTCTCGTCAGGATATTGCGCTTGATGAAGGAGATGACTTCTTTCTCTCTGACTTGTACAAATGCCTCAGCTTCGATCCATTTAGAGAAGTAATCCGTCATTGCTAGCATAAAGACCTTTCCTTCTGGTGCTTTGGGAAGTTTGCCAACGATATCCATTCCCCACTTCATAAATGGTCACGGAGAGGTGATTGGGTATAAAGGTTCGGCCGGTTGATGGAGTATGTTGTTGTGCCTCTGGCAAGCGTCACACTTTTGAGAGTAAGTCACAACATCTTTCCTTATGGTAGGCCAGTAATATCATGTCCTCGGGATCCTTGAAAATAGCGCTTTGCCCCAGTGTGATTACCACAATCTCCTTCGTGTAGATCTTTCAGGACTTCACGTGCTTCAGGATCTTCCAAGCATCTTAAGCATGGACCTGCAATTGATTTTCTATACAAAATATTTTCAAACATTATAAAACGAGACATCCTCATGCTAAAAGCCTTGTGGTTCTTTTCATCACTTGGGATTTTACCATCCTGCAAGTATTTATTAATAGGTGAAATCCAGGATCCTGGAATAGGTTCAAGATCCCGAATGTTTGATTCTTTTTCAGTGTTGGATACTTCATTCACCTTCTCGATTGCTGGGCTCAGAATGTGTATGATAGGTATTTTGGTACCTTCTGGTATTCTAAGAGCTGAAGCAAGGTTTGCTAAGGCATCAGCCTCAGTGTTATCTTCTCTAGGCACCTGTGTAATGTTAAGAGTTTCGAATTCCATGGATAATTGCTTAACTATTGTGAGATATTTGGCTAACTTCTCACCTTTTACTGCATATGAACCATTGAAATGATTAGCAATTAACAATGAGTCTACATATACCTGAAGATACCTGATATTGATATCCTTGGCTAATTGTAATCCTGCTATCAGCGCCTCATATTCAGCTTCATTATTTGTAGCCTGGAACTCACAACTTATGGATTGGGGTAATATGTCCCCTTATGGCGATTTTAGTATGATTCCCAGACCTGTTCCTCTTACATTTGATGCACCATTAGTGAATAAGGTCCATTCGTCCTTCGACTCTTCTAGTTGTTGGACTTCAAGATCTGCTTCGTGTTGGATATCACTGCTGAAATCAGCCAGAAAATCCGCCAGTGCCTGAGACTTTATTGTTGTTCTAGGTTCGTATATGAGGTCATAGGCGCTAAGCTTGACTGACTATTTAGCCATCCTTCCTGACATCTCTGGCTTTCTTAAGACATACTTAATAGGGTAGTTAGTCTTAACATGAATAACATGGGTTTCAAAATAATATCTTAGTTTAGTTGATGCCATTATTAAAGCTAAAACTAACTTTTCTAAATGAGAATAACGGGTTTCTACTGGTAGCAAACTTTTACTTACATTGTATACCGGATGCTGATGTCCCTCATGATCCTTGACTAATACAGCACTTACGGTGCTTCGGGATACTGCCAAGTATAGGGATAACGGTTCACCTTCTTCTGGTTTCATCAGTAGAGGAGCTGTTGACAAGTATTCCTTCAATGATTGGAGTGCTTGTTCATGCTTCTCTTCCTATTCAAATTTCTTGTTTTTCTTCAGGATGTCATAGAATTCCTTGCATTTTTCTGAGGATCTTGATATAAATCTGTTTAGTGCTGCTACTCTGTCGGTCAGTCTCTGGACATCCTTAGTATTTGCTGGGGATTTTAGATTGATGATAGCTTTGATTTGTTCTGGGCTGGCTTCTATTCCTCTCTTGGTCACCATGTAGCCAAAGAACTTTCCTACCCCCACTCCGAAGTGACATTTCGAAGGGTTCAGCATCATATTGTATTGGTCCCCATAGTGTCCCCAATCTTGTCTTTGAACATCATAGACTTCCACAAAACGTCCGGTACTGATGTAGCATCCACCATTGAGTCTATGTGCGGTAATGGGAAGGGGTCTTTAGGACATGCCTTGTTGAGGTCCGTGTAGTCTACACAAACTCTCCACTTCCCGTTCTTCTTCTGGACTACCACCACGTTGGCTAGCCACCTTGGGAATTTCACTTCCCTTATCATTCCAGACTTGAGAAGCCTTTCCACCTCTTCCTGGATGATTACGTTTCTCTCAGGAGCAAATTTCCTTCGCTTTTGATGTATTGGCCTGAAACTTTTATCAATTCCAAGTTTATGAGTTATGATATCTTTGGATATACCTGTCATATCTTCGTGCTTCCAAGCGAAGGTTGCTTTTCTGCCCCTCAGGAAATTCATGATATCTTTTTCAATAACTTCAGGGATATTGTTCCCTACCAGGATCTTCACATCTGAATTCTCGACATCCAGGGATACTTCTTTAACGTCCTGTTCTTTAGTTTCTAGAACATCCCTTGCCTGCTTCGTTAGTTGCTATGCTTGCCCAGTTTTGACAGAGGCTTTCATTGAAGAAGTGTAACAGTTTTTGGCCTCTTGTTGATCGTTGTTGATCTTCACCACTCCCTAGGGGGTTGGCATCTTGACACTTTGGTGATATGTTGAGGGTACTGCTTTCATGTCGTGTATCCAGGGTCTTCCTAGAATAATGTTATAACAAGATAAAGAATCGATAACACAAAACTTTTGTATAGAATTTACCCCCTCGGTGTAGATTGGTAGCTTTATTTCTCCAATAGTGTTCTTAACCTCTCCACTGAATCCTACTAATACTGAGGATTTCGAGATGATCTCAAAATCCGGGATCCCCATTCTTTTCAGGACTTCGTGCTGGATAATATTTACAGAGCTTCCTCTGTTGATCAGTATCCTGCGAATGAAGTGGTTTGCAATGTATAGTGTAATCACCAGGCCATCGTGATGAGAATCATGTACGTCATCTCTGTCATCTTCGTCAAAACAGATCACCTTTTCTTCAGTTAAGCTGGAGGTCCTGATAGATCTGTCCCCATTCTCTGTTTTCGCTTCTTTGGCATTTCTTTTTGCTGCAGAGTAAGAAGTACCACAAATATCAGATCCACCAGATATAAAACCTATTACCTTGGCATCTGGCGGTGGAGATTTTGCTCTTTGCGGGATCCTGTCTTGATTCTTGGTCTTGTTCTTTCCTTTACCCAGAAATTCTTTGAGATATCCCTTGCTCAGGAGATAGCTTATCTCCTTCCGCAAAGAAATACAATCCTCAGTTATATGGCCAAAGTCTTCGTGGAATGCACACCACTTGTACTTGTCCTTTCCCCTTGAGTTCTTCTCAAACTTGCGAGGCCACCTGGCTTTTTCTCCAAGATCCTGCATATCAAATAGCAAACCAGTTGTATCAAGAGAAAAACAGTATTCAGACAACATAGGATATTCTTCTTCGTCCTCGTCTTCTTCAACAACATTAACCCTGTGATTGTCCGGCTTAGAATACGGCTTGGATCTGTACGACCTGAAAGGTGCAGGTTCAGCTTTCCGGTTAGGTTGAGTGTAGCTTGTCGGAGCATTCACTCTCTGCTGGATCTTTTTATCATCTTCGAGCCTAATAAACCTCAATGCCCGGTTCCTGACTTCGTCAAGGTTCCTGCAAGGATTCATAACAAGGTCTTCGTAAAATTGAGAATCCTTCTGTAGTCCCATCTTGAAGGCCTGGAATGCAGTGGCAACGTCAAGGTTCGGGATATCCAGGGATTCCCGACCAAATTTGCTGACATAGTCTCGGAGGGATTCTTCGGGATTTTGAATTATCCTGTATAAGTCACTGTTAATCTTTCAAAACTTCTACTGCAAGAGAATTGATTGTTAAACATGTTAATTAAATGAGCAAATGAAGTAATAGAATATGGAGGAACATTAAGCAACCATTTTAAGGCTGATCCTGTCAAGGTAGAGCCGAAGCCTTTGCATAAGCATGCTTCCTTTAGGTCCAAGGGAATGCAGTTTATCTCCATCCGTTCCCTGTACTGCGCGACGTGCTCCTCAGGATCTGTAGTTCCATCGTACAACTTCATACATATTAACTAAAGAAGGATACAAACACTAATTTACATAAACTAGAATATTATAAACCATTCAAAACAACCAAATATCATACCATAACATTGTTCGAACCACAAAAACTAATATCAATATATACATACATATTAACTAATCATACAAACTAATCATCATAAACACAAATTACACACATACATACACATACATACAAACTAATCATCATAAACACAAATTACACGCATACATAGACATACACACAAACTACTCATCATAAACACAAATTACACACATACATACACATACATACAAACACTAATTTACATAAACTAGAATATATAAACTAATCACACATCTAAACCAAATTACATAAACTAATCACAAATTACTAATTCCATCATACATACAAAATACATACTCATACATACATACACATACATACAAAATCATAAAAATCATAGACCTAAACCAAATTTCATCACAAATTAGTAATTAATACGAGTAATTACCTTCACAAAGCTAAAAATCCAAGAAATGTTGAAATTCTTCAAAAACCTAACCAAATTAAGCAAAAAAAACTTCAAAATCTTGAACAATTAGCTAAAATATGAAACCCGGATGTTACCTCACCTTAAATCCTGAGAGTTTTGTGAAAATTGCTCCCAAAAAGTCCAAAAACCTTGAAATCGACGGAGAGAAGATTTTGGAGGAGTTTTGGAAGGTTTTTTTTTTGTAGAAATGAGGTTCTGACCGTTGTTTTTCCTATTTGTTCGCGCTGAGACCTATACTGACGACATGTCGTAGGTATAGGCCTGACTGTCGTCGGCATAGGAAGCCTATCCCGACGACAGGTCTCCCCTCCAAAATTAGGGTTTTCCCTATCCCGACATCATGCCGTCGGTATAGGGTGACCTATACCGACGACATTTGTCGTCTGGATAAGCGTCGTCAGTGTAGGGTCAATTCCTTGTAGTGCCATTGGTTTGTTAAATATTACCCGTTGAGATTTTCAAATACATTTCTCACTATTTTGATTATTAAATAATGTTAGTAACCAAGGAAACTAGAAATATAAAAAAATAAAATTTAGTGGATTTATGTTTTAGGGCCATGTATGGTTTGGGTAAACGTGTATTTATGTTTTAGGTAGTCGGGTTAGATAACATCTAATACTATACCCGTATCATAACCGTCCCATACCCACGAAACTTTTTAAAATTAATCTCATATCCGAATACTCAGACCAATATTACCTGTCTCAAATGTTTTGGATTAAGAGTTTACATGTCGGATACGAGGTCAACCCTAATTATTAATTATCAATACATGTCTTTTAGCATATAGGGGTGAGTCCCCCAACAAATAATTTGTAATCCCAAACAATATTCTAGAATTGCCATTTAAAGTTTTCCATGTTAACGACTATGAGGATATCACGTTCCAGAAGGTGACATAACATGCACATGCCACTTAATATAGAGAGAGCTGGGCTGTTATGTAGTTTGCTTTCTTTGTAAACAATCATCTCATACGGCAAAAAAGGTCACCGTGATTGAAACGTAACATATTTAATGTCCGCTTCTGTTTCAGTTCTCGTGATTTAAATTTTAAAACCCTTAAAATAAGTTATATATTTTACTGGAACTAAACCGATAAAAAAAACAACCTTAAAACAGTTATTACTTATTGCAACATGTTCGCTTCTAGTTAAGTGGCGTAATGTAGACTGATCATTTCACTGACAGAATCTTGACTTCAAAAGAATATATGATTTTTACAATTTAATTGGAAATTAATTACAAACATTAAATTTCACCTCCCTTCTCTTTGGAATCATTGTGTTGCATAACGAAACTAGTCGGGTAAATGAACAAAACTTTTAGTGAACTGTTAGTAAGTTGTTTGTGAACTATTAGTAAGTTGTTTGAAAGTAAGTTCCTTTACGATCCATTTTTTTTTAATAAACAAACGAATATGAATAAAATATTTTATTAACTTATTTAAAAGGAACAAACATAAATACATGTCTCATTCGCTCATTTATGTTTGTGAACATTCGTTTATTGTTTACTTACTTTCATTCATTTACGTTGATTTATGTTCATTTATTTATGCTATTTTTTAAGTTTGTATTTGATTTAGTTTTTGAAACATCTAATGATATTTAGACTTTAATTTCCGTATTGTTATTTACTTTTAAAATATTGTATATTGTTGAATATGTGATGATACTTTCATTTTCTTAATAAATGAACGTTCATCTAATTGATTTACGTCGGGTAAAGTTAAACGAACGAACAAGCCCTTGTCGTGTTTATGTTTTTTTTTGGCCTAAGTAAAACCATCTGCTCATAATTAAGAACACTTTGCAATCACCATATGCTATAGATCTGCTCATAATTAAGAACACTTTAGAGCCAAAGAAGCCATTCAATGAGTTCTTTCATGGTAAAGTTGACCTATAAAGTCAAAATAGCATAAAGTCAAAGTCTTAGTTCTAGAAGTGGTCACTAATGCTTTATTGTTATTTGGTGGAAGTTGAGTGAAAGATATGTTTCTAAGCAACATTAGTCGGGTATGCAAGCTGTGCACTCCCTTTTTATACAAATAAATTTATGGTGTTCTCAAATTTCACACCAAAAAGAACATAAACAATCATCAAACCCTTTCAATTCTCTCTAAAAATGTTGTTTTTTCTTACCATTTTGTCTTCCGTCCCTCTATTATACATTCTCTACATTCTGATCAACTTTCTTGACACAAGAAGGCATCAGAAATGTTACTTACTGGACTACCAGCTTTACAAACCCTCCGATGACCGGAAACTGCCAACGGAGTTCTGCGGTGAAGTCATCAAGAGAGCTAAGAACCTCGGTCTAAACGAGTACAAGTTCCTTCTCAAAGCCATTGTAAGCTCCGGCATTGGTGAGGAAACTTACGCTCCGAGAATGGTGTTTGAAGGCCGTGAAGAAAACCCTAGTCATCAAGATGCAATTGAAGAGATGGAAGAGCTTTTTGAGTACATTATTGGAAGACTTTTCCGGCGAACAGGGGTTTCACCGACGGATATTGATGTGTTGGTGGTTAATATCTCGATGTTGGCGTGCATGCCCTCGTTATCGAGTCGAATCGTGAACCGGTATAAGATGAGGGAAGATGTCAAGACCTATAATTTGTGTGGGATGGGGTGTAGTGCGAGTTTGGTTTCTTTGAATGTTGTTGGAAGTATTTTCAAATCAAAGAAGAACCAGCTGGCCTTGGTGGTGACATCTGAATCTTTGACTCCGAATTGGTATATCGGTAATGATAAATCGATGATCCTTTCGAATTGCTTGTTTAGATCCGGTGGGTGCGCGATGATTCTTACGAACAAGCCGAGTTTAGCTCATAAATGCATGTTGAAGTTGAATTGTCTTGTCCGAACCCACCACGGGGCAAAAGACGAATCGTACGGGTGTTGCATACAGACTGAAGACAGCGAAGGTCGGATGGGGTTTCATCTAGGTAAATCCCTACCTAAAGCCGCAACCCGAGCCTTTGTTGAGAATTTAAAGCAAGTCGCTCCGAAGATCTTACCGATCCGCGAGCTTCTACGGTTCGGTATCCTCTCGGTTACCCTAAAATTGCTTCATAGGGGTCAAAGAAAGGCCGTAGGGTCAGCGAGACCCGTTATTAATTTTAAAACCGGTGTGGATCATTTTTGTCTCCACACCGGTGGAAAAGCTGTGATCGACGCAGTCGCTCACAGCCTTGGCTTAAGTGAATATGACATCGAACCGGCGCGGATGACCCTACACCGGTTCGGGAACACTTCAGCTAGTAGCGTTTGGTATGTTTTAGGGTACATGGAGGCCAAAAAAAGACTAAAAAAAGGTGATAAATTGTTTATGATAAGCTTTGGGGCAGGATTCAAGTGCAATAGTTGCATGTGGAAAGTGATACGTGATCTGGAAGGAGTAGAAAATGTGTGGAAAGAGTGTAATATTGAAGACTACCCACCACAAACCCTAACCAACCCATTCTTGGAGAAATATGGTTGGATCCAGGATGAAGATATTAGCACCTTCAAGATACCAGAGTGAAATTACATTACAAATCAAGGATAAAAAGATCATTTTACTTTCGTAAATTCATTATTTTGTTTATAGTTAAAGAAACTGTATAATTGATTGTGTGTATTTTACTTTCTTTGTATTGTGTTATGTATTGATGATATCCAAACTTTACTTTCCTAATATTTCTAACCTTTTAATTAGGGTTTTAATTGTAACATACAACTATTTTCCTCTACATAGTTTTATGTAGTCAAGGTTAATAATTTCAAATATATTTGTTTAACATGTGTACACGAATTGCAAAATCTAGGTCACTCGCTTTTAAATTGGTCTGACTCAAACATTTTCAATATGAAGTTCTGTTCTCATATGCAACCAATATGCATAAATGTTGATAATATTTGAAATCAGATATTCCGTATGAGTTGCGTACTAATGTTGACGTGGATTTCTCTAAGATTTTGTATATTATGATTCATATTATCGTATGTTTTTTCTGTTACATATCATTTAAGAGGAAAAATAAAAATTTCTTTAAAATATGAAGTGTTTGAATACCCGAGTACTTGTTTGTTTCTCCTAAAGTACAAGTAATCAGAGCATTTAATTATCTAAAAGTTACCAAAAAATTAGTACATAGATATAAATCATGATATATCTGGCATGAATTTATGAAAGTGTGTTTAATTTTGAAAAAGTTGTCTCGTTTCTTATACATAAAAGTTTCAAAGTATAGCCATTAACATAACATCCTTCTAGCCAGCTTTCTTGTGGTTTGGTATATGCATTAATGTGGCATTCATATCGTGGACCCTTGTCACGTTCATGGCAATTTATTTTTCGTCATTGTTAAGTTCATTTATTATTTAACTTTACCAATCTTTTACCAACAATGTACATAAGTTCCTATACGGTGTGATCAAAAGAGGATGAATATCCATTCAATAGAGATTTCCAACTAATTATGTTGTTTCTTTTAACCGGTATTAATGATGATCAAAACAAAAACGAGGGACCGATGGTCCATATAAGTTTTATTGATATGTAAGAATCATTCATACAAAAAGCGACCAAGAAACATAAAACCCAATGTGGGTCGTGTAAAGGATGTATGATCACCACCCTTTCTGTCAAACCTCATCAAAATACGCACATGATAGAAAGAAACACGTTAAAGGACCGACGGGTACCTTTAACATAGCTTGATGTGTGGAGAATATTTGCATATGAATAACCCATGCTTCAATTTTTGTAAAGTTGTGTGTTTTTTTATGGTGTAAATTTCATGTACTTTGGTATCAAGTCAACAACTTATAGGTGAGCATTTAAGAGGAGGTGAAGTGGATCCGGCAGCCCCTCCCTTCCCAGTTTACAAGGGATGGGGTGGAATACATCCCGCATGATGTCATCCCTTCATAGCTCCCGATTCAATCAAATCGTTCTTGCTTCGGTATTTAATCGGCTTGGCATTCCCGACAAACAGTCCCCTCCATCCCGATTTACACTCCACGTCATCGCTACCTCAGCCTCTCTCCCTTCCCTTTCTGAATGCACTCCGGCTACCCTAATACTCACTTAGTACGATGATAGCTCTTGTCAAAATTTTGTACATCTTCCGACCTTGCAAATGTTTTTTTGGAAAAATATTTTTTCCCCTAACGTATATTGTTTTATAATCGCTAAAACATGTCTTTTTTAATAACAATTTTTAAATCTAAATACCACATGAACTTGTATTTGAAATGATATGAACTCATATTATTTTTTTTGTATGAGCCAAACACCATACACCAATACCACTATATCACGGTCCCTAAAACAAATCTATTCTAATGTTTTTGTCGTAACCCTATCTTGAGATTGGGCCCAACTTTTGGGTTTGTGTCGACTCCAGTATAGCCTTGCTAGAAACAATAGGTAGAAAAATACCGTTTTCCATGACCAATATTTTCTAAGAAAAATAAACTTAACTAGTTGGTAAGGTCGTTACTAAAATCATCTAATACAAATGTATCTTTAATACATAACATTAAAGGAATGTTCACTTGGAGAGGGGGATCAAATAAAAAGTGAGTTTTGCCTAAATAGACTAAAAATGATTTTTAAATACTCGATATCCGGCTCATACGAACTCTAATTGAACTCATTTCTGCGGCATTGGAACCGGCTCGTTTTCTATCTTAACTTTAGGGTTTAGCTTTTGGGTTTTAGCATTTAGGGTTTAGTTTTTAGGTTTTAGCTTTAAGATTTAGCTTTAAGGTTTAGTTTTAGGGTTTAGGCTTGTGGGTTTAGCTTTAGGTTTTAGCGTTTTTAGCTTTTAGGTTTAGCTTTTGGGTTTAGCTTTTGGGTTTAGCTTTTAGGGTTTAGCTTTTAAGTTTTAGCCTTAGGGTTTAGCTTTAGAGTTTAGTGTTAAGGTTTAGGGTTTAGGGATTCGTGTTTAGAGTTCGACGAGCCGGTTTCAACGCCACTGGAATGAGTTCAATCGGAGTTCGTTAGAGCCGGATATTTAATTTTTAAAAAACCTTTTTAGGTTACTTAGGCAAAATCTCCTTTTTAGGGCATCCTTCCTTTTTAGGCTTTGCGGTGATGCGGAAGAGACTGCCAACCACTTACTTATTTCGTGCTACTTTGCATCCGTAATTTGGCAATGGATAAGTAGTTGGTGCAAAACCCCTCTGGTTTTCGCCTTCTCGGTGAGGGATCTGTTTGAGATACACAAGACAGCTACAAAAAGCGAAACTCAAAAGAAAATGCTTCATGGAATTATCCTCACGACTATCTGGTGCATATGGCGAGCAAGAAACGAGACTCATTTCCCTAATAATCCAACAAAAGTGGAGAAAATAATTGAAGACATCAAGTCGCTCGGTTTTCTATGGTTAAAAAATAGATCAAATCACAACTCATTACAATAGAAAGATTGGTGTAGTTTCAACATAGTATAATTTGTATACGTCCCTTTCTTTTAGTGTATGTTCCTGCTTGTAAGTTTGTTATCCTAGCTGATGCTAGTTACCGGGGTTTGTGACCCAGTGGCAGATACAAAACCTCTTAAAGCACCTAGCTAGATTTGAAGGTGTTGGATTCAAGTCCCACATAAGTAAAGAAATTCATCATTAAAAAAAAGCTTATGCTAGTTTGTCTTTGAATTAAAGTTTGCCTTTCAAAAACAATATACATAACATTAAACATAGATGATGATACAAAAATCAAACACAACTATACAAGAAATATTCAAACAATCAAGTTCAATAAAAGCTAGTTTTACACAAAAAAGCAAATAATCTAAACCAAAATGAGTCATTAACAAATTAATTATTTAAAAAAAACACCAAACTAAAAGGTTATATATTAATTTGGATGTATACATATGTTCTAGAATTAAATATTTGTAATCAAACTAGGGGTTTACCCGTGCGATGCGACGGGATGTTGTAATATGAGGTTTCTGTAAACAAAATAATGTTGAAGTTGCGTTGTCAATTTTCGATGATTTATAAAAGAAGGAAAACGTGTTGGGAAGAGACTCGAACCTGTAACATCCTCATAAAATTGTTGGAAATGAACGAACTTTAAATAAAAAGACATCGCAACGTAGATACAAATTATAACTTCGCAACACTATATTTAGAATTTTACAAAACATTATAGATGAAAAGTTATAAAGGAAAAGAAAAATAAAATATATTTAACCCGACTCGGTTTTGAATAAACTTTATATCAAAAAATGATTAAAATAATCAGGTCGTAACGGTATATTCAAAATTTCCTAAAATATTATATTTTAAGAATTATAAGAGAAAATTAAACTATTTTTAAGTGGGTGACACTACGCCAAAAATGGGCTACGGCCACACTTTTGTTGAAATCGCCCAGCCACACTTTCGATTAAATGTATGGCTAAAGGTCACTAATCCTAGTTTTAGTCACACATTTTTTATTCGTGTGATAAAAAACACACTTGTTACAACCTTTAGCCACACATATTTGATTCATGTGACAAAAAAACACACATATCCGAACCTTTAGCCACACATATTTGATTTGTGTGACAAAAATCACACTTGTTCGAAACTTTTAGCCACACATTTTTTATTCGTGTGACAAAAAACACACATGTTCGAACCTTTAGCTACACAATTTTGATTCGGGTGACAAAAAACACACATGTTCGAACCTTTTGCCACATATATTTGATTCATGTGACAAAAAATACACCTGTTTGAACCTTTAGCCACACATATTTGATTCGTGTGACAAAAAACACAACTGTTCGAAACCTTTAGTCACACATTTTTTATTTGTGTGACAAAAAATACACATGTTTGAACCTTTAGCCACACATATTTGATTCGTGTGACAAAAAACACATATGTTCGAAACCTTTAGTCACACAGTTTTTACTTGTGTGACAAAAAACAAACCTGTTGAACCTTTAACCACACATATCTGATTCGTGTGACAAAAAAACACACATGTTCGAACCTTTAGCCACACATATTTGGTTCATGTCACAAAAAAATACAGTTGTTTGAACCTTTAGCCACATATATTTGATTCGTGTGACAAAAAACACAAATGTTCGAAACTTTAGTCACACATTTTTTATTTGTGTGACAAAAAACAGACATGTTTGAACCTTTAATCACACGTAATTGATTCGCGTGACAAAAACACACATGTTCGAAACCTTTAGTCACGCATTTTTTATCTGTGTGACAAAAAACACACATGTTTGAACCTTTAGCCACACATATTTGATTTGAGTGACAAAAAAAACACACACATTTCTCTCCCAAAACTATTTTAATTTTTGTCATCTTTTATTTTCACACACATTTCCCTCCCAAAATTATAATGATAATAAATATTTAAATTTTTGTTATCTTTTATTTTTCACACTCAATTTCCTTCCCAAAACTCCCACTAAAGTATTTTCACACTCAATTTCCCTCTCAAAACTCCTTCCAAAGTAGTTTCACTCTCATTTTCCCTCCCAAAACTCACCAAAATATGACAAATATACATAAAATAAATAAATAAAGAAAAGAAAATTATGTTGGGTATATAATCGGGTGAATGGGTATATAATGGGCCAAAAATAAATAAATAAATAAATGAATAAAAGAAAATTATTGGGCGTTAACACCTAGCTATGACTCACTACATTCCTATACAACCCTTTTAGAGCAAAATGACATGATAGAGGCTAAAAAGGGTCACTAACACCACTAAGGCCCAATACGGCCCATTAATGAAAGTAAGGCACGTTACTGGGCGTTAACACCTAACTATGACTCACAACACTCATATACAACCCTCTTAGAGCAACTATGTCATGATAGAAGCTATAATGGGCCACTATCACCAATAAGGCCCAATACGGCCCATTAATGAAAGTATGGCATGTTATTGGGCGTTAACACTTAACTATGACTCACTACACTCCTATAAAACCCTTTTAGATCAACTATGACATGATAGAGGCTATAATGGACCACTAACAGAAATCAAGGCCTAATACGGCTCATTAATGAAAGTATGACATGTTATTGGGCATTAACACCTAACTATGACTCACTACACTCCTATACAACCCTCTTAGAGCAACTATGACATGATAGAAGCTATAATGGGCCACTATCACCAATAAGGCCTTAATACGGCCCATTAATGAAAGTAAGGCATGTTATTGGGCGTTAACACCTAACTATGACTCACAACACTCATATAAAACCCTCTTAGAGCAACTATGACATGATAGAAGCTATAATGGGCCACTATCACCAATAAGGCCCAATACGGCTCATTAATGAAAGTATGGCATGTTATTGGGCGTTAACACCTAACTATGACTCACAACACTCATATACAACCCTCTTAGGGCAACTATGTCAGGATAGAAGCTATAATGGGCCACTATCACTAATAAGGCCCAATACGGCCCATTAATGAAAGTATGGCATGTTATTGGGCATTAACACTTAACTATGTCTCGCTACACTCCTATAAAACCCTTTTAGATCAACTATGACATGATAGAGGCTATAATGGGCCACTAACAGAAATCAAGCTTATCTTCCTCTTCCATCCCATTTGAAACCCTAGCCACACACACCCATGGTGTGTAGAAGAGAGAGAGAGACCGAGAAAGAGGGTAACCGGTCCTTTCCACCGGCCGACCTCCAACAACCACCAACAGTCCACAGCAGCGACGGCGGTGGCGGAAGACGAAGGGGCGACGACCTGGTTTCCTGGCTAGATCACTCTCCTGGTGACTACAACTAGCGACGACGTTGTGACAACTGGTAATTTACCACATAATTATTTAAATATAATTATACAAAAACTATGCATATTAGACTAATTTTAATTAATTAGGTCTAACCCAGTCCAGTAGAGTCCAACCCACACACAATTACACATGAAATATTAGAAATTTCCAAGACACGACGAACCTCATATCACGTTGGTGATAGACCAAAAATAATATTTAAACAACTCGAAAACATTCTCTTTATATATTTCCTTTATATATTATTTATGTTTTAGAGAATACCCACTCGAACGAGACTATAAAATTAATATATGTCGAACTCGTATTATACCCGAACTACCAAACTATAATTATTAATACCCGACACGTAATAACGAGTGGAGACGACGACACCCGAGTATTATACCGGACTAATAACAAGTGGGTATCACTCCACACTACACCCTACATATACCCCACCCCCACCCCCTTCCTCTTCCTTTCTCTCTTCTCTGTGTACGTCAAGCCCCAACAACCCAAAAGAGAAAAGAGAAAGATATGTCTCTTGCAAAAGAATTACCCACATGTCTAAATGAATAAACCAAGACAAGACTTGACCATCCCATTCCCTTCCTCATTCGGCGCCACCTTCACCACCTTAGCATGCTAGTCTTGTCCCCTCCATGGATGCACACCTTCTCTCAAACAAACACAAGGTCTTGTGGGTATTGCCCATGAAGAAGGCTATAAAAGGCCATGCATGGAATTCACTTCACAACCACACCACAACACTCTCAATCCACTCTCTCTCTCTCTCTCGGTTCCTCACCTCCAACAACAAAGCAACACCCTCATCTCACTCCCTCTCCTCACGGTCTACACCCCCTTCACCCGAGAACACCACCACCATAACCAGCCACCACCCTCGATCACCATACCCGACCACCCCCTTGCACCCTCACACCCTCACTAACAGCAGCACCAAACACCTCTCCTCACCACCTCCAATCAACCGCCACCTTCAACCCCCTCTCCTCTTCGGTTTAACACAGCAACAACATCACCATCGACCCCCTCACACCACCCTCATCACGCCATCACCACCACCCCCTAATATCACCACCTTCATCTCCACACCACTCCTCACCACCTTTCTCGACTCCCTCACAGCCCCACAACAGCAGCAACAAGCACCACCAACACCACCCGTGAGCCCTTCCTTTGCCTCCCTTGACCGCTCGGCTTCACCACAAACCACGCACCACCACCGGTCACCATTACAACACCTCCCCAACCCATGTTCCCGCCTCCTCAGCCCCGTCCCAGCCCCCCACAGCCTCACCTCAGTCCCCCAACCACCGTAGCGCACCGCCCGACCCGTCGCAGTCAGTGGCGGAGCTTGAAAAAAAACATAGGGGAGGCTGGGATTTTTTTTCCCTATCAAGGGGGGGCGGAACTATAAAATTTTCGGCCGAATACATATAAATTAACACCACTGAGCAAAAAATTGGCCGAATACGTATATATATTAACACTTCTGAGCAAAAAATCGGGGGGCCCTCACTATCCTCTGCCATTGGTCACAGTCACCGTCACCTTTACCTTTTACCGGTTCTTTTTGGGACGAAAACCGGTTCTTTCGGGTCACCATTTCTCGCCTACGGTCACCACATTACGTTCACGTGAAGCCTATAGATCATTTCGGGAACTTACCGAGCCATACGGGATGTTACGAGAAGAAACCGGGTCTCGCGTAAACACCGTCACCTTCTCCCGACTATTTACGTGAGCCTTCGATTCGTTTATTTTAACGTTATTATAGTTTGTGGTATATTAGGTTATAACCGAGATTAGAATTTAAATACCGAGTTTTAAACGTATCGGAGATGGTTCGTATTTTTAAATATATAAAAGACGGGTTTTGGATATAATAAATAATTTTTTAAAAAGTGTAGGTTAAAAACCCTATTTTCATCTTAATAAAATAAATGGTTAGTTTATTTTATAAAAGCATATTTTTTTTAGTTATTAATAACAAATAATAATAGTTATAATTATTATGAATATAAATAATTTTTGCATGAAAAAGAGGAGATTTTTATAAAATTATATTTATAAAAAATACCATCATATGACAAATATATAATAATCATGTTATGTATATTTTTAATACATAAATATATATATGTGTGTAAATTAATTGGGTTGAAAAGAAATATAAAATAATATAATTATTTTTAGACATATCAACCTATTTTTCATAAATGTATATATATAACATATAATTACAAGAAATCGTTAGTATATATATGCATGGACATAAAGGGGTTAAATAATAAAATAATATGAATATTATTTTATGACAACATATTAATTGAAGACTTATTTTATATATTACATATACTTATCATAAGGATCAATTTAAACAAGTTTTGGATAAACAAAGATTGGGTCACAATATTTATTAAACGATTTAATAAATATAACAACGGCGATCGGGTCGGACCCTTGTAGATTATTACAAGACAAGGGTCGAGACCTCAGGGTATTGGTCAGGTGATCAAACCGCACTTAAACCATCTCATAAGACCTAAGGTGTCTTAAATAATTTAGGGCACGGATAGGTCAGACATTTGTTGGACTTATTGCACATCTCATCACTCATCACCTCGATAGATAAGGTGAGTCTCACGGCCCCACTTTTACTTGTTTTAAATGATTTTTAAACATACGGGGGAGAATACATAGCTCATATTTGGATACGAGCACATACTGATTGTTACATGAGTACTTACTGTCATACTAAGTCCCCGGGAATACTATAACCGTTAGCAGGTTCAGATGTGGAACGCATGAATAGATCTATTTGGGTTGACACCCCCACCCATGGTTAGTCGCGCTAACCTTGACCGGAGGTCAAAGCGGGTGCATACTGTCCATTCACACACATACAATGTTTCATGACAGAACATTGGGTGGGGCACATTGTTACTCAGTCAAATGATGGGTACATCTTACATAAACGTCAAGTGTCGGTTATGGTAGCTCATGGTAACATGTTCATACATAAGTATTGTTTGATCAACAATGCTAATCATACTGGGAAATCTCGTAGTCCATAAGAACCATATCATATTGTTTACTTAAACATGTGAACTCACCAACTTTATGTTGACATTTTAGCATGTATTTCTCAGGTAACTAATCAAGGAATGAACATAGGATCACTTTTGAAGTTTTCTGGTTATAACCTAGGGCATCTAGGTCATAGCTAACAAACTTGTTATTTAAGCCGTCTACTTGGCTAAGTATGGCATTTTGGCATGTATTGTCTTGAAACAATTTATCATTTCATGTAATGACTGAAACCTTTGGTAATGAATGCATTTAGATGTCGTTTGTTGTAATCAAAAGCTATGATTAATCACCGACTCCGCCGCACCCCGTGTTTCCGCCCTAGCGGGGTGTGACAGGCGTCAGCCCAAGCGGCCAAGCAACACCCCCGAAGGCACCTCCCTCACCTCTGTGACGTGATCTAAGAAGGTAAAACCGGCAACGATCGTCGGCGACGGGGATTTCGAGCCTGAGACGGTGGTTGGTGCACAACCGCCACGGGGATGGAGCCATTTCAGGAGGCGCACGGCGGCGTTCAGGAAGCAGTGATCCAAGCCTTGGAGACGGCGACGGTTTGTGGTGGTGGTGGTTATTAACGAGCAGAAGCTCTTCCGGTGATGCCTGATTTCTGACCAAATCGTTTGCTGCTCATAACACTTCCAAAGCCTTGGAGACGACGACAGTGTATTATCATTTATGTAAGTTTGCTTAATTTTGCTATGAATTGAGTGGATTTGAACTGATGAACATGATTGAATCGTGCTGACTTTGAGATTGTTGCAGATTTTGAAGATTCTATGTGATTTATAAGAGTATTTAGGGTTCAGAACAGTGTAGTGCAATTATGTAAGTTCGCTTCATTTTCTTATGATTTTAAGTGGATTTGAACTGGTGATGATGATTGAATTGTGCTAATTTGGAGATTTCGTGTGGAATTTAGAGTTCGATGGAGAATAATGGTGATATTGAAAGCGAAAGGGGAGAGAAGAAGGAGCGAAATGGATCTGCTATTGAGGATAGGGATATGACAGTTCTTCATAATTGTGATATAATTTGACCTAAACCATAAGGAAGTTACTAGTTCTTAACATGAAAAATGTGTTTTGTATTAGTAATGTTTTGAATGTCATTTTTCTAGATGAGGGTTGTTTTGTTAATTTTGTTATTATTATTTCTTTAACATTCGACTTGATTGAAATTTCAGCAGGATCTTAGAAAATGATGTTTTTAAAGAGGATTGGAGATCAAGGATGTAACATCCCTAATTCCTAATTTATTAAATTAGAGACATATAACCTAAATAGTTGAAGGGGGCTAGTGTTAAAATTAGGAAAGTGGAGAGGGGCAAAATGGAAATAAATCAAAACCTAAATTCTAATCTTCTTTAACAGCCCCCCCCCCCCCCAATTTTCGTTTCTTCCTCCTAGTCACCTGCAACTCAAGACCAAGAACCACTATCACCTCCCTCTCAAACCCTAAAAATCGCACACCACCTTTGTACCATTCATTCGGTTCCATAAGGAATAAACTCACAAGAACATGGAAGCCTCTGGAGAAGGTGACCGACCATGGTTTCACAGTAGGGGATGGTGGGGTGGTGCAGACCTAACGGTATGGTGGAGGCTGTAACGGGGATGGTGGTAGCGGTGGTTCACGGCAGAAAGGTTGGTGAGCTTCATGGTGGTGGTTCGTGTGAGGGTGACGGTGGTAGAGGTGGTGGTAAAGGTGGTTGTTAGAAGCCATGATGGTGGTTCCATAACGGTACATGGTGGCTCACGGAGGTAAAATGTGGTGATGTTAACGGTAATTCCATGACAGTGAGTGGGTGGTGGTCGTATGAGCTACATGGCGGTAGTATGGTGGCTCGGCGGAGATAATGGGGATTAGCGATGGAGGAATGGTGGTAGTGGTGGCTGCTGGTGACCTTGTGGTGGCAGTGTGAGCTTCACGGTGGTGTTACTGGTGGTTGTTAGCGGGCCGTTACGAGTGACGGTGGTTAGCAATGGGGTATAGTGACTAGTAGGGATGGTAGTTGATGTTGGTTAGTGGTGGTAATAATGGTTCCATGGCGATTCGTGGCGGTGGTGATATGATGGTTTCATGTAGGAAGGTTAGTATGGTGGTGGATGGAAGCTCACGGCAATGGTGGTGAGTGGTAGCTCATGGTAAGGATGAAGGTGGTGTTACTTGAAAGTGTAACCATCAAGTCGAGACGAGTTCATGGACGTTTGAATCACCTGATTCAGATTCCGTATCATCGAGTCCCGAGTACAATACGGGTTCATATTCTAGACACCGCGTCGCGAAGGTACGTTTCTTAAATCGTGGATAGCGACTGATGAGTAAAAGTCCGGAACGCAAGTTCTGGAAAAAGCCGGGCCGACTCTCCGGGTCGACTGCCGACTGTTCGAGTCGACTGTCTGACTATCAACTATCCGAGCCGACTGTCCGGGTCGACTGTCCGAGCCGACTGTATGGGTCGATTGTCCGTCGACTGTTCGGTTGACTCTCTGACAAAACTTAGAATCCTAGCGACACTCAGATGAGTTTTGATGGTTTTTCGTGTGTTACCTATCGTACAGATCTTTTAGCACCAATTTTAGCGTATACATCTCGATTCAAGATAGTTATAGATCGTAAACCAGGTGAGTTCTAATCCCCTTTTTGCCTTCTTTAGGGGTGGTGTGCATACTTAGTGTAAAGTGTTTATTACATATTTTATATTAATAAACAAAGTAAAAAAGCTATGTTTTAGTGAAAAGTTTAAAAGAGGCAAATGTACGTTTTGAGTAAAGTATAGCTATATTATGGCACGCATTTACTATATTTTCATATACATAAACAAAGGCATAATATACGTGCTAGTATGTTTTCAATAAAAGCAAGATACATCATTGGGCAAGTGTTTATTATATTTTATTATACATAAACAAAGGCATAATATATGCGTTGAACTATATTTCAGTAAAATCAAAGGTATATTGGCAAGCGTTTACTATATTTTCATATATAAAAACAAAGGAATAATACATGTTAAAGTTATGATCAAGTTAAAGAAAGTTGTATGAACAGAAAGTAAATAGATTTCCTACGGGAATGTGTACCAGTTGTAAAGGTCCTTGGGACAGATGTTACTTGTACAAGGTGTCAGATATGTGTTCTACCCATTAGTAAGAACCTTTGGGTTTGCTAACGGTTGTACAATTGGTATGAGTGAAGGTGGTTGCTTGGGAGAACCACGCAACTCCCCTTAGCGGTATTGTCGGTTCATGGTGTAAGCCATGAGGGCATTGACCAGATACTCGTCGGTTCATGGTGTAAGCCATGATGGCGGTACAGTAGTGACAAGTGAATTGACGGTTAAGCGGTATTGTCGGTTCATGGTGTAAGTCATGAGGGCACTGACCAGGTACTCGTCGGTTCATGGTGTAAGCCATGAGGGCGGTACAGTGTAAAGGAATTGACGGTTATTATATGTTTTAAATTGTTTTGAAAAGTAAAGTATGCAAAGATTTGGCCTTAAGGGCAGTATGTACGTAATAGTAAATCTTTTATATAATTGATTTAAAGTAAACGCTAGTATGCATATCAGTTAAGTGTAGGTGGCTTTGGATGGATGAGGATGTTTGGCTTGGCGAGAAGAGTTACCCGAATATCAGCGTCTGGCATCCGGTTTATGTTTATGTTTTGTTGTTTAAGACAAGTTTCAGTTTGCATTTGACAAGGTTGTGTTAGACAAGTTATGCTTCCACTTTTATGTTGAAAGTTTAAATCGTTTCCACTGCTAGTGTTGAATGTTTTATGTTTAAAGTGTTATGTGTTGATGAGTAAATCCAATACGCGAGGCCTCCCGGGTTTAGGGCCTTACAAAGGAAGAAGGTGCAGATATTACAATATGTTGTCTTAAAGTGGGCACTAGTACTTCTTATAGGATTAGCTACAGGGCCTGTGGGGTTTTCAATAACATTGCAGTGGAAAACATTGCTGGTTTTAAGCTTCTTCCCACTGGTAATATGATGATTAAGCAAAGGTAAGCCTAGAAATTTCTGTGAATAGATAATTTGTGCTAACTTTGAATATACAGGAGGAAGCTTGGACAGTTGGGGAAGTGGGATCCTTTTGAAAACTACAATAGTGGAAAGTCATGGAGTCGTGATAAAGCGGCTAATGATATTGCTGCCAACCTTTACTCAGTAAAGTGAGTTTTTAAGCAACTTTTTGATCTTATACATGATTTTTTACTTTTAAACTTCAAAAGATTTATCTATGTTTAATTTATGATGATTAGCATCTTCCCTATCTTATGTAGGTTTATCAACGAAAGACAAGGATTCGTGTTAGGAAATGATGGAGTCTTGTTAAAGTATCTTGGATGATTTCATGGTATGCAAGCTGTTAATGCTTGCTTTTTTTTTTTTGTTTTTTCCCCCTAAATGTTGGATTTGTGGAGATAAGGACAGTGTGCTCAGATGGTAGTGGAATTCAGTTGTAACATCCCAAAACTCCTAAATATCAAATGGCACACGTGTCGGTTGAGAAACTTGGCTAAAGAAACCAACCGGGTTCGAAATTGGAAGACTATTCACCCGGAAATAGCTCAAAACTTCACATAAGCATATCTCGAGATAGAAAATGAGTTACGGAAGCCATAATATATGAAAATGGGGTGTTTCGACGAGGAGAATCTAAAAAATAAGGTATGTCGGACTGATATCCCAGGCATAACGGTCCGACGTGTATTGCTGAAGCAAATCAGGAGGCTGTGACGCGTGTTTGGTGACTCAGCTCGACGTCGGACCGATATGGTTTTAGACGTCGGTCCGACATGCGGACGTCGGACCGACTTCGTTTTAGACGTCGGTCCGACTTCGACGCAGTTTCAGCCTATAAATAGAAAGCAATTGCCGTTCAAAATGGAAACACAACACCAACACCATTACACACACACTCTCCGGGAAAGGTTAGAAGACCCGGTGCGGTGCATTAAGTGCGAGTGCGGTGTGCTACGAGTGCGGTTCGAGTTCGGAGAAGCGTTTAAAAGCGAGGAACGAACTTAGGAACTACCCAAGGATAAAGTAAGTACACTGGACCCGTACCCTAGACACGATTATGTGAAATACGTGCTTTAATGATATGAATTATGTGATATGTGATATTTGTTATGTGATATGACGAGGGTACGGGGTAATGACGGATTAGTTTAAACACTAAACGGGAATAATGGAGTAGTCACGACGTATCCAAGGGGTGGTGGATACGCCGCTGGTACTTCCTATATATAAATCTCTTTGATACTTCATGGCGAAACCATTATAAATGTTTAGCGGTATAGACTAAAAGACAGTAATGAAATTATAGTAAACATACGGGATAGCAAATTTCTTGGGTTTTCAACCCTTTGTCTCATCTTACATGTTTTCATAAATCCATTTATAGATTAAAATCAGCCATTAACATTCAAGACATTCTTCAATATGTAGCAAGACTAATAAGAAATGTAATTAACCTTCTGGTTGAGTGGTAGCCTCATAACTTTTTAAATGAAAGGTCATGAGTTCGAGTCTCATTTGAAACAAAATATTCCAGGTTGAGCCAATGAGTTTTCCCAGTTGTGGATTTCCTCCTGTATGGTGTGGGGGTCACACGCTTATGTTCTTCGGACGGAAGGGTGATCCGTTTACCAGGGTAATCCCGGGTGTCCGGACCTTTGCTGTTAAAAAAATAATAAGAAGAAATGTAATTAACCTATTTGACCATCACATCGGTCAAAATTCCCTTTTACCCTTTAAATTAAAACTAGCCAATATTGAAATTTTCCACTACTTTCACTTTTTTTAATTTTCCAATAAAAAACATTGGTTTAGTGTGGCTTAGTTTGGTAAAGTATGACAACTACACACATTTGGATAACCGAACCATAAAAATCGGTTAAAAAAAGTCATAAACGAACCATCGGTTTCTAAATTGGTTCGACTGTTTCGGTTCACTTTTTAATTATGGTTCGGTAAGACAGTAATTCGTAGTCGTGTACTATTCCATTAGATAAATTTTCATTTCTCGATATTAGATGACACAACACAACTATATACTTGGGAACCACTTCTTTAGATTTCGGGCCTTATCATATTCACATCGCACGACTATGTAAAAAACTCAACATAACTATGCCTTTCATCAAATTTCTTGTAATTTACATTTATACTAAAAAAAAAATTATATAATCTTTACAATACATATCCTCATGTATCTTCTTATATATGTCATCAATTCTTTCCAACATAGCAATCCAAATATTATACTGATAAAAATAATAATGTAGCATAACAACTATCTATAATTAAACATTTATTAGTTTTAAATCTAACCATGACATGTGTAACCTGATTTATATGCATCATAATAAAAGAATTAGAGACTAATAATTAATTTTATTTTAATGTAAAAAAAGGAATATGCTGCGGATCTGGTAGTGTCACCGGTTCCCATTACTTGCACGGAAGTTTCCAGTTTCTACCTCTTTCTTTTTTCATTTATTATATTAAAAAAAATAAAGATTTATACTTTATTAAAAATCACATCAAATCGGATAGGAGCAGCTTTTAGAGTTTTAGGAACCGGATTTTTTATATATTTTTCTTTTCAACTTTTTAATATTTTAGTTACTACTTTAACTTAATAATACTTTGTTTATTTTAGATTTATATTTTATTAAAAATTATAAATTCATGTGAAAAATAAAATAGTTTTCATATTTTCTTTTAAAATAGTTACGTATATATTTCTTATTTTTTATAATTTTTATAAAATACTTTGATTTTAAAACCGAACAAACAATGTGATTATTGGACCGATGAAACATAAGGTTTAATCAGGGTTGTGCTAAATGTACCATCACCCCTCTCGTGTCAAACAACCGTTTAAAAAGTGAAACCACTCTTAAATGCGCGTTTAAAAAGTTAAAAAGAGGCACTTTTTTAAACGTGCTTAAACGGGTGTTTAAACTTTAAACCTTAACACTTTTTTAAATAATTATTTACATAAATTTTATTAAGAAAAATTACATATCAATCAAGTCAACATCATTTAACAACAGAAAACAACAAAAAGGGAGTGAATTTAGTATATCCCATTTAATCAGTAGTTGGATTATATATTTTTTTTGAACGGCGTGGACTCAACTGGCACGTCCCGTCAGGAAAGGCTCGTATATCAGTCTACTCAAACAACCCCCATGGAATTCAAAATCTGCAGAAGGTATTCCTACTTTTTATAAAGTGCATCTTATAAGATTCGAACTCATTATCTCTAACAAAAGAGAAACTCTTTTAAAAAACTTCCTTACTACCAAGGGTGAACCTAGATACCATTAGTTGGATTATATAAATAAAACATTTCATTGTAGGTAGTGTCAAACTGTCAATGATCACCATCCCAGAACTCACCGATCACAAATCGCCACATCCGCAAAACCACAACTTCGTGGACGCACCATCTACGTGGCGTACTGTTACTGGATGGGTGATGCGGCCCACCATAAAATAAATAGTCTGATGGAGGTCGCTTTCTTTTTCAAACATATTAAATTAATAGTTAATTACATAAATGGTTCCTTTGGTTCATTCAAATTACACTATTGGCCCTCAAGTTTTACAAATTACAAACTTAACCTAAACGTTTGTGACATGGTTGTGTCTATAGCCACTGACGTTATAACCAGTTAGTTTTTAACAGGAAATAGGCCATGTGTCATCCACGTGACTTACGATTGTAAATTTAACCCTAAAAATGTGTTAAAATCAGTAAGAGCCAGTAAAAATCACTGTTTTTTTAATTTATTTTTACAGATTTTTATTTATTTTAACTCATTTTAGGGTTAAGTTTGTAATCGTAAGTTTTTTTTAACAGCCAAGGGAACATCCATTAGAAAACAAAGGCCACTTCAAGCAAAGAGCTAGAGCAAACCCAAAGTACAGCAGGAATCAAATTACAACAAAAATTAACCAAGAATCATAGGATAAGGAAGCCATACCCGTCCTAAATTTCATACACAAAAAGGAACTTTCCTGAATGTAATCGTAAGTCACGTAAATGGAACATAGGTTCATTTTCTGTTAAAAACTAGTTGTTATTAACGTTAGACGCGACCAGAAGTTGGTAACTTTTAAAAACCTGGGGACCAATAGTGTAATTTGATCAAATCACAGGGACCAATTGCGCAATTAACTCTTAAATTCATTAATCAATAAATTAATTTAGGAAACTTCAAGGAAACCAAACTAGAACCCTTACTTATTCTCTAATCTAATTATAATAATAACTTAATAACAACTAAATATAGGCTTCTTCCTTCATATATGATATATCTCTTTCCTCATTCTCACTCCAAATCTTCAAATTCGGAGGGCTCTTTTCTCTCCAGAGAGAAATCGAACTCGTAGATTGAGAAAACAGCATCATCTGCTCCAGATTTATGTCAATTTCTTCCAGATTTCAGATCATCTGCTGGATTTTTTCTTCAATTTAGGTAACTTTAACTTGTTTCAGTCGGTTATCGTATCTTACTTGTGTTTTTGCCGCGTAATAGACTGTGATCATAGGTTTTGTAACTTGATTGCTGTGGTTTGTTTGCTTGATTTTTATTTTTAAGGCGAGTTACTGTAGATCTTCAGATTATTGGAGGTTTTTGTTAAGTTAGGGTTTAGTTAGTTGGATTATGAACAAGAGAGTCTCGATTTGTTATGGTTTGTTGTTGAATTCGTCTTTAGTTTGCGTTTGTGATGATTAGTTATTTTCTGTTAGCTGAAGTTTTGTACCTTTGTCGGTGAAGTTATTCTGCAGGTGATTTATCTGAGGATTTTTTTATATTGCCATTGGAATTTGGTATATTTCAATTTTTCAAGTGAGGATTAATGGGGAAAGGAGCCCAAAATTACGGTAGGAAAGAAAGTACAGGCAAATCATCTCTGGATCCAAACCAATATCCTGCTTGGGCAAAGGACATTCAGGAATGTGAACAAAACTACCAGGTGGATAGCAAATTTGGTCTCTCTGATGGCGAAGTTGAGAAGCGGCTGCAAAAGTATGGGACGAATGAGTTGGAAAAACATGAAGGGCAATCTATTTTGCGTCTAATTTTGGATCAGTTCAATGATACTTTAGTTAGGATTTTACTTGCTGCAGCTGTGATTTCTTTTGTTCTAGCCTGGTATGATGGTGAAGAAGGTGGGGAGATGGAAATCACCGCGTTTGTTGAGCCGCTGGTAATTTTTCTCATACTAATTGTTAATGCGATTGTTGGTGTTTGGCAAGAAAGTAATGCGGAAAAGGCTTTAGAAGCTCTTAAAGAAATACAATCAGAACAAGCGACTGTGATCCGTAATGGCAGGAAAGTTTCTAGTCTTCCGGCAAAGGAACTTGTTCCTGGTGATATTGTGGAACTTCGTGTAGGTGATAAAATCCCTGCTGATATGAGGGTTATTAATCTAATTAGTTCAACCCTTAGGGTTGAACAAGGTTCTCTGACTGGAGAAAGTGAAGCTGTTAGTAAAACTACTAAACCTGTGCCTGAAGAATCTGATATTCAAGGGAAGAAATGTATGGTGTTTGCGGGGACCACGGTTGTTAATGGCCACTGTATCTGTTTGGTTACAGAAACAGGAATGAATACTGAGATAGGAAAAGTGCATTCTCAGATTCAAGAAGCAGCAGAAAATGAAGAAGACACACCTTTAAAGAAGAAATTAAACGAGTTTGGAGAAGTTTTAACTATGCTAATTGGGTTAATTTGTCTTCTTGTTTGGCTAATTAACGTGAAGTACTTCCTCACATGGGATAATGTTGATGGTTGGCCTAGGAACTTCAAATTCTCATTTGAGAAATGCACTTATTACTTTGAAATTGCAGTAGCGTTAGCAGTTGCTGCCATCCCAGAAGGTCTGCCAGCTGTGATTACTACTTGTTTGGCTCTTGGCACACGCAAGATGGCTCAAAAGAATGCACTTGTTAGGAAATTACCTAGTGTTGAGACTCTTGGGTGTACAACCGTAATTTGTTCAGACAAAACTGGTACCTTAACCACTAACCAGATGGCTGTGGCTAAGCTTGTTGCTATGGGTCCTGGACCAAATGTTCTCAGATCATTCAACGTTGAAGGGACCACATACAACCCCTTGGATGGGAAAATACAAGACTGGCCAGCTGGCAGAATGGATGCTAACCTTCAAACAATTGCAAAGATTGCTGCTTTGGCTAACGATGCTGACATTGAAAGATCTGAAAAGGGTTATGTAGCCACTGGAATGCCAACTGAAGCAGCATTAAAGGTATAGTAACCTCAAAAAGTCTGCATTTTTATATACACTTGAAACCTGTGCTTGTCTTATAAGAATCACATATCCATTGTGTTTTTTTGTTTATAGGTTCTTGTTGAGAAAATGGGTCTTCCTGCTGGATTCGGTTCTCGTTCATCTACAGAGAACAGTGACATTATGGGTTAGTCACTAGTGATTTCTGCTGTCTTTCTTCATTATTCGTGCACATTTACTAAAATAACCCTCTGTGTTCCTATGATATGCAGTTTGTTCTAACGAGTGGAGTAAAGTTGAAAGCAGAATTGCCACTCTCGAGTTTGACCGTGATAGGAAGTCAATGGGGGTCATTGTGTCATCAAAATCTGGGAGAAATTCACTACTTGTAAAGGTAATACGCTATGTTCTCTTTTCCTGTTCTAGTTAAACCTATTGTTTAACATGTGTTGACCAAAATGGGGTCAACTGTTTGACATGTGTTGCTAAATGTGGTCAACCGTTTGACAAGTATTGACCAAAATGTGGTCAACCGTTTGACATGAATTGACCAAAATGTGGTCAACGGTTTGGACACCATGAGCATATTGATGAAGTAGAAGTTAACTTTTTACAGGGAGCGGTTGAAAATTTATTGGAAAGGAGTTCACACATACAGTTGCTTGATGGGTCTGTCGTGGAACTTGACAGCAGGGCAAAAACAAACATTTTAAATAGCCTTAATGAGCTGTCTTCGTCAGCATTGCGTGTTTTGGGTTTTGCATACAAGGAGGACCCACCAGAATTTACCACATATAATGGTGATGAAGACCATCCTGCTCATAATCTTTTACTTGATCCAGCAAATTACTCTAAAATTGAAAGTAATTTAATCTTTGCCGGCTTGGCTGGACTCAGGGTGAGTGCCTTTGTTTTTTTGGTTTTCCATTACTCTTTTAGGCATTTACTATTATATAATTCTTGGTTCTGTTTGGTTGGATGGAATGGAATGACAGGAGAATGGAACAAGTCATCGCATTCTGTCATCATGTATGGTTGGTGTGCTCTAATATACATTGAATAGTAAATAAAGATAAATATGTTCTTTAATGTAAATAAATTTATATTTAAATTAATAAATTATGAAATACTTTGAAAAAATAGTTTTTTATTGATTTTTTCATTCTATATGTAAACGTGTATAATTTCGGTTTTAGTTGATGTATAATGTATTACAAAATCCCCAATTTTAAATTACCATAATAAAAAATCAAACAAACCAAAAGATCAAGAAACAATCAAATAAGATCACAATAAATAATGCATTTTTTAGTTATTTTCAGAAAATAAGAAAACTTAACCAAATTATTTAAAGAAAAAAAGGTCTCATGAGTTCTCATTCCAGTCCTCTGATTCCATCATACCAAACACTAAATTCTTGATGTGATTTTATTATTCAAGGACCCCCCTCGTAAAGAAGTTCGTCAAGCAATTGAAGACTGTAGAGCAGCTGGAATTCAAGTTATTGTAATAACAGGAGATAACAAGAACACAGCAGAAGCAATTTGTCGTGAAATAGGAGTGTTTGGACAACATGAAGATATCAGGGCAAAAAGCTTGACAGGAAGAGAATTTATGGAACATCATGATCAAAAAGGACACTTGGCATACAAAGGTGGACTCCTATTTTCTAGGGCTGAACCACGTCACAAACAAGAAATAGTGAGACTGCTTAAAGATCTAGGTGAAGTGGTTGCAATGACCGGTGATGGGGTTAATGATGCACCTGCTTTGAAATTGGCTGATATCGGAATTGCAATGGGCATTGCAGGCACTGAGGTATTTCTCTTTGCTCTTGAGATATCTGTGTTTGACTTGGATGTGCCAATTTTGACCTGTTCACTACTTAGAATGGGTCAGTTCGGTTTTGTGTTCATGAGCTCATCTACTTTGTCAAACAGGTGAAAAATATTAGCTTAAAAGGAAACGGGTCAGACGGGTTGAAAGTCAACTAGAGTGTATCTTTACGCATAAAACATCCTAGTCATTTTATTCAAAAATTATATTTGTTGAAAATAACATAATTTTTATTAGATACGGGACCTTTTTTTATATTTTTATAAATTTTGGACAAAAAGTATTTCGGGTCATCCCATTTCCCAACCTGATGATGATTACATGCGTGTTGAGTATGCTGTTAGAATACCTTTGCTGACTGTTTCTGAACCTGAATTATAAACTGTTGTTCTACCCTTATAATTTATTCTTCATTCCCTTTTTTATAATTATTGATTGCTAAAAGCTAGATTTCAATCTCTTGAAGAAAATATATATTCATTAATTTGTGGACAGGTTGCAAAGGAAGCTTCTGACATGGTTTTAGCAGATGATAATTTTAGCACAATCGTGGCTGCTGTTGGAGAAGGCAGATCTATTTACAACAATATGAAGGCCTTTATTCGGTGGGATTTTCTCTTCAGAAATAAATTAATTGATTAAAAATAAAAATAAACTTATTTGAAACTGATTTTTTATATTTTTTTCTTTCTAATTTCCAGATATATGATTTCCTCAAATATCGGTGAGGTTGCCTCAATATTCTTGACTGCTGCTATTGGCATTCCAGAAGGCCTGATTCCTGTTCAGCTTCTATGGGTCAATCTGGTCACTGATGGCCCTCCCGCCACTGCCTTGGGTTTCAATCCACCTGACAAATACATCATGAAAAAAGCTCCTCGCAGGAGTGATGATTCATTAATTAGTGCCTGGATTTTATTCCGCTATCTGGTACTATTTCTCACATTCATACCAAATACGGGTGGGCGGACACTTTTGGTCCATTTAAAAAGAGAGAAAAGTCAACTATGAATATATGATTAATAAATTATATTATTTCAAATGCAATTGTTGAAAAACCCATATGGACTTCTGCTGAATCCGCACGAGTCCTTAGACTTTATTTTTGAATGATTAAATCCCTGGACTTCCAAAAATAAATGGAAAAAAGATCCTTTTTATAAACTTTAGGAGCTTAAAGATAAAAAATGACATTTTCGTTATGTTTTGCCAACAAATTCATCTTTTGTTTACATGTAGGTAATTGGACTCTATGTTGGCATAGCAACAGTGGGCATTTTCGTCATTTGGTACACACACGATTCCTTTTTCGGCATTGACCTAAGTCAAGATGGTCACACGCTAGTAGCCTACTCCCAGCTGGCAAACTGGGGTCAATGCAAAACATGGGAAAATTTCACTGTTTCACCTTTCAAAGCAGGAGACCGAGTGTTCAATTTTGACTCCAACCCATGTGACTATTTTCAAACTGGAAAAGTCAAAGCCATGACACTCTCACTCTCTGTATTGGTTGCAATCGAAATGTTTAATTCCTTAAATGCCCTCTCGGAAGATGAAAGCCTTTTGACCATGCCACCATGGGTCAACCCGTGGCTGCTTTTAGCAATGTCGGTCTCGTTTGGGCTTCATTTCTTGATCTTATATGTCCCATTTCTTGCACAAGTTTTTGGGATTGTTCCTTTAAGCTTCAATGAGTGGCTGTTGGTCTTGGCAGTTGCTTTGCCTGTTATATTGATCGACGAGGTTCTTAAATTTGTGGGTCGGTTGACTAGCGGAAGTCAACTGTGCCCGAGTTCTTCAAAGCGAAAAACAGAGTGATATATGTTCCAAAATGCCCTTGACATTGTGGACTGACATTATATTGGTTGTGGTCCGACCTTATACAAGCCCTTGATTTTGTTGAAAACCGCAAGGGTAGGTCGGACCATGAATAAATTTCTAGTAATAGTTTAGGTAGAAGCTAGCATAATTTGTTTCTTTCTTTCTTTTCTTTATTATGTTTTGGACTTTTTGGCAAAGCTAATATTGGTTGGAACAAGAACCAGAACAAGTTAAGAAATTATTCTCAGTTATATGTTACATGGTTAGATTTGTGCTGGCACAACTGGTTTGAACTGATATTGTTTCTAAAGCGAATGTTGAAACAACGCTTAGACAAGTCGACTTGGAGGTGGTTATTGTGCTCTGGCTCGCAACCAAGGTGACATCTTTTCTATTATGTTCTACAACATTGCTATCGCACTCGACTTCCATTTTGACCATACAAACCCACCAAAGTTCAAAGTTGGTTATGTGACAGGTAGGGGTGTAAACAAGCTGAGCTCGAGCTTGTCTAAGCTCGAACTCGAGTTGATTAGTTTAATAGAGCCTGAAGCTGATTTAGAGCTTTATATCCAGAGTGTGTATGGGAGAAATGTAATCACTTCCAGGTTTAGATTTGATATGTGACAACAATATTTAGTCAATTACATATGAGGGGATTTTTAACCGTGAATCGTGTGAATGAACGGTGAGATTTGCGGTTGAATAGCGTCAAGTATGGATCCAAGACGAAGAGAGGCCTTGTTAGAGGTCTATTGCTCTGTGGATCAAATTCTGAGTTTTTCGAATCCGATTTGAACATTGAACACATCCAAAACATTAAAAAACTATATCCAAAACATTAAAAACTGTATCCAAATCATCCAAAATATTAAAAGTGGTAGCATCCAAATTACAAGTTCATAACAAGTGACAAAAATGTTATAAATTAACAACCAAAATGATCAAACATCCAAGCTTTACGGCTACAAAATTCCAAGCATCATTAAAGTAAACACAGCCCTCGGTCGCCAACCTATCAAATGCTCTTTCGTACATTATGGCGACACTCAACATCAATTAAGGTGAATTCCAACAAGTTGGAACATCCAAACACAACGATTTGTTTGATTCAATTTTTTCTAACTTTTTCATGCTCCATAAAATTTCTCAACCTAGCATGTCATTGTCTAACATACCTCACGACCGACGGAGATACGATGAGCAGCAGATGGAGATGCGATGAGCAGTAGATGGAGAAGTGATGTCGTCTAGAATGTCTGATGGAGATGCTATGTTGTCTAGGGTAAGCTTTTAGAAATTAGAAGTCGAAGTCATGAAGATGGGCTACCGATTTACTTCACCTGATGGAGATGCGATGTCTGATCAGCCGATAGTATTAGAATTTAGGAAAAGCCTATTTTACGGGCTACCAATTTACTTCATCTCGGCTCCCAATTCAATTAAATTAGAAAAACTCAATTTTATACTAATAACTTGATAAGTCATATATATATATATATATATATATATATATATATATATATATATATATAGTGGAGGGATCAAGAGAAAACTACAAAGTTAGGCGAAAACGGAGAAAATCACTAAAACAATGTGTAATACTATGGGTTACGTATTCGTAACCGCAGTTTTTTTTGTTTTCTATTTACGTATACGTAACACTATGGGTTACGTATACGTAAGCCAATACTTAAATAATTTTTTGGTAAAAATTTGTAATATTACATTGATACTCTTATAAAAAAATTAAATAAAAAATAAATATTATTATATTATTGGTTAAAATTGGTTTTTTTTAGTGGTTTTCTCGGTTTTCGCCTAACTATTGGTTTTTTCTGGAACCCACCTATATATATATATATATATATATATATATATATATTTACATATGTACTAGTAGGAAACCCGCGCGATGCGGCGGGGGCGAAAATTTACGGGATGCTCGCTTTCAATTAGTTTATCAATTCTCTCATTGCGGGGTGTTAAAATTTGCAATCGGTCCAACGAAAAAGTGTCACGTCGAAACGCTATAAAAATATGCACGAAGAAAAGGCTAATCCAGAATGTTACAAAAAAATGTTGCAAGAGTAGAGCAAAAGAAAACTATGAAAAAACAAAACAACGAAGCAGTTTCGACAGCTTCGTGCTTCAATTACTTGTACATTATCAGGAAAAGTCTGTTTTGATCATAATTTTTATCGGAAGGTAAATAAAAATAAGAAAACTTCGTAATGGCACCCTTGTAATTTTGTAAAATATCTAAGAAAGAAACATAATATGCCCAAATGTAATTATAAACATAAAAAACATTTAAAGAAATAAAATAAACTAATTAGAAAATAATATCTTATTTAGAAAGATAAAAGGAATCGAGTTAGTAATGAAAGTAAAACTGTTTCAATTCATCCGTGAACATGCTTGAACGCATCACTTGCCAGTTGCCACATAGATTAACACAACTTTGGTAAGTCTAACTTTACCTGCAATAAACATTTTTCAAAATCAAAACATTTACACAATTATGAAGATGATTAGTTAGATACTTACCGAATGTCCAAAAACTTTACACTATTACTCTAATCCACCTGATAAACATAATCCAAAAATATTTATCACTTTATTTCTACTAAAAAAACCTTCAAGGAAAATTAGTAAATTTTGAAGAAATGCATACCAGTGTATGACTTGTTATCGTAATTGAAGTAATGATTGCGTTTTCATTATGGTTTTAGAGAACGACAATTACTTAAAGTAGACGTGCATAAAAAACCGGTTTGAAATTGAAATAACTAAATAAGCTTATAAGAAGACGTGTATAAAATAACCGATTCGAACCCGACCCGAACATATGGTCAAAAGTCCAAACCGGTTCTAAAGCCCAGACTCGAAAGGGTAAGTCAAAACCCCGCTCATTTCATAAAAAACACATTTGCCATGTCACCGATCCGCGTGACTAATCCCACATATCTATCGTCCGTTTTCATTCATCCACGGCCACAAAACGTCGACCATCCACCTTACCCCCACTCCTCCCACTTTATATTCAAATCCCCAATCCTCAACGACACAGCGCACCGTTAATTCCTCCAACCATCACAACTTTCAAGTCAGTAATTTCTTCAATCAATCCTTCAATTTCAGCATTTTCCTTTAATTTATCGTACTAATTTTCAATTGGAAACAATTTTTTGTGCAGAATTTGAAGGCAGTTGAAGATGTCTGGACGTGGAAAGGGCGGGAAAGGATTAGGAAAGGGAGGAGCGAAGCGTCACCGGAAAGTTCTCCGTGACAACATCCAGGGGATTACGAAGCCGGCGATCCGTCGTCTCGCGAGGAGAGGCGGTGTGAAACGAATCAGCGGTTTGATTTACGAAGAAACTCGTGGAGTTCTTAAGATCTTTCTAGAGAATGTGATCAGAGATGCTGTTACGTACACGGAACATGCTCGCCGGAAGACCGTTACCGCCATGGATGTGGTGTATGCGTTGAAGAGGCAGGGCCGTACACTTTACGGATTCGGTGGTTAGGGTTTGTTAGATATTGAAAAGTCTTGCTATCAAGAAAGAAAACGATTAGGGTTCTTTTGTGTCGGGTCGGGTTGGGTTATGCTTTTGTAGTGTATTTGAATTAATGTAAAAATAGTTTGGGTTGTTGCTATCTGTTTGGTAATGCAAATGTTTAAGGTAATATTTATTTTACATCCACTGATTTTTAAGTTTATTTAAATTTAGTGCATATTCCAGTTGAGATTCCCCTTGAATAATAGGATTCTAAAGGTCAATATATTTGGGTGGCGGGTTAAAATGGACCGTTCATCTGTAATGGTTGGACCTGAATATCTAGGTATTGTCATTTAAAAAAACCTGTAATGGTTGTAGGTGACAACAGAACACATACTAACATCGCAACAAATCTGCCAAGAAGTGAGTTGACGGTGTGATATTCCACCCATCTTTGTTTTTTTTTAATAAAGACATATTTAGGGGACTTTGGGATTACTTGTTTTAAGCTTTTTATTGTTTTTGCAAAAAGTTAGAAAGACTCTTTGCAGTGAGCGCATACATTTATTTCAGAAGATGAAAGACTGTTTGCAGTGAGACTCGAAGCTTCAAAAAAGAAACAATAAATATTAAACTATGTATATAAATACAAAATATAAATATATTATGTATTTTGATATCAATTTGTAATTTTAATGACATATGTAAATTAAAACACTAAATTGTTTAAAAAATAGTATCCTGAAAGAAAAAATATATTTTTTTAAAGTTCGAATTACAATGCGACCACTTGGTCTGATTCACCAGTGTGGTCGGTAACCGGCCGATTTAAAAGAAAACAGTTCAAATATGAATAACTGGACAGTCCGGTTCGTAAAACAATGTTTAAAATAATATATTTTTGAAAAACACAAACTTTTACACTTAAATCAATAAATCAAACCAAACAAATTACCTCCTTTTTAAATAAAATTATTTTGTTAAAATTTCCCCTAGAGATCCAAAATCTACAATGAGAGTTGATTTTTCTTCTAACCCGCATAAATTTTAAAGACTTACGTTATTCGGACACTTTCTTTTGACCCCTTGAGTTTCATACGAGTCGTATGGATACATATGGGTCGTATGGGTGTCAGGATGAGTGGATGACAGCCTTTGTCGAGCGAGTGACCGTATACGAGTCATATGGGTTCATACGACCCATATGTGCATTTTTTTGAAAGATTAGTTGAATCCGACCAATTTTTGTTGTGAAACAGTCCATATACGAGTCACATGGGGCAATACGACCCATATACATTAATCATAAGATATGGGTTCATATGACTCATATGTGCATTTTTAGTAAGTTTGTTTGAATATGGCCAATTTTTGTTGTGAAACAGTCCATATACGAGTCATATGGGGCAATACGACCCATATACATGAATAATAAAATATTTTAAGATTATTGAGGTTTTTAAGTCATATGGGTAATACCTACAATTAAAGAAGAAATATAAAAATCAATTTATTTTTTTATTTTAATTCAACCAATCTTGTTTGAGAAGCCATCCGTATACGAGTCATATACTGATATACGACCCATATGTATGGTATTATTTCTTTACCTTTTTGAGTTCGATTATTGATTTCGATGTGCGTGCCAATGAGATAGAACTCTGAATGTTTTTAACGTTGAAATATGAATGTTTTAACTCGGTTTATATAATCGTTTTAACTGAATATTGTGTCGTGTCAAATAATGAGCACGCATTTTGAGGAATCTTATATCGCGTCAATCGCTCGCTTTTCGAGGAATCTTATATCTCGCCATACTGTTCGGCTAGTTTATCGACAAATCTTCCGTCATGTCAAATGATTTCCTCGAATATTTGTTTCTTTGGACACCACACATATGACTCGTATGTGTGTATATGAGTCATATAGGGCACATATGACTCGTATGTGTGTGTATGAGTCGTATAGGCACACCACACATATGACTCGTATGTGTGTATATGAGTCGTATACGGAGACATGAATGACTGATGTGACTGATACAAAACTTGTCTTGTATACGAGTCATATGACCCGTATGCACACATATGACCCGTATGTAAGGGGTCAAAAGATCGGATTAAGTGTACTAATAACATATCCCTTGTTTGAATGCACACATATCTCTTGTTTGAATGTTCATCATTTTAAATCAAGCTTATCTTAATCTATTAAAAAAGTTGGTTTCTTATATAGAAGGAAAACCAGAGATATTGCTTACCATTTATGTGCGTATTTTGTTAGAAAAAAACAAACAAAGGGACTAAAACTGTACTGATACAATACATAAAGGTCGGAAAATTTTTCACGGGTCGGATCGGTCAGGTCTGGTTGAAGGAAAACCTAATTGTTTGATTTCTTCTGTAATCGTTTCTTCCCTCCACCCCTTACCCTTTGTGTGAGCCTCTTCAGCCACTAAATGGGGTTTTTCGATCTCAACATTCCGTACACCGAGTCAAACAAACGAAATTCCACCGCCGACAAATCACTACGATTAAAACTCGCCGTGAAAGCCATGGAATTAGGTTACACCGGCGTCGCATATAACCGTACTATCACCGGAGTAATGTCGGAGGTAGACCGTTGTTCAATATCCTTATTCCCTCTGTCCTCGGTTCTCAAAGTCTCTCCTTCTATTTCCACCTCTGTGAACCTCCACCGCCGCCTTCTCAACGTCCCAACCACCGCTCCATTCCGTCAATACACTCGTCTCACGGTTGTCGTTGATACACCGGCGCAAGGATCGT
The DNA here is from genome assembly GCA_023525975.1 of Smallanthus sonchifolius. NCBI lineage: Eukaryota > Viridiplantae > Streptophyta > Magnoliopsida > Asterales > Asteraceae > Smallanthus > Smallanthus sonchifolius. Next base: position 131,323,081 of record CM042018.1, read on the forward strand.
GTCTCAATTCCGGCAATCCGATTCTGAAAACTTATGACATTGTTGCTGTTAGGCCTTTGAAACAGGAGTCATTCGATCAGGCTTGTAAAAATTATGAGGTATTGGATTGTTTCAAGGGCCCTAGAAACTTAAAATACTGTTGTGGTGATTGATTTATTATTAACGAGTTCTCGACACTGTATTTGTTTGTGTATAGGTTGATATAATTGCCATTGATTTCTCGGAGAATCGGTTTCGATTGAAACAGCCGCTGATTAAAGCTGCCATTGAGGTAATTGTTCTATATCTCTTTCTAATTTTGAATTTGTTTTGAATATGTTTATAGATCTATTTGTTGATATGTAGAGAGGAGTATATTTTGAAATTACATACTCAGGTCTTCTTATGGATGCTCAATTTAGAAGGAAGATTATATCCAATGCTAAGGTAAAACATCTTACATTTTGTTTTTTTGAGTATAACTGGATTTGATTTTGTCACTACACAGCTCGAATGAAATGAAAACTTGCAGAATTTGATGAACATGCATATGAATCTTGGTTTTAAATAGCGCGAGGCGATCCGATGGATTTTGATCCCAAAATCCGATGCGCGATCACGTATGTGTGGTGTTCGTTATTAACTAAAGTTTATTTACAGATAATATTTTAACTTGCAAACTTTTAAGCACTAACATATAAGATATTAAAATAAATAAATACATAAAAAGCTCTAGGTACAACTAAAGAAGTTTTATAGACAACTAAAAGAAGCCTTACTCTAATTACTAACTAGGTACAAGTGAGTGCCTTTGAGGGATTCCTTCTCGCTTGCTTGCTGTCTAAGCTCTTCGATCCTGCCTTGCTTTGATTCTTGCGCTTGCTTGTGCCCCCTTCTTTCTTTGGCGATTTCCTGGATCGCTATCTTACTAGCAGTAGTGCTGTTTTCTATTTGAGCTTCTCTTTTTCCTTTTATCGAGCATAATGATTCAAATCGGGCTTTTTGGTAAAATTCTTTGCCGAAAGAGTTCTCCCTTATCGGATGGCATCAGATGCCGGTGGCGGTTAGCGTTCTTTATGTGTATTATTCGGTGCCAAGGTAGAAGCTTATAATACAATATTTTAAAACTGGACATATAAATAGAAGAGCACTAGTCAACCGCATGATGCGTCACATAAGACCGCATCACATGCGCATCATGTAATCGCATCGAATCAGCTGCAACGATGCGTGCATTTTTAAACCAAGATATGATTCAAACATATTGGGTTTATTAACAATCTTAAATGTGCATCTTCTTAATCTTGTCATTGTCCCACAAATGCATAATGCTTCCCTTTCACATAATAAAATGATAAGTAACATAAAGTAAATGTAGTTTTGGTGTATTACACTTTACTTGATACAATTATTAGTTATCTTCATAGCTTGTTATACACATACACCTATATATACAAACACACACATATATATACTTGCATGAAATGCTATTTGCACTTTTGCAGCTTTTGGTGGATTGGACAAGAGGAAAAAATCTAATATTTTCAAGTAGTGCTCCTTCTGTAACTGAATTTAGAGGATCATATGATGTTGCAAATCTAGCATGTTTACTCGGTTTCTCTATGGAACGTGCTAAAGCATCTGTTTCAAAAACCTGTAGGTATGGACACCAACAAAAAAAGATTTCAATGTGGAATTTGCTAGTTTAGTTAATTTCCATTTATTACTAAAATGCATATTCTGCAAAATGATCTGCAGATCATTACTAGAGACTTCTTTAAGGAAGAAGAAATTCTTCAAAAAAGCCATTAGGGTTGAATTAATCTCATCAACAGAGGATGGTTTTGATGACTGGCTTAAGTGGGACCCCATATCCAGTGGCGAAGGTGATTTGCAATTAGATGACATGGCAAAATCATTTGCAGCGTCCAATAAAGAATCGAAAACGGTTAAAGCCATTGACTTTGTTTCAGTTATTAATGAATTGCCATCACATGGATTGCAAATTAACGACATGGTAACTGAAACAATATTAGATTCTGAATTGCATGATCCTCATGAGAAAGACCAATTACCAAAATTTGGCAGTTGTGACATCTCATCAGCAAACGAAGCTCTTGAAACTTTGGCTAGTTTTGAAGCAGGTGAATCTTGTGCTATGATTATAGAAGAACCCGATCAGCAAAATCTGCCATTAAAAGTAAAAGAGGATATACGTGAAGAAAATGCTATTGATGAAAAGGAAAGTGAAAATATTTCTAGTGATGTTCCAAATCCGGGAATTTTGATTTCATCTGATGATAATCCTTCTTCCAATCTTCAATGTGAAGAGGCCAACAAATCTTATCCGAGAGCTTCTATATTTCCACCAATGATTGCATCAAATGAAGCAGGTATTTAGCAAAGTAAGGGAAACAGTGTTACACATTGATTTCATAATGCTTTATCAATTTATGATATACAAAACTTCATTCATATTTCTTCCAATATCTATCAACATGCAAAAAGTAGTTGTTTTCTCAACAGTGGAAGCTACATTTATAGTTGCTTTCATTAGCTATAACTAGGGGTGTTCACGGTACTGTTTGGCTGGTTTTGACAAAAAATCTGGGTTGAACTGCTAACTACTGTTTTGGGGAATCACAAACCAAACTAACCGGTTTGGGTGGGTCGGCTCCACCGGCCATTTGTGGTGATTTAACTGTATGCTTTTGGCGTTTGAACCAAATTTACATTTTACAATCATTAGTTTGTTATAAAAACATTTAAAATGATAAAGATGTTCATAATTATAATACATATACATAACTACATATCCCAAAAATGAATTTTTTTTATAAATAATAAAGCTTAAACGGTCGGTTCGGAGTTCCAAGTTCCAAACTGGACCGAACTGTTAAACCTCCACATCACCAAAGTCGAACCTTGAACCGAACTGTCTGGATTTCAAACCGGCCAAACTGGCCGACTTGCTTCGGTTTGGGTGGTTGGGTCGGTTTCAATGGTTTATGAACGCTGCCAACTGCAGCAGCTATAAAAATCTATACTAATTAATATAGTTCAAGCTTCCCAAAAATTATGATTCTCTAAAGTATGCTTTCATGCTTTCACTTAACAAACATCAGCTTTCATGTAAATATGCTATGCATGTACAACTTACAGATAGGATGTTGCCCTTCTCTGATGCATGTCTACCTGTAGCGGTTCTAGAAGAACACATGAGTGATACAAAAGATGTTGCAGTTACACCTGTCAGCTCTTGTTTGGCTTTTAATGGTGTCTCTTTGAATGAAGATATTCTAGAAGAACACCTGAGTGATACAAAAGATGTTGCAGTCACATGTCTACCTGTAGCGGTTCTAGAAGAACACATGAGTGATACAAAAGATGTTGCAGTTACACCTGTTAGCTCATGTTTGACCTTTAATGGTGTTTCTTTGAATGAAGATATTCTAGAAGAGCACCTGAGTGATACAAAAGATGTTGCAGTCACACCTGTCAGCTCATGTTTGGGCATTAATGGTGTCTCTTTGAATGAAGATATTGTAGAACACATGAGTGTAATGGTGGAAAATGTTGTGCCTTCCAGTGCATTAGCCACTATGAGATATGATGTGTTGCAAATCAACAATTGTGATTCAGTTGCTCATGAGCCATTAGAAGACGTGCCAATGGAAGTCAATGTAGAGGTCAAAGATGATAGTCATATGAATCATTTGTCTGCACAGGTGTCTTCATCAGGTATCCTGTTCATCTTGCAAACCCTTATAAATTGTGAAATTACTTCATTCAAACTTTGATCTGATCTTGTTAGCTTTCAAATTCATGACATCTGTATACTACTATACTTGTTTCCTGCTTTGTTGCCTGCAAGCTTCTTTTATATTTTCTTTGAAAATCTAGTTCATGAGCTGTCTTTCCCTTTCCCACATGCTAATGTGTTTTAAATTATAACTTTTTAAGAATTATAATTTCATTTATATTACTTTTCCCACCTAAACCCTAAATATTTTCATTCTATATGCCGAATACACGAATCTATGAACAAATAACATATACACGAATCTATGAACAAATAACACATACACACACATTTTTACGCGCTATGGAGTCGCGTATCACATTACTTAAAGTCATTATTGGCTTGAAAAAGTCTGATACGCGAGTGATTTGTTTTAATTGCATATCTCATGGCTAAATGAGTGATTTGTTTCTGAAATGATTTTTGGGTGATATTGTTTTTTAATAATGTATAGTTTGTTTATTTTTCATACCAAATTAATTTGTTTGAATGTTCATGTTGACCATCACCAACCATAGTCTTGACACCCACCACCTTTCACCACTGTCTGTCCCAAAAACTTAAATTACCAGATAAGGCTTGTAAAAAGTTTACTTATTTAAACAGACATCTTCAAAAACTAGTGACATTTGAGAAATTGCCAAATAAGCACAAAATTGCCATGCCATCTGTTCAACCATTATAATTAATTACCAAAATAGACAGTCTTAAAAACTTTAACTATCAGATAAAGGTCTAAAAAGGTATAGTTTGCAAAAGTACAGTGCTATTTAGTGACATTCATGAACTTTTTATGACATATGTTATCACGTTTTATGTTGTTTATATGCAGAGAGAGTTAGAAGAAAGCACAGAAGTTCACGGCGATCAGTATTATTTCCTTTTAAGCGGTTGTTAAGACCTCCACATTTCAAGAAAGCTTTAAAGATTAAAAGAAAAAGCACAATTTTGTAAGTGATATTGCACTTCCTTTTGGTTTGCTTTTTTAAAACTTTCATGTCTATTGAGCACTTGTTTCAGTTGATATTATGTTATTGCTATCTATGTGATCATCCAGCCTTTATAATCCTCAGTTAGATTTGGTTTATGAAAACACTCTGATTTTTGGGATTTGTGCACCTACATCAAATACTTGGGCACTTTCCAAAGAAATTTCCCTTTTAAGCTAGGTGCTTGACTTAGCTCCTTGGTTTTAAAAAGCGAGAAACGCACCGAAGTGACAAGGTCTAAATCCGAAACGCACAAGCGGACTGATTTTCGTACGCGAAGCGCACATGTTTAAAATAATTTTATAAATTATATATAAAGCACTTTGGAGCACCTTTAATGAGGAGTTTTTTGGTTTTCTCATAAAAATAAGTTTTCTAGTGAACTCACCCCTATATATATATATATATATATATATATGGGGAGGTTCAAATAAGAAGTGATATTTCGCTAAGAAGCCTAAGAAAAGACAAAAACCTTAAGAAACGATATCAAACGAACTTCAGTTGAGCTCATTCCAGCGGTGTTGGAACCGTCTCGTCGAACTCTACCATCTTAGCTTTTAGGGTTGAATTTTATGGTTTTAGCCTTAGGGTTTAGGGTTTTTTGGGGTGGGGGGATTAGGTTTTTGGGGGTGGGTTTAGGTTTTTAGGGGGGGTGGGGTGGTGGTGGTTTTAGGCTTTTGGGGGTAGGGTTGGAGGGGGTTTTTAGGTTTTTGGGGGTGCAGGTAAATGGGGGTTTAGGTTTTTGGGGGCGGGTTAGGGTTCAATGAGACGGTTCCAACACCTCTGGAATGAGCTCAATCGGAGTTCGTTTGACCCACTTAGGATTTCTTAGCGAAAACCACTTTTTAGTGGAACCTTCCCCTATATAATCAAGTAATATAACTAAAACAAATTAATAATTTATAAAAAAATAAAAGGAAAACCGAAGAAAGAGAAAATATGGTAGATAAAAAATTCTTGCTTTACCACTTCCCTATGTCTAATCACAGAATGACAACTTTCATATCTCTTATCAACTTCTCAATGTTCTCACTTTCCTATTCAATTAAAACCCTACCAATTAAAACCCTAAAAAAACTGAATCTCATTCTTTCTCTTTTATTTTCTTTCTTAAAAAAACCCTGTGATTTATAACCATCATTCAAAAACGAAAACTTGTGATTCACTAAAGAATGATTACTGTAGCTGCCGGATCTTCCCACTATTGTCGCCGGAGATCCCTCTTCCGCCACCGTTTTCTTTCTTGTACAAAAATCGACCTGTGTCGTCGATTCACAATTCCTCGAAAATCGACCAACTCGCACGAGTCTTGTATAGGGCTCGAGTTGTGTGACAAGACTCTCTGGAATTGTCGCCCTAGGTCGAGTTGCGCGTACTCGCGCTTAAAGCGCGATTTTTAAAACCAAGCTTAGCTCCAGCATTTGCGCAGAGGCCGGGGAGGGGCCGGATCGTTTCGCGATCTGATGTACGTAGCCTTACCCTACACTTTGTGGAGGAGGCTGTTTTCACGGCTCATGAAACGCCCCAAAACCGGGTAATCAGAATCTGTTCTTAAACTGTTAATCAGAATCTGTTACAACGGAAGTCTTTAATTCAAAACATTCATAAAATCCAAACCAATTAAAACTTTGTTCAATCAAATCTATCGGGAACATGAAATGTCAGTCTTCAGCTCAGCAACCCGATGTTCATGCTATCCAGCCCTTAGGGCTCCTTTACTTTGCTTTCTCTTTTCCTTTTCTACCTGTCATGCATACTAAAAGTCAGCTAACGCTGGTGAGTTCTTTCTTTACTTTAAACGGTAAAACTTTATTTTAGATAGCTTTGTTTTATAAAAATAAAAATAAGCTTTACTTTCACTTTCTTTGAAAACACTTTAACTTTACTTTAAAACTTTACAACGTGACAAATTATAAAGTACGGTTGCTTCGCTATGTGTGCATTTGAAAAACGGTCAAAGAAGGTTTTTATATAATTGAATTGAAGATTTTTATGTAAGGGGCGTTTGGCGGATTTTATAATTTTTCGGGATTGTCGCGAAGATACCATCGGTTACTATAGAGGAAACAAAAACGGAGGTGTTGATATGTAATCACGTAACATGTTAATTTTTTTTATTGAAAAAAACTATAGCAATACCATACTCAAATTAAAGAGAATAAAATGCTCGTTTTTATGGTGTAACTTTTTATAAAAAATATTAAGGTATGAAAAAGTTATGGCAATTTAAAAATCGTTGAGGGTAGTTGGTTTAAAAGTGTAATTATTGCTTAAATAAAAATAAGTTGAGTAAAGTTGAGGTGACAAAGGTGTAAGTATTGTTTGAAAGACATATTTACCCCTAGAAAGTAGTTAACAAATGTATCAATTGTTCTACCTTAAGCAATTATACTTGTATTACTTAAAATTTAAGATATCATTGGGTGATGTATTATAATATATATATATATATATATATATATATAGGGGTAGGATCAGATACAAAACATAATTAGCCTAAAAACGTAGGAACCAACCACAAAATGACACATAGACATCCAACTTAGGAACCAACCAAAAAATGACACACGGGCATCCAACTTTTCTACTTAAGGGGTGTTATCGTATATTTGGTCATAATCTGTTTATGGTAATCTCTATAATCAAGCAAAAATCATATCAAATTTTTTATTTAAAATTTTGACTAAGTTAATTCTTCCTGAAAACTTGCGAAGAAAGTAGAAAAGAGATGCAACAATCGTATGAATGAAAATAAGAAGTCTGTATGTTAGAGGTCTATTGCTCTGTGGATCAAATTCTGAGTTTTTCGAATCCGATTTGAACATTGAACACATCCAAAACATTAAAAAACTATATCCAAAACATTAAAAACTGTATCCAAATCATCCAAAATATTAAAAGTGGTAGCATCCAAATTACAAGTTCATAACAAGTGACAAAAATGTTATAAATTAACAACCAAAATGATCAAACATCCAAGCTTTACGGCTACAAAATTCCAAGCATCATTAAAGTAAACACAGCCCTCGGTCGCCAACCTATCAAATGCTCTTTCGTACATTATGGCGACACTCAACATCAATTAAGGTGAATTCCAACAAGTTGGAACATCCAAACACAACGATTTGTTTGATTCAATTTTTTCTAACTTTTTCATGCTCCATAAAATTTCTCAACCTAGCATGTCATTGTCTAACATACCTCACGACCGACGGAGATACGATGAGCAGCAGATGGAGATGCGATGAGCAGTAGATGGAGAAGTGATGTCGTCTAGAATGTCTGATGGAGATGCTATGTTGTCTAGGGTAAGCTTTTAGAAATTAGAAGTCGAAGTCATGAAGATGGGCTACCGATTTACTTCACCTGATGGAGATGCGATGTCTGATCAGCCGATAGTATTAGAATTTAGGAAAAGCCTATTTTACGGGCTACCAATTTACTTCATCTCGGCTCCCAATTCAATTAAATTAGAAAAACTCAATTTTATACTAATAACTTGATAAGTCATATATATATATATATATATATATATATATATATATATATATATATAGTGGAGGGATCAAGAGAAAACTACAAAGTTAGGCGAAAACGGAGAAAATCACTAAAACAATGTGTAATACTATGGGTTACGTATTCGTAACCGCAGTTTTTTTTGTTTTCTATTTACGTATACGTAACACTATGGGTTACGTATACGTAAGCCAATACTTAAATAATTTTTTGGTAAAAATTTGTAATATTACATTGATACTCTTATAAAAAAATTAAATAAAAAATAAATATTATTATATTATTGGTTAAAATTGGTTTTTTTAGTGGTTTTCTCGGTTTTCGCCTAACTATTGGTTTTTTCTGGAACCCACCTATATATATATATATATATATATATATATATATATATTTACATATGTACTAGTAGGAAACCCGCGCGATGCGGCGGGGGCGAAAATTTACGGGATGCTCGCTTTCAATTAGTTTATCAATTCTCTCATTGCGGGGTGTTAAAATTTGCAATCGGTCCAACGAAAAAGTGTCACGTCGAAACGCTATAAAAATATGCACGAAGAAAAGGCTAATCCAGAATGTTACAAAAAAATGTTGCAAGAGTAGAGCAAAAGAAAACTATGAAAAAACAAAACAACGAAGCAGTTTCGACAGCTTCGTGCTTCAATTACTTGTACATTATCAGGAAAAGTCTGTTTTGATCATAATTTTTATCGGAAGGTAAATAAAAATAAGAAAACTTCGTAATGGCACCCTTGTAATTTTGTAAAATATCTAAGAAAGAAACATAATATGCCCAAATGTAATTATAAACATAAAAAACATTTAAAGAAATAAAATAAACTAATTAGAAAATAATATCTTATTTAGAAAGATAAAAGGAATCGAGTTAGTAATGAAAGTAAAACTGTTTCAATTCATCCGTGAACATGCTTGAACGCATCACTTGCCAGTTGCCACATAGATTAACACAACTTTGGTAAGTCTAACTTTACCTGCAATAAACATTTTTCAAAATCAAAACATTTACACAATTATGAAGATGATTAGTTAGATACTTACCGAATGTCCAAAAACTTTACACTATTACTCTAATCCACCTGATAAACATAATCCAAAAATATTTATCACTTTATTTCTACTAAAAAAACCTTCAAGGAAAATTAGTAAATTTTGAAGAAATGCATACCAGTGTATGACTTGTTATCGTAATTGAAGTAATGATTGCGTTTTCATTATGGTTTTAGAGAACGACAATTACTTAAAGTAGACGTGCATAAAAAACCGGTTTGAAATTGAAATAACTAAATAAGCTTATAAGAAGACGTGTATAAAATAACCGATTCGAACCCGACCCGAACATATGGTCAAAAGTCCAAACCGGTTCTAAAGCCCAGACTCGAAAGGGTAAGTCAAAACCCCGCTCATTTCATAAAAAACACATTTGCCATGTCACCGATCCGCGTGACTAATCCCACATATCTATCGTCCGTTTTCATTCATCCACGGCCACAAAACGTCGACCATCCACCTTACCCCCACTCCTCCCACTTTATATTCAAATCCCCAATCCTCAACGACACAGCGCACCGTTAATTCCTCCAACCATCACAACTTTCAAGTCAGTAATTTCTTCAATCAATCCTTCAATTTCAGCATTTTCCTTTAATTTATCGTACTAATTTTCAATTGGAAACAATTTTTTGTGCAGAATTTGAAGGCAGTTGAAGATGTCTGGACGTGGAAAGGGCGGGAAAGGATTAGGAAAGGGAGGAGCGAAGCGTCACCGGAAAGTTCTCCGTGACAACATCCAGGGGATTACGAAGCCGGCGATCCGTCGTCTCGCGAGGAGAGGCGGTGTGAAACGAATCAGCGGTTTGATTTACGAAGAAACTCGTGGAGTTCTTAAGATCTTTCTAGAGAATGTGATCAGAGATGCTGTTACGTACACGGAACATGCTCGCCGGAAGACCGTTACCGCCATGGATGTGGTGTATGCGTTGAAGAGGCAGGGCCGTACACTTTACGGATTCGGTGGTTAGGGTTTGTTAGATATTGAAAAGTCTTGCTATCAAGAAAGAAAACGATTAGGGTTCTTTTGTGTCGGGTCGGGTTGGGTTATGCTTTTGTAGTGTATTTGAATTAATGTAAAAATAGTTTGGGTTGTTGCTATCTGTTTGGTAATGCAAATGTTTAAGGTAATATTTATTTTACATCCACTGATTTTTAAGTTTATTTAAATTTAGTGCATATTCCAGTTGAGATTCCCCTTGAATAATAGGATTCTAAAGGTCAATATATTTGGGTGGCGGGTTAAAATGGACCGTTCATCTGTAATGGTTGGACCTGAATATCTAGGTATTGTCATTTAAAAAAACCTGTAATGGTTGTAGGTGACAACAGAACACATACTAACATCGCAACAAATCTGCCAAGAAGTGAGTTGACGGTGTGATATTCCACCCATCTTTGTTTTTTTTTAATAAAGACATATTTAGGGGACTTTGGGATTACTTGTTTTAAGCTTTTTATTGTTTTTGCAAAAAGTTAGAAAGACTCTTTGCAGTGAGCGCATACATTTATTTCAGAAGATGAAAGACTGTTTGCAGTGAGACTCGAAGCTTCAAAAAAGAAACAATAAATATTAAACTATGTATATAAATACAAAATATAAATATATTATGTATTTTGATATCAATTTGTAATTTTAATGACATATGTAAATTAAAACACTAAATTGTTTAAAAAATAATATCCTGAAAGAAAAAATATATTTTTTTAAAGTTCGAAATACAATGCGACCACTTGGTCTGATTCACCAGTGTGGTCGGTAACCGGCCGATTTAAAAGAAAACAGTTCAAATATGAATAACTGGACGGTCCGGTTCGTAAAACAATGTTTAAAATAATATATTTTTGAAAAACACAAACTTTTACACTTAAATCAATAAATCAAACCAAACAAATTACCTCCTTTTTAAATAAAATTATTTTGTTAAAATTTCCCCTAGAGATCCAAAATCTACAATGAGAGTTGATTTTTCTTCTAACCCACATAAATTTTAAAGACTTACGTTATTCGGACACTCTGACACTTTCTTTTGACCCCCTGAGTTTCATACGAGTCGTATGGATACATATGGGTCTATGGGTGTCAGGATGAGTGGATGACAGCCTTTGTCGAGCGAGTGACCGTATACGAGTCATATGGGTTCATACGACCCATATGTGCATTTTTTTGAAAGATTAGTTGAATCCGACCAATTTTTGTTGTGAAACAGTCCATATACGAGTCACATGGGGCAATACGACCCATATACATTAATCATAAGATATGGGTTCATATGACTCATATGTGCATTTTTAGTAAGTTTGTTTGAATATGGCCAATTTTTGTTGTGAAACAGTCCATATACGAGTCATATGGGGCAATACGACCCATATACATGAATAATAAAATATTTTAAGATTATTGAGGTTTTTAAGTCATATGGGTAATACCTACAATTAAAGAAGAAATATAAAAATCAATTTATTTTTTTATTTTAATTCAACCAATCTTGTTTGAGAAGCCATCCGTATACGAGTCATATACTGATATACGACCCATATGTATGGTATTATTTCTTTACCTTTTTGAGTTCGATTATTGATTTCGATGTGCGTGCCAATGAGATAGAACTCTGAATGTTTTTAACGTTGAAATATGAATGTTTTAACTCGGTTTATATAATCGTTTTAACTGAATATTGTGTCGTGTCAAATAATGAGCACGCATTTTGAGGAATCTTATATCGCGTCAATCGCTCGCTTTTCGAGGAATCTTATATCTCGCCATACTGTTCGGCTAGTTTATCGACAAATCTTCCGTCATGTCAAATGATTTCCTCGAATATTTGTTTCTTTGGACACCACACATATGACTCGTATGTGTGTATATGAGTCATATAGGGCACATATGACTCGTATGTGTGTGTATGAGTCGTATAGGCACACCACACATATGACTCGTATGTGTGTATATGAGTCGTATACGGAGACATGAATGACTGATACAAAACTTGTCTTGTATACGAGTCATATGACCCGTATGCACACATATGACCCGTATGTAAGGGGTCAAAAGATCGGATTAAGTGTACTAATAACATATCCCTTGTTTGAATGCACACATATCTCTTGTTTGAATGTTCATCATTTTAAATCAAGCTTATCTTAATCTATTAAAAAAGTTGGTTTCTTATATAGAAGGAAAACCAGAGATATTGCTTACCATTTATGTGCGTATTTTGTTAGAAAAAAACAAACAAAGGGACTAAAACTGTACTGATACAATACATAAAGGTCAGAAAATTTTTCACGGGTCGGATCGGTCAGGTCTGGTTGAAGGAAAACCTAATTGTTTGATTTCTTCTGTAATCGTTTCTTCCCTCCACCCCTTACCCTTTGTGTGAGCCTCTTCAGCCACTAAATGGGGTTTTTCGATCTCAACATTCCGTACACCGAGTCAAACAAACGAAATTCCACCGCCGACAAATCACTACGATTAAAACTCGCCGTGAAAGCCATGGAATTAGGTTACACCGGCGTCGCATATAACCGTACTATCACCGGAGTAATGTCGGAGGTAGACCGTTGTTCAATATCCTTATTCCCTCTGTCCTCGGTTCTCAAAGTCTCTCCTTCTATTTCCACCTCTGTGAACCTCCACCGCCGCCTTCTCAACGTCCCAACCACCGCTCCATTCCGTCAATACACTCGTCTCACGGTTGTCGTTGATACACCGGCGCAAGGATCGTGTCTCAATTCCGGCAATCCGATTCTGAAAACTTATGACATTGTTGCTGTTAGGCCTTTGAAACAGGAGTCATTCGATCAGGCTTGTAAAAATTATGAGGTATTGGATTGTTTCAAGGGCCCTAGAAACTTAAAATACTGTTGTGGTGATTGATTTATTATTAACGAGTTCTCGACACTGTATTTGTTTGTGTATAGGTTGATATAATTGCCATTGATTTCTCGGAGAATCGGTTTCGATTGAAACAGCCGCTGATTAAAGCTGCCATTGAGGTAATTGTTCTATATCTCTTTCTAATTTTGAATTTGTTTTGAATATGTTTATAGATCTATTTGTTGATATGTAGAGAGGAGTATATTTTGAAATTACATACTCAGGTCTTCTTATGGATGCTCAATTTAGAAGGAAGATTATATCCAATGCTAAGGTAAAACATCTTACATTTTGTTTTTTTGAGTATAACTGGATTTGATTTTGTCACTACACAGCTCGAATGAAATGAAAACTTGCAGAATTTGATGAACATGCATATGAATCTTGGTTTTAAATAGCGCGAGGCGATCCGATGGATTTTGATCCCAAAATCCGATGCGCGATCACGTATGTGTGGTGTTCGTTATTAACTAAAGTTTATTTACAGATAATATTTTAACTTGCAAACTTTTAAGCACTAACATATAAGATATTAAAATAAATAAATACATAAAAAGCTCTAGGTACAACTAAAGAAGTTTTATAGACAACTAAAAGAAGCCTTACTCTAATTACTAACTAGGTACAAGTGAGTGCCTTTGAGGGATTCCTTCTCGCTTGCTTGCTGTCTAAGCTCTTCGATCCTGCCTTGCTTTGATTCTTGCGCTTGCTTGTGCCCCCTTCTTTCTTTGGCGATTTCCTGGATCGCTATCTTACTAGCAGTAGTGCTGTTTTCTATTTGAGCTTCTCTTTTTCCTTTTATCGAGCATAATGATTCAAATCGGGCTTTTTGGTAAAATTCTTTGCCGAAAGAGTTCTCCCTTATCGGATGGCATCAGATGCCGGTGGCGGTTAGCGTTCTTTATGTGTATTATTCGGTGCCAAGGTAGAAGCTTATAATACAATATTTTAAAACTGGACATATAAATAGAAGAGCACTAGTCAACCGCATGATGCGTCACATAAGACCGCATCACATGCGCATCATGTAATCGCATCGAATCAGCTGCAACGATGCGTGCATTTTTAAACCAAGATATGATTCAAACATATTGGGTTTATTAACAATCTTAAATGTGCATCTTCTTAATCTTGTCATTGTCCCACAAATGCATAATGCTTCCCTTTCACATAATAAAATGATAAGTAACATAAAGTAAATGTAGTTTTGGTGTATTACACTTTACTTGATACAATTATTAGTTATCTTCATAGCTTGTTATACACATACACCTATATATACAAACACACACATATATATACTTGCATGAAATGCTATTTGCACTTTTGCAGCTTTTGGTGGATTGGACAAGAGGAAAAAATCTAATATTTTCAAGTAGTGCTCCTTCTGTAACTGAATTTAGAGGACCATATGATGTTGCAAATCTAGCATGTTTACTCGGTTTCTCTATGGAACGTGCTAAAGCATCTGTTTCAAAAACCTGTAGGTATGGACACCAACAAAAAAAGATTTCAATGTGGAATTTGCTAGTTTAGTTAATTTCCATTTATTACTAAAATGCATATTCTGCAAAATGATCTGCAGATCATTACTAGAGACTTCTTTAAGGAAGAAGAAATTCTTCAAAAAAGCCATTAGGGTTGAATTAATCTCATCAACAGAGGATGGTTTTGATGACTGGCTTAAGTGGGACCCCATATCCAGTGGCGAAGGTGATTTGCAATTAGATGACATGGCAAAATCATTTGCAGCGTCCAATAAAGAATCGAAAACGGTTAAAGCCATTGACTTTGTTTCAGTTATTAATGAATTGCCATCACATGGATTGCAAATTAACGACATGGTAACTGAAACAATATTAGATTCTGAATTGCATGATCCTCATGAGAAAGACCAATTACCAAAATTTGGCAGTTGTGACATCTCATCAGCAAACGAAGCTCTTGAAACTTTGGCTAGTTTTGAAGCAGGTGAATCTTGTGCTATGATTATAGAAGAACCCGATCAGCAAAATCTGCCATTAAAAGTAAAAGAGGATATACGTGAAGAAAATGCTATTGATGAAAAGGAAAGTGAAAATATTTCTAGTGATGTTCCAAATCCGGGAATTTTGATTTCATCTGATGATAATCCTTCTTCCAATCTTCAATGTGAAGAGGCCAACAAATCTTATCCGAGAGCTTCTATATTTCCACCAATGATTGCATCAAATGAAGCAGGTATTTAGCAAAGTAAGGGAAACAGTGTTACACATTGATTTCATAATGCTTTATCAATTTATGATATACAAAACTTCATTCATATTTCTTCCAATATCTATCAACATGCAAAAAGTAGTTGTTTTCTCAACAGTGGAAGCTACATTTATAGTTGCTTTCATTAGCTATAACTAGGGGTGTTCACGGTACTGTTTGGCTGGTTTTGACAAAAAATCTGGGTTGAACTGCTAACTACTGTTTTGGGGAATCACAAACCAAACTAACCGGTTTGGGTGGGTCGGCTCCACCGGCCATTTGTGGTGATTTAACTGTATGCTTTTGGCGTTTGAACCAAATTTACATTTTACAATCATTAGTTTGTTATAAAAACATTTAAAATGATAAAGATGTTCATAATTATAATACATATACATAACTACATATCCCAAAAATGAATTTTTTTTATAAATAATAAAGCTTAAACGGTCGGTTCGGAGTTCCAAGTTCCAAACTGGACCGAACTGTTAAACCTCCACATCACCAAAGTCGAACCTTGAACCGAACTGTCTGGATTTCAAACCGGCCAAACTGGCCGACTTGCTTCGGTTTGGGTGGTTGGGTCGGTTTCAATGGTTTATGAACGCTGCCAACTGCAGCAGCTATAAAAATCTATACTAATTAATATAGTTCAAGCTTCCCAAAAATTATGATTCTCTAAAGTATGCTTTCATGCTTTCACTTAACAAACATCAGCTTTCATGTAAATATGCTATGTATGTACAACTTACAGATAGGATGTTGCCCTTCTCTGATGCATGTCTACCTGTAGCGGTTCTAGAAGAACACATGAGTGATACAAAAGATGTTGCAGTTACACCTGTCAGCTCTTGTTTGGCTTTTAATGGTGTCTCTTTGAATGAAGATATTCTAGAAGAACACCTGAGTGATACAAAAGATGTTGCAGTCACATGTCTACTTGTAGCGGTTCTAGAAGAACACATGAGTGATACAAAAGATGTTGCAGTTACACCTGTTAGCTCATGTTTGACCTTTAATGGTGTTTCTTTGAATGAAGATATTCTAGAAGAGCACCTGAGTGATACAAAAGATGTTGCAGTCACACCTGTCAGCTCATGTTTGGGCATTAATGGTGTCTCTTTGAATGAAGATATTGTAGAACACATGAGTGTAATGGTGGAAAATGTTGTGCCTTCCAGTGCATTAGCCACTATGAGATATGATGTGTTGCAAATCAACAATTGTGATTCAGTTGCTCATGAGCCATTAGAAGACGTGCCAATGGAAGTCAATGTAGAGGTCAAAGATGATAGTCATATGAATCATTTGTCTGCACAGGTGTCTTCATCAGGTATCCTGTTCATCTTGCAAACCCTTATAAATTGTGAAATTACTTCATTCAAACTTTGATCTGATCTTGTTAGCTTTCAAATTCATGACATCTGTATACTACTATACTTGTTTCCTGCTTTGTTGCCTGCAAGCTTCTTTTATATTTTCTTTGAAAATCTAGTTCATGAGCTGTCTTTCCCTTTCCCACATGCTAATGTGTTTTAAATTATAACTTTTTAAGAATTATAATTTCATTTATATTACTTTTCCCACCTAAACCCTAAATATTTTCATTCTATATGCCGAATACACGAATCTATGAACAAATAACATATACACGAATCTATGAACAAATAACACATACACACACATTTTTACGCGCTATGGAGTCGCGTATCACATTACTTAAAGTCATTATTGGCTTGAAAAAGTCTGATACGCGAGTGATTTGTTTTAATTGCATATCTCATGGCTAAATGAGTGATTTGTTTCTGAAATGATTTTTGGGTGATATTGTTTTTTAATAATGTATAGTTTGTTTATTTTTCATACCAAATTAATTTGTTTGAATGTTCATGTTGACCATCACCAACCATAGTCTTGACACCCACCACCTTTCACCACTGTCTGTCCCAAAAACTTAAATTACCAGATAAGGCTTGTAAAAAGTTTACTTATTTAAACAGACATCTTCAAAAACTAGTGACATTTGAGAAATTGCCAAATAAGCACAAAATTGCCATGCCATCTGTTCAACCATTATAATTAATTACCAAAATAGACAGTCTTAAAAACTTTTAACTATCAGATAAAGGTCTAAAAAGGTATAGTTTGCAAAAGTACAGTGCTATTTAGTGACATTCATGAACTTTTTATGACATATGTTATCACGTTTTATGTTGTTTATATGCAGAGAGAGTTAGAAGAAAGCACAGAAGTTCACGGCGATCAGTATTATTTCCTTTTAAGCGGTTGTTAAGACCTCCACATTTCAAGAAAGCTTTAAAGATTAAAAGAAAAAGCACAATTTTGTAAGTGATATTGCACTTCCTTTTGGTTTGCTTTTTTAAAACTTTCATGTCTATTGAGCACTTGTTTCAGTTGATATTATGTTATTGCTATCTATGTGATCATCCAGCCTTTATAATCCTCAGTTAGATTTGGTTTATGAAAACACTCTGATTTTTGGGATTTGTGCACCTACATCAAATACTTGGGCACTTTCCAAAGAAATTTCCCTTTTAAGCTAGGTGCTTGACTTAGCTCCTTGGTTTTAAAAAGCGAGAAACGCACCGAAGTGACAAGGTCTAAATCCGAAACGCACAAGCGGACTGATTTTCGTACGCGAAGCGCACATGTTTAAAATAATTTTATAAATTATATATAAAGCACTTTGGAGCACCTTTAATGAGGAGTTTTTTGGTTTTCTCATAAAAATAAGTTTTCTAGTGAACTCACCCCTATATATATATATATATATATATATGGGGAGGTTCAAATAAGAAGTGATATTTCGCTAAGAAGCCTAAGAAAAGACAAAAACCTTAAGAAACGATATCAAACGAACTTCAGTTGAGCTCATTCCAGCGGTGTTGGAACCGTCTCGTCGAACTCTACCATCTTAGCTTTTAGGGTTGAATTTTATGGTTTTAGCCTTAGGGTTTAGGGTTTTTTGGGGTGGGGGGATTAGGTTTTTGGGGGTGGGTTTAGGTTTTTAGGGGGGGTGGGGTGGTGGTGGTTTTAGGCTTTTGGGGGTAGGGTTGGAGGGGGTTTTTAGGTTTTTGGGGGTGCAGGTAAATGGGGGTTTAGGTTTTTGGGGGCGGGTTAGGGTTCAATGAGACGGTTCCAACACCTCTGGAATGAGCTCAATCGGAGTTCGTTTGACCCACTTAGGATTTCTTAGCGAAAACCACTTTTTAGTGGAACCTTCCCCTATATAATCAAGTAATATAACTAAAACAAATTAATAATTTATAAAAAAATAAAAGGAAAACCGAAGAAAGAGAAAATATGGTAGATAAAAAATTCTTGCTTTACCACTTCCCTATGTCTAATCACAGAATGACAACTTTCATATCTCTTATCAACTTCTCAATGTTCTCACTTTCCTCTTCAATTAAAACCCTACCAATTAAAACCCTAAAAAAACTGAATCTCATTCTTTCTCTTTTATTTTCTTTCTTAAAAAAACCCTGTGATTTATAACCATCATTCAAAAACGAAAACTTGTGATTCACTAAAGAATGATTACTGTAGCTGCCGGATCTTCCCACTATTGTCGCCGGAGATCCCTCTTCCGCCACCGTTTTCTTTCTTGTACAAAAATCGACCTGTGTCGTCGATTCACAATTCCTCGAAAATCGACCAACTCGCACGAGTCTTGTATAGGGCTCGAGTTGTGTGACAAGACTCTCTGGAATTGTCGCCCTAGGTCGAGTTGCGCGTACTCGCGCTTAAAGCGCGATTTTTAAAACCAAGCTTAGCTCCAGCATTTGCGCAGAGGCCGGGGAGGGGCCGGATCGTTTCGCGATCTGATGTACGTAGCCTTACCCTACACTTTGTGGAGGAGGCTGTTTTCACGGCTCATGAAACGCCCCAAAACCGGGTAATCAGAATCTGTTCTTAAACTGTTAATCAGAATCTGTTACAACGGAAGTCTTTAATTCAAAACATTCATAAAATCCAAACCAATTAAAACTTTGTTCAATCAAATCTATCGGGAACATGAAATGTCACTCTTCAGCTCAGCAACCCGATGTTCATGCTATCCAGCCCTTAGGGCTCCTTTACTTTGCTTTCTCTTTTCCTTTTCTACCTGTCATGCATACTAAAAGTCAGCTAACGCTGGTGAGTTCTTTCTTTACTTTAAACGGTAAAACTTTATTTTAGATAGCTTTGTTTTATAAAAATAAAAATAAGCTTTACTTTCACTTTCTTTGAAAACACTTTAACTTTACTTTAAAACTTTACAACGTGACAAATTATAAAGTACGGTTGCTTCGCTATGTGTGCATTTGAAAAACGGTCAAAGAAGGTTTTTATATAATTGAATTGAAGATTTTTATGTAAGGGGCGTTTGACGGATTTTATAATTTTTCGGGATTGTCGCGAAGATACCATCGGTTACTATAGAGGAAACAAAAACGGAGGTGTTGATATGTAATCACGTAACATGTTAATTTTTTTTATTGAAAAAAACTATAGCAATACCATACTCAAATTAAAGAGAATAAAATGCTCGTTTTTATGGTGTAACTTTTTATAAAAAATATTAAGGTATGAAAAAGTTATGGCAATTTAAAAATCGTTGAGGGTAGTTGGTTTAAAAGTGTAATTATTGCTTAAATAAAAATAAGTTGAGTAAAGTTGAGGTGACAAAGGTGTAAGTATTGTTTGAAAGACATATTTACCCCTAGAAAGTAGTTAACAAATGTATCAATTGTTCTACCTTAAGCAATTATACTTGTATTACTTAAAATTTAAGATATCATTGGGTGATGTATTATAATATATATATATATATATATATATATATATATATATATAGGGGTAGGATCAGATACAAAACATAATTAGCCTAAAAACGTAGGAACCAACCACAAAATGACACATAAACATCCAACTTAGGAACCAACCAAAAAATGACACACGGGCATCCAACTTTTCTACTTAAGGGGTGTAATCGTATATTTGGTCATAATCTGTTTATGGTAATCTCTATAATCAAGCAAAAATCATATCAAATTTTTTATTTAAAATTTTGACTAAGTTAATTCTTCCTGAAAACTTGCGAAGAAAGTAGAAAAGAGATGCAACAATCATATGAATGAAAATAAGAAGTCTGTATGTTATTAATATGTTGTTACTATCATACATTGTGTTGTTATATCAATTGTTACGTGTTGTTTATAGTGATGTCCCTAATTTTTTTATTTTTTATATCATGCATTCATATTCTAATCTTTATTTTTATTTTTTTACATCATAGTATGATATCACAATGTCTTTTTTATATCACTGTATTGTTATATTAAATTGTAATCTTATTTTTTTATATATCACTGTGTTGTTACAATCATGTTTATGTGTTGTTATATCATATATTATGTTGTTACAATCATACACTGTGTTGTTACGGTTCTTTTTTGTTTTTACCGTAATTTTTTTATTAAAATATTTTTGATAAGATTTATCTAGGTTTTAAATTTAATTCTCCTTCATACGGTTATTTTTTGTATTTACTATAATGTTTTATTTGAAATATTTTTGAAAAGATTTATCTAATTTTTGAAAATTGATTCTCTCTAATTTTCTTTAGGATTAAATTGGGGTGCAAAAATTAAGGGAATAAATTGAGGATAAATGTCTAATATACCCTTTTTCTATGAGGCATTTACATATCCCCTTCCTAAGTTCCTTTATTACATATTTACTCAACCCTAAAATTTAATTACATATTTTCCCTTCCTAAAACATATATATTGTAATATCTCGGATTTCCCGACCCATTTCATAGATATTTATTTAATAAATATAAAACATTCATATACTTAGAGAACCTACATATATTTAAATATATATAATATAACGAATAAATGCATGAAGTCTCGAAACTACGGAAATTATTTTAATAATTTAAAAACAATAAAGCTATAAAGGATTTTAGAAATAAAAACATGTATAATTGTTTTTATAAAATCAAGGGACCAAACCGTCATTTTTGAAATTTGTTTTAAACTAGGAATTTACTTTTAAACACAAACTGATACAACTGAAAACATAAGGGGCCTGTCTTGCCAACTGCCCAAACTCCCGAATCCCAAACCCATCGTGAGTTCGAATCCCGCTGGTCCCGGTTTTTCCTCCGATTTAGCCAAAACACGAAATCCCGTCCCAATTCGGTAAACCTCGATCTCCACTCGCACATGCGACCCTAACCCGATGACAATCAATGTCCGGCTTCACGCATGGAGTGCGAATTCGAAGCTGTCGGCTCAACCGTGAACCTCCCAACCAACTAAGCCTTTAATGCTGAAATCGACTATAAATAACCATGGTACTACCTCAGCGAAATCACACACCAACTTCCTAAACCCTCAATTCCATTGTATCATACCTGCATTCTTCGATTTGGAGCCACGACAGCCAACGCTTAACTTGGACTCCTTTTCACTCGATTTGGCATCAAATCAGGTAAATTTTATATGCATCACGATCGATTTCACGAGAGGATCAAAAGCCCTCTGTTTAAACGCATAAACAGAGGGTGATTCAATTCGTATTTAAGCGTTTTCGTTTCTAGGGTTCATATGGGATTAGGGCCGATCCAGATTTTCGTTCAAATGATTTCTGTTTCAGTTTTATACACTAACGAGCCCGTAGTCGGGATGGTTAGTGTGTGCGTGTACCAGTGACCCGGGGAGGGCGCGGGTTCGATCCGGCTCACCCCCATTTTTCTTATTTCACATTTTTTTGTGTTATTTATTTAGATTTATCATCCCAAATAATTTTTATAAAACCTATTAAACTTTTATAAACTGAAAAACGGTTTTTATTTACATTTTTCAGATTCTGAAATATTTCTTTTTATAAAGCTTAATTTAACTTGTAATAATTTATCATTTAAAAATAGTTTTTTTAAAACAAAAAACTATAGAAACAATTTTAAAACTTTTATAAAACTTATAATTTCACATGAATTATTTATTCAAAACAAGAAAATTTAATTTATCATTTGTTTCCTAAAAACTAAAGGAATTCTTTTAAATCTTGAACTTATAAATCTTTTATTTAATTTAGGAAACTTATATGAATCTTATAAACCTGGAATTATTTATAAGATTTATAAACATAAAATTTAAACCATTTATACTAAGTTGAAAAGAGAATTATATATATACTTTATTTATATAATTATTTATAAACTTATAAACTTCATAAACTTGTAAACCTTAAAACTTGTAACTCAAAAATATATATATGTATCCTACTTAAACTACAAGATAATAATACTTAAACACTTTAATAAATCTTAATTGATTTATGATGATTATTCTAAACATAACAATTAATCTTTTAGATAATTATTCATCCTTAACAAATATTTACTCTCTAAAAATTTCTATAAATCATTAAACTTCGTATACACCACTATAAGGTCGGAGACTTTTGAGTCATGTAAAACTTGTACAAATACTCAATCCCGTATTCCTGAAACTAAACACCTTCTAAACCACCAAAGGAGGCATGTCCAATAAGGGATCATGTGAAGCTTAATATTGAAACTTGAAACTCAACCGACTTATCATATTTTCAAACTTATACTTGGATTCTTAGTCTTGAAAACTTTTGTGTGTCCATCTTAACCAAAGCCTATAAGACTTGATAAACGTACATACACGAGAAAATTTCATTCTTGATACTAGAAACTAAAATGAAGGGATACATTGCTCTCTTTAGCAGAATACCTCCCTAGTCTTCTCTTCAAACCCAAACATCGGGATCCACTAATCTTCTGGACAACTCGAATCTCCTGTGAGAAAGCGTATAACGGTTAATCCTGTTCCAAACGCTGTCCCATACCTCTCTTAAATACTAGAGTATTTAGATAAACGCTTTATACTCAAAACGTAATCGTATACTTCTATACACTGAGGCTAAACTAAGAGACTTTAAACTATCCGATGTTTGACGTATTCTTGTTCAAACACAATTCAAACTATTATATGTTTGACGTATTCTTGTTCAAACACAATTTTATGTTTGACGTATTCTTGTTCAAACACAATTTAAACTATTCTATGTTTGACGCATTCTTGTTCAAACACAATTTAAACTATTATATGTTTGACGTATTCTTGTTCAAACACAATTTGAACTATTCTATGTTTGACGTATTCTTGTTCAAACACAATTTTATGTTTGACGTATTCTTGTTCAAACACAATTTAAACTATTATATGTTTGACGTATTCTTGTTCAAACACAATTTAAACTATTCTATGTTTGACGTATTCTTGTTCAAACACAATTTGAGCTACCCCATGTTTGACGTATTCTTGTTCAAACATGATGAACGTATGAGACTTTAAACTACTCCATGTTTGATGTATTCTTGTTCAAACATGATGAATGTATAAGACTTTAAACTACTCCATGTTTGACGTATTCTTGTTCAAACATGATGAACGTATAAGACTTTAAACTACTCCATGTTTGACGTATTCTTGTTCAAACATGATGAACGTATAAGACTTTAAACTACTCCATGTTTGACGTATTCTTGTTCAAACATGATGAAAGTATAAGACTTTAAACTACTCCATGTTTGACGTATTCTTGTTCAAACATGATGAACGTATAAGACTTTAAACTACTCCATGTTTGACGTATTCTTGTTCAAACATGATGAACGTATAAGACTTTAAACTATTCTATGTTTGACGTATTCTTGTTCAAACATGAGGAACGTATAAGACTTTTAAACTACTCAAGGTTTGACGTATTCTTGATCAAACACGAGGGAAGTGTAAAGACTTTAAACTACTCGATGTTTGATGTATTCTTATTCGAACACGAGGAAACTCTAAATCTTGTCACATTCTTTTCTCTTTAATTATCGAATGACGTTTCTCTCTAAGGGACTAGTTAATCAATGATCACTCTTACGTGGAAACACTGGTCATGAGTTAAACAAATTCTTGTACTCTTTCTTGATCCACGCACAAACGGAAGGACCTATGCGGACTATGCGACAATTTAAATGCTTGCGGGTGCACATGTAAGTATGAAAATCAGCGTATGGGAAGACATAGTAAACTCTGTCGTGTGCTATGATCTAAGACTTATCGTAAAAGGTAGCCACGGAACTTAGGCACCGTAGCAATCCTTAGACGTAATAGTCTACAAAATCAAATCATTAAACTATCATCGAATCCATCCCGAGTGATGCATCCCACTTTAAATCTTGAATGGAAGTTCATCAGCTATTATCTCAAATACATTTCTGAAAACAAATCTTCATATATTTCAATGAAACTATATGCTTCTTAGGAAAACTCTTGGAAACTTTGAAAACTTAGAAACTTGAGCGTAATCTTATTCCTGTCATTCCAGTTAGGATTCTAAACGTAACCCGTAGTTTACTAAGGGACGTAAAGTATCTTTCTCATTATCCATGTGCGTATCACGAACTTAAATCTTGGAAAAACAGAAACTTTCTACTTTAATTTCGGGACGAAATTTCCTAAAGTATGGGAGACTGTAATATCTCGGATTTCCCGACCCATTTCATAGATATTTATTTAATAAATATAGGATTATTGTATTTTAATAATCCCACCTTTTACCAATTGGCCGATAATAATCCCAACTGAGAATATTCTTACCACCGGTCCCTACTTTCAAACTATTTTTTTACATTGGACTCCTCGTTAAAAAAACTTAACGCCGTTAGAGTTTATATGACATGGATATCTGCAAACCGCCGGAAAGTCGAGCCAAGCTAGCAATGGTCTCGTGTTGGCTTTTGAAATTGGCTTTGGTGGTGTTTAACTGGTCTCGTTAAACACCACCGTTTTCTCTGTTTGGACTTTCCGGACCCACGAGACCAGTTAAACACCACCAGAGCCAATTTCAAAAGCCACCACGAGACCACTGCTAGCTTGGCTCGACTTTCCGGCGGTTTGCAGATGTCCACGTCATATAAACTCTAACGGCGTTAAGTTTTTTTAACGGGGGGTCCAATGTAAAAAAATAGTTTGAAAGTAGGACCAGTGGTAAGAATATTCTCAGTTGGGATTATTATCGGCCAATTGGTAAAAGGTGGGATTATTAAAATCCAATAATCCATAAATATAAAACATTCATAAACTTAGAGAACCTACATATATTTAAATATATATATATATATATATATAATAATAATAATAATATAACGAATAAATGCATGAAGTCTTGAAACTACGGAAATTATTTTAATAATTTAAAAACAATAAAGCTATAAAGGATTTTAGAAATAAAAACATGTATAATTGTTTTTATAAAATCAAGGGACCAAACCGTCATTTTTGAAACTTGTTTTAAACTAGGAATTTACTTTTAAACACAAACTGATACAACTGAAAACATAAGGGGCCTGTCTTGCCAACTGCCCAAACTCCCGAATCCCAAACCCATCGTGAGTTCGAATCCCGCTGGTCCCGATTTTTCCTCTGATTTAGCCAAAACACGAAATCCCGTCCCAATTCGGTGAACCTCGATCTCCACTCGCGCATGCGCCCCTAACCCGATGACAATCAATGTCCGGCTTCACGCATGGAGTGCGAATTCGAAGCTGTCGGCTCAACCGTGAACCTCCCAACCAACCAAGCCTTTAATGCTGAAATCGACTATAAATAACCATGGTACTACCTCAGCGAAATCACACACCAACTTCCTAAACCCTCAATTCCATCGTATCATACCTGCATTCTTCGATTTGGAGCCACGACAGCCGACGCTTAACTTGGACTCCTTTTCACTCGATTTGGCATCAAATCAGGTAAACTTTATATGCATCACGATCGATTTCAAGAGAGGATCAAAAGCCCTCTGTTTAAACGCATAAACAGAGGGTGATTCAATTCGTATTTAAGCGTTTTCGTTTCTAGGGTTCATATGGGATTAGGGCCGATCCGGATTTTTGTTCAAACGATTTCTGTTTCAGTTTTATACACTAACGAGCCCGTAGTCGGGATGGTTAGTGTGTGCGTGTACCAGTGACCCGGGGAGGGCGCGGGTTTGATCCGGCTAACCCCCATTTTTCTTATTTCACGTTTTTTTGTGTTATTTATTTAGATTTATCATCCCAAATTATTTTTATAAAACCTATTAAACTTTTATAAACTGAAAAACGGTTTTTATTTACATTTTTCAGATTCTGAAATATTTCTTTTTATAAAGCTTAATTTAACTTGTAATAATTTATCATTTAAAAATAGTTTTTTTAAAACAAAAAACTATAGAAACAATTTTAAAACTTTTATAAAACTTATAATTTCACATGAATTATTTATTCAAAACAAGAAAATTTAATTTATCATTTGTTTCCTAAAAACTAAAGGAATTCTTTTAAATCTTGAACTTATAAATCTTTTATTTAATTTAGGAAACTTATATGAATCTTATAAACGTGGAATTATTTATAAGATTTATAAACATAAAATTTAAACCATTTATACTAAGTTGAAAAGAGAATTATATATATACTTTATTTATATAATTATTTATAAACTTATAAACTTCATAAACTTGTAAACCTTAAAACTTGTAACTCAAAAATATATATATGTATCCTACTTAAACTACAAGATAATAATACTTAAACACTTTAATAAATCTTAATTGATTTATGATGATTATTCTAAACATAACAATTAATCTTTTAGATAATTATTCATCCTTAACAAATATTTACTCTCTAAAAATTTCTATAAATCCTTAAACCATTATTTATTCTTTAAAGATATTACTAACATTTTAATAATTATTTACATGATAAATACTTGTTATTTATCTCTACAATAGTTATTTATAAACTTTGATAACTATCATAAATCTTTATTAACTATTAAGGCTTTCGTCTAACTATTACTTTAACTTCATTTACAAACACTTAGAAACTATCTTGATTATTATCACCTAACATATGTAAATTATAGTTGTAAAACTTTTTGAACAATTATTTTAATTATTCTAAACTATAAATTCATTAAACATTTATACAAGGTCTTATGTCATTTATTCAAAATCTTTATTTTTGATCTAAACTTCATAAACACAATTAATCTCGTCTCCCATTGGAACCCTAGTTAATCTTGAAATCCTAGATCCTTTGTCTTAGACTTTTTTACTTAAAACTTTAGACTTATATTCTTAGGCTTAATGTGAGGATATTCTCCCTCTCCAATTCTTGCAAACTCTTGTCGGATACTCATCATCCAAATCCAAGTGAGTATACTTAGCCCCTTTTTCCTTTCTATACTTTTGGGGTGAAACATGTTCAAAAACTTTAAACTTATACAATTCTTGTACAACTATGACTAGATGCTTATTCTTATATTAAACTTGAGACTTGTATGCTTAGATTAAACTTAAAACTAGCACATTCATTAACTTTGATCAAGCCTATAGTAACAATGATAGATCTATCGCATTTGACCAATCCACCTTGATTGATTGACCCCTTCGGGGGGGAGCCCTTGGTGATTGTTACTGAATTAAACTTTAAACTTGAGACTTATAAGGGTAACCTGCGGGTTATGCCTAAACTTGGTTGGAGGGTTGAAGTGCACAGTGTTTAAGATACTTGTTTCTCATACTTACATTATAGAATGCATATATCATAGTGAATTGTAACTCTTTCCAAATACTTGTTAAACTGTGTCCAAACCTTTGTATCTCACCAACTATTTTGTAGTTGACAGATTCTTTCACATGTTTCAGGTTTTACATCATGAGACTTATCTGTGATCACATAGGATGCTTTGGACCTAGACTACTTATCAATTAAACGTTGTATTCTTGTTATGTTTCCTTGTATTGAATCTTAAATTATTTATTAATGAAATATTGAAACTTTAATAGTCAACCTTGTGCTATTGAACAACCGCGTCCGCCCCGACGTATAATCCGCCGTCGGTTGGGGTGTGACATATATTACATATTTGTCCAATTCATTTAAAATAACTTATTTTATTACCATTTTACCCTTAATGAACCAATTAAAGTACTATTTACATATATCTCCTTCCTAAATATTTGTGAGGGGCAACTGAGTAATTTTAAGTTAATTGGAGAAATATGTAATTAAAGTTAGGGGTTAGGATATATGTAATTTAGAAGTTTAATAGGGAGAAATATGTAAAAAAAACCTTTTTCTATTTAGAAAACAACTTCTAATTTACAAGATTGACATTGCCAAAATAGCAGCTATAGATTGTGGTCAGTGAAAGGTCAAGATTGTTTCTCACGTTTTTTATGCTAATACTATTTTGTATCGGAACCATCCTCTGTGTAACATATATATATATATATATATATATATATATATATATATATATATATATATATATATATATATAGGGTGCCCGAGCGATACGACAGAAAACACAGACACTGGTAATCACGTAACATGTTTTTTTTTAATTAGAAAAAAACTATAGCAATACCATACTCAAATTAAAGAGAATAAAATGGTCGTTTTTATGGTGTATTTAAAAAAATATTAACGTATGAAAAAGTTATGAACATTTAAAATCATGAGTGGAAAGGGTAGTTACTGTATGAATAACTTTCATTTTTACCTTTTTAAAGTATTAGAGTGTTGTAATATGTGCTTTAACAGGTGTGAAAGTAAAACTCTTAAAAAAGGTAAAATGACATCGTTGTCATTCTCAAATGTTTTATATATAGTATAGATAAACGATGAGCTTTTTAGTTATCTGGGAGATTTCATTGTCGGTGTTAAAAAAATAAAATAAACTTCACCTGGGAGACTGGGACAGCTTTATAACAATAATATGCCAAGAGTCGTATAATACACTTATACATAGGGTGTAAAAGATACTTAGATGTAGCGAGAAAAACATAGGTGGTTACACAATCGTCTTGTATATCATATTCAAGTCAATAGTTACAAATGTATTACGGTTCTTAACATATTATTGATTTTGTTCGTTAGTTATCCTAATTGTATCATTTTATAAAGCTTATTTATTTAACCATTGAACCTTAGTATTTGATTAATTTCCATGTGATAAAAAACTACTTAAATATTAAAATATTTTATTAAAATGTTGACGCTTATTAATCGAGTTAGTTCTCAATTTACACTATAACCGAAAAAAGGTATAATTCATAAATTTTTTTCGAAATAAGTAAATTATTTTATTAAGTTATTATTGTAACCAAATAATATAATTATTATTTTCTTTAATAGGAAACTCAAAAAGAAAAAGCACCGAGTTTACAAACTTATCCTTACGGTAATGCCGATGCTTCAATAATAACGTCAAGACATGCATGTAAATGAATCGAACGAACACGAACAGAGACATATTCATATTCGTTTATTTAACTTTAACCGAACACGAACGAACATGAATTTTTGTGTTCATGTTCGTTCATTAAGAAAATGAACATGTTCATGTTCGTTCGTTTAAAATCTAAACGAACAGCTCACGAATATAAATGAACGTAATTGAACAAACATAAATGAGTGTAATTGGACAAACGTAAACGAACACAAACGAACACAAATGAAAACAAATATTTAGCATAGGTGTGAAAAGCAACGACCAGGGTTTTGTATTAAAACTTAAATGTTTAAAATAAAATTTGAAAAAATCTGTCTATTATAATAAATAAAAATAATTTGGGACAAATGTCACTCCATGATGTCTCCTCACATTTATTTTCCCGTTTTTTCTCTCCTACTAAATGAGAAGACATTGTCACTCTCTGGTTCATACTCACCGTTATTTAATATAAATATAATTATTGATAATTATTATATTATTAACTAAATGAATTTAATATGAAATTAATTATGGATAGTAATAATTTCTTACATTACTTATCAATTTTTGAAAAATAAATTTGTATTATGGATAGTTATTATATTATAAAGACCGTTTTTACATTTTAATCAACTCCGTTATTTTAACTAAATTAATAATTCATTTCAATTTTTATCTACAAAATTTTGAATTCATAATTTTGTTTATCATCAATTAATTACTTTTATCTTCAGTTTTTATCTCTTATAATAATTATTTATCATATATATTGCATTTCTTTTATTTTGGAAGTGTATATATTTTAACACTTCTATAATGCCATACTTTCATTCTTATACAATCTTCTATACTTAATAAATAAGTAATTGGTTACGCTACATGTCACAATTTGGTGAGCTCAAGACTATTTTTCCAGCTTATTTTTAATTCCTTTAATATTTTCTAAGTCTTCATTAACAACTATTTAATCTTCTTAAGACCATTCACATTAGGTTCTTTATATTTTTGTGAGTGTGTTTTGTATATTTTATGAAGTAGTTTAAAGTGGTTGTGAGTGGAGGAGAGAGAAACATTATAAATTTTTTGTATATTTGTGAAAACATTGTTCACCTGTAGAAATTTTTTAATATTTTTTGAAAGTGGTTGTGAGTGGAGGAGAGAAAAGGTAACGATAAAGGTATAAAAAAGTATCATTTAATTAAAAATAAGAGAGAAAAGGTAGTGATTTTTAGTGTAATTATAAGGATAAGGATAAAGAAGCTGCTGGGAATGCTCTAAGATTCTTTTTCCTCCAAATAATTTCTAAATCTTTATTACTAACTATTGAATATTATATTTATTCAATCCGTGTAATACACAGGGTTCTAACCTAGTTAAGCATAAATAAAAATATTAATATATACAAACATACACACAAAGACACACACACACACACACACATATATATATGAAATTTTGTATTAACATTTAAACGAACATAAACAAACAAACATAAACGAACGTTCACGAACATAAATTTCGTTCGTTTAAATAAATAAACAATTTTTTTTTCATGTTTGTTCGTTTATTAAATAAACGAAATTTCCGCCGAACATTTCATGAACTGCTCACTGAACGTTCGGTTTGTTTACAGGCGTAGGTCAAAGAGTTCGCACCATCAATTTTAAACAAAGAGCTATTTTTTTTTAAATATGATATAGAATACAGTTTTTAACCGTCTCTCTTTTTCTCTCTTACTATATGTAATTATCTTTCATACGATACATACAACTGTTTGTGGTTATGCGAGTTCTCCATTAAAAGTAATTTTGTATTAAACTCGTTCATAAGAATAAATCATAAAGAAATACGGTATGGATAAATCTAAAAGCATATAAAAGAAGTAAAAAAGTGAAATTACTTAAAGGTAGTAGAATGGACAGGTCGAGTAGGGTTGAGTATTAGGTCAAAATAGGTCAATTCTTTTGTACAATTTTCCTACGGGTGAACAGATTTAAAAGCATAAAAATGAACTGAATGTGAAACTACTTGAGAGGTGACGGATATGTTGGATAAAAGGTCAAAATGGGTAATTCTTTGTTCCCAAAACACCTCATAAAAAATTAATTTTCCTATGCATAACCGGCGTATCAAATATGATTTAAACAGAAGCCCGGTTTAAAATGTTTCATCAACAGCTAGTTTTTTTTATTAGTTTGAATTATCCAAGATAAAACATAGCCCGAACTAACCATCCCATTAGTAAACAAGTCGGAATTAGCACCACTCGTAAGCAAATGGGATGAAATTGAGGGGTTATTTTTTCTTAAATAAAATCAGGTTGATGAACCCACATGTTAAACACCAAAAAAGAGGCATTTAATCTACCAAGCATCACATCATTTGAAGAACTACTCAAACTAAAATCTATATATCAAACTACATATCAATCGTTAAAGACCCGTTACCCGACCCGACCCGTCCGTGTTGCCAGGCTTAAATACAAGGAAAAACAGGAAAGACTGCCCATGAAAGCTATAAACTAATTCTCCATACAGCCAAAAGGCAACACTAATTAATCAGACATTTGTAAACTCTCTATAAATAAAAATAAAAATAAAAATAAAAATAAAAATAAAAATAAAAATAAAAATCTATCTACCAAACTACATATTAATCCTTAACACTTGAACCAGACAACCAGTCTTCTTGTATGTCAAAAATCCATTCTTTTCTGTGCATTATTTTTATGATTACACCACCCAGTACCTTACAAAAACAACAAAAAGCCCGAATTAACCGTCATACCCGAAAACATATTTTCCATTAAAAATAAACTATTATTAGTAAATTTAAGACATTCATTACCTTAAAATAAAATTCATCAAGAAACACTTGTGTTTAAGACCTCAACAGCCCCTTCATCTCTTCCATCATCAAAATCTTGATCAGTTGAATTCTTTTGACATAATATCTCATCGTTGACACCTGAAGGCTCCATACTCAAATCAAACCCCGTTCCATGATAAGCCAAAGTGACCGCACCACCACCACCACCACCATCACCGCCACCACCCTGATCAGACGCCTCAACCGATTCTTTCTTTTGTCTTTTCCATTTTTTAGTAGATGAAGTCCCATCATCTTCAAAATCTTCTTCTTCTCTCTCTCTGTGCAAATAAACCCATAGTTTCCTTTCGCCATCGAATTGCACACACGGGTCCCGCTCATAATGCAAACGGTCCAATGCACCGCTTACCACTTGATTCACTTGCGCATCTGAAACGTCTTCTACAATGTATTGTGAGTCCCGAATTAAAGTGCAAACATCAGCCCGTGTCCCGATACTTCCAGGTAACCGTGCAGCCGCGTCTCGGACCAAACAAAGGATGGTTACGTGAGGTGGTCGGTCCCGTTTCAACATGAAATGGTCACGGGCTTTTGATGTCGGTTTCCCTGCGCCTTTTCTTGATGGGGCCACGGTTGACTTTTTACCATCCACAGCAGTATATGCAAAGGCTCGGTCCGGGATTAAATACCGTAAAACCTCTTCTTTACGGAAATAATCCCGAACTTCATCTGAACTCGGGTTTATTGTGTTGAGACTTTTTTGAGCCCGTAAATCTCGAAACCGTTCTTTTTCATCTAAGTTGGCTTGCATTAAAGTCAATGGTGGAGCGGGTAGACTTCCGATTTGTTGTAACGTTTCTTGACCACTTTTTAGCCAATTAGCAAATGAGTCAACTAATTTAACTAACATTTTGTGTGGAAGTCCCCATGACTCGGGAGATGTTACTTCTTCGACAATTTCATGATCTGATGAAATCTGAGAAACGGGCCCGACCCATGACCAGGATTTGATGGGCTTTTTATACAGAACTAGCGGTTTCCATCCTTTTGCTCCTAAAGGTGCGATTTTTGAAGAAAATATCTTTAAAACCCCTCTTACCAAATCTTGAAGCGGTTCTTGAGTTTCAAGTATACACGGGTCACCCGGGTTTGATTGGACCCGATTGACAATATCCTTAACGGTCAAAGACAGGACGTTTGGATTTACTTTAGGATCACCGTTAACAACTTCTGGTTTTACCTCATCATTTACACTATCTTCTGGAAGTAAAGTTACCATTGCCATTCTTACAGCCGATAAAAGGTGTATAATCGAGAATGAAAAGCCCGTGTGAACCGTAGGTGTAATTAAAATAAACGGTTTTTTCTGTGTATTATTTTCTAAATCTGCATCTTCTTCTGCTATATCCATAACCGTTGGCTCGGGAATCATAGTTTCAAAAGCAACATCATCTGTCCATTTCCTTTTCCCAACAGTTTTAACATAGACATCATTGAGTCGACTTTGAGCTTGATCTAAACTTTCGTGATCATGATCATCCATGTACATCAACTCATCTTTCAATTTCCGTTTCTTGGACCCTGAATTGCCACCTAATAATCTTACATCCACCAGTTCATGATAATCTTGACCATACCCTTCAAGCATTTGACTTTTTTTAGCAGACCTTAGAGGCTCATCAGTGACAAAATCATTTATGTGCATTGATGGAAGGGTAGAATAGTCATTTCCGGATTCTCCTTTTCTCCTCTTCCCACTAGGATATGTTTTTCTTAAGAACATACCATCAGTATGAGCATCACCATTAGAATCATTAAAAAGATTGTTACCATGTGTTTTACCCTTCTGTTTGTCACGAAAATCACCGTTCTTTCTTGAATTTTGTAATGACCCGTCAAGATCTTTAACACTTCTATTATTTTTTTTGCCACCAAGTTTTGGCTTTTCAAAATTTGGCCCGGATTTCACACCACTAGGGTAAGCCCATTTGCTTCTCATCAAAGGGTTATTATCGTCATCTTCACCAAACTGTTCAGATGAATCTGATTCTGTTTCTTCGCCTTTTGCTAACATTTTCATTCCTTCAGCAGCTGCCACAACTCGTCCTCCATTTTGGGTATCGACCGTTCTGCCCTTCTTCATCCCCGTCCTGTGGTCCACATGCCAAAAATCATAACCTCTAAAATCAAAGATTCTTTAATAGTGTTTGGATGTACATTTTGAAATTATGTGATTTTGTTATTTAAAGTTGTAAAAATCAGCTGTTTGAGTTTGAGTGTTTGGACAATTTTAACTATTTATAATATTAATACATACAATGACCAAAGATAACATTCTTATTAAAAAAAAAAGAATAATCATTTCTCCATGATTAAATAATTAGAAGCAGAATCTATTATTCAAAACATTAAAAACTGGTAATCAGATAATCAGTTTCAACATTTAAATCAGCATACCTGTATATGTCAACAGA
The DNA here is from genome assembly GCA_023525975.1 of Smallanthus sonchifolius. Taxonomy (NCBI): domain Eukaryota; kingdom Viridiplantae; phylum Streptophyta; class Magnoliopsida; order Asterales; family Asteraceae; genus Smallanthus; species Smallanthus sonchifolius. The sequence goes on from CM042018.1 coordinate 131,358,225, forward strand.
TTCCCCTAGTGATTGATGCCAAAATGGATCTTGCTGAATATCAGTCTGTGAAAGATTCAAACCACGTGGGTTCCTATACGCATCTTTTACATCGACTTTCTGATTATACACGGGATGTTTGAGTTTCTTCCCATAATCATAAGAAAATCTTGAACTAGATGGTTTTGCAGTTAACACTTTAATATCTGATAACTGATTTACAATCCTATTTCTACCAAAAGTATGCATATCAGTCTTCAATGGCACAGGCAAACCCATAAAAGTTTCTTGAAAATCTTCACCAGCAAAACCTTTATATTTCTTCCCGATTTTATCTGTCAAATTATGTTCTCGGTGTACGGTGACATCATACATTGAGTTTTCATCCCTCATTTGTCTAGAAAGAAATGATGATGAGCCCGAAGGCCCAGGCTTCACTTCAAGAGAGGAAAACGGGCTTACTAGTTCTTTGGTTGTAGACATTTTCGACCCGGAAACCTTTAGAGTTCCTCTCGAGTTTTGCTTCCCAAAATTTGTGGGCTCTAAAGCTAATGTTGGACTGGATCGGTATCCAGGATAATGACCCCGACCCTGACCCCATTTCTGTTTAGGTTCTTTTAACTTCTTGTTGCTCCATAACCCATCCGCAGATTCCTCTGAAGAATCAGTTTCCAATTCTTCCATATTTTCATACATTAAGCTCTTATGACTTTTCATGATGTTCAACACACGAAGCTTTTCCTCAATGCTGTACCCCCTGCACTTTGACCAAGCATCGCCTATCTGAACAAGATTGTTGACCATGGTGTTTTGATGCTTTCTAATGGTATAATAGTGGTGATGCTTTTGAAAGAACCCGAGCCCTTGTCTGTAAAGTGAAACTCTTGGTTCACACAAACCACCTTTTAACATATCGAAAAGTTGGTTTATCGGAGCCCCAAAATGAAAATTAGCACCCGTAAAAAGCTCTTTCATGGTTCTCATGAAATGTTCTTGGTCCATATCAGGGAGATATTTCGTAAGACTTAACCGTTCGTCTTCGGTTAAAATATCATTCCAAACATCCATGGATAATATATCTTCCAACCCGGGAAGATCATACAATTCAAACGGAATACTACACGTTTGATCCCCGATTTGACAAAACTCCTCACCGGTTTCACCCAACTCAAGTAAATCAAAGTCATCCGAACCAGCACCCGAATCACAATCCTCATAATCATCTTCATCTAACTCAACGCCTCGGTTCTTAAATTCATCTTCTTCACTAGACATACTTTGTGAAGACAACTCAAACTCTAACCTAGTGCTAGGAACAGCTTTAAAACTATTCTTCTCAATCGCCATCCCTCAAATTCAAAATCCCCAATTCATGACGAACCCTAATTAATAAAGAAACGAAAAAAAATCAAAATTACGAATTGAAAACAATGCAATAGAAGCATGGAAGATCATGAAAACAATAAAGACTCTTTAATCACCTTAAATTCCTTAATTACACGCATCATACGAATTAGGGCATTGAAATTGGATCGATTAATTACCTTAATTTCGGTAACCTTACAAAGCGGAAGCTCAGACAGGATGAAAACCCAATCAAAGTTTGTTTAATGTTGCGATTTCCAGAAGAATTTTGAGTGTGTGTGTATGTGTGTGGAACCCTAGAAAGGGGATCGTATGGAAATCGATATCGTGGGGTAACAGAGGGGCGAGTGAAGAAGAAAGATGACGATGATGATGGAGACGTGGAGAGATATGGGCCGTTTGATTGTGGGCTGTAATTGAAAAGACGGAAAGGGAATATTAGGGTTAGAGAGAGGCGTGTAGTCTTGCAGAGAGATAGAAGGGGGGCGATGGTGATTTTTGGTGGTGTTTTTGGCGTTGGAGGAGGAGACTCAGTGATTCAGTCGAGTCGGTTGCTAGGGAGAAAACTCAGGTTTGTGTTAGGGGGGGGTCCTTGTACTATGTAAATGTTGTCATTTCGAGTTTTTTTCCTTATAATTTGTTGTAGCGCTCACGGTTCATAATTTAATACGAAGTTAAACGGGTTGACATGTTAATAATAAGGTTAAAAACTTGTTTATGACATGTGTAACATGTTTAACTTATCGTGCTAAATAGATTAAGAGGTTGACACTGCATATCATGTGTTATCGAAACAGTGTAGTTTTATAGTTTCATAAATAGATTAAGTATATTTATAGTTAAATAAATTTGTATTTTAAAGTAGCTTTTATTTTATCTTGTTAATTGTGTTTTATTATTTGTTAATTGTGTTTAGTGAGTTATGTCAATAATCGTGTTAAACGTGTTCGTGTCATTCGTGTTATTGAACTGCTTATATCTAACTGTTCGTGTCATTGTTTGACAAAATATAATGTTTAGTTAAAATGATCATTTTTCTCTTATTTCTCTAAAACTTTAAAATTTCATATTTACCCATTTTTAACTTCAAAATTTCATATTTATTCTTTTTTTACTTTAGAATTTTATATTTACCCATAAACAATAGTTTTATCAAAAATATTATATTTAATTTTCTCGTTTTTTTATAATTTAATTTTATAACATTTATACATCATATATAGCAATTTTCTTTTATAACATTTATAACTTTCTCGCGAACGTTGCTTCTGAATCAATGCCTTATGAATGTGTTTGGAGAATCACAATGGTCGTCTTCAAGAACTGAAGAACAAATGATCTTTTACATATAGGATAAAATAAAAAAATTAGATTATAAAAAATCATATAACAGATTATGATAGAATGGTCAAATATTATGGATGACATTAAATCCACAACTTTTATGTGAATTAAAAATAGGACGAAATAACATTCTCTTGTTTGATATAATATGAAACTTTTATTTTACAAATTTCCCTCTCCTTTGTACTTTGTTTGGTAGTTAGCATATTGCTATTGTCTACTTGTTGAATATAGAGTTAATTACATAAATGACTTTGATTAGATTGTATGTTTGGCCTATAGATTTTAAAAATTTCAAACTTAGTTTAAACTTTTGTGACTTGGTTGCGCCTTTATCCCATAATGTTAATACCAATTAGTTTTTAATAGAAAATTAGCTCATGTACCATCCGCGTGACTTACGATTGCAAACTTAATCATAAAATAGAGTTAAAATCAGTAAAAATAAGTAAAAAAAAATAATTAAAAAACTATAAAAATCAATAAAAATTACTAATTTTTTACTGATTTTTATAGAGTTACTGATTTTAACTCATTTTTAGGGTTAAGTTTGCAATCTTAAGTCACACGGATGTCATTTTGGCTAATTTTTCGTTAAAAACTAACTGGTATTAGCGTCAGGGGCTAAAGACGCAATCAAGCCACAAAAGTTTAAGCTAAGTTTATAATTTTTAAAAATTGAGAACCAAACATACAATTTGATCAAATCATATCACTCTTGCATATATTTGTCATTCCAAAAAAAAAAAAGAAGATAAGGGCCGTAGCATGTACAAACAGAGAGTCTGAAACTGTGAAAAAGAATAAGTGTATGCTAAAGTTCTAGTAATCCACCCCCCTGCCAGTGGACTATGATCGATCGATCAATCAAATTGTTTAACTTTTCTGATTTTTTTAATATTTTGACACTGACTTTTTAATAACGAGTCTAATTACATAATAGAAACGTATGAAGTTGTCGCGACTCGGTTCTAGAGATCGAGAAATAGATAAATTACGGCACGAATAATAGTTCGTTAAGAAGTTAGTAAAAGTGAAAGTCACATTGAAACGACACTAGACACCAACCTCCCACTTTGCATAGTGCATCATGTTTAAGACACGCTTTCTCATTCTAGTATTATCTTCCCCGTTCATTTAATTTTGATGACTATTATCCATTCTACAACCTTTTCTTTTAATTCTTAACTAGTTAATTATACTCGCTTCGGCAGGGGTTTTAAAATTTGTAAGGCTCGATTTCGACGATCTGTAAATTGGTATTGACCATGCGAAAAAAATCACGTCAAAACGCTCATAAAAATATGCACGTCGAAACGGAAAATCCGAAATTTTATAGAACATTGTATTTTAAAGAAAAAACTATAAAAAACAAAACCTTGAAGCAACTTCGATGGCTTGTACGCTCGTGCTTTGATGACTTGTACATTATCACGAAAACTCGGATTTGAATGAAATTTATACGAAACACAAATAAAAATAAATACGTTACAAAGTTACATTTGAAATTCTGTAAAATATCACATTTTAAAAGTTATAGGAGAAAAAAAATATATTTTAAAAATTAATTATAAACATTAAAATAAATAAAAAGTTTAAAAAAAAACTGCCACGTTGCAACCTCCTAATCGTCAGGGTGCTATTCATCAAAACCATTTTGTAGTATATATAATGTGATGGTGGTGGGGCGGAGGTCGTGGCGACGATGTGGGGGGAAACGATGGCGTTGTTCATTGCAGTGGTGGACTGGTGGTCAAGGCCATATTGGTATTGTAGGCGTTGGTAGTGGCGGCGGCTGCTAGGGTGACATTGATCGTAGGGGTGATATTGGTGATAGGGGTAATGGGGTTGGTGATGGTAGTAAAGGGTGGGGGGGTGGTATCAACAATGAGAGTAATGAATATGCGCACCGGTTGCGACAAAGGTCGTTGAGGTTGCAGGGGTGGTGGTGATGATAAGGGTGGCAGTGGTGATGATTGGCGAGGGATTGAGATATGTCAATTCCTTTGTTGAAATCTTTGAAAATTTGGAAGAAAGTTGGATTCCTATATTTAAAGGAATTTGAGGAATTCATTCAAATTCTAGTTTCCTTCATTCTTAAATCAAACGTGTTATACCTTTAATTCAGATTTTAATTTTCAATTATTTATGTGAACCAAATAGGATATCAATGAAATTCAAATTCCAATTTTATGAATTTCAACGAATTAAACGTCCCCTTATGATACAAGTGTTCATTAGAATTTTTATACCAAAAATATCCTTTCCCCTTTTCCATTAGTTGTTATTATGTTCTATTAAACACATGTTTTAAGTTTCCATTTAGTACGATCGCTCTTTTCTTATAATTGGCACGAAATATGTATGGGTTGTTAAAGAAATATTATGATTTTCTTTAAAGTTGGGTATGAACATCGTTGTTAAACAAATGATTACAAGTTTGAGGATATTCAAGATCTAAAAACTCTCTCACATATATGTTTCAAGGTGAATGGAGTGAATGGGGCTTTTAAATTCAAAGATTATTTTACTAGAATGGCATAGGTGTATTTCTTGAACAAGAAATCAGAGAGCCTTGCAAAATTCAAGTAATTCAAAGCTAAAGTGGAGATTGAATCATGCAAGAAATTAGTGACATTAAGAACGGATATAAGCGGAGAATTATGTTCACAAGCCTTCACTATGTTCATTAACATTAATTGTGTTAATAGAGAACTCACAACTCCCTATACTCCTCAACTATAATAGAGTAGTGGAGAGAAAGAACCGAATCGTGGTTGAAATGGCAAGGAGGACATTTTTTTTATAAGTAGGGCTTGTTTGAAAATATGCATCACAACGAAGGTTATTCTTGATTTGGTTTCATAAGGGGGTCAGCTTCTTCATTGGTAAAGGCGATTTTTTTCCCACCTCTAGCTGTGTCGGTTGGTGGTCAGGGAAAATGTTTGACTTCCCAAGCCATCGCCATTGGTATCAGCGATGGCTCAAAATTGGCCTTTGTTGATTGATCACGAAAATAGAGTCATTGGAGTCGCTTAATTGAGAGTTGTTTGATTCAATAATGGAACAAAGGGAGTTTGGGTGCAAATGGAGGAGTTGGATTAAAGTGTGTCTTATGTCTAGTAAAGCTTCTATATAAGTTAACAGATCGACTACTTAATAGTTTGACATTAAATGGGGTGTGAGGCAAGGTGATACTCTTTCGCCTTTTCTGTTTATTCTTGCTATGGAATGCCTCACGTGTTCTATGAAAGAGGTTTGTGATCAACACATCTTTCAAGGTATTTCTCTTCCTAATCTTGGTCCGAATTTATCCCACCTCACATTTGCGGATGATGTTATGTTTAATGGAGAGTGGTCGGAGGTCAATTTCGTAAATCTTAATAGAGTTATGAGATGTTTTTATCTTGCTTTGGGCCTAAAAGTTAATCTTCATAAAAGCAAAATGTATGGTGTGGGAGTGGATTTTGTAGACGTTGCTAGGCTTTTAAGTGTTTTAAATTGCTAGCCCGCGAAATTCCTATTCACATATCTTGGGCTTCTTGTTGAAGCCAATATGAGATTACCTAAATTTTGGATTCCTATTGTTGAGAAATTTCGGTCCAAGCTGAATAATTGGAAAGCAAAGCACCTATCCTTTGGGGGATGGCTTACCCTTGTTAAATCATTTCTTGGGAGCACTCCACTTTATTACTTCGCACTTTTTAAAGCTCCAAAAAGTGTTCTTGAGTCATTGGAGTGAATTTGGGGAGGTGATGACAACAACCGGAAAATCAATTAGGTTGCTTGGAATACTTTAATTCTACAGAAAGAAAGGGGTGGTCTAGGAATTGATTATCTTCGGTCGTTAAATCTTGACCTCCTTGCTAGATGGTGGTGGAGGCTTAAAGTGAAAGATTATGGTCTTTGGTCGAGGTGCATTAGATCCTTTCACAACATAACTCTTATTGATGAAAAACCGATTCAAAACTCTCTCTTTCAGGGGTATGGTTGGATATCTCTAAAATTGGAAAAGTTCTTGAAAATTTGGGAGTCTCTTTGTCTTCTTTGTTTGAAAGAAAAGTTGGCACGAGTTCTTGGATAAGTGGCACGGAAACTTGCCTTTAAAGGAAAAGTATCCAAACATTTATGCTATTGAGTCGGTTAAAAACTGCTTAGTCTTCAATCGGGTGGGGAAAAGGGAGAAATCGGATGCGGGAGTTCGTCTTCTTTGGGGTTGGAAAAGACAACCAAGACGGGGAAGGGAAGTTGCAGAGTTGGACGCTTTATGCAAGGATATCAGAGAGTTTAACTTTGGAGATTCAGATGATGTTTAGAGATGGAAAGAGGATGCCTCGGAGTCTTTTCGGTTCAATCTTTGATGAGGATCATGTTAGGGATGGACTTGGGAGATGAAGACCAAAGTTTTGAGTGGGTGAATTGGGTGCCTATAGAGATCAATTGCTTTGTTTGTAGAATGATTAGGAATCAAATCCCTTCATCAGTTAACCTTTCAACAAGGGGTGTCGTGGTTGCCTATACGACTTGTCCTCTTTGTGCCTCGGATGTTGAGGAGGTCGATTATCTTTTTTTCGGGTGCAGGTTCTCGACGAAAATTTGGAGTTGGCTTAGCACTTGGAGCGGTCTTTCACTCTCGCCACCTCTCATTAGGATGGATTTATATCAAGAGAAACGATCTTAAGATGACGTTGATTTACTCTACTGTGTAGCTGATTTGGAAAGCCTGGAATTCTTTACTTTCAGGAAGAAATCTCGATCATCTCTCAAGACGGCGGACAATATAATGCTTCTTTCGTTTAATTGGATAAAAAATATATCTAAGTTAGGTAATTTATCTTGGCCGGGGTACGTGGTGTTGCTCCCTGACTTATTTTTGTACCTTATGACTTTCGTATCTCTTATCTAACGTTTTGCTAGTGTTATTTTTATAATATTATCATCGTTCTAGAAAAAATGATTGTTGTTAACAACTAGAATTATAGTATTATACTAGCAGTAATCAAACTTATCATATATGTTTGTGACTTGTGTTAAACATATTTATATATATTTATGTACAGTTACAAAGATTTGAAATTGTATACTTGTTTTGTTGCTATCGATGGATTGTAGTGAGGTGGATTTTATCCAGTACAATTGACTTTATTTTGAGACAAGTAATTAAATATATTAATGTGTCTAACAAACACACCACCATAATATAACCGAACAGTGAAGTTTTGCCAATCACACTGCATACTACAAGATTATGAAATAGACACTTCAATTTCATCTACAAAAACATACTGATATAATGCTAGCTTATTAGGCAATTCAGATCTTTCATCTTTCTTTATATATAGTACCAGTAGTACTGCCATGCTATGCAAAGGTCCAGTGACATAACAGAAACCCACAACTTATTTTAAAACCCTAGCCCTAACCCTAACTCTAACCCTAGCTTACTCTAACTGGTTTTCATCTTTTACTATTAAATCAAACATTGCAAGTCAAAAGCAAATTAGGGTTTGGAGGTGGTGTGGTGGACTGATCATCTTCTTTGAGATCTGTGGTGGTGAGTGGGAATAGTTGTAGGGTTTTGGGTGGTACTCTTGTGCAATATGGAGTTGTACCATTATGATCCATCATCATCATTGTCATAAGTGGGCAATCACACATGAGTTTGCAGGTCTGATCAGATGGGAGATCCACCTTCCAGTTGTTGATCATTGGTTTGCATTTTGATACATCTTCAATTCCACCAATCTGTTCACATGATACAAAAAAATTATTAGGGAAATTTAAGAGGAATTTAATTCTAGGCTTTAAATGATCATAAATATAGGTATTCAAAGTTAATTCATGTATAAAATAACATATTACAATTGTTGATAAGTATCATGGGTTGGTGGCCCGTGGTAGGCAAAGCCTTTTGGAACACCTAGGTTTGAAGTTCTTGAGTTCAAGTCTCACAGGAGTAAAGAAATTCGTCGTTTCAAAAAAAAAATTGTTGATAAGTCCAAGAAAATTCATATTATCAAAAGTATTGAGCTTCTTTAACAAGGAATTTTTTTGTTTAATATGGATTAATAAAGTTTAATAATTTCTTACTACCAAAACATAACTATCATCTCCTCAAAATGAAATTGTATAAAAACAATCAAGAAACCCAAAAAAATTCACATAAACTTATAATTTCTACTTACATATTGTGAACTAGTGACGACATTGGTGATTTCACAAAAAATGATGTGGTTTCAAATCTTGTAAGTGTAGGTTTATATATGGTATTTTGGAATAAAAAATTGTTAAAAAAAAATATATACATACAACATATGTATATTTGGTGTGTGCATCTATATATATGTACACACACTCAAATGCATACATGTAATTAGGTCAAGGAAAGGAATCCAAGAAAATTTAGCCACCTTACAAAAGATTTGAAAGTTTTTATATAATGCAGGAAAAGGGAAGTAAGAATGATAAAAAAAAGTATAGTAATTAATTAACCTGGTAATTTTTATATATATTAAGCCATTTTAAAAAAGAAATAATTTGTAACAAAAGAAGTTGAATAATTACCGGATGAAGAGGAAGCAATGGATGATCATGAGTAGGATAAAGGCGACGTTGCTGGTACAACGCCATTAATTTCTTTCGAAGTTTTTGACGGTCACGAGCTTTATGATTCTGAAACCAGTAGAAGACATTTTTGCCTTGAATTTTGCCGTAAATTGATAATCTTGATGTGATTTGTTGTATCTGAGTTGCAGTTGGTGTTTTTAGGCCACCTCTATACATTCGCTCTAACAACATCACCTGATCCATTGTCGGACACCACCTGCTTCCACCACCACCACCACCGCCTGTCGTCACCGGGACCGGCGCTGATGTCATCGTTCTCTCTTTAAGAATTGTTTTCCTGATTATGGTGTTTGTTTTTGTGAGATATGAAAAGGTGCTAGCTATTTATAGAGGGTTGGGGAGTTGAACGAGTGAAGTGATAATTAAGTGAGTCGATAACATCATGATTTATCATGTACTTTTCAACAAATAAAGAAAAATGGAGCCATGCAACCATGGTTTTTATTTTGGGAAAATTACCAAAATAGATATTTGACCGAGTGGAATTTCGAGAATAGACATTGACTTTTAGCTTTCAGTTTTATAGACACTCTCTCACAACGGATGGTTAAAGCCGGCTAGTTAGCCGGCATATATTTCCGTGCAAACTTTTACGCTGGTCCAATAAAGAGACGACGCGTGACAGGCTAAATAGCCGTCCCATGATGGCTAATTAGCCGAGTGTTAACACTACAACAATATCACCCTATCCCGACGATTTTTTTTGAAGCTATACCGACGACATGTCGTCGGTATAGCCTATACCGACGACAAATCGTCGGTATAGATGTCGTCGGTATTGCTTCGTCCCAATAGGTCAAAGATGTCGTCGGTATAGGTGTCTTCGGTATAGGTCGACCTATGCCGACGACATGTCGTCGGCACAGGGTTTAATTAAATAATTCAAAAAGAAATTCTATACCGACGAAAAATCGTCGGGATAGACCCAACCTATACCGACGACATTTCGTCGGTATAGACTATTTCCAATTATTTTTAATTAAATTTGAAAAATACCTATACCGACGACATGTCGTCGGTATAGACTATTTCCAATTATTTTTAATTAAATTTGAAAAATACCTATACCGACGACATGTCGTCGGTATAGACTATTTCCAATTATTTTTAATTAAATTTGAAAAATACCTATACCGACGACATGTCGTCGGTATAGGATTTTCTGTATTTTTTTAATTTTTATTAAATTTTCAAAATTTTCCAGAAATATTTAATTTCTAATTACCAAAACCTGCAAATCAGATAATTCAAACCATTCAAAAATTGAATTCCGAAACATATTGTTCGATACAGAAACCTGTTCGACACACAAATCAAATATTTAAACATTAAGTTGTCCGACACACAAACATAAAAATTGTTCAAAAATTCAACAATAACACCGACAACCAAGGCAAAGGCGCAGCAACATCAAGCTAATTATCGTCGCTGCTAGTTCTGCGTTCCCACATTCGACGCATTTCATCCATTTGTCGTTGCATTTCAAGCATTTGTTGATTATGCACACGACGTTCTTCATCTCGTTGTGCTTCTCGTTGGGATTCGCGTTGTTGTTGATCTTCATCTCGTTAGGCTTCGCGGTGTTGTTGATCTTGGAGTTGTTGTTGAAGTTGAGTTACACGCTCATCCACTTCTTGCCAATGTGGTTGTGGAGTGGGGGTACTGAACAAATCCGGTGTGGGATTACTCACCACACGACCGACACCCCTGATATGGCCACGCCGTTGACCCAATGCACGCTCCATGCATGCAAACTCATCGACAGCAGACGAGTCTCCACCAGACTCAGCAGAGGATCTTGCATACTCCTCTTGGATTCGGTCCTGCATTAAACAATGTAATAAACAATCACTTGACTATTTTAATAAAATTCGACAGCATAACTGCTGTAAAATGGATAACCAACCTGTTAAACTATAAGTTATAAACGACCCAAATTCACAAATTCCAATCAACCAACGCTAATAACAACAAATACTAATAATACTAGCAAAAATAATCAACAATTGGGCTCAAGTTGGATGTTCTAAGTCTATTAAAGTGTGTTTGAATCATTTTGACCCGTTTTAAGTTGCAGTTGAATGTTCTAAGTCTAGTAAGTCTAACAACAAAATCATTTGACTTACATAATCTGATGATGCATTCGTGTTGGCCCAACCGGTCCCTTCTTTATAATGGGTCGATTTGAACACATCAATTGGGCCGGTACCCTGTGAAAAACAAAAATAATATCACTAAGAATTAATAAGCATGTTTATATAATACTAACAATTGTATTTTCATACCTCCATGTGTCGGCGCTGGGCGTATGATTTACTGCCATGGTAACTTGGGTAACGTTGTTTTGATCGGTTTTGTTTGTTCTTCGTCGCGCGGTTTTTATAGCTCGCATCTAAAAACATCTCATTAATCAAAGTCTGCCAAGATTCTTGATCAAGATCTTCTGGTGGATTATTCATCGCCGCCTCCACATCATCGTATCCCCCATTCTCCAGGAAGTGACCTTTCAACACATTCTTGTGATCTTTATACGACCTCTGACACTCGGCGGTGATTCTGAGTTCAACGCCTCGCCACTTATCAGTGTTTCTCCAGGACTCCAGATCAAAATAATCCTACAAATGGAAAGTAATTATAAATGTAATAGTTATGAAATTGTAAGTAATTATAAAACATCTATACTTACTATAAGAGTGGGATATATGGCCCGTTTCTTCTCAATTGGAACCTTAGCCCAATTTGGATAATGTGGCGGAACAACCTTTTCAACCTCCAACGAGATAGAACGGATAAAATCCGAAGCGTTGGGACCCACAAACTTGTACCCCCCGGCATGAAGTTCTACATCAATGGGAAGAGGCTTCCTCCCATTTTCCTCAAATTTCTTATACATTTTTAGGTTTTTGCCTTTAGATCGTTTTTTTTAGGAGGAACTACCTATATTGACACATGACATTCAAAAGTTAGGCAATTATAAAGACATCTATTAAACAATAACAAGTAACTTACCACCAGATCCAGTCGCACAACCCGAGTCGAAGTGATACGGACCCCCGTCTCCACCGTCTCCACCATCTCCACCGTGTGATTGCGCCATTGTTGCCATTTTTCCTACAACAAAATTTATTAGTAAGCACAAATAATTATTAATTAACAAAGACAAATAGTACATTTTTAACATACATTCAATCAGAATCATCAGTAAAATAACGTGTGTCAACAACATCATCATCTTCTTCATCGTCGTCATTTAGTTCGTCTTCATCATCTGAATTGTATGCATCTTCTTCATCTTCTTCATCATCATTAATAAAATTTTCATCGAGATCAATCGAGGCAACATGACTTGGGTCACCACCCTCATTTAAAGTTGTACGCATAGGCAAGTAGCCTAAGTCCACAACCAAGTTACCAAAAAATGATTGAGTTTCCCGTGTAATAGACTGACTATCAACATGGGGAATTGGAGTTTGGTCACCACCTACGTGACTTGATTCACCACCTTCGCATCCGGTGTCGACAACCAAAGTATAATCATTTGATTGAGTGTCGTGCAATATATCTATCTCATTAACAACAGTAGGATGATCCCAAAGCTTCCGATGGTGAACGTCCTCAACAACCCTCCATTGGCCAGTGGTTCGAGAAGGATCTCGAAGATAGAACACTTGTTTAGCCTGTGTGGCTAATATATATTGGACATCATCATACCATTCTTTGCCAACATACCAATCACGGCCAATGTCAATTATAGTAGTATTGTTTTGCTTAATTAATCTTTTACCTCTCGTGTCGAACCATTTACAACGGAATAGTACAACCGAGTAACCATCTATGTAGTTCAACTCTATGATCTCTTCTAGTTGACCATAAAATGGAGTATCGTCTTCTCCTATTGTAACCACACCAAAATTCTTTCTCAAGTATATACCTACATATTATATACAAACATACATATATAAATGCCTAAATTCCCAAATTACATACACAAACACAATTCCATACATAAAAATAATACAAATACATACAAACACACATACACATATAAATGCCCAAATTACATACACAATTCCATACATAAACATACATACAAACATATATACAAACATACATATATAAATGCCCAAATTACATACACAATTCGATAAATAAACATACATACACATACACAAACAATTGTCAAACAATTAGCTTTAAATAGCTTGAAATCCTCAAACAATTGTCAAATAATAAATGCCCAAATTTCTCAAATTTTCATCTAAACCTAATTTAATCCCAAATTTTCGTCTAAACAATATACATACAAACATACATCCAAATTCCCAAATTTCATCTAAACCTAATTTCATAAATATTTATAAAATCACACATCTAAATCATATATACATACATACAAAATAAACACAACAATATACATACAAACATAATCTAAACATAATTTATAAAAAAATTACTAACCAAGTTTGCAAATATCTTCGAATAGCTTGAAATCCTCAAACAATTGTCAAAGCTTCAAACACCTAACAACAAACAAAGAAATTAACCAAAAAACCCAAAAATTTTGATTTTATGGTCAAAATTGAAACATATAAGTTAACTAACCTTAAAAACCGAGAGATTAGTGAAGATTGCTCCACAAAACACACCAAAAACGGGAAATCGCCAAAGAGAGAAGATGAGATAGTTTTGGGGTTTTTTTCGTGGAAATGGGAAGCAGAAAGCTGCTGTCTGTGTTTAATCGCGCTTAGCCCTATACCGACGACATGTCGTCGGTATAGGCTAAAAAGTCGGCGCAATAGGTGCCTTATACCGACGACATGTCGTCGGTATAGGCTTCGTAGGGTTTTGACTGGTCAATAAAGTAAAAAAGCCTATACTGTCGTCGGTATAGGTCATTTTAGAATTTTTTTTATTTTTATTTAAAATTTTTTTTGACCGACGAAATGTTTAATATATTAAAAATACAAAAAAAAATTCAAAATAACCCTATACCGACGAAATGTCGTCGGTATAGGGTTTTTCCCAATAATTCATTGGGCGCCATTTTTCCCTCCATGTGGCTCAACCCTGTACCGACGACATGTCGTCGGTATAGGGTGTACCTGACAAAATTTTGGTTTTGACCTATACCGACGACATGTCGTCGGTACAGGTTGACCTATGCCGACGACAAATGTCGTCGGTATAGGCGACGTCGGCACAGGGTCATTTCCTTGTAGTGTAATAACGGCTAAATAGCCGACACCTAACTGCTAAGCCGGAGTTTTTTAATCGGCTGTAGCCGGCTGAGATCCATGGGCTGGCTTGATGTTTAGCCGGCGCTTTTGATGGTTCTATTCGTTTTGGACGGCTAAGGACGACTATTTAGCCAGCGCATCCGGATTTTGTTATATTTCTTTTTTTTTTATATATTTCTCAACTTCTATATGTATGAAAACATATTTTGTTGTTAAATGGTTTAAATTTAGACTAATGCAACTTTTTTTGTTAGAAAAACGTTGCATTAGGTGAAGTTGAATTAGACCTAATGCAACTTTTTATTACATAATGCAATTTTTTTTTCAAAGAGTTGCATCCTAAAAGAGTTGCATTTGAAAAAAAAAAGTTGCATATTTAACAAAAAAGGTTGCATTAGGTCTAATGCAACTTCATCTAATGCAACATTTTTCTAACAAAAAAAGTTGCATTATACTCATTTTTTTGTAGACGGATTCTTCAACGAATTCTACTTTCATCGAAGAACAGCAGATATTTTCGTCGATGAAATCCCTTTGTTTTGTAATGAACTTGAACTTAAATTACATTTACAAATATATACGAAAAGATTAAAATTCGTGTAATTTCAGTAATAGATTTATACTAGTGATTTTCTCCCCGCAGCATAATGGCGGGAGACCTACGACCGGCTTATTTTTTTTAATGTTAATTAGTGTCAAACAACAAAATTGATATGGTTGAGTGAATATAGTAAGGATTATTCATATAATTTTTAAAATTCTGGACCGTGAAAGAAAGTTGGGGCTTTCACTAACGGAACTAATTAGAATTTATGCAGAAAATGAAAATGATTTAGAGTTTAAAAAGGTTTAAGGGTGAAAAACTAACTAAAATTTAGAAAAGTATAAAGAAAATTTAATTAAATCAATTGCAACTTAAATTATTTAACTAATAATTTTGTTAAGTATATGAATTTCTGTAATGGTATATATGATATTTTTAGTTTTAGTTAGGTATATATGATATTTTCTAAGTTTGTAGGGGTATATATGAAATTGCCCCCTTTTTAAACAACTTATGGACCTATCTAATGCTAGTATTGAGGTTTTGTTAATAATTGGTTAATGTTAACTTGTGCGTTGATGCGGGGGTGTTAAAATCTGTAACGCTCGGCCTCGGTTACACGTATAGTGACTTTAAGTCATCTGAAAAAATTAAAATCGAAACGTCGATAAATTAACTAAATTTATATGTAAATGTAGACAATCATAAGAAAAAAAAAGGAAGTAAACATGCGCTAAAAATGAATGTTGCAACCAAAATCATTGTAAAAATGAAAGTTAAGAAAGACTAAAGCAAATTTAGAAGAAAAAAAGTAAAAAGTATATTATATTTGATTAGCTTAGATTTTGAATAAAATCTATGTTGAAACGTTGATAAAGTTGCTTCGATATATTCGAAGTGTATAGAGAAATTATATTTTAAAATAAAATATGTACAATGTTAATATAAAAAAAATAGTTATGTGTGGTGTGTGAGATTAAAATTATTTAAATAGTAAATAATAAAACAATAAATTTTTTAATATTTTTTAGGTAAGAAACACACCCCTCATGCCCCTTTTCACATGGGTATACCAAATGCCTTTATGAGCATTTCTCCCTCTTTTGTGTTCGTTACATGGTATACTAGTTTTTACTTGTATAATGGTTTGTGGGTATGTTTTAAAAAGTGTTTAGTTTCTGGGTGTTCTGTAAATGCCATTTACAGAAGTGGGGTGTTCCGTAAATGCCATTTACAGAAGTGTGGTGTTCCGTAAGGAAGTGCTTACGTGGCAAATAATGATAGATGCAGATATAATAAAGAAGCTAACCAGGTCGTGCCACGTAAGCACTTCCATAAATGTCATTTACGGAACAACCCACTTTTGTAAATTGCATTTACAAAACACCCAAAAACCAAACACTTTTTAAAACATACCCACATACCATGATACAAGGCAAAAAAAATCCCTAGTTGAAAAAAAATTCTTCATAATATCTTTCTCCAATTTGGAAGAAAGAGTCTTCGTAGTTTGATATAGGAGGAGAATCTTGCCTTAAGTAATCCTTTTATCAAACTAAATGAAGTGGTTCGTTACTTTAAAAAATAATGACACATCTAGTTTGAGCTTCAAGTCATTATGATAAAAATGACAAATGTTGCTTGGTGAGGCATACGTGAGTTCATTCCCATAAAAAATTCTTAAAGGTCAAAGTGTTTTGAAAAGCGAGTCTTCTTAGGGCTTATCTTCAAAGATTTCCATCACCATCTTTAACGTTCTTTCAAGCCCAAACTACAAAAATGGGTTTATCCCACCACGCCTCAATCAAAAGGTTCCTTCGTGGCGAGGAGGACTAGGTGGTCTAGAATAGACGTGAATGTTGGGATTTATATACTCGGTTTTAAAATTAGTTTATAGCGGAAGTTATAAACATGTAACGATCTATGATAAAACCCTATCATAGATCTCCCATTAGTGTCTAATTGCAAGTACCAATAAACCGAACAAATCATAGGGTGTTTTGAGACCTAACCTTTTGGAATTCGAGAGTTGTAATTAAAGTAGTAGATGATTCCTCTAACGGTATACACACGTAAGCAACCAACCCAAGGAGGTGCTAGCCAATACCACCAACATCAATAATCTGAGCTATGATCAAACCGAAGAAATCGTTCCTTTTTCTCCAAGTTACATGAATTGTGGGTGTGTTGTAGGTTTTGAAAAATCACTTTCTTGGTGGTTTTCGAAAATTGTCTCTTATGCATCTTTGAAAACCCTAGCCACCATATATAATTCTCAAGTGAATAAGTTATTGTCTAAGCTAATCTATATTAACCATGGATTTACCCTAATTTGATTTAATACCTATCATTCTATCATCATAGAAATCATATAAATCCTCCTTAAACCCTAAACATGGTTCCAAGTTTCTTAGGGATTCTAAAAGATTTAATCAAATAAAACTTAGTTTGATCATGACAAAGCATTTTTTATCAGTTTGAATTAACAAGAGGCCTAGATGTAACACCAAAAAATTCAAACCGATTTAAATTTTTTTAAAACGACGCGGAAGCAGTCCCAATTACAATATTAATGTATCCACACATTTTAAGTTTACAAAAATGGATTTGATTACCCATGAAACCATAAAATAGTTTTGACATAACATTAACGTCCACAATGTTATCCACAACATTTAACAACCCATTAAATTTGTAAACATTCCCCACGAGAAGTTGAAACAAAAACTAATTCAACACGATCCATGAGAATCCATCCATATCATGCGAGACCTGAGATTCACACCGGAGCTTCCCCTACATTCAAAACATCACAAATAACCATTAGTAATGATACATCAAGTCCCAAGACCCCCCAATGTGTCCTAGGAAGGAAACTCAAAAATTCAGCCAACATGCGTCCCACTTGGGCGTTGGCAGAACCCATTAGGCGTCCCACTTGTGGCGTCCTACTGTCCCAGTGGGCGTCCCAGACTCCAGCCCTACACCAGCCAACCCTAATTTGCAGATTTGGCACTTTTTGACCCTCCGACTCGACCCCTACTCGTTTTAAACCACCAACAAACATTTGTGAATGTTTTAAACACCTAAGGTCGAAATATCAATTATTAGACACCCCCGACATGAGAACCACAACTCGTTTTGCACCCATGAAGTGTTTGACTCCAAGTTCAATCAATTAGTTGTTTAGGCATACAACGACCTACAACTTAGACACGTTTTGACCCATACAAGTTCTAACGTTTCACCCTTCATCAATTTGAAACATCCACATGTCTATTGCGAGAATCACCACTTGCTTTTTCGCATGGAGTATTTGAATCCATGCCGACCCATGAAGTATCCACACTTCATGTCACCCGTGAAGTATTTGACTTCACTTTCACACGTGAAGTACTTGACCTCACTACCACTCGTGAAGTATCCACACTTCACATAAACACCTCCATGAAGTATCCACACTTCATGTAATCAACCAATTTACCGTTTTATTACCAACGGTTGACTTTTACCATATTAAGTCAATTTTAGTTTAATGTTACCACATTCTACATTTTAGTTGACTCTTGACCACATTGAGTCATTTACACCATTTAACCACATTTACACATTCAAGTTTGACTATTAAGCACATAGTCTACTTATACCTATTTACCACATTTGCACATTCAAGTTGGCTATTAACCACATTGGCTAATTACACATATTTACCACATTTGCTCATTCAAGTTTGACTATTAACCATATAGTCTAACTACACCAAATCAACATAATAGTTTGACTCTATACTAACTAAATTCAATTACTCCAATTTCACCATTATCCACAATGGTATTTTTGACTTCGCGTAACTCCGCCATGAAGTATCCACACTTCATGTATTCAATTAAAATTACCGTTTTACACCAACGGGTCGACTCAACAACATATTAAGTCAATTTAAAACGACATTCCCTGTTTCACCAATTAGATGACTATAACCACCTTTGAGTCTTTTATTCCATTTAACCACATTAGTTAATATAGTTTGGCTAAATACCACTTAATCCAATTTACACACATTATCACACATCAATGGTTTAGTTTGACTAAATTTTCACATTGGGTCAAACATACAAGTTCTACCATAACTATTAAACATTGACTTTATACCACGCAAGTCAAACACATTAACAACATGTAAATAGCATACCACATAAACTACTTACACATAGACTACTTATCTATTACTAAGTAAGTGCAAAACACTTACCTTTGCCAATGAATATTTCACTCGGTCTTCAAATCTAACATCTTTAACGTCTTGATCACCTAAACATTTCACATGGTTTAGTAATCTAAATTACCCTAATACATACATTAATTGGAGTTTAACACCCACCCAAGATCTTATGATCTTCACTATCATATAATCTTGGTTTATTTAGCTTTACACAAGCTTTTATCCTTCCTAATCAAAATCAACCCATATTGACCCGTTAAGGTTTTCACTCAATTTCCATATTTTCATCAATTCATAATTCACCAATTCAATTATGTTTTATACTTGAAAATGTGTTTATATTACACCATAAACACTTATTCATACTTAATTCACCATTTAAACACTTTCAATTGTAAAACCCCAAAATTAGGTTCTCAAGAACTCTAATTTTCAAAACTCCAATTTGATGAAATTAACATGAATTGATTACTCATCTAGCTTTAATAATGCTAGATTATCAATCCTACTCAACTACAATTTCACTACAACCACCAATTTTCGTCCATTAGGGTTCATCAACCCAATTTCCATCAAGAACAAGAACATGGAGGATTTGATGATAAAGGAGATACTTGATGATTTGAAGGTGAAGAACACTTCTAAATCAAGAGATTAAGCATGCAATTCTTCCAAAATCAGATTGAAGCTCATCCTTCTTTACTCCCTTGTGAATCACGACACACACACACACATTCTGATTAGAATGTGTATGTCGCTACACACATACATACCCAAATCTGGATTTGGGAATTTGTAAGAATAGCCCCTGCACTTCCCCTTTTAACTCCTTTCCCCATAATTAGGTAATTCCATCAATTAAAAGGCATCCTACAACTTCCTTTTATTTAAAAACACCCCCTATAATATAATAAACATATTATAAGATAAACCTGAAATTTGATTCTTTACACTAGAAATATCAACCTCTATTAGAGTAAGGAAATAGATCTCATCTTGACTACATAAGCCTCTCACTATACTTCCCATTGTACCCAACAATGGTCCTTATAATTGTCTGGTCAAAGAGAAACATCAAACTATGTTAAAAAATAATGTTCTATAATCAAGTTTTAATATGTATCCTAGGTCAGAGGATACAAAGATACTATCATTCTCAAAACCTACTTATGGCGTTAATTCATAATAGTCTTAGTACAGAACTATTCCCGTAATTTTTATTGATTATGACCAATTTATAATAACCTAGTTATTCATGGATTTAAACGTGTTAATATAGAACATAACAAGTATTAATGAATATGGACATACTCCATATACCATATCATATAAAATATTGTTACTTTCAGATATGAATAACCTAGTCAGTTAGCCGCGCTTAATTCTTCAACTGGTTCGAGGCCTTCCGTCTGAATTTGACTCGGTGGCCTTCTTCGCCAACCAAAGTTCTCCTACATGGGATACTGCTCGAAGCATGTTTCAACTCGAGCAACACTGGCAATCAGCTAGACAGAACGCTTCACAATCAGTTCTTATGACTCCTCAGAAGAGCCAAACCACATTGCCTCCATCACTGCAAAACTAACAGGTTTCAAACCACTCTCAACCAATATCATATGACCAATCCACTCAGCTACAGTTTGGTCGCGGTAGGGGACGTGGCCGAAACAACTAAGGGAGTCGAAACACCAATGGTGGTCGAGGCGTGTCGCCACAGAACATGTCGTCGCTACCATAGTGGCTTGGTGGAACACACATCTCTGCCTGTATCCTACTCAAGACAATGGATGGCCGAGCTCGTGTGCTAGCTGACCCATGTACTTGTCAACCAGCCCGCGACTAATATGGCTTACCACCAAACCGGTGCTCCACCGTCTCCACATTTACATACTCAATCCTGCCGACCTTGGGCTGCCTTCCAAAACATCCAGCTCAATGTTCTGGATCAGATGGTACATTGGAACGTTATAAAGCTCGCTTGGTGGTCAGCAGTAAAACATAAACAGTTGGTATTGCTTGTCAAGAAACTTTCAGCCTAGTTGTCAAACCGGCAACCATATGAACAATTTTAACATCGGCGGTTTCCAAGTCATGGCCCATACATCAGCTAGATGTTAAAAACTCCTTCTTAAATGGTGAGCCATATGAAACGGTATTTATGCATCAACCATCAGGGTTCGTTGATCCATTCACACCTAACCATGTGTGTCGACTTAAAAGGTATTTGTATAGGCTCAAACAAGCCCTGCGAGCTTGGATAATCAATTCTCTACATTTATCACCTCAATTGGGTTTAGAAGAAGCATGTGTGATACTTCTTTGTTTATCTATAGCCATGGGGTCATATCGCCTACTTACTACTTTATGTTGATGATATACTTTTAAAGACGTCGGATTCCGCTTTTCTCATAAGCATTATGGCTATATTGTCAAAGGAATTCGCAATGACAAATCTTGGGCTCCCTCCATCATTATCTTAGCATCTAAGTCTCACGAGACAAGCATGACCTATTTTTATCTCAATCATAATATGCCAACGACATTCTACAGGGAGCTTCAGTGTCCCAGTGTAAACCATTGGCTACCCATGTCGACACTTCCTACAAGCTCAGCACTACGGACGTCGAGCTTCTTCCCGATGGAACACTATACTAGCGCCTTGCCGGGGCTCTCAAGTACCTCACTTTCACCCATCCGGATATCACTTATGCGGTTCAATATGTATGTCTATTTATGCATGAACTGAGAGAACCACATTTTCAGTTTATGAAGAGTACTTTAAGATATATTTAGGGCATGGTAGACTACAGTCTGTATATATCCGCCGCTCCTAGTCAATCACTTACTACTTACTTTGATGATGACTAGGGATGCTCGGACTCGCGATGGTCAACGTTCAGTTATTGCATTTTCCTTGGAGAGAATTTGATTTCATGGTTTTCCAAAAGGCAAAATACAATTTCTAGTCAAGTGTTGAGGCCGAATATTGGGGTGTAGTGGATGTCGTGGCCAAGGCAAGTTGACAGTGAAATCTATTGCTTGAACTCCATGTCCCACTTCGTCATGCCACAGTTGTCTATTGTGACAACGTTTCAGCATTATACCTCTTTGAGAATGCGATTCAACATAAACGAACCAAGCACGTCGATATTGACATACACTTTAATCGGGAAAAAGTTTGGATCGATCACATTAGAGTTCTTTATGTGCCTTCTTCTTTCCAATTGGCCGACATTTTCACGAAGGCCTACCGAGACATCTATTTAAAAGCTTCAGATCCAGTTTGAGCGTCTGTCTTAATCCCGCTCTAACGGAAGGGGCCTATTAGAGTAAATATATTTGTATTTATGTATATGATTTGGATTAGCATAATTAAAGAATTGAGAGTTATCCTCTCCTTGTATACATACGACTCTTTTGTTGGAATAATTGGATCAAACTCAAACAATAAAACACCGAAAATATTGATCACAAAGATCGACTCCTTTTATTAATATCAAATACCACACCAATTACATAGATCCTAACCATCTATTTATAATAAACTTATATTAATCATAACCTAACTCATACTTAATTAAATAATCAAATAAATAAACAAACTCAATCATACTCTAATACGAACTCAACAAAATAATTAACAAACTAATATTAATAAATATATGTTTAATCAAGATTAAACCTTCATTCTCCCCCTTAATCTTGAATTTGTACCTCCTAGATCCTCGATACGTAATAAAATTTGCATCTCTTTAATTTTTATTCTTGGACTACTTTCTCTGCTTTTATCTTTCCGTTTCATGTACTTGACATGCACACCCGACCCACTATCTCTAATTTTTTCATTACCACCTGATTTATTTGGCATGTCTCGTGACTCATCATGAAACAAATTATCAGCTTGGTTATTCTTCACACGCCTAATACTTTGGCCTCTAGCATACAACTCTTTATTTACGTCAATATAATCTACTTTTTGAACCGACGGGATTTTGACATTATTTTCCATCACACCCGCCGTCTCATTCTCTTTTTCGTCACTTACCTCATCTGATTGGAATAACGACTTTTTAGAAGACTCAAAAACATGTGATTTGACTGCTGCCTTTGCCAAATCTTCTCTGACAAACATATTACCACAGTTGGTGGTCGCAACATCATCACTCATAGCCACAGGAATACTCATAGCCACCATAACACCATCCATAGCCATTGAAATACCAACCATCTTCATTCGACTTCTTTGGTTGATACCCTTCAATCGTAGCACCTGTAAGACCCATCGTGCCACCGGTAACCATCGTCTCACATGCTGATCTGTTCTTCACATGTCTTTTTGATCAACCTGACTCTGATACCAATTGTTGGAATAATTGGATCAAACTCAAACAATAAAACACCGAAAATATTGATCACAAAGATCGACTCCTTTTATTAATATCAAATACCACACCAATTACATGGATCATAACCATCTATTTATAATAAACTTATATTAATCATAACCTAACTCATACTTAATTAAATAATCAAATAAATAAACAAACTCAATCATCCTCTAATACGAACTCAACAAAATAATTAACAAACTAATATTAATAAATATATGTTTAATCAAGATTAGAGCTTCATCTTTGTAATTGTATCGATCATCAAGTGAAATATACCATAAACACTTTTAAATATACCACCTCCTAGATCCACCATTGAGAACCCATCGTCTTCCACGTCTTATCCACTCCACCCCAATCATCGCGGATAATCAACCTAGTATAAGTTAGTAAACCATAGATTTTGGGATTCAAATTGTCAGTTTTCAGAATTTGGAAGAGAAAAAAACTAATCGATTTTTGGAAGAAAAGGGGCGTCTGGGATTTCAGCTTCCTCAACAGAGATGTCATCTTGAATGTATCTGTACTTAATCTTGCATTCGTAAGATTTCTCTTATGAGTTCTTTTGTGTCTTTCTTTTAATTTGGATCATGATAGAAACAAAGAAAAATGAAGGTTTTGTTCTTGATTTCTACTGAAACTAAGGTTAGGGATGATTTTTTTTATTGTTTAGTGTTTTAATTTAAATGAAAAAAAAATAATTTTTTATTTACTATATGCATTAAGAGATTGTACCATGCATTAATAACTTATCCTAAACATATATATTTAGTAACAAAAATAATTAAAAACATATTGTTTAATTCAAGAAACAAATTTTTTAACGGCAATTTGGATCACTGACGGGTCACTGACCCATCCGATCATCTCCATCACCCTCAGGAGGAAACCCACTATAGGTGAGAAAACCCCATGACCCAACCCGGAACCCACTTTTTGTCACAAGTGGGACTTGAATATAAGAACTCCCTATTTTAACGAAGTCTTACTTATAAATAGGTTGGTAAGTAATAAATACCAATGTCCTTATATTTGAAACATACGATCATACGAGTGAGTAAGAGAGTGATATATATACAAACGAAAAAATAAGCAAAACACTAACTATTGTAAGAATACGTAAAGTAAATTAATTATTCATTTTTTCAATCTTAAAAATGTTTAAAATAAAAAGAAAATGAAAGAAATACATTATTTATATGTCTCTCCTGAAATTAAAAAAAATTATGAACAAATTTCGTTTTTATATATATAATCGACACATGTGTAGATAATAGTTAAAAATTTAAAAACATACAAAGAAATTAGTTTTTGATCATTTTTTATGTACATAAACATTATCATTTATACGTAAGAAATACAAAATTAAAAAATGGACTACTAATAAAAAAAACTTTATTCATTTAGGTTTGGCCTTTTGTTCTGACAATAATTTAATGTTATGTAATGAACATCACTATATATATACATACATATATGTATATGTATATGTATATATATAGGGAAGAGTGCTATGCAGAACACTAAATATCTTGGAACACGCAAAACAAAATCTAAC
The DNA here is from genome assembly GCA_023525975.1 of Smallanthus sonchifolius. Lineage (NCBI taxonomy): Eukaryota > Viridiplantae > Streptophyta > Magnoliopsida > Asterales > Asteraceae > Smallanthus > Smallanthus sonchifolius. The sequence goes on from CM042018.1 coordinate 131,383,492, forward strand.
ATTCAATTTTCAATCTAAAAAAAAATTGAAACAAAATGAGAGAAATGCAATGTTTATTCTTTTCTTTTGAAGTTAAAAAAAAATTATAAATTTTTTTTGTTTCTTTATATAACCTACACAGATATGTTATCCACCTTTAGAGTTATATTTTCTTCCTTCCAACCCGTAATTTCACCGGGTAGCCTTTTCAATCATAGTGCCTGACATGCTGCAGTAGCCGCCATAAATTCTGATTCACAGGATGATAAAGCTACCGTCTGTTGCTTCTGTTTGCTCCAGGTTATAGGTCATGATCCTCCAAAGTAGAATACCAATCCAGTAGTTCCTTTTCCTTGATTTGTGTTAACACCATACCTATTGTCGCTATAACCTGTTATCTTGCAACCTCCTTGTTTCTTGTAGATGATTTCATGCTCCTTTGTGCCTTTGACGTAGCGTGTTACTTGCTTTATAGCTTTCAAGTGATGTTCCATAAGTTCTTGCTTGAATCTACTAAGTAATCAGACCGAGAAACATAGAACTGGTCTTGTGTGCAATAGATACCTCATACATCTAATTAAACTTCTATATTGTGTTGCATCTACGAGATTTCCTCCTTTAGTCTTGGTCAGTTTTGTTCCCGGATCCATGGGAATCTTTATTTCGTTGATGTTAACCATATCACTTTCTTTCAAGATTTTGTTTTTGTAACCTGTTTGCTCGATAGAAATCTCACCCCCTGATTGGTTAACTTCGATCCCGAGGTAATAAGCTAGCAGTCCTTGATCGCTCATTTCAAACTTATCCTCTATCAATGATTTGAATATGCTAATATCCTTCCTTGGAGTGCATGTAACTATTAATATCAATGATTTGTTTTTCTTGGTGTAGACTTCTTGTTCCATATCACATTTCTTGAAATCTAAGAATTTCAAAGTTTGACCTAACTTTACATTCTAAGCACATGATGCCTGCCTTAATCCATATAAAGCTTTTGAAAGTTTGTACCCCTTTCTTGTGTTTTCCGGCTTTATGAATCCTTCTGGCTGTGAGACGTAAACTTCTTCCTTTAAATCACCATGAAGAAATGCCGATTTTACGTCCAGATGATGTACTTCCTAGCCATGATATGCTACTAAGGCCAATATTTACCGAACTATTTCGATATGAGCAACTGGTGCGAATACTTCATCTAAATCAATTCCATGTTCTTGTACGTAGCCTTTCGATACTAACCTTGCATTGTATTTGATGACGTCTCCCTTTTCGTCTTTCTTTGTTTTAAATACCCACTTTAGACCTATTGCCTTGTGATCCTTAGGCAAATTAGACAATTTCCAAGTGTTGTTTTTATTTATTGATTCTAACTTAACTTTCATTGCTTCAATCCATCTTTCATCTGTAGCAGCCTCCTTAAAGTTACGAGGTTCTTCTTCTGCTAGTAGTAGTTCTTCTGTGTCCACCCTTTGTGCCCTTTCCTATATAACCGTTAAATCCTTGAAACCTTGTAACGGTGTATGATCATATTTGCTATTCAAGCTTCCTGATGAGGTAAAGGTAATTTCTTTATCAGAGTGAGGATTGTAGGTATAGGTTGGTGGTGTAGTGGGAGAGTTTGGTGTGTCAACTGGTTCCTGTACTTGTGCATCTTGGTTGTCACCTTTGATCTCAGAATTGATAGGTACAGTATTAGGTTCATTTAACCCTTGTATAACAAAGTCTTTCCATTCTGTTTCCTTTATACCTGCTTCCTTTGTGTAATTATCCCAATTCCAATATTCCTTCTCCATGAACTTACAATCTCTACTTACACAGATTCTATCCTTTTTTGGATCATATAATCTATATGCCTTTAATCCTTCATTCTCACCCAAATATATCATAGGTGTACTCATATTATCCAGTTTCTTTAAATGAGATGCTATTACCTTGGCATGTGCTGTGCATCCGAATATCTTCAAATCTCCTAGATTTGGTTTCCTGTCGTTTAGTGCTTCATACGGTGTCTTATCTACCAGGGATCTTGTTGGAACCCTATTCAATACAAATATGGCATGTCTGACTGCTTCTTCCCAGACGTTCAATGGCATATTCATTGCTTTTAGCATGCTCCAAGTAGTGGACATCTTTTAACCACTCCATTTTGTTGTGGTGAGTAAGGTGCCTTCAACTGCCTTGCTATGCCATTGTCTTTGCAGTATTTAGATAATTCACTAGATGTGATCTCACCTCCTCTATCCGTTCGTAGCATCCTTAACTTGGTTCTTGTTTTCGTCTCCACCTTTTCTTTGAATTCCTTAAAGGTTTCAAATGTCTGATCCTTTGAGGACAAGAAATAGACTCACATGTAGCGTGTATAATCGTCTACAAGTAAGAATATGTATTTCTTTCCTCCATGTGTAATTGGTGATATTGGACCACAGAGATCTCCATAGATTAAGTCCAAAGGTTTTAAGGACCTGAACATAGCCTGATTAGGAAATGGGGTCCTTTTGTGCTTTCCTAACAAACATGCATCACATAATTAACCCGCGTGACTTATCTTAGGAATCCTTTGAACCAAATTCTTCCGATTCATATCCTTTATTGATTCAAAATTTAAATAACCCAATCTAGCATGCCACAACTGTGACATCCGACAATTTAAGGTTAACACCGTTAACCCAAACTCCGTCATCTCACACAAACTCAGTTAGACCAGTTAGCCCAGTTAGAATCCTCAAGGACTAAAACTGCCAGAACTCAAACATATACAGATGCAAATAACCAAAACTCAATTTGTTGACTTTTAAAATTCAAACCTTGATGTTCTTGATCCAAATTCAACCTGTAACTCCAAAGCCTGTTCAAATTCGTGAATGTTAGGCGTAGCATTGATGATATCGATCATCATTGAACCGTTTCCATGCGTTTTAACATCCCATATGATTGTCATTTAACCACATTAATCACGAGTAAAAGAAACTGTCAGACCCGCAACTACCTCTCAATTCGATCATTTGGCCTATCAATTTTGAGATCAAACACTCTGCACACACTAGACGAGTCCCTCTGATCAATTCCCCCACATCAATTTCACTGGAGAAGCAGTTGGAGTCACCGGAGACCAACCAACCCGAAGTCGTAAACCGATTTAGTCGAACCCCATCAAGTCGACATCAATCCAGGTAATTGAACATACTTATAACTTTGTCCTTATGTCTAGAACAAAAGCCCTAACTCAATTGGGGCTTGCAACACTGAATTGAACACGAATAGATTCTAGGGTTCATCATATGAACTGAGTAATCGAACTGTAACCTATACCTTGTTTCAATCCAATTAAATTACACAGATAGCTTCGAAATCCTCCAATCATTGAAAGCCCTATGAATTCAACTTCCAGTTTTATCGAATTAAACCAATTTGATTTCGAGTTCAAAACCTAGGGTTTCGGTTGTTTGAACAAAGAATTAATCGATTTAAACATGATGATTTTGTAATTAACCACACCATCGGATTCGCAAGTCACTGATTGACAAAACCCCCAAGCTTTCGAGTTCAATCGCGATCGAAATCGATGGAAATTGGGGTGGTTTGGATCGAGTTTTATAGGGAGGTGAAACTCACGGGGTTCTAGATGTTAAAAACAAATAGAACTGGCCATATGATGTGATACCCTATCGGGCGGGAATGGTTAGTGTGTTGTATTGTTGTGGGTGAGACCCGTGTTCGAACCCCACCAACTGTTTTATTTTTTTGAGCGATTTTTAGGCAATAATTTTATACAAAACTCATCCCTATATTATGTTAATATTATATTAGCTCGATTTGTTACCGGAAAACGATCGTGTGCTCGGGATTAATTTTCTAATTAAATTAACTATCATTTTATTTATAAAAATAATATATTTATCTATAGTATCGTTTTAACAATTATTTCTCGCACAAAAACGTCTTATTTACTATGTAGTAAATTGTCCACCTCGTATCTAGTTGTGTTTCAGGCATATCACGTTCTTACTAGATATCAAAATAGGGATTTCCTAACCCCGATGACAAGGTTCCTTTTTATTAATCGTAAGCGTATTTAGGACGTCCGATCTTCCCGTGTTGTCGTCACATATCCTTACGTGTGCCTAACTATCACAATCATATTCTAGGGCATCTGTAAGCAGTTCACTTGCAATCTATTTGTGGTTTTGTTGCATTCCTTGTTGTGGTGCTATTTGCTACATTCTGCACATCTCAGGTGAGTTTCACGGCCCATTTTATCTTTTAAACTAAGGGGAGAAAACATGACACAAACAGTAGATTCTGTAGTTCTTATATATCACCTGTTAAACTAAGTGTAACACATCGAACCGTTTAATATGGAATTAGCGAGGTAATCTTGGGTAGTACTACTGGGTTTGACACACCCCACTCGTGTTAGTCGCGCTAACTCGACTGGAGGTCGAACGGGTGTAAAATTGACTTAACACATCACCATTGTTGATAGACATGGTAGAAGACATCAAACACAAACAGTCAGCTTCGGTTGCGATCGCACTAGTAACTTGAACATAGGTTAGCTACCAATTGACATATCTAGAATGTACATTATCTGGCAAACACTAATTATAACTGAAACATGTGAACTCACCAACCTAACGTTGACACATTTTCTTAACATGTTTTCTCAGGTCACTAAGGCACAAGTACATGATTAGGACATGCATGTGAGTTCTTTATTATTACAAACATTTAAACTAGTTACTTGCTTTTAAACAACTTAGTTTTGGGCGTGTTTGTTTTGCGCATTAAATATTTTACTTTACGTTTCCGCATTTACTTTAAGTATCTAATGGTTTTTATTAAATTCATATAGTTTCGTTTGATATGATTAATGACTGGGATCCTGGTTTGTCACGGGCCCCGCGGCGGATCGCCGCGGGTGGAATTTGGGGTTGTGACAATAACCATTCTTGATTATCTATGTTTGATAGAAGGGAAACAAGTGTTCCTATCTTCAGTTTGATGTTGTATAACTTGTTCTTTGATCTTTCCACCTTTATTAATAACTTCTTGCTTTGATAATGTAGAAGTAATAATATTCCTTCCATTACTACTTTGCAACCAATCTCTATTAGTTGTCCAAGGCTTAGAATATTGCTCTTAAGGTTTGGAATGTAGTATACCTGAGATATGATTCTATGTTCATGATTCTTGCATTCCAGCAATATTGAGCCTCTTCCTTTGATCTCCACATATGACACATCTCCAAATCGTACGTGTCCACCTATTCTTTCATCAATTTCCTTGAAGTGGCTACGTATACCGGTCATATGATTGCTTGCACCATTATCCAAGTACTATAAAATTTCGTCTGTTGTAGTGTACTTACCCGATTGTATTTGTCCTTCATTCAACATAATTTCTTCATGTTCACTTATGGTGATCGCCATTAACAGTGATGGTTCCTCGTCTTCTACTACTAAATTTGACTGTTCTTTTGCACCCTCGTTTAGAGGACAGTCCTTCTTGAAATGACCTAATTTCTGACATCTATAGCACTGTACCTTGCTTGAGTCTCTTGTAAACTTTCTCCATTTGTTGTTACTTCTAGGTCTAAATGATTAGCCTTCTTCTTTTGATCCTTGTTTCTCCTTGTTATCCTACCCGTTTCCACGTGAGGGATGAAACCTTCCATGTCCATGGTTTCCAAACCATCTTCCTCTATTTGAATTGTTGTCATCTCGTGAGAACAACAATTTGTCTAGGCTTTCTTCGGGATTTCCTATTTTAATCTTTATTCTTTCTTCATATGCTTTATGTTAGGGGTCAATTTATGATCCAGAATCCAGGATCCCGAGTATAGTATGATCCGGAATCCTAACTAAGACTGGTATGTCTTCTATCCTTGTTTATTTTTGTTTCAATTATTATCTTTTGTTTTATCAAAGTACTGACTTGAGCGTCGGAGGGGTGTTAGCAAGGCTAACACCCACCTTCACCAAGATCTAAGGTTTTTGCAGATGGAATCCCGGAGGATCCTGAGTAGGAAGTTTGAGATTGGCCATCTCTCTAAGTTAAAGGTGTTACACAACCCTTCTAAAGTTTGAACGGTTTTCGTCTTCCTAAGTAGATTGGGTTTCTACACCCCGCCAGGAGCGCACGATATCCAAGTATGGTCCAAGATAGTGGGACCAATCTGTGATGAGCAGCTGACAATTTAACTATTGTTGGCTATATGTTGGACCTTGCGAATAATTTCAATGGAGTAACACGGACGTGTTATATAGCCGGGCATGACCCAAGCAGTTTAACATTGACATGTTAACCAAAGGTTATTGGCATTTACATGTCACTACGGGTATACCCACTATGTTGGCATGTCCAAAGTTAATAACTCAAGTATATCATTTAGAATCTTGTTTTACAGAATGGGGACATCCCCAAGGATCCTAAGATTCGCTATTTATGGTGACTTAAGACACAAGGTTCTTTCAGCAGCAGCAGTTTAAAAATTTAACAGCTGTAAACGGTGATAACAACTGTCAAATTTTGGGGGCAATTGTTAGGGGTCAATTTTATGATCCAGAATCCAGGATCCCGAGTATAGTCTGATCCGGAATCCGGGATCCTGAATGTTGACGTTACTAACGGTTATTTGTTCCGCTATCTTAATATATTTACACAGGTGAAACGTGTTGACTCATTCGTCCCTGAAGAATCGGTCAAGAGGTCAAATAAAACGTGAGAAACTTGTGGGAGAAGCTCTAAAAAAATTTTTGAAGACCGAGTAAAGCTCCGGGATTCTTGAATAGTTTTTTATTTCTTTTTTGTATTTAATTAATGATTTGATCGATTAGAACACACATAATCACACTTAGCAATTCGCAACAACTCTGTAACACATAGATCTCGATCACTTCTGCTCACATTTGTAATCATTTTTCATCGATTTTTACAATATTAGGAGCCAAGTGACTTTCGGTCACTTCTCGAGGTTTTATGCCGGCAATACTTAGGAATTAAGGGCTTTCCTCGTATATCATCGTGTCAAGCTTTACTTTTACGTTCATAACTTTGCATTTTTATCAAGCACACTACCTCACATTACTAATTTGATCATTTGATTATCTTGTGTAATTTTTGGTCAAAACAGTTTGGCGCCCACCGTGGGGCAAGTGGTGCTTTTTATCTCAAAATCTTTGTTAAAGTTTGCATTCAATCTCTATTTTTCCAAACTGATTTAAAAAATGTCGTCCCAATCCAAAATGGTTTCTGTTTCAACTCCATCTTCAAGCTCTGGGTTGAACGACCCTCTTCCTCCTCCTCCTCCGTCATTCCAGAAAAAGAATGATAATCTGACTAAGAAAACAACTTCTGTGGGTTTTTCGGGATCTGGGATACCTGTTGGGGGACATGTGCTTGTTTCAAACAACGACATCCTCAATCTGTTCTCAGAAGTGAAGTAGCAGATGGAACAGCAAAAAAAGACTAACCTGATGTTGTTCAGAGAGCTGGAAAAGGTCAAAGAATCGAAGAAACCAGTGAAAGTGACAACTCCGCTGCAACCAAGGATCCTGGATTTTAATTATTCGGGATCCTCAGGAATCCATAAGGGAGACTTCCTTCCCATGCAGACTGAAACCATATTGTTGGTCCAACTCCGGCTGGCAGAGTCACTACGGACTCGAATATCGGGATTATCCCAAGATCCTCGTCGCAGGATCCTGACCTCGGTAACACTTTCAATCAATTTTTAGATACTAACGAACTTTTGCAGGATACAGGGATTAGTCCACTCATGGCCAATGAACTAAAGAAACTAAGGGAGATGATCTCCAGTGTACTGGGTGTAGTCCAACCAATACCGGAGATGTCCGCTACCAGTCACATGATCTCAAGATTTGCTCCTCCGATATGTGATGTGGAGATCCCTAAACGCTTCCAGACTCCTAACATGAAGTTGTATGATGGAACTACAGATCCTGAGGAGCACGTCGGGCAATACAGGGGAAGAATGGAAATTAATCCCAATCCCTTGGACTTAAAAGAAGCTTGTTTGTACAAGGGTTTCGACTCCACCCTAACAGGATCAGCCTTGAAATGGCTACTAAATGTTCCACCTTATTCAATAACTTCATTTGCTCATTTAGTTAATTTATTTAATAATCGGTTTTCTTGCAGCAGAACCTTTGAAAGACTAACTAGTGATTTGTACAGAGTAACCCAAAATGCTGTTGAATCCCTCAGGGATTATATGAGCAAGTTTGGCCGAGAATCCTTGGATATCCCGAATCTTGACATTACCACAACAGTTCAAGCCTTCAAAATGGGATTGCAAAATGACTCCCCGTTCTATGAGGATCTTGTAATGAACCCTTGTAGGAACTTGGACGAAGTCAAAAAATAGGTCTCTGAGGTTCATAAGGCTCGAAGATGACAAGAAGAACCTGAAAAGGATTAATGCACCTTCCAGCTATGATCATCCCAGCAAGAAATCTGAATCATCATCTTTCAAACCCCATAAATCAAAGCCTTATTCGAGATCTGACGATCATAGGGACAACGTTGGAGAGGATGATAAGGTTGAAGAAAATTATCCTAAACTAACCGATTATTGCTTTTCTGTCGATATTTCAGGACTCATGTATGCTATGCAGGATCTTGGGGACAAAGCCAGATGGCCCAGGAAAATTGACAAAGGATCCGGATGGAAGGACAGATCCAAATGGTGTGCCTATCATGAGGATTTTGGGCATATGACTAAGGATTGCATTGCCCTTAGAAAGGAGATAAGTTATCTCCTTAGCAAAGGCCACTTGAAGGAACTCTTGGGCAGAAAGAAAGAAAAGAATCAGAATTCTGATACTACCAAAATGAGCGGCATCCCCACCTCAGGATGCTAAGCGGAGCCCTGGCATAGGATCATGTAAGTTAGAATTTAAATTCTAACTAAGACTGGTATGTCTTTTATCCCTGTTTATTTTTTTTTCAATTATTATCTTTTATTTTATCAAAGTACTGACTTGAGCGTCGGAGGGGTGTTAGCATTTTTGTTTCAATTATTATCTTTTGTTTTATCAAAGTACTGACTTGAGCGTCGGAGGGGTGTTAGCCTTGCTAACACCCACCTTCACCAAGATCTAAGGTTTTTGCAGATGGAATCCTGGAGGATCCTGAGCAGGAAGTTTGAGATTGGCCATCTCTCTAAGTTAAAGGTGTTACACAACCCTTCTAAGGTTTGAACGGTTTTCTCTTTCCTAAGTAAATTGGGTTTCTACACCCCGCCAGGAGCGCACGATATCCAAGTATGGTTCAAGATAGTGAGACTAGTCTGTGATGAGCAGCTGACAATTTCACTATTGTTGGCTATATGTTGGACCTTGCGAATAATTTCAATGGAGTAACACGGATGTGTTATATAGCCGGGCATGGCCCAAGCAGTTTAACATTGACATGTTAACCAAAGGTTATTGGCATTTACATGTCACTACGGGTATACCCACTACGTTGGCATGTCCAAAGTTAATAACTCAAGTATATCATTTAGAATCTTGTTTTGCAGAATGGGGACATCCCCAAGGATCCTAAGATTCGCTATTTATGGTGACTTAAGACACAAGGTTCTTTCAGCAGCAGCAGTTTAAAAATTTAACAGCTATAAACGGTGATAACAACTGTCAAATTTTGGGGACAATTGTTAGGGGTCAATTTTATGATCCAGAATCCAGGATCACGAGTATAGTATGATCCGGAATCCGGGATCCTGAATGTTGACGTTACTAACGGTTATTTGTTCCCCTATCTTAATATATATACATAGGTGAAACATGTTGACTCATTCGTCCCTGAAGAATCGGTCAAGAGGTCAAACATAACGTGTGAAACTTGTGGGAGAAGCTCTATAACGGTCATATTTGAAGACCGAGTAAAGCTCCGGGATTCTCGGATAGTTTGTTATTCCTTTTTTGTATTTAATTAGCGATTTGATCGATTAGAACACACACAATTACACTTAGCAATTCGCAACAACTCTGTTAAACATAGATCTCGATCACTTCTGCTCACATTTGTAATCATTTTTCATCGATTTATACAATATTAGGAGGCAAGTGACTTTCGGTCATTTCCCGAGGTTTTATGCCGGCAATCCTTAGGGATTAACGGCTTTCCTCGTATATCATCGTGTCAAGCTTTACTTTTACATTCATAACTTTGCATTTTTATCAAGCACACTACCTCACGTTACTAATTTGATCATTTGATTATCTTGTGTAATTTTTGGTCAAAACACTTTCAACTTCCCGATGATTTCATCTAGGGTCACTTGCCCGAGATCAGAGTTTTGTTCTATGGATGCAACAAGTTGGAGGAACCGGTCAGTTAGAGAATTCAAGAATTTCTGAACCAGTGCCGGTTGATCTACAGTCTTTCCCAATTCACTTGCTTTGTGATGAAACTATTTATCTTTGCTGTGAAAGCATCTACTGTTTCATCTTCCTTCATTTGCAACATTTCAAACTCCAACATGAGTGATTGCAAACGTGCCTGCTGTACTTTGTCCGCTCCAACATATCTTTTCTTCAATGCATCCCATACTTCCTTGGTAGACTTGTAACTTGTAACTTGCAAGATCATAACCTCTATCAATACTTGATACAAAAACACAATTGTTGACTTGTCCTTTTTCACATCTACTTGCGTATCCGTAGTAGGTTCTATCATTTCACATGATCCATTCGCCTTAAGAATAATCTTGATTTGAATTGCCCAAACCGTATAGTTTGTTGGTTTCAGAATAGGGCATTGATAGTGGGATACAGATCCTACTAGTTTATGTGAAACCAGTGCGTTTTTTGTACTACTCGACATACCATCCGTCATATCTTCTTTCCGTATGATTTTCACTTTGACTAAAGTAGCTTTTAACCGTATATAATATCTAATCCTCTATACTATGATCAATACTTAGAATTCCAAAAACAGAATTTTGCAAACCTAGAATTCGTGATGATCCTCCTAGTTCTTGATTCCCTCTTTCAGCCCTGTATAACTTGGTTTATTCATAACCAAAACACCCGCTTACTTGAATTTGTAGTTGTCAAAGAAACGAAAGTGGCCTTCCTTTTGATTTTCGTGAACCCGATTGACGTGATCAACACTTCTATGAAACCGAAATCTGTTGTCTTCCATTGGAACATGGCCGAAACAACCCTTTTTGAGGTAGAGATCAATTGTAGATCGATTAAATGTTGTTGGCTCTTTGATCGAACAGTGACTACAACCTTTTTATTCTGATTTCCTGATTGCCAACGTCTTCCTTACGGGTTCTTTGATTTGATTTGTAAATCTTTCAAGAGCTTGTCGCTCTGATACCAATTGTTGCCCAGGTCTGATAAGCACACACAACAATTGAATCACCAAATAGCATAAACCTTATTGAATTGAGAAATCTTGATTACAAACTTTCACAATGGAAACCCTATTTATACTAATCCAATCCATCATTAATCGATGTAATAGTTTGCCGTTATTTCTTGGCATCAATTCATCATTCACGATGATATTCCATGTGTAATTGGTGGTTAGAAACAATTTTTTTAAACCCGGACCGGCCGGTCGGACCGGGAACCGGTACATTCAGCGGTCCGATTGTATGTTGTGAGACCTTTTTACAAAAAACCGTAAGGATGATTAACCGGTCGAACCGTGAACCAGGGGGTCAACCGGGACTCTAATTTACTTTTTTTTTCTTTTTTTTAAAATTTTTGAGTTTTTTAACAAATAAATAATCACAAAAAACTCTTTTAACCCTAAAATTCCAATACAACCACTCATTCACATTTACTCCTTTTTTTTATTTTTGACAAACGAGATTCCCAAAACTCCAAAAATGCCAAAATCGTCTGTATTGCATTTGATTTTGAAGTCGTCACTCGGTCTGTGTTTGATTCGAAGTTGCTAATTCACTCCCTCATCAAAGTCTTCTACTCATCTGTGTTGGATTTGAATATCAAAACACTTGTTCTTGACTCCACTTTGAAGATCGAAGTCCTGTGTTCACTCACTCATCGAAGTTCTAACTTTATAATTTTATGAATCTTTATGTTATTTATTACGTCATCTGGTTCTTGAATCCGGTCCGACCAATGAACCTCTAATGTGCCCGGATCGTTGTCCGGCCCGGTTCTGAAAACATTGGTTAGAAACTTTGGTTCTTAACACTCTAACCCCTAAACTTTACATACATATAAAATATAATTTAAACATAGTTTCTAACAACTACACTACGACCCTCAGACTTTGAGTATTAAGTAATGAACGGGATTAACTCCACATCTTGTAATGTAACTTTTTTTGTCTCTTTTCTAGCTTATAGCTAGCTTTCATTTTTATATTTTCAGCCGTTCTAAAAAAAACACGCTAAGCATTAAAATCATCAAATGATAATTAAAAATTATCTTTGGGTTTACTTTCGTTGACTTAATTATCTTTTTTTGAACAACTGAGTTAATTATCTAATTTTATCAATCATATGGTACAAGTAAAATTCAAAAAATCAGAGACGGTAAATGTGCTAAAGTACTGGATTCTAAGATTTTGTCCTATAACATTATGAAATTTGATGATGAATTATTTATGAATTTGTGATTATGATATGTGTGTTTAAGGACAGACAAGATGACACGATGTTATTGAAGGATTGATAGAAAAAAATAAATGAAAATAACAATGCACCTTAATTACATCCATTATCTTGTCTTTTCATTAGTTTCAATTATTTGAAATTTTGAATCCAAAAACAAAATTTGAAATTTAAAAAAAAACATTTAATGTGTTTTCTACAATTTATCATTTTATATCTATTTAAACACAAATATTATAATTTAACTACGTTACACATACACATGATTCATTTTAAATTAAGAAATATTTATTTTAACTCATTTGGTTAAAATTTAGTTTTCAGGGTAGAGGGGGTGGAACCCCTCAACCCTAAACTAGCAGAGCTCTAAACCAATAGAAATTTGTCACGTCATTTTTACACTAAACTACCCTCTCACAAGAGGTTGGACCTGTGAACCCCTAAACTACCCAATGTTCAAATTGCAAAGCTTAAAACATACAGGTTATAGAACATGTGAACTAAACCCGAACCCCCAATCCGACTCAACCAGAGTATGTTGTGGCAGTGTAGCCGTGAACCCGACTCATCCCGAGTCGACCCCCTCCGCCCTGAGGAATATTCCTATAGATCAATTGTAGAGGGTTCTTTAACTTGATAAATTTAAATCAATAAAGAATCTTCATTTTTCATTTATTTCAAATATATACTCACATATATATATATATATATAGGGATGAGTTATACTAAAAAGTCCATGTTTAGATATTATGTTCACTTATTTTAGGTATGGTGTCATGTTTTATTTTTGTGAACATATTTAAAAATTAAAAAACACCATGTCTAAAATAAATGAACACCATGTATAAACATGTACTTTTTAGACTTTTTAAGAAAAATCTCCTTTTTAGTTTAACCCAATTATATATATATATATATACACTAGCTTAGAACCCGTGTTTACATACGGGGTGAAAAATATCAATACATAAAATGCTTAAATCTTTATGTATATATTTTACAGGTGTAAAAATGTATTATATATACTAAGAATAGAAAACAAAATTCAAAATATGTAAAAATTAATATATAATTGAGTTACGAAAATACATTAATTACTATTTAATGTAATTTGACTTTCATTTACTATTTGATTGAAAATAAAATTTATATAATTAGATTTCAACATTTCTTATAATAAGGGATAATTTAAAATAAATGCGTTTTATTAGTATAATTAGTATTTTTTTTAAAATTATATTATTATTAAAAGATAGAGGTGTATTTAATAAGAGAGAGACGGGAAAAAAATGATGAGAATTAATATGGAGGCGACACGTGACATGAAAAAACATTTATTTATTATAAAGTATATATATATATATATATGTATACTATATAATAAATAAATGTTTTTTCATTCCACGTGGCACCTCCATATTCATTCTCATCATCTTTTTCTAGACTTTCTCTTTTATTAAATACATCTCTATCTTTTAATAATAATATATTTGTAAAGAAACTACTAATTATATTAATAAAACACATTTACTTTAAATTATCACTTATTATAAGAAACTTTGAAATCTAATTATATAACATTTATTTTCAATCAAATAGTAAATGAAAGTCAAATTATATTTAATAGTAACCATATTATATATTAATTTTTACATATTTTGAATTTTGTTTTTTATCCTTAGTATATGTAATACATATTTAAGAATTTTATATATTGATATTTTTCACCCCGTGTGTATTACACGGATTCTAAGCTAGTATATATATATATATATATATATATATATATATATATATATAAGTTATATTTCCAAAATACATAGTAAGTATAATAATTTGCTAAAAAAAATTCTAAACTGTTAATTTTATTTTATTTAAGTAAAACTATATCTTTATTTGGCTATATCATATTCAATATTCAATTTAGTTTGTTAAAAAATAATTTCTACGCTTTAACAGTTATACACTTCAAAAAAAACATCAATAATTAGCAACAATTTATGGATCCATCTACTGTGCAATGAAGTGCCTAAAGCTAATTTAATTCAATAATTTATAACCAATATTCAAATTATTATACCCTTATTTATCCATAAAACTTATGACAAATTTATGAGGGCACATTAAAAATATAACACGTCTTCACAAGTTTCCGTGTTAAATTTTATTAGATATCGTTTTCCCCAAATTTTAATAATACTTTTATTTTGAAAAAAACTTGTTTTAATATGGCAGTAATCAAATTACTAGATAGACAATTATATTTTATATTAATTTACATGTCATTTCCACATAAATATATATTAGCTATATTATATTATAAAATATGTAGGATGTGTTGTTGAGAGAGAAAGTGAGGGGAAAAGGAAAAAAAACGAAACTAAAAAATATATGTTTCTTTTTAAATTATTATTAAATATTAAAGCCTATCTAACTTAAATAAATAATATGCATCAATGATTATAATATTTTTTTAACAACAATACATAGATTTTTTTAGGATAAATACACTATAACCTACGTCGGATATGATTTGAACCCTCAAATTTTTTATTGTGGGATACACCTCTTATCCACTAGGATGTCCCTTATGTAATATTTTATTTATTTTTTAAAACTATTATAAGTATATAGTGTAAAAAGATAATATCTTTTCTAGACTGATGTATTTTTAGTTATGTACATTTAAATATTATGTGATTATTATAAACAATTTAATGAAATTGTTAAAAGCTTTCATTAAGAGCTGTAGTCAAGGATTCAAAAGTGTCGGGAAAAGACAATTATTTTCCGATTAACTCAACATTTCCTTAATTTTTGTTACTGTGGCATTCACCACCGTCCTACTAACTTACAATTGGACTATTTCTAATAGGCCATTTACTAAAATAATACCCCTATTAAAGTTCTTTATCTATTTAGATCTAAATATCTAATATGTAATAATTTATAATTATACTAGATTAGAAAGCCGGGTTTTACACGAGTTGACTAAAGAAAATATTAAACAGTTACTAGTTAGGGTGTAACATCCGGCCCCTTATACCATCAATATTGTCCGCTTTGCCCACTAGGAGCTTACGGATTTGTTTTTGGTTGCCCGGATGAAAACTTCTCAGTGGGTCACCCATCCCTGGATTACTCTCACCCGAGCACGCTTAACTGTGGAGTTCTCCTCTCATCAACAGCCAATGTGCCCAAAACGCGTTGATGGTATTTGAGGCGGGGCATCCTTATGAATCAAGAATCTCTCCTGGTTACGACCGATGTGAGATTTTCCTAAGGTGTTACAATAGGTCATGTAAATCTTCTCTGTATCGTTACAATCACCCCCCTTACGGACTCATCGTCCTCTATGAGGTTTGCCCCACCATCCCAATCAGGGATGTGGGATTTGCCTAAGGTGTCCTCATGGACATCCCCGGCCCCGGGGACTCACCATCTTTGATGAGGTTTGCACCCACCATTCTGAACGGTACAAGAGTGGCTCTGATACCAATTGTAACACCCGGCCCCTCATACCATCAATATTGTTCGCTTTGCCTTCTAGAAGCTCACGAACTTGTTTTTGGTTGCCCGGGTGAAAACTTCCTAGGAAGTCACCCATCCCTGGATTACTCTCACCCGAGCACGCTTAGCTATGGAGTTCTCCTCTCATCCACAACCAATTCACCCAAAACGAGTTGATGGTATTTTAGGCGAGGCATTCCTTATGAATCAAGAATCTCTCCTCGTCACGGCCGACGTGAGATTTGTCTAGAGTGTTACAATGGGTCATGTAAATCTTCTATGTATCGTTACATAGGGTGCTGGGGGCATATCTCAGGTAAGGCCATCGGGTAGTGCGGGTGCTTCGGGTACACCGCCACAAAACCCTCGGGTAGCTCTTGTGGGTACACGCTTCGGGTATAAGTACCCGTGAGACAAAAGGGTGTGAGTTGTTGTGAAAAGCCAATGGGTACCCCTAGAGTATTTGGGTTGTGCCCCTAACAATTTGGGTATTTTGGGTTAAAATGAGGTGACATACCCTCATTGGTGGGATCACTTTAGGTACTTATGGTATTTTGGGTTGTGCCCCTTGTACCCTTAGTAATGAAGATTTAGACATTATAAAAGAAATATTAAATAGTAATAAAGATTTAGGAATTAATAAAGAAATTATTAAATAGTTTGTAAAGAAATATTAAATAGTTAGTAATAAATAAAAAATAAGCGGGAAAAATAATCTAGGCCTCACAAAATTGTGACACTTGCCGCAACCAGTTACTTATTTATTAAGTATTAGGTTAGTAACCTGTGTATTACACTGTTGAATAAAAAAATATTAAACAATTAGTAATAAAGTTTTAGGAATTATAAAACAATATTTTGATTGAGAAAATTAATAGTTTACCATTAATAGATTAAGAAAACATAAGCGGGAAAAAGAATCTTGGCCTTACATAATTATGACACGTGACGCAACTGGTGAAATTTACTAATGAAGGTTGTAGTTGATATTGATGTATGAAGTTGATGCCGATGAGAAATAAAGGCTTCAGTAGGAAGTTATTTACTATGAAGTGTAACAACAAAAGATTCATTTGCTTATTCAATAACAATAGTCTTGGGTTGTTAGATAGTAGTATATAACAGTGATGGAATAATCTTTTAGGGAGAGGCTTTCGATTGTAATTTCATTCTTGTTTTCTATTTTCTCTGTAAGCAAGGAGGTTAATTCAATAAAGTCGTAATCGTTGGTGGTTGGATTTTCTGTCTTAATTCTTTAATCTGGTGTGCCATTTCCGCATTATACTTTCAATAAATGGTATTAGAGCTTGGTGATTGATTCAATTCAAAGAAGGTGATTCCAAATCGATCAAGATTGAAGAATGGTGTCCCGAAATTCGGTATGGAGAAATTCGATGGTAAAAATGACCTTACTTTATGGAGGATGAAAATAAGGGCACTACTTATGCATCAGGGATTGGTGGACGCTCTTAGCGCCGAAGCAATCTTGCTGGCGACTCTCACAGGCCAGGTTTACCCAACGAGCGGTAACGCAAAGGTACGAATTTAAAATTTGAAAAACGTTTGTTGTCTAATTTGAAAAAAGTTTGTTGTCTAATTTAAAATTTCTAATTACCTTGTCTAAAATATAAAGTAAATTGTCACCGGTGTGGGGATATCCGAACAATTCAAACGCAATCATACGCTTCATCATTTGCCACGTTTCGGGTTGTACCTAATGAGCGGTAACGCAAAGGTACGAATCTGGTGAACCGTAGGGAGCTGACCAAACATTACAAGTTAAGTTTACACTGGTATTTAAACTTTCAAATCCTAAAATTAATTCATTTTTAGCTTTTTTTCCCACATTTTAAACAATCACGTCTAAGGGCAGCACGACTTACGTGAGTGTAGCGAGGTTGTAACGTTTCTTGAATAAGTTGAGTCAAACGCTCGTTGTGTAAGTGCTTGAACGACAAACTCTCTTGAATCACAAAATATGTCATACTCTCCCGAACGGCATCAACGTTTGAAATAAAAATATTACCGTCGTTTGACATACTTGTTTGACCTCTCACCACCGCTTGAGCCTTCAACACACTACAATAGTTTCGGGTTATGTGTTTTTGCAAAGTCGTGTTGTTATCTTTGCCAAAACAGTGACCACACAACTTGCAACGAGCTTTTATCGGGCCGCTTGACATTTCACATAAATCAAAATGTTGCCAAATATTTCGGTTCCTAGTTATGGGAACAACTTTCACAACCATGAGGCTAGTAGAGGAATCAACTTCAATTGTTGAATGCCCACTTTCAGAAGCCATTTAAAATTTTTGAAAGCACTTTTTTGAACGTTTTTGATAATATAGAGCGTTTTTTTATTTAAGAGAGTAGAGAATGGTGTGATTCAACCAATACCTATTTATACTAATAAATGGGGGTAATATCACACCCCACTGCTGGGGCTAGATGAACAGTTGGATTTACAAAATACGTAGCCATTTACATTACAAAACAGCGGAAGTCTTGAAATCCATAATAATCCAATTTACAGCTATGAAATATAGAGTTTCTTCATGCCAAAAATACTAGCATTTCAAAATAGTCATTTGATGTCTTCAATCCCAATGTTATGGCATTGCAATGGTGGAACAAACCTTACCTAGAATACACGCTAAAACAAGTCGGCTAAAAGCTGGTGAGTTCTAGATTTAACTCAATTCCTTGTCAATACATGCTCAAAAATAAACATACGTCAGCATAAAGTAGGTGGGTCCACAACCGACCAACACTGAAATCAAGTTTAGTGTGATAATGATATAAATTGTCGGCTGGTCAACTCTTCTTCCAATGAGACACACACAGAGGAAGCCTGTTAATATACATACACACATATACCCATTACGGGGCTGTCGCGCAGTCTAGGGAGAAAATCCATCCAATCCTATGGTACGGTACCATCTAACGTGTATATACATCCCAAGACTCATGTTTTAATGATATCGCTTAGACGCAAGTTCAATATTCATCACACTTTCAAAAACTTGTAAAAATTCACAGTTGCATGTATTTAGTTCCAAAACGATTAAAAAGGGAATCTGTATCAAAACATTTAGCTGCGTGTATTCCAGCCCAAAACAATTTAAAAAGGGCAAGTAAAAGTCATAGAGATTCAACTCAAAAGATTAACCGGGTAGAATGTGTGGTTTAAGACTTCATTTGCTTCCACAATCATTACGAAGTCCTAAATTCAAGATTAACTCTTTCACTATAAGTTAAGTCATTCTTGTCTAGAGGTTTTAGTTTGGGTTTAAGGTATCTAACTTATCCAAACCCCTTTTAAAATGGTTTAAGCTTCAAGTACAAGTTTCTGACAGATACACAATATGGTCGTATTGTCGCTGCCTTCTGCACATATGATCGTATTGGCCAATACGGTCGTATTGGTGGTCGCCATGTACCAATATGGTCGTATTGTGTCTCTAGCCAAGAGCGTATTTGGTCTTGCACAATACGGTCGTATTGTGTCTCTGGCCAGAAAAGTTCGATTGAAGCCCAGTACGATCATTTATGGTGCTCTCGGACCATCCTTACCCGTAAATGGTCGCACTGGACGATCTAACCCCAAAACTCACATTTTGAGTAATGAAAGCTTACCACTAACGTGAGGATGAATATCTCGTCGAATTCGCACACCACCATCTCATAACTTCCAAAAAATCGAGATACAACTTCTCTTGTGGTTTCGAAGACCACGAGAGTACCACTAGCAAACCCGAGTCTTGATCTTTGTCATATTTGAGCACTAAGATGCGAGAAAATGGAGGGAAACGGGTGGAAACCGACTAGGGTTCGTATTTTGGAGCGAACACATGAGAGTGAGGATGAGAAATGCGTTCAAAACACTATTCACATGTTTTTATACTCTCGAGGGACAATACAGTTGTATTGGCCAAACCGTGGGCGGAAACCGAGGTTGGTTTCTGGTTTTTCCTTGAATGTTCGCGACAGCTGTCAATACGGTCGTATTGGTGGTCTCCCTCATACAATACTTATGTATTGTGCCATCTTTCAAATTTTTCATATTTTGTCCCTGGACTTAATCTTTTCAGTTTTGACGAATTTGTCCCCTCAACTTTCGACGACCAATTTAACTTCTTTAGTCCCTTAAACACTCTTACATAAGCTTCTAGTTATATATTTTGGATTTATAAATAAAACCATACACCTTCATTTGATTACCGAAAAACGGGGTGTTACAGGTAAAATGGTCAAAAAAAATAAAAAAAGGTCAAAAATTGGATTCTAACGGCTAGTTAACGGTAACATAACGGCTACTTTTTTTTACCGTTACAAACCGATTTGACACTCACGAACCGACTCGGGTTGGGTTCCAAACCGGTATTCTCATAAAAAAACTCAACTAAACCGACGGTTTGGTGAGGGTTCCGGACCAGGTTGGTTGAAACCGGTTTCCTTATCAACTCGGGTCGGGTTTGAAACCGGTTTTTTTTACCTCTACCAGGAGGTGATTACACTAAAAAGGTGTTGGGCTAAATTAAATTTAATAGAAAAGTAACTCATGAAGATCACGTGGGCTACAGCTTGCAACAAGGAATTAATTGAGTTTGAGAATTAAATCTAAGTGGGCTGACTTATGATCCGTGAGTTGGGCCATCAGTTGAAACGAGAAGGAAAAGAAGGAATCAAGAGGTCAAGAAAAAAGGAATAAATAGGCTACACATTGAGGGCAGAGCAGGTCATGCACCAGAGGAATTTCTTGGGGTTTGGCTGCACGTGTAACGAGGCAACAAGAACTAAGTCGATGAAAACTGGAAGCATGCAAATTGATGATGACCAAGAAGAAAAAGCATTTGATTTTTATGTGCACATAAATGAAATTGGAAAGTTTTACTTTTTTTTTATCAAGTTAAATTGAGTAGTTTAGTTGATTGATTTTAGTATCTGAATTCTTTATTATTATGTTTGACTAAATCATTAGTGATCGTTCCCGGATGTTCAACTTATTTTCTATTTGTCTTTGATCACAATTCCTTTGTTTATCATTTGATTCTCGGATTTGTGGGTTGACTTATTTGATTTAAATAATTTATAATCCTTGTTCAATCATTAATCCATCAGTCACTGCTTTTTATCATTAACAATTGGTACGTGGTTGATTAGTTGAATCTGAACTGGTAGTTGTTTAAATAGCATCTTGCTTGTGTTCTTATTCAGTTTCGTATCGTCCGGTCAACATAATCAGATTAATTAGTCTTTCAACTATCTATCGTCTAGGTTATCTAACCATTCATGTCTGTGTGAATCCTAAACGGGTAGTAATTAGGTTACACGAAGTGCTTCGTAAACCTGAAACCCGGGTGTGGTCTGTTTTCCAAATATTGTTTACAAATTAGATTTACTTTCAAGTTTCTGTTTTTATTAAATCAAGTTTAAATATTTCCAATCAACCAACCAATTTCTGAGAAAAGTTTAATTTAGGAGTAGTTAATTAACCAACTTAGATTCAATGTTGACCACTGATGTCGCCCAGATGGTCTATAAAAACTATGAATAAAAACCTAATCTAGAATCCTAAGTAATAAATGGAAAACCTATGAACTAGACCGCACTGACAGGCAAGTGTACTTATCGAGTGTAGCACAGCTTAATGGTAAACCGGATTATCGAACCCTAGAGACACTGAATACTAATACTAGACTCTGACTCGGACTAAGGATTGATGATTGGGGGGTTGACTACACTAAAAATTAACTAAGAATGCAGTAAACTAAGTCGACTCAAGCTATCAAGATCAAGACTAAGGAAGAAATCAGACATGGGGAGAATACTATCTAGGTCGGAATCCTACTTGCAAAGAACAACTTCTACCAGTTCTAGAAACTATAATTAATCTGGGTTTCTAAGGAAACAACTCTAGACTACCTAGTGGATCCCTAATCACTCTCAGGGTGTCACCAACTAAGGAACCTAAAGGTGTAATAAACTCACTAGATAGTGGATTACCTTTCGGTCTCTCCAACAATGATAAAGTACCCTAATAGACAGATCACCTTTCAGTCTCACTGTCCACCATACATTCGAAGAATGCACGTGGTAATCTCAAGATAACAACTATGACTAGGAGTAGCAACAATCACTAGACACCTAATGTCAACTTCCTCTCAAACAGCTGACACTCGGATTCCTAATGACGAAGACTAAACGACTATCTCTCACTTCTCGGGTATTGTGACAGGATACACACTCAGTTCTAAAGAATGCTCAACCACAACTCCAATGGATCACTATCTCTAGCAAACCACACATACAATCATAAATCCTAAGATCTATGACCTAGATACGCAAATCAAACTGGAAGACATCCACAATCAACGAACAGAATCAATAATCAAACACCAAACAGATCTAAGCATGCATATTCATCATAATCATTAAATCAAGATCTTTTAAAAAATCATTAACCATCAATTAATATCCAAAACCAGTAAAAATCATAACTTTACGCGGTATTCATCATAAACCTAGGCAGTATCAATGATCTAGCCAAGAATCATAATCCAAAACATCAAAACATAAGTAATAGACAAAGACATGGTATCAATCATAGCAATCAAAGAATAAAAATCGAATCTTGAAACCTAGAACGCTATAATCAACGAACCCGGATCCAAAGCTTCAACCTTTTGCTTCCAATCTGCTTCCTCACTCCCAAAATCACCTTTGGTCTCTCCCTAGACGGCTGGAATTCGAAATTTTGAATAATGGCTATCAAAATCAATTTAATTTGGAAATCTAGGGTTTTACGGAAATTCCGTCTCCCGCGTACCGCGAAGCACTGGGATGGGGTTCCTCGCGTACCGTGAGGAACAAAATAGTCACAGTCGTTTCTAGCTTCCCTCGCGTATCGTGAGGCTTCTCTCTGACTCTCTCGTGTACCGCGAGACACCGAAATTGCAACTTTTTAACTTTAAACTCCCGGCTTCATTCTCTTGCTCGATATCTTCATGTATTCACTTGTAATCTTCACGAGCACCTGTAAACAAGACAACGAGTCAATAGTATACAAAAACGACTCAAAACGAACACAAAACTAAGTAAAAACGCACAAAACAATAGGAATAAAGATGTGTGCTTCGCACTACATCAACCACGAACTCCCTATGGATATGATACCCTGATTACCATAGCTACTAGGTTATTTAGGTTTTTGGATGACTCAAAAAACGGTCATCTAAACGTTTCGACATCGTTTTCGCATGAGTCGCCAACTATTCTTACGAATAGTTGGAGATTTCGAGAGAGAGAGAGTTTCCATTCTTTTTCAACAATGGGAAGACACTAGATGTAAACTAGGTTTCACTGCTTTACAAAAAATGTACGTGAGCAATTCGTCAACTAGCGTACGACACTTCGCAGGATTCTTGAAATGAATATTTGAAGATGTCGAAAAAATCCTCGCGAGAAACTCTTCACAATGTTTGTGAATTTATGATTAATTATTTAGTTGTTGTTACAATAATAATAATAATAATAATAATTATTATTATTATTATTATTATTAATATAGGTTGCTGAACTGAAAGCGTCGAACCAATAAGTCGAAGGAACATGAGAGTTGAAAAGCATTGCTAACCCGGTTTCTACAATGTGTATATGTTTCCTTTCAGCCCGCCCATTTTGCTGAGGCGTATAAGCAGTGGCGGATCTATAACATAATTTCAGGGGTAGCCCGAATTTTTTTTTACCGTACATTAAAAAAACGATAATAAATACAGTAAAACATGTACCTAATACATTTCTCCTCTCCGACATTTGAAAGCTTGGAATCGAGGCATTACATCGTCTTCTGTTACTTTATCAAATGTTTCTCTTGCGACCGTACAAACTAGAGCGTTGTTCAAATACTCTTCGCTCATTCGATTGCGTAAATCCGTTTTGATAAGCTTCAATTTAAAAAAAAACATCTTTCAACAGTTGCGTTTGCAACCGGTAAAACCAATCCTAGCTTCAATATCCGATAAATTCATAATCAAATTAACAACTACAATTATAAACTAAACTATAACTTCATAATCAATTGCACATAAACCCTAAAAATTTGAAACTTAGAAAGTAGAATAATACCCTTTCCTAAGAAGTAAGAGATTAGAGAGTAGAGACCGATTGGAGCACGGGAGGAGCAGCGGTCGACGCTAGAATAATACATTTTTTTTTCTTTTATTAATTGTTAGATGGGTTTATTTTGGGGTTGGGCTTTAGGTTTAAATTAATTTGGACTTTTGGGTTTTAAATCTTTTAATTAACTTGGATTTTTTAGTTTTATAAACTTGGGCTTTATAGTTTTAATCAACAATTAATTTTGGCCTTTTAAAAAAAATATTAAGGGGTAGCCAAATATATTTTCAGGGGTAACGTAATACATAAAACGTAAAAATAAAAAATTCCACTTCGCCGGTGTGACATTTCAAAAATTGTACGACTCTAGTTGCGTTTATTTTATACTTCAAGTAAATTCTAAAGTATCGAGCCTAGTTTTACCACATTTTATTTAATATATCAATTAAATTCCAATTTCTAATAAGTAATTACATTAATATTTTTTAACAAAAATGGAAATTATTAAATTGATTAATTATAGTTATAAAAGTTTTAAAAGTTGTAAAATTAAGTATAAATGATTAATAATTAAAAGAAAATTTTAATTTGTAAAAAGACTTGAACCCCCTCAAAAGCACTTGAACGGTCAAAAGCACTTGAACCCCCATTTGAACCCCCCCCCCCCCTTTACATTTTTGAACCATCAAAATCCGAACGTTTTTAACCATCTAAACTCGTTTCTAAACACTATTAATCGAAAGGAACGAGTATTTCGCTGTGATAGTTATCAATTTCAAATTTTAAGAATCCAAATCTAAAACCCGCAACCATTATAATCCAAGTTTCAAAATCCTTAAATCCCGTTCGATTCCAACTGATTACCCGTTTATATTGGAGCTAATCATCCCTATAAATACCCCCATTTCAGAGTCGAAGTTTACCACACAAAAAAATTCGTTTTTTTTTCTTCCTGTTTCCGAGCGACGCAAATCAGTGTGGTTAATCCTATTCATCGCATCATCCTTTGATTGTTTCTGTTATGCAAATCGAATTTTAGGGTTTGTGATGGGTTCTGGTTTCCACGCCTGTATGTTTAGGGAAGATAATGGTAGGGATTAATCACAGTTTTAGTATTTTTGTTTCTGAAATATAACTAAATTGAGCCTCTGGTCTAGTGGCTAAACCTTTCTACTTTGACCACTTTTTTTTTTGTTTTGGTTTTAAGCACTTATACACACATACATTTATAAATACATGTATTATTATGTTTTTAAAAAAACAACTAAATATTATTAAACCAATTCTTTTTTTTTGAATTTTCAATTTATCATATTATTATATATATTGTTTTATAAATAAATAAAAGGTATTTTTTTAAAATAGCATAAATTAATTATGTATTTTTCTTTAAATAAACATAAAGGGATTTTGTATATTTTATTTTTATAAAAGATTTCGCAAGAAACCACTTAAAGTTATGTTTTTATTTGAAACTAATAACGTTATTTAAATGATAAACTATATACATTATTAAACATTATTTAGTTACTTCTCTAAAAAGAAAGAATTACAAAATATATTTTATAAATCCTTTAAAACTTATTCAAACGTTTTACTTAGAAACTTGATTTTCTTAATTCCTTTTTACGTCTAGAATTATATTATTATATTTTTACTATAATACTTAATTTCCTATTAAAACATTCTAGTATTCAACTCATTTATTTTCAATCCTTATTAAATACACAATTGCACTTTAGCCCCTATACTTCCTAAACTCGGTTAAAGTATACGAATAGAGTAACCTTCAAACTGATATGTAGTTATCTGACAAACAGTAAGGTTCTGGCTAGGAAAGACGGGGTTCTGATCCGGCCAACTCTTTCCTAGGAACTTTTCTGTAGGAGGTGCTACTCTGGTACGATAACCACTCTAGTATACGACAACCACTTTTGATCTAATTACACTATAATCCCTCATCTTTCCACAATTCTATAAACTAACTCGAACTTACTTAGGGAATTCTTAAAGCATCTCCTAAGCCAGGTTACTTCAGCAATCAAGATCTACCCACCTGCTGCAAGGTGAGTTCATAGCCCCTTTTACTTTCTACTTTGTGGTGGAAAGCATGCTCATATATAAAAACATAAATCATGTTCTAGAGTCTAAACTATTCTTTTGCAGTCAATAACCTACTTTCTAATTCTAGTAAAACTAAACTGGTTTATACATGTTGCTATTCTATGTCAATTGTAAACTACAAAGTCTCTCTTATTTTCTTAAACTTACACAACCATTAACTTCGGGGAAGCCACGGGAGTACGTAAATATATCTATTGGCCTGACTAGCCCATCTGGTCCTCGGGTTGATGCATGCCAATTAATTCCGAGCATCCTTCAAGTTGTGGATTCTGATCAACTTGGAAGGAGCTGGGTGTTTAGAAACTGCATATTAGACACTTATACTTAGTCTAACACCCTAACAAGTTGGACGGGAGAGCTATCGATCACTAGGGTTGGTTGTGGACTCATGTATAAAAGTTTAATTACTTGGAATTTGAAACTTGTTTATGACTTGCATCTTGTTATCTATTACTATGTATCTATCTAAACCTACAATCTCACCAACTTTTTAGTTGACATATTTAGCATGTTTTTCAAGTGAAGCTAACTAGGATGTTGACAAGCTCATGCTATGATCAAGGACTATGCTTTAGTGGACTTAGCTAGAATTAACAAAAAGAAGAATTATTTGTTCTGTTTGTTTTATTTGGTTTATTTGTTCTGAAATACTGATGTAATAACTATTTGGTTTTAATAGTAAATTTCTTTTGATCATGTAAAATGATTCAATTTCGCCGCCCCTCGTGTTTCCGCCTTGGCGGGGGTGTGACAGCCGGAGATGTTGAGGGGTAGCGTGCTACCCCTACCTCCTTAATAGATCCGCCCCTGCGTATAAGGACATGAGAGACGATGAAAAATCCCATTGTCTTCAAATATTTTCTAAACCGTATAATTCACAAATTCTGTACCCCCATCACTTTCACCTTTCGAGAAAACTGTCTGAACAAACTTTAGAAAAACTGTTAAAACCGAATAGAAACCATATTTCGTTTTAAGCGGATACAACCAAGTGAAACGGGAGTAATCATCAATGAAAACCACATAATAAAGATAATTATCTACAGATGTAAAAGGTACACGTCCCCATAAGTCAGAGTGAATTAAATCCAAAGGATGTGACAAACGTTTAGTATTTATTTCAAACGGTAAACAAATATCCCTTAGATAATTGACATTAGGAACAAAAAATAGGTTTTGGCAAAACGAAAGTAACAGACAAACATCCTGACTTGTTCAAAATGGAAATTGTATCAAAGGCAACACGCCCTAAACGATAGTGCCAAGTCTCATATGAAGCCTTAGGTGATGAAGTCGCCATCAAAACTTGATGCCCGTCATGAAGCACAAAGTCCATTCTTACATTCGCCTCATGCTAGAGCTTGTCTCTTTTTTCTGTCCTGAATAGTAAAATAAGGTTGAGAAAACAAAACGTCAACCGGATTATCAGTAGTGAGTTTACTGATGGACAGTAAGTTCTTGGTAACATGAGGGACAACCAATACATCACACAGTTTAATATGATTAGAGATATCAGAATAACCCATATGTGAAATAGCAAGAGTATTACCGTTACCAAATGTCGCATGTGCATTACCAACATAAGGAGAAACATTTTGAAGATTGTCAGGAGAAGATGTCATATGAGTAGATGCACATACCAATATGGAGTAGAACTGTTCATGTGACATTGCATGAAAAGCTTGGGCTAGATTAGAATCCACTGAAGTAGCTTGAGTGGCACAAGATGCAAGTTTAGGGCACAGTGACCATCTGTTCTACACAATTGGCAATGTGGTGATCTTCTGCCACGGCCCCGACCATTCCCACGGAAAGAGATGGGGAACCGACCTCGACCATGAGTATTGTTATTAGACCGAGAGGAAACATCAGAAAATGCCACTTGGGAAGCCGGATTAGAGCCATGTAAAGACCGCTGAAAGAGCTCATCACTCTCAGCCTGCGAGAGAAGGTCACGAAACACAGGACCGGGTTTGGCAGCCCTTATAGCAGTGGAAAAAGTTTCAAAAGATGTACCCAAACCACACAAAAACCAGTTGATTTTATCAGTGTCATCTACTGAGTGCCCAATTGCAGAGAGTTGATCACATATACCTTTGAATTTACGACCATATTATGCAACAGATGAAGAGCCTTTGGTGATGGTGCGAAGTTGATCCCGAAGATTTTGGACTCGTTCCACAGATGAGTTGCTATAGGCCGATTCCAATGCAAGCTAGATTTGACGAGCATGTGAGAGACCTAGTACTTTGGCAATAGCTTCTTCAGTGAGAGAGGAATGAAGGATGATTACAGTTCTCTGATCTTCCTAAAACCAGGAGGAGACAGCAGGGTTTAAACTTTCTTTCCCATCAATGGGGATTGTGGGAGAAGGCAGGATAAAAGAGCCATCCACATGTCCTAAAAGATTTTGATACGGAAGAAGAGGCACCATCTGGTTCTTCCATAAAAAGTAATTAGACACTTAATAGTAATCATATGAAGGATTGTTGCCATTAGTAGAGTTCCATTAAGAGAAGTAGAAGATGAAGAAGACATAGGTGCGATCGCCCGGTAGAAGGCAGATTACAGAGGGGATTTCAAAGGGGAAGGTAGAAGGCAGAGGGTTAAGGTCAGTAGAAGGGAAAGCGACAGAAATGGAAGGGAAGAAGACGGCAATTAGTAAGAGCCTTTAGGGCTGGCTGATACCATGTAAATTTGTGATAAATCTCCTCTCCTAATATGGAGGGACACACACACACACTTCAATATTACAAGAATGATACATGAAATATTAACAATTACATTTATGACACAATATATTTATTTTACTCTAACAAGATTTAATTTTGGACTGTAACTTTTAAAAGTTCGACATTAATTTTTTTGAAAGGTTAATAAAAGTGTAAAGGTCGTCGAAACCGAGCGTTACAAGTTTTAACACCCACTCATTATTTTAAAAAATGTATCCAAAAGAAAACTATATAGAAATTTCACAATAAAATAGCTTTACTCCACTCATTCTCCATGATTTCTTAATTCCACTTTACCACAAATAAATGGAATTCATATTCATAATTCATAATAAATAATAAGCTGATACAAAAAGAAAAATAACAAAGATTACAATACAGATAATGTTGATATCCCTTGAAGCTAGAAATTTAGAAACAAAATCATCAACAAAATAAAATTCACAAACTGAATCCAGGAATAAAATTAAGCAAAAAGCACACACAGATACTTCCTCAAATCTCAGAAAACATTATTCTCCAAATCTTTAAGTCCAGGGTCAACTTCTTTGACTTTTTCATCATCATTCTCCCCAAACACAGGAGTCTCCAGCTTAGGAGGGTTCTGAAAGAATCATATAAATAAAATGAGTATAAAGTTTAAATATTTCCACACTTTAAAATCTTTTGAATTTGAAGTTTAAGAACTTTACCTCGCAACGAACTAGAGCCCAATTAATACCACGAAAAAACGGGTGTCGTTTCACTTCACTTGCTCCTTCGCGCGAGCCAAATCGATTCTTTGGATCTCTATGTAACAATCTATAGATCAACTGCTTGGCTGAAAGGCTTACCTGCATTGAAACATGAATTTAAAGTTTAAACTATATAATGAAACATGAAGTTAAACTATATGTGTCAATGTTTTAATAAAACTAGTTATGAGGTTTTATACATTTTGAAATGTTTTCATTTTAGCTAAGTTTTTAAAAGATTAATTATCCATTTGACCCGTTAAATAAAACTATAACTCAACCTCAACTCATTTACACTTAAACGGGTTAACAGGTCAAAACTACCGCCTCTAGGAAACACACTTGTGGAGGAAAACATACCGATATGCTATTAGGAAATTTGAGATCTTTATGAAGAATGTTAGCAAATGTTCTTTGCCTCGTCTTTCCTCTAAACGGCGTGTACCCATAAAACATTTCGTATAGAAGAATACCTACAACATTACCAAAGATTTTATAAGTTTTACAAAACTAGATTAACAATGTCTAAACCAAAATATGTATAGAAGTGGAAATTTTACCAAAAGCCCACCAATCTACTGCACTAGAATGCCCAACTCCACTTATAATCTCCTGAAAGAAATGCAAAAAAAAAAACTTGAAGATTATTGTAAAATTGACGGAGAAAGTTGACTGAATTGTAACCAAACGAACCGGAGCGATATACTCTTCTGTTCCAACAAAAGAATTTGATGCCCGAACGGGTTCGGCCATGAAAATTGGAGTCTGCTGATTTTTATGATGCTTCTTCTTCTTCTTCTTCTTTTCATTTATTTGAGTTGTCAAAAGCTGAATCAAGAAATTAGAAAAACTTCATTAGAGTACAAATTTAACTGAAACACAGTTTAGATGGTACGAGTTTCATGTAGGTTTGGGTACTAAGTGTTTAAAGTAACATGTTTGGGTTTTATGCTTCCAATTTTGTAATGAGTTTGGGTATTAAGACTAACTTCCGTTAGTTTTTCTAGTTAAGTTTGGGTAAAATGACTAAAATACCCTTTGCGGAAAATAACAGGTTTGGGTACTAAGAGTTTAAAGTAAAAGGGTATTTTGGTCATTTCACCCTAAGTTAACAGAAAAAGTTAACGGAAGTTAGCCTTAATACTCAAACTCGTTACAAAACTAAAAACATAAAACCCAAATTTGTTACTTTAAACCTTTATTACCCAAACATGTTACTTTTCGCAAACTACATGGACTATCTGTGTAATTAACTCTTGTGAAGATTACAAAACTAATACACCATTAATCTAATGTCACATGTATGGTTATCATTTACTTAATTTTTGTAATTTTATTGTTTTAAATCATGTTACAAAATGAAATTAAAGAGGAATTAGAGATACCTGAGGTTTGCAAGATGTCAAGCAAGAAAGATCAAAATCTGTCAAAGCTACATGTCCAGTGCTTTGTATCAATACATTTTCTGGCTTCAGATCTCTGTAGATAATACCTACACCACCAGTTTATGACAGTTAGTTATGAAAACAGAAAAATGTCGAGTTTTAAAAAAAAACATTTAGTTGGAATAGACCAGTTTGGTCACTAAAAGGGTCATCCAATGTTTCTAAAACTTGCAAATGATCATAAACAACGGTCTACCTTGACAATGAAGGTACTCTAATGCTACGAGCACCTCGGCAGCATAGAATCTGTAAGGGAAAATATATGAGTATTTTTCTGTTCAAATTTATCTTACTAAAAGCAAGAATTCTGTGGTGACAACAGATTAGCGACGGCAGCTATTGGAATTAGTGACTGCTTGTGTTTTGTTGCTACTAAAGACCACCCTTTGTATTTGTTGACTATTGTGATTACTTGTGAATTGTGATGACCTAAATCTTTGTAACTAATCACTTAGTGACTGAAATTTCAATCTTTGGCCTTTAGTGGCAAAACTATTGGTCACTAAAGAAGTTCGAATTAGATTTTGTACCTTACAGCATCTTCCTTCAGGACCTTCATCGTCTGTCTGTCTAAAAGCATAAAGAGTTCTCCGCCGGGACAGTAATCGGTGATCAAACAAACATGAGTTGGTGTCTGCAAAGATTATTTTCGTTCATTACAAGATTTCTAGAAGCGAAAAGACGCACTCTATCTATCGACATTTGTGATCTAGGAATTATGAAACTAGCATAATCGAACATGATATTTTACCTGAAATGAAGCGTATAATGCTGGAAGAAAAGGATGATCTAAGACATCTAAGATCTCTCTTTCTGCACACGCTCTATGCACCTATTTCCCGTAAAAAGGTACACAAAGTGTCACAAAAGATACGGACCAAAATGAAGTAGAAATGGTAAGAATTTCCATAGTGGACACTAAAAACCAGAGGATTCTTACTGACGACAAAATCCGTCGCTAATACGTTGGTAAAGATACCAACCGGGATGTGAAATTCAATGGGAAATCCGGTCAACGTGTTCTACCGACGGATCAGATTACCTTTAAAAATATTTTTTTCTTTTTGTATTTTGGTTGATATAAAGGTATGTTTTCTAGTAGTGGAGTATTATGACACAAAAGAACAAATGCAATGTTCTTACCTTGTTACGGTTAATCATGACGCCTTTATCCATTGCTTTCATCGCAAAAAGTTCACCAGTTCCACATAACTCGACCAGATGAACACTTCCTGTATCGCCAGACCCTAGAGGCTTTATGGGCCTAAAATGCTTCAAACCTAACTTTTCTCCACTCTCAATAACCTACAAACACATTAATCAAATATATCAATATCCACTACTACACAAATGAGCATTTGTGACTGCAGTTTCTGTCGCAAATCGGATATTTCTATTGAATCATAGGCATTTTAAGGCTATGATATGGTACCTTTAAAATAGCCTTCCACGCTGATGTATCCCTTCTATGAGGCTTCGGATGAACTGTATTCGAGTGTTTTGCCCATAGATCATCCGGGGACTGCGTATCATCAAGAAATTGTACTCAGAAATTGTTGTAACAAATTGATCTAAGCATTTTAAAATGGAACAAATTCTATATCTTCACACACGTATAAGTGGGAAGATTTTTTATAACTATAAGTTTTTTTAGCGACAAACTAGCACCACTACCTACCCTAGGCAAAAAGCTTGTTGATTTTTGAAAGTTCTATATTTCTTTGCACTTATGTAAACCTTTTTCGCACATTTATAAGTTTTTGTGGAAAAAATACACAATTTTCTATGTTATATAATAAAGGAAAGTTATGTGCAAATAACATATTTGTTCACTACCAGAAAAAAAAACAGTTTCTAAGCACATTCTTGTCAGATATAAGTAAGAAACCAGATTTTCCGACACATTTGCGACAAAACTATGATTTACTAGGGTTCTAATTTTTGTTGGAATTTTGTCGCAAATGTGTCGCCATTTGCGACATAATTTTTACGTCGCAAATTTTTCATAGGAAACACGTTTTTTTTTCTAGTAGTGCTTGTTTTAGTGACTAGGGTTTTTACCATATTAGCATCAGGAAGTTCTCGTACGGCTACATCAACATTTTCTGCGGTCTCTCTTATCTGAAATGACCAAAACTCGATACTTTAATGACCATCAACATGCTCGGATATACACATTTATATAGATACACCAAATTATAAGTGTATATAGGCTTGTAATTAGGGTTCCAAATCAAATTGTAATTACCAAAACTGAACCATCTTTAACAGTGGTTTCAGGGATACAATTGTGAAGTGGCTCAACATGCTGACTTCCATCTAGTTGCACTCCAATGAAGTATTGTACTTCTCCCTACAAAATAAAAAGTACACACAATCTTTATACACATACTTTTACTTAAAACATGTCAGAGAACTTCAGCGATCTGTCGGTGAAGGTCCTGTGGGGAAACCGGGTGGGTAAAGACTTTACCGACGGATCATCGACAACATTTGCCAACGGATCACCGACACCATTTGCCGACGGATCACTGACAGTTATTTTTTTGTCGGTGAAAGTCACTTTTCTAGTAGTGAGTTATTTTCCAGGATATGCTTAAATAACTAGAAATCAGACCGATTCCAAAATTTGGGCATTTCCCTTGAATCATACCTTTTGATCACGCATAGGTTGCAGATGAAACAGGTTCCAAAACTTCTTGCCTGATTAATTGCGACAAAAAAAAGTTTTAGCACAAACAAATAAAGTGATCTTTAAAATATATTGGGTATATGTATATGTATATGTATATGTATATGTATATGTATATGTATATGTATATGTATATGTATATGTGTATGTATATGTGTATGTGCATATATATACCGGTTTTCGTATAATTGATGAGTTGTACGGTAACCTCTGTTTGGTTATCAATTGCCTCTCTAATTTTCTTCACGGTTGATCGATCAGTTTCAGGCCCTTGAAGAAACCTTCGGTAAACAAATATAGAACAAATCATGACGGAATAAGATTATAAGCCGTCGCTGAATAATGCAGATTTGGGTCATTGTTACTGAAATTTTGTAAAATCAGCTGTTTTATATGTTAGATCAAAAGGTTATAAGCTCGTAATCGGTTTTTGCATACCTGCAATTTCTTCCGAGGATCTCTTCGCGGCTATACTCAGTCAACTCTAAGAAGCTATCGGATGCAAAAATCTAGTGATAGAGATCATGAAAGTGTTAGAAATTTTGAATATTGTAACGAATTATAATTATAAATTGTATAGCAAAATCAAATAAAAATCTTTTGCATGTGACAGATTTTTTTGTTGCTACTCATTAGCAACGGATTTTGGCAATTTAGCAACGACTAAATGTCGTTGCTGATAAAAGTTTTTTAAAAGTGAGAGTTAGATAATCGATATTGTAACCAAGGTTAAGCACATTAGGGTTCACCCTAGCGGGCCTAACCTAAATTGTAAGTTTAATGACTTACAATTGGATTGTCGGGAAGTCGTGGGTCGGTGATGACAAAGTTTTTCTCTATACGTTCAAGAGTCGTCGCTAAATCAATACCCTTTCTCATTTCCTTCTTTCGTACTTTGTCATCTAAACTTTCTGGCCTCGAGTCATCCTTTTTCAGCTCGAATTCATCTTCATCGTCAACCTCACCATCCGTATCCTGAATGTTAACGTCTCCTTCGAATCCATCATCAAATTCTTCACTACTTTTTCGGTTTTTCTTCTTAATCCTATATATCATATATATAATCATGTACATTAATAGAATCTAGCTAAAACTAGACACTTAAAAGCATAAATATAT
Source organism: Smallanthus sonchifolius (assembly GCA_023525975.1). Lineage (NCBI taxonomy): Eukaryota > Viridiplantae > Streptophyta > Magnoliopsida > Asterales > Asteraceae > Smallanthus > Smallanthus sonchifolius. The sequence continues at coordinate 131,418,564 of CM042018.1, forward strand.
TTGTCTACAATTTCTACACATCAAGTGTCAAGATTTTCCTATTTATTTTAACTATTTTAAACCTTAAATAGTTAAGAACAGACTTCGTGCTCACCCAAGAATCGAGTTTCTACCGACCGAGTCAACCATCGGTGTTGACAGATCATACACGGATATTCATAAAAATTATTTTCAACTATCCATCGGTTATTACCGACGGATTAATGACAATTATTAATAAAACAAAATTTATGGTTTTCTTCTAGATTTTCTAATATCCGTCGGTAATAACGGTATATAGCCGTCGGTGATTCGTTGGTGACCAGGATATATTTTGACGTACCCTATGAAAGAAAGTCGTTTTGATTTTTTCGGTTTCTTTTCTGGGAGTTCGTCAATCGGCTGCATGGTAGTTATGGTTCTGACACCAGGATGTGAATTCCGTCTTGGACGTGGTGGTGGTGGCGGAGGAACCATAGTTTCTGCAGATTTCCGACGGCCTAAATATAACACGGCAGGTTTGTCTTTGTCGCTATTGTTTCTTGATTCCGTCGCAAAAGGGTGACGATGGGTGGATTCACTGAGTGATCTAGGTCGTTTCACTGCCTCCACCAACTCGGTCACTGAACTAGTTGCCATGTCTTTTTGCCTGGCTGCAAGATTTCCATCAAACAAATCAGTAAACATATTAAAAAATAATAAAATAGTGTCAAGTGTCGATCCATTTTTAAGAAAACAAGCTGATTAAAGTTGTATTTGTTTTTACGCGAATTGTATTTTAATAATCCAAACTATAATATAGTGGTGGATAATAATCTATACTATTAATTTGACCGATGACGATACTAACTTTCACTTTTATTGTCAATAGCAGACCCAGTAGCATAATCATCATAAATTTACGCTCCATTTACACTTGAGTTGGCTCAAATTGATGATTTTAAGCGAATGGAGAAAAGTACAAGCTTGTAATTAACCAAAACGCGATATGACTTTATCGAAACATTATTCGTGTAATTAACTCTAATAAAGGCATGTTTTGACTGTTACCCTATAGTTTCTTTTACAAAATCTAATCAAAAGTCAAAATTAATTCACTTTTTTCACAACGAACTATAACAAAAAGATAAATAAGAATACCATCGTATCGAATCAAAGATTCGGGCAACCCATTAGGCCGAAGCGTCTTCTCTTTCGTGCCTTCTGTGTGCTTGCTCACTTCCACTTGCATTCTATGTATAATCCACACGAAAAAACAAATTAATTAAACGAGTTATTCAATAACAAAAGTAAAATGTACAATCCTCGTATAATAAGATCAGAGCCGTATATAATTTCATATGTTCTTCAACATATCAAACCATCTTTGAGCTTATATAATTCTCACAGCTATGCGCACTTGGATAATTAACACTACTAGAATAATGATTATCAGCTATAGACATTTTGCCGCAAACGCTATCCACCGATAATTACCGATGGACACCAATGGTTTTCCGACGGACTAGCGAAGAATCCCACCATCGGTGATCCTTCATCCTTATGTAATTGCCGTCAGTAATCCATCTGAAATCAGTATTTCCCACGGGCGGATTTCTAACCCGACAGATCTGTCCGTCAGTGAAACTGTGAAAGTAGTCTATTTTTTAACTTATCCCATATTCCCATGTTAACTTAACAAGTGATTCATTAAACATTTGTACGAAACTACGGTTAGTTTGTGTAGCAATCTTTGCCTATTAATTAGGCTTAGTTTTTAGACCAATGATCAATATCGTCAACTAGTAAGTGACAGTCGCCATCAAGGTTCTGCCTTGGTGGTCAGGGGGGTTTTCCTCAAGGGTTTTCCCTCTGTGGAGGTTATGGGTTCGAATCTTACAATGTGCACTTTATAAAAACTAGGAACACCCTTTGCAGATTTCGAATTCTTTGAGGGATGTTCGGGTAGACTGATGTACGAGCATCCCCTGATGAGACGTACCAGTTGAGCCCACGCCATTAAAAAAAAGTTACAGTCATGTGCTAAATTTTGGACATGTTTTGTTGGTGGAATAGTAAATAGGATAAAACAAATAGTCACTAGAACATTAATGAGAAGTTGAATTTTGAAAAGTGCACCCTATGGAGCCATATGGATAACAAAGACCATAGACGGATCCAGAAGTTTTTGTAAGCGGGTGCACAAAGTAGATCTGGTTAAAGCGGGTTTACTCAAAACAAATCAGTTCAAAATGGATGGGGTAAAAATAAATAGTTATTTACATAATGATATAATAAAAATATTTATACCTATTTACTTAAAGATATTGTAAAATCATTCATATTTATTACTTAAACGTGTGCAGATAATTGATTAAAGACAAGAATATACCACAAATAAGGAAAAAAACACTTGTAAACCATAAATAAGAAAAAAATATACTTATAAACCAAAAATAAAAAATATTATAAATCAGTTGAATAATCAATAATAAAACATATTATTTATCTACAAAATTTAATTTGTTATGATTAATGTCTATTTTTTATATGTTTAATATAAAACCATTTAAAAATCAAATGAAAGTAAGGTTTAATATGTAATTTTAGTTGTATTAGAAAGGTTAATATAAAATTTATATTTATTCTTCTAACTATGAATGAACATTTTGGGTTTCTCACCTTCCCACTTTTCCATGCCACTTTCATCTTCATCTTCTTCTCTCTCTCTTTTATCTTTTTTCTTCATTAAAATTTTAAGCTTTCATGACTTTTTTATAGAAAAATTATCATTTTTACTTAAAATTATCATCAACCTCTTTGGTTTCTTTCTCTCTTGGTTTGTTGAAAATCGGATGGCGGGTGCCTCTTAGCATATTTAGGAAGGGGCCTACTAAGAGAGATCGAAAATTTCTCACTCGCTGATGAATCTCAGCGGATGCCTGGCCACCCGCTGAGCCACACATAAATTCGCCCATGACAAAGACTAAGACCCCAAAGGACTGGCCCAATGCACCCATCACCTAGTAACATCACTCACAAATGTGCCCCAATGGTCCATAAAAGAAAGGACCACCAACATGTCCCTCCCTTATCCCCTTATCTAATTAAACAAAAAAGAAAAAGAATAATATATAGACCAAATTGTTAAAATGTTTAGTTATGAATTTGGCAGGATATACAGTGTTATTCCTATCGCGTAAGTTGCTGATAGGAAACCTGACGGGGCATGTTAGTCTTTTCAGATACGAATGTTTTATAAAGTTGAAGTTTGTCTTGTAGATTTTAAAGTGAAAACTATTTGATAAGACTACAAAACGATACAAGTCTTGTTGGGATAGCTTTTATAGATCTGACACTAGAGCGGCTAAAAAAGAATTTGTTTGTGTCGATTGTTGAATATGAGATCGGACACGTGACAGTCATATACTCGATGATAAACTAAGCATATAACATCTCGGTCTAAAATAATCAAACTAAAGGACCTATATTAGGTTTAAACAACATAGACCCTCTGAATAACCCGACCCTTAAGGCGTACATGTCAAAAAAGTTCATCTACCGCGTGACCAAAAAAAATATCCTTGATGGAATGGGAAACCAAAATTTCTTTTCATCATACCCAAATATTCAATTTTAACTTCTGATGTTGTAAAATTTTGAAAAATTAGCACCATAAATCACAAGAACATTCAGCAGTAGACACATTCGTCGGTAATCCCTCGATCAAGGTAGGACCTGTCGGTGAAGTTTCGTGGGACCAACTACTATTTCATCGTCAGAACAACAAGGGATATCATCAACATAACATTGATGACGTGTCGTTGACGGCCGAGGACGTGTCACTGACGGATCAACGACGACAACTTTACCAACAGATCAAGGACATACTTACCACCTACAGATTTCTGACAAGAACCATGAATTTTAAAATTTTTAAATCTTTTTTTATGTTCTTAATGTGCCCGCGGAGATACATCTGTAATCACCCGACGATCAACACTTACTAAAAAAATAATCTTTATTTTTGAAATTTGATCTATTTATCGGTGAATCTAGCAGTGTTATTACATACATAACTATGATAAAGAAATAAATAAATAATATATATTTAAGCAAATTCAACCAAATTTAAACAAGCTCTAGTTTAGATACAAGAAAATGATAATAATGTTAAATGTAAATAATGGAAATTAACTTTATCTTGATTTCTATTTTGATCATTGAATTTTAAAAATTAAGGGAAAAAGTGAAAAACCCTCAAATCATGTTAATTAATATCAAGAAGCTGTTGGTTACCAGTCTTGATCTTAATAAAATACTTCACAAAAATATAAAAAAAACCAACTTGGTTTATATAATATTCTGAATAAAATCTTTTATAAAAGTCTAACTCCTTTTGAGGATGATTGAATTCAAACTTTGTCAATAAAATTAAAAGTGATCAAAACGCAATTACCAATAGCTTAGCCTAGTGTCAAAGGTGTATACCCAAGACTTCACTAAAATGGGAAGTTCTTGGGTTCAAGTCTCACTTGTGACAAAAAAAAGGGTCCAGGTTGGGCCAGTGGGTTTTCTCACCTATGGTGGGTTTCCTCCTGAAAGAGATGCAGATGATCAGGTGCATGGGCGAATCTCAGTAATGTTAATTTATACGTGTTCGGCCGATTTTTCAATCAGTAGTGTTAATTTATATGTATTCGGCCGAAAGTTTTATAGTTCCCCCCCCCCCCCCCCGATAAGAAAAAATCCCGACCCCCCTGTGTTTTTCTTCAAACTTCGCCACTAATCGAGTGAGTCGGTGATATAAATTGCCGTTAAAAAAAAGTGACCAAAACATACCCAATGAATTTGAGGATGTTGCCAGATTCATCTTTGATGGGGGAAACAGTGAGAAGGTTCCAAAAGGGGGATCCATCTTTCTTGTAATTGAGGAGCCTGCCACAATATGTCATACCCTTTTGCAACGCTTCCCTGATTTTAGCCACATCTTCCGGGTTCGTGTCTGCACCCTGTAGGAACCGGCTGCAACCCAACAGGAGTCAACCACACATTTATTCGTTTTAATTCTAATAATTCATATTTATTTAAAAATAATAAGTTTAAAAGTTCAACTACATGTGTGTTAGGCTGAAAAAAAACTTTCAAAGTTCTCCCTTACTAAAAAAAATGGGTAAAAGCTTCTAAAATTTGCGACCGATAAAAACAATCAAATTATTAGCGACTGAATTAGCAACTGAAACCAAATAGTCGCAACTTAACAACAAAAAGTATTAACCGTCGCTTAGGAGATAACTAAAAATAAATAAATTTGAAATAATTTGGTCACAAAAACGGTTGCAAAAACTTTAAAAAAAATGAAAAATAATCAGTAGAAGATTAAAAAAAGTCGATCGCAAAAACAGTAACAAAAGTTTTTAAAAAGTTCAAAAATAAATAAAAAATTAGCCAATCGCAAAATCAATCGAGGTGCGATCGCAAAAAGACTCAGTCTTAATTGGTCGCTAATTTTAAGACGGAAATTTCAGTCGCTAAATTTGGTCGAAAAACAAGTTACGACCAGGGTTCAAGAGACCGTCAAAACAAGTCATAAAAGTTAGAACAGTCGTACATAAGAAATTTGCGACCGTTTCCGGTCGCAAAAGTTCGTTTTTGTAGTATTGGTCACTACAAGGCATGTGAAGTTGTATTTATAGATCTAAATTCAACAAAAATAAAAGAACTACAAAGGTAGAGAAGCTATACCAATTTCTACCGATGACTTCTTTAGAAGTATAACCGGTCATCTTGAAGAAGCCGGCACTTGCATACAAAATAGGATAGTCTGGTTTTGTGGCATCAGAAACCACAAATGTTTGTTGAAATGTCGATAATGCATCTTTCAAGTCCTCAGAAACTCTTGGGATTCCTCTTTCATTACCTGCATCATGATATCATTTTGTAATATCATCACATCGATTAAGGTTGCATAAAAACAAAAATAAATGTGGCTATTTATTTTTAACTTCATGCAAATAATGTGATTTTAATTCTAATTCTAATTCTAGTTCTAACACTACTAAAAAAACAAGCTAAAGAGACCGAATTTACTAAAAATATGTAAAAGTGACCGAATTTGCGACCGACAAGAGCAGTTGCAAGATTACTCTCCGATGGGTGAAAATTAGAGACCGAAACCGAATTGGCCGCAAATTAGCGACAAAAACAAAATCGGTTTCAAAATTAATGACCGAAAACAAATCAGTTACGAAAGGGTGGCTAATTTTTAAAAAATAATAAAAATAAAGTAGAAATAAATTTGGTCGTGAAACGGTCTCAAACAGAACGTTAACAACCAATATAAATGGTCGCAAAGCTAGCTACCGAAAATCATTTATTCATTGAAAAAACCGTAGCAAATTATATTAAAAATCACGTAAAATACTAGTAAAAAAAGTTCTTTTAAAGCAGTCAAAATTTGTATTTAAAACGGTTTTACTTAAAACCGCTACAAAAACTAGAAAACTGCTACAAATAATACGTGTCTTGCGTCAAACATACTGAACCGCTATAAATAATCCTCATTTAAAGCGGTTATGGCTAAACCGCTTTATTAAATCAAAATAACCTTTATTTTTTCTTACTAATGCAATAAATTTACATGAAATTGGATAAATCATAGGGAGTAATTCATTAATTAATTCTTACCATCATCTGATATATCACTAGAACTCTGCACAGAGTTACCGGAATCCCTCCTATTTGAACCAGGTTTAGCATTAGGATCCTCGCCAGAGGTTCTAACTTTAACCCCCTGCGGTTGACCGGTCTCCGCGTCAGTTTTCAGAACTAAACCCCACTCAGCCGCTCTTTGTTCAGCTGCACCCACTATTCCACCCGGCGACGGTGGTGCCACCGCAGCCGACGTCGAACTCAAAGAAAACGGTGGTGACAGCGGCGGCATCATCACCGGCGGTGCCTCATATGGTTTAGGATCTTTAAGGGCCATCCATGACTTGATCTCATCATCCGGCAGTCTGCGGGAGTGAGAGGCGGAGATGCTATCGTTAACATTATTATCTGCTGATGGTGGTGGTTCTGGGTTGTTCTGTGGCGGCTCCGCCCAGCTCCGCCAAGCAGGTTGTGGCCGGAATGGTGCGGTGGAGTCGTGGGTTGATGGGTTGAATACTTCGAGTGAGCCACGGACGTCCCTTTGAGCTGGTTGGAACAATGGGGATGGCTTGGTTTGTGGATGTTGCTTCGGCTCCATTTTCTCTACATGATTATAAACATGCAAAAACTTTAATAATGAATTGTTACATTAAATAATAGTCCAAAACTTGAATCAAATTCATTAAAATTTTAAGGAAGAAATGATAAATTATTAAGGTGGAGTCTAAATTCTGGGCTTTTTTTAAACTATTTTGGTTTACGGATAGTTCGCTTCTCCCATAAGCAGACTCTGACCATTCTCCTCAAGTTTGCTTATTGCGAGGAGCGGACTCGAACTTTAAAAGTCAGAGTTCGCTTGTGAGATAAGCGGACTCCCCATGAATCAAAATAGTTTTAGAAATCACCCACAAACCAGATCATTCATGCTGATTCCCCCATTTTTCTACAAAATTCCTAAAGAAACACCACTGACACAGAGGTCATATGGCCCGTATAATATGGCGAAAATGGTTATACGGCCCGTATGATGTTTTTATATGGCTCGTATTAGGTGGTCTTCGTCAAATCATGTGGCTCATATAACGTGACTAATTGACCTTTGCTGATATAACGACAAAATAATAGACACGTATGACTATTTTTCGCGAAACCACACGACATGTATTACATGACAGGCCCTAAATTAGTTAGATACAAACTTGTAAAAGAAGAGTGAAGAGGGAAAGATGATGGTGGTGGTGCAACGGCGGCGGCTGTGGTGGAGGTGGTGTTGGTCTCCACTTTTAAGAACTGATGACAAGAACCCAATGACCAATGTGAAGTATATTTCAGGTTTTGAGATCTTATATATATGATGGTAACATGAAGTGATGAGTATCAAAGATTCAGGGTAATTTTGTAATTTCGGGGTAGCAAAGATATGATTTAGAGTAACATGATAGACCACAATATTTTCGGAAGAAAAAGTGATTTAGTCTTTAATAAAAAAACCTCATTCCTTCTAAAAAGGGACACTATCACACTACCATAAATATAATATTTGTTCGTAACTTTTTTCATGCATGCTTTTAGAAAATGAGATGTTCATTGTCTAAGTCCGTACAAATGAACATGTACACAATGATTATATGTAAAAAAATTACTAAAAAACTGTAATAATTTTCACACTTAAAATTATAGAAAAATATTAGTGCGTGTGTGCAGTGACGAAGTTTGAAGAAAAACACAGGGGGGCCGCAGCGGAATCCTATAATTTTTTTCCTATCAGGGGGTCTGGAACTTAATACCTATAAAATTTCAGCCAAATACGTATAATTTAACACTACTGGTCCCCGGCCCCTAATAAAGCTTCGCCATTGCGTGTGTGCATATACAAGCATAAAACTAATATACAGTTAAAAATATAGAAATTAATTTATACACTTAAAAATACAGTTAAAAATATAAAAAATTTAGTATATGGTGTAAATGAATCACCTCGCTAAAAAACTGAGAAAAAATCCATATGAGGCGCAATTTACGATACCAAATAAAGTGACAATATTTCTAATCTAACTTTTAAAAAAGTATTATTATAAAAAATCAGAAAACAAATGATACCATTATTTGTGTCGAATAAAGTTGTTATATGCCATGTGTATGCTAGTCAATGAGAAGCGATGTGAGTATATGAAGACAAAGGATGGAGAATTGAAGCTACATCATATAAACATCAACATTTATTTGCAGAAAATATTTTGTTAAAAAACACACATTATAAAATATCATGAGAAATTAGATATTTCCAATTTTTTTGTGTAAATAAATCTTATATTTTATGTTGTTTCTGAAATCTCGCAATGGTGTAAAATCATTCACTCGATCCCTACTTCATATGCGATCGTTTAATATTTCTTGTTTTAATGGCTAGCTCTTTGCTTTGTTAGTTTGTCTTTGTTATTGTTTCTGGTGATTGTATTCTTCGTAGGTCTAGCACCTTGCTAGTTCTTTTTTTTCATAGTAATAAATCTTTTGTTGGCTGTTCAAAAATTTTTGAATTTCCGTCAATTTTAAAGATTTTCATCTTTAATTTTGATTTCGTTTTAAAAGTAAATTAATGCAATTTGATATTTCATTAAAATTAGAATCTAAGGTAAAAAAAAAGAGTGAGAAGAACATTGTCTTTTCTTCTATTGTTAGAGCATATAATACTACAAAACCTTTAAAGATTTATAAATGTGTCATGTAATATGACATATCATCAACCTTTAAATCATATCATCAACCTTTAAATCATTTTTATAAACATATTTCCATTATTCTTATACCTTTTAAGTATTTAACTTTTTTAAAATGAATGAATACTAAATTGATATTAATGTGTGTAATGAAAGTACATATATTTAACTACTCCATAAGGTTTATTTTTCTCTAACGTTTCAAAACTTGTCATTTTAATCTAATTGGTTAACCCTATACATTTTTTAACGTTAAATGAGGGGTATTTTTGTCTTTTTATATATATGTTTATTTTATTCATTTTTAAACACTTATTTCCCCCTCATTTTACATAAAAAAACACAAATACCCATCATTTAACGTTAAAAATTGGATAAGGTTAACTAATTGGATGAAAATTGAAAGTTTTGGATAGCACAATGATACGTAGGAAAAAAATAAACATTTTGGATGAAAGTTTCAAAAGTAACTAGACCACATTGACGTAAATGACAGTTTACTCTATATTTTTATAATGTACGTAATTAGTTGCAAGTAACATACATGTATATCCAAGAAAAAATATTTTGCAAACAAAATGAAGATAAACCCTAATGAGATAGTAAAGAAAGTTATCTACCTTTTCGTGCAAATGCGAGTTGATTATCTTCACCTTTTCTTTGAGTATACTCACTCACCTTTTCTTTGAGTAGTCGATTTTCTTCAGGTGGTATATATGATCACTAGAAAGAGTTTAAATGTAGAAAAAGAAGAGAAAGATGACAGAGAATGGTGGCATAGCCCATGCCATGCCCATGCCCATGACATACAAATTCACATGCTTCCTATACCATTTCCAACATCCCATTATCAATCACACTTATCTTCTACTACAAAGTTATCAATTATTTGATCAATTCCATGGTATGTAAATATATAAACACATTTTGTTTCAAATAGTTTGTGTTATAAAACTGTGTCTAACATCATCACCGGCAGCGACAAATCAAGGAATTTTTTTCGTTATCATGTTTCAGTATTGGATATCTATCAACTAGCAAAAAGAATCGTTACCATGTGAGGTGACCAAAATTCCAATAATAGCGCACGCTTTAGGGTCAAAAAATACACACAACAGTAACTACATAAAAAGAAATGTCTCGATTTAACTCATGGTAAAAGCCTAAAACAACTTCAAACTCATTACTTCACTTTCTTTTGGGCTTGCCAAGTTATCACCTGAAAAAATACGTTGTCACTCAAATGTCAAATATAAATATAATACATAAATTTTTATCGATGTAATATGACAGCAGTCAGTATAAGCCACATTCGTACATGTCAACAGTCAAAGCTCTCTTTAAAGTTAAATTTGTTTGGGAAAAATTTATCAAATTATGAATGAATTTTGTTTTCGTTTTTATTTTCATGAAATTACTAACAAACTGATTATTGGTTATGCAAGTCAATGACTGAGGGTTGAAATTTATTTAGTCCATGTTTATTTTGGTTAATTTTTTTTAGAACGGCTCCTAATTTACTCATATTAACCACTTATATATGCATTTTACAGGATTTAAACCCTTTGATCGTATCATCATATATCTATTTTTATGATTTCCTGTTAATAAATTATGAGGGGTAAAATGATAGTTTTATTGATATAGAATGGTTTTAGTGGAATGTTATGATATAACTATTTTAGTACTTACTAAATTTTCAAAATACTATTTCAATGGAAATAAATTACGACTTTTAAACTAAAATCATTATCATTCTTCTTCTTTTTTTACATATAAAAATCTTTAAAAATCAATGCAATTTTTTTTATTGAAATTCCCCAAAACCCACGTATGAGAAAGTTGTTAGGGATTTGTAACATCTATAAAACAAAATATAACCATTTATTTAATACATAATTTAGTAGAAAGAAATTAACTGTTTAGATGCGTAAAATGTGTCAATTAGCCCCAGATCAACTGGTTTTGGATGGGGCACCACCATGTGAATGAGTTCGAGTCTCACTTGGTGCAATATGTTCAGGTGGGTTAGGGGTTTTTCCACAGTGGGCCGTCGGGTGGTTGGTTTCCCCTGGAATGGTGGGCGGACCGGGTCATCAGCGCTTTCTGCGTTCGCAAGTGTGAGTGGCCTTTCGCCAATGGATTTACCCGGGTGACCGGGCTTATAATATTCGTTGGCCGTTCAAAAAAAATATACGTAAGATGTATAAAAACTCTAAAAACTAAGAGACTGAAATAAAATTACTATTTTAATTAATTTCAAGTGATCATTATTTTTATATTTATAGATAAAAAAGTATATCATATTGAACATTTACCAAAAAGTGATTTGTATAAATAAAATGTGTTTATAAACAATTATCATGTCAATTTTACACTTAAACATAATAAAAAGAAGTGACAAAAATATTTAAAAAAATCCTTTTTTGTACAACTTAGTTAAAATAGTAAAATATCTTTTAAAACAAAGATAGCGAGCAATGAGTATAAGATGTCACAATATTATCTGACACGTACAATATTTGATTGGGATAAGTTAGAATATGAAAAGAAAATTGATGTTAGTAGATATCTATCTGGAATTTCATCCTGGATATACTTTTATTTAATTATTTTATAGAGTAAATTACTATTTGAGTCCCTGAAGTTTGATCATTTTAACTATTTGAGTCTCTTATGTTTAAATCCGTCTCTTTTAACCATGACGTTTCATTTTTGCTTATGTTTGAGTCCAAATGACTAACGTCGTTACATTTAACAGTTAACTTTCTTCTGAAATAAACAAAATACCCTCAAGGACTCAAATGGTTAAAATGCATTATATATTCTACCCCCTCTCCTCCCCCACCACCACCCCCACCAGCCCCACCCACCACCACCACCGCCGCCACCACCACCGCCATCTTCTTAAAAATCCAATGGCCAAAAATAAGTCACCATCATTTTCTCCAATAAAAGCACTCTCGTTTCCCCTAATCACTTCTCCCGACCAAATCCCAAATGCCTCATCCTCCCTGATTTCAGAACCCTAATCTACAATCCTCCCTGATCGATGCAATTATCAAAACTAGGGTTTCGTGATTGAGGTCTTCAGGCGCTATTAGGGTTTGAGGAAGGGGATGATAGCTTAATCTGGCGGAGGTCTTCAGGCTCTCGTAATTACTACAGGGACCATCTGCTCATTTTAATAGACGTTGACCTAGGATAGAAACGAAGTCGGCGAAGTTACCATACAATTCAGATCGCCGCCACAACGCTACTATTTAGCCAGATTATTTGAAACAAAATCAGATCCTACCGCTGTTGCCTTCCTCCTCCAACAATCATTTTTCAAGATTTTTCCAAGATTTTTGTTGTTTTGATCTTCCCTTATTTGTAACTTATGAGGCTTGCTTTTCAAACTATAGCATCTAGGAAGTAATTGCAGAGGAAAGGCGACGATGATTGGTTGGTAGAAAGGGGGCGGTGGGGTTGGTCGGCAGAACAGGGGAGGGAGAAGGTGTAGAAGACGATGGTGGCGGTGGCGGTGGTGATGATGGGGTAGGGGTGGTGGGGAGAAGAGAAATGGTAGAATATATAACGTTTTTTTAATAATTTGAGTCCCTGTGGGTATTTTGGTTATTTCATAATAAGTTAACTGTTAAATCTAACGACGTTAGCCATTTGGACTTAAATGAAGTCAAAAATGAAACGTCAGGGTTAAAATAGATTGATTTAAACATAAGGGACTCAAATAGTTAAAATGGTCAAACGTCAGGGACTTAAAGAGTAATTTACTCTATTTTATATTTACACAAAATGAAAACATGTGGAATGGGGCCGATTCACGTGGACGGCACGTATTTGGGCTCTTTTTTAGCTTTGAATGTGTTTCAATTATTAGCTATCGATTAAATGTATAAATTAATAATAATAATAATGCATTTTAAATATTTTCATACGTGTAATATTTTTATAGTGATGTCTAGAAAAAAGATTACACATATATTCATGACATATACGACCCCATAGTCGTATAGTTACTTTCGCTCGCATATCAGACTTTAATACTATAAAAACAGCCTTAAAATCATATGGTGCGTGATATGAAACACGTGTAGCTATGAATTGTGGAACCATAATCAAACATACCTTTGATGATAGTTACATGACAAAATCCACTACATACCCGACATGGATTCGCGTATTATTCATTTTATTTGTGTATCTAAGACGCAAATGACAACATTGCTAGTTAAGGCTTGAAGTCGACAAATATCACTAATCCATAGTCATTTAGACACTACAAAGAGAGATCTTTAAAATCCGTAATATGTATCGAAGGCTTTTAGAATCAGAAGAAGAATCGTTCTTGGTTGGTTTGTCAGATCAGTCATGAGTGTTGTGCAACGCTCTCAACTTACCAGAATATGAAAATATTATTGTGGTTGCGGCATAGATGCATGTATTTGTGACTTGAAAGTAAATTTGCAATTTCGTTATCCTACCTCGATATCACTCAATATAATCCGGATTGATATCACCTCTTGATCAAGTATGTATGATTAAAAGAATCTTTTTTTGAAGGACATATTATAAAATATTTAACCTTTTATAAATCTTAATACTTAATTCAATAATATAATATCATTTATCCATAAATATGTGAAATTTAAAGGTGTTTTAAACTTTTGCATTTAAACCAATTATATTTTGTAATAAAAAACAAGTAATAAAAGGAGTTGTTGATCGTGGGGGTCGTCACATCAGTCCCCTAAGTCCATACTGGATTGCTGGCCCTTATTACTACCCTTTTCATATTTACCCCACCTCACTTCTTTTCTTCAAATTAAATTAATTTATCAAAAAATAGATAACCTGTTATTACTATTTAATATAAATTTAGTTTATAATAAAAATGTAAACATTTTTAATTTGTGACTTATTTCGCAAAATCTAATAAAATTGCGATGTCAAAAAGAACAAGACATTTCGTGATTCAAACGGCAAATTTCATTAAAATGAACCACCTAGCAAGACGTTAGAGGCGGAAAAAACAAAAACAGGGATTTAAAAGCGAAAATTACACCAATCTTGCCAAAAGATAAAGTTAAAAGATGACATATTCGTGATCCAAAGAAGACCAAGTGACTTGATGTCTTCCCCAATCTTAGATGCAAGGATCTCTTTGTTTGAGAATATAGTGTTATTCATAGCTTTTCATATAACTCAATAAGCCATCATGATAATCCCTTGAAGAACTTTTTTCTTATTTCGATCAAGGGGAGTTGTTTTATGCAAGTTTAGAAGATCCCTTATCGAAAACACAAAGATTGGCGGGATTCCACACCAATTGCCAATGAGATGCCATACCCAAGTCGTAATGTGACACGATGTAAACAGATGGTCCGAAGATTCTTGGATTTCTCCACATAGCTGATAATATATTGAATCCACATGAACGTTCCTATTGCTTAGAGCTATCCGGGTTGGTATTTGATCCAACATCTCCCCCCCCCCCCCCACTTGTTGGAATTGAGACTTTATATTCAGATAGATCATATCCTATCCTTTTTTCGACGTTTTTTTTATGATCCTTAATGACCAAAAAATTGGATCTCTTATAACGATAACTAGCTGATTTCTGTCGTTTTTTGCCACTCATTCTTCAGAAAATTCTCTCAATTATTCTATCCCTGGCTACTCATAGTCAGTTAAATTTTTTCAAAATATTAGAGATTTTTATATAATGATAGAAAAGGAGTTCTTTCGTCTCAAAATCTGAATAATATTCATATTCATTATTTAAAGTGGTTTTTGGAGCATTTATTGAAAGGAGATATGTGCTTCGAATTTGACTATAAGGAAACAATATTTTTTTGATTATTTATTCATTCAAATTTTTCGTCTATTTCTGTCTTTTTTTCTAGATTCAATACCTAACCACGAAATCACAAATAAATAATAGTGAATAGATTCATAGGTTCGATAACTTGTAATAGAATTGATGCGTGAGAGAAATATTAGATTACATAGAGTTGACGAATGATTAATAATTCACAGATGAAAAAATGGTAAAAAGGATAGCATTCACTCTTCTTTTATATCTTGCATCTATATTATTTTTGTCTTGGTGAATTTCTCTCTTATTTCAAAAAAGTACTGGATCGTGGGTTACTAATTGGTGTAATACTATAGAAGTCACAAAAAGGGTATGTTGCTACCATTCTGAAATGAGTAAGAAGCGTCGAAGTAATGTCTAAACCCAATGATTTAAAACCAAGATAAAGGATCCCTGAACAAGGAAACACCACTTCAATTGTCTCACGGATCCAAATAAAGAATTCAAATATATTTTAAACACCACTTCAATTGTCTCACGGATCCAAATAAAGAATTCAAATATATTTTAAACAAGACCGGAAGGGGGGGTTAAAGACCACTCAAAAAAAGAAAAATCTTAATTTATTTAAGATATTTGATAATTACTAAACTTGAGTCAGCTTTCCAAAACGAAGAAGTTAATCTTTTTAGGCACCCAATTGTTTCAAGACATGAAAAATGGGACACTAATGGTCGATGCATTATACAGTAAAGTATTCATAGAAGAAACAGAGAAAATATCGGAGGCATCGTTGGGCCAAACCCACCTGTCAGAAGCATTAGAAAAGTGGACCTGTTGGAGAAGGTTGAGGCAATCCCTAAGTTCGACCGTCTCCATCGGGTCTATAAGGTTCCTTTTCCATCGCCATTTCCACGTGACAATGTGATCATGTTTGTCGTAGCAGCATGAGACCAAGCATCCTTTGTCACCCTCGATGGCATACAGATTTGGAAATAGCTCCTTTAGAGGTTGGTGAACCACCCAAGAATCTAATGCAATTCCCTGTACCGATCTTTCCTTTAATCATATTGCCTATATGTAATCCGGAATTTGACAAATAGTTTTCCAATCTCGCCAGGGGCGGAGGATTAATGCTGGTTAAGTGGTGTACTTATAACTAAAACATTGAGGATCCAAATCCTATAAGGTACAGGTTGTGGTGTATTTATCATAGAAAATCTAGAAATTGTTGTTCAAAAAAATTCTATTGCCTCTTGTTTTTCCTGAATAACCAACTCCCGTCCGTGAACCGCTTCAATGCTTCATACAACGATACAGCCATGGAATAGCACTTTGGTCCAATCTGAGCCCAAAAGCCAACCCGACCTTCCCAACCTACAAAACCTGAGATTGACCCACTCTCTCACTGTCCTATCCTCGTGTCACACTTTATAGGTTTTTCAGTTTTGGTCTCGAGTCGCTCCGGTTTTAACCTAACGCGCACCAATTGAGTTCACACTTTAGGGGTTGTTAGTGCGTGTGGCTTAAGTAATTCTAATTTTGATTTTTGACTAAATTACAGAAATCAACCTTTATGTTTATACGTAATTTATCTTCATTAATTACACTAAACACCCTTTATGTACAAACGTTGTAACAAAGTTACACTTTTCGTCTAACTTCCGTTTAAATTCTCTGTTAAATCAAATACACGTGTGTATCACGTGAGGGCATGTGTAATTTCACCTCCAAATATCATCAAATGCACGTGGTTATGTTTAAGTCTGATGATATATGGAGATGAAATTACACATATGCCCTCACATGATACATATGTGCATTTCGTTTAACGGAGAAATTAAACGATTGTTAGATGAAAGGTGTAAATTTCTTATAATGTTTGTAGATAAAGTGTGTCCAGTGTAATTAATGAATATTAAGGTCTTTAGCTGAAATTATGTATAAACGTAAAAGTTGATTTCTGTAATTTACTCTTGATTTTTTGAACTTCAGAATCATAAATGTAAATTTTCCTCGTATTTTATATTCTCAAATACAAAATCATAAATAATAAGAAAAGCTAGAACCGACATGAACCATATATTTATTAAAAAGATATTAAATGTAAAGGATAACATTATAAAAGATTAAATTATTTCTCTCTAATTAATTAATTTTCCTACTTTCTCTCATTTCTCTCTTCTCCACGAGGCCATCAGGTATATGTTTACGAATCACCGCTTGTCCCACAGCCCCACGGGTGGGGCGTAGTGTTCCCACAACCCTGCATGTGCCACATCATAGCCTTCACCCTGCAACACTGCTCGTCCTTCTGTCTTCATCATCGTGTGTTGAAAGAGACGTCGAGCGGGGTGGGCTACGGCGCCGTTTATACCCACCACTTGTCCAAATCATCACCCCTACAAAGTTATCAGGGTGATATACCATACGGCCTGACAAGTTCCGTACACATGTAAAACATAGAATTATAGTCAATCTATATTGTACATATATTTTATAATATATGAATACACGTAAAGTGTAACGAACCGATTTTGGGTTTATCTACCATAAAGTCATTTGTTCGGAAAGAAGGCCATTTGTTCGGAAGGAGATGGCAGTAACTGTAACGAACTGATTTTGGGTTTATTCTATAATATGCTTATTATATTGGGGGTGTTTATAAATAAAATAAAAGTGGATGGATGTATTGGTCTCACTAAATGACCTAAGTTTGGGATGAAAGGGTTTATTTACAAAGTAGAGGGACTAGAATTGTAAATTACCAAATCTGATTGGGCTTGTTAGGGGGTGTGGCGACACACACACCTCAGATGGTGTGTGTGTCGTGATTTTGAAAGGAGAAAAAAAGGAGAAGATGGTCTCTGACCTAGAACACTGAATTGGAGCTTGCATGTGCTTAATTGAAGGGTTAATTTGCACAACACCTTCATCTAATCAAGTAAGAACCATTTTTAACTCATTCTTAACTCATTCCTCCATCTAAAATTTCATGTTTATGATACAAGGTTAAGTGGGTGAACTTTAATGGACGGGAATTAGAGTTGTAAATGATGTTTTATTGAAAAGGATTGTTAATCTAGCATTACTAAAGCTAGAGGTACAACCAATTCAAGCTAATTCCATCTAATTAGAAGTTTTGAAAAATTAGGGTTCTTGAGACCCAAATTGATGGTTTTGAATCTGGGGTGTTTGATTGGGTAATTGGGTATGTACTAGTGTTTATGGTGTTAGATAAATACAATTTCATATAGAAAACCCAATTGTTTTGGTGAATTTTGAATTAGATGGAAATACATAATTTAGGTAAAAACCTTAACGGGTCAAATGGGTGGATTATGGTTTTGTAAGGTTAAAAGCTTGTGTGAAGCTTGAATAACCAAGCCTTGATTAAGGGTAAAGACTATAAGGTCTTGGGATGGTGTGGATACCTAAATTGGTGGATAATTAGACTTTAGATTACTAAACAAGATGATTTGTTTAGTTAATCAAGTGATCAAGGTCAAAGAGCAGCCGGAATCATCAAACCTCAAAGGTAAGTACTTTGCACTTACTTAGTAGTAGATAAGTAGTGGTTACATGTAAGTAGATGTATTGTTATTGCTATTTATATGTTGTATGTTGATTTTGACTCATGTGGTAAATGGTCAAAGTAAAGTATGAATGTGGTAGGACTGTTGTAGTTGACATGATGAGGAAATTAGTTAAACTAATGAATGACACTTGGTAGAAGTGGTGTAGTTGAACTATGAGAGATATAGTCAAACTAAACGTGGTAAATTGTGTAATTGGCTGGTGTGGCATATAGTCAAACTAAAATATAAAGTGTGGTGATTTGTTGTAAATTGACTTAGTATGGTATAAGTCAAACCATTTGTGGATAAATGGTGAATTTGTTATAAAATGGACTTAATGTAGTATAAGTCAAACCATTGTGGTGAATGGTGAAATAGGTGTAATTAGACTGTGTAATTAATAGTCAAACTTGAATATGTAAATGTGGTAAATAGGTGCAATTAGACTATATGATTAATAGTCAAACTTGAATGTGCAAATATGGTAGATATGTGTAATTAGACTATGTGGTTAATAGTCAAACTTGATTGTGCATATGTGGTTAAATAGTGTAAATGACTCAATGTGGTCAAGAGTCAACTAAAATGTAGAATGTGGTAACATTAGACTAAAATTGACTTAATATGGTAAAAGTCAACCATTGGTGGTAAAAACAGTAAATTGATTGATTACATGAAGTGTGGATACTTCATGGAGGTGTTTACGTGAAGTGTGGATACTTCAAGGGTGGTAGTGAGATCAAGTACTTCACGGGTGAAAGTGAAGTCGAACACTTCACGGATGACATGAAGTGTAGGTACTTCATGAGTTGACATGGAGTCAAATACTCCATGTGGGAAACCGAGAGGTGGATCTCTCGCTAGACATATGGATATGTCAAGATAAAAGAATGGTAAAACATAAGTCATGTATGGATTATTATGTGTCTTAAGTTGTAGGTCAATGTGTGCCTAAACCAATGAAAGGGTGGGATTATAAGTTAAACTCTTAACGAGTGGGAAACGGGTCATGGTACTCGAGTTTGGAAATCAAAAACTAAACAATTATATGGTAGTACATGTGGGTGATCATATTTGTAGTTTAAACATAGTTTTTGGTTGTTAATGGCTTAAATATGAAATTGGGTCGGTCGACGGGGGGTTGCATAGGCTGGAAATCAAAATTTGGGCATGTTTGACCTGGTGCCAGCATACCATACGCCCGGAGCGTATGATACGCCCATTTGGGTCTGGTATACGTTGGAACTTTCGGGTTTTGGGTATTTTGGCATGTCGTTGTTATAGGGATTTGCGGAGTGTCCCAAGGACTACTTATCTTTACTAACTTTGTTCCTTTTGATGTTGTGGATGTAGGGAAAGCTCCGGAATGATCTCGGGTCTCGCCATAGTCGGATGATTGGATTCTCAATGACACTTTTGAATGTTTGTTTTGTTTTAAACTAACCCGTGGATGGGATTACATTATGTTTAAAGTCTTTTGGATTTGTAGTGGTCTAAAACCCGTTAAACACTTTTCCTTTTGAAACTTGTGACGCTTTAAATGTCGTTGTAAATGGTTGAACCATGTTTTTAATGTAAATGTTTGTCTGATACCTAAATTCCGTGTTATTTAAAAAGTTTTAATTGAGTTACAAATCCGGGTGTTACAAATCCGGGTGTTACATAAAGTTATATGGGCATATGCATATATTAATTCTAGTACGTCATATTATCATGATGGAGTATATTACAACAATCATAGGACTTAATAGCTAAAAGAGAAACATAGGTACATGGATTAAGTTCAAGATTCAATTTGAGTTTTGATGCTTTTGATCAACAATATGTATAATCCGCATGGTTTGATGTCAACCTAGTACTCGGTATGGGACTCGGTGCAAATTGAAGAAAAATCACTTCTTCTTCTTATTATTATTATTATTATTATTATTATTATTTTGTATATTTATACATGTGCAAAGACGCAAGAGTTTCTCTTATTTACGTTATCATCATATATGTCTTTGCCCACCATGTCAAATATGTTGAAAGTTATATTATTTCAATAAATAGGTTAAAAGTAGGAGTGTTAACAAGTCAAACCGTTAGTAAGCTACTCAAGATCGGCACGCTAAAAGCTTGAATTTAGCATATCTTAAACGAGAACCCCTATTAGAGCTCATTTAATACATGAGATTGAGCCCAACTTCACAGTACCATCACTCGTGAAAAAGTAGGTATTATTTTACATAATTTTAGTTAACATATTAAATATATATTTACATAATAGTTATTATTATATATAAAATTATGATAAAAATAACTAAGTGATATATATATATATATATATATATATATATATAAAAGTTACAATTATAAATATATAAAAAAATAATTATAAATGTATATAAATAAAATTATTAAATAATTAATAAATAATAAACAAGCTGATTCAAGCCAAGCTAGCAAGCTAGAAAACTAAAAGGAAAAAAAGGGTAGCATGCTTATACAAGCAAAATATTTGCGGGTCGGGCCAAACCGGAACTCTTTTTGTCCAAGAATTTTCAGAAATCATTAAAGAAAGACATGTGGTAACTATATTTGTTGTCATCTAAACTTTGTGAACAAGTTGAAAGTGGAACATGATGCCAAGACTATATATTTCATGCAAGTCATAAGTCATAACCAGGTGAACTAATCTTGATCAAATTTTATGAAATTTTATTTTAACACAGAGTAAAAGAAAATATATAATATATAATGTCATTATTCCTCTAAATTTTTCTATCCTAAACCAAGAAAACACTGTCAAAAGTTTTTCGTTACCGAATTTGTTATGATACCAAAAAAACATGGAACGCGCTTTCATATGAACAGAACACAAAAAACACAAAACTAACCCTCATTACACGTCGGGTTGCTTTTCATCGATGGATCTTTGACCACGAGAAGACCTTCTAGAAGCTTGAACAGGGTTAGTTAAGGGATCATACTTTTGTGAAGCAAGATAATTGAGAGCAGTGACCACATCAGCAATTAGAGGTTTCATGTTTGGTTGTTCTTGAACACACATTGCAGCTATTGCTAGTGATTGATATAATCCTCTTACTGGATATCCACCTTCTAGAACCGGGTCAGCCATTTGCGGAAATTTCCTTCTATCTTTAAACAACGGTCGTGCCTATTCAAAAAAATAAATAAATCAATTATTAGCTTATTTTAAAGAAAATGATCTTTATAATGTGTACATAATAACCGGAAAGTGTACTATGTATGGGATGCAATTAAAGATTTTTTTTGGTAACAGTGAGAACCTGTTACGGAAAACTTACGCCCCCCCCCCCCCCCCCCAATACCCTGCTAACCAGGACCATCCAGGTAAAATGCAGCTTATGTTGACAGAAATAAAAACAGGTTTCAATAAACATTTTATTAAAAAAAGATGTTAAATAGCAAACAAGTTTATAACTGTTCCATTTAAGTCATTTAGTTTAACCACATATGATAATATTCACACAATGTAACAATATGAAAACTGATGACCTAAATAGAACAGTGATGAAACTTATTATTTATTGACATTTTCCTCCCAAGGAAATGATTACAGAGGTGGTCAATGAACAGTTAATTTAAGTTTTTTTTCGTAACTTTATACGACAAAAAAATAATTCTTCTAAAAATGGCAATAAAATGGCAATTTTGACCTGTTTAACTACGCAAGTTAATTTGGGTTGTGTTTTATCTATAAAAGGAGAAATGGGTTGTGAGCTAAAAGATTTAAGTATTTAACTAAAAAAGAAAATGGGTCAAATGGGTAAAGATAAGAGCAAGAAAACATTAGCTAATGATAACCCTAGAAAAAATAGGGAAAAGACATCAACTAATCCATGTGTGGCCCCAAAAACCTCACAAATTTGAGAGTGAAATAATTGGATTGTAGATGATGACTTCTTTAAAAGCAAAATACATATTAAAAAAGGAGTTCCGAATGAAAAACTTTATATGAAATTCTTCCAAAGTTCAATTCAAAAGCTATATTTTATGATTTTGACCAAAAACATATTAAAAAGATGAAAATTTCTATAAAACTTTTTGACCATTCTAATTTTTTTTTACTTTATAGAATAGAAATGATAACCAAGGGTATTTTTTGTTTCCACAAATTTTAAGTTTATATTCATCATCCAAACTGTTTCTTTTTCCGGACTAGGTATAAACGAAACCAGATACATATTTGGGTGGCCTATAAATTACTTTCAATGGTTGGAGTAGCATTTATGAAAAAAAAAATGAATAATCGAGTGACCTCCTTATACGGTATCCCTTTTATTTAAATCACAACAGTTTTCTATAAACTTTGAAGTTAAGATAAACTTGGTAAATTGTATTGTATATTGATTTGTATATTCTAGGATTACAATATGACATATATATATATAGGGATCTACACAGGAACCTATGGCCGGCTGACATAGCATAAATGGGCCGGCCCTATACTAATAATATCGCCTAATATTCCCCCTCAAGCTAAGGTCGGGAACCAACTCTTAGCTTGGACTTCAAATGAAGAAAACGTTCTGATGGCAACGGCTTTGTGAAAACGTCAGCAATTTGATCATGGGTAGAGATAAACTGAACATGTAACTTCCGTTGTGCAACCTTCTCTTGAACGAAATGAAAATCTACTTCCACATGTTTGGTTCTAGCTTGAAAGACCGGATTAGCAGACAGATAAGTGGCTCCCAAGTTATCGCACCACAGAACAGGAACATAGTGCATCTGAACACGAAGTTCTCAGTAAAGTTTCAAGCCATGTCAATTCGGCAACTGTATCAGCTAAGGCTTTGTACTCGGATTCAGTGGATGACCGAGATACAGTCTTCTGTTTTCTAGCAGACCATGAAACAAGATTTGATCCAAGGTAAATAGCATACCCCCCCGTGGATCGACGGTCGTCCGGGCATCCAGCCCGGTCAGCATCAGAGAAGGCGGTCACATCAGTAACATTTGTATAAGCATGTAACATAGGAGGAGGAGCTAGAAACCAATAGACCATGATTATCAGTCCCGTGTAGATATCTTAGAATTCGCTTCACAGCGGACCAATGATTTCCAGTAGGTGAATGCATGAACTGACACACTTTATTAACTGCAAATGTGATGTCAGGTCGCGATAGAGTAACATACTGTAGGGCACCAACCATTTGCCTATATTTTACCGGATCATCAAAAAGAGGACTATCACCCAAAGAAAGTGGGGCGGTGGTGGTGCAAGGTGATGGAACTGGTTTAAAATGAGACAAGTTGGCTCTAGTCAGCAATTCATTTATGTATTTCCGCTGCAAGAGAATGATATTAGACCCTTTTCGAGCAATCTCAATTCCCAAAAAATAGGATAATGGCCCCATGTCTTGGATTGCAAACAACTGACTGAGACTGTATACCACGTGATCAATAGCCTGGTTGTTGTTCCCTGTCAAAATAATATCATCTACATACACAAGCATATATAGAAGAATCCCATTGCTTGAAAAAATAAACAACGAAGGATCCGTTTTTGATCCTCGAAAACCAAGAGCTGTCAAAGCCGAGGAGAGTAGTTCAAACCAGGCCTGTGGTGCTCGTTTGAGACCATACAGAGACTTGTGCAAGAGAAGCACATGATTTGGCTTATGGGGATCAACAAAGCCTTGGGGTTGCTTTAGATAAACTGTTTCCTTCAAATCACCATGTAAGAAGGTGTTTTGTACATCAAGCTGTCGTAATGACCATTGTTTGGTGACAGCTAAGGAGAGAACAACTCTGATCGTGGTAGATTTCACCACGGGACTAAATGTTTCTGTGTAATCTATACCCGGTTGCTGATTGAAGCCTTTTGCAACCAAACGCGCCTTATAGCGTTTAATAACCCCACGTTGGTCTCGTTTTACTTTATAGACCCATTTGCAATCAACCAAATTTGTATTTGGAACACGAGGGACCAAAGACCACGTACCATTACGGATAAGAGTCGAGTATTCATCCGCCATAGCCTTACGCCAGTGAGAATCTGTGTTGGCAATGGTAAAGGAGGTAGGTTCGTTGTCTTGGGTGGAGGTATGAAACGAGGAGGGATTGTATGGATTAGTTTGTTTGGGTTGCGGTCTCAGGTTAGCTGGGTGGTGGCGTGGAGGAGGTGGTGACGGCGTGGGGGCGAATGGTGGGGTTGGGGCTGTTTGGGTGGCTGGGGTTGTTTGTGTGGTGGTGGATGACTGTAGTGTGGCTGCTTGGGTGGTGGACGACGTGGTATGCGGCTGATCAGGATGGGGAGTGGGAGTGGTTGAGTTGGAGTGAGATTGTTGGTAGTGGTCAAAGGCAGAAACTGAAGGGTTCGGTTGAGTTGTGGACCGACGAGAGTAGGTTTGGGCTGGTGGAATGGTAGATTGTGTAGGAATAGGTGAAGCGGGTGTGGTTTGTTGGGAGTCCATGGTAGTGGGTATAGGCATGGATTCCGTTGGAAAAGAGGAGACATAAGGATCAGGAGAAGGGGAGGGTGGAGGTACGGTGGACTTTGGGAAAAAGGGAAACGCGGTTTCATGGAACCGAAAGTGACGGGCAATATATACGTTCGGAGACGGGGTCAAAGCATCGGTATTCGTGATGAGATGTACTATATCCAAGAAAGACACACGGTGTAAAGCGAAAATCCATTTTGTGTGGATTATAGGGACGGAGATGAGGAAAACATTGGCAACCGAAGACACGAAGAAAGGAAAAGTCGGGTTTGTGTTGGAATAGGTGTTCAAATAGAGATATGGTGGAGTTTATACGAGAGGGCATCCGATTGATTAGTTTCAAAGGCATAATGCCAGAAACGTTGAGGAACATGGGATTGTGCCATTAGGGTAAGACCGGTTTCAACAACATGATGATGACGTCTTTCAACGACACCGTTTTGTTCACTGGTGTGAAGGCAAGAGAGACGATGAATAATGTCAATCGAAGCAAAGAAGGATGAGAGGTTTCTGAATTCCCCTCCCCAATCAGTTTAGACAGTTTTTAGTTTAGTGGAAAATTGTCGTTCAGCCATAGTAACAAATTGTTTAAAGGTTGCAAACACATCAGATTTTCGTTTTAAGGGAAACAACCACATAAATTTAGAAAAATAATCAACATATAGAATAAAGTAGTTATGACCATCAAATGAAGTCACAGAGGATGGTCCCCAAACATCACAGAAAATTAAATCCAAAATACGAGTACTTTTTTAATCAGATGATAATAAATTGAGTTTGGAAGATTTTCCAACTGAACAAGAAACATAATTAAAATCAAAAGTCTTAGCAGAAATAGGTAAACGGTATTTGAAAAGCATAGTCTGAAACAACTGGGAATGTGGATGTCCCAATCGTTGATGCCATGTGGTTGCTGTAGCACGAGATGTTGAGAAAGCAACTTTTGGAACTGGTTGACTGAGCGGAAGGTTGATAGAGTAGAGTCCACCGTCACTTGGACCCGTGAGGAGGGTAATGTGTGTATACTTGTCCTTCATGGAAAAAAAAAGTTGCGTGAAATTCAAAATAAACATGATTATCGTGGCAAAATTTTTGTACAGAAAGAAGGTGTTTCTTGATAGCTGGTACATGAAGTATATGTTTCAGGTAAAAGGTTTTATTAGGTGAGCAAAGTGTGGAGGAGCCAATGTGTAAAATGGGGAGAGCCTTACCATTACCAACATGGAGATTGTCATCACCATAGTAGGACTCAGCGGAGTCAAAACCTGACATATCCGGTGCTACATGATTGTTGGAGCCCGTGTCCGGGAGCCATGATGGAGATGCTTGTGACCGATAGTCAGCAAAGTTGGCGGACGGTTGTCTCGCCCGGAAGGTGGATGGGTCTCGGTTTGGACATTGAGATGGTACATGTCTAATTCCACACCTGTTACAAGTTCCATAAACGGTGTTTTAATTAGAAGCCCAACTAAACTGACCTGGGTTGCGATTGTTGCTTCCTTGATTACGGTTGTAATTGTTGTTTCCACGACCACCGTGACCGCCGCGGTAAGAACCTCGACCGCGGCTATAGTTCGATTGAACGGGTCGGTTGGAGTAAAAGGCTTGAGGAGCAGCAGCTTGGGACGGACCTGTAGATGGTTGCAACTGAAAGCCTAAGCGGGCAACCAGTTGTTGAATGGCTTGAACCATATCACCCGGAAGCAGAGACGGGCTGGCTGCTGTGGCAGCCGTGAAGGCTTGACTAGGTATGGTATCAGTAGTCGGTTTGTGTATCAAAAACTCGTGGTCTGCAAGTAGACCAGGAAGCTCGGAGAAGACAGTTGTGAACTGTCTCTCAAGGAGACTTTGTTTAAGCTCGTTGTATTCTTCGCGAAGACCTGCAACAACTAACATAACTATATCTGCGTCAGGCATTGGTCGCCCAATATTTGCTAAGGCATTGGCATACTCTTGTGCCTTGGCAAGGTAAGCACCAGATGTCTCGTCTCCTTTCATCTGTATCTTCAGTAGTTGTGTTTTCAAGGTAAATTCTCTAGAAGAGGTATTTGGAGCATAAGCACGTTCAAGGCTGAGCCACAGATCTCGTGAAGTTGTACCTTGAACATGCTGAAAAGATGCCTCAGAGATGGTTGAAATAATCAGCATACGAACATGGGCATCATTAGATAGCCATGTCGTGTAACCGGGAATGGGTCTGGTGACAACAGCAGCATCCTCCTTTCCAGACGTTCCTGGAGAGGAGATCGTTGAGGGAGGGCAGGGAATACTCCCATCAGCATAGCCGAATAAACCATGTGTAGTCAGAAAAGGTTGAATCAAGAGTTTCCAGTGACCATAGTTTGTAGGAGATAGCGTGAAACTAAACTTGTTGTGGGAAGTTTTCTCGGTTGAGGTGAGGGCTACAATCGGGTTTGCCATTGGTATGATTGATAAAAAAAAAAGAAAACAGAAAGGGATGGTTGATGACAACAGGTTTTTTTTTAGAGGCTGGGTATTAAAAAAAATACAATGAACAGTACATGTGAACAGTACCGTGAACAGTACCGATGAACAGTACCGATGAACAGTACCGATGAATATTAGGCGGCTAGGGTTTGTATCTAGAACCTTGCTCTGATACCAAGATAAACTTGGTAAATTGTATTGTATATTGATTTGTATATTCTAGGATTACAATATGACATATATATAGGGATCTACACAAGAACCTAGGGCAGGCTGACATAGCATAAATGGGCCGGCCCCTATACTAATAATATCGCCTAATAAGTTATAAGAACATTTTTTTTTGTTTCAAAAAAGTCAAAAGTGGACTCCAATGGTAGTATTTCCGTCAAATAACCATTTTATAAAGACTAATAGAACCAAATAAAAAAAAACTTACCCACGCAACAAGATTTTGCTCTGCTGCAGATCTTGTATTATCAATTGCTTTTCGGCCCGTAATTAGCTCCAATAACATAACCCCAAAGCTATAAATATCTGATTTAAACGTCAGTTGGCCCGTCATTGCATAGTCAGGAGCACAATACCCGTAAGTGCCCATCACTCGGGTCGAAACATGAGTTTTATCTCCAAGCGGGCCCACTTTTGCCAACCCGAAATCCGATAATTTTGCATGATAATCCTCACCTAACAAAATATTTGAACCCTTCAAATCCCGATATATAACCGGTGGGTTCATTTTGTCATGTAAATACTCTAACCCTCTTGCTGCGCCAGCTGCTATTTTCATCCTACTGTTCCAGTCAAGCCGTTTTCTGTTGGGCCGATGAACTGCCATAAAAACTAAAACTTTCAAGACAAAATGATTAACCCACATAATTCCATTATTAGAAAGTAGACATTTGATTTATACTAATTTGTAAAATTAGAATCTTTAATGTGATGTTCCATAGTCAAACAAACTACTTTAAGTTTCCAAAAGCATTGCTTTATTAAAGCAAATAAAACTTACTGTTAATGAATTCCCACTTGAGAAAACTAGCTAGTAGTTCAGCACTTGCATTGCATAAAAAAAGATTATAAAAATAGAAAGAATAGAGAGGAGTAAATTACACAAATGGTTCCTTTGGTTTATAGTTTGTTACGAATTTGGTTCTTAAGTACTCAAAATCACAATGTTAATCACTCACTTTAAAATTCATCACGCTTATAGTCCTAAATGGATCTCTCCATTTAACAGGTCTATTAAAAAAGTTTTTATCGGACATCCATTTTAGGAACCATAAGTATGATTTTTAAACATTTAACAAAGATTTTAACAGAGATCCATTTTAGAGACCATGAGCATTGACATGTTTCGAAATTAGTGTCAATCTTTATAATCTCAGATGCTTAAGGACCAAATAAATAACTACCTATAGACAGCACTAACCACTTGTGTATTTTACTCGATAAAGTAAAAACACAAGTGGTAGAGGGTGAATGAGAATACCATGCAAATGGTCTTCCAAAGAACCTAATGGCATGTACTCATAGACCAATAATCTTTGTTCTCCTTCAGCACAATAACCAATTAATTTCACAAGATTAGGATGATCTGCCATGCTTAATGTTAAAACTTCAACAACAAATTCCCTAATCCCTTGCAACCCATCAGGATCCAATTGCTTTATAGCCACAATCTGTAATTAACAAAGATGTTTAACACTTTAATATAAAGTCATAAAATGAATTACACCACGCCCAAAAAGATAAATGTAATCAATTTGTAAATTGTTTGCCACTGTGGCTTACTGTTCTTTGTTCTATAGCTTTTGAGGGGTATACTCTCATTTCATCATCTAAATTCTTGGATTTATGTTCAAGTTTTATTTCCCTTGATTAAATTGATTTTTAGATACGGGTAGGTGGGTTACATCTGAAAACAGGTCTTTTTACAGGTACATAAGGGACCGGTCGGTTGGGTTGACCCACAAACACTTTTTTTTCATTTTTAATTAATACGTTAATTATGATGCAAAAACGATATTAATACAATAATAATCTAAATATTTGAATACATTAAGGAGGTTGTATGCATAAAAATAGACTTTGGATGATTTTCAACCCATTTGATACATTTGCGGCACAATGGTATTACAATAATTGTCTAGAATTTTGAATAAATCGATTTAGGAGGTTTTATGTATTACCATTAGACTTTGGGCGACGTTCGACCCATTTGACCCGTACCCTTTTAGCTATATTTTCCTATTGACATGTTAGTGATATAACACAACCCAATTACCAAATCAACTCACGATCTATGTTTTATTGTGTTTTAGAGGTACAATAATTATCTAGAATTTTGAATAATTCAATTTATGAGGTTTTATGTATTACAATTAGACTTTGGGCGGCTTATGAGCGTACCCCTTTACCTATATATTCCTATTGACATGTTAGTGAAATAACACAACCCAGTTACCAAATCAACTCATTAAAAAGTAAATGGGTTGAAATTGTACCTCTAAAACACAAGAAAACAAAGATCGATTTACACTAACCTCATCAGAATCTTGCAATTTTCCCTTATAAACTTTGCCGAATCCACCTTCACCCAAGAAATAAGCAGCTTTAAAATTATCAGTTGCCTTCACTAACTCTGAATATGTAAACGTCTGTGCTTTTCTGATAGGAGTTCCCTCTTCAGGGGGCTTATTCTTCTCAACAAACTCATTGGAAACCGATGTTTGATTAACAATTTGTGCATTTTCCTTCGTCGCTTCATTACATTGTTTGACTTTTATTGTGTCTAAATATTAAAAAAATCAACAAATTTCAATCAAAAACCCTTAAGAAGACGCTTAAATCACTAAAGGATAAAACTTCACTGATCTTTATAAAAAGGAGACATGACAATTATGAAAAGAATAAAAAACCAATCAATTAATAAATGAATCAATTTTCTATTCATGTATCCATGTTGCAAAAAGTCCCATCATTTAACTATTGTTTGGATGTGCAGCTTGAAAGTGATGTTAAATAATTCAAATCACATAACCAACTCCAATAAAGGATGGTGCTTTTGCTGCTTGAATTTGTAAAATTCACTTTTGATTGTGTTCATTGTTTCACAAATTCCGGTTTACTTATGAAAAATGCTAATAAAACAGGGGTACAAAGCAATTTTCCTCTCCTTTGATGATCAATTTTGCTAGGGCTATTATTAATATTTGACCTCTAAATAATCATAAGCAAGAAGTAGGCTACCCAAACACTAGATATGTTATCCAATGATCCTATTAGGTTAAAAAAAAAAGACCAAGAATTTTGATTTCTTCATATTGTAAGTAATTTTCAAGTGCAAATTGATCATGAATTTCTAAGGTTTTTGAAGAATGAACTCATGATTCAATAAACAATCATTAATAGATTTAAGATCTAAGGTTGTACCCGGTGCTTGACTTAGCTCACGCATTTACGCACACGCATTTACGCAGGGTCCGGCTACACTTTGTGCATTAGGTTGTTTTCACGGCTTGACATCAAGGTCACAAAGCAGCAACCTTACCGGTTCGTTAATAGATTTAAGATCAAAAGTTCTAAAACCTTTCATCATTTGATGATGTCACTGGTGACAACGAAAATAAACTAGAAAATTTTCAACAAAAAAATAACCTAAGTTGATACCCAGAAGATGTATCAAATTGCCATTAAATTATACACAAAAAGTTAATTCAATCTCACCAAGTATCCAAAAAAGAATTGCATGCTTCAAAACAACAAAACCCTAAATTAATCACAAAACATTAGAAATGAAATTAGGGTTCATAAGTTCCCCAAAAATTGACTTCACAGTTTTGAGTGATCATTCAATAATACGAATTTGAAAATAAAAGAATCAAAGGCGTTACACATACCATCAATTTTGGTGCTTGATTGATTGGTGTGGGTGTTTTCGATTCGCTTGTTCTTCGATGATTTTTTGGTAGAAGAATCTCCCCCGGCGCAAGGGAAGCAACCCATGCCGGTTTCTTAATCTCTCAATACGTTTATATGCTTGTTGATTGTTCTTCAAAGTTAATAATAAGAGTGGAAATTAAGCAATTATCTTGCGAAATCGATTAAAAATCGCTCCTCTTGTTTTCTGATGCTTCATAAACCCACAATTAGAGAGGGGAGAGTTTATTGCAGGTTTAGAGAGAGAGAGAGAGAGAGAGAAAGAGGGGAACCAAAAGGTATTAAATCATTTTAACCCCTTTTGATTTCAAGAAAAACTAATCAGCCCCTTAAGTTTGTTAGAATAATAATATGGAGATTAATAGAAAGTAGTATGTAATATCATAAAGAATTGAAGTATCTTTATTCAATAGTAAAGTTATATATATACATGTAGGAAAATAACTGTCAAAAACATTTTCTAGTGGGAGAGTGAAATGGTTATATATATCTGATTTACAACATTCCCCCTCAGATATATACATTTATATTCATTATACATTATTAACAACATGCTTCAGGATTGTGTTAAATCGGTACTTCAGAACCTAAATATAAAACTGATGCTACTGGACCAGTTATGCTACCTCGTTAAAAATCTTACTAAAAAAACCCAGAGGGACAAAACTCAGTCAATGAAAAAATAGTATAGCGTGTATAATGCTCCCCGGTGTGTTGATAACGTAATAGAAAGTAGTATGTAATATCCGAAATAATTGAATCATCTTTATTCAATAGTAAAGTTGTATAGATACATGTAGGAAAATAACTCTCAAAAAAAATTTCTAATGGGAGAGAGAAATGCTTTTATATATATATATAGATAGGGACGGTTCCTCTAATAAGTGGTTTTTCGCTAAAAATACTAAGAAGTGGGTCAAACGAACTCCGATTGAGCTCGTTCCAGCGGCGTTGGAACCGTCTCATCGAACCCTAACCCGGACCCAAAAACCTAAACCCCCTCTACCCGCACCCCCTAAAACCTAAACCCCCTCCAACCCTACCCCGAAAAGCCTAAAACCACCACCCCCCCCCCCCAAAAAAAAACCTAAAACCCCCCCCACCCCACCCCCCCCCCAAAAAAAAAAAACCTAAACCCACCCCCAAAAACCTAAACCCCCCACCCCCCACCCCCAAAAAAAACCTAAACCATAAAATCTAAACCATAAGGCTAAAACCCTAAATTTCAAACGTAAAATCTAGACCTTAAAAACTAAACTCTAAAAACTAAGATGGTAGAGTTCGACGAGACGGTTCCAACGCCGCTGAAATTAGCTCAATCGGAGTTCGTTTGATATAGTTTCTTAAGGTTTTTGTCATTTCTTAGATTTCTTAGCGAAAAACTACTTATTATTTGATCATCCCCATATATATATATATATATATATACTATATAATAAATAAAGGTTTTGATGTGACACTTGTCACTCTCTCATGCATCCTCAACTTTTTTCCCGCCTCTCTCTCTCCTATTAATTACACAAAATTTTTTAATTGTTTTTTTTTAATTTTTTGTTTCCCGTCTCTCTATCATATTAAATAATAATGATTTTTATAAATTTTTTTATAAAACGTTTTTCATAAATATGTAATATGTAAATCTTTATTACTAAGTATATATAACATTGTCTTTATTTAACCCGTGTAATACACCGGGTTTCTAAAGTTTAACATGAATTAACATTTATCAGTTACATAAAAAAATTAATACTTAGCTAAAAAAATATTTTAAAATTTAACTTAACAGAATTTATAACTGTCACGTAAAATTTTATTCAACCCGTGTATTTTTAAACACATAATTTTTTTATTACTAAGTATTTAACATTACATTTATTTAACTCGTGTAATACACGGGATTCTAACCTAGTACATATATATAGAGAGAGGGTGGTTCCGGTAAAAAATACATTTATCCTAAAAAACGTAGGAACCAAAGAGATGCTGACACGTGTACATGACTGGAAATTTGTAAAAGGGCAAAATAGAGAATTAACACTTCACTTGACTTTTTTTCATTAACTAATAGTTTCATCGATTTTTTTAAACTAAAATAACTTTTATATACTACATTAATTTTTAAAATAATTATACCATAAAATTAATAATTTTATTCTCTTTAATATGAGTACCATATTGCAATATTTTTTTATAAATCGTCAAAAAAAACACTGCACTGATAACAACACATCATTCATTCGATAACAACACAGAACAAATTATATCAGCACAGTATAAAATGAGATAACAACACGCGTTGTTTGGTGTTGTTATTCTATTTCAACCTGTTATATCAATTTACACGAATAATGCCTCCAAATCTTGAGTGCGAACACCATGGTCGCAAGCTCTAAATCATGGGTAGGGTAATTCACCTCGTGAGTCTTCAATTGCCTAGATGCATAGGCAATTACTTTCCCATTTTGCATCAAAACACAACCCAACCCCGAATGCGAGGCATCAGAATATACCACAAAATCTTCAATCCCGTCCAGTAAGGATAAAACAGGCGTCTTAGTCAACTTTTCTTTCAAGAGTTGAAAGGCAGATTCTTGCTCGGAACCTCATACAAATTTAGTCTCTTTACGAGTCAACTTCGTCATCGGCAAAGCAATCCGAGAGAAGTTTTCAATAAACCGCCGATAATAACCCGCCAACCCCAAGAAACTCCTAATCTCCGAAGGCGTTTTCGGCGTTGACCAATCTTTAACCGCCACTATCTTGGATGGGTTGACTGTAATCCCTTTCTCATTAATCACATGACCCAATAACTGGATCTCGCGCAACCAGAATGTGCACTTAGAGAATTTAGCATAAAGCTTCTCCCGTTGTAACACTTCAAGAATTTCACGAAGATGAAAGTCATGATCACTTTCACTCCGCGAATAGATGAGGAGATCATCAATAAACACAATGACCGAACGGTCGAGGAACGGTCTACACACCCGGTTCATAAGATCCATAAAAACCGCGGGCGCGTTGGTTAAACCAAAAGGCATAACCGTAAACTCATAGTTAAAGTCGTCTTAGGAATGTCGTCTTCTTTCATTTTCAACTGATGATACCCGGACTTCAAATCAATTTTAGAGAACCATGACGCCCCTTGCAATTGGTCAAAAAGGTCGTCAATCCGAGGTAATGGGTACCTATTCTTTACTGTCAACTTGTTTAACTCCCGATAATCCATACACATCCTCATGCTTCCATCCTTCTTTTTAACGAAGAGGACGGGTGCACCCCAAGACGAGACACTTGGGCGTATGAAAACTTTATCAAGTAACTCCTGTAATTGCTCCATTAACTCTTTCATTTCCGGCGGTGCCAACCTATAAGGTGCTTTGGCTACCGGCTTAGCACCCGGTATTAAGTCAATCCCAAACTCTACTTCCCTCTCTGGTGGCACCCCCGGTAACTCATCTGGAAACACATCTTCAAACTGATTCACAACCGGAACATCGCAAATATCTTTCACTTTCTCAATCACATCCGCAACACAAGCCATGTACGCCTTGCACCCACGTGCTATGTACTTTGTTGCCTTCACATAAGAACACAATCTTACCTTACCTTTCTTTTCACCTTCTATGTAAATGGACCCACCCGACAGGGAATCGAGTTGTATCACCTTAGGTCCACATAGAATATTCGCCTTGTTCTTTGACAACCAATCCATCCCCACAATAACATCAAAATCCCCCATGGTCATAGGAATCAAATCAATAAGGAACGCTTCACCCCCCGCCCTTAACTTACAATTCCTATAAATGTCAAATACTAGGAAACTCTTATCATTTGCCGCCTCGATTTCTAAGGGTTCATCTAGCTTGCTACTTAGAAACGAAGAATGCTTAACAAAATTCAAAGACACAAACGAACGACTAGCCCCCGAATCAAAAAGAACTAGTGCAGGTAAAGAAATAATATTGAATGTACCTGACACCACTTCCGAGTTCGTCTTTGCCTCTTCCGCCGAGATGTGGAAAGCTCTACCCTTTGGCTTTGGCATTCCAACCTTCTTTTCATTTCCACCTTGCTTTAGCTCGGGGCAATCCGCCCTATTGTGCCCGGGCTTGTAACAATTGTAGCATATACGGATTTGGCTTGGACATTGGTTAGCCATATGCCCCGATTTCCCACATTTATAACAACTCGACGTTCCCTTCCTACATTCCCCAAAATGCTCTTTCCCACAAACTTTGCATCCTCGAGGTGAGAACTTGCTAAAAGGATTCTTACTAGCGCTTCCGCCCTTTATCTTCTTCACAACTTGATCCAAAATTTCACGCTTTCTCTTTTCACCTCTAGCATCTTGCCTCCTCAACTCCACCTCTCTTTCCCGACACCTATTTATCAAGTCCACAAGTGTCGTAAAAGAGGAAGGAGATATGCTATCTTTGAACTCCATCGTCAACATAGCATAGAATCTGTCAATCTTCGCCTTCTCAGTCGACACCACGTCCGGACAGAACTTGGCGCGATCAAAAAAGGTCCCTGCCAACTCATCAATCGTCTCAGTCGTTTGCCTCATGAGGAGAAACTCCTCAGTCATCCTATTAACTGCGGCTTGTGGGTAGTGGTATTTCAGAAAAGCCACCTTAAACTCCTCCCAAGTCATGGAGGTCACACCCAAATCACCCCTCTCCTTTCGAAGATTCAATAACCATTCCTTTGCCCTTCCCGTCAATAGAAGCACACTAAACATCACCCTGTCTTCGGGTTTACACTTTGTCATTTCAAAGTTGGATTCCATGTCCACCACCCACCTGTGGCTAAGGATCGGGTCCACTTGCCCATCATACTCTTTGGGCTTAATCACCATAAATTCTTTTAAGGTACAACCCTGTGGTTCCCTTTCCTTTTCTTTCATAACATCCTCAAAAGTGAGCTTAATATCCCCTCTCATTTCCTCCATTAGCAAAGTTGTGGCTTGCTCAAAAGCCTTAGCCACTTCTTCCTTTATCATCTCTTGGATTCTTGGATCCAACGGTTCCCTATTCGCATCGTCTGCCATCTCTTAGCTGAGAATTAGAACAAAAACACCTTAACCTCCTTACACTTTCAATACCTAAAGTATCCATCACACTTACACTTTTATGTAATAAGTATATATATAGCTACCTATACTCATACATACATATATAATCATCTTCACCTAATCCTTGCAAATGTTCATTGTCATATGGCTATCATAAAGACCCTTGCACATCTCGTCTTATTAATCATATTGACCAGATATGTTTAATAATACGTTATGCCCAAGTGCAATTATCATATTCGTATAACAATTCAAAAAACAAGTTTCGGCACACATAACATTTTGTCATTCAATCATACATATACAACATATATATATATATATCCACTTTATCAAATCATTACTAACCTTTCATTTCCGCAAGCTCCGAGTCTTAGTCAAGTCCTTCATGGATTCTCGTATCATTTCCCCCATATCAAGAGCATCCGGTTTGAGTTTGGTGCCTCGCACACCAAATCCCTCAAACCATCGCTCTGATACCAAGTTGTAACATGCTACTTTTAAAACACCAGCTAATATAAACAATTACACACTTGAAAGCATTTATCCCAAGAATTGTTTTTTACTTATCACGTGTCGCGAACCTCTGGGCCCCTCCCTTCGCGTGCCGCGAGGGAGTCCCAAAAACAAAATCTGGAAGACTAGGTCTTCGCGTGTCTCGAAGACCTGACCTTGGTTCTTCGCGTGGCGCGAAAACACCCAGCAAACAGAGAGTTTGGATTTTTGCCCAGTTCCAACACTTAGCCAAATTTCCATTCTTTTACCATTTCAACATAACCAAAACCTTACAAACACTTGGGTTTTGACCAAAAACACTTTAACAACATGTAAAT
This sequence comes from Smallanthus sonchifolius, assembly GCA_023525975.1. Taxonomy (NCBI): domain Eukaryota; kingdom Viridiplantae; phylum Streptophyta; class Magnoliopsida; order Asterales; family Asteraceae; genus Smallanthus; species Smallanthus sonchifolius. The sequence goes on from CM042018.1 coordinate 131,456,059, forward strand.
ACATCGAAACACAATTTGTGTATCAAATTTACATTCATATAAGGGGTTTCTAATTACCACCAAAATACATAAACGCATACGAGAATACCACCAAAAGCATTGGACTTGACTTGAATACATCGGAGCTTTTCCTACAAAACACCATATATATCACCATTAGTAATGAAGATAAAACATAATAAACAAGTAAAATTCTACTTGTTTCACCCATTTGATCTGTTTCCACCCAATTTGACATTAGGCTACATATCACTTGCATAATCACCTACAAGTTTCACTATTTTCATTTTACATTCATGATCAACACATTTTCTATTTCCATTATGGCACATAGGCCATAACTTCATCATCTCATTTCCATTATGATTCTTAGATCATAACTTCATATCCACATATTCATTATGGTACTTAGACCATGACTCCATAACCACATATCCATTATAGTATAAATACTATAACTACATTTCATTCACTTATTCATACACCTTATGCACATACAAACCACATAACACATTATGCAAATTAACACAGTGTGCATACAACATTGCATATAACACCTTTTATCAATCAATTACTAAGTAAGTGCAAAAGAACTTACCTTGTGGATTTGAAGGTCCCGATTCCACTTCACGTTTTGCAATTTGATTACCTAAACACATTCATCTAGTTTAGTAGTCTAATCATACATCAAAATCAAATTTTAATTGGGTTCACAACCCAATTTCTCATTTCCAACCCAAACTGACCCGTTTGAGTTATACTCATATCCAAACACCTTCTTTCACCCCAAACTCACCTACTTGAGTTTCATTATCCTTACATTAACACTAATTTTTCAATCAATAATTATTATTAGGTTAGTTTGGTGTTTGTTCATGTGTCTAATATCATACAAACACTTAATCATCATTAATTCAACTTTCTATCATCATAATCCAAACACCCCCAAATTTCTCCATATGAACCCTAACTTCTCATAATCAAAATCAAAAGGTTCTAGGATGTTAATCACCATTCTTTACCTTTAGTTTAGCTAGATTATCATCAATCTAACACCAATTTACCACATGCATTCAAATTTTCGAATTTTACCCAAAACCCACCAAGAACACATCAATGGTGGAATCAAAAGAATGATTAACACTTACTTGATGTTAGGAAGGTGTTGTGTGAGCCAAAACCTTCAATCCAAGCTCAAATACACGATTTAGCTTCCAAAATCGATTTCTCCTTTTTCTTTCTTGAGATGAACGACCCACACCATCAAAATGACTCAGTTTTGACTTCTAAATGTCAAATATGGCAGATTTTACCATATTACACTTTTGTCCCTTCCACTTTCATTTCATCATTTCATTCCAAAACTAGTTAAAACTAGTAAAACCCCATTTCTAACTTGAAACCCACTTGTTTCAACTTATTTCTAAAATATTATTTTCACCATAATATTTGTTGAAATATTTATTTATTTATAACGAAATCCGGATTTTGATTCGTTACAATATGCAATTTTAGTTTTTGGGTTGGATAAATATGTAATTAAATTTAGTTTAGAAGGGGATATATGCAATTTTTGTTTTGGATAGGTAAATATGCAATTAATGAAGTTTATAAAGAGATATATGTAATTATCCTTAATAGAAAAGTTAACTGTAATTCACTTCAAGAACCAAAAATATTACGTAAATATATAATTTGGTATTGTTAGAGTAACCTTTTAAAGTTAAACACTGAATCCAAAATTTAAAGATAATGCAGGGACCATTCGTGTACTTAACTAAATATTTGGGAAACACCATATTTTTGACACGTAAGTGGATGTAAATGTAAACATTAGTCAACGACCCACTCACTTACGCTTTTGTTTTTTTTTATCTTTTCTTAAATGTTCATAAACCTTCTTTTATTCCAAAAAATGTCGGTTGATGGTCGTGCTCGACGTGAATTCTAACACGTGGAGACAAACAAATCCATCAAATGATATTATGTATTTTTTTTCTTAAATTGTCTTATTTTAAGATTAGAACGCTAAATACAATATTTTTAATGTTAAAATAGACAATAATAAAACGATTTTCAAAAAAGTAAAATATATATAATTTGTAAAATTGAAATTAAAAATATATATAATTTGTAAAGTTGAAATTAAAAAATATATAACAAATAATTTGTAACTTCAACCCGTAGATCCATTTACGACTTGTTTAGAAACTCAACACTCTCTTTAACACGTTAAATAAATTTATTACAATTCGATTAAAACAACTTTTCGCTCATCAACCACTTTACAACCCTAACTCGTCTAAACATTCTAGATAAATATGTTAGTATGTTACATGGGTCGGGTTGCATGTTTTAAATAAATATACGAGTCTTGTTTAGGTTTTTTAATTTCATAATAAAGAAGTTAACCCACTAACTCAATGTACCATGTTGTTAGGGTGGTGAGGGCGCCCACAACTTGCCCCTGCGGCGTTGTGATGTCGTGCGGCTCCCGCAGCAACACTGTCGCCACCACCACTACGACATAGCACGGCTATGGTTTACGGCTTCCTAGCGCCGTGGTCTTGGGTAAAAATCCGACCGTTTTTTTTACCGTTGGAGCCCATGGTGGGTGTGTGGCTTGGTGTGGCTTCATGGCTTCGGTGTCCTCACCTCCGAGGCTTCTTGTGGCTTTTTTAGGCTTCAATAGACGTGTCACTGTGTCATTGATGGGTGTGTGCATTGGTGTGGCTTCATGGCTTTAGTGCCCCTCCATTCTTAGACATCATGTCTAAGTACATGCATCATTCATACCAGGTAACGTTACGTAAACCACAAACAAGTGTCATACATACAAATACTTAAATATAAATATATGGGTCATTATAAACGTCAATTTGTAAAGAGGCCTACTATTGGCACACGAAGTTTGCTATTTGGACACGGATTTTTCTGGCTCTACGCCTCGTATAGGTCAATACGGGGCGTATCGCCCCTAACCTTAAAAAACAGATCTGCATGTATCAGTTCTGGTCTGGCGACTGAACCTATATGACCCATATAGGACTATACGACCCCGTATAGACCTATACGACCCATATAGGTCTATACGCCACCTCTTTTTTTTTAAAGTTGAGCAAATTTTGATTTGTATATGCCAAGTATAGCCCTATACGCCGAAGTCTATACGCTCCATATAGGCCTATACGACCCCGTATAGACCTATACGACCCATATAGGTCTATACGACACCTCTTTTTTCAAACTTGAGCAAATTTTGATTTGTATATGCCGAGTATAGACCTATACGCAGAAGCCAATACGCCCCATATAGGCCTATACGACCCATATAGTTCCATACGCCACCTATTTTTTCAAACTTGAGCAAATTTTGATTTGTATATGGTCAGTTATTTTTTTAATTATTCGCTCTTAAAACCGCCACTAAGCTATACTAAGCTATACTATCCTATAATAAGCTATACTATCATATACTAAGTTATACTATACTAAGTTATACTAAGCTATACTATCTTATACTAAGTTATACTAAGCTATACTATCATATACTAAGCTATAGTAAGCTATACTATCCTATACTAAGATATACTATCCTATACTAAGCTATACTATCATATACCAAGCTATACTAAGCTATACTATCCTATACTAAGCTATACTAAGCTATACTATCCTATACTAAGCTATACTAAGCTATATTATCCTATATTAAGCTATACTATCCTATACTAAGCTATACTAAGCTATAGTAAGCTATATTATCATATACTAAGCAATACTGTACTATACTATCCTATACTAAGCTATACTAAGCTATATTATCCTATACTAAGCTATACTATCCTATACTAAGCTATACTAAGCTATACTAAGCTATAGTAAGCTATACTATCCTATACTAAGCTATACTATCCTATACTAAGCTATATTAAGCTATAGTAAGCTATACTAAGCTATATTATCCTATACTAAGCTATACTATACTATACTAAGTTATACTATACTAAGTTATACTAAGCTATCCTATACTAAGTTGTACTAAGCTACAGTAAGCTATACTATCTTATACTAAGCTATACTAAGCTATACTATACTATACTAAGCTATACTATTCTATACTAAGCTATACTATCCTATACTAAGCTATACGAAGCTATACTAAGCTATACTATTCTATATTAAGCTATACTATCCTATACTAAGCTATACGAAGCTATACTAAGCTATACCAAGCTATATTATCCTATACTAAGCTATACTATCGTATACTAAACTATACTATACTATGTTATACTATCATATACTAAGCTATATTAAGTTATAGTAAGTTATACTAAGCTATACTATACTCTACTAAGCTATACTATCCTATACTAAGATATATTATCCTATACTAAGCTATACTATCCTATACTAAGCTATACTAAGCTATACTAAGCTATAGGGCTATACTCGGCATATACAAATCAAAATTTACTCAAGTTTGAAAAAATAGGTGGCGTATGGACCTATATGGGTCGTATAGGGGTCGTATAGGCCTATATGGGGCGTATAGGCTTCTGCGTATAGGGCTATACTCGGCATATACAAATCAAAATTTGCTCAGGTTTGAAAAAAAGAGGTGGCGTATAGACCTATATGGGTCGTATAGGTCTATACGGGGTCGTATAGGCCTATACGGGGTCGTATAGGCCTATACGGGGTCGTATAGGCCTATATGGGGCGTATATGGCTATACTAGGCATATACAAATCAAAATTTATTCAAGTTTGAAAAAAAGAGGTGGCGTATAGACCTATATGGGTCGTATAGGTCTATACGGGGTCGTATAGACCTATATGGGATGTATAGGCTCAGCCGCCAGACCAGAACTGACACTTGCATGTCTGTTTTTTAAGGTTAGGGGCTATACGCCCCGTATTGGCCTATACGAGACGTATAGCCTTGACGGCGTGTTCAAATAGCAAAATTATGTGTCCCATTAGAATTTCCCTTTGTAAATCTAATTAAAAGATTTGATATTTAACTAATTAGCCGATTCTTCACGTTTTCAAGATATTGATACATTTGGTTCTCATAGCTATATTAAACATGGCTTAATATATTTTGAAGTTTTGTTAAGTAGCTCATACTTCAAAGTATAATTGTTTCAAATATAACAAAATTAAAATTATATTTTCAGTTTAGAATATAAAAAAAATGTGGATTAAAACAAATATGTGGTTCACCAAATATTTTTAAATAAATTTTAATTTTTCAAAATAATTGGAATTAGAAAGTTGGGGTGTTCATCGGTTCGGTTTTCGATTTGTTAGACGGGACGGCCTCTCATCCTCATCGATTGTGTGCCCACACATCGACCTCAACATCCTTATCTTTGCTACTTCCAACTTTCCCGCTTGTTTCTTCTTGACCGGCCAACAATCAATTCCATATAGCATAGTCGGTCTAACAACGACCCTATAAAATTACCCTTTATTTTTTTTCTATGGAAACCTTTTGTCACACAGGATGCATGTGGCCGCTCTCCACTTTTATCATCCTGCTTGAACGCGGTATGCTACATCACAATCAATGTTCTCATCACCCTGTACGAGCAATCCTAGGTATTTGAACTTGGTTATTTGCGGTAAAACTTGGCCTCCTATTGCTATCTGCGTGTCCTCCCTAGTGTTGGCACCGCTGAAATTACAGCACATGTACTCGGTTTTAGATCTACTTATGCGGAAGTCGCTGCTCTCCAGGGCTGCTTGCCACTCTTCCAATCTCTCATTCAGGTCCTACTTGTTTTCCACCACTAACACGATGTCATCTGCAAAGAGCATTCACCAAAGGATGGCCTCCTGGATCGACTTCGACAATTCATCCAATACTAATACAAACAGAAACGGACTCAACGCTCATCCTTGGTGGAGTGACACCTCCATAAAGAAAAAATCAATATCCCCCACTGGCGCCCGAACACTTGTCATAGCACAATCGTACGTATCCCTAATTAGCTCTATATACTTCATTACTTCCTAGGAATCCCTCTCCTCTCTAAAGTATCACAGATCACCCGACGAGGCACATTATCGTATGCTTTTTCGAGGTGGATAAACACCATATGTAAGTCTCGCTTCCTGTCTTTATATTTTTCCATCATCATCCTAAGAATGTGTATCGCCTCCTTAGTTGACCTCCCTAGCATGAAACAAACTTGGTTTATCGTAACCTGAGTCTCTCTTCTCATCCTCGCCTCGATCACCCTTTTCCATAGCTTCATCATATGACTCAAAAGTTTGATCCTCCTGTAGTTGCCACAACATCGGGCATCGTCTTTGTTGTTGTATATGGGTAATAAAACACTACTCCTCTACTTGTCCGGTAGCTTACCATTTTTTGCTACAACATTAAACAAATTTGTCAGCCACCTAACTCCTTCCTACGCCAATTATTTCCACGCCTGGAATGTTGTCTGGGCCCACCGCTTTCGCCCTATGGTGATCTTACAACAGTAACAATAGCCCCTTAGCTGTCGTTGGCCGGTGTCGTCCTCTCTGTCATCTTGGTGTTTTGTATCACTTTTGAACAAATCGTGGAAGTAGGTTTGCCATCTATTCTTGATATCCTTCTCCTTCATCAAAACCCGTCCATCCTCGCTCTTTACGAATTTCACAACTCCTAGATCATGTCTCCTCCTCTCCCTAGATTTAGCAATCTTAAACTATGTCATACTCTCCCTCTTTAGTCTCCAAGAGCTTACACAAGTCACCATATGTAGTTTTCTTAGCTTCAGCCACCGCCTCCTTTGCCTCTCTCTTGGCCTCTTTATACATCTCCTTCAATGTTGTTCTCGCCACTTCATCATTGCAACTTATGAGCTCCCTAAAGCACTCTTGCTTGACCCTTACATTGTCTTGCACCATTTCACACCACCACCAGGATTCCTTATGTCCGCTGGCCTTTCCTTTGTGGACCCGATGGTCTCCTTCTATACTTGTGTGATAATGTTCGCCATATCCTCCCACATGTGGTTTGTGTCTCCACTCCGTGCAACCAGTAGTGGTGTTTAAATTCAGATATCTAAAATTTTCGGATAGTTGATTTGACTATCCGAATACGAAATTTCGGGTATAGATTCGGATAGTGAAGCGGATATCCGAAACAATTAAAAATATATATAAATATAATATTTTTAACGTGTAAAAAGATAAAAAAAAATATTTAAAAACATATATATAAATATAATATCTCGGGTTTAAATTTAGATTTTTTTTAAATTATAAAAGCAACTAAAAAAATATGTAAATATAATATTTATATCCGAATTTTCGGATAATTTGGGTCAAGAATTTTGGGTTTTTCATTTGGATATTCGGATAGGAATTTCATTTTCTCATATACTAGATTCTCTCTTACGGCTATCTTTGTCACCAACGGGCGATGTTATGCCACCACAGTCTCTCTTGGGATGACCTTACAGTCCAGCCACCTGCTACGGTCCACTCATTGCATATAAAAGTAATCAATCTGTGTATTCCACCCACAACGGCTAAACGTGACCAAGTGTGTGTCCCTTTTAAAAAAAACGAGTTTACAATACCTAGGTCATGAGTCATCGCAAAGTCAGAAGATCACCACCATTGTCTTTTCTTACCCCATATCTTAAACCCCTATGTACTAGGGGATAACCATCATTATCCTTACTAACGTGTCCATTGAAATCATCTCTTAGACTATGTGTAATGGGGGCGTGATCCACCCGGCCCTTTCATGGGAGTGGAACATCGGCCCCTAGGGAGTGGAACATCGGCTCCTAGGGCGTGGATGGGGGGGTGTATTCACGAGCCTTGGGGGCTTGCTTATGTGTGTGTGTGTTATGTATATATATGTGTGTATATAATTGTGTGTAGATAGTGCAACCACTACGCACCTTAGTAATTTGGTTTAGTGACCATGTTGATGTGGTGGTGACGTGGCGCACGTGAATGTGAAACCACTACGGATGGCCTTATACAGATTTTCTCATCTCTTGGTAAAAATATAAAAACATCATCTAGACAGTTTCAAAAATCCTTTTCTCTCATTCCCCTAACCCTACTTGTGGTGCGTACGCGACGACTATAGCCACTACTTTCTCTCCTACAACTATCCTTATCAACAAAATCCTATCATTGCACCTTCTCATTTACACTACATTATCTTTCACTTCCTTAGCAACCAAAATACCCACCCCATTCTTTGTACCATCTCACCCTGAATACCACAACTTATACCCATTGTACTCGGCTCGTCATTTCCCCTTCCACAGGGTCTCCTGAAAACATGCTACTTGTACCCTACATTTTCTAAGCACATTAACTAGCTCTGATAGCTTGGTAGTAAGAGTTCATACATTCCAAGACGCTACCCACAGACTACACCCCCCCCCCCTCTTTTTTCCCCCCTACCTACATCCCTCATCCCCGAACATGATCTCAAGGCATCATCATGATTCCTCCTGTCTATCATAACAGTAACTCACACTCTAAATATACTAAAACTAGAGTCCAACACCCAATCACTCAAACCGTCAGGCCGTACGATCAACTAGAAAATACAAGGATAACACTTACAGACTTATAACCAGTCCTAAAGTAAATATAACTTAGAAAAAAGCGATTACTTGAGTAGTTTAGTTAAAAAAAACACTTATAGTGCGGGTTTGATGTTTAGGTGTAATTGTTGGATGAAAGTTCCGACCGGAACTTCCAACCGGAAGTTTGTCGTTTGTTTTTTAGAAAGCTAGTTTTGTTAGTTAGCTTTCCTTCATATATATAATCAAACTTGTACCATTACTTTAGTTTATCAATCAATTCAGAAAATTCTCCCAATTACTCTCTCTCTCTCAGTTTTTATTTTCTCTCAATCAACAGTAATGCTTACAACGATGTAGTTTTGTCTCGTCGGAAAACGTCTATTTACATGAAAAAATAATGAAAACGGGTTGGGATATGTCTGATTTCTAGAGTGTCACACCCCGCCTAGGGCGGAAACACGAGGTGTAGCGATCCATGGTGTTCATAGCCTTTGATTTCAACAAACAACTTCTAATGCATTCATAATCAAATGTTTCAAGTTGTTACAAGAAAACATAAATTGTTTCCATATAGTTGTTACATGTCAAAGGCATCGTACTTAAATTTCAAAGTATATGGTCTTTCATACAACAAGGTTGTCGGCTATGACTTAGATGTCCCTAGGTTATTCCGGGATGTCTCCCAATTGCTGTTCTACGTGCGTGCATGCCCATGCACCATGATTCTAGTTACCTGAGAAATACATGCTAAAATGTCAACATAAATTTGGTGAGTTCACAGGTTTAAGTAAGTAGAAAAATATGTTTCCTTCGGACTACGAGATTTCCCAGTATGTTTAGTATTGTTAATCAAACAATACTTATGTATGTGCGTCGTTACCATGAGCTACCATAACCGACACTTGACGTTGTAAGTTGATGTACCCATCACTTGACTGAGTAACTGATGTGCCCCGCCCAATGTTCTGTCATGAAACATTGTAAGTATGTGTATGGACAGTATGCACCCGCTTTGACCTCTAGTCAAGGTTAGCGCAACTAACCACGGGTGGGGGTGTCAACCCAAATAGATCAATTCATGCATTCCACGTCTAAACTAGCTAACGGTTATAGTATTCCCGGGGACTTAGTATAACGGTAAGTACTCATGCAATAATCAGTTTATGTACTCGTATCCAAATATGAGCTATGTATTCTCCCCCGTATGTTTAAAAATCATTTAAATCATAGTAAAAGTGGGGCCGTGAAGACTCACCGTATCCAAGATGTGGCGAGTGATGATGTATGCAGTAAGTCCAACAAGTATCCGACCTATTCGTGCCCTAAATTATTTAAGACACCTTAGGTCCTATGTAGTTGTTTAAGTGTGGATTGGTCACATGGCCAATACCCTGAAGTCTCGACCATTGCCTTGTAATAATCTACAAGGGTCCGACCCTATCGCCGTTGGTGATATAACTTGTCGTTCAAGTTGTTATATTTATTAAAGTCCATTTAAGAAATATTATGGTTCGGTCTCGTAGTTGTCAATATTTCGTTGTCGGTTTAAGTCATTCATTATGATAATAAATATAATATATATATATATATATTATAAAATAGTTATATAAAAGTCATAAAATAATAATTATATTATTTTATTGTTTGAACTTATTTCAATTACTTTTATCTATATGTGTATCTATAAAATCATCCCATTGTTAATTTTAATAAAAATTTATATATATATATATATGTAATGTATGTTAATTTTATAAGATTATTTATAAAATCTTCTATTTCCATTTTCCCTTATAATACTAATGAAACAAATTTATTATTATATGGTATTTTTATCTAACTAGTATTTTTACTTAGTATATTCATATACCTTTATAAAATAATTTATATAATATTACATTCATTAGTCTCTTGCATTAATAACCATAATAAAATAAATTATTATTTATTTATGTTATTAAATGTTATACCTTAATATATAATGATTAATAATAATCATTAATCTAAAATAAAACCCGTCTTTTATATGATAAAAGCTCGTTATTTAAAATATGAATCACGGTTATAACCTGTTATATCATCAACTACGAAATGATAAAAAACATTAATCGAAAGCTCACGTAATTTGTCGGGGGAAGGTGACGGAGTTTACGCGAGTCCCGGTTCCTCCTCGTGACGTCCCGTATCACCCGGTTAACTCCCGAAATATCCCGTATCACCCGGTTAGCCCCCGTAATAATCCGTATCACCCGATTAACTCCCGAAATAACTCGTAAACTTCGTGTAATCATAACCCGGTGCTTGTAGGTGAGAAACGAAGGTCCGAAAGAGCCGGTTTTTATCCCGAAAGAACCCGTAAAGGGTGGTGGGGCTGTTACGGTTGGAAGCGGTGTACGGCGGTGGTCGTAGGAGTGGTGTAGGGCTGCTGTTTGAAGTTTTCGGGCCTGAGGTGGGTCTGGGGAGGGACTGTGGTGGCTGGAACGGGTGGTGGAGGGGTGGTGGCTGCTGTCGTGAACCTCAAGGGGGGAAAGGGATGTGATGGTGGTGCTTTGCTGTTGTCGTGGAGGGCTGAAGAGGAGAGGTGGTGGTGTTGCTGTGGCCGAAAACCACCAAGGGAAAGAGGGAGGTGGTGGTGTTGTTGTTGCTTGTCGAAGAGATGGAGCTCGGTGGTGGTGGTTCACGCTAGTAGGGTGGTGTTTTAGGGTGGTGTTTTAGGGTGGTGATAAGTGGTGTTGTGGGTTTGTTGTGGCTGCCGAGAGGAACAAGAGGGTGAAGGGTGGTTTCGGTGGTGGTGGTTTGGCTTATGACCGAGAAAGAGAGGGAGAAATGAGTGAGAGTGTGAGCTTGTGTGGTGTTAATTTGCTTCATGTATGCATGTATATATAAGCTTCATGTGGGTTATTACACAACAATTTATATGTCTCTCTTGAGACAATATTGTCTCCAATTTGGAAACAAGAGACAAAGCCAAAGAGAACAAAAGGTATCTCTTCCTTTTCTCGGCCGAGAGGGGTGAAGTCCAAGGGGGGAGGGGGGTAGGGTAGGGTAGGTAGGTTGAGGTGTTACCCGCTAGTTACTAGTTCGGTAAAATACTCGTGTGTCGTTATTTCCATTCGTTGTTACGTGTCGGGTTTAGGTCGGATAAAAATATATAGGTTTAGTAACTCGGATAAAATACGTATCCAACATATGTTTAAATTTATAATTTCATTCAAGTGGGTATTCTCTACTATATAAAAAAAATATAAAGAGAACGTTTCGAGATGTTTAAATATTATTTTTAATTTATCACCAACGCGATATGAGGTTCGTTGTGTGTCGGAAAATTTTAATATTTCCCGTGTAGTTGAGTGTTAGTTGGACTTTACTGGATCGAGTTAGACCTAATTAATTAAAATTAGTCTAACATTCGTAGTCTCGTGTAATAATTACGTGGTAAAATTACCGGTTGTCACATAGAGCCAAACCACCGTCAGAATATATGTCGAAGCTTGCTATTGTATTTCAGGAGCCAAAGAACAAAAATTCCGAAATCCGGCAAGTGAGACGGCGACGCGTAGGCGCGTGTTTGTATTGTTCAACTGCGGATCTTGATGGGTTTGGCTCGCAGTTCGCCTTTGTTGTTGTAGTCACCGACGATGACGTCCCACACTCAACGTTTAGGCCCTGAGCTTGGACTTTGTTTTTCCTGCAAAACAGAAAACCGAAAAAAAGGGACGAAGGCGATGTCCGACGGTTGGTGGTGCTAGGCCGCTAGCCTATGGTGGTGATAGTTTAGTGTCACGTACTCACCGTTCAAGCACCACTCACGTATGGACGGCGTAGTGTGAGCCTGAGCTGAGGTGGCACTCTCCCCCCTCACTTTTCACGGAATATAACGCATGGCCTTAGTAAAGTGGACACGAAGACAAAACCTAATTCATAACCGATCGACATTCAACGCGACAGCCTTTCTAGTCCACTGGTCAGACCAGTTTTAAATACCAGGTGAGGTTATATATAATTTAAATTTTATATATATGACTAAATGAAAACAAAATATGAAACTATTTTATCCTTTATTGTAACAAAATACTAAGATTGAAATAAACAAAATATAGAATCTGAAGTATTAAAAATCATAAATCAGTATATATGGTTTTGTAGTAGTTTGGGGATGAAGAAAGGGGGTGTTTGGGATGGGTTTTATGATTTATAATATTTGTTTTTTATTTTTTTTAATGTTAGGGGTATTTTGGTCATTTTACACTCACTTAACGGATAAAATTAACGGACATCCAACCCAGGGGCCATGAGTGTTACAATCATGCAAACTATTGGGCCAATCTTGTAGTTTCCCATTCCTAGGGGTCAAAAGTGAAATCTGGGTAAACCACAGGGGCCATCCTTGTAATTAATTCAATAAAAAAATTTTGAAATCCGCTCCAACCACGAGGTTTGGTTGGTCTGTTCAATCGCTTCAAATTAAAGTGGTTCAAATAGACTCAACTAAACCGGTTATGTAGTTGGTTCTCGGTTCAATATGGTTCTAAAAACTATGGACAAATCTAAAAGCACCGAGCAGATAGATGGACGTGATAAGTAACATATAATCTGAAACATCGTTAGTGCAGGTTGAATCTGATGGGTTTGGGTTTACCCGCAAAATTTGAATAAATTGTATTATGGACTTGGATGCATTCTTTGAGTGAAATGAACGTAAAAAGTTTTCTTTAACTTGTTTAACAAAGTGCAATTGACCTGTTTAAAAAGTAAGAAATATGAAAATGAAACGGAATTGTGAAGTTAAAAAATATTTATTTCAGCTTAATAATTATGAAAATCCGAGTTTATGTCAAAACTATTTTTTTTTAGATTGAAATATTGAATAGACTATTCAAATATATAATAATTTGACTCTTTTAATTATGAACGAATTATAGTATAGCAATTAACCGAAAACCATCCTCGTCTCAGGATTGCACAAAGAGTGGAAAAACAAGCGGGCCGAGTGGGATTGTGTAACTGATCAAAATAGGTTGGGTTATAGTCAGGGTCGCCCTAAAGAATTCTTGAAAATTCGTGGGTCCAGGGCGAGTAGAAAAAAAAGTTCTTTATAATATAAACTCAATAACTCGTATATATCTATACTATATAATAAATAAAGGTTTTACATGTCACGTGTCGCCTCCACATTCATTCTTTTCGTTTTTTTCTCCCTTCTCTCTCTTATTAATTACACCACTATCCAATAATAATAATAATAATAATAATAATAATATATTTATATTAATAAATCTTCTGACATATTTTGACGAGTGTATGTATTAACAGATTATATTGTATTTCATAGTTTTATTCAACTTGAATAATATACGAATTTTAAAAAAAATAAATCTGTTATTACTTAATATATAATATTATATTTATTTCAGCTTAATAATTATGAAAATCCGAGTTTATGTCAAAACTATTTTTTTTTAGATTGAAATATTGAATAGACTATTCAAATATATGATAATTTGACTCTTTTAATTATGAACGAATTATAGTATAGCAATTAACCGAAAACCATCCTCGTCTCAGGATTGCACAAAGAGTGGAAAAACAAGCGGGCCGAGTGGGATTGTGTAACTGATCAAAATAGGTTGGGTTATAGTCAGGGTCGCCCTAAAGAATTCTTAAAAATTCGTGGGTCCAGGGCGAGTAGAAAAAAAAGTTCTTTATAATATAAACTCAATAACTCGTATATATCTATACTATATAATAAATAAAGGTTTTACATGCCACGTGTCGCCTCCACATTCATTCTTTTCGTTTTTTTCTCGCTTCTCTCTCTTATTAATTACACTACTATCCAATAATAATAATATATTTATATTAATAAATCTTCTGACATATTTTGACGAGTGTATGTATTAACAGATTATATTGTATTTCACAGTTTTATTCAACTTGTGTAAAATACAAAATTTTAAAAAAATAAACCTGTTATTACTTAATATATAATATTATATTTATTTAATCCGTGTAATACACGGGATTTTAACCTAATTTTTTTAATATATATATATATATATATATATATATCCATATTCTAGTAAAAGACTAAATGTTTTGCCACTTGACATCACCACAATCATTCTCAACTCTCTTTTCCCCCAAAATCACACTTAGGTCGACCGGTATACCCGGGTATATCACCGCGTGATCCAACGTGTCACCCGAATCACGGCGTGATTCACCAAGCTACACCGCCCCCTTGTTTTAAACATCACGCCGTGATGTGTAGGCGTGATATATTTCACGTGAGAAATGGCAATTCTTTGTCTTCAATGACCGTTAAACGGTAACATATATTACCGTTGTAATATATTTAATTTAAATAAATAATAATTTTTATTATTACTCACTATAAATAAATCAATTTTACTCCATAATATTCACTCTTCTACTCAATAATCTTCTAATTTTCTACTCTTCTATTCAATTTTCTAAAATGTCTTCATTATCAAGCGAGGAAGCCCCGGGTAATGGCGTTCGGAGCTATGGCATCGGCGGCGGTTAGGTGGTGGCAAGAGGCGGAATCGTTTTCAAGACCATTAAAACGAAGCGAACGTCTCAACCGTGACCGGGCGGCGGCTAACACACTATTACTCAAAGATTACTTTGACGAAGGTTGTTTACGAAAGGCCGGCTCGATCTTGGTCTCAAATCAAAATCCGGAACATTATGTATGCTTGTGTGATTTTGCATAATATGATTTTAGAGGATCAAGGAGCGACAATTTGTCAATACAACCCAAATGAGGATGAGGTTACGTACGAAGAAATTGATGAAGATCAAAAGCGAGTAAACCTTCAAGAAATACGCAATCGAGAAATTCATAACGCACTAAAGGCGGACTTGATTGAGTATGTTTACGAAAAATCAAATCATTAGTAATGTTATTTTTTTTTTATTAATGTAATTTTTTTAATTATTAATGTAATTTTTTTTAATTATTAATGTAATTTTTTTATTATTATTGAATATTATTTATTATGTTTTATTTTATTTAAATAAAAATTAAAAAATAAACATTAAATTATCACACCACCATAATCACATGGGTATACCCTTGCCATATGATGGGTGATGTGATTTTCCAGAATCTGACGTGGCGTCATGTGGCGTGCACTTTATTATCACATCACACCATAATCACATGGGTATACCCCATGCTCTTACATCATCTATTTAATCTTTCCATATTTAGCTCATTTTTTAAAAAAATTACTTAAATAAACATTTTACCAAATCAATTCACCATTATTACAACTGACTCATATTTTTTTTAAATTATCATAAAAACTGTATACTTAAAAAAATCAAGAATTAAAAAATAGGAGATTTAAAAAAAACGAGTTTTTAAAGTTTTATTATTAAAAAGTGAGTTTTTAAAATTTCATTATTAAGAAAACAAAGTTTTAATTTTACATATAAAATTTGAAAATACTCTTTGTATTTTAAATAAATATTAGAAGGAGGTTCTGCGCGTTGCGGCTTCTGAGTGATAGTGCTAGCTTTTATCCACGTGTTAAACCACGAAATAAATTAACGTCATCGAAAACTTATAAAATAAAGTAAAAAACTCTAGGTAAACTCACCATGCGCAAAAAGAGCATATAAGATTTATGTATATAAATTAAAACGTAAGAAAAAAATGGCATTAAAGACTTTAAAACCATGAAAGGAGTGTGGCTGTGGGTTTTGAATCCGGGTCGTATGCTTCAATGTAAATCACAAACACCACTACATCAAAGCCATCTTTTGTTTAGCATTTTTAAATCCCTATTCTAAAAAAGACTAAATTTTTCGTATACAAGGCTATATTTTAAAAAAAAAAAAATTTAATTACAACTTAAATATTTGTAAATTTGTTACAACATAAAGTTTAAAGTTTCTACAAAGATAATGATAGAGTTTCAAGAAATTAATAAAATGGAGAAACAACGTATGCAAGTAAATCGTTGACCAATTTGATTATCTTCGATTTCTTTGACTCCCTCCTAGCTTCAATCAGGTTTGCACCGTCTGTGAGCTTTATTTCGATCGGTTTTGGCTATTTTGTGTTTTTTCCAGTCATTGAGAAAAAGAAATTTCATTCTTTGTTGCATTTAGTGGGTGTTAATATTTTTTGCATTTCAATTCGGTTTTGGTATTGAAATTACGAAACACTTAAGAGTATATGGCGATATTTAATTTCGTTAGGTTGTGTTCTTCATCTTTATGTTCTAATATTTAGGTTGTGTTCATTTTTGTGTTTTAAGACACTCCTGTTGCACATTTGAGTTCTGGTGTTGCAGAATTTTAATCAATTATTATGCTTATAGAGCTGCAATCGTTGATTAGGAACTGTCATTTTTTAAGTATGTTTTATGAATCAAATTCCTTAGATCAAGAAAATCACAGGTAAAATTCAAGACTTTTTTTCATTGTATAAAGATTCAAGATTTTTTTATTCTACTGATGTTTTTGTATGTTTATATGGTGTTATGTCAAGACCATAGTTTTAATTTTTATTTTTATGTATAAAATGTATAAGTTTATGATTATGTCTAGAAAACAAAACACATTAATCTTTGTTTTATTGATTTTTTTTATCTAGATATAATTTCTTTTTTATTTATGTTATGATGAACAAAATATTGTACAATAAACGGATGTTCTTCTTTAGAAATTACATTTGTAACAACACAATATAAAAAAAGGTGTTTCTATTGATAGAATCCATTTTGTCTCTACTTCTCTTGGTGAAGCGTATTTTTTAAAAATTCTTTTAATCAAAGTTAAAGGTCTAGGATCATTTGAAAAAATTCGCACAATTAAATGACGTATATTACCTATCTTTAGAGACGCATGTTATTCTCTTGGACTATTAATCTTTGATAAACTATTAATATGGAATAGTTATCAATACCACGTCAGATATTGTATACAATGAAGTATTTTTAAATTTGAAATTATAATTGTAAGGTTTCATTTGACATGTAATTTAATTTATTGTAAAAATAACACCACTTTTGAAATATACTTTTTTTTTTACATATTTTGATTACTCTCATCTATATAATCTGAACATTTAACAAAGTGGAAAAGTTACCAATACAATATCAAATTTGTATAAAAACTGTGTTAAGATATTTATCAATATAATCTTAACGTTTCATCCCGTGTAACACACATGTTTAAAGCTAGTATATATATATATATATATATATATATATATATATATATAGGGGGAAGTTCAAATAAGAAGTAGTTTTTCACTAAAAAATCTAAGAAATGACAAAAACCTTAAGAAACGATATCAAACGAACTCCGATTGAGCTCATTTCAGCGGCGTTGGAACCATCTCGTCGAACTCCACCATCTTAGTTTTTAGGGTTTAACTTTTAAGGTTTAGATTTTATGTTTGAATTTTAGGGTTTTAGCCTTATGGTTTAGTCTTAGGGCTTAGCTTTTAGGGTTTAGATTTTATGGTTTAGGTTTTTTTAGGGGGCAGGGATGGGGGGTTTAAGTTTTTAAGGGTGGGTGTGGGTGGGGGTGGGTTTAGGTTTTTGGGGTGGTGGGGTTTAGGTATTTTGGGGGTAGGGTGGTGGTTTTAGGCTTTTCGGGGTGGGGTTGGAGGGGGTTTAGGTTTTTTGGTCCGGATTAGTGTTCGATGATACGGTTCCAACGTCACTCGAATGAGCTCAATCGGAGTTCGTTTGACCCACTTCTTAGGATTTCTTAGCGAAAAATCACTTCTTAGTGGAACCGTCCCCTATATATATATATATATATATATATATATATATATATATATATATATAAATCAAAAAACTACTTAGTAAAGGTAAAAAAAAATCATAACTCAAAATATAAATCAAAAACTAAAAAACTGGTTTGGAGACCATGTTTCCCACGTCGTACTCGTTAAAAAAAAAACTCGAAAAAATAGTGGGGTTAGCTTTTGGGTTTAGTTTAGCTTTTAAGTTAGATTTTTTGATAGGTGGGTGGGGGTTTAGGTTTTTGGAGGAGTTTTTTGGTTTTCTTATGAAAATGAGTTTTCTCATTAACTCAACCCTATAAATATATATATAGGAGATGGTTTAACTAAGAAGTCTTATTAGGCTAAGAAAGCTAAGAAACAATCCCATCTTGACATGTGGCAATCTCCTTAATTTATGAGGAAGGGTATTTTTAGTAGTAAAGGAGCAATCTTCAAACTCAAATCCACATAGGGCTTGTTCCAAAAATTCAGAACCTGAGGAGTAAACATGTGCCCCTCACCTGCATAATGACAAATCGCCACAATCACCACCACCAGTAACAACAGTGAAAGTAGAAATCCTCCCGTCTTCATCCTCACTCACCGCTTCAATCCTCATCATAAATCCATCCATCCATCAGCTCTTATCTCTTCTCCTCTCTCCTCATCACGATGACGATGGACACAATCAACTCCATGCTGAATTGGATCGTATCGCCGGCAAGTCTGGTCATGCTAGCCTTCTCATGGCCGACGCTCGCTTTCATCAACACATGCGAGAAGATTTACCACTCCTTCTTCGTTGAAGATATCGGCTGCAAAGTTGCGGCAAAATCATCGAATATTTACACTTACACGATTGTAATAGACACGTTGTGTAGAATTAGTCAGATAACGCGTGCACACGATGTGTTCGCTGAAATGCTTGACCAAGGAATCGTGCACACGATGTGTTCGCTGAAATGTTTGAAGAGATTTCAAGGATTGATCATGATGTAATTGAGACCGGTGATGTATCAGATATCAATCCTGTTAAAGGTTTGTTATTATGTTATCTGATGTAAAATTCCACATTTCGTTTATAGTTTAGGGAATCTTATTGATTTTGCAATTTATTTAGGGTTGAAGACCATGAAACCAAGTTATTATTTTCATATTAGTTTGAGTCATAATAAGTGGATATAACATTTCGTAGCTTTAATTACTTGAATATCTAATATTTTTTATGATTTGAATTTTTCATGCATCAAGGCCCATTTTTAATATACAACCCTTTTACAAGTGTGTTAACCCTTTTAAAAGGTTTGTTATCATGTTCTGCCAACATGTCGAAGACACTTGTTGGAACGGAGCTGTACACAATCAACAATTTAGACAACTAATTCATGCAAATTTCTGATCCGAATGGACTCAAGTCAACTGGATTGCTTTGTTTTTCTCAAGAAGATGCTGAAGCATTTCTAGACGAGCTGCTCAGGTAGATTTGTCTGTTTGTTTGTGCTAGATTTTTATTATTTTTCTAAATGTTTTTATTTTTTCTGAATGTGTTTAATTTAACCAAAGAGATAATTTATTGTTATACAACACACAAATTTCAGCACACAAAGCACACAAATTCAGCACAAAAAAATGCTCATTTTTGTGCTGTTTTTGCTTATTATAATATTGTTTTGTACATTTTATTTATCACATGTGCTGATTTTTTGCGCTAATTATTGTGCTGGTTTGTCTTGTTTTCATTATTTGTGCTGGTTTGTCTTGTTCTCATTATTTGTGTTGATTTGTTTTTTAAATCACATTGTTGTTGTGCTAGTTTGTTTATGTTGGTTGTGCTAGTAATTGTGCAGGTTTGCTGTTTTTGTGTTGGTTTGCTGTCTTTGTGCTAGTTGGATATTTTTGTTGTGCTAGTTTGCTATTTTAGTGTTTGTTTATTTGTGCTGGTTTGATTTTCTATAAAACAGCACAATTTATGTAAAACAACACAATTTATGTAAAATAGCACAATTTTATATAGTGTCCATTTTTTTTACAAAAAATATAGCAATACTATACTCGAATTAAAGGTAAAAAAACGCTCAATTTTATGGTATAAATTTTTAAAAAAAATAAGGTCGTATGAAAAAGTTATGTACGTTTAAAAAAAATGGGAGAATTCGAAAAAAATCAATAATTGTGGGTTTTTCAAAAATGTCCCTCCAATCCTTATTTTTCCTACACTTAAATCTCAACCCTTAATCATGCAAGTGGATGGGTGAGATTGCTTCTTAGCCAAATTGCAATTCTTAGGGGAACCTCCCCTATATATATATATATATATATATATATATATATATATATGATTTTAAAAATATCAGGCCCTTTGGAAGAGTGGGTCATGGACGGTCGTCCACCTTGTCCCTCCCCCGGGCTATAGCGTGTTCACCTGTAATATTGGTTTTTATGACGGCCAGTGATGGTAGTAGAAAGAATTGACATAAGATGTTTTTTATTTGTAGATGTCTAGATTGGACTGAAATCTGAATGGACCCATCAGGCCCTAATAAGCCCATCTTTTGGATTCTAAGACAAAATAAGCCCATTTCTATTTCAAGACCGGGCTTGGACTTAAAAGACATAAAGTGTATTGTTTAGTAATCTTTTACATGTATTCTTTCAACAGGGATGTAAATGAATCGGGTTATTCGTAAACTACTTGAGATTAATTCGTTAAAAAAGCCGTAAGTTTTGCGCACTGAGTTTAATTAAAGAAAAGCTCACAAGCCAAAATAAACATATTACTTCTATTAATATAATAATAGTTATATAATAGATATAATATATGTACATTGGTTATATGTAATTATATATTAATTATTAAAATATATAAAAATAATTGTAAATATAAATAAAAACTGATTGAATAATAAATAAACATAAAACTATACCTTGTTAACATTGAGAAAATTATAATTATAAATAAATCCCCTAAAGTCTATAAGTATCGACCCATTACACATATATCATTTAGTGAAAATATATTGACCAACTTTGTCAATTTGGAAGCCAAATCCAACTCGTACACCAAATCACCAAAATTTCAACTTGTTTCGCACCATTTTCCATAATTATGGGTGACTCGTGCATTTGTGATTATCTGAATTCTGTGATAATTCTTTTAAGTTTTACACTTAGAATAAATGTATTTAAAACAAAAGGGAAAAGACAATTTTGCCCTCATGTGCCTTGCACATGACCTGACTTAACGGTGAAATTTAACGCCCGTTAGTCTAAATGACGTAACGTGTAAGGTTTTTTAAACATAAATGATGTTTTCTGTAATTTCATTAGTTAAAGAACGTATTCTAAAAATTTGAGTAATAATTAAAGTACGTAATTTGTAATTTTCTCAGGAATCTATATTGAATTATAGTTTGAGGAAAATATGTTATTATTAGTAATTAAGGATAAAATGATAGACTTTAATAAATAATTTTGTTAATTTGTAATTATTTTAAAATAAAATAATATAATAATATGTTTTAGAGGACGACTTAAGTAATATTTAATACAAGTTTCTTAAAACATACGTAACACATGAGTATTATATTTGATTCATTATCTAAATTTTATCCTTATACTAGTTATTTTTTTTAAGAAAAGAGCATAATACTTGATTCATTATATAAATTTTCATCAAAGTATATATTAAATAATATGACACTTTCCAAGAATAGAAATAATAGTATTTTTGTCAATCATCAACTGAAAGATACAACGACCAAAAACTATGTAGAACGTTTGTTTAAGGAAATTTATATAATAATAAAAATCAAAATGTTCATTTGTTACGATTCCTCGAAAACCACCAAAAACACCTATAATGGTGATTTAGATGAAGAAAAAGATGTTTACTTGAGATGGGTGCATCAAATCCTTTAAATCGAAGCATGCGGGCACCAATTTGGAGTTCTGAAATGTCACTCAAGAGACTCAGGTTCAAACCTTCCATAAATAAACATTTTGATTGTCCATCACTGTTAAAAAAAACTATTTATTAACCTCAATTTTATTATATTAAAGTCATTACCGTTATTTACAATAGGATTATTGGATTTTAATAATATAACATTTTATCAATTGGTCAATAATAATCCCAACTGAGAATATTCTTACCACCAGTCCCTACTTTCAAACTATTTTCTTACATTGGACCCCCGTTAAAAAAAACTTAACGGCGTTAGATTTTATATGACGTGGACATCTGCAGACCGCCGGAAAGTCAAGCAAAGGCGGAACCCTAGCCACAGCCTTCGCCGGGGGGGGTGGTCTGCAAACCCTAGTTTGTCATCGTCTTCACCATTAAACACCACCGTTGTCTCCGTTTGGACTTGCCGGAAAAACGAGACCCGTTAAACACCACCAGAGCCAATGTCAAAACCCACCACGAGACCACTGTTAGTTTGGCTCGACTTTTCGGCGGTTTGCAGATGTCCACGTCATATAAATCTAACGGCGTTAAGTTTTTTTAACGAGTGTGTCCAATGTAAGAAAACTATTTGAAAGTAAGGACCGTGGTAATAATATTCTCAGTTGAGATTATTATTGACATAATTGGTAAAATGTGAGATTATTAAAATCCAATTTCCCTTTACAATACATGTATTTACGTAAAAAAATATTAAAGTAGTATTCATGTGCAAAATTAAAAGGGGATGTTTTTTCTCCAAAAAACAGGAATATTATTTTTATCAAACGTCGACTGAAAACTACATTGATTAAAATAATTCTAGAAAGTAGTAAGTTATTATTAGTTGATCAACTTTTGTTCAAAAGAAAATTAAGTGATCGCACAAGTCTCTATCATTAACTTTGAATCTATTACTTCTTATATTATCTTTATCTCAATTATATATTGCTTCAATAAAAGCTTGAATCTAGTTGAAATGAGATCGAATCAAGCCGGTGTTTATTTAATAAACGAGTTTCACATACCAAACCTGATTAGCCTACAAGTGACGTATCAAACTCTAATTTTATGAGTTTCATTGCCAAAAAGAGGCGGTTAAGACTTAGCCACCCAACCTAATGTGACGTATCTGGTTGGATAAAGGAGGTGATGTATATGAAGGGTAGGCTAAAAGTCAGATGTTTATTTTGAAAATTTTTGATTGAACATGTTTATTTTGGTAATTTTTCCTTAAAAAAATCCTTTTATGTAAGGTTTAACTTTACTGAGTTAAAATTACCACTTTTACATACAGAAAAGATTACGCAATTGACTTGTAAAGTTCATGACGTCATTTGACCATATCTATCGAGACTTGCTTGTACGGTACAATCTATGATGCAAATAGTACAACCATCATTGGGATTGGTGGTCTAATGGTAGAGGAAAATTCTTTAGAAATATCAAGGTTTGAGAAGATAATAGGTTCAAGTCTCACTACCATAGGAATTAAGAAATTTGTTTTTCAAAAAAAAAATAGTACAACCAATAGTGGAGATGAAATTTATGTTGGCGGCTAAACAAGTATCACATATAGTGGTTTTCAAGCTACACTTGTGACAAAAAAAGGGGTTTTAGGTTGGGTCAGAGGGGTTTTTTCACATATAATGGGTTTCCTCCTGAGTGTGGTGGAGATGACCGGGTGAGCTAGTGACCCGTCACTGATCTAAATTGACGTTCATTGACGTTCAAGAAAAAAACAAGTATCACAAAATCTAAGAAATTTACACGAATGAATGGTTTTCAAGTCAATTCAATTCCAGAAACAAAGAACACAGGTACAACTAACGAAGCGTAGAGTACAACTTATCAAACATACTGACACATCCAATTCCCCAATTATTATTCACGATTTATACACCGATAATGAAGGGGTTTAAGATATTAAAACCCAATGTAAGAACCAAACAAACCGGATCTCCGGTTTAAGGGGCTTAAGATATTAAAACCCAATATAAGAACCAAACGAACCGGATCTCCGGTTTAAGGGGTTTAAGATATTAAAACCCAATGTAAGAACCAAACGAACCGGATCTCCGGTTTAAGGGGTTTAAGATATTAAAACCCAATGTAAGAACCAAACGAACCGGATCTCTGGTTTAGGGACTTGAAGGGGATTAAGCGATCAAAAGGCCGAAGGCAATCCTGCCGCGGCTGAAGGGAATAGCCGATGGATTAAACATTACGACAACAAGAGACCACATGCCGCGGCTGAGAGCCTGCCGCGGCTGAAGGTGTGTCACGGCCGAACCTGTACGTTTAATAAGGGACCACCTGCCGAGCCTGCCTACGGTTGAGAATCCTCCTCAGGAAAATCGAGGTTATAAAGATGAAGGCTAGAAGGAAAGAACAAGGACGGAACCAAAATACCCAACCCCAGCCGCGGCTGAGGCCATGCCGCGGCTCAAGGGTGTCACGGCCGAAAGGTTGATTCGTTTGATGTCGGACGACATCTCCCACTCAACACTTAGAAAATATCAAAGAAGTTACGAAGGAAATAATCTCATACCAGAAAATAATACTAAATAGCTAAGATAACGTCTCATTGGGCATAAGAGTCAACTATAAAGACAACACCAATAGGGAAACCTGAACCCAAGATAGAAAGAGGTCAGGTAAGAACCAGTAACACAAAAAGGGAAGTCAGCTAACAAGACAAGATATGTCAGGGACAGAACCTGTACACAAGGAACACGGGTCAACTATATAGACAAAGGTAATTAAACACACCCTGAACTCTCTAAGCACGAAAGAGGAAATAACGGTCATATTAGCAGAAGCAGAGAAAGATGTTTGACTGCAGGCAACCTATAATGGATATTCAGTCCAAACATCTTGACCATGGATACCTTATAAATAGTCCAGTCGATTTCAAAGGTGAGACCCATCATTTTTCACTCACATATTCATAATACCCGAACTTACTTACTTCTCTCTCTCTTTTACCTTCCATTACACACATACTTATTCTCACGCCGGAGGGTGGTCACGAGGAGAAAACTCCTTCTGCTCGTGGCGAGGCTCACGGTGTTTCCTATTTTGCAGTTCACCCTTTCAAGACCCGGAGATCCCGTCCGTTCTTCCAAGCCCAAGTCTAGAAGTTCCAGCTTAACTTATCCATCCAGCACTGCTTCAAGACTTCCGCCTCTAGGTGATAAGTTTTGTAGCAACATTTGGCGCCATCCCGTGCTCTAAAACAACAACAACAAAAAAAAACGATGGGCGAGGGCGAGGAAACTCCTCACATTGAAACCAGAAGTTCTGATGTCCTGTACCCAGACGGTAGCAATGTTACCGGGGGAGAGGGAATCAAGAACCCGAAGAGTCGTCTTAATGATTCTGAAAAACAAAGGACTGACAAGGTAGTCGTTACACCAGAGTTCTTACGACAGATCCTCGCTATGTTACAGGAGGAGGAAAAAGAGCGCCAATTAAAAGAAATCCGAACCCGTCTAGAGTTCGGAGACGACGAGGATGACGACTCACTAAAGAAAAGCGAAGAAGAGAAAGATAAGCTACATAACACTGAGGTTGTGCGTCAGGGGACAATCAAGAGGAAGAAAGATTTCGAAGATGACTACAGCAAACCATACCGACCGTCCACGGCGCGATCAAGATCCAAGTTTATCAACAAAATTGCAGAGTTTACTTTTCCCCCAAAACTAAAAATGCCATCAAACGTGGGGAAATACGATGGTTTGGGTGATCCAGATGACCATCTTGCAGTTTTCATAGGTGCGGCCGAGGTGGAACAATGGTCTATCCCGGTGTGGTGTCACATGTTCATGCAGACGCTGACGGGAGCAGCGAGGGTATGGTTCGACAGTCTCCCAATCGGAGAGATAGGGAGCTTCGAGCAACTGGAAGATAGTTTCTTAAAGAACTTCAGCCAACAAAGAAGGTCCATAAAGGATCCAACAGAGTTGCACAACATTAAAAGGGGTGATGGTGAGTCAGTGGAAGATTTCATTACAAGATTCGTAAGAGAGAGCATGCAAGTCAAAGGAGCTGGAGAAGATATACGTATCTCAGCGTTTATTCATGGTGTTCGAAGCGAGCAGTTGGTGGAAAGATTCCATGAAAGCCGTCCAAAAACGATGGAAGAAATGCTAGAGAGAGCAAAGGCGTTTGTACGAGGAAGAAAAGCGAGCAACCAACTGAAAGACCGCACACAAAAGAAGCCGTTGAATTGGGAAAACTCAAGGAAACAAGGACCACCAAAGATGTGGGATAAACCACATTCTCAACCGTGTTTTCAACAAAGGAACGTGGCGCCATCTCAGTTTTCAACACCACAAGGACACGTCGGCGGACCAACGGTTAGTCTTCCACCATTAACCAAGACACCAAGTGAAATTCTAGCAACCGAGAACGTCAACTTTGTGAAACCTGCACCAATGAGACCAGGCCCTAAGAAGGCCACCGGCAAGTATTGTGAATTTCATAAAGATAGTGGGCACACCACTGATGAGTGTTTCTCCCTGAAAAGACAAATCGAATCAGCAATAAAAACAGGTAAATTGTCACACCTGTTGAAGGAGCTTAACGCAACACCTCAGGCCGGCGGAAAGAGAAAGGAGATCCTAATGGTAAACCAACCATCAAGTAGTGCAGGCGTGAAACGAAATAATGACCACATGGAGCCGTGGATGGAGCAAGAAATCAGTTTCCCTCCGATTAGAGGCGGAGATTTTGCTAGTGGCGCGCTTCATGTAACTGCTGACATTGCCGGTCATCAGGTACGAAGGGTTTATGTTGATACCGGAAGTGCATCCGAAATCATGTATGAACGTTGCTTCATGCAACTAGATGAAGAAGTACAGAAAGCCCTCGTCACACAAGTCCACCAGCTAACAGGCTTTTCCGGAGAAGTAGTGCAGCCGCTGGGCAAAATACAACTTCAGGTGACAATGGGGAACGAAACGGGAAGTCGTACGGTTCCAATGACCTTCCTCATAGTGCGCTCTCAGTCAAGCCACAACGTAATTTTGGGAAGGCCAGGTTTATGTGCACTTGGAGCAGTCATATCTACCGTTCACGCGGCAATAAAATTCCCAACCCCAGACGGTGTGGTAACTCTATTCTCAAGTAAGGAATGTAAAAGCATAAAAGCTATAGCGCCAGATGCTTCAAACAACACAGATGAGCAGCACAATACGATGCTAAAGCAACCCTCAGACATGGTGGGGGGTATTAAGAGATACAGCGGAGCGGATAAGGTAACACGTTTGGACAGAGTAGATGCACCACGAAGATGTAACGGAGTCTAACTCCGAAAGTGCTATAAGTAATCAACACGCAAGGAACCATTGTAATCAATTTTGAAAGAAGGTGTACGCGAACACCAAAGATTGCATTCACATTTGGTTATTTCATACCCATTGTCGTAACCTAAAAGACAACAATACCCAAAAGTCACCTGACCAAGTTCAGGTTGAAAAATAATCCAAGTCTTCCAGCCGCGACTGGAAAGACGAGTCACCTGACCAAGTTCAGGTTGAAAAGTAATCTAAGTCTTCCAGCCGCGACTGGAAAGACGAGTCACCTGACCAAGTTCAGGTTGAAAAATAATCCAAGTCTTCCAGCCGCGACTGGAAAGACGAGTCACCTGACCAAGTTCAGGTTGAAAAGTAATCTAAGTCTTCCAGCCGCGACTGGAAAGACGAGTCACCTGACCAAGTTCAGGTTGAAAAATAATCTAAGTCTTCCAGCCGCGACTGGAAAGACGAGTCATCTGACCAAGTTCAGGTTGAAAAATAATCTAAGTCTTCCAGCCGCGACTGGAAAGACGAGTCACCTGACCAAGTTCAGGTTGAAAAATAATCTAAGTCTTCCAGCCGCGACTGGAAAGACGAGTCACCTGACCAAGTTCAGGTTGAAAAGTAATCTAAGTCTTCCAGCCGCGACTGGACAGACGAGTCACCTGACCAAGTTCAGGTTGAAAAATAATCCAAGTCTTCCAGCCGCGACTGGAAAGACGAGTCACCTGACCAAGTTCAGGTTGAAAAGTAATCTAAGTCTTCCAGCCGCGACTGGAAAGACGAGTCACCTGACCAAGTTCAGGTTGAAAAGTAATCTAAGTCTTCCAGCCGCGACTGGAAAGACGAGTCACCTGACCAAGTTCAGGTTGAAAAATAATCTAAGTCTTCCAGCCGTGACTGGAAAGACGAGTCACCTGACCAAGTTCAGGTTGAAAAATAATCTAAGTCTTCCAGCCGCGACTGGAAAGACGAGTCACCTGACCAAGTTCAGGTTGAAAAGTAATCTAAGTCTTCCAGCCGCGACTGGAAAGACGAGTCACCTGACCAAGTTCAGGTTGAAAAATAATCTAAGTCTTCC
This sequence comes from Smallanthus sonchifolius, assembly GCA_023525975.1. NCBI lineage: Eukaryota > Viridiplantae > Streptophyta > Magnoliopsida > Asterales > Asteraceae > Smallanthus > Smallanthus sonchifolius. The sequence goes on from CM042018.1 coordinate 131,484,721, forward strand.
AGCCGCGACTGGAAAGACGAGTCACCTGACCAAGTTCAGGTTGAAAAATAATCTAAGTCTTCCAGCCGTGACTGGAAAGACGAGTCACCTGACCAAGTTCAGGTTGAAAAATAATCTAAGTCTTCCAGCCGCGACTGGAAAGACGAGTCACCTGACCAAATTCAGGTTGAAAAGTAATCTAAGTCTTCCAGCCGCGACTGGACAGACGAGTCACCTGACCAAGTTCAGGTTGAAAAATAATCTAAGTCTTCCAGCCGCGACTGGAAAGACGAGTCACCTGACCAAGTTCAGGTTGAAAAATAATCTAAGTCTTCCAGCCGTGACTGGACAGACGAGTCAGCTGACCAAGTTCAGCTGAAAAATAATCTAAGTCTTCCGGCCGCGACTGGACAGACGAGTCACCTGACCAAGTTCAGGTTGAAAAGTAATCCAAGTCGTCCAGCCACGACTGGACAGACGAATCAGCTGACCAAGTTCAGTTGAAAAATAATCGAAGTCTTCCAGCCGTGACTGGAAAGACGAGTCACCTGACCAAGTTCAGGTTGAAAAGTAATCTAAGTCTTCCAGCCGCGACGGGACAGACGAATCAGCTGACCAAGTTCAGTTGAAAAATAATCGAAGTCTTCCAGCCGCGACTGGAAAGACGAGTCACCTGACCAAGTTCAGGTTGAAAAGTAATCTAAGTCTTCCAGCCGCGACTGGACAGACGAGTCAGCTGACCAAGTTCAGCTGAAAAATAATCTAAGTCTTCCAGCCGCGACTGAAAGACGAGTCACCTGACCAAGTTCAGGTTGAAAAGTAATCTAAGTCTTCCAGCCGCGACTGGACAGACGAATCAGCTGACCAAGTTCAGCTGAAAAATAATCTAAGTCTTCCGGCCGCGACTGGACAGACGAGTCATCTGAACAAAATAACCTAAGTCTTTCGGTCGTGACTGGACAGACGAGTTAGCTGACCAAGTTCAGCTAAAAAAAAAAAAAAAAAAAAAATCATTTAGCACAGACTGGACAGACGAGTCACCTGACCACGTTCAGGTTGAAAAATAATCCAATATCATGGTATGAACACCATAATAATGGACTGGGGGGACATGAAGGGGTTTAAGATATTAAAACCCAATGTAAGAACCAAACAAACCGGATCTCCGGTTTAAGGGGCTTAAGATATTAAAACCCAATATAAGAACCAAACGAACCGGATCTCCGGTTTAAGGGGTTTAAGATATTAAAACCCAATGTAAGAACCAAACGAACCGGATCTCCGGTTTAAGGGGTTTAAGATATTAAAACCCAATGTAAGAACCAAACGAACCGGATCTCTGGTTTAGGGACTTGAAGGGGATTAAGCGATCAAAAGGCCGAAGGCAATCCTGCCGCGGCTGAAGGGAATAGCCGATGGATTAAACATTACGACAACAAGAGACCACATGCCGCGGATGAGAGCCTGCCGCGGCTGAAGGTGTGTCACGGCCGAACCTGTACGTTTAATAAGGGACCACCTGCCGAGCCTGCCTACGGTTGAGAATCCTCCTCAGGAAAATCGAGGTTATAAAGATGAAGGCTAGAAGGAAAGAACAAGGACGGAACCAAAATACCCAACCCCAGCCGCGGCTGAGGCCATGCCGCGGCTCAAGGGTGTCACGGCCGAAAGGTTGATTCGTTTGATGTCGGACGGCATCTCCCACTCAACACTTAGAAAATATCAAAGAAGTTACGAAGGAAATAATCTCATACCAGAAAATAATACTAAATAGCTAAGATAACGTCTCATTGGGCATAAGAGTCAACTATAAAGACAACACCAATAGGGAAACCTGAACCCATGATAGAAAGAGGTCAGGTAAGAACCAGTAACACAAAAAGGGAAGTCAGCTAACAAGACAAGATATGTCAGGGACAGAACCTGTACACAAGGAACACGGGTCAACTATATAGACAAAGGTAATTAAACACACCCTGAACTCTCTAAGCACGAAAGAGGAAATAACGGTCATATTAGCAGAAGCAGAGAAAGATGTTTGACTGCAGGCAACCTATAATGGATATTCAGTCCAAACATCTTGACCATGGATACCTTATAAATAGTCCAGTCGATTTCAAAGGTGAGACCCATCATTTTTCACTCACATATTCATAATACCCGAACTTACTTACTTCTCTCTCTCTTTTACCTTCCATTACACACATACTTATTCTCACGCCGGAGGGTGGTCACGAGGAGAAAACTCCTTCTGCTCGTGGCGAGGCTCACGGTGTTTCCTATTTTGCAGTTCACCCTTTCAAGACCCGGAGATCCCGTCCGTTCTTCCAAGCCCAAGTCTAGAAGTTCCAGCTTAACTTATCCATCCAGCACTGCTTCAAGACTTCCGCCTCTAGGTGATAAGTTTTGTAGCAACAGATAACATAACACGAGCTACAAGTCGAAATACAACACAGGGAAAGGAACGAGTTAAGTTATAGATTAGCCAACATTGTCTCCGTTTATCGGTGCCGGGAACCCACCTCCGTCGGCATCTCCATCGCCGCCGCCTGGGCGGCCATTGGTGGCGGTGTTCCTGATGAAACCAAGGGTTTCCCCTGTTTTGGTGACGAAAGAAGCGATAACACCGGAAACATCTCCGAACACTTGAGCTTTGATCATTCCTCTTTTGATCGACGGCGCCATTGGAGATCGGAATCCGGTGAAAGAGTTGGAAGTAATTGAGGATTGAGTATTGTGTGGTGGGGTTAACGGTTTTTACAGAATCCAAAATATGTTGTTACTTAATTTCAATATTCATGGTTTTGTTGACAAGTTGGTGGGGTAAGTCTCACGCGCATTGTTCGTCGTTGCGGGCCCAAGTTCCGGTAGAAGGGTAGAGTATGACGGCATGAGTGTGTGAAAGCATCTCAGATTGATGCTCTTAAAAACGCCATCCAGTCTTCGATTTTCTCACAACTAAAAACGGCTAAAAACGTCCAAGTTCTGGTTAGGGGTGTCAATCGTATCGGTTTGACGGATTGACGGGTTGAATTATTTAACCTAACCCAACCCAACCCATATATTTATTCGTGTCGTGTCGACCCACTTAAAATCGGGTCGTGTTTCAGGTCGACCCATTTTTGTTTTCATTCATGCATATGAGTAATAACTAGCGACTTAGTAACGATTTAAACAATTAATACTCCAACTCAAATGAAACATTTTTATAATTGGTGTCGTTTTTATCGTTTTTGTTTATTTGTCTTTCATTGAACAAACTTGGGTTTAAACATGTAGCTCGAGATTAAAAGAAACGATTAAAAATTTAGAGAATTGTTAGTTAAAACTAATAAAATAAAATTGTTGTAAGTGAAGAGTTGATAAAATAATTCAAAAGAGAAAATTAGTTACACCTTTAAAAATTAATAGTTAGAGGAAAAATTGTAAATCAAAATACTTAACTTTAAATATTAACACTTTTCTTCTTTAAAATATAAATACTAACTTTTATAAAAACTCTTAACCGGGTCATGTTCAGGTTGATCCACTTTTTAAACGGGTCATATCAACCGACCCAAAAGCTGTATTTTTTCGTGTCAAGTTCGGGCCGTGTTTTGGGTCATGTAAGAAATTGCTGCCCCTAGTTCTGGGTTTGTGTATACGATGTCATTTGGATTTTCTGACAATCGTGATAGTTCACTTTCAGATTGAATTATTTCCATGGTATACACATAATTCAATCGGATAAGAACGAAAATGTGAAAGTATGTTAGGAATTTCGTGTGTCTTACAATGACCAAATTCACATGTATTTAAGGGGTAAACAATTACATTGAAATGTTATGGACGTTTATTGGCTGAAAACTACCACAATCGTCAATCCTTAACTGCCAAGTCATTCGACTCAGCAGAGGCAATTTACTCAGGAGAGGCAATATACTCCGGAGAGGAAAACCTACTCAGGGGGAGTAATCTTTAACCCGGAGTAGTAAACTGATCAGCATGACCAAACTGGTCCCAATAACCATCCTTTAGTAGTTTTTACTTTCAAACTTGGGTTTTTAGTGGTTTTAACCCCAGCCAGGGGCGTTGCCCCTTGGACCCCACAAGGGGCTGTCACATCTAGAACCCGGCTAACCAGGGGCGCTACCCTTGGACCCCCGTTGTTCAGTGGGCTTCGCCCACTTGATACAACAAAGTGTTTTTAGCACTAGGAGTTATAAGATCATGAAACAAATGTGCACTCCAAACTTTTCAACTGTTTTATGTTTCTATATAACTTTTCATTTGGTTACCAAGTAAATCCTAATACACTAAATAGCTCGATAACCATAAAATACCAACACCTATCATCTCTCTCCTTCCTCTCTCACACGCCGGCTGCCATTTCATCAACGTTAACCAAAAATGACTCAAAAAACGCCCATTGGTGATGTTCCAAACAATCTTTGATCTCGTCTATGCTCGAAGTCAACTAGGTTTTTCTTAATAGAACTTGAACTTGATATCGACTCATGAGAAAGTTTGCAAGCTCTATTTCGTATATAATTATTTCTTATATAACTATAACAAGTTCTATATATAATTTTATTTGTTATATAACATATATTTATTAAATAAAAATTATTATATTTATTTAAATAATAAGCTCGTTTACACTCGCGAGCCTAGTAAATTTGATATATTAATATCGGGCTTAGATCCCTTCTACACTTGAATTCGACTAATTTTCTTAATAGAACTTGATCTCGATTCGTGAGAAAGTTTTCAAGCTCTATTTCAGATTGTTTATTATTTGTTTACATATACAATTTATATTTTTCCAGCTACTTGCTGATCTTTATTTTAATGAATGTAGTCGTTCAAAAAAATATATATGTAGGTTCATAAAATTTTTTATAATCTTCATAACTATTTTTGTATATATGTTATTTTTATTAGTATTATTATTGTTTTAATATTTAAAAATACACAAATGACAAACCTATCTCATTCTCGAATGTTCCTTTACAAACCTTTTTCCACCGGCGTTCACTCATTTTCCGCCTACACGTAACCTCATCCAAATATACACATCAAACACTAGTAAACGCAAACCAACTTTTGATCACCACCAAACTCATTAAGGCATAAATTCAATCGATTTTTTTAGAATTATTAGATTTTAATAATCTCATTTTTTACTAATTGGTCAATAATAATCCTAAATCAGAATATTCTTACCAACAGTCACTACTTTCAAACTATTTTCTTACATTGGACCTCCCGTTAAAAAAACTTAACGTCGTTAGATTATATATGACGTGGACATCTGTAAACCGTCGGAAAGTCGAGCCAAGCTAACAGTGATCTCGTGGCGGGTTTTGAAATTGGCTCTGGTGGTGTTTAACTGGTCTCGTTAAACACCATTTTTGTCTCTGTTTGGACTTGCCAGATAGACTAGACCAGTTAAACACCACCAGAACCAATTTTAAAACCTACCACGAGACCACTGCTAGTCTGGCTTGAATTTTCGGCTGTTTGCAGATGTCCACACCATATAAAATCTAACGATGTTAAGTTTTTTTAACGGCATGTCTAATGTAAGAAAATAGTTTTTTTTATTAGTATTATTATTGTTTTAATATTTAAAAATACACAAATGACAAACCTATCCCATTCTCGAATGTTCCTTTACAAACCTTTTTCCACCGGCGTTCACTCATTTTCCTCCTACACATAACCTCATCCAAATATACACATCAAACACTAGTAAACGCAGACCAACTTTTGACCACCACCAAATTCATTAAGGCATAAATTCAATCGAATTTTTTAGGATTATTAGATTTTAATGTAAATTATTTAATTTATATTTATACATAATCGTCTAAATAAAGAGTGTATAACTTTATTAATTCGAGATAACTTATCTATATAATGAATTCAACGTGGTTAGAAGTTTCTTATATTATTTTGATTTTATTAAATCTTTTTTTGTCAAAATGCAAATTTTATAAACAAAAAGGCATTCGTCAATTAACGTGAAACACTAGAATACAAATTTTATTAAATCAACTTTATGTTTTTTTTTAATTTATATCTGTCTAAGAAAATGACTAATTTTAGTTTTTATTTTTATTCAAACTGATTTCCATGCCCACGTGTGGTCGCTGGCCCCAATCCAAAAGACAAGACCTATCATTGGACCACACGGTTTACGAGATAAAGTATGTGCAAAATGATTTAAAAGTTAAAACTTGTTTATCTTACATTTTTTTTAACAGAAAATCTACTGTATTTCTTCTTTTAAATCAAATCAAATAATTCATCCATGTTTATCTTACATTACTATTAGTCTATGATGTTATTTTTTTTAATGATGTTCTATAATAGTTTTCGTTAGGATGTGCGTAATACTAGAGAGAGAGAGGAGGGGGTGTGAGCCACGTGGAGGAGGGGAATCGTTTTAACCCCTCATAGTATCTATACTATATAATAAATAAAAGTTTTGATGGAACACTTGTCACTGTCTGTTCATCGTCAACTTTTTTTTTTCCAGACTCTCTCCTCTATTAATTATACAAATTTATTTAATTGTTTTTGTAAATTTTTGTTTCCTGCATCTCTCTTCTATTAAATAATAATGATTTCTATAATTATTTTTATAAAATGTTTTTCATAAATATGTAATATGTAAATTTTTATTACTAAAATATTAAGTATATATAACATTGCATTTATTCAACCCGTGTAATAAATCGGGTTTCTAAAGTTTAATATGAATTAACATTTATCAGTTAAATAAAAAAATTAATACTCAGCTAAAAAAATATTTTAAAAATTAACTTAACAGAATTTATAACTGTCACGTAATATTTTATTCAACTCGTGTAATATACGTGTTTTTAAAGACATAATTTTTTTATTACTAAGTATATAACATTACATTTATTCAACTCGTGTAATACACGAGATTCTAACCTAGTATATAATATACACTTTTAATTCGTTTAGTTTTCTATTAATTTCATTTTCCTGTGCTAACTTTCGTTTGTTTATTTATTTTTTAAACGAAATGCATGGTTTTCTTTGGTTTTTTTTGCCAACGTTCAGGTATAACTTTTATTAAAAACGGAGTTACGTTAAAATTCGAGGGTTTTTTTTTCGTGCGCTATAGCGAGTCTGCATTTTAACATAAGTTTATACTTTTATCCACCCAAATGAGCCGACTCCGATAACGAACAGACTCCCGTAGCGAAACGCAAGAGGAAAAAAATCTAGTTAATTTTGTGCAAGAAAGAAAATGGTTAAATCTATATGCATTTAAAAAATGAAATGAATACAACCCCGCATCAAAAAATTAACAAATTTGTTAATTTATATAGACAAGATGAGAGGAAAATAACATATTCTTGAAAACTATAATAATTTTTTTAGACATTTAATATTTTATTTATAAAAAAACAAGATGCATATAGAACGATTTTAGTATATATTAAAAATATTAAAATGTTCAGTTTTATAGTATATAAATTTTTTTTAAAGTGATGTAAGTAAACACAATAGTGATTTTTTTCTCTTTCAGCCATCAATACCATACCATCTTAGGGAATGGTTTAATTTAATTAATGATCATATCATTTTCTACACTTATAATTTTTTTATTTTACATTTTATTATTTAAAATATCCTTTTATTTAAGCTTTAATATTAGTGAGTTAAAATTACCAAAAAGATTATGCAATTTACTTAAAAAAAATGATTGGTTTTCAAGTCAATTAAATTCCATAAACGAAGAACACAGGTACAAGTAACGAAGCGTAAGATACAACTGATCAAACATACGAACACAAAAACTTCCTTAATCACACATCCATTTCCCAATAATTATTCACGGATTATACGCTGATAATACAAGCTACAAATCGAAATACAACAGAGGGAAAGGAACTAGTTACGTCATAGATCAGCCACCATTGATTCCGTTTAACGGTACCGGAAATCCACCTCCGCCACCGCCTCCGCCTCCATCGCCGCCGCCAGGGCGACCGTTGTTGGCGGCGGTGTTCCTGATGAAACCAAGGGTTTCCCCTGTTTTGGTGGCGAAAGAAGCGAGAGCACCGAAAACATCTCCGAACACTTGAGCTCTGATCTTTCCTCTTTTGATCGACGGCGCCATTGGTGATCGGAATCGGAGATTGATCGGAATCCGGTGAAAGAGTAGAAAGTAATTGTGAATTGAGTATTCTATGGCGGGGTTGACACTTGACAGGTTTTATAGGCCAGCATATGTTATTAGTTATTACTAAAATAAAGTTAAAATTGATTTATTTTTTATTAATAGCATAAAATATTATAATATTTTTTTATTCTACAACATAAATAAAAGTACTAATAAAGTTATTGAAGTTTTTTATATATAAATATTCAAAGTTTCATTTACAAGTTGGTAGGGTAGTCTCACGCGTATCGTTCGTGGTCGCGGGGCCAAGTTTGTATAGAGGCAACAAGGCGTAGAGTATACGACATCGGTATGTGAATATCGGACCAGGCTCGTTGCTTTATTCGATTTCAGTTTTTAACGAGACGATGTCAAATACTTCACAAACACCTTAGCTTGTTTATATGTTAAAAAATTCGTATAAAACTATACTTTTGTTAGAATAACAAAGTCCCTAAATTCTTTTATAATTTACATATTTCGTTTTATATTATTACTATTATTATTCTATGGCGGGGTTGACACTTGACAGGGTATTTGAGATTAGGACCCCGCAGGGAATGATGGGAGATGTCGCTCTCCTTGAACGTGTTTTCTCCCTTCCGGTTCGAACTGTTAAGAGCATCCCCCCAAGCTGTCGTTTGACATTTGCACAAGCTTTGACAGGTGCCATCCGTAAAGTTGTAGCTTCCCCTGGGACTGTTGAAAACTGGGTCAAACTCTTGCTCTTACCCCGTTGTACCCTTAAGGTGGTTAAGCCGTCTGCCAGGCAGGAGCGAAGGTCGGGTAATCGAAAGTCCTTGCAATGTGATAGTATTTTGCGGGCCTTAGCTATGTGGAAGGAGGGCTCTGGTTTTGAGGTTTTGGTCAATTCCCTCCTCGCCGATAGTGGAGAAGGGGTCGTGCGTGGGGGGGAGGCACACCGGGAGATAGCTGAGGAGGTTAGCCCCAACATCAAGCAATGTCTCAGGAAAGTGAGTGATGGTCACTTTAATGCTGCAGTTAAGGTGTTGTGTTCCAATGGGGTTGCTCCCCGGGGGGAATCTACCATGCAAGCCCTTATCGACAAACATCCCTTCGCGCCGCCCCCGAATCTCCCTTCAACTCCTCTTTCCCAACCTGCGTTATCCGTGGATGAAGACTGCGTCCACAGGTGTGTGAAATCTTTCCCGAAAGGGACATCTTGTGGGCGTGATGGCCTCCGGGCCCAACACCTGTTGGACGCTCTTAGCGGCGAGGGGTCGGCGACTGCCTCGGGACTGCTTACTGCCATCACTGAAGTGGTAAACCTTTGGCTAGGGGGGTTATGTCCTAGGGTGCTCGCGGATTTTGTTGCTTCGGCCCCCCTAACCCCTTTGTTGAAGCCTGATAATGGAATTCGCCCCATTGGTGTGGGGGCAATTTGGAGAAGATTGGTCTCCAAAGTAGCCATGAAGAAAGTAGGGAAAGAAGCTGTTAAGTACTTGGGGGACTATCAATTTGGGGTGGGGGTCCCCAATGGGGCGGAGGCGGTGCTGCACAGCGCAAACAGGTTCCTTAATTCTTTTCATTCAGATGGCTCGCTGGCAATGCTTACGGTTGATTTTTCCAACGCTTTCAACTTAGTTGACCGCTCGGTTTTGCTTCGTGAGGTGCATCGCCAATGCCCCTCCATATTCCCGTGGGTTCAATTTCTGTATGCCCAGCCTGCTAGGCTATACGTGGGGAATGACCGCATCGGGGCATTCACGGGGGTTCAGCAGGGGGATCCCTTGGGACCTTTGCTATTTGCCCTAGCCTTACACCCCTTAGTGCTTTAGGTGCAGGAAAACTGCAAACTCCCCTTCCATGCTTGGTACCTGGATGACGGGACGGTTATCGGGGACGCTGTTCAGGTTGCTAAAGCTCTTGACATCATCGGTTCGGAGGGTCCAGCCTTGGGGCTATGGCTTAATATTAGAAAAACTGAGGTATTTTGGCCGACATGCAACGGGGTGAAGGTCCTGCCAGGGCTTTTCCCCAGTGAGATTGGGAGGCCGGAGAGAGGTGTCAAACTGCTAGGAGGGGCAGTCAGCTGTGATGCCAGTTTTATTAGTGGTCTAACGGCTAAGAGGGCAACGCGAGCTGTTGACATCATGGGACACCTTCCCTTGTTGCGGGATCCTCAAAGCGAACTCCTCTTGCTTAGATCTTGTATGGGGGTTGCAAAGTTGCTATTTGATTTGCGAACTTGCCAACCCCCCTTTGTGGATGATGCGGTTTCATGTTTTGATAAAGGTCTTCGAGAGGCAATAGAAGACATTGTCGTATGTGGGGGCCCTTTTTTTGGTGAACTCCAGTGGCGGATCGCGACCTTGCCGATGCGGCTTGGTGGGTTGGGCCTTCTGTCGGCCCGGGATGTGGCTGCCTATGCCTTTGTGGTTTCCAGGTCTCAATCTTGGGAGTTGCAGGACCACATCTTACGCAACAGTGGGGTTGCTACCACTGACCCGGATTATGCCAGCGCCCTGGATCGATTGCATGAATCTCTCCCTGATTTTGATCTTAGCGGTTTCTCTAACAAGGACACCGCCCCCAAAAAACCACAGAAAACTTTGGCGAATGCCCTTTGTTGTCGAATCGCACAAAGTTTGGGAGAATATTTCCATTTGTCCCCCCGCCAGAAAGCCGTCATTGAATGCTTACAGAGGCCTCACGCCCAGGATTTCTTAACTGTTATTCCTATTGAAGGTCTGGGTCAACGTATGTCAGCGGTGGAGTACCGGTCAATCCTTAAGTACCGTCTGATGATCCCCATGTTCCCGAATGATGAAACTTGCCCAGTCTGCCGTAAAGCATGCCTGGATAAATACGGGGAGCATGCGTTACACTGTAGAGAGCTGCCGGGGTTTAAGTATCGCCATGACTTTGTTCGAGACGCGTTAATGGATTTTCTCAGACGAGCAGGGATCTCGGCAAAGAAAGAGGCACCAGTTAATTTTCTTACGGACCCGGCGGAAGGGAGGTCCACCCTACGCCCGGCGGACGTGCTAGTTTTTGGTTGGGAGGGCGGGAAACATGCTTGTGTCGATCTCACAGGTGTATCCCCCCTAGCTGGGTGGCGGGAAAATGGGTTTGTGGCGGGGCAAGCGGTTATGAAAGCAGAGTCAAAGAAGGTGGAAAAGCACGCGAAAGCTTGTGAGGATAATCAGCATGCCTTTGTCCCCCTGGCGTTTGACACATTCGGCTCCTTGGCGCCGGAGGCGGTTCGGTTCTTGGCTAGAGTTCAGCGTGTGGTCCACAGCAACTTTACGACTCCTCAGGGGCGAGGCTTTGTTTTTAGTAGATTAGGGTTTTCCATTCAGAAGGGGATGGCGGCGCAGTTTGTTGCCCGTCTACCTGCTATGCTTATGTAATTTGCCTTGTTGATTGGAATGATTATAATCTTGATTTAAAAAAAAAAAAAATTCTTATATAAAAATGCAAAGACCCATCCCATTTCCCGTTACCAACGGCGTTCACCAGACGCAATCACATTCAAATATACACATCAAACACTAGTAAACAACTAAACAGTAACGACACTTTGACCACCACAACTCATGCAACCATCAATTCAATCGAGTTTTTTTAATAAACTATTAAAAGTTTAAATATTAAAAAAAATATAGTTTTTTTTTGTGTTTTTAAAATAAACCCCACTCAGATTCTAAAATCCCGGCATCCCGCTCACAAACTTTACTCCTTTTATTTTTTTTTTCTTTTACAAATTCCATTTAAGATATAATTTAACTATGAGATGTACCCGGTTTCAGCCGTTTTAGTTCGATTCTTTTAGCCCCTATTTTCTTCTAGTCTTTTTATATTTTCCTTCCAATTACGTATTTTTTTTCTTCAGCGATTTTATAGTTTCATTGTTACGTCATGTTTACTTTGCAACGTGATTGGCTTAACCGAATCGTAGCAACTCCTTGCGTTTCTTTTATGTATTTAACGACGTTAATGACTCTGTCACAAGTTTGTAAACACGCTTAATTATGTGTCTGTATCACACAGGTTTAATTATGTGCTTAATCATGTTAATGTCACTGTAAATCCACGCCGTAAGTTCCATTTTTCGTGTTTTCCGAATATATACTTGATTTTTGAATATACCGTTGCGACGTGCTTATTTATACCTACATTTCCAAGCAGTCGTTTTATCTTTTGGTTATATGAATCCGCTGCATGCTTAGTTATACCCACGTTCCCAAAACGACGTTTTATCTTTTGGTTATATGACCCGTCGTAACGCGTGGGATCTAATTCTAGTTACTATCTTTTTTTAACAACAAATCTACTCTACTTCTAAATTATACCAAATAATACAGCAATGCATGGATTTGAACCCATAACCTCCAATCTAAGAGGCAAGAGCCTCTAACAAGTGAGTTAGTCCTATAATTCTATAAATGAAGTTTATATGATTTTATTAATTCGGTTGGATAACGTTGAGCTTATATCATGGTCCCACACGTTTTACGAGATAAAATATGCGTAAAAGAATTTAATATTTAATACATTAAACTTGTTTATCTTACATCACATAAACGATAATATTTTTTAAGTGATATTTTATATAAGTTTTCGCTATATTTTAAATAACGAAATATGAAGCACACTTTATTTTATAATATTTAATTTTGTGCAAGAAAGAAAATGGTTAAAACTATATATATACATTTAAAAGTAGGACAATTACAATTTACATATATTCTCTACAAAATTTATATTTTTCACCATTTTTTCTTTCATCCTTAATTTTAGTTCTTCAATGTTCATATACGAAGTATAAAAAGCATCTAATTTAAGAGACAAAATGTCTATTTTTCGCCGGTTAAATTTGATAACGAATCTGCCGCTCGTTTTGTTTCGTCTCTCCTGCGTAGAGGCGCGTCGATTCGAGTGTCTCCAGGGTGTTATCTAAATCCTCCAACGGTAAATGAATGTGTTATTTATAGTTTAAAGTTAGGTTAGTTTTTTTTAATATAGCCATTATCCAAGGGTAATTTTTTTTAGTCTAGCCGTTGTTTGAGAGGTGTTTTGGGTGTGAAGAATCCTTGTTTTTCATCTTTTGGGGGCGGCACCACTAAATCATGGTCCATACCTCATAGCCTAATAAGATCATGTATCCACGTGTTTTTTTGGTTTAGCTCATTATTTCATCCGTTCACACTTCACACATCAATCAAATCAATATTTTTTTTTCTAAAAGATGCTTTTTTAAATAATCTACAAGAAACATTTTATATTTTTTTCTTTTTGAAGTTATTATATTTTGTTTTTAATTTTCTTATCAAATATGGCCTTTTTATAAATATTTTAGGTTAAAAACAGTTTCGTTAAAACTATTTTTGTTTCATTTCTTTGATAAAAATGAACTTTTTAAATAAACGTTTTAATAAATTCAAATTTTAAAAAATGATAGGCTTTAATCTTTATTACTAGAACTAGCTTTAACCCGGTGTGTTACACGAGATGAAACGTTAAAATTATAATGATAAATATCTTAACCTCTTTTTATACAAATTTGATATTGTATTGGTAATTTTCTCATTTTGTTAAATGCTAAGATTATATGGATGGGAGTAATCAAAACATAAAAAAAATACATGAAAATACAATTCATAATTGGTGTATTTTTTACAATACATTAAATTACATGTCAAATGAAACATTACAATCATAATTTATAAATTTGAAAATATTTCATTATATACAACATTTGACGTGATATTAGTAACTTTTCCATGTTTAACACTTACTAAATACAATAAAAAATAGAGTTTCTTTTTCTCAATGACTGAAAACACAAAATAGTCAAAACCGTTCTAAAAAAAGGTCACAACCGGTGCGAACCTGATTGAAGCTAGTAGGGAGTCAAAGAAATCGAAGATAATCAAATTGGTCAACAATTTCCTTGCATACGTTGTTTCTCAATTTTATTAGTTTTTGAAACTGTATCAGCGTTTCTGTAGAAACTTTAATCTTGATATTGTAACATATTTACAAATATTTAACTTGTAATTAAATTTACGTATCAAAATTAAATTAATTTTTTTTAAATCTCGCCTATTACACGGAAAATCTCGCTAAATTTTAATATTTAATCTCTCACTTAAAATAAAATAAAAAATATAAATAAATTTTAAATTTCAACAATATATCGTGTTTTAAATTCAAATTTTAAAACTCCAAAATTTAAAAATCGCACACCTTAATATATCGACACAATTTAAATTTAAAATTCCAAAATTAAATATGAAAAAAGTTAAAACTAATAAATTAGAATTGAAAATAAAAAATTTATTTATAATTATCAAACTTAATTAAAAAACTACTAATTAAATGTTAGTAAACTTTATTCTAACACATTTATTTAAAATACAAAGGTAGTATTTTAAATTTTTTTATGTAAAATTAAAAAAATTTACTTTTTTAATAATAAAATTTTAGAAACTCGTTTTTTTAATAATGAAACTTTAAAAACTCGCTTTTTTTAAATCTCCTATTTTTATTCTTAATTTTTTTAAATGTTTACTTTTGATGATAGTTTAAAAAAATTGAGTCAATGGTAATAATTGTGAATTGATTTGGTAAAATGTTTATTTATATAATTTTCTAAAAAAATTAAGCTAAATATGAAAAGATTGAATAATGGATGTAAATGTGGTTTTGGGGAGAAAAATCTTGTGAGATGGAATGTGGTGATTACATGTGTCCATTTATTTAGTCTTTTATTATAATAAAGATTTATATGGGTAAAGAAAATAAAGAACGGGGTGAATGAAAGGAAAAACGTAAGCTAAAAGAAAAACGATATGATTGATTTAACGACAAAAGAAGTAAGTTTAGTGAACATGAGGTTTATGAAGTTATCTTTACGAGGGTCCTATGTGTATATAAATAGAGAAAAATTAATTAAATTGTTTAATCAAAGTAAGTTAATCAGTTTGAGATTTATATGGTCCGGTTTCAACAGTTTAACGATCTAGCTAACAGTTTGAAACTTGAAACTCATCTTGTCGGCCGTACCAACCGTCAACTTTAAAACTTTTTGTTTTTCTTATCATTTGGAACATACAATTAAATTGTTTGATCAAAGTAAGTTAAGTGTTTAACCACGTGGTCGTGGCTTCTAGTCTCACGGATGGCACCAATGAAGAAACAAAAGTCTTCAACTAAGGGTTATGGGTTAGTTTCCTCCGAGACTCAGACTTTCGGGAACCTAGCCGATAAGCATTCCGATGTAAGACCCCAAACCCGGGAGACCTTACTTATTGAATTTACTTATCAGCACATAGCTCATAAACATAAGACATTCACTATCACAGTGGAAACGATTTAAACTTTAGCATACGCAACGGAATACATATCATGTCTTAAACATACTGGTCTTGTACGAGTTTAAACTTGTCTTAAAACATCATAACTTTAAACATAAAATTTTGAACGTAACAACGGGATGCCAAATCTTCTCTTTGGGTAACTGCTCAAGCCAGTCGAGCATCCAAACTGCCACCTGCACTTAACTGATATGCATACTAAAAATCAACAACGTTTAGTGAGTTATAACATTACTTTAAATCAGTCATACAAAAGATTTATTAATACGTACATACTGCCCTTAAGACAAAACCTTACTTATAGTATCTTTTAACTTACATTACTTTCCATATTGTCCCAATGGCTCAAGTCCAAAGGCCGACGAATAGGGAGAGTTAATCACGATGCATCACCATAACATTTGTAACAACCACGACTAGTGTCAAGACACTGCTACCATACCGTTAATTCTATTTCCAACTCATTAGGCACAAAACCAACTTAGGCACTGAGCCCTGCTTAGGCACTGAAGCCCTACTATAGGAACTGAGCCTTTCTATAGGCACCGAGCCCTTCTATAGGCCCTACGTTAGGCACTGAGCCCTTCTATAGGAACCGAGCCCTACTATAGGTAGTTAAGCCCTACTATAGGCACCGAGCCCATAACTGACTCTCTATACATAGTAACATTTTTCTTCGTAGGAGCCATAGTTTGACTTGGTACTTATTCTCGAAGGAAACTTTATCTTTACTTCCCGTATTAACGAAATGACTTTCTTTAAGACTTTACATTCATTCTTCTTTTAAAAACATCTTTACTGTTCGTAAACATTTCATATTATCATTCATAAAACTTTGTTTGCCTCTTTCAAACTTTGCTATTAACTATTGACTTTCGCCATCGTTTATTAATATAAAATATATAATAAACACATTATTCACTAAGTATGCACACCACCCCAAAAGTAGGCAAGAAAGGGGATTAGAACTCACATGATATACTGTCTATTGAAACTAAAGGCTTGGGCTACACGAGTGCTACGTGATCTGAACGAATATAATACATGAAATCGGTTAAACTTGCTAGTGTCGGCGAATACCTTGGAAGTCGGCTGACACTCCCAAGAGTCGGCCGATGCTTTCTCAAGAGTCGGCTGATTTTTCTCAAGAGTCGGTCGACACTCTCTTAAGAGTCGGCTGACACTCTCGAGTGTCGCCTCGACTTGCTTTCAGGACTTGTGTCATGCTATAGGGGCCGATTCTCCCTGTCCGACTCTTTCTTGCCTTCTTATTCGCTGAGTATCGCTACTTGCAGGTAGCGACACTCAAGAGTCGGCTCAAGAACCCTAATTCCAAATCAGACTTGTTTTCGATCCAAAACCATAAACTCTTTACGTTCAAAGGGTTTAAATACTCCTAAGGAGGCTTAAGCGTGCAACCGATGCACCAAAAGTTCATTCAATGAGAATCCAAGACTTGAAGCGTGACCCGAGACTAGACAGGAGCTTTCCCTACATAAAACACCCAAACATAACAAACATTAGTAATGATAGACACCCCATAGGACCCTTTACAAGTTAATGCCTTAACTCGAGTCCAAACTCCACTTTTCGGAAACATTTCAGCGCAAATCAGTGAATTTTCAGTGCATCATGCGCAGGCCCAGCGCATAATGCGCCCCTAGGGTAGCGATTTGCGCCCCCTATCAGACCTGCACATCCCAAACTTCGTTTTAAATGTATTTCAACCCTTCCGACTCGACCCCCGATCGTTTTAACGACCCTACAACGTTATGTTATCATTATAATGATCAATAAATGTAACATCCTGAGTTTTAGAGTGTGAAAGAATTCACGAAAAATTTAAAACTTATATAAGAAAAGGGAAGCGGGCTTGGGCCGGGGTGTATAGGCCGAAAGGGACAAGGGTTTGGGCCCTTATAAGTCTCAAGACCAGCCCCAAACCCTCATTTGCAACACCATTTTCGGAATTCTAGAGAGAGAAAGCGAGAGAGAGCCTAGAGAGAGAAAGTCCCGGTTTTCGGACTAGAGCTTCAAGGATCGTTAGCAAGAGTCTCGTGAGTGTTTATCAACGAAAAGGAAGCGATTTCAGGTAACCATTTGTTCCAGATCTGCATTTTTATATTATATCGGGTTTTGAAGGAAAAATCAAGTAAAGGTTGGGTTTTTACGTTTAAAAAATGAAAACGAAGTATAGATCTAGACTCTCGGTTAGAAAACACAAGTTTTGAATGTAAAAAGTTCGGATCTTGACGATGTCAGATCTGCATGCGAGTTAGGGTTTTGTGGGGAAGAAGACTGGTCTGGGACATGTATCGAAACTAGGAGTTTCGATAGGTCTGCAGGTACCGAAACTAGGAGTTTCGATAGGTCTGCAGGTACCGAAACTAGGTAGTTTCGATAGGTCACATGTATCGAAACTAGGAGTTTCGATAGGTCTGCAGGTACCGAAACTAGGAGTTTCGATAGGTCTGCAGGTACCGAAACTAGGTAGTTTCGATAGGTCACATGTATCGAAACTAGGTAGTTTCGATAGTCAACATATGTCGAAACTAGGAGTTTCGATAGTCAGCATGTATCGAAACTAGGAGTTTCGATAGGTCTGCAGGTACCGAAACTAGGAAGTTTCGATGAGTCTGATATGTGACGAATTTTTATGATTGTACAGATTGTGTGAGATTCCAGTAGGACATCCCCGCTAAGATACCAAGTGAGTTCTAATCCCCTTTTTGCCTTCTTTAGGGGTGGTGTGCATACTTAGTGTAAAGTGTTTATTATATTTTATATATTATAAACTGAAGAGAAAAGCCATGTTTTAGTGAAAGGTTTAAAAGAGGCAAAGGTATGTTTTCAGTAAAGTAAGATATATCATTTGGCAAGCGTTTACTATATTTTCATATACATAAACAAAGACATGATATATGTGCTAGTATGTTTTCAGTAAAGTAAGATATATTATTTGGCAAGCGTTTACTATATTTTCATATACATAAACAAAGGCATGATATATATGATAAGCTATGTTTCAGAAAGTAAGATGTATTTTATGATAAGCTATGTTTCAGTAAAAGCAAAGATATATCATTTGGCAAGCGTTTACTATATTTTCATATACATAAACAAAGGCATGATATATGTGCTAGTATGTTTTCAGTAAAGTAAGATATATCATTTGGCAAGCGTTTACTATATTTTCATATACATAAACAAAGGCATGATATATATGATAAGCTATGTTTCAGAAAGTAAGATGTATTTTATGATAAGCTATGTTTCAGTAAAAGCAAAGATATATCATTTGGCAAGCGTTTACTATATTTTTATATACATAAACAAAGGCATGATATATGTTAAGTTATGAGCAAGATTTACAGAAATATTTATGAATAGTAAAGTGAACAGTTTTCCTTCGGGAATATGTACCAGCTATAAAGGTCCTTGGGACAGATGTTACTTGTACAAGATGTCAGATATGGGTTCTACCCATTAGTAAGAACCTTTGGGTTCGTTAACGGTTGTAAAACTGGGATGAGTGACGGCGGTTGCTCGGGAGGTCCACGCAACCTCCCCTTAGCGTTAAGCGGTATTGTCGGTTCATGGATGTAAGCCATGGGGGAATTGACCAGGGTATTGTCGGTTCATGGTCGTTGATCATGGGGGCATTGACCAGGTACTCGTCGGTTCATGGATGAAAGCCATGGGGGCGGTACAGTAGTGACAAGGAATTGACGGATAAGCGGTATTGTCGGTTCATGGTCGTTGATCATGGGGGCATTGACCAGGTACTTGTCGGTTCATGGATGTAAGCCATGAGGGCAGTACAGTAAAGAGGAATTGACGGTTTATTATACGTTTTAAACTGTTTGAAAAGTAAAGTGTGTTAAGTTTAGCCTTAATGGCAGTATATATGTTTGAAAAGTAAAGTGTGTTAAGTTTAGCCTTATTGGCAGTATATGTGTTTTAGTAAATCTTTTGTAAAATTGATTTAAAGTAAACGTTAGAACTCACTCAGCGTTGCTGATTTTTAGTATGCATATCAGTTAAGTGCAGGTTTAGATGATGGATGTGGATGCTTGGGCTTAGAGAGAAGAGTTACCCGAAGATCAGTGTCTGGCATCCCGATTATGTTTATGTTATGTTTTAGCTTGACGTTGTTAAAGACAATTTGTATTAGACATGTTTATGTTTCCGCTGCGTATGTAAAGAAGATTAAATCGTTTCTGCTGTATTAATGAATGCCTTATGTTTAGAGTGCTATGTGTTGATGAGTAAATCCAATAAGTGAGGCCTTTCAGGAAAGGGGCCTTACAATAAAACACTTCCTTGACATCCCATGATCAATCTTAATCATCTAAACAATCCATACATATTTCAAGAACTAGTTAAACTTTCATTTTGCAAAGCTCAAAACTTGTTACTAACACACCCTTGTGAGGTTCAAAACCTCAATTATCATTTGTTTGTGAGATTCCTTGATCTCAAACTCCATTCATACTTGTGTGATTCTTTTGACTACATGCACCAACCATTTTTGTGAGGTTCTTAGGCCTCATTTACAACCGCCTTAGTGAAGTTCATGACTTCAAGTACTACGTGTGAGATTCTTAAACCTCAATACTAACCTTTAGCATACATCAAAGCACATAAGCACACAAGATACATAACCCATTTACAATTAGTAATCCATTGATCACCAATTGACACCCAACACACCTTTATGATCTAAAGATCAATATTCCAACTTAGGTTAGTTAACACAACCTTAACAAAACCCTCAACACCCAATAACCACCTCTCAACCCATATTGACCCGTTTGACCCATAAAAGTCAAACTCCCAAATTCACCAATTTACCATAAAAAATGGAGCTTTATGGTTAATTATGTGTCCATCAACCTCTTAGACACTTACTCAATCTTAATTCAACCTTCAAACATCTCCAATTAAAAAAAAAACCCCAAATTTGATCCTCAAGAACCCTTATTCTTGAATCATCAAATTGGATGTTAATAACAAGAATTGGTCAATCATCTAGCTTTAGATAAGTTATACTAACACTTCTAAACAACAAATTACACACTATCATCCCCAATTTCGACCACTTAGGTTTCACCAAACCAAACCCACCAAGAACACATCAATGGTGAATAAAAAGTTGAAATGGAGGCTTACTTAATGCTTATAAGATGATGAGCATATCAACACCTTCAGATTTCACATGCAACAACTTGAATTCGTGATCTCAACCCCCTCATTCTCTTCTCCTCTTCTTTGCAAACCCAAGAACACACACTTGAGTGTGTGAAAATCTCAGCCCCCCTACAAATCTGACTTTTCAAATATTACAGTTTAGCCTCTGAACTTTCAATTTTAACTTCTTATCTTCAAACTACAAGATTAAACATATGTAACAAGCCTCCAACTTTCCTTTATATTTTTATTTACACTCATATAATATAATATAATATAATTATATTATAATAATAACTTGAAAGTTGGTTCGTTACATTTGTTATCCTAGAGAATCTAAGACGATTCATCTTTCGGTTATGCATGGTCTAATCATGGGGCAGTTTATACTCCTAAGGCACCTGGGCTACTGGGAAGGCTAAAAGTTTCTAACGGCATATGTTTCTATTAATAGTAGGATTTCCTTGAGAATACAGAAAGTTAAACAGTTAGGAGAAGAGATGCGTACCTGACCGACGTCAACTTTCTCCCAATCCTTTTTCTCGGTCATCAGGTACACTTTTGCCTCTGCTACGACTTTCAGTTTCTTACAATCATTACCATAATGCCCCTTCTCGCCACAGTTATAACACACACGTTTGTCTGGGCTCTGCGAGAAAGGTGACCTTGCTTGCCACACTTATAGCATCCCATCGTTCCTATTATGCATTCGCCCCCATGCTTCTTTCCACACTTACCGCACGTCCCGTCGGTGTGTATCCTCGCTCTTGCTTCGCTTGACCCGACCCATGCCCTCCTGACCCATGACCCGAACCATGACACGTCCCATGACCCGAACCATGGACCCGAACCATGAACCCGACCATGATCCGACCCATGACCCGAACCATGGCACGAACCATGGCCCCGTCCATGGTCCGACCCATGACCCGACCCATGACCCTTCCCATGACCCGTCCCATGACCCTTCCCATGACCCGTCCCATGACCCTTCCCATGACCCGTCCCATGCCCCGTCTCATGCCCCAACCTATTACCCGAACCATGGCCCAAACCATGACCCGAACCATGGCCCAAACCATGACCCGAATCACACCCTGACCCATAACCCGAACCATGACACGTCCCATGACACGACCCATAAGATAAATTTATTAGTTAAAAATATTTTATTTTTTATAAATTATTTTCCTGTCTATTAAATAGCACGAAGTAATGATTCATTTCATTCTTGTAAGGTACCAAACAGAACAATGAAATTATAATGATCTATTTCTTTACTTTGTCCATTTCATTCCATCGTTCATTCCATTAACTCATACCAAACAGACACTTAATGTTCTGAATTAATCGTTCCTTACCACATAGTGCATTGTAGCTAGACACAATATCGGTCATTATAATAATAATTAAACTAAATTATATTTTAACAAATAATGCAACACATTTAATCACAATATATTTAAATAAAAAATATATTGTATTTGGAATGTAAGTGAAAGTACTCTGGTTTTAGTGAATTGAATTTTGAGTTATTCGAGTTAACCGATTTGAATATAAAATTCAATTTTAGTTTGAGTTTTAAAATTCGATTCCATCCGAATTTTGGAATTCGAAAAGTGAAAAAAATTGCTCTTAAAAAATTAGTATTATTACATAAACGATGTTATCCTTTTAATGATATAGTTTATAACTTTTTTTATATTTTTGAATAATGAAAATTTTATTTTGTAAAAAATTAAGTTTGTGCAAGAAAGAAAATGCTTAATACTATATGCATTAAAAAAAGAAATTAATGCAACTCGGCCAATGTATGAGGCCAAAACATGATTAATTAATAATTACTTACGTTGTCATTAACACTGATTACGTCATGGGTCATTCATGACGTGGGTGGTCCCTGATGACATCACTTGATTACGGCTACCTGTAAAAGACCGACACCACACATCCTCGTGCCACCTCAGAATCTAGAATTTGGATTCTGTTTGGATAAACCGAATTATTTATGCTCCACCATAAATATAAATATAGAAAAAAATCGTTTTTCTTAAATAAACTAGATCTTTATACCCGCCCTACGTGGCGTGTGACAGGTCCATCGTTAATAAAATCTAAATGAAAGCGTAGGCGAAACGGTAAAAATAATGTTAATAAAAAAACATAAAACTAAATAATAAAAAAGGAAAAAAAACAAAATAAAAAAATATCTGGTTGGTGTCGTCGAAAACCATAAAAGCGAATATCGATACGGGTTCCGATAATACCAATACCGACAATGATATTGTTTGCTCATAATATGTTTGACTCGTTACGATACCACAACCGTAACTGCACCTCGTTATAGGCTACGATAAAAAAACTAGATTTTGAATAAAACTTCGTTTTCAAAAAAATATATATCAGAACGTTGACAAAAAAAACTAGAAACAGATGTGCACTTCGTATTTTGAAAAAAATTTACGAACGAAAGTTATTAAAGGAAAACGAAATTAATAGAAATTATAATAGGATAAAAACGTATATTATATATGCTATTAGGGTTGAAAATAAAAATATAAAAAAAACCCTTATGTGTCAGGAGCTGAATGGATCTATCACTATTCAACAAACTTGTCTTTTAATACCCACATGTAGCATTGGTTGTACATCATGCATCAAAACAATCACCTTACCGTCCACAAAGTTGATAAATGTATGATTGTTAATTATACTAATTAAAAAAATTAACGGAAGTAAAACTTATAATGTAGGTAATGAATTTTTTACATTTAATTCAAGTATTATATAGACGACAATTTGAGATAAGGTAAAATAACAATTTTAGATGCCATTATTAATATCAATTTGCTCGGTTAGGCCGTCTGGTATACCACCTCGTAACCGTGCGGGGTGATGATCTGGCCGCCGCGACGTATAAAGACAGTGTCGCAATCCATCACTGCTCCGCGTCCTTTTCACGTGTGTTGATGAAGATTATAGGTGTAAATGAATCAAGACGGCTCATGACCTACTTGGGATCGAATATGTGAAAAGCTCGAACGAGCCGAGTCTTAACGAGCCCGAACTCGAGCCAGGAATATGGCTCGTTTAGTTATCAAGCTTGATCTAAAAAAACCAGGCTCGATCTCGAGATTCAGAAAAATGACACTAGCCGAGCTCGAGTAGTGCCAGGCTCGGGCTCGGGTTAGCTCATTTACACCACTAATGATGACAAAGAAGAAAGAACGGTGCTACGGGGTGAAGGGTCCGACATGATATCTGCGGGGTTGTGGTAACACCAAGCCCCACCTGTGGGGCCAGGGGCGGAGGTACTGTGATGTAGTGGGGTCAAGTGACCCCATTGGGTTTTTACTTTTACATGCAATATGTGTAACAAAACCTTGCATGACCCCATTGATTTTAAGAAAATGACCCCATTAGAAAATGAGTGGAGAAATAAACTAAAACCAACTCTTAGTCTAGTGTTGAACCATGTTCTTATTTAACATTACGCTGTGTTCCCGAGTCTCATTTAAGGATGGAAAAGAAGGGAAGGGGAATGAAACCTTTGTTCCAGAGTTTTTTTTAAGGGGGAAAAGAAAGGAAATGTGAGGAAGGGTGTTCCAGAGTTTTTTTTAAAGAGGGAAATGAAGGGAAAACAAGCATAATCTCTATCCTCCCAAATTGGAGAGATTTGAAGAGAAAAGAAGAGAAAAGAAAGGAAAAGAAAAGAAAAGAAAAGAAAGGGAAAGAATACTTTCTTTTCTTTTCTCCCCTTTAGTAAACTCGGGAACACAGCGTTAGGTTAAGAGTTCGAATCATAGTTAAAGTAAATTTTATGTTTTTTTTCCTTTTCTAAGTACAATCCGTGGGCCTTAAGCCCTTAACTCTACATGTATTTTTGTTATACACAAGCACAAACCCTAACCATGTAGTCTTATGAACCCCTTTTTCATTAAAATTTGAAATTGTCACGATCTCCTTGCCTCGTTGCAACGAGCCCTCCCCTGTATCACCGCACTGTTGCAGTCGGCCACCACCATTCACCACAATGTCGTCCGCCCTCCATCGCTGCAGTCTAGACCCAGTCCCTTGCCCCTTCATGGTAATTTCTTCAAAATTAGTAGAAATAAATCAACTTGCATTTATTTTATGTTCTCTGATGGATTAAATCCTTAATGAGGTTGATTGATTATTAAAACTTCAATTCAAATGGTTAATTCTTTGGCATACAAAACCATATTAGGAATAGGAATTATGGGAAAAAAAGACTTTAAAAACTACATTTCTATCCCCCAAACGATTTGACATAACAATCATTTTAACTTACATGTATTATAGTTATGAGCCATCTTAACATTTTAAAAAATATAATACAAAATTACACTTTTAAAAGAAAAAAAATCATTTGATCATAACCGCCAAACCAAATTACCAAACCATAACCGGGCTGGTAAAGCCGACCCAATCAACCCGACCAATTTGGTTTTTCTTTTTCTTTTTTTTCATTTCCCAAAAGTCCTAGTTAACATTTTGGCCTAGCCAAAACAGGTCAAACTAAAACGAAACCCCAAATAAACAAACATCCAAAATCACGGATCGGCCTATAAATGAAAGGGGGAAAACATATAAATTGAACAAAATCAATACAATCACAAAAACCGAATCAGCGATTCTGAATATAGCACAACGGAATCGTACTACATAACGAAGATCGATCGTCAAATCGTCATCTACCGGAATCAGAAAGTCCGTCGGAGTTCAAACCGCTGTCGGAAGGGGTTAAAGTTGCGCACGTACAGGTTGAACTAGTTTCCGCTTCTTTTCCACCTTCTTTGTTCTTCATAAGCATATTCGCCGCCTTTGAAGCTACATAAACCGCCGAGCTCACGATTTCGCCGACGATCTTACGCTTGATTTGACCTCGCCGCGGCCGCGGATGAATCATCGATCTGTTGGATTGATTGAAGTAAAAAGATGTAGATTCCATTTCTCTGGAGGTTGAGAATGAAATCGAACAACTGTGAACTGAAATTTGAAGAATTCTGAAATGAATTATGAAGAATTTAAGCGATGAAGCTGAGTGATTTATATTACTCTAGAGTCCGGACTAGTGACCATTTCGGTAACTTTGGGACCACGTTTGCTTAGAACCCCTCGAATTTATGTTAAATGTCAAATCATCCCCATCAACTTCTACTTGCCCTGTTCTTTGATAACATGTAATTTAATTATGGTGATAACATGCAAATATACATGTTTGTTTTGATGCATCTATGTTAGGCAAACACATCTTTTCAGATAAATGATGACATTACAGTTTTCTAGTCTTGTATCATACTTTATGTAAGGGTTTTGTCAAATATATCAGTGTGTACCGGTTCGACTTTAATCGGTTTTAAAACGAGTCGGGTTCAGTTAATTAACGGGTTACAGTTTAAAAACCGGTTAGAATGTGCACCTCTACTTTGGACTTGATTTGTAATTAACTAGTTATATATAGTTATTAATTTACTAATCATTATTCAACATAAACAAATCATTATTTTTCACGAGTGTAGTGTTATTAATAATTATTATACTATAGCTTTATTAGTTTGGAAATCTAATCCAAGGGAAGATGTACCACCAAAACTATATAATCAACACCAACATGCCACATACTAAATTGTTAGAAACAAACATTATTAAAATTTAAAATCTAGTAAACCACGATCATATAAAATACTTTATAAAACATCTATGTTAAAAAATCATCTGTTACATGTGTTGAATAAAAAATATTAAATAGTTAATAATAAAAAAAGAAATAGTCGAAGAAACATACTAAACAGCTGAATAAAGGAAATATTAATAAATGAAATATTAAATAGTTAAATTAACAAAAAAATAATTTTTAGCTCACATAATTGTGACACGTGACGCAATTAGTTACTTATTTATTAGGTATAGATGAAGATGATGTAGCTACAACTTGTTTGTATAAAACGTTGATGTAACTCATTACATCAATCCAAATTATCGTAATCTTTTGTTCTTGCTAAGATGCTTTTATCAATAAAATTTGTTGCCGTTCAAAAAAAAATTAAAACGATTAAAAAAATATTACTATTAATATACCAAAAGAAACCACCTAGAGCATGTGGTATGGTTTCTTGAGGTGGGTTCGGTGAGGGTTGCTCACGCCGTGAGGCATATGGCACACCACCCCCTCGTTTTCGTGAGGGGGTTGGTGAGGGTTTTGCGTGAGATTTCTCACGGAAAGGAGAGGACAAAACGAGATCAAACGGCTATTTTTTTTAAATGTTACCATTCAACGGTAACAAATTAAATAAATTTTTTTTTCTCAATTAAACCACTATAAATAACCCTTTTACCAAATATATTTTACACTAAAAAATCTTACTTTTCTCTATATAAATCATGAATCCTAACGATCCGAACATGTATTGGCTTCATTACGCATCGCAACAAAACGCGTTCAACATGCGGTCTCCAACAAACCCCAACGCGTTCACACAACCACAACCGTTCAACCAAAACCCGTTCGGATCACCTGGGTATGTCCCAAACATGCCAACTATGCCAAATATGCCCGTAGGATACTCACTCGATCCAGATGTTCCGGAAACTCAAGAAGTACCGGAGGAGGAAGAAGAAGCCGTTGAGTAAACGCAACCCGTGAGTAACAAAAATAAAGGCAAAAAGAAAAATCCATAAACAAAAACAGTCTCGTGGATTATAAAGACGTGGGATTCGGAAAAAGAGTTAAAATTGGCTAGGGCGTTTGTCGACGTCTCGAAGGATCCCGTTATCGGTATTTAAAATATAATTCTATTTAATTTTTTATTACTTCCTTATACAAATTAAAATTAATTATATTTATTTTTTATTACTTCCTTATACAAATTAATATTAATTATATTTAATTTTTTTCTTTTTAGGCAACGCTGAAAACAAAAGAATGTTATGGAAACGTATTGGTAAAAAATATGAAGCCTTAATGGGCGTACCCCCGAGTACCGAACTATGGACCAATTGAGTTCTAAATGGACTCATATAAACTGAAAGGTCTTAAAGTTCCACGGGATCTACCAACAATGTGATAGGAGCCAAACAAGCGGCTGTAATGAGAGAAAGAGAGAAGTTTAATTGGAAGAGAGAAAAGGAACATATGGAAATTCTCGCCCTCAACCTTGATCATATCACCGGCCCCCGACGAGCCTTGCTCGAGAAGAAACAAAACGAGATCAAGGCAAAATATGGAATCGAGTGGTTTTATTTATGTTTATTTTTAATTTATGTAACTTTTATTTTTGTTTTTTGAATTTTTGTTTATGTCTTTTTTAAAATATAATTTTAATTATCAATATTATTTTAAATGAATATTAATAAAAAAAATGCATTTAATGCTCAAACCACACTCACTCACTCACTTGAGTATTTACCTTGCCAAGTGAGATCGTATGAGAGTTGATGGAGATGACGTGGCACCACGTGGCTACCACTTTTCCCTTCACTAAATCCTCACTCACTAGAGTATACCACATGCTATTACAAATAATCCGAACGGTTGTTTGAAAGCAATACACTAGCAAATACCAAATAACAAAACTAGAAGAATTATTATCAAAGTCATTAACTACCTTTTAATTTAATAACTAGAATTATACCCCGCGCGTTGCGACGGGTGGTGCGCTGTGACGATTCGGTTACGAACGAACTGAAACGTAGATAGAAATAAGCACGTAAAGAGGCCCCGCCCGTTGCGAATAAAATTAACGTCCTCTAAAACGTATAAAATAAAGCAAAAACCTTTACGTTAACTCACCTTGCACGAGTAAAAGCTATACAAACACTTGCACTTTTCGCAAGTTGCGGCGGGTGACGCGTTGTGACGATTCGGTTACAATCGAAACGAAAGTAGAAAATCGCGTCCCGCACGTTGCGGCGGAATTTAACTCCCTAGAAAGCTTATAAAATAAAGAAAAAAAACTTTACGTAAACTCACTCTGCGCGAGAAAAGTTTATAAGATTAGGAGCAAGAAAAAAAATAGTATGAAAAGAAAACAACCAAACAAGAATAAACAAAAAGACATCAAATACTAAACATGAATCAAACATGTTCTTTGTTCACAGGTCAACTAAAATCCAGAAACAAAGAACACATGTACAAGTAACGAAGCTTAGGGTACAGCTGATCAGATATACCGACACAAAAACATCCATGATCACACATCAAACTCCCCATTATTATTCAAGCTTTATACGCTGATAACACGTGCTACAACTCCAATCACAACGGACACTACCAGAAAACTGGACATTTATGAAAAGACAGTCTCAAATCAATTGTCCCGTTTTCTAGTAGTGAGAACTGCTCCGTTTAACAGTGCCGGAAATCCACCTCCACCGCCGCCTCCCGGGCGGCCGTTGCTGGCTGTGGTGGTTGTTATGGTGTTCTTAATGAAACCTAGGGTTTTGGTGGCGAAAGAAGCGAGAACACCGGACACATCTCTGAACACTTGAACTATGATCTTTCCTCTTTTGATCGACGGAGCCATTGGGGAATGGAATCACTAGCGAGTGGTCGGAATCCGGTGAAGGAGTAGAAAGAAATTGGGAATTGAGTAATAATTATGTGGTGCGGTTAACGACTTAACGGGTTTTTATAGGGGACCAAGATACCGGATAGCTTAAAAATAAACGTTTTCATAGTTTCGTTGGGCAGTTTCACGCGCATTGATGCCAGTGCTGGGCCCCACTACCAGTTCCCGTTTCCCCCTTCCAACTCCAAGATTCTATTATAAAACTATTTAAAAATTTTTAAAATAATATTATTATTATTTTAATATTTAGAAATGCATAAATCTACCCCTCTTTCCGTTCCCTTTCTCCTAAGTCCTAACGGCGTTCACTCCTCACGCAACCACGTCAAACCACACTTTTTGACCGCCACCACTCCTTCGAATTCTTTGGAATTGGTTTCTTTAGTATCTAAAATTAATAGTATTTCTTTAATCATTTAAAAAAATATAAAAATTTCGAACTTATTGAAAACACCCAATTGGTTGCTTTTTAGTTTGCCGGGTCCACGTGTATTGTTTATCTAAATAGTTATTGATTTTTTTAGTTATCTATTTAATATTCCTAACGGAACTTTCGTCTTCTTCGGCCAAAATTTGTAATGAAAAACGCGGTTTCTTTCCCCTATAAAATATGCGACCTAACCCACGAATCAAACCACTCGAACCCCCTTTTCCGGCTGATTCTTCTTCTAACTTGGAAATCAAATCAAATCAAATCGGTGATAAAGTCATCGACTCCCTCGCCTGTTCCCTAGTTCTTGATCTGTTTTTCGCTTTTAGACCTCCAAACCTACCTAAAATCGGGGTTGTCCGGGTTAGTTCGAGGGCTGTTCGGGAGTTGTTCGGGTGTTTTTTGGGGGTTGTTTGGAGCTCTTCGAGGGCCGTTCGGGGGCTGCAAACAGGGCGTACGATAGAGGGATAACAGTTTTTTTGTGGTTTACAAAATTATTCATGGGTATCGATGTCAAAAAGTCTGTAGGGTCGGGCAGGTTTCGATTATATATATTACATGTAAAAAATTGATTGATGGGTGTTGGTTGACACCATCCCAACAACCTAAGTCCGCCCCTGAATACCGTCTCTCAATGGCGGGGAAGTTGTGGTGATGTGAGGCTGCAGGGAGTGAGGGAGAACCATAAGGCTGTGTGTTATACCCCACCGCACCATGCGGTGTGGGTGAGGTAGATGTGAAACCAGTGGCGGAGCTACTTGGAAGAGAATGGGGTCAACCGACATAGTTTTTTTTCACGTCTCATCTGCAACATATAACACGAGATTTAAATAAGTTTACGCTTACCAAATTAAGTGATCACTTGGAAGAATAATCACGGATCGGCTTATAATATATAAATGATGTAGGAACCATTCGTCTTAAAAGATAAAAACAATTTTAATAAATCTAATTACAACACATAAAGGAAATAAAGCGGTAAATTACAATGCAGATTATAACTGAAATAAAAGAAAATTACAAGAATTAAGATGAAACAGAAACTAAAATTGCTGAGGATTTGTATTCAATACGGGTCCCTTAAAACAAATTTCGAGTACCCCAAGAGAACTCGTTTGTTTCCTAAGGTACAACAACCAAAACAGTATGTACCGTCGGGGAGGACCTAGCACCAGAAATAATACCTTAAGAGTAGAAGAGAAAGAAGAACAGAAGCTTTGTTGGTCGTTGTTTGGGATTTCTGGGATGTCTCTCAACCAAGGAATACTTGGTATTTACAGGGGAACAGTTAAAAAAGAATTAAAACGAAAATAAATTGCATTAAACGTCTTCAATGAGTTTTATTCTGATTTAATTCTCTAAATAGTAACCGACTTATGTTTCAAAATTCTGTGTAACAGAAGCTGTGAAACTGATTTTGTTTCTCATGAGTAACTGATCATGTTGACCAGAGATACTCCTCCTGAGTAGGTTAGCTATCCGGAGTATCTGGTCATGACCAGATTTCCTTCTCCTGAGTAGATCGAATCTCATGAGTGAAATGAGTGAATTGGTCATGTTGACCAGGTTTCTTCCTCCTGAAGCAGCTCGAATGTGTGAAGTGCCAAGTGCGGCATCAAAACGCCACATTACGCCCAAGCCACAAGCGCGCGTGCGGGTGCATCGCACCATATAGGGTCCCACTAGTATTTGCCTTAAAGGAAACAAATTCCTTAGAAGGCTCCCAGTAATATACCACTCCAAGTTTGGTCCTCCACCTTTGTGGGGCAAGTTTCCACACTTTTCCTGCCAATTTTCGCAGATTTACACAACTTTAAACACCCAACTTCGAGCATCGAAATCTCATTCATCTTAGTTCCGTTTTGGACGCGGTTTTGTTCGTTGCGAAGCCCTCACAACATAGAACACAAACCCGAAAAAAATACGCAAAAAGACATTGTTTGCATATATTTATTTCTGTCCAAAGTTAACAAAAAAATTTATATTTTTAACTTGGTGAAAACCACGTCTCACCCAAAATTTCCAACAAATGAAAAGGGGGAATACACTTCTTGGTAACAAACTCCGCGTGTTCAATATAAGCACAACCCCTCAAATTTTGCAAAATACGTACAAAATAATGATATATTCGATAGCAAAATCGAACTTAACCTAGCATTAAATTTACAAGTTATTCACTATAAACTAAATATGCAATAGCCTTTCTGAAAGGAGTAGCAATCACACAAAGAAATAAATTGAACAAATCAATACACATACTAAGATAAATACAATCACAGAAACATAATTCCAAAACGTAATCAGCAATTCTCAACATACCAGAATAGAATCGGACTACATAACATAACGAAGATCTACCGGATTCAGAAAGTCCGTCGGAGAACCATCGGTGGTGGGAGGGGTTAGAGTAAATTATTTTTTTCGTCCATGATGTTTGCCCTGTCTAACCCTTTCAGTGCAAAAAAAATATCTTTTGACATATCAAACCATGAGGTTGTATTTTGTAACCATTTCAGTGAAAGTTTTAATCTAAACTTATTATTTATTATAGTACAAGGTTTAGTGTGTCATTTGTGTAAATCAGGTTTATGGATCAAAAAGTTTGTAAATGTCATTAGTGTTTAACCGATTTATGCCAATCGACGCATTGGTTTGTTCATGATGTTTAAAACCCTAGGGATCGATGTATACAATGTCTGTCGAATATTTTAGAATATCATTCAAGTGTATTTGTTTCAATTCTTATTTTACATCCTAATTCTAATTCTGTTAGTTTTTCTGTTAAGCTAAATGGCATTTTCTTCATTTCATATCAAGCCATGAGATTCCACCACAAAACCAGCCCCTTTACCCCATGTTCTTCACTGATTCTGGCTGCCACCAATACCGATATAATTCCGACAACCTTCATCATGAACCCTCCATTTTTGTTCTAGAAAACCTCCAAAAGTGGTTCAGATTTTGAACAAATTCGACCCACTTTTATCAAATTCGTAATCTTTCTACAAATGTGAAGTCAAAATTGGATTGGATTTGTACACATGTTTCATGAAAATGTTTTCATCATTTGAATTAATACCCATCATTGGGTTGTCAAATGAACCCGGATGCATATTGGTTCAAAACCAGGGTCAAAAAACAAAGGGTGCGTTTCGTTTGTCGGAATTCAATGGAATTGGAATCCGAATTCCATTATTTAATGTGTTTGGTTTGCAGAATTTGTTGGAATTGGAATCTAAATTCCTTTTTCATTTTGTTTGGTTGAGACAAGAATTTGAATTGGAATTGGAATTCATTCCCTCAAATTCCTTCAAATAAAGGATTTTAAATTCCTTTCAAATTGTGAAGTAATTCACCAAAAGGAAATGGAATCTCCGACCACTCACCGTTGTCGCATCCGTACACCCAAACCCGCCGTCGACGACCGCCGAACACGACCCCCGCCGTCGCCACTCCGACATCCGCTCGCCGCCACCAACACTAACCTCCGCCTCTATCGAACCCCGCCTTCACCCTCACCGCCGCCGCCACCCTGCCCGGACCACCGCCACCATCTTTCCTCTTTCCCCTCTCTCTCTGCAACTTGATTCAACAAACCAAGATATCGTTCCACGATCAGTAACTCTAGTATACATTCGCATTTGCATATTAAGGTATGTGGTTTTTTCCTTCAAGTTTAATCTAACCCATCCCATCGTAATTAGTTAATTAACATGGTTTCTTATTTTCTTTTCAAAGTAAAGCTAAAAATGATCAAAACAAATAAGATATTCTAAATCTTTTGAAGATCCTACCTGCATATATTTCTACTAGAAAAATATATATAAGTTATCTATTTGCATCTAATTAATCTTAAAAACTTAAAAAAAAAATACTTAGTTAGTTAGGATCTGGTGGTGGTGGCGACGGCGGTGGGGATTATCGGTGGTGGGTGGCGTTGGCGGCGGCAGGGGTTGATTACGTGGATGGTGGTTGGGTGGCGGCGGTGAAGACTAGTTGGTAGTGGCGGGGTGGTCGAGTAGCGGTGCGGTCGGCGATGGGGGTTAGTGGCGGCTGTGACAGTGGTGTGGGACCACCGGTGGCGGGGCGACGACATTCGATAGGTGGTGGTCATGGTGATATATTCCAATTCCTTTATGATTGTTATGTTACTTAAATGAACTAGGAATTTAAATTCCTTTAAATTCCAACTTCTTTGGACAAATTACAATTCTAAATCCAATTCCTTTAACGAATTCCAATTCCTTCAAAAACATTCCACGAACCAAACGTACCCTAAGTAACAGGGGAAAAAAAGAACCGGAGAGGTGCTTGGATCAAAAACTGGATTTCCGGGTCACATGGTGACATAGCCAATGTAATCAATAGTTATGTAAGGTCATTCCAGACTAATAGCCCCAAGTTGAATTAATGAAACCCCACCAAACTTCAAAATCCAACAAATTTGCTAGCAATTTCAAGAAGAAACCCAACAAATCTTCAAAATCATCGATTTTGCCGGTGGTAGAACAAGTAACTCTGGTTGGAGAAGATGAACCCAACCTTAATTATTCCCCGAAACCACCATTAACCATGGACCGTGGTGATATGTTAGGGCTTGATATGAAATGATGAAAATGTGGTTCATCTTAATTATTCCCCGAAACCGAAACCACCATTAACCGTGGACCGTGGTGATATGTTAGGGCTTGATATGAAATGATGAAAATGCTCATCAACTTAATAGAAAATACTAACAAAGTTAGCACAAATGATTGAAATGGTTACAAAATACAACCCCAGGGTTAGATATGTCAAAAGATTTTTTTAGACTGAATGGGCCTCATAGACAAAAAAACGTAATTTACTCTTGTATTTTTAAACTATTTTTTATCATTTTTAAAAGTATAATACACATAAAACGGTCCAAAAACTGCTAGTTTTGAACCGTTACAAGCTCAGAACATATACAAAAATAGATGTGTTCACAATTTATAATAAAATCGTTGAAAACTTAAAACTAAAAACTGACCATGTAAATCAAATCGGCCGCTTAACAATCATATCTAGGGCATGCATGGAGTCTTACTGTCATTTCATTCATATGCAAACATTTGAGACAATTCACTTGCTTTTGTTAAATTAAACTTGAGCGCATTTGTTTTGCGCAGTAACTATCTTGTTTAAACGTTTCCGCATTAACTCTGAACTTTTATGTTATGACATTTTAAGTCCCATATAGTGTCGTTTGATGTAACTAATGACTGAGATCCTGGTGTGTCACCTTCCAAACGGTAAAACTCCGTTAGTGAAATTTGGGGTTGTGACAACAATTGCTTCGAGTATGACTGTTGGGTACTCGTGATCACCTCGGTGATATTGACCCCGTAAACTAGTGGGAAAATTTCTCCAAACCCAATGAGTACAATCGATGCTACCAAGCATCTCGAGAATCCCGTGCTTATCACCGTGTGCTTGGTATAAAAGTATAATATCGTGACTAGTCGGTGCACGTAAGTATTCATTACCATATAGAATAACAATAGCATTGCAAAAATACTCAAGACATTCCTTAGAGGTTCTTGCGGACATACATAAATATTTGTCGTATGAATCGGGAATATTACATATTGCGAGTTGTTTTATAGCTGATGTGCATTTTTGAAGTGGAGTGAAACTTTGTTTGTTCCGTGCGTCTTGACTAACTTGAAAGTATTAGAAATTTTCATTAATGTCGTCAACTATTTTTAAAAATAGTGTCTTCGACATGCGGAATCTATTTCTAAAAACATCTTCACTGAATTTCGGATTCTCAACAAAGTAATCTTCTATTAGAATTTCATGTGCTTGGACACGATCACGTTCCACATTTCGCCGAGCCGATATTGCAGTGTCTTCAACTTCGGCTGCTTGAACAACGAGGTTTAAAAATACAAGACTACTCGAGTCGGACGACGACGAACTATTCGATGATTTCGGGATGTAAATAGCGCTCTAAAACATTTTGATTTTGTGGGATTTGAGATATATTTGATGTTTTAAGAAGATGTTATTGTTACGGGAAAATATTGAGATTTATTTGTGATTTATTTGATATTTGTAGGAGAATATATATATTTTTTTATACGGTCGAATCCCAACAGTCCTCACCACTGGTTTGAACGGGCTTTAGAACCCGTGCCCCTTAACCCGCGCCAAGCCCTCAACACTTGCGGCGGTGTAGCCCATGGAACCCTTGCAACCCGTGAGGAGCCCGTTGGACGACTCTGTTCACCCTAAGCCATCTTAACATTTTAAAAAACATAATACGAAATTACACTTTTAAAAGAAAAATTATTTTTGATCAAAACCGCCAAACCAAATTACCAAACAACAACCAGCTGGTTCCGCAGACCCAATCAACCCGACCAATTTGGTTTTCCGTTTTTTGAATCCGTAGTTAGCAGTTAGCATTTTGGCCTGAAATTTCTGCCAAAACGGGTCAAACTATACCCGGAACACAAAAAAACAAACATCCAAGAACAACAAATCCAAATCTAAGAGAATTATAATCACGGATCGGCTTATAAATGAAAGGGGGGAAATATATTGTTCTATATAAGCACAATCCATCAGTTTTTGCAAAATATTTACAAAATAATAATATATATTCATTACTAAAATCGAACTTAACCTAGAATTAAATTTACAAGTTATTTACTATGAACTATATGAACTATGAAGGCAATAGCCATTCTGAAAGGAGTAGCAATCACACAAACATATAAATTGAACAAAATCAATACAATCACAAAAACCGAATCAGCGATTCTGAATATAGCACAACGGAATCGTACTACATAACGAAGATCGATCGTCATCTACCGGAATCAGAAAGTCCGTCGGAGTTCAAACCGCTGTCGGAAGGGGTTAAAGTTGCGCTCGTACAGGTTGAACTAGTTTCCGCTTCTTTTCCACCTTCTTTGTTCTTCATAAGCATGTTCGCCGCCTTTGAAACTACATAAACCGCCGAGCTCACGATTTCGCCGACGATCTTACGCTTGATTTGACCTCGCCGCTGCCGCGGATGAATCATCGCTTTATTCATCGATCTATTTGACTGATTGAAGTGAAAAGATGTAGATTCCATTTCTCTGGAGGTTGAGAATGAAATTTGAAATGAAATTTGAAGAAATCTGAAATGAATTTGAGTGTTGAAGTAATGAAGTTGGGTGATTTATATTACTCAAGAGTCCAGGCTCGTGACTTTGGGACCACGTTTGCTTAGAAGCCCTTGAATTTATGATAAATGTCAATTCATCCCCTTCAACTTCTACTTACCCTCTTCTTTGTTAACATGTAAATATCCATGTTTGTTTTAATGAAAACGAGTTTTAACGTGGTGTGTTTTATCGTAAATACAATAACTATACACAATTTGTTTGAAGATGTGACTTCGAGCTAAGACTGTGTCAAGAGATACATTTGATGTATCTATGTGAGACTAGAACATCTTTTCAAATATGTGTATTGTGTCCGTACTATTTAAATAAATGATGGTATTACTATTGTCTGGTATTGTATCAGACTTTATGTAAAGGTTTTGTCATATATATTAGTTTGTTTATTGAATACTCATTTTACATGGCATGATGTGGCTTTTACATGGTTCGTAACCGGTTCACTCTCCAAGACTCCCAACCTGTTTGTAACCTACGGCTTGAAACCGGTTTGACTTTAATTGGTTTGAAAACGAGCTGGGTTCAGTTAATTAACCGGTTACGGTTTAAAAACCGGCTAGAATGTGCACCTCTACTAGTTGTAAATAGTTATTAGTTTACTAATCATTATTCTAACATAAACAAATCATTATTTGTCATAAGTGTAGTATTATTTGTAATTATTATACTATAGCTTTTAAAAAAATAAATGAAACACTTAAAAGTAATATATTTTAATTGAAAATAAATAGAGTGTGGTGAAGCCGCATGCATATGGATGACAGTGAACGGTAGAAATCGTAATAAAGGAACATCATGATTGTTAAAAGATTTATTTAAAAAAATAAATAACTAAATATAAATAGAATTAACATTTGCATATAATCAATGATATAAAAACAGAACAATGATATAATATATGGTATTTTCTTTATGATGTCATATTTAAACTACAAAACGTGGTTTATTTGTTGCTTATAGGGTAAGATAAGAGTGATTATGTGACGACGGCCATGACGTCGATTGTTCCCCTAATAGACTTTTATTTATAAACACATTACTAAATAAGATTAAATAAACTACTATGAAGACCCACGCGTTGCGACGGTGACGTTGAACCAGACATTAATAAAAATAAGCATGTCGACTCCCCACACGTGGCGACTTGCCTCGCACACTGTGATGTAAACAGGACTCCGTTATTGCGCATTTATGTTATATCAACATTTGCCAAATTTATGAAAGAAATTAGAATAAAGTAGGAAAAAAAACATTTACAAGTTGTTGCTCGTTAAACCGCGAAATCAATCAACGCCTTCGAAACATTGTATAAAAAAAATCGAAAGCATTACGTAAACCACGCGTTGCAATTAGAGAATCGATAATATTTAAGACGTTATATAAAAAAACAACCGCTTTATACTCGCACGTTGCAGCGAAGGCGTAAACTCGTGAAAAAAACCAAAGTTTAAACGTTAAGACCCGCGCGTTGCGGTGAAGCCGTACGATGACATTAACGTGGGTAAGGGCGCGTTTGCGAACTTAGTTACGCGTTGTGTGGCGATGAGACTAACATGCTTAAGTACATAAAAAAGTGTACGAATTTGTGGCGGGTCGCTTTTAGAGATTGAACCATAGATGGGAAAAAATATTATGTCTCGCACACTGCGGCTTAATAATTAAAGAAAAGTAATGAAACAAAAAAAAATAACAAATCTAAGAAGAAAAAACACAAAAAATCCCAAAAAAAAAAATAACCTGTGACGTATTACAAACCAACCAAAGACACACCAAGCTTTAACCATCCCACCAAAGAACCCTTTTAGTTGAGTATTGAAATATGAAATTGATAACATTGAAGAGGGCTTTTGTCAGTCGCTTCCCATTGCCCATCGACATTCCCTTTTAAGGTTTAGTAAATGACTACCAAGTTCAATAGTGTCAATCAAATGCCGCCACACCGTGCTTAATGTTTTTTTTTCGTTTTCACCCTCTACAATATATAATATATATGCTTTTAACTTTTTTAATTTTCTATTAATTTCGTTTTTCTTTATTAACTTTCGCTCGTTAACTTTTTCCAAAGAACGGATTAAGTGGCTGTTTTTATTTTTTATTTTTGTCAGCTTTTTCCAAAGAACTGACTGCGAGGCTGTTTTTTTTTTGTCAACGTTCCGATATAAATTTATTTGAAAACAGAGTTCCATTCAAAATCGAGTTTTTTTTTTATCGTAGCCTATATCGAGTGCCGTTACCGTTGTGGTACTGTTACGAACCGAACCTATTATGCATTTTTTTGTCAACATTTCGATATAAATTTATTTGAAAACAGAGTTTTATTCAAAATCGAGTTTCTTTTTTGTATCGTACCCTATATCGAGTGTTGTTACTGTTGTGGTGATGTGACGAAACAAACCTATTATGAGCGAATTATGCGACCTGACACCAACCGCGAAGCGCGGGTATTCAACTAGTTTTATTTATTTTTCTATCTCTCTCTATATGTATATTATATATATATAAAACAAAAACTACATAATACACTTGTACGTAGTACATTAAACATAATCAGAAGTAGCAAAAACAAGTAATGTTCAAACACTCTTATCTCGAGTAGTCATGTTATTTTAACTATTCAGATAAATATTTTTAAACAAATCACACGGCTTTGATACATAACCCTTGTTTATGTATTTTCTTTCTTTTTTGAGTGGTTAGTGTTATATTAATATACCTTTATAAATCACACTACTTTTACACACATGAGTGATGAGTATGTGTTTAAGTAGTATCTGCTAGTTGATTGTTATATTTTGAACTTAGTGAAGAACTTATATTCTCTACTAACTACAACTAACGTTCAAACTCATATTTTTCTTAAAGAAAACCTTAAATTTTATAACAAAAATATAACAAATTTCGATGACAGAGGTTCAGCGAACCCCGTTGAGCTTCCCCACCCCCACCACACACATATAACAAATATAAGTAGTAAATATTGTCTAAAAACAACCTATTTTCACCACTAAACATATATGATAATTAAAAAAAATGCCAGCCCGCGAAGGATATATAAAACATCTATATATCTTCGTGTTTTAGTGAAGTATATTTTATGATGCAAAGAAGTTTCTTGAAATTTAACGGAACCAGATTGATACGTCGGACCGACAACGAACGACCTTGTTGGTCCCAACTCGTAAGCCATCATAGGTTGAACTAACTGATCATACCGTTAAAGAAAAGTTTATTGTACGTTTTGATGATTAAATTTTAAACTTATGTTATGTTTAAGATGATTAAAGCATGAACCTTGATCTGATTATGTTTTAGTGAATAATTTTTTAAGTTTTTTTCTTTAACTTTTTCTTCTATATTTATATAGTTTTTAGATTGACTTATCACATAACCGATCCAATCGATTCGAAGTTTCGAATAGCCGGCCAAAACATGATTAACTTACTTACATTGTATCTGACACTGATTACATGATGTGACGACATTCATGACGTGGAGTAGTCCCTGATGACGTGTCTTGGTTATGACTACCTGTAAAAGGCCGACACCACAAAAGACCAGAATCTAGGATTTGGAATTTACTCAGATTACGTTATTGTCCTTTCATGAATTATCTTTATTCTTTATTGACTTTTGTTGAAAACTCCAAATTATTTACACACTACTACTTTTGTCACAGAAAATTATTATAAATTGGGTGTTTTTCTAAACATGTAAAAAAAACAATTGCCGAACTAAGACTTCATAGACGGGTCCTATTTTATTTTATTTTTATTTTTTAACTTTGTTTCATCTACTATACAAGCTGCGATGTTAGATACTTTTATTAATATAAGTTTAATCGGACACACGAAACTGAATTCAATCTAAAAAAGGGCAAGCAGGTGTGAGTGT
The DNA here is from genome assembly GCA_023525975.1 of Smallanthus sonchifolius. NCBI lineage: Eukaryota > Viridiplantae > Streptophyta > Magnoliopsida > Asterales > Asteraceae > Smallanthus > Smallanthus sonchifolius. The sequence continues at coordinate 131,525,529 of CM042018.1, forward strand.
TTTTATCGATAATAAAAAGAAACGCCATATGAGTAGAAAACTGTTTTGGGAAAATGGTTATGTCATTCGACTGGGGTTATACCGATCAACTTTTTGATAGATCGATCGGCTTGTTATCCATTTATATTTATATGTTAACCGTTGTTGTAACATTCTTCCTCTGTTTTCCACTTTGGAGATAAATACAAAGAATATGATTTTTTTGGTAGTTAAAATACAAAATCATTAAGAAAAAGAAAAGTAATTTTAATCTTTTAGTATTAGTCGTATGATAACGCATCAATTTTAGAAATAAAACTAGAAACCCACAATTAAAAGAAACAAAGAAGAAGCTGGCCCAATTTATACTGGGCTTAAGTTGCCAACAGCCAACTTGGGCTGATTTGTTTGATGATGGGTCTTACATTCTATAATCTATAGGGATTTTAGACATACTAGTGGGGAACCGCACGATGTGCGGCCCCGACATAAACTACACCTTATTTGCAAAGACAAATGCATGAAAACACGAAATCATGATTCAGTTGATTTGTTATAGATATAACATGGCCCACATCAACCCATTCATAAAAAATGGGTCAAATTCCACTCTAAATTGTCAAGAATCAAGACAAACCTTATCTGTCAATATACCACTGAGTTGAAACACTAAACAAGTTATACACTGAAACTTGCTCAAACAGTTTAGTTTTTAGCTTCCGGTAGTTTCATACATTCCTCAGAGTTGTAAGCATTTCCACCCTGAAAGCTAAACAAATGAAACATTCAAGCATAGATATTAGACCAGTAATTGGATGTTAAATAACACTGTCCACAAAATAATCATTTAAAAAAAATCATGAACCATGCAAAAGGCGGATTTGGTCAGGACGGCATGCTTTTGGATTCAATTTGCAGTGATTCCAACGCCCGCGCAGATCAGCTGATGGTGGAACTAATACTGTTAAGAGAAATGAAAAAACAGGTTAACATGATATTCAAAAGAGTATGAAAGTCATTAGACATAAGAAATGATATTATCTTACATGGTATGCATCATATGCAGAGTTTAAGGAGAAAAGTGTTGGTGTTATGTATTTTAACAAATACTGCAGGAAGATGCACCGTAAAACATCTGACACGCGTCAAAATAATTCTTAAAATGAAAATTAAAATGCGACTGAAGATGTGCTATACTTGTTTGGGATCATTGATAGAATTTGTGCAATTCTCATGCAGGTTCTTCTCTATTTCCCTATCAAAACTTAATGTTTAATCCCAAATATGTGCAGCCTCTCTACCCTTTGGGATAGAGGTAAGCTGCACAAGCACGTATAGTTGAAGTGGCGTAATCAAAACACGCAAGGCAATCACTCATCGACATATAAAGCCTGCACTGAGCCATCAGCTGTGGCAAAGTAGGTGTTGTTACTGGACAACTGCCTTCTGACCTCGCTAAAGGTCTCGTTCAGATTGGCAAAGAAAGTCCTTGTGTTAGTAGTGTTCAGAAGCCTGCATGATCTAAGCAGAAGGTTAGCTTGTGGTTGTGATGTCACCGGAGTTGTGCTAAATATCATGTACAGAACGGTGATTACTACTGCCTGCCACCCAAACAACCACCACCTGATCATTTCAACTCTGGTTTCACTACTCTTAGAATGTACTGGGATTGGAGCCGAGAAATTATTGTTTATGTAGTTGGAATTTTGTAATAAATTAGACATTTTTTTATTACATCATTTGTTTACAATCAGATTATTTATTATTTTCTTATGTGTATGTAATTAATATATGTGGTTGAAAATTACTTTATGTGCAAAACTGCAAATGTATATTGTATATTGATGAACACAAATATACCCACATCAACCAACCATCGGAAGCTATTTGTAGGGTATGGAGAGGGTGAGATGAAAAAAACATTTTCTCTATCCCGGAAGTAGAGAGGCTACTCCTCGAGACCCTCTGTTAAAATTGAAACAATAATCAACCAATACAACACCAAAGAATCTATGAACAATTAGAGATAAAAAAATAGCTTCCATTTGACCCATTAGAGATAAAAAAAAACTTTAAAAAAAAGAAGAGTTAATACCATCGGCTGGTCCAATCCGATAATCCCATTCCGAGAACATTCTTTAAAATTTTCATAAAGATAAATTCAATCTAATCGGTTTTTATCAGATGTCTCAATTCTTTTTAAATTTACTTTTAAGGAGCTAAAAAAAACTTTTAAATACACCAATAAACATTAAATACCAAATTCAAAATCAAACATAAAACATTAAATTGACTATATATCAAGTTTCTAAAATCTATCTATACTATATTCTTATTATTTTTTTCCTGCACCTTTATCTTATTAAATACGTCTCTATCTTTTAATAATAATATATACTTTTAAAGAAAAAACTAATCTTTATATTAATAAATCTCCTGACATATTTTGACGAGTGTATGAGTTAACAATTATATTGTATTCCACGGGTTTATTCAACCAGTGTAAAACACGAGTTTTTAAAAAATAATTTTTTTACTTAATATATAATATTATATTTATTCAACTCGTTTAATACACGGGATTTTAACCTAGTATCATCATATATTCCTATAACTAGGTTAGAATCTCGTGTATTACACGGGTTGAATAAATGTAATGTTATATACTTAGTAATAAAAAAATATGTTTTTAAAAACCCGTGTATTACACTGGTTGAATAAATGTAATTTTATATACTTAATAATAAAAAAATTATGAACTCGTGTATTACATGTATTAAATAAAATATTACGTGACAGTTATTAATTGTGTTAAGTTAATTTTTAAAATATTTTTTTTAGCTGAGTATTAATTTTTTTCTGTAACTGATAAGTGTTAATTCATATTAAACTTTAGAAATCCGGTGTAATACACGGGTTGAATAAATACAATGTTATATATACCTAGTAATTAAGATTTACATATTACATATTTATAACATATTACATAGTTTTTTAATACAATTTTTAGAAACGTTATATAGTTATTTTTTAAAAATGTCTTATAAAAAGAATGAAAGAAATGTTCAATTTATAAAAATGTTTTATGAACAAACTTTTTTTTAAATAAAAAACGTTTTATAAAAATAATTATAGAAATCATTATTATTTGATAAGAGAGAGAGACGGCAAACAAAAAATTATAAAAACAATTAAAGAAATTTGTATAATTAATAGAACAGAGAGGCGAGAAAAAAATGTTGAGAATGCATAGGAGAATGACAAGTGTCATAACAAAAGCTTTATTTATTATATAGTATAGATTAAAAATCAAACATAAAACATTAAATTGACTATATATCAAGTTTCTATAATATTAATATAGAGGGCTATTCAATTAAGAACCAAAATAATACAGAGAATCTTAAGAACTACATAACTATTGTACATAATGTTTAATTAGTTGTACGTAAGTAAATAAAAATAAAAAGGTATAATAAACTTTTTCCCTTTACAACGGTAACCTACTGTGAACCCATCTTTCTCCTTGAAGCATTCTCATAATCTCCTAATCTCTTTATCTTATATTCAATTTGATGACACTAATTCGTTCAATAGTAACGCTGTCCCATCCCATCAACATCGTCTGAGGTTCTCTTCCACTCACATGCAACATAACCCTAATTTGATAAACATATACCCTTGCAGCGACAGACATAATCTAAGGTCTGTGATAGAAGCCTTGTTTCTGCACATCGGAGATTTATGATTTTTGTCCATTGTTATTACATTTAACGTCATGGTTTTGGAGGTTGAAGGACAAGTTCCTACTGATTACGCTGTATTTCCCTCTTCAATTGTAAAGGTTGTTTATGCCCATTTTAAATCCCTATATGCAGTTTCATTTTCATCTAATTTGCAGATTTTGCTGTGTATATCAAGGGTCTTCCCATGAGTGTATCTTCAAGTTGTGATCCACTCCATCCATGAGAATGAACAGCAGCCTCCAACTCTAACATAATGTGCTTCATTGATAGATGAAGATTACGAAACGGTTATATGCATTATTGCACATATGTAATTATGCACATATGCTTGTTTTTTTTTTCTCTTATATGAAAGAATTATACGCTCTATGCACAAGTTAATCTGTTTTGATTTTAGCTTTAAAACTTCTGTATTAATTTACAAGTTATTTTAGATCATGTATATTTATGTTTGACAATGTTTTGGTATTTGACAATTTAATGCATTCTAACTACAAGTGCATTAAGGCACAAATTGCACCATGTATTATTGTTAAGAGAGTTTAGAATGCTTTTAAAAACAAATAATTATAGTAACCTAGAATCATTGACTAATTCATTAATTTAAAAAAAACTGATAAGTGTTGTATAACAACGACCTAATAGCAACGAATATACAAAGTATGTAAACATAAGAAGGAAGAGAATGAAAGAAAAGGGAGAAGTCTTTTATTAGAGATATTTCTAATACCAAGTACAAGTGCCACTATTCATATGGCTAATATCATTAATACAAACATAAATAATATGAGAGTTAGGAATGTGGATAGTCACCATAATAATATATTCATAACACTCCCCCTTGACTATCCACTTAATACACTTGGAGATGTTGTCTCATTAAAAACCTTTCCACGAAAACCAAGTGGGACAAAACCATAGCTAAGGGAAAAAGAGTGCAATGCGCATTATACACAATTAACAACATACTTCAGGGTGATGTTAAATCAGTAGTTCAAGACTGTTAAATAAACTAATGTTACTGGATCAGTTATGTTGCCTCATTAAAAACCTTACTAAAAAAACCCAATGGGATAAAACATAGTGAAGGGAAAAAGAGTGCAACGTGTATAATACTCCCCCTCATTAATATATCCTTTAATTGATATGTGTTGAACTTCTATAGTCAATGATTTGTTGCTTGTTCTCTTGATGTGCAATCCCTTAAGCTGACCAATGTTGTATGATTTTCATGTAAAACTTCTATTGCCTCCTCTCCTAAGCGAATACCACTCCTCTCGTAAGCGAATACCACAAGATCCACGACCGTGTTGTGTTAACATTACTTGCATCTGCAAGACTAACTAAACTTGTTTCGATGGGTTAGTAAAATACAAACCCATACATGTGTACCATAAAGGTATTAATACTTCATTATCTAATCACTGTGCATAATATAAATGATATATCTAATCATGAATAGCAAGAAAACCTTAATTCATCACTTGTAATTCACTATGGTACTTCTTCTTCTATGATAGGAGATGATAAGTGTCAAGCAATATGACATTATTAAAAAGTACTTATAGGATGAGCTTTGTCTATATTAATATACCTTAACATCTTCTGGATGTAACTTGATTGATGGATAAAATTTTCATTACACAAATGTTATATCTCTTCATTAGATAGAGTGATATCTTCAACGTATAGTATAGTACTCACAAACATCGTATTGCTCTTTTAATAAAACATATGGACTAACTACATCATATTTATATCTATCTTATCTGAGATAATCACAAAGTCAATTATACCACACTCGACTTGACTATTTTAATCCATATATATAAACTTTTAACTTTATATGATACATTTCTTAAGATTTTATATAAATGCTTCAGGCATTTATAATCAATCAAAGACTTCTTTCATATCTTTACCAATTATGCATGTGCATTCATTCTTTAGAAGTTTTTATACATAAACTTTATCTTTTAGCAAATAATTACAAATCAATAACAATGGATTCATTTCCAATCTATATTGTACCATCATTGGTATACCATAATCACCATGTTGAATTTTTGCATGTTTATTGGTGCACAAGGATTACATATTTAAGATGTTTCAAATAACTTTGAAACATTCAATCGCTTTAGAAAACTCCTAAGGAGTTCCAATCAATTCAATAACGTATACAACAAACATAATGTATACGGATCCGAATCTGTATACAACAATCATAATGTTTTCGAGAACTTACTCTATGTGATTTTTGTAGTATAAATCCTTTAGGGATTTTCTTGTAAATTTTGATATCATGTGTCTCACAACATTTTAAGATGCATATCAATTCTCTCTTTGTATTACCAAACTAATGAGATGTTGGAAGTCATTGCATCCACCACTAGAGAATGTGTCTCCTTATAATTAATTATAGGTCTTTGCGAAAATCCTTGTGCCACCAATTTTGCCTTCTATCTTTTTTTCATTATTTCACATAATTCTTTCGCACAAAAGACCTCACTTATATCCAACATACTTACAACTTCATGTATCTGGACTGCTAGTCCAAACCATTTCTATTTTGTGAGAGAATACAATTCTGCGTCATTTGCATCTTTCCATTTTGGCCAATCATTTCTATTTTTTCATTAATAGGCAGATACATTCTTGATCCTCATCATTTCGATTATTTCAAGCACTATTATATACAAAAGTATTATCGACGTCAATCTTGTTTCGATTCTATATTATTTCTAGACATGATACAATTTACCGAGATCTTATTATTTTCAGGTACCTGAGGTTCTTCTGTAACAATCATGTCTAATGTCTCTTTAATGGTCCCTTTTACTTTTACCCCAACTTGACCATATTCATTATAACTTGCTCCATGTTTAGAGGAATTTTTGTTTTCTTTGGAATCGAATAGTCTATCATGTTTCAAGCGTGCCTTAGACTTACTACCAATATGTAATCGTCCTTCTAGGACATTAATCTTAATTGGAGCACCAACAGTTGGTATATGTGACTTAGTCACTCTTTTAAGGTCAGTGAATGTGTCTGGTAATTTATTTACTAATCTTATGAACTATCTTTTGAACATCTGGTTCATACTTAGTTTGAGGACCAAGATAATCTAGAGATAATTCATTCCAAATTTCACTTTCCAGCTGCTTTTTATCCCCCCCCTCATATTGGGAATGTTGATTCCATAAATTAAGTCGTAATGTTAATGGCTCTAATAACTTATTATAAATAGTTATTCATTTCCAACATGTATTCACAACCTCTTTTGAGGTCCCATCTTTGTGCGTTGTGGTGGAGCATTACAACACATATTGCACAACCCAAAAAAGAAACTTCAATGGGACTACTTGGTTCCTGATCAAAAGCCAATTGTAATTGGGAGAAAATACAATAACTTGTAGGCTTGATGTGAATTACCATTGCAACATGTACATAACATGGTCCAAAACAAATAAAATGAATTGTTGCTCTCATAATTATTGAACATGTAGTGCTCGTCTCAACAAAAACAATTTATGTATGAATATATGATATTCACCACTTATTCCAACAATCCTTAATAACTTGGGATTAATATCACTGTTATTACCAAAATAAATGTGTTATTCTGGAATAATGTGCTTGCTATCTTATTAGCTAAGCCGCATATTACGCAAACTTCAAGTTGCAAATTTGATAAACATTTAGACGATGCATCGATTTAAAACGCTAAATGGTATACTCATTATGATATATATCTTTTATCATTTTTCAGAATATTTTGGGATTCAAACCTTACTTTAATTGGTAATAATTGAAATCCCTTGTGAGCAAATAATACATAATAATTATCAGTTTGAAGAATCTTTTGGTTCTTCAATATATTTCACATCATTATTGACTCGGGCTAGTCTAACCGGTCATGCCAATTTGTTCAATAATCTTGATCAATAAACTTATGGTTTATGATCCTATATGTTTTAGTTGCACTCGTGCTTGTTTAATACACGATATAAAATAGAAGATAAGTAGTGTATTATTATTTCAAACATTTAATTCCCGTATAATCACTCCCTTAGTGTGACAATTCTTGTGGCCGATTTCATTATTAACATGGTTATCATTACAATTTCCTTAGCTATATACATGATTATCACATTCACTGGGAATGGATTAAAACCATACACTATCACGGTGGTCGTTTCAAACCTTATATATATTCTTTAATAATTTAATGAAATTGCTACTTTAGGAGCATATTTGAGATTTAAAAATAGAAATTGCTTTATTCAACCTTTGCTCATAAATAACCCTCTCATCACATAATAACAATTGAGAAGTAATTGTAATCGAGTTATACTCATTTATCTTTCTAAAATCTTATAACCTTCTGTAGGTTTGTAATGAGATTTAGGAAGTATGACACTTCGGGTGTCATGTCTTTACCTTGAATGCTTAAAATAAATGAGTCTTTTAAACTTGCTTATAATAATACATAACGTTGGTCTTTTAATTGCTTTATCCAATAATATCTATGAAGATATTTTAAAGACATACAATTGCAATATTCTTAGTGTTCCGATAAAAAACATTGGACGTTATTCTTTATTTTTACCAATACCAATGACGTGGCTTACAAATCATATTGATATAAATGCAATCAAATCTCATATTAATAGTTGACCTAAAGTTTTGACTTTTAATCAAACAAAAGGATACGTGATTTTTGAATCAAAAGAATGTGAGCTATGCAAAATATCGGTGTCTATATAATTAATTATCATTGGTCATTTGGTGTAATGGTAGACTCAAGACTTCCCATAGTAGAGGTCTTGGGTTCAAATCCTGGCAACATCAAAAAAGGGGTATGTGGTCAGGTCAGGAGGTTTACCCAGTTGGAGGGGTTCCTCCTGTGGTGGGCTGCCGTAGATGTTCCAGGGGAAACACAATTATCCTAGAATATCTAGGTGTTGCCTTTAAAATATATATATATATATATATATATATATATATATATATATATATAATTAAGTAAGATTCATAATCTCTTAATAATAATTGGATACCGGTTACATTTTTAATTATTGCATACGATAATAACTAAAACATTGGTTTAGTCGCTTAAAAAACCTATCCGTTAACGAAGACCCCCCTCTCACTCACTCCCAATTAGGTTTTGTGGTTCTCTTTCGATTCTTCATCTACTTTGCGACTCATCGATCCATCGATCACTGTAAGTATTCCATCTCAATTTCTCCATTGATTGTTGTTTATTTTATAGATCTCTTGTTTGTTTCTTCATTCTCGATCTAAGATCCCTAATTTTTTGTTTCAATTTAGACGGCCGAATCTAGAATTGCTTTGTTCTGTTACAGTTTTATCGTTTTATCCTATTGATTTATTTTAGAATCCAATCAATTCATGTATATGTTGGGATGAATTAACGTAGATCCCGTACATGTGCCTTTGCAGCTTTATCTGAGCTAAATCGATGAAAATTAAGTTGTGGATTTAAACAGTTTGATAGCAGTTATTTTAGGTTTTTTTTTTCTCAATATTTTAGGTCATAGATAATAATTTTTCATCGGTTGATTGAATTTTTGTTTAATCGGTGGTGGAAATAAATGGTTTTCTTAGGGCTCTTATTCATACCTTGAAATGATTTAATTTTCTTTATTGTATAGTTTGGGTTAAAGGTTTGATAAAAATCTGTGCTAATACGTCAGTCTCTTCATTATCCATTTTGATTTCTGTACTGATAATAAAAAAGAAAAACAAGGCGTTTTCGGATAAAAAAGTGTGCAGATTTTAGGTTTACTCATTACTGTTAATTAGAGAAAAATGTTTTATTTTGAAGACACTTGAACTTATGTATGTAAATATATGCGTAGATATAATTATTTGTGCCTAATTATATTAGTGTTTTATTTTTTAGGTAACCATGAGTGATGAAGGAGAAAGAACTTGTCCACTTTGTGCTGAAGAGATGGATCTAACAGACCAGCAGCTCAAGCCTTGCAAATGTGGCTATGATGTAAGTAGGATTGTAGTTTAAATGCCATTCAATTTGCCACTTCTCAGTAATTGTTTACTTCTATAGTTTTGTTATTATATAATATGACGATTGGTGCGTGATTTATGTAGCTTGTTATAACCATAATGAGTTATTATATGTACAGATCTGTGTTTGGTGCTGGAACCACATAATGGATATGTCTGAGAAAGATAACACAGAAGGGCGGTGCCCAGCATGTCGTACGCCTTATAACAAGGAAAAGGTTGTGGCGACAGCATCAAAATGTGAAAGGTCTGACTGTATGATATGTTGTATGGGCTGCAAACAAACCGAACGAAGTCGAATAGGGCCTTGTTCGTGTTTGTTCATTAAGGAAATTTCTTGTTCACGATCACATAACCGAACAAGATTGCCTGTTCGTGTTCGTTCATTAAGTAAATGAACATGTTCGTGTTCGTTTGATAACTCTATGTAACGAACGTAAACGAACACAAATGAACAGAAATGAACACAAATTCATTTGAGAATAAAATCAACATTTTCATCTCAAATTAACATTACACGAAATCCACAAAATTAAATATGAAGTACTTGACAATTGACATAATTATCTCCACATACTTGACATAATTATCATAAACACAATTAACAAATATTTTTAATTGATAAATTATAAATTATAAAAACCTTCAAAGACCGAACGAACACAAACGAACATAAATGAACACATTACCGAACGTTCACGAGCATAAATGAACGAACGCGACCTATGTTCATGTTCGTTTATTTAACTAAACGAATGAAATTTCTTGTTCATGTTCGCTCATTTGTTAAATGAACGAACATATACGAACTTCCCGCCGAACTATTCATTCGCTGACGGGTCGGTTCGTTCTCAGCCCTAGTTGTATCAAAGACTTTTGCCTTGTTAATATTTTTTTTTATTAATCTGATTTGTCTTGATTTTTTTTTATTATGCTCTCAGATTTGTTACTGGAATGAATATAGAGAAAAAACAGAAGTCACAAAAGGGGAAAACTAAAACTTCTGAAGGAAGGAAGGAGCTTGGTAGTGTTAGGGTTATTCAACGTAACCTTGTATACATTGTAGGGTTACCTCTTAATTTAGCAGATGAAGATGTTAGTACTCTCTCTCTCTCTCTCTCTCTCTCTCTCTCTCTCTCTCTCTCGTGTCTATGTATTATGTAAATGTATATACTATCCTTTTATTCTGGAATTAATCCGAGATCTGTTCATATAACCAGCTTCTGCAGCAGAAAGAATATTTTGGTCAATATGGGAAGGTACTAAAAGTGTCTATATCACGGACAGCATCTGGTGAAATTCAGCAGTTTCCTAACAGTACCTGTAGCGTGTAAGTTTGAGCGTTATATGCTTGTAATTTTCATGGCATGATTTATGTTGATGTTTGCTATCTTAAAGTTAGCGTCTATTCACATGTATATATAAGTTAATGAAATCTTGCATGTTTATCCAAAATATCCCAACTCATACCCGTATGTCTATGAGATGGATATTATTCAAATATTGTATTATCAAATATATCAAATCATTCTTTTTAAAGGACACATAAACATATATAAATAACAAACCAAAAAGATTTATGATACAAACATACATCCTGTATTTTTCACGCACACCAGTACACCGTAGACACATCAAGACTGACACCTGGTTGGTTTTTGTGTTCCTAGATAGGGTTTTTTTTGCTGAAATATATTTTAATTATGTATATTACCAGATATAGTATACACTCTCATCCTAGGAAAAAGTCCACTTCGTATTTTTTGGCAAATGAAGTCTAATGTTAGAACGTAACGTATCACATTAGATATATTCGATGTTGTTAAACTACCCTAACTTCACATTGTTCAGATATATTACTTACTCCAAGGAGGAAGAAGCAGTTCGTGGTATACGGTCAACACATGGCTTTATCTTGGAGGGTAGACCTTTAAGGTTAAAACGTTATAACATGATCAAAATGTGATTTCTTTCTTTTTCCTTCTAACTTCTCATACGAGTTGAGTTTTGTTGCAGGGCCTGTTTTGGGACAACAAAGTACTGTCATGCATGGCTGAGAAATACGGTATGATTAGTAAAACAGTTGATAAATTTTTTGATGAAAATTTGGTGTATTGTAGAGGTGGCAATTTTGATCCATTTACTTATGAAATTTATGAATGGGTCGATTTGGGTTTATGGTTTATCTCAAAAGAGGCCGAACGGGTCAATAATTGCCCACAAGTGTATATATATATGTTTGTGTGTGTGTGTGTATAATTAAGACAGCCTCCTAAACCATTTTGTTCAAATATTTGTATTATTACTGTAATAATATTGTTCGTCATAATTAGCACATTAATTATTCATAAGCAAAAAAAATGGACAAAAAATAGTGTGCGGGTCAACCCAACCAGGCCCGTTTCTAACACTAGTAAAAATGACCCTTTTCAAGCCAAATACGTTTCAACCCACCCGACCTGCCCGTCTTGCCACTTCTGGATTATTTGCTTTACACCTCAGCATGGTATGGTATTTATTTCGTGTTGAGCATTTTTATTTTATTGATCCAGCCTTGCACCAATGCTGAGTGTCTGTATTTGCATGAGTTTGGACCACAAGAAGATAGCTTCACTAAAGATGAAATAGTTTCAGCATATACAAGGTATTTTCATATTATTATGATTTATGGGATGATACCTTCAAATTACTGACCTTTTATTGGTCAACCTTTATAACTTAATGTATGGCCATTCCCTTTTGTTAGCTTATTGTCCCATAATTTAACGTACTTAATGATTCTACAGGAATAAAGTTCAGCAAATTACTGGTGCTACAAATGACATTCAATGGCGTTCTGGAAATTTTTTACCACCTCCAGTTGATGACTACTCAAAACCTATTAGTAAAAATACCACTAATGTAAGATATTATTCTGTGTTGTCTTTTTTTGTTCTTTGGTTTAAAATTTCTGTTAGTTCTAGAATTTTCTTTAACCTGAAAACCTTGACTGAAGATCTACTGATATCAATCATTCATACCTGGAGACCATTTTACATTTTCATTTATAATTATGAACTTTTTAGACCGGATATTCTCCTCTTAATGCATGTTATTGTTAATAGTTTAATTATTTTTGTTATGGTGAAAAACGCTCTTGACAAATTTGGTCAATGTTGACTAGCAGAATCCAGCAAACACCATAAAAGTTTCCCCACCAAATAGTAGTTGTGGTAGATCAGTAGCCCTTCCTGCAGCAGCCTCATGGTAAAGTTCACATTTCTGCTTGTTTTAGGTTGAAAATTGGGCTGGTGGGTTGGGTGATGGGTTAAAACGGGTAATTTGTAACAGTTGCAATAACTTGGGTTGGGTTGGGTTGTCTAAAGTCTTTAATTTTTAAATAAATACTTAGTTTGTTTAAATATTATTACCAAATGTGTATTATTTTTATAATAATCTACTTATTTGAATAGTGATTTGGGAGGTTTTATACGTTATAATACATATTGGGCCACTTTTGACCCATCTGACCTGATTGAACTGTTTCCTTTTAAGCTAGTTTTTATTATTTTACCTGTTAAAGGTGATTACCAAATTATATTATTTCTATAGTTATCTAATTTTTAGAATAGTTATTTGGGAGGTTTTATACATGCTAAATACATATTGGGCAACTTTCGACCTCATTCAACTGTTTCCTTTTAAGCTAATCTTTTTTTACCCTGTAATTCTTTAAAGATAAAATAATTCGAATGAATACCTCTAATATTTATTTTTACTGACTTTGACGTCTTACAGGGGGACTCGTACTTCAATTAGTCACCCAGTTGTGGCAAATGTAGCAAGTACTACACTTTCCAAGAATCATAGTGAAGAAAACCACACTTCACAAGAGAAGGGTAATCTGGGAAATCCACCATCTATAAATAAAAATGTGGGCCCTGACCACATAACAACCTCGTGCGAGACACCTGTCATCACCGGTCTTCCTTCTTCCTCAACCTCAACCTCAACTTCAACCATCCCTCTTTCAACAACTTCGCCGGACAGTAAAAACATATCTTTGGACACGTCATCAGATACCACCAATAAGAATCAAACACCACAACCTTGTGAGGATTCATATACAATTACTTCTCTTACAAGAAAAGAATCTGGTTTAGTATCAGATCTTCAAAAGAAAGTATCACAGGTTGCAATCAATGAAGCCAAAGAACAAAATTCGCCTCTTATTACGAGCCCAACCTCACTGGATCAAAACCTTGAAAAGGCTCCACAACATCCCTTTAATTTATATAATGGAATGTTTGAAGATCACAGTACGGCTGACTTAGATTTAGGAGAAAACACTATAATATCTAATATTCTATCAATGGATTTTCACCCGTGGGAAGAATCATTAATCTCACCTCAAAACCTGGCTAACTTTTTAGGTGAAAATAATAAACAAGTTTTGAGTTCAAGAAAACCACAAAACGGCAACCAGTCAAGATTCTCGTTTGCTAGACAGGATGATTGTACAGATCAAGGATTAAATTATGCATCAAGTTTAAGTGATTTTGGACAAGGTCTTGAGTATAATAACAATAGTAGTATTTATTATGACAACAAGCGTAGTAACAGCAACGGTTTCTCTTCTTTTAGCTTTGAGGAATCTGATCATTTTGCCACCAGTTATTCTGAAAATAAGATTGCAGGTATGTTTTTGCAATAATATGTTGAGAGCTGCGAGACCTGCTTTAACCCTTGTACTATTTATCATATAATTTGACTAGAATGCATGTGGAAGTCAATATGTTTGAAATTTATTTTTAAAATATGGTATTGATAGCATTTTTTCTACATGTGCATATACACTAAATGTATATATGCAGACTATTATACTTTTTTTAAATATTCTGCAGATAAAATCACAATAAATCGTTTTATTTTTTTAATTTTACCTTCCCATTGAAGCACTATGTATAGGTGCTTATGCGGTTCCCGTGGTTCTCTAACATAATATTGGTTCTGAAATGAACGCCCCCCCCCCCCACACACACACCACCACACCCACACACACATATATATGTTATACATTGATGATTCAGGGTTCTTGTTTTGGCTAATGTAAACAGTTTCAAGAACACATGTATCCGCCCCACCTGGATTTTCTGGACCTAGCAGAGCCCCTCCTCCAGGCTTCACTTTAAACAAAACATCAGGTTAGGTTTTTTAATTGGTTGATATTAGTAGTGAACATGTTTTTTTATTAATCTTATTTTTTTCAGGAATTCATAACTTGAACACTTCCTCAATACTGAGAAAATCACATGAATCAGCAGCCACTGTAAATATTGGTGATTTGGAGTTTAAGGATCCTGCAATTTTAGCAGTTGGTGGTAGGGTTCCTATGAGATCAAACTTCTCTGCACATATGAATTCTTTTGAAAACGATACCCGACTTCAATTCTTGATGCAAACATCATTTTCTCATCAAAACCCTAGATTTAGTGATAATTACCAGCATACCAGTTTCCAGCAGCAAATGAATTCTTTGAATGTTAATGGCCTCTGGAAGGGTGGAAATGATAGAATGGGGTTCAACAGATATTATTCGGGTCACGAGGATACAAAATTCCAGCTGTCAACTTCAGGTGATCTGTATAATAGAACATTTGGAATTTGATTCTGCCCGATTTGGTATTTCTAAGCTTGTTGGAATTAGAAAGATGGTGTAAACTGAAGCTTGGCACCCAGAAATGGTAAAATCGTCTGTTCTTGAGTAAACCCTTTGAAACAGGGCCCGAACAACAAACGCCAGGTGAGGCTTAAATTATCCGTTATTCTTTCTCTTTTTCTATTTAGTTAAATTATATCCCTTTCTAGGAAATGTTTTTTTAATGTGATAATTCTTGATAAAGTTATTAATTATTATGTGATGTGGTGAGTAATAGCCTTTAAAACGGGTTGTAGAAGATAGTTTATGGACATGTTTCTACGCGTGTGAATTTCTAACACGGCACGAAAACAAAAGAAACTAACACGAAGTTTGCGGGTTGGGGTTTAGTCTAAATGGGTTTGGGTCAATTTATGGTTGAACTCATGAAAACGTTTAGCCAAAAGCGTAAACCCATCAGGTTGACCCATTTATTATTATTTTTTCTTTTTTTAATTGTGTTTTATGTCATAGTTAGGTATTTTTATTCCAAATTTTAAAAGTTAAAAAGAGAAATTGACATTAAGTTTTATAATTAAACATAATTGTTTTATACACCCTTGTATTTCTAGTGGGTTGACTTGGTGGGTATGCGGTTGACTGTTTTAACTCATTTCTTTTTTATACTCTTTTAAAATGTTTTTTTATGTAGTAACTTAAAATGGTGGGGTATTTTATGTCAAAATTTAAAATCTAAAAGAGAAATTGACATGAACTTTCATAATTAAATGTAATTATTTTATTTACTTTTGTATATATTTTTTTTGTAAATTTCTAACTTATAGAGTATTAGTATGCCAAAAAAAAAATCAGGAACGGGTAATGTTGGGGTCAACAGGCGGATATTTGTGTTTTGTTTTGGTTTGCGTGTCATACAATTTTCGAGTCGGTGCCATGTTCAGTTTTCATATCAAATTTGTGGGTTCATGTTGGGTTCACCTACCAGCCCAAAAACACGAATCGTTTAGCACCGCTACACCAAGTTGTTTTTGGTATTTGAAAGTTTCTGATTACTTGAAGAAGATTGTCGTGTACCCGACATAATCGTATAATCATTTTTCAAGTTTTGCCGAGTTTTATTGAACTTTTTTTATCAGCAGGGGGAACAAGTTATGACATGAGATAGTGATCCGGTTTTGATGAAATTCTGGTGGTGGATGTGGTTCTCCAGGCAGTTCATCTTTGTGCTATTTTTAGTATTTATATTGTGATAATGATATGCGATTGATTCATTGTAGGGATTCTTTTTCTTAAATTATTTTTTTTTCGTTTGTGTGATTACCTATATATTTCATACAATTTATTTTGTATTGTTCTTTATATAAGCTTTTTTTTCTTATTTAAAACTGCTATATGGGCTGGTTAATTGGTAAAATCTAGTTTAAATAGAAACTTGTTTTTTTCATCAGCGCTACGCGAAGGGAGTCTGATCGTTATCGGCTCTACTGGTTTGCAGGGATAAAACTTACGTCAAAACGCATACTCGTTATAGCATACTATACAAAACAAAAATACTCGATTTCGAATGCAGCTCCGTTTTCAATAAAATTTATACCGAAACGTTAGACAAAAAAACTAAAGAATGCCGCCCATTCTGTTTACAAATAAAAGTTATTATTGAAAAACGAAAATTAAAGGGTAATCAGGTAATTTGCTTCATAAAAAAATGGACATTTAGGTGACTCTCACCAATTTCTGAATTTTGATGTGTGACCAATAGACAACTTATGGTCACCCTTTGTTAAATAACTTATGTTCCTATTCCATTATCTTTATCACCCTCCTATCAAACCCATACCAATAGTGAATCCTGACTAGAAACCAAATGGCAATTAATGTTTTTGTACAAAGAAACAGGAATCATGTATTATGATAATTTGTCAAATTTTGGTTTCTGCACACCTAGTAAAAGACATGTTACGGTTCTCGTAAGATGGAAACTGTCATGA
Source organism: Smallanthus sonchifolius (assembly GCA_023525975.1). Taxonomy (NCBI): domain Eukaryota; kingdom Viridiplantae; phylum Streptophyta; class Magnoliopsida; order Asterales; family Asteraceae; genus Smallanthus; species Smallanthus sonchifolius. The sequence goes on from CM042018.1 coordinate 131,542,934, forward strand.
GTTTGACCATAAAAGTCAAAACATTACATCGATCGGTATAGCTAAATAAACAGTGAGCTTACTCGATGATGATCGGTATAATGAGACATTTGATGCATAAATCATATGCGGTTTAATCTCTTTTGAGTGTCACACTTGTAAGGTAAATGATCATAAGTTCATAATAACCACACTTTAATAGTGGTCACCGGACAACATTGGTGCCGGTAAGTTGGTAACGATATTCATTTTCATGATTTTCGGTTTCGACACGTGTCGGTTTTGGTATTTTGTTTAGTTTTTTTTTTGTCAACTTTGATATAAATTATATTGAAAACAGAGTTGTTTTCTAAACAACGTAGTTTTTAGTATCGTTTAGCATATGCTTAGATTGATAACTTCGGCGTAGTATAACTACGTGTTTCGAATATCCGACAACGATGAAGAGTAGAAAAAAAAATCTGAGTATCTATTCAATATAAAGTATTTTTTGGTATCGCAAATTATATCGAGTACCGGTACAATTTTTTATGTTTATCATATAGGGTAGATAGGCTGCACCCAAAAAACCCCTGACTCCGGCGTTTCAATTATTTCGTTTTCGTGTACACATATAACCATTCTCGAACCTTAATACTCGATTATAAAAATACCATAGTCATCCTTAGACCTTAGTTTCTAGATTAGTTCGATTATTCCTGTTATAATTTAGGGTAAATATCAATATATTTTCTATTTTTCTCATAAAAGTCACTCAACAATTTTTTACACATAAAAAATCAACATACTCTATCTTTTTTCTCACAAAAGTCCCTTAACAATTTTTTGTACATAAAAAACCAACGTACTTTCTGGTTTTTCTCTAAAAAATCTCTCGACAACTATTTACTTTAACAAATGAGTTGACAAAAGCAATGCAAAGGAAATCGACCGACAAATTCATTCTATAAATTGAAATCAAATACCTACAAAATCTGTGAAAACACATTAACAATCAAATCATTTTGCAATCGAATCGTTTGCTTTGCTCTTGTTTCTGTCGGTCGATTTTTTTGTCTTGCTTCTACCGATTCATTTGGTAGGGTAAATAGTTGCCGAGGGACTTTTGTGAGAAAAACAAAAAAGTATGTTGGTTTTTTATGTGTAAAAGTTTGTTGAGAGACTTTTGTGAGAAAAAAGAAAGAGTATGTTGGTTTTTATGTGAAAAAAATTGTTAAGGAGATTTTGTGGGAATAAAAGTTATTTTTTTAACTAATAATCATTTTTTCTGGGGACACTTGATTTAAATACGTCAATTATTAAAAGTTAATTAGATAAATGGATTTTTATCTAAATGGTTATTTATGAGTAATAACACAATATCAAGACCGAGAGTTTTTGAAACATAATATCGAACGTCACCACAACCACTAGCTTAGTATAGTGGTAAAGGTCTTGGGTTCAAGTCTCACTTATAACAAAAAAAAGGGTCCGGTTGGGTCAGGGAGTTTTCTCACCTATGATGAGTTTCCTCCTGAGGGAGATGAATATGATCGGGTGGGTCAGTAGCCGGTCAGTGATCCAAATTGCCGTTAAAACAAACATCGAATGTCACTTAATAAAGTAAAATATAATTAAATGCATGTCATGTTTGGTGGTTGGAATAGAAGTAACTGCAAACTTTAAGGGTGGGTTTCGATATTGAAGAGTATAAAAATCCGTTTGTTTAAAGTTAGGTTAAATCGGTTAAAATGCACTTAAAATATTTTTTCAATTGTTATGACATCACAAATTATTTTATGATATGTTATTATTTAAATAATAATTTTGTATAATCATATTAATAAAATATATTTAGATGCATATATACAGGCAACTTTCTTTTGTTGTTTCCCTCACACAAACCGTTGAAATCATCAGCAATCGGGAAATGTTTACGGATCACCGCATCATCATAGTCCCGTGTCTTGTCCCACGGACCACCCATTTCTCGTTCCTCCCTCACGTATCTTGATGCTTCTCTCTCATCCCCTTCTTACAAAATTTGTCATCGTCTCTCACGGACCGTATGTGCAGATTGACCGTGCATCTCCCTCTCTTTTTCACGTCTGCATCGTCCTTCCCTCTCTTTTTCACGTCTGCCTTTCATGGAGCTCAAAAACTTGCATTGGTACTCGAGGGTTAATCGTCTAAAAATCTATAAAATCATTCGACTTTCAGTATTATAAAACTTGACCCGATGTCATACTCGATTCATTTTAAATTTATATAAGAAAAATTACCCATACTCAACATACGAAAATGGACATTTGACCAGGAAAATTTTCAAAAATGGACATCCTTATTTAGCCTACTATTTCATGGACATTGGTCTTGCGAGCCGGCTAAAGGCGGCTAAGCTAGCCGGCTAAAATTTCCGTGCCAACATTTCATTTGTCAGAGTACGAACCAATAAACAAGTGACACGTGGCAAGCTTAGCCGACTAATAGACGGCTATAGCCGTCTAATCCCTTTAGCCGGCTATAGCCGTCTAATCCCTTTAGCCGGCTATAGCCGTCTATTAGCAGGCTAAGCCTCCGAAAATTAGCCGGCTAAGCCTTTTAAGTTTGTCCGCTAAGCCTTAAAAAAACGCCAGACGGCTATAGCAAGCTATTAGCCGGCTTAGCCTCCGCTTTTTTAAGGCTTAGCCGACCATGTGTCGCAATCCGGTTGGTTCGTATACTGTAAAAAAGAATGTTGGCACGGAAATATAAGCAGACTAGATTAGCCAGCTCACAAGAGTAATGTACATAAATTAGAAGGCTAAATTTTGGTGTCCATTTTTGATAATTTTTCTAGTCAAATGTCCATTTTCGTATTTTTCTCTTTTTTTATTCATACTAAAAAAGGTTATTATTAGTGTTTGTAATTTTTAAAAGGCAAACAAAACCCAAAAGGGGTACCCAAAAGATCTTTAGGTCAACATATTAATCCTTCTTTCCTTTTTAATAGTCCAACCACACATGCAAGGAGTTCCATATTACACAAGACACGTTCATTTTTCAAAAACCATACAAAACACACACTCTTGTGTCTATATGCATCACCACACACCCCCACCCCCACCCCCACCCCCATCCATATATTTTTAACTCTCTTCTCTTCTCCACAACAACCCACACCAATTCATCTTTAATTCTTGCAAAAGATCAATCCACATTATGTCCATGAGAAACCATCAAGAACAACAAGAAGATCAAGAACCCATGGATTCCCACAAAAACCCTAATCTTGAAACCACCCACAACCACCACCACCACCATGTCCTACCACCACCATCATCTTCATCACAAGATTTCAACATGACACATCATCAACACAATATTTCAAAGAAAACTCATGAAGATGAAAAGTTTACTTTCAAGAATGCTTATGAAGTGATCAAGAACCCTACTTTTCTTTCTTCTTCTTCTTCACCAGCAGCCGGAGGAGGACACGCTATGCCTCCACGGCCGCCGCCACCACCACCACAAGATGTTGATATGACACATCATCAACACATTATTTCAAAGAAAACTCAAGAAGATGAAAAGTTCACCTTCAAGAATGCTTATGAAGTGATCAAGAACCCTAATTTTCTTTCTTCTTCTTCACTAGTAGCCGGAGAACGACACGCTATGCCGCCACCGCCACCACCACCACCACCACAAGATTTCAAGAAAACCAATCCTCAACACAATATTCATGCTTCATTGAAGATAAATGAAAAAGAAGGCTGCTTCACCATCAAGAACCCTAATTCTCTTTCTTGTTCTTTACCGGTGGAAGAGAGTGGAAGAGATAGGCTAACGAGGCATCGGGTCGAGATGGCGGGTCGGGTTAGGATCCCGGACATATGGGGGCATGAAGATTTGCTCAAAGACTGGATAGATTGCACTGTGTTTGATTCTTCTTTAGGGAACAAGACCATAATGTCAGCTCGAGCAGCTTTGGTTCAAGAACGAAGATCAACCCTAAGGATAGAGAATCAATGCTAGTTAATTACCAAAATGACCTTTTCAAGTATTTTTCCTAATCTTTATTTATACTTAAATTAGTGCAAACTTTAGTCAAGTTTGTTTAATTACTCAAATGATCAAAGTTTCTTCTGTGTGATCTTGAGATACCTAGTATCAAGTGAATTATCGAAGATATGTAACCAAATAAATGATAAAGATTCTACCTTTATGTTGTTTCTGGTTTTTAAAGGAATAAAATAGCTAGTTTCATTTATATATTTAATATTCCTTGATCCATTTAGGGTTTGATGATTTAAGATGTTTTGTGTCTTTATAAAAAGAAAATAATAATATACTAAACATAAAATGTAAAATCGGGTTGGATGCTAATTTACGTGTTTTTTTATTATAAAAACACATAAATAAATCGTATCGTATATCGAGCTCGACCAGAAACAAACTTATACCGCCCGGAGGGGAATCAATCTTGTAGAGTTAACCTCATGAGATTCAAGTTAACGGGTTGAATTGAAAAATACAAACATGAAAATTATCGATCATTACCCGGACATATTTAAAATTGTGTAACTCAACCACTTTAATTAAACAACTAATTAAGCATATCTACCAAATTAACTTGAGGTTTTTTATTAAAATGGTTAAATATGTTTATAAGTAGCTACTAAAGAAAACCAACTTTTAACATATGATTTAAAAGAAAAATCTGAAATCCCTTCATAAATCTTCTATCATGGTGATTATATTAATTAGACAACATGGTCGAATTTAAATTGCTCCATCATTTTATTCTTTCTGAAAATGATTGACGTTTTGGTTATTTGGGTCAAAAACCTAACTAGAATGGCTTCGGTCAGAACTAGACCAGGACCGAAAATACAAGAATTTCCAAATCAAAACCGGCCGGTTGGTCTATGTCAGTTTCCGGGATCGGCTATAATCGGTGCGTCCAAGTTGGATTACTGTTTTGTAAGTATTTATATAGTTTGATTCATGTGTTTGTTTCAAAATTTCACACAGGTCATAAAGTAAACTTTCTAATAAAATAACTACAGTTACAAAAATCTTAAAATAAAAAGTAGTTTATTGGTTAATCAAATCAGTTTTGGACCGAAACATGCATAAAACCGAATAGCCATAAATTCATAAACTGAAAATCGGATCGATAACATTCGATTCGGGTCGGTTCAGACCAGTCCCGATTCGGTCGGTATTTTGTATGAGAAGCAGTGACAAAATACTAACTAGTTTTATACCCGTCCGGTGGCCGGGTTTTTTAATGTAATAATGTCATAACTATCTTTCTCTGTATTCTAAACAAAACAATATTTGTTTATCAACTTCAAAGATTTTCTAAATGATTTCACTTGATGATTGCTTAATCCTCTCTTTTTGTCAACAAATTGTCTCGTTTCTTTACCACCGTAGTCTTCTTTTCTCCATCTCCATCACCACAGCCACCATCGTCTGTATTCGTCTTCTGATTTGATCTCACCTGAGTCATCAAGAAAAGAAAGAAAAGTTATTTTTCAATTCAAAAGATTTAGCTTTGACTATTTAAAGATCAAATTAGACAACTTTCTACATTAAATCCCACATAAAATAATTTAGTTTATGTTAAACCTTAATAGTTATATCAATTTAATAACATACCAAAGCTGAAATTGTAAAATTTCATGTTCAATTTTTAGTTTCTTTGAGATCATGTTAAATTTCTAAAATCCAAAGTTGACCTTTTATGGTTGAAGAAAAATCCTATAGAAAGTTGTTCTTTCTGTACCTTTTTTGATCATATATAATGTAACAGGTGGCATATAGTTCTCCTTTAATGAAATGCATGCCTAAAGAAACAACCACCACATTATTAAGACCGTTAATTCCAAATGTTTAAAACACAAGGAAACGTACCTTACGAATGTTCTCCATTTCATTCAACAAAACCTCATTAAATTTTCCTCACTCTGTCTCTGTAAAATCACAAAATACGATAATTAAAGAGAAAGTTGTACGGGAGACCAAACCTGTAAAATATAATAAGGTGAATGGAAGACTTACTTCGCCTGGTACTTGCCCTTAGGAAGTATGGTAGGATCTCGCTTAGCTTTAACCTTCATGTTGTCATAATAATATATAATTCAAAGTTTTATTTATTTAGCTAACAACAAATTAATCCTATTCCTTATAACTTTGTCGAGCATTTTAAGAAAGACATAAGAATATGATGTTTATTGATAGTAAACAAATGAATTTCAATTCTGTAACATCAAAATTGAAAAGGGGATTCTGCATTTTGAGTTCTTTCATGTTAGGGTTTAATTTTCGTGCAGCAATTCATTGAAATCACTATAAAACATTAAATTTTTATAATATTAATTATGATTAAAATCTTAATAAATTAAATGTACTTGTGAGTCAGATGTGGGTATAGTATACCTTGTTTCAATTGAATATCATAGTTTTAAAGCTTTTACTTTGCAAAATCAAATTGAATTAAATTTGTTGGATAATATGCTAAACAATGCAGTACAATGATATGTTAAACAATGGTATCCCTAAACAAAAATTGTAGCAAGAACCTAAAAATTCATTACATTTCCTAATATCAAGTAATTTATTTGTAATTTTGTATATATCAAATGCATAATTAATGAAACAAAATACTGTAAGTTGATAAGCACAGGGACCTTATTACTTACAAGTAGTTTTTAACATTGTAAGTAGTAAGTTGACCCATAAGTGGCAGCAACTTTAGTTATAGAGCACCATTTCAAATAAAGATTTGAACAAATCACAACACCTATTATTGAATTAACTGGTAATGAACAACCAAAAAGTAAGCCAACAGAACAAAACTATAAAGAAATTTTACATTCACAAATCAAACACTAGTTGAAAGTGGGTCAATCCAACCCAATTGGACTTTCTTTCTATGAATTCTAAGAAAGTGCTCAAACATGGTTTTAATACATTGACAATTTTTCAAACTCAGTGAAAAGTGGGTCAATCCAACCCAATTGGACTTGTAATGACCTGCATTAAAGATTGCATGTTCTGGCCCCAACCCGATTTGAAGTGTTATCCTACCGGCTCTACCCGCCATTTTGTTACCTTTAGTGCATATACATAACTATGTGGAGAGAGAGAGAGAGAGAGAGAGAGAGAGAGAGAGATGGTAAATAACCTGTGGAAGCTGAGCACCCACAACACTTTCACAATTAATGAGATCATGATGGAATTGACTAAATCACCCTTTGGACTCGATAGAAACTGTTATCAGTAAAATTTGTAGGCTGTAAATCCTGGAGGTTGTCAAAAGGCTATTAAAGATATCAAGAAGCTCTTTCTTGACTTCACTAAAGTCAAAACATGATAGCTAGATGCACATTGCATGCTTTGAGTGGAATACATGGTTGCTGCAGACGCAAGAGAATTAACAATTATAAAATGAAGTGCTATAAAACTTTCATACTCTTGTTGGCTGATATTTGTGATTTCAGTATGCTCATAAAGAGCAGCCTGGAGTCTACGTATCGGTCTTTCCCAGTAGTCTTGCAATACCCTCTATAAGTGGCTCTATTTGTACATGATCCATTCCCATATTTCTTATCCAGGACACTAAAAAAGTACCATTCCAGGTCTCTGGTCTTAAGTCTGGACAAACCTGCACCCTAAAATTAACTAAACAAAAGAATCATGAAGACATGTTCTTTAAGAGCAGGATTTACTAAGTAATGCAGCATACATGCAAATTGGTCAAAACACGCAAGGTTTTAAGTGATTCTAGATTGGAGAGGAAAAGTTAGGTAACGGGTCAAACATGTTCAGGTTGAAACGTGTAATATTTCCAGCAAAGGTCAAAACAGACCGGGTTGGGTTGACATGCTATCACTCTTTATTTATTTCTATTTTTTTTGTAAATAACAAATGTGCTAATTATGGTTACAAAACGGAAATGATTAAAATCATTGAATAAAATTGATTTAAGAGGTTGTATACTTGCAAGCTGAAGAAAATTACAGGTAAAAAGGCAAGAAAGCATACCCAATGTCTATAGTGGTTTCTACCAAGCACGGTAGGGGAGGAGGAGCAACATAGCCATGTTGGTAAGGCTGCACAAAACAACGTAAATGTGAATACTTGTTTGAGCATTTTTTATAGCTAAAGGGCACAATTACATCTCTTGACTATAGAAAATCACACATCACATGGTCTCAAAGTGGTAAAAAACTTTGCTTGATATAATATGTTGAAGTTATCATAAAATAGTATTCAAACAGTGAGTTTAATTTCCTTGAGTAAGAATAATTCAAAAACATTTCAAACAAAAAAAGATTTCATTTATTTGATCAAGATAACATACCTGATTGCATCAATTTCTTCTTAATATCTTCAAAATCGAAGGATTCATTACAGCTACACACAAATCAAATAAATCATACTGCTAATTGGTCTGAAATCAAACAGGTACTAATAGTTGTAATGAAATTTAGGCAAATTAGAAGATTCTAATTTGAGAGTTCAATCCAACAAAGAGCTTATAATTAATAGAAAATTAAATTTGACATGAAAGGGTAAAATAGAAAGTAATACCTATTGTTGACTTTTTTTCATTTACATCTTTTTTCTCGATCTTTTTAAACTCAAACAATTTTGAATATATTTTATTATTTTTCTAAATATTATAAATCCAAGATATTTGTTATATTTAATTTAAATATACTATTGTTATATTTAACAAAATGACGTCCATTTAAAAAATGTTGCACTATAATTATAGTGGCGTATCTAAACTAATTACAACAATGTATTTAATATTACAACGGTGCGTCCAAGTTGTCTAAGCCTAATGCATGAACGAATTATGTGATTACAGTGGTGCATCTAGAGGCGCACAAAATCCAAACCAGTTTGAAAACTGAACTGGCCCGGAAGCACAACCGGTTTGAAACCAATCCAAACCGCTGGTTTGAAATCGGTTTGGCATTTTATATGGGAAATCGGTCTGAGGAAGACCAATTTGGCTGAACCGGTTTGTGCCGTTGGAAAAAAATAGCCGTCTATGACCGTTCTTTGGGTTTTTTTAACCATTTTACCCCATATCTCTATTCTAATAAAAGACTACATAAATGGACACATGTTATCACCACATTTCACCTCACAAGTTTCCCCCCAAAACCACATTTACATCCACTATCCAATCTTTCCATATTTAGCTTAATTTTTTTTTGAAAAATTATATAAATAAATATTTTACCAAATCAGTCACCATTATTACCACTGACTCAATTTTTTTCTAAAACTATCATCAAAAGTGAATATTTTAAAAAAATCAAGAATAAAAAATAAGAGATAAAAAAACGAGTTTATAAAGTTTCATTATTAAAAAAAGCGAGTTTTTAAAATTTTATTATTAAAAAAGCAAGATTTTTTAATTTTACATAAAAAATTTGAAAGTACTACTTTTTTATTTTAAATAAATATGAGTTAGAATAAAGTTTACTAATATTTAATTAGTAGTTTTTTAGTTAAGTTTGATATTTATAAATAATTTTTTATTTTTATTTTGAAATTTTAATAGTTATTTTTTAATAAAATTAAGAAATTTATAAATATTTATTTTTAAAAGTGTATTATATTTTAAACATTAATTTTTATTTAAATGACGAGATTTTTTTTTTCAAAAAAATATGTTTGGTTTCAATTCTAATTTATTAGTTTTAACTTTTTTCATATTTAATTTTGAAATTTTAAATTTAAATTGTGTCGATATATTATTGAATGCGATTTTTAAATTTTGGAGTTTTAAAATTTGAATTTAAAACACAATATATTGTTGAAATTTAAAGTTTATTTGTATTTTTTATTTAATTTTAAATGAGAGATTAAATATTAAAATTTAGCGAGATTTTCTGTATAATAGGCTAGATTTAAAAAAAAGGTAATTTAATTTTAATATGTAAATTTAATTACAAGTTAAATATTTGTATATATGTTACAACATCAAGGTTAAAGTTTCTAAAAAAAAGGCTGATACAGTTTCAAAAACTAATAAAATTGAGAAACAACGTATGCACGAAAATCGTTGACCAATTTGATTATCTTCGATTTCTTTGACTCCTTACTGGCTTCAATCAGGTTCCCGTTTGTGACCTTTTTTTAGAATGGTTTTGGCTATTTTGTGTTTTTAGTCATTGAGGAAAAAAAAACTTCATTCTTTGTTGCATTTAATGGGTGTTAAACATAGAAAAGTTACCAATATCATGTCAAATGTTGTATAGAATGAAGTATGTTTAAATTTGTAAATCGTCATTATAAGGTTTCATTTAACATGTAATTTAATGTATTATAAAAAGTACACCACTTATGAATTGTATTTTCATGTATTTTTTTGACGTTTTGATTACTCTCATCCATATAATCTTAACATTTATAAAATAAAAAGTTACCAATACAATATCAAATTTGTATAAAAAGATGTGTTAAAATATTTATCATTATAATCTTAACGTTTCACCCCGTGTAACACATGGGGTTAAAGCTAGTGTTAGTATAAATAAGTATTAGATCTATTGGTTCAATCACAACTCTCAAAAACGTTGTCGAAACGCTCTCAAAACAATGGGTTCTTCAAGTCAACAATCATCCGTTGGTGCTGGTGCTTCCTCTCGCGAAGTAACCGTCGTGAAGATTTTACCAACAATGAGGCAACAACATATTTGGTATATTACGATTTATGTGAAATGTCAAACGGTTCACAATGAGCTCGATGCAGGTTATATGGTATGATTTTAAAGAAGAAATCAAACTCGAGTTTGAAAAATCATGTAAGGCGTTGAAAAACGTTTCGGGTCAAGGTCAAGCATCAATGTCAAACAAGGGAGGAATTTAGAATTTTGACATAAATATGGTTCAGGAAAGAATGACAAAGTTGGTGATTCAAAAGGGTTTTCCGTTTGACCACTTCGACAACCCGCGTTTGGCAAAGATGATTCAAGAAATGCTTCAACCACGTTATCATCAAGTAAGTCGCACTACTATTAGACGTGATTGTTTAAAAATTTGGAAAAAAGCAAAATACGAACTAATTTTAGGCTTTTAAAAATTACAAACCTGTGTGAACTTAACTAACGATGTTTGGTCGGCTCCACATAGTATACTAGATTCGTATCGTCCTGTCTAGTTATTGCCTCTTTACCAGATTCGGTGTAAATAATGTAAGTACGGTTACACACCTAAAGAGGCAATAGAAATCGTTGCAAATCGTTTGTAATTTTGTATCGTCCTGTCTAGTTGCTCACTAGTCAGGTTCTTATTAATAAATTTTTTGCCGTTAAAAAAAATATATCAACCGATTTACAACGATTTTTTTTCTATAGTCGATGTGTTGCGTATATCATTTACTTGGTTGTGCCAACAGACTTGTCGTTCAAGAAGTTGATGATCTAAAAGAAGCTTTTAAAACCATGTTACATGATGTTTTGCTACTAGTAAAAGACGATATCATGATTATATCATATATAGGTTTGGGTTCTCCTCTCAATGAACCAGTTTCAAACCAAACCGATTTGACACCAAACTGGTTTGGACCAAATTGACCTAAACAGCTTCCGGTTTGGTTTCAAACCGGTACGGTTTAAAAAATTGGTTTGAATACCTCTAGGTGCATCTAAAACCACTTATAATTTAACGTATACAATCCCTAAAATACATTATAATTTAACGTATACAATCCCTAAAATACATATGTCAGCATCGTGGATTTTTCTTACACTTCACACTTTAACTTCGCTCGAATAGCATCACACTCTCTCTATATATACTTAATATGTTAAGAATTATACAACCACTTAATTAATCAAGTTTTAATTATATAACCACTTAAATAATTAAGTTAATTTCCCTTGTATAGTTCATACACGTGTCTTTACCTATTAACAATCACTAAGTTAATTTCCCTTGTATAGTTCATACACGTGTCTTTACCTATTAACAATCACGTACCATCATGTAAAACCACAAAAATCACAATTTACGAGATTGTGAGATCATAGATTCTTAGAGCATGTGATATACTCTCAAGTGAGTGAGTCAACTCACGCCCATCACTTGGAGAGGGGGTGGTATTCACCTTGCTCACTTGCATCACATCCAATCACCTACTGTCACCTTACCTTCATTCCCTCACTTGCATCCGTGAAATATCTCACAGGAATGCCTCACGCACACTCCCTCACGCCCCTCACTTGAAGAGGGGCAGTTTTTCTCTCAAATGATGGTGTCACATAGGATCACTTGGCTCCTTCATGGGGGTATACCTTGCTCTTAGGGTATGATCACAAGGTTTAGGGTTTAGCTCCATAAGAACTCTATTTATTTTTTCATAATAAGCAACCCTTTTTTTGGTAAAAATACAAAAAAAAAACCTTTTTCCCACATTCTGCATTCTCATTATATATCCAAAGTATAATGTTTTTAACATTATTGTTCAAAGAAAACTTTAAAAAATCAAAAGAAAACGAAATACAAATATAAATAACCTTATAAACTCATTGCATTGAATCCAACTTCCATATCTTGATTGAGCCATCATCACTTGCAGAAGCAAGAAGCCGGTTTTCCTGCAAATAAACGTTTGCATGTCATGAGATTGCTTTCCGTGAGAACCCATCAGGGAAAACTCATGAGCCCCACCAATACTCTGCTAAAAACACGAGGTTAAAGACAGGAAACCAGTGGAAGCTAGATTCAAATCTGAGATCTCTGCAACAGGGGAATATGATAGCTTACCACGGAAAGCAAATTTGTAAACCATCAAAATGTCAAAATCAAGTTTTCCTTTTATTCAGCTTATTTGCTTATTGTGTTTCTTAAAAACGGATGAGCACTTTGTGAGCGTTCATGAAATATTGTAAAACCGATTTTGGTTTTCCCGGTTACTAGAAAACAATTCTTTTTTATTATACATTTATTAAAAAGTAAACAAAAAACAAGAAGACACACATTATAAGTTTGCATTTCTAAAACTAAAACATAAAACATTACCGTAGGGCTCCATCTCACAGAGTTTATGTCCATATCATGAGCCTTTTCTTTCTTAAGCAGCAGTTTATATGCAGGTCCATGTCCATCAACCTGCACAATTAATAAATATACTTGTCTTATAAATGCTATAAAAATCTGAATTGACCAAAACAGTTGGCTCAAAAAGTAAAATTTAGAAAACCCGCTTAAAATTTTTATTGAAATAAAAAGTTAATGATTTTCTTAATGTTTTCTAGTACTGTCTCATTCAATATATATTTTCTTAATTAATTTACATTTTTTTGTGTGTTTTAACAGTAAAGCTTTTAGCAGAAACTGTTATAAATTTAATTGGTAGAAGTTTGAAAAACAGTATATTGTGCTAGTATTTTATTAGATAATTACAGTATTGTCTTTATTCCCCACCGAACGATCTTCAGACTCGATAAATAAGCATATAGCATCATCAGCTGCTCCAGTAGCTATTATACCTTCCCTGTAATACTCAAATATTAGACGAATAAAAATCAATATAAATTTCAAGATATAAAGAAACATGACTATAATAACCTTGACCAATGGACTGAAAAAATTGTTCGGTCATGATAACCAGATAAAGTGCAAAGGTGACTCCTGCCCAAAACAAAACAAAAAAGGTGAACGGGCAGATATTCTACATATTTAAATAAGCATTTCATGAAAATGTGAGTGTACTGATCATTAATTAATAACACAATTGTAAAAATGGGATTGTCCTCACCAAGATGCATTAGTATCACCCGATTGTAATCTTGCAATGTCCACACCCCACACCTTAATGGTGACATCATCACTGCAAATTTAACTCCCAAAAAATTCAGTTATTTACAAGATTATTTTATCAGAAACTATGTCAACGCTAATACACATAAACGCGAACATTGATACTACATGTGACAATTTTGGCCACTTTACATATTAATTGGTTGATTTATCTCTAACAGGTCATATGTGTTGAAGTCATCCAAAGAGTATTTTTTACGCATAAAACCTCCTAAATCAATTTTATTCAAGAAATAATTGAATATATATAAGTATTGTAACCATATAAATAGTTGAGATAAATTTACTAGGTTTTTACAAAATGTATTTCAGGTCAACCGGTCTTGTTTTGACCTGTACTAAAAATTACATGTTTTGACCAGTTACCCAACCCATGTGATCCGCCCATATTCCACCTCTAATAAGAGGCTAAGAGCCCATCATACCTGCAAGTAGCCATTTTTTCTCCGGTAGCATTAAAAGACATAGCCCACACCGTAGATGAGTGTCCACTGGTAGTTATTACAATGATTTATTAGTTTATAATTGAACCAAAGAGTTGTAGAATGATTGATTGTTATTATTGTAGAAGTGATTACATAGAGAATATATAGAGTACATGAGACCCTTCATATTACCTAACATTAATTGTCTAATATTCCCCCGCAAACTAAGCTCAGGAGAGATTTAGGTTGAAAATAAAAACATAAAACGTAAAAGATAGTTGGTCTTCGTCTTCCTGCCATGCTTTCACCCATAACTTGCACCGGCTTTTTTTTATTTGTTTTTGTTTAAGACCTTGCAATCAACCCTTATTTTGTGTTCTTCGCTGCCGGAGACTTCAATTCCATGGGGTTTGTTCCCATATTCTTCTCCTCCACCATGTGACACATTGGTCATAGTATGAGTGCAACCCTCGCAAACATGGAACAGAAAGCATATTAGCTTTCGCGAGGTGCAAGTCGTTGGATTTTTACGCACAAGGGTGCGCTGCCGTTGTTTGGCGGAGCCGGTGTTGTATTGTGGCGGCAATTGAATTGAGGAGGGTGGCGGCTGCCAGGTAGGGCCACGGCGCCAGCTACCTGTGGTGGCAGCGGCGGATCTTCAGATATAGGGTTTTTTTTGTGGCGGCGTGTTGGTGGGGTTGACGACAGTGGTGTTGTGGTTGCTGCGAGCGGCAGTACATATAGTAGAAGAAGAGAAGACCGGCAGCGGTTTTGTGGTGTGTTGGTGGTGGGTAGGGCGGCGGCGGTGCCGGCCGCCCTTCCGGCGAGTTTTCCGGTCAGTGAGCTACAAGGCTCTGATACCAAATTGAACCAAAGAGTTGTAGAATGATTGATTGTTATTATTGGAGAAGTGATTACATAGAGAATATATAGAGTACATGAGACCCTTCATATTACCTAACATTAACTGTCTAATATTTATAATAACAACAATTAATGTATTGTGAGAAAACAAGAAATAAACAAAAAAATAAAATAAAAGAACATGTTTAGATATATGCCAAAGGTTCAGGTAGTACCTATTAGCTTCACTTAAAGTCTGAACACAACGCCAATCATCACTATCACCGTCCTCTGCCCAAACCTGTAAAATGTAATTAAACTTTATGTAAAAAAAATGACCAAATTTTACTGTGACCAGAATGATTGCTTCATTGTTAATAATCATATTAGTAAAAAAGATAATTGTTGGAATAATAAAAATGAAAGAAAAAAAACACGAAACAATGTCTTTTTTGGTCAATTTATTTACTAAAAGTAATTAGAACTTCTCAGATGATCAAACAAGTGACTATCTGATTATTACAACTTCAGACAACAAAAGCCCGTCCAAACACCAATTCATGTGTCACGTTTTATTACAGTTGATTATCTAGACTCTGATCATTCAATATCACAATCAGTTTTAAAACGCACATTAATGAAGAGTGTGCATTACCTTTATTGTGTTATCATAGCTACAAGAAAACAAAACATCAACCGTTGGATGCCACTGGACCATTTTAACATCTTGTGTATGTCCTTGCAGCACAGAAACACAATCAAACTCGTTCCCGGGCAAAACTTCCCATATCCAAACACATTTATCTCTGCTACAAGTTGCAAGCAGTGAACCAGATGCATTCCATGATACACTTTTAACTTCATTTTCATGACCCTGTATATGTGGCACTTAATTCAAATGACTGCAAGATACATGTGGCAATTTTGACCCATTTATAGGTAATTAGGTAGAAACCAAGACGGGTCCGATTCGGGTTATACTTTGCCTCTAACAAGGTAACAGTCACCCAACGTGTATTCACATCGCATTAAATCTCCTAAATTGTTCCATTCAATAAATTAGATTGTTATTGCAATATTACAGTTTTTAATCATACTCAGCCATTAATTGTTCTGTTCATAAATAATAAAGAAAATGAAGAGATAAAAGCGTCGAAGGGTTGGCCTGACGCCTGACCCGACCCGTTTTGACCACCTACCAATCCTCCAACCCCGCCTATTTTTCCACCTCTACTACAATACCTCACTTGCCAAGAACTGAAAAATAGTCTAGCTACAAATTATGTAAGGGGAATCCAATTTCATAACCTTGCTTCATCCATACGCAATGGGCAACAATTTACAGAAAATTGCAAAAAGAAATGACAGAATAATGTAAAAGAAAATACAAATCAAGAAATACCTCTAAGGTGGATACACATTCAAATTCATTCCCATTCTGCTCCAAAATAGCAGTGGTGGCATCAAAACTAGCCGTCGCCAATTTTTCACCGGATGGTGACCAGGCACATGATCTAACTGTCCGAGTATGAATCTCTTCCAATACTTCCTGAACAAAGTCAAAGATTTACAGACTCTAAAGGTGGATCAAAACCTTCTGTACAGAGTTCATTACGCTCAATCTACACGCATACGCTAGTCAATTGTAATCACAATTAGCAAACTATCAATCCAATTTTCAGTTCTTAACACTAGATTTTCTCCGATTAGAGTTACAAGCATAGATTTGGGGCGATCAAATGTGCTTATTAACGATTATTAACATCAAATTCTCACAGTTCAAGCTCCAAGAACAAACTGTAGTAGGTAAACCCTAAATCTGTTGAAATATAACAGAATGTGGAATATGAAAACTAACCAAGCAATCGAAGGAAGTGGAGGAAGGGATCCGTTGTTGCCAGATTCGAACGGTCTTATCGCCGCCGCATGAAGCAAGCATGGCCGGTACACCGGCGGTGCCGGTGACCGGATTCCACGCGAGACCCCAAACCCTATCTGTGTGACCTTCTAGTCTTTGAACTTCCGTAAGTTGCAGTCCTTCTTCTTCGTGTAAAGTCATAATCGAACGGCGGAAACGGTGGTTCAGTTGACGGCTGATGAACGGAATTGAGGATCGTTAATCGGTTGTATTGGTGAGCTCGTGACGGCAGGGAGTGTGGTCGGCTCGTGGGTTTTTGTCGTCAAACTTTTTAAAGTTTAGCTTTAGATTTTTTTTTGTTTTTGAAAGTAAATTTAAATTTAAAATTTTAATTATTAGTAAAGTTTGACTTAAATTTTAACGTGGAGGCACCTATAGACTTTCAATGTGGCACTTAGTGCAATATGGTTAAGTGAGTGAGATAGGAGTTTTATCATAGTGGGCTTTTGAGTGACGAGTTTTTCCTGAATTGGTGGACGGACCGGGTCACTAGCGCCGTCTGCATTCGCGAGCTTGAGTGGCCTATCGCCAATTGGATTACCCATGTGACCGAGCTTATAGTATTCGTTGGCCGTTCAAAAAAAAGTAAATTTTGACCAACGAAGAGTGTAACAATGGTGTGCTTCTCAAGAGGTTGAGAACTCAATTCACAAAATAAATATGTAGATTTAGAGGTGACTGAGTTGGTTGTTTTAATTAAATTGCATGTCTGGCACACAGTTTTTAAAAATTGCAAACTTAGTTCAAACTTTTGTGACTTGTTTGCGTTTTTAGCCTCTAGCGTTAACACTAGTTAGTTTTTAATGAAAAATTAGTACATGTGTCATCCACGTGACTTACTATTGCAAACTTAATCTTAAAATTTAGTTAAAATCAATAAAAATTAATGATTTTTACTAATTTTTTCAAATTTTTTTATTGATTTTTTAATGCTTTCTACTGATTTTATATTGTATGGTTGATTGTGTATCGTATATGTGTAATATGTAAGATTACATATATGTAATCTAGAAGTTTACCCATGTTCCAAAAATCTTATGTTATCTATCATATTACACATCTGTAATATGCAAGATTACATATATGTAACCTGACATAGTACCCACATTCCGAAACGTTTATGTAATCTGCGAGATTACTCATAGATAACTCATCTACAAAATTTTTATTTTTTATATATCGGTATTATATTCAAACTAAAGATAAAAAAATGTTGATTTTATGACGTAAATAGTAGTTGTCACCATTTTACCCCTCTCAATAAAAAATAGAAACATATTTAGAAATTATGTGATTGGTCAATAGGAGTTTTTAAAGTTTTCTCATTTAGATAGAATGTTCTCATGCCTCTCCCTACCATACTATACAAAAAAAAAGGTTTTTTAGAGTTGGGAGTAACACTTAACCCTAAGCATGGCTGTGCCGAAAGGTGAATGATCGGTTACCGGGCTCAGATCCGAGATCATTGAATGATGCCGCAAAATCTTGGATCGTCACACTTGTGCACAGAAAAGCACGACTGTGTATCGTATCTGGCAGACAACTGATACTGCGTTTATGCCAAAAATAAAAGGATGATTACAATAAAGTGGCAGGTAAACGGGCAACAACCCGCGCCGCAACCATCTATTTGATATCTTTGAATCTCCTATGCCACTCGTGTTTATCATAGTCTTGTTCGGATACGTCTTTATCGGTAGTATACACGATCCGATGTTGGCCAATCACCGTCCTTGTAGACATGTCTCGAGCACTAAGAATCTGTATAAATTATACATAAATCGAGTTAATTAATGGAGGTTTTAAAAATAACATGTCTGAACATTTCAACATGAAAAATGATCGGTGAGTAGCAACCAACTAAATAAAGGTGGAAATAAACGGGTCAGATAACGGGTCAAAACCATGGGCTTCCGTGTCAATTCCCGATACCACACACAAATAACTAGGTTTTAGGTTGTCATATCTAACATATTTAATAAATGATCGTGTTTTGGTTGACATGTTAAACAAAACAGGTTAACCCGTTTAATTAAAAAGGTTGACCACCAACCCGTTTAGCCAGTGGCGGAGCTTGAAAAAAAAACGTAGGGGGGCCGGGATTTTTTTTTCATATCAGGGGGCCGGAACTATAAAATTTTCTGCCGAATACATATAAATTAACACTACTGAACGAAAAATCGGCCGAATACGTATGTATTAACACTTCTGAGCGAAAAATTGGGGGGGGGGGGGGTCACTATCCTCTGCCATTGCGTTTAGCCCGTCTACAACTTGCAGTTTATACAAAGTTACATGTTTAACCCATTAATTACAATCCATCAACACGTTAATCCGTTTGACTCGGTTAGATAAATCGGTTAAATGTGTCATGTTTGGGTTACACGATTTTAAGTGTGTCCGGGATAAGGTTGATGTCTTTGACATAAATAAATATATGGGCAGCGTCCAGGTTTAACAATTCAACCTGCCAACCCACAAACCGGACACGATTGACTAGTCAAAACTGGTATCTTTGTGAGGTATATGTTTTTGGCCTACTGTTAACTTTGATATATATTATCATTTTGTTCTACAGAAACTTTTTTTTTAATTATAATCTAGTTTTTTATATTAAAACTATATCATTCGCTAATGTCATCAACTAATAACAAAATTAATTAAATGCTTCATACATACCTTTCGTTTGAGGGCGATATCTGGCAATTCAAGTGCTTGAGCACGGAGTTCTCTAGCTCGGTTCCTTTCTTCGATTTGAGCATTTCTTTTTCGAATAAGAAACCATCGGACCGAAGGAATAGCAAAAAAAGCAGCAGCATATAACTGTGAAATTAATCATGTTAATGCAAATAAAATTAATAAAATGAATAGTAAAACTGCAGGAAGTTTGATTCTTAAATATTACAGAATCAGTTCAAAATGACACGTATTTAACTACAAAGCTAAAATAGTTGTATGCAGAACAACAACATACCCAGCAAAATCTCACCAAGTCTGGGGAGGGTGAGATATAGCAAAGTGAGAAGCGCACTGAGGCGACAGGGTTTGAAATCGAGGCGCAAAAGCGCACCACTTTTCGTACTCGAGGCACACGGTGCTTATTTAATTTTTTTTATGTATCTCATAGTTGTTTAGCATCCCCTACCCAAAGTTTAACTATAAATAAGCTTTATATATGATTTAATACATAAATTACCTACATGTACAACCTAAAGAATCTTTTGTACAACATCCTGATGCACAAAAAGTCGCCATGTACATGATGCGCCTAGTTGTTTTTTTTGTGCACTTTTTGCGCCTCAACTGTGCCTTTAGTACAGATCGCACCTAGCCTACACAAAAGTGAAGGGACTTGTGCCTAAGGTCGTCTTGCGCCAAGGCGCGCTTTTTAAAACCAAGGTTTTGGGAGACCTTTAAACCATTTGACCGGTTTCCATTTTAGCAAAATGAAAATAATATTAATAATAATAATTATGGGTTCTTACGGTTACCAAAAGAAAATTAAAAAAAACACACATTAAACATAACCTAAATTGACCCATTTCACATAAAAGGGTTGAAATTTGCCCCCACATAGGCACATACCTGAAGAAGAGGGAGTATTTTATATACAAACAAAATGAAGGGGCTTGGTTCAACAATTTCAATAGTCCTTCAAATACAGTCACATAAAAGAAGTTAGAGAATTAAAGAGAAATAATTATGAATGTATATAAGAAAAAAAGAATATCACCTCAACATGGCGCTAAGAACAATCACCCCAAAGAGATTAAGTCCCCCCAAACCACCAATCAGGGCCCTCTCTTCATTGCAAGTTTTACTGCATGGTGAGCAACAACAAATGTCAAAAAGGGTAAAATAGTAAATGCAAACAGAACATTAGAGGTGGCTATTTTGACCCAGTTAATTCTGATTGGGCTGTGTTTTATCTCAAATGGGTAAAATTTGCTACAAGGGGAACTTGTCGAATGAAATGGAAAGTTAAAAGTCATCCCAAGTCAAATTTTATGCTTACAACTATACAAGATACAACCTCCTAAAACATTTTATTCCAATATTTAGATAACTATTGTAATAATATTGTTTTTATAGTCATTACTACCAAAATAATTTGTTTGAAAAAGAAAAAAAATGACCCATTTCAAACATCACCCCCCCCCCCCCACCACCTCTACAAAGTATGGAAAGAAGGAAGTTATTAAGACCTGAATTCCCATTTATTTTCCTTGAAGAACTTATCAGGCCCTCCAACCCGTTCCTTAAACATTTTCTCCAGTACCTTTTTACTCCACTTTTTTGAAGCAGCTGTACGTTGAAGTGATGGAAACCGATACAAGATATTCCCCTGGATTGAGATGAGATTTAGAACAAAAAAATACATAGTTTTTAAAAAAAAATAGTATTGCTATTCATTTAAAGTGGCAATTTCGACACATTTACTGATAAATTGGATGATTTGAGTTATGTTTAATCTCTAAAAGGTTGCATGTTTAAAACTTAAAAAATTAGGTTAAAAGAAAATGGGGCAAGTGGGCCAATCGGTTCGTAAAAAACCTCCTAAATCATTTTCTTCAGAGAAAAAAAGATAATTATTAAATATATTATAATTTTGTAATTACAATTGACATGGTAAATATTTTTTCAAAAAAAAATGAAATAAAAATGCTTCACATCAACCCAAACAAACATGTTTCGGCCCTTCCCAACCTACCTATTATGTCACCTCTACTATAAATCAATAGATGATGGAATAAGAAATACACACAGAATACCACTGGACAAAAGATACGGTATTTATCTAATAAGCATACATGAAATTCTGTTTATTCCAGATAAATGATTATTCATCTAGCAATATACCTCTTTATCCACTTGTGGTTGACCATCAAAACGCAGAAGAACAGGTAAAATGTATGAGTCATCATCCTGTAGTCATATAAATTATAAGCATCTTTTAGAAAGAGAAAAAAATAAAATAAAAATAAATAATTTAGCAAAGATGACAGATAACTTTTGTCACAAAATAGTAAGAAGGAAACTCGGTTAACCTTGCATATATAAAATTAATAAATTTAACTACAGTGGTAAAAGTTTGCAACCTTCACATGCAGAAGCAGAAACTAATCAAGCATGAATGAAATGGGCCAAATTCTTGAATTCAACAGAAAATGTGAAACGTCAAAACCGTGATTTCGTTGGATTACTATATTACATGACACGTCAACAAACTTAATGATCCTCACTCACAAAATGTAAATGGGCTCAAAATTTCTGTATCAATATGGACTTCACCTTTTCTTTCATAAAAAGAATCATGGTAGCCACCCTTCTATATGTAATAGATAACTACATCAAGACGGGTCAAAAAGAATGTTGGCCTTACACTACTGAAATTTAAAACAGTTCTTTATGAAGATCGAAGAGGTGGGAATTTCACCCAGTTTATTTATAAATTGGGGTCAAAAAATTAACTTTAAATACAACGAGTCAAAGAAGTTGAAACTTGAAAGTTGCCTGAATATATTGCAAAAAAAACTTCCCAAATAACTGTACTCGGAAAATCAGATAATTAATTAAACAACATAACTTTTGTAATCAAACTTGCACACTGATTGTTTATTCAATTATAAAATCATTAAAGAAGAAAGGTTTTAAGGCCAACCCACCCCATCCAACCTGACCCGACTCACCCATTATGCCACCTCTTATCATAATATGTTAAGTTCCTTGGTGTCCATCATAGTATCTCACATAAGTTCCTCCTAAAGTATATCTTTGCTGCTTAATATTATTCCTATATCCTACTAAAAGTCGTACCGTCTTCACAACAGTTTCTACATCAAGATATGGAGCAAGTTCCTCGGCTGTTACAACACCATCATTTGATACCCATTATGCCACCTCTTATCATAATATGTTAAGTTCCTTGGTGTCCATCATAGTATCTCACATAAGTTCCTCCTAAAGTATATCTTTGCTGCTTAATATTATTCCTATATCCTACTAAAAGTCGTACCGTCTTCACAACAGTTTCTACATCAAGATATGGAGCAAGTTCCTCGGCTGTTACAACACCATCATTTGATCCAATGTACTGACCGATCTGCAATATGAGTACAAGTATAATTAGATTACAGTATAAAATACAAAACTATGACATTAAAATACAGAAGTATATAAAAGAAGACAAATTATTGAAAGTAATGAACCACTAAATTAGTGCTCAACTTACCATCTTCCACCTCTGTTCTTCAATACCTTCATTTGGATCGCCATCACCAAACACAAACGAAAATACCTACAAAAGATTGATAAAATGTACTACTTTGTTGTCCACATCAGCAAACGATTAGCATAAATAAAATAAAAATTACTCTTTTGGACTTACAGGTTCAATGAAATTCATCCCACTATCTTCCTTTTGAATTCCCCTCCGATGGTAATATGGATCCCAATACCTAAACAAGAAGTAATATTGTCATATCACATTTCTATGAAATGTTTTTTCTGTAGTTTACATGAACAGAAATTAGAAAACGGGTAAAAAATACAAAAAGAAATGTTTAAATGAACGTTACCAAAACAAATCAGATGGGCTAGGCATTAAAAAGATTAGTGAGTCAGACGAGATCTTTCTGCTTTTTTTATCATCTTTATCACTGTAAGTAATATTTTAACTGTGTCAATCAAAAACCAGTGATTATAAAATATTCAATCTAATTATTATAAATAATAAGAGCATACTCCTAAGAACATATAAAGAGAAGAACCAATTACCTACTACTTGTGAGAATAGCAATGATTGTTGTAAATACAATAAGAATGGAAGCAATTAAAGCTGTTCCAAAAGTAACCCTGACCAAGTATGCAGCACCTGACTGTAAAATCACATTGGGTTTTTAATAGTAAGTTTTAGGCATCATATTGGATTATTGATCCTTTAATACCATCACATATATAGACTTATAGAGTACTTAGGGGCTGTTTGGATCAGCATTATGTAACTGCTTATTTGATTATTGCGACTTGAAATCACAATAAAACAGATTCTGCTTGAGACTATCTATCAAACAATCAATTCTGGACAATCACTTGCATACAAAGTGCAAAAGACTGAGAGTAAAGTAAAATTACCTGTTTACTCTTTTTAACAACCAAATTTGAGAAAACTTGTACAAATTCTTAACACGTCTATTCTTTTTCCGAAAAATTGTCTTTTTGGTCATTTTATCTACTAGTTCCTTATTCATTAAATAATCAGATTTTTCAAGCACTAAACATTTGAGTATTACAATATTAAACAGCACATCCAAACGCAACCTTAGGAGTTGGGATTATATACCTTTGCTTTCTCAAGATAAGGTTCTGTTCTTATCCAAAGAGATTTAGAAACAAGCTTTGAACGATAACCTTCTGGAAACACATAAAGAATGTCACCTTCATCTGAAACCTATTGAAATAATCATGAAAATGAGCAATCTAATGATTTATATGAACATCAACAATCACACATTCAATCGAATTCCTAAATCAATAATCACATACAATATCTACCATGATTTATTAATACAAAACAGATATATAATGTGATGGAGTTAATCCTAATTCGGTAAAACGGGTCAGATATTTGAAGAAAAGATAAATTGTGTTTAAGATTTGGTTAGAGTTTGAGTATAGTATATATGAGTTGTTTTAATTGAGTTTGAGTTGGGTTAGGATTAATTTTGCATTAGTATAAAATAAATAGTGGGTTGATGTAGTTGTTTATGTGTGTCAAGTTGAGTTTATAATAATGAAATAGTCGAAGCCGGTCGTTCGCATCAAATTCTTTTTCGTGTGATTGTTTTTATCAAATACGGGTCAACATAATGCAAGTGAATCATAGAAAATGACCAAAGCATCAACAGATCACTACTGACCACCAAACCGGCCATATAACCGGTCCGATTATGCCTATTTGAACCATTTTCGATTGAACCTGCCGGTTACCGGTCAAACCAGTGAACCAGATTTTTTTATATTTTGTATTGTATCTTAAATCATGTCCAACTGGCCCGACCATCAATAATCACACATTCAATCTAAACCCTAAACCAATGATCACATACATTATATAGTATGATTTATCAATACAAAACAGACATAAAATGCAAGTGAATAATACAAAATAACCAAAATTATACCTCCAAGAAGCCATTAGTATCAGCAGCAATGGCTTGTAAGGCTTTTTGAGCTTCAGTCAACTTAATCCCAGCCGTGCTTGCCACGTCACCAACCGTCACTCTCCTTCCACACTTATCTACAGCATCCATCGCCCGTTCCCTCACCTCCGCCGGCAACTTATCGCTCTCAACGATCCTCCCCGGCCTAACCATCGCCGTTGCAACCACCGACGGATCATTAAAACTTGCCCTAATTTCAGACACAAAACGTCTACCGTTACTAATACCATGCTGCTTCCCTAACGTCACAAACTGCGTACGAAAATTGACATTGCGTGCCCTAAGAGAGAAGTGGAATTGGCGGGAGGGTTTTGAGTAGGAACTAGGTGTTATCGTGAAGCATGTTGATATGGAGGCCATTAAGGTGATTGAATCGATAATGATGATGATGATTATCACTGTAATTAGGTTTTCTGCATGGAAAATCTCTGAGATTTGGGGAATTTTAATATTTGTTCTTCGTTTTGTTTGAATGTTTGGGGCTGGACGGCGAATGTTGCATGTTAATTTTTCCCATCATAATATAAATTGATTAAAAAAATGTCATGGACTCGTGTATATATTGGAGTGTTCAATATTTACTAACCTAAATATCAGACCGAACCGAAACCATTTAAAACCAAGTCAAACTATATATATGTTTTTTGGTTCGGTTTTAAAACGAAACTGAATTGTGTTTTCGGTTCCAAAAATCTTACTTCGGTTCAAACCGGATATCAAATAATGGTTATTTAATTTTTGTCATTTAACCCAATCCAATTACAACTTTTAACCTTTATGAAGTAATGCAAGCGAAAAGCCTCAAGACCGGCATGCATGAGGTCTTGGGTTCCATAGGTGCCACCATCCCGGAGTAGGCCGCACTTTACTTGTCTAACCGGTTAGTAGGGTATTGGTCTGGTCCCAAGGGTTTACTACATTAGCGGGTTCCCACAGTTATCAGAAAAAATTACAGCTTTAGCCTAATTCGGTGTGATTTGGTTTTCGGTTTCGATTGAAAATAACTTCAAACTGAATAAACCGAACCGGTGAACGCCCGCCTCGTGGCTTACCGAAAGGCAAAATGTGTATAAATTAGAGAAAACATAAAAATATATACTTTTACCATTTTTATTATACTGCCATTTGTGTATCTGTTGTTGTCTATACCTCCAACTCTACGTTGCTTTTGTTTGAGTTATATTTTAAAGGATATTACGTCAATATGCGAGGATAAAGTAAATACGCGAAAATATTTTGCGTATGACATGGCTATATAAGTAAAATGTAGCGTCACATGCTTACTATCATTTGCCCAAAAAGTATTCATGATCTTTGTGATTTTCTCTATAAAATCAGTTTCACCAATTTCATTTAGTTTTAATAAAAATATAAATAATAAAAATCATTAGTAAGAGTTGATTTTACATTAAACACAATCAGGTTCAACTAAACAACCTAGTAGTGTTGATGTGTTTGTTTCGATGCCCGTTTTTAAAATAATCATTACATATTCAAAATCAAATAATCAGCTAAAACAAAACACTTAAAATTAAAACAAGACGGGTACTATTTATCAATACCATGAACCAATAAAAACCTTACGTGATCCCAAATGTTAAAATCAAAACGAACAAACGGGGGCACCGACAAAAGAACATGCCAAAAATAGTGATCACGTGAACAAAAATTAGAAAACGGGTAGAAAAAACTATAAGAATATGTTTAAATGAACATTACCAAAACAAATCAGACTGGCTAGGCATTAAAAAGAATAGAGTGTTTTTTTATCATCTTCATCACGGTAAGTAATACTTTAACTGTATCAACAGAAAACCAATGATTTATAAAATATTCAATTTAATTGTTATAAATAATAAGAGCATACTCATAAAGAAGATATAAGAAAGAATAACCAATTACCTACTACTTGTGAGAATAACAATGATTGTTGTAAATACAATAAGAATGGAAGCAACTAATGTTGTTCCAAATGTAACCCTGACCAAGTATGTAGCACCGGACTGTAAAATCACAAAGGGTATTACAATTTTAAACAGCACATCCAAACACAGCTAGGGTTGGGCTCAGGCTCGGAAAAAGCTCGAGCCAGTTTCTGGCTCGTCGAGGTGGACTCATTTGTTTAGAAAAATGTAAATTCTTTATTTTTTCACATATTGATATATATAAACACAAAAATAATATTTTTAACATACACATAATGCAGAATTTATAATCCGAGTTCAATGCATAACCAAGTTCTAATAATTCTTGAGTTCTATATATTTATATTTGTTTTTTCCGATAGAAAAATGCCAAAATGGTGATATGATTATGGTCTATTTGAATATTGGGTTGATAATGAAATTTAAGCTTAGAAAAATATGTTATAATTTTAGGTTATAACTTATATATATATATAGGCTTTAATTTAAACGAGCGAGAGAGCCAACATGAGGAGCTTACCTTGGCTAGGGCTCAACTAGTTTACAAATGAGCCGATTTCGAGCGAGCCATGAGCAGCGAGCTTCCTGAATAACCCTAAAACACTAACTTAGGAGTAGGGGTCATATACCTTTGCTTTTATCCAAATAGATTTAGAAGCAAGCTTTGAACAATAATCTTCTGGAAACACATAAAGAATGTCACCTTCATCTTAAACCTATTGAAATAATCATGAAAATGAGCGATCTAATCATTTATATGAACATCAAAATCTCACACATTCAATCTAGATCCCAAATCAATGATCACATACAGTATCTAGAATGATTTATCAACACAAAACAGACGTATAATGCCATTGAATCATAGAAAATAACCAAAGCATCAACATGAACAAAATAAACATTTTGACAAATAGTAATTGACTTTTAGCCTTTTAGAAAAAAAATAACATATTCAAAACCAGCCAATCAAGTATCACCAATTAAGCCTCGAGACCAAAACTTAGCTGCCACAAAAAATCATGAAAAATACAGCAGGTCCACAAAAACAACCAAACAAATCAATACACATGTAACGGTAGGCTAAATTTTTTCCTCTGGCTAGGATTTAGCCCCTAGCCTTTTTATTTTGATTAATTGTTTTCGTGGATTTTTCAAAGTTTTTGTGGCGGCTAATTATTTAAAAAGGCTAAAAGTCAATGTTTATTTCGGTAATTTTGTTGGTCTATTTTCGTGATTTTTCCAATTATAAAAACAACAAATGAAGCAAAATTATACCTCCAAGAAGCCATTAGTATCAGCAGCAATGGCATGTAAGGCTTTTTGAGCTTCAGTCAACTTAATCCCAGCCATGCTTGCCACGTCACCTACTGTCACTCTCCTTCCACACTTATCTACAGCATCCATCGCCCGCTTCCTCACCTCCGCCGGCAACTTATCGCTCTCGACGATCCTTGTCACAACCCCGGGCTACCCCTGCCCGGGCGTCGCGAGATAATGCTGGTATCTGAATGAGGTCCCATAAATTTGGACAGCGGAAGTCTTTGTTTTTACTTGATGCCTTTTTGTAATGAAATGTAATGTAAATAACCTCAAGGGTTAATTCTGTACTTTTTGTCAAAACTTGGGATCCACGTCCCTTTTCATTTCATGATAATAGATCTTCAAAAGTCTATTATATAATGTACAGTGATTGAAATAATTTACATAATACAAGCCATTCAAAATGTCTAGGATCTACGTCCGTTCCAACATTTGGTCTTGTATTAGTCTGCCACAGGGATTTTGATATGCCTAAAGATCTTGTCTTTACTGCATCACCCTGAATTTAATGATTTCTTTCATTACCTGTGAAAAACGTTTTGAAAATGAACATCAGCATAAAGCTGGTGAATCACATTTAACTGACACGAAAATGATTTTTAACATAAACCAAATTAAAGCCTTTAAGCACGTTTTTGTATGGTAAATCTACACATTCAGCAGTCTATTTCACCTGAAGTATATACCACCTACATACACTGGGTTAACTGTCATGGGGTCAACTGGCTGAGCGCTATGTCTCAGACTGATAGCCTATTCCCAGGGTGATGATGCTAAGAACCTTGTTCTTAGTCTTACATGATACTCAGGAACTCGTCCCTCGTATAATCTGCTAAGGAAACCCATCCTTAGTCTTATGATTTCCCATTACATGATCTGTACCCAGCCACGGACCGGACTTTCACCCGTCACATGTATACCATTTGATCAAATCTACGTATGCTTATGGCCTGAATGCTATCACGTAGATTACCCTTATGATTAAAGCATTTAATTTGTTTCATGCCGTTTTCGTAAATAAAATGGTTTTATCGTTTGAAAAGCGTTAAACGTGTTCACCTTGATTTTGATGGCTGGTAGGGTTGTAGGCTTCGGAATTTGAGCAGAACCTCGACACGTTTCTTCCTAGGGAAGACACGATTAACGAGAATATATATGAGAGAATATATATATAATTGCGGCTATATATATATATGAATAGTTTTAACGATACCTACTTCGCGGGATTTGGACGAAACTTCGGCTGGTGCAGGATTTCATTTGGACTCTTGGATAGCACTTCGGGATGTCGTGGAGCTTGAAAGAACGGGGTTTGTGTGAAACGAACGTTTGGAAACTGTACAGAATTCAATCCCCTTTGAAGGCCTTTTATAGGCTGGAATTCCGGTCCCTCGCGTACCGCGAGGCCGGCCAAGGAAATCCCTCGCGTACCGCGAGGGGATGACAAGTCGCGAATCGAGGTGAGTCAGCATGACACGTGGCAGCAGGTGGCAAGTGTACATGACACGTGTTTTCTGGCCCTGACGCGTGTACTATTCCCTCGCGTACCGCGAGACTTCATCGAAGATCTTCTCGCGTACCGCGAGAAGGTGATTTTCTGGCGCATAAGCAGTCCCCTCGCGTACCGCGAGGTTTTGTCAAAATCTCCCTCGCGTACCGCGAGGGAGTGAAATTTTGAATTTTTCTTTTTTTTTTATTTTTGGGTGTTACATCCTCCCCTCCTTTAGAATAATCTCGTCCTCGAGATTCATTGAAAGAGATGTGGATACTTTTTGCGCATTTCTGACTCAAGTTCCCAGGTATATTCTGGGCCACGTCTGGAATCCCATCTTACTTTGACCAACACCAATTGTTTCCGTTTAAGCTTTTTGATTTGTCGGTCTTCAATTTGTAACGGTCGTTCAATGAATTTGAGCTTTTCATTTACTTCCACATCTTGTAAAGGCATAAGCAAGGATTCATCAGCTAAACACTTACGTAGGTTTGATACATGGAATATATCGTGTACCCCACCCATCTCTACTGGTAGTTCAAGCTGATAGGCAACAGATCCGATTCGTTTAATGATTTTGAAAGGTCCAACAAAACGTGGACTTAACTTTTCTTTCTTTCCGAAACGAATAACACCTTTCCAAGGTGAAACTTTTAATAACACCTTGTCACCGAATTGGAATTCTAACGGCTTTCTTCGTTTATCTGCATAACTTTTCTGTCGATCTCGAGCCGCTTTTAAACGTTCACGTATTTGTAATACTTTATCAGTGGTTTCTTGGACTATCTCTGGTCCTGATAACTGATTTTCTCCGATATCTGACCAACATACAGGCGTTCGACATTTCCGTCCGTACAATGCTTCAAATGGTGCGGCCTGAATACTTGTGTGATAACTATTGTTGTATGAGAATTCCATTAGAGGTAAATGATCATCCCAATTACCTCCAAAGTCTATCACACAGGCTCGGAGCATATCTTCTAGGGTTTGTATGGTTCTTTCGCTCTGCCCATCAGTTTGTGGATGATAAGCAGTGCTAAGATTCAATCGAGTTCCTAGAGCTGTTTGAAAACTTTGCCAGAATCGAGATGTGAAGCGACTATCTCTATCTGACACTATGGATAGAGGCACACCATGTAACGTTACAATTTCATTAACGTAAATTTGCGCCATTTTGTCCATACTCATGGTGTCCTTGATAGATAGAAAGTGAGCTGATTTGGTTAAACGGTCAATGATAACCCAGATTGCATTATTTCCACGAGTGGTTCGAGGAAGTTTTGTAATAAAGTCCATAGTTATCAGTTCCCATTTCCAAACTGGTAATTCTAACTGTTGCAATAATCCAGCTGGCTTTTGGTGTTCGGCTTTGACTTTGGAACAAGTCAAACATTTTGCTATGTAGATAGCAATGTTCTTTTTCATACCAATCCACCAGTAACTTTCTTTGAGGTTCTTGTACATTTTATCACTTCCTGGGTGCATGGTGTATTTGGACTTGTGTGCTTCTTCGAGGATTCGCTCTCGAAGATCACCTGTAACTGGTACCCAAATACGTTTATTCATGCGAAGGATATTATCTTCTCCTTTGATCAGTAAATCAAGCATTCCTTTCATTCCTTCTTTTTCAAAGTTACCTTCCTTCAAAGCTAACTCTTGTGCCTCTTTTAACTGACTTACAAGATCAATTTGTAGTTCAAGTCTGAGAGAACGTACTCTCTTTGGCTTGACATTTTCTTTTCGGCTCAAGGCATCTGCTACTACATTTGCCTTTCCTTCATGATAACAAATTTCACAATCATAATCATTCAGGATTTCCATCCATCTTCTTTGTCTCATATTTAACTCCTTCTGGCTAAATATGTACTTGAGACTTTTATGATCAGTGTAGATTGTGAACTTAACCCCATAGAGATAGTGTCGCCATAATTTCAAAGCAAAGATTATAGCGCCCAACTCTAGATCGTGGGTTGAGTAGTTTTTCTCATGAATTTTCAACTGACGAGATGCATAAGCAATGACTTTCTTGCGTTGCATTAATACGCAACCTAAACCAGTATGTGAGGCGTCGCAGTAAACTACGAAGTCTTCAATACCATCTGGTAAAGATAGAATAGGTGCGTTTGTCAGTTTTTGTTTCAAAGTTTCAAAAGATTCAGATTGTTTGGGTCCCCATTCGTATTTTACAGATTTCCGAGTTAGGGATGTGAGTGGGATTGCTATACGAGAAAAATTTTGAATGAACCGGCGGTAATATCCCGCTAATCCCAGAAAACTACGAATTTCGGTGGGTGACTTGGGAATTTCCCATTTGGATATAGCTTCAATTTTGGAAGGATCTACTTGAATTCCGTTCACGTTGATGACATGACCAAGAAATTGTACTTCCGTTAACCAAAATTCGCATTTGGAAAACTTAGCATATAATTTCTCTTTTCGAAGAAGTTCAAGTATGGTTCGAAGATGAGTTTCGTGTTCAACTTGGGTTTTGGAATAAATAAGTATGTCATCAATAAAAACTATGACAAACTTATCCAAGTAAGGTTTGCAGACACGATTCATCATGTCCATGAATGCGGCAGGAGCATTTGTAAGTCCAAATGGCATAACCGTGAACTCGAAATGTCCATACCGTGTTCGAAATGCAGTTTTCGAGATATCGTTATCATGCACTTTCAACTGATGATAACCTGAACGAAGATCGATCTTTGAAAAATGACAAGCTCCTTGGAGTTGATCGAATAAATCGTCAATCCGTGGAAGCGGGTATCGGTTTTTGATGGTAACTTTATTCAGTTCCCGATAATCAATACACATGCGCATTGATCCGTCTTTCTTCTTAACAAAGAGAATTGGAGCTCCCCAGGGTGAAGAACTTGGTTGGATAAAACCTTTCTCAAGAAGTTCATCCAATTGTTTCTTGAGTTCTGCCATTTCTGTGGGTGCCAGTCTGTACGGGGATTTGGCAATTGGAGTTGCACCAGGTACAAGGTTGATTCGAAATTCTACCTCTCGTTCTGGTGGTAATCCAGGCAGTTCTTCAGGAAAAACGTCTGGAAATTCAGATACTACATGTACTGATTCTATCTTCTTCTCCTTTTCCAAGGCAGTAATTGATACCAGACATGCCAGATATCCTTTTCTTAAGCACTTGGTTGCTTTAAGTATGGAGATTATCTGGATAGGTTTTGTGGGTTTATCACCTTGGATAGTTAGAGTTTTGTTTGTTGGTGTAACGAGTTTTACAACTTGTTGATTACAAAGGATTTCGGCTTGGTTATTGGATAACCAATCCATCCCCAAAACAATGTCAAAGCCAGTTATTGACATTGGTAACAATTGTACTGGGATAGTGAAACCAGCCAATGTAATGTAACAATTGTTTAGTGATTGGGATATTTTTATCAAATCACCGTTCGCTGTTTCTACTTCATATGTTTCAGCTAAGGGACTTAATGGTTCGTTTAATAGATTACAGAAATTATAATCTATAAAACTCCGGTTCGCACCTGAGTCAAATAGGACCTTAGCATAAACATTATTAAGAAACGTACCGGTAATTACGTCCGGCGTTCTCTCAGCTTGATTAGCATTCATGACAAATGCTCGCACGATCTTTTTGGTTTCTGGAGTTATCTTAACTCCTGATCCTCCAGCTCCTCTGGTCTTTGCAAACTTAGGGCAATTCGTTCTGATGTGCCCTGGCTCTCCACAATTGAAACAAGTAATCATTCCCTTTCTCTTGAAGCAATTCTCAGTAGTGTGACCTGAGACCTTGCAATGATTACAGAATGGAGTTTCAAAAACACACTTTCCACTATGCCTGCGTCCGCACGTTTTGCATGGTGGATTGTTAAATGGAAATCCTTTTTGCCCAAAGCTTTTGCTAAATCTTTTGGCTTCGGGTTTTGTTTTTGTAGAGGATTCCATTTTCTTTCTCTCTTCTAGGTTTCTGATCAATCCAGCCGTCATGGTACCGGTCAGCTCTACGGTGGACTCAATGGTTTTTGGTGAGATAACCTTCACCAAATCACGGATCTCTGGAACTAAACCGTAAATATATCGAGTTATGAGAACCGACTCGGGTTTAGCCAGGTGAGGTGCCAAACGGGCATATTCAAAAAATTTGGTAGTATACTCTCGATCATTGGTACCCACCATCCTGTGATCCAAAAATTTCCTTTCAGCTTGTTCTTTCTCATTCTTGGGGCAAAATTTCCTTTTCACCTTTGCTCGGAATTCTTTCCAATCCATAGCATTGGTCTTTCTCCTCCCTTTGGCAGAAATGATTGAATTCCACCATTCCAACGCTTCATTTTTGAAGGAGTTTGAAGCATACAGTACTTGATCTTTCTTAGCACACTTGCTAATTGCTATTACTGACTCCATCTTCTCTAGCCAGTGAAGAGTAGCAATACCGCCTTCGGTGCCCTTAAATTCATAAGGTTTACAGTCCTGAAAGGTTTTGTAAGAACACCCCTTGTGTTTATACCTTTTTGTTTCATTTTCTTCTTCTGAGCTTTCACTGCTTAGATTTAACGATTCTTCAGATTCAGAATACTTATTGCTTGATGTTCTGGATCTTTTCGAGGTTTGAGGTTTACGAGAGCTTGCTACTTGCTCTGTGTGGGTTTTCGAAGGGTTTTCCATTCTTTTTGAAGGAAGAGTTACGTGGCTTGGAGTTTTGATGTTTTCTTGTACTTCCTTTATTATGGCAGGAAGCATTTCTTTAATGCTTTGTTTGACCAGTTGTTGCAATTCTGGTTGTTGAGTAGTTATTTCAGGATTATTATTAACTTCTTTTCCTTTTTCCTTGATAATGTAGGTAGATGGACCGCTATTGTCATTGTTTTGTTGAGACATCTAAGAACACAAGCACGAATTTGGGTCAAAATTTGAAGTTTATTATCGTTAAACTTCATCTATTCATTACAAATACAGAAATATAGATATGTATCTATATCACGTAGGGTTAGCTAATTATACAAATACTATTATCAACTTCAACCTAGAAACACATCTCCCAAATCCTGATAGAACCTCCCCAGGGTCTCGGTCATAGCACCCTTCTGGATCAACTGATCTGCCACCCATTGCTCTGCATACTTCCTGTCTTCCTGAGCTAGCTCATAATCAATTATAGTTTGTTCATTCTGGACTACAACTTGTCTGGTGAAGAACAGCTCAGCACGTAGATCGTCAGCTTCCCTAAGAGCACGATCAAGGTGTTCATCCATTGAGTTTGGCAGTTCTTCAGGGTATCCATAGCAAGGAGGTGGTTTCCTGTGTCCCATCCTAAGATCATGATATGTTGAATTAACAGACCACACGACCTTTCCGTCGGTTGCATACTGACGTCCATCGGAGGGATCTACATAGAAGAAAGGTTCCTTGAAAACGGGATGTTCTGGAATAGGGTCAAAGAAGTATTTTCCACCACTGCCTTCACAAACGGCAGCCTTGTCAGATTCAGCAAATGAACGCGAAGTTTCTTCACTTGGACTTGGTGGATGTTCTGGAATTGTTCCGGTATGATCTACCACGTCTAATGATTGAGGTGGTGGCATAGATGTCATAACAGGACGTAAAGATTCTCTTGAATCTTCCATTTCCACTGAATACTCTGATTCTTCTCTCAGAGGTTCAAGCCTTGCTTGAGTCTGCTCCACTTGTTCTGCGACCATTCTGTTCCAATTCTCCGGGGTCGGCAGGTAGTGGATATAATCGTCATATCTTGGTACTACTTGATTAGATGATTCTCCAGGGAAGTAGTTTGGGTAATTATAAGGATAATAGTATGGATCTGACATCCTGCAATTTATTGGTTATGTTAAAGGCATCTTCCTATCGTTTGTTCAGTAGGCACAACTATTGGTTAAAGCCTAGATACAATCATATAAGTATCTAGTTTTGCTCTTCCTATCGTTTGTTCAGTAGGCACAACTATTGGTTAAAGCCTAGATACAATCATATAAGTATCTAGTTTTGCTAAAACCCTTGAATGTGGCTCTGATACCAACTTGTCACAACCCCGGGCTACCCCTGCCCGGGCGTCGCGAGATAATGCTGGTATCTGAATGAGGTCCCATAAATTTGGACAGCGGAAGTCTTTGTTTTTACTTGATGCCTTTTTGTAATGAAATGTAATGTAAATAACCTCAAGGGTTAATTCTGTACTTTTTGTCAAAACTTGGGATCCACGTCCCTTTTCATTTCATGATAATAGATCTTCAAAAGTCTATTATATAATGTACAGTGATTGAAATAATTTACATAATACAAGCCATTCAAAATGTCTAGGATCTACGTCCGTTCCAACATTTGGTCTTGTATTAGTCTGCCACAGGGATTTTGATATGCCTAAAGATCTTGTCTTTACTGCATCACCCTGAATTTAATGATTTCTTTCATTACCTGTGAAAAACGTTTTGAAAATGAACATCAGCATAAAGCTGGTGAATCACATTTAACTGACACGAAAATGATTTTTAACATAAACCAAATTAAAGCCTTTAAGCACGTTTTTGTATGGTAAATCTACACATTCAGCAGTCTATTTCACCTGAAGTATATACCACCTACATACACTGGGTTAACTGCCATGGGGTCAACTGGCTGAGCGCTATGTCTCAGACTGATAGCCTATTCCCAGGGTGATGATGCTAAGAACCTTGTTCTTAGTCTTACATGATACTCAGGAACTCGTCCCTCGTATAATCTGCTAAGGAAACCCATCCTTAGTCTTATGATTTCCCATTACATGATCTGTACCCAGCCACGGACCGGACTTTCACCCGTCACATGTATACCATTTGATCAAATCTACGTATGCTTATGGCCTGAATGCTATCACGTAGATTACCCTTATGATTAAAGCATTTAATTTGTTTCATGCCGTTTTCGTAAATAAAATGGTTTTATCGTTTGAAAAGCGTTAAACGTGTTCACCTTGATTTTGATGGCTGGTAGGGTTGTAGGCTTCGGAATTTGAGCAGAACCTCGACACGTTTCTTCCTAGGGAAGACACGATTAACGAGAATATATATGAGAGAATATATATATAATTGCGGCTATATATATATATATGAATAGTTTTAACGATACCTACTTCGCGGGATTTGGACGAAACTTCGGCTGGTGCAGGATTTCGTTTGGACTCTTGGATAGCACTTCGGGATGTCGTGGAGCTTGAAAGAACGGGGTTTGTGTGAAACGAACGTTTGGAAACTGTACAGAATTCAATCCCCTTTGAAGGCCTTTTATAGGCTGGAATTCCGGTCCCTCGCGTACCGCGAGGCCGGCCAAGGAAATCCCTCGCGTACCGCGAGGGGATGACAAGTCGCGAATCGAGGTGAGTCAGCATGACACGTGGCAGCAGGTGGCAAGTGTACATGACACGTGTTTTCTGGCCCTGACGCGTGTACTATTCCCTCGCGTACCGCGAGACTTCATCGAAGATCTTCTCGCGTACCGCGAGAAGGTGATTTTCTGGCGCATAAGCAGTCCCCTCGCGTACCGCGAGGTTTTGTCAAAATCTCCCTCGCGTACCGCGAGGGAGTGAAATTTTGAATTTTTCTTTTTTTTTTATTTTTGGGTGTTACAATCCTCACCGGCCTAACCATCGCCGTCGCAACCACAGACGGATCGTTAAAACTTGCCCTAATTTCAGGAAAAAAATTTTAAAATGGTGTGTATGGAAAATAAAAAGAGGAAAATGGGAAAGTCAAAAAAAAAAAAAAGGAAAATGGTTGAGCCTCTATTCCC
This sequence comes from Smallanthus sonchifolius, assembly GCA_023525975.1. Lineage (NCBI taxonomy): Eukaryota > Viridiplantae > Streptophyta > Magnoliopsida > Asterales > Asteraceae > Smallanthus > Smallanthus sonchifolius. Next base: position 131,580,643 of record CM042018.1, read on the forward strand.
AATAGCGGCTTAGGATAAGTTAAAAGAGGGAGCCGCCATTGCCAATCGCGGCTTAGGAGCAACCAACATAACCCCGTTTAACCTCCGTTAGTTATAGTATTTAACCCCGTTTAACCTCCGTTAGTTATAGTATTTAACCCCCGTTTAACCTCCGTTAATTATTTTAATGTAATGTAAGATTATTTGACATCTAATAATATTAAGATAATGAAATAAAAAACTATAATACTATCAAGAACACAAGATACAAGACCTAACATTCCTCAAAATATTAAACTGGTTAACATAATACACATACAAAGTAACACGAGATACACGACCTAACAGCACTAATTTGGTCGGTTTGGGCAATTGTTGATCATGTGACCCGGTTGTTTACAGCCAGAGCACAGACTCCCTGTCCTTTCCTGTGCATAGGTGTTATCCATCTCGTTACGCATCCTCCTCGCACGACGTCTTCCTCTTAGGTCGTGTATCTCGTGTTACTTTGTATGTGTATTATGTTAACCAGTTTAATATTTTGAGGAAAGTTAGGTCTTGTATCTTATGTTCTTGATAGTATTATAGTTTTTTATTTCATTATCTTAATATTATTAGATGTCAAATAATCTTACATTACATTAAAATAATTAACGGAGGTTAAACGGGGGTTAAATACTATAACTAACGGAGGTTAAACGGGCTTAAATACTATAACTAACGGAGGTTAAACGGGGTTATGTTGGTTGCTCCTAACCCGCGATTGGCAATGGCGGCTCCCTCTTTTAACTTATCCTAAGCCGCTATTGGGAATAGAGGCTCAACCATTTTCCTTTTTTTTTTTTGACTTTCCCATTTTCCTCTTTTTATTTTCCATACACACCATTTTAAAATTTTTTTCCTAATTTCAGACACAAAACGTCTACCGTGATGTTTCCGTAACGTCAAAAACTGCGTACGAAAAATGCCGTTCTGTGCCCTAAGAGAGGAGTGGAATTGGCGGGAGGGTTTTGAGTAGGAATTAGGTGTTATCGTGAAGCATGTTGATATGGAGGCCATTAAGGTGATTCAATCGGCATTGATGATGATCGTGTAAGGGGTGTTTGGGATTACTTATTTAAAACTATTTTGACTTCTTTTAAAAGTTAGAATTTTATACTTTTCAAAAATGACTTTTCATCTGCTTTAAAAATGATTTTTTTATCATTTATCCAAATAAACTTTTAACTTATTATCTTTTTAAAAAAGGTAATAAGTTAATAAGTAGTTTGAAAAGTAAATCCAAACACCCCCTAATTATAATATTTCAATAGAGGTGGGCGCTCACCAAGGATCGGTGTTGAGCCCATTTTTGTTTGCAGTAATCGTGGATGAGTTATCCAAGTTGATCAAGGACGCTATGCCTATACCTTGGTGCATGCTTTTCGCGGATTGCATAGTAGGCTAGTAGCGGAGACTAAACCGAGCCTAAGTGTGAGACTAGAGGAGTAGAGAGCAGCCTTAGAGTGCAAAAGTTTAAAGATTAGTCGATTTAAAAGCGAATACCTCCACTGTAACTTTTGTGGGGCAAACGAAGAAGAGGACACCCATATTACTATTGAAGGCCAAGGGGTCCCGCAGACAACGAAATTCAAGTATTTAGAGTCGTTTATCCAGAGGATGGGGACATTGACAGTGATGTAGCCCACTGCGTTCAGACGGGTTGGTGCAAGTGGAGAGCAGACACGAGAGTATTGTGTGATAAGAGGTTCCCCCGAAAATTAAAAGGGAAATTTTCTAGGGTTGCAGTTAGATCGACCGTGTTATATGGAACCGGATGTTGGGCCATCAAGAAGACACAAGCGCGAAAATTGGAGGTAGCTGAGATGACGATGTTGAGGTGGATGTGTTGGCACCCAAGGATGTACCGAGTAAGAAATGAAGTTATTAGGGAGAGATTTGGGGTGACATGTATCTTAAATAAGATCAAAAAGGGGAGATTTAGATGGTCTGTACACGTGAAGAGGAGACAAATTTCAGCTCTAGTTAGAACTATAGAAACCATCACTGTAAAGGAGAGGAGGAGCAGAGACAGACCCAAACTGACATGAGATGAGCGAGTTAGGCATGATTTCCTTCTCAGATGATATAATCAGGGATAAGAGTTATTGGAGAAGTTGTATTAAGGTTAGTGACTTCTAGGGTAGTGTATAAATTTGTTTTTGGGCCTTAGCTTGCTTCTTTACTTGCGTAGGGTTAGTGCTTCTTTCTACATACCTTTTTATACATTTTTCTCAAAAGGTGCAATGAACTTTTAAATAACATCGTACATCATAACATACGCATGTAACGAGTAATTTTTAGTTATGATTCAAAATAATTATTTGTTTTATAAATAAGTAATGTTTTGCATTCACCAAAAGAGTTATGTAGGAAATGTTGGTTTCATGATGGAACAAAATATACGAAAACTCATGAATTAAACACATCTTTAGCTTAATAGAGGGTCGTTTCAAGAAAAAGGTAAGCACGTTTATCGATGACCGAACAAGATACTTTATTTATATAGTCTTGGTGCAACATACGAGTTTTATAAATCAAGTTTCGATAACTTTAAATCTAAACGTCAAATGGAATATGTTTTATTTATGTCATGTGAAATTGGAAAATAAGTTAATAATGAATCATGTTAAATAGGGTAAACGAGCAACCTAGAGTGCGTTCAAATTGTTTGTCTCTTAAACCGTTTTATTATAAGACAACAAATGATAAGTGTTATTTAAATAGTTTAATTTTTTAAACTTGAAATGAATTTTGAAAATAAGTTTTACTTGTTTTAACCAAAATCCGATATTATAAATAGACCAACCATTTGGGAAGAAAACCAAAGGTTCTTTAGAGCATTCATATAAGTGTCTATATATTCATCTTTATTTCTATTATTTAAAGATTTCTTATATTTTGCACCTCCATCAGTATCTCTATCTCTATCTTCATCTTTAAATTTTAGAGTTTAGTAAATAAAGATTCTTTAAATATAGAGATCAATTTTCATTAATCTCTAGATTTTTTGTGAGTATATAGGAAAGAGAAAAAATAATAAAATAAATGTTTGTAAGTGAGAAAGAGATAGAGAATGAGAAGTGAGAGGTTAAAACAAATTTAAAGAAAATTTTGAAAAAAATAATATTTAGTTAAATTATAGAGATAGAGATGAAGATGCTGATGTGAATGCTTTTACTTGTAACGACAAATATCTTACATATCGAGAAAAATATCATCTCTCTTGTTTACTAGTCAAATGACACTCTTTGATACTAATTCTTTTTTTATTTCCATATATGAGAGAAATAACAATAATCTCTATCATATCGAGGGAGTCCCTTTTAAATGTAAATAATATGAAAAATTCTTGTAAAAGTTTAAATACATATGAATACGATCCATACATCAGAACAACAGTCTCCTTCTGAGTTTTCTTTCTCTTTCATCTCTGTAACCGGTTCATGACGTTAAATTTTCTTACACATGCGCATTTTAGTTATCGTAAATTTAAAATATAATTCCTATTAAAATTTATATAATTTGCAATACTACAACAATTTCCTTCAAAAATATGTTTTTTTGTATATGCATGGAACAAAAACAATTGTAGTGTATATCATAATAAAAGAATACGATATACGTTTGTGCACATCACTTACAAAATTAATAAAACCCTTAAAAATTACATAACAAGAACAATCAATAACACTAGTTAAAACAAAAACATAATTTTAATTGCAGTTTGACCTTAAAATTAATACAAAATTATGTAGAATAAACTTTTACTTTTTGCATTTACATAAGGGTGCTATTATAGATACACCCTTTATACGATTCATATAGGGCTATATGAGTCGTATATCCCAAAAATTCAAACCGACAGCGACCAGACATGTCACATCCGGTCACCAATACGGTCGTATTGTGTTCAAAAATGCATAATACGACCGTATTGTGTCCAAAATTGTCCATTACAGCCGTATTGTGCCTCGTATACGACCCAATACGAGTCGTACAGGGTTTGCGGGTCAAAGGTGTACGCATATGCTACAGTTTACATAAAAACACCAAATAGTAGTGTCATTTATCTTATTGCACAAGTAGGAAAACTGAGAGGTTGTAAATGCTACAAGAAACAAATCATGGTCCACGGATCACACCTTTTACGTGGTGTAGAACTAAGGTTTAGCAAATTAACCTCTCATCATCTCCCCCCTTCAAAATCCTACATGTTTTCATAGCGGCATTACGTCGAACACTTGAACTACAAAACCCCAATTACAAATCATGGCCGGCGTTCTAAATTTCACGTCATTACCACCGATTTCCAAACCCATCTGGCGTCATCACAAAGCAAAAACATCAAGTAGTAGCAGGGTTTCTGTTATAAGATCATCAACAGAAGTGTCCGATACATCTTTCACTTCAGTTAAAGATGACCCGCAATTAGGGTTTTCTGCAATCACACCTCCGCCGAACTTCAAGCCTCCGGAGCCGAAGCTTTTTACCCCTAGATCGGATAAGGTTGTGGACCTCATTACTGCTAGTCTGAATCTGTTGTTCCGATTGGGGACTGGTGTTTTTGTTAATGGGTATGTTGTTTTATTGTTTTTCAATTGGGAAATTTTGGTATTTGAGAACCAATTGTGAACCTTAAATTATGTAGATAATGTATATTAAAACTAGGGGTGACGTAACACGGAATTCACGGGTTTGGGTTTGGTATAAATGTGTTCAAGTCAGTTTCATGTCGAACCCGTTTAGCTAAACGGGTCATGTTCGTGTCAGCCTGGTGGGTTCACGGTTGACCCGTTTAACCTATTTATTTTATTTTTTTAAATGTATTTTATGTCATAAATTAAATTTTTTGGGTATTTTATGCCAAAATTTAATACTTAAAGAGAAATTGACATAAGATTTTATAACTAAATGTAAATGTTTTATATACAGTTGTGTTTTTTGCTATAAACATATAATTTTAATGTATTAATATGCGGAAAAAAGAACAAAAGTTTGGTTAAACGGGTCGTGTTCGGGTTCATATGTCTGACACGATTTATTAACATAAGATTTTATAATTAAAATGTAATTGTTTTATATACATTTGGATTTTTTGTTGTTGTAAACTTGTAATTTTAAAGTATTAATATGCAAAAAAAAAAATCAGAAAAAAAAATCAGGTTAAACGGGTCGTATATGTCTGACACGATTTTCAAGTTCGTTTCGGGTTGGACCTGCCAACCCGCGTACATGACCCATTTAGCATCCCTACTCAAAACAAATGCTTTGTTGAACAATAGAGCTTAGAATCATTCTTTTAAACCTGTTTAATAAAGACACAAGGAAATAGATTAAGATGAACCTTACTCAAATTTAGTAAAGATATTAGTGATCTAAGAAGAATTTAGTTGGTTTCAGAAGTTTGTATCTAACAATAATATTCAACTTCTAATGAAAAAAAAACAGTTTTTAACCATAATAATCAGTTTTTGAAGATGTTTAGATTCAATACCACATAAATATAAATCTTGATATGTGATCTATTAGGTACTCTGTTTCTTTTGTACCCAAGAGTGAGATTCCCTCTGGCCAGTATGGTCTTGGAGTTGCAGGTAATGATATTGCTATCTCTATCATGTTTGAGTAATTAAAAGATTAAATATTATTATTAATCAATAATATACAATGTATGCTATGCTTGTAGGCTTTGTAGCGAAAGAGAGCTCAAAAGTAGGCCCCAGACCCGCGAAACCTATTGAGATATACGAGTTTGAAGGGTACTTATAGAAAAGAAAATGTTTTCTATATTTGATATCTTAAATAATTCAGACCAACAAATACCCTTGCAAACATAGATTTTGTTTATTTATTATGTTTTTCATTTTTGAAGTTTTTATTCTTACAAATTGTGCATTTTCATGGAACATGTGGAAACTTCAGCTGCCCTTTCTGTCGCAAGGTATGATCCACATTTTGGATTATAGTTTTTTATTCTTGGCGATTTTTTAAAAGAAATGATTTCGACATTTCGTTAAGAATGAAGTGCTGACTTGTTAAAAATTAGTATCATTACGATACTGGGGAATGTAATTAAATTAATGCTTCGCTAAATCTTTTGTTTTATTGATTTACAGGTGAGGGAAATTGTTGCAGTGTTGGATCTTGATGTTTTATATTATCCTTGCCCAAGAAATGGTCCAACATTTCGCCCTAAAGTTGGCCAAATGGGTGGAAAACAGATGTTTCCTTACATGGTATGCTAATTAATACTGCTTTTATGCATCATTCATTTTTTGAATATTGTTTGTTAAGTTATCCATAAATTTTAAATTCTATAAAGGGCGTTTCTGGGCGTTAATAATCAAACAAAAATCATTATCTTTTTATCTCTTTTGTGCTTCAGGTAGATCCAAATACAGGAGTTTCGATGTATGAATCAGATGACATTATAAAATATCTTGTTCAGAAATATGGTTAGCTTTCTTTTTTTTCATCCTTCTTGTTTACTTGTCGTTTTTCATTGTTATTGGGCTAGATGGCATAATGGGTGGGGTCGGGTAGGCTGGGAAATGGGTCAAAAAAGGTATTTTTGTGCAGATCGGGTCGGGCTGACACATGAATACAAAAACTATATTAGCCCAATGGTAGCCTACTTGTTTGAACAAAATGATTTAGTAGGTTTTATGCATTAAGAAAACAAGTGTTGATAAATTTCATAATTTTTTGCCATTAAATATAAATTTTTCAAGATAATGTTAAGAGAGAGGGTGAAAAATTGTTTCTGTTAGTTCTTAACAATGATCTTATATACATCTTTGTTAATTCCTTTTTTCAGGAGATGGAAATGTGCCATTATCTTTATCACTTGGTTTGCTGACAGTAAGTAAATATAAATATAATATCCAAAATTTTATCTTTCAGATTATACAACAATATATACATCATATTTTTTTTTCAAATCATTCTTTTGACTATTTTTTTACAGACTTTGACCGCAGGTTTTGCCATGATTGGTCGTATGGGAAGGTACAGTTTTCAAACATCTTTGTAGCCGTTACATGCTATTTTTCAAACATTTTAAAATTTTAATGGATACCCTTTTCCAAATATTAACATTCACATCCATATGATGTCATCAAATATGCATTCAATAATCTCATACTTCTATCTTTGCAGGGGAGCATGTATACAAAGGCAAAGATGCCACCACAACCTCTTGAAGTATGGGCCTATGAGGTAAGTTCGAAAATGGATAATTTTTGTATGAGTTGGGCTGACCCCAAACACTTTTGCTTTAAATAATTTATTATTATAATAATAATTTAATTTTTATTGAATTGATTTAGTAGGTTAATATGTTGCATGCATTTTAAGTATACTTTGGGCGACTTTCAACCCGTTCGACACTTCAAACCCATTTCCGTTCAACACTTCAAACCCATTTGACCCTTCAATACTTCAAACCCATTTGACCCTTCAACACTTCAAACCCATTTGACCCTTCAACACTTCAAACCCATTTGACCCTTCAACACTTCAAACCCATTTGACCCTTCAACACTTCAAACCCATTTGACCCTTCAACACTTCAAACCCATTTGACCCTTCAACACTTCAAACCCATTCGACCCTTCAACACTTCAAACCCATTCAACCCGTTCAATACTTCAAACCCATTTGATCCTTCAATACTTCTTACCCATTCAACCTGTTCAATACTTCCAACCCATTTGACCTGTTCTTTTAGTTAACCTTTTTTTTAATATATATTTTATCCCATTTGTAAAGTTAGAAATAAAACACAACCTGAGGTGTTCTTGTTACAAAATTCAAGGAGCTAAATTAGTACCAGACATTTTTATAATTAGCAACTTTCTTAATCTAATACCGCGTATATCCTTTTTAGGCGTCGCCTTTTTGCAAACTTGTGCGTGAAGTACTTGTAGAATTGGAGCTACCACATATTCTTCACAGGTAAAGTCGTACTTTTGAGACTATCTGTTAATTGTGCTTTTTTGTGATACATTTAACTTTCTCCATGATTGTTTATTGAAGATTAATTGTCTAATCTTTAATTATTGTATTTAATTTGACACCATCACAGAAAAAAAAAACAGAACAAAAACAAACAAACGTACCCAGTGAAATCCCACTCATAGCAAAAAGCTATTGGTAGGGTCGGGAGGATAGAATGGGGGCAAACCTTTCCTCTATCCCCGTTTCTACAAGTATTAAATGTCAGCAAATCAGTCTATATTATACAACTTTCTTTCTTTCAGTTGTGCTCGTGGCAGCCCAAAACGACAGGAAATATATGAGAAGATTGGGCACTTCCAGGTTTCTTTTTCTTGTAATTTATTCGTTTCTTATTGAGAAGTGAGTTACTAGGGGTGAAAAAACGAGTGGTCAGGTGGGTTGGGTAACACATCAAAACGGGTAATTTTTTTGTACGGTTTGAAGCGGATCGGGTCTCTTTGACCCGGAGCACTTTTTCCTAATTTTTTAGAAGCACTTGGTGTGTCAAATACTCAAATATGAGAAGACTGGGCACTTCTAGGTTTTCTTTTTCTTCCAATTTTAAATTTCAAGATTCGTGTTTTTATTGACAAGTGAGATACTAGAGGTGGAAATACGAGTAGGGATGGCAATGGTTCGGGTTTGGGACGGGTTTAGGTAATCCCAACCCCATACCCGATTATAAAAGCTTGTCCCATACCCGGCCCAAAGCTCGTCGGGTTTCTATCGGGTAATTACCCGTCAGGTTTCGGGTATGCCCGCGGGTTTCGGGTAAACCTGTTACTTTGTAAAAAATACCCGTTGGGTATACTCGACCCAAAACCCATTCGGGTATCTACCGGGTATATATAAAAATTGTAATTAAAATAAAAAGGAAAGAAAGAAAATCATGTCGGGGATATACATTTAAAATAAATCTATACTATATAATAAATAAAGGTTTTTTAATGTCACGTGTCGCCTCCATATTCATTCTCATCATTTTTCCCGCCTCTCTCTCTTTTTAAATACACCTCTATCTTTTCAATAATAATATATTTTTAAAGAAATTACTAACTATACCAATAAAACACATTTATTTTAAATTATCTCTTATTATAAGAAATTTTGAAATCTAATTTCGTAGCTTATGTTTTCAATCAAATAGTAAGAGGGTGTTTGGGATTGCTTATTTAACTCCAAAAGTGTTTTTTTGTTAAAAATGCTTATTAGCTTATGACTTTTTGAAAAGGAGTTTTTAAGAAAGTGTTTGGATTAGCTTTTGTGGTGGGAAAAGCCAATAAGTCAATAAGTTGTTTTTTAAAAAGTGTTTGACTTGGCTTATTCACGTAAAATGACCAAAAATGACATTTTTATATTTAAAACCAAAATGATTAAAAAACATTCACGTAATATAACGATATATATGTATTTGTTAGAAATTGTTAGGGGTAGATTGGTAATATTTTATTGCAAAAGCCAAAAGCCATTTGAAAAGCCAGGAATTTGTGGCTTCTTAAAAAACAACTTTTTAGCTTTATCAAAAAATTAAACAAAAAATGCTTTTATGTTTGCCAAACACTTTTTTTAGCTTATTGCTTTTGAAAAAGCCAATAAATCAATAAGCAGTTTTCCAACGCAATCCCAAACACTCTCTAAAAGAAAGTCAAATTACATTGAATAGTAATTAATGTATTTTCGAAACCTAATTATATATTAATTTTTACATTTTTTTGAATTTTGTTTTCTATTGTTAGTATATGTAATACATTTTTCCACCTATAAGATATATAAAAATTTAAGAATTTTATTTATTGATATTTTGATATTTTTTCACCCTGTGTAGTACACAGGTTCTAAGCTAGTATATTATATATACTTAAAATAAATACGGTATATATACTTAAAATCAATAAAAAAAGAAAGAAAACTATGTCGGCTTTATAATCGGGTAATTGGGGCGGGTAAACGGGTATATCACCATATCCCATACCCGTCCCAAACACGCGAAAAATTTCAAAAGTAATCCCAAACCCGGTTACCCGACCCCATACCCGTCCCGAATGTTTCGGGTTTCATTGCCATCCCTAAATATGAGTGGTTTGGTGGGTTGGGTAACGAATCAAAACGATTAACTTTTTGTATGGTTTGAAACAGGTCGGGTCTCTTTGACCCGGAACACTTTTCCCCAAAAAATTTACCTTTTTAGAACACTTGGTGTATCAAATACTCAAATCTGATTTACAGAAATCAAAACCTTTAATATAATCTTTTTTATTTTACCCTTTTGACCCGTCAGATATCAAACATAATCTGAATCAACCCGTTTGTGGGTGACATACGTTTAAATTATCTGAATTATCTCAATTTTAATGGCAGGTACCTTACTTAGAGGATCCAAACACAGGGGTGAAAATGTTTGAGAGTGCTGAAATAGTGGAATATTTGAGAGCTACTTATGCTCTTTGAAAGGAAAAGTGATTCTGATGCTTTATTAAAGTTCATGATCACTTTTTATGTATATTAATTTCTTAGATATTAGTGAATATTTTCTTATAAAGGTGTATTGCAATAGAAATATATACTTCCATTGAAAGGGTGCCTACATGAAAGCTTGAATAGCTCGAAAATAACATACATACAAGTGATGTTAACCGTTAACGGTTTGTAATTTCAAAACTTCAGGGGTGTTTGGTTCATGAAATTCGAATATGAAGTCTTGTTTCTTCGTTTATGCGTGGCGCGGAATATTTTTGACTTTAGTAAAACACTGATGGAGCACGGTTATTGTTACCTAACATATTCTTGTTATTTTGAATACCTTCAAAACAATGTATGTTATTGGTGGGTATAAAAATCCAAAACTTGTAATAAGAAAGTAGATTAGAATAAGAAAAATCTAAAGAACCATGAAATTGAGTAGGTGGGGTCAAATTGAGGAACTCTTCTCCCATCTTCCCCAACCCACCCAAAAAAGGTAAACATATAGATATAGTCATGGTGCTTTAGATATAAAGCCAAAAAATAGGGTTATTCCAAAGTGAAAAAAATGAGTCAAAATTGTGTAACTTACATGCAATCTTTTGACCAAATTAGGTAAAAAGCATATTGTCATTTAAATATTCTTGAAGAAATAAAAGAATCCCAATGTGAATGAAATTCCAAAGGTGTGTTTGGCATGAGGTTTTAGAAATGAGGGAATGAAGATGAGGTTTTAGAAATGAGGGAATGAAGATGAAAGTGATTTGTGTCCTTTGTTTTAAGGTATTGGGTTTAAGCAAATTCGTTAAACAAGGGTTTAAATAAACTTTTTTGAGACATGAAATTTATAAAACCTATCTTGTTCACTTTCTCTTCGTTACAGAACATTAAATCCAATCATAGATAGAACGACATTCTAAGGATATTAGTTCCTATATCTATTCCAAACTAAACTAAATCCGCAATCATACCCATAAGTCATAAGAGCATCTCCATCGCTACTAAAATGGATGGCAACGTTGCAAGGGCGGACGTCAGGTGGACAGACATCCCATTGGAGGGGTCGTCCGCTTTCGGACAGAGCACCGTTCGTTCGAAATTCCGGACGGGAAGGGATGAATTTGGTGGGGTTAGATGGTTGCAAGGGTCAAATAATTTTTTTTTAATAAAACTTTCAAAACTTTAACGATCAAATATAAAATATCATATTTCTTTTAATTTTAAAACTCCAATGGCTAGTTTTATTTTTTTTCAATCACTAGTTTTTTAACCCCTATAAATACCACAATTTATTTCATATTTCCTCACATCTTCGAAACTTTTCAACTTTCATTATCAATCCTCACACAAACATGAATTCCATCACCCTTTGGATCGTAATGCTAACGTGATGAGAGCAATAAGCGATGTAATCTACACAGGGGCGGCCCGGAGGGGGGGCGGGGGGGGGCGACCGCCCAGGGCCCGGTATTCCGAGGGGCCCGTATTTTTCAAAATTTTTTTATATATATTATAACTATTATTGTCGTATTAAGGTTTTTTTTATATAATATGATAATTATATTATAGGGGCCCATTTTTTTTTACATGTCCAGGGCCCAGAACTTTTTAAAGATTCTCGGGACCGGCCCTGAATCTACACATGCATTATATTGCATAATTGTAGAGGAAGAAATGAATGCCATAACTAATTGGTCGGATGATGAAGATGATTTTGTAAATTTACCGACAACAAAATTTTTATGTGGACCAACATCAGCTTTTGAAATCACTTTGATTAGGTTTCAATATTTACGTGAAAGAGAACCTCATCATATGCTTCGAGCTGATTTAGTGGAACATATATGGTCTCTTCAAGTCGTGTAGTTATATTTATGTTTATAATTTTTAATTTTAAGCGTATGTAAATTTAGTTTTCAATTCACGTAACTTTTAAATTTAATGTAGTTTTTAATTTTAAAATTTAAATTCATTAAAATATTTTTAGTTAACAAGAATTTAAGGAAACAGTTTTAGAAAAAAAAGAGTAAAAAATAGATGATGAAGTAGAAATAAAAGGACGTTCGAAATTGGACGTAGCATTGAAGAGAAAATGAGTCGTTAAAAAAAAAATAGGTGGAAATATGATATGATAGCTCACGTTGCAGATTTGTGAGTGTTTGAAAGAGGATGCACCGGAGGTGCTCTAACACATGCAATAAACTAAACACTCCTTACATTTATAATACTCGGTCCCAAAGGCTTGTAGCACAACGGTATTAAGGTGTTAGTTTTTTTTTCATTGATAAGTTTCTATAAAAACTGAGTTTGGAAGTGAAAATTTTATTTTGCATGTTTTGTTATGCATGAAAAACTGAGGTTGGAAGTGAAAATTTTATTTAGCTGGCCAAGTTTATTCCTCCGGAGTGAGTTTGCCTCTCCGGAGTAGATTACCTCTCCATAGTAGAATGACTTAGCATTTATGGATTGAATGTTGTGACTGTTTTCAACCAATAACCGTCATAACATTCTAGTATATCTGTTTACCCCTTAAATACATGCGAATTTGGTCATTGTAAAACACATGAATTCCTAAAAGACTTTCGCCTATTCGTTCTTGAATCTCTGATTCTTATCCAATTGAATTTTGTGTATACCACGGAAACAATTCAACCTGAAAACGAACATTTCCGCGATTATCAGAGAATCCAGACAATCACAACTACACGAACCCAGAATTCCTACACAAACGATGACGTGCATCTTTAACAAGATACGTCTGACATCTATCAAACACGCCGCTTTGATATGAAGCCATGCCATGGGTGGTTCTACAGTACAAGCAATTAAAGTAACCGCTTTAGGCCCCAAATTTTAAGGATCCCAAAAATTAAAGAAACTACTTCAATTTATATTTTAACATAAAAATATATGTGATAATTTATCAATTTTTTTTGTTTTTAGAGAGAAATGATAATCTATCAACTTTTGTGTTAACATTAGATATTTTCACGCTCCATAAAATTACATTTTAGTAAATTTTATATATTTAGAAAACATTTACAAAAAACCACAATTTTGATGTTCACTTTAGCTTTCAAAGTATGTTGAGCCGCCCCTGAGCCATGCCTTCGGATGGAGTATGACTAGCCCCATAACATTACAGTATTTTGTGATCATGAAAGATTACTAGCAAATTATGAGCGACCATGCCATCTAAATCCTTTTACACTTTCAATATTTGAATATCCTAATTTGAACATATGAAAGTGAGTCACGCAAAAATATTTACTAACTATTAAAACTAAAGGAGGGTGTCGAATAGGGAGCCACCACCTCACCTCAAATGTAATATTTAAATGTGATGTTTTTAATACAATAAACTAAAGTTGGTTTTGTTGGAGTTGTTAGACATCATATTCTTTGAGTTTGTTGTTTAGGTTTGAATCCCATGGATTACATTTTTTGTTCTATTTTTTTTCAATAATTTTTTTGTTCTTGAACGATTTTACGTCCACTTTACGCGATACTCTTTTGTATTTATACAGAACCGTCACAACTTCGTAGGTTTCTTTTATTTACTTAACCACGTTAATGTCACCGCCACATCACACGTAGCTAGGTTCGTAAACACGTCGCATCACGCGGGCTTAATTTCTAGTTATAATCAATAGACACCGCATGCCTATGAAAGCTCCATTCACAAGGAGATGTGTCATATTCACTACTCGAGTGCGTGATGTACCATCCCTGCCATGACTTTCACCCATATCCCCACCTAATAACTCCTATATAAAGGAGCATGGACAGATCTTTTAAGGTATGTAACACCATGTAACACATACCTTTAGGCTTTAACCATCTCTTGATAATTAGACGTATAACCTTTTTTCAAGATTGACTTGATCGTTAAAGTTTACACTAGAGCCTATATTCTGGTTAAGGTGAGATACCCAAGACTTTATTAAAATAGGGAGGTCTTGGGTTCAAGTCCCACTTGTGACAAAAAAGGGGTTCCAGGTTGGGCCATGAGTTTTTCTCACCTATAGTGGCCTAGTGGGTTTTCTCCTGAGGGTGATGAAGATGATCGGGTGGGCCAGTGGCCCGTCAGTGATCCAAATTGTTGTTCAAAAAATATACTCAAGATCTTTTTTTGCCAATGTGAAAAATAGGGGCGTGAATTTTTGACACGACACAAACATGACTTCCATTCACGAGTTTGAGTTTAGTATAAACGGGTTTGGTTCAGTTCTGGTTGAACGAACACGTTTAGCTAAACGGGTCATGTTCGTGTTGATCTAGCGGCTTCGCGGGTTGACCCGTTTAACCCATTAAATTTTTTATTTCTAAAAAATGTGTTTTATAAAGTGAGTTTCAATTAGAACGATTAGTAATTTTTTATTTTATAAGAAATTATATATTATATTTACTAAAAAGAATTTTTCGATCAATACTTTTTTCTAGTTGAAGTGGAATTTTACCAGTTATGTTTGTTTAATAATTTTTTTACTTCTTTTGTGATATTAGTAATTCGATAAGAAAATACTTTTAATTAGATTTTCCTAAATATAATTTTATGATTTAATTTTTATTATTAGCTGTCAAGACGTGTTAAACATGGAAATTCTTAGTGGATATGTTTGGCAACATGAAACTTCAAAAATGGATGACTTTTTATAATATTCTAGATTTATTTAATACAACATCACACGCATTAACATAGCTTATTCTCAAAGTAAGCTAAATTTCACAATCTTGTATATTAATTGCCAACTATACGAAACAATATTATTTTTTAAACATATAATACAGTTTTATTAGTTTATTTATTGACGGATTCTACTATTACTCGATTAGCAATGTCGGTGGGGTTTTTCAGAGACAAACACACCCCTATACTTTAGCTAAATTACACTATTAGCCCCTCTACTTTGTAAAATTTCACTTTGATCCCTTAATTTTATAAAGTTTCGAGTTTACCCCTTACAGTATATATAATCTTATTTTTCCTCAACAACTTTAATTTATTTTGCGCGTACGTTTCTTTTGATCGTACCGCCCCGTGGCAACGCACATACATTTCTTTTGATCATACTGTTTATGTACCAACGTTAATTTTATACGTTTTCTTTTTGTGTTTAGCCACATATTAATGTCACCGCCTCAACCGTTTAACGTCCGTCTTCCGCTGTGGAGTGTGCGCCTACGTTTCTTTGTTTAACTACGTTTTTATTTTTGCTTAGCTACGTTAGATTCATCGACTCAAACTTTTAGGGTCAGCCTCTTACCGCGGAGCGCAAGGGAAAATTTATTTAACCATGTTTCTTTTTGTGCTTAGCCACGTTAATGTCACCGCCTCAACCGTTTAAGGTCCGGTCCCCGCTACAAGACGCGGGGTACAATTTCTAGTTTTACTTAATATATTTTGAACGAGTTTAGGAATATTCTAGACTCACTTTAATTTTATAATACGGGTCAAAAATACCTAATACTTTAAAAACCAGACCGGTTGTAAAATCAACAACTTCGACGATTCATCATTTTAACCGTCGGTAATCTGCATCTAGTTCGTTAGCTTGTAATAGAAGCCGTGACAGTTTCCAGTTTAACCGATCGTCTGGTCTGGTCTTATTATCAAAATATTAAAATTACGATATCAAAAGTAAAATATAACGAGTTGTTACGGTTAAAAAAAACACACTTTTGATGATCAAAATTTATAAAGTATTGTTTATAATTTACAATCACACAACCCAAACAAAAAAGCAAACAATCAAATATAATTGTTTTGAGGCTTAGCCATTTTTCCAAAGTAATGAATTTCCAAATTTAGAATAAGGTTATTTATATAAACCAGGAAAAGAAACACAAACAAAAACATCACTATAATTCTATAGTGTTTGTGTAATTAACCATTTATAATTGTTAATTTAAGTGAAATTACACAAGATAATGTAATTTACAAATATATGATTAATAAACTTCTATTTGTAAAATAAGTAAAAAAGATATATTAAATTATATTGACGTTTTTATATTTTTTTTAACCTTATATTAAATTTGTTAATTTTACTTCGGAAAAAAATGTTTTATCCCAAAAATCAAACCTAACAGAAAGGTGAAAAACAAACCGTAAAAAGTAAAAACGCTGTACGTTTACGGAACACACCGAACCGAATCATTTTTCTACATGCCACGTCAGCTCAACAAACTTGCGCTTTAGTCAACGGTCACGCTCCAATCACCGACGAACTTTCAACTCGTCGACTGGCCGACCGGAGACGTCAATATCATCGGTCCAGGTCACGGATCGGCGGCCGGAAGCGAACCGATTCATACCTCCTAAAGCAGGCGGATCTGGAGGCGACGCCGGTTCGCTGTTGACCGGTTTTACCGTCACGCTATTTTTTCTCGAGTATGAATTTTCTGAGTGTTCGTTGACTTTCACCGACGATTTGTTGCCTTTTCTCTGGCGGTGACCGTCGGAGCGGAATAACGACGTTATACGAGAGATAAGGCCGGTTTTCTGTCCTTTACCGGTTTTCTCGGTTTTCTCTGGATGAATTACAGGTTTTGCCGGTTGAGTAGACGATGCAGACGACCTCCGGCGGTTTGGACATCTCTTCGATCTCACTCTTCCTATACACGAAACCTTCGGTGAAGACGGCTCCGTCACCGTCGTCCTTCCGCTGGAAGTCGATCGTTTAGGAAACATCCGTACGTTCGCCGGTCTGCACTGCCGGCGATTTGAGTCAACGTGAGTGTTCCTCTGCGTCTTCAGCAAACCGATGATCGCCGGTTTGGATTTCAAGTTCACAGAAAACTTCTGCGAGTTAGATCTCGAGTAGCTTGCAGTTCCATTAGGATTCAAATTCTTCGAATTAGAGTTACCTTTCGTTGATTCCTTTCTCTCTAAGAAAGCATTACGATCGAACCAGTCGAATTCAGAGTCCTTCGATAGCCAGAAGGATTCCGGTGGAACGAATTCAGAGCAGTACGGAATATCGTGATCTGCCGGTGCCTTGTCGTGCTCGTCATCCAGCGTCTCGCAATCGACCTTCCGATCGCCGTCGTTAGAATTCATTGTTTCTGTATCAAGCAGCTTAACAAATTTGAGTTTCACAAAGTCTATGTGAGAGGGCGTAAGTCCCGAGGGAAGAAAATATAAAGAGGGGTTTTACTTTTTAGCATTTAGGAGCCCTAGCCCCCCTTTATCGCTTCAACTCAACTGTTTCCTTTCGTACAAGTCTTAATGCATAACGAACAAGTAATCAAAAAATATTAATTACTTTAATAATTTTGTTACAAATAATAATAGATATTTAATGGTTTAGTATTTAATACGATTATTCAAACAACTAACTCGTTCGTAATTAGTTTGATAAAATCTTACCAAAGGCCAATTGACCCAGAGGTAGCCTCATGGCTTCGTTTGTGAGAGATCATAGGATCAAGTCTCGCCTGAAGTAATTTATTCCGGATTGAGCTAGGGGGTTTTTCTAGTTGTGGGTATCCTCCTTGTGGTGGTTCTAAGTTCGATATCCTCAAGCGTCAAAAATTTTGGACAGTTGAAATCCCTTCATAGGAGTCGAACTCGGGTATTGGGGATCCAAAGTAAACGCCGTTCAAAAAAATGTTTGATAAAATCTTTATTATAGTTCAACTCAAGTTGATTTGACTCGTATGACGTTGGAGTCGACCTTGAGCTCAAATTAGCTCGCTCGAAAAAAAAAATTCGATCAATTGTTTCTATGTATATTAGTAGCTTAATAATATGTTATTTGAAACTTGTATAATTTAATGTCGTTACTAACTTTTTATTTAAGACTTGTATATGAAAATACAAATCATCATAATTTGAAAAAAAAAATGAGTCTAACTCACCAAGTCATGAACTGACTCGAGTTTAAAACGAGTTTAATTTCCGGCTAGATTAAAGAAACGAGGGAATTAGTTCGGTTTGAATGTTTATGAACTCGGACCAAGTTGATGTTTGACTCGATTGCTCGTTAAACAACACTAGTATTCAAAAATGCGTATTAATATATGATTTTATTTATAATCAATACGCTCTTGTTGTAGTAAACAGCCTTCTAAAATAATTAGAAATTTGAAATTTTTTAAGGTGATTAGTTGGTGGGATGTTTTCAAGTACTTTGAATTTTATTGCATGGAATTTAATATATATTTTATTTTGAAAATAATTGAGCAACATATCACGTCACACTTTTCTTATCAAAATTTCTATCTAATACCATTTCTTAATTATTTATTAAATGTAAATTTAAATCTAATTTACTCATACTTATTCAGTTATTCAATAAGCTAATGAATGAATATTTAACAAAAACAAACACTAGCTAAAATTGGCTTAATGGTTCAAAGTTGTGAAAAATGCAATCAAGTGCTTAAAAACATCCCAAAATATATTTTAAAATTATTGTATTAACATATTTTTCTAATTGTATTTAGTAACTTTAATATTTTAAAAATAACAAAAACGTATTGGAGGTATGTAGCATCCCAAAATCTAGAGAGAGAACATAAAGATGTGATGAGAAGTTGTTTCAGTTTTTTTTTTAAATGCGAACATTGAATGTTGTGACGTCGCACCCCCCGTTATATGGGAGAGCCTCGTCCAACTCCGGTCAATATGTTGTCTTAACCGGGCCCACTTGGCGTCAGAGTTGGAGAGTTTTCAAGGAAAAACCCCACCCAATACGGCCCCTTCCGGGCTTGAGGGAGAGCCGAGGCTCGAACCCTGGATCGGCGTGGGTAAAACCCTGGTGCATCAGCCTAAGAGCTAGGCCTCATTTGCGATGCCACATAAATTAATGGTGGTGACAGGGATCGAACCCGGGTCCCTTGGGACCCCGGGACTTACCTCAACCACTACACCACAACCTCTTTGACAGTCGCTAGAGTTGTTAACTTGGTCACCATACCAAAAACAACCTTGATCATTTGAGTAGGGGTTGAGCCATTATTCCAAGCATTGGTAGCCATGGGTTTTGAGTAACTAAGTTTGACCTAAATGGTTTAAACATCAAACTAATTGATTAAGTGATGAAAATTGGCTTACTAAATCCATGGATATGTTAGTAATCCTGTTTGGGGGTATTATTATCATGTTTAATAGATCACAATAGGATTTAGAAGCATTGGATTGTGACAGGGTCGTCCCCGAGAATCCCTGAAAATTCGTGGGCATGAGACGAGTAGAACAAAAATGGACCCCTATAATATAAATATATATATAATATAAAATAAAAATTTCAGGCCCCTTGGGCGGTCGCCCACCTTCCCTTCCCCAGGGGCGGCCTTGGATTGTGACTTTGCATGAAAAGAACTAGAAAAAGGATTATTTTGTGTAGGTTATAAAAGTATGATCAAGGCTCGTAGCGGTATGGTTTCAGTGGAAAATTTACTGCCTCGTTGATTTTAGACCGTCTGTAGATCCTTAGTGATATAGTACAGAGAGTGTAGCTATATTACCTTGAGATCGTAGCCCTACGTGACAATCCAAGTATATTGGTGCGCATTAGGTTATTTGTGTTAACCGATAAGGAGATAAATAAGTTACACCTAACAAACTAATTAATACAGAATATACAAACTAATCAAACCAGTAATATCGAACAATATTATCGGTTAACAATTTGGGATGTTTCATTGATCAATCATTGTGGGGGGGGGGTATTAGTTAGGATGAAACTGATCAAATGACATGTAGCCTAATGGTAACAGGGTGTTGAAATGATGTAACTTCCAAGTGGCCGAGAGTTCAAAAAATTAGGATGAAATTGACCTAACTAAACTTGTTTCCTTTGTCATGCATGTACTACTTAAAGCATTATTTTCAGTTAAACTTATCGGTATGCATATGGCTCGGTTGTTAAGTTTAACGAAGATTGATTAGTTCTGGATTATTCAATCTAGACTAAGTGAATTATAACTCTCAAAACTAAATTTACATTGAGTCTAGTTTTCAAGTTTTCATATAATTTATAAATACTTTGTTATATTGGCAAGCAATCACAGGCCTTTTTGTATTTTGGGTACCACCCTTAAGGATCTCTCAACAACCGGTGGATGATGTAAACCGCATAAACTATTGAAAACGAATATTAAGAACTAATTTAATCATTGAGTTTCGTTTTATGCCATACGATGGTATTCGATTAATTTAATGAAGTGTACATTTTTTTTTAAATAATTCTTAAGGAAATGAAATGACTAGAGGAGATGTATCACATATGTATCGGTGACTATCGAGGCATGAGACAGATGGACCATTCCGAAACCGTGACACCATTAGTATAGTGGGGTCACCCACTGGTTACTAATTTACTATTACTAATTACTAAATAAGATTAAAAGAAAACTTGGGTGAATAGTATCAGATCCGTACACATTTTGCCACGTCAAGTTTTTTTTACATTTTCATTTTCAACCTTTTATAATATATATAATATTCACTTTTAGCCGTTTCATTTTCTATTAATTTCGTTTTCTTTTAATAATATTCGTTCGTTAACTTTTTTCAGAACACAGAGGACGCGGCTGTTTTTAGTTTTTTTGTCAACCTTCCGTTATATATATATATTTTTAAACCGGAGTTGTATTTAAAATCGAGTTTTTTATATCGTTGCCTATGACGAGTGTCGTTACCGTTACGGTACCGTGATTTGTAATTTGTCACTATTACTCCGCTGTCCGCCTCGCCAATCAAGATTGGACATCTAGGGCTGACGCAACATCTGGGCGGTAGTGGACCGTTACGCCCTATCCTAACGGTCCGCTACGGGTCTGGGTTTGGCCCTATAAATACCTTCATCCGACTCTTCATTTTGCACACACAAATTCACATCTCAACTTCCAAGATTCCTGGAACCAGCTCTACCTCGATCCTCGTGCCATCGTTTCGGTAAATTATTTGACTTTCGCTTATTTTCCGCACTTTCGCTTATTTCCGAATTCGTGCGTTAAGATACTAACTTAAATTAGAACTTGCTTTAAGGGTTACACTAGCACTCAAAGACTACCCCTGAGATAAGCCAAGCTACTATTAAGGTGAATATGTTTATATGTTTTTATCTTAAAATCTTTGAAAGTTTTGCGTTTACGAAATGACAATACTTGTATTCAAAAGTTTGATGCATGAGGGCGTCTATGTAAAACATTCAGGCTATAAGTATACGTAAAACTTGATCAAGGGATACACGCTTTATGGGTGAAATTCCCATATTGGGGCTGGTAATTTTCTGTAACTGGATGTAAGACGGGGTCTCAGTTAAGGGACATCGCGGTAAGTAAGTCTGCAAATGCCAGTAGTCCTTTTACAGAAAATATTGGTGTATACCGTGGTTGTACACTCAGATGAAATAGTTCTGCTGAATGATAGATTGTACCCATATTATGGTTAAATGTTTTGATACTGTATTTGCCAACTGAAACTGGTCATGATAATCATGTTCACCAGCGTTCGCGCTGACGTTTTATTTTCCAAAAATTGTTTTCAGATAATCAATGATTATCTATAAGACTAGTCCTACGGGATAGTCGTCTTGGGGATAAATGTATACATAAAGGGATTTTGACAGGGTTATGTGCTGCTAGCATGAAGATAACTCTGCATGAATGAAAACAAGAGAAGATGTTAGGAAGATGTATTCATAGACATGGATACTCCCTTGTTATGCACAGGGTTAGGTGCCGGAAGGTAAAACCCTTAAATACCAATGCCGGTATAGCTTGGTATTGGATAGGGTTAACTCCCCAGGCACAGGCCAACTACCTTGTGACTCTAGTTTTACCCTGCTTAGGCAGGTGACATGTAAATGGTCGTGGACCATTGTTTTTATGTACGGAAAAAGGGGTATTTAAATCTACAATGAAATGAAAAGATATTTATTTATCCTCGGATTTGGAAAATATACAATATCAACCGCAGGTTGAGAATTCTTACAAGATCGATCCAAAAAGTATTTCCGCTGCTAAACTAACTCTGATTTCATAAATAAAATAAGATTGGAGGTGCCAATCTGGTCGCACGCCCGGGGTGTCCTGAAACCGAGGTGTGACATTTCCCATTATGGTATGGTCCTAACCTTCACGCTCAACATCAAATCGTATCATTCGTTCATGTCAACAGTGCTCATTTCATCCACGTCAAGTTAGACGGAGATTATCCAATTCCCATACCGAATGATCTTTGGACTTTGCACCGAAATGATGTTGCAACAGAATGAGAAAATATATACAGCGATCGTATCGAACGGCTTAAGAAGATAATGGAAACTAATGTGCATAACTATACACAATATGAAACGAGTGTTGGATAATGTAATTTTATAATAATTATTTTACTAAAACATTTTAGTAAAATACATTTTATAATTATTTTTTATATTATTTATATTAAAAAAACATTTTAAAGTATTTATTTTTGAAAAACATTTAAAGTATTTATTTTTGAAAAACATTTAATTAAAAAAACACAAAAACAATACTATATGCCACGTATAGTACAATACGTGGCGTATTGCCTTTAAATGGAGGGAAACCTTGAAAATTTCAAATTTTAGATATTTTTGAGTTAATACGCTATGTATAGAGCCATACGTAACGTATAGAATTCTAAAGGTCATGGTCTATACGCTACGTATTGTACTATACGAAGCGTATAGATCTAAGATGTACTCAGAACTCTCATCGTACAGGGCCAAACGCACCCCCATTTTTACACAAAACCTTATACGAAGCCAAGGGAGATTCTTGATTATCGGCTCCAAAAAGTTCTATTATACTCGTAAAGGTACGTAATCTACTCTACCGGTCAATAATACAACTTTTATTTAGATTATTACCCATTCAAATTGCGTAGAATTAGCATTATATAAACTGATATTGATGAACTATATGCAACGTATAATCCTATACGTGGCATATAGTTCATCTGAGGAAGAAGATGAAACCATACGCCACGTATAGGTCTATACGTTATGTATGGCTCAACTTCTCGGTAACAAACCTACGTATGGCCTAGTCTTGCCGCGTATGACTTGGGTTGCCCGGTAACATACCTGCGTATGGCTTGAGTAGGTCGCGTATGGCTTGCGTTCCCCGGTAACAAGCTATACGCCACGTATTAGGCTATACGTGGCGTATAGCTTTTTAAAAAAATTAAATATTTTCTTAAAACATTTAATTTATATTATTATATTAAAATACATTTTAATATTAATTTTTAAAATATTAAAATAATAATTTATTTTTAATTTATATTATTATATTAAAATACATTTTAATATTAAAATAATAATTTATTTTTAATTTATATTATTTTTAGATATGGCGGGTCACGATAATGATATTGATATGGTCGAGTTAGATGATCTTGCGCACTACCCGTATTTGCATTTTCCTCCCGACTCGGACGATTTTGGCCGATGCAAGAAGCTACGGGAGGTGAGGACGGGGCCAGGGACGGCGGTTGACTGGGAGCTTCTCCAGGAGGCCCCGGAGGAGGAGCGGGCCAGGGGCATCATCGGCGAGGTCACACCGTGGGACCGTCTGTTCGATCTTGCATACACGGAGACATACCGAGAGATCGTTGTCGAGTTTCTTTCAACGTTCGTGTATTCAGAGGAGGGGCTGGCGCCTCCAGAGGGGGATGAACAGGCAGAGGAGCCGCTATAGGTCTCATTTCGTATTTTTGAGCACATTTACCGTCTGACCCTCCGTTAGTGGGGCGTCACGACGGGCTTGTATTTCAAGCCCGAGACAGTCACGCCACTTTACACCGAGATGGTGACAGAGGTGGACAAGGAGGATCTCCTTGTTTTTTGGGGTTTGGTTTCAGATAGCCCTTGGTTGGGTACCAAGGGAGGGTCTCGGGGATTAGAGACCCCCTATATAGATATTTGCACCGGCTTATCTCGACGTCAATCGCACCGCGTCAGAAAATCCGTGAGTGGTGCACCGATAGAGACCTCTTCTTTCTCTATTGCCTCCTTACAGGCACTCGGTGCGCCCTGTCCACATGCCTAGCACTTTATTTTGCATCTGCCTATATGCGGCAGAAGCGCGAGCTTTTGTATGGCGGCGCTTTCATCACTCATCTCATGCGTGTTCTTACACCATGACATAATCACGAGCATGAGATGTTAGCGCCCATCCCCCCTGTCCGATTGGACCGACGCACGACGAGCGGCATGCGCATCACGCACCGATTCCCGGGACTCGGCATTTGGTTCGTAGGGGCTGTCCAGGACCAGGTTTGGGTCCCGTGCCGTTGCCGCCGATGCCGGGACAGGGGACCCGCCTATGCCTGACCCGCTACACGGTGTGTCGCAGCCGCACGTCGAGCACGTTCACGACCAGCCATCACAGCATCCCCGACACACACATCGGTCTGTTAGGCTGGATAGGGCCACCCAGGCATTGCTTGATGGACTTGTTGCCGACTCACGGAGACAGGCTCGTCATAGCGAGTGCATAGAGGACCTGATGATGTGGGTGGTTGGTTGCCTCGTGGATTTTACTATAACCTAACCCTATATATATATATATATATATATGTGTGTGTGTGTGTGCTAGTATGAAACCCGCACGATGCGGTGGCGACACAGCGTTTTCTTAAACTGCTCGTGTTGATACAACCCACGAATATGTGTGTCATGTTGGTGTAATGAACAATTCAATTTGGTTATCGATCTCATGTACAGAGTAAATTTTATTCTTGACAGTTAAGAAGCTAGTTTTGACTCTCAAAGGTCAAACATGGACTTTTTGGTATATAAGTTGAAATATGTAAAATAATAAATATGTTTAATTTAATTATTAGTACTGTCTACACAAAGTAAATACTTCAATCTTCTTTAGTAGATCTTGATAACTGCGAACCTGCAAACGGAAGAGATAGGGGAACAAACCATTAATGCAAATATAAACGCAAGACTGTGTATAAGACAATTGAATTGTTGCGGATCATTTTTACATCCAAGTTGATGTTGCAGATCTTTTAGCTAAAACCAAAAAAAGTGAAGATTTTTAAAATATCAGGTGTTATTGAGGCAATTATAAGAAATTGCATTTAAGATGAATGCCTATTGAGACAATTGCAAAGACAAATCACTTTCAAACTCATAATTGAAATAAGTTACAGATTATACAAAAATAGAAGTTTTGTTGAAAGACTAAACAAAGTCAAACTCATAATTGAAAGTTCAATAAGTTACAGGTTATTCTTGAGAATTTCTGCTATTTTGACAACCGTAGCAATGGCTGCAGGAATGAATTAACATTCACATTCCTCTAACATAGAGGCATAAGATTAAACGCACTTTGTATTGGGTGGACGCTTAATCTAGGCGATCCGCTTTCAAATTTCTGCTATTTGCGTCCTAGTATTTTATATTTTCATCACTTTTCGTTCTCGGACCAAACGTTCGTTATTGATTTGTTAAATAATTGGCGAAATGTCTAAAATGCCCCTTTTTCTTTAACGGTTTTCGTCCCTGAGATTATAAAATTCTAACACGTTTCATCATCACCCCATCTTGTTCATCACCACTCCCATCTTCTTCATCACCACCTTCCGGCAACCTACCATACCACCAGAAACCGTCATTTCGTCCACAAACTGACTAGCCACCACCACCATTTACCAGCTCTAGGTTCTGTGACATTTCCCTGGTCTTCAAAAGCTCAAAACAAGACGTCGCCGTCGAACTTTTGTATTCACAATAGCAAAAGCGTGGATTCCAAAAGAACAGATGTTTTGGATCTCCAAATCATCCAGATTAATGACACCACATGAATCATATCCTCAACTCAAACATGCCAATAGAATCCTTCTATACCTATATAATCTGACTCAGTGAAAATATCACACACATCACAAAATCAATTTCAATTCAGATCTACATAGCAGAGGATTTCAAAGGTTAATGAACAACAAAATCAGCAGCATATTTATAACCCTAATGCAACAGATATGGATATACAAATCACGGACCTTTCAAATGTTAATGAACAACAAAATTCAGATAAATTAGGGCAAAATAGACGAACGAGTTTGAGATGAGTTTGAAGTATCGGAGAGGTTTGACGAAAATTCGCCGGAGAGGGCTGCCGCCCCTCTTTCTAGCTCTTCGTTTTCCTTTTTGACTCTCTTCGTCCTCTTTGACTCCCTTCATCCTCTTCTCCAGCACAGAAAACAAATCAAAATCCTAAAAGAAAGATGTAAAGAAAAAAACCCTAAATCTAAACAAAGAACCCTCCCTGTATGGATTGATTGTTAGAAGTTTGAAGAAAATCGGAAGGTTATATTCGATTAGGAAGAAACGATAGAAGTCGCCATTGATGATGATGATGATGATGATGAGCTCTTGATAAGGGTGGATCGTATTCAATGGGGGCACAAGAAGCGCTTAGGGTTTATGGTCAGTTACGGTGAACGGAAAAAAACTCCAGCGTCTTAAAACTGGCCACCTCCGGCGTCTTAAAAAAAGTGTGAAAAGACAGATGTATCCTCATAATACCTTTTATAAAGGAGTATAGATATAGATATTAAATTAAGATAGTTCATTAAACAGAGAATCAATTTTAAATTAAAAACAGTATAAACATTAATTAGATTTTTTTTATACCACCAAAACCTACACATATAGGATTTGAACCCACACCATTTTTGTGGATGTCAATCACCAATATCACTAGATCATAAGACCATGAGCCACTAATAAGATCTAAAAATGAGAAATACTATATTGAATGTTTCATCTCGATTGCATTAAAGACTTAGAGGCCTAAAGTTAGGGGTGTTTTTTTATAACTTGTGTTACGGGTGTTCATGGATTGGTTTGAATAAGTGAAAACCGCCATCCATTTGGTTTTATGGTAGGCCTTTTTTGAAGATTTTTGACCGGTCGGCTTATAAATATTTAAACTGGATCAGTTGGTTTGGTTTGTGGTTTAAACAAATACCGACCATCAAAATTGGACTGGACCGATAAGATTAATATAATTATTTTCAAATAATATTTTTAGTCTGGTTGTCTAGTTTATCTTGTCTTTAATGGGTTTTCTAAGTTTCATATGATATATGAATACAAAACAAATTTGAAGTAGAAACGTATATTTTTGTTCCCATGGTTATAGATTGATCTAGCTTGTGAAGTCTTGTATAGTTTGTTTTGCTTATTTGGTTAGCATTACAGTTATTTAAACTTATAATCTTTTTCAAACCAATAAACCCAAATTGGTAAAACCAAACATTAATAAGAGTTTAATTTGGTTCGATTTCAATTGCATAATGATTTGATTTTGATTAATTACTGATGTTTTGACTCAGTATTAATCTAAACCATTTGAATCGCACTAGGAACACCTTTAACATATGTTGTACAAATTGTATTAGAAGTGCTTACGGTTTGATTTAAAACAGTGAAACCGTTCAAATCGATAATCAGTTTGGATTCACATTCGGTTTTTAACAATCGGTTGGTTAGCTTCAAAAATTTCAAACTCTAGCGAACGGTTTGGTTTACGGTTTATATGGAAAGTTGTCATATAAAACAGAACGCACCATAAGATTTGACCATATTTAAAAAAAGATATTTCATATTAGTTAAAACAAAATTGGTGGTCCAGTGCTCCCGTTACTCCTCACGACTGCTCTCGTTGCTCGACACTGGTCACGGCTACTTCCAATCGACAACTTCTGCTCGACATCACTCACCGCCTCACCCTGTAACTCTACTGGGAAAACAATTGTGTATTCATGTTTGTAGGGGTAACACTCGTTTTACAGAAAATAATGAAAACCTACTTTTGATAATGTTAAAAATAAGCAACATGTGATATGACTTGCTTAAATGAAGATAATACATGTCATATACAGGCCCTTACACGCTTAAGTCATTAAGTATACACATACTACAAACTTATGATATCAAGTTATCAATTATGCCAGGTAATCAGGATTTGTTGAAGAAATCACAGGTTTGATGTAAGTTATTACATGTTCGGTAATCGGCTCCAAAATCTAAATTGTTGGTAAATTGATGTATTGGAAGAAATTTGCAGAATTGTTGGTACCAAAATTGAAATTTTTAGTACAAATATTTTGGAAAAAAAAATCAAATTGTAGGTTAGAATGTAACGATACACTTCAAATATTTTCATATCGGTACACTTTGCTTTAATACATAAATGTTGAGTCATTTTGCTTACATTTGTTCGATCAATTTTGCTTACAATTGTCCACAACTTCACATACTTTGATACTTCCATTGTTATTGTCTTTTAACTCTTTATTTATTGTTATTGATTCATTTGTTTAATCAAGTTTGTGTAATCGAATTGATTAAGATTTTTTGAATGCTCATGTAATTTGTACCATAAAAAGGCACTTGATATTGTTACGAATGAAGGTGTAATTGATGTTAACAGACGATGAAACAATTGTAATATGCATTTTGTTTTATTATATTTAATGAAGTTTATAGTTCGTAAATTTAATAAAGCTTATTTTCATCTTTATTTTTTTTATCCCTTGCTGAGAAAAAGTAATGGATCCGTCACTAGATATGATTGAAATTACTTTCAATAGTAACTAATTGTATTTACGATTGAGATGTATTTATAATAACGGAACTAAGAGAAAAAATATAAGGAAAAAATAATTTTGATCTTATAAAATTATGACACGTTACGCAACCAATTAGTTATTTATCAGCTATAATTCCGTAGCTATAAAGAAAACAGTTTAAACGGTTAAAACGTCATATTTCTCTGACTTTAAAACCCGTACCAAGAAAACTTTTTTTTAATAAAAGAACACTTTTTTTAATTCTAACTTTTAATACACACACAATAAGACCACCGAAAAGGCTGTGATTCCCACGCAGATCTAGTTTCACGCACACACCAGATCACCACCGCGTGTCTTCCAGCTATCATACTCCCACCCAACCAAAACCCGCCACGTCATAAAACAACCTCCATACTAACATCTCATTGGTTACCTCACAATCTACCAGTGTTCCGCACCGCACCAGATCACACTGTTATTTACACGTGTAATACCAACACCCCAAGGCGCACTCACGTTGAGACAACCGTCTTTCTCTTCATCATTTCAACACATCCTTTCCATCTCTCTCTCTCTCACACTAACACACACAGAAGTGAGAGAAAGCTTAATCTAGTGGTGGTTATGGCTGGACGGAAAAGAAGGAGGCTCAAATTGTAAGTTTCTTCAACGAATTTAAGTGACGTACAATCGAATTGTTCATTTTTAGGTTTTCGTTTCTGATTGTCGTTAGGTTTTCATGAAATTTGGATATATGCGGTTGTAGATATGAGATCGATGTTTATCTTCACAAATTCAGCTATAATATCTGTGTTTTGAGGTGAATTTGGACAAAATTAACCTGAATTTTATAAAATTCGTGTTGTGTGTACGTAATTGATGATTTTTTGTAATGAATTTATTCGTTGTTTGCTGGATGCATTTCATCTGTAATTTGTTCGATTTGATGCATACATTTCATCTGAATTCACAATTGTAGAATATAGGGTTTAATGTCTCTGGAAGTTTAGGATTTGGGGCTTTTGCTCACAATTTAAGGATTCAGGCCTTTTGTTGTCTGTGATGTAGAAAAATCAGCTGTAGATAGGCATGTAAACGAACCGAACGAACACGAACGGTTTAACTTTAGTCGAAACGATCGGACACGAACATTTAAACGAACGGGGTTTCATGTTCATGTTTGTTGATTAAGAAAATAAGCATGTTTGTGTTCGTTCGTTAATAGTATAAACGAACGGTTCACGAACATAAATGAATATAAACGAACATAACTGAATGAACATATACAAACATAACTGAACGAACATAGTTGGGTTTAGTATAGGCTTAGTAATACAAAAAAAATCTGAATGATTTATTAACAAAAACAAACAAACGAACATAAACGAACGTAAATAAACGAACATAAATGAATGAACGAGACACGTGTTCATGTTCGTTCGTTTAATTAAATAAACAAAAAAAAATTGTTTATGTTCGTTCGTTTATTAAATAATCGAATATAAACGAACTTCCTGCCGAACGGTTCACTGAACATTCGGGTCATTTATAGGCCTAGCTATAGATGATATGATTGTGCTTTCAAACTTATGAATTTTGTTGTCAATTATGACTATTTTTAATTTTTATAGCATTTGTGTTTGATAGGTTAACAGTAACCTTTAAAGAGGATACAAGAGCTTCAAAGAAGGGAGATACCGAGCTAGAGGAAGAAGAAGAAGCATGGTCATTCCTTCCGGTCGAACTCCTTGAATATATAATTTCACAGTTAACACTGAAAGATAACATTCGCACATCTGCGGTTTGCAAGGCATGGTTTTCGGTTGCTTTATCGGTCAGAGTGGTCAACAAGCCACCATGGCTTATGTACTTCCCGAAACTTGGTAATCGTTTTGAGTTCTACGACCCGTCAAAACGTAAAACGTATTCTTTAGAATTACCTGAGTTACATGGATGCAGGATTTGTTACAACAAAGACGGTTGGTTATTGCTGTACAAACCAAGAACACAACGGGTCCTGTTTTTTAACCCGTTTACACGAGAAATGATTAAGTTACCAAGATTTGAAATGACTTACCAAATAGTCGCGTTTTCAAGTTCCCCTAAATCTCCTAACTGTATAGTTTTTACGGTTAAACATGTTAGTCCAACTGTTGTTGCTATTAGCACTTGTTATCCAGGAGCAACAGTTTGGACTACTGTTAATTACCATAACCGATTGCCATTCGTTAGTAGTATATGGAATAAGCTTGTTTTCTGTAACGGGCTTTTCTATTGTTTAAGTTTAACGGGCTGGCTTGGAGTTTATGACCCGAACGAGCTCACTTGGACTATCCGTGTTGTACCTCCACCCCGGTGCCCTGATAATTTCTTTGTTAAAAATTGGTGGAAAGGGAAGTTTATGGCTGAGCATAAAGGTGATATTTTCGTTATCTACACTTGTTATAGCGAAAACCCGATTATTTATAAATTGGATCAGGTGAATAAAGAATGGGTTGAAATGAAAACACTTGAAGGTGTGACATTATTCGCGAGTTTTTTGTCATCACATGCAAGAACCGATCTTTTGGGAATGATGAGAAATAGTGTGTATTTTTCTAAAGTTCGGTTTTATGGAAAAAGGTGTATTTCATACTCTTTAGATCACCACAGATACTACCCCCGAAAGCAGTGTCACGATTGGGGCGAACAAGATCCGTTTGAGAGTATATGGGTTGAACCGCCAGAAGATGTCTCAACATTCAGCTGGGATGATTAATAAATGTAGCAGGTAATTTTCACCAGTTTGTTAATAACTTTCGTTTAGAGATGGTGAGATGGGTGGGTTGGGTAACAATGTAACATGTCTATATAGGTTCAGGTTGAATATGGGTTGATTCTCATATGGGTCAACATGGGTCGGTTCAGATTGGGTTGACTGACAAACACTTTGTCTATTTTTATAAATAATTAATTAAGATTACGAAAAAATCTCATCAAGTCTTTGAATAAACGATTTAGGCGATTTTTAACATGTTTGACCCGTTTCCTTTTTAGCTAATTTTTTTATTTGACTCATCTAAGATAAAGAGCAATTGAAATCGGCCCGATAGTAAGTAAAAGGGTCATAGGTTCCACTTTTAAAGTTTATGAAATATTCGCTTCACCATTCGTTACTAAACCTGTTTTTTTTTCCTTTGGTTTTTAGCTGAATCATGATCAACCCAGAGTGGAGTGCTTCTGAATAAAACCACCAGAAGTTTGGCCTTGGTATCTTTAAGCTCAATAAATGTCAAATATGTTGTGGAAATAACATGAAAAACTATGTATTTTAGGACATTGAGTTAAGATCCAAGCAGATATTGCAGGTTTAGTAATAGATAGTGAATTATGTAATAGGTACATTAGTTAAAAAAATCTAGTCTAATTATTCATGCAACTGGTTGTTTAAAATAAAGCAAAACCTTACGCGGTGGAGAGCACCTGAGTCCCTCTAGCATAGGCCTCGGGTTCAAATCCAGCTTTAACTAGTTTCCTGCCTTAGCGCAAATGTGTTTTACATGATCGTTTGTTATTAATACTAGAAATTATACATCTAAATCTATGGCAACAATAAATAGAGGGAAATTATGAGTAAGAATGTGTATACTAGAAGGTACTTGTGCGATGCAAGATTCAAACTCGTACTGTAAAATCAAAGACGACATTTCCCCTCCAAGTCGAAAGAGAGTCGACTGGTTAGCTATGACAATCAAACATGGTCAAACAAAGCTAAAAGACACTATTCATTATTTTCCTCAACTTGACAAACTAAACAGTTTGTATTTAATGTTGATTGTCAAATAAGTACTTAGTTTACTTCAAAATCAATAAAATCATTATATCAGAATGGAGTGTCAAAATAAGCTGATTTTAATTTTATTGGCCAGCGTACGAAGAGAATATCATTGTTTTGAAATATGAACCAGACGCCCCTCTCCACTACATGTCACCGTCGCCTTGCGAACCCGTAGCACCTGCACATCATGGAACCCAGCTTCGCCGTCACATCATCAGAACTGGGTTGGTATGGCTTTTGACGATTGGCTGGCTATATGCAACACCCCAGACAAACCGATATCGTGTTGTATAATTTCGACTATATGCAGATGAAATATGGGTTTAAATTAGGCCCAAGACAATAGTCGTGTCGTGGGTCTTTTTGGCCGAGCTGGCCAGCTTGATCATGCTAAAAAGATACAGCCCTATGGAACCCAACTGTGCGGTATGAGTAGCTCTTTTGGGTGCTTGCAAGATTTATAGACGTTGGTCTAGCCAGATGTGCATTTGACCATGTGATTGAGCTTTAATCCATGACTATAGATTACTATGTTATACTATCACATTTATATACACAGAAGTCCACAACAGGAAAGGTATCCTTGTGATTAAGAATTTTAAGGGTATGTAGAGATCGACTTGTTAAAAGTTCGTATCCACCTGAGCTTAAACAAGCTCGAGCCTAAGCATCATATGTTAAATTTAACTAGGCTCGTGAGCCTAAATAGACTTGTTATTTATATAAATATGATAAATATTATTTTATATAATAACAGATGTTTATAAAAAATAATTATATATTTATATAAATAAAGTAATTAAATATTTAAGAAATAACAAATGAGCCGAGCAAGAGCCAAGATCGATTGAAAAACTGTTACGAGCCAAGCTCGAGCACTTAAATCAATAAGCTCTCTTAAATTAAACAATGCGACGAAATCGAAAAGTGCAGAGCTCAAACTGTCTTAAATTAAATGAGGCGAGCTCAGGCTCGGTTCGACTAGTTTACACCCTTATTTATAAAGCCGCTTAGAAAGGTGGTAGACTGGCGGTTCATCATTAGAGACCCTGCCCGTCTTCACCATTCTTACTGTTCATATAAGGATTACTGGCAATCGTAATTGATCACCGTTTTTGATGATATAATAAACGCAGTCAATACAAGGTGCAAACAAGCTTAAGACGTTGAATATCAGTTACTACTAGAACTGTTCTCAGAAAAACAGATATCAACTACACAATACTCAGGAATCATACCAATACGAGTCGGAAATCATTGGCCTCTGCTGACGGGCTCGAGTGCTTCAACAGTGACCACACTGTTCCCTCTTATGACCTGTGAAAACAAAACAGATGAGACTTTATTCAAATTTTAAAGATTGATTTAGTATCAAATTACAACTATAATCATGTTAAAATGATCATTACCACCATGCCAATATCATTTTTCTCATCACCATTAACTTCCACTGTGTTGTCAATCACCAGGTTCATGAACTGATCAAAACCACGAAGTGTTCCAACTACTGTTCGATTAGCATTCAGCTTGACTGCAATACGATTTCAAAATTAACCAGGTATGACAATAACTTAATAAGACTGTAAGTAGGACTGTAAAAGAACCGAACAAGACCTTGTTTGTATTCGTTTGTTAAGAACAACCAGACTAACGAACGGCTCACGAACGAAATTTCTTGTTCGTGTTCGTTCATTAAAGAAACGAATGTGTTCGTGTTTGTTTGTTAATCTCATAAACGAATGCAAACGAACACAAACCAACATATTTACATAAATAAAAACAATTAAACATATATAAACTTGAAAATAAAGATAATAAAGTAAATATTAAAAACTAGAATAATAAATTTGGAAGCTCTAACAGACTAATTTAAAATTAGGATGATAAAACAAATACAAAAAACTAGAAAATATTGTAAAGTTTAAATGTAAGTGACTTAGGCTGATAATTAAAAATTAAAAATTTAAAAGAACATTTAATGAATGTAAACGAACAAACATAAACGAATATTCACGAATACAATTGAACGACGAACACAAACGAACTTCCGGCATAACAGTTCACTACAGCCCTAACTGTAAGGATTCCTAGCCCTAATTTACAAATTTCAAACAAAACGACGATGATTCAACCTTTCGGTTGATTAATTTCTCAAATGTTTTGCAATTCAGCACCATAACAAATAATTAATGATGAATATAACGCGAAAACAAGAACTTACTCTGTAATTGCTTGTCCATGTACCTGCATTCAATTGAAAAGATAAGTTACAGATAAATTAGGGTTTGAGTGAGATGAAGAGGAAGGAATAAGAATAAAGGAAAAGTTATGAGAAATGAGAAGAGCTTACTTCTTTAGATCTGGCGGCTGACCGGATCTGCTCATCGCGGAACCCTAGAGATGAACAGAGAGAGCGAAAACGATGACGGAAACGAAATTCAATGAAAATTTTGTGAGGTTTATCGGGCGTTGAAACCCTATATTCCGCAACCCGTGGTTTTGAAAAGAGAATCCAAAGTCTCAAAAGTCAAAATAACATTCATATTTGACTTTTACCAAAACAATTTTTTAAAAAACATTTGAGTTGTGGTTATTGATTATATTAAATTGTTACTAATTTACAAGGTATTACTTATATTTATAAATAACAATAACGGGTCAACTAAAAGCAGAACATGAATTTAAGTGTCTTCGAATTAAGATTGATATTTTTAACATGAATAAACATCTTGGTCGTGTTCGAGTTCACATATTCAACCCATCAACCCAACCCAAGATCCTTTGACCTCTTAACTCCACACAATTGGTACTCGTAGAATGTAACATATCTATACTATATAATAAATAAAGGTTTTTTAGTGCCACGTGTCGTCTCCAGATTTATTCTCATCATTTTTTTCCCTCCTCTCTCTCTTATTTAATGCTTTCCATCTTTTAATAATAAAATATATTTAAAGAAAATACTAATTATACTAATAAAACACATTTATTTTAAATTATCTCTTATTATAAGAAACTTTGAAATTTATTTATGTAACTTTTATTTCAATCAAATAGTAAATGAAAGTCAAATTACATTATATAATAATTAACGTATTTTCAAAACCCAATTATATATTAACTTTTACATATTTTGAGTTTGTTTTCTATCATTAGTATATATAATATATATTGATTTAATAATTTTATATATTAATATTTTTCTGTTTTCACCCGTGTGTAAACACGGGATTTAAACTAGTTTTTGTTAATATATCTTTTTAATGTAGCATAATAATATAGTATCATGATATTTGATATTCTGTTCTTATATCTTTTATTTTATCAAATATGATGATGTTACTATTAAGAGGATATTTCATTCTCATTTTGTTATTATTTAACCTTTTGATTTTTTTTTATTATATTCAAAAACATATATTTTGTTAGAGTAACACCGGTTTAAAATATAATCTATAGTGTATCTTTACATAATAGTAATTAAAAGTTTCTAATTTAAAAACATAATCTTTTAAAGTCGCTAAAAGATTATTTTTTCTCTAAAGTCATTCAACTTCTATTAAGTGCTTCAATTTTATGAAATTATATTATAAATGTTAATTTTTTTTCTAAAATTAACATAAATGAAACATATATAAATCTTAATTACTATTTTTTAATTAACTTTAAATGAGGTAATAGTGAATAAAAAAATTTCATAAAAATAATAATCAAGTTCCATAATTTTCAATTTAAGTCAATTTAAAAAAAATAATTACTAAAATAGTAACTAGTATTCATATATGTTTCATTTAGGTCATTTAATTTAAATTTTTTTTTACATTTATAAATAATTTTCACAAGAGTGAAACACGTAATGAAAATTGAGTGACTTTAAAAAACAAAAAACCTTTAGATAAATGTAGTGGAACACTGATAGAACTTAGGTACTATTGTGTGAGATTTTCCATGAAATATAACTTTTTTTTTTCAAAAAAGTTAAGTCTAAGCATTTACGAATTGAAACTACATGATTATAATATGGTGACAATGAAGCTTGCGTACACCTAAAATCATAAAAAGTTATTTGATAGCATCACACTTAAAAAATGAAAATAAGTACCAAATGTATGGTCAACAAAACATAAAGTTAAAATTACAACAATATTCATTGAGGTGCACTAAATCCAATAAGAATTTCCTTCATATGATCCACAAAAGCTTGCATTTGCTCCCTTGAATGTGTTGGGGATGGATATACACAAGCACAATCTAGCTCACCATCGCGAATTGTATCAAAAATTGCGAGTGAAGGACTCGCGCCATGAACAGAAGCACAACCAACATAATCCAATAAACCAATTCCTTTGTGAAATTCATTCGTATTTTCGACTAGGGTTTCATCAAATAAAGAAATGAGTGAAGTTCTTAATGAAGAAGAAGGGGTTAAACTAGGGTTGTCAACGACTTTGACCATTAATAAGTTTAAGTCAGCCATGTCTGTAAAATGTTTATCGCTGTTTTTAGCGGTTGTTAAGGATGTGTAGATTCTCTGGGCTAGATCCCATAAATCTTCCCCTCCTTTTACATCATGATTGTTTAGGATGGCAGAATGGTAAAATCCTGTTTAAGTATAACAACTTTAGAGAGTTGTGGCAATTTCAACCACTTTACATCTTATGTTTTATCTCTAACCAGGTTAAACACGTAGAATAAAAAAAACAGTTAGATTTGAAATTCATCAAAAGTTATTTTTAATGCATAAAACCTTTTAGAAAAGGTTATTACTGATATATTACAAGGTGACGTTTCCATAGAGGACAAGAACTAAATAGTTTAGGGTTAGGGCTAAAAACGGGTTGACGTCATAAATAGGTCAACAAGGATAACACGTTTAAATAGACATATGACAGATTTGACCTAAGCACTTAACCAACTTGTTTCCAACCCGTCAACCCGTTTTAAATTAGATTCAGAAAACTAACTAAAAAGTTATAAAGTAAAGTTCAACCTGACAACCCATTGGGTTGACCAACCCATTTAAAACCTCCATTTAACCCACAAACCCGTTTAGATAGTCATGTCACACGTGTCGTGGTTAGGATTCAACTTTTCTAGTATGTATGTATGTATATATAAGACATACACCATCAAAACCATTCTTATTTAGGATGTAAGTATGTACGTACGCACGCACACATCTAACATGATATGTATGTAACATACACGAAAATTAATCTTACCAATATGATGATCACTAAGAACCGGATCAAGAAGTGAACGACAGTCCATGAGAGTCGTAAGCGAATATTTTTCCGATTTTTCATTGGGCAGGTTTTTCGAAGCACGCGCAGCAATAATTCCAGCAGCTGCTAACAGCACAAATAGTTTGATTCCTCTTGATTTGCAGCCCTGAAAATTTAATGTCACAATGCAAGTGCAGCAGATTAACTAGGATAAAAAATGACCCGTTGAGTACCATATAGCCCTCTAAAAACGGCTTTGGGTCAGAAAAAGGCCCGAAAGAGCGAATGTATAAGTAATCGGGATACAATCGATCAATATTCTTTCTCATTTGACCATAGTTTAAATGATGATATCAATCTGTATGAAAAAATATGTACTTTGACTATTGAGGTCAACCATAAAACTATTAACCATTAAATTTGATATTAATTCTTTATGTTTATAGAAGAAATTTGCAACTACATTAAAGGCTATGAAAAATTGAACAAATATAATAGGTGTTGGAGCAAATTCAACAACGCTATAAATGACAACTTGATCAGAAATATAGCCCGTTTGACCTCAAAAGTCAAACTAAACTTCTTTTGAACCAAAATACTTTGGCTTTTTTTTGTTCCAAAGTTACAAACTTTCTCACAAACGATGCCCCCAAAGACACGCAAGAATGAACATTTTCAATAGAATGTAACGATCATTCCTAGAGATTTATGTCCAAAATAGATGGTTTTATATATACCCCTACAAACTCGGAAAATATCATATATGCCCGACCAAAACTAAAAATATCATATATAGCCATACAAATATGTAAAAATATTATATAGACCCATTTCATTAAAAACAATTTGAGAAATGATCATTTTACCCTTATTTTTCTAAACCATTAAAATTTCATATTTACCCATTTTTAACTTTAAAATTTTATATTTATCGATAAACAACAGTTTTCTCAAAATATTATATTTAACTTTCTCGTTTTCTTTTATAGCATTTATACATCGTATATGGAGGAATCTGTTTTGTTTTATAACAACTATCAAAAACTCGATCAAACTAGCAATGGAACTCGCAATCGACGACGCCTTCTGAAATTGCGATGGTAACCGTCTCTTTTACGTATGGAATAAAACTAAAAAATTATATGATATTTTTAGTTTTGGTTGGGTATATATGATATTTACCAATGTATGTAGGGGTATATATGAAATTCCCCTTCACAAATTGAAAGAACCAAGATTAGTTTGCTAAGACAACTTTCAGATATGACACCTTAGCCAAATTGTACATCCTTTTGTCTACGGAAGATATACTGATAATAAAAATGTCCGACCTCAAATACCACCAAAGCATTTTGGGCTCAATGGTAGTGGATGAGAGAACAATTCCACAGTTAAACGTTTTTAGGTGGAAGTTATTCCATAATGCATGACCCCCTAGGACAGTCTCAACCATCGGCTGGTTTATGGGCAAAGCTGACAATGTTAGTCAGTACGAGGGTCGGATATTACAGTTTTCCACATATTACATTACAACGAAAGGACTATTAACCGGATCCCGACTATCTAATGATCATTTCAGTCCAATGATATCTAGATATCCAAAGATAACAAATTCAAAATCTATGAAATCAAAATAATATGATATGATACGATATGATATATAAGAACACTTACAGAAAGAATCCTTTCTGTGTCATCTAATCCGATCTTCATCCTCACCAATTGAGTCGAATTCGGGAAACCAGTCTCCTTAAATTCCAAATTCGAAAACCTAAACGAATTCACCGAGTACCCAATCATGTCAGCCCCACGAGCCCAAAACGGTTTATTAGCTTTTCCAGCAGGTATACAATCCTCAATCGCTAACCCTAACCCATCCTCCTTCACAATCTCCTTCTCAACACCACC
Source organism: Smallanthus sonchifolius (assembly GCA_023525975.1). NCBI lineage: Eukaryota > Viridiplantae > Streptophyta > Magnoliopsida > Asterales > Asteraceae > Smallanthus > Smallanthus sonchifolius. The sequence goes on from CM042018.1 coordinate 131,620,652, forward strand.
ACCAAGCAACCCTAGCAATTCCCTAAACAAAAACGCCGCCGCAGCACGATCACACGCCGCCGTGTGCAGCCGCAGCACCACCGCCCACTTCTGGTCCGGTAAATTGTAAACATTCACAAACATGACGTCAGCTTCCGTTACCTGATTGTTCTGAATAGAATTAACCCAAGGGTTTGTATTCATCTCGTGCTCGATCGTTAAATCGAACGGTTGGGCGAGATCGGAGGTTTGGATTTGGGGGGCGGGGGAAGCGCAGGGGGTGACGAAGGAGTAGGCGTTGGTGGAGGGGTCGTACCGGAGTTTTGACCTGAGGATAGGGTGGTTGTTTTGGAGTTTGTGGATTGCGGCTTGAAGGAGGGTTGGATCGGGTGGTTTGGAGAAAAGGAAGGCTAATATGCTGATGCCGGTGCCGCTGGGGACGGCTTTGCACCAGCTGTATTCGGTGCCGCCGACGGGGCGGGACGTACCACCGGCCGGAGATGGGGTGGACATTTGGTTGAGATGATGGTTTTATGATTGTTGGTGGGGGGATGATAACATGCACGGGAAGTTAAAATGGTTGTTGGAGAGAGAGTTAAAAGACTGGTTGAGATTAGAAAACTCAGGAGACTTTAATGTTTTCTATTTTTAATTTATTAGTTTTTATGGATTAAAATTTTAACTAATGTTTTAAGTATGTTATTAGTTTTTATGGATTAAAACTCCTCCCGAGTTGTGGCGTACCCACTCTTTCTGGGTAGGGTCGCCCGACACTCATGAAAAAAATCTGGTTGTTATATACGATCTAATCTTGAGCAACCCCAAATAAATTGTGACATAGGTCCCCATGAATTTTCGAATGACCAAAACGACACTGATAAAACTAAATTAAAACTTTAAAATTTTACAAATATATGCTTATTAATTGTTAAACTAATTAATATATAACTTATCTATAAATTATTTAGTTAATCGGACCTACCCATTAATCCTTATATACAATTATGTTCACTATGTCATTAACCATTTAACCCAATAACCTTATACCCTAAGCTGATCTACTCATTTTTAAACAATTAACCGGCGTCGTAAAACACCCATAATCCGGTGAAAAAAGTTCAATGACCAGACTCAATCCTGTAAAAAATTTTAATGACCCGACCCGACAAAATATTTCTTTTAGTAAACATCCTTGCACCGAAAATTTCTGACACGCATTAAAAAATGTTCAGGGTCCTGAGCCCTGCATTTTGTTGTTGAAAATCTCCCATTTCTCCCTTTTCAAATGCACCACTTGGTTGTTACAATTATAGCTTGGAAATAGTTTCCTGCCCCCAAATGATGTGGGCACGCCTTTAGAAGATCCAACATGTCTTTGACCGAGACACATGTAACCTTCGACACTATGCACCGGCTTGTGACTTTATCCCATAATTCTCGAGCAAACAGGTAGTTAAGAAGCGGAACTCCTCTTCTTTGGAGAGCTTCTTTAGTTGATAGTCGGTACTTTTTAACAAACTAGATCCTTCAAAATTCATACTTTCCATCTTAGATGTTATTTTTAGGATGTTTTTCCAAGGCTTGTTTATACTTTACTTTAGAGGTATGCTTGACCAAGATCCGCCATTATGATGAAGAGCTTCAATTACTTTAACCCAAATGTTTGTCTGGTCGACTGGTCCGATTTGAATCTCCACCACCACTTTGATATTAGTGCTAAGTTTGTCGCTCGAATACTTCCTATGCCAAGACCTCCATGATCTTTCGCAACCAAGAGATTATCCCACGCTATCCAACATAGTTTAGGCTTGGGTTGGTTGTTTCCCCAAAGAAACCTTATTCGTATGCCTTCCAGTTTCTCAATCGCCTGAACTGGAGCCTTAAACAATGATAGATAATAAGGCTTCCAAGCACATATTTTATCAATAAAACTCACCATCCATAAGTAGGGACTTTTCTTTCCATGTAGATAGTTTCTTTTCCATCTTGTCAATGATGGGATTCCAATTTTTAACCTTGTTCATGTTAGCCCCACCCGAAGGCCTAAGTAGGTGAAATGGAACGACCCCGATTGACAATGCAACTTCTTTGCTAAAATATCTATTTCAGACCGTTGTGTATCCTCACAGCAATTTACTTTAATGAAAATTATCTTTGAGTTCCAAAGCTAAACACTTTTAGGAGATCTAATATTGTCGGCCCGCTATTTGGCAATTTGTGTGGCATCCGGCATTTTCAGGTTAACTCCGTTAACTCAAACCTCGTTAGTTCAAACATTTTTCGTTACAAACTCAGTTATCTCAGTTAGTCGCACATACATTGCATTTAATTAGGATTAATTAAATGTGTCAGACAGTTCGCACACATCGGATCGCACTCGAGTCTAACCCGGAACGTTGGTGATTAATCGAAATTAACATTATGAACATTTAATAATTTATATTTAATATAAATTATGAAACTTATGTGATTTTATGTGATTTCGTGAATTATGTGAATACTATCGTTTTCGTACGTGTTTATCGTGTGTAAATCGTATTTAGTATTTTTATAAAAGTTAGTAGTTTTATAAAAATAAAGATTGAATGTTTTAATTATTAATTGAGTTAGTAATTAATTAATTAGAGCCTATGGGCTTTAATTAAGCTAGAAGCCTATCTTAAAACCCATTAACTATTAGATAAGGATAAGTTTTTTTTAAAAAAAAAAGATAAACATAAACCCTAACCACCACCCCATTATCATCGATTTCAACCTCCCACTCTCCCTCTCTCGACCTAATTGAAGAAGCAAGCCAAGGAGCCCCCGTTCGATCTCCGATCTCGCAATTGAACGCGTATTTGGACTCCTCTCGACATTCCTAACGTTTCTACGTAAGTCGTTTCGTTAAATTACGTCACTTTTTGATCCCTAAATTTTAGGTCAAACCCTAGTTCATCCAAACATGAAATTTTATAATAAAAATGTTAACTTTATTATTGTTTTGCATGTATTTGTTGATTTTATGGTTAATTGCAAAACCCTAGATCCGTGTGGTTAGTAACTTGTTAAATATTGAAACTTTTTGATTATGTGAAGGATAGGAATCGCATGCTAGACGTGGATTATGATTTGTATGGTTGTAATTATATTCGTTGAAAGATTTAGAATCGATTTGATGTGTTAATTTTGTGATTTGAGCGTGAAATGGACAAGTTACTAAAAAGGGAAACTTTTTAGGTTTTCTAACTTGCATGCTAGACATGGTTAAGATGATGTGATGATGGTTATGAGCTAGTTGATACATGGTTAGATGAATTGTGAAATCAGATTTTGAATACATAACCCGGATTTACAAACTTTCCAAATAAGGAAACTTTAATTGTCAAAAGTAGTTAGAACTTGCTAATTAGACATGCATGATGTGGTTTAATGATTGGTACATGTTAGTTAAGACATAATAACCTGTTGTAACGTGTTAGGTGTTTGAAATCACGAATGCTAGTCATAGGTTACTAAAGATGGAAACTTTATTTGGAATTTTGACATACATGTTTAGTTCTATGCAATGGTTATGTGATAGGACAATCTTGAACATGTTATAGTAGTCTTACGAGCATGCTAACAATGATGAATTTAACGAAACACAAATCCCGAACATACTTTCTATTTATAGAAACCTGCTATTTATAGAAACCTGCTATTTATAGAAACTTTCTATTTTTGGAAATCATGTTTGTTTGATTAGAACAATTAGGATTTGTTGCTAAGTGTTACGGCATGATCATTTGTGTATAATATAGAAGTATTATACCGAACAAACGTTAAATCATTAATCGGGTCACCAACGGGTCGTCGGGTCAACCTTGGTCAAACATGAGTCAAACTTGTAAACTCTTTTCAAACACTTAAACAATGGGATTGTTTGGATACTTAGGGTTTGTAGCAACTTGCACAAACATACACTTATAAACCGGTGTTTATAGGTGGCAGTTAGTCGTCAAGCATTTTAGGTTCGCTTTCTTACGCACATACTCTAAGGTGAGTTTCACGGCCCCTTTTCTTACGTTTTAAACTTGGGGGAGAAAACATGGGTACGAACATTTAGATATTACGTTTCTTTTATATCACTTGTGTACTAAGCGCAAGCATATCACGAAAGTCCTTACTTATCGAACCGTTAGTATATGGGTTAGCGAGGAAATCTTGAGTAGTACTACTGGGCACTGACAAGCCCCACCCGCGTTAGTCGCGCTAACACGACAGGTAGTCGAACGGGTGTAACATTTACCTAAACATTACCATTGATTGTGATAGTCATGGTGGAAGGCAATTCAAACATACAGACAGTCAGCTTTGGTGTCGAAACGCTTTAGTAACATGTACTAGGTTAGCTACCTATGATATAATTGAATACGGTATTATCTAGTAAGCTTTACAAACATATAAACCTGTGAACTCACCAACCTAGTGTTGACACGTTTTAGCATGTTTTCTCAGGTAATTAAGGTACAAGCACGAGCTAAGGCATGCATGCATCTCAAGTCCATCATTTTTCAAACTCAAGAATTATTTATCTTATTTATTGTTGAATTGTTTATTTTTGGCGCGACTGTTTTGGCGCATGCTTTTCATTTAACTTTTCGCTTCCGCAAGTCTTACATTAAATCAGTATTTTCATACCTAGTGTTGCATCGTGACTATGAGCAATACTAGTGGTTTTTATTAAACTCATATAGAGTCGTTCAACGTAACTAATGACTGAGATCCTGTTATGTCACGCCCCTAACGGTAAAACTCCGTTGGTGGATTTTGGGGGTGTGACAATTTGATCCCCCTAAAAATACCCATATCACATGCCTTATTGTTGACAACATGTAAATCCTCCATGACGACTACGAATAAAAACGGTGATAATGGATCTCCCTGCCTTAACCCCCTTTTTGCTTGAAATTCTAATGTTAGTGACTAGAGGTGCACAAATCGGGTATTCTCAAGAACCGGTTCCGGTTCCAGGTCCGGTTCTTGGTTGAAAAACCGGACCCTATGTACCGGTTCCGGTTCTTATCGGTTACGGTAATTCAAGGCGGGTATTTCAAGAACCTATTTCCGGCTATTCGAAAAACTTAGTTAAACATATAAATACATTAATTAAACATATAAATAACTAACTTAAAAAGTCCAATAAAATTAAAAATCTAAAATGTTACAAAATAGATAAATGTTTAAAACATAAACTCATAAAACATAGATAAATTATATAAAAAAAAACTAGATTGTCTTCGTTTTTCTCTTCGTGACTTCGTTTTTTGATCATCTTTGTGACTTCATTTGGTGATTTATTAATATTCATTTTATGAAAGGGGAATATATATATATATATATATATATAACCGGTTCTGGGTAGAACCGGTTCTGGAGAGAACCGATTTCGGGTATTTTTAGAACCGGTTTTGACTAGAAATATTGGAACCTATCTAGACCCTACGGGTAGGGTCAGTTCCGGTTCGATTCCAGAAGAACCGGTTTTTGAGAAGAACCGGTTCCGGTTCTTGGGAAGAACCGGTTCCGGTTCCTTGGGCGGTTCCGGTTTTGGTTTTTTGGTTCACCTCTATTAGTGACCCATTAATTAACACCAAGGATCTAGCCGAGGAAATACAACCTAGATTCCATCTTCGCCAGAGATCGGGGAAGCCCATTTGTTGGAGGATTGAATCTAAAAAACACCAATTAACCGAATCAAAAACTTTTTTAAAGTCTATCTTAAAAAACATGGCTTTCTTCTTCGACTGTTTGAGTCACTAGATAACTCCGTTAATGATCAATGGACCATCAAGAATAGATCTGCCCTCAATGAAAGCCGATTGAGAATCGTTAACCACCGAGACATCCTCAACCGCGACATCAATACCAACGAGATAATATAAAACGTCATGTTGATTTTGACTGCATTTATCAATGTTAAATGTGTAACACTTATTCACAAAATGCAACATAATGGTTTCACTGTGGAACAAGAAATATGAAATTACAGACAACAAGTTTGGATTACAACAGTGTTCATTGAGGTAAACTGTATTCAATAAGAATTTTCTTCATATGATCCACAAAATCTTGCATTTGTTCCCTTGAATGTGTTGGAGATGGATATACACAAGCACAATCAAGCCCACCATCGCGAATTGAATCAAAGATTGCAAGTGAAGGACTCACCCCATGAACCGAAGCGCAACCAATGTAGTCCAATAAACCAATTTCTTTGTGAAATTGATTGGTGCTTTCGGTTATTGGTTCTTCAAACACAGAAATGAGTGAAGTTCTCAATGAAGAAGAAGGGGTCAAACTAGGGTTTTCTATGGCTTTGCACATTAAGAAGTTTAAGTCCACCATGTCTGTAAAATGTTTGTTCTTGTCTTTTGCGGTTGTTAAGGATGTATAGATTTTTTGTGCTAGATCCCATAAATCTTCCCCTCCCTTTATGTCAAGGGAGTTTAAAATGGCTGAATGGTAAAATCCTGTAGAAGTCAAACAATTTCTGTAAAGGTTAGCAATTTTGACCAATTTATACAAAAGAATGACTAGATTCAAGTAATGTTTTATCTCTAGCTAGACAAATGGTAAAATTAAAAATGTGGAGCTCGCCCGAAGTGTGCTTTTATTAGTGCATAAATGGTAAATCCTCCTAAATCATTTAATTAAAAAAACTAGATTATTACTGAAATGAAATAACATATTTTCTTTTGAGAGGCTGCAATTCTCGATACCACACAAACTAAACGGGTCGACAAGGATAACTAAACAGGGTCTGCCTAACCTAAGAACCTAACCAGCCCGTTTCCAACCCTCCATTTAAAATTAGTTTTAAAAAGTGAAAAGTTAAAATCACAAATTCAACCTAACCACCCGCTGGACTAACCAACCACTTAAAATTACAAATTTACACATTACAGCCCACTTAAACCGCCGGCCCATTTGACATGTTTAGATTATCAGGTTAACAGGTTGTTGGTTACGCGTGTCACACAATTAAGTAATCAGGACATGTTCGGGTTGGGTTATAAGAACCAACCACCGAACCAGACACAAATTGCCACCCCTAATTTCTTTGTAATCATAGTTGACACTAAGGGGCTGTTTGGTTCATTAAGAGTTGAACCATTAAGAGCTCTGAATGGTTCAGCATGGTTTATGTGCTCTGGATGAACTATTAAGAGACTGGCAAAATCTGAAACAAAAACCCCCTACCTCTGACCGATTCAGAGGTAGCCTCTTAATAAGAGGAATCATTAAGAGACTATCAAACAACCCCTAAGTTTTATAAAGGAATTAAAATCTTTGGGCATAAAGTCTTTCGGGTCTGGATGATTTCTACACGTACAAATAAAGCCCATTTGCCATTACCAAACCCGTCATTTTGCCACTAAATTTCAACAACCACATGCGCACACGCTCGTGAATACCAATTATGCAGTTTATGAAGTTATGATACACAACTAACATGATATTTGAGCTAACATTGATGAAACTTAATCTTACCAACATGATGATCACTAAGAACAGGATCAAGAAGCGAACGACAATCAATGAGAGTTGCAAGTGAATACTTTTCCCATTTTTCATCCGGAAGGTCTTTAGAAGCACGGGCAGCAATAAATCCAGCCGCAGCTAAGAGCCCGAATAGGTTAACCCCTTTCGATTTACACCCCTGAAAATTTAATGTCACAATGCAAGTACAACAGATTAATTAGCATAAAAAATGACCAATTGAACCCTAATAGCCCTTCAAAACTGGCTTTAGGTGCACAAAATGAGCATAGTTTAAATTATGGAAAAATCAACAAAATTGTACATTTTGACCAACTTTTAAGCCAAAATATACATTGACTATTAAGCTCACTCAAAAAATAAACATATCCAAAAGCAACCGATCAGAAAACGCCACGTAACCTAAGCCGGCTAAGGAGGCAAGTCTTAAGCTAACACGGAAAAAGAGAAAAAGCACATGGGGTCCATCAAATAAGCAATCAAAACAAATCACGTGTAACAACTGCCGGCTGAAACCTAGCCAGGATAGAGCTTTGCCGGCTGAAATCTAGCCGGAAAGCGACGCGTTTTCTATTGGTTTTGATTGGTTTTTGTTGGACCCATTGTACTTTTCAAGGTTTTTTGTGCTAAACTTATGTGGCGTTTTCTGACCGGTTGTTTTTACATATGTTTACATTTTAGTGGGCTAAAAGTTAATTTATATTTAACAAAATGTACATTTTGGTGATTTTCCCTTCTACTATTGATTGGGTGCCATCCACAAATAATCAATTTGGTTCATTGATATCTAGAAGATAATAATTCAAATCTATATAACTATTTAATTATAGTGATTGTGAGTGTTAGCAATAATGAGATGATATGTTAAGAAGGAAACTGATCCAAATCTATATAACATAGAAATAAGAACACTTACAGAGAGAATCCTATCAGTGTCTTCTACTCCAATCTTCAATCTCACAAACTGAGTCGAATTGGGGAAACCAGTTTCTTTAAATTCCAAATTCGAAAACCTAAAGGCATTCACAGAGTACCCAATCATGTCAGCACCACGCGCCCAAAACGGTTTATTAGCTTTTCCGGCAGGTATACAATCCTCAATCGCAAACCCTAACCCCTCTTCCTTCACTATTTCCCTCTCACCACCACCACCAAGCAACCCTAACAGTTCCCTAACTAAAAACGCCGCCGCAGCACGATCACACGCCGCCGTGTGCAGCCGCAGCACCACCGCCCACTGCTGGTCCGGTAAAGGGTAAACACTCACAAACATGACGTCAGCTTCCGTCACCTGATTGTTGAGATTGGAATTAACCCAAGGGTTTGTATTCATCTCGTGCTCGATCGTTAAATCGAACGGTTGTGCGAGATCGGAGGTTTGGATTTGGAGGGTGGGGGAATCGGAGGGGGTGAAGAAGGAGAATGAGTTAGTGGAGGGATCGAATCGGAGTTTTGAACGAAGAATAGGGTGGGAGATTTGGAGTTTGTGGATGCAGGTATGAAGGAGGGTTAGATCGGGTGGTTTGGAGAGAAGCAAGGCGGATACGGTGACGCCGGTGCCGCCGGGAACGGCTCTGCACCAGCTGTATTCGGTGCCGCCGACGGCGCGGGACGTGCCGCCAACCGGAGATTGTGCAGACATTTTTTGTAACAGAATTTGGTTGAATTGGAGTGGTAGAACAGATTATTTCTTGTTATCTTTAAAATACCATATCTTATTTTATGTCACAAAAAAATAATTCATATATATTTTATGTTTATCTATAAGCTTTTCTTACTAGAATTCCTCAACTCAATCTACATTTTTACCTTAGTTTTTTTTACTTTTCTACCGTAATTGTTGGGTTGCTTGGTAGTGGGTTTTTAATCTTTTTATCTTTTGGATAGAGATAAAGGTTTAAGTTACTACACTCTACACATATTGGTGTATCAACCTGTAACATCTCGAACCCTGAATTTACGAACCGACTACAACCAGATATGCTTGCCTTTATATATATAGAAACAATAAAAAGTTGTTGATTTGTATGACAATGAGTTGGTTAACAATATCCATAAATAGTAAGCTATTTTAGTTCATAGTTTAACTCTTTCATCATTTCAACCTTCTTACAATAGAAACCGGTACGTATTTAGACATACTCTCTAGTATCTAAATTTAAATTATAAATCTAAAGTTTTCATGATATTAGGTGTGGAACTTAGGATTATAATCCGGACAGGCGTTGGGTGACTTGACCCTTGTCTAGGCATGTGCACACACATGCTTAAAATATGTAGGGTTATCCAAAACCTACCATTGTGATGACCAATTAGTACCCCATCATTTCCTTAGACCATCACTTAAAATTGTCTTGGTCTTGATCAGGGACAAAGTTCTGATCAATTGTAGTAACGCCCAGAGCTAAGGTGAATTATTATAAACTCTTTTCAAAACGGGATACTCACCGTAAAGTTGATTTGAATAGATGAATCTTGATATGTTATATTCATGCACATGTATATAATTCGACCTTATACATTGGTATATTAATACTGGTATATTCACTGTTGTGGTCTGGGGGTCCTAGTAGTCTTTGACCATAAAACTAGGGCATGGTAATGTATAAAGTTCAACTTAGGGTTATTGAGTAACCGAGTAGAATGTGAGCTATGGTAAGTCATGCTATGAGCTCAAACATATTCAAGATATGTTTTAAACCATTAGTACCCCATCATTTCCTTAGACCATCGCTTAAATTTGTCTTGGTCCTGATCAGGGACAAAGTTCTGATCAGTTGTAGTAATGCCCAGTGCTAAGGTGAATTATTATAAACTCTTTTCAAAACGGGATACACACCGTAAAGTTGATTTGAATAGATGAATCTTGATATGTTATATTCATGCACATATATATAATTCGACCTTATACATTGGTATATTAATACTGGTATATTCACTGTTGTGGTCTGGGGGTCCTAGTAGTCTTTGAACATAAAACTAGGGCATGATAATGTATAAAGTTCAACTTAGGGTTATTGAGTAATCGAGCAGAATGTGAGCTATGGTAAGTCATGCTATGAGCTCAAACATATTCAAGATATGTTTTAAACCATTAGTACCCCATCATTTCCTTAGACCATCGCTTAAATTTGTCTTGGTCCTGATCAGGGACAAAGTTCTAATCAGTTGTAGTAATGCCCAGAGCTAAGGTGAATTATTATAAACTCTTTTCAAAACGAGATACACACTGTAAAGTTGATTTGAAAAGATGAATCTTGATATGTTATATTCATGCACATATATATAATTCAACTTTATACATTGGTATACCAATACCGGTATATTCACTATTGTGGTGTGGGGTCCTAGTAGTCTTTGAACATAAAACTAGTGCATGATAATGTATAAAGTTCAACTTAGGGTTATTGAGTAATCGAGTAGAATGTGAGCTAGGGTAAGTCATGCTATGAGCTCAGATATATTCAAGATATGTTTTAAACCATTTTGATAAATGTGTCTGTTTATTTAACTCACTAGTATTTCTTGTTGATAGATGTTTTGAGTGTGTATCTCAGGTGATAATAAGACGTAATTTGAAGATAAACAATATCAAGTGCCTAGAAGAAACTTGTTGAAGATTCTGCTATTTTAAGCAATTGATGTATTTTCATATTTTAGTTTGTACCGAACAATAGAGATTGTCATATAAAGCTTATGCTTCCGTTGCTAAGTCTGTATCGATCAGTCATGTATACCCCTTTTCCTGGGTGGTATCAAAATGGTTTAAAAATATATCTTGAATATGTTTGAGCTTGTAGCATCTCTTACAATAGCTCACATTCTACCCGGTTACTTAATAACCCTAACTTAAACTTTATATATTATCATCCCTCAGTTTTACGTTCAACGACTACCGAGACCCCCAAACCACCGTCGTAAATATACCGGCGCCAATATACCAATGTATAAAGGCAGAATGATATATATGTGATTGATTTAAGTTACTGAATGTTTTATTTTTAGTATATTTCGGTGACCCTACTAAACTTGGTAAAAAGTTCGATAATCCGACTCAATCCGGCAAAAGAGTTCCAATGACCAAACCCGATAAAAATCATTTTAATAAATATCCAAACACTAAAAATTTCTGACACTTATGAAAAAGTTTCCTAAATCCATCACTGTCTGCAAAGACTCTACAAATAGCGTTACTATATGAGCGGTTATATTAAGTGCGTTTAGTTTAGTGTACTAAAGTTTTTAAGACGATTTGCCTTTTTTACGGTGTATTTTACTACGTTTATTTACTGCAATTTAATTGGTAGTCCAATGAATACGCCATTGTATCTGAATAACTCGAACATTGCTAAGATCTTTCCTTTCTGTCTTTTGAATTTGGCTTTCCCTTTAATAATCTGTCTTTTACTTGAACTATTGCCAACCACCCAATATTCCATAAGCACTTACTATAGATTCATAATGAACTAAGAAATTCTTGGTTTCTAATGCTAGGAAAATTTGCAACTATTTATTGAAGAAAAAGTGTACACTCACGATTAGTTTATATTTGTTTACATGGTATACCTAGCGTTAGTTATTATTATAGTTGTGAATTCAAATTCAGTTTTCAAAATTTTTAATCAGGTTGAACCGAAATTCAATATTTGATTTTGTATTTTTTAAACCTATTCAACCCGAACATCCGAATTCAAATTATATACATACTTTTTTTTATAAAGTTGCATATATTTTATTTATTTATTATTATTGCATATATTTTTACTTTAATTTATTTTTTTTCTCATAATTTCGATTATTTGAATCCATTTGAATTTGAACCGTATTTGAATTTTCGAATTTAGCTTGAATAATTCGAATTAGAATTCACTTCCGAAAAACCAAAATTCGAATAACTTGAATATCACAAAAACTGATTCAATAAACACCCCTAAGTATACCTTTGAAGGATCACCAAAACTACTTAAATTGTGTGCACTTATATTCTTTAATCTTCTACATTTGTTTTACCGACGACAAAACTACACATAACAAGAGAAAAAATCATGAACAAAACGGCAATAAAAGACTCACACACAAGATAATTTGTGTGAAAATGGCTTTTAACTCGAGTCAGAATGAAGAAAATTAGACTGTAACATGTTAAACCTAATAAACCATACCAGATGGTAAATTTATAGCTCTCAAACCCGAACTCTAGTTGAGTTGAACATTGAGATACATTAGCTAAAAGTTAGAGTTGTAAATGAACAAAATGTTAAGTAAATCATTTAATGAGAAGTTTGTTTATGTTTGTTTAATTAGTTTATTTAATAAACAACTAATTATAAATGACATTTTTTGTTTATTTAATTAAATAGATGAACATGAACACATGTCTTGTTCGTTCATTTATGTTTGTAAACATTCTAAAATAATTATTACAACTAAAGCAATATAAACATATTCAGATATATCTCATGTAACATGTTATATTAAATCTGGTTATTTATTTCTGATAATCGATCAGATATTTAGTTTCAATACATACATCCAAATATAAACACATACATGCATCTATTTATTTTTAATAACTGATCAAATATATACATGTGTTATTGTCCAAAAATATACGGTGTCACTTGACTTTTGGATACAAAAAATACGCATAACTTTTTCCTCACCACTGTCACTTGACACCAATACCGAACACCTAGCTAGGTGGTTAGGTTCACCCCTAGATGGAACTAGTGGTTTTGGTTTTTTCACCCATTCGGCCTTGAAACCCTTATGTTTATAGTGATATCAAACATCATTGTTTTTTTAACATAACCCTTTAAATTATTGTCAACGTCATTTCTTTTAAAACTTTCTATTAGTAGAGTAGTTAAATTATCGTTTTGTTATTTCTCTTCGAACACTTTCACTCGACAATCAAATCCATGCACGGAATTGCTTTTAACATATCGATGAAATGTTCTAACTTCTACATCGAATTTAAGGATTTTAGCTAGGTGTATTCACAAAGCAATGTTTTGGCTAAAAGGATGATTCTACCAAAAACAGAAGAAAGTCATTGATATTCTTTTTAAAAGGTGGCAAAACGTCATATAAGTTTGGGAACTTGTTTTTGCCAATCAAGTGTTAAGATCGGCAGACATTGATCACTAATACTTTGCAAAACGTTGGTTTCTCGTAAAAGAATAACGAAAAACTTGCAACAATTCACCAAAAAGTGATGGATCATTGTTGCGAAAATTGTTGAGAAAAGTAAGTAAAGATCTTAAATTTGATAAAGTTAGAAATTGAAATTTTTTATCTTAAATAACGAAAAGAAAACTGCCATTTTCGTCCCTGTGGTTTGGTCAAAATTGCCACTTTCATCCAATAGTTTGTTTTTTTGTATCTGGGTCCTCATGGTTTTAAAATATTGCCATTTTCATCCTCGTGGTTTTAAAATATTGCTACTTTCATCCAGTCAGCTAACACCGTCCGTTTTTCTCAGTTAAATGAGGGGTATTTCAGTCCTTTTACTTATTTGTTTTATTTTTTCATCTTTTTTACTCTCACTTTTTAATCATCCCCAATTTAACCTCTAATTTAATCATCCACCTGCTGGCCTTCTTCCTCTTTTCCTGACCAGTTTCCGACGAGCACCACTGGAACACCTCCGTCGCTTGTTTCTATGATTAAAAAGTGAGAGTAAAAAAGATGAAGAAATAAAACAAATATGTAAAAGGACTGAAATACCCCTCATTTAATTGAGAAAAACGGACGGTGTTAGCTGACTGGATGAAAGTGGCAATATTTTAAAACCACGAGGATGAAAATGGCAATATTTTAAAACCACGAGGACCCAGATACAAAAAAACAAACTATTGGATGAAAGTGACAATTTTGACCAAACCACAGGGACGAAAATGGCAGTTTACTCTAACGAAAAACTTGCAACAATTCAACAAAAAGTGATAGATTATTGTCGCGAAAATTGTTGAGAAAAGTAAGTAAAGATCTTAAATTTGATGAAGTTAGAAAATGAAATTTTTGATCTTGTCGAAAGGAATGAAATTCAACGTTTATAAACTTTGTTATAAGTTTCGAACAGAAAAATTCAGTTTTTTTATGAATACAAGGGCCAAATTTAGGATATATGGTTACCTATTTTGACAATTTTAGTTTTTATAAATTGAGTTTTCACTCTACTTATGTAAAAAATTAAGCTTTAACCCATTTTAACGAGAGAGAGCATTATGTTATCTAATTATTAAATTGGGAATTTCATTTGTATTTTTGACATGTGTAGCTCAATTATTATCTAAGGAAATTTCACTTTCTATGCCTCATAATACCTTTTATATGAAAAGTTACCTCAATAAAGTTTGATATTTATGTTTAGTTTTTCAATTTTCACAAAATATTTTCTTCTTTATTTTTATATTTCTTTATCTTTCCATTCAAACCATAATATTTTCATTTAAAGTATATCTAGATCATTAAAGTTAATAACTAAATAAATTATTAAGTGGTGAAGCTTCCTTTAAGATCAAGGGTTCGAACCTCGCATGTGAAGGATTGATATAAATTATTAGGAAGGGTCCATTACTGTTACAAAATAATAACTAAACAAACTATAACCTAATAACCAAAACTTTTTACATGTTAATTTGAGATTGATCTCTTAAATTTTCCCAAAGTCGTTTACATTTCTTATATTACTACAAAATACGTTACAGATATAACTTTCCAACCCTTTATTTTTAATTAAAAATGGCCATTTAGTGCACTACTAAAAAACAGGGGCTTCATCGACACTAAAAGTCATCAACGATGAGAATACGTTGATGATGCTCCGTCGGCTAAATGATTGTGGGTAATACATTTTCCGATGGAACTCCGTCGGTGATTATTGACAGCTAATTAGTTACCGACGGATTACTGACGCATTTTCACCAGCCACTGATTCTAATGGAATTTTAAAATATTACCGACGGATTATTCATTGGTAATTGTATTTTTAATAAAATAATATATATTTTTTTATTTCCTACAATACAAATACAAATAAATATACAAATTACATTTATTTCCTGGAATACGATTACAATTTAGGAAATGCAAATTGAAAATTACAAAACTACATTATAAGCCAAAATAAATTCTCGTGCCGAACCTGTGATGGATTGGGCTCGTTTTAACATATGATTCTGTACATCTTCGATATAGAAATTTTGACAGCATAACGAATGTAAAACGAACATATCCATTAATTACTTGTTTTAAACAAGTAATATTTTTATATATACAATGTCAACTCATCTATAGTATCCTAACTTACTCAATCAAGTCGTAACTCACATGAGTAACAAAATTTTTGGCACACGATTATGATTTGTTTCTATCTGTGGATCAAAATACACGGAGCAATAGTCATGTAGTTCATATATATGACTCAACTATATACCCCTCGACCTTTGCCTTGTTTCTAATCGTTCTTTACAATGACTCAAACATCTTTTCGTAAATATACATCCATCGATATTGGACAGGACCAACAAGAATGACTTCATGCGTCAAATGCATGACAAGGTGTTCCATTGAGTTAAAGAAACTGGGTGGAAATACTTGTTCCAACTTAAAAAAGGTTACAACAATAGTTTTTTGCAATTTTTCTAAGTCTTCTTTGTGCAATTGTTTTGAACATATCATACGAAAGAAAGTGCATAGTTCGATGATGACATCCATATAGAAGACGAAATCATTCTTCGTAAGATAATCGAGAGTAAACGTTGTATAAAAACATGACAATAATGATTCTTAAAGCTAAAGCTATAGCCATCAAGGTTTATGCACCCCTATATTCGAAGCACAGGCGTCGGGAAATTTCAACATCTTCAACCATTCACAAACGGATTTAAGCTATTGTTTGGTCAACGTATACGATGCCTTTGGTTTTACTAGTTTGATTCCATCTGTCATCATGTGCAAATTCAGTCGTCAGCAATATAGTTCAACATCTTTTCTTGCTTTTACATAGTCTTGTTTTAGATGGGTCCATCACGATGTTAAAAGCATTACATAAATAATACATTTTTCTCAATATGCATGACATCGAGGATGTGACGGATTAGCAACGTCTTCCGGTCAATGTTGTAAAAGTCGGTCTAGGCGTCCGAGTACTCGGTAGGGTGTCGATACGATTTTCTACAACTCAGTCAACATTACTCGAAATCGGTCTAACTCGGACAAGTTTTTCACCGATACTCGAGGATGTGACGGATTTTTGCTGTTTTTCACCGATTCTTGTTAGATTTTCGTTGTTTTTCATGAATATGCCTTGGAAGACGAGAATTAAATGATTAATATGTCTATAATATTAAAGAATGAATATCAATTATTGAAATACTTTAATATTTAAACACGTATCCTTTTGATTTATATTGATATTCACGTATTTTGTTATATATTAAGTAAACTTATGATATTTGACATATATATATATATATATAATATCCTGAAAATTAATTTCTTTATAATTTACCATATCCGAGTACTCCCCGTCTAGGCCGAGTACTAGCAACTCCCCAGTCGACCGACCTGAAAACGCCTAACGACTTCTATAACATTGCTTTCAGTATAGGAGTTCATAGAAAATAATTCTTTTTTAACCAATTATGGTTTTCGATGAGAAATGTTGAACTTGGCCGGAGAAAGACCTGTCGGTAAATGGCCTATTTGAATCACTCACAAGATTACCGACGGTATTCCGGACAGATTTCCCACGAGTACTTGCTGACGAAACATCACCGACAGAAACCCGTCGGTAATGGCTTTTTCGACGGAATCGTCCGTCGGTGAAAGTCATGTTTTCTTGTAGTGCAAACTCAGGCTCGAGGTCGTTTAAGATCGGCCCGATTCAAGCTTTTAGCCGATTAATCTCGAATAAGTTACGCGTGGCTCATGTCATTTATAGCCTTAGGTAGAAGCGCTGACTATCAAATATTTTAGACAATTTATAAAAAAACCGTACGATTGAGAAATAAAAACCATTTCTATTTCAATTTTTAACCAACATCATAAACCGAAAACCATACAAAGCTTTACACTCACTAAATATTGTAATCAATGCTTAACTTTTATTGATCGCTTTCCTTCCTAAATTTTGTCGTAATTTGGATATCTATCTAAACTTGTAAAATATCATATTATCTAAATTATGGTTTAAAAGAATTATATACTATATAGAGGGATGTTCAATATAGTACTAATTTTAAGTTGGAAACTACACGAATCATATAAATACTTTAACAACGATATATGAGACACTTATATAACTACTTACCCCGTTTTCTTTCTAGTTTTTATTACATATTTATCAAACCAATATAATTTACAAATATATTACATGGTTGTCACTATTTATTTCATTGGTCTTGTATTAAATTATAACTCTATATCTATATCTATACTACTATATAAAACATATTGAAAGGACATACTTGTAATTTATTAAAAAAATTAAGACACCTAACACAAATGTTGTGCATAAGGTACACCTTACCAATGCATAAAATGTGTTCAATTACTATTTAACCCCGCAATTAAAGTACAACACTTAATAATTACCATTATTTAATGCACATGAGATTATTTAATTCACTATATTAAATATTATTTTATTTATAATACTTAAAATTAAGATTTAAATTTACATTTACTATATATATATTTATAACTAAATACTATTTAAATTAAGTATTATAAAATTTCTTATTTTACAAGTTATAAGAGAAAACAAAATATTCTTAAAATTAACTATAAAGTTTTAGATAATTTAAAGACTAAAATTGTAATTTTTTTTATAAAAATAATAGGTGATTAATTAAGTTAATTTAGCATTTAAAAAACTATAATTGTATTTTTAGTTAAATAATAAGGAAATCAAATAATAATAATAATAATAATTGCAAAAGGAAATAACCAGCAGGGGGTCCTCGAACCTGCGTCGTGTATGTGCGCATATGGGTGTGGCACGCGAACCACCTGGGTTGGCGCTCATTTCTGTTCTACAACCGCTTCCGCTTGTATATGTATATAACAAATCTATACTATATAATAAATAAATGTTTTGATATAACACTTGTCACTCTCTCATGCATCTTTAACTTTTTTCCCCGCCTCTCTCTCCTATTAATTATTTTTTATAATTTTTTGTTCCTATTATATAATAATGATTTCTATAATTCCTTTTATAAAACTTTTTTCATAAATATGTAATATGTAAATATTTATTATTAAGCAAATATAACATTTCGTTTATTCAACCCATGTAATATATCGGGTTCCTAAAGTTTAATATGAATTAACATTTATCAGTTACATAAAAAAAATTAATACTCAGCTAAAAATAATGTTTTAAAAATGAACTTAACATAATTTATAACTGTTACGTAATATTTTTTTCAACTCATGTAATACACGGGTTTTTAAACACATAAATTTTTTTATTACTAAGTATATAACATTACATTTATTCAACTCGTGTAATACACGGGATTCTAACCTTGTAAATAAATAAATAAATGAATCAACTTGGAAAAGGGAAGAACTGGCTGCGCACGCGAGGGTGGGGGGTGGGTCTTGGGCTCGAACCAGCGCCACCTACGTGTGGGTATGTCACGCGAACCAACTGCGCTAACGTTCACTCTTGCTCTCAATCAATTTCATATATACACACACGTACATACATAGATAAAAGTTTTCACGTGGCAACACCCCATTAGTTGGGTTTACTGTTAATTGTCATCCATTTTTAATAGAGTGTATAATAATTAAAAATGTAACATTTTTGAGACAAACCGTTAACTATCGTTTTAAAAATCTTCACACCAAACCCGCCAGGTTGGTTGGAACTACCGGTCGACCAAACGGGAAATAACGGTTAAATTTTTACGGCTTAAATCAAGCCACGAACTGAAGTTAAAACTATGGATCTTCAATTATTGCATAAATGAAATGAATCTAAAATATTGGATGTTAATTATTTATAATTATTTAAATGTTTAAGTATATAATTACTAAGTATTTACAAAGTTATAATAATAATAATAACCACCAAATATAATCAGTGTTTAAAACAGTTTGGGTTAGATTGTGTTCTCCAAAAAAAGTCCCAGTGATACCCGACATTTTACGTGGGCCAACCCAGTATTATATATATTATGTTGAAAACTTATCCAGATTTTACCAACTTTCTTTTATAAATACCCCTTTAAGTTCAAACTTCGGTCAAACCATCCTTCAGCTCTCAACTCCCAATAACCTCTCATTTCTTCTTCATCACCTTCATCTTTCTTCCACAACCCAACGCACATTTTAAGACCAAATTACATACTTAATTAAGAACAGTAACATTCAATCGATCGAATGATGGATATTTGCACTAAACTAGTTAGGGTTTTGCTATGTTGCATGCCAATAATCTTAAATACTTTCAATGGTAATGGTGTAGCCATGGCTTCCCATAAAGTTTATCCAAATTACCAGTCTGTAAGTGCTCTCAAAGTCAAGCAGGTTCATAAGACTGCCTACCATTTCCAACCCAAACAACATTGGATCAATGGTATCAACTCTTGTTCTTCTTATTCTTTTTTGTTGCTAAATTCGTCGCAAATGTGTTTCCGTAACAAAACGATTAATGACGCTAAGGATTTGCTACAAATTTAGTTGTAAATACATGTTTTTGTAGTAGTGTGTGTGTGTATATATGTGCATGTGTGTACATATATGTGCATGTGTGGTAGAAGTGTTTTCTTTTTGAACTTCCATTGATATTCACATATGAATTAACTTAACTAAACGTGAATTAACATGTAATTAGTTCAAAAATTTTCATGATTCTCAGCCATTTTGTGATTAAATTTATGTTTAATTAATGAAATTACAAAAAAAGGTGAGAATAATGAATACTTTTAAATTATGGGTTAATACTAATTCATATAATTAATATGTGAATATTGGTCAAATTATATATAAGAAGTTCTTCAATACATAACTAATTTTAATTAGATAACACTGAAAATCATATAAACACATGTATATGTCATTTTAAATATGAGACATAAGACAATTATGTAACCAAATAATTAATTGTATCTCGTGTTGTATTTGATCGAGTGCTTACACTAATATATGAGAGTTAGTTTATATATAGCTAAATATGATATTGAACTCTCATTTGACATTATCATCATCACTACAAGAAAAACAGGTATCATCGATGACTTAACATTGAAGGTAATTATCGGCAGATCAGTGACGATACCATTTAATTTTCAAAAAAGAAAAATATAAAAAATGAAAAAGAAAAATCACCAAAGGATTACCAACGTGAGTCAATCCAAACCTGTGGTGCGTATGTTGCATTTTCTACTATATATAGATTAATTAGGTAATTAAATTAATTGTAAATATATTTGGTTATGTATATCGTTTCCTTGAGGCATTAGTTTTTTTACTGGTGAAAACACGCTCTCTACTCCACTTCTAAATTCATCATATCTTTACTTCGCAGGATTTGAGCTTACGACCACTTTGTGAAATTTTTATTTTTTGATTATATGTGGTTTTGCAAAGGCCACTCATGGTCTCTATGTAGGTTTTGAAGTTTTCATAGTTTTTAGGTGATACGCCAGTTGAACTAGCAGATATGAATGTGCAAGTGGTGATTTGATAGTTTAACCATCGGATGGTGAACAATGAAAGTGAATAAAACAAAATTAACAAAGTTAATATTCACTTGTCCTATTCACTTTCATTATTCGCATCCGGTAGTTCAACTACCAGATCACCATCTGCACTATTCGCATCCGCTAGTTTAACTGCCGGATCAACTAGAAACCATTAAAACTTTAAAACCCACCTATAAACCATTTTTGATCATTAAAATTGTCTATTTCTAAAAAAATTTCACCATTTTATCACCAAGATGTCTTCTTAAGCCATTAGTTATTAGTGATAACACAAAACCCTTGTATTTACGTGTATATTAATTTTAAAATTTATAAATTTATCATTTTTTTTTTATTAAAATGCATATCATTGAATATACGTTGCATGCTAGTTCCGGTTGTGACCAATATATTTTCATGCAAGCTGCAGTTGCCACTATTTGTTCATTATAGTTCTGTCACTAATTGTCAGAGACTAAATGCAAAAAGTAGTCACTAATTTGACAAACTAGAGTGGTCACTTTTTTTTAACCACGAAACATAAAAAAGATCACTAGCAAGATCAAAAGTAAAATTACATAGTATCACCAATTTCGTCACAAATTAAAAAGGCGGAGAAAATACCAAAATAGACATTTGACAAAAAAGTTATCAAAAATGAACATGCTTATTTAGCAGGTTATTTCATGGACATTGTGAGACAATAGCCGGTTAAACCGGCTAAACTTAGCCGGCATAAATTTTCGTGCCCACAAGCTATTTTGGTCAAATGTCCATTTTCGTATTTTTCCCTTAACAAGCTAATGAAATTCGTAGCTAATTCATTCAAAGTGATCATCATTATGAGTCACTAATGTTCAACCAAGAGACCACGCCTTTGATTGCATACTTTAGGATTTCTTTAGATAGTGACGAAAATGAAACCGTCACTATCTACTCATTCTTAGACAATTAATGGATGGTTGATCTTTTCTGCATTGGTTTTGTATTTTCATCTCTTCTGCAAGATTTTATGTGACAACTGGAATAGACTCTCTACCTTCCTTTAATTGTATCATCATTTCTATGCAAGTCATTAAAGTACTGTCACATCATCATATCATATAATTTTTTTCATGCATTTATCCTTTTTTTTTTAACAGCAACACCTAGATATTCTAGGATAATTAAGTTTCTCCGGGGTAACACCTAGAACATCCAGGGCAGCCACCTCAGGAGGAACCTCTCAACTGAGTAAACCTTCTGACCTGGCCACAAACCCCTTTTTTGCTGTGGCTAGGATTCGAACACAAGACCTCTACTATAAAAAGTCTTGAAGATACAATTGCACCAGATGGCCAACGATTCATGCATTTATCTCTTTTGTATTATATCCTAACTTCTAGACTCGTTACTTTGTTACTACTTTATAATATAACATATATATAAATAAATAAAGGTGAAATTCATTACATAACACTAAATTATCATAAGGAAAAAAATTTAAATCGTTTAATTTTTTTTATCAATGGTTCATGCTTTTAAATTTTGCACTTTATATACACAAATATGTATGTTTATGTACATAAAAAACCATTAAATTAAAATTTTCATATATTTTTAGATTTTTAATCATTTACTAAACATGTAGGTTTTATATATAAAACAGAATTTGTTTATTTTATTGAATTTCAAGAGAGGGAAATAAACATTACATTTTTATCATTTATTTTAAAAAAAATTAATATTGAAAAAAATAATGATTTATTTTGTTATGCAAATCTTTATAATATTTATTGTTCTGCATTGATCTCTCTCACGAGTATATACATACACACACCCCCAACTAATTAGTTTATCTGTAACAAGCAATGTTATTTTATTTAAGATGTATTTTCAAATCGTTGTTTTCAGAAACTTTTTATTACCATTATTTTATAAATATAATTATTTCATTAGTTTAGTGATTATATTTTAATGTTTTAAAGTATTTTAGTTTGTTAAATTGTTTAATATACAAAAATAAAACTTTAATAAACTTAATATAATTTATAAAACTATTTTAGTGTTAAAAAAATTATTGTTATTAGTTAATTATAATAATATTAACGAATTTATCAGTACGGTACCAGTTCGGTAAGGTACGAGTACTTGTTACAAAATGTTCATCTCTACATGGTATCGGTACCAGTACCGAATTTATAAAAAATTGGGTACCGGTTCAGTACCAAATGCTCATCCCTAAACAACACCACAACTCACTGCTCGAATTCGGCCCGGTTGTACACCTAGGAATTTCCCGATACACTCTAAATAGTTTAGATATACAATAAGACAAAATGTAACATACCTACGAAGGTTCCACAAAAGTAGAAGTCTTCTACACTCAGCATCCGCCATTTCTCACCCCACCTGTCTTCTTGAATATGTCCTCTTGATAATCATTGAGATCACATGCTCTAAGTGGCAATCCTCCTTCTCCTCCTTTATAAATTGAGTGATATTTTTTTTGTCGTAAATGTGTCGCAATTTGCGACATAAGTTTTGTGTAGCAAATTTTTCTTAGGAAACACTTTTTTTTCTACAAGTGATCGACTTGATTTACATATTTATCATGGGTCGGGTTGGGTTAGCTCACAAAATTAAGTTAATGAAATAATTTAATTAAAAATATACAATATTATTGCAAACGTGAAATTAACAGGACATTCAGTAACTCTTTTCTACGAATTTTCAACTTTTTAAAACGAATCGTTACATTTTCGTTCGATACAAATGCAACAATCAATCATAAAACAATTATCAAATTGATTACGCAAATCTGACTTCGCAAGTTATCAATTCAACCGGTAAAACCAATTATAACTCTCGTTTCTACCGTATATCTATCTTACAAGATCAGATATACCAATCAAGTTGATAAATCTTTCATCTTCTTTCACATAATTACCATGTTACACTGAAGTTGATATACAACTTTGTTTTTCTATTCATAATCAAAATCATTTAGATACATTTTGATTTTTATATAAGTCTTATCGTCTGAAAATATATGTTGTCATTCGAATGTCGAAAATATATATATTTCATTTGTTCTTTTCTTAACTGCCTAATATGTTTTCTCCTTCACCCTTTTGCATGGTATGCTGCTCAAATATGACGAATGCTCGTAGATCCAAATGGTAAGTTTTCAAAAATATTAACCATTTACAAGCTATTAATTATAACCACTTACAATATAACAATTGATCTATGGTTTTAATGTTATGTAACAGCACCAATGTATTACAAAGGACTTTACCATTTCTTCTGTCAATACAATCCCAAAGGTGCGGTGTGGGGCAACATTGTGTGGGCGCACTCCGTATCAACGGACATGATTAACTGGATATCGTTAAAACCTGCAATCGTACCATCAAAATGGTTTGATAAGTATGGGTGTTGGTCGGGATCAGCCACAATCCTCCCTGGTGATAAACCGGTCATTTTGTATACTGGAGTGATAAAAGAGAAGCCAGAACCGGGTTACCAGGTTCAAAACTACGCGATACCTGCTAATTATTCAGATCCATACCTCCAAGACTGGATCAAACCCGACAACAATCCAATCTTGAAGCCCAATCTAGAGAACATTTCGTCTTTTCGTGACCCTTCAACGGCTTGGTATAACAATGGTCATTGGAAAATGTTGATTGGTAGTAGACACTATGATCGAGGGATTGCTTACTTGTACCGAAGCAAAGATTTTGTTAGGTGGACACGTGCTAGGCACCCGTTTCATGAAAAATTAGGTACGGGTATGTGGGAATGCCCGGACTTTTATCCATTATCGTCTGAGGGTCGAAGAGACGGGTTGGACACTTCAACATTGGGTAGTGGTGCTAAATATGTTTTCAAGGTAAGCCTTGATGAGACGAGAAACGAATGCTACACGATTGGAGAATATGATGTGGTGGAAGACCGATATCATCCTGATAACACATCCGGATGGACGGCAGGGTTAAGATATGATTATGGAAACTTTTATGCCTCCAAAACGTTCTTTGATCCTATCAAGAAACGAAGGATTTTGTGGGGTTGGGCTAACGAGTCGAGCACAAGAGATGAAGATGTTGCCAAGGGATGGGCAGGTATTCAGGTATCACTCTCACTCTTTTCATGTGGGATCCATGTGTACCAACAACAAATCTAGCTATTGAATTTTTAAGCTAATTTAGGATCTTGTAAACTTGTAGTTGATTCCGCGAATGGTTTGGTTAGACCCTAATGGAAAGCAATTGCTACAATGGCCAATTCAAGAACTAGAAATCCTAAGGGGTCAGAACAAGAATCTAGAGAATGTGAAACTCAACAAGGGATATATCATGGAAATAAAAGGAATTACTGCCTCTCAGGTTTGTCTTTTAATACTAGTTGTAGCAACCTCTATAGTTCAAACCAAATATATATATATATATATATATATATATATATATATATATATATATATATATATATAGGGGAGTGATTAAGAGAAAACCATAAAGTTAGGCGAAAACCACTAAAACAATGTGTAATACTATGAGTTACGTATACGTAACCGCAATTTTTTTTTTTGTATACGTAAGCCAATATTTAAATGATTTTTTGGTAAAAATGTGTAATATTACATTGATACTCTTATAAAAAATAAAAATTAAATAAATATTATTAAATTATTGATTAAAATTGGTTTTTTTAGTGTTTTTCTCGGTTTTCACCTAACTATGTGATTTATCTGGAACCCTCCCCTATATATATCCTTGATCTCCGTCAGTAATCTAATATGGTTGGTGATCAGTGGAGATGTGTGACAGACCGTTATAGTTATTTGCCTCTTAAAAGATTTGATACAAGTTATTTGCATTTCTTAAACATCTAAAACTTTTAATGACTTGATACAGGCCGATGTGGATGTTGTATTTACGTTTTCGAGTTTGAGTAAAGCTGAGGCATACAATAGAAAGTGGGACAATTTTCCAACCGAAGATCTATGTGGTATCAAGGGTGCATCCGTACAAGGTGGACTTGGACCATTCGGAATTCTAGCACTTGCCTCCCAGAATCTTGAAGAATACACTCCGGTTTTCTTTCGGGTTTTCAAGACTCGTGACAAAAATTATAAAGTTCTCATGTGCTCTGATGCTACTCCGTAAGCTAATTCATAACCAAGATATAGTTAAAAACTTTTTTCAATGAACTCGTGTTACACGTGTTGATAAAACCAACTGATGAGTGTATAATGGGTTGAAAAAGAATACCGCGATAAAAGGAGTTCATAATTTAGGGGGTTGAATTTCTGACACGATAAGAAAACACTATAAGAACCTAACACGAAATTTGTGGGTTTGGGTTTAGTCTAAACAGGTTTGGTTAGTTTTAGGTTGAACACATTTAGCTATGTAGGTCGTGTTCGGGTCGGCCTGATAAGGTCGTGTTTGGGTCGGCCTGATAAGTTAGTGGGTTGACCCGCCTAACCTGTTTATTTTTGTAAGTTTTCTTTAAAATTGTGTTTTATGTCACAAATTAAATTGATCGGGTATTTTATGCTGAATTTTAAAAGACAAAAGAGAAATTAGCATCAAATTTTATAGTTTAAACATAATTATATACATTTGAATTTTTTTTGTTATAAATTTCAGGTTAAACGGGTCATGTTCGTACCAACTCATGAAAACTTGTGCTGTTTTAAGGTTCATGTGACTGAAACATCTTTTAGGTTCGTGTCACATGTTGGGTTCGAACTGCCAAACCTCGAACACAATCCATTTAATACCCCTATTTCATGAAGAAAACCGAAACTTAACTAACATCTCTTGTTTTATGATCAATACAGCTCCTCGATTAATACGAATGAATACAAGCCATCATTTGGAGGGTTCGTGGATGTCGATTTAGCTAACAAGAAGCTTTCGCTTAGAAGCTTGATTGATCATTCAGTCGTGGAAAGCTTCGGAGAGGGAGGAAAAACGGTCATCACATCTAGGGTTTATCCAGAACTCGCAGTGTTTGGTGATGCACATTTGCATGTATTTAACAACGGTACGGAAACCATAACGGTTGAGAGACTCAACGCTTGGTCCATCAATCCACCTATTATGAACTAAGCAAGGTTTCATGACATTAAATCAGAGATTTAGAAATAAGTTTCAGATGGTATTAGTTCTAATGTCGTATCTACTATATGTTTTTATCATAAAAGTGTAATCTTGATGGGATTATTATTATTATTATTATTATTATTATTATCCGTTAGAATATTTCTATGAAACTACATATAACTTCCCATGATGATTAAATTTCCAAGAAACATCTAGTCGTTAGAAATTTAAAACTTGCAAACTCAATAAACATCTAATGATGACAAACACATTTGTTGGAAATCCCTTGGTGACGTAGTGAAGAAGGTCCGTCGAGAAATCAAGCATGGGTAAAGACTTTACCAACAGATCACCGACAGCTTTTGACTACGGATCATTCACATTGAAAGTTAGAGTAGTGGATATCCTAACCATTGAGTTTATGCTTTATTTTTTTAATCGAATGAGCTAGCAACACGTTGTTGATCGTCCCTATAAAAGCAAGAAAAAACATATGTTGAAAAAATAGCAACGACCTATTAGAGTATTTGTTGCAACATATATATTATAAAAAAAAACATGTCATGAAGTTTGTTGCTTTATCATGAATTTTTTTCTGTTAAGTAACAAGCGGAATTGCAATTAACACCGAATAATCAAATCGATCACACTAATCAATCTATATCAAAGCAAATGCCCAAATTGAACTAGGGCTTATTCAATTAAACTCAAAACGAATCTAAACGATTACAAGAAAATGTGAAAGATTACGACTGAACATTCGAATCAAGAGACTAAAACACAAGCATGCGTATATACTAACTCAACAGACCTAATCTCAATTAACAGATTAATAACAAACAAAGTTTCAACTTGACACTAACAGTCCCTGCAGTTCCACAAGTAGTGAAGCAATTGACAGAATACACCCCTGAACTTTATTATAACAGTCAAACAAGTCCCAAGCATTACTGTTGACTTTAGCGATTGACTTTACCAAATGAATTGGACACCACATCCAACATTTTCTTTTCTATAATTTTTTGATCCATGTAGCTATGAAAATTTTGACTGTGTTATAAAATGTATATTTTAAGGTAGGCATAAATTTTATATGAATACCAGAACGATTTAACATAAAAAGTTATCATGCAATTGGTATCTGTCACAAAACTGCTATACAACGCATTAGAGCATCTTCCACACAAAACCCAACAAACACCTAGAAACGCGTCATATTAGCTGTCACATCATATTTGAACTCACATTTTAAAAAACCTTTATTTCTCTTCCAACACTACATCTTTTTTTTTCAAACAACATATATTTTCATATTATCACCTACTTTTACATTCAATTTCTATAAACCAAATTATTTTTTTATAATAATCTATTTTTTATATTTCTTATATATTAAAATAATAGAATATAATTTAAAATATAATTAAATTTTAAAAATTAAAATATTAAAATAAAAAGTTACATAAACTAAAACTAAAAAAAATTACATAAACTAAAATTTACTTTTAAGTTATGTTTTTTCTTAATTTGTTCACGTAACTCCTCATGCATCTTTAATCTCTCCGGTTTCATTTGCCTTCGATCCATGAATAGTATACCAATGTCTGGTTAAACATGAATTATTGCATTTGGTCTTGAACGAGCCCAGAACAATCGCTTTCTTTTTGAACGTTTCCACAACCTCAATACATTTTGGTTCTCCTGGCGTCTCCTTTTCTTTTGCCTTTGACTTCTTTTTGCCCGTTGGACGAGGCAGATCTTCAAACTCCTATGGCTCGTCACCAAGATTGATCACGTAGTCCTCAATCGAGAGCGGAGCCCCCCGATTGCACCTTATCTCCGGATCGACTCATGACTACAAAAAATCCAGAATCGATTCAACCTAACAACAAGACCCGATCTGGTACGACCAACAAGGTAACCTCAAAGATTGTTAATCAGCCCAAATATAAAATCACCCATGTTCTGCAGCTTTCATGGTGCTTCGCCCTTTTTCATGGTCAAAGCAACCTGATGCTAGTGTTGAATGTATTTCAAGGTCTGCTCAAATATTCTTATTAGGTTTTCTTCGTAGATTCAGTCATAATTCAGGTTCGAGTCGGGTATTCAAGCAAGTAAGTTCACCCGAAACTCGTAATCAAGTCTCTTGTTACCAGACCCGTTGGTGATATGTGTTAGCTCTAAACTTGTGTCTAAACTCCAATATTCATCGCGGTTCTTGGTGTGATATGTGGATTTCTTGGTTTTTCATAAAGAAAGGAATACATTTACGGCATGTTTATTGAAGAATTAATTTTAAGTAAAAAACTGTAAGTACTGTATAAGCACTTATACTTATGCAGGAACGTTTCCATAAAATTCTCTTCACCATCGCCTCATAACGCCCTAAATAAATTCCTTACCATCACCTCATAACTCCCTTTTCTCCCACTCTACAAAATTCATTTGTTAAATTTTCAATAAAAAGATTATTTTACAAATTTAAAATCCTTTATTTTATATTAAAAGAATAGAATAATGGGGTCTTTCAATGTGATTGTTTGGGGTTTGGTAGGGTTGATATGTTTCTGCCCAATGTTGAATGACTTCAAAGGAGGAGTCATGGCCTTCCACAAGGTTTCTAAACATTTACAGCACATTAATGCTTACCAAATCTTAGAGGATCACAAAACTGCCTATCATTTTCAACCCAAGCAGCATTGGATCAATGGTATGCCATGGTGGTCTTCTTTGATACAAATGCATGTTATTCAATATTGATCGTGGCAGAGACGGTCCCGAGGATTCGAATGCCCTACACGAGCCGGAAAAAAAGGCCCATGGGGCTAAACACATTTAACATTTTTTTTAAGAATATATATTTTTTTAAGCCTAATACAAAATTACAAAGTGTTGGGTTGGATTGGACGGGTTGGATTGGACTCATAGGCCTAAACACATTTAACATTTTTAAGCCTATCAGACTTTTAAAAAAGCCCAATTGTTTTTTCTTGATATATTTGATCCAATAATTTTTTTAAAAAAGCCTCGGAAATTAGTTCTTTAAAAAAACCCAATAATTTCTATATTTTTTTTAATTTTTTTTCTTTTTGGACCCTCGAAATGTTAGGGCCACTACGGTTGTGTTGCCCGCAGGCCCAATGGGCCGGCCCTGGATCGTGGAGCGCGACCTATGTATCACACAACTTTTCCTTGTTTTGGTACATGTGATATCCGGCCAATGTTGTTTATAGATCATGACTCAATACATATATTTTTATGGTTTTCTACGTTTACATAACATTTTAACGGTGATCAGATGCACAATCCATTGCTTGTATCCGGCCACCAACCAAAAGGTTGTGCATTCAAGTCTCATCTAGGACACATGTGAGTATTTGTCGTTTGAAAAGAAAAAGATCCAGATATACATGGACAGCACCAAGGGGGGCCAAGAGGGTCCCTGACCACCCTAGTCAGCGAAATTTGTCTGATTTTTTATATAAATCTAAGGTTTTTTTAAGAAAAAAATGAGTTTGTTCTCTTAGTTGTAGTCGTTATATAAGAGACTTATAACTATCCCGACCAAAAAGTCATGGTTCCACCACTGAAGCTCATCCTTGATGTCGTAACCAGTTTCTTATGCTCGCCTATCTTCCTAGATTTTCTTGTTCTACGTCTTATTTGATGCATTTCGTCTTCATGACTTCATCATATATACGTAATAGCGAAGTGGACCACGTAAAACATGGGTCAATACGACTTTCTCAATGATGTATATTATACATACGGGCAAGGTCATACATTAGCATCCACATCCATACATACCGTATACGTATACGTTCCATCTTTTTAATATATTTCTTTTTTCTAATATTACAAGCTGACGATTCTCTTACAAATTATGTGCATGATTTGGTGCTGAAATTGATCAAACCAAACAGATCCCAACGGTGAGTTTATATCCTTCAAAACATCCATTTACTAATTTACAAAAAAAATTGAAGGTTTTTAACAATAAATTGCAATTTGGTTATGTTTCCAGCACCAATGTACTACAAGGGATTATACCATTTGTTCTACCAATACAATCCAAAAGGTTCCGTGTGGGGTAACATTGTGTGGGCCCACTCTGTATCAGAAGACCTAATCAACTGGACCCCACTAGATCCAGCAATCGAACCAACAAAACCATTTGATAAGTTCGGTTGCTGGTCAGGGTCCGCCACAATCCTTCCGGATGACAAACCTGTCATCTTGTACACCGGGGTAATCAAAGAGAAACCGGAGCCAGGTTATCAAGTCCAAAACTACGCAATACCCGAAAACTATTCAGACCCGTACCTAACAAAATGGATCAAACCTGATAACAATCCTATCATAAAACCAACCAAAGAGAATGTATCCGCTTTTCGTGACCCCACAACGGCTTGGAAGATCAATGGTCAATGGGAAATGACCATCAGTAGTAAGGTGGATATGTTGGGGATATCATACTTGTACCGAAGCAAAGATTTTGTTAAGTGGACTTTGGTTGACCACCCGTTGCACCAAAAGGCGAATGCAGGGATGTGGGAATGCCCTGACTTTTACCCGGTATCCACTAAAGGAGAGAAAGGGTTGGAGACTACGGTAATAGATGGTGATATCAAACATGTTTTTAAAGTAAGTCTTGATATTACTAGATATGATTACTATACGATTGGAAAATACGATACTGAACAAGATAAATACATCCCGGATGAAGGAATGATTGATAGTTGGGCCGGGTTAAGATATGATTGGGGAAACTTTTATGCTTCTAAGTCGTTTTTTGACCCTGCGAAGAACCGCAGGATTATCTGGGGTTGGGCTAATGAGTCTAGCACTGAAGATGAAAATGTCAAGAAAGGATGGGCTGGAATTCAGGTTTGTAACTTCTTGCACTTCATGAATCTTCATCAAACCATGTTGGTCTGATTCCAACCATATTTTACGTAGTTGATACCGCGAACTGTTTGGTTAGATTCATCTGGAAAGCAATTGCTACAATGGCCTGTTGCTGAACTTGAAACCCTAAGAGAGAAAAAGGTGGAACTGATCAACAAGGAGCTCAAGAAGGGGGATAAAGTTGAAGTTGCAGGAATTACTGCCTCACAGGTTTGAATTTTTGGTAGCTTTCTTTTTCAATAATCACTTCTGATTAGGCCTGTAGACGAACCTAACAAACACGAGTTCATGTTCGTTCTTTTAATTTTAACCTAGCAGACAAACGAACATGAATACTTAAGCAAACAGAATTTTTGTTCATGTTGGTTTGTCAAGAAAAAGAACATGTCCGTGTTCGTCTATGTTCGTTCATTAATATTATATACAAACATAAAGGAAAACAAACGTACACTCGTTAAGGTAAATAACAATATTCAAAATAAAGCCTTAATAACGATCTAAAAGCAAATAGCAATATGCATTGGACTCTGCTCATGGTTTTAATATGGCATGCACTCAACTTCTTTGAATGGATATAAAGGAACGTTAATGGGGGAACATAAATGCTAACAACGTAAATAAAGGAACGTTCATGAACATAAATAAGTGAATTAGACATGTGTTCATGTTTGTTTGTTTAATTAAATGAACAAAAAAAATATATCTATTTATGTCCGTTCATTTATTAAATAAACAAATTTCCTGCCAACGGTTTACGAACGGTTCACTGAATGCTCAGTTTGTTTACAAGCCTACATCCCACTTTATCTGATTATAATTATAGTAGGAGTTGAATACAGGCGGACGTCGATGTGGTTTTTGAGTTCCCGGGTTTGGAAAAAGCAGAGGCGTACGATACTAAATGGGACAATGCATTTCCACCGGAAAGTCTTGCGAAAAACATATGTCAAGCCATGGGTACGACCAAGGAAGGTGGGCTCGGGCCATTTGGTCTTCTAACATTAACCTCCAAGTATTTTGAAGAATACACTCCTGTCTTTTTTAGGGTTTTCAAAACTCCGGACACCAAGCTTAAAGTTCTCATGTGCTCGGATGCTATGCCGTAAGATCTCTCTTACACGCCTTGATCTGTAACCAACAACTGATACCATTGATTCATAGAATCCTAACATTCGGTTTTTTGTTTTGTTTTTCTTCATCAAAGGTCAACACTGAACCACCACGAGTGTAGGCCATCATTTGGAGGATTTGTGGATGTAGATTTAGCCGACAACAAGATTTCGCTTAGGAGTTTGATTGATCGTTCGGTTGTGGAAAGCTTTGCCGCAAGGGGAAAGACGGTAATAACATCTAGGGTTTATCCGACATTAGCAGTTGGCGATGAAACACATTTGTATGTATTTAACAACGGTAGTGAAACCGTCACTATTGAAAGACTCGATGCTTGGTCCATGAAGAAGCCTAAAATGAACTAGAGTAAAGTTTAGAAGTGAGATTAGGACAACTTTAAAATAGATGCTAGCATATGAAAAGTTTCCTTTATGTGTGTATTAACATTAATTAAAGTATGGTATTAAACGTGACAACCAAGATAGTTTAATGGGTATATAGCCTTTATATGAAATTGAAATTAAAATCGAATTTAAATTTAAAATATGATTGCAAAATTATGTCAAAATTATCACATCTAAGTTTAATTAAATTCCTAGAACAATCAGATTAAATCTGGCAGGATCATTTAATTATTAATAAATAAGTTAAAATTATCACATAAATTTACGCAATAAACATAATGCTTTAAAAATCATACCAGTTACCAAACCCACATTACAAATTCATTGTTCGGGTCGATTAAACCGTCTAACAAACCAATTAACGTTGCAAGGGTGGATGGAGTGGAACCCCTTCAAACCCTTGAACCAACCAATCAAATTGTGTCACCTCATATTACCCGAATTAACCCTAAAGTACCTAAATGGGTTGTGACGATGTTCCCGAATGAACCCCTTGAATCAATCAACCATGTATTGCCACCTCATAACCCAAAAATAAAACACACGGTTTCATCCACGGGTCCATAAACCCGATTTTCAACCCGTACGCGGAACCCGAGCCACTTGCGGCGGTGTTCCCGTGTTACCCGAGCCAACTCGAGGATGAACACGTGTCCATCCCATCCACCATAAGTAATTTTAAAAATAAATTTATATATTACATAAAATTTAATTAATATATTGCAATATTATTTATATTTAAAAGAATTATATTATTTTAAAAAAAATAGTAAGTATTTAATTTAAGTACATAAATATACAACACTAGCATACTTCCTAGATGAGTTATCAAACACTTTCAGAAGTGTATGAGAGGTTTCAAATTCAGTGATTTTCGTAAAAAGGTTACTTAAATCCAGCCAAATCACTAAACCGGTTCAACCGTCACAATAAAAAACTGACCAGTTCAACCCATACCAACTGAACTTGTTAGGGTCTAGTTCTTGGTACAACCAATCCAACCTATGAGTCAGATTTGGTTTTATCAAAATTGTTAAAACCAGTTATAAAAAATGTCATGTGTTGTTATTTATAATGAACAGATGCTTCCTTTATTATCTTCTCATAAC
The DNA here is from genome assembly GCA_023525975.1 of Smallanthus sonchifolius. Taxonomy (NCBI): domain Eukaryota; kingdom Viridiplantae; phylum Streptophyta; class Magnoliopsida; order Asterales; family Asteraceae; genus Smallanthus; species Smallanthus sonchifolius. The sequence goes on from CM042018.1 coordinate 131,655,490, forward strand.
CCCCCTCCCTCGTAACTTCACTCCCTTCTTCACTCTATAAATTCCAATTAATTTATGGCATTTTCATTCAAACAAATCACTTATTTTCATATCTAGAAATATAATTATAGATCTTATAATATGGGATCTATCAATGTTATTATCTGGGTTTTGGTAGTGTTGATGTGTTTATTCTCAATGCTATGTAATTTGGAAGGAGTTATGGCTTTCTGTAAGATTTCTAAGCATTTAAAAGACAATAAGGATGTTGAGATATCGGACTATCACCGAACTGGATACCATTTACAACCCAAGAAAAACCGGATTAATGGTATGTATTTACTAGTTTTAAATTCAAATTGGGCGCAAAATGATTATATAATTTTTTTTGTATATATATCATAGGTTTTTAACTTCCCCTACTCAAAATTTAACTATAATAAGCTTTAAATATGTTTTAACATGTAAATTACCTACATGTACAGCCTTAAAAGCCTTCTGTACAACATTTCGTTGCACAAAAAAGACTCATATACATAAAGTGTGCGCCTCAGCTGCGCCTTGAGCCAGTTTTTTGCCAAAAAATCACACCTCAGGTGTGCTTTTATTTTACATGCGCCTTAAGTCACCAAAAGCGCAGCCCCTTGCGCCTTAGGTCGCCTCGCGCCTGAGAACCAAGGTTTCGAAAGATGAGCGCTATCTGGTATGTAGCGACTAAATAGGGTATTTTTTTAATATAAATTCGCATTAGGGTTTTTTAATATAACGACGGCTGCTATCCTCTCCGGTCCACAGTTCATTCTTCCTCTTCTCCAGTTCGATTGAGCAGTCCAGGTCGTTCTTTCTCTTCTCGATTGCTTCTGTTAGTGTTACCACTGTTCAGAGCAGTCCAGTTTGGACAATCTGAGTTTCTGCTGTTGTTAACACTATTCTTAAGGTATGTACATGTTTCCCATCATTGTATTATGATGTATTTTAGCTATTTTGGTGGTGTGACATTTTTTGTTAATTATAATTGCTACAATAGTTGACTAAATGTATTTTTAAAATTTTCTACTACTTTACCGATAAACATGAAATAGCGGGCGCTATTTACCGCTATTCGCTACATAGCATATCAGTAGCTTGTCGCTATTTACAGCTATTCGCTATTGACAACTATGATTTTTGTAAACAAAACATCTTGGTGGTTAAGTAGTTTACCTTACAACCAAAAGGTTAAGGATTCAAATTCTGCATGATGCAATGATTTTAACATGTTTGAAGTAGACCGTGAATCAGGACGTGACTAGTGTATCATATCTATATCAATGTATTCACATAAAAATATGTGACACAGGTGATGATTTCTTGATAGATTACAATAAAATAAATATTTCTACTATAATAAACTGATGATTTTCTCTTACAATTGTGCATGATTTGTTGCTGAAATTGGTCAAACAATTAACAGATCCCAACGCTGAGATTATAAAACGTTTGACATTTGAATAATTTATAGAAGAGATGGTTTCAAACTTTTGTCTTACAATTTGGTCTTATTTACCAGCACCAATGTTCTACAAAGGGATATACCACTTGTTCTACCAATACAATCCAAATGGACCCGAGTGGAGTGAAAATGCGTGGATCAACATTGTATGGGCACATTCGGTCTCGGAAGATCTAATCAACTGGACCCCATTAGAACATGCAATCAAACCATCAAAGCCATTTGATCAGTTCGGTTGTTGGTCTGGGTTCAACTACTATCCTACCTGATGAGAAACCGGTGATTTTGTACACGGGAATTATCAATGATAACCCACTACCCGGTTATCAAGTCCAAAACTATGCAATACCCGAAAACTATTCAAATCCATACCTAACAAAATGGATCAAACCTGATGACAATCCGATCTTGATACCCACCGTAGAGGATGTGACTGAATTTCGTGACCCAACCACGGCTTGGATGCTCAACGGTCAATGGGAAATGACTATCGGTAGTGTGAAAGATATGTTGGGCATATCTTACTTGTACCGAAGCCCGGATTTCATTACGTGGACTTTGGTTGACCACCCATTGCACCAGCAAGACAATGTGGGGATGTGGGAATGTCCCGACTTTTACCCTGTATCGACTACGAGAGAGGAAGGGTTGGGCACTTCAGTAATAGATGGTGATATCAAACATGTTTTCAAGGTAAGTCTTGACCTTACTAGATATGATTACTATACGATTGGAAAATACGATACAGAACAAGATCTATACATCCCTGACGAAGGAATGATCGACGGTTGGGCTGGTCTAAGATACGATTGGGGGAACTTTTACGCTTCGAAGTCATTCTATGACCCCTCAAAGACCCGACCCCTCAAAGACCCGCAGGGTCAATTGGGGTTGGGTTAACGAGTCTAACACGGTAGAAGAATATGTTAAAAGGGGGTGGGCTGGAATAATGGTTAGTGTTTTCATACGTTTCATGAACTTTTATCCACACAAATTTTGTTAGATTTTGATAGTTTTGATTAAGATTCGGATTTCTGTTAACAATGTAGTCGATTCCTCGGACTGTTTGGTTAGACCAGTCTGGGAAGCAGTTACTACTATGGCCGGTTGCTGAGATAGAAACGCTAAGAGATCAAAATCAGCAACTAAGCAATGTAGAGCTTAGGCAAGGAGATAGAGTTGAAGTTGAAGGAATTACTGCTGCACAGGTTCAGCATTCTTCCATGTTTCAGTAACACTTTTGAATAACATAGAACGATTATATATAATTATGATTTGATTTGAATGTAGGCGGATGTGGATGTGGTTTTTACATTCCCGGGTTTAGACAAAGCCGAGATGTATGATACTAAATGGGATGAAACATTCCCACCAGAAAAGCTTGCGAGGCGCATATGTCAAGTTATGGGTACAACTGTACAAGGTGGACTAGGACCGTTTGGTCTTCTAACACTGACCTCGCAAAATTTGGAAGAGTACACTCCCATCTTTTTTAGAGTTTTCAACACTCCCGACACAAAGCATAAAGTTCTCATGTGCTCTGATGCTATGCCGCAATCTCTCTCTCCATATGTGTTTGTGCGTGATACATTCAAGGTTTAAAAGATCAGAACGCGCCTCGAGGCGTTTTCCCTTCCCCTCACGAGGCGTAATCCTCGAGGCGAACCTAAGCGTAAGCCCGAGGCGGAATTAAAAAATAAATAAAAAAATTATATATCTTATAAATATAGAACTTTCCTTACTAATTTCATCATAGAAAGTCTAAAACTGTTAGGTATCACGAGTCGTTATCTCAGCAGAAACACACACACGCACACAATCGATAAACAGAAAATAAGAGACACGAGAATTATAGTGGTTCAGCCAAGATTGGCCTACGTCCACTTTGCAACTAGGGTTTATTCTTTATTAGGTGCTCAAGAAAATACAATTACATCAGGGAATATACATAAGACTAAGATTAGGGTTATCTAAATATGGTAACACTTAAGCAACAAGCTAATGGGCTAAACAGCCCCAAGGCTGCCGCCAGCCATGTTAGCCCATAACCGGCTAGCCCTAAGAGGCCCAGCCGCAGGTGGCCCAAAGCCCAGCCAAACCCGGCCCAAAACCTTCACAACCCAACAAAAACAACATATAAAAATTATATATCTTATAAATATAGAACTTTCCTAACTAATTTCATCATCTAAACCCTAAAACAGCAAGAGGGGCGCCTCGAGGGGTACGCCTTTAACGTTTTTTTTAACGCCTCGACCCTTTGAGGCGTACGTACAAAAATGTACCACCTCGCCTCGAGGCGCACGCCTCAACCGTTTTTTTGAACTATGGATACATTCACCCGTAAAGTCCTAACTGATGATACTTTATTTTGTTTTTATGTGAATAACTTAAAAGGTCAGCGTTATATGAACAAGAGTATAGGCCAACGTTTAGAGGCTTTGTGGATGTAGATTTAGCCGACAACAAGATTTCACTCAGAAGTTTGATCATTCAGTTGAAGAAAGCTTTGCAGCAGGGGGAAAGACAATTATAACATCTAGAGTTTATCCGACATTGGCACTAGGGGACAATGCACATTTGCATGTATTTAACAACGGTACCGAAATCATCACTATTGAGAGCCTCAATGCTTGGTCCATGAAGAGTCCTCAAATGAACTAAAGTAGATATTTCAATATGAAATAAAAAGAGTTCAGAGGGGAAGTGGTTACCTTTCTAGATATTTTATCATCTGTGATTTCAAGAATCAATAAAAGCCACAAAAACAGCACGTTATATAAATGTTAACAGTATCCAAAATGTGTTCAACTCTAAATGAATCCACAAAACAAAGTGAATTTGATGGTTGTTACAGTGTCTAAGAAGATAATCTTGATATCAACGTCTCTACATTTCTTGGGTGTGATTGCCAGAGTGTTAAGTACTAAAAACTATAGCCATGTAGCTTCATTAGTATTCCGAACCTCGGTCAACAGGCTTGATGACAAATGGGCTCATTTTTTGTTTTCAATTATGGGTTAGTCGCTATCTAAGACAGTGACTTATGTGACTTGAAGTTCACAAAACTGAAGATATCAAACTAGTGTTCTAGATTTTCTTGTGTAGTAGTTGAAGTCCCTATCTGTATAAAGACAAAATCTGTCATCCTCGTCAAGATGTCAGGAGTTGATATCTTCAGTTCTGTGAACTTCAAGACACAGAAGTCGCTATCTAGCGACTAACCCATAATTGAAGACCCATTTGTCATCAAGCATTTTGAACATAACCCATTTTTGAAAAAAAAGAATCATGAAGAGACTTCAAGCTACATCAATGGATGTTTCTAATCTAAACTACATTGAGATCCCTAGCACTCCTACTTCTTTTTACAATTTACCAACAAAAACAAAATTCTAAAATCAAATAACATGCATCAAAATTTCACATGGCAAACACCAAAAACAAAAACGAAATCTTACCCTGTGATCATGGTCCCTGCTCCTTCATCTGTGAGAATCTCCAAAAGCAAAGAGTGTTCCACTCGACCATCGATTATACTCGCAGTCTTAACCCCTTTCGCCAGCGACTTCACACAACAATTCACCTTCGGAATCATTCCACCAGCAATCTTCCCATCATCCATCATCTTCCTCACTCCTTCCACGTTAATTTCCTTCACCAAACTACCCGAATCATCTTTATCCTCCAGAATCCCAGCCACATCAGTCAACAAAAGCAGCTTCTCCGCCCCCAAAGCCGCAGCCAGCTCACCAGCCGCAGTATCCGCATTTATATTATAAGATTGCCCCATCCCATCCGCAGCCACCGAAGCAATCACCGGGATCAAATTATCATTAATCAACGGCCGTAACACCGACGTATCCACACTCGAAATCTCCCCTACAAACCCTAACTGATCAGAATCCGGAGAAGGAACCGCAGTGAAAATCCGACCGTCCGTTCCACACAACCCAACCGCCGTGGCACCGGCTTTGTTAATCAATCCAACTAAATGTTTATTAACCTTACCAACCAACACCATGGATACAATCTCCATAGTCTAAGCGTCCGTTACACGCAAGCCGTTAAGAAAATTAGGTTTAATTCCTAACCGATTGAGCCACTGGTTGATTTCAGGGCCGCCGCCGTGAACAAACACGATTCGGAGGCCGATGCATGAGAGTAGAACCAGATCGCTGATGACAGATGACTGGAGAGCTTCCGATTTCATTGCTGCTCCGCCGTATTTGACCACCACGGTCTTGCGGCGGAACTTCTGGATGAACGGCAGGGCTTCGGAGAGGATTTGGACGCGGGTATTTGAGGGGGTTGTTGATAAGGTTTCCGTTAGGAGTGATTGAGGAGATGATTTGAGACATAGAGATGAGGATTTTGAGGATTTGATGCTAGGGTTTGGGAATGTTAGGGTTTGAGGAGTGTACGGACGGAGAAGAAGGGTTTTTGCTGCTAGCATTTTGCACTTGTTAAACGCGAAGTTGTAGGCGATGAGCTTTGGGGTTTCCGGCGTGTTTGGTTAGCCCTGTATATGTGAAGAAGTTTATCTGGGTTATTGGTTTAGTTTTACTGTTGGTTTTTATGTTTTAAACCTTAACTAGGTTCCTTATCAACCTTCAGGAAGAAAGCATACCTGGTTTTTCCGAAAAGGAGTGCCTCCAACGTACGGAATAACAACATGAAATGAAAACCCGGCCGAAAAAACCCAATTGAAAACCCTAGCTATACGTGTGTCGCAGCAGCAGGAGGTAGAAGAAGATGCGACTGACAGGGGAAGAGGTAATCAGAGGCAAAAACGGAGAAAACTCTGGATCTCCGGCCGGAAGAGAAAGCTCTGATGATGGGCCGGAAGAGAAATCATAGAGAAGACGCAGATGGAAAAGTGGAGAAATCAAAAGAAAAGGGCGAAAGGCTACTTGTACCTGTAGCTCTTCAAATTGTACTTCACTGTCATTCTCATGAGCTTTAAAAGAGTTAATAATACCAAACCAAACCAAACCAAACCAAACCAAACGTACCCAGTATAATCTCACACATAGCTAACGCTATTAGTAGGGTCTGGGGAGGGTGTGATGAGGGCAAACCTTACCCCTATCCCAAGAGATAGAGAGGCTGCTCCCGTTTAGACCCCCGGCTCCATGGGAAAGAAAAATATAAAAATATAAATAAAATTAATGAGTAATAAAGTAAAATAAATCTAACAGTAATCTAACAATTAGCAGTGTATGACTAGAGTATATTAGTCACAAGAAACACAACACACCTACAAGAAACAAGACATACGCAAAATCTTTGCTAAACAACTCTACTCTCCCACACAACGGGTCACTCATCCTAAAACCCTAATACGACGTCTCCATGAAATCCTATCATTGATCATGTCCTCTGAGAGGTGTAAATCTAGCAAATCAAGCCTAATCCTCTCATCCCACGTTAATTTCGGTCTCCCCCTGCTCCTTTTCCCCTCTACAACGAGAGTTTCCACCGTTCTCACTGGATATGTGCTCTGTCTCCTCTTGACATGTCCAAACCATCTCAATCTTCCTTCTCTTATCTTATCTGAGATACATGTGACTACCAATCTCTTCCGAACAACTTCATTTCTTATTCGGTCCTTTCTTGTGTGTCCACACATCCACCTCAACATCATCATCTCAGCTACATCCATTTTTCGAGCTTGTGTCTTCTTGATGGCCCAACAATCGGTTCCATATAGCATCGCTGGGCGAACTGCTACCCTATAAAATTTACCCTTTAACCCTATTGGGAACCTCTTGTCGCACAAAACACCTGAGGCCGCTCTCCATTTGCACCAACCAGCCTGCACCCGATGGACTACATCATTGTCGATGTCCCCGTTACTCTGGATGACAGATCCTAGATACTTGAACTTCAGTGTCTTAGGGACAACCCCACCTTCAATAGAAATCTGGGTCTCCTCGTCGACGTTTGCACCACTAAAGTTGCAGTGAAGGTACTCGGTTTTAGATCGGCTTATCTTCAAACCTTTGTGCTCTAAGACTGTTCTCCATTCCTCTAGTCTGTTGTTCAATGTCTCTTTACTTTCTGCAATCAACACGATATCATCAGCAAAAAGCATGCACCATGGAATTGCATCTTGAATCGACTTTGACAACTCATCCAAAACTACTGCAAAGAGAAAGGGGCTTAGTGCCGACCCCTGGTGAACTCCCACTTCCACTGGAAAAAAGTCTGTATCCCCCACGGGTGCTCGGACGCATGTCTTAGCCTCATGATACATATCCCTAATTGCCTCAATATATTTACTAAGGATCCCTCTTCCCTCCAGACTTTCCCAGATCAATCTTCTAGGCACACTATCGTACGCCTTTTCAAGATCGATGAACACCATATGTAAATCATGTTTCTTCTCTCTGTACTTTTCCATTAATCTTCTTAAAATGTGTATCGCCTCCGTAGTGGACCGGCCTGGCATGAACCCAAATTGGTTTGCTGTAACCTGGGTTTGTCGTCTAATCCTTGTATCTATAACTCTTTCCCATAATTTCATTGTATGACATAGGAGCTTAATCCCCCTGTAGTTAGCACAACATTGAGCATCTCCTTTGTTTTTATATAGGGGTACTAAGACACTACGCCTCCACTGATCTGGCATCTTCCCGGTTTTGAAGATATTGTTGAACAGTCTTGTCAACCATTGAACGCCTTCCTCTCCCATACACTTCCACGCTTCAATGGGTATGTTGTCTGGACCGACTGCCTTAGCTCTTCACATCTTCTTAGGAGCACTCCTCACTTCTTCCTGTGTGATATTTCGACAATAACAATTATTTCGTTGACTGGATTGAGTAGTGAGATTCTCCGTTATGGCTAGACTTGGTCTACAACTCTTGAAAAGGGTGTAGAAATAAAAGAGTTAATAATGAACGTTTTAATTTACGGTTTATACTTAAAACCGGTTAGAAAAAAACGAACGAGGACTATATGATTTTGAAATACGTACCATTTTTTTGTATTTTAATTGAAACTTTAATTATTTTAAACTGAACTATACACATAAATAATAATTGAGTTTTGTTTAACTGGTCACATCCTGGTTTCTTGATTCGTGAATTTGGTTGTATTTACATGTTCTCATCTTAAAATCTATACTATATAATAAATAAAGGTTTTTCTTGCCACGTGTCGCCTTCATATTCACTTTCGTCAATTTTTTCTCGCATCTCTCTCTTATTAAATACGCCTATATATCTTTTAATAATAATATATATTTAACTAAAATACTAATTATATTAATAAAACACATTTATTTTAAATTATCCTTTATTATAAGAAATTTGAAATCTAATTATGTAACTTTTATTTTAAATTACACTAAATACTAATTAATGTATTTTTGAAACTCAATTATATATTAGTTTCTACATTTTTTGAATTTTGTTTCTATCTTTGGTATATGTAATACATTTTTACACATGTAAAATACATAAATAAAAATTTTAAGAATTTTATGTATTAATACTTTTCACCCCATGTATATTACAAGAGTTCTAAGCTACACATAATATGTAAATATTTATCACTAAGTATATAAAATTGTATTTATTCAGCCCGTGTAATACACGAGAATCTAACCTAGTGTTATATAAAGAAAGACTAAACAATACAAGGTAAAACCTTTATATTACAAGTTTCTCAAAGAAAAAAAAAACAACTAAATAATCAAATTAGAGTTCTACTTGAATGTCAAAACCTCTCTTTATATTAGTCACTTGATGAAGTGCCTTTCCTCTTCCCTTTATTAACTAACGTTCTCTCAACTTTCTAAAATGTACATTAAAATAGTCAGCTTTCGTTTGTGAATTATGTTAATAAATATTTTTAAAACCTTTCACTTTTAAAAAATAAAGACATATCATGACAAGCTCAAATATCTTATTCTAACATTGTCAAACTTCATACTTCAGTACTGAATTTTGAATAGTTTTGGGTTTCGTTGTGCTCAATTTTTTGTCAACGTACGGCCTACTTTTATGCCACCTGAGTGGACTTTAACTCCGCTACCCTAAGTGGACTTTAACTATACCAACACGTGATTCGTCCTCGGATAAAACCCATGAACTCGTCCCAATGACATCCAATAAGACCAACACAGTTTTCACAAAATGTTATTATGCATGCACTCTAAAACACATTCTCAACTTTAAAACTTTCAAAACATATGAATAAATATTTTAAAATTTTCAATTTTGCATGTACTTCGACCCAAAATGTTAAAGTTTTTTCTAAAACACATTCTCAACTTTAAAACTTTCAAAGCATACGAATAAATATTTTAAAATTTTCAATTTTGCATGTAATTTGGCCAAAATGTTGAAATATTTTAAAATCTAACATTTCAACCTGCTTTCGACCTGACTCAACGAACCCGTGGTTTGTATAAAACTTTTCACTATACTCGACCCGAGTCCTCCCTAAACGAGTCCTAAACCCGTTTCCTCACATCTCTACGGCCTAACACACACTCAAACCGTGGGTGACTGCCGCTAACCGTCACTGCTGACCGTCGTTCACCGCCGCTAACTGTTGTCGAGCGACTGTTTCTGTTGCGCTTCAACTGTCACTAAAGGAGTTGCCCTATCAGTTTCTCCGCCTTTCTCCATAGTCGATTTGTTCACAAAACAAAGGGGAGAGGCTTCGGTTTATATAGGTGCCAAACCCTTATCTATCTCAACTAATATGTATCCCTTGTGACAGGGTTAGATTCAAAATGTATCGTAATCACACTCAAACTTTAATCATCTCTTATCTCTGAAGATGTCCTCACAAGATAAAACTAAATCTTCCAACCACCTTAATCTCAACCAAAACATATCCCATCATCTTATCATCTATTTAGGAGTTAGCTCCTTTGTATTTTTAAAAACTTTTCGTTTCTACCTCGTGCTTCCGTTCTCACTAAAAATCACGTCTTAAATAACAAAAAAGGGTCAACGCCCACTGCTGGGCTGAAACACACCTTCCCAAAAAAATATTATAAAACGCCCACTGCTGGGCTGAAACACACTACAATACACAGAGTCGGTATTTCGAGTGGTACTATTGTAACATTATCGCTTCTCTATTTTAATCTTATTTTATATTTTTTATTGTAATTTGTAAATACCCAGCCTAAACCGAGAAACCAAACTAAAGTCAAACAATTAGTAGCGGTTTAGTTTTGTTCAACTTTAATTTTCAACGGTTTGAATTCGGTTGCAATGGTCATAACCTCTACTAACTGTTTGACTTAGAATTTAACATAGAAATCATCTAACACCGAACCGTTAGCACCCCAACTGTAACACTTTTTTGTAACTAATATTTTTGGGTTACGTTATACGTACCTCCCTATGTTACTTGTCATACCCCTCCATATAAAATTAAATTTTAACTTTTCATATTTCCTCCCTTGAAAAATATCATTATTTTTAAAAAGGTTTTTTTAATGTTTAAAACTCTTTCTTAAAAAATAAAACATATTTAGAAAAAGCTTTTATAAAAATTAAAAAATTAAAGTAAACGTTTTTAAAAAAATTAGAAAAAAAGTTACTATGAAAAAAAAGTATTTAAACAAAAATAACAAACTTATTTTAAAAAAATAAAACATTTATAAAATGTTTATAAAATGTTTTTCTAAAATTTAAAACTTTAGATAAAAAATTAAAAACGTTTTTTAATAAATAAATAATGTTTTTTAAATAATAAAAAAAACTTTTTAAAAAGATTAAAAAAACATTTTCTTTAAAAAAAGTTTTTATAAAATAAAATAATTTTTTTATATAAAATAAATTAGAAACTGTTTTTATAAAATACATCTTTATAACAACATAACAAAAAACAATAAAAGGTGGGATTTTGTATATTAAAAAAATTATGTATTAAAAAAGTATTTTAATAAACATGTTACATTTTTTTAAATAGTTTTTTTTGTTCAACTAAAAAACATAATAACAAAAAAAATAAAGGGTGGGGGTGTATATATGTGAAATCTAAAATGGTGGAATGGTATTAATTGAAAACTTTAAGAGAGAGGGTACGACAACTAAAAATGAGGGAAATGGGGGTACGTATAGCACAACACATCGTCTGGACACTCTAATTTACTCGTAGAGAACTGTTAAGCCAATTAATTTTTATAGTCGTAGAGAATTGTTGGGCCAGTTAATTGGATATTGGATATTATTTGCAAAACCCTCTGGTTTTGAAGCTTTGATCACGTAGAGAATTGTTGAGTCGGTTAATTGTTATCTGATTCTGCATCATTTGGTTTCAGAGTTCTAGGTTGTTTCAAATGGCTAGACGTGGAAGTGGTCGACCCCTTATGTCACACCCCGTCAAGGCGGAAGTACGGCATATAACTGGTATATCGCATTGAACACAAGTACAAGAGAAACTAAATGAAAGATTGTGCATTACATCGAACCATACTACATGCTTCTAACGAAAGTATAAATACAAAACAAAATCTCTAAAACATTACAAAGTGTCTAAATGCCTGACTACAACCAAAGTACATAACCAAAACTAAAAACAATAATTATAATCTAAAATCGAGCCCCCATAAAATCTCTTCTTCAATTATGTTTACCTGAAATCATGTTTCGAAAACGGTCAACTATATAAATAGTTGGTGAGTTCACGCAAAGGGGCCCACATTTTCTTCTGGAATAAACCCCGTCCACACATTTCAAATTATCTACAGTGTTCTGTCCCCTAAGCGGGGCCAGATATCATTTCCTTCTGAAAAGCGGGACACGTGTTGCTATCTGATTGGCCGGATAAAAAGGCCCAGGCAACCGGTAATATTAGACGGTTGCCAGGGGGTATATAAGTGGACCTTATCCCCGATACATTTAGAGAGTTTGAGAGGACCTCAATCGGGTCTCAAGGGTATTTTCATAAATATGCCTTCAAATCCTAAACGATTTCTTATTAACGCAAAAAATTATTTCCTCACATACCCCCACTGTAACCTCTCTAAAGAGGACGCTCTTTCTCAAATACAGCGTCTTAAAACACCTACAAATCTTAAATACGTAAAGATTTGTAGAGAATTACACTCAGATGGCCACCCCCATCTTCATATTTTACTTCAATTCGAGGGGAAATATAAGTGTCAGAACCAGAGATTCTTTGATTTAGTTTCCCCTCATTCTTCTATCCACTACCATCCTAATATCCAGAGAGCCTTGTCTAGTTCAGGCCAATTAGAGAACGGATACAGTTGAGGCCCACATTTTCTCCCGCCAAAAATAATACGGAGGTGGGGAAACTAAATACAAGAATTCTGAAATTTGAACGTTTAAGCATGTAGTATGGTTCGATGTAATGCACAATCTTCCATTTAGTTTCTCTTGTACTTGTGTTCAATGCGATATACCAGTTACATCTCGTACTTCCGCCTTGGCTGGGTGTGGGCCCCAACTGTATTTATTTCAAATTTGAAATAAATACATCTTGTACCTGGTATCCATATATGAACGGATACAAACAAAAATACTTCCACATTGCCTTTGATATTTAGACTAACGATCTTGATGTAGTCGTTCATTCGACAACCTTGTCTGAATCCACGAGAAGGCATACTAACAAACGTCCTGTCAACGTTCTTTGAGGCTAAATTATTTGGGGTCCGACAGAATTAGTACCTGCGTTCCCAAATTATTTTTAGTTGGATAAATTTGATATAGATCAAAGGTTTACCCACAGGGATGTAGACATATGGGATGTCAGACCCCAAGAAATCAAAACCCCACTGTGTAGATGACAACAAAGACGACCAGCTATGTTCAGGCCAATCAGAGAGCAATCACATACCAGCAATCACATCAATCATTATCCGAGGCACCAACACGATTGACGGCTGCCATTGAACATATTCCAACACGAAAATTGAGAATTGCTAACGAGGGAACATCCAAAGAGGAAAATGGACATGAACCAAAGATCCACAAAAAATGGATCTACATCTTCCGGTGAACGGCCAATACACAATCCTTTAATTTAATGATTTATTTTAATTATTTGTAGTTGAATAAATTTGATATCGATCAAACTCAACATCTTTTTCTTGATAATACAGTTATCCTTCTAGTTTAGCATTGATATTCATAACGCTGCGCTACCATTTTTGAATAAACATATCTTTATTACTCAATACAACCAATTACATATTACAATAGGTCAATGGATTTAGGCCTCCATGGCCGCGCAACGGGAGGCTGACTAAATTATTCGTCAGCCCATTCTTGCATAACCTCAGGTACCTTATTATACAATAACAAAGGATATGGACTAACCCATGGCGTAGGAGGTGGTTGGAATATCCTATCCAGATGAGAACTGAGATTCTGGAAATGTAATAAGAAGTCTCTAGGTTGCTCTTCTTTAAGGATTTGCAGAGCTGCCTCTTTAGAGTCAGCGTTTAATGCCTTAGCGTATGACTCGTTAGCAGTCTGACAACCACCTCTAGCTAACCTTCCATCGATCTGAAATACCACCCATTCCACTACATCACCGTCTTTGTCGATGTATGCCTTTACATCTGAACTACACAAGGCTCTCTGGATATTAGGATGGTAGTGGATAGAAGAATGAGGGGAAACTAAATCAAAGAATCTCTGGTTCTGGCACTTATATTTCCCCTCGAATTGAAGTAAAATATGAAGATGGGGGTGGCCATCTGAGTGTAATTCTCTACAAATCTTTACATATTTAAGATTTGTAGGTGTTTTAAGACGCCGTATTTGAGAAAGAGCGTCATCTTTAGAGAGGTTACAGTGGGGGTATGTGAAGAAATAATTTTTTGCGTTAATAAGAAATCGTTTAGGATTTGAGGCATATTTACGAAAATACCCTTGAGAGCCGATTGAGGTCCTCTCAAACTCTCTAAATGTATCAGGGATAAGGTCCCCTTATATACCCCAGGCAACCGTCTAATATTACCGGTTGCCTGGGCCCTTTTATCCGGCCAACCAGAGAGCAACACGTGTCCCGCTTTTCAGAAGGAAATGATATCTGACCCCGCTTAGGGGACAGAACACTGTAGATAATTTGAAATGTGTGGACGGGGTTTATTCCAGAAGAAAATGTGGGCCCCAAGTGTATTTATTTTAGGGGACAAAACACTGTAGATAATTTGTAATTCTGGTTGGCACGACCAAACCATGAACGGGGGTGTCAACCCAAGTGGTACTACCCCAAATTCCCAACGACTAAGCTCAGCTAATTGATTGCCCAAAATTGGGGACTTTAAGGCATTAAAAAAAATAACTCATGTATCAATGTATCATATAACATGTGACTAAAAATAAATAAAGAAACAGATTTCCTCCAAAAACAGTAGACGGTAAGTAAAGTGGGGCCGCGAAACTCATCTGAACAATGCAGGCGAGTGATTCGACACAGTCAACAAAAACCGATAAAATCCGAGTCCTAACAGGGTCAACAAAAACCGATAAAATCGGTTGCATACCCAAAACCCGTACATACGCGTACGAACTGTTTAAAATTGTATAACCGGCTTTTATATAAATTCATGACTTTAAACCTTAAAGTTTTAGATTTTATTAATGAATATCCGTAGTTATAAAGTCATATATGATAAAATCTCAAGTCACTGTTTCGTTTGACCAAAAACGTGGTTATGCGCGTAAAGTCCGGTTTACGGTTTAAAAAACTGATTCGTCCGAAATTAGGGTTTTAGTGTGAGTTTAGCACCCGATTTAAAAGTCCAATTTCATGTTTTTAATGTGATCATCTTTCTGTCCACAATCCCCTAAAACTTTTTATAAAAACAATTTCATACAAAAATTTCAAAAATAGTAACTTTTTATAAAGTTTTAATGGACCATAATTTTAAAACCATACGTATACATATATTTACTGCTTGAAACTTTCACCATTTGATCATATACATAAATAAAAATTTCTGACCAATTTTCATAATTTTTCAATATCCATATTATTTATTATGAATATAATATTATTAAAATTTAACAAATCCGGGAAAAAACAGTTAAACTTATTAAAACTTCACCAAATTTTTACCAGTTTAGTTTTAGATCCATATAAGATTCTATTTAAAGTTTCAAGTCCAGAAGTTATCCCGAAGTATATGATCCCTAATTCATTTGTTTAAATTTTATAAATACTAAACACCTACTTAAACAACTTCAATTTTCACGAAATTTGGACAGGAGCCAAAATTTAGATTTTTCTAATACTCATAGGTATTTTTCCCCATTTTCATGTATTAAACTTGCATTAAATCTAGTAAATAGAGTTTTAAGAGTTGGGAGCTCAAACTCTCCATATCCTAATATTATTTTATACCAAATCCAGTAAAAATACATTTGGAAGCCAAATCCTACTTTGAAAATTCGTCACCAAAAACTACATGTTCTTGATTCCACTACTTGAATGATTTCATAAAAATGTGTTATACATCAAGATGAAAGGAAGATGATGATGTTATATATGTTTAAAATCTCTGGAATCATTGTTATAACAACCTACAATCAAAGATGGTTCCTAACAAATCAAAAATCTACTTGATTCTAAGGATGAACACCATGAAGAACACATGGTGTTCTTGAGTTTTCCATAATTTTTCTGGAAAATCAGCCCCAAATAACTCATCATGGATGTTTGTAAATGAAAATCAACCATAAATCCTTGTTAAAAATGAAAGATTTGAGCTTTAGAACTCTTAAAAACATCAAAACTCAAGATTCAAGTGTGTATGTGTAGTGTGTGTTCTTGGTGCTCCATGGATCGTCCATGGACGAAATAGAAATTTTAAGCATAAAACTACCTCAAATCAGCCTTGAATCTCCTGCAAAGTGGAAGGAACAAGCAAAAATGAAGATCCAAGCAAAGAGGTTAAGTGTTCTTGAAAGGGTTTGAAAGAGAGAGAAAAGAGGGGGGGGGGGTTGTCATGAACGAAAATGGGGTTAGGGGAGGATGAAATGGTGGGTTGTTTAAATAGAAAGTGTGTATGCTAGTGGATATTTTATAAAATAATTTTTATAAAAACTCTTACACTTTTATAAATATTTGCCCCCAAAAATAAAATAAATATGATCATCCTCGTATTTTTTTTTGTTTTGTCAAATAAAATCACAAATTTTGACGGGTTATGAAAGATTTGTAAAAACGAATGCTCGGAAGTTTTTAAAACTTGTATCGGGTAAATGCCGGGTGAACCACCGGTGATCATTAGTATAACAAGAGTCACAAGGGTTAGTACAAATAAATTAAATAAAATACATCATCATCTAAAATATAAATTTTATTTTCGAGGTATAAATTTTGCCATTTTATTTAACGCGTTCGCACACGCGGTGTATGCACTTAACCGGGTTTTCTAGTTCGGACCTTAGTGTTTTTCTAAGGCAATGTTCCTAGAATTCCTAGAAACATTTAAAATATATATAACTATAATATTTAAAAAAATATAAACGTAAAAAAAAATCGAGAAACGATAAGGACCTGAAAAACCGCGGTTGTCACACCCTATTCGCTGAACCAGCGATTGAGGCAGCGATGGAGTTGATCCCGATCCACGGGATCTTAAGATCAAACGGATTCGACAACGAGTCCGAGATTTTGTAATACAACAAAAGGTCAAACGGCTTCACCAACGAGTCTGAGATCTTGAGTTACAACGAGAGATGTGCACTAAGGAAACCGCATCAGGAACCATCATCCTGGACGAAGTGAACGAGGAAGAGGAGCATCCTTTCGGCCATCCCCACCGGTTCCATGAGCCGATCTATCAAGACTGTTTATCGGAAGACAAACCCATATTCGATGAAGACTTGATGGATTTCGACGAAGAAGGATGTTCGTTTGTGCACACCCTTCAAGAGGACGAGCCAATGAAAGAAACATAAGATAATGAGCATGAGTACGCGAATGTTTCGTCATGTATGTTTGATTTTTTTCTAGAAGAAATGAGGTTGTTAACGGTGGTGTTCCAGTGATTCATAGCGATCTTTTCAACGTTCCTAAGACTCGAGGACGGGTCTTTTCTGAAGATTGGAGAAGAAGGCGGAGAGGAGACCTAGCAACCCAATAGATCAAGGTGGTACAGGTCCAGAGCCATGCGAGACGACGTGTAAAGTTGTGGGTCATGATTGTAATGAATAAGAATCTGGTTGATGTTCCTTTCAATCCAGGTGGCTTTGGTCCGGATTTGTGTTGTCAAGCTTATGCAAAACTCGAGGACAAGTTTTTTGTAACTCGAGGAGTATGATGCGGGAGCATCTACGAAACATTTGAAGTTATCCAACCACCAAAGCATTTGAAATCTAAATAATTTCTACAACTATTTGTATATTTTCTTACTTTTATTATTTGTTGGTGCTTATCTTTTGAGTTTTTTTTATCAGTTTTAAATACGGAAGTTTTAGACTTGTTTTGGGGATTAGTTTTTGGATATTGAATATTATTTGCAACACCCTTTGGTTTTGAAGCTTTGATGACGTACAAAATTCTTTAGCCATTTGATTCCGTATCACATACACTGCGCTCCGAATTTTGTTCATATGTGAAATACGTGCGGGATTCGAAGTGATGTGTCATTTATTTTTTAAGACACCGAACGCTCGTTCGATATCCTTTCTCGCCGATTCATGAGATTTTTTAAAATACCATCATTTTATCATCACTTGGATGTGAACATGTAAACGTGTGACACCCGGCAAATTCAGGTTAATATCCATACCCGACTATTACCTGAATTTATGTGATTACACTTGCATCATACTTAATTATAGAGTAATTAAGTACATATATCATATAACAAGTCCATTCGTTTCATTTCATTTCATGCATCGGTAATCGGGCGGATTACCGGGTCACACACGCGTCCTGTCACATGAACATTCATGAATATTAGAAATAATATTTAGAAATATATTTGGTGTGTAAAAATTATATGTAATACTGTGATTTAATATTTCGTGCTTATGTGAATTTTTCCGGAATTTTTAGAGCATCTTTTGTTTTAACGCTTTTTAAGCGGATACGCGATATGTGCCAACAACCCTAAATTGGATTTTATAAAAAGGATTTGTTTTAAACTTTGGGCTTACTAATTCAACATTTTAACTTATTAATCCATAGTGGAGCCCATTCCCTAGTTAAAAAGCCTCATTTGGTAGAAAAAGCCCAAGACCCATGTACTTAACCCACCTTTAATCCCCTTAAGCTCATTTTACACAACCCTAACCCTAAACCACTTCTCTCCCTCTCCTCTCTTTCTCTCGGCCGCAACCCCTCACCCACGCCCCCACCCCTCTCAATTTTCTTCATCCATTCCAAGTATTCTAGGCTCAATCCAAGGTGGTTTCAAGTGTTTTGGTGGTGATTCAAGCTTGTTCAAGACCATTTCATCATCATACTTGGAGTTTGTAAGCATCCTCACCGTGTTCTTTCATTATTTTCGGCCAAGTATGGTACCACCATCATCCAAATGATTTTCCCATAGTTAAAGTGTTATAATACATGTTTTAATCAAAGGTTTTCATAATAGTGAGTTGTTGTTGCACATATGCATATTTTATGATTTGAAATACTTGTTTAGGTTGATATTTGCTCGTTTCTATTTATAGAAACTTTGTTGGATGCATTTTTGCAAAACTTGATGTATGATATGTTTGTTGGTTTAAATGGTACACATAATAGTAGAATAGATAGGAAATATAATTTTTTTTGGTTGAAATGTCGTTTTTCACTCGGTTATGGACCACTTACTATATAAGGAAACTTTAATTTTGCATATTTTGTGTTATGAGTTTCTCATGGATAAAAACTTGATATTATTGTTCTATAATGTATATCAAAGTAATAAAAAGAGTTATTTGGGGTTACACATATGCAATAGGGTCGTTTGGACCACTTTCCTAAAAAGGAAACTTTATTTGTTCATATTTTGTATGTGTAGGTTATAAATGTTTAAAATGGATTATATAGCTTCATTATCATATGAATAGATGACTTGTGCATTAATATGTAATTTGGAGTTGTGTTATGACGTGTTTTGGTGAACCTTGCTAAATAAGGAAACTTTATTAATTTGTGAACTTCAACTTTGCTTAGAATAGAAAGTTTGTGTGTAGAATCATGTTTATGGTATGTCACTAGTATAAATTCATGTGTAACTTGTTTAGTTGAGCCATTACACTTAAAGTACACTAAAACCCTAATTGTCAAAGAATGGAAACTTTGTTATGATAAGAGTTATGGAATTTCTATGACATGTTATGCTACTTGTTTAAAAGTGTTGAATTGATACTAATAGGTTATTAATATGATGACATGAGTTATGTGTAGGAATGGTTGGCATATATGAAATGTGCCATAAAGATGTGCAAATGTTAAATTACTTGTCACATGATGATTTCTTATGCAACTAATTGAAACAAGCATGTTATGTCACAAGGTGTTACTTATACATTACTTAGGTACAACTTGTATGTTCCTTATGTGTCACACATGTATAACTTATGTGCTACTTAGGTGTTACACATATACAACTTGTATGATGCTTATGTGTTACATGTTTACAACTTATATGTTGCTTGTGTGTTGTTTATGCATGACTTCAACATGGGTCAACATTGGTCAACCTTAGTCAACATTAGTCAACATTGGTCAACATTGGTCAACATTAGTCAACATTGGTCAACATTAGTCAACATTGGTCAACATTAGTCAAACTTGGTCAAAGTTGGTCAAACCTTGGTCAAAGTTGGTCAAACCTTGGTCAAACCTCGGTCAACTTTGGTCAAACCTTGGTCAACCCTCGGTCAACTTTGGTCAAACCTTTTTCAAAACGTCAATGTAACCTTTCAACGTTGAGTCGTTTGGATGAATGTGGTTACATAAACCATGTTTACTTTCATAGACCTTATAGCCTTATTAATTCTTAGGGCTCGGTTAGGTCGGTTACCCGGAGTTACTCGATTTCTCTTGTTGCTTTCATTTCTCATTCACCGCATTTCCAGGTGAGTTTTCACGGCCCCATTTTACTTACTTTTCCAATTGGGGGAGATACATGCTAAACCATTTTCCTACTTAGTCGTATGACAATTACTTTGATTTCGCTTTAATTTATATAAGTGGGTGCATTTCCCGCACATAAAGTCCTCTCATATTCGAACCGTTAATTATTACACAAAGCGAGGTGATTCATGAATAGTACTATTGGGTTTAACAACCCCCACCCGGGTTAGTCGCGCTAACTCTGACTGGGAGTCTAACGGGTGCATAATTGACCTAATCCATTGCGTGCTGGGCACGTAAGAGGCAAAATGCTAGTTTCTGCATTCCTTCGTTGAGCTTCGGTTTCGGTGTTGCTTATATAGTTAATGTTTATTGTCTGATCAACAATCGAATCAATAGTATACATGCGTACTGTTACACTGTTTTCATTTCTGTTTCTGTTACTTAAACCTGTGAACTCACCAACCTTGTGTTGACACTTTAAGCATGTTTATCTCAGGTCGCTAAGCATTCACGCACGGACTAGGACTGCATGTCTGGAGTCGCATATCATGTTTTCATTAGAAGCTAGGTTTATGGGAACCTAATTTGTTATGCTTCTGTATTTTGCTACATTATTATTGCTTCCGCACTTTACATTCCGCATTTTCAAACTCTGTATTACTTAATTTTTGTGTATGATGTTCAAACGGGATGTCTTTTCGAAAACCATTTAGAGGTCGTTCGAAATGACCGGGACTGATGATCCTTGACAGTCACAACCCGCGGGTAACCCGCTGTGGAATTTCAGGGTGTGACAGATTGGTATCAGAGCCCTGGTTATAGAGAACTAAGTTGCATTTAGTATACTTAGACTATAACTGTAGGCTCACATAGTTCACATCACATCATACATGCATTGTCATACATGAATACAATGGATTACTGGATATTGACTTGTTACAGGATGTCGACCTCATCGGACCCCATTGTGATCTCGGACTCTGAGGAGTACACACCAGCTACCCCATCATCATCAGTGGAGCCACTCACTCCACCCTCATCACCCCACTCATCCACGGATGAGGAACAGACACATGATTCAGTGGATCTTGTAGAGTTGGATTCTGAAGAGGATCCTGAGGAGGATCCTGAGGAGGATCCTGAGGAGGACCCGGAGGAGGATCCTGAGGAGGATCTAGAGGAGGAGGAAGACGACGCGCCAGCCCCCGGAGGTGACGGAGACGCCGGCGAGGGGAGCGACTCGGGCGAGACGATGCCCTACTCCGTACTACACGGGGACTCATCGTCCGACGACGGTTCCATACTACCTTCACCACCTCGTCTGGCGGACCCGACGCCGCCATCACCATTACTTGTACCGGTGGGAGCAAAGACCAAACTCACAGCTCGAAAGAAGAACATTCGCAGAGGAAAGCGACCAGCCCACTCCTCCGACATTACTGGACCATCGGCCAAAAGGGCCCGGATTGCATCATCGGACACTTCATCTACGGGAGAGTCAACTGGACCATCCTATCCACCACCCTATTGGCTCTGGCCTACCCGGGAGGTACTACCGATACTTGCGACGCGCAGCAGGTTACATGACGCTGACATATCATCCCTCCAGGATGAGTTGGCACTGACAGACCAGGCACTACTGATAGTACGAGACCGGATCGAGGCCGCGGAGGAAAAGGCTTACGGCCCAGGTCTACCGGTAAAGCATATAGAACGTCCAGAAAAGGTGCGACTTGAAAGAGGAGTACTGTCCTCGTAACGAACTCCAAAAGTTGGAACAGGAGTTTTGGAACCTAAGGATGGAGGGTGCTGACATCGCGGGATATACCGCAAGATTCCACGATTTAGCAAGACTACTACCGCACATGGTTACACCGGAGTACAAACGAATTGAGCGGTACATTTGGGGTTTGGCACCTCAAATACAAAGCATGGTTACTTCTGCAGAACCCACAATTATCCACAACACAGTGAGGCTGGCTCATAATCTCACGGATCAGGCAGTCCGTCAGGGACTGTTCAACAAGAAAGAAAGTTTTGTGAAAACCTTTGACAACAAGAGAAAGTGGGAAAATGCTCCTGCCAAGTCCTATGTGCCTAGTAACCAGAAGAAGCAGGAACCGGCCCGGGTGTTTATGGCTAACCGACCGGATAAAAGGCCAAGAGGGACATACACTGGAACCCTACCTAAGTGCAACAAGTGCCAGTTTCACCACAATGGTACTTGTGAAGATTCTCGGTGCCAGAAGTGTAAACGCTTTGGACACACTGCCCAGAGCTGCCGATCAGTTGAACAAGCCCCGGCTGGCGGGGGAAACCGCGGATGTTTCGGGTGCGGTGATCCCGGACATTTCCGCAAAGACTGCCCAAAGAACCGGAAACCTGGAAATACAAACACTCGGGGCAGAGCATTTGTCATTGGAGCCGGCGAGGCTGGGCAGGATCCCAACATTGTTACTGGTACGTTTCTCGTAAACAACTGCTATGCTTCTATCTTATTTGACACGGGTGCCGATAAGAGTTTTGTATCCACTGAGTTTAGCTCATTACTTGGGATTACTCCCATCGCCTTAGATTACTTATACACGGTAGAGCTAGCAGATGGTAAGCTAATAGAGACAGAACAAGTAATTCCAGGTTGTGTCTTAACACTAGCCGATCATCCTTTCACTATAGACCTATTGCCAGTAACGTTGGGAAGCTTCGACATAGTAGTCGGTATGGACTGGTTGTCCAAGAACCGAGCCGAAATCGTCTGTCACGAGAAGATAGTCCGCATTCCACTGTCGGACGGAGAAACACTGACCATTCAAGGAGAACGGAGTGGTGCTACGTTAAGGATCATTACCTGCATGAAAGCCCGAAAGTACTTGCGGAAGGGCTATCACGCGATCCTAGCACACGTGACGGAGAAGAAAGAAGGAGAAAGGAAGATTAAAGATATATCGATCGTCCGAGACTATCCGGAAGTATTTCCCGACGACCTGCCCGGACTTCCACCGCAGCGACAAGTCGAGTTTCAGATTGATCTCACACCCGGAGCTGCTCCGATAGCAAGGTCACCTTACCGACTGGCGCCATCGGAAATGCATGAATTGTCTAACCAAATACAGGAACTGTTAGACAAAGGCTTCATCAGACCAAGCTTCTCGCCTTGGGGAGCACCAGTCTTGTTCGTTAAGAAGAAGGACGGATCATTCCATATGTGTATCGATTACAGAGAACTGAACAAGGTAACGATCAAGAACCGATATCCACTACCAAGGATCGATGACCTGTTCGATCAATTGCAAGGGTCGAGCTATTACTCAAAGATCGATCTACGGTCGGGATACCACCAGCTAAGGATTCAGGAAGACGATATTCCAAAGACCGCGTTCCGAACTCGTTACGGTCACTACGAGTTCATGGTCATGCCATTTGGGTTAACCAATGCACCAGCGGTATTCATGGACCTCATGAACCGAGTGTGCAAGCTCTACTTGGACAAGTTTGTGATTGTGTTCATAGACGATATCCTGATATACTCACAGAACAAAGAGGAACATGCCGAGCATTTGAAGTTAATTATGGAATTGCTGAAAGCCGAGAAATTGTACGCCAAGTTCTCGAAATGCGACTTCTGGATTCGCGAAGTACAGTTCCTTGGACACGTGGTCAACGAGAAAGGCATACATGTTGACCCATCCAAAATCGAGGCGATTAAGAATTGGGAAGCACCTAAGACTCCGACTGAAGTACGACAGTTCTTAGGCCTTGCGGGCTACTATCGGCGATTCATTGAAAATTTCTCTAAGATAGCCCAACCCCTCACTACACTGACACACAAGGATAAGAAATACGAATGGAATGACAAGGCAGAAACCGCTTTTCAATTACTCAAACAGAAACTTTGCAGCGCGCCGATCCTATCGTTACCAGAAGGAACAGACGATTTCGTGGTGTACTGCGATGCGTCACATCAAGGGCTCGGGTGCGTGTTAATGCAAAGGGAGAAGGTCATAGCCTATGCTTCTCGACAACTGAAAGTGCACGAGAAAAACTACACTACCCACGATTTGGAGCTGGGAGCGGTAGTATTTGCACTCAAGATCTGGAGGCACTACTTGTATGGCACGAAGTGCACAATTTTCACCGATCACAAAAGCCTTCAACACATCTTCGATCAGAAGGAACTTAACATGAGGCAACGTCGATGGGTCGAATTGCTAAACGACTACGACTGCGCTATCCGTTACCATCCTGGAAAGGCAAACGTCGTGGCTGATGCCTTGAGCAGGAAGGATCAACCCAAACCGCGACGAGTGCGGGCGTTACAGTTGACCATCCACACGAACTTACCCATGCAAATCCGCGACGCCCAACTTGATGCAATCAAGGAGGTAAACCTATGCCATGAGTCCTTACGCGGTATGGACAAGCAATTTGAGGTCAAATCCGATGACATCCGTTATTTCATGGATCGGATTTGGGTACCAAGCCTTGGGGATCTAAGGGATCTGGTGATGGACGAGGCACACAAGTCCAGGTACTCGATCCACCCCGGTGCTGACAAGATGTACCATGACCTCAAGGAACATTATTGGTGGCCTAACATGAAAGCCGAAATTGCTACCTACGCCAGTAAATGCTTGACCTGTGCTAAGGTCAAAGTAGAGTATCAGAAACCATCAGGGTTACTCCAACAACCAGAGATCCCACAGTGGAAGTGGGAACAGATTTCAATGGACTTCATCACGAAATTGCCCAAGGCCTCTAATGGCTGTGACACAATCTGGGTAATTGTCGACAGACTAACCAAATCTGCGCACTTCCTTCCCATTAAAGAAACGGACAAGATGGATAAACTAACCAGAACTTACTTAAAGGAAGTAGTCACAAGACATGGAGTGCCAATCTCCATCATTTCAGATAGGGATAGTCGATTCACATCCCGATTCTGGCAATCCGTACAGAAAGCCTTGGGTACTCGACTAGATATGAGTACTGCATACCACCCCCAGACGGACGGTCAAAGTGAAAGGACCATCCAGACCCTGGAGGACATGCTCAGAGCTTGTGTGGTTGACTTTGGGAACGGATGGGATGCCCATCTACCGTTGGTCGAATTTTCATACAACAACAGCTACCACACTAGTATTAAGGCTGCACCATTCGAAGCACTTTACGGACGAAAGTGTAGATCGTCGATTTGCTGGACAGAAGTGGGAGATAGCCAACTCACAGGTCCAGAAATTATTCATGAAACTACAGAGAAGATTGTACAGATACGCGAACGTATCAAGGCCGCGCGTGATCGTCAAAAGAGTTACGCTGACGTGAGACGCAAACCATTAGAATTTCAAGTGGGAGACAAAGTACTACTGAAAGTCTCGCCATGGAAAGGAGTGATACGTTTCGGCAAGCGTGGAAAGCTCAATCCTCGTTACATTGGACCTTTCGAGATTCTGAAAAGGATTGGTCCTATTGCTTACAAACTCAACCTACCAGAAACCCTTAGTGGCGTTCATGACGTGTTTCACGTGTCAAATCTGAAGAAGTGCTTGTCAGACGAGACACTAGTCATACCATTGGAGGAAATTCAAATAGACGATCAGCTTCACTTCGTCGAAGAACCAGTCGAGATCATGGACCGCGAGGTCAAACAGTTAAAACAAAGCCGCATTCCCATAGTTAAGGTTCGTTGGAATTCTAGACGCGGACCAGAGTTCACTTGGGAGCGCGAGGATCAATTCAAGCGTAAATACCCTCACTTGTTCAAAACTACACCGTCTATCAGTGACGCGAACTGAATTTCGGGACGAAATTCTTTTAACAGGGGGAGTATGTGACACCCGGCAAATTCAGGTTAATATCCATACCCGACTATTACCTGAATTTATGTGATTACACTTGCATCATACTTAATTATAGAGTAATTAAGTACATATATCATATAACAAGTCCATTCGTTTCATTTCATTTCATGCATCGGTAATCGGGCGGATTACCGGGTCACACACGCGTCCTGTCACATGAACATTCATGAATATTAGAAATAATATTTAGAAATATATTTGGTGTGTAAAAATTATATGTAATACTGTGATTTAATATTTCGTGCTTATGTGAATTTTTCCGGAATTTTTAGAGCATCTTTTGTTTTAACGCTTTTTAAGCGGATACGCGATATGTGCCAACAACCCTAAATTGGATTTTATAAAAAGGATTTGTTTTAAACTTTGGGCTTACTAATTCAACATTTTAACTTATTAATCCATAGTGGAGCCCATTCCCTAGTTAAAAAGCCTCATTTGGTAGAAAAAGCCCAAGACCCATGTACTTAACCCACCTTTAATCCCCTTAAGCTCATTTTACACAACCCTAACCCTAAACCACTTCTCTCCCTCTCCTCTCTTTCTCTCGGCCGCAACCCCTCACCCACGCCCCCACCCCTCTCAATTTTCTTCATCCATTCCAAGTATTCTAGGCTCAATCCAAGGTGGTTTCAAGTGTTTTGGTGGTGATTCAAGCTTGTTCAAGACCATTTCATCATCATACTTGGAGTTTGTAAGCATCCTCACCGTGTTCTTTCATTATTTTCGGCCAAGTATGGTACCACCATCATCCAAATGATTTTCCCATAGTTAAAGTGTTATAATACATGTTTTAATCAAAGGTTTTCATAATAGTGAGTTGTTGTTGCACATATGCATATTTTATGATTTGAAATACTTGTTTAGGTTGATATTTGCTCGTTTCTATTTATAGAAACTTTGTTGGATGCATTTTTGCAAAACTTGATGTATGATATGTTTGTTGGTTTAAATGGTACACATAATAGTAGAATAGATAGGAAATATAATTTTTTTTGGTTGAAATGTCGTTTTTCACTCGGTTATGGACCACTTACTATATAAGGAAACTTTAATTTTGCATATTTTGTGTTATGAGTTTCTCATGGATAAAAACTTGATATTATTGTTCTATAATGTATATCAAAGTAATAAAAAGAGTTATTTGGGGTTACACATATGCAATAGGGTCGTTTGGACCACTTTCCTAAAAAGGAAACTTTATTTGTTCATATTTTGTATGTGTAGGTTATAAATGTTTAAAATGGATTATATAGCTTCATTATCATATGAATAGATGACTTGTGCATTAATATGTAATTTGGAGTTGTGTTATGACGTGTTTTGGTGAACCTTGCTAAATAAGGAAACTTTATTAATTTGTGAACTTCAACTTTGCTTAGAATAGAAAGTTTGTGTGTAGAATCATGTTTATGGTATGTCACTAGTATAAATTCATGTGTAACTTGTTTAGTTGAGCCATTACACTTAAAGTACACTAAAACCCTAATTGTCAAAGAATGGAAACTTTGTTATGATAAGAGTTATGGAATTTCTATGACATGTTATGCTACTTGTTTAAAAGTGTTGAATTGATACTAATAGGTTATTAATATGATGACATGAGTTATGTGTAGGAATGGTTGGCATATATGAAATGTGCCATAAAGATGTGCAAATGTTAAATTACTTGTCACATGATGATTTCTTATGCAACTAATTGAAACAAGCATGTTATGTCACAAGGTGTTACTTATACATTACTTAGGTACAACTTGTATGTTCCTTATGTGTCACACATGTATAACTTATGTGCTACTTAGGTGTTACACATATACAACTTGTATGATGCTTATGTGTTACATGTTTACAACTTATATGTTGCTTGTGTGTTGTTTATGCATGACTTCAACATGGGTCAACATTGGTCAACCTTAGTCAACATTAGTCAACATTGGTCAACATTGGTCAACATTAGTCAACATTGGTCAACATTAGTCAACATTGGTCAACATTAGTCAAACTTGGTCAAAGTTGGTCAAACCTTGGTCAAAGTTGGTCAAACCTTGGTCAAACCTCGGTCAACTTTGGTCAAACCTTGGTCAACCCTCGGTCAACTTTGGTCAAACCTTTTTCAAAACGTCAATGTAACCTTTCAACGTTGAGTCGTTTGGATGAATGTGGTTACATAAACCATGTTTACTTTCATAGACCTTATAGCCTTATTAATTCTTAGGGCTCGGTTAGGTCGGTTACCCGGAGTTACTCGATTTCTCTTGTTGCTTTCATTTCTCATTCACCGCATTTCCAGGTGAGTTTTCACGGCCCCATTTTACTTACTTTTCCAATTGGGGGAGATACATGCTAAACCATTTTCCTACTTAGTCGTATGACAATTACTTTGATTTCGCTTTAATTTATATAAGTGGGTGCATTTCCCGCACATAAAGTCCTCTCATATTCGAACCGTTAATTATTACACAAAGCGAGGTGATTCATGAATAGTACTATTGGGTTTAACAACCCCCACCCGGGTTAGTCGCGCTAACTCTGACTGGGAGTCTAACGGGTGCATAATTGACCTAATCCATTGCGTGCTGGGCACGTAAGAGGCAAAATGCTAGTTTCTGCATTCCTTCGTTGAGCTTCGGTTTCGGTGTTGCTTATATAGTTAATGTTTATTGTCTGATCAACAATCGAATCAATAGTATACATGCGTACTGTTACACTGTTTTCATTTCTGTTTCTGTTACTTAAACCTGTGAACTCACCAACCTTGTGTTGACACTTTAAGCATGTTTATCTCAGGTCGCTAAGCATTCACGCACGGACTAGGACTGCATGTCTGGAGTCGCATATCATGTTTTCATTAGAAGCTAGGTTTATGGGAACCTAATTTGTTATGCTTCTGTATTTTGCTACATTATTATTGCTTCCGCACTTTACATTCCGCATTTTCAAACTCTGTATTACTTAATTTTTGTGTATGATGTTCAAACGGGATGTCTTTTCGAAAACCATTTAGAGGTCGTTCGAAATGACCGGGACTGATGATCCTTGACAGTCACAACCCGCGGGTAACCCGCTGTGGAATTTCAGGGTGTGACAGATTGGTATCAGAGCCCTGGTTATAGAGAACTAAGTTGCATTTAGTATACTTAGACTATAACTGTAGGCTCACATAGTTCACATCACATCATACATGCATTGTCATACATGAATACAATGGATTACTGGATATTGACTTGTTACAGGATGTCGACCTCATCGGACCCCATTGTGATCTCGGACTCTGAGGAGTACACACCAGCTACCCCATCATCATCAGTGGAGCCACTCACTCCACCCTCATCACCCCACTCATCCACGGATGAGGAACAGACACATGATTCAGTGGATCTTGTAGAGTTGGATTCTGAAGAGGATCCTGAGGAGGATCCTGAGGAGGATCCTGAGGAGGACCCGGAGGAGGATCCTGAGGAGGATCTAGAGGAGGAGGAAGACGACGCGCCAGCCCCCGGAGGTGACGGAGACGCCGGCGAGGGGAGCGACTCGGGCGAGACGATGCCCTACTCCGTACTACACGGGGACTCATCGTCCGACGACGGTTCCATACTACCTTCACCACCTCGTCTGGCGGACCCGACGCCGCCATCACCATTACTTGTACCGGTGGGAGCAAAGACCAAACTCACAGCTCGAAAGAAGAACATTCGCAGAGGAAAGCGACCAGCCCACTCCTCCGACATTACTGGACCATCGGCCAAAAGGGCCCGGATTGCATCATCGGACACTTCATCTACGGGAGAGTCAACTGGACCATCCTATCCACCACCCTATTGGCTCTGGCCTACCCGGGAGGTACTACCGATACTTGCGACGCGCAGCAGGTTACATGACGCTGACATATCATCCCTCCAGGATGAGTTGGCACTGACAGACCAGGCACTACTGATAGTACGAGACCGGATCGAGGCCGCGGAGGAAAAGGCTTACGGCCCAGGTCTACCGGTAAAGCATATAGAACGTCCAGAAAAGGTGCGACTTGAAAGAGGAGTACTGTCCTCGTAACGAACTCCAAAAGTTGGAACAGGAGTTTTGGAACCTAAGGATGGAGGGTGCTGACATCGCGGGATATACCGCAAGATTCCACGATTTAGCAAGACTACTACCGCACATGGTTACACCGGAGTACAAACGAATTGAGCGGTACATTTGGGGTTTGGCACCTCAAATACAAAGCATGGTTACTTCTGCAGAACCCACAATTATCCACAACACAGTGAGGCTGGCTCATAATCTCACGGATCAGGCAGTCCGTCAGGGACTGTTCAACAAGAAAGAAAGTTTTGTGAAAACCTTTGACAACAAGAGAAAGTGGGAAAATGCTCCTGCCAAGTCCTATGTGCCTAGTAACCAGAAGAAGCAGGAACCGGCCCGGGTGTTTATGGCTAACCGACCGGATAAAAGGCCAAGAGGGACATACACTGGAACCCTACCTAAGTGCAACAAGTGCCAGTTTCACCACAATGGTACTTGTGAAGATTCTCGGTGCCAGAAGTGTAAACGCTTTGGACACACTGCCCAGAGCTGCCGATCAGTTGAACAAGCCCCGGCTGGCGGGGGAAACCGCGGATGTTTCGGGTGCGGTGATCCCGGACATTTCCGCAAAGACTGCCCAAAGAACCGGAAACCTGGAAATACAAACACTCGGGGCAGAGCATTTGTCATTGGAGCCGGCGAGGCTGGGCAGGATCCCAACATTGTTACTGGTACGTTTCTCGTAAACAACTGCTATGCTTCTATCTTATTTGACACGGGTGCCGATAAGAGTTTTGTATCCACTGAGTTTAGCTCATTACTTGGGATTACTCCCATCGCCTTAGATTACTTATACACGGTAGAGCTAGCAGATGGTAAGCTAATAGAGACAGAACAAGTAATTCCAGGTTGTGTCTTAACACTAGCCGATCATCCTTTCACTATAGACCTATTGCCAGTAACGTTGGGAAGCTTCGACATAGTAGTCGGTATGGACTGGTTGTCCAAGAACCGAGCCGAAATCGTCTGTCACGAGAAGATAGTCCGCATTCCACTGTCGGACGGAGAAACACTGACCATTCAAGGAGAACGGAGTGGTGCTACGTTAAGGATCATTACCTGCATGAAAGCCCGAAAGTACTTGCGGAAGGGCTATCACGCGATCCTAGCACACGTGACGGAGAAGAAAGAAGGAGAAAGGAAGATTAAAGATATATCGATCGTCCGAGACTATCCGGAAGTATTTCCCGACGACCTGCCCGGACTTCCACCGCAGCGACAAGTCGAGTTTCAGATTGATCTCACACCCGGAGCTGCTCCGATAGCAAGGTCACCTTACCGACTGGCGCCATCGGAAATGCATGAATTGTCTAACCAAATACAGGAACTGTTAGACAAAGGCTTCATCAGACCAAGCTTCTCGCCTTGGGGAGCACCAGTCTTGTTCGTTAAGAAGAAGGACGGATCATTCCATATGTGTATCGATTACAGAGAACTGAACAAGGTAACGATCAAGAACCGATATCCACTACCAAGGATCGATGACCTGTTCGATCAATTGCAAGGGTCGAGCTATTACTCAAAGATCGATCTACGGTCGGGATACCACCAGCTAAGGATTCAGGAAGACGATATTCCAAAGACCGCGTTCCGAACTCGTTACGGTCACTACGAGTTCATGGTCATGCCATTTGGGTTAACCAATGCACCAGCGGTATTCATGGACCTCATGAACCGAGTGTGCAAGCTCTACTTGGACAAGTTTGTGATTGTGTTCATAGACGATATCCTGATATACTCACAGAACAAAGAGGAACATGCCGAGCATTTGAAGTTAATTATGGAATTGCTGAAAGCCGAGAAATTGTACGCCAAGTTCTCGAAATGCGACTTCTGGATTCGCGAAGTACAGTTCCTTGGACACGTGGTCAACGAGAAAGGCATACATGTTGACCCATCCAAAATCGAGGCGATTAAGAATTGGGAAGCACCTAAGACTCCGACTGAAGTACGACAGTTCTTAGGCCTTGCGGGCTACTATCGGCGATTCATTGAAAATTTCTCTAAGATAGCCCAACCCCTCACTACACTGACACACAAGGATAAGAAATACGAATGGAATGACAAGGCAGAAACCGCTTTTCAATTACTCAAACAGAAACTTTGCAGCGCGCCGATCCTATCGTTACCAGAAGGAACAGACGATTTCGTGGTGTACTGCGATGCGTCACATCAAGGGCTCGGGTGCGTGTTAATGCAAAGGGAGAAGGTCATAGCCTATGCTTCTCGACAACTGAAAGTGCACGAGAAAAACTACACTACCCACGATTTGGAGCTGGGAGCGGTAGTATTTGCACTCAAGATCTGGAGGCACTACTTGTATGGCACGAAGTGCACAATTTTCACCGATCACAAAAGCCTTCAACACATCTTCGATCAGAAGGAACTTAACATGAGGCAACGTCGATGGGTCG
This sequence comes from Smallanthus sonchifolius, assembly GCA_023525975.1. Taxonomy (NCBI): domain Eukaryota; kingdom Viridiplantae; phylum Streptophyta; class Magnoliopsida; order Asterales; family Asteraceae; genus Smallanthus; species Smallanthus sonchifolius. Next base: position 131,688,345 of record CM042018.1, read on the forward strand.
AATTGCTAAACGACTACGACTGCGCTATCCGTTACCATCCTGGAAAGGCAAACGTCGTGGCTGATGCCTTGAGCAGGAAGGATCAACCCAAACCGCGACGAGTGCGGGCGTTACAGTTGACCATCCACACGAACTTACCCATGCAAATCCGCGACGCCCAACTTGATGCAATCAAGGAGGTAAACCTATGCCATGAGTCCTTACGCGGTATGGACAAGCAATTTGAGGTCAAATCCGATGACATCCGTTATTTCATGGATCGGATTTGGGTACCAAGCCTTGGGGATCTAAGGGATCTGGTGATGGACGAGGCACACAAGTCCAGGTACTCGATCCACCCCGGTGCTGACAAGATGTACCATGACCTCAAGGAACATTATTGGTGGCCTAACATGAAAGCCGAAATTGCTACCTACGCCAGTAAATGCTTGACCTGTGCTAAGGTCAAAGTAGAGTATCAGAAACCATCAGGGTTACTCCAACAACCAGAGATCCCACAGTGGAAGTGGGAACAGATTTCAATGGACTTCATCACGAAATTGCCCAAGGCCTCTAATGGCTGTGACACAATCTGGGTAATTGTCGACAGACTAACCAAATCTGCGCACTTCCTTCCCATTAAAGAAACGGACAAGATGGATAAACTAACCAGAACTTACTTAAAGGAAGTAGTCACAAGACATGGAGTGCCAATCTCCATCATTTCAGATAGGGATAGTCGATTCACATCCCGATTCTGGCAATCCGTACAGAAAGCCTTGGGTACTCGACTAGATATGAGTACTGCATACCACCCCCAGACGGACGGTCAAAGTGAAAGGACCATCCAGACCCTGGAGGACATGCTCAGAGCTTGTGTGGTTGACTTTGGGAACGGATGGGATGCCCATCTACCGTTGGTCGAATTTTCATACAACAACAGCTACCACACTAGTATTAAGGCTGCACCATTCGAAGCACTTTACGGACGAAAGTGTAGATCGTCGATTTGCTGGACAGAAGTGGGAGATAGCCAACTCACAGGTCCAGAAATTATTCATGAAACTACAGAGAAGATTGTACAGATACGCGAACGTATCAAGGCCGCGCGTGATCGTCAAAAGAGTTACGCTGACGTGAGACGCAAACCATTAGAATTTCAAGTGGGAGACAAAGTACTACTGAAAGTCTCGCCATGGAAAGGAGTGATACGTTTCGGCAAGCGTGGAAAGCTCAATCCTCGTTACATTGGACCTTTCGAGATTCTGAAAAGGATTGGTCCTATTGCTTACAAACTCAACCTACCAGAAACCCTTAGTGGCGTTCATGACGTGTTTCACGTGTCAAATCTGAAGAAGTGCTTGTCAGACGAGACACTAGTCATACCATTGGAGGAAATTCAAATAGACGATCAGCTTCACTTCGTCGAAGAACCAGTCGAGATCATGGACCGCGAGGTCAAACAGTTAAAACAAAGCCGCATTCCCATAGTTAAGGTTCGTTGGAATTCTAGACGCGGACCAGAGTTCACTTGGGAGCGCGAGGATCAATTCAAGCGTAAATACCCTCACTTGTTCAAAACTACACCGTCTATCAGTGACGCGAACTGAATTTCGGGACGAAATTCTTTTAACAGGGGGAGTATGTGACACCCGGCAAATTCAGGTTAATATCCATACCCGACTATTACCTGAATTTATGTGATTACACTTGCATCATACTTAATTATAGAGTAATTAAGTACATATATCATATAACAAGTCCATTCGTTTCATTTCATTTCATGCATCGGTAATCGGGCGGATTACCGGGTCACACACGCGTCCTGTCACATGAACATTCATGAATATTAGAAATAATATTTAGAAATATATTTGGTGTGTAAAAATTATATGTAATACTGTGATTTAATATTTCGTGCTTATGTGAATTTTTCCGGAATTTTTAGAGCATCTTTTGTTTTAACGCTTTTTAAGCGGATACGCGATATGTGCCAACAACCCTAAATTGGATTTTATAAAAAGGATTTGTTTTAAACTTTGGGCTTACTAATTCAACATTTTAACTTATTAATCCATAGTGGAGCCCATTCCCTAGTTAAAAAGCCTCATTTGGTAGAAAAAGCCCAAGACCCATGTACTTAACCCACCTTTAATCCCCTTAAGCTCATTTTACACAACCCTAACCCTAAACCACTTCTCTCCCTCTCCTCTCTTTCTCTCGGCCGCAACCCCTCACCCACGCCCCCACCCCTCTCAATTTTCTTCATCCATTCCAAGTATTCTAGGCTCAATCCAAGGTGGTTTCAAGTGTTTTGGTGGTGATTCAAGCTTGTTCAAGACCATTTCATCATCATACTTGGAGTTTGTAAGCATCCTCACCGTGTTCTTTCATTATTTTCGGCCAAGTATGGTACCACCATCATCCAAATGATTTTCCCATAGTTAAAGTGTTATAATACATGTTTTAATCAAAGGTTTTCATAATAGTGAGTTGTTGTTGCACATATGCATATTTTATGATTTGAAATACTTGTTTAGGTTGATATTTGCTCGTTTCTATTTATAGAAACTTTGTTGGATGCATTTTTGCAAAACTTGATGTATGATATGTTTGTTGGTTTAAATGGTACACATAATAGTAGAATAGATAGGAAATATAATTTTTTTTGGTTGAAATGTCGTTTTTCACTCGGTTATGGACCACTTACTATATAAGGAAACTTTAATTTTGCATATTTTGTGTTATGAGTTTCTCATGGATAAAAACTTGATATTATTGTTCTATAATGTATATCAAAGTAATAAAAAGAGTTATTTGGGGTTACACATATGCAATAGGGTCGTTTGGACCACTTTCCTAAAAAGGAAACTTTATTTGTTCATATTTTGTATGTGTAGGTTATAAATGTTTAAAATGGATTATATAGCTTCATTATCATATGAATAGATGACTTGTGCATTAATATGTAATTTGGAGTTGTGTTATGACGTGTTTTGGTGAACCTTGCTAAATAAGGAAACTTTATTAATTTGTGAACTTCAACTTTGCTTAGAATAGAAAGTTTGTGTGTAGAATCATGTTTATGGTATGTCACTAGTATAAATTCATGTGTAACTTGTTTAGTTGAGCCATTACACTTAAAGTACACTAAAACCCTAATTGTCAAAGAATGGAAACTTTGTTATGATAAGAGTTATGGAATTTCTATGACATGTTATGCTACTTGTTTAAAAGTGTTGAATTGATACTAATAGGTTATTAATATGATGACATGAGTTATGTGTAGGAATGGTTGGCATATATGAAATGTGCCATAAAGATGTGCAAATGTTAAATTACTTGTCACATGATGATTTCTTATGCAACTAATTGAAACAAGCATGTTATGTCACAAGGTGTTACTTATACATTACTTAGGTACAACTTGTATGTTCCTTATGTGTCACACATGTATAACTTATGTGCTACTTAGGTGTTACACATATACAACTTGTATGATGCTTATGTGTTACATGTTTACAACTTATATGTTGCTTGTGTGTTGTTTATGCATGACTTCAACATGGGTCAACATTGGTCAACCTTAGTCAACATTAGTCAACATTGGTCAACATTGGTCAACATTAGTCAACATTGGTCAACATTAGTCAACATTGGTCAACATTAGTCAAACTTGGTCAAAGTTGGTCAAACCTTGGTCAAAGTTGGTCAAACCTTGGTCAAACCTCGGTCAACTTTGGTCAAACCTTGGTCAACCCTCGGTCAACTTTGGTCAAACCTTTTTCAAAACGTCAATGTAACCTTTCAACGTTGAGTCGTTTGGATGAATGTGGTTACATAAACCATGTTTACTTTCATAGACCTTATAGCCTTATTAATTCTTAGGGCTCGGTTAGGTCGGTTACCCGGAGTTACTCGATTTCTCTTGTTGCTTTCATTTCTCATTCACCGCATTTCCAGGTGAGTTTTCACGGCCCCATTTTACTTACTTTTCCAATTGGGGGAGATACATGCTAAACCATTTTCCTACTTAGTCGTATGACAATTACTTTGATTTCGCTTTAATTTATATAAGTGGGTGCATTTCCCGCACATAAAGTCCTCTCATATTCGAACCGTTAATTATTACACAAAGCGAGGTGATTCATGAATAGTACTATTGGGTTTAACAACCCCCACCCGGGTTAGTCGCGCTAACTCTGACTGGGAGTCTAACGGGTGCATAATTGACCTAATCCATTGCGTGCTGGGCACGTAAGAGGCAAAATGCTAGTTTCTGCATTCCTTCGTTGAGCTTCGGTTTCGGTGTTGCTTATATAGTTAATGTTTATTGTCTGATCAACAATCGAATCAATAGTATACATGCGTACTGTTACACTGTTTTCATTTCTGTTTCTGTTACTTAAACCTGTGAACTCACCAACCTTGTGTTGACACTTTAAGCATGTTTATCTCAGGTCGCTAAGCATTCACGCACGGACTAGGACTGCATGTCTGGAGTCTCATATCATGTTTTCATTAGAAGCTAGGTTTATGGGAACCTAATTTGTTATGCTTCTGTATTTTGCTACATTATTATTGCTTCCGCACTTTACATTCCGCATTTTCAAACTCTGTATTACTTAATTTTTGTGTATGATGTTCAAACGGGATGTCTTTTCGAAAACCATTTAGAGGTCGTTCGAAATGACCGGGACTGATGATCCTTGACAGTCACAACCCGCGGGTAACCCGCTGTGGAATTTCAGGGTGTGACAAAACGATTTCACAATGGTTGAATATTCGGGATAAATCTCATTGGTAAGATAATACCAGTGTTTATACTCCATCTCATTGGCATAAAACGAAGACCTCATTGAAAACATTGATATTATTGTTTGAATTGGTAACACAAAATAACGTGTGCCAAAATAGTAATTTAAAACACAAGGGGAATAAAAACTTGATTTCATCAAAAAGTTTTGGAAAGGTTTCTTGTTTTATTTTTTATTTATGTCAAATTTTTGTCCCACACATTTAATTTCTACTCTTTTCTTGTTTTTTTATTCGTTTTGCATTATTTCATTTTTGTCCTTACTTGCAAATGTTTTCAGTTCTTTTTTCTTTTAACTTTGAAGATGTAATAGGAACAATTTAACAATAATGGTAATAAAGTTGACAAAATAATTTAAAAATTAAAAGAAAAAACTACTAAAATAGATAAAAATAAATTAAAGTTAGATTATTATCAACATGTTGAATATTTCTTCTTTTTTTTCATTTTTCATTTAGAATGTCAAAATCAACTGATTATTACCTTGAAGTCAATTCCTGACAACTAATGTTCTCTAGGAAATAAAACTTTTTCATTCATCTTACATTTATCTTTTTCTTAAGTTTCTTTATTACATATTTATCAAACACTAAAATTTAATTACATATTTCTCCTTCCTAAAACTTATATATTACATATTTATCCAATTCATATAAAATAATTTATTTTATTATCATTTTACTCTTAATGAACCAATTAAAGTACTATTTACATATATCCCCTTCCTAAATATTTGTGAGGGGCAATTGGGTAATTTTAAGTTAATTGGGGAAATATGTAATTAAAGTTAAGGGTTGGGATATATATAATTTAGAAGTTTAATAAGAGGAAATATGTAAAAACCATATAATAAAACCAGATAAATGCTATAATGTTACATAGTTACAATAGAAATTTTACGTCAAATTAATTTTCTTTTTACTTAAGTTTTATGTTCTCTAAAACCCAATACATGCCCATAATATATTATAATGTTACATAGTTCTAAAAATTTCAAGTCATCTCAACCGTATTAAATGTTAGGTCATGTTTTAAAGTCTTAGTAAGCTCAAATTGTATTAACGGTTTTGTTTGTTTTTATTTCAATTTTTAACTCTTCATTTTTGGTTTAAAAAGAAGAAAAGTCGTACTTAACAATCGACTTAAAAACAGTAACGAAGCTTGAAGAAAAATGCAAGTGGGGCGGGATTTTTTTTTCCTATCTCATGGGGCCGAAACTATAAAATTTTCGGCCGAATACGTATAAATTAACATTACTGAGCTAAAAATTGGGGGGTAGCGGACCCCCCCGGGCCTAACTATACTTCGCCACCATCAAAACTAGACCGTAGACTTTTGTTAGAGCATAATACCACTTTCTTCTCAAATTACCACAAACAAAAACGATTAATTAAATATATATATAAGAACACACATCGAAATTACACTACTAAATTAGTTCAGATTCCCCACATCTACTTAGTTTTTATAATCCATACAATAATCACCCACTTATTCAAATTATTCTTAATTAACTCACAATTAAAGTATTAATCCACTAACTTTTGTTTTCTTCCTCATGAAGTTGAAACCCTAGAACCATTCTTTAAGTTCTTCCCAGTCCCATAAAGGCTGATCATCACTTTCCATCGTCGAGTGTGGATGACTAACAGTCTGGTCATCCGATGAGTAATGACTCTGATCGGATAACGGTTGTGGAACCGATGGTTGCTCGTTTATCGTCACTCCCGATGGTCTTCTGTCAAATGCCCTTAAAGAGTTTGATTTCACATACACTCGGCACAAACTTAACTCTTCCATCAGCTGCATGCATGTTATTAGAAGTTGCATCAGTTTCTGTATATTATTCTAATGATTATAAGAATTGATATGTTTTGTAATACTATATATATATATATATATATATATATATATATATATTATGTTTTAAAGACTTATATGCACTATACAAAATATCTCATTTTATACTTTCTTTCTTTATCATGATCACATGCTTATGCAAGTATAAATATAAAAAAGTTACAAAAACTTATAGTGCTTGTAATTTTGTAATTTGTTGGTGATTTTAGTGTCATTAATATCATTTTGTATAATTGAATTTACTTAAGACTAAACGAGATATTAGAATATACATCAACTTGAGTTAGGACGTGTGGAGTTTATACTCAATCAAGACTATTCTAATTTCTTGAACCATGGAACCTATCTCTAAGGTTGTTAGGGGCGAAGCCCCTACCCCTAGACCATGAGGGTTCCAAGGAGGCACAACCCTGGTGGGGGTCGGGGCTGGCACTCGATGGGTCCAAAGAGCAACGCCCCTCATGGGGTAGCATGGAAAAAAATATTTTGCTTAAGAGACGCTTCATTAGAAATGCATCATATATGCACAAATGGTGAAAAGTTGCACGAAATTGATGATTATATAAAACTGGTGAAACAGTAGTAAGTTACTACTGATCATGAGTAGGAAATGAGATCATCGGTAGCAACTGACACATCAATAGTAACTGAGTACTTGAGTAGTAACTGACTAACTGAGTGCATTGGCAACAACTTTGCATCAGTAGAAACTAAGCGATCTATAGTTACAAAGTTACCATTGATGGCTCGTAGTAACTTTGTTACTACTATGGTCGTTGGTAACTAAGTTACTATTGATGGTGTTTTCGTCTAAAGTTAACTGCAATGATTACGAACGGTTATAATCGTCACCTGTCATGACTTTTCACGAAGAGTTGCTATGGTTCGTCGTGATGTTTCAACCTCTATATAAAGAATTCATTTCGCCTGTTTGCAATAACGAATTTCACACTTCGTTTCCATTAAAGAGCATCCCGTTCTTAGAATTCTTTTTCTATCTTAATCGATTATTGATTTCATACACCGACGTAATACTCTAATTTGAAAACGATCACACGATTAGAAAAGTTTCAAATACTAAGAAAATCTAAGAAACTCCTACATAATTATATAAAAATTCGCTTATAAGTGCGTATAAGTATATAACATGTCTATACATAGAATAACTAAAGTCAATTAGATACACCATATTTTCCCATTAAAAAGGTAACTCCGGAGAAATTGATTATAACAAATTGATCTCCGTATTTTTACATGTAGACATTTTATGTTTATATGTGTTTTTGAGTGTAAATCTTTTTTTTTAATTTGAAGTGCTAAAATTGATTTTTGTATTTGTATGCACTTATACATGCAACCATCTTGTAGGGTGAGAAGAATAATCGTATATTCGAATCATAACCAAAATAACAATAAAATAGAACTAAAATAACCGAACCAATTAGAAAAACCAATAGCTTGGTTGTGATTCTTTTATAACCGATTTTTATAATTTGGTTATAGTTATATGTATATAAATAATTAACCGAATTAACGAACTAACATTAAACCTACCTTTATATATTTTTACCTTTTTCTTAAAATATGTTATTTATTGTTATAGTTTTATTATATTGTTTTATAAATAACATTTTAGTTACTGCTTAATTATTCGTCTTTATAAATTAAAAGGATTACTAATTTCTTGTTGGATCGGAGATATATTTTGAAGTATTTTATCAAAAGTGCGTATATGGCATATGTTGTAGTAACTAGATGAATTATAAGTAAATGTCTTTTTTTATTAATACCAAAATCATTAATTGAAGTGGAATAATATAGCATGTTTTCTTATTTATACGATAATTTTATAAGCGATGTAATTAAATTTTAAAAAAAATCTTTCTGTAATAACAATTTTAAAATTGTGTGAACTGATTTTTAATCTTCCAAAATAGAAGTCATGGACAAACTCAATTTGAAATAAACCATTCCAGAACTTAAATAAGATCAATACAATAATGAAGATACCTTGGGTTTTTGGTTAGTATTTGAGGATGATTCTTCTTGAAAAGCCTTGTACTCATTCATCTTCCATTTGGTCTTTGTTCCTGTGGGAGCTCTACCATTGTAGAAAACCATGGTTCTTTTGACCCCGATGGCTCGATTACTCAACGAGTAAACAATACCCGGGGAGCCAGTGGCCTTCCAGTAGCCAGAACTAGTGAGGCGTGATGGACGACCTCCTCGTGCTTCTTTTTCTTGTCTAGCAATGAAAAAGAACCATTGCTCTGGGTCACCTTGACAACGCTCTCCCGCTTGCTCTGCATTCAAAATATTATACACAAGATCAACCACGAATCTGATCTTAAATCTTAAAGATCAAGCTATTATTGTGCATCTTCTTAGTTTGTAGGATAATTCATATATGATTATATACTTAAAGCTATAACTATAAATTGTGCATAGAAGTTACATGTAAACGAGATCTACTAGTTTAAGCATCTATATAATCCCCATAGGGGTTGAATGTAGTGGTAAATAGATAATAGTTAGAGTGGTGATCTCACCCAATCAAAGGTTATGGGTTCGAGTCTTAGGGGTGACATTTTAAGACCTTTTAATTTTTATGATTAAGACTAGCTACATACATTACATGCTAATCATTGATATGATACATGGTAATCAGATAGCAAGAAACTTGTGACAGAAAATCACTTTTACCATGTAAGTTTAACTATATAAAATACTAGATACCAAGAAACTTGTGACAGAAGTTCATAAATAAACACTAAAAATAAAATAATTATAATAATTAATATAATTCATTTCCCTTTTCAAAATGCCAATATATCATGATGATAGATGATAAAAAGTTAATAAGAGAATTAATGATCTCTTATATGCACTCTAACCGGAAAAAGGTAAAGGTTAGAAATACATCTAACTGCCATGGGGTGGTGGTCCAATGATAGAGGCAAAAACTCTTAAACACTTAAATACCTCAAGGTGGGTTCAAGTCCCACTAAATAAATAAATTTGCCGTTAAAAAAAGAAATACATCTAACTTAAAACACGCACAACTTTTTATACGCTTGAAGTTATAGGAACCATACCATATGGATGAAAACTTTTTATTGAGGTCGGACGCGTTGACAAAAGCCAAAAGACTGTTTGCTCAACTCCCGAACTCAAGTTCCTTCATTTGAAGCCATGATTAATTCTGACTTAAAAGTTCTTTGTCCAGTTTTTTCCGTTTTTATTTGATTCAGTTTTGTGAAAGGGATTTCTTTAATTAGTTGTTTAATATAAGTCTTGTTTTTTCAAATTTTAATTTTCAATATTTGAAGTTACCTATCAAATAAATATACATATACATATACAAATATACATATACATAAACACATAAAGGTAACATTTCTTTATTTATGGTTTATTTTGTGAAGATGTAATCTTTTGGTGATCGATGTGCCCGGTCTCCACGGTGTATATGTGTGTCTTTGTTTCCTCAAATTCAAATGAGTTAATTATATAAAATCTTTACCATGACCACCTAACATACAAGTTTACATACTCTTAGTAACATTGATTTTATACCCAAATTAAAGCGAATAAAAAGATAAATTTTGAAAACTAAAAGGGGTCAAATGAAGTACTAACGAGGGAGATCCCATGGATAGAAATCATAAACATGGAGTTGAGGTATGACACGATTGATATCTTGTAGTAATTCGTGTGTGCCTTGTATCTTGTGCTTTAAGTAGAAAGTTATCAACTCTTCTTCAGTCGGGTAGAATCTAAACCCCGGTATCACCACTTCTTCTCCTGCCATCGATCTCGATCTCGATCTAGATCTTGATTATATTGCTCGATCAAACTTAACAAACAATGGTTCGTTTTGATATCATTTGCAAATAGGTGTGGTGTGTATATATATACTATATATATATAGAGAGAGAGAGAGGAGAGAGAGATTGATTGCATGTAGGTGTGGGACTAACATCTAAGCCGAGTGAAACGAGAAAAAAACGTACACTTAAGAAATTTCCATGCATGTGCTTTGAACCATCTTGATACTTTAATTCATTTAATGACCTTCAATTCTGAAATTTAATTATGATATAGTGTAGAATATGTTGCTTCCCAAATTCAAACATTTAAATTAATCATGAGTTTACAAATTAATTAATGTTTTAATTAGCATTATTTTCATGTTTCTTGTAAAGTGAATATTATATGTAAATATTATTTTAATACGGTATAGTTCTTTTATACTTCTATAGTATATATGATTATTATAGTTCAAAGAAAAGAATTTATGCATGTAGGTTTTAAGAAACATATATAAAAGTTTACGTGTAGAACTAATCTATACTATCTAATAAATAAAAGTTTTTTCATGTCACGTGTCGCATTCATATTCATTGTCATCATTTTTTCTTCGCATATCTCTCTTATTAAATACACTCGTATCTTTTAATAATAATATGTTTTTAAACAAAATACTAATTATACTAATAAAACACATTTATTTTAAATTATCCCTTATTATAGTAAATGAAAATCAAATTACATTAAATAGTAACTAACGTATTTTTGAAACTCAATTATATATTAATTTTTACATATTTTGAATTTTGTTTTCTATCCTTAGTATATATATGTAATACTTTTTTACACATGTAAAATATATACATAAAGATTTAAGAATTTTATGTATTGATATTGTTAATCTCGTGTGTAGTACACGGTTCTAAGCTAGTTATTACTAAAAAAAGTGTGGGGGTGTAATTATTTTCGGACATTTTTATGTATGGATAATTAACTAATTAAGTTATTTTAACAAAAAATATTGAATTTTATAAGATATATTAATTTATAATCACATAAATTATTCAATATATATATATGTCAATATAAATTATGATTTTTTCTATAAAAGAATATTGAATTTTAAACTCATGACTACACATTTAAGGAATGTGTTAATTTGAAATGCCCGACCATCATGCTAGCATATCGTTTTCTTATTATGTTTACATATTGATTTCTTGCTAAGGGTGTCAAATCCTAACACGTAACCCATTTTTCTACATGGAAATCTCATTGAGACCTTGTACTCATAGTCTCTACAAAAATCATAAATAGAAAGCGTGTAAAATCAAGGTGTGATTGAGAAATTAGCCATTTTCATACTTATGAAAACTTTCATATTAAGTAAAAATTACACATAACCTAGTGGTCTAGTGTTTATCCCTATAAAAATTGTGTGAGTTTAAATCCTTACAAGTATAAGATTAGTTGATAGTTATGTGTAAAAAGTTATTTAAAAAAAGAATAAAAACTAGTATTAAATATATACATTCAAACTACATAAAATTATATATTTATTAATTTCGTTAAATACAATTTACAATATGACCATTATACTCGTAATGGTTGGACTTTTGAAAAATTAAAAAGCTCGGTTGATAAAATCACGAAGGAGATCAAATTACAAGCTTTCACATGGGTGTCGTTTAGAAGTTGCAAGTTGAAGATTGATTGGGAGAAATGGTGTTCGAACCCTAACGACGGATTCCAAGTTTAGTTATATTTTGGTTTTTTGCTTTGGTGTTTATTTTTGTGTTAGTCCCCGCTAGCTTCTTAATGATTATATATTCATTGTTATCGATAAAAAAAATCTTTCTTTCTCTTTGCACTCTAAACTTTCAAATCTTAATCAAATTTAAAAAGAAAGATATAAATGTTATAAATTCAAAAATATGTAAATTTGGTATTATGATTTGTTGTTAGTTAATATGATATTATATGAAGTTTTAAAACCTAAAACGTTTACATCTTTACATTTTTAAGTGCCCTATATAACTATACAAACCTCATACTTGTATGATTTTTCCACACATTTTTTATTCCATGAAATAGATAAATTTACAATTGTTGTGATGAACATCTTTTACACTTCAAAAATATGTAAAATTCCACTAATTATATTCATTTTTCATTATTTTTTGGTAGCAATGCCATACATTCGAACGTGTCACAAGAGTTTAAACCATAATTTATAATTTTATACCTTGAATTGACAATTTGAACAGAAAGCCAATTAAGACCAACCAGAAACCGAGCTAATTTACAAATTAGGTGTGTATTTAATATTGAGGACATAAACTCATTAAACTATCATCGTATTATTAAAATTTATATACAAATTAAATAAAAAATTTGCATATAATAATTAGCTTGATGAACTCAAAAGTCTTGTTGACTTCCTCCATGATCTCTTGAAGACGTGTGAAGAAGATGACAACAATGGAGGAGCCCATCGCTTACTTTCACCGACTCTAAAGCCACCAACATTCAAAGTCTTTTAAGTAGACCACTCAAATTAACATTTACGTTGGATACTATTGGGTCTAGTTTGTGATTATAAAAAATAATAATATTGATTAAAATGTAATAGTCTTGAACAAAGAAACTTCATGTAACATCTCATTTTCAGGAATTTTATTTAAAGATAGAGTAAATTAAAAAATTTTGTTCTTTAAAAACAGGGCAACTTTCAGGTTATGTCATTTGACTTCAATAATTATACTGGGTGTCTTTATTTTGAAACGTTTGCACACGTTTAGTCATTTTCAGTAAGTGATGTCAATAATTACACTGGGTGCCACTAATCGATGGAGATTACTTGGAAATTTGTGGTGCTCAATTGAAGCCTAAAACCCCATCACAGCCCTTTTGTTAAATCTCGTCCTCTGATTTGTTGAAATAAACGAGGATTTGTTGGTAAATTTTGAAGGGGAAGAATCTAAAAAGATCTGACCTTTAGCAGTTTCAAAAAATAGACGATAAGTTGCTATCATTGAGAAGCATATGCAAGTCACTGATACAAATTCTGATTTGTTCAGGTTGAAGCAAAAAATTAAGAAATTATTTTCGACGTTGTTGAACATCATCGTCGGTGTTGTTGAAGGTCCGAAACATTTGTGTGAGAGAGATGAGGAAGATGCGAGAGAGTAGATATAGGGTTTGATAAATTTTTATTCTTTTAAGTTTATTTATTTATTTAAAAGTTTGGAAAAAAGAGGTAAAAAGACACTAATGCCCCTCATGTGAGTGGCACATGACCTGACTTAACGAAAGTTTTGGATGAGTGTTAGTGGAAATAACTAAATGTGTGCAAAAGTTTCAAATAAGGACACTCCGTGTAATTATTTAAATCAAATGACACAACCTGTAAATTACCTCTTTTTTAAACGACACAATTTGTAAAGATATTTAAAATTCAAGAGAAGGTTTTATATACTTGGAACATTTCTTGTAAACATAATTATTAATAAGAAGCCAATGGTTAAAACAATTTATGTGTTCGTTAAGGGTCTAATGTTGAATGATAAGTTTACCAAATACCACACTTAGAAACTTGGAAGGCCTTTTTTACTATTTGGTCAAATTACTAAACCTTAAAAACCGTTGCCGGCGGCGACCAATGACATTGTGCCACACAAATTACCTTTTAGTGGTTTAAGGATACCACTATCTCTTCCACGGCCTGTGTTCTCATTGCTGCCATTTTTTTTTTAATTCACTTTTTTAATTTGTTTTTTTAATATTTCTTTGTTACCATTTTTTTTTAATTCACTTTTTAATTTATTTTTTAATATTTCTTTGTTACAAACTTATTTAATAAATTTTTTGTCACGATGTAGCTTTTTAACGGGTTTCGTTTTTTATAAATTTTATCGGTGTTAAAAACTCGTTTCGGTCTTGGTTTTTTTAACGTTAACGATTTTTTTCGATGCTTCAATGTTAACTTATTAAATGGTTTCATTTTTTGTTTAAAGTTTTGAATTTATCAACGTAAATTCACGAATTTACACGCCGTTGTGTTTACTTTAGTATAATTTCTTTTATGAATTTCGCAAATGTCGATATAACATGAATTTAATTAAAAACTGAGTCTTGTTTACGCCGCAACGCGCAATAACTGAGTCTTGTTTACGTCATAATGTGCGAGGAAAGTTGTAACACGTGCAGAATCGACATACTTATTTGTTAACGTTTCGACGTAAATTTTTTTTATGGTTCCACGCCGCCGTCGTCGCAACGCGCGTGTCTTAATACTAGGTGTGCTCAAAATAGAAAAGATTGTGTGTATGTGTTTGTGCTTGGATGGGAGAAATGACGGGAGACAATAGAATCAAGAGAAAAGCTTAAAGCTCAACAAATTGAAGTGGGAAATCAAAGACTATACCACATTCCTTGATAAAAAAGGAGCTTATTTATGTGATTTTTCATCTTATGAACCATAGGTTTGGGTGTTCTTGAAGATGGATGGATTCATAAGAAAAGTTCAGAGATTTTAGTTTATTGTGGGTTGTTAATGTCTAGTTTATCGTCTAATTTTCGTCTTGAGCTCATGATATGCTATAGAGTCATTAAATATATAAATATATATATATATGAATTATAGATTAGAGTAAATTACACAATTTGTCCTTTAGTTATATATGAAATTGTACTCTATGTCCTTTGACTTCAATAATTATAGAGATTGTCCTTTTTTTGAAAATTTTACACACATTTCGTCATTTCCACTAACTGGTATTAACTTTTTCTGTTAAATACTGACATGTGCTTTGCACATAAGGGTATAATGGTCTTTTTACCCATTAAAGGACTATTTATGTAATTTCCCACTTCATCTTCTTCATAAAATCCTAATCCACCCACCCACCCACCCTAACACCATTATTCTTGCTAATGATACGTCTTCCACCACTACAACACCTAATTAAAAAAATTAGGACCATGAGACTAAAATATGCAAGGGCGTTAACCAAGTTGGCTACATAACCCTTTTGGTTAAAGTATACAACTGGTTCTATTTAACAGACTGATCGAGTTTCTTCTTCCCCAATTAACCCTAGAATTTGTCCCCCAACTTTGTTTCAAAAATTCATCCTCGACAATAACCATTAGCGCTTGAGACCTTAGGGCTTTCATTAGGGATGTGAAAACAAGCATAAAGGTAGTTTATTTACCTAGATTCGGTGCTTAAATATCATCGGCGACTTGGTCGAAGTTCAACGGCGTCGACGGATCGAATTGGTAATAGGAGGGACGATTTCGGTGAAGAATTAGAGTGGTAAGCGAGGTGTGTTCGAAAACAAGCAGATTCGTTTGGATTTATAGGGTTTTCAACGCGTTTCAAAATTTTAGTAACCCTGTGATTTGGTGTCAGCGATTGATGCTCTTAATTGATGGAAATTGACAGCTTTAACGCGTTATTGGAATCATCAGCAAGAACAATGGGGTTAGGGGTGGGTGGGTTAGAGTTTTATGAATAAGATGAAGTGGGAAATTACATAAATAGTACTTTAGTGGGTAAAAAAGACAATTATGCGCTAATGTGCAAGACACATATTAATATTTAACAGAAAACGTTAACACCAGTTAGTGAAAAGGACGATATGTATGTAGAGTTTAAAAAAAAGGACTATCTGTGTAATTATTGAAGTTAAAGAATATAGAATATAATTTTATATATAACTAAAGGACACTTTGTGTAATTTACTCTATATATTATTTAATAGTAGTTTTGGTTCTAAGAAAGTAGAACATGTTATATATATATATATATATATATATATATATATATATATTTGGTTTGTGTTTGTAATTCGAATTTCTGCCCGTGGTTTAATGTTTTAATTCATTGATAAAGCCCAATAAAATATTTTTCAAGAAACCAATAAAGATAGAATATTTTTTTAAGTTTTGAAGTATGTAGTACATAGGAGAAGGTTTAAATAATAAGTGTTTTTTCGCTAAAAAACCTAAGAAATGACAAAAACATTAAGAAACGATATCAAACGAACTCCGATTGAGCTCATTTCAGCGGCTTTGGATCTGTGTCGTCGAACTCTACAATCTTAGTTTTTAGGGTTTAGATTTTAGGGGTGAATTTTATAGTTTTAGCCTTAGGGTTTAGCTTTTAGGGTTTAGATTTTAGGGTTTATATTCTTTTTGGGGGGTGGGGGTGGGGGGTGGGGGGTTTAGGTTTTTGGAGGTGAGTTTAGGTTTTTGGGAGGGTGGGGTGGGGTTTTTAGGTTTTTGGGGGTGGGGGTGGGGGTTTTAGGCTTTTCGGGGTGGGTTTAGGTTTTTAGGGGTGCGGGTGGAGGGGTGTTTAGGTTTTTGGGGGCATGTTATGGTTTGATGAGACGGTTCCAACGCCGCTGAAATAAGCTCAATCGGAGTTCGTTTGACCCATTTCTTAGCGTTTTTTAACGAAAAACCACTTTTTAGTGAAACATTCCCCGTAGTACATATGCATTTAAGCTTTTTTTTAATCACTGGAGTATGATCCTTGATAACAAAAATGAAATTGAATTTTTTTTCTTTTTGTCTGAATATCGGAATGTTAATGTTAAGAGATTCTGTATTTGTGTTCCAATTTTCATATTTCTTGATCTGTTACCTTTATGTTTTACTTGCATCAATGAATGAATATATTTGTGTTAAAAGGAAAAGAAAATAATGTATTTAGTTTAGTAAATTTCAAATTTAGTGTTACGCATATATTCCAAAATTATGATATAAAATATGATTGGATACAATGTTTAGTCTTTGCAAATTTGCTTGGGTTTGCTTGGATATGATACCTGAAGTGTTGTACTCCCTAAATCTATTATCAATTTACAGAATGTCATAAGATTTAAGATTGATAAGGTTTACATGACTCGGATATTTAGCTACTTCTCATTTATATTATATCAAGAGAAGATTATTTATAAGGAAAAATAAGATAAAATAATTTCAATTTGTCACGCATCAAATATGCTACTGGAGTAACAATATTATTAAAAGAAATATGAAAGCAGTGAAATGATTTCATATCCGTGTGTCCGAGAAAATAATAAAAATCATGACACCATTTGGTTCTAATCCATAGCCTGAAGCAAATGTGATTATATAACTAATGTTGTAAATGTCGTGATCATGGACATAATTGATAAAATTATTATGATGGCCATGTAAATGATGAGATTGACCACTAGAAGTGTCAAATTAAATGAGTGATTATATGAGAATAAAATGTGTAAAGGATAAAAATGATATAACATGATAGATTGAAATGATAATGCACTATTCTCTCGTATTGTCTATCATGTATTAAACAAACACGAGTACAACTAAAACATATATAATCATAAACAAGTTTATGGATCATGATTATTAAATTAATTAGCATGACCTTTTAGACCGCACGAGTCAACGATGATACGAAATGTATTGAAGAACCAGAGAATTCTTCATAGTAACTAAACATGCAAGGTTTTCTCTTAGGGAAGTTATTTATTTATCAACTAAAGTAGGATATTAATCTCTAAAGATTCTTAAAGTTATAAAGGATATATATATATATATATATATATATATATATATATATATATATATATATATATATATATGTATGTGTAGGAAAATGATCAAATGTAAACTAACTTTATATATATCCCAGCATGATACGGTTTAGTGTTTTAAATCGATGCATTGTCCAAATGGTTATCAAATTCGCAACTTGAAGTTTACATGATATGTGTATGTGGCTTAGCTAATGAGATAGCAAACAAATTATTCTAGAATATCATACTTATTTTTAGTAATAACGATGAATTGAATTCCCAAGTTACTAATGATTTTTGGAATAAGTGTTAAAACTTTCTATAACTTATGTTCATACACTAAGTGCTTTTGTTGAAAATGATCACCTCACACCTCCGGTTGATTGCAAAGCCAATAATCTCGTGAGCAAAAGTTCGAGTTTGTATAAAAGCATGGTATTAGTTGGTATGCATTAATGTATGATGGAATGAAATGAGTTATTACGCTGGGATGAAAAAAAGCATGTTTGTTAATCACATAGGGATGTAATAGACCATTACATAAGGGTGGAAGGGGTGGACTAGGGATCGGGTTGGGACGGCTTCATGGCAACACCGCCCCATCAGTCACGGGTTATGACTCGGGTTCACTTGACGGGTTCACGAAGCCGTTTCTTGTGTGTTGTTGTGACCGTTAGATTGTAGCCGTTGGACTCCAACTATAACCGTTAGGCTATTTTATATAAAAAAAAACCCTATAAATACAAACCTTAAATACATAATTTATACTAAACAAATATTCTCTTACTCCTAATTTTCTACTCTACCGATTTTATTTTTATACTCTACTTATTAATCCAAGAAAAATCGTCCTACAACGTAAACTTGACATGGCCGCAAATGTTGTTTCCATCGAGATCTTTTCATGAAAGTACCACTTACTAGTTACTACAATTGTGAGATAATATGTTAACGGTTGTTGGTCACTTGGTCCGTTGGCGTTGGATAACAACATTTTCAGAATATGTAATACAATGAATAGAAAGATTAGTTGTATAACTACTATAAAAATTGGTTTATTGTATACAACAAACTCATAATATTCTATAAACTTTTATTTGTGTTGTATATATACATAGGGGACGGTTTCACTAAAAATTGGTTTTTCGCTAAAAAATACTAAGAAGTAGATCAAACGAACTCCGGTTTCACTAAAAATTGGTTTATTGAAATTAGCTCAATCGGAGTTCGTTTGATATCATTTTTTAAGGTTTTTATCTTCTTAGATTTATTAGCGAAAAACTATTTTTTATTTGATACCCCCTATATACATATATATAATATTGCATTATAATATTATTGAAATTAGTTTGTGGTATGGAATTTATTTTATGATATAGAAATCACCTCTCATTTTAATATTTATGATTCTTTTTTTAACATTTTCTACGTAATATATATATATATATATTGTAAAACGGATATATAATAAAGAGTGTAAGATAGCCCTTTTTTTCTTCTAATTCATTAAAAATAAAAAATAAAGAAAAGAAAAGACTTTTGGTGAAGAAAAGAAAAGACTTTGAAATGCATGGGATGATTTTGTTCCCTCATCGGATGCTTGTAATCTCATCTTTTGCAAAATCACCTTTTTACGCTTGATGAGGTGTGAAGGGTCTATTGTCCTAATTATAAAGCCAATAGTTCTGTCATCATTTAATTTTCATATAAAACTAGAGGGTTTTCATCCGCGTGTCGCGTTGGAAATTCAGTCACGATCTTAAATATCAAAACACGTGTATCAAAACCCTAAGAAATCAATAAACCAAAAAAAAGATTAAAACTCAAGAACGGATAATTGAAAAAAAGTAAATAAATCAGAAAAAAGGGGGAAAAAGCAAAAAGAAAATTGAGGGGGGGATTCGAACCGGGTCACCAAGGGGGAGGGGAAGCGTGCTATCATCCCAACCAAAGCTATGTTTGGTTCAAGTGTGCAGCAAACTGTATATATGCTAGAAAAAAAATTCAGAATTTCAAAAAAAAACACGCCAATCACCAAATGTCATGTGGCACGATAGTCCAATAGGTTTAGAGTATTGTTCTTACTAGTTTTATTTTCATATAGATATATAATTTTAACTTTATCTCTACTTAATATATTGTTCAATATTTTTATATGTAAATAACAAAAATTAAATTTAGCAAAACTTTATCAAAACGTGAATTAAAATTAAATGTTATGACGTGCTTATTTTTATCTATTTTTCAATATATATGTTTTTCAAAACTATCCCGGTTCACAACAACGTAGTGTTTTTTTAAATTCGGAAAATACCGTTACGACGTACTTATTTTTATCTACAATTCGATAATCAACATTCCAACGTGAATTTTCAAGGTTTCAATCTTTTAGTATAAAGTTTCGACTATAATCAACGTTATCACCACACCGCGCGGGTTTACATTACAGTTTCATTTTTTTGTAAAACGTTTCGAATATCATCAACGTCCCCGCCGCAACGCGCGAGTTTACATGTTCTAGTTATTTTCTATTATTAGATCTATGTATATAAGAGTAAGATTACAAAATATCCAAACAATGTTGTGTATTGATAAAATGTATGATTATAAATCACCTCACGCTAAACACCCGAAACCGAGACTATAATAATAAATAAGGAAGGATTTATGTTGCCGGGTTGAAAAGGAAAGGCTCCTCCCCCACCCTTAACCTGTCATTGCCTGTCTGGTAACGACAACACTGCTTCTTCATCAAATCTTGATAGTAATATTGGTTGTCAAACTGCTGGGCAGTCGGCTTACCTCTCATCGATGTGTCGGTCTATGGCACGTGAACGTTCTAGGATCCGTGTTGTTTCTACTTCAGATGCAAAGGCACAGTCATTTACTTGACCAAACGGAACACTTCCTTCACCTTGATACATGGATTTAGGAGATTGCACAAACGCTTGTGAATTCTCATCCTTTTGTTGTGGATCTGTTTCTTATATTGAAGTCTTTAATATTGTCATTCTGTTCATGCTGATGTTTATGTTCCCTTTTTAGACAAGTCTACCGTCGCAACGCCCGGCTGGAATAAACCTAGTTACTAAAAATTAACAATGACATGAATAGTAACTATACCATTCATATCTTATCACGTGTTTTGATTTTTAAATAAAAAAAATGAAATCGACATAAATTTCCAATTATGTGTTTACCTTAATGGTTAGGCTTCCAAAGTGGGCCATTGAGTGGTGTTCTTGCATGGCCGAGAAGAGCTATGTATGGGTTGTCTCGATAAGAAAAATAATTGCCATTTTTTAATAAATCAAATCTTAGAATCTCACTAAACAGATTATTTTCTTAATAAATAAAATTTCATAATATATTAATTGAACATTTTTGTGGGCGATAGTGTAACTACAAAATTTAGATATTAAATTTTCAATAAAAACGTACTATTTATGTGTTATGATTATCATTGAAATATTATTAATTATATACCTTAAATATATTTAATTTAATTTAAGTAAAAGTATTATAGAACCACAATTAAATAAAAAATAGAGAACTATCATAACCGCGTAAATATTGTTATCTTTTTTTTTTACCATGAACATAATTCGGTTGTTAAAACGCTTACTTAATTATCTTTCTAACTCCCATATATCTACAAATCATTACGTACAAGTGTATTATACAGCTATCGGATTCTCTACTTAATATTAATTCTATATTGAACACACCACTACATATGAATACATATATTTATATATACATTTAGTTATTTTTTTTCCATTTCTCATATTCGGACGACCAAAAAATTAAATCGACTGCTACATTCCAATGAGCTTCGACACATGTTTTCATAATAATGTATATAGTTATCATAAATGTAACATGCTGCCATTTCTTTGGCACGTTAGAGCTTTTTATACGAAGTTGTACCTTTTGATTTTTTATTTTTTTTTGAAAGGCGAACATTGAATGTTGTGAAAGGTATAGAGAACTATACCTTTTGCGTAATTAAAACTAATACTGTCATAAATAATTTTTTTCTAGTAAATATAAAGTTTTCCGCTGAGAACAATTAAATTGTAACATTGAATCATGCCAAACATTTCCATATATTTTCTGGGAAAATGACAAGAATTATGAAGAACCCCACAAGTCAAGATGATACATGGAAGCGCGTCTTACTTCCATTGACCAGGAAAACAATAGGAAGACCTGGTACAAAGTGAAGACAATATGAAATTTACCACTAATGTTAAAAATTAATAATAATAATAATAACAATAACCAACAACACACCTACGCGCTCTGGTGAGGCGCACGTAGCGACGACTCGATTCTGAACAACATAGATATAAATAAGCACGTTTGCAACGGTACATTTGGAACTTAAAAATACATAATATTTTAAAAGTTATAGCCAAAACTAATTGTAAAGATTTAAATTATTAAGATTTTTTTTAATAATAAAAAATTAAGTATCTACTAGGAGCATTATTAGTAATATTATAGATAACCTTTTATTTATAGCATCATAATTAAAGTCACTTTAATATTCAAACATTTTAACTTCCATAAATAAATCTATAGTGTATTATTCTCTATAACTCTACATACTTTATACACTAAATTGTATTTAAATAAGGCTTGTAGCCTAGTTGTATCTTGACAAGTAGTAAATGTGTTCCTCATCAAATAGTTTAGAGTTCTAGTCACATGATGAACATTAATGTATATTTAGGAGTAGATTAGAGAGTGTATAAGTTAGCCGTTCTAAAAAAGTGTGCATATAGGTGATGAGCGTGAAACCAATTAAAGTTTACTCATAGATCTCGTGGGTAAAAACAAAACCCTCCATGTATGTGTTCACCAACAATGACACGTTTATTGTCATTGAAAATGTGTCACATTTGTCTTTAACAACCCATTACGGGTGCTATTTTGCATCTAACTTGTGACAATACGTCAAAGTTGTTTTGCAACCAATGCTTTGAAAGTTAGAATATTCACTTTCATCCTAAAAAAATATTAATAATTTATTTATAGAAAATATTCTAATTTGTTAAACACTAAAAAATAATATATTAAAACACAAAAAAAAAATCTGTATGTTTAAATAAAGAAGTTTTATATACAACCTAAAGACGCTTTGTTTTAAGTACAACCCAAGTTAATGTATGAATTGAGGGATTAATAACTTTGTTTTAAGTACAACATAAACCTTAATCCCAAGAGAACGTATGAATTGATTTAATTCATAAAAAAAAGAACCAACAAGCAGAGATTAAAGTATAAGAAACAATGTTGATACTAAGAACTAAATTACAGAAACACACATATCTTAGTTGCTAACGAAGACCCACTCTAATTACAACTGAAAATCCTCTCATGAGTTCTTACACAAAGAGTATCCAAGATATACTACCTTAAATCACTCAAAATATTCTAATTTGGTGGAGATGGGCTTTTGTAGACGACCCATGTCTAGGGGTAACTAACTCATTTGATTCTTAATAATTTGCTTCTGGAATTAATGATTTGCAAAAGATCTTGGGAACGCGGATACTTACAGCAAAATATTCAGATCTTGAGCACAACAGCATGAGCCATTCTGATTCGAGTACCTAAGTATTCAGTATAAGCAGATTTACATTATATGTCCAACTCTCAAAATATGAGCCAGACACTTAGGAAAGGGGGTCTCAGGTAGAGATGGGCAAAAAAACCGGTTTGAAATTTCAAACCGGGCATAACCCGAAAACCGGTTCAAACCCGAGTGAAACCGCCCAGCTGTTTTCTAGTAGAGCTGCTTTGAGAATTGATGTAGCTCTTCCTGCATTGCTCAAACGAAGTTTCCGTTGTAGAAATTCGACCAACAACGAGAAATCCGGCAATTTGGTGCAATTACGATCTATGTTTGATGTCAAACGGGAAGGAACGTGCTCGGTGCAAGATGTGTGGTGCGTTTTTTGGGAAAGATTCAAACTCTAGTTTGAAAACGCATATGGAAAAATCTTGCCCGTCCTTGAAAAGAATTCCAAGTGAAGGTCAAGCCTCGATGACAAGCGAAGGAGGAATTTGGAACTTTGATCCAAATATTGTTCGAGATCGAATGGCGAAGTTAGTGATCCAAGAAGGATTGCCGTTCAACCACTTTGACAATCCGCACTTGACAAGGATGATTCAAGATACACTCCAACCACGTTATCATCAAGTAAGTCGCACCACCCTTAGACGAGATTGTATAAAAATGTGGAAAAAAGCAAAAAAAGAATTAATTTTGGGTTTTGAAAATTTGGAAACCGGTGTAAACTTAACCACCGATGTTCCGATTCGTACCTTTGCGTTACCGCGCATTGGGTTGATCCCAAAACATGGCAAATGATGAAGCGTACAATCGCGTTTGACTTGTTTGAATATCCACACACCGGCGAAAATTTATTTTATATATTAGATGGTGTTATAACCGAATTTAAATTACAAAATAAACTTTTTTCAATGTCTTTTGATAATGCATCTAATAATACAAATGTGGTTCAAAAACTAAAAATGAAATATAAACCGATTTGCAACGGCGCTTTTTTCCATAGTCGATGTATTGCACACATCATTAACTTGGCGGTGCAAGCCGGGCTTGCAATTGAAGACGTTTCAAACTTAACAAATGCTTTTAGAGTAATGCTTAAAGATATTTTTAGTAGCAAAAAAAGATACCATGATTATATTAGATTTTGTCGTGAAAAGAATAATTTTTGCTTAGGTCCGAATTGGGAAGTCGAGACAAGATGGAAATCGAATCATAATATGTTTCAAAGCGCTTTACGAAAAAGACAAACTTTAGAAATGTTTCATGAAATGCTTTCCTCAAAACCTCGTCGTATAATTCTAAAGTTTCCGTCTACGAGTTGGGACATTTTAAAATACGTAACCGAATTGCTTGAAGTTTTCAAATCCGCCACCACTTTTTTTATCCGGTGTTTATTATCCCACAAGTCCATTAACTTTTAAACAAATATTTTTAATGGCTACCAAGTTGTCAGATCTTGAAAATAAAAACACTCTTTTTACAAAAATGATAGAACCGATGAAAGAAAAATTAATAAAATATTTTAAAGAAATGTCTCTCGTTATAACTTGTGCCTCCGCGTTAAACCCTACCATAAATGTTTTCGGGGTTGAAACGTTGATTGATAAAATTACTTACGTTTTAGATTTGGATGTTGAAGACATCCATTTTGCACAAAACACAAAAACATATTTTAACAAATGTTTACAAGATTTATTTGATGTTTATTTACACAAATATGGTACAACTCCGACTCCGCATAATACAATGGGTATATCATAAAGTTGTAGCTCGAGTGATGTTAACTTGAATATATATAACGAAATGTTAAATGAATTTAGTAAACGGGCTCGAGGTAGCACCCGAGTAGCGAACTCGAAAGGTATGGCACAAACTTTTTATCGTTTATGCATCCTTCCGTTTTTGAGGATTTTGATATTTTGGCTTGGCGGAAAAAAAATGCTTTGTTTCCGATTCTTTCCTCCATGGCCCGTGATGTACTAACCGTCTAAGCTTCCACGGTAGCTTCGGAATTTGCGTTTTCTTTTAGTGACAGGGCCTTATCGATACGAAGAACTAGACTCACCCCTGTGGCGATGGAAATGTGCATTTGCTTGAATGACCATTTGGATGCGATGGATAGGATACAAGACCAAACTTCTCTCGAAGACGAAATTCAAGCCGAAGAAACCATACACAACAACGAGGTTGATCTTGGAATATCCGAACCAGCCACCGATTAAGAACTAGCCGAAGATGCAAGGCTACGAAGCTCCGGTTCCGAAGATAACGTACAAGAATAGTCCAAAAAATAAAAATATATATTGTCATTTGTAATGTTTTCCAATTTTATAATTTTATCTTGTAATGTTTTTTAATTTTCCGAACTTTCCAAATATTAATAAACGTTGAACTTTATGTTTTATATTTGTTATATATATTTTTTTATTTTTTATTAATATATTGAATTTATTTGATTTTTAATTAAAAAAACCGGTTTGGACCCTACCCTAACCAGTTTGATAGGGTTGGGTTTTTATGTGTTTAGAACCGGTTTGAACCGAACCGGTTTAGGGCTAAACCGGGTTTGACCATTTGTTAACCAAACCGGTTCGGTTCAGGTTGAAAAAACCGTTTTGTGCACCTCTAGTCTCAGGTACTATATGTTAAGTTTGAAAATTCAGTTTCTTTTTGTCAAAGCTAAATATGAGATTTGATACAAACTTACACGTTGAACAACCAATGTTCAATGTTTAGTTGGTAGCTGCTACTCTCGAGCCAGATGTTCTGGTCTTAAAGCTAGATAAACATATCGTCAACTTTCATTCACCAAGTCTACTTATTATATAAGCTTTTACATGCAAGATTTTTTATTTCTTATTTCTACAATATAAATCATCATCAAATCTAAATATGTTAAAACTAAGGAACTTAACACTACCATCCAGAAGCACATGAAATGCATCATCACCCAAATTGTATGCAAAAGAAACTTAAATTCAAAAGCTTTCACAAAGGATTAATATTGCTTTTAAGCATATAGAGATCTTGCAAGAAGATTCCCCTGTTTGACGAAAAAAAATATGAAATCAAACTGAATCAAAGATGCTTCCAGAATATTAAATCCTTCCATGAAGTAAATATTGATGAAAATCTATCAACAGAAACTGGGCTTCCAGATTCAAGATGATCATAACTTCATAAACAGAGAACTTAAAAATAAATCTAGGGTATTTATAAACATATGATCTTTGTAACAATCATCACACTTTCTACGTAACAAATGTGTTTGTGATATTTACCGTGAGGTATTCCTTTTGAGTCTAGCACCTCTCATGTCCACGACCTATGTGAGATTCACCCAGCGTGCATGTAGGGATGGAATGTCCATTAACCGAAACCCGATTTTAAACTCACTTGAAAAATAGACCTTAACTATAACATGTTCTACTACAATTAGGCTATCAGGCTATGTGTAGTGGAATAACTAAAAAGTGAAAAACGCCCCACCACGTCACCAGGAAGGTGATCATTAAACATAATCACTAAGGTGTGTAATGGTTTCACAATCCATATATACATATACATAACACACACCAAAGGGCCAACTTGTCACTGGACGTGAACCCACTACATATATACATATACATAACACACACCAAAGGGCCGATTTGTCACCGGACGTGAACCCACTACACATGGGCTTATAACAATTCTATAGTTTCATGTTTCTAACAAATTCAACATATTATTTATTATATCTTTTAGATTATATAACATATATCACATTTCCCAAATTTTTTATACACATTAAAACCAGCATAAAATATATTACACTAGATGAGCATGAGCCTAACAGGTCTTACTATTACTATCTTGAATCAAAACAGAATCAACAATAAAAAGTAAAAAGTCATTGACTGCAAAAGCATGGATAAAAAAGTCAACTTCTCAGTCAAAGCCAAAATTCAATCGAGAAAACCTGTTTTCCGCCACACGGCATTGCGAACTAATCGGAGATCCCTCCCTTTCAGCGTCCTTCCGGCGCCTTCCAGGACGGAAAACGTCGTCTGCGGCGAAGAGCCTCTCGCCACAATCTCATGCGGAGGAAGCATCTCTTCTTCATCATCATCCTCTCCGATCTCAAAATCCGTCAGTTCACCGCCGGTCCTCACCTTCCTCGCAAACATCGGAACGTTCACCGGAGCCGATTGCTGAAATTTCAGCGGCATAGACTGAGATAAATCTCTCTCCGGCTTATTCGGCCTAGGAATCGACGGAACTAACCGCGCGGATGACGAATTAGGCGTCGTCGGAGAACCGATCCTAGGGTTTCTTCGGTTCAAGACCGGGCGGTTAGGTATCCGGCCGTTATCTTCTTGCAATGCGGCCAGAATGCCGAACTTATCGCTACTAGAGTTCCAGTTGTTTCCTTTGACTGGATCTCCCGATTGACGCTTCTTCTCCGCGAAGTCGCCGGTCCAGAACACGTCGTCTTCACTGAAATCATCGCCGGCGACAGACGAGTCACCAGATATGACGCCGGACGAAGAAGGCGGAGAGAAAACACCGAGAAAGCGGTCGGAAGATGGTGACCGCCGGTGACGGTACCTAGCAACGCCGTTGGGCTCCATCAGATGTTGGTATAGACTAGGAATGCACTTTTGGCTAGAGATTATATTGTTGCAGAAAAGTGATTATCCGGTACAGCGAGTGCATCGCTAATCGTAGGATACATATTAATCGACGGTTTAGATTGGCTTTTGGTGGGACCACTGTGACGTGTGTCTTCGGTGTTGTGATTATCTCCAGGATTTTGAGTAGTTACAAGAATGACGTGACGTGTGGACGCTAGTGACTGATAATGCGATCATACGTGAAAAATCCCCGATTTTCGCCAATTTTGACTTTGATGACATGGATTTGGATTATCTTATAAAATCGTTTTCATAATATTGATTATTTTAGCATTTTGTGTTTTTGTTTTTGAAAACTAAAAATAACGCTTTAAAATATTGATACTAATTATGGAGTGTTTTTTTTTTCTAAAAAAAAGTAGGTGAAAGAAAATATTTATCAGCTAGAAACTTATTTATTAAAATAATTGTTTATTTTTTTATTGTTAACTAGTCTACTATCTTTTTTCTAAATATACTTTATAAAATCGTTTGTTTTCTTCAATGTTTTTTTTGTAACGAACCAACTTTCAAAGATTTGTATATAGTATGTCAAAACATATTATAGGGTGTAAATAAAATCAAATGAAAGTGGAGGGTTTGATTGTGTAAATGAGCATTCTTAAATTTTGAGGTAAAAAGGGGGCTTTTGAAAGTACATGGACTATTATTGTAAATTAGCCAAAGCTGATTTTTGTTTCAAGGGAAGGTCACGCATACACACACTTTGGTATGTGTCTGCGATTTTGAGAAAAGAAAGGAGAGGGGGAGAGGGCCAAATTGAATAAATTAATCCTTGCATGCTTGAATATGATGGATTTAGGGATGTTTGGGATTGCTTATTTTAAGTTTTTTATTGATTTTTATAAAAATTTATAAGGAGTTTTAAAAAGTAAATTCTCTCTTACTTCTTAAAAACTCTTTTTTCCTACTTTAAAAAGTTAAAAAGAGTAGCAAAAGTCATCTTCCCCAAACACTTTTTAACTTATAAAAGTTAATAAGTTAATAAATAGTTTCAATAAGTAATCCCAAACACCCTCTTAGAGTAATCATCTCCTTCAAAACTTCAAATAAGTATTTTTTTTCTTCCTCTTGAACCTCCATCAATGGAGTTCTTGGTGAGTTTTGATAGAAAACCCAAATTATGTCAATTGGTGGGGTGATTCAGATTAAATATTGTTTAGAAGCTTTAAACTAGCATTGTTGATGTTGGAGAAACAAGAATTATTTGGTTTTAACACCTACTCCGATGATGTAAAATTTAGGGGTCTTAAGGTGAAATTTAAGGGTTTTCAAATTGATGAAGTTAAATGGTAAATTATGGGTTAGTAAGTGTCTATGGTGTTAATAGACACATAATTTAGTAAGAAACCTCAATCAATTTGGTGGTTTATGAAATTGGAGTTTTTTGTGAAACTTGGGTGTGTTCTTAACGGTTCAATGAGTTGATTTCACTAACCTTTGATGTTTGATGATGATTTTGAGAGGATTGAGGTTTCGTTTAAGTTGAATAAACCATTTTGGTCTTAGGTGATGTTTGGATAAATCCTTAACAAGTCAAATAAGTGATTTTATTGATCTTTAATCAATAATGGTGATTATGGGAGGTTAAGGTTTGGATTAAGTTATATGGACCATTTTTTGTCATAGATGATGAACTTTGGTTCATATTATGTGTGTTTGACCCAATTAGTGTTTTTGGGATTTTTAGATTACTAAATAATAGGTATAATTGTTTAGGTAATCGAAGTGCTAAAGTTGAAGATCAACCAGGTTCGTCTAGCATTAAAGGTAAGTGATTTTACACTTACTTAGTAATTGACATTGGTTAGTTTATATGTGTTATTATTGTATGACTAAATGCCTTGATGACTTTGAGTTGATGCTCTACACATGATTAGGTGTTAATTATGTGTTAATTGGTGTATTTGACGAAATTATATTTTGGTGTGTGTTTACAAACAAAATGGTGAATGTGCAGTCATAGTCCTCATGGGTGTTTTGTGAACGTGTTCTTCATGGGTGATTATGTGGAAAAATGTCCCTCATTGGTGTTTTAAGGGCATAATCTTCATGGGTGTATTTTAAGGCTTGATCCCATGGGTGATTATGTGAAGACATGTCTAAGATTCTTGGGTACCTTTGGATTAAAAACATGGCTAAAATGAGTTCATTGGAGTGGAAAGATAGGTGCTCTTTTAAGATTTAAGTTGTAGTCAATTTAGTTGTTACTGTATTGGTTGTGCTATGGCCGGTTCTTAATCTGTGCCTGCATGTGGTTTGTTTTCCTTGTTGTATCATGCTAGCCTCTGGCTTGCTTTTTGTTATGAAAGTTTGTTGTTAAAAAAAAGTAAAAAAATAGAAAGAGCACTAATGAGTTAAATGAAGAAAAAATAAAATAACAAAATAAGGGTACTAGGAGCACAACCCTAATGACTCTAACCAATTAGTGATAGTCAACTCATTTTTACTCAAAGCTAACTCAAAGTACCTAAGGGTGAAGGGGGCCATTAACTCATTTACTCACCAAAACTGCCCAATAGTATTCTACCACCTCAAAACTACTCATTTACTTATATTTTATTGGAAACACCCTACTCATTTACTTGCCAACTTTTTTTTAAAAAATAAACATTTAAATAAAAAAAAGTTAATTTCATTAAATTAAAATTAACATAATACAATTAAAAATAAAAAACCTACAAATAAAAAATAAAAAAACTAGAAAATTAACAAAATAAATAAAAGCTAGATAATAAAAATTATGAATATAAGCTTTGACCACGATAAGTTCTTCTTCTTCCGTCCACTTCTTTGGTGGTAACCGGTTTTTGTGTTGTCTTTTCGGCTTGGCGCCAACATCTTCGACTTCAACTTCTTGCTCATCAACATCCTCATCTTCCGTTTCTTCATCAACATCCTCATCTTCTCTTTCGTCTTCGGATTCCGAACGGATGATGTCGTTTGGATCACGATACGGTTGATTTTGGTATTGGTAGGAAAACTAAGATAAAAAATTTGGATCCATATCAAGCGAAAATTGAGATAAATAATTTGGATCCATATATTGAGATAGTATATTTGGATCGGTTGAACTTTGGGGGTAGTAGTTTGAAAATTGAGGTTGCGGGAAATAGCTTGGAATTGGTTGAGAAGGTGTTTGTGGTTGTTGAGGAGGTGGTTGGGTTCGTCGGGGAGCAGCTTGGGTTCGTTCGGGTTACGGTTGAGACTGAACTTTCGGCCTAAATTTTCTAGGCTATTTTGATTTTTTTGATGACTTCTTACATTTTTTTGTAGAGTGTAAATATATTGATAGATGAAAGATATATAGTTGATATGAAAAATATGTGTGTGGAATGTGGGTATATATAGATAAAAAATTAGTATTTTTTTTAAAGCACCCAATCCACCCCCCCACCCCCACCAACGACATTATGCAACAGATGCCCCCGAGTTAATTTACTCGTTCCAACTACTCGGCCCTTCCTACTCGGCTATACCCGATCTATTGGGGGCGGTGTACCCCATTTTACCCGGTAGTCTCTTTCATACTCGGTCTCACCCGAGTTGTCCACCCCCATCACTCTAAGTGGTTGGGGCACAACCCTAAGGTCCTAAGTTTTTTTTTAAATTAAAACCATTTATATATTTAAAACCATTTATAAATGCTTTCTTCTTCAATTTGGTTCAATATTATTCATCAAGTATGAAACCAGAGTATTAAATTCTAGAATTGCTGAATTTTATTTTAAACATGAATCTTCTTATTTTTTATGGTCTAATAGAATGATAATCTATACTAATAAATAAATGTTTAAGTTGGACACTTGTCACTTACTCATGCATTCTCACATTGGTTTTCTCGCCTCTCTCTCCTAATTAATACACATGTCTCTTATTAAATAATAATGATATTATAAATATATTATTAAAGAAAAATACTAATTATGTTAAATAAGAATATATATATATATATATATATATATAATAGGAAATTAAAATATAACTAATTAAAGAAAAATACTAATTTGTTATATACACACATTTCCAGTTGATATATTTCGAGACAGTCATAAAAGTCTGACAAGTTAGACGATCATAATAGTCTGACAAGTTATGACGTATTTACAAATTTATAAGTTATATCGTTTTCAATATACACCCATTTAATACACGGGATTCTAACCTAGTGTAATAATTATTTATGGTCCATATTTTTTTAAATCTTTCAGTCGGGTGCTAGCTTGAAGTTTTCCAAAGACAGAACAGATTGAGAACTCAACTTTCTGGTTTGCACTTGGAGGGAAACAAGGTTACACCAGTAAAAAAACAAAGCCAGTTCTTACCCACCTCCCTTAGCCGTTCACGAGTACTTATACCTGATTTGCATACCAGCAAGGCTTACGGCGGTGTACCCGTGGTACCCGAATGGTGTACCCGTTAGACGCCCCAACACCCTAACATGTAGATTGAATAATAAAATAGAAAAAAAGATAATACATTACTTAAAAATAAAAAGAAAAAAGAAAAACATATATTTTGATAAATATTTTTCAACTACACCTAATTGATAAATAAGTTTTCCAGCTACACCATTTAAAAAAAAACACAGCGGTTTCACTTCTTTTCGTTACTTTTCACCCATTTTTAAACCATAGAAAGGTTTATAGGTGATTTTTAAAACAATCAAATTTTCTAAATAAAAGTATCTATTTTCATCATTTTATTCACCGTCTACAAAAATTGAAGTGAATCCAGAAAAAAAAACTTTTGTTGTCATGTCATTTGTACTTTTCAAACAGTTTGTCTTAAAGCTCATTTGAAACTTACCCTGTAAAAGCAAAAAAAAAACTACCATGAAATTGGCTCAATTTGTAAACGCGCCAACTAAGCCCGAGACTAGGTTGGCTCACTCGTTAGGCTCGTTTATATTAACCACAACCTCTAGCAATTTATAGACCAAGTTTCGATCATTTAATCCTAACTCTCTATAATCATTCGGTACATTTCACATTAAAACCTTTTCTTTCTTCTAAGTTCTTACAATCTAACCGAGCCGAAACCAATCCGAGCCAATATTTTTTGAAACAGATTCAAGCTCAAGCTAAAGTTTTTAGCCTGGTTTAAAATTCAAACTAATCTGACTTAGTTTAAAATTCGAGCCAAGTTTGAGCCTGCCCTGGCCCGTGAACAAATAAAATTTTGATTCCATTAATATTTAAGACCATTATGGTTGTTTGGTTTACTAAAATTTAATAAAACGAAAGTCTAAATTAGCTAACATATTGGTTGGTTCATAGTAGAGTTGTTCAAAAAACTTAGTGGCTCGAAACTAGTTTGAAATCGACTCGTTTATAAATAAATATTATATTTTAAGAAGTGAGATGACTCGAAGATTGATATACTAAAAACTAATAGAAAATAAAAAATTCGATTTAAACTGCTGACCCAACCAACCCGTCAGGTTTGGTTTGTCATTACTCGAAATCATAGTTAGCGTTTCAATCAATATTTTTTGTCAAAACCGGTTAACCGGACAACGAACAATCTTAATTGTCACCGTTGTCGTTGTCACCACCATAGTTGTCGCAGGTACAACCACCACTCCCTACCCCCAATCACATCGTCGTCGGCCCACCACTCTAACCACATTTCTAACTTTTTTTACAAATTTAAAAAGTAAATATTATTGAAGTAAACGAATAAAAAGTCCAATTCTTTTAACAGACTTTCAATTATTTCCAATTTTAGTTTCTTTAAAAAATTAAAATCATAAAATAAATTCCTTCACGTTTCAATTCTTTTTACGAATGGCTGTTTCTTCTAAGAAGTTCAATGTAACAAACGTCGTTAGATCTTAATGCCCACTATTAAAACTTTTAATAATAATAATAATAATAATAATAAAATCATTATATCTTGTTGTAAGTGCACCTTTCGTATTTTAGATTGTAGGTGTACCCTACTAACTGGTCAGATCCTAGTATGTTAGGCCTAATCCAGGTGAGCCCAATCTTTACAGGCTCAAGACAAAGCAGGCCTGTTAGGGTTAGGCCCACATGCACCCTATAAATATGTGTCTCTTCTTCAACGACAAACATGTTATTCTCTCCATCTCTAGCTCACACTATCTTTACACACATTTTCTTGAGGCCCCGACTGACTTGAGCGTCGGAATGTCCTGGCTTCTTGGGCCCTCTAACGAGCGTTTTCATGTGATCGTAGAGAACTCTACAATATGAGATAAAAAGATAATATCAAATAAAACACATTAATTATATCAATAGGATATTAACCTGATCCCTATCCTCGTCTTTTCAATAGGAATTAATTATTTCCAATTACTTTGCATTTAGCACGACTCAAAGTAGCTTTTGGAAAATAAAAAGATAATATTAAATAAAACAACAAAACACATTAAAGATCATGTGAAATACTTGTTATGTTTCGAGAATAACGTTACCTTCTGTTATCTGTGTTGGGATGTGGTGTCTTGTTAATTAATTATACTAATAATTTAATATTTAATCTATTCCACCTATTAGACAAATATATTATTTGTATATTATGTCCTTTTGTATTCCCATATTCAACTTAGTTTTTCTGTATATGTATTTTGTACTATTCGAGGTTATTAATCAAGAGAGTATTCCAAGAGTTTGCATGGTATCAGACTCTACCAAACCCTAAAGCAGCCGACAACACCAAGGGCATAGGATATAAGGGCCCCCTTTTTCGCTCAGAAGTGTTAATATATGTATTCGGTCGATTTTTCGCTCAGTAGTGTTAATTTATATGTATTCGGCCGAAAATTTTATAGTTCCGGCCCCCCTATATGAAAAAAAAATTCCCGCCCCCGCGAAAATTTTCAAGCTCCGCCATTGGACAACACTCCACTAGACGATGGTCCTTCACCGGGCTTCGGTCCTTCTTTCTACAGTTCTTCCCCAGCAACCTTCTGTCGGAAGACCCTTCCTTATCTGCAGTTCGTATTCCTGTTTTCCTGTATTTGTTTCTGCCATGGCCGACAAATCATCAGACAAGAGTGAACCCCCTAAGGCCTAAACACCGTTACCGATAATCAGAAAAAGGTTCGTGTGTTGGATGGATCGAAGGTGTCCTATTCTTCATGGGTTATAAAGTTCTCGATCACATTGACGGGACAAAGCCACCGGGTACAAACGACCCCACTTTCGATTCCTAGACTGAGATTTATGCAATCGTTCTCTAGTGGATTTGCGGGACGTTATCCGACGACCTCCTTGTTCGGGTTCTCGAACCCGAATCCACTGTGCCTGGACCAAAATCAAGAATATCTTCTTGAACAACAGAGGGATCCCGAGCCGCTGCCTTAGAGCATGCCTTTATAAACCTCTCGTTGAAAGCCATGTTATCCCTTTAATCGTATTGTCAAAAATTGAAGGAATCAGTCAATCAACTCTCTGATATGGAAAGCCCGGTAAGTGATAACCGTCTTGTTCTACAACTCGTACGGGGGCTGCCTCCGGAATATGATACGAATGCCTCCTTCCTCAACCAAACTCTGCCATAGTGGGAAACCGCTTGCAATATGATTCGTCTTGAGGAACAGAGACAGTCGGCTCGAGAACAAGTTCAATCTAAAGTTAGTTTTAAATTTAAAATCAAGTTTCAAAAAGTTATATTTTGAACCCTAACTATTTATAACACATAAATCCTAATAAATTTTTATAATTTTATAAGATCTAATAAATAAAAAGTAATATATTAACTAATGTAAACCTTTTTATTTTTATCAATGTAAACTCTAATCTTTATAACATTTATAATTTGACTTTTGTAAACACATATATATATATATATATATATATATCATAAGATAATAATAACTATGTAACCTTTACATAAATACTTATTTCCCTTGAATTTGAAATAATTTTTCAATATATGTATGCATGAGTTATATTGCATAATAGTATACTTTCATAAATGCAAAATCATAAAGTAATGAAATTACATGTGCCGGAAGAATTAAAATAAAGGCAAGAATTTCCTAGGGATTACACCATCCGTGTAATTAATTAAAAAAATTACGGTTCAATTTCGACAAGTTATCCAAAAGATGAAAAGACCAAAACCAAACCTCACTTAACCGTATTGGACCTAACTTGTTTGTTATTGGATTTATGGCCCAAAATAATAAGTGGCTACACAAGTTTAAGGCTCAAATTCATTATTTTTGGACAAATTTTTTTAGACCCAAACCTTTCATACCCAA
Source organism: Smallanthus sonchifolius (assembly GCA_023525975.1). Lineage (NCBI taxonomy): Eukaryota > Viridiplantae > Streptophyta > Magnoliopsida > Asterales > Asteraceae > Smallanthus > Smallanthus sonchifolius. The sequence continues at coordinate 131,724,886 of CM042018.1, forward strand.
ATGTAAAACCAAAAAGCAACCCAATTTCATAGCCAAAAAACCCCAGATTTGGTTGTGGTTAAGTTTGAGGCCCAAAATTGACACATGAAAACCACTGTTAAATAGTATAAACGTGTGTAACATCCCAAAAACCATAAATTATATTTTTAGATTAGTTGTAACAATACTAAGTGGTTGATAAGAAACTCAAAAGATTTCGTGTATTAAAAGATGATAAACTATATACATGTGAGTGTTTAATCTAACAATACTGTTAGTTAGGTTTAACAATTAGTAATATCAAAAGTTTAGGAAGGAAATGAATATTTCCATAGTTGAAGGACCTAATTAGGTTTAATGATTATTTGTGCACATAACTTGTTTGATGAACTGCCACAATGAAGAACTCTGTAATTGGGTGAATTCATTATAACAAGTGACATTCTAATGGGTGAAATGGAAGGGTTTATTATGTTCATGCTTAATTTTGGATTGAATGAGCATAATTAACATGTTGTGGACCTTATGAAAATATAGAAGGAAATTGGATTGAATGATTCTATATTTGGGTGATAAGTATGAAGAATTGACTTGGAATCTATTTGTGTATACTGACTTTAGGTGGTCTAACAAAGAGATCATTCGGTTGAAATTATGAACTTGTAGTAAAAAGGGATCAAAAAAGAAAAACTAGATCACAATATTGATATGTGGTGATTGAAGATCATAGATTGTCAGTTGAATGGAACAATGTTAGTTGAAGGTTATATATTACTAGTGAAAATGTAAAATGGAATCACTATGTGGCCAAGAATCCATTATATGTGAAGTAGTGGCAAGTATGTTGGAAAGTGATCCATGAATTGTTAAGCAAATCCTTAGTTAATGTAAGATTTAAGTTGTTAGGAATTTGATCCGTTTGGGTTAAGAATATATGTAATTGATGTATCTATTGAAGCAAGGATTGAAATAATGTGATTATAGATGGTTAGAACTTGTCATAAACATGTCCAACGTGTAATTAAAATGAACCACTGTATGTATGGGACATGTGGGATCAAACTTGGCAAGTTAAAACTCAAAAATATGATTTCGGTACTGTAGGGGGCGTAGCCTATGGTGACCACCGTAGGCTATGGTGCCATGGTTTGGCATACGGTGAAGCCCTTATGTGTTACGGTGAATCAACAATAAAATGCAAAATCCAGCCCACCATAGCCTACTGTGACCACCCTAGGCTACAACGAGCCAGAAAACCATTTTTTTTTAAATTTTGGTAACTTTTAGGTATAATTCAGATGTAAGGTATTTATTGTTGGGAATCATGGTACCAGTTTTAACTTTTAAAACAATAATTATTTAAACCTTTTAAATAAATAAATCATATATATTTTAGCGTAAGCAATTTAATGGTACAACAAATAGATCAGATCTGGATTCCTTTCAGTGTCCCGGTTACACGCGTATAAACAATATTATATAATCAACCATAGGGTGTTCAGATATTATACCTTTGACGATAACCAGATCTGAAACACCTCAGTACAACGAACGTCACGCTAGTTGACACGTACACGAAAACCACAGCAAAACTCGTCACACGGTTTCGCAAGGGAAGCCGAACTCGGCGGCGGTGGTGCTACGGTGGCCTACGGCGGCGGCGGTGGTGGCCGGCTCTCGGCAGCTCACGGTGGTGAGGTGGTGGTGTCGGCTTCGCAAGGAGAAGGGGAGGGGCCGCCGATTTTGGGGTTGGGATGATTAGGTTAGGGTTTTAATTATAATGATATATTTATAAGCATTATAATTACACACTAGTCCCATATGGTGTTAACAGTTAATACCATAGTAATAATTAGCCATTAACCCTTGTATTTTACTAATTACTAATAATCAGTAAAATCTAATATTTAAATGTTTAACAGGTTAAACATTTATTCCCCGTAACCAATTAATTAATCAGATAATTAATTATCTCAATTTCTGATAAATATTTCTCTAAATATTTAATTCACCGTTTAATAAATCCGTCTTTCGTGAATAATATTTAACAATCAAATATTATATATTTGTTCGTTGTCTAAGGTGTAACTCTTTGGATCGTATCTCGTTAGTAATGTTGACTTAATTGACGATCGGACATCATATATCCAATATTTATATGGTATTATATACTATTAATACTGAGTTGTAGTGCCTAAGGCTTATGAATAGTTGGTGGTTGAAGATCAAGACTCGGAATACACATGAATACCACCTCATGAAGTTAACATCTTTTGTGTAAATTTATTTTGTCATGGCGTCAAATGTCACTTGTAAACCAGGGTATCTTGTTTGTGAATCTTATATTATTTATGCTTGTGTCATAGTAATAATTTTCAAACTAAACTTGGTGGTGTTAAAGTTTGTAAGCTTATATAAATAACTATGAATGGGTGGTAGTGTTCTTTTTAATATTCTAAATCAAATGGAAATTTATGGGATCTAATCTTCCGCATTGGTTAAACCTAGTTTTAAGATTCCGAGTGTTACAGCGTGGCAGACTCATAAATCTTTTTTACAGGTATTATTATATTTCAGTTTGCGAATATCTAAGAAATTTTATTTTACTGGGTCGGATCAGGTCATACAATTAAACAAAATTCCGACAATGAGCTACTAGAATAATATATTCAAGTTTTCAGCTAATGGCGATTTAAACGTGTGTAGATCAATATTAAGCTATTAGAATAATTTATTCAAATTAGTGTTGCACTGAAGTTAATCAACAACTGGAAACCTAATCCTATAATAAGTTGAAGTAATCCTATTGAATTATTGATTATGCCGGTTTAATTAGAGAATCAACCAATCTAAGGCACGAACATAAAAGAACAACTAATCCTAAAAATAAAAAAAATTGATAAAAATAAAAAGTCAGTTAACTTTAAGCAATTTGTCATCAACTAAAACCTGAAAATAAACAAAGAAAAAAAGTTATTGTCTCGTCACAAAAATCACACAAAGTGAAAACAATAATAAGAATGGTAAAACTTTGTCAAAATATAAAAAAAAAACATGTACTTTTGGATCTTTAAATACATAACTAAACTTGGAAATAAGTTACCAGAAAATAGCTTACTATCGTAATAAAACTCAAAGTGAGAAGAATGAGAATGGTACTTACGTTAAAATCCATACTATATAATAAATAAAGGTTTTGGTGAACATTTATCATTCCTATGTTCATCCTCATCATTTTTTATTCGGCTGTCTCTCCTATTAATTATACAACTTTCTTTAAATTTTTTTTATAATTTTTGTTTCCCTCTACTCTCTCCTATTAAATAATAATGATTTATATAATTACTTTTATAAAACCTTTTAAAAAATAGGTTTGTTTATAAAACATTTTTATAATTTGAACATTTCTTTCATTCTTTTTATAAAACATTTTTAGAAAATAATTATATAACGTTTCTAAAATTTGTATTAAAAAACTATATAATATGTCATAAATATGTAATATGTATATCTTTATTACTAATTATATATAACACTGCATTTATTCATCGTATGTAATATACCGGGTTTCTATCCTATATTATAATAAATGAATAACTATACTTGCTACGTGTCGACTTCTGCTAAAGTCTAGATTTTTGTTTTTCACATCTTTCTCTTATCAAACAATGATGATGTTAAATAATTAAATATCTAAAAGTTATTCTAATATTTTATTAAAAATTACTAAATAATAAGAAAATTTTAATTATATCTTATTTTATAATTCTCAAATCTTCATTATTTGTTATTTATAATTCTTAAATCTTCATAAAAACTGTTGTTTTATAACAAGTTGTATTTACTCAACCCATTTAACACATGGGTTTGAACCTAGTATAAAATATATACAATGATAAAGGTTTGAACACATCAGATCAGACCAATGATACTACTTATGTTAAATTGTGATAATTATCTTTTTTTTATAGGTGTCATCATCCGAAAATATACACTCGACTCTCGAATATACAAAATACATACAATTCTCTAGTAAAATTATAAAACCTCATAAAATTGTTCCACACATGATATGATAATAATATATCTTCTCTAATAAATCGTATTCTTCACTCTGCCGATTGCTGCCAGAATCATGATCACAACGGTAGTAATATCGAATTGATATTTATCTAATCAATTTGTGTGAATCTATCTCCAATTTGACTAGAATCTTACAAACATGCAGCAAAGAAGTCCTACCGGAGGAGGGGGTTTGCAGAGCCCTAGATCCCCATCTTCGCAACCTCCGTTTCTATCAATTTCTGTTACTGATCCTGCTAAAATGGGGAACGGTGTTCAAGCTTATATCTCATATAAGGTCATCACTAAGGTAATTTTGCAATTCATGTATTGATACCTTTGCTGAGATATTGATCGATTAACCTAATTTAGAATTCAATTTTGAGGTTATTGAACTCTGATCATCACTTGTAGTTAGGGTTTCTCTTCAATTTTAAAAGCCCTAAGGTTTGTTGAACTGATAACTAGCAATTAGGAATCCTGAATTGTAAAATAAAGACCTAGGTGACGTCATCTGTCTGCTCTTTGCTTATAGCTAATAATCCATTTGTTTCAATGGATAGTCTAATAATCCATTTTTATCTTCTCTGCTAAGGATGCAGTGTATTTTGCACAACTAGTGTTCTTTTATTCTTTCTAGGATTGATGTATCGAAACCTTGTTACTTTTGTAATTTCATTGAAATGCTTCTTTTGTAGACAAATTTACCAGAATACCAGGGCTCAGAAAAGATTGTCATTAGACGTTATACTGATTTTGTTTGGTTGCGTGATCGTCTCTTTGAGAAGTATAAGGGCATTTTTATTCCTCCACTCCCAGAGAAAAGCACTGTGGGTAAGATATAGTATGTTTTATTATATTTGTAATTTTCGTGAAGCATTCGTTGAAATTGTTTTTCATTAGCATTTCTATTATATGGCCATGCATGTATTGGTTGTTGCCTGCCCCTTCTTCTTCTTTGATCAATAATTCGTTGACATTGCATTCATTTAGTGATTTATGGCGTCTCCTTTTGTATATTATGCAGCTGGTAACCTCTTCAGATTTTTACGTTCCTGTAGTTTATGAAAGTCTTTAATTGATATGGAGGGTATATATTACTGTATCCTTACAGTCATCACTCTATGTTAGTATGTTTTACTGGAATCATAGTTGTTATTGAGCCATTCGATCCTGTACTAGTTGACTCAGAGCTTTTATTCATAGTGATTATTGGGAATTTGAGATTCATACTTGATCTGTGTAAAAAAGACCTTCTGAAAGCAAAACTAAATACATATATATCTTGATTTTACTAAACCAATAACGGTAATGTGTGTGTGTGTCTAATGGTGGTGATGTGTGTATGTATTTATGTAACTATGCAAGATATGTATGCATGGGAGTATATAACGTTGTCAAATATAAGAAGTTCCCTTCAGTAAAGATAAATCGAGGGATCTTGTGGATCCAAGTCAAGATTCAATTTGGAATAATACTAACCAGCAAATAGGCAATTTTAGCGTAAATACTTTTCAAAAAGGAAATGTTATGAATTTCATGGGATGGTGGAAGTATAAAATAAATTAGTCTAGAGTAAAAATGTAAATTTTTAACTGGCCCACCCTGCACTTCATTGTTTGTGCTTTGGTCAATGATATAAACACAAGCCATGTTTTACAACTTTCAAGCAATCATAATTGTAGTCAATAGAGATAAAATCGAATTTGTTTTTTTCTACTTTATCGCCTCTTCATGACTGATAATGACATCACTAACGCAGAGAAATTTAGATTCAGTGCTGAGTTCATCGAAATGAGGCGTCAAGCATTGGATACATTTGTCAATAGGATTGCTTTACATCATGAACTTCAACAAAGTGAGGACTTGAGAACCTTTTTGCAGGCTGATGAACAGGTAACTGTTATGGTTTTCACTTTTGACCGCTTACTCACTTGGTAAAAAGGGGTTAAATGCGTAAGACCTAACTTGGGTCCAATTTCAACTATTCTTTTTTACCATGGAAAATGCTGCGAGAGCAGCAACTCTCAATACGACACGTACTAGTTAGGGTTGAGGCTAAATGGGCTTGGGTAGTAAATGGGTTGACGCAGCTAACTCGTTGGGCCCGGTCGAGTTGGCCTGGCCAACCTGTTCCAAACCAAAATTAAGAAATTATAAATTCAACCCGGTTACGGCCCATTGACCTGACCAATCCGTTGACATCTCATTTAACCGCCAACCCATCTGACTGGTTTAGATAATCTAGTTACACGGATCGCGTTAAAGTTCCACGTGCCTGCGTTAACTTTTGGACACAGTTAAGTGACCAGGTTGGGTTATACAAAACTACCGACCTGGACCCGGGCAGATTTCTGCTTCAAAACCTTAAACTTTCAAATATCTAGAAATGAACCCTCAAACTTTCAAAAATTTTGAAGGTAATCTGTACAGGTTAGCAGGTCACAATGATGCATTCTCGGTACCTTTGACCATGTTGATTTCTTTTTAAGATGGCGTTGAGAAACTAGTTATGCTGTCAAGGTAGAAGATTACCTAAATATAAATTTTGAAAGCTTATGGGTTTTTTATGATGCAAACAAAGTTGGTTACCCCGAAATAGAAATTGAACCGAATTTGGTTACCTTTCTATGCAATTAACAATTTTTAAAATCTTTACTGCTCCATAATTACACTATGAAATCATTATTTCAACCTTTTCTGTTCTAATGCATGATTTCTGTTTCCCTTTAATGTAGAGTTTAGTTAGTATTTTCAATGCTGTTATTTGCAAAATATGTTGTTTGATCTTTCCAATATTTAAATAATTTTTTTATGCTACGTGTTTGGCTGTTTTCCAGACAATGGAAAGAGCAAGGTCACAAGATACTGGAATCTTCAAGAAGAAGCCATCTGATTTGATGTCGATTTTCAGGGTAAACTATAATATTGAATTGAAAACAACTGAGTTTATTGCTGAATAAAAAACATCATAAAGGTTCAATTGGTCATAATGTAGCTTGATAAACAAAAATTGGGAACAGAGGATTCAATTTAGAAACTAAATATATTGGGTTTTTGGAAAAATTGGTGTTGTTAACTTAATTTGGTTCAAGGCTGATGTTTTCTTCCATAAGTTAGGAAGTCTGGTTGTGTAACTTTTGGTTTGATTTTTGTTTCTTTCTTTTGAACCATGATTATGGGTTTTTAATGCCAGAGTACATAATTTCCATACAGACTATTATTCTTGGTAAAATTAGTACTTTTGACCTGATGTGATATTTTAATATCATGCTATGAATGTGACAGGGTGTTCAATCTAAAGTGACTGATGTAGTTCTCGGGAAAGAAAAGCCAGTGGAAGAATCAAATCCAGAATATGATAAATTTAAAAAATATATATTTGAGCTTGAAGATCACTTAGCCGAAGCCCAAAAACATGCATATCGTTTAGTAAAGAGACACAGAGGTATTATTTTTATATTTTATCTGGAAAGGGTCTAAAGGTATTTAAAAAAAAAATTAGATTAAAAGGAAACTGGTAAATGGGTAGAAACTAGAAAGTTGATCCAAGTGCATTCATTTTATGTAGAAAACCTCCTAATTTTTATATAAATAGATTATTATTGAAATAATATATTTTCTGTAATCAGAAGTTGTGTAATTATTGTTGCAGAATTGGGGCAATCTTTAGCAGATTTTGGTAAGGCAATTAAGCTTCTTGGTGCTTGTGAAGGAGATGCTCTTGGGACTGCATTCTCTGAGCTTGGAGCAAAATCAGAGCTGCTATCAATCAAGCTGCAAAGAGAAGTCAGTTTCTATTTAATAATTATTAGATGTTTATGTCATTTTTAAATAGTAAATAGAATTTTGAACTTATGAAAATCAGACCACAGTATTGGACAAATTTATATATCTTTTTAGAGGTTTCAAAGTAGGCTGTATCGAAATGGGTCATTTTTTTTGGTACGGGTTCAGGTTGGATTAGGTGGACCTAAAACACTTTTTGTCAAAAATTTAGAATTTATAAATAATAATTAGTTATTATATAAGATTACGAAAATTATTTATATCCGTAACGATATTGAATAAAATGATTTTAGAGTTTTCATGCCATTAAAAGTACATTTTGGGCTACGTTCGACCCATTTAAGTTTCTTTTCTTTTCTTAATTTTACCCATCTCAACATGTAAACACATAACCTGAGTTGACCTGTTATAAAGTAATTGGATTGAAATTCTGTATCTCATGATTTCTATATGTGCTCTATTTATTGTTAAGGCCCACCATCTTCTAATGAATTTTGAAGAACCTTTGAAAGACTATGTGCGTGCTGTGCAATCTATCAAGGCAAGTGTTTGGCTTCCGTACCCTGTCATTGACCAAATACTTTGACCGTTTTACTTGTGCTTTTGTATTTTTTTAATCATTTTCTTGCTTCTGATATGTGAAATAGGGTACAATAGCAGAGAGGGCCAATGCTTTTAGGCAGCAATGTGAATTGGCTGAAACGATAAAGCTAAAGGAAATTGATCTGTATGACTTCCACTATTTTACATTTCACTTATTCATCTATTTTGCATAATGATACAGAAACGACAAAACAGATCTTGGGGAAATCGTGTTTTTAGAAATTTAGATGATTTTTATTACTTATTTTTGGAATTTGGGATGCTATTGCCAGGTTTGGCGAAATAGGTGGGGTGAATGGATCCAGGTTAACACGTAGTTTTATACGGGCTGCGAAACATTTTCTGTCCACTTATGTGAAAATTTCTGTAAATAATTAGCGTGTCAAATGAGATTACAAAATATCTATTTTTTTTAACAATAATCTAATTTCATGAATTAAATGTGGGGAGATGATTTAGTAGGTTTTAACGTTTATGAAACTAAAATTAGGAATTTGGTATGGGATTCCCAGAATTGGTGAAATAAGCTGGTTGAAACTCGTTTGGGACTAAATGGGTAATTTTTGTACCGGGCAAGCCGTGTGGTGGGTCGGCCCAAAACGCAGTGTCCAAAATTGTAAATTGTTTGCAAGTAATTAGTGTGTTGAATATGATTACAGTAATACAATAATTATTTTCTTTAGCAATAGTCTAATTTCTTGATAAAACAATCTTTTAGGAGGTTTTAATGATTTACGCATTAAACCACTTTGGGTGACTTTCTACCTTTGACCCACTTCCTTTTTATCTATTTTTATTTTACCCATTTGACTAAAGATAAAACATAGCCCGAAACGACCTGTACATAAGTAAATAGATTAACCTTTTTCTTTTCTTCTTTTCATATTATGCCCAAAATCTTGACTGCATTGTTCCCATTATAAAATGATGAAATTCATAATTTTATGTTCTTATGGAACAAATACTATGATTAAGAACAGTATTTATCTGTGTAATGATGGCGCATATTTGTTTTACCTTGATGTTTCAGCAACAAAATGAGGCTAATTCGATCTGAGAAGATGTTAGATGCAGAACATGAATATGAGGAGGTAAGCATGATTATTTATTTATTCATATACTCCATTTTTTATAATTTAAAGAGTATATATGAGTATAGACTTTAGAATAAGTACTCCCAAAATATAGGTTTTTCATTTCTTCTTGATAGACATACCATAATATGCAACAAAAACACTAGATGTTGCCCGTGACCCGTTTACTGATGAATGGATTGATTTGAGTTATGGTTTATCCCTGACTGGCAATTCAGAAAACTTTAAGGGAAACAAGTCAAATGGGCTAAAGCCGCTCAAAGTGTATTTTTAATTCTTCCAGCCTTGTAATTTTTTGTTTTGTTTTAATAAACCAGATTAACACATTAACTATATATAAGATACAGACAAAAAAGGCACGTTTCATCACAACCCATTACTACTGTTGGCAAGAAGCACGAGTCGGGGGGTGGTAACGGGATGGGCTATGATTACAATAGTTATATTATTTCAATGTTAATATATCTTTTCTACGCATTAAAAATACACTTTAAAATGACTTTTCACCTGTTTCATTTTAACCTCTTTCTTAATAATAATTTTACATATTTGACCAGTTAAAAGTAAAATATAAGCAGGATCAACTCGTTCATAAGTAAACAGATCAAAATTGTCACCTTAAGACTTATATGCTATTATAAACGGAACGCAGCTGAAAGTCGAAGGTCAGGAAGCAACCAGAAGATTTGAGACGATTGTCAAATTAATGAATGAAGAAATTGTGCGTTTTCAAGATCAAAAAACACAAGACATGGGCCGGGCTTTTCATGAATTTGCAAAGGGCCAGGCGCGTTTAGCGAATGCTATTGCCGATGCTTGGCGAAGTCTTCTTCCAAAACTTGACTCGCTCTCTGTCTCATAACGCGTTTCATCTATCAAGAGTCTACCCGTTATGTTTGTATCTTAATACCTGCAACATGTTTGAATTTTTCTAGATTTTCTTTAAAAACATTTGTTGTTTGTGTTATAAATATATACCAGTATCAACATTTGAGTTTAATTGTTCTTGAAAGTTTTTGCTTTTATCTTGTAGTTTGGTTTGTTTGTGCCTCAAGTGTAATTCTTTCCTTACTTCTTCAATTCACTAGCCATGGTTTTGCCATAGACTCAAACATTGTATGATAGTTGTGTGGGCATGAGAGGTGGGTGTCGGGATTAAGATTCCGGGTTTTGTGGTTGATTTGACGAGCTTTACGGGTTGAACATGATTTTCAGCATTGTGAGAATCTATTAAAGATAGAGAGAATTAGAATGGGGTGAATAAAAGTATGTGAATTGATATCATGTTTCTAAAAGCAAAACAAAATATATAATACCTTATAAGTAGACCAATTGTTGCATAATGTAGATTATGCTATCAATGCCTCAAGAAAGTAAGTAATATTTTAGAAATTATAATATAGAAAAATATCAACAGTTTTAGAAATAAATCCAAATTCTCTTTACATGTTTCTTCAGTGTTATTGCACACCATGTATTATTGGTTCATCAAACACTTGTATCTGTAGAAGATTGCAACCCATGCTTTTGACAAACCCCTCCATAAAAACCCTTGTACTTAGACTCCTGTAATAAAGAAATTATTTATAAATATATCATATTATATATAAACTTTCTAAATCACTATATTATATATCACATGTTCGGGTCAACTCAATTTGCACGTTAATTTTATGGGCTAACACCAAACCTATAACAAATGTTTTGGTTTTAAGATTTTTGTAAGTTGATCAGTTTCGGTTATAAACGTTTCAGTTAAAATATAAAGTTTGGTTTTAGTGTCGTTTGTTTATTTATACATATATAGCCATAACTGAATCATAAAAACCAGTTATCAAAAAAATTATAACCGTAGTTTCTTAACCGGTTCAGTATTTTCCGTGTGGTTTTTCCGGTTATGATTCAGTTATTCGGTTTTTATGTTGACCACTTGACACTACTTTTATTATATTTAAGCTCAGAAAAACTTACTTCTTTTTTCACAAACTCATACATCAAATCTTCTTCTGAATCCTGCATTCCTTCCAAATCAGTTGTGCAACTGTTCAAACTTGCCTGCAACTACCAACCACAACACTTTCTTGATAAACCCAAATCAGTTGTGCAACTGTTCAAACTTGCCTGCAACAACCAACCACAACACTTTCTTGATAAACCATTATAAAAGTTGAAATTCGCTCCGACCAGTAGCTTACCGGTTCAAATGAAAATGACTCAATTACACACAACCGGACCAGTTATGTGTCCGGCCCGGTTACAAAAACGCCCACTTTAACTATGCAATAATTTCACAATAACACATAATTGAACTTTTAAAGTGAAACAAACTTACTTCTTGGATCTCAAAATCAAACAAATGTTCCGGGAGCATACGAACAAGATCTTCATTCGAACTCTCGAATCTTTTCAAACACATTTCCTTCTTCAACAACTCTCGCTCCCTCGCCATTTCGAACAACATCGGGGCCACGAGTAAAGATGGTGTAACAATGGGCGGTTCATGGCGAAGAGAAGGCGGTACAACGTAACATCCATCAAAAAAAGGATGTTGAAGTGCATCCATGGCAGTTGGCCTCATGGACGGATCCCATGAAAGCAATGAAGCAGTCAGATTAACAGCTTCCGAGCTCGCATTCGGTAACAATGCCGAAAACTGCCGCCCGAAAAGATCAGGAAACCGATACCGGAGTTTGCTTGCAAGATCAAGACCACATGGCCATGTAGTTTCTGTTGGGGTGCCCAACACTTTGCAAATGCTGTACATCACATTTGCTTCGGAAGAACCTTGAAACAATGGGTTGCGGGTGAACAATTCCGCCATGGTTGCACCCATTGCGCACATGTCAACCGCTGAATCGTACACAGGAGAGTGAAGAAACACCTCCGGGGCATGATACGAGCGGGTTGTAACTTTATGGGTGAACGCCGCCCTAGCGAAACCAAAATCGCCTATCTTTATCACATTGTTGGATACAAGAAGATTTGCGGGTTTTAGGTCACGGTGAATGTAGCCGTCGCGGTGAATGTACGCAAGACCTAGATTTGGAAACACATGTTAGTCAGAAATTAAAAAAATAAATAAATTAAAATAAAAATAGTTCGGAAATTTATAAAAAAAAATGTTAGATAATTTCCAAAAAATTTCCCACAAACTTTTTTTCACGATAAAATAATTTTTGTCGGAAAATTAAATGGCTAGAACGGTTGGTTTCCCACAACTTTCTAACGAAAAATCCGAATATTCTAGTAGTGATGCGCAAGATTTGGAAACACATGTTATCACAAAAATAAAAAAAAGATTCTCAGAAAATTAAATAAATAAAAATAAAATTAGTTGTGGAAAAATCGTTGGAAATTTAAAAACAAATTTCGCCAAAAAATTGTCAGAAAGTTTCCTAGGAGTCTCTTTCTCACAAAATACTTTTAGTCTGAACATAGTCGGAACAGTCGGTTTCCGACGAGTTTCTAACAAAAGAAACTCGCAGGAAATACTGATGTATATAATATCTATACCTTGCAAGATTTGGAAACAAATGTTTCTAATCTCGGATTCTGATAACGGATTCGTTTGGTTAACGATACGATCATGGAGACAGCATTCCATGTATTCGAATTCCAAGAACACGACGCCTTCTTGATTGATGACATCTTTGAGTTTCACACTGTTTGGATGATCGTTCAAGTCGAAGAGTGACTTGATTTCTCTCAAGTTCAAGCAATCTTGCACCGAGTAGTGTTTTCTGTACAGTTTCTTGATCGCAACCACTTCACCACCCTCCAGATTCAATGCTTTGTAGACGACACCGTATGATCCACGACCAACTACGTCGATTTGCTCGTATTTGTCCATGGTGTGTGTATCACACCTTTGTTGCAATCAAGAATATTAAACACATACACAAACGAAGAAGAAGTGATAAAGATTTTTGCAAGGAAATAAAGAGACGTGATATTCAAGTATTATTAGGGTTTTATATATGGACTTTTGTAGGGTTTAAGCATTGTGGGTCTACTAGGATTGGATTAGATTAATATAAAATTATAAATTCACCTTTTTAATATAAAAAAGATCAATAAAAAATTAAAAAACTAATTAAACTTAACGTAATCTTGATGTTTTTGAAATATTATACAAAACCATGCATGCATTATCTTTAATCCTTTTATTTTCATATTATATTCAGGTACTAAAAGTTTTGAAAAAAAAGTCTTTTCAAATCCAAAAGAACCAATTTATATTTTAGAAAAGTAAGATACTGAATTTTTTTATTTATTATAAAAGATTTAAAATAGAACTTTTTATATTCTTTTCATATTTTAAAATTTAGAATCTAAGTAAGGTACTAGAAGTTTTGAAAAAAAGTCTTTTCAAATCCAAAAGAACCAATTTATAGTTTAGAAAAGTAAGATATTGAACTTTATGTTATTATAAAAGATCTAAAATATAACTTTTTTATATTCTTTTCATATTTTAAAATTTAGAATAAATTTTTAGTTATTTCTTTTTAGTTCAACATGAGTACCCACATTTCACATTTTTTTATAAAACTTTCTATGGATTTTGGTGGCCACGATTAAACTATTTGTTTTCGATGACTGCTTTTTGTCTAAAACCATTATGAGTGAATACTTGTTTGATTGGTTTATGACATCAACTTTTTTAAAGTTTAAAAAAAATATTTTTTCACCAGTAATATAATAAAGAGTAAACTTCGTTTTTGGCCCCTGTGGTTTGGTATGTTTAACCCTTTTAGTCCAAAAATAAATTTTTTAGCATATTAGCCCCTAAGGTTGTATTTTTATAACCATTTTAGTCCATGACACTAACGCTGTTAATTTTTCTGTTAAGTATAGGAGCATTTTAGTCATTTTATTTCTAAGTAAACTAGTTAATTTTTTAAGTTCAATAAAAACTTTTTTTAGATTTTTTCATAAAAAAAATTTCTACTTTTTTTAAAAACGTTTTTTTTCTTTTAAAAATTATTTTTTAGTTCTTTTTTCCGTAAAAACGTCTTATTTTAATCTTTTTAAAAACGTTTTTTGATAAAAAAAAATTAAAACTTTTTTTCATAAAAAGCGATTTAAAAATATTTTTTTAGTTTTTTTTATAAATTTTTTTTAGCTTTTTATAAAATGTTTTTTAACTATTTTAAAAACGTTTTTTTTTTTTACTTTTTTGAGTGAACTAGTTTTAAAAATAGTGAACTATTTAAAAAAATACGTTTTTAAAATAGTTAAAAAAATATTTTATGAATAAGCTAAAAACTTTTTTATAAAAAAAAACTAAAAACTGTTTTTAAAAACGTTTTTTATGAAAAAAAAGTTAAAAAAAAATATTTTTTATAAAAGTGAAAAAACGTTTTTAAAAAGATTCAAAAATGTCTTTTTTTAAAAAGTAAAAAAAAAAAACGTTTTTAAAATAGTTAAAAAAACATTTTACGAAAAAAGTAAAAAACTTTTTTATAAAAAAACTAAAAAAATGTTTTTAAAAACGTTTTTTTTATGAAAAAGGTTAAAAAAGTGTTTTTTAGATAAGTGAAAAAACGTTTTTAAAAAGATTCAAAAAAGACGTTTTACGGAAAAAAACAAAAAAATGATTTTAAAAAATAAAAAAAAATTTTTTTAAAAAAAGTAGGAAAAAAGTTTTATGAAAAAGCCTAAAATTTTTTTTATTGAACTGAAAAGATTTACTAGTTTACTTAAAAATAAAATAACTAAAATGCCCCTATATTTAACAGAGTTAGTTTCATGGACTGAAATGGTTACAAAAATACAACCTCAGTGGCTGATATGTTAAAATATTTTTTTTTGAACTAAAAGGGTTAAACAGACCAAACCACAGGGGCCAAAAACGAAGTTTACTCTATAATAAAACATTAAAGAAACATCAACTTTTTATTAGTTAAGTTTCAAATAATTGGCATAAAATTAATTTATGTATCTATACATAAACATTAGGATTATTTTTACAATATAAGTTATGTGTTTTATGTGATTTATGTGTGTTTGATTTGCTGTTTGCACAAATCACCACCAGTTACCAACGCTATTTGCTGCTGATTCCGTCACGGTCAATGTCGGTCAACTGTTGCGGGTCTACAATAGTCTTTGTTGTGTTTCTTTAGTCTGATCAGGAGGATCGAGGACCAGAAATAGGGTTTGATCAAATTCAATCGGGTTTTAGAATATTCGTGATACCTGATCATAAAAAGTGGTATCAGAGCTCATACTCATTTTTTTATATCATGGTAGAAGACGGGAAGATCAAGATCGACAAGTTTAATGGACATGATTTTGGGTTCTATGAGCCTTATGTGAAGAAAAGGTTACCTTCGTAGATTCAAAGGCTTAGAAAGAATTGGCAAGAAAGGTTTAGAAAGAACAGACAAGAAAGGTTGAGAGAAAGAACAGACAAGAAAGGTTAAAATGGATCAAAGGAAATTAGAAAATCAAGAAATATTCCTAAAAATAGGAGCATAGAGGTTAAAGATGTTTCAACTCCTCCAGATCCATCTCCACCATCACGTTGGCTCAAGTGAGTTAGGAGCTCCAGTAGAGTTTAGTGGATATGAGATCCAGTAGAAGAACTAGAGAACCCTAGTGTTATTCAAAAGTCGTTAGTGTAAAAGACTCGTTATAGTGGGAGTGGGCCACGAAAGAAGAGATGGGGTCAATGGAAATAAATAGAACTTGGGTTCTAACGAAGTTACAGGCAGACATGTTTACAAAGGTCATTACGTCGGATAAGTTAAAGTTGTGCATAGCTTCAACCGTCCTTCATGGATAATTCAAGAGAAGGCATCACACCAGTTCAAGAGAATTAAAGAATTACAGAGATGGAGCGCAGTTGACGTGATCAACCTTCAAGTGAGAGATTGTTAGGTGTAGAGGTTGTTAAGGATAGCCACACCTAGGAGACTATTTACGGCAGCTGGCCTACGACTTTCTTTAGCCCCAAGATAGCCGACCCTATTATTTCGTTAATTTAGGTAGGAAAATCAGTTGTTTGATTTGACCTAAATCCTCCTATTATAAATAGATCTGTCTATTGTAATTGTAGTTACCATCTCAAAAGAAATATGATAGACTTGGTAGGTGCAACCGTGGATTTATGTTAGTTTAGACCGAACCACGTAAATTCTTGTGTCATTTTTATTTTAGTTTTTGAGTGTGTGTCTTTGTGCGATTTATGCGTGTGTGTTTGCTCAATATAAATTACCACTAGTCACCATCGTTGTTTACTACTGCTTCAGCAACGCAAGTAAATGCCGATCAAAAGTCACTGGTCAAGAAAAGTCAAAACAGTCTTTGTTATGTTTATTTGGTCTATCAAGAAAGATTGAGGACCAGAAACAAGGTTTGACCAGATTCAGTTGGGTTTGACCAGAAAAAGTCAAACAGAAAAGTCAACAGTAAAGATAAGGTTTTGAAATAGCCGTAATACCCGATCCCAAACACGGTAGCTAAATTGGTCATTCGTTTTGATACAGAAGTTCCAGTTGCAAGATTTGGTCGCAAAATAGCTTAGTCACAAAAACTTGACCCAAAAATTCTATTGGGACGAGGGAATAAGCGCCAAAACAGGTAATAAAATAGTCGTAAATAGCCATTTTTCCATTTGTAACCTTTTTTAACAGTCGTAAATGATCGTTTTTGTATTAGCGCCAGGTGAAGTGGGATTCGATCTCAACGTATGTTGTCCTTATCTTATTCTACGTGTGAACGAATTTGAAGTGCCAAACTTTTCAGGAGGTCACTCGACCTAACTTTGAGTTTGTTCATATGGTCCAAATTTTCTCGGCATCTTTTCATTGTAATCCGGTCTATCGTCTACAATAATTTCAGTACACTGTATATATATCATATATATGTGTGTTTGCCAGCTATGGATCTCAAGGGAAGTGCATAGAAAGCTCCATGTCTCTTTAGTGGTTCTGTCTTATTTGCTACAAATATTATTCTCAAATAATTGCCAGACATAATCCTACATCATACTTTTTGCAAGAATGTTCGGCTTTATTACAAATTAAAGGTGATGATGACCGGCATTCATCATATATACACACTCGTGCGCATATACACATATGATCGACATAACATATACATATAAATTAATGCATGTATCGAGAGGCGAACCTACATAATAAATAGAGTAAACTTCGTTTTTGCCCCTGTGATTTGGCCTATTTAACTCTTTTAGTCCAATTTTTTAACATATTAGCCCCTAAGGTTGTATTTTTATAACCATTTCAGTCTATGACATTAACGCTGTTAACTTTTCTGTTAAGTATAGAAACATTTTAGTCATTTTATTTCTAAGTAACTAGTTAATTTTTTAAGTTCAATAAAAACTTTTTTTTAGATTTTTTCATAAAAAAAGTTTCTACTTTTTTTAAAAACGTTTTTTTACTTTTAAAAATTATTTTTTAGTTCTTTTTTTTCCGTAAAAACGTCTTTTTTGAATCTTTTTAAAAACGTTTTTTGATAAAAAAAATTTTAAAACTTTTTTCATAAAAAGCGAGTTAAAAATATTTTTTTATAAATTTTTTTTTAGTTTTTTATAAAATGTTTTTTTAACTATTTTAAAAACATTTTTTTTTACTTTTTTGAGTGAACTAATTTTAAAAATAGCGAACTATTTAAAAAAATACGTTTTTAAAATAGTTAAAAAAAATATTTTAAGAATAAGCTAAAAAACGTTTTTATAAAAAAAAAATAAAAAATGTTTTTAAAAACGTTTTTTTATGAAAAAAGTTTAAAAAAAATATTTTTTAGAAAAGTGAAAAAACGTTTTTAAAAAGATTCAAAAATGTCTTTTTTTAAAAAGTAAAAAAAACGTTTTTAAAATAGTTAAAAAAACATTTTATGAAAAAAGTAAAAAACTTTTTATAAAAAAAATAAAAAAAATGTTTTTAAAAACGTTTTTTATGAAAAAAGTTAGTGAAAAAACGTTTTTAAAATGATTCAAAAAAGACTTTTTACGAAAAAAAAAACAAAAAAAAATGATTTTAAAAAATAAAAAAAACATTTTTAAAAAAAGTAGAAAAAAAGTTTTATGAAAAAACCTAAAAAAGTTTTTATTGAACTGAAAAGATTAACTAGTTTACTTAAAATAAAAATAACTAAAATGCCCCCATACTTAACAGAAAAGTTAACAGAGTTAGTGTAATGGACTGAAATGGTTACAAAAATACAACCTCAGGGGATGGTATGTTAAAAGATTTTTTTTTGTACTAAAAGGGTTAAACAGAACAAACCATAGAGGCCAAAAACGAAGTTTACTCTAATAAATATTTGTAAGTTAAACATATTTTTATATATATTAGACTAGGTTAGAAAACTGGTGTACTACACGGGTTGAATAAATACAATATTATATACTTAGTAACAAAGATTTACGTATTAGATATTTATGACATATTCCATAGTTTTTTAATACAAATTCTAGAAATATTATATAGTTATTTTTTAAAAAAGAATGAAAGAAATATAAAAATGTTTTATGAACAAATCTAACTATTTTTTTAAATAAAAACGTTTTATAAAAAGAATTATAGAAATCATTATTATTTAATAGGATATGGGCGGAAAATAAAAGATTATAAAAACATTTAAAGAAATTTATATAATTAATATCAGAGAGAGAGAGAGGCGGTAAAAAAGATGAAGAAGGCACAGGAGAGTGACACATGTCTCTTATGATTTTTATTTATTAGGTACTATATTAGAATCTCGTGTATTACACGAGTTGAATAAATGTAATGTTATATACTTAGTAATAAAACGTTTATGTTTTTAAAACTCGTGTAATACACGGTTGAATAAGCTCGTGTATTACATAGGTTAAATAAAATATAATGTAATCTATTAACACATACACTCGTCAAAATAGAACCACGTGAATATGTAAATATATGATTAAAAGTTTTTTATTTGAATCTTAGCTAACTATAAAATTGTTTTCCTTTTGTAAAATTAATAAAAATATGATTGAACAAATTAATTGATGATAAACACAATTTTAATTTCAAAAATGTGTAGATAAAAATTGAAACAAATAATTAACTTAGTTGCCTAAAATAGTGGAGTTGATTATTAATAGGAGAGAGAGGCTAGCCCACTTGGTAGAGGCATATGTCTCTTAGATGGAAGGTCTCAGGTTCAAACCTGGACAATGGAGTAGTTTAGGATTACTGGTGTAAAAGTAGAGTAGGAGTAACGTTTGCGGTTCAAAAAAAATTATGTTGTGTAGATAGAGATAGTATTCGATACTTGTTTTAAATGTATTATTTATTATCCGTGACACATGTAAAAAATCTAACTGGTTTGTCACTGCATGTATCTATAATTCATTTGGACCCGTTATAATACATGCATATGTCAATTTTCATTTCAAGAATCCACTTTTCTTGCTAGAAGGAAAATTCCTAGCAATTGTTTCTTTTTTTACATATACATAGACTAACATGTGTGTATATATACACACACTTTGCACCTAAAGATTCATAACATGAGAGAGCAAGCGCTTGTTATAATAAAGATCAAATGACGCCAGGGTTTAGGTTTTACCCGACCGAAGAAGAGTTGATAACGTTCTATTTAAAGCACAAGCTACAAGACACGAACGATACAAGTGATATGATGCAAAATATAAGTCGTGTCATACCTCAACTTCATGTTTATGATTTCTATCCATGGGATCTCCCTCGTTAGTACTTCATTTTACATTTCTCTTTCTAGCTTCCTCAAAATTAATAATGCCATTTTAAAGTTCTATTGTGTTTTTATGTTACGTTATCAAGCATTCAAGAACACACATTTTTTCATGCATGATCACAATTATTTAAACTAATTCAAATCACAATAAAAAAACTTTAAAAATTGTGTCTTTTTTTTCATGATGCAACTAATATATTATTTGAATTACTATGTTTTATGGTTAATGTAGTCAAAACTGAAGAAAACAAATAAAAAAAGTTAATTAACCTTTGTTTTACATATATTCACACATTTTTAAACATATGTTTGTAAGATAGCTTTGGTTTTCCTCTAACTTCAATTCTAAATGCAATTTACAATGTTATTTTGGAGGTTATGCAATTATGAGCAATTGAGCATTTGAAGGTAATTCACATGCTATATAAAAATATGCACATCAAATTCCGTTACATTTTGGGTATTATTAAATTTTGCTTCTCTTTCTTTGACGTTAATGAATATATCTTCAGTAATCTGTTGGTAATATTAGTTGTTGATCCGTTGTTGAAGTCATTACCTACACCTGATTACCCTTCAATGGCGGATACCGACGGATATGTGACAATAAACCCTAAACCTGAAAGTCCTCTAATTTATAGTTAAAATTTTGTTTCTCGTTCATTGACGTTAGATCTAAGGATTGAGATCAATGCATGATAACAAATTTATCAAAACTAAGCAATAAAAGCAATGGTTATTCTTCTCTTTTCTCTCACAAATCTATGATTAGGGACATTTGATAATACATGTCTTTTTAGATTGCAAATATTTACACACGTTTGTATACATTAGACCCTTGGACACATGATGTATTGGTTGGTGGACAACTTTTGACATATTTACACATGTTTGTCTACATTAGACCTTGGACACATGATGTATTGGTTGGTGTACAACCTTTGATACCGCTAGGCGGTGATTATATATACTTAAGGTAGCCACTTGTCAACTACTCTAATGAAAACGTCGCTTTCTTGTGAAAAATGGCAGAATATGCAGGTGAGCTTTGTCGAGGAGACCCTGAACAATGGTTCTTTTTCATTTCTAGACAAGAAAGAGAAGCCCGAGGGGGTAGACCATCTCGTCGCACGAGTTCTGGCTACTGGAAGGCGACCGGATCTCCAAGTGTTGTGTACTCTTCAACTAATCGATCCATTGGGATCAAAAGAAGCATGGTGTTCTACAATGGTAAAGCTCCCTCCGGGAAGAAGACTAAATGGAAAATGAATGAATACAAGGCTTTCCAACAAGAATGCTCCTCAAACCCTAACACTACACCTAAGGTATATATTTTTTGAATCAAGTTTTAAACTTCTCAAATTTAATAAGAAGTTGAAATTCTTTTTTGAAAAGAAGAGATGATTCTTCAAAATAGTTTGTATAAATGATGTATTAATATTTTTTTTTAATTAACCTCTAGTAAATATGTTTCCTTCGCTACTTAAAATAGTGAAATCGATCACTCTCTAACCGTGACAATCCGACATTAAAAAAGGAATTCAAATGGTTTTATTTTATTTTTTCGGAATTTCACTTAACATATAGTTTAGCTTTTCTTTGATATTTTATAATATTTAAAAAGAACTTAAATACATGGTATATATATATATATATATATATATATATATTTGTTTGCATCTCGATATAAATTTTACTTCAAACCTTCAAAATAAAGTATATTTTTAATCTTACAAAACCAAAAAAACTGTGTTTAATAAAAATCATATTAAAATGTAAAAAAATAAAAAAAATAAAACTTTTAAGTTTTTTAAACATTAAATTATTATAAAGTACTAGAGAAAACAAAATTTATATCATATGAAATTTGAAAAAATTAAAATGTGAATTCGTGATTTGCAACAGTGAACATCACTTTTACAAAAGTTTTTAAAAACACACATGTCCAAACTATTTAAAAAAAACAATTTTACAAAAGATTCTAAGAAATTGATCGATTTCATCGTGATTATTATAACTCTATTTACCATATTAATTAATTAGTTATTATTAATTCAGTTTGATGATTAAAATGCATGCAGTTGATGCAAGAAGTGAGTTTGTGTCGAATATATATAAAATCAAATTGTTTGAGGGCATTCGACAGAAGGCCACCAGCTCACCAAACCCTTCAAAACAACGACCACCGTGCAACCACATCAACCCATTTTGACCATCAATCGATGATTACGAGCCCATTTGATCAGACCCGTGCTTCATTGAAGGAGATCGAGGATCAGCCTTTGTGGGAGTGGGAAGAAAATCGTAACTGGTTGTAACCTTTGAAGTGTTGTGGGTTTTCAAGAGAAGTTAGAAAAAGGTTGCTTTAATTCTTAGTTAATTAATAATACTCATGCAATGAGA
This sequence comes from Smallanthus sonchifolius, assembly GCA_023525975.1. Classification (NCBI taxonomy): domain Eukaryota; kingdom Viridiplantae; phylum Streptophyta; class Magnoliopsida; order Asterales; family Asteraceae; genus Smallanthus; species Smallanthus sonchifolius. Next base: position 131,747,532 of record CM042018.1, read on the forward strand.
AACCCTAGTAGAATGAATTATGTAATGATGTTGATATTCATATACAATCATTAGTTATAGTTAATTTGCAATCATTATAGATTTATTATAGATGTAGTTATTTTTGTTTTTTTTAACAACAATTTTTTACTCATAAATACCATCTAACCTACATTTAGGCTATCCGTAGTGGTTTTAGTTTTTACTGAAAAGTGCTTTCATGCCCCGCCACGTCAACACATGGGTAATCACTACCAAAATCAATAATCTCTGTAATGGTTTCACTGTCACGTACGTCACCCTCTGCATTAATGAGTGAATTTTTTTTATTTTTAATTTTTTTTAAACAATTGATATTAGTTTTTTTAAAAGAATTATTTTTAAACAATTGATATTAGTTTTTTTAAAACAATTAGTTATCATCTGAAATGTCGATCCAAAAATGTTACAAAACCACTTACGAGATGAAAAAATAATTTTTTTGAAGCAACTCTGTTTTCGTTAAAATTTATACCAGGATATTCAAAAAATAAATAAATAAATAAACAAGGTTGTGCATTTCGTTTTTTTTAATAATTACCAAGCAAGAGTTATTTGAGAAAATTTAAATTAAATCTTAAACTAAAAATGTAATTAAAAAAATGAAAAAAAGGAATTAATAGGTGTGAAGGATGATTGGTGAGTGCCTTGATTCATTAAATGCAAACAAAACCATGAAATGTTCCATGCGCCCGTGAAGCCCCTCACGCTCCCATTCACGCCCTTAGGTGGCGGTGTTCCACAGCCGTGAAAGTGCCAGGTGGCTCACACCCCCTGTTTCACGCTTCCACTACGGTTAGTCTTATAGGATTTGAACCAACACTACATTTGTAAGAGACAATCACCAATGCACTAGACCATGAGGTCATGGGCAGTTATTTTTGTCTGATTACGGTTCACTAGCTACAAAAAAGTGGGGATACATCTCATAAAATATAAAGAGTTTAAAGAAAACCGGTTATAATATTTAATTTAATCAAAGCAGATAATGAGTATAATAATAGCGAATTCCGGCCTTATGCCTAAACTGAAAACAAGGAATCCCAAACCACATATGATGAATACTTGTACAACTAACTCACTTAGTTAGTATGTAGGGAGGATCAAGAACCACATAGAAGATTTTGTCCACATGGAAAGTAAAGAAGTGTTATTTACCTATATATATATACGTTGTTTGTATACACTAAATCATAACTTTTATATATTACGTTGATAATTAATTCAAGATATCATCATCCGTATAAAAACATTACCAGTTAATTAAATACACACATCTCGTTTTAAAATCGTTTAGAGGACTCACCTTGAGCTAAGCGTATAAATATGCGCACGAGCACAACCACAATGAACCTAGGATAAGCAACTTATCCTAATCATATTCCTAGCATGAGCCTTATCAATGGTTCAAAGGCACCTTTTCCTATAGTGTGTGTGTATATATATGTATTGTTGTAAGCCAAACAGTTTGTGGGTGTATGAATTAATAAAGCAAAATTCCCGTCCAAATACTTGTTTCATCCATGTTTATACTCAATCTCATGATCCCAATCGATCCTACATCCGGTCTGCAACATTCGTACATCCCAGTTTCCCGTCTGCTACATTCCTGCTTCCCGGTCTCTAATTCGGCATGGTCTGTTATCCGTAAACAACCCTAGACATGTCATTATCATTTTTTAATGTTTATTCGGTAATCATAATCGACCAATTGGTTGAATGCTTGTCTAGTCTGGTGCGGTATGTAACCATAAAGAATGCACCAAGATGCGGATGAATGAATAACATATACGTTTGCAGGTGTTTGTGTCTTTGCCTCTAAAAAAAACTAGCACGAACTGTTATATTATTTTGTTATTGTTCAGACGCACAAATAAGTTTATAAGCACTGTTGAAAGTTTTGCATGCCCCATTTAGAACTTGTAGATCAAAACCAATTACAATAGTGAAAATAAAAAAGATATGTTTACGGGTATGATTCGGTTAATTAGGTATGTATGTTTCGAGTAATCGGGACAACTATGACCTAATACCATACACATCTCATATCCGCAAAAAATTTTAAAACTAGTCTTATACCCGAATATATGTCCCATCCCCAATGGGGTCCGTTTACCATCCATACTCAGCACCAACTATAACTTTACAAACTTGGACACATGCTAAAAGTAATTTTAGATTTAACTACTAAAATATGAAAGATTTGTCATTAAAAAAAACTATAATAGGAGGTTTTTAAAGATTTTTTATTAATTAAAAATAGGGGGTTTCCAATTTTTTTTTCTTTTTCTATTTTATCCTTAAAACCTTATTTAAAGTTCATAATTTTAGATTTAATTACTAAAATAGGGGGTTTTTAAAGATTTTTTATTAGTTAAAAATAGGGGGGGTTTAAAGATTTTTATTAATTAAAAATAGGGAGTTTCCAATTTTCTTTTTCTATTTTTTCCTTAAAACCTTATTTAAAGTTCATAGTTTTAGATTTAACTACTAAAATAGGGGGTTTTAAAAGATTTTTTATTAATTAAAAATAGGGGGTTTTTAAAGATTTTTTATTAATTAAAAAAAAGGGTTTCCATTTTTTTTTTCTATTTTACCCTTAAAACCTTATTTAAAGTTCATAATTTTAGATTTAATTTACTGGAATGACTCATTTGAGTTTTAACAGTGATTAAGCAAAATCAAAGAATAAGACGTGCTTTCTTGATTTTCTTTTTAAATAAAAGGTTTTCTATATAGATAGCAATGACTCATACCAAAGGTCCAAAACAAAGAACCGCGTTTAATGAAATAGTTCTTTTTCTAAAAAAAACTGAAAGTTATTAAAAGTATTTAATTTAAAAAATTGTTGCAAACACACACACACACACACACACATATATATATATATATATATATATATATCTATACATACTAATTAATAAAGGTTTTGGATTGCCACATGTCACTCCCTCATGCCTCCTCACATTGGTTTTCCCGCCTCTCTCTCCTAATAAATGCACCTATATCTTATTAAATAATAATTATATTATAAATATATTATTAAAGAAGAATAATAATCATATTAAATAAGAATATATAATAAGAATTCAAAATATAACTAATTAAAGAAAAATACTAATCTATATTCCCTAATAAATAAAGGTTTTGTAAAATGGTTTTCTCACCTAAAGTTTAATTATAATTTAAGATTTTAAACCTCTCACAAATAATAAATGCTTAACAAATATAATTGCTAAAATTATTTAATATCATTTGACTAGAACTTAAAAACTTTGATTTGAAAATTTTAAACTTTGTATTATTTAAATTATAACAAAATCAATAAATTAACTCTTGCAAATTTACTATAATTAGATAATTAAATTGACAATTTTTAAAAAAATTAACAACTTATCTTTGTTAAGCAAATAACAATTAATCAAAATCAACTTTCTAAAAATCTAATAAATTTACCTTATGTAATTTGGTTTTGTGAATGTAATTGTAATTGTAATTTTATTTTATTTTTCACTGTGTAAAGTAATTCTTATTTAGACACTTATCTATACTATATAATAAATAAAGGTTTTTGCATGCCACGTGTCGCCTCCATATTCATTCTCATCATTTTTTTCCCGCCTCTCTCTCCTATTTAATGCACTTATATTAATAATAATATATATTTAAAGAAAAAATACTAATTATACTAATAAAACATATTTATTTTAAATTATCTCTTATCATAAAAAACTTTAAAATTTAATTATATAACTTTATTTTTAATCAAATAGTAAATAAAAATCAAATTATATTAAAAAATAATAATTAATGTATTTTTGAAACCCAATTATATATTAATTTTTACATAATTTGAATTTGTTTTCTATTCTTACTATGTGCAATAAATTTTTACACATGTAAAATATATATGCATAAAGATTTAAAATTTTATTTATTGATATATTTCATCCCGTGTGTAGACACGGGATATAAACTAGTATATATATATATTTGGCTTTTTCCTCAAGTTAACGCCCTAGATTCCATCCTACGGTTTAATAAAAAGATATTTATTAAATAGTTAGGAAAAGGTCTATTAAACTTCGACAGTTGGACAAGAATAAAAGTCGTTTGTCAAGCATCGACTTCATGTTCTTCTTCCTATTATAATTTATACTTTTCTTCTTCTTGGTTTTCTCTTGTTGAAAGGCTAAGAAATTCAAACTCAAATAATGTGACACTTAAATTTTCTTTTGACGATCTTTAAATATGAGATTCTGATGATAATAGTTTATACATTAGTATAGGTACTACAAATAGCAACATATTCTTCATTCAATAGTAATACATAGATCATTAAAACAAGAATGTACAAGTAATTTATGCGCTAACTTAATTCGATGCAAAATAAATCTTTTACACTGAGGGCTAAGGGTGTAAACGAGCCAAGCCGGCTAGTAAACTACTCAATGTCACTGTCGCAAGGTGGGGTAGCGTCTATTAGTTTATAGAAAATAACAAGCAAACAATGCAAAAAATATTCGATTTCCTTTCATTTTCTTTATTTGGGTGTAGGGTTTAAATCGGACATTAAAAATCTAAAACTTTGAGTGTTTAATCGGGTATCTAATCGAATTCTGAGCTCGGTTTTCGGATCGAATTTGTGATTTTTGAACCGATTCGACACAAACAATCCAAGTCAAATTATATATTATATTATTTTATTATATAGAAAATACATATATTTTTTATTTATTATATATATTATTTATTTTTCTCATAACTCGGTTTGGTCAAATTGACTCGAATTTGATCCGAATTCTAATTTTCGAATTCTAATACGAATTTTGTTCAAATTCTAAATCAACTTAAAAAATTTGAAATTTGAATATCCTTGTGAACACCCTTACCCCGCTAGGAGGAAGGGAGAGAGAGAGTAAAATAAAATTATGAATGTAAGAATTAGGAGTATAAACGAGCAAAGTCACACCCAACTTGACCAGTTTAACTTAAAAGAGCTCGAGCTCGAGTGATACCTGTTTAACTATGTTTATAAGAACATAGATACATTTAATATCATCCTATTATTTTCACCCGACGAGTTGCTCGCCCAGGCAAAACGCGTCTTGGTAGAGAAGGTATCAATCCCCTTATAAGGAAGGCTTCGTTCTCCCCCTCAACAAATGTGGGATATTACAATCCACCCCCTTACGGAGCCCAGCGTCCTCGCTGGCACACCAATCCGGCCCCTGGCTCTGATACCATCTGTAACATCTAACCTCCCGTACCAACAATATTGTTCGCTTTGCCCCCTCAGAGCTCACGGATTTGTTTTTGGTTGCCCGGGTGAAAACTTCCCAGGGGGTCACCCATCCCTAGATTACTCCCACCCGAGCACGCTTAACTGTGGAGTTCTCCTCTCATCCACTACATTAAGCCCCAAAACGCGTTGTAGGGCTTAATGTAGTGGATGATATGAGAACTCCACATTTAAGCATGCTCGGGTGGGAGTAATCCAGGGATGGGTGACCTCATGGGAAGTTTTCACCCGAGCAACCAAAAACAAATCCGTGAGCTCTTATGGGGCAAAGTGGACAACATTGTTGGTACGAGAGGTCGTATGTTACAAATGGTATCAGAGCCACTCTCGTTATGTTTTGTTTATGATAGTGGGGCAAACCTCATCGAGGACGATGGGTCCCAGGGGGTGTTTGTAACACCTTAGGCAAATCTCATATCGTTCTGTTCTGTCCACGGGAGAAATGTTGGATTCATAAGAAATGCCCCATCTCAAATACCACAACGCGTTTTGGGGCTTAATGTTAGTGGATGAGAGGAGAAATCCACAGTTAAGCGTGCTCGGGTGGGAGTAATCCAGGGATGGGTGACCCTGGGAAGTTTTCACCCGAGCAACAAAAAACAAATCCGTGAGCTCTTATGGGGCAAAACGGACAATATTGTTGGTACGAGAGGCCGGGTGGGAGTATTCCAGGGATGGGTAACATCCAGCCTCTCGTACCGACAATATTGTCCGCTTTGCCCCTAAGAGCTCACGGATTTGTTTTTGGTTGCCCGGGTGAAAACTTCCCAGGGGGTCACCCATCCCTAGATTACTCCCACCCGAGCACGCTTAACTGTGGAGTTCTCCTCTCATCCACTAACATTAAGCCCCAAAACGCGTTGTGGTATTTGAGGCGGGTCATTCCTTATGAACCCAGCATCTCTCCCGTGGACAGAACAGAACGATATAAGATTTGCCTAAGGTGTTACAAAGTCCACTGTTTTGAAAAAAAAGGCATCCCTCTAGTAACCCAAATAGGGATTAGGATTCTTGTTGTAAATAACGAGTATAATTTGTGATTGTTTGAGCTCATTCCTAATATGCTCATTTGGGTGTTTAGCTTTGTGGAAGTTCAATTGGATTCATTGAATTTTTTAAACATCATACACATGTTCTTTGCTAACAATTAGAGTTTATACATACATACATACATAAAAATCAGCATCAACATCAAGTATTAAATGTTTGGTAAGTACCTAAGATTTTTCAAATATGCAGATGATTTATTAAATATTATAAAGTAAAGGTTGTGATGATTTAAGATTAGATTATGTAGATGGCCTTTTTAATTATGATAAATTGGTTTTTAATAATCCAAACTATAACTCATTTGCTGATAATAGTCTAAATTAACAGTTTGGCTGATGATAATCTCAACTTTCACTTTTATCGTCAATGGTAGTCCCAATAGCATGATCATCATAGATTTACATTCGATTTACACATATTTTTGCTCAAAATAACGATTTTAAATGAAATGGAGAAACGTACAAGCGAAATCGAGTGGGAATCGAGTGTAAATATATGATGATTATGCTACTAGAACTGCAATTGACAACAAAAGTGAAAGTTGATATTATCATCAGCCAAACTGTTAGTTTGGATTATTATCGGCCAATGATTCATAGTTTAGATTATTAAAAACCAATTTGCCTATAATTATTTAAGTTGGTCATACATATGAGAATATTCTTCAATTTAAGGATGGTTATTTAGTAGAAATTGTTGTTGAATTAATTAGCATGAATATTTGTGCAAATTTTTTCTTTATTTCGTTCGACCGACTATGTTGTACGGAACCGATTGTTGGTCAATCAAGAAGACTCAAGAGTGAAAGTTGGAGACCGCTGAGATGAGGATATTTTTTAGGTGGATGAGTGGGTACACGAGGTTAGACCGGATAATAAATGAGGTTTTTAGAAACAGATTCCGGGTAGCACGTATCTCAGATAATGTACAAGTCATTGAAACACAAAATATACAAGCCATCAAAACTTCTCTAAAATCAAATTTAGATTTCTTTTTTTATTTTTCTCTTACTATATATATAAGCGGAATTTGACCATAGATTCACGTTAAGTTGGCGGTTCGCAACTTACGTGTTCACTCGAGCGACGTGGGTTCTAGCCAGATCCCCCCGCCCCCTCCCCCTCCCCCTCCCCTGGGCTGGTTCGTTATGTTTTTAGATGTCTTTTTATATTATTTTTCTTTTATTATGTAACTAAACTTAAAAAAAAATTCCTTTTTATTATTTAACTAGACTAAATAATTTTTTTTTTAAATGTTAAACCTAATATTTTAAGTTTAGCTTTCTTTTTATATGTTTTTTTTATAATTATAATATTTATAAATTTTTAAATGCTAAATTTGGGTAGGTTACGGTTTTACACAGTTTTATCTTTTAGTTGTTCGATTTTCTTAAATTTGCTTTCGTGTTTCTTAACGTTCATTTTTACGATGCAACTTTTTCGTGATTTCCAAATATCTTGCCGCGACATGCTTTTTTTATTTACGTTTCGATATTTAAGACCAAGCCAACGCTTCTCTCTACGTAATTCACCTTGTCAATGTTCCTCAGACACCACTTCCCGTTTATAAAGCAAATATGCAAGGATTGTTGGTCAAGTTTCCACTATTAATAAGATAAAATTGTACCATGCTGCACGTGAAAGAAACCAGACTATGTGGCTCACTTTTGACCATTTCAAAAGAAATGACAGATATCAAGCTTGCATCCATAAAAAATTAAGAATGTATACCTCATGCAAAAAAACATGTATTTCATTATGTAATTTGCCCATTTCAATCCCAAATGACTGCTGGCCCATTAAGAAACTTAATAATGCAACAATGTGGAATAGCGATTATGCGATAACTTGTACCTCATGTAGTGGAAGTTGTACTTCAAATTTCTCACGTCTTGAACCCATGACCTCAAGATCATAAAGCAACAACCTTACTAGTTGCTCCAAGTCCCACCCTCAATACAAAAGTGGGTTGGACAACGGTCAAAACAGGTTTGAGTCAAAATGGGTAAATTTTGGCACGGGTCAGTGTTGGGTTGGTCCGAAACACTTTTTGTCCCGCTCCTATAAAAAATAACAAGTGTTGGATATGATTAAATGAATCATGTTATTTCAGTAATAATTTATTTCTTTTGAATGAAATGATTTAGGAGATTTCAAAGAAAAAAAGGTCAGTTTGCAAGGAAACATCGGGTACACATTGGTTCGAGAAATAACTCGTGTACAGGGGCAGATCCAAGTAGTGAGTAGCTGAGTACCGGTGTCAAATATATATATATATATATATATATATAGACACACACACTAGAGGGGTGCTCGCGCGATACGATGGGGAACACAAACACCGGTAATCACGTAACATGTTAAATTTTTTTAAAATAAAAAAAAAACTATAACAACACTATACTCAAATTAAAGAGAATAAAATTCTCGTTTTTATGGTGTAATTTTTTTTAAATATTAACGTATGAAAAAGTTATCGTCGTTTAAAAATCGTGAGAGAAAGTTGGTTTAAAAGTCAAAAATATATTTTAAATGACTAACCATATGTTTTAAAAGTTGTAATTACTTAGCTCTTAAAAATTATGTAAAATTATCTTTTTGTCCTCCTTATATGTATTATAATATAGTGTGTGTGTATATATGTGTGTGTGTGTGTTATATGTATCTAACATTCGAGTGACACCATATATAAACTCTAAAGAAAGAGAAGTGAGGGATTTTAAAGTTGTTTTAGGCTTTTAGCATGAACTGAATTAGAACGTCATTTATGTGATTACCATTTATGTGTATTTCTTAATCCTAAATTGTATATTATTATTGGAATCTGGTCAATTTCAGTGACCCAACCTGTAAACTCCAAGACCTCTGAGTGGTCGGATTCTCCTAGAGTCTCCACAAGGGTTATTCTGAGCTTGACCTAGCAAAACAAGAACACCGTTAGTCGCGTCACAGTGATGACCCCGGGGGGTGTCGCTGTGACCAGCCTCCGGCGTGAGAGTAAGTATAGGGTGTGGATGAGAAGTGTGAATATGAAGTAAGTGCTAGGAATGAATGAGAACCTTTTCTATTACCTTGGGTTTGATGGGGTATTTATACCCGGTGATTATTTGTCTTTAGCCTGGAGCGTATCTTTGTCTTATTGGCCTGGATATGTAATGTCTGAGCCATTGTTTAAGGTTGTTAGTAATGGTTTATGCATTGTCGGGTCTCCTCAATTTATTGGTTCGTACTCTGATATGTGGATTCTTGTCTCCTTTTTTACCGTTAGCTCTTTTGTCTCTTTCTCCTAAACATGTCCGGACCTCGCCCATCTGTCGGGTCTTTAACTAAAGCCCGGCTTTTGGGTTTATAGGCCCGGCCTTAGGTTACTATATCTTTGCAAGTGTTTGTCCGGACTCGGGTTCTGGGATATGTCCGGTCTTCTTTCCGGACCATATCCCAACACAACCCGACCAGGTAAAATATCCTCCGGCATCCAAAACATGGTGGTAATAAAAGACAGTAGTACCCCCATAAGAAGTTAAGTTAAAGTTATTGAAATTACATATACTTACACGCCACCGTCTGGGAAGAGTAAATATTCACTGGACCACCCACCAAAGAACATGCATGACATAGAGACCAAAACATACATGAGTGCTGCAAAAGGATAATTTAGTAATTTTAGTTCCAAATCAACTTTTATAAAATATACAAAACTAATATATAAAGTTGCTGATTGTGGTACCTGATAACCTTGGCCACTAGTTGCTGTATATTGAAGGCTTGAAACCAAAATAAGACGGAAAAAGTGTGAGCACATTTGTAATTTCTTATGATATCTTTCTTTTGCATATTCATTTTATTTTTGTATTAAATAACAGGGCCTTTTTATATGTACCCTTTTAAAAGTTCAGAATTTCATATATATCGTTTAAGTTTCATAATATCATTGTATTTGCTATTTCAAAACACTAGTCACTAAAAATATCATATTTACAAATTCCATAGTAAACGAAAAAAAAAAAATCAGTTACTAATAACAACTTGTTTCACTTAATATATGAAGACTTATGCACAGAGACAATTCACATTAATAGAGTTGTTTCCGGCTTGTTTATTTAGTACACAGACTGTTGTAAGTATTGTTTTAGTTTATTTTCAAAAGGGGTTGCGTCGCAGCTTGTTGCCCGTTTACCTGCCACTTTATTGTAATTATCTTTTTATTAATGGAATTGTAATCGAATAGTTTAGAAAACAAAACAAAAATTACTATGGAATGGGTAAATATGATATTTTTGTGTTAAAAAGGGTAAATATGATATTATGAAAATTTTAAACTTTTAAAAGAATTACTATGAAGTTTTGCATCAAACCATACCAGGATTTGTAGGAGGAGACTAGATGAAAACATAAGGGCAAGTCCAGCAAGTTTGATAAAATAATTTGTTAGAAATATTTGTTAAGCAGGAATAATTTTTTTTATATAAATGATTATGTCTTTAAGCTAATTGGCTTACACTGCAGGGGTAGGTCATGATCCAAGAGAGCAGTAGTAGGCATGCAACAAAAAAAGGAGGGAAGTCAAAATCATGTAAAAGCCAAGGCATGATAGAGCTTAAACTAGCTTAAGACTCTCCGTAGTGGACTCACGCCCAGGGCATGGTCCACCCTCTCCTTCCATGTTTTGACCCTCTCCCCGTGGTCTGCCTCACGCCTTTGCCCCTACAGCGCGGTGTTCACGCCCAAAAGTGGCTGCCACGTTGACCACACCATTTCCTTTGACGCTCCATTACGGATGGCCTAAGCAGTGTTGTAAAAATCTGGATTAATCGCCGATTAATCGGAAATCGGTGAAAAACCTTGTAATTTTGGGCAAGTCGGACAATTAAACGCTAATCTTTCCTATTTGGATCTAGTCGGCCCAAATCGGGCCTAGTCGGCCAAAAAAACGGTGTTCCAGCGAGTTTCCCACGAGATTCCGGTCAGTTTCCGGCGAGGTTCCGGCGATTTTTGAAAAACTGTATATAATTTTAAAAATTACATATAAAAATGTGTAAATATATATAAATTTGAAAATTACATATAAAAATGTGTATCTATATATAAAAAACTAAAAATTACATATAAAAATACCAATCCGATTAATCCCTGTTAATCCCGATTAATCGCTAGTCGGTACCCCGCCGCCCGACTAGCGTCTTACGATTTTTACAACACTGGCCCTTAGTTTAGGTATAATAAATATATTCGTATTGCATATGGTATAATACCAGGTGTACATATTACTCTGGCTAACCACATTAACATTCATTATTATTTTTTTTCTGTATTTTCATCCTACATCCATCCCACATGATAAAAAAAACCCACCTTTGAAAAGCATTGGTAAATTTTTGTAGTGTGTGCACAGAGAGAGAGGGGGGATGCACAATATAGAACCGATTTTATGTATAGAACCGTGAGAGCTACATAAATGCTTATACCTATTGTTTTAAATGTGAATATGTGATAAATAAGATGGTTTTTAATCACCTCTCTTTCTCTCTCCCGCTACATATGATTATCTTATATGCACTACGTACAAGTGCTTATACGGTTCTCACATTTCTGTACATAAAATTGGTTTTATATTATATTTACACACATATATATATATTTGTTTGATTAATTACTTACTTTTTTTCAAATAATATGACTTAGAAAGCTTTAAACGTTAAAATTGAACTTTGACCTACTTACGACCCATTTAACCCCTTTCCTTTTAGCCATTCTTTATTTATTATATATTTTAAAATTTTGACCCGTTAGAGATCAAACATGACACGAATAGACCCATTCATATATAAATGGGTCAAATTCACACCTCTTATTAGAGATAGTGAGTTAGATAAACCCACTTAGGCAAGAAAGGGCATCCTTAAGTAAATCGTCCTATAACAAAACAATTTTAATGATAAATTGTAAAGAACAAGTACCACTAAGTAGCAGGAATAAGATAATCATAAAAGCAATCTTACCCCAGTAGTCCAGTCAACCATTATATATCCCTATCTTCAACATGTTCATCATCTTTGTTTGACAGTTTCATATTAAATACAGTATGAAACAACATATATTAACATCAAAATATAAAGTGGAAAATTGGAAATCCTTCAACAAGCAATTTCACTTCTAAAGTGAAATCTTGAACAGGATGCATAATTGATAGTAACATTCTCTAACTTCTTATAACTTTTTACTCAGCTAACCCTAAGAAGCCTCATACCAGAGCTCAAACATAGTGATTAGTGAAACATCCAAATCATTAGACAAAATAGTATTACAAGTTACAAATAATGCATAATTAATTGTTATGCCTTCTATTCCAGGTTTAAAACTTGAATTATGAGGTTTCATGACCAATTATACACCTACATTATTCTGTCTGTTCTAGTTTGTAATCATATTTAAGGCGGTAAATGATTAATAAGCGAAATCGGAGAAAATGATCGGCCAACATATCACCCCTAAGGATGTATTTTTGTAACCAATATCAGTCCATGACACTAACCTTGTTAACTTTTTCTATCAAGTATATGGGCATTTTAGTCATTTTATTTCTAAGTGAACTAGTTTAACTTTTCAGTTCAATAAAAACTTTTTTCGTAGGTTTTTTCAAAAAAACTTTTTTCTTCTTTTTTAAAAACATTTTTTTTAAATCATTTTTTTTCCATAAAAACGTCGTTTTTGAACCTTTTTAAAAACGTTTTTTAACTTTTCTAAATTTATTTTTACCTTTTTAAGTGAACTAGTTTTTAAAATAGTGAACTGTTTAAAAAAAGCGTTTTTAAAATAGTTAAAAAAAAATTTACGAAAAAGCTAAAAAATATTTTTTATAAAAAAAACTAAAAAAATGTTTTTAAAAACGTTTTTATGAAAAAATTAAAAATATATATATTTTTAGAAAAGTGAAAAAACGTTTTTAAAAAGGTTCACAAAAGACGTTTTTACGGGAAAAAAACTAAAAAAAATACGTTTTAAAAAAAGTAGAAAAAAAGTTTTTTATAAAAAAGCCTAAAAAAAGTTTTTGTTGGGCTGAAAAGGTTAACTAGTTCACTTAGAAAAAAATGACTAAAATGTCCCTATACCTAATAGAAAAAGTTAACAGGGTTAGTGTCATTGATTGAAATGGTTATAAAAATACAACCTCATGGGCTGATATGTTAAAAGATTACTTTTTGCACTAAAAGGGGTTAAACAGGCAAAACCACATGGGCCAAAAGCGAAATTTACTCTATTATTAATTACTATTATTTTAAATAAAAGTATCTAAACAATTCCAACAATTATGTACTTAAAACCTTTTAATGTATTAAACAATAATTTATACATATTATGATAAAAAGAAATTTTAATTTTAATCTATTCTAAAGATCAAAATTATTGATTATTAGGGTTTGCAATTATCTTGATTGTCGGTTTCAATGCTCTAAACGTATAGACGATTATTTCCTGTACCACTTTGAATATTTTGCATGATTGATTCACAAAAACTAATTTTCTTATATTTTTATGATAATAATTCCACACATTTACACACACACACACAATCGCAAGACGACAAACGTTACAACGAAAATTAGAACAGACCACGAGAATCAAAAAAAGCGCATCATTTTCTTCATTTTTCCTTCGTAAAACCCTAATTAAACAAACACCCAAAATCAAACCAATTTCTTCCGTTTCCCTCTCTTGATTCCATCTCCACTCAATCAAACCCTAATTCCTGAACTTCATTCATCCGTAATTTCATTATCTCGTGATCAATCGATCGATTGTGTTTTGTAATTTAATGCTTCGATTTTTTTGAAAATTGGGCTAGGCTGGCGGTATTGAGGACATGTAATGGCGGATCCGGCTAGTGTCCGCCAAGGAATCGGTTTTGTGGCCGGAGTATTGTTTTCATCTTCGTTAATTATTGAATTAGGGTTAGGGTATTTTGACATCAGAAGCTGTTGTGATTAAAAGCATGCTGAGCGTGCTGAGAGTACACCTTCCGTCCGATATTCCGATTGTAGGCTGCGAGCTTTCGCCGTACGTTCTTCTCCGCCGTCCTGACCAGTCTATTTTCACCGACGATGTACCGGAATCTTCACCTATTGAGGGACATTTTTTGAGATACAAGTGGTTAGTTGTTGGTTCATCATAATCAAATTATTATTATTGTTTAGTCTGCTCATTTAAAGATACTTAACTGTTTCTTTTGACAGAATTTAGCTTGTATTAGAATTAAATGCAGTAAGGAGATACAAGTATTGCAATAGCAACATAATTAGATTACATATATTGTGCTCAAAGAATATAAAACAATAATTTTATCATACAACCATACTAAAAATCGTAGTCATTTTTTGTTTAACACTGCCAATAATGTCTTTGAATGCACATCCAAACACGCCTATATGTCTAGGAGTGTGAAGTTATGCCTATTTTTCTTTGTTATAGAGTAGAGAACTGTGAGAACCGTATAGACACTTGTACCTGTTGCTTTAACTTTGATACATAAAACGGCTATGTAACTGCAATATCGCCTATATTCATCTCTCTCTCTCTCTCTCTCTTACTATATTGGTCATGCGCCATGTTATAAATGCTCATGTGGTTTTCTGCTTAATATTGGTTCAGTATTGAACGCGCCCCGATACATATAATATTTTTTAGAGGAATAGAACACTAAAAGTAACCTCTAGATTTAGTGACGTATAAACCAAAATATAGTTCTATACATTTTGGATCAATAAACTATAGGAATTAGTGAATTTGAATTGCCTTTATATCAGTGAGTCACCCTCTTATGGTTAATTGAATCGTAGTATACTGTTCTGTAAATTTTGCCCTAGATTACTTACTTCATTTGTGTCATTTTTGTTTTTAGAAAATATCCGTTACTTGAAAGTAGCCATATGAAAAGAGAGGTTTCTTTGCTATAAAAATTTAATCATTAGTGCGATTATAAGAATAAAATGACCAATTTACCCCTTCTAACAAAATTTCATGGATTCTTACCCACATTTCACAGCATACCTTTTCTTTCTTTAACAAGAATTTGCCAAACACTCAGAGATGTAATTATCTGATCATTACTTAATAAACCAAAAACACTTATGAACACACCATTTCATTATTACTAATCCGCTTACATTTTTGTGTAATTTTTCAGGTACCGTATACAAAGTGATAAAAAAGTTGCCATCTGTAGCATACATCCATCAGAACAAGCCACTTTACAATGTTTAGGTTGTGTTAAAGCCAAAATACCTGATGCCAAAAGCTACCATTGTTCCCCTAAATGTTTTTCTGATGCGTGGCAACACCATCGTGTTCTTCATGAACGAGCTGCAACTGCTGTAACTGAAAATGGAAATGAAGAAGAAGAAATATTCGGGCGATTTGATAATAATAATAATAACAATAATAATCAAACCTTACCTACTTTATCTAGCTCACAATCTCTCCCAAGCCTTGCAAACGGTGCATCCACACCGTTATATCCTCCAGCTGTGACACAGAGGAATGGTGGTGAAACATGGTTCGAAGTTGGGCGGTCTAAAACCTACACACCAACCGCCGATGATATTGGTCATGTTTTGAAGTTTGAATGTGTGGTTGTTGATGTAGAAACAAAATCAGCAGTTGGATCATTGAATACTATACTGACTTCACGGGTGATCCCAGCTCCATCCCCGAGCCCACGGCGGTTGATCTCTGTTAGTAATGCTGATATGGCAGCGGGGAATTTGGATTTGGATGGGCGGGTTTCGTCCATGGGGAATTTTACAGTGTTATCGTATAATATTTTGTCTGATACGTATGCTACAAGTGATTTATACGGTTATTGCCCTTCGTGGGCCCTTTCTTGGCCCTACCGTAGACAAAATTTGTTACGGGAAATTGTTGGATATCGAGCGGATATTGTTTGTCTTCAAGAGGTATTATATTATTTGATAATCAGTTTTTAATGTTTGGATTAATGTATGATTATTTTAGCTTCTTTTTAGGTTCAAAGCAATCACTTTGAGGAGTTTTTTTCCCCTGAGCTTGACAAACATGGCTATCAGGCTCTATATAAGAAGAAAACAGCCGAGGTTTGTTACATGCATTTATCCTTGTTTTAGATTTTGAAGATCTACAGGTGGAAATTTGTATCAGTATTCTTACAAATGGGTTTATATGGACAATGTTTTATATTTGACAGGTTAAAAACTTCGAGAAATGGATAGTAGGTTTTAAAAAATAGTTTGTTTTTGTAATAATCTAGTTTCTGTAATCACATTTAACACAATAGTTATTTATAAAATTCAGAAAATGTATAAAAGAAGTTTCTAGGTTGGTCCCAACAACCTAACTCGTTAACCGACCTGCCCAATTTGCTACCTTTATTAAGATCCTTTTTTATTGATTCTAGTGTGTTTGGTTACAGGTTTTCAATGGCAGTGTTATGACTATCGACGGATGTGCTACATTTTTCCTGCGAGATAGATTTTCACATGTCAAAAAATACGAGGTAAAAATATTTATTTTTATTTAAGTTAACGTTTTAATACCATCATTTTACTAACTATACATTAGTTTGCACATGTAGGTTGAATTTAATAAAGCTGCACAATCTTTAACTGATGCGTTAGTTCCTAGTGCTCAGAAAAAAACCGCTCTAAGTCGGTTGGTTAAGGTATCTTGCATACAATCGTTTCAAATTTCTGTTATGTTTTTGCTTTCTTTTTATTGGTTTAACGTGTTGATTTGTATAACATTATTATGATTTGGAACAGGATAATGTTGCATTAATTGTTGTTCTAGAAGCAAAGTTCAGTGACCATGGTGTTGATAATCCTGGAAAGCGGCAACTTGTTTGTGTGGTATGATATAGCAATTTCTTATATATTTATTTATTTAGGGGTTAAATAATCAGTTCTGTACTGGCTTAAAAAATGATTATTAAAGGGTAAAATAAAATTATCCACTCACCCCTTCTTTTAACTTAATTTGAGAGACTTTTACTCCCAACTCACATTTTATGTAAATAATTAGAATTTGCCAAACACTCAAACGACTGATTATCTGATTTCATTACAACTTCAAATGTCAAAAGCACAACCTTACACTATTTCCCAGTTTGTTTTGTTACAGTTGATTATTTGATTCTGATTACTCCAAATCACATAATCACTTACATATATAGAATCTTTTATTCATGTTAAAATTCATATTAATTTTTTGGATTTCTGCACTCCCTATTATTCTATTAATTGTTGTTTTTATGGTATGCAGGCAAATACACATGTGAATGTTCAACAAGATCTAAAGGATGTCAAACTATGGGAGGTCATTCTCTTGAGCTCTCTAATCAGAAAAGTTAACAGTTTTAATTAATATTATATATTTTGTTAAAAAATCTGGTGATATTTCAGGTTCATACTCTGTTAAAAGGTTTGGAAAAGATAGCTGCCAGTGCAGATATACCAATGTTAGTTTGTGGGGATTTTAATTCGGTTCCTGGAAGGTTTGTTGTTTATTTCTTTTGTCATCAAGATTCAAGAGTAATTTTATTTCAAATTCTTATAATATAAGTTCCAAATTATAAAATAAGCATTTGAAATTTATTTAAATTTAATTTTTCAAATTTTACTGCAGTGCTCCTCATGCACTTCTAGCAATCGGGAAAGTTGACCCAATCCATCCAGATTTAGCAGTTGACCCTCTTGGAATTCTTCGACCAGCCACTAAATTGACACACACTCTGCCCTTGGTAATACAAATATTTAATTATTTCTCAAAGTTCCGCAAAACTATTGACATTATTTCTTTTTTGCAATGTTTAAATCTTGTTCATGGTCTTGTGTTTAACAGGTGAGTGCATATTCGTCTTTTGCCAGAATTGGGGGTGGTCTTGGTTATGAGCAACAAAAGAGGAGAGTGGACCCCGCTACAAATGAACCGTTATTTACAAATTGCACACGGGATTTCATTGGTACCCTTGATTACATATTTTACTCGGGTACGTCTTTAAATTTTATTGATTCGACTCTTTATGCTGTTAGAAGTTGTATTAGTTGGATATTCTGATGTTCGAGCGTTTTGGCAAGTATTTGTTATTTAATGAATTGATAGATAAAATGACCAAAAAGACATCTCTTTGTTATATAATGGGAAGTACTTTTTTGGTAATGGGAATAAAAAATAGTCACAACTCACAATTGTATAAAATGGGAAATTTTGCTTTACCTTTAGATTATTTGATGTAGTTTGTATGGAATTAATTATTTGACCCCTTAATAATCAATTAGTCAAAATTGTCTACACATAAAAATTAAAAAGAAAATCAAATCTAAACACCCCCTGATAATTGTATAAAATGTTATCTAGCTGTTTAAAAGGCTTTATTTTGAAAAGAAAACAATGATATTTGTTTTTTTTTCATGATATTATCTGAATACTTTTTTAATGATTAATTTATGAGATTTATATATTATTTATGGTGGTTTTCAGCCGACAGCTTGACTGTGGAGTCTTTATTGGAGCTTTTGGATGAAGACAGCTTAAGGAAAGACACAGCACTTCCTTCACCGGAATGGTCCTCTGATCACATTGCATTAATGGCTGAATTTCGTTGCAAACCTCGAACTAGACGTTAACTGCATTTTTAGGCAAGTATTAACCAACTTCCAAATTATACCTTTTTACTTTATGATTCTTAAGAGGTGGGAAAATGGGCTGTTCGGGTAGGGTGGATTGGGTAACAGGTTCTGGTTGGATTGGCCCAAAACATTCTGTTCAGAAGCGTACCCTTTTTAGTGATTAATTAGCGTGTTATATATGATTACAAATGTTGTATTATTTTCAGAATTAAAATAATTTTTAATACTGAAAGAAATTATTAAAAAATTATTAAATTGGTTGGGTGGGTCGAGAAACAGGTTCTGGCTGAAGTGGGAGGGTCATGTGGTTCGGGAAATGAGTTTGGGTCAAGATTCTTGAAGTTGGTCTGTGCTCAAGTACAAGGAATTACAAAGGCCCTACCCATCTATATATAATCACTAGATTAGGGTAAATAACTTGGGGATTAAGAGAACATAAATATGGCAACTTGCCATTTAACCCTACTAGGGCCGGCTCCCTTGTGGATTGCGGCCAAAGCCTCCACAGAACCCAACAGATGGCACAATGGGCAGGTTGGTGGGTTAGGTTGACCCAGACCCTTTTTTCCATTAGTTTACCTACAGAAATTTTATTATTTCAGTATCAAATTTATCTTTTGAATTAAAGCATTTAGGGGAGTTTAAGCATTAAAGTACACATGCAACCTTCAAACCTTCTAATTCATTCGACTAATTTGACTCAATTAACGTGTTTGCTTTTAATCTGTTCTTTTTAATACCTGAGATAAAAAAACTGAATCGACCCTTCTAGGTTAATGGGTCAAAATCGCCTACTGTTTCTCCATGACTCCTCCATTGACACACTGCTGGTAATTTACCTTGTACGGGTAATTTTTTGTGCGGGTCAAAACAGGCTGGGTAAATTTATATATTACTACAATTTTATCCCTTTTTTGTGTTTTATTATAATGATTAGATAAAGTATGATTAAGAAATATTTTACTCCCTCGGTCCCAATTATGTTGTCCGCTAACAAAGAAAACACATTTTAAGATGTGTGCAAATAATACAAGTTTTAGTTTATAGAATGTCATTTTTACCTTTGCATTTCATTGATTTAGAAAACTTGCAATATTTAGGGTAAAATAGGAATACTAGTAATAACTTTTCTTTATTGAAAGATAATTATATTTTGGGACAAATTTTTTTTTTTTATTTGGTGGACAATTAAATTAGGACGCAGGGAATATTTAGCCTAATTTTTTTTAGCAGAACAGTTTAGGAGGTTTTATGTGGTTATAAAACTCTGCTGACTTTCAAACCGCTTGACCCGTTTCTGTTTTATTCTGCAGAAATAAAATATAAACTAAATCGACCCGTTTCGGTTGAGTTCATATGTTAGCTTTTGATTGAGATTGTGGTTTGATTCTGTAATCCATTGACTGTTGCAGGCTTGGTCAGAAAGCAAAATCTTGGAGATAGAGGTAAAAAAAAAACAGAAAGCAATGAACAAAAGCTTAAAAATGTAGAGAACAGTAGATCAATAGCTGTTAAATGATCTACTATTGTATCATGCTTATTACTACCCTTGTCCCATATATGTGTCTTATATATTTATGTTAATTCTTTCTTTTAATAGAAAGATAATTTGAATGCTATCAGGGTTCAATATAATGTATATTTTTCTTTTTCAAGAGAATTTGATGTTTATCTTTTGACATTTTGTTTATGTGATGATGTGCCAGATCATCATTTTACCTTTTTTTATGGAAGGTTGCTTAAATACAGAGTAGAGAATACGTTTGTACCTTTTGATTTAAATGTGATACATAAGGTGGTTATGTAATTGCTTACATCACTTTCTTTCTAACTTCCATTATATTTGCTAGCTTAAACTAAACGAACACTGCCCCATACTAACCATCCAGACACCACTGGCGTGTTATACATCCTGTATGAGGCTTTTTTTCTACCCGTATGTGGTCTCTTTTCACATGTATGAGGGTTTTTTGTTATACGGACTGTGTGAGAGAAGACTATATGGACTGTATAGAGTGTATGACTAACACAGAAACGACTGATGTGACGGTACACACCACTGACAGACTATACGGGCCGTTTAACCCTTTTTAGCCAACTATACAGGCTTTATAGATGGTGGTAGTGGTTTATCTATAGTTGCTCCTTATTTGCCAAACACCGTGTACAAGTTTATTATGAGGTTCTCATTGTTCTTTACATATAATTTTGTCTGTATTAAACGTGACTCATAAATACAACAGTAAAAAATGCACCTTTTGTATTTCTTATTAACCATCACATGTATTCCTGCACTTAAACACCTATACTGAACAATTTCATAAAAAAAGTTCATTCTTATAACAATACCTGTCAGGCTGTCACAAATGCTCAAAAATCAATAATTGTCATCACTAAAATCATACAAAACTTTGAAAATTGGAACAAGTTACAAATGGACTCTGTGTTACCAGTTCTACTTCTGGATCATGATACAAACAATACAATTCCATAACTAATTTATAGTATATTTCAAACTAGGTTTTCTAGATAAAAAATTAAATATTTCTAGAAATTTAATTAAGAAGCTTGAGGTTCCGAGCCTGCTGGTTTTGAATTATAAAGTGGCTGCAAAGCCTTCACAACAATTGTCATATTTGGTCTGAAATCTGCTTCATATTGAACACATAATGCTGCAACTGCTGCCATCTGAGTACGAACACAAACAGGAACACTTTAGTGTATGTAAAAGAGAGAAAGAGGGATTGCTAATCTGTTCAGGTGGGAAAACGGACCGACTGGGTAACATATCAAAATGGGTCGGGTCGGGTTGAGCTAAAACACTTTTTTCTGAAATTATTGATTTTCTTTTTACAAAGAAACGAGTGTGTCGTATATGATTAAAAGGCGGACAGTTGTTGAAAAACCACTATGGACTTTTGCTAAATTCGCACATAAATCATTGGAATTTATTTTTGCATGATTAAATGACCCTTGACTAGTAAAACTTAACAATAAAAACCCGTGCTCTTTTTACATTAAATCCATAGGATTTTTTAAAATTTAACAAAAAGATACTTTTTTTACATGATTAAGTCTCAACTTTTAATTTCCATTGACTTTAAAAAGTCTTCATGATTTAATAATGTAAAATAAAGTCCAAAGACTTGTGAGAGAATTCATCAAAAGTCTATAGGGATTTTCTTTTTGAGAACTACCCTTACAAATACACTTTGGGCGAACTTGGACCCGTTTGACATGTTTTCTAATTTTTTTTATTATACCCGTTTGACCCATTAGAGATAAAACATAACCTTAATAAAAGATAAGAAACAAAAATAAATGGACCTTTGCAACCGCTTTTGGAGGGTAGTCATTATTTAACTTTGGATCGATACATTGCTTTACTTTGTCCTCGCTTAATTTTGGTGTTGCCTGTAGCAAGCAAGATTATAACCAGCATAAGTACACACAAATGTGTGCAAGTGTGTGTAAAATACAAATTAATAAAATCCATCCTGCCCATTTAAAATTTTTCATTTCAGAAAACATTGAATCTAAAATGACCTATTTACCCATAAATGATATTGAGCTTGTTCACAAGATTTCTATTCTTTCTTTCATTATTGAAGGGCATTTTGGAATTTCACGAAAAGTAGAGGACTTTTGTAATTACATCATTTAATAGACGAAGGGTGTACTAAAGATTATTATTATTATTAACAAGACAAGACATACCCAAGTAACAAGACTTTGTTGTCCTTTAGGCATTGTGTGGTCAACCGGTTTTCTTCCAGTCAAAAGTTCCAGAAGAACGACACCAAAACTATAAACATCACTTTTTGAAGTTATCTGCCCTGTCATTGCATACCTGAACCAAAAATGTATATATTATGTCAATACACCAACATGTATTCATGCTACTTGAAACTATAAAGAACGATAGTAAGTTGGTTGAAGATCAACCCGTGTGTATTGTTAATGCATACAACCTTTTAAATCGTAATCATATTTAATGCATTAATTATTGGGTTAATAATGGTAAAAACCAACCAACTTTCAACATTTTGGATTTTAACCCTTAAAAGTTTTTTCCTAGGGTTTTGTTCCTAAACTTTTCTTGACTCGTTAAATCGATAAAATGACGAAAGTTGGTTGGTTATATTCAACCAGAACCTAAATAATTTAAGGGTCAAACAGCCAAAATGTTGAAAGTTGGTTGTTACTACCATTATTTACCCTTCATTATTTATAAAAAAATCGACAAAGTGTTAACGGGTCAACCCAACCCCTACTAGAAAACCGTTTGATCTGAACTGGTTCTGACCCGTTAATCGACCCGCCCATCTTGCCACCTCGGTAAGAGCAACTTACTCTGGAGCATGGTAACCAAAAGTTCCCAAAACTCTAGTCGAATGTAATCGGGC
The DNA here is from genome assembly GCA_023525975.1 of Smallanthus sonchifolius. Classification (NCBI taxonomy): domain Eukaryota; kingdom Viridiplantae; phylum Streptophyta; class Magnoliopsida; order Asterales; family Asteraceae; genus Smallanthus; species Smallanthus sonchifolius. The sequence continues at coordinate 131,770,963 of CM042018.1, forward strand.
TGCAGTATCAGAAGACTGATTGCTCAAATTAAAATCAGCCATCTTGGTTTGACAATCATCAAACAATAAAACATTGCTGGACCGAACATCACGATGTACAATTGAAGGTTGAACCTTTTCATGTAAATACTCAAGCCCTCTTGCTGCACCATATGCAATTTTAACTCTCTGACTCCAGCTCAGCACTGGGCCCGGTTCTGCCCCTTGTACACCCTTTCTCCCTATAAATACAGAATAATCGAAAAAGACACCAAAATTATCATAAATTTTGAGACCACAATTACAAGATTGAAAGAAAATGAAAATTTTGTACCATGTAATACATCATGCAAAGAACCCATGGTTGCATACTGATAAATCAAGATTCGGTTGTTTCCTTCCAAGCAATAACCAAGTAACTCAACAAAATGCTCATTTTTAAGACTTGAAACGACAGATAACTGCATATTATTCATAAATGGTGAAACATGCATATTAATAACAACCTTGAACCAAAAATTTCCGTAGTGCTTAATAGGTTAGCATAAATGTTTTCAGAACTGGACCGGACGTCGAACCGGTCTCCTTACCGGTCCACTGGTCGGACCGGATTTAAGAACCGGACGACGTCATAAATATTATAAAAATATATTAATCCAAACAACCATTAATCCTTTCAAAAACCACCAACAAGTCAATTCCAATAATTTTAAACTAACAATTAGCTACGAAATACGAGGCCAAGAGACTTAAAAAGGAGAAAAAAAAATTGTCGAACGGTTTGTCCGGTCCGACCACCCGGTTCGTCCGGTCCGACCGCTGGTTCACTGCAGGACCGTTTCAGCATATGTAATCGGACCGGCCAGACCACCGGTTCCCGATCTGACCGGCCGGTCCGGTCCGGGTTTCAAAACATTAATGCTTGAGGTGGCAAGATGCGCGGTTGGGTAAAGAGTTGAAATGGGGTCAGGTTTACATGGGTCAGTTTTGTATGGTCAAAAAAATTCGGGTCAGGTTGGGTTGACCCACGAAAACCTTTTTCATAAATAAATAAAAAATGTGATAGTTATGATTACAAAAACAATTCTATTAAAATCATAATCCACCGTTTGGCCTATTATCATTTTAGCTAATTTCACTTATTTGACCCGATTGAGATGATACACAAACAAAATCGACCCTTTTGTAACTAAATGGGTCGGAATTGTCACCTCAACATAAATCTACCCCATGCAATGTGGTGTCTCAAGCCAAATTCATGTTTTTCTTATTACATCATATAATTTACACAATACAATCATACTATTTAAGGGTGTGTTTGGATTTGCATTTTGAGATATTAATTATCTGATTATTGTAACTTGACGTGGCAATAATCAGTTTCATGCCAAAGGCAACAAAACTGATTATCTAAATGCAGATAAAATTACTTATTCACCCTTTGCTTTAACCTAATTTGAATCCAATCTCACAAAAAGTCTGTCATTTTTGGTCCTTTAATCAGAATTTACCAAACACTCAAACATAAAATTATTACAACTCCAAACAGAAAGCACACCTGAACACCATCTTCTACAAGTTGTTTCATTGCAGCTGTTTATCTTATTCTGATTATCGAATACCACATTAATCAGTTTCAAAACACACATCCAAACACCCCTTAAGTCTTCTAATGATAAAGTTCATTTCTTTTCACATTTTATACGATTAAATTATAAAAATTCTCACCTGGGCTATAAAATCATTATCGGGCTCAGTTGAAGAGCCCGTATCCAGCTTTTTCACTGCTGCTTCTTCTCCACTACTTAACTTTCCATAAAAAACACGACCATAAGAACCTTCCCCAACCAAAGATTTTGTACCAAAATTACTTGTAATCTTATTTAACTCATGTAATGATATTGCTGGTTTCTCAGTGGGTAACGGTTTTTGAGGAGGCCCACTTTTTGCAGGTCCAGTACTCCTCGGCTCTCCTCTACTTCCTAAAACATACACACACAAAAAAAAACCTTTACAAAAACATCATGTTTGGCTATAAGTTATATGTCTCATATGTGTTTTTTAGTTACCTCCATAAGGCGGTCCTCGAGGTGGTGCTGTGGTGATATCGTTCGAGGGTGCACCACCATAGGTGTCCTCTTCAGAACCTCCACAGCAAGACATCCTTCAAATAAGAAGGTACAGGAATTCACACAAAAAATACTATGTTTCTAACAAACCATACTCTTTTGTTTGTGATTTTACCTAAAAGAATCCCTGCATCACCCATATTTCAAACAATTTAATCAGTCTTACAAAATGTTGATTCAACCAAAGGGGAACTTAACAACATTGAAAAGTGTTAACAAATGAACATGACAGAGAAAAGATGGAGGCTCTCCATTACTCAAATGAAGATTAGCTACAAATGAAGAAGAAAGCAACATTAAATAGAAAAAGATAACTGTGTATGGGCTAAGGCCCATAACAACTAATTATGCTAACATCCCTCCTCAAACTCACAATGCAATAGAAATAAACATTGAGAGTTTGTCACACAAAAAACGAAACCGAGATGCCGACTGAGCCTTGGTAAAAATATCTGCAATCTGCAAGGCTGATGGAACAAAAGGAAGTGAGATGGTCCCGAGCTGAAGATGATGGCGAGTAAAATGACAATCTATCTCAATGTGTTTTGTTCGTTCATGAAAGACAGAGTTCTTGGCGATCTGCATAGCACTTTGATTATCACAATGTAATGGGGTAGGCGAGGAAACAACAACCCCCATATCTGCCAGAAGCCATCGTAACCAAACAATTTCACTTGTAGTCACAGCCATAGCACGATATTCAGCCTCAGTGGAGGACCTAGAGACAACGTCTTGTTTCTTGCTTTTCCATGAGATTAGGGAATCACCAAGGAAAATACATAAACGAGTAGTGGATTTACGATAATTGGGATCACTATCCCAATCAACATCACTATAGGCACGCAATTCTAGAGAAGACGTAGAAGGGAATAAAAGACTTTGAAACTGAGTGCCACGAAGATATCTCAAAATACGAAGAACAGCTCCCCAGTGAACAGAAGTAGGAGCGGTAACAAACTGGCTAACCACATGAACAGCATGAGCGATATCAGGGCGAGTAATTGTAAGATAAACCAAACTGCCTACAATGGTACGATATAGGCTCGGATCAGATAGAGGAACACCATCAGTGTGAGAGTAACGTGCATTGGTTTCAAGAGGAGTGTCTGCAATTCTGTTTTCAGAAAGTCTTGCACGTTGAAACAGATCAGAAATATACTTCGTCTGAGAAAGAAGATATCCCTTTTTAGATTGAGCTACCTCAATCCCCAAAAAATACCGTAATAATCCCAAATCTTTCATAGCAAAACGATGGGCCAAGTCACGTTTCAAGGATTCAATGCCATCATAATCACCGCCTGTAATAATCATGTCATCCACATATAAATATAAGAGAATGCGTCCAGCATTCGTACATCGAACAAATAATGCCGAATCATGATTGCTAGGGAGAAAGCCAAGAGAAGTTATGCCGAATCATGATTGCCTGTTTGAGTCCATATAGAGATTTTCGAAGCCGACAAACTTCACCGGGCTAATGAGCTATTCCCGGGGGTGGAGTCATGTAAACCTCCTCATGAAGATCACCATTCAGAAAAGCATTTTTGACATCCATTTGACAGATCTTCCATTGTCCAACGGACACAACAGCAATTAAAGTACGAACTGTTGTCATTTTTGCCACAGGGGCAAAGGTCTCCTCATAATCCATACCATACATTTGCGAATATCCTTTTGCCACAAGTCTGGCCTTGTACCGTTCAACAGAGCCATCAGACTTTGTCTTAATCTTATACACCCAACGACAACCAACCTTATGTTTGCCTGGTGGTAGAGGAACCAAATCCCAGGTGTGAGTCTGATGAAGAGCAGTGAGCTCTTCAGCCATAGCATTTTGCCATAGAGGGTCAGAGACAGCTTCTCTATATGATTCTGGTTCAGACAGATGATGAATGCCTGCAATAAAAGAACTAAACGAAGCAGAATATGCAGAGTATGCAAAGTTTGGTAATTGAGTAGACTTGCATGCACGAGTAGACTTTCTCGGAGGTGGATAAGAATCAACATTGGTTCCAGATGACGTGGAAGGTTCATGAACTGGCACATCATTTGCAACAGAAGTATCTGGAGCATGCGTATTAGGATCAACAGACGAAACGGGAACATCAGAGGTTGGGACATAAATGTTGCTAGCAAAAGGATCAATATTCTGAAGATCTGACTTTGTTACATCATGGGACTTAGCTGGAATCGAATAGAATGGAATACGTTCAAGAAAATTAACATGTCTTGATACATATAACTTATGACTTATAGGATCAAAACAACGGTATCCTTTTTATCCCGTGCCATATCTTTTGAGACCACTGGCATAGCCTAAGAAAACACATAAGGCTCTTATTTGTCAATTTGTCTCGTTCAACATGAGGACGGAGAGCAAAGCAAGTACATCCAAAAACCCGTAATTCACCATAATCTGGGCGTTCACCGAAAAGACTTTCAAATGGAGACATCCCATCATTGTGATAAGTAGGGATCCTATTAATCACATGTTGGGCGATCAGAAGTGCTTCTCCCCAAAAGGCACTAGGTACTTCAGCAGATAAAAGGAATGAACGAGCGGTTTCCATAAGATGACGATGTTTCCTTTTAGCAACACCATTTTGTTGAGGGGTGTCGATACAAGACGATTGGTGTATGGTACCAACTGATGCAAGCATCTGAGTAAAATCATTAGAGATGTATTCACCCCTTAAGTCACACCTGAAGCACTTTATCACAGCCGAATGCTGCGTTTGAACATAAGCCCTAAATGTTTTATAAATGTCAAAGAACTCAGATCTACGTTTCATAAGGTACACCCAGGTATAACGAGTGTAATCATCAATAAAGGAAACATAATAACGTGAACCACCCTTAGTGGATACTGGTGATGGTCCCCACACATCAGAATGAACAATATCAAATGGTGCAACAGGGTGAGAAATACTTTTAGCAAAAGGTAAAGCAGAAAATTTGGCAAGTTTACAACCACAACAATCAGAAATATCACAGGTTTGCAACTGACCCAAAACACCTGTGGAAACCAAAAATTTTAAACGAGATGCGGACACATGTCCCAAACGAGAATGCCAATATAAAATTCAGACGACAAAGGACTTAAACGAAAAGAGGATAAATCAATGCTGGAAGCAGCAACACCAGGAGCGGGCACTTTGAGTTTTTCTAAGACATATAAATCTCCCACCCTACGGCCGATCCCAATCACCCTCTGAGTGTGTTGATCTGCACAACACAAACAGTGTCACAAAAGAAAACCTAAATTCCAGATTTACACAACTGACTGACTGAAGCAAGATTTAAGGCAAGCTTCGGAATATAATAGACATCATTGAGAGACACATGAGGGGTAGACACAGATCCAACACCCTCTACCAACATGGATGTAGCACTAGCAGACATGACAGAAACAGGAGAGACAGGAGACAAAGAAAGAAAAGAAGACAGATAAGGAGACATATGATGTGAGGCACCAGAATCCAAAATCCATAATGATGACGAAATACCTAAGGTACCAGATGAAGACAGTCCTGCATCAGACATAGCGGTAGGATTGGCGGCAAGAAACTGTCTGAACTGTTCAAATACTTGCGGATTCAGAGCAGATGGTGGTTTGTTCATTTCTACAGATGGTGGTGTAGCAGCAGCAGTAAACCGAGGAGGTTTAAATGTCCATGAAGGTGGACCAGATGAACCAGCAGAAGTGGACGTGCTAAACGGAAATTGTCCACCTAATCTGTTCTGTTGTGGAGGCTTCTGCAAGTTAGAATTCCTTCTTCTAAGTAATAATGGACATTGAGACTTCCAATGATTTTTCCTTTTGCAGAATGCACATTCATCAAATGCAACTTTAGCACCTTGTCTAGGCTGATTAGGGGGAACGGCAAACACAGCTGGAGTAGTAGTTACTTTAGGACCTTTATCAACCTGATATTTTAACCGAGTTTCCTCTGCAATCAACTCGTGAACAACCGAATCAACTATTGGAAGAGGGAACGATGAAGAATCGTTCCGCGCAGTCCTTCAAAATCTGAACGTAATGCCATTAGAAATTGTACCAAACGTTGTTCCTCCCTTCGATCAATATAAGGTTTAAACACCTTCAGTGCTGCAGATTCCGTAAGTGTCAATTGATCCCATAAATCTGACATAACTCCATAGAAGTCTTGAATGCTCATTTTATTCTGTTGAAGAGCACGGATATCAAACTCTAACTGGTACTGCTTGGCAAAGTTAGACTGAGTATACAGCTTTTCCAAATGATCCCAAACCTCCATAGCTGTATCATATTTGGCCAACTGAATACCAATGGACTGACCTACAGAGTTGTTGATCCAAGTTATAACTTTAGAGTTATCTGTTTCCAATGTATCGAGAGCTAAGGCATATTCAGCAGCCTTAGATTTATCAGTAGGATTTCCCTTAGTACCTGTGACATAACCCCACATATTTTTCCCTCGAAGAAAGTTTTTCATTACGTAACTCTAGTAGGTGTAGTTTTTACCATCCAGACGAGTACTAATAGACTGAAGAGAGTCATCTTTCCCAACCATATTATCAAAACCGAACGACAGCACAATTACCGCAAACTTCGATGACCGCAACTTCAAATTAACCGCAAACTTGAGGTAACCGCAAACTTGGAGACCGCAAACTTCGTGAACAAACCGCAAACTTCGAAAAACGGGACAGAAACAAGGTCCAAACTTGTCAATCTGTCGAGAAGCTCTTCCAAATACACAAGTCCGTTCAAATAAAACGAAATCCGTAACTTTGATACCTCACGAGTCAACGAACTGAGCAGAAGCCCACAACGAACGAAGCAACCATTCAACAACGAACAAACCAAACAACGAATGAACCAACAACTGAGCGGAAGCGACAACAAAGATTTTCAATCAAGCATGAATCAACCTAGCTCTGATACCATGTTAACAAATGAACATGACAGAGAAAAGATGGAGGCTCTCTTTTACTCAAATGAAGATTAGCTACAAATGAAGAAGAAAGCAACATTAAATAGAAAAAGATAACTGGGCTTGGGCTAAGGCTCATAACAATTAATTATGCTAACAAAAAGAAATATGCAACTGATAAAACCATTGAACCACTTCGGCACTTCTGGTTAATATCTTCTGATCAATAATGAATCCAAACACTGGTTTACTTTAATCTAAACGTAAATTGCTGGAAAATCAATTGGATCGAGCAACACAAACAAAGAATCAATTTTGACCCAACTCTAGGTCGACCCTTTCTATATCATTGTTGATCGAAAAACCATACATACAAAGACCCCTAACTAAATAACCTATAACTAATAAATAAATTACTGGTTGATCCACATGCCATAATTCTGTGAGCCCAAGATTCTTTTTCCCGCTTATTTTTTCTTCGCTACTAACTATTTAATATTTCATTTATTAATTTCTAAATCTTCATTACTAACTATTTAATATTTTCTTTATTCAACCCGTGTAAAACACATGTTTCTAACCTAGTCAGGGGCGAATCTTTGTTGGGGCCCGGATGGGCCCCGGCCCATCCCGATTTTTCGCTCACTAGTGTTAATTTATACGTATTCGGTCGATTTTTCGCTCAATAGTGTTAATTTATATGTATTCGGGTGAAAATTTTATAGTTCTGGCACCCCCATGATAGGAAAAAAAATCCCGACCCCCCCGGGGGTTTTCTTCAAGCTTCGCCACTGAACCTAGTTAAACTAATATACAAAAACAAACTTAATCTCCTTTTCTTTTCCTGAAAATCTAGACCAGCAACTTCCAACCAAACTTGATTCCCAAGTTTCACATGTGAAATACCCGATTAGGATTAACTTCCAACATAAATCACAGTAAGGGTGATATTAGAGAATCCATGCTCCATTGAGGCATTTCATCAAACACTTAACACGCATAAACAAATCAAACCAAAAGAAATCAAAACATGGTGTAATTTGAAGGTATCATGAAAATTAAAGTTACAACATACCTCAAATTCAAAGATTTCGCGCCAACAACAACCAAAAAGATTGAAACAAATTTTTTAGGTTTTTTGATTTTTGGGAAAATGGGCTTCTGTTCTTGAATGTTGACGAAACGAGCATACATGTATATATATATATATATATATATATATATATATGTGTGTGTGTGTATAGGTTTGATGCTTGCACGTTCATGGAATCTTGATATCCATGATGGGCCACTTGTGGGATCCCATCAACGCCAATTAAAAAATTCTCCGGTGGTCTCCGGCATGCATTGGACGGCGAAATCCGCGTATTGATGATTGATCGGAGTAACATGTTTCGGATTGTCAACCTCAACTTCAACTTGAGTATTACAAACCGAACAAATATTGTAACATTTTTATTGGATCTAATTTGTTTGGTTTATTATAGTTTTTTTTTTAATTTCATATTATTATAAATTAATTAAAATCTAGAGGTTACATATTATAACATTTTTTAATATAACTATAATGATTTATCTTATTAAAATTACGTCACGTAGGCACGAGGGGTTTCCCGCTCACACTCGCTTAAAACGTGTAATTGTCAAGTGAACGGGAAGATGTAAGTAAATTTTTTTTAATTTTTTAATTCACCACACTCACGAAGTCTCGGCGCAGTGTTCCCGTGAGTGGATCTGATGTGGCAAGTGAGCCTCTCACAGACAGACTCACATTCAGACCCACACTTGGGGGGCGCCTGATAGTCTAAAAAGGTAGGAATTCAACAACACATTCATAGAGTTACAAGGGTCAATTAATTCATAAACAAATCATTCCAACAACACAAAAAATTCACAATATAACATTTTCAAAGTACATCACCAACATTCATGTGTCGACTGTCGAGCCCGATCACTGGCCCGACCAGCCCACCAACTATACAACCCTAACCCTGACCCGACCCGTGTTTCTCGGTCTGAGTCTTTGACTCACTGTTCTTTCCATATACGGCCGCTAACTCTTAATTTGAGTTCTTGCCTATCTCCACCAGAGAAAAACAGGGCCAAGTTTCTTGGAAGTACTAGCCCGTCTTGACTATCGCGAACTTTTCTGTGACTATCGCGTATGCTTCGTGGGACCCCTTGCCATGTCAATTTACGTCCATACCCTCCAACTTCTAATAAATAACTAAATTTCTTAGCTTCATCATCCTCACCCATGAACCGTAAAAACGATATGTAAACAGGTGCCATTCCGAGCTGAAATGCCTCAAAATGCAAACAGAATTGTCTTCCATAGCAATTGAATACCTGCACTTATAAAGAACCCGGCTTTATTTTCCAAAAATACCCTTTTCTAACCAAGAACAGGTAATGATAACATGTTTATGATGTAGATGATGGATTTATGTTTTTTAGTCGAGTATTAGCGTGAGGGTGTTTAGATGTGCATTCTAAAAGTGAATAGAAACCGATAGTCGGTTGTAAAAAATGGGTTGTAGGAAACATGTTTAGATTAGAGGTGTAAACGAAGTCGAGCTCAAGCCCGAGTTTCACATATCGAGCTTAACTAAACTAACGAGCCTAAACAAGTATAATTTTTTTTTTGAATATATTAAATATATATTTATTATTATATACAAAACTAAGATAAAAATAATTAAATAATATATATATTATGTTATACACAAAAACTATAATTATAAATACATATAAAAAATTATAAATGTATATAAATAAAACAATTAATAAATAATAAACAAGCAGAGTTCGAGCTTAACTACTCACGAGCCGAGCTAAAACTTTAGAAATAGAGCTTTATACGAGCCGAGCTCGAGCTCGAGCTCTCATAAGTTAAATGAGCCAAGCTCAAGCTTAGGCAAACTCGGGCTCGGCTCAGGTTTACACCCCTAGTTTGGATGTGCCTATGCTGTATGAAGGTTGTAATAATCAGATAATCAAATGTTGGAGTGTTTTGGCAAATTTTTGGATAAAATTGACTAAAAATGAAATGTTTGGGAGAAAATAGAGATGATATATGAAATAGAAATAAAAATCTTGAATTAGGTTAAAAGAGGGCAATTAATTAATTAATTACGTCTACTTTACTGTTAGATAATCAGTTTTGTTGCAGCCAATATGATACTGATTATACAAACACTAATAACTAGTTACTGTGGCTTCAAGTTGTGATAATCAGAAAATAGTTGTAGCAACTTACCGTTAGCATCCATGTAGCGTTTTCAACTTCATGCGGATTAGATTTAACATATCGGTGGTTAAAAGTGCATCCATCATGCATATCCACATTATGATCATCCTTCAAATGTGTCACAAGAAAAGGGATATCCCCACTGATTGAACACTCAGACCCTGCGTATGGACAATTGTAGGGGCGAAATTGGCAGTTTTGCTCATGTTTTAGCTTGCTATAATAAGGAAAGATGTCATGGCATCCAAGATTTTGGTGTCTACATGGAAGTTCCAAAGATTCGGCTACTTTTTCCAACGCCAAACACCTTATATTTCCCATTTCAAGACGACATGTTGGACAACAATTGTGCACACGAAGTTTGCAATTGGAGCATAAAGTGTGGCCATTTGGACACTACAAAAAAATGGGATCAAATGGTTAAATAATTTGGTAAAAATCTTGAACCAAATCACCTATTTTGAAGTAACTAAAAAGAATAACTAACTGAAAGAATTAGTGCATACTTAAAGTAAGTTTTATTCAACGGTTTCCTTTACGTAAGCTATAGGTTTCAATTTGTTGCAAATAAGTTGATTTATACATAATATTATAATAATAACACAGGATAAGAAAGTTGTCAATTTAGTGATATTTGGTAATGTGAAATACCATTGTCTAAAAAAGGGACATCAAGAAAATTTATGACGGATATCCTCATTTCCATATTCTTATACATTTACTTATGAAAGGGTCGATTTGGATTATGTTTTATCTCAGACGGGTCAAATAAAAAAATTTAGCTTAAAGAACACGTTAAATGGGTCAAACAGGTCCAAAGTCGTCCAAAGTACATTCTTAAAGCATACCTCATAAATCATTATATTCATAGACTTAGATATTGTAGTAATATTGTTTATACTTTATAATCATAATTAAGGTAATAATTATTTACCAAAAAAATAAACAATGGGCAAAAAGTGTTTGTGTGTCAACTCAGGACGTTTTGACCCATTATCCACCTTTCAAGTTCCAACACACCAATCATGCCATTGCATACATCTAAACCCTACACGGGATCGCAAATTTTATATGTAAAGTTTTCTTGATCTACTGATCCTGTAATTATTATACTTCTAAGTCTTCAAACAAGTGTTTAGATTTTGTGAAACGCCCAAGATTTCTAACTGATAATGAGGTCGATAATTTGTAGTGTGTGAACTATGAACTAATAAAGCAAAAATAATTTCAAGGGGCACAATAACACTTAATTTTTTTAATGTAAAAACACTATGATATTTTTATCAAGTACACCACATTAGTGATTTGCGCCTGGTTAGACACAGAAAATGAAGACAAAAAGGGGGTTCCTTTTTTATGTTATACCCAATTTAGCTTTAGAATTTAAAATTTTGCAGAAAATAGTGAATTCCTCTAAAAACAAAGCAAAATATTCTAAAAACAGTCAATTAGATGGTTCCATAGATGAAGGCAAAAAAGGAGGGTTATTTATAACATGATATCCTGTTTAGCTTTAGAAATTCAAGAAAATAGTGATCTACTCTTAAATCTAAGAAAAGTTAACGTGTGGAATTAATTATTTGGTTATAGGATTCCTTAAATGTGACCAATATAGTGAACTAGAACGTTAAAAAACAGAATGAAAGCAGAAAAGGGGATTCTTTACAATAGTATACCAGATTTAGCTTTTGAAACTTGCAGAACTAGTGAACCCTCTATAATACAAATCTAAATATTCTAAAGAAAATTCAACAAGATGGTTAAAAACCGTAAATGAAAGCAAAAGGAGGGTTCTTCATAACATAATATCCTATTTAATATACAAGTTCAAAAAAATAGTGGTTTCCTCTAAATCCAAGTAAAGTTAACATATGCTTTAATGATTTATGCCCATGAAATGATATACTATATAGTAAACTAGATGGTTAAAACCGAAAATGAAGGCAAATAGGGGGTTAGGGGTTCCTCTGGCCTAATTTAGCTTCAGAAATTTGCAGAATATAATGAACTCCTCTAAAAACAAAGGAAAATATTCTAATTAACAGTCAAATAGAGCGTTAAAAACCATAAATGAAGGCAGAAAAGGAGGGTTCTTTATAACAAAATATCCTATTTAACTTTTTTCACGAAAATATTGATTTCCTGAAAGTTAACATGTAAATTTAATGATTTATGCCCATGAAATGATCCACTGTATAGTGATCTAGATGGTTAAAAACCAAAAATGAAGGCAAAAAAGGGGTTTTATATAATATACATATATACCGAACAAAGATTTAGATGTTTAGAAAAAAATAGTGATTTCCTCTAAATCTAAGCAAAGTTAACATGTGAATTTATCAATTATGTCCATCAAATTATATACTATTTGAAAAGGAAAACAAACCTGATGAATTGGTGGATACATTAAAGTAGCGCAAACAGGGCATTCCAGAAGCTCATGGACACCATTTGTTGATTGCATTCCATGCTTTCCAGTTGCAATCCTTGTAACACTTTTATCGGTCTTTGTTGTTGCCACATCATACTTCAAAGTTTTTGGGTGAGACTCGATAACATCTTTACAAGCACTGCCACCTGGCGCCATCAAAATCCCAATAATTTTTTTGTTGATTTACTTGAATCTTTTAACACATGATCAAAGCTCCGGTAATGTTGTTCTTGAAAGACACAAGCAATGTCTGTTAAAACACAATTTGTAAAGCAAAATATGAGAACATCATATAGTCGTATATGTTATGCGGATGTTGAAAGGATTTAATAATAAAATTTTTGAATATTGACCAAATGTGTATAATATAATCGCCAAAGTGAAGCCGGCAAGTCAAAGTACCTTAGCTTATTTAACTATGGGCTCTATTATTATTAAGATTCAAACATACAGACGATTCACGTACTATTTAATATTCCTTTAGTACCCCTCTTCTAAGCAGAAAATTGCAATGAGATTGCATATCACAAAGCATAAAGACAAAAAAAAATATATTAGCTGTTGCAACAAGATACCTAAAGATAAATTGACATCTTTTTTCAACTTGAAGAATTAAAATCCAATAATCAAGTAATCAATTAATTGAAGTCAGGGACTAGGAGATAACTTTTACATTCATCTCAACAGTAAGTTTTTTACATCAAATTGTTACCTATTTCTCCAACTTGGTTATTTTAACCGCTAAAATAGTCAAAAGATCATAACCATACTCATTTTTACCACAGTCAAAACTAGTTATTAAGTGTAAACGCACATCCAAACAGCGAGACTTTTACATCTTAAACTAGACATCTAACTTACCTTTCCATAACAAAAGACATAAAACTTTTGGAATAAAAGCCAAAATGAAATTTGGCACAATCTAGTAGGTGAAACTCTAAACTAGTATTTAATAATATATAGATTCTCACACCAACCATCCTCAATAATATCAGGTATAACATTGACATGGTTTATCACGAGTTTGCTAATCTTCAACTAAATGCAAATAAACTAATAGTAGTTCTAAGCATATAATATCAATCCAAAAATATTTTATATTGCATAAAGAAGATATGATTAGAGGGAACTAAACAGATCTAGCCACAACAACCAATTGATCATAAATTTCAGTCATCACCTTAAAAAGATGTTACTTTCAAGATTAGTTACCTACTTTTAATACCAATAATCAAGACTGAATATAGTGGGTACTAATATATAAACAGAAAAAAACAAGCAGAAAATATGATTGCCCAATAAGATCAATTTTCAATTTTTCATATATGAAATTCCTAGCATCAATCAACCTAATATTCTGCATTTAACAAGAAAGTAGGTGAAAAAAAACAATTAATTAAAAGCAATTCTTGATTTCTTGGTATAAAACAGTATCCAATCTATCCATCTTCCTCAAATTTAATCATATAATTTCCTGAAAATGAATAAAAATATATGGGTTTCCCTTAATAAAAAAAAGGTCAAAACCCTAAATTGCAATACTGAACCCCAATTGCAAATTTTGGAAAGTAAGTTACAAATAAGAACAATAAGTAGAAAAAATATATGAAATAGGCAACACAAAAAGAACCAAAATTGAAAAATTTAATCAAATTTGAAGAATTGGGGATTTGGGGGTTTGTTTTACTAATAGTTAATAATCAAATAACCAACAAACCCAGTTCGAAATTTTGAATAAACTAATTAAAAAACACCCATTTCTGATTAAAATCGTAAGAAGATCCGAATTTGAGTGATACCCAGTGGCGATTATCGAACGCATTGTTCGAATCTTGAATTAAATTGAAGAAACAAGTGAATTAGCAGAGTAAAGATTGAAGAAGAAACGAAGTGAAGCTCCGGAAATAACGCATATGGAAGAGATTTCATTTCAAAGAACAAAAGTCGCCATTTTGTTTGTGCCCATATCTGAAATTCAAGAAACATGGGTCGTGATGTTTGAAATTAATATTTTTCTTGGATTTGTTCATTTATTTTTTCTTGAAATTATATTTATTAATCTTTAGAAGTTAACCTTATAAATGAAAAGAAGAAATAAGTATTTAAATTGATTTAAATAAAAAAAGAAAGAAATAGATTGTTTAACTACATAAAGTAAAAAATATATAAAGAAAACTACTTGTTTTTCCAATAAATATCATAATTTTTAATTTAAGATGTGTAATACCACAAATCTTTTATTTAAATAGTGGGCTTGTTAAATAATATAAAATTAATAATAATAGATTAGATGATTTTTCACTATCTAGTTAACGCTACAAACACAAAAGACGTCTTATCTCTCAGTCAAAAAAGATAAATATGTTAATTGAAATACAACGAACATACTACATCTTAAAAATTGTACTACCCCATGACAAACATTGTGATATTTCATTTTTTTTCTCATTGGTGTGTTGTTACTACTATTGTCCCTTGCATCCCCAACCGTCAACAACATCTTTCCGTGTATTTTGAGTCTTCATATCATTTATAATGGTTTTTCTCTAGTATTGTTGTCTATTCTTTCTTCTCTACCAAATTATGTTTGTGAGTTGTGACTATCAGCTATTTGATCAATAATCCCTAGTCTGAGTAATTGAATAAAGTTTGCTGCTTAACTTGCTACTAAACTTACTACATCGACGGATCATAGGTTGGGTAGCAAGATGGTAGGTCGCAAAGATGATGATTAGTTTGTATGAACTTATATATCGTTATATATTGTTAGTCAACCGAGTATTAAATACTGAAAATAATTATTAGTTGAAAGAAATGGTAAAAATATGGTTGTTTTATTATTTTATAGTCCATTTTAATGACTATTTGATATAACTATATAAGAAACATTATAAAAGGAAGAGAAATTTGATTTTAATAATCTCACATTTTACCAATTAGTAAATAATAATCTCATCTGAGAATATTCTTACCACGATTCCATACTTTCAAACTATTTTCTTACATTGGACCCCACGTTAAAAAAACTTAATACCGTTAGATTTTATATGACGTAAACATATGAAAACCGCCGGAAAGTCGAGCCAAGTCAGCAGTGGTCTCGTGGTGGGTTTTGATATTAGCTCTGGTGGTGTTTAACGGGTCACGTTTTTTTGGCAAATCCAAACGGAGACAACGGTGTTGTTTAATGGTGAAGACGGTGACAGACTAGGGTTTGCAGACCACCCCTCCGACGAAGGCGATGGCTAGGGTTCCGGCTTGGCTCGACTTTCCGGCGGTTTGCAGATGTTCACGTTATATAAAATCTAACGGCGTTAAGTTTTTTTTAACGGGTGTCCAATGTAAGAAAATAGTTTGAAAGTAGGGACTAGTGGTAAGAATATTCTCAGTTGAGATTATTATTAACCAATTGGTAAAATATGAGATTATTAAATCCAGTAAATGGATGGTGAGTTGAGAGAGAATGGCATACTAGTAATAAAATGAAATAATAAGGCTAATGATGTAAAAATGAAATAATAAGGTTTTCCGAATTAATTAAGAAAACAATTGGAAATATATCATCGTTGTGTTTGGTGGTGTCGGCTGGGATGTAACCAAGAGGAAAGAAACAAAAAGAGAACCACCATGGTGGTCACCACCATACTCCGACGGCCACCACCGGAGACAGAAACATAAAAGAAAGGGTGTAAAAGGTCAAAAGAAATATGGTTTGAAAGGTCAACTTATATTTATAATATTATAAGATAAGATTTTTTATATCAAAAAATAACTAAAATAAAGGAAGTTAAATACATAACCAATCTATTTATAATTACAACAAACCCAAAAAAAATTACTTTTTTGCTTTAACTATAATAGACCACATTGTTTTTAACCGGCGAACACAAACGCTCTACTCTAAATCTACCGTACTCCTAAAATCACATCTGCACTCCGTATGATTTGAACCCACAACCGTTTGGTTTGAAGAATATACCACTTTACCACTAAGATGTCTCTTTATGGACTATAATAGATCAGTAATGCTAGGATTTTTGGTGGAAACATGTCATACTTTAGTATGTCAATTATCTCCTCAAATGGTGAAAAAACAATTGTATGCATGGAAGATAGATTGATACAAACCATACGTGTAATCGTTTACCTTATTCTTTATATATCTCTAACTAAATCAGCAAAAACAGGTATATTATGTGGTTATCACGGTTCTTTACTTAAAACTTAAAAGTGGTTTTGTATTAAACGCGTATCAACTAAAATAATTTTAGTCACAAATTTTATGTATGACGGTCCTAAAATATTATTTTAAGTAATCCGAATATTTTATTAAGTTTCATTAATAACTTTCAGTTTATATATCAAAAAAATATATGGTGATTTGATAAGTGATTAAATATTATTATTATTATTATAAATAAACATGTTATGAAAGTTTATTTTGGTCGTGTTATGTACCAAAAAGATATAAATTAAAGTAAGAAAAGGCTATCTTTAACCGTTTTAAGCTCCTTTTCAATTGGTCTTTACGGGTAAAAGTGTTCAGATTTCC
This sequence comes from Smallanthus sonchifolius, assembly GCA_023525975.1. Classification (NCBI taxonomy): domain Eukaryota; kingdom Viridiplantae; phylum Streptophyta; class Magnoliopsida; order Asterales; family Asteraceae; genus Smallanthus; species Smallanthus sonchifolius. Next base: position 131,788,220 of record CM042018.1, read on the forward strand.
GCATGTAAGGTTTAAATTATATTTTTAGTGAATTTCATTTATAAAATAATATATTATTGTATTAAATTATTGGGTTAGGTTTGAATATGTAGATTTGAAAACGTTAGATTATATTTTATTTTGGTTTAAAAACGCGTATTTGAAAGAAAATCATAAAATGTGGGGCTCACTAGATAAATTTATTTGTGAGGTGGGTCCAATGACAAAGTCATTTAGAATTAGAGTAGTGAAACTCCCCTTAAAGTCAAGGGTTCAAGTCTTGTTATAGGTGGATTGGTGTAAATTATTATGGGTAGTTTATGGGCCTCAAAATGAGGTATTGCTGTTAAAAAAACTAGATAAATTTATTTAAGCAAATTAGATGTATGCCTTCGAATAAAGGCTGTGCTCTCTGATTGAAATTCCTAACATAATAAATCGTTAAGAGTGTTTGGTTTGTTAGAATTCAGCTGAACTGAAATTTGAATTTTTGAAAACATATTTAGTTGGATAAATGAATGGGACTTAACTGTAATGTTTTAAGTTAAAGAATTCAACGATATTTTCATATTATTAATGAATTCAATCAAAGGAATTAGATTATCCGTACCTTAATCGACATAGTCGCCGTCACCACCACCACCCCCCCCCACCCTCGCCTCTACTCTTATCATCTTCACTACTATTGTCGCAACCATCATCGGCGTCACTACTAAAGAAAATCAAAACAATCAATTAGTCTTGGAGCTTTTTACAACTTAGCTAACTGATAAACAATGAGAAAATGCTTGAAAGATGGAACATAAAAAACATGTCGTTTAAAAGACAGTTGTTCTACATGTTAACAAATGAACATGACAGAGAAAAGATAAATGCTCTCAGTTACTCAAATGAAGATTAGCTTACAAATGAAGAAGAAAGCAACATTAAATAGAAAGATAAATGGGCCTGTACTAAAGCCCATAACAGGGCCCATAACAACTTATTATGCTAACATCCCCTCTCAAACTCACAATGCAATAGAAATAAACATTGAGAGTTTGTCACACAAAAAACGAAACCGAGATGCTGATTGAGCCATAGTAAAAATATCTGCAATCTGCAAGGCTGATGGAACAAAAGGAAGTGAGATGGTCCCGAGCTGAAGATGATGGCGAGTAAAATGACAATCTATCTCAATGTGTTTTGTTCGTTCATCAAAGACAGAGTTCTTGGCGATCTGCATAGCACTTTGATTATCACAATGTAATGAGGTAGGCGAGGAAACAACAACCCCCATATCTGCCAGAAGCCATCGTAACCAAACAATTTCACATGTAGTCACAACCATAGCATGATATTCAGCCTCAGTGGAGGTCCTAGAGACAACGTCTTGTTTCTTGCTTTTCCATGAGATTAAAGAATCACCAAGGAAAATACAGAAACCAGTAGTGGATTTACGATCATTGGGATCACTATCCCAATCAGCATCACTAAAGGCACGCAATTCCAGAGAAGACGTAGAAGAGAATAAAAGACTTTGAAACTGAGTGCCACGAAGATATCTCAAAATACGAAGAACAGCTCCCTAGTGAACAGAAGTAGGAGCGGTAACAAACTGGCTAACCACATGAACAACATGAGCGATATCAGGGCGAGTAACTGTAAGATAAACCAAACTGCCTACAATGGTACAATATAGGCTCGTATCAGATAGAGGAACACCATCAGTGGGAGAGTAACGTGCATTGGTTTCAAGAGGAGTGTCTGTAATTCTGTTATTAGAAAGTCTTGCACGTTGAAACAGATCAGAAATATACTTCGTCTGAGAAAGAAGATATCCCTTTTTAGATTGAGCTACCTCAATCCCCAAAAAATACCGTAATAATCCCAAATCTTTCATAGCAAAACGATGGGCCAAGTCACGTTTCAAGGATTCAATACCATCATAATCATCACCTGTAATAATCATGTCATCCACATATAAAGACAAGAGAATACGTCCAGCATTCGTACATCGAACAAATAATGCCGAATCATTATTGCTAGGAAGAAAGCCAAGAGAAGTGATGACTGTAGAGAATTTTTCAAACCAGGCACGAGGGGCCTGTTTGAGTCCATATAGAGCTTTTTGAAGCCGAAAGACTTCACGGGGCTGATGAGTTATTCCCGGGTGTGGAGTCATGTAAACCTCCTCATGAAGATCACCATTCAGAAAAGCATTTTTGACATCCATTTGACAGATCTTCCATTGTCGAACGGACGCAACAACAATTAAAGTACGAATTGTTGTCATTTTTGCCACAGGGGCAAAGGTCTACTCATAATCCATACCATACATTTGCGAATATCCTTTTGCCACAAGTCTGGCCTTGTACCGTTCAAAAGAGCCATCAGACTTTGTCTTAATCTTATACACCTAACGGCAACCAACCTTATGTTTACCTGATGGTAGAGGAACCAAATCCCAGGTGTGAGTCTGATGAAGAGCAGTGAGCTCTTCAGCTATGACATTTTGCCATAGAGGGTCAGAGACAGCCTCTCTATATGATTCTGGTTCAGACAGTTGACGAATGCCTGCAATAAATGAACTAAACGAAGCAGAATATGCAGAGTATGCAAAGTCTGGTAATTGAGTAGACTTGCATGCACGAGTAGACTTTCTCGGAGGTGGATAAGAATAAACATTGGTTCCAGATGACGTGGAAGGTTCATGAACTCGCACATCATTTGCAACAGAAGTATCTGGAGCATGCATATTAGGATCAACAGACGAAACGGGAACATCAGAGGTTGGGACATAAATGTTGCTAGAAAAAGGATTAATATTCTGAAGATCTGACTTTGTTACATCATGAGACTTAGCTGGAATCGAATAGAATGGAATATGTTCAAGAAAAGTAACATGTCTTGATACATATAACTTCTGACATATAGGATCAAAATAACGGTATCCTTTTTGTCCCGTGCTATATCCTTTGGGACCATTGGCATAGCCTAAGAAAACACATAAGACTGACTTATTTGTCAATTTGTCTCGTTCAACATGGGGACGGAGAGCAAAGCAGGTACATTTAAAAACCCGTAATTCACCATAATCTGGGCGTTCACCGAAAAGACATTCAATTGGAGACATCCCATCATTGTGAGAAGTAGGGATCCTATTAATCGCATGTTTGGCGGTCAGAAGTGCTTCTACCCAAAAGACACTAGGTACTTCAGCAGATAAAAGGAATGAACGAGCGGTTTCCATAAGATGACGATATTTCCTTTCAGCAACACCATTCTGTTGAGGGGTGTCCGTACAAGACGATTGGTGTATTGTACTCTCTGATGCAAGCAACTGAGTAAAATAATTAGGGGTGTATTCACCCATTAAGTCACACTTGAAGCACTTTATCACAGCCGAATGCTGCGTTTGAACATAAGCCCTAAATGTTTTATAAATGTCAAATAACTCAGATCTACGTTTCATAAGGTACACCCAGGAATCGTTCCACGCAGTCCTTCAAAATCTGAACGTAATGCCATTAAAAATTGTAACAAACGTTTTTCCTCCCTTCGATCAATATAAGGTTTAAACACCTTCAGTGCTGCAGATTCCTTAAGTGCCAATTGATCCCATAAATCCAACATAGCTCCATAGAAGTCTTGAATGCTCATCTCATTCTGTTGAAGAGCACGGAGATCAAACTCCAACTGGTACTGCTTGGTAAAGTTAGACTGTGTATACAACTTTTCCAAATGATCTAAAACCTCCTTAGCTGTATCATATTTGGCCAATTGAATACCAATGGACTGACCTACAGAGTTGTTGATCCAAGTTATAACTTTAGAGTTATCTGTTTCCCATGTATCGAGAGTTAAGGCATATTCAGCAGCCTTATATTTATCAGTAGGCTTTCCCTTAGTACCTGTGACATAACCCCACATATTTTTCCCTCGAAGAAAGTTTTTCATTATGCTACTCTAGTAGGTGTAGTTTTTAAAGTTTTTCATTACGTAACTCCAGTAGGTATAGTTTTTACCATCTAGACGAGTACTAATAGACTGAAGAGAGTCATCTTTCCCAGCCATATTATCAAAACCGAACGACATCACAATTACCGCAAACTTCAAATTAACCGCAAACTTGAGGTAACCGCAAACTTGGAAACCGCAAACTTGGAGACCGCAAACTTCGTGAACAAACCGCAAACTTCGAAAAACGGGACTGAAACGAGGTCCAAACCTGTCAATCTGTCGAGAAGCTCTTCCAAATACAAAAGTCAGTTTAATTAAAACGAAATCCGTAACTTTGATAACTCACAAGTCAACGAACTGAGCAGAAGCGACAACGAACGAAACAACCCTTCAACAACGAACAAACCAAACAACGAACGAACCAACAACTGAGCGGAAGCGACAACAAAGATCTTCAATCAAGCATGAATCGAGTTGGCTCTGATACCATGTTAACAAATGAACATGACAGAGAAAAGATGGAGGCTCTCTATTACTTAAATGAATATTAGCTTAAAAATAAAGAAGAAAGCAACATTAAATAGAAAGATGACTAGGCATGGGATAAGGCCCATAACAATTTATTATGCTAACACTACAAAGATGTAAAATAACGCAACATTAGACATACATGCTATAATTTGAACATACAATTGTAGCCGGACAAGACACATGGATTCTCATAAGCTTTAGAAGTCCCCAAAATCTCAGCTCGAGCAGCTAATAATCTATAATGCAAATAACTAATAGACACACAATTACCATAATAATAATTAATAAACAAATTCAGTAATTAATCTAAAAGAACATAATAATGTTTTAATATGAGGAAAATTGTTCACTCAAAGATACATGTGAACATAAAGGTAATATTTTGTCCCATAAGGACATTTCCTTCACACATGTATCTTCTCAATCAGATACTCTTGGAATTTAATCATTCATATATAAAGTCTACTTATGTGCGAATTTAGCAAAAGTCCTATGGTTTTTTCAAGAAATTAACTTTCCTATAAACAATTAATTGTTAATTATGATAAAAATAATAATGTAAATCTTTGAATAAGGAGGTGTTTGGGTAAGCTTATTTTTGGAGCTTATCAAAACACAATAAGCTCCTTGAAGGTATTTGGGTAAGGCTTATTTCAAATGGCTTATGAGTTTTTTTGGGAAGCAATAAGGTGATAACTTAATCTTTTTTTAGGGATTCTTGAGAATGCAATAAGTTATAAGCTTTATAAATAAGCTGACCCAAACACCACTAATCATCTCACATTAGTAATCCTAAATTTAGGCCGTAAAAAGATATTACGATTTGTAATATAGTTAGTTAAATTTGACATTCAGATAAGATATAAAACATATCTTTCTGTTATTTTCTTTGAGATAGAGGAAATGTTTGCCCTCATCTCACACTTCCCAGACCCTACTTTATAAGTGTGATCCACTAAATTTTGTTTCTTTAATGTAAATTTGCTTCACTATACTTTTAAAAATAGTTGTAAATATGGCGTTTGAGTTAAGAGACTAAGACACACCACCTTTATATTCTTTGATTTAAGCTGAAAACATTGAAAACGTTATACCGTAAGACGTACATCTATTACAAAATCAAACTTAAGTAGATAATCGCATACGGATTTGTATGTAGTGCTTTAAAGATATAGCTTGACATTATGTCATTATATAACTGTGAACCGTCTATATTATAATTAAAATAACAAATACAAGTGTTTATAAGATTTTCGTAGTTCGTGTGGTTATTTATTAATCCTCTAAACCTTATTTTTGGTTATATTGGGTTATAGGGCTTTTCTAAAACCCTCCAGAAATAAGTATGATAATTTTTTCAGAATGATTAGCCGGTCCAATTATCAATAACGTCGGCCCAAGTACCGTGAATGGATAGGCCTAATTGATCGGTGGTCCACTTTTGCCATTTGCATACGCCATTAAAGTGCCAGTTTTCTTGTAAGTTATAATGCTGATCTTATAATATGAAATGGTACTATAGAGTGAGAGTCGTAATTAAACTATATATAACAATATTTTATATAATAAAAAGATAATACTTTTATACAAAGAATAACGCCACTCTTTCATACAAGAGTAACGGTGCATATAGTTGGTTACTCTTTCGTATTTCAAAGCCAAAAGTTTTTAATTTTTGATCTTTTAGACCGAAGATAAGATGATTATTGATTAGTGGCACGCTTAATCTATACTATATAATAAATAAAGGTTTTTCATGTCACGTGTCGCCTCCACATTAATTCTCATCATTTTTTTCCCGCTTCTCTCTCTTATTAAATGCTCCTACTATTTTTAACAACAATATATATTTAAAGAAAATATTAATTATACTAATAAAACACATTTATTTTAAATTATCTCTTATTAAACTTTGAAAATCTAAATATTTAGCTTTTATTTTCAATCAAATAATAAATGAAAAACAAATTACATTAAATAGTATTTAATTTATTTTTGAAACTCAATTATATATTAATTTTTACATATTTTGAGTTTTTGATACATTTTTACACGTGTAAAATATACACATAAAGATTTAAAAATTTTATTTATTGATATTTTTCATCCGTGTGTATACACGGGATCTAAACTAGTAGTTAATACACAAAAAAAATCTTTTTTTCATTTTAAAAGCACATTTAATTATTTTCTATTTTTTTTTACTTTAAGTTTATACCTACAACTATGGCTGCGAACGAACATCAACAAGGTCTTGTTCGTGTTCGTTTATTAAAGAAATTTCATGTTCACGAACACATAACCGAACGAGATTTCCTGTCCATGTTCGTTCATTAAGGAAATGAACATGTTCGTGTTTGTTTGTGTTCGTCCGATAATTCTATGTAAAGAACGTAAACGAACACAAATTCATTTAGGAATAAAATAAGTATTTTCATCTTAAATTAATATTACACAAAATCAACCAAAAATAAATATGAAATACTTGAAAATTAACATAATTATTAGCAGAACTAAGCAGTACAAATCTAAACTCTAAAGTAGAACAAAAGTCAAAGAAGAAAAATGAAAGGACCATTACGGCCATACTAAAAACTTTAAGGACTGAAACAGAAACTAATTCCGCGCCCACATTGAAATAAAACAAAAAATCAAAAGCCCTTGATTTCTCTCAAACCTTGCAAACACCTCCCTCCTCTCTGTATCGTTCGCCGTTCACCGCTTTCCATGGAGGACGACCGCCGTGTCAGAGATCTTGTTCGCGAATTAGTCCACCGTCTACACAACAATTCATCTTCTTCCTCTATTTCCAACTCAAACTCAAATCCTAACCCTAGCAATGTCAAATACGCCACTCGCATTTTGTCCAGCCGGATGACGCCATCGATCGCCTTAGACGAAGCGGCCATGGCGTATTCAATCAAGAGTCAACTAGTTAACCAAGGTAAATTGTCTGACGCCTTATCGTTTGCAGATCTGTATTCTAAATTCTCTTCTAAAATTGGACCTGGTAGTGTTAAGAATAAGTGGGCGGTGCTTTACCTGCTTAAAGTAATTTCCGAAGATCGGAAAAGTAACGTTAAACTTCAAAGCGATTCCAGCTTTTCCGGTGGACTTCCGGCGTTATTTGAGCCTGAAACTAATGGTAGTTTAGCCAGGGTTACGAAAGGTAGTTCTAATTTCTCAAAATTAGGGCAAAGTTTAGATCATGAGGGGAATGATGATACTGTTAATACTGATAATGTAAACGGTTTGCATCGTAGTAGTTCTACGAAGTTGCAGAATGGTGGAGTGCTGTTGATTTCGAAAGATCCGGAGAATTTGAGAGATATGGCGTATAGGGAGTTTGCTGAGTTAGTGAAGGAAGAGAATAATGTTTCAGAGGAGGTTTTGGTGAGAGATGTGTTGTATTGTTGTCAAGGAATTGATGGGAAGTATGTGCTATTTGATGAGAGTATTGACGGTTATGTATTACCGGATACGATTAGGGTTTCACAGCCTACAAGAATCATGATTCGTAAGCTGTGTGAGCTTGGTTGGCTGTTTAAGAAGGTAAAAGAGTATATTTCAGAGACTATGGAAAAGTTTCATGATGAAAGTGTGGGGACGGTAGCTCAAGCGTTTTGTGCAGCGTTGCAAGATGAGCTTTCTGAGTTCTATAAGTTACTGGCTGTACTTCAGTCACAATCAATGAACCCAATTCCTTTAGTCTCAGAGAATGCAAGCTCAGGGAACTATCTTTCTTTAAGGAGACTTTCGGTCTGGTTTGCTGAGCCGATGGTGAAGATGCGGTTAATGGCGGTTCTTGTGGACAGTTGTAAGGATCTAAAGGGTGGTGCAATGGCGGGAGCCATTCACATGCATGCTCAACATGGTGACCCTCTTCTGCATGATTTCATGAAAAGATTACTTCGTAGAGTGTGCTCACCTCTTTTTGAAATGGTTAGAAGTTGGGTTTTAGAAGGTGAGCTTGAAGATATATTTTCTGAGTTTTTTGTTTTGGGTCAATCTGTAAAAGCCGAATCTTTATGGAGAGATGGGTACAGACTCCATTCTGCAATGCTTCCTTCTTTTATCTCTCAGTCGCTTGCTAGACGTATACTAAGAACAGGAAAATCAATTAATTTTCTTAGAGTTTGTTGTGAGGATCGAAGTTGGGCTGATGCTGCCACACAAGCTGCAGCCGCCACAGGGACCACCACTAGAAGAGGCGGTCTCGGGTATGGTGAAACTGATGCACTTGAATCTTTGGTTACAGAAGCAGCAAAAAGAATTGATAAACATTTAATGGATGTTATTTACAATCAATATAGGTTTAGGGAGCATTGCCTTGCTATCAAAAGATATCTTTTATTAGGGCAAGGTGATTTTGTTCAATATCTAATGGATATTGTCGGGCCCGAGCTCTCAGAACCCGCTAATACAATCAGCTCGTTTAAACTTGCTGGATTATTAGAGAGTGCAATTAGGTCGTCTAACGCACAATATGACGATCCCGACATTTTGGAGAGATTAAGGGTCAAGTTGATGCCACATAATAAGGGAGATAGAGGGTGGGATGTGTTTTCTTTGGATTATGATGCAAGAATTCCGTTAAATACTGTGTTTACTGAATCTATAATGGCAAAGTATTTAAAAATCTTTAACTTTTTGTGGAAGCTTAGAAGGGTAGAGCATGCACTTATCGGTGCTTGGAAGAAAATGAAACCAAACTTGATTACTTCACATTTCTTCACTAAACTACCAAAAGCGGTTAAGTTTCGGTTAATTTTGACTTCAAGGAGATGCCAAGTTCTTTGGAATGAAATGAATCATTTTCTTACGAATTTGCAATATTATATTATGTTTGAAGTGTTGGAGGTTTCATGGGCTAATTTTTCTGATGAAATGGAAGCAGCTAAAGATCTTGATGACCTACTTGCAGCTCATGATAAGTATCTTCACTCAATTGTTGAGAAATCACTTCTTGGAGAACGGTCTCAGGTTCTTTATAAAATTTTGTTCATGTTGTTTGACCTTATTCTACGGTTTCGCAGCCATGCTGACAGGCTTTATGAAGGAATTTATGAGTTTCAAGCCAGGTATTCATATTTCTTCGCCTTGATATGTTTTCCTAAAAGTGATTTTGACCCATTTATGGGTAAACGGGTCATTTTGGGACTTGGGTTGTATTATGCCTCTAATGGGCCAAATACTTAAATTGATTAAATTTTGATCGGAAGAATATAGTTTTTCTAATCACACTTGAAACATTATTTACTGGTAAAATCAAGAAAAGACTAAAAATGTGTGCGTGGGGCGGCCCAGTCTCACCCGGTTTGAAAGTTACCTGTTTTGACCCGTTACCACCTCACCTGTCCATTTTGCCACCTTTAGTTATTTCTCACCAGACACCCTGAAAAATGTTGATTTATATTGTGTCATGGACCAATATTTGCAGAACCATGGAAGATAAGACCGACCTGCCACAACATTCTAGAAGCAAAAGTGATGATTCTGAGTCATGGCTTAGTGAAGGCAGGAAAGCAATAACACAACGTGCTGATGAATTTCTTAGAAATATGGGACAAGATATAGATGCGGTTTCAAAGGAATATTCTTCTCTTTTTAAAGGGTTCATTTCTCAATTGCCTGTGCAACAACACATTGATTTGAAGTTCCTTATGTTCCGGCTCGATTTTTCTGAATTTTATGGCTCTGCATTCTAGTTACCTGGCAAAGTGATACTAAAACAGCTTCCACACGCAATCACTTTAAACATTTTATTCATGAAGGAAACAAGTTCCCGTGAATCTTGCCATGCAGTGGATATAAACTCCAGTTGATGTACTTGTATATCATTTCTTGTTCTTAGGTATTAAATTTCTTACCTTTTTTATAATTTAGAGGTGGTAAGATGGATGGGCTGAACAGGTTAGGGTTAAAACTCGTCATATTTAGTACCTGTAGAAATGGGGCAGGTTGTCTTGACCCGTTTGCTTTTTGTCTGTTTAATTGTTTATAAATAATGTCAAAAATTATATTATGAAAATAGTAATAAAAATCTTGAATAAAAATAGATCTTGGGGTACCTTTCCAACCCTTCCCCCTTTTAGCTATTTCTTTTAGTTTGACCCATTTGTAAGTAAATTGGTTGAACTGGTTGAAACGGGTAGGTTTTTTTCGACAGGCTGAGATGTGGCTCAGTGGCTGGTCTAGTTTTTTTATGAATAAATAATGTGGTATAAAACCCATTTTTTATGAAAATAATACTAAAAGTCTTTGAATAAAATGATTTATGCGTTTGAATGCATAAAAATTTTGAAAATGGATTTTGTGTGACTCTTCAATCCCTTCCTCTTTTAAGCTAATAAATGTATACGATTTGATCCGTTTGAAATAAAACGTAACCCAAATCAGCCCATTCATAAGCAAGTGAGTTAAAATTCCCACCTTATAAAATTTGATAAATCAAGCTTATTTTGATGTGTATTTTACCTTATTTTTTAGATTGGATTTAGTTAATGGGATAATGGTCAGTGGTCTGCACAAGCTCAATGCAGTTTTAACAGAAGGTATGCTGCTGTTTAACCTTTCTGTTATTCATGTTGATCAGTTGATGTGTACTATATTTTTTATATTTGGCTTGATTAAGAGTGATGGGTGCTGTTTGTGAGAGCTTTGAGTTCTTTTTGGCCAATTTATTTGTTTTCAGAAACTTTTTGTCAATAGTTTGGTATGTGTTTGCCAGTTGAAATGGAAAATTTTCCAATTCTACCCCTATTGTTCTTTAATTGGATCACATTTTGCTTGTTTATTTTTTCAAATCTTGTATTACAGAAGAGGACAGCAAAGGTGAATCATTCATGGGCAAGTTTGTTATGTTATTATGTTAATGGATATTTTTTGGTATTATTGTTTACTTGTTTAGTAAATGAATCAAGGAACATAGATGTGTGTGAAAAGACGATCTTAGTTGCTGGAAAATTGAAGATTATGGCGCGTTCAACACAAAACCAGTTTATGTCAGAAACCGTGAGAACAATATAAGCATTTGTACGACTATGTAGCGCATGATAGATATATTGGGAGGGAGAAAGAGAATTGGTTATACAGTTAGATAATAGTCGTATGTATAGGAGTGTACAATCTTACCTCTAGTTTTGGATAGAGAGGCTGCTCCCAAAGTTTACATCTCTATTCATGTTAAAGCAAAATGTACAAGTGTTTATGTAGTTATCCGTGTTTACACCCCTACTCGTGTTAAAGCAAAAGGTACAAGTGTTTATGCACTTATCCGTGTTTACACCCCTACTCGTGTTAAAGAAAAAAGTACTAGTGTTTATGCAGTTATCCGCGTAAAATTAGTTGTAGCTAACTAGCTATAGTTGCTAGTTCGAGTTGGTAAACACAATAAATAAAAGATCATAAAAAAACACTATTAAATATTACTAAAGGATTCAAAACAACCCATTTGATCTAAACAAATCCAAGAGTAATGGATCATAAAAGATTAAGGTGGGCTTAGTGTGTTCTTAGGAGCACTTATCCAAGGGCTCCCAGCAATTGCAAACCTCCATAATGCACCAACATGTTCAGGCAAAGCATAATCTATCCCCACACGTGGCCCCACTACTAATTCCTTCACATCTGGGCCGTCCAATAGTTCCAGACCACCTAAAACACCAACCCAAGTTAATCTAACATTTTATCACAAAGTGAAAAAGGTAAAGAAAATGAGTTCTTAATTGTTACCAGGAGTGAAGAGAGCTTGGTTAGACCAGTCTGTTGAAATCCCCAGTGCTTGACCAACCTTGGTGAAGTTATCACACAGAATTTTTAAATTTCAAAACATAATTCTTAGAGATGGCAAAATAGACGGTCAGGTGGGTTGGGTAAGCGAGTCAAAGTGGAACTTATTATTGGGTTATGGTCGGGTTGTACTGACCCGTCCTTTGCATTTAGATTTTAGAAACACATTAGGCAACCTTTAACACGTTCTATATTTGAGTTTTAATAATCTACCAGCTTTACCCATTTTTTTAAACATATTTGGTATATAATATCTAAATACTGATTAGGCAACTTTTGACCCTTTTAACCTGTTTTGTCCACCTTTCATATATTTTGTACATATTTTGTACCCGTGATTACAAAAGATATATTATTAATAGATTAAGATTACTTTTGAAATCGGTTTTAGCTTTAGCTAGTTTTTCTTTAGAGTTTACCCGATTGACCTGTTACCAATATAATACAACCTAAATTGACCCGTTTCTATATAAATGAGTTGAACTTGCCATCTTTAGATTAAAATCGGCTAGGAGAAAGGGGAAATACTATGCAGACTTACCTTACCGGGCCCGGTAAGAAGAACGGGCTTCTCAGTATCCAAACCCCGGCGCTGTTTAATAGTTTCCAACCCTGTTGATTCATATCATTTATCAAATGGTCAATTTTATTATTTTTCAAATTTAAAATTTGTGCAGCATCTGTTACAAATTAACTGATATTTTTCTCTTTGTAATACGGGTTACAGAAAGTAACAAAAATACTCAAAATTTACTTGAAAATGCAAGAAATTCATGTCTGTTACAAAAGTTATAGATTAATTTGTTTGACTTTAATAGTCAAAGTCTATCTTCATCTTTTTTTTTCCTTCCTATAGCTTACACTAACTAGAAATTGTTGGTGAATTTCTGAACTTGAAAACATGTAATTTTCATGAAATTAAGGAAAATATACATTATGTAAAATTACCAGTGACGGGTGCACATGAACGAATTAAGACAGCTGAACCGATTCCTTGTTTGTCAGCTACAACATTCAACATTGTATGCAGACCGTAGCAAAGATACACATAAGCATGGCCTCCTGGTCCAAACTATGCAATATTTCGAAAAACTAAACAAACATAAAATTTATTTAAAAAGGAAAAACTCACAATTGATATAGAACAACTCATAACGAAATTTGTTGCAATTCTTATCACATAACATACAAGTTTTGGTAAAAACAGAAATTGCAAATGCACAACAATATAAATATAGGTGGAATGAGTGGGCCGGACGGGTTGTGTAATGGGTCAAAACCGGTTCTTGTAAAAATGTGTCGCTCTGGGATAGAGGTAACGTATGCCCTCGTCTCACCCTCCCCAGACCCTACTGTGAGTGGGATTTTACTGGGTTTGTTTATTTAATACCAATATGCGGATGAAACAATCTAAAGAAGCAATTAAATCATACATAAAACATGATCAAAAGTTCACTTCACATCATCATCAACCAAAGATATTAACTGGTATAAACAAGTAAAAATCTGCTCTTACAAGTGGAGCGGTTCTTGATGTAACACCAACACGACCATGACAAGCAGAATCATTAGATCTATATGCTTCTACCTGCAATTTTCAACCACTAATTTGATAATCACAAGCAAATAAATATTAATATGAACCCTAATTGATGTTACCTCGGTAATCTGGAGAACAACGTCATCTCTCCTAAGGTACTTGCCAAGCAATCGAGGTGCAAGATCTAGGGCGTCAATTTGGTAAAACTCAGGACCCAAAATTGGGTGTTTCTCCGGTAAAAACCTAGGGTTTGATTCTTTTGGTTGAAGAGTTGGGGGTTTTTGCTTGATTTTTCTAGGGATTGTTTTCGATTTCAGCTTCAAATTTGGTTTGAAATCACTGGTGGAGCAATTTGCGAGTTTTAGGGGTTTAATGACTCGATTGAAGCGTTTTGTGATTTTCATTTTGGTGACAGATTTTAGGGCTTTTGGTTGATTTTGCAGAGGAGAAGATGATCAGACGAGAAGGTTTTGGCGGGTGTTTGATGAACAGACATGGAGTGTGTACCAAAAGGAATGAGAGTTGAAATAATAAACACTTTTTAAATTTGGAATGAGAGTTGACAATTTATAATTGAGAGTAAAATATATTCATCTAGATTAAATCTGTCCCTAGGTTCTTTTGACACCCAAACTCTATACGATTATATATGAGGTATGATATGATCGTAATGAGCAATTTTGGTCACAATACAGGACACAATACGTCTGTATTAGGCAATTTGGGACACAGTACGGCCGTATTGGGCATTTTTTGACACAATACGGCCGTAATGATAACCAGATGCGACTGATGTGACATTTCTCGTCGTTATGAGTTTGACTTTTTGGACTATACGACCCGTATAGCTCTATACGAGTCGTACAGAGGGTATATCTATAACACCACTTTTAAAAAAAAAAACTCTATATGACATTTCTTTCTAGGCACTTTAAAGATTGTACAACTTATTAGGGCCTGTTTCAACACCGCCCCCTACTGCAGTGATGTGCGGCTACTTCATCCTCACCACTCTGTCGTGGGGTATAAGGCATAACACACACAGATTTGTAACATTCAGAAGAATATCACCTTCCACTAAACTATATGGAAATAAAAGAAACCAAATTTTATTGTTGAAAACTAGATTTAGATACAAAACCAAAACAAAGATAGAAACCAGTTCATCGTACATTTCAAGATTCAATTCAACAAAATCGACCTCTGTAATGTTCAAACCAGAATGGATAATCGTAAACATTAGAGTTCAAACATTCGACATATGGATGACCAAACCCAGAAAATTCAGGGTTTACAACCGATCACATTAATCATATTATTAGTTCCGATTCTTGTACTTTTACATTTAAGCAAATAGAGGCGGAAACTTCTCAAACACCGAACCCAAAAACCGCCCTAATCTTGTGAAAGATTAGGTCCCGCCATCCTCTTTCAGTGTTCTCCACCACAGTTGAATTTCCATACCTGCATAAAAGTTTTGAAAAGTTAACATAAAGTACGCTCAAATGAGGAGGCGACAAGATGGGTGGGTCAGATAACATGTCAAAACGAGTAAGTTTTAATACGATGGGTCAACCTTTTTTGTTCATTTGTACTTAAAATAATTACTGTGCTATGTACTTATGTATGATTAAGAAACCATAAATAATAATCCAGTTTTGTAAATAAACAATTAAGTTTTTGAGACGGTTGACTTTTGTTCATTTGCATTATAAATTTCTAAATAATTCGTCTTGCGTATGATCAAGAAAAACTACATTATTATTAAGATAATAATCCATTTCTTTAAACAAATAACTTTTAGGATTATTAGGTACAGGTCAGTGTACACACTTGTTTTTCTTTTTAATTAAAATATCTAAATAATTAATGAACTATGTATGATTAAGAACTATAAAATTATTAAAGTAACAATCCATTTTTTTGTTAAACAATTTAGGATGCCAAAGGCATTTAAATACACTTTAGGTGGAAAGTTATTGACACATTACCCTTCCTTCATAGATATTTTTCTCCCTATTTACCCAATTGACCCATTGTCAATAAAATGCAGCCCAAATTGACCCGTTCTTCATATAAATGGGTTAAAATTTTCTAACAGATAAAAACAAACCTGTCTTCCTCAGGAACATCTGTCTGTGTCAACTTCACAACTGTAACACCAGGTTCAGGCTCTTCTAAAACCAACCTCACCTGCACAAGTATACGATTAAACCCGATGAATGATGAATATTTGGTCATTAAGATGGAATTGGTTTTAACAGATCATTAAATGTGCAAAAAAAGAGACTTCATGAATAAAAACACAAGGCTAATGATCTATACAAAATTCAACTTTATGATGCAAGGAGCAGAAGTTATTCAGTTAACCATAAAGTGTCATTAAACTTAAAGAAACATCAAACAATAATCACCCTCCCTAAAGATACACACACACACACACAAACATGCAAGGAGAAAGTGACAGAGCACAAACTACTTAATGACATAAATAGAAAATCTACCTAGTTAAATCGGACTTCAAATCGTCACTATAATCTTCCAAAACCAAATCAAATGAATTTTCCAACTTTCCACAGATAGAAAACAAGCAATTCAATAGTGCATTTTCTGTTCTTGATTTTCATGGTGTAAAGAAACTTTTAAAGTTTTTTAACGTCTGGGCACGTGAGTACACACTAAAGCATAGTAGTCAAAGGCTCAAGGCGCAAATGGTAAGCCTTGGGCCTAGGCGTACAGTATAAACATGTCATTTTTAGGGGTTTTAGACATGTTTTAGGCTGGTTTAGGCTAGTTAGAAGTTTCAGACCAGTTTTGGCCTAAATCCTCGCCTGAGCGCCTAGGCAAGCGCCTTTTGCGCTTTTGACTACGATGCACTAAAGTGTACATCCGAATCCTCACACCAACCAATTTGTTTTTCATTGTAGAGTGGCTGCCCAAAACACGCAGTTGGTATTTGAGGCGATATGAACCCTGCATCTCTTATTCATAACCGATGTGGATTTGCCTAGGGTGTTACACTAAAGATTCTGTTTTGCCTATCTTAAAAACACATGGACTCCTTTGTCATACCATCAGGAGTTGCTTACCAACAATATCTATAGATAGAATGTAAAACAACAACATAACCATAAATAACTGAAATAAAGGAACTGTGATATACCGTAGAATAGATGCCATCAGGCCAGTTCCCAAACCTCCATTTCTGAACAATCAATTTCCCCTCCTGCAACTCCACATTCGTCCCGGTAACCGACCCATCAAAGATGCTAATCTCACCACCAACTTCTTTACTAATCTTAGCATTACTCTGTGTAAAACCCTTCCATCTGTTCTCATCCATCAATATCTCATACATATTAACCACCCTACAACTAAACTTCTCCGTCAATTTAATCGTCTTAAACCCTTCCTTCTTCTTCTCCTCCACCTTCTTAACAGGTGCTAAAGCCGGGGGCGTTGCGGTTGGCGTCGCCACTGCCACTGCCTTCGGATTGACCTTCTTGACCTCTAATTCATCCTTTGCAGGTCCACCTTTCGCCATAGCATCCACATAAACCCTAATTTGCTCCAAAACGAAACCCTTACCCTTCGCTAAAAACGCATCCTTCAATCTCCGCCCAGTCTGACCTTCATCCTTCACAATAACCCTAAGATCCGGATCCTCATCGGCGTTCTCATCGGAGATGTACGGAATCTCGATAACTCCGTCGACGATTAGAACCGATTTCCCGTCGGAATCCTTCGCCTCACCTTGCCAACTGATCGAAACGCTTAATTCGTAACCAGGAATAATTTTCCCCTTTCGGACGTTAACGTACGCCTCCCCTTCCACTTTCTCAACCTTCTTCGTTTTGATGAACAAATTGCCTTCGCCGGCGAGTATTGTGTGGTCGGCGAGCAGTTTCGATAGCAGATTCTTCGACCATTCGAGGCAATCAGTCTCCGCCCAGTGCCAATTGTGAACGTTAGCTCCGTCGGGCCTGTCTTCGACGATCCAACGCTTATCTCCTTCGCCGTATTTCGCCATTACTGGTGGTGAACAAATGAACGGTTTAGGGTTTTACGGTGTGTTTGTGGTGGAAATTAGACGCGGCGGCGATGGGTTGTTGGTGGAGGTGATAAAGGAGCGTGTAGAGGGTTCAAAGAGTGGAATATTCTAGAAGACTAGGGCGTCGTTGTTTGCCTTTTCAGCCGTCTGTCGGTCAAGCTTGTAAACGAATCAAACGTTTATCGAACTATTCAGCGGAAGTTTGTTATTTAATATCTAAAATCCAAAATTCATAACCGATTTTAGCTTTCAAAACAATGCGGAATAGGTCTCATTAACACCTTTCAAACATTCATCGACCACTTGACTTGAGTTAAAGAAAAGTAACCAACCAATTCAAAATGACAACATGTTTAAGACATATTCCCACCATATTACAAACAAAGTTTAAACCCACACACATAGGTTTAAAGTTCAACAAACAACCACAAAAAGTTAGTGAGAAATCCAATTCCATCTGAGGCATGACACGAGGTTCATCCCGGAACTTTACCTATAAAAACACCATTTATAACACCATTAGTAATGATACAACAAGTCTTAAAACCCTTCATAGGTCCTAAGAAAGAAGTTCCGAAAATTCAGCTAACCGGCATCAACCAGGGCCAGACCAACGTTGAGGACGCTGGTCAGAAAGAAACCCAAAAAATCCGCATGCCACGTGAGCGAATTTATGCATCGGAAATTTTAACTATAAATTGCAAGTGCAATAAAAAAAAGTTACATGCCTTAAAAGTAAAGTACATAAGCCACAAACATGACTACCAAAATTGACGTGCAACTTGTTTTAATCCGATTAAAAATTCGTTTTAACTTATTCAATGCTTATCAACTCATTTTAACTATAAAAATTCGTTTTATACAAATTGAATATTAGAAAAACAAAAAAAAAAGAGTAAAGAAAGTGGTTGCCATGTGATTGGCCCTAGCTCTCACATTCTGTTGAGGTTTTGTGTATATATATAATAGGTCAGGTCACCTTCTATTTCTACAAATAACTTTCAGATTCTCAAAATATTAGTTGGTGTCACCTTCTATAATGCAAAAATGTTATGGCGAAAATGGATCCAGGGAAAACAAAATCCGACGATCTGAAACACAGAAGCTCTGAGAAATCTTCGGTGAGGGAGAGGAAACTTGGCAATGATGATGATATGTCGTCGCTCATCATAACTGAAGCGGATATGAAGACATAGACCAGCAAGATCAAAAGCTCTACTTTCAAAGGGTATTGATCGGTGTCGAAGGGACCGGTCAAAGATAAAGAATTAGAGTGTCCTAATCACCTTAAACTAGTTAGGGTAAGAAGGGTGTCGAACCACGAAGAGTTTGTGGTCGGTGCTTAACTTCAATTAACAATGTGATTTATGAAGTTGCAATGGGTCTTTCTGACCAAACACAAGCAATGATTGAGGTGAAATTAACCAATCTAACAAGCAATAATTGTCAACTAGCAAAACGATCACGAGTAATCAAGTAGAAAATAAACGGTTTAAGTTGTAAACAATAATTAAAAAGGAATCACACCCGGGTCTCAAGTTCACAAGTAATTAGGGATTATCACACCAACATATGAGTTCAAACAATCGAATGGTTATCCAAATCAAATTAACCAAATCTAACCAAGAACATCAACATTCATACATCATCGACAAATAGTGTAAAACAATATTCACGAATGAAATCAAGACAAATGTATGCAACATAGAATTAGATTAATCAATAGATTCAACACAAATCAAAGTTCATAGCAATTATTATCTAACGGGGTCAATGGTGCAAGAATTTATCGACTCCCGTGAGTTCATAACCATACTAAACACAAAGATTCAAGTATTTCAAACCAAACGATTACAAGAATTGTTTCTCAAAGCTAGAACATGATAAAACCCTAAAAACTTACAAACAATCCACCCGGGAATGATTACCGGTGGATTAGCCGCTTATGGTTGTGGAATTCATCTTCGATTCTTCAATAATTCGGTATCAATCTTCCAAATCGATCTTGGAATGGTGTTTTCTCGCCTTTAATCGCCCCCAAAATCGCCCAAGAACTGTTGTAAAAGTCATTTTTTGAATTTGGGGAATAAACCCCCAATTAAACACCAAAATCGGCTGTTTCCCGAAAATTCGCGTCCAGAAAACGTAACCATTACGCTGGGTTGGCGTAAGCTTACGCCGCCACACTGGAAGCTGCTGTGAAAGAAATGTTCAGGCGTAGGCCTAAGCTGGGCGGCGTAGGCTTACGCCAGGTGGCGTAGGCTTACGCCAGGTCCTGAGTTTCTGCCCCGTTTTCTCCGTGTCTCTTCCGACTCTTGCATCTCTCACCTAATATCTTCCAAAATCATACTTTAAGCTTTCAACATCTGCACATGCATAGCTACACAAAAATTTTGTATTCCACATGTTAATTTACATAAATATAACATGTTACACCCTTTAATGCATAAAACTTTGGTCGCTTATCACATCCCCACACTTGAGTTTTGCTTGCTCTCAAGCAAAGTCTTTTGCTTTAAATCCACATTACAAATTCTCAAACAATTGTTTTAACTCAACATAAGTTAAGGTCTAAGGTCATGCCAGATTAATAAGAATTATACTCTCAATAGATTTACAATCCAACAAACAATTTATGACTTTTTAAACAAAAGGAAACACTTGAACGAGCTTAACTCATATCCAGTTATGGCTTTGAATGCACACACCCCTCACAATCAATCACTCCACTCGGTTTCATATATGGGCTAGCGATGATGTGCTAGTATTTTTCACTCGAAACCAAACAATGAACCACATTATCATAGGCTTGCATATTGATCACATCTCCACCTACTAACACAACTAAAACGCACAAATCAAAAGGTCTTTTAAGGGTTGTAATGTAAGCTAGGGTTACGGGTATGGATAAGGATTTTTAAAGTGGCTAAAGGTGAGTGGAATTCAACTAATGAAACTACAAATCAATCCTAAAACTTTCAAATCTCTACTATGGGTATAAATGACCCATCAACACTAAAATTCTTATTTCTTCAAACTATCAAATGAAACTTGGGTTAAATTGACCCAATAACCTCTTTTATTATAATTCAAACTAATACTCAAAACCTTTGGGCACATGTTGACCCCATACTATTTTTGTATTTCTTTTTCATTCATTTTTTTTTATGAAATTGCAACCGCAACTTCAATAATCTAAGTTAATTGAATTCCAACTCACGGGTTTAAAAAGAAAAGGCTAAAAAGGTGAATGGGTTAATGTTATGGGTTTTGTCAACAGAAAATGTATAGGCTCAGAGTGGGCATCTAGTGGATATTAACGGGTAAGAGTAAAAAATTGGCTAAAAATAAAAAAGGTTTCTCCTAATGCCTTTATCATTTTTGTGCAATTAATTGGTTCAAGGTCTCAATATGTATCAATAATATGCAAGTTCTAAAATGTGAAACAAAGTGGCCAACCACTCAAATAAGCGAATACATATATATCAATTTGGCTCAAAATCTCACAAAAACGGTGGGAATAGGCTACTGACATGTGCATGCGAACCATCACCTTCAACTTTGTTACTCCCGAATTCAACATTTCCAATTTTTTTTATATATTTGTTGGAAAGACTTAATCAAGTACTTAGTGAATTAACCATGACCAAAGACCTCTACCAAACACTTTGTAAAACAATTATCAAAAAATTTGTATGGTTTCCAAGATTTCCCACATCCCCACACTTGAACCTTACATTGTCCCAATGTAAATAGTTATGAAATATAAAAGTGCGGTTAGTGGGTGCCAAAACACCCAATACCCAATATCTCTAAATATCCAACTCAAAGATTCTCATAGCCATAAGCATCCACCCAACACAATCAACCGAGATTCAAACAAAAAAAAACACACAAAAATAAACAAAAACAAAATAGTTCAATCAAAACAACATAAATATGAGAAAGAGTACATGAACCTGATTAGAGGCGATCATAAAGTGCCTGAACCACCCCCAAAAATGGACTCGTAAGTCTTCCATGAGTCTTCCCTACACTTGAGTGTTGCTATGGTGACGAAACTAAAACACAAAACACAAAACAAAACAAAGACAAAATAAAGACAATCACAAGCCGGGTTGCCTCCCGGTTAGCGCTAAGTTTATTGTCCTCAGCCCGACATTACCTCCTTATGAAGGTTGAAACACAAACTTGCTTCTATTAGCTCCTCCACCACCTTGGTTGTTATCACTCCAACTCCAAGTCTCCTCTCTTGTAAATTCCACATTAAACAAATCTACTTTCTCGTTCGGATGTTGGACATGGTCGGGTGGCTTCTTTGCATCTTTCAACCTCTCAGTTTCATTCTCGATTGCCTTCGGCTCATCTTTCACATTAAACCTGTCAAACATAGTACCTTTCTTTTTGGTGTCACCCTCATTTGCCTTGGCACGAGGATGACACACGTTAGTAGTAACTGATTTTGAACATTTATTTTCAACCAAATATGTAAATAAATTAAAAAAAATATTTATGTTCAACTTACAATCCCCAAAGGTCATGTCAACAGTGGCGTTTCGGCAATTGATTTGCGCATTTGCGGTTGCCAAAAACGGTCTTCCCAAAATCACTCGTGGCTCCTCCTTAGCAAGTGGTGCATAATTGAGCACTAAGAAATCTCCCGGATAGTAAAATTCTCCAATCTTCACAGCCACTCCTACTAATTTCCCCCGAGGACGCGTGCGTGTAGCATTCGCTAACACCAATGTGGTGTTGTATTCTTCTAATGGACCAAAATTGTATTGGTCATATACGCTCCCCGGTAAAATGCTCACCCCCGCTCCATAATCTAGTAGTGTCACATTAGTTTTGAATTCTCCAATTTGAATAGGAACTAGGGGTTCTCCAAACTCAATTTCTTCTTTTTCTCTTTCTTCACCTTCTTCATTACCATGAGCCACATCAATTGCACTAACATGATGTTTTGGGTTCAATGTGGTGTCACTCGGCAATTTACCTTCATTTTGCTTGAATTGAGCTATTTCTTGTGCCAATTGCCCAACTTGTCTCTCCAATGTCACAAAAGACTTGTCTCTCACTTCATTCTCCCTTTTAGACTCTTTCATCATCTCCATGATTGCATCCAATTTTGAGCTAACCGAATCATCACCCCCCGATGAGCCACCTTGTTGTTGTTGATCTTGATTATAATTCCGTGGGGGATAATTAGAGTTCCGGTTGTTGTTATATAAATTCCTTTGGTAATCTCCCGAATTGTAATTTCCTTGTTGGCGAAGTTGGTATGACGAGGTACCTTGATTTACACCTTGGAAGTTTGGGTTTAGTTGGTTTGAAGCATCCCCATATTTGAAGTTGGGATGATTCCTTGAGCTCGGGTGATAGGAGTTTGAGTTTGTATCATATGGTTTCCTATCACCATAAACTTGGTTAACCTCTTCTTGTCTCCCTTCTTGAAATGGGCAAATCGTGGCTTTGTGCCCCAAATCCCCACAACTCTCACAAACATCAAAACGGGTTTTTACTCCCGCTACTTCTTTCTTTTCTTTCTTCAATAAGGCCAACTCTTTCTCCATAGACGCTAACCTCTCTATCGTCTCATAGACTGGAGCGGATTTGGAAATTGGGTGTTTGGCTCTTCGGCTAGCCGATGCCTCGGCTTTAGAACTTTGGCTCATCCGTTCCAAGAAATCTCAATCTTCTTCTTCGGGATTAGATAACAAAGTTCCATTACTTGTGGACTTCAAATATTTTCTTTCTTCTTGAGTCAAACCATCCACAAAACACTTTACCAATTCCCATAACTCGATTTGATGGTGGGGGCATTTCCTTAACAACTCTTTGAAGCGTGTAAAGGCTTCATGTAGAGGTTCACCCGTTTGTTGTTGAAAGGTCCGAATCTCAATTCGGGAGTCATCCGTCTTTGCAACCGAATAGTACTCATCCAAGAAAACTTGTTGCATTTCATCCCATGTGTGGATGCTATTAGCCGGCAATGTGATGAACCATTGCTTTGCTCGATCCTTTAGGGAAAACTGGAAAAGTCTAAGTTTGACCTCGCTTTGATCGAAGTTCTCATCTCCAATTGTGCTACAGATGGCGGCAAACTCGGCTAAATGGGTGTATGGTTCTTCAGTAACCATGCCATGAAAATGTGGGAGAACGTTGATATAATTTGGCCTTGATTTGAATCGCCTCATTCCGGGAATTGGTGGAACAATTGGAGAAGCATTCTCCGAAATAGCCGGTCGAAAGCGACCATTAACTCCACCCATAGGAGCTACCGGTTGTCTTCGGTTTTCATTGTTATAGCCCCCATTAACTCTCCTCCCTTCTTGTCTAGGAGGATAACCAAATCTCTCTGGTCTACCTGTTCGACCCATTGGTTGTCTAACCCTTTGGTGAACATAATTCACCTCTTCTTCCTCTCTAAAGACTTTCCCCTCGTTATATTCTCCAAATTGGCTCCTCTCGTCATCTTCATATTCGTAATCTCCAAACCCATCACCATTCCCAATATCTTCATTATCATCATACCCAAAGTATTCACCATCGTCATCCTCCCAACCATCGTTCTCATTTTCGTTTCTTGGTTGAGCTCCAAAGATGTTTCCAGGAGGGGTTTGATTTTGTTGTGGTCCCCTTCTTCCTTGGTACGTGGGATTGGTTCGGATGTTAACGGGTCGGTTTTGTTGAACTAGACCCGACCCACGGGGTTGGTTGTTATTGATAGGTATAGATGGGGTTGGGGTTCGGTGAGGTGGAGTTGGTGGGCGGTTAGGGATAGGGCCTCTGTTTGGAGTTGGGCCACGGTTTCTCATGCTAGATCCGGAATGACTGCTTCGACCATCCATAGATGATGGTTCCGATGAAATAGGTTGTAGATTTTGTTGTCGGGTTCGGTTTTGCCTTGCTATCTTCTCAATTTCTGGTTCAAAAACAAGCGGTGAAGTCCTCCCGGATGAACGGGTACGCATGCACTAATCTGTCACCTGCACACACAAACAAACACCACGCGTAACACAAAAAATAGAAGAAGATTAACCAAACAAAACAAGTAACAAATAGTCACACGAATTAATTAAAATAAAACACCAAGCGTACACACTCCCCGGCAACGGCGCCAAAATTTGATCGGTGTCGAAGGGACCGGTCAAAGATAAAGAATTAGAGTGTCCTAATCACCTTAAACTAGTTAGGGTAAGAAGGGTGTCGAACCACGAAGAGTTTGTGGTCGGTGCTTAACTTCAATTAACAATGTGATTTATGAAGTTGCAATGGGTCTTTCTGACCAAACACAAGCAATGATTGAGGTGAAATTAACCAATCTAACAAGCAATAATTGTCAACTAGCAAAACGATCACGAGTAATCAAGTAGAAAATAAACGGTTTAAGTTGTAAACAATAATTAAAAAGGAATCACACCCGGGTCTCAAGTTCACAAGTAATTAGGGATTATCACACCAACATATGAGTTCAAACAATCGAATGGTTATCCAAATCAAATTAACCAAATCTAACCAAGAACATCAACATTCATACATCATCGGCAGATAGTGTAAAACAATATTCACGAATGAAATCGAGACAAATGTATGCAATATAGAATTAGATTAATCAATAGATTCAACACAAATCAAAGTTCATAACAATTATCATCTAACGGGGTCAATGGTGCAATAATTTATCGACTCCAGTGAGTTCATAACCATACTAAACACAAAGATTCAAGTATTTCAAACCAAACGATTACAAGAATTGTTTCTCAAAGCTAGAACATGATAAAACCCTAAAAACTTACAAACAATCCACCCGGGAATGATTACCGGTGGATTAGCCGCTTATGGTTATGGAATTCATCTTCGATTCTTCAATAATTCGGTATCAATCTTCCAAATCGATCTTGGAATGGTGTTTTCTCGCCTCTAATCGCCCCCAAAATCGCCCAAGAACTGTTGTAAAAGTCGTTTTTTGAATTTGGGGAAGAAACCCTCAATTAAACACCAAAATCGGCTGTTTCCCAAAAATTCGCGTCCAGAAAACGTAACCAGCGTAAGCCTACGCTGGGTTGGTGTAAGCTTACGCCGCCACACTGGAAGCTGCTGTGAAAGAAATGCTCAGGCGTAGGCCTACGCTGGGCGGCGTAGTCTTACGCCAGGTGGCGTAGGCTTACGCCAGGTCCTGAGTTTCTGCCCCGTTTTCTCCGTGTCTCTTCCGACTCTTGCATCTCTCACCTAATATCTTCCAAAATCATACTTTAAGCTTTCAACATCTGCACATGCATAGCTACACAAAACTTTTGTATTCCACATGTTAATTTACATAAATATAACATGTTACACCCTTTAATGCATAAAACTTTGGTCGCTTATCAGGTATCCTCTTGAGGAGTTGAAAGAGTTGGGTGTTGCTCCAAGTAAAGGTAACGCGGAGGACAAAATGGCCAATGGTATTGGTATCACCATCTTGGATGAAGCCAAAAAAGAAACAGGCAAAGAAGTTGCTAACCGATTCCTAAAATCATTGGATTGGGTTTGGGAGTGGTTCAAGAAATAATCTCTTGGTAATTCTTGTTGTTTGATTTCATTATTTTCTTGTAGATACAGTACAATGAGAGTCAATTTAGGGTTTTGATTTTGAGTCTTGTCGGTAATTTTTGTTGATTCGTTTCATTCTTGCTGATACATTACAAGTGGGAGTCAATGTAGGGTTTTGATTTGGGTAATTCTTGTCTTGTTGATACAGTACAGTTCAATTTAGAGTTTTGATTCTGGTGATTCTTGTTGTTTCATTTCATTCTTGTTAATACAATACAGTTCAATTTAGGGTTTTGATTCTAGGAATTCTTGATGATTCGTTTCATTCTTGTTGATACAGTACAGTTCAATTTAGGGTTCTTGATTCAGGTAATTCTTGTTGATTCGTTTCATTCTTGATTTTGACATTGACCTGAAATTGACATAATAATCGAGTAGATTAGATGCTTAAGTGCTTGACCAATTCAGTCAAAATGACTTGAAATTAGAGGTGCATAAACCGGGTATTTTTTGGAACTAGTTCCGGTTCCAAAGCGGGTAGAGAGTGGAACCAGTTCCGGTTTTGGGTCGGGTTGTGTATGCCTAAACCCCTACCCATATGTAACCGGGTAGAATCGGTTCCAAACCGGGTGTTTTGTTAAACTTGTAATGTATCAACAAGAAAAGAAAGAAATCAAACAACAAGAATGAAACGAATCAACAAAAATTACCTACAAGACTCAAAATCAAACCCTAATTCGACTCCCACTGTACTGTATCAACAAGAAAAAAATGAAATCAAACAACAAGAATTACCAAGAGATTATTTCTTGAACCACTCCCAAACCCAATCCAATGATTTCAGGAACCGGTTAGCAACTTCTTTGCCTATTTATATTTCGGCTTCATCCAAAATGGTGCTACCATTACCATCGACCTTTTTGTCCTCCGCGATACCTTTACCTAGAGCAACACCCACCTCTTCAAACTCCTCAAGAGGATACCCTTTGAAAATAGATCTTTTGATCTTGATGGTCTTTATCTTGATATCCGCTTCAATTATGGCGAGCGATGACATACCATCATCATTGCCGACTTTCCTCACCCTCATCGAAGATTTCTCAGAGCTTTTGTGTTTCAGATCACCGGAACTTGTTTTCCCCAATTTCGAGATCCATTTTCGCCAGAACATTTTTGCAATATAGAAGGTGACACTAACTAATATTTTGATAATCTGAAAGTTATTTGTAGAAATAGAAGGTGACCTGACCTATTATATACACATAAAACCCTAACATAATGTGAGAGCTAGGGGCTAGGGCCGATCATCGGGTGCCTTCTTTACTTTTTTTTGTTCTTTCAATATTAAGTTTGCATAAATATATAATTTCATCCAAAATATTACACGAAAGCAACATTGGCTTGGTGGTAGCGGCCCTTCATGATGATTGAAAATGAGTTAATAAACACTAAAGAACTTAAAACTATTTTTTAATCGGATAAAAACAAGTTGCAATTTTGGTCAAAAACGAAATTAGGCAGAAATTAGGCATGGACGTGACTATCAATCATAGTTACTCGACATCTCAAAAGTGTAATCAGGAATCATACTCGTGTATGCAAAAGAGTTGGTCAACATGAGTGTGTTCCTCTCGAACACAAACGTGTTAGACAAAGACAAATCTCGGTGGTCATCGAGAACACCAACAGTGTTGGTGACCGTGTTTCCGAGGAACTAGGCCAACATAGACGTGTCAGCCCAAGACACGATCGTGTTATTAAATAAGAATTTATATTAATACATAGCTAGTTTAAAAGACCCTTACTTCCGCTTCACTAATTACCTTTATGGCAGTTAAATTATGTGATGTATCATTTACTTTTGTCGCAATTGGCCTTCTGGTCCAATGGCATGGGAGTGATGGTAAGAGCTTGGGATCTTTGAGGTCTCAGGTTTAAACCTGACTCAAGAGAGTTTTTTCCCACAGTGGTCGGTTTTCTCCTTGATGGTGTTTTTGAGTGATTCAGGCCTGGAACGTTAAAATCAGTATAGACGGTTGACATCCCGTCTCAGAAAGGCTCACTCAGGTATTTGGGATAGTACCAAACACCGTTCAAAAAAGAAAAAAAATTTACTTTTGTCGAATTGTATTATTTCACTTTTACAATGATACACTATTAACTAATTAACTTATTAATAATCTAAACTTCAATTGAATAATAAAATTAAATTAAAGATTATATTCAAAACTTCACTCGTTTAAATGGTCTCAACTAATGATATTTTATATAATTTAATTTTCATATTTTATGTTAAATAATATATTTTTACAGTGATTTTGTTTTTAATGTTTTTTTGCTTCTTAAAAAGTTTTGTGACATGCTAATATGCTATTACCTTTTGCTTATTAAACAATCTGTAGACCCGTCGATAAAGACAACTGTTTTTCGTGGGTTTTTCAAGGATCGATGGATGGAACCGTAAGAGACTCATGACCGGAGCATTATGGATCTCTTGTTACAGTCCCACAGATGACACCAATGTAGCTTCACAGAACCACCGTGTTTACCTTGGTTCGAGGTTGCTCCAGTTGAGAGAGGCTGATCCGGTTTAGATCCGCCTTGATGATTGTATGAAGTCGGCTCCCGGTCTTCTCGAGTCCAGATCCGGGCTGCATCCACAAGAAACTCTAGTTAGAGGGCTGGTGAGTTGGCCCCTAGGGCACTCCGACGCTCAAATCAATATTGTATCCACGGTAATCAAGTACATATCAATATTTAGTAAGTAAGAGGGATATAAGGGTAGGAGAGTAGGAGGGAGGTTCAAGAAGAAGAACCTGTTGAATGGTGGTGGTGATGTCCCTATTTATAGAAGGTGTTGTTGGGCTTTTACCCTAATGGACCCTTTCAGGATGGAAACCAAGAATTATAGACATTTCAACCAACAGATCAAGGGTCAAGTTTAAAACATCTATGGGTATACGTGATGTTATGGAATCTGGGTCTTGGGCGGTAGAAAATGTTTCTTTATGCATTGAACAATGGGAGGTAGGAATTAGAGGTGCACAAACCGGGTCGAAACCCTAACCCGGGCCGGGTTATGGTCAACTCAACTGAAACCGGGTTTTAACTCATCCCGGGTAGGGTTGGGTCGAGTTCAAAGGCTCTAAAACCCTACCTAGTAGGAACCGGTTTGGGTCGGGTTGTGTTTCCGGGTTGAAACCGAGTTGTATTAAAAAAGATACTTTTTATAAAAAAAATTATTTTAAAACTACATAAAGTAACAAGAAAACTAATTAAAAACATAAATTCCACTTTTATTAATTTTTAGAATTTTAGAAACAAGAAAATATAAATCCATTACAAAAAAAAAACATAATCTTAGGAATTACAAAGTGAATACAAATTATTTTTTATTTTATTTGGCATCGTAGTCGGCGTTAAGTGTTTACTATTCACTTGAATCATTGTCGCCTATGCGTAAGGACTCGTAGGCAAGTTCTTCTTCAGAGAGTGGAGACGATTGTCCGGCTTGTACCTCTTGTTCATGTATTTCTTATTCGATTGGTATTTTATCTTTGAGGCTTGACCTATCTTATATCCGTTCCGTCGCGTCCAAGTGGTCTTTTAAACAAATACACATCTCTACCGCTACAAGAGTTAATTTTTAGGATTTTAGAAACAAGAAAATATACATCCATTACAAATTGTTGTTTGAATCTTTGTTGGCGTCATTTCCAATTGATGTTTGACCTTGAGCCGGAGTGCTTCTCAACAACTTGCAATATTTTGACAAATGAGTTCTCAAAGTCGTGTTCGAGTCCGTTTTGAAGAACATACCACAATTCTTGCATCGAGCTCGCTTTTGACCATTTGACATTTCACATAAATCGAATTTTGACCAAACCTCGGGGTTCCTCGTTATTGGTAGAACCCTCACAATGAAAGCCATAGCGTTTTGAGAACATGTTTGAGTTTTTTTTAGCTTTTTTTAGTGTGTTTTTACGTTTTTTTAGTGGTGTGATAAAAAATTACATCCACTACCTATTTATACTATCATATTGGGGCAAAAATGTAAAGAAAAAAATCATTATTAACGGTCAAATGGCTAGTATAAAGGTAATATGACCGTTATATAACGGTAGATTTTTAAAACGACATCGGGTGGGGTTGAATCAGTTGGGTTGGAACGGGGTTGTATTGCGAAGGGTGAAGCCTGCGAGTTTTTCTGGTCGGAACCGGATCGTGTAGCCTTGGGGTTCGGGTCAGGCCGTCGGGTCAGGAAACCGGGTTGGATGTGCACCTCTAGTAGGAATAAGTCTTGACAAATCTGCGCGCCAGTCAGTTCCCACTTGGAAAATAATCAAAGACTTAACCCAACCCCTAAAGATTTCCATATGATTAACACTATGACATTGGCACCAAAATCATGTTAAAAGGTATTTGTAGGGATTATGGCATGTGGTCTCCTTGAAACAAGAGGGCAGTTGCATAACATATGCATGATGCTATTAAGTTAATGGGAATGGTGCTCTAATGAATCTCAATGCAAAAGTTGGGTCAGGTTGATATGATAATGCTAATCCACTTTCTTGTTAAACCTTGCCATGGGCAGACTCCATTTTTTCTGCTCTTTTATATATGCTCAAGTTAAAACCCATGGTCATTGCTATCCTTGATCCTGCTGATAACTCAATAGGTATCTCCTCGGTTCTGCAGACGTTCCATTCGACGAGTTACAGCCGAATTAGCTTGGTTAACTCGCTTGGTTTTAGAGTTTCAAGTTCATGATCTTACTCCTATTCCTCTCAAATGTGACAGTCAAGTTGCTATCATATTACTTAAAAATCCCGTTTTTTCATGAACGGACTAAGCACATTGGATTTTAGGGGTGTCTGTTCACCACTAAAAAAAAAGAAAAAAACAAAATCACTTGCATAACAAGAGACTTAATAACATTAACTAGGTAACAACAAAAAAACATAATGCACCTCCTTGACGAGGTCCATGAGTGACGTGTCACCGAGGTGGAAGGTTAAAATTAAATTAGATAACCTAACATTCTTAACTTGTGGTGTTGTGTATTTTTGTTTTTTGTTAACCGTGTTAAACAAGAAACACCCCCATGTGAAAAGGTTTTAGAGACCGACACCCATGTGAAGCACCTACAAATTTTGGGCCCATTTATAAAAAAAAGTTCATTTTTTTGGGATGTAAGAGGGATCCTTTGACCCGCTACGAAAATTTTGATTAGTATACTAGAATCTTAGAAAATATCAGCCAACGGCAAACGACAGTTCCATTCTTGGAGCCAGCATATTGACTGATTGGTGGTTTGTTGGACCGCTGGGAGTGGTTAGCCACTGACATTGTTGAAGTTGTGTGTCAAATTTGCCACAGACCTACTTTTATAGTGTTATTTAAGAAATAAGACGTGCTAAACACCTAACCGGTATAAGTGCCTAAATTTAAAGCAAGTTCACAGTATTCACTAATAGCCGTTAGGCGTTCAGTAGATCTTTATCACAAGCTACTGAACACCTACTGTCTACTTGGTTTAAATTTGGACACGAACCTGTGCCACAAGATACTCTAATAGAAAGCTTATGATATTTTCACTATATCATAATGGCTCGGGTTCAAGCAACCCCTCTACTGCATCTGCGACCCGTTTAGAATATACGGACACCAAGATTCTAACTATAGGAACAAGTTTACCTGCAAATTGGCTTGAAACAAAAAGAATAAACATCATACTCATAAAGTAAACAAAAACTGTACATAAATTTTGGTACTTTATGATCTGAGAAGATATATATATGAACAAGAATTTGAACCAAAAATATAGAGAAAATCATACAAAATTCTTAATCATTTCTCTAACTTCTTCGATCACAAGCCACGCTTTATGCCCACCGATTACTTCTGCTTTCATCTCTCCATCTTTCCACAACTACATGTGTTAAATCTAAAAGTTTAGAACAAAATGTTATACACTAAGTTTACTCAGTTGACTATAATTTAGTCAAGATGACTTAAAACACACCTGAATTGTTGGCATTTTCTGCATCAACAAACAACAACATTAATAAGACAATGAACTGAATCATTAGTAACATCAAAACCAACAAGATTTGTCGAATTTAAATTTGACGTACGGATATCTTTCCACGTTTCACGAGGGCTTGTGGTACGTTATTCACATCCACGCAATAAAATTTGAGCCTGTTTAAGAAATCACGAGTCGAAAAAAAGAAAAGGTTTGTCACATACTTATCTCATTATTCTCATAAACCATGTAACATAACCAAAAAGAAAGCTACTCATTTGTTGTTTTAAGATAAATATAATGAAATTTAACTGTTTAAATGCACAATGATTATGGAGAAAGTACTTGGTATCATATTCTGCTGCCAATTTTTCCAATTTAGGCTTCAAATATATGCATTTTCTGCACCAAGCAGCCATCCTACACAAATCACAAATAATTCACTATGCATTCTTAGACAATCTTCAAAACCTGAGAAAAGAGCTCCGGTGTCCCACTTTTTTTACCACCAATGTCCAGTGTTGGATTCACATTAGGACAGTTATATAATGATTGTGTCTAAGGGGTTAAGCGAGTCGAGTCGAGCTCGGTTCGTTTAGCTTAACAGAGCTCAAGCTTAATAAACAGTTATATAATGATTGGAGAAGACCCAGGTTCAAACTTGAGCAATGTGTATTTTAGGAAAAAGGTGTAGTATAGGCGGGTGTGTGTTATCCGTTAAAAAAAGTTATATAATGATTGTGTATAAGGGTGTAAGCGAGTCGAGCCGACCTCGGTTCGTTTAGCTTATCAGAGCTCAAGCTTGACTCGTCTCCATAACTCGAGCTCTATCCGTCAAAAAGTTTTCAAGGTCAAGCTTGAATTGGGTTCCGGGTTCGGCTCGTTTATTATTTATTAGTTATTTAACTATTTTATTTATATACCTATATAATTATTTTTATATAAACTTAATTTCCTAATTATATGTATAATTATTTTTATAATGTAATACATATTTGTAGTATTAAATAAAATATTTTATTTGTATAAATAAGCGGCTCGTCTAAGCTCGGGTTAAGACCCGTTCCTTCAAGCTCGACTCAATTCAAGTTTTTAGCTAGCAAATCTCGGGCATACGTTCATAATCGAAAAGCTAATAATCAAAACAGGCAAATATATATATATATATATATATATATATATATATATATATATATATACCAATCAATGACGATGGGTTGAGAAGCTTGTTTCGCCTTTTCTAAAATAACATCCAGATGATCAGCATCAGTGATCGGCTCCATCTCCACAAACGCAGGTCTTGATAAGTCCCAAAAGGCTGCAACTTTACAATCTCGTTTCACAATTCTCTTCGATTGATCGTATTTTGTTCGATCAAAACCAAACCCACAAGTTTTTTTCAGATTTGAACAACACCCATTGCACCAATTTGGCTGTTGATGTTGCTGTAGATCTCTGTGATGGAGTTCTCGGTAGAGAAGATGAGAATTTGGGGATAAAATTGACATTTTTGGACTCTGTTTTTTTCTGGTTTTGATAAACAGGGGACGTTTGAAAAGATAAGATATTTTGGGACGAGGGCGATTTATTGAAAAATAATTGTTTTATTCTAAGGATTTTTGGGATTTGGGATTGAAATGGGATGTTTTGATAGAGAAAGTGTAGAAAATTATAAAAGAATAAGCTTATCCAAAAGATGAGTCGGAAATTGGACGCTAATAAATGGTGGGTCATATATATAGATATACACATATAAACAAACCATATGTATATATATGTGCTCGCTTATTGAAAAAAAATTTAACATGCGAAGGGTTCAAAATTTTTAGGTTACTTTCAATAATAACTTACTAAGCTTCTAGTGATGGTAAGCGATTGCCAAAATTAACTGCCAAAGTGACACTATTCCATGAAACATTGTGTCGTTTCAGTTAAACTTGTTATGATTCGTTTCAACTCATAGATATTTATCAATATATCACGAGAACCAACAGTTTTTAGTGTAGGGCCAAAACAAAAATGAATCAAAGAATACAAAACTTGAGAAAATTAGCCCATATCAGGAAACTCACCCCGAGACAAGGTTAACTCCTAAAAAGACCCTCACCTTTTGGACCTACCAAATGGTTTATCCAACCCGACCCATTAGGGTCTAAGTTGAGCCTTATACAAATACAATTGAGCATTATAAACCGACTTAAATATGCCGAAAATACTGTTGGGCTTACATTTGGCCCAATATTAACATACCAAACCAATATATAATTGAAAACATCATAATGCATACCAACAGTTAGGGGTGTTCAAAAGTATCCGTATCCGAAATATCCGAAATTCCGAATCCGAATTATCCTCGGATATCCGAATTTTCGGATTCGGATAGCATTTTTCAAAAATTTCGGATATATGGATATCCGAATATCCGAAAATATATTTTTTTTATTAATATTACTTATTTTTAAGATTAAGTTTGCAATCGTAAGTCACGTGGATAACACATGGGTTAACTTTCCGTTAAAAACTAATTGGTGTTAACACCAGGGGCTAAAGACGCAACAGGTTTCAAATGTTTGGGCTAAGTTTACAATTTTTAAAACCTAGCGGCCAAACATGCAATTTGATCAAACCACACGAGCTATTTATGCAATTAACTCAAACTATAAAATAGTTTAGAGTAAATTACAGAGATCGTCCTTTATGATTATACCATTTTTCACTGTATGTCCTTTAAGCTTTAGCCCAAAAAATGTCAGAGATCATCCTTTACGTTTAAATTTGTTGTGGTTTACGCCCTTTATCCTAACGGGCGTTAAGTTTTTTAGTTAACTCTATTCATGTGCCTTGTACATGAGGGTGTTTTAGTCTTTTTACCCACAAATATACATCTAAACATAAATAATAAACCCTCTATCATCTCTTTCTCTCTCTTAACTCTCTCTCTTTGAAATCTGGTACCCCCTCCTCCGATCTGAGCACCACCGACAAACACCACCACCACCACCAGTTGACCACCGCACAACCCCCTCCTCCGATCTGAGCACCACCACCGCCCTAGCAATCGATACATTCGAAGCACGCGATGCTGTGGGCGCTCACACATGTCGCTAATCAAGGAGACATGCTCACGCTGCTTCAGATTCAGGTTAACCCTAATTTAAACAAGCAAGCTTCCGGTTCTTGTTCTTCCTCTTCTGCTCCGACTAATTTGTTGGTTGCTTCGCCTGGTGCGTTAGTTAAAGCGTGTAAACCTGAGGTATTATCTCCCGCGGATCTGTTATAGTTCTATTAAACGTCAATGTGATGTGGATTTTGGGGGTATGTAATCCGAGCGGTTTGGTTGGTGATGAATTGAAGATAGATCCACATTTGTGTCTCAATTTTGCCTAAATTTGTGGTGTGATGAAATCTAAGGTTTTTAAATTGAAATTGAAAATGTGAGCAGGTGGAGGTGGAAGTGGAAGGTGGGGTAATACAAGGATGACTGGAGCTAGAAACAGTTGTGAGCCAAGTGAAGAAGCTGGAAGTGTCGGTGCTTGTTTTGGGTCAGAAGAACTCGTCTCCGATCCTTCGATGGTTAGTGCCTTTTGATATTTTTTAAGGTTCAATTTCATCCCATTTATGAGATAATGAATTAATTTGCAGGATTTGGGACTATGAACTAAAAATAAAATGAGTTAAAATGTGCTTCAAATGTGGGCACGTGTGAGTTGTTACGGAGGTTAAGAAGAAGATGAGAGGTATAATGTGGTAACGGCAGTGAGGAACGTGGTGGTGACGGGTTCAATCGCCCATGTGGGGGTGGTGGTGGTGGTGGCAGACGAAGGAGAT
The DNA here is from genome assembly GCA_023525975.1 of Smallanthus sonchifolius. NCBI lineage: Eukaryota > Viridiplantae > Streptophyta > Magnoliopsida > Asterales > Asteraceae > Smallanthus > Smallanthus sonchifolius. Next base: position 131,824,445 of record CM042018.1, read on the forward strand.
GGTGGAGGGTGGTGGTAGTTGCAAGTGGTGGCTGTGTGTGGTGGTGGTTGTCACTAGTGGGGGGTGGTGGCAGGTTGCACCAGTTTGAGAGAGAGAGTTGAGAGAGAGGGGGTGTGTGTGTCTGTTGAGAGAGAGAGAGAGAGAGAGAGAGGGAGGGAGGGAGGGAGAGAGAGAGAGAGTTTTTTGGGTTTTATATTTTAATTTTTTGTTTTTTTTATAAATGGGTAAAAAGACCAAAGTACCCTCATGTGCCTTCACATGACCAATCTTAACGGAAAATTTAATTGGATTAGGAGCAAATGACGTAACGTGTAAGATTTATAAACATAAAGGATGATTTCTGACATTTTTTGAACTAAAGGACATATAGTAAAAAATGATATAATAATAAAGAACGATTTCTGTAATTTACTCAATGGTTTATCATCAAAACATTAGAACAATGAAAAATAATAATCCACTAATGTCTACATGGGCCTATGATCCAAGTTTGCGTAGCCCATAAAGTTGCAATTAGGTCATTCACTGGGCCAAGAGGATGCTTATAAAGATAAGTTATTTAGGTTTTCAATTTTCAACTTATTAAGGAAAATAATATAAAAAAAGCTATAAGTAAAACTACATAGCTTAACCTATATTTTATGTTTATCATTTTCGACATTTATTTTGCTACATAATTCAATAAAATAAATTACAATTTGTATTTATTTTTTTTTGAACGGCAACACCTAGATATTATAGGATAATTGAGTTTCCCCGGGGCAACACCTAGAATATCCAGGGCAGCCCACCATAGGAGGAACACCCTAACTGGGTAAACCCCCTGACCTGACCACAGACCCCATTTTTATATAAACTCTAAACTCTTGTTTATACTGAAAATGTTTTATAGATTTAAAATTAAAATTACAAGTTTTTATGTGAGATGGAGAAAACTATTTTAATCAGGTAACGATACATAAGCTTAAAAGATCAATTTAAGGATAGGCTCGATCTTTCCTTATTTTTTTTATAAATAAAGAACGTGTGTGTCGTTCTTTATTATTTTTTATTTTCTGTAAAATTGACAACTTTTAAAACATTTAACGTAATCATTCATCATCAGGATTACATGGGATCTAGAGGATGCTTCGACTCTCGAAACATCGTTATTTAAATTGTCGTTGGTAAATTAGTTGAAGTAAATGTAAAAGAGTGTATTGCATCCTCAACTTTGTCATAATTAAAATGTATGTAAATAGATAAATTAAATAGTTCTTGTTGAACATTATATTTAATAAATCTGGACACAAAAAAAATAAAATTTACAAGTACGATGATGATTCTTTTACTTTATATTTTTACAAATATTAGGAAAAAAGAACTAATCTATAGTTTTTTGTCGACAACTCGAGTGCAAAAATTATTAGTTACAATAAAGTTGGATATAAAGTTCAAAAATTCAACACTCAATTATTCCTTGAAGACCCAATAGGTTTCGAAAAAGTGATAATTTGGAATTAAAATGTCTGCGACTTTTAGGTTGGTATTTTTGAGAAATTGACTGCATCAATTAACTCCTTTATTACTCACCAAATAGTAGTTGAAGAATCAATTTTATGGTAAATGATTAGCCCATTCCCCATTTTTCTAGAAATAAATAAATAAACTAATTATTCAAGTTTTAAATTAATTAAATCATAAACGATTCAAAAATGGTGAAGCTCTCCTTCAGGTTATGAGTTCGAGCCCCGTCTCTAACGGATGATGTAAATTATTATGATAGTTTAGGTAGCCTCAAAATGTAATTTTTTGCTGTTCAAAAAAATAAACGATGCAAAACAAATTTCCTTTTCAAGATTAACTTGAAATCAGCGACGACATATAATACTCTAAAGACTTGGAAAATGACAAAACTCTTTGAATATGGGTTTCATAAACATAGCACTTAGGGAGGTGGGAGTGGAGGGCTGGTACTCAACGGCTACCCAGCGGGTAGGCGGGTACACCGTCGCATCCTATGCGGGTTCAGCGGCTGTGGTTAAGCGGGTAGTGTGGGCGGGTAGTGAAACCCGTCGAAATGTTGGATGTTGCCGTTGGAAAAGACCCGTTGAACGGCTATATAGCCGTTAAACTTAAATTTTTTTTATAAATTAAATAAATTTACCCCTATAAATACATACACAAACATTTTACTCAATACATAAAAAATACATCCTTTCAACTCTATTCTTTGAACAATGAGTTTTTTTATTATTTTTTTACCTTTAATAAATAGTTTTTTGGTTTTCTCATAAACAATGAGTTTTCTTATGATACTTCCCATATATATATATATATATATATATATATAAGTAAAAAAGTATCTATATATATAAGCCCATTTAAAAAAAAACTATATATATAAGCCCGTATTATGCTTTTTTTATATATGATTATCGAGCTTATATTATAGGGCCCGATTTTTTTTACATGTCTCGGGCCCAAAACGTTTTAAGGATTCTCGGGACCGGCCCTGGCTATGGGTGAAGAGTAGATCAAAGTGATGTGTTTTGATATTGGCAAAATGTTTGTATAAGTCGGGTAGTTTCTTGCTGGAAGTTTTTATTTTGTAAGGTTGTATTCTCTTTTTATTTATAATATTGCCGCGTTAAAAAAAACTATTGTTATGATTAAGAATCTAATCATCAATTATTTTATCGAATTCTTGACTCGGTGATATGATGGATTGTTGAATAAGATTTAGTTTCTTGTCACTAACCACAACTATAGAATACCACCTATGTTTTATCATATCTAACCCGAATTGAAAAGAATACGTGATTTGATATGTTATTTTATTTTTTTTTAATGCCTATACCTAGATATTCTAGGATAATTGGGTTTTCCCGCGGCAACACCTAGAATATCCAGGGCAGCGCATCACAGGAGGAGCCTCCAACTGGGTAAACCCCCTGACCTGGCCACAGACCCCTTGCTGTGACCAGGATTCGAACCCAAGACCTCCACTATGGAAAATCTTGGGGCTACCATTACACCAAATGGCCAACGGTATTTGATATGTTATTTTTACGTTTAACACGAGTGCAATAGTAATTAGAATTTTTAACTTCATAAATATAATCTCTATAACTATGTTTATCACAACAGTAATGGTCTAATTATAGATATGTCAAAAATAAATCATTAGTTCATTCAATGTTTTGCCTTTTCATTTCACTTTTCCTGGTTCCAACAACAAAACTAGTGCTTTGCAAAATGTTTTTTATTTATTTAAGAAAATTTAATTATAATAAAATAAAATAAATTAGAAATAAAATTATCAAAAAGAAAAGAGGGGAAAAAAAACTCTTTTCTAAACATTATACACATCAAGAATCATCTTTTTATAGTTTACTTGTAAGTTGCAAGTGTAACCCCCTTTTAACTTTCAACAATAAAGATGAAAATTATAAAATGCATTATTTTCTTGAAGTTATCTTAAAAAGTTATTTTTTGTGGAGCATATCAAGTTATTAGTCAAATTATATTATATTAAATGGAAGAAACAAAAGAGCTCACAAAATTAGAAAAAAAAACGAAGGAAAGGAAATAAATATATGGTCAAAAAGAAGCAAAATATTATTTACAATATGCAAGCATTCTAGTTGCATTTGTTTTCTTCCTTCTAAATTGTTTAACTAGTCAAAATCCCGAACCAAAACAAAGCATTCCGTATTTGAATATTTGGCATGTTTAGGTTAGTGTCTATGGCTGTCGGTGGATGGTTGTTGTTGGGCAGTGGCGGCAGCAGTGGTGGTTGTGGAGGTAGCGACTCGTTCACAAGACGGGCACATAGTAAGAGTGGTGGCCGGCATTTGCATGAAGAACGGTTGAGAAGTCTTTAGAGCGCGAAGTTCTTGAAGTTCTTTTTGTAATCTTCGGTTTTCTTCTGTTAAAGTTTCACAACATCGTTTTAAATACTCACAATCGACCTCGGTTTGCTTCAGTTTTGTCCTGTGATTAAGTTATCGAATTACATTTTACTTCTTAATTATAATTATGTTTTTACGAAAACAAAATTAATGAAAGACATTAATACCTTGCCCTTCTATTTTGAAACCAAACTTCGACTTGTCGTGGACGTAGATTCAACTGTTTGGCTAAAGCTTGCTTTTGTTTCTGAAAAAAATCCAACAAACAAAAAGTATTAGTTCCATCAACTACCAATAGAACTACAAGAAAAATAAAATTAATCAATTTTAAATAGATAATCATTAGAATAGTGTAACACATGATACATAAGACGACTCTCTTTCTAACCTGCATGATATATGATAAACGCTATGTACAAGTTTATTATATGATTCTTACTTTTTTATACCTAAAAATTGGTTATTTTTTACTTATAAAACATCATCTTAGATTATAAATAAAAGACCGATTACAATAGAGTGACATGTAAGCAGACAACAAGTTGCGTCGCAACCTATTTTAGGATAGCAAAATTGATTCTACTAAAAACAAAGCTTTGAGTCTTAGGGGCCGAAAAATTACTCTGCACCGCTAAACCCTGTTCAACAATTACACAGCCTCTGGAGCTAGGAAACCAAAAGTATTAAAAGCAAAAGAAATAAACACGTGTTAACTATCTAAACAAGTCTTATCGTGTTTAGCAACTTTCCAAAAGGGATAAACATTTGTTATGTATTTGAACACGACGCTAATAAATATATGTATATAAAGTTTTTGGATGATAAAACTATAATTTGTACCTTATAATTAATTCTTTGCAGTTCATTTTTAATGTAATCATCCATCTTTGGTCTAAAGAATAATATATAATTCTTAATGAATTATGGAGTTAAAACCTTAAACAATAAATGTATATCTATAATGGATGGTGGTGACATTACATGATAATTGCATAACATGATGGCATGCAACATTTATTATGACATAAAGAATCACATTCATAAAAAAGTTAGGGTTAAAACTTAAAATACTACAAGTTTGTTGTACCCCTATTATACATCCCATAACATATAATCAATGAAGTAGTACAAGATAACAAATGAAGGAGCTACACAAAATGGTTCTCCACACAAATCATTTATTTCTAAGTGTACTTGTATGTGTGACATATACGATCGACGTTTTGATTTTTGGCGGAACAAACATGGATCATCTTGAGAATTAGGGATAAGCACTGGTCGGTTCAGGATAAAGCCAAACCTAAAAGTCTAAAACTAATGTTCGATTTTTAGATTTTCATAACCGTAATTAACGGACAACTTTGGACGTGGATAGATTCAAGCTACTTTCAATTAATTAATCCAATTATATATCTTTGATCAAATAAAATACTAACAATCATGTTAGTTTATTATTAATAACCAACAACTAGCATATTATTTATAGAAAAAAATAACAAAACTTCTACATATAACATGTTTTTTTTGTAAATAAAAAATATAAATATTGGTTATTTATACACTTTAAAAATATATTTTTTGTGCAAATAAAAAATGTAAATGTTGGTTATTTAAAATTATTTAGTTTAATGTTATTTAATTAGTTTAATGGTCGTATATTATAATCCCAAGATTTAATATTTAATTATTTATGCATATATCAAGATTTTAGTGCGAGCGCTTACAGGGTTAAGTGTGCTGTGTTCTTTGAAGCTATCTTCAAGAAAAGCAGATTGTTCTTTAGTAAGTCGGAGCTTTTTCCGGGTCAACCCGTTTTCATCATCATCACTCATACCACCACCTCTTGAACAACTTCTTTGATCTCTTTCTTTAACGTCTATTATGTCAAGATTCACTGTTGCTAATTCCAAATCTCTTTTCCTCGAATGGAATGATCTCCCTCTCTTGAATATGGAACAGAAATCCATCTGAAACGACGACGTACCACTGTTACTGTTGTTCGGAGATGACTTTCCGGTCGCCGGTTCTTCACCGGTTCCCTGATCAGATACTACCGTCGACGGTTTTGCATCAACAACATTCGCCGGTTTGGTTTGTGAAACCGGTTCAACTATCACTGTAACAAAAGAAACATCAAAAAGTTAAAATTTATAAAGCGAGATTTGATTTTTGTTGCGTCCAAGTTAATTTAATAATTATCAGAAACATATCATAAATAAAAATATGACTTTAATTAATATATATTTTTATTTTCCTCTATAATTTTTAATATAGAATGTAATTTGTTTATTTTATCTATATTGTAATATAAATTTTAAGAAAAATGGAGCTTGACAAAATTTTATATTTTATACGACCCGTGTTTTATAAAGGAAAAATAAAAATAAACAAATTTCAACATCATATTTGTTTTTTATAAACCATTATATATTAAAATTTACAAAGGAAAAATAAAAATACATTAATTAATACCAAATCAATTAATTGGTAATCACCCTAAAAAATGATATTTAGTAACTATAACAGCCTAAAATACTAAGATATTTTTTTTGCAAGAAATAATAAAAACTTGCTACTATAATTAGTAAAAAAAATGTTGATACGATGATAAAAATATGTTACAAATAAATTATATTATTATTTAAGCAATGAGAAAGATATGGGATTTTAGTATTTTTACAGTTTTTTGAGAGCCATGGGAAAGACCGGTGAGATGACGCCGGTTTGGGTGGCGATCGGAGAACCGGCGAGAAAGGAAGTAGATCAAGCTGCAGAGGCGGTGGTGGTGGTGGCGGCGGCGTTGATTGATCCGTTGAAGAACTTATAGTTTTCCGATGAATATCATCATCTGCTTTCTCTCTCATGTTTTTGAAGGGAAGATCTTCAAGATTTCTAGGGTTTCCTAACCCCATGCAAAACCCTAAATCTTTCATCGTTTGTTGCTGGGATCTGCTGTGATGATCCAGCAACGAAAAGGGTTTTGGAGTATCTCCTAAACTCAAAGCAAGCTCCATGCTTTCTCTCTCTAGAAACTCAGTTTCTCTCTCTCAAAGATCTTGATGACATGAGAACTACCTAAAAGACAAAAGGAGAGTTATATAAATAGGGTTCAAGGATACATACAGTATGTGTGTACGTATTGAATCAGAGGGTTTGTAGAGAGAGAAAGAGGGATGAAAGAGAGATTTTCTTGAAATTGTTATGATTTAAGGAAGAAAAAGATTAAAAGAAAATGGAAAGTGTAAACACACGACCCAACAACAAAGACAAAGTCTTTTCTTTTAATTATTTCCAATTAGAGTAATTTATGATTTATCTTGTTTTTGTGAAGAATCTTTTTAGGATTTGATTTTGGGTAGAGAAAGATTGACCCAAAAACAAATCTTGGTTGACAATCATATGTAAATACCTTTATTAATATGGCATGCCTACTTCTTGTGACTACTAGAGTCAAAAGAGATGATACTTGCATACGTATTAAATATTTTGGACTGTATTATTGTCCCTACTAAATTTCTTTTAAACAAAATCATTAAAGTGATCACTTTCCTTTTCGTAAACGAGTCGAATAGAACGAAGTTTTGTTCATGTTTATTTACAATTCTAATAGTCTTAACAAATTAAACTTCATAGTCATGTCATTTATATTTTGCTTATTACAACTTAAGTTCATCTAATCTAATTTGAGTGTCTACGACGTATAAAATGTAATACATGATCTTATTTCGCGTATAATTTTTACATGTTATGTTACTTCAATGTATAGTGAACTACCATTCATGTATTAATTCTCACTTTCATATAACATTTCCTTTCACGTAATGTTTGAAATGTCTCTATTTTTTATCATGTTTATGCTCCTTTTATTTTATATCATTTATATTTCTTACTTTTCATCTTCAAAGTTTTACGCCTATTTTTCAAGAAGTAAGAAATGGTTAATTAATGTTAAAATGTAAGACATCTTTCACCATTATTAATCCTTAATCTGTGAATTTTAAACAAACAATCCGAGTCCATCCAGTAGACCTAACGTCACTCATCGAAGATCCAGTTGATGATAAAGGGTGTGCACTAAACGTATAATACTTCTACTTTCGATGGACCTCCGTGGGGATGCTACATCATATCGTGTTGCCTGAGAAAGCTATGGATGTGCTACTTGGGAGGGAGTCGAGACGTGATTTGTAACTATTAAAAGGTTTTGAATTGTTAACACCCCTTAATTAAAATGTTCACATGTTTATTTGTTTAATCTTTCACAACATATAACATGTTAGATCATGTGAAATTTATGATACCGAGAAGGGGCGTCTGATGCATTTAACAACTTGACTAACTCTTTTTTGTTAGATTTTATTCTGTGAAGATGTATCACATGTTGTTTAATTTGTCAACGATACCTTTGAAATCTTACCTGCATGGTGACTCATTGAAATAGTTAGAATATTGTTCCGGTAAAGTAATTTTCACTACTAAAAAACTGAAAAATTTGCGACAGCAGATTTCGTAGAAATTTGTCGGAATTGGCCGTTAGCGACAAGTTTCCGACAAAAAAGGGTTTGTAGGAAAAACCCCGTAGGAAATGTTTTCTCCGACAGAGTCCCGACTAATTTTCCGAAAACTCCGTAGGAAATGTTTTCTCCGACAGAGTCCCGACAAATTTTCCGACGAATTAGCAACAAAAGCCTTTCGTCGGTAATTTTCGACAATATTCCGACGATTATATTAAATAAATAAGTTAACTTATTTAATAAATTTGTCGAAAAATTGTAGGAAATCTTATTGTTACTTTTTTGTTTTTGTTTTGTCGGAAAGTTATCGCTAACTTGTGAGAAATTTCTTTTGTTGGTAACTTGTCTGAAACTTTTGTAGAAAATATACATGTTTTCTAGTAGTGTTTTTAATGCAAACAAAAAAAATATATACGGCATCGACTTTGTATCTTATATTGCAACTACTTATCCTAACATGTGTTCATAAAAAAAGCATTGGTTTGTTATAAAGTTGGGTCTCCAATCACTTGAGATATTATTATTTCATATCAAATTTATTGATCAACTCTTCATAATCCATTAATTCTAAATAATCTTTCTCAATAATTATCATTGCCGATCCATTAAGTTTTTCTTTAGGTATTGTGGATATAAGACTTCAACAACTTCAATTTTGAAAAGCTTCTTTTTCGTTAATGCAACAATTATCAAGACTCTATATGAAAAAAAATTGGGCCCACGAAAGTTTGGGCCTTAAGCGGTCGCCCACTTGGCATACCCGGCCGGCCTTGTTGTTCACTAATAGCATCCACACATTAACAAGAACCGACAACGATCGGTTGATGTCCAAGAATTATTCTTCTCTAATCAAACTTTCTCAACCCACTATGGTTTAGGTGTGGGTATATATGGTTTCAAAGAAAAAACTATGTAATGCTTAGAATGGTAGAGATTGGGTGAATGTATCACATGTAACATGTTCGAGTTTAAAATCCCTATGGATGTTTTTTTTATCAAGATGCGAGAAACATTACACTATGTCCTGATCATCCAAACTTTGTCTTTTACCATATAAACAATAAACTATAGGCACTATGATGTTAGCCATCCACATTGTTGCATTCACAACATATATAAACCATACGAGTATGACATCAAACCTATTTGATAAATGTTAAAACGTCCTTGCGGATGTGCTTTGATTGTAATCTCGATTTTTTTGCTTAATAAAATTTGTCGGGCACCGTCATTTATTAAAAAAAAAACCTATTTGATAGGTTATTCACAACCTATTATGATACTTTGTGAGACAGTTTTGGTTCATATATATTTATACATAAAAGATATAGAGGTTTTTTACTTACCTTATTAGTCTAGAAATGCCAGATTTACCAAAGTGTTTGATAAAAGAAAAATGTCCATGGCTAAAAATTAATAACTTAATGTATTTTACTTTTACTCATGTGTCAACTTACTTATTTAAGAATGTGATTTTGACACGTGATCAGAGGAATAGAAAAGATTATGCGAGAAAAATAAGGTTTCACATGTACCCTAACTTAAAAGAAAATAACAAAAACTTTTTATTCTTAGCTCCTTGTTTAGTTTGTTTTTTGGACGTCATTAGAATGTACTTATACCTTTTATGTCTAGTTTATCTTAATAATACGTGTGTAACAAATTTTTTGTCAAACCCTAATTAAAAAAAATAGTTGGATGAAATATAATATAATTTATTATGTTTGGCGGTTGTAGTGTTTTATTGGTAGTATTGATTATTGGCTTGATTGTCTGGCCTAATCAATCTCCACTCCTTGAATTGAAATGACTTGTGCATAAAATGGCTGCCCCGTATGCCTCTCCCAATACCTGACCAGATCAAATCTATCAAAGATTTGGAGGTTGCATTATTCTTACTATCCACAAATATTTATTTTAATTTAAGAGGGCATGTGTTTCTCAACCTAATTAGCATTAATATTAACTTTTTTTTAGGTATCCTTATACTCAAAATCGTAGACTTTCAATGTATACAATAACTTTTTTACACCACCTTGTTTAAATCACATAAATTTCATAAATTATTTGTTTTCATTTGAATTGTTATATATTTAATCACTTTTTGGTTTAATATTTTTCTTTGGTTTATTTATTTATGAAGTTAAATTTATTTTATTTATATATTCTTTAGAACGACTACTTTTATTGATATAAAAACTACCAGCGGGAGACTGGATACAAACCCAACAGAAAGAGAGAAAAACAAGATGCATCTGGATACTTTTATAATGCTTCATGAAATTTTAAAATCAACAGAAGTGTGTGTCTGTTTATTATATATAATGCTTCATGGGGTCTTTGTTGTTGTTGGGATGGTTCCTTGTTCCGCCCAAATTTGGTACTTTCCTCGTCTAACTACTTAATTGTGTCTAGGTACTGGAAAGGTATGGATGAGGTTTTCACTTTTGCAAACATATACGCTCCTCCTTTGGTCCGAATTATTAAATCTTAAAAACTCCTCTTCTGGTATATGGGTGTTCATGGGAAATTTTAATTCCATCAGAGATAGTCTAGACATGCCCACTAATCCGGTTAGTGACGGAAGCATGGCGGACTTTAATAACTTCATTGATTTAGCTGAATACCAAATGGGGGGGGGGGTGTTTACCGACGACTTGGATGAAAGACGACGAGTCAGTCTCAAGTAAATTGGATCGCTTTCTTGTGTGTAGTTCTTTTCTCAATAATTGGCTTCTCGCTTCTGTCTTTGCCTTGGATAGACTTTGGTTAGACCATAGGCCAATTATCCTCATTTGTAACAACACTGGCTTCGGCCATTGCCCTTTTCGTTTATACAATTCTTGGCTATCATGTATGGATCTTCCTGAGATTGTTAACAGATCATGGTCTTGTTAAAGTGATAACACAAGTATAGAATGAAAACAAGAATGATTTTTATTCATTATCGAGAAGGCTTTAAATAGCAAAACAAATACAAACGTTGAGAAATAACAACCTAGCTACGAAAAAGGAAAAACAACTAAAGAACCGGTAAAAAAAACGTGTTCCACTTTGTTTGACGTAACAAACTTATTCAAAGCTTTCCAAAAACCAACGGTAACATGCACGTGCTACTAACTCCAACATTCCCTCCCTCAAACTAGTTTGTCCTTGAGTGAACAAACACCAAGTTTCTTCCTTAATTCCACAAACAAATCTCGCTTCAAAGGTTTAGTTAAGATATCAGACACTTGCTCCCTTGTACTGCAATGCTCCAAAGCTACTGTTCCTTCTTTGACCAGCTCACGTAAGAAGTGAAACCTCACTCCAATATGTTTACACCTCCCATGAAAGACTGTGTTTTTTGACAGCTTTATAGTAGAGGTATTATCACATTTAATCACTGTACTTTCATCCAGCTTTTCTCCAAAGTCTTCAAGTACTCCCCTGATCCAAATTACTTGACAAGCACACGTTGAGGCTGCAACATATCCCGCTTCTGTAGAAGACAAAGCCACAATGTTGTGCTTCTTAGACATCCATGCAACTACTACACCATCCCACAGAACAGCATACCCAGAAGTACTCTTTCTGTCTTCAAGATCCCCACCAAAATCACTATCAGTGTAAACGTCTTATACTCCTTTTCCTCCATGTTGATACCATATTCCATAGTCTAGAGTTCCCTGTAAATACCTCAACTTTCTTTGCAGCTTCATAATGAACTTCTGTTGGATTGCACATGAACCGACTGATTAGACTTACCACAAACTGAATGTCGGGCCGGGTTGTGGTAATATACATCAAGCTCCCAACTATCTGTTTGAATAAAGTATCATCCACCTTTTTACCTTCATTTGATACTAATTTGCAACCAGGAACCATAGGACACACCACTGAATTACAATTCTCCATCTTAAATCTTTTTAAAACTTCACCAGCATACTTCTTCTGTGAGATGTGAATTCCATTTGAGGTCTGGCAAACTTCAACACCCAGAAAGAATCTCATCTTCCCGAGATCAGTCATCTCAAATTCTTCCTTCATGGATTCTTTAAACTCGTGCATCAATCCAATATCATCTCCTGTGAAAATTAAATCATCAACATATATGTTTACAAAAAGAACATTCTTTTTTGAGTTTCTTTTGATAAACAAAGTATGTTCCGCCTTGCTTCTTTCAAACCCTTTCTTTACACACTACAAGGAAAAGAACTTGTGCCGACGTCGCCTATACCGACGACATGTCGTCGGTATAGGTGAAAACCAAAATTTTGAATGGGACACCCTATAGCGACTACATGTCGTCGCTATAGGGTTGAGGTAGATCGGAGGGAAAGCTGGCGCCCAATGAATTTTTGGGGAAAACCTATAGCGACGACATGTCGTCGCTATAGGTTAATTTTGATTTTTTTATTTAATCAATTTCCGTCAGTTAAAATTTTTTTTTAAATTAAAAAAAATTATGGAAAACACTATGGCGACGACATGTCGTCGGGATAGGGTTTTTACCTTTATTGACTGGTCAACATCCTACGAACCCTATACCCACTACATGTCGTCGACATAGGCTACCTGTGCCGACGACATGTGGGCCTATGCCGACGACATGTCGTCGCCATAGGGTGCAGCGCGAACAAATAGGGAAAACAGACGGCAGACATTCATTTCCACCAAGAATCCTCCAAAACTCCCCCAAATTGTTCTCTCCGGTGATTTCACTGTTTTTGGGCTTCTCTCGGGATTTAAGGTGAGGTAACATCCGGGTTTCATATTTTAGCTACTTTTTCAAGATTTTGAAGTTTTGTTTGTTTATTTTGGTTAGGTTTTGGAGAAATTTCACCATTTCTTGGATTTCTAGCTTTTGTGAAGGTAAATACTCGTTTTAATTACTAATTTGTGATGAAATTTGGTTTAGATCTAAGATTTTTATGATTTTGTATGTATGTATGTATGTTTGTATGTATATTTGAATGTATGATAGAATTATTAAATTATGATTAGTTTAGGTCACTTGGTTTAGATGTGTGCTTATTTTATATAATTTAGTTTATGTAAATTAGTGTTTGTATATATATGTATGTATGTGTGTAATTTGTGTTTATAATGATTAGTTTGTATGTATGTGTATGTATGTGTGCAATTTGTGTTTATGATGATTAGTTTGGATGATTAGTTTGTATGTATGTGTGTAATTTGTGTTTATGATGATTAGTTAATATGAATGTATATATGTGTATGTATGTTTGTATGTATATGTTAGTAATTATGTAATTGGACATTTATTTGTGTATGCTTGTATGTATATGTTTGTAATTATGTAATTGGGCTTTTATTTATGTATGTAATTGTGATTTGTAAGTATATAAGATGGTATTTATTGGGAGCAACTTTCACAAAAACTCTCGGAAATTAAGGTGAGGTAGCATCCGGGTTTCATATGTTAGCTACCTTTTCAAGATTTTAAAATTTTGTTTGTTTATTTTGGTTAGGTTGGTATTTGTCTTGAACAATTTGCATATTTGTGTGTCGAACAAGTTTATGTTTTGAATGTTTGATTTGTCGGACAAGTTTGTGTGTCGAACAATTTGAATGTTTGGTTTATGTTTCGGATATTAGTTTTTATCAGATTTGAATGTTTGAATAGTTTATATTTAATGATTTGCAGGTTTTTGTTTTTAGAAATTTAATATTTCTGGATAAAATATTAAAAAAAACAGAAAAGACCTATACCGACGACATGTCGTCGCTATAGGCCTTTTTCAAAAATTATTAAAAAAAACAAAAAACCTTATACCGACGACATGTCTTCGGAATAGGGTCAACCTATACCGTCGACATGTCGTCGGTACAGGGTTGGACTCTATACCGACGACATGTCGTCGGTATAGAATTTCTTTTTGAATTTTTTAATTAAACCATATAGCGACGACAAGTCGTCGGTATAGGCTGACCTATCCAGACGACACCTATCCCGATGGCAATCTTGGCTATTGGGACGAGACAATACCGACGGCATCTATACCGACGACATGTCGTCGGTATAGGCTATCCCGACGACAAGTCGTCGCTATAGGGTAAAAAAAAATCGTCGGGATAAGGTGATACTGTTATAGTGACAAAATAGTATTCAATACGGCTAAACCAAGCACGCGGTGCTTGCATTAATCCATATAAAGCCTTTCGTAGCTTATAAACCTTGTACTCAACATTCTTTGCAACGTAACCCTGAGGTTGCTGGACATAAACATCTTCATCCAATATCCCATGTAAAAATGCGGACTTTACGTCCATTTGGTAGATAACCCAGCCCTTTTGCGCAATCATTAGATGTATTGTGTCCATTCTTGCAACAGGTGCACAGACCTCATTGTAATCAATGCCATATTCTTGACCATAACCCTTGGCCACTAGTCGTGCCTTATATTTTTCAACTTCTCCCTTCTCATTCAACTTTGTCTTGAACACTCACTTCACTCCTATTCACTTCACTCCCTTTGGCAAATCATCAAGATCCCAGGTTTGGTTTCTTTCGATTGCCTGTATCTCCATGTCCATTGCCTTTCTCCACTTGGCTTCTTTTACAGCCTCTTCATACAACACTGGATCTTGATGAGTGATCTCCATGGAATTTAACTCAGCAAAACCTGTATCATAGTCCTCCAAATATGATGGAGCTCTCTGTAGTCTTCCCTCCCTTGCTCCCATGCTACTAGATCCAGGGGCATTTCACTGTTCACTTGTCTCAACTGCATGGTTAGACTCATTAGTTTCATTAGCATCAGTTTCAGTACTTACAGCCGAAGGTTCACCAATTTCTTCCCAGGTTAAGGCATCCTCGTCTTCCTTTCTTTGATCTACACTCCAATCCTGGTGTTTAAGTTCTTCAAAGATAACATCTTTGCTTACAATAACCTTCATAGTTTGAGGGTCAATCAGCCTGTACCCCTTTGACTCCTCGCTCATTCCTGTCAGAATGCAAGTCACACTCTTGCTGTCAAGCTTTGAGCATTTCTCTTTTGGAATGTGGACATGAGCAAGGCATCCCCATGTCTTCTGGTGCTCTACTGTTGGCTTCTCACCACTCCAAGCTTCCTGAGGAGTAACATCCTCAAGAGCTTTAGTAGGGCATATGTTCAGAACATAATAACTCCACACAACTGCTTCTGCCCAGAAAAACTTTGGCATACACTTGGCTGCCAGCAACGTAACAACCATGTTCATCACCGTTCGATTCTTTCGCTCCACCACTCCATTTTGTTGCGGTGTGAAGCTGGTTGTGAGTTGCCTTTTGATTCCATGATCTGCACAATACTTGTTAAAAGAATCAGAAAGGTATTCCCCACCCCGATCTGTTCGAAGCCCTTTAATCATCTTACCAGTTTCCTTTTCAACCATGTTCTTGAAATGTTTGAAGCTTTCAAACGCTTCTGACTTTTCACTCAGCAAATATACCCAACCTTTTCGACTATAATCATCAATGAAACTTAACACGTACCTCTTTCCACTGCGTGACATTGGCTTAATCGGTCCACATATGTCAGAATGAATTAGCTCCAAGACATCACTTGCCCTCCATGTGCTTGTCTTAGGAATTGCATTTCGACTTTGTTTCCCGGCCAAGCAATCAGTACATATGGAGTCTCCCACCTGGAACATGGGCATGCCACGGATCATACTCTTCTGTTGCAGTTGCAACATGCTTGAACGATTGAGGTGACCAAACCTTTCATGCCACAATTTTGACAGATCTTCATGACCAAAATACATGCAACCATTAGGTCCTCTTTCTTTTGATTCATCATGTTGCTCATAAAGAAGAAACATCCGATTATTTGTCATAAAGCTAACAAACAACAGTCGCTTATCTGGATGATAGATCTTACAAGTGTCATCTGTTATAACAAAAATCAGACCCTTTTGTTGAAGCTGACCAACACTTAGTAAGTTGTTTTTGAGTTCAGGAACATAGTACACGTCATTTATAACGTATATTATGCCCTCAACCACAAATCGTATTTGACCTTTTCCAGCAACTTTCAATCGTGAATTATTTCCCAACTTAACTGAGTTGGAGTAATTTTCATCCAGATTAATAAACTTCCCTTTATCCCCACACATGTGATTAGAACAACCCGAATCCAAAAAACATAAGACATTGTTACCTTGACCACTGGTTTATGCCACGAAACAGCTCACCTTTGTATCCAGGGAAAACTCTTGCTCATTCTCACTGCCAACATGTTCTGTTTGCCCCATGAGAATGACTTCTTCTTCTTCATCAAACCCAGCATAGTTGGCTTCCTTCGAACCGGGACATTCATACGAGAGATGTCCAAGTTTATGACATCTATAGCACTCAACTATCTCCCGGTTGAAAGGTTATCTTCCACGTCCCCTTCCTCTACCATGGGGCTGGATCGTCCTCTTCCACGACCACGTGTTCTCAAGAAGACACCTGACTCAGTTTTGAACACTTGCTCCTCTTCCTTGTCTGATTTCCTGAATTTTTGTTCATGCACTAAGAGAGTACTTTGCAACTCATCGATCATCATTGACTCAATATCCTTCGATTCTTCAATTGAGACAACCACGAATGTGTACTTCTCTGCGAGAGTCCTTAAGATTTTTTCCACAATCTTAATGTCAAACATTGCTTCACTGTTACTCCTCATCTGATTGGCCATGGTCAGAACTAAGCCAAAGTAGTCAAGGATGGTCTCAGTAGTCTTCATCTCCAAGAGCTCGAAATCCCTGCGAAGCTTCTGCAGCATCGACTTCTTGACACGAGCATTGCCTTCAAACCTTTGTTTCATAGTATCCCAGATAGTTTTGGACGTTCTCCTGTCCAGAATCTACTCAAACGTTACCCGATCACACGCCTGAAAAAAGTAATGTTTAACCTGCAAATCTTTCATGCGCAGGTCTGCCAACGTCTTTCTTTGAGCATCACTTTGAGCAATACCGACTGCAGGCTCAATGATTCCAGGATCTATCAGGTTTCATAACTGTTTTGCACGCAGCAAATTCTCCATCATCTCCTTCCGGTGTTCGTAATGCCCATCGAACACGGGGATCTTCAATTTCTAGTCGCTCATTTTGGCGTCTCTCCTCTCTTGGATCGTGACCTTCGCTCTGATACCAAATGTTAAAGTGATAACACATGTATAGAATGAAAACCAGAGTGATTCTTATTCATTATCGAGAAGGCTTTAAATAGCAAAACAAATACAAACGTTGAGAAATAACAACCTAGCTACGAAAAAGGAAAAACAACTAAAGAACCGATAAACAAAAACGTGTTCCGCTTTGTTTGACGTAACAAACTTAATCAAAGCTTTCCAAAAACCAACGGTAACATGCACGTGCTACAGTGGCGGATTGAAGACAAGCCCGGGGGTGGCGAGACACCCGCTGAGATTCATCGTAGTAGAAAACATTAAGGTTTTTTAAGCAGACACCTTCGAAAATACTTGAGAGGCACCTATGGCATCTGATGATTGAGAGAGAAAGAAGGAAATCGAAGATGTTGGTGATTACTTGCTATGAAGAAATGCCTCTGTGAGAACGTGAAAGCTTAATAGTTGACAATGTTTTGGTGGTGAAGATGAAGTCTAGAGAGATAAAAGTAGAGAGAAGATAATGTGGATTGTGAACAATTAAATGTAGAGAGAGGTAACTTTGTATAGGAAAATACGTTATTTAATTTCAACATTTAAATGTGAACTTTAACACTATTTTTTTTAATGACAACATTAATCCAATTTAATTGACTTAAGTTACAAATTAAGTTTTATTTAAATTTTAAGTAATCATAAAATTAACATCTCATATTATTATATTACGTATTAATCATAATTAATTAAATTAAGTAGATGAGTAATATGTGTTTTCTTTAACAACAGTTTTTTTTTACTCTTAAAAATAGCACATAAACCTACACTTGTGAAATTTGAGCTCAAACCACTTTTGTGGGGTAATTATTTTTTTGTTTTCTATATAGGTTTTAGTTTATCGGAAGATGTTAAACTTATTATATCACTAAGTAAATAAGTATGTGTAGTTACAATATTATTAAGTACATAAGCGTTAAATGTTTTTTATCCGACCCATTTTAACCCGGCTTGTTTTTTTATAGTCGACCCGTTTTTACACAACTTTTTTAGCCGACTCAATTTTGATCCTACTTATTGAGCCGACCCTTTTTTGTGCACCCGCTCAAGAAAAACTCTGGATCCACCACTGACGTGCTACTAACTCCAACAGGTCTTCCCCTTGGTAAATGACATTCCTGACTTCATTCTTAGTAAGAAGCTTAAGACTCTTAAACAAAACCTTAAAAACTGGTGCATAAAAAAAAGATGGAGGTCGACAAAGAAAATCTTGAGATTGAGGAAACAATTAGACTCCTTGATTTAAAAAAGGAAACTTCAGTGCTCTCCAACAGTGAAAAAGTGGTACGGATTAAAACCAAGAAAAGATTTTTCGATTATGATTAAAAAAAAAACTTGATCTCAAACAAAAAGCCCGTTTGAAGTGGGATGTTGATGGGGATGAAAACTCGAGTTTCTTTCATGGTATCATCAATAACAATTTGAGACATAATAGAATATAAGGACTCTCGATAAACGGGGGCTGGGAATATGATCCGTCTAAAATAGAGACGGAAATTCTCTTGTTATCAGACTTGATTTCTTTAATTCCCACATTAGGAGTATGTCCTTAGAGGAAATTGATTTTCTTGATGCTCCTATTACTCCTGAGGAGATCAAATTGGCCCTTTGGTGTTGTGCGGGGGACAAGTCTCTGATGGGTTCACCTTCAATTTTACCAAGAAATTTTGGGATGTTATTAAGTCTGACTTTATGCCCTTCGTTAAGCATTTTGAGGCATCTAAGCCAATCACAAAGGGGTGTAACACTTCTTTCTTAGGCTCTTATTCCTAAGATTAGTGATCCATCATCTCCAAATGGTTATAGGCCAATCTCTTTGTTTGTTTGGATGTATGCCAAAAGTGTTGGGGAAACTTCTTGCCTCCCGTATTCAAAAGATTATTCCCTCTATTATTGGCCAGAACAGACGGCTTTTATTAAGGGGTGAAGTATTTTCGATGGCCACAGCGGGGTATTCCTTATAAACCAATAGTTTTTTCTAGCCACGGCCGATGTGGGAATTGGCTAGGGTGTTAAAATAGGCAATGCTAATCTTCTCTGTATCGTTACAATGATGAGTCTCCGAGGGTGTCCATGATGATACCTTAGGCAAATCTCACATCCTTGATTGGGATGGTGGGGCAAAGCTCATCAAGGACGATGAGTCCATAAGTGTGTGTGTGGGGGGGGGGGTAATTGTAATGATACAGGGAAGATTAGCATGACTCATTGTAACACCCTAGGCAAATCTCATATCGGTCATGGTCAGAAGAGATTCTTGGTTCATAAGAAATGTCCCGCCTCAATTAACATCAACGCATTTTGGGCGTCTTGGCTGTGGATGAGAGAACTCCACAGTTAAGCGTGTTCGGGTAGGAGTAATCCAGGGATGAGTGACCCCTTTGAAAGTTTTAACCCAAGCAACAAAAAACAAATCCGTGAGCTCTTAATGAGCAAAGTGAACAATATTGTTGGTATGAGAAGTCAGTTTTAAATTAATTAACCATAATGACTTCTATACCATTATATTAAATCATAATTGATTAAGAATAAAATAATCATTTTTTTTATTAATTTTTTTTTGAACGGCCAACGAATACTATATGCCCGGTCACCCGGGTAAACCCAATGACGAAAAGCCACCCACTCCCGCGAACGCAGACAGCGCTGGTGACCCGGCCCGCCCACCATTCCAAGGGAAACCCACCACCTGAAGGCTCACTGTGGTAAAACCCTGGCCCACCTGATAATATTTTGAATCAAGTAAGACTTGAACCCATGATCTCCACATTGGAAGACAATGGGGTTGCCTCCTCATAAACCAGTTGATTTATGACTTATTGACATTTTATTTTATTAATGACCCTGCTATCTATAAATATTATTTATAATAAAATAATGTGTAAATTTTAATTTAAATGTAAAAATATATTAAAAACAAGAGATATAATTTTAGTTAAACTGTATTACGTTTTTAATAATTGCCAAAAAATCCTTTTCAAATATTTGGGAAAGTGTTCAAAGGGTAAAGGCGACATTAAAAACAGTGAAACATGAAAAGCGACCCAAGAAAGAAAGAGACCAAAAAGTAGGGGTTTGGTCGGGATTACCACACGAAATTAAGTTTGACCACCCAGACAAACACACCCTCTTTCTTTTACTGTTTCAAGAAAACTTGCCTCCCATTAATTAATTACAAATGCTTTTTTTTTTCTATTTTTAATTTTTTTTAACGGCAACAATGAGATTACTCAAATAAAGCTAGCGTGGAACTAGCAAAAACCCCAATACAACACCAATTACAAAAAGAACCTCCCTAAGGAAACAACCGACATAAAATGACAAAACACAAGGACAAGAAATTACATCCAACCCAACATCAATCAGAACTCGATCAGCGGGTTACGCGCCCAATTCTCGCAACTAATACCATGATTTTTCCCCCTGTTCACCAACCAATTGTAAGACATAACCTTTATTTCCTCAACCAAATTATCCACGTTCTTTCTTGACTTCGAGAATATCCATACGTTCCTATTTAACCAAAGAACCCAAATTGTGCAGTAATATATAAGAATCCTTATTTTTTTTTATTACCTTGCTGCTGCCATGATAATTGTGGATGAAGGCCGACAATTCGTTATGTTTTTAATTATAAAAGTTTAAACTAAATTAACAAAAAATTTATAATAGTATACATGAAATCTTATACTTAAACAAAATAACATTTAAAGGGGGCATAGTGATACAGGTTTAAGTCTCTTTAAACGGTCAAACAAAGATCTCAATGTTTAAATACAACTTTAATTGTTTCCATCTTTAATCTCCTTAAAGATCACCTAGCTATGAACCCAATGGTTAACATAGTATTTGATGGGGTTTCGTGAGTTTTTCACAAACATGTTCGGGGAGTTATCAATTTCAAGTGTACTAAGTCAATGTGGGCCTTTAATCAAATCAAATCAATAACTAAAACTAGTTTTATACCCGTCCCCGGTGGCCGGGTAGTTAAATGTATAATGTTATAACTATCTTTCTTTGCATTCTAAACAAAAAACAGTACTTGTAAGAAATCAAAGTAAAACTCAATTAACTTAGACAAAAATGACCGACTACACCAAAAAAACCTCGTAACAATATGAAAAAACTTTAACTACCGAACTAATAAAACGTGCGAGCGAGTCATATTGCTTAAAATGAAAACATCAAATAACATAAACTAAAAAAAAATGAAACTTCGCATATTCTTTTCGTGTTTATGCCTCACAAGTAGAGCAGAATCAAAGGAGCCTTTACCAATCTGTTCTCGTAATTCTTATGTCCATAACCGCAAAAATCATTTCACCATAAGTCTCCAGACTTTGAATAGAGTCCTTGTTAGTAATTACTTCAATGCATTCCATTTTTCTTTAAAACATTTGCCAAATCTGCAATCAGGAAAATATTTCATTTATTTCCATAACCACCCAATGATTTAACTAATATAATATAATTAAAAAAACACTAATTACCAGAATTGTTTTGTCTGTAAATCCACTCAAAAGGCAATTCCTTGGTTCCAAGGCGCGGATGCGGGGCTTATCTGGTGTACGTAACTGACAGGTGTAAGGAAGGAAATGGACGATGTACCTGTGGTACGCGAGTACCCGGAGGTGTTTCCAGAGGATTTGCCTAGGATACCACCTGACAGAGAGATTGAGTTTCGAATCGACTTAGTACCAGATGCCCAGCCCGTGGCAAAGGCTTCATATCGACTAGCACCAGTAGAGATGAAAGAACTAATGACACAATTAGACAAATTACTTGAGAAATGATGTATCCAACCGAGCATCTCACCTTAGGGTGCCCCGGTGTTATTTGTGAAGAAGAAGGATGGTTCGATGAGAATGTGTATCGACTACAGAGAGTTGAACAAACGTACAATGAAGAATAAGTACCCT
This sequence comes from Smallanthus sonchifolius, assembly GCA_023525975.1. Taxonomy (NCBI): domain Eukaryota; kingdom Viridiplantae; phylum Streptophyta; class Magnoliopsida; order Asterales; family Asteraceae; genus Smallanthus; species Smallanthus sonchifolius. The sequence continues at coordinate 131,846,926 of CM042018.1, forward strand.
TTACCAAGGATCGACGACCTGTTTGATCAGTTACAGGGCACAAGTTGGTTCTAAAAAATCGACCTTCGGTCCGGGTATCATCAGTTGAAGGTGAGGGAAGAAGACATACCGAAAATCGCGTTTCGCACGCACTATGGACATTTTGAGTTTCGCGTAATATCCTTCGGATTGACGAACGCCCCCGCAGCGTTCATGGATTTAATGAACAGGGTGTGTCGACCGATGCTGGACCGATCGGTAATAATGTTCATCGATGATAACCTCATCTACTCCTAGAATGAGTGTGATCACGCATGTCACTTGAAGGAAGTGTTGGAAGCCTTGAAGAAAGAGAAGCTGTATGCTAAGTTCTCCAAATGCACGTTCTGTCTTAGGAAAGTCCAATTCCTAGGTCACATCATTAACCCGAACGGCATTATGTTCAACCCAGCAAAGATAATGACGGTAAGAGATTGGGATATTCCTAAGACGCCAACTGAAATCCGCAGTTTCTTGGGATTGGCAGGCTACTATCGGAGATTCATCCAGGATTTCTCAAAGATAGCTTCGCCGTTGACGAAGTTGATACGGAAGGAGGTAAAGTATGAATGGGGTGCGACCCAGGAAGAGGCGTTCAAGGAACTGAAGGAGAAGTTAACCCAAGCTCCAGTCTTGGCCCTTTCCGAGGGGCAATGAAGACTTGGTGGTATACTCTGACGCTTCGGGTCAGGGATTGGGGTGCGTGCTGATGTAACGCGAGAGGGTGATAGTGTATGCATCACGACAGTTGAATGTACACGAAGTCAATTATCCGACTCATGATTTGGAACTTACTGCTGTCGTATTCGCATTGAAAATCTGGAGACACTACCTTTACGGGGTGAAGTTTACTATTTACTCCAACCACAAAAGTTCGAAGTACTTCTTCGAACAAATGGAGCTTAATATGAGGCAGAGACGATGGTTGGAACTCTTGAAAGACTACGACTGTGAAATCATATACCATCCTGGAAAGGCAAACGTGGTGGCTGACACTCTAACCCGAAAGGATGTGCCTGCTCCTATTAGAGTGAAAGCTTGCCAGTTTATGGTATCATCGGATGTGATGAGGGAAATTGAAAAGGGTCAAGATGAGACACTTAAAGAGGAAAACATAAAGAAGGAAAGGATGGTTGGTCAACATGACAAGTTGGAATATTGTTCCCTTGGTGTTAGGACACGTTTTGGACGGGTATGGATACATATGGGTGGCGAGCTTAGAACCAAGATCTTAGATGAGGCTCATAAGTCTCGTTACTCTATACATCCCGGTACCAACAAGATGTACCAAGATATGAAAAAGGAATACTGGTGGCCTGGAATGAAATATGAGGAGGCGAAATACGTGAGCAAGTGCTTGACTTGCTCACAAGTTAAGGCCGAATACCAGAAACCGTATGGGAAGATTCAACCACCTGATATACAAGAATGGATATGGGAATACATTACCATGGACTTCATAACCAAGCCACCTCGCACAACTAAGGGTCATGACACCATTTGGGTAATTGTGGACCGTCTAACGAAGAGTGCTCATTTCCTACCTATTCGTGAGACGTTCTCGTCGGAAAGGTTAGCGGAAGTATTTATTAATGAAGTAGTAGCACGGCATGGGATGCCTTTGACGATTGTATCTCACCGGGACACACGATTCACATCGAGGTTCTGGAAAAGATTTCACGAAGCGATCACTAGACTTAATATCAGTACGGCATACCACCCGCAAACAAATGGTCAGTCAGAAAGGACCATTCAAACGTTGGAGGACATGCTCCGTGCTTGTATTATAGATTTCGGCGCTAGTTGGGACAACCACTTTCCGTTAGCCGAATTATTCTACAACAACAGTTATCACTCGACAATAGGCATGCCGTCTTACGAAATGTTGTATGGGAGAAGGTGTAGGACCCCGGTTTGTTGGGGTGAGATGGACAGAAGGAATTGGGAAGTTTTGAAGTTGTTAAAGAGACGTCAGAAAGGTTTGACCAGATTAAGGCACGAATGAAGGCCGCCCAAGCCCGTCCAAGGCCGCACGAATAGAAGTTACTTTATTATGTGCCATAAAGTTGAGAGCCTCGTCCAACTCCGGCCAATATGTTATCTTAACCGGGCCCACTTGGCGTCAGAGTTGGAGAGCATCCAAGGAAAAATCCCACCCAATACGGCCCCTTCCGGGCTTGAGGGAGAGCCGAGGCTCGAACCCTGAATCGACGTGGGTAAAACTCTGGTGCATCAGCCTAAAAACTAGGCCTCGTTTGCATGCCCCAGAAATTAATGGTGGTGGCAGGGATTAAACCCGGGTCCTTTGAGACTTTAGGACTCATCTCAACCACTACAGCACAACCTCTTTGACACCATTGTGATTTACTTAATAACTACATGAGAAGTCATTATCAGACATCACATCAAGTTAGAAAGTTTAAAATACACACTTGCTTTAAAATCTTATAATATTATAGTTTTAAACCGAATCATAAACTTTAAAATTCTTATGTTAAAGAGTGTAAATAAATTAGAGAGTACATAGGAAGGGAAAGTCACGTGAGAGAGGGATGGTGAGTAATAAATTATGATGGGATTGGTGGAAATGATTGCACCGGTGGAATTTGTCCCCTGCTGGTGGTGCACACCCTGCTCTAACCAGGACCCCTCCCCTCCCCAACCCTGTCTATCATTGCCTCGCGCCCATAACCTTTCTCATCATCAAAAAGCTAACCAAAATTTTATTTATATTAATTATATAAAACTACTTAAATATATCATATTTGTTTACGATGGGTATGTGCTTTCTTTTGGGCAAAAGAAAATAATGATAGGTTTATATAAAAACAACAATAAGAATTCTATATCCTTACATTTTAAGAGTCGGTCTACAGTGTTTACCCATTTATTTACAATTATGCCATTGTTGTCACTGCCATCAAATAGCCTGCTATTCTGCTCCTGCCATACCTTCTCCCTCCTTCTATTCGGCTCCTGCCATACCTTCTCATCTCTTCCATGGTCTTTTGAGTCCTTTTCAAGCAAAAAAACCGGTCTACAGTGTTTACCCATTTATTTACAATTATGCCATTGTTGCCACTGCTATCAAATAGCCTGCTATTCTGCTCCTGCCATACCTTCTCCCTCCTTCTATTCTGCTCCTGCCATACCTTCTCATCTCTTCCATGGTCTTTTGAGTCCTTTTCAAGCAAAAAAGAGATTATCGCAAAGAGGAGGTGGCTTTTGAAGGTCAAAACAACAGGTTTCTTCCAATTTGATTTCTTCATTTTTCTTGGTCACTTCTTGATGGTTAGTCTTACTTTTTCTTGATTACTTCTTCATGGTTACTCCAAAAAAGAGATTATCGCAAAGAGGAGCGGCTTTTGAAGGTCAAAACAACAGGTTTCTTCCAATTTGATTTCTTCATTTTTCTTGGTCACTTTTTGATGGTTAGTCTTACTTTTTCTTGATTACTTCTTCATGGTTACTCTTCAAATTTTCCTTCTTTCTGTTCTACCTCTGCATGAAACTTTGGCTATGTGTGTTAATTTTTTACATTGGGGTTTCTTACTTTGGTTTCTTGCTACTTACTATGAAATTGAAAACCCTAATTCAAAGGAACTAGTATCGGTAAAAATCGGTAATTTAAATAAAAGAAAAGTATGGTAGAAAGAAGAAGGAAAGGCTTGGTGGCATCGGTCGGGAGCAGGAGTTGCGCGGAGGTGGTTGAGGTCGAGGATGATGATGATGATGATAGACTATGCTACTGTTGTTGTCGAGTTGTTCTTGAAGAATACATGGGATGGCAGGGGGCTTTAAAGAATGAGTAATTTGGGGTTCTTTTATAAAGTAAACGAGGTTTCGGAGAAAAAAATGGAGCCCTTTTTCTTCTTTCTTTTTCTTGTCGGCTTTGGTTTTGTTACCTTTTCATGATCTGCTTGACCTTGGGGCCATAGGTTTCTGGCTGGATTTATTGGGGAATTTGAGAAGTGAAGAAAGGTTGTGTTAATGGAGAATTGAAAAGGTTATTTGAGAAGTTAGTGAAGAATTGGTTGGAGTGTGAAGATATATAAGGAAGACGAAGATAGGAGGATAAGAGTGTGATTACTCGATTTGTGATTTTTTAGATTTCTGAAAATTTCCTGACCTCTCCTTTGCTACTCTCTCTCTCTCCAAGATACATGTGACGATGGCCCTTTTAAGAGCATAGTTAATTAGTTATAAGTCATAACTAATATTTTTCTAATTTTAACCAATGTTTTAAAAACTGGTTTATACCGGCCGGTAATACCGGTATTACCGCATTTCGGGGTCATGGCCGGTACGATAAAGCCCGGTAATTTAGTGAAACGGTACAACAATTGAACCGCCGGTATTTTACGAAATACCGGTTTGAACCGTACAACCGGTGACGGCTCACATAACTTTTTTGGGTTTCTATTCTATTATAAAAATATATTAAGATAAAAGAAGTGGTGAAACTTTTGAAATATTTAATTTTTTAAAAAGTTTTATGTTGGAGGCTAAAGATTGCTTTGGATAGTTTGAATATGATATTTTATCCATAAATAAAAGGATTATGAAGGACTTTTTGTTTGATGTATGGTCAAATCTTAGTCCCGAAATCAAATTCTTCTGCCCAACTTATAGCAATGCATCATCAACAAAATATAATGATTATTCATATATACGTACATGTATGCATCAAACCTTTGCAACTCAATTCTATAATTCAATTATGTTGAATACTGATGTGTAAAATTATATCGATTAAATTAAAAACCAAAATAAAAATTCTCAATAAGTTACACACAAACGATAAATGTATCGATCGGAATGTAATAAAGTAGGTAAGACTGAGAATCATTCCAAGGACACAATATAACGACTCTCGATACTAAACATCTATCGACTTTTAATTGATTATTATCAACTAATGGATTATGTAACTAAATTACTTAAACATAAACGTAGGGACAATAATATCCGGAAAAAACTATTGGAACGAAAGTTGCAAAAATTATTGAAAGAAGAGTATAATATAAACATTTATCTTCTTTAGCCAATGATGAAAGAGTACATAATCAAATACTATATTAAATTTAAGTAAATATCCATCTCAATAATAAACAAATTATGTGATTGATTTAGAAGCGTTTTATTGCTTTTATAAACAAATCTATGATTTAAATAATAGATAAGATAGTATAATTATTTAGATAATTTTTTTTGTTGATGATATATAGTTAATGTATATTATTAGCATTATATATAAATTTCAATTTGACTTATTTTTTCATTAAATAAGATTCAAGTACATTTTAGGTTGGATTTAGGGCTCATATCAGGTATTTTTAAACAAATGTTCTTTTAAAAAAATCTATAAAACAGCCAATTTACCTTCATTTTAGAGAAAGGAATAAAGGTCAGTAAGTTGACTAATTGTGTCGGTGAGTTCGAAATGGTTGATTTCAGTTTCCTTTGTTCAGTTTATCATATAATTATGGAAATGAGTTTCAACATTCATTGATCCAAATGGCATCTAAAGGTGAAGAAAAAATACCTTATAAAAAGCGTTCGACCAATAAACTTACACAAGGTTTTGTTTTAGGTATAGTATATTTGAAAAACTAAAAACACATCACATTGTTGTTCTGCTTCTTCACTAATAAATTTAGGCGATAATTAAGGTTTTTGGTTGGTAATTTTACCTAATACTTCAGTTGGCAAAGGCGGGTTGATAACTATATAAAAAGGAATCTTAATAAAAATTCTATATTGTTAAAAAATAATCTTCATTAAAACATATTCTTTTTTTTTACCCATTTCAGTTCTGCTTAAATTTAAAAAAAAAATTATAGCTACCTTTAACCTACATCCCGATTGCAGGACAACATCTTCGTCTCATTCGCTGTTTAAACGAATAGGAACAAAGGTTAGCTTTCTTATTTTTTAAGTCTGTTTCATTACTGTTATTTGCATTTTTCCCTTTTTTTACTTCATATTGTTATTTGTTATTGAGACAGTATTACAAAGTAACAAAAACTGTTTATCTGAATTTACTTTAATTCATGGGTCACAGGTTTGCTGGTTGTTGCGTTTAAACATTTGTCGCTTTTATACATACTTCAACATGCTTTGATTATGATGCTATAAAAACTGCATTACGGTCTTTTTTTTATGTGACATGCGTATTGTTATGTATAATTACGTTCTTTTTTTTATGTGGCATACGTATTGTTATGTATTGAATACTTGGTGATTCCATGAAATCTGATTTACATAGTGGCCGTAAGAGGAGGACCTGTTCTCCTCTTTCGACTCGGGACTTACTTTCATGTACCGAAGACTTTCCGGATAATACTATAGCTTTAGGTTCGTTAAGTCATAAACGTTTGTCACTTCTTAATGAAAGACGTCATTCTATTGATTCTCATCACCAAGCCACATCCTCTGTTGGCGCCTCCTCGCATTTTTTTACTGATTCTATGTCACATGATGTCCAAGCATGCGTTTCCATTTTTTCTTCTTTATATATGGATATCGGTGATTGTACCTATGTTTGCGAGTATTGTAAGGCACGTTTTTGGCATGATGAACGCCTGAAGTCTGCTCCTATTACTGAAGCGCCAAGATATAATCATTGCTGTAAACGTGGTCGTGTTAAGCTACGCCCACCGAAGGAACCTCCTGATTGCATTAGGCAGCTTTTTAAAAGCGATCATTTCCGGAATAATATCCGTGCCTATAATTCAATGTTTGCAATGACATCTTTTGGGGCATCCATAGATAATTCTATAAATTTAAGACCTGGTCCCTACGTTTTTAAAGTTAGCGGTCAAATATACCATCATATTGGTGCATTTTGTCCGCCTGCTGGCACCCGACCTCGCTTTCTTCAAATGTACATTTATGACACTGAACATGAGGTTTTAAATAGGCTTCATTGTTTTGATGATCATGGCGCATCGTCCCTAGATGAAACCGTTATCAACCTTTTGGTTGACGTTTTAGATGACATTAATGAGTTGGTTAAACTTTTTCGAACAGCACGAGATCTTTGTCGTGACCGAAGCGTTCCTGATTTTGCCATTCGTTTGTATAGTGACATTCGTGGAAGGAATTATGAGACACCAACGGCTGGCACAGTAGGTGCTATTGTGTTAGAGGCTGAACCAAAAGCGACTGATTTTGATATCATTATTCGTATGAAGGACAACATCGTTCAAAGAGTCAGCAAGTTACATCCTCAATACATGTCATTACAGTACCCCTTACTGTTCATTTTCGGCGAGGAAGGTTGGTCTCCTGCACTTCGTTTGCCTCCTAATGCTTCTGGTAGAAAAAAACAACTTACCATGAACATGTTTTATAGCTACTTGCTTCATGATCGTTCAGATACGTATACTCACTTACTTAATGGTGGTCGTCTTTTTCAGCAATTTTTAGTTGATGCATATGTTTGCATTGAGCATAATAGGCTTGAATTCATATCGTTGAATCAAGATCTTTTTAGGAATGAGTACTTGCAAGGAATTCATGATGCGTTAGCACGTGGTGATGTGAATGGCCGTGACATTGGTAAGCGAACAGTTTTGCCATCATCTTTTACTGGCAGTCCTCGATATATGTATAAGCATTATCAGGACGCTTTGGCAATTTGTCGTGTCCATGGAAACCCACAGTACTTTATAACGTTCACGTGTAATGTTAAATGGCCTGAGATTATAAGGTATGTTGGAGAAACATCATTCGTTAAAGCGCAAGATCGTCCTTGATGTAATTGCTAGAGTCTTCCAACTTAAAGTAGATGCTTTCATGCGGCACCTAAGATCCGGTGAACCTTTTGGAGAAGTCGTTGCAGGTGCTTTCTTTGTGTGTTGATTTTTCAGTTGCTCCTTTTCAATTTTCTAAACACCGTTATTTTACTCTTTATTGCTTTCTTTTCCACAGATTTATACACGATAGAATTTCAGAAAAGAGGCCTTCCACATTGTCATACACTCTTGTGGGTGCGGGCCTCCGATAGGATTAAAACCCCAGACGAGGTTGACAAATACATTTCAGCACAAATTCCGGATCCTGCAACAGAACCTGTCCTTCACAAAATTGTAACCGACTTAATGTTACATGGACCATGTGGATTAGTGAAGCCCAGTGCACCTTGTATGCTGGATAACGTTTGTACAAAGCTTTTTCCAAAGCCATATCATCACGTTACTAAATTTGACAAAAATGGCTACGTCCATTACAAAAGAACAGCAAATAGATTCGTAGTTCTAAAAAATGGAGCTACAATGGACGATTCATTGGTTGTGCCTTATAACAAGGATTTATTACTTCATTTTTGTGCACATATTAATGTTGAATGTTGTGGGTGGAATATGGCCATCAAATACCTATTCAAGTATATATCAAAAGGTTCTGACCGCATTCGTTTTACAGTTACCCAAAAGTCCAACACCTCTCATGATACGCCTACCACATCTACACCTTTGGTTGATGAAGTCAAGAATTTCGTGGATGGTCGATATGTTTGCCCACATGAGGCTGCATGGAGGATTTTAGATTTTCCAATTCATAATAGAAATCCATCCGTGCAGATGCTAGCTGTGCATTTAGAAAATATGCAAACTGTTAATTTCAAAGATTTTCAAAGATTGAATGTTGTGGCTGATAGTCCTTCAGCTAAACAAACGACATTGACTGAATGGTTACGTAGCAATCAGGCGGATGTGGATGCAAGAGGCAAACACCTTACATATGTAAATTATGTCTCAAAGTTCAGATGGGATGCTAACGACAGATGTTGGATTCATAGAAGTCGAAATACAAATCCTGCTTGGTCATCAAACCGGATGTCAAACTTTTACCGACATACGAACTGTAAGAGGAGAAATATTCCCCACATATCGTGCAGCATGTGAAAACTTAGGCTTGCTTGCTGATGATAATGAGTGGTCTTATGCATTATCTGAGGCTTCAGCTTGGGCTACTTCTAAAGAATTACGCTCTTTGTTTGTGCATATGTTGCTATATTGTGAAGTGTCAAATCCTCCAACTTTATGGCAAAAGTTCTGGCGTGGAATGAGTGACGATGTGTTGAGAAACATTGATAAGGCAACCGGTTTTCGCCCAACAAACATGTCTGATGATGATTTACAACAGTCTGTTTTGTTCGAGCTAGAGCTTTTGCTAAATGCGAGTAGTAGTGCTTCATCTTTATGTCATTTTGGGTTGCCCATGCCTCGACCTCAATTCACATCAACATTAACTAACCGTCTTCTAATGGAAGAAAAAAACTATGACGTGCAAAGGCTAGCTGATGAGCATCAGCTACTAAAAAATGCGCTGCATGCCCAACAACTAGCAATCTATGATTCCGTCATTGAGGCAGTCGCACATCATAAACAAATTTTGCTTTTTGTCTACGGCCATGGGGGCACTGGAAAGACGTATCTATGGACAACGATTATATGTGCGTTACGATCATCAAGCAAAATCGTTTTGGCTGTAGCAGCATCTGGAATAGCCTCATTGCTATTACCGTCCGGGAGAACGGCTCATTCTAGATTTAAGATTCCTTTTAACCTAACTGATGAGTCAATTTGTCATGTAAAAAAAATACTCAACTTGCCCAACTTCTTATAGAGACCTCTCTTATTATCTGGGATGAAGCACCTATGAGTGACCGGCGTTGCTTTGAATCATTAGATAAGACTCTTAGAGACATATTGAATAATCCATCTAAGCCTTTCGGTGGCAAATCCATATTGTTGGGTGGTGATTTTAGACAAACGCTACCCGTGAAACAAAAAGCTCCAAAATCATAAGTCATCGCTTCTTCATTACCGAAATCTCATCTGTGGAAGCATTTTACTGTTCCAAAACTGACTGAGAACATGAGGTTACGCAGGCCAAATCTCTGTGACGCTGATAAAGCAGACGTTGAATGGTTTTCATCATGGTTGCTTCAATTAGGAGACGGTAAGATTGGTACCCCTGTAAGTGAAAATGAACCTGACACAAAAAAGATTGAGATACCTTCACGTTTTTTGTTAACGTCGTTGGAGGATCTGATTCACTTTATCTATGATAAAGAGACACTTGCAAATCCAACAACTTCAAAATTTTCAGATAAAGCCATAGTTTGTCCAAAAAACAAAACAACAGACTATATCAACGATGTAGTTCTGGCTATGTGTGAAGGCTCAACCACTACATATTTGAGCTCAGACTCCATCACTCCTCATGCAGATTGTAGGGGCGAAACAGAAGCACTCTACCCAACAGAATACTTAAATGGCCTATCTTTTAATGGGTTCCCACCACACCGGTTGGACTTAAAAGTAAATGCACCAATAATGTTGTTACGAAATATTAATCAACCCTTTGGTCTTTGTAATGGTACAAGGTTGTTAGTTACACGACTTTTACCAAAGGTCATTGAAGCTCGGGTCATAACTGGAACAACTATTGGGTTTCGTGTATACATACCTCGTATAACTTTCGTGCAAAATGATGCTGACCTGCCTTTTGTTTTTAAGAGAAAACAATTTCCGGTGAAAGTTTGTTACGCAATGACTATAAACAAAAGCCAAGGTCAATCATTAAGTAAGGTAGGTGTCTACCTACCAGAGCCGGTGTTTAGTCATGGACAATTATATGTTGCTTTCTCACGAGCAAATTCTATACACGCTCTAAAAGTGCTTATCATTCCACATGAAGAGGACAGTTGTTCACAAACTAGGAATATTGTTTACTCAAGTTTTTTAAACACTATACATTGCCATCAAGTAATTTTATAATTTTATCTCTAATTTAGTCATATAATGTAAGTAACCGTATTGTTAAGTACATATATACATATCTTTACCTACATTAGCTAAAAGTGCTTACTATTAACACTTTACTATTATATAACAGGAGGACACACATGGCCTCTAAATGCATTTCTTTGATACAAGCTGGTGATGGAGCAGAACCAATTGAAGTACGCGTTATCAGAAAATGGCAATCGTTCGTGTTTAAAAATGAATGCTGCTACCTATTTATTGATGAACATGTAAATATTTCCTAAAAAAATGCGCTCATTAAATTATGTTCTCCTCTATAATAAGCACATATACTTACGTGTTAAAATCGACAGGACCATGCCATTGAGGCACACGGCAACAACCGAGACCAGGTGTATTTTGAATCGAACATGAACCTGCAATCCTGTTATAGAGTGTTCAACTACTTGTCTGATAAGGCAAGAAAAACTCACAACATAGTACCACATGCTGCCACTGTGAGGCTTGCAAAAGGAACCTCTTTTATGCCTATTGATGGATCAAACTTCCCTTATCATTATTTCAACTTCATGCCTATTGATAGCCTTCCAAATCGTCTTAATCAAGACTTCCTGTTAACAGGTTTCACCGCTTCTTATACAAAAGCTTAATTGAGAAACTTAACCTTCTTTATATCGTAATTATATTCTAGATAAATTGACATAATATATAAATAATATTTACTTGTCTCCAGATTACATAGGCCGATTTGATACGATCACCACTAATACTAAAACAACATCAGGAACACGTCTTTTAAAATTCATGTTAGAGGACGCAAGGTAAAATATAATTCCAGTTTACTTTTTGGCAAAAGTTTTCTATACATGCATTTTTTATTATCATTACAACCCTGTAAAAACATAAAATTTATAATAACTAATATGTGACTTTATTCATAGTGGAAGATTTATAGAGATTGCTCTTTGGGAAGAAATAGCTAACGCAATAGATCATGTGAAGCTCACACAAGAACAATTCCCATGTATTATTGCTGTGACGTCAATGAAAGTCACAAAATTCAATGACATTCAACTTTCATCGACCGCTTCAACACATGTTTATATTAACCCAAAGATTGAAGACATGCATGACTTGGTTGACAGGCAAATATATTTCTATATACATTTTGCCCACACACTTAACACATTAACATACCAATTATAAGTATCATTTATACTTCATTTTAGGTTCAAAGCACGATATAAGGATATCCCTAACAATGCAACAAACAGACTGACAATTGGCCAGTTACTAGAAAAGGACTCGACAAAAAATGCTGTAAGTTGTTTTGGAAGCTAGCAAAAATACATGACTTATAAGACTATATAAGTACGTTCAATAGAACTAATAGTTATGATTAACTTCAGGCGCATAAATAATCCTATTATTATTATTATTATTATTTTGCAGAAAAGAAGATTCACATGTCAAGCATCTATTACAGATTTTATCAACAGCCAAAAATGGTATTACAAGGGTTGCGTACGTTGTAATAGAAAACTAGCACCAAAGTCTACCAGTTGGGTTTGCGGTTACCATCCAGAAGAAAAACAACCCAAATTTGTGTAAGTTCATACAAATATTTACCTTATAAACATATACATATATACATCTAAACATAAATAAATAAGGTGAGATCAATATCTTCCTTCGCAACATTACTAACACCTAATGTTATTCACTTAACAGGTATTGTGTGAGTGCCATCATTGCTGATGAGACCGGCACAGCAACAGTCACCCTATTTGATGTTGCCATTTTTTCACTCTTACAAACTGAATGTTCAACTTTAGTGCTCGACCAAGGTTTTGTGGATCCTAACATTATACCCAAGCCACTTCACGCGATGAGAGGAATCACAAAAGTATTCCAGCTTCAGTTCAACAAACATAACCAATCAAGGTCAACACAGTTCGTTGTTAATCAGATCCTCGAGCGTGACAACATCCAAATTGAGTGCCCAATAAACGTTTCACATCCCATGTCTCCTCAAACAACAATATTTGAAGGTAAATACAATAGAAAAACCACATTAAATTTACATTTAATTAAATGACCTGCCATCTTTTTACTAAAATACATTTTCTTTTTTTCTCTTCGTATATTTTACTTGCAAATAGAGCTAAACGAAGAGACTAACACAGAGGTAACAATTGAAGCAGCTAACATAACCACTCCTGTTGGCAAAAATATCCAATCCTCATCAGGTACGCTACATACTAAACTGAATTATATGGACATACTCCTCTCAAATTAAAGGCCAAAATGTTAACAGAATGCTACTGTCATAGCCAAAATTAAAGGGCAAAATGTTAAAAGAATGCTAGTGTCATAGCCAAAATTAAAGGGCAAAATGTTAACTACGAATTACGAAATTAGGTTGCTTATATTCTAAAGTACTTTTTTACAAAAACAAAGAAATGTATAGTCTTTGAACAGTTGAATAGGGTTCTTCTATGCATGACCAACATTTGTGCTAACAGAGAATGTGTACAAAATAATACTAATGTTGTTTCTTCAATATATCAGTACCACACACTCCAACAACACCAGCTATTGCTACACGTAGCAAAAGGAAGCTTGAAGACAGCCCCGGTACATCATTCCAATGATATAGTCAACCTTTATAATGCTTTATATGTGTATCTACTGAATAACAATGACTAACACTCATACCCTTATATTAAAACAGAGACAACCCCGTACAAGAAATGAATCTTTGAAGACTATCAATAGAATGCAAGATACTCTTTTGGTGTGAAATTGCTTGGAAACAACGTTTATGGTGCAATTTCTTTTTTGGGTATCAAGTAGCTTCTACATAGCTCTTGAAAAATGTTAATTATGTGCGCATGCTTTTGGTATTTTGTAAATAGTTGCGCCCTTTAGCTTTAAAAATCCTTAACCCTTGCACTCTTTTGCTAGAAACATATGTATGTATATGTAAATAGTAGTAGCTGTTTCGTTCAATACTACGTGTTTGCAGTTGTAGGTTTATATTCTTGCATAATGGGTCAGGGTATAATGGTCATCCGCTGCAACGCGCGGCATAACCTCCTAGTTTATATTTAAAATAATAAGAAGAAGATATTTGAACTTTCTCTCATATCCTTCCTATATACATTATTTTAGTTTTAATATTTTATTTTCTTTTAAAATACTATTTCTCTCCTCAGTTATATAATTCTCTTAATCATCTCATCTTTTATATATAGATTAAGGATTAAATACAAAGTAATTTTAAAACGATGATTATACTATTTCAATACTTAATAATAATATTGAGGTGATTTTTAAAACAATGATTATATTTTCGTTGTCAATGAGAGTCCTAGTACAATAATTAGCTTAAGTACTCATGATTTTCACTTGATTTTTCTCACAATGATGATTATGAAGAAACATAGAAGCGAAATCGATGGTAAATCGAGTGTTGATTATGCTATCGGGATTACCTTTGACAACGAAAGTGGAAGTTAAAAGCGGCAATTGTCAAATTGCCATTATTAATTATTATCGTCTAATTAGTCATAGCTCAGATTATTAAAATCCAATTTACATTTTATTAAAAAAAAGTTCAAGAGTTTTCATTTTTAAACCATTGACAATCACATAACATAACATCGTCTAATCCTAATCTTTTATATAATAAATCATTATCTCAGGCTGTCATGTGTCATCTTTATATAAGGTTAACTAAAGTTTTTCCTACCCAAGCTGGGTTAACAGAAATTCTAGAAGCATCAATTCAAATCCTCAACTTTAGTTGAATACAATTCAGAAATTTTTAATATTATGGAAATATCAATTCGAATTCTTAACTTTCAAATTACGAAAATTTATGAATTATAATTATTATTTTTTCATTTTCAATATTATTGATATTATTACTTATACGTAATTTCGGTAATGAAAAGTACTTACAATTTTATAAATTTTATTATTTTTATCGTTCAACTCGTATAGTACACGAGTTTATAACCTACTTCATTATAAAGAACACATAAAATATAATTCCAATTGTCATAATGTAATAAATTTTATTAATAACTTTATTGATGTATAAGTTTCTTTTAAACAACCAACTCAAACAACCTCCTAAATCTACATATTTTTGTCCATAATAAGACTTAAACTTTCAACCTATTTATGAAGAAATACACTTGTTACACGTATCGGTACCATTAAACTATAAGCCCTTTATTTTCAAATGTTTTTAAGTGGTTTTATTTAATACGTTTAAAGTGGAAAACTAATATAAGTGTACAATTTAAAAACTTATTTTGGATTTTAATGAACTAATATTATTTCTTTATTTAATCTGAAGCATATATATAATGAAGATAGCGTGTTGTCCCTTTCCTTCACGTCTTTTGTCCTTTTTGTTTCTGTATTTATGTTTTTATAGAACACACATTAACTCCTCACTCCTAAGTAGGGGTGTTTGATTGGTGAAAAATCGAGACTCAAAATACAACAATTTTCAAACTATTATAAGGTTACGATCAAAAATCTTTAATCTCAAGCCCGTCTCCCATGATGTGTTAGTTGAAGAAATCAAGATTATAAGGTTCTTCTTGGTTAAAAACCGATCCGGGTCATCCTCTCTCACTTAGGACAACTGGCGAGCTTTTCATCTATCTTGTTTCTAATAAATTTTGTCATATTGGTGTTTTATCTTGTGGCGTATGCTTTAGCCTTTTTTTGTGGCGTAAGTACTATCTTTGGTCTAGCTTTTTGCTAGTTCCGTTGTTTTATAAATTTCGTTGACCGTTCAAAAAAAAATATAAGGTCTCGATCAGTTCCATTTAAAATTGCTATATGTTCGAGTGGATTATCATTCGGATCGCTTTAAGACCGTTCTTTTTTTCAAATAAAAAGAAATATGATTGAATTTAATTTAATTTAATTTAGTCTTCATACGCGTAGTTGTATTTACTATTTTCACCGACGGACGACTATAGCTATCTTCACTGAAGGATATGTGACGACGAAATCAGTCGTGAAAGTTATCTAATTTGTAGTAACAGACGACCTAGACATTTAGTTTATTTTGAGTTACTTTCGTTAACACCTTTTTATCCGTCTCGTAGAGAGAATATCACCATATTATATATTCTCCTTTGTACAAAATGATAAATTATTTATAGAAAACCTTTAAATGGGTTAAACTATGAAACTAAAAATATTTGCACGTATATTTATTTTCCTTAGGGAAATTAGATTTTAATAATCCAACATTTTATCAATTGACCAATAATAATTCTAACTGAGAATATTTTTACCACCAATTCCTACTTTCAAAATATTTTCTTACAGTGGACCCTCCGTTAAAAAAACTTAACGCCGTTAGATTATATATGACGTGGACATCTGCAAACTGCCGGAAAGTCGAGCCAAGCTAGCGGTGGTCTCGTTTGGCTCGACTTTCAGGCGGTTTGCAGATGTCCACGTCATATAAAATCTAACGACGTTAAGTTTTTTTAACGAGGGGTCCAATGTAAGAAACTAGTTTGAAAGTAGAGACTGATGGTAAGAATATTCTCAGTTGGAATTATTATTGGACAACTGGTAAAATGTGAGATTATTAAAATCCAATAATCCTTTTCCTTACAACCATATAATATTAGTCCTAACTTCATTTATAAAAGAAGACTCGTCAAATGCTCGTTAAGAGTGTTCTTACGGTTTATTCTAATTAAACTCCTTGCTAGAAAAAAAAACATATTAAGATTATTGCCAATGTGCGGCTAGCCCATTTGGTAGAGTCATATGCCTTTTAGAGGAAAGATCTCAGGTTTAAACCTGAACATTGGAGTAGTTTAGGATTATTGGAGTAGAAGTAGAGTAGGAGTAACGTTTGCCTTTAAAAAAAAACATATTACATATTTTAGGTTATCCAAGACATTGTAAAGTTTCATTTTATACATAAAGTTTCCACTAAAACAAACTTATTTGCTTTAAAAATAAATAATAATTAGAGTTAATTACACAGATGGTCATTGTGGTTTGCGAAAAGTAACATTTTTTGATACAAAGGGTTTAAACTAACAGGTTTTGAGTTTAATGCTTTTAATTTTGTAACGAGTTTGGTATTAAGGCTAATTGTCGTTAACTTTTTTGTTAAGTTTAGGTAAAATGACTAAAATACTATTTTGCGAAAAATAATAGGTTTGAGTAATAAAGATTTAAATTAAAGAGTATTTTGATCATTTCACCACAAATTAACATAAAATTTAACGTAAGTTAACCTTAATACCTAAATTCGTTACAAAATTAAAAATATAAAACATAAATCTAATACTTTAAACACTTAGTATCCGAGCTGTTATTTTATGTAAATATGTAACTAACTAATACAAAACTATTTTTAAATTAACATTTTAATATTTTAGGATTTCGTATTTTTTAAAAGGGACTACTAATGGCACACGAGAATTGCTATTTGGACTTGGCCATATACGCATCGTATAGGGCAATACGATGCGTATAGCCCTTCACAATTTCCCATACCGGACATTCTCTTACAACATGGTCATTCCAATCATATATGCATCGTATAGGACAATACGAGGACGAATAGCGTACGAGGTACTTTTTGCAACTAGTCATCCATCACCTCGCTATACGCCTCGTATTGACCTATACGCGGCGTATAGAGATGTGATGGATGACTAGTTGCAGAAAGTACCTCGTACGCTATACGCACCGTATTGGCCTATACGATGCGTATAGTGCCCAAATTTTGTGTATTTAATGACACACGATATTCTCATTCGAACGTATACTTTCAAAAGAAAATTCCAAACAATCTCACAAAAATTATAAACATGTCTTGGTGGTGGGATGGTAATGTCACACCCCGACCGATGGCGGAATCATCGAGGCGGACAATGTGATGATTGTTCAAAAGCACATGATAGCTAATAGTTGCATAATTCATTAATTAAGTTAAAGACAACAAGATCCAATTACAATACATTCCAAATAACCTAGTCTAGTTCAAAACATTGATTTATTTAACTAGGTCCATAGTTCTTAAGTGGAGAATCTTCGGCAAGTAGTCACATATCCAAACCTGAAACATTATTTAAATCAAGTGTCAACTAAAAATTTGGTGAGTACATAGGTTTAGTATTTCCTGTAAATAGTAGTTGTAAATCGTTTTGCGACTCTTTGTTTATATTGTTAAACATAGCATGTATGATGTATCATTTATTTAATCACAATCCAAACCGAGTTTGACACGCTTGAACAGAGCACAACAGCTAAGTCCGGTATGCTTGAATATAGTTACCCACTATATCCGGTATGATTGAATATAACACGCGGTTATATCCGAGTATGCAGTAATAAACACCCAAACCGGGTGGGCTGGTCAGGCACAATAGATCTATCAATATTACAGTTGGTTGTCTTGTGTTTAAATGTATGTACATCCAAAGAATAAGCATATAGTCTCATGTATAACACGTATAAACAATGTGAGTAGCATGTATAATGTTTCACCCCAAAACGTATAAAAATGTAAAAATAGAGGCTATGTAACTCACCTTGCAAGCGGGTATTTTTCCACGCGTGTAGGTGATAAGTATGTGGAAACCTAAGCACGTTGATACCCTATGTAGACAAATGGGTATTATTGTATGCGCATAGGTGTGTATTTGTATTTAAATGTATATAGATTTTAATAAAATTTTCTTTAATATTTATTTGTATAAAGTATGGAAATAGAATGATAATGGTTTTTTTTGTAAAACTTTAACTTATAAGGATATATATATATATATATTGTTTTAAACAAGTATTATTATATTTAATGTATTTATATAATAATAACAAATAAAAGAAAAGTCTTTATTTATTTAAATAAGTTTATTGAAAATATTGCTAGGTTCATATGAAAATGAGGCATTTTATATATTAAATGTATTTTAATAAGTTTATAAAAATGTTACATGATTTATAAAAATATAGGACATTTTATATATTAAATGTAATTAAATAATTTTATAAAAATATTACAAGATTTATAAAAGTATGGGATATTTTATATATAAGAAAATGTATTTAAATATTACAAGTTTTATAAAAATAGGATAGTTTATGGATTAAAGATCGTTTAACCGGTTTCAAAGTAACCGAACGAGTTAACCGACTCGTTTTAGTTTTTATTGTATGAGAAGAATGTTAAAATAAGTTAAAGTGATTAAATAAATTAAATAAAATGAAAACAGTAATAAAAAAATTGGGCCGAAGGCCAACCGGTTTCGAACCCGCGACCTCCGGATCAAACACACACACGCATAACCAGCCGGGCTACTGCCCATCGCTGGTTATGTGTGTATCGAATAACTTAAGTACACAAGGGAGGAGTTGGTCGCTGGTCCTCGGTGACCGGCAAACCGTGTCCGAGGACACTTGGTTTGCCCGGTAACTCTCGTGCGATTGCCGAGTTTTCGTCTGGGATTGATTACCTGACGATGACAGAAGCTAATGGACCCGAAATGAGGCTCGAACTTGGTCGCGAAGTGTCCGGTCGGCAAAGGTTTGAAGTCCGAAAAAGTCAAGAGTGGGAATCAGCTTCTGGATGGAATTAGACTTCGAAACTTTGGATGTAGCTTCCCTCAGAGGCGACGAATGCAATGGTAGTTTCAATTTTGAGTGAGAGTGGGTGCAGAGGAGATGACGAGCTCGCACAGGTTCGGCTATGGCTATTTATAGCCGGGCTTGATCCTGATAATAAGACAAGCAATTGAGCATGCCCCGACACTCGTCTGGACGAGACGAAACTGTCGAGCCCTTTAGCAGGCGTGGAGGTGTCCTGTCGGGCACGAATTCGGACGTGGTATCTCGGCCACCAACAGGATCGGATGATCCTTATGTTGGGGGAACAAATTGGTCGAGGGTTCTGGTTCGCGTGGGGGAGACGAAGCCAGAGGTGCTTTTGTCGGGCGTTGAGGTGCAGAGAAACAGGCTGGTCGGGTGTCGCCGGAAAACCTTTTACCCGCCGGACTTTTGGAAGTGGTGACCGGATAAACGATTTTCGTTTTGACAGTTTTAGTCCCTGAAGTTTGGTTTAATACGGAATAGCCCTTAAATTAAATACCGGATGGATCCCTGTAGTTTCATTTGACCAGAAACAGCCCCTCAACGATTTTAAATTTTAAATCCTTTTAGTCTGATTAATTACAATATAAACCCTGAACTTTTATTTAAATAAATTAATTTAAATTTCTTTTAAATCAAATTAATTTATAAATTTTTATAAACTTATATTATTATTATTTTTATAAATAACAATTTTATAAAGGTTATTAATCCTATTAAAATATGTTTTTCTTTTATATATGGAAATTTTCTTTTGAATATTTATATATATATTTTTTTTTATAACTTTTTATATTAGTTTAAAATTATAAAATTCTAGTTAATTTAAATTCGTATATATAAAATACCTACTTGTATAAAAACCAAATAAAACTCTTACACTTTATTAAAATGGAGAACGATTACATGCTAGATTTAATACAGGTACGAGAATAAAAATCCGAAACGTCACAGTCTCCCCATGTTAGAGGAATTTCGCCCCGAAATTCAACTAGTGGAGGCTATGAGAAGAGGTGCGGATATTTGGATTTCATTTGGTCTTCACGTTCCCAAGTGAACTCGGTCCACGTTTAGATTCCCAACGGACCTTAACAATTGGGATGCGGCTACGCTTGAGTTTCTTGACTTCTCGGTCCATGATTTCCATGGGTTTCTCAACGAAGTGCATTTTCTCGTCAATACGCACCTCATCAAGGGGAATGTGGAGGTTCTCATCGGCTAGACACTTTTTCAAATTTGACACATGAAAAGTCGGATGGACGTTGCTGAGTTCTGAAGGAAGATCGAGTTTGTAGGCCACTTTTCCTATCCTTTCGAGTATCTTGAATGGGCCCACATATCGAGGTGCAAGTTTTCCTTTTTTTCCAAATCGGACTACGCCTTTCCAAGGTGATACCTTTAGAAGGACCATATCTCCAACTTGAAATTCCAAGGGTTTTCTTCGTTTGTCGGCATAGCTCTTTTGCCGACTTCTTGATACCCGAATGTTGTCACGGATAAGAGAGACTTTATCGGAGGTCTCTTGGATAAGCTCGGGACCGGTGATTTGTGCTTCACCAATTTCGTTCCAACAAATTGGTGAACGGCATTTCCGTCCATAAAGAGCCTCAAACGGTGCCATGTTAATACTTGTGTGGTAGCTGTTGTTGTAAGAGAATTCAATCAATGGTAGGTAAGAATCCCAATTACCACCAAAGTCAATGACACAAGCTCTAAGCATATCTTCAAGAGTTTGGATTGTTCGCTCGGTTTGTCCATCAGTTTGAGGATGGTAAGCCGTACTTAAATCCAAGCGAGTACCAAGTGCAGATTGTAACGATTGCCAAAATCGGGAAGTAAAACGCGAATCACGATCGGAGATGATGTTCAAAGGGATTACGTGACGACTTACAATCTCATCAATGTAGATCCGAGCCAATTTCTCAACTCGGTAGTCCTCATGAATAGGCAAGAAATGAGCAGACTTTGTAAGTCGGTCGATAATGACCCAGATACTATCGTGCCCACTAGAGGTGCGTGGGAGTTTGGTGATGAAATCCATGGCAAGGTTCTCCCATTTCCATACGGGTATTTCAGGTTGTTCGAGGAGTCCGGAAGGCTTTTGGTGTTCGGCCTTCACTTTAGAACAAGTAAGGCATTTTGCCACAAAGAGGGCAATATCCTTTTTCATGCCGGGGCACCAATATTGCTGACGGAGTCCCATGTACATCTTATCAGCTCCGGGATGTACCGAATATCGAGTTTTGTGGGACTCGTTCATCAAAAATTTACGAAGATCGTCGCGATCGGGAACCCAGATACGGTCCAAGTAATACAATAGACCGTTGGCTTTGGTTTCTAGCAAGAGTTCTACACCACATGCCATTTCTTGATACATGTTTCCCTCGGTAACCAAGGTGTGTTGTGCTTGGAGAATACGGGCTTGGATATCGTTATGAATACAAATACTATGAAGCATGACACGTTCTTTATGACTCAAGGCGTCGGCTAGACCATTTGCTTTGCCGGGATGGTAGCGAATCTCGCAGTCGTAGTCGTTAAGAAGTTCAACCCATCGTCGTTGCCTCATATTAAGCTCTTTTTGATTGAAAATATGTTGGAGACTTTTGTGGTCGGTGAAAACCACACATTTGGTGCCATATAGATAGTGTCTCCAAATTTTCAAAGCGAAAACGACAGCACCAAGCTCAAGATCATGGGTCGTATAGTTCTTCTCATGGACTTTGAGTTGGCGTGATGCGTATGCAATTACTTGGCCACATTGCATAAGAACGCAACCAAGACCTTGGTTGGATGCATCACAATAAACGACAAAGTCGTCATTACCATTAGGGAGAGTTAGAATAGGAGCATTGCAGAGCTTGTGCTTGAGAGTTTGAAAAGCTTCTTCTTGCTTGGGTCCCCACTCGTAAGATTTTCCGTTATGAGTCAAGGCCGTGAGTGGAACCGCAATCTTGGAGAAATTTGAGATGAAGCGACGATAGTATCCCGCTAGTCCAAGGAAGGAACGAATCTCGGTAGGAGTCTTAGGAGTATTCCAATTCTTTACCGCTTCGATTTTTGCCGGGTCCACATGAATTCCCTTATCGTTGATTATGTGTCCCAAAAATTGAACTTCCTTTAGCCAGAATTCACACTTGGAGAACTTGGCGTATAGTTGTTCTTTCTTCAAGAGTTCTAAAATCAAACGAAGATGTTGTTCATGTTCCGCTTTCGTCTTAGAATAGATAAGAATTTCGTCAATGAAAACGATCACGAACCTGTCCAAATAAGGTTTGCATACACGGTTCATGAGGTCCATGAAGACCGCAGGTGCATTAGTCAAACCGAAGGGCATGACCATGAACTCGTAGTGACCGTACCTAGTCCGAAAGGCAGTCTTCGGGATGTCTTCATCGAGAACACGAAGTTGATGGTACCCGGAACGAAGGTCAATCTTGGAGAAACATGTTGAACCTTGAAGCTGATCGAAAAGATCGTCGATACGGGGTAAAGGATAACGGTTATTAATTGTAAGTTTGTTGAGTTCACGATAATCAATGCACTTTCGAAATGATCCATCCTTTTTCTTTACAAACAGCACGGGAGCACCCCAAGGTGAATGGCTTGGGCGGATGAATCCTTTGGATGAGAGTTCTTGTAATTGACTTGCAAGCTCTTGCATCTCGGAAGGTGCAAGACGATAGGGAGCTTTTGCCACGGGAGTTGCTCCGGGCACAAGGTCGATACGAAACTCCACTTGTCTAGTGGGAGGAAGACCAGGTAAATCCTCGAGGAATACCTCGGGAAAATCTCGGATGATTGGAATGTCTTGCAATTTCTTACCCTTGTCCTTTGTGTCAACTATGTGGGCCAAGAATGCAACGTACTTTTTCCGTAAGTACTTTTGTGCCAATGTGCAAGACATGATTTGAAGACCACGACACGGTTTTTCACCGAAAATAACTAACGTGTCTCCCGAAAGGAGAGGTATACGAATGCACTTTTCGTAGCAAATAACCTCGGCATGGTGCTTGGATAACCAGTCCATGCCAATTATAATATCGAAGCTTCCTAATTGCATTGGAAGGAGATCAACAGAGAATTCATGATTATTAAGCTCGAGATTGCAGTTGCGGATAACAGAGTTTATAGCAATAGATTTCCCGTTTGCTATCTCCACGGAATAGGGGTTGACAAGTTTCGTTCTTTGTTTAGCAAGTCGAGATTCAAAGGTAAGAGACACGAAACTCCTATCGGCACCAGTATCAAATAAAATGGATGCATAATGATTGTTTACGAGAAACGTACCGTTTATCACGTCGTTGTTTGCTTGTGCCTCATTAGCATTTATATTAAACGCTCGTCCTTGGGGACCACCTTGATGATGAAGTTTTGGGCATCGGTCACGGAAGTGGTTTGGGTCTCCACATTCGTAACATGCCCGACCATTGAGAGGTGCCGGATAGACGGGACGGTTGGCTGGAGCTGCTTGATGGACGGGAGGACGGGTACGGCAGGTAGTGACCACATGTCCATATCTCCCGCAGCTTGAGCACAATCGGCATGGTAGATTAGCAGGATGATGGTACTTGCAGGTCTGGCATTGGGGATTCGGGCCCTGATAAATTTTCAGGTTTTGACCCAAAGGGGCCGCTTGAATAGCAGGTACAGCGGGAGTTACGGCTGCGAAGTTTCGACCCTTACGTTTCTTGTTGCGGTTAGAAGACTCGGGTTTCACATCTTTGACTGCCGCAAGAGTAGACACAACCTTCTTGGAACCCTTTCTTGTTAAGGTTCCGGCTTTGACATGGTTTTCGGATAACGTAGCAGATAGGCGGATAGCAGCTTCAAGAGTAGGAGGATTGCTTCCTAGCACTGCATCTTGAATTTGCATAGGCAGGCCGCCTATGTACTTTTCAATTCCCCGAGTAAGGGGAGTGATCATGTGAGGCACCAACAGACTTAGTTCTTGGAACCGGGTGGTGTAAGCCAGATTATCCCCGCTGTCTTGGGCAAGATCCCAAAATTCAGCCTCGAGTTTCCTCATTTCATTCCGAGGACAGAATTCATCAGTCATGGCCTTCTTCAGATCATCCCATGATAAGGATGTAGCAACCTCAGCACCACGAGTGCGTTTCTCACCGTTCCACCAGGTGAGGGCTCTCTTTTGGAGAACACTTGTGGCATAACGAACCCGAAGATTATCGGGACAGTCGCTGTTTAGGAATGTGCTTTCCATGCTTTCAAACCATTGGAGTAGGCCGGTAGCACCTTCAGTCCCGAAGAATTTAGTAGGATTGCACGAGTTAAAGTGCTTAAACGTGCAATGAGGCGGGTTGGTACCACCGTTTCCTTGGATGTTGTGAGACCCGTCACTGTTGTTATTTGCTTGAGTCATTTGCCCTACTAGTTGGGCAAGAAGAGTAGCAAGATCCGGGTTGGAAGTGCTAGAGTTTGCACGTCGAGGAGGCATTCTAACACCATAAGAAAAGACAAGGATATTTTAGATAAGACGGATAAATATGAGTTATAGCGGGAAATAATGTAAGCAGAAATACGAGATTTATCATGACGCGTGCTAGTGCATGTGTAATTATTCTAAGTTGATAGGGAAACTAAGTCATCTATTCCGGGTAGGACATGATGTTATAGATCATTATTTGCGTAATAGGAATTGCCGGGACTTGCATGCACTACAAATTGTTATTACGTGTGCACCCGTAATAATGATTCGTTTTACATGTTCGTCTAGTTTTTTTCCTATTTTGCTATAATGTCCCCAGATTTTTGAGTTCAAATTCGGATTGTATCTTTGCGAATACATTGACTTATCAACGTTAAATAAATCCCCGAAACTTTCAAAGAGACATGCTTTAGCCTATAGATAAACACTCACTTCAGGAATACCAGGAAAGCATACGGGTCCGTTTATTTGGATTTATACGAAATGCTTTCCTAGACAGAAAACCCAATGTACAGGTGTCACCCTTCCAGATTGCACGTGTCTTTTACTGGTTTCGGGAAATTAAGTCGTTGACGAGATTTTCAAGATTTTAATAGATTTGAGAGTCTATGAATATAAAATGTGTAGGAAGGTTGCAATTTATAAGGATTAAGAGAGAGTATGGACAAGGATAAGTAGTGTATTTGTTTGCATAAGTTTGCTTGTCAAGTGTGTACGTAAAGCATGCATCATGTATCAAAGTCTTGTATGTATGTGTATAAGTCTCATGTACCAAACTCGGGAAAATTCAAACAATACCTAACTACAAATAATTCACATAGCAATTTATCATTTAGCACATAACACATAAAAGGGAGTCCTAGGGTTATAGTCTAGGTCATTGTGTCTAATAACCTAATTCCCTATAACCTGGCTCTGATACCAATCTGTCACACCCCGACCGATGGCGGAATCATCGAGGCGGACAATGTGATGATTGTTCAAAAGCACATGATAGCTAATAGTTGCATAATTCATTAATTAAGTTAAAGACAACAAGATCCAATTACAATACATTCCAAATAACCTAGTCTAGTTCAAAACATTGATTTATTTAACTAGGTCCATAGTTCTTAAGTGGAGAATCTTCGGCAAGTAGTCACATATCCAAACCTGAAACATTATTTAAATCAAGTGTCAACTAAAAATTTGGTGAGTACATAGGTTTAGTATTTCCTGTAAATAGTAGTTGTAAATCGTTTTGCGACTCTTTGTTTATATTGTTAAACATAGCATGTATGATGTATCATTTATTTAATCACAATCCAAACCGAGTTTGACACGCTTGAACAGAGCACAACAGCTAAGTCCGGTATGCTTGAATATAGTTACCCACTATATCCGGTATGATTGAATATAACACGCGGTTATATCCGAGTATGCAGTAATAAACACCCAAACCGGGTGGGCTGGTCAGGCACAATAGATCTATCAATATTACAGTTGGTTGTCTTGTGTTTAAATGTATGTACATCCAAAGAATAAGCATATAGTCTCATGTATAACACGTATAAACAATGTGAGTAGCATGTATAATGTTTCACCCCAAAACGTATAAAAATGTAAAAATAGAGGCTATGTAACTCACCTTGCAAGCGGGTATTTTTCCACGCGTGTAGGTGATAAGTATGTGGAAACCTAAGCACGTTGATACCCTATGTAGACAAATGGGTATTATTGTATGCGCATAGGTGTGTATTTGTATTTAAATGTATATAGATTTTAATAAAATTTTCTTTAATATTTATTTGTATAAAGTATGGAAATAGAATGATAATGGTTTTTTTTGTAAAACTTTAACTTATAAGGATATATATATATATATTGTTTTAAACAAGTATTATTATATTTAATGTATTTATATAATAATAACAAATAAAAGAAAAGTCTTTATTTATTTAAATAAGTTTATTGAAAATATTGCTAGGTTCATATGAAAATGAGGCATTTTATATATTAAATGTATTTTAATAAGTTTATAAAAATGTTACATGATTTATAAAAATATAGGACATTTTATATATTAAATGTAATTAAATAATTTTATAAAAATATTACAAGATTTATAAAAGTATGGGATATTTTATATATAAGAAAATGTATTTAAATATTACAAGTTTTATAAAAATAGGATAGTTTATGGATTAAAGATCGTTTAACCGGTTTCAAAGTAACCGAACGAGTTAACCGACTCGTTTTAGTTTTTATTGTATGAGAAGAATGTTAAAATAAGTTAAAGTGATTAAATAAATTAAATAAAATGAAAACAGTAATAAAAAAATTGGGCCGAAGGCCAACCGGTTTCGAACCCGCGACCTCCGGATCAAACACACACACGCATAACCAGCCGGGCTACTGCCCATCGCTGGTTATGTGTGTATCGAATAACTTAAGTACACAAGGGAGGAGTTGGTCGCTGGTCCTCGGTGACCGGCAAACCGTGTCCGAGGACACTTGGTTTGCCCGGTAACTCTCGTGCGATTGCCGAGTTTTCGTCTGGGATTGATTACCTGACGATGACAGAAGCTAATGGACCCGAAATGAGGCTCGAACTTGGTCGCGAAGTGTCCGGTCGGCAAAGGTTTGAAGTCCGAAAAAGTCAAGAGTGGGAATCAGCTTCTGGATGGAATTAGACTTCGAAACTTTGGATGTAGCTTCCCTCAGAGGCGACGAATGCAATGGTAGTTTCAATTTTGAGTGAGAGTGGGTGCAGAGGAGATGACGAGCTCGCACAGGTTCGGCTATGGCTATTTATAGCCGGGCTTGATCCTGATAATAAGACAAGCAATTGAGCATGCCCCGACACTCGTCTGGACGAGACGAAACTGTCGAGCCCTTTAGCAGGCGTGGAGGTGTCCTGTCGGGCACGAATTCGGACGTGGTATCTCGGCCACCAACAGGATCGGATGATCCTTATGTTGGGGGAACAAATTGGTCGAGGGTTCTGGTTCGCGTGGGGGAGACGAAGCCAGAGGTGCTTTTGTCGGGCGTTGAGGTGCAGAGAAACAGGCTGGTCGGGTGTCGCCGGAAAACCTTTTACCCGCCGGACTTTTGGAAGTGGTGACCGGATAAACGATTTTCGTTTTGACAGTTTTAGTCCCTGAAGTTTGGTTTAATACGGAATAGCCCTTAAATTAAATACCGGATGGATCCCTGTAGTTTCATTTGACCAGAAACAGCCCCTCAACGATTTTAAATTTTAAATCCTTTTAGTCTGATTAATTACAATATAAACCCTGAACTTTTATTTAAATAAATTAATTTAAATTTCTTTTAAATCAAATTAATTTATAAATTTTTATAAACTTATATTATTATTATTTTTATAAATAACAATTTTATAAAGGTTATTAATCCTATTAAAATATGTTTTTCTTTTATATATGCAAATTTTCTTTTGAATATTTATATATATATATATTTTTTATAACTTTTTATATTAGTTTAAAATTATAAAATTCTAGTTAATTTAAATTCGTATATATAAAATACCTACTTGTATAAAAACCAAATAAAACTCTTACACTTTATTAAAATGGAGAACGATTACATGCTAGATTTAATACAGGTACGAGAATAAAAATCCGAAACGTCACAGGTAACTACGGTTTTCAGGTATATTATAACGAGTCGGTGGAAAACAACCCGCAAAGTTCTGGCGTTCAAGAGGTGAACCGAGAGGAGGTCTCGTCCGACGTTTATTCTCATCAACGGGTAAGGCTTCCAGATTTGAACGAGCCACTGAGCAATCCCGAGTTCGTATACGGTGAACCGTCTTACCTTACACAGCCCACGAACGACTACGTATACGGTGAAGTCTCATACCCGACACAACAAACCGACGACTACGTATACGGTGAAGTCTCATACCCGACACAACAAACCGACGACTTCGTGTCCGAAGACGAGGAACAAAACCATCAAAACGTGTCGTATAAAACTGACCAGAATTTTCAGTCTCGTGAACAGTTGGTGGGTTGGGCGGTCAGGATAGGACGTGAGAATGGTTACGTCCTTGTCACCCGACGATCGAGGAGAAAAGGCGACGATCCGACGGAACCGTTTATCAAGGTGTGGCTTGTGTGTGACCGTCACGGCGAACGTGCGTCTACTGCCACGGTTAGACGTGCCGGTAGCAAGAAAATAGGTTGTCCTTTTAAATTAGAAGGAGAGTACCAAGAAAATACTGGTGATTGGAAATTAACGGTGAAGGATGACAGTCATAACCACGATCCTAGTCAACATCTTGAGACGCACTCCTTTGCGAGGAGACTATCTCAGTCGGAACAACTTTTGGTGGCGAAGTTGTATTCGCAAAACATGTTGCCACGAAACATTCTGGCAACTATAAGGGAACAAAACCCAGAGAGTAGTTGCATTAAAAAGGACATTTATAATGCGATACAAAAGATAAAAAACGAAACGAGAGTCGGTGAAACTCCAATGCAGATTCTGGAAAACCTGCTTTCTTCTAAAAAATACGTCTACTATACTCGGGAAGATCCTGCCACAAATATTGTGGAGGAGATATTCTTTGTTCATCCGAAATCGTTTGAGATGTGGCGTGCGTTCCCGCACGTGTTGATGATCGACGCGACTTACAAAACAAACATGTATAGACTTCCATTTGTCCAAGTGGTCGGTGTGACCTCCACACACCAGTCGTTTTGCGTCGCTCATGCATTTATATCAAAAGAACGAGAGGAAAACTTCGTCTGGGTGCTACTGCAAATAAAAGCAATGTTGCAAAAGTGTATGGAGCCGCGTGTGATAGTAACAGACAGGGACAAAGCTCTTATGAACGCATGTGATAAAATATTTCCGGATTGTTCGAAGAACCTATGTCGGTGGCACATACACGAGAATATCGCAAAACATTGCAGGGCATCATTTACAGACGAAGACTGGGCAAATTTCAAGTATTCATGGTCGGTATTATGTGAGTCTCCCACGCCAGATATATACCAGTACAACTTCAACCGGCTTTACGAACGACTGTATGCTGCCAAACGAGGAAGTAAGTTTTGAATATTTAATATTTTCAGTATTGAATGTAGGTCCTGAGCATACCTGAAAGAACAGATCTGCGGAGAAATCCTTCATACAGTCCGGATCGAGAGGCGGAATCTCTGGATTTGGATAATTGAAAGCATAAAACGTATGATTCTTTGATTGAAATGAAAATAAACGCTCGATCATACACTAACAATTAGTCTCACCCCAGGGTGAGCTCCCCCTGGGGTGGTGATTCCCTCTACATACACACACTCACTCCTAGGGCATAATCTGCTATATATAGGAGGCCAAACACATGCGCCTTGTTTTCCAAGCCACCGCACAATGGGCCTGAAAAACAGGTATCGAAACTACCTTGTTTCGATTGAACAAATGTTCAACCGAAACTAGTAGTTTCGATTGAACAAAAGTTCAACCGAAACTAGTAGTTTCGATTGATTGAACAAAAGTTCAACCGAAACTAGTAGTTTCGATACTGTAATTTCGATTGACAGCATCAGTCTCAAAATTATACCCAACATTGAATAATTATTAAATATTTAAATATTTATTCAATATTTTTCCAGGAGTTATACATTATGTGACTAAAAATTGGTTGGACCCGTATAAAGAAAAGTTTGTATAATTGATCTATACGCAGCGTATAGCCACTTGATATACCAGGAAAACGCAGCGTACAGACCCAAACGACACAAAACAAACAAACACAAACCCATACGCGACCGGCAAAAAAGCTTGTTAATTACGATTGTCGTCTCAAAAAAACTTCGAAAAGGTACGTCTCTACACCCACGATCATTAATGTTAGGTTTATATTGTATATTAGCGGGTAAAACTGGATAGATTAGAGATTTTTGGATTGAAACTTACGAACTATACGCCACGTATAGGGCCATACGTGGCGTATAGTTCGTCTGAGGAAGACGATGAAGCCATACGCCACGTATAGATATATACGTTGCGTATGGCTCATGTTCTCGGCAACTTGGCCCGCGTATGGCCTGATTGCCCGTGTATGGCTAAGTTTGCCCGGTAACTGGCCTGCGTATGGCTTGGTTGCCCTGCGTATCGCTTGGTTTACCCGGTAACAGCCTATACGCCACGTATAAGGCTATACGTGGCGTATAGGTTTAAAATAAAAAAAATTAATTATTATTATTTA
The DNA here is from genome assembly GCA_023525975.1 of Smallanthus sonchifolius. NCBI lineage: Eukaryota > Viridiplantae > Streptophyta > Magnoliopsida > Asterales > Asteraceae > Smallanthus > Smallanthus sonchifolius. Next base: position 131,878,037 of record CM042018.1, read on the forward strand.
TTATTAAAAATAAAAAACAATATATTATTATTATTTATCAGATATGGCTGATCATGATGATGATATTCATATGGAGGAGCTAGACGATCTTGCGCACTACCCTTTTTTGGGTTTTCCGGCTGACTCGGAGGCGTATGCGCGGTGCCAGAAGCTCCGGGAGTTGCGGTTGGGTCCAGGGACTGCAGTTGATTGGGCGCTACTCGAGGAGGTACAGGAGGCCGAGCGGGCTAGGGCCATCATCGGCCAGGACACGCCATGGTCGCGTCTTTTTGATCTATCGTTCACGGAGACCTACCGAGAGGTGGTCGTCGAGTTTCTTTCGTCGTTCATCTTCTCAGAGGCTGGGCTAGAGCCTCTTCCCGGGGAGGCGCCGGATATGGATCCGGATCATATTTCCTTTTCGATCTTTGGGATCGTTTACCGTCAGACCCTCCGTCAGTGGGCCGTCACGACGGGTTTCTACCACGAGCCTGAGACGGTCACGCCACTTTTTGAAGAGGCGGTGACGGAGGTGGACAAGGAGGAACTCCTTGTTTTTTGGGGCTTGATTTCAGATAGTCCTTGGTTGGTTACCAAGGGGAGGGTCTCGGGTATTAGAGACCCTTTGTATAGATATCTGCACCGGCTTATTTCGACGTCGATCGCACCGCGTCTGAAAAGCCGTGAGTGGTGCACCGATAGAGACCTCTTCTTTCTCTATTGTCTGCTTACTGGCAGGCGGTGCGACCTATCGACGTGCCTTGCACTTTATTTTGCATCTGCCTATATGCGGCAGAAGCGCGGGCTTTTGTATGGCGGTGCTTTCATCACGCAGATCATGCGCTCGGTTACACCATTTGACGTGCATGAGCCTGCGATGTCACCGGCCATTCCCCCTGTCCGATTAGACCGTCGCACGGCGAGCGGCATGCGCATCACGCACCGATTCCCGCAGGGCCTTCGGTTCGTAGTGGCCGTCCACGGCCAGGTTTGGGTCCCGGTGCCGTTGCCGCAGATGCCTGGACAGGGGGACCCGCCTATGCCTCAGCCGCTACATGGTGTGGCGATGGAGGACGGGCCGCCGCACGTCGAGGCCATCCACGACCATCCGCCACAGCATCCCCGACACGTACGTCGGTCTGTTAGGCTGGAGAGGGCTACCCAGGCATTGCTTGATGGCCTTGTTGCCGACTCACGGCGACAGGGTCGTCAACTCGATCGCATGGAGGACCTGATGATGTGGGCGGTTGGACAGATCGTTGATCTGTCACGAGCCGCCGGCATCGAGCCACGCCCACTACCACCGCGACGTCATTATCCGGACGACCCCGTTCAGGATGAGGGCGTGGCGGGTCAGGATGAGGGCGGAGGTGGTCAGGGTGACGGCGGACCCGCTTAGCTTTAGTTATTTTATTTGTATTTTGTTTCTTTAGTTGTTATGTATGTATAACATTTTGATGTATATATATTTAATTTTTTGATGTAATGTATATAATGTTTAGTTAATTTGTTTGGTTGTAATGTTTAATATTTTGTTTGGTTTGTAATGTTTAATACTTTGCTTGTTTATACTGTAAAAATATAACAAATGTTTAAAAAAATATATATAAAATTTATAAATAGATAACAAACTTATATTAACAAAATTATATAAATTAAAATATAAATAAAATAAAAAAATTATAATTAAATAAAAAATACCTATACGTGGCGTATAGGTCAATACGCCACGTATAGGATACATAAACGAACAACTCTTTCAACTTTTGAAGCAAAAATATAACCCGTGCCTCATACGCTGCGTATAGGTCAATACGCCACGTATTGGACCAGCCGCCAGACAGAGAATGAAACGTGACATTCTGTGGCAGTGACTGAATTCTATACGCCCTCGTATTGCCCTATACAAGGGCGTATAGGACGACGACGGGTTTAATTAGCAATATTCCGTGTGTGGTTAGAATCACCCTTTTTAAAATACAAATGAAAAGATTATTAGAAAAAAAAAAGACAATAATGAGAGAATTATATGGGGAATGAAAGTGAAAAGGACAGTTGGAAATGCAGAGTGACATGACAAAAGAATCTGAGACGACCGAGGGAGGTCTGTACATGAGATTTAGGCATGAGATCCTTCCCAGCTTACCTATCCCACCCCTATCACTCTGGTCAAACCCTAATTAAAACATTTTAAATAACTAAAAAGTCCAAAAAATCAATTTTAAAAATAAAATCATCTATAAACAAAATAATGACGAATTTTCTTAAGACAAATACGCTCATAAGAGGAAAGGAGATGATTTTGACACAAGATCTTATTAATTGTATATATAAGTGATAGTTTTTTTTAACTAGGATATTTTAGCAAGTAGCTAGAAAACAACAAAAAACCAAACTATATTGAAAAATTCGACTAATTAAAATTACTCCATTAGGCTCAATCTAATGAATGATACTTTACGTACACCATTGGAGTTGGTGGCCCAGTATCAGAGACAAAGTCTCTTGAAACACCTAGATTTGTGAAGATATTGGATTCAAATCCCACGTAAATAAAGAAATTAACTGTTCTAAAAAAAGATGCTTTGAAAATCAACAATTCCTTTTTGAATGTTTTTCCCCACAAAATAATTTTAGTTAGTATCAAAGGCCCCTCTAAAATTTGGATAAAAGCCATTTGGACATCGTCCACCACATACTTTATCACCTTTTTAATTCTATTAACTAGAATTTTTTAAATTAGTTTTGATACGATGCCAATAATTAAGGTTAATAGGGCGATAATGGTTTAAATATAATAGATCTTCTTTTTTGGCTATCAAAGTAATAAAAGACGAGTTGCAGTCATGATTAATAGAACCTGAATTGAAGAACTCCTTCACTAACGCATATTGAAGAATTGAACAGTCTAAAAGGGTAAGGCCGAAGTCACATGTTGAGGTAGTTAATGGTCAGATACCTCCTGATACTAGAACCGTCATAGCAAGATGCTAGGACAAAACCAAGAGTTACAAAGTTACAATAAACAAAGAAAATACTATTACATATTATCAAAGTTCGACACCACATTTCCCCATCCAGACCAGTTGAGCTTGTTGGATCCCGATCTAGTTTTGACCCATAAGAAGGTATTGACTTTTATCTCGCCAACTGTTTTGTTCACATAGCTTGTTTTGTTGTTGAAGATTCTATCATTTCGAGCTCTCCAGATTGACTAAAGTGCAGCGATTAAGGTAGCGTGATGCATCTTTTTGAGAGAGCTTTGTACCTGCAATTCTTTCGGCAGTTGTAGCAGGCTCATAGAAGAAGACTTAGAAGCAATAGAAGCTAGCTATGGGTATCACTACTTGTTTCTTGGTTTTAGGATCTAAAACAAAATTTAAAATTTTCATTTTTTTTAAAAAAGAATTGAATAACAATCTCTTTTATCCAGATTTGAAAACGATAACAATAAGCAAAATAGTGTATACTTGTGAAGTTACGAATCATACATTATTTTATACGTGTTAGCTTTATTTGGTACACATTGATTAATAACTTTTTTGTAACTATTTTTTAAGGTTTTTTTTTATATGACAAAATGGTCAATCAGTTAAATCTTTTTGTATATTTTTTTTGGAAAGGTAAAGCAAACATCTGGACCACCCCGGCTAACCCGATGGCTAAAGGCAACCCTGTCCTGCGAGCACAGACGACATCAGGTGGCCCAAGCCCTAACTACACCATGACCCGGGGAAAAATCCACTAACCCGCTCGCCCGAAGGCACAACAGCGAGCTAGCGGTAAAACCCGTTCGGCTCAGGGATCGAACTTGCGTTGCCACAAGTCTCCCTTCATTGCCTTCAATGCCATCCCCAAAGTGTTGTATGTGGGGATTGAACCTGGGTCTCCTTTGAGAGCCCAGACTTTCTACCACTACACCACTTTGGAAGTAGCTTAATCTTTTTGTATATTGTGAATCTTTAAAAAGGATCACATTCAAAATGTATAATTTATTTTAAATTTTTATTTTTTAAATATATTTATACCGTGAATATATAAACTACTATTACGTTTAAATAAAATTTTAATATTAATATAATTTTTTGTTAAACTTCTATCATTATTTCGCTATTATTATTATTTTAAAACAATGTTATATCACATTAAACAACGACAGCTTTGCAAGAAGCTAGGCGGTCGAAAATAAAAGAGTTACATAAAATATTATTTTTATTATTTCTTCTTACCATGGAATGAGAAAAGCAAGCCTTCCAATCACCTTCAAATAATGGAACTCAATATTCCATTTATGATATGTCAAACTGGATTCCAATAGACACACTCTCAAACCTCTAAAGTAAATAGGAATGCTGGCCTTGTAAAAAACCCAAAAGTTAAAATATTTGGGAAATATAATAAAAACATGTAATTTTAAGTATGAGACTGGTATATGATTAGTTTTAAAAAGTTTCTCGCTTATAAGACGAGTTTAATACTAGATGAAACTCTCTAGATCCATTGAAGTAATTAGAGCATGTCATATACCCAAGTAAGTGAGGGATCAGTGAGGGAAAAAGTGGTTGCCATGTAGTGCCACGTCATTTTCTTCAATTCTCACACCACACTCACTTGGCAAGGGAAATACTCAAGTAAGTGAGTGTGGTATGAGCATTAAATGCATTTTAATTTAATATTCGTTTAACTAATAAATTTATTAAAAAAAACATAAATAAAAATTATAATAAAAAAGGAGATAAATAAAAATTATAATAAAAAAGGACATAAATAAAAATTCAAATAACAAAAAAAAGCTACATAAACATTCAAATAATATAAATAAAACTACTCGATTCCGGAACAAACTCCGGATCTTGTGAGTATCCGACATGCATATTGGGCATAGTAGGCATGTTTGGGACATACCCGGGTGATCCGAACGGGTTTTGGTTAAAAGGTGGTGGTTGGGTGAACACGTTTGGGTTTGTCGGAGACCGTAGGTTGAACGCGTTTTGTTGAGACGCGTAATGAAGCCAAAACATGTTGAGATCGTTAGGATTCATGACTTGGATAATGAGATTTTTTATAGAGAGAATATGAGATTTTTTATAAAACTGATAGTGAGAAAATGAGAGTTTTTTAGTGTGTTTTATAAAATGGGTTAAATTGTTATTTATAGTGGGTAAAATGGATTTTTTTTTTCAAAAAAAATTACCGTTCAACGGTAATATCATTAACTTTTTAGCAGTTGAACGACTTGAATCAAACACCTCCACCCGTGAACCCCCCTTCACGTCATCAAGGGGACAGTGTGCGCTACCCATTCACGCCATAAGTGAGGCTCACAGATGCCCTGAGTGGGAGTATACCACTTGATTTTAGGATTAAGATGGTGGCTTTTATGAGACTAATATAAAGTTTCAAATCAATTGGTAAAAGAGAAGCAATCTAAAAGAATTAATTAAAGAATTAGTTGTTTTATGATTACTAGAAGATGATAGAGTGAAAAGACATCTTCTCATGCAAACTCTAGCAAGGGAAAATAAGGAGACAAAATGATCATATATTTCCATGCTTTCTCATTTTTGATTATATCTAATCATCATCATCATTAGTATCATTTGTAGCTATAATAATCATCATCATTATCATCATCATGCATTCTTCAAATCAATTATCCTTTAACTTTCTTCAACCTGGGATGCTGTTTTATGTTGGCCAAGGGTGGGACATGCATCCCACAAAAAACTGAATCATGCATGATGTTGTTGACATGGATAGATGGACTACAATTATTATACTCATATAGTTTTGTTATTTTAATATTTTTCATCACTATGTTCCCTCCTATATACTCATGATAATATATAACCATCATGCTATGAGATGATGTATGTTCAAGATTGGTGTTATAAGTTCCTTAGTCAATAATATTTCTACTCATCAAGCATTATCATTATGAGATTTTGTAATTAAATAATCCAATTTCCATTATAAATATGTTTTTTTTTATGAATCAATTTTTTTAGATGAAACTGACAAAAGTAACCATATAGACTAAAATGACAATTTACTCATTTATATATAATTATTATATAAAAAATTATGATAAAAATAATTAAGTAATATATATTATGCAATATAAAAAAATTATAATTATAACATAATAAATGAAGTAATAAAATAATAAATAAATAATAAACAAGCCATACCCGATAGAAACTGAAACATGAAAATCTACTCATGAGTCGAGCTTGAGCTCGGCTCGTTTACTCCTCTACTTTCATCTATTTTAATGTATTTTAGGTTAATTTTAACAAATCAAGGTCTTTTCCAATCTAGATACGCTGCTATAAAAGGGGCAAAACGAGTCCTCGTAATTTCCAACACAGAGAGAAATTCACTACTGTTTTGAAAATCGCAAATACGATATTCGGCCCTACAAGTAAATTTTTTTTAAAGGCCGAAATAGATATATAAATATCAAACTAGCGAGTAGCTAGATAAAAAGTACATGAAACGGAAACTACAACATAAAATTACTCCATGACCTTCAATCGAGGTTCCCTATCTTTCCTCTATTTTTTAATCAAAGAAAAGACAAGGTTTTTAATTTCTCCCAATATCACCATATATTGCATCCGCCTAAGTGTTGTCAAAACATATCCTATTTCTAGCGTTTCATATACACCAAAGGCTTGATAGAAGGATCGCATAGATTATTTTTTTGAACCCACCTTGTTGGGTCTATATATGTGAGGCTGACGCGTATCAAATAAATACAAGTGTTGGTGTTACCGAATAGTAACATATTCTAGGTATGTAACCGTGAACAAAAGGGTTCACGGTTTGGGTCTTGGGCCGGCCATGGGCCGAGAACATGTATTATGGGCTTAGTAGGCTTAGTATAAATACATGTATTTGTGACCTAAATAAAGAGACTTCTAGTTAGACGAATTTGAGAGAGTTAGACAAGTTGGAGAGCCGTCTAGGGTTAGCGGTTCTCATTTAGTTTTCTCTGTAATTCGTTTGAAGCAATATACGAATATTACAAGTGTCTCTTGTTCTTGAATCACCATAGTCAATAGTTTCCGCCTATCGACTGTGAGAGTTTGATATCGTGTACGTATTCGTTCGTGTGTTTGAAGATCCATTAGAGATTTAGGACTTACAATTGGTATCAGAGCCATTGAAGTCATTCAAGGCTCGGTTTTGGATATCAACGATTCAAGACGAAGGATTTGAGGTATTTTTTTAGTGTTTTCGATTGGTTATTATTGCTAACAAGTTGCTGTGTGATAGATTAGTGTTGCTTTCCTGTCAAAAATCAAAGTTTTATCAAGAAAACTTTGATAGTTTGCTGTTGAGAAGAAGATTTGATTGGAAGAGTTGTCAATTCTGCTTCGTATTCTTTGGGTTATCCTGTTACTGTGAAGAATCATTCTTCGTGTTCATCGGAGTCAAAATTGGAGTTCAAAATTTGAATTCCATATTTTGCGGGATTATTTTTGGAATTAAGAATCAAGTTAAAGCTTGATTCACGGCTAGAATCACGACAAAGTTACTTGGGCTCAGGTTCAAGTTCACAGTCAGGTAAGAAGATTGGGTTTAATAAATCCAATCTTAGGTGCTACAACTATCACGAACCAGGCCACTTTGCCTGGGAATGCACCAAACCCAAGGAACATAGGGGAAATGAAGCTAGATCATCTGGCGGAGGAAAAGGCGTTGACAACTCCAAAGCACTAATCAGTCAGCAGGCTGGTGGATATGATTGGGGAGATCAACTGAAGGATCTGAATCTGAACCATGCTTTTATGGTCGGCATTGTGTCAACCTCTTCATCTGCCTCAACTTCCACCACCCCACCTGAGGTAACTGCTAATCTATGTACTCCTTTATGCATTGATAAGGTCGAGCTATATAGAAAACATAATTCTGATCTAATTTTTGAAATGGAAAACCTCAAATATCACAAAATTAAATTTGCCAAAACTAAAAAGCTTACAAAGAGGTAATAGAAGCTAACAAAAAGGATATATCTTTGCTAAAATCTCAGCTTAGCATAAAACGTTGTTTACTCACTGATGCTGAGCAAGTAATTCCTAGATTGACCACTGAATTAGAGCAAGCAAAATCAAATCTTGCTAATACAAAATTCAAGGTAGAATTCTTTGTTCAATCCAGTAAAATAGTTGATATTCTTAAAAATCAACTTCATAAGCCGAGTAATGGAAGCAAGGGAATTGGGTATAATAATATGCATCCTCCCTTCAATGGGAATTGTTCCATTGTTCCTCCATCCGTTGAGGAACAAGTACAGGAGTTTAACATGTTAACCTGTGGAAACAAGTCACGCACTGATGGATCCAAATCATCATCCTTGACTTCAAATGATAAATGTGTGAACAGTTCTAATGCTTCTACCTCATGTGCAGAACAAGTAGAAATACAAGATTGGTCAAGTGAGGATGATGAAGTTGATGAGTCACAAGTTTGCAGTTTTAATTCTAAAATAAACAAAATCAATGTTTCTGTTAGTCTTGTTTTAAAAGGAAACAAAACTTATGTGCGTGATTTTGTTGGTTTGAGTAATTCTATGCTTAATTCAAATTCTTCAAAAGGAGTGAATGTGTGCAAAAATATTATTTTTGTGAAACCGTCATTTGACGGTAAAGTAGAAAAGCTTGTTTTTCAGAAAATCAGACATGTGACCAAGCAAAGAGTCTCTGGTCAAACCTAAGATGCTTCACCTAAGCGTTACACTAAAGATCAATTTTATTCTAAATATGATCATCAACATATGAGGTTTGAACAAAGCCATGCTCATCAACACAGGAAACGTAAGCAGGTTTACAAGACAAAACAGGTTGGGTCATCACATCAGTGGTCAGAGAAATCAGGATTTGCTCCTTATGCAAAGAAGCAATCATGCTATACTTGTGGAAAGTCTGGTCACCTAGCAAGAAAATGTGCTAATCGTCCTAATATTCCTTACTCTGAACAAAATCAGAAGACTCCACATAAGAAGGTGAACTCCAAGCCAATGAAGGCTACTCAGCCCAAGGCAATGAAGAGTCAATCGTCCTATGTTAAGCCTTTCGATGGAGACTGGAATGTTGCCAAGCGAAACAGACAGGCTTACTATGAAAGGCAAAAGATTAAACAGACTAAACAAAATGAGAAATCTAAATCTCTTGTTTTTAAAGAAAATAAAATATCTGTTCTTTCTAAACCTGTCTAGAAAGCTAAGAATAAAGCTAAGAAGTGGTGATCACAGTGCTATATTCGAATTATGAAGATCATTTGATAGCATCAGCCTAGGGGGAGATTGTTGGGTCTATATATGTGAGGCTGACGCGTATCAAATAAATACAAGTGTTGGTGTTACCGAATAGTAATGTATTCGAGTTATGTAACCGTGAACAAAGGGGTTCACGGTTTGGGTCTTGGGCCGGCCATGGGCCGAGAACATGTATTATGGGCTTAGTGTTATTAGGCTTAGTATAAATTGATGTAAGGTTAAATATTCCGTGTATAAATGTCGGTGTTTGTGTAGTTTAGTAGTTTATTTTGTTTATCGAGTCAGTTTTATGTGTGTTTTGTAGTTTAACCTGTTGCAGGATAAATGTGCCTAAAGAGCGGAAGTATATGAAGAAATTAATAATGGCACAAAGCTTGGGAAGTCAAAGAAAGTCAAAATCATGGAAATTGGAGTCTTCGCGCCACGCGAAGACTGAGGTGGAGAAGTTCGCGACACACGAAGGGCTTGAAAAGGGGCCCCGACTAATTGGGTCTTCGCGCCACGCGAAGACCCAGCCAGAAATGTTCGTGACACGCGAAGAAAGGGGTGTTTCGGTAATTTTAACCTAATTTCAATTATATACCATAGGGACTCCCATTCTCGAATTATCTCTTCCTCCAACCGTTTCAGAAGTTCCTAGGGGCGATTTTTAGTATTCTTGGCTTAATTGTTCTTAATTCTTCATGCTTGTAAGTTCTAGATTGATTATTGAGATGTTTGCTACAATTATGAGCGGCTAAGCTCTCTGTGATCCCTCCGGGTGAACGATTTATGCATGTATTTGTATGATTTTAGTGGATAATCAGTTTGGATTAAAGTTTTGTGAACCTCTTAAGTTCTTTGAATTCAATTGTGTGTTTGATTTATGAACAATTGCATGTTTTTGATTTATCGCATCTATCATCGTTTCTTGTTTTTTTGCATCGGGAATAATCTGATTTTGTGATTGAATTGATTATTGTGTGGTTGGGTTAAACAGTTAAACAAGGTTATGTCTATGTAATCTCCTATCTGATTTAAAACAAAAATTGTGTGTTTGTGTTGCTGAATCTGAAACCCGGAGTGGCCGTTTTTCTCTAATAGTTTTCCAAAAGTTAAAGTTTGTTGCTTTTTACAAATTACATTAGTTTAATTGATAAAGTTTTAAACTTTAGTAGTCGTTGATCAGTTTAGTTTAAATAGCATTCTCCATTGGTTCCCTGTGGATTCGACAACCCTACTTTCCTGTCTACAGTCTAAGGTAGCTAAGTAGTAGTTTTTAGAAATATTTTTGATTGACCTTGACACTGCGATCATAAATACATGTATTTGTGACCTAAATAAAAAGACTTCTAATTAGACGAATTTGAGAGAGTTAGACGAGTTGGAGAGCCGTCTAGGGTTAGAGGTTCTCATTTAGTTTTCTCTGTAATTTGTTTTGAAGCAATATACGAGTATTACAAGTGCCTCTTGTTCTTGAATCACCATAGTCAATAGTTTTCGCCTATCGACTGTGAGAGTTTGATATCGTGTGTGTATTCGTTCGTGTGTTTGAAGATCCATTAGAGATTCGGGATTTACACACCTGTGATCAGCCAAGAGTTGCGTAACTTAAATAGATCATTAACTAATGAAACCGAATCCCTTGGAAGCTTACACATGTTAAAAACTTTGTCCTAAACATTGTTAGCAAACTCACAATTTATAAGGATGTAGTATGCTGATTACCACAAAAAGAACACCCCACATCAGATATTACACCAAGCTTCATCAAAGCAGTTTTAGATGGGATCCGATCGAAAGTAGCTCTCCATCGGATAATGTTGATTTTGATGGTATGTTTCTTTTCCCCAAAACAAGATAGTTATCGATCGTTTCATCATTGTTTCTTGTCATCTTTTTTTCATTTCTATTTTACAGAATTAAATGTGATACCTCGTCAATAACAACATGATATTGTTCTCTTTGGTTGACTAAATCTAGTCCCGACTTTTAGGGTTTTGTTCTTGATGAACACATGAGAATGTCTCAAGAGGTCATTAATTATTATGGCAATACTCTCACATTAGAAACATTACCTTAGAGTTCTAATTGGAGTTATTGCTCATATGGCCTCAAAATGCACCGTGTTCAGTAAGACATTCTCATAAACTCAACATCTTCCTTATGTGTTATTTTATGTTTAGATGCATTCTTTATACAATGTACTATATTTCTCACTCCCTCACATCCACACATCAGTGACCCACAAGGAAGATATTGGGTTCACAAGGAGGCTATCGCCTTACCAATCGTGACATGTTTTGAGGCCACAAGCACAATGGTTCTCATTGGAACTCGATAGTTAAGACTTAAGCATGATGGAGGAGATCACTATCATACCGAGTAACCTCCTTGGGAGTTCTCGCATGATCTTCAAGAACAAAATTTTAAAGGTTGAGATCAGATATACAATGTCAAAGAAGACAATATTATGGTCATGATGGATGGTGTGTTACATCTAACAATATAAACAAACCTATTTATGGAAGTGAAGTAAACTTTCAAAATACAAGTTAAACTTATAAATAGGTTATTTTCAATAACCACATATAGGTATACATGTTTGTGATCTACATTTTTTTCTAACGGCTAACTGACGCACCCTCTCAGCCTACTTTTAAGTCTACATCAATATCCATCATGGGACTAGAACCATCAACCATTTAAAAAGAAATATATTTACTTCACACATTGATTCCTCTAGATTATAAGTCTTTTGTTGTTTGCGATCTACATATTAGGCATAGACTCTTATAAAAATATTAAAAAAAAGGTAAATTGATGATTTCTATGAAAGCACTAAAATGTATAGCTTTTATGATGGGAAAATTATTCTGGTGATAATGCGATGAGCGATACAATAAGCATGAAATGATTAAAGCCTATTAATTGTGTGCTTGAATATGAAACAAATTAAAATAATAATGGCATGCCTATAAGCTCTTGATGCATTGATTGACATATATACTTTTTTATATATAAAATTGATATAAAAATACTATAATTTCTTAAGGTGCTTAACAAAGTAAAAAATATTTAGGTTTACAACTAATGAAAATCAAAGCTAAAGTTATAAAAATAAACAATATTAATTTCTTTTATAAATAGGTTTGATATTAATAAAAAACATATGGTTAAAAATAAACAAGCAAATTTAATTAAAGAAAAAAGTTTCCCAAATTATTTTTTATAAAAAATGTGTTTCATATATTAAATCATGGAGTTATGTATTTCAAGTAAAAATAACCAAAATACACTATTCATTTGTAAAACATGAACTTTTGTAAATTTTTTGCCTTTGTCTTTTTTTTTTCTTAACATTAAATACTTACAAACATCTATCATTATATGTCACACATCAAACTTGAACTCATAACTTTTAACACGTGAGTCATCTTTAATACTGGACTTGATGTTAAACGTAAGATCTTTTATTCTTGACACATTTATCAATTATGACGAGTAACAATCTTCTAAGTTTTGTATATATATGATTTTTCGAATACAAAGGCCGGATTCCTCCAAACTATCAACGATACATGGTTGCGAGTTTATCATTGAAGTACCTTCTTTAATCCACATAACTAAGTTTCCGTTACATTGATGAAAATGACAAGAGAAAATTATGAAAAAGGTCACAAATAGGTTGATAATTGTGATTTTATATTTAAAAATAAGCTTACGATAAAAAAAACCAAGGTTTTGTTACAGTGAAGGCCCTTCATTCACACGAACATGTTTGCTACTTTGTGTAGCGAAAAAACAATCTACACATACACATGAGCATGCGCAAACACACACACGTAAACACACACACAAACAGACGTTAACATATAGTGACATGTTATAAATTGATTAAAAATCTACTTTGTTACGCACGTTAGTTCGTGAATATTTCATTATTAGATTAATTTTAATTACAAAATCGTAATTATTAAATTTTATCTTTCCTTCTCCTAATTTTTCCAAATGATGATGTTGAGATGGTCTTTGAGTGGTAGAAAAGATTAGAAATATTGAATTTGAAAAGTGATGATGAGAAGGAGAGTTGACCAAAATCAAATTAAGATTTTTGCTTGGAATGGACTCATTCAGAATCAGACAACTTTTCTAACTTCTCAGACTTTGTTCTTCTAACCAATCATCAAACCCACTTTAAGCAAATTGACATAATCATGTCATACCTTAATTTCTATACAAATCTACCCATCCTTAAACATGTCACAACAAGTACTAAATACAATTAGGTCCTTAGTAACAACCACTTTGAAGGTCTCCAGATATCCATCATTAAAGTTATCGAAGAAATAAAAAAATGATGGGGTTTCTTTGGTTGAAACAAAGGGCTGAGTTGGAGTCTCTTGATTAAAAAAAATGGTGTTCTTTTAATTTCTTGTAACAGGTAGAGTCTGATGTGGTCTGTGTCTGTATCTGTATCTCTTCTGGCTTATTTTTTTTTCTTTTTTGCTGTTTCTGTTCTGTTTGGGCTGCTAGCCTCTGGGCTAGTAGTGGTTTCTTTGGAATGAAATTTGCCTTTAAAAAAAAACCATTAGCTTAGCTTAGTGGTAAAGATGTATACCCAAGACTTCACTAAAATGAGGAGGTCTTGGGTTCAAGTCCCACTTGTGACAAAAAAAAATAGGGGGTCCAGGTTGGGCAAGGGGGTTTTCTCACCTATGGTGGGTTTCCTCCTAAGGGAGGTGGAGATGATCGGGTGAGTCAGTGGCTCATCAGTGATCCAAATTGTCGTTCAAAAAAAAAATTAGTTACTTATCATTAGCGATACAGATATATAACAAATTTTAAGAAGAGAATAACGAGAATCGCATAAGTCGTTTGTACGCAATGTTAGACAAGTTTAATATGAGAGAGAAAGAATGTAATAAGTAGTTACATAATCATCTTATGTATTATATGTGTAATATGACATCCTTAATTTAACACACAACTACACATATTTGTTATTCAGAACAAACGTGTGTGCACACCCTAAATCTCATGTTTTATTTTAAGTGAGACTTAAACTCTCAAACATCTTGATTGAAAGGCACCTTACATGTATTTTAAAATCATCAAAATAACTTCATAAAACCCAAAAACACTAGGCTTGTGTTGTTTGTGATATGTAAAAATTCTTTTATGAATAAATCATCTCGCAACAAGTAATAACATAGGTAACAGGGGCGGAGGTGGCATATGGGAGACGGGGTCAACCAAACTCACTCAATTTCAATTTTTTAGTAGAGGTATATTACGCGAATGCCAAGCGACCCCAATCTTTTTTTGAGGTTGACCTCATTGATTTTTAGAAGAAAAAAAAAGATTTGACCCCGAATGTTGAATAAATATATATATATATATATATATTTTTAATTTAATTAACTCTATTAATTAAACGCATAAGTTATATTTATTTAATAGACTCATTTGTATAATTAAATTAACACTAAGCCCATGAGTTAATAGGCTCATTATAAGCCCATATTCATTGCCTATTGATGATTAGTCCATAATCCATCAACCCAACTAAATTATTTAATTAACTTAGTATTAAACTTAATTATAGAAAAAGTAAAAAAAAATGAAAACCCGCCGTATGAAATAACTATAGGAATAATATCTAATGTTTTTTTTTTATTTCTAATGACATTGTATTTTTACCATTTGTTTTCTAATAACGATGCATTTTCATTATCGTATCGTATCTTATTATATAACATACACGACCCGATCACCCGAACCGGCCCAAAAAATCATAGTCGGGAACTTAGAAATTTGAGCATTGAAAAAAACGACCCCACTGGAAAAAAATTCCTAGTTTCGCCACCAATAAGTAAAATAGGTCATAGAGTACCCAAAAATTACGGACTACATGTGTAGAACTTACAAAACTAAGCTTAGAACAAACCTAAAACAAATATTAAAAAAAATTAAAGAGGAAATTAAATATAGTCGAATATCACCAAGACTTTACACTTTCTTGGTAAGTGTAATCTAAAACAACACTTATTATTAGTTTCATCACAGTTTCATCACTCACATGGATGACAAAAATACTTGAGCCGGGACAGAAAATTTAAAGCCCTAAACATTTGGTTTGTTGACGAATCGGTGTTCAGGACCGGATGAAGTAACACAAAAAAACCGGTTTGGGATCTCAAACCGGTTTTCAAGCCAACCCAAACCGATTTGAAATTGGTTTAAACTGCCGGTTTGAAACCAATTTGTAAACTTATAAACTAAAACCGATTTGAAATCAAACCAAACCGATCCAAACCCCCTCCTCCCCCCCAAAAAAAAAAAACTGGTTTCAAACCCATCCGACCCTTTTTATGTAATAAACCATCGCAAATTATATTAAACGAAAGGAAAGATATGAAATTCTATATTACCATTGGATAAATAAATATGTTGCAAATAATTTAAATAATTATCCAAACCTGAAACTAATAACCAACACACAACAAACTAATTATTACAACTTCAAATTCAGTTTCAAACCCCACATCCAAACAACTATATATATAGATATTAACACCGTCCAACTCCAAACATAACCCAAAGCACAAAAATATGTGCATCTAATTGCATAAAACTCAAACATTTTAAGCATCTAATTGCAGAAAACAAAATTTATATGAAGTCAATTTGTAACATAGTTTTAAACTCACCTGACTAAAGATCTTCAAAGTTCAATGCAATCTCCTCCTTCTGGGCTGAGAACGTCGGCTATCAACATCCAAAACCCGAGACGTTGATGGTTCACGTCTTCTTCTCGAACCCGTGCCAGCCGTTGTGATTTCAGGCTGTATGACGCCAGCAACATCTGACATCAAATACCTATCGACCATTGAAAGCTCTTCTTGATTTCTTTCATCAGGGTGGTCCCGGTTATACGAGTCAAGAAAACTTTCTGCAGATGTAAGGTTAGGGATATGATCATTTGGCAACTCCACTGTAACATCTGGTGAGGTAACAGATGCTGAATCGCGCTCCCGCTCCCGGATCCCACGGGATGTGAAGATCCTGTTTAGCAAATGGGTACTCGGGATTTCTTGCGGGTTGCTAGACAATGGATCCCGAGAAAGATGAAATCTATTGTTATCAAGCCTTCTAACCATTTCGATAACAGGGAAATTAAGCGAGTCTCTTTGAAACGACTGTCTCCAGCTCTCGACCCTATTGGCTAGCGGTCTACTAGGAATCTTGAAACAATTTGGATCTAGTACTTTTGTTACATGTGTGCGGTTTACCCGACCGTATATTGGAGTTATCGTTTTCATCGTTACTTCTCCTTTGCAAATTGGACATTGTTTAGCATTGGAGTGAACAAATAACCACCGGTAAATACACGGCCAGCAAAACAAGTGACCGCAACATGTCACAACAGGCTCACTTGCTAAATCCAAACATATATTACAGTCAAAGAAGCTACCTTCATCACCATTTTCATTTGCTTTGACCAATTCTGGTGGCCTTTCGTCATCATCATCAGCCACCGAGGCGGCAGCACCACTGGCCGCCAACCCTAGAGATGGATTTCCGGCTTCCATAGAGACAGGAATATGTCTCCAAACTGGCGGCAACCGGTGGCTCATGTTATGTGGTTGATCATCTTGGGGAGGATGAACAAAAGATCCCAAATTAAGGTCAAGATTCATTGTGTCCTGTGATTAAAGATGAAAACCATATACAAATTTTATTCAGTTCAGTTTTTAAGTCTAATAACATCATCAAAACCCTAACTTTTTTCAGTTGTTTTTAAAAATCATAACCCAATTGAGAATATAAAAAACCCCCAATTCAACCTTTTAGAAACCAAAAACCCTATTTTTTTTCAATTGAAATTGTCATATTAAGCAGGACAAAACCCCAAATCCCAATTTCATCCGAAACAAGTTACACAAATCTCTAATTTCGTACATCAATACCACTTAAAAACCCTAATTCTTAAAAAACAGAATCAGACACAGTCAAAACCCTAACTGATTCAACTAAAAATCCCCAGGTTTTACAGATTAAATTTCAAATCACGGTATCAATAAACAGAGCATGATATCTGTGATAGCAATTGAAGTAAGATTGAGCGAACAAAAATCAAAATTAGGGTTCTAATTGTACGTCAAGAGATACAACAGGGATTGAAGATGATCACCTTAATTGAAGCGTAAATGCGAATTTTTCATCGGTAGTTGAAACGATCGAGGCGGATACGTTGTAAGATTTCAGATGAATTCGCGAGAGATGGAATCATCTTCATCTCCTACGATAACAGCAATTCGTGAGTGATACGGATACCCCCAATTTTTAGCCACGGGACATTATGAATTATGATTCTTGAGTCTCCTTCCTTAATTTCTTGAGTTTGTTGGGTTTGACCGGAATTTAATTAGAAATATATATAAATATAAATATAAATATAATAATAATTTTTGTATAAACTTCTTGTCTGTTTTAGACCGTATTAAGATATAAAAATATTTATGTAAATTTATATCTTCTTGTTATATAAGAATTAGGTTACAAGAGTTTGAAATGTAAGGAGAAAGAAATAATATAATGGTAATATTATAATTTAGAAATTGTATTTACTGAGTAAAATTAAAATTTTAGAGGTGTTTTGAATGGATTTTGCTTAAATAAATAGAGATATAATGTTACTTTTAAAAATCTTCAACTCCGATATAATATCTTTTGCTCATCTATAGAAATTTAAGTTTCTTAAATTAAATTTACGAAGTATTAACTATTTCTTATAGAAAATTTTGATTTTAGCCCAATATTATATTAGACTGTCCGTAGTACCCCCGTGAGAAGGAGGGCGTGGTGCCACCTCACCCCACCACGGGCGTGGAACACCGCTCCGGGTGGGCGTGAAACACCGCGTCGGGTGGGCGTGAGCGTGGTGGGTGAAGGTGATGGTGTTCACGGCGTGGTGGGGGGAAGAAGAGTCAAATGTAGCCGTTGGGTTGTAGTCAAAATAGCCGTTTGGCTATTAAATGATTTTTTTTAATTAATCTATATATATATATATATAGGGGTATGTTCTTTTGAGAACCAACAATATGTTAAGAACCGTGAGAACCGCATTAACTGTTCCTCTATTTATAATATAAATTGACTAGAATTCATGTAAATTTCAATATGTTTAAGGTTTGATTTTAAAAGACCTCGAATTTATAGTCGTTTTTTTAAATGCATATATGCACTCACACTATATGCACAAATGAATGCATATATGCATATTTTTATACTTTTCTTAAAAAAATTCAGGAGAGAGGAGATAAACTCAAACTAAGAGTGGGAAGAGATAAATAAAACATTGTTGTTGAATTTTACTTTTTTCACTAAAGCGATATGTACACGTTTTGTGCGGTTCTTTCAGTTCTCAACATATGGTTGGTTCTCAAAAGAACATGCCCCTATATAGGTATATTACAAACCAATTATCAAATACCAATTCTTTAAAAACCTACACTCTATATACTCTTATATACTCTCTATATTTTTCAAGTTCCAATGGATTTATCTTCGTCATCGGATTCATCATCCGACTCATCGGATGGTGAAGAGCTTTTCGTGAGTGCGGTTCAAACGTCAGTGATGTTTATAAATCATCTAGTCAAAGAATCTTCTAGAGTTTCAAGACAAGTCCAAGTTAACCGGGATCGCGCGGCTGCACACGATCTTCTAGTTAGAGATTATTTTACGGGTAATCAAAATTATAACGATAAATCTTTTAAACGTCGGTTTAGAATGAGTCGTCCGTTATTCCTTCGAATTGTTGGGGATTTAGAACGCAAGTTCGAATATTTCCAACAAAAATATGACGCCCGAAGGAGGCTTGGGTTCGCTGCTTTATAAAAGTGTACGTCGGCAATTTGACAACTCGCGTACGCCTGAAGGAGGCTTGGATGACTATTTGAAGATGGCGGATAAAACATCATGTGATAGTCTATTCCATTTTTGTGAAGGTATTTCTAAACTTATATAAACTAATTTAGTATGGTAAAATATAAATTAGTTTTTGTAACGTGTAGGTATAATTAGCTTGTATGGGAAAAATATTTAAGGAAACCGACGAAAGGTGATATACAGAAATTGTACGACGCACTTGAGTCTGTCCATGACCTTCCGGTGATGCTTGGTAGCATCGACTGCATGCATTGGGAGTGGGAAAACTGTCCTACTGCGTGGCGAGGTCAACACCAACGTGGAGACCATCCTAGGCCCACATTAATGCTCGAGGCCGTTGCATCGAACGATCTTTGGATTTGGCATGAATTCTTTGGTTGCGGGATCAAACAATGATATAAATGTTCTAGATCAGTCACCTGTTTTAGACGACATAGAGAACGGCGTTGCACCCGGATCTTCTTTTATTGCTAATAACAATGAATACAATTTTGGTTATTATCTGGGCAATGGTATTTATCCAGAATATGCTACTATTGTCAAAGCATTTACCTGTCCGCAAGAAAGGGATGAAAAAGATGGCAGTTTAAAAGAACTCACGAGTCGGCGAGAAAAGATATCGAACGAGCATTCGGTGTCTTAAAAAAGAAATGACATATAATTAGTCATCCCGCACGTATGTGGACGAAAGAGAAAATTCGAAATGCAATGTATGTTTGTCTGATATTACATAACATGATTATAGAAGATAAAGGGCGAGCTATCTGCACCGATTATGAAGAGGACGAATCGACTAATACAGAAATAACAAACGAACAGAGACAAGCAAACAGTCGGATAATCCATTGTTCGGAAACTCATGCAAACCTTAGAACTGATCTGATGAAGCATCTATGGAGTAATCGTAATTATCATTAGGTTTTTTTATTTATTTGTTGTTTGTAATCCAATTTATTAATTTAAATTATGTTTTTTTATTTATTTGTTGTTTGTAACCAATTTATTAAATTAAATTATGTTTTTTTATTTATTTGTGATTTAAAAATAATTATTATGTAATTATTACAAAACTGTTCACACTCACCCCACCATTACACACCTGGGTGAAGGTGAGGGTGAAATCTGGCATAGTTTACGTGGCGTCTACGTGGCGTGGTGTGTGCTCTCACCTTCACACTAGTACTACGGATAGTCTTAGTTAGGGGTGTTCAAAACCGGATATCCGAAATTTCGGATATCCGGTTTTCACTATCCGAATCCGTATCCGAAATTTTGGATATCCATTCGGATAGTAAACCGGATATCCGAAATCTGGGAAAAAAAATTGGCAAAATTTTGTTTGAATTTTCAAGAAATAAACCTGTTCAAATCCCAACAAATACAAAGTTTCAAACTAAAAAAATAACAATCCAAACAAATGCAAAGGTAAATAAACAAGTTCAAAACACAATCCAAAACAAGACTTTTGCCTCCAGTACATCTAAATTTATAAATATATAAACAAAATAATAGTAATGAATAATAAACTAGCCAAGCTTGAAAAACTACTCACGAGCCAAGCTCCATTACCTTACCTTGTATTCTGTCAAGATTTCATCATTTGAGATGATTTTATCAATGTCTTGACCTTCTCTGCGGATGCAAACAATACCATAATCTCTCACGATAGTCATCACCTGAAATTTATAAAAAGATTCAAGCTCCAAGCTCCAAGCTCCAGGAATGCAAAAAGATTCTAGTAGATCAGAGCCACAAACAAGCACAACCTTAAAAAATGCTACAATTGCATAAACAAAATTAGAGAGTTTTCAACCTTAAAGCTTCTTCTACTCAAATTCCACTTGATTAGTACTAAACCAAAGATATAAAAACAAAACATTAAAAGCTGCCAATGGCATCATTAACTGTTACAACCTCATTATTTAAATAACGAGGAAGGAAAGAAACTAATTTAAACCTAGCATACCATTAGGTATCAGCCCATTATCACATAAATCATATTATTGGCTATTTTGGCAAATTAAGGAACAAACAAACCTAGCATACCATTAGGTATCAGCCCATTATCACAAAAGAAGCTCCTAATTCTTGACAACACAGTCAATGATCGTTGAAATGATCTTTGTTTTGCCTAAACAAATAATATTTCTGCATCAGTGAACATTGACAAAAAAAAATATACAAAGATGCATTCTACTTGTGTGATTTTTGATTTTCGATTTTTAACCACTTTGGCACCACATGAAATTCTTTTACCACTCTTGATGATTTTCGATTTTTAACCACTTTGTGTGTGTGAGTGAGAGAGGGAGACAGAGGCAAACCTCCCAGGAATCCACCATTATGAAGTCTGAACTTTTGCAAGCTAGTTGGCACATTATGAAATCTAAATATAGAACTTTTGCCTCCAGTATTAACAACTTTCCATCCACAGCCATAGCAAATCAAACATTACTAACTTTCAAATTGAAAAGGAAATTCTGTAAATCTAAGAAATTCGGAAAAAATCTTATATTAACTTGTTTCAATCGCCGGAACACTCGAAAAAACCTTGAACCGGTCGAAAGAGACGTGTCGATGGCGGAAGAGGCAAGGGCTGAGGTCGATGGCGGAAGAGGCGGCGGCTGAGGCCGATGGCGGAAGAGGCGGCGGCTGAGGCCGATGGCGGAAGAGGCGGCGGCTGAGGAGGTCGATGGCTGAGGTAGAAGAAGGGGGGGGGGGGCGACGAATCGTGGCTGCTAAAATGAAGAATATGAAAGAAGTAATATATACTTAGGGTTTTAATTAAATAATAAAAATAACAGAAAATATATTTCGGATATCGGATATCCGAACTATCCGAAAATTTTCAAAATCAATATCCGAATCCGAATCCGAAAATTCGGATATCCGAATTTTCGGATAGTTCGGATTCGGATTTTCGGATAATTCGGGTTCGGTTTCGGATTCGGATATTTTTGAACACCCCTAGTCTTAGTGTGATAAATGGTGCCCTTCTACTAAGGTTGAGGGTTCAAGTCCCGCTAAGTCAATTGTTGTTCTAATAAAGTAATTATTTTTTTGTTTAAGGTTTCAAATCGTTGGATTTATGTTAATTATTTAATAAATACATTAATATTAATAATATGAAATCTACTACTTTACTATGCTTTATGTTTTGCAATTAAAGAAGAAAAATTATGTTAAACCCAGAAACTAAAAATTTGAAGAATTGTGAAATCTTGGGGAGGATGGGTGTTCATCCGGCTAGTTTTGGGGTTAGTCGAATTTAATAATTTTGAAACTAAATTCTAATCTATTCGATTTTAGAAATTCCTGGGTTGGAGGGCCTGAAGCTTGTTTAAGTAACAAGACATGAAACGTACTATGAATCTGCATTTCCTGTGGTAAATATAACTTGTAAGCCATGTTTCCGACTTTCTCAATTATGAGGAAGGCCTATAAAACTTTGGTGTAGCGCAAAGTAGATTGACAGTAGGGATCCCATGACCCGACTTCAATTTCTCGTTCAGATCTTTGTCAATTAGCAAGTTGTTTCATTATGTTTTTGGCTCTTTCCAATGACTGTTTAAGGATATGAATCATATCCACTCTATCACAGCAGATCTAGAGCTCATCAATCTTTGCATATTTTGGTATGTAAGGAATGAACAAGGGTGGGGAATAGCTGTACAATGGTGTCAAATTGATAACTATTCTTATACCACTATTTGGCTAGTGATAACCATTTGAACCTTTTGGTTTACCCATTACCATACATCTCACGTAGGACTCAAGGCAGCGGTTCACCACTTCAGTCTGCCCACCAGACCATGTGTGATATGTAGTGGAGATAGCAAACTCAACCCCATGTAGTCCAGTGAATTCTTACCAAAAGTTGCTCAGAAAAATAGGGTCTCGGTCAGATACAATAGATCCATGTAACTTGAACACATGATCCAAGAAAACTTGAGCTACAATGGTCGTTGAATAAGGATGTGATAAAATGAGCATCCTTGGATACATTTGAAAACATAGGCTTGGGAGTAACTAAGGGTTGTAAGAGACCAGGGGAAGCTACATGTTCTGCTCTTGATCCTTTGTGAAGTACGCCTGAATGGCCTGCCATGGGAGTAGAATGGCATAAGTTGATGATGTTTGTTTGAAGTTGTCTATCATTTCCAACCATTATCTTATGTTTCTTGATTAGCACTTTAGTAAGATCATCCCATTTATAATGAGGAATGTTTTCCCCTTGCAACAATCATTTTAAGATTCACATCAGTTGCCCATGATGTTTTAGTTAGATCAAATAAGGATGGATCAAGAGTATATAAAGTAATAGTCATAAGGGTGGAGCCTTGCCCCCTAGAAAGTGCATCCGCAGCCAGGTTGTCACAACCTTTCTTGTAGGAGATTTCATAGTCAGATCCAAGCATCGTGGACAACCACACATGTGGTATGGGTGTTGTCACTCTCTGATTGAGCATATATTTCAAACTTTTATGTTCTGTTTTAATGATGAAATGTCCTTTTGATAAGTAATGTTTCCAATGTTTAACAGCAAAAAAGATGGCTAATAACTCCTTTTCATAAATAGATAGGGACAACTGCCTTGGGGATAAGGCTTTACTGACAAAGGCTATCGGATGATGTCCATGCATTAAGACATCCCCAATTCCCTTAGCTAATGCATCATTCTCAAGAATGAATGGTTTAGAGAAATCAGGCAAGGCTAACACTGGTGGATTACTAAGGGTTGTTTTAAGTTGATTGAAGGAGTGGTTGCTTGATCATACCAAATAAAGGCGTCTTTCTTTAACAATCTTGTTAGTGGTTTGGCAAGGACTTCAAATTTATGAACGTATGAATCGGCGATATTTTGCTTCAGTGTTGAAGGAATTGGCCATTGTTGGATGGATTCTACTTTCTTAGGATCAGTGGACACATCCCTTTTTGAGATACTATGGCCTAAATATTCCACATTTCCACCACTGAATTGACACTTGGACCTTTTGGCAATAAAGTTGATGGGTTATGAACAACTGGAATACTAATAGAGCCTAATAGAACCAAGAACCGAAGAGATAAGCATCAACCTCCAACCAATAGATAACATGCTAGCTTTCCATTTAGACAACCGGTTCTATGTTAGAACCAACTTGGACCCCAAATACATAAAAGGAAACATAACATCTTTACTCCCCAACAAAGAAGCAAAACTCTCCACTTCAATGAAATTAACACCAACTCCCAACAAAGTAAGTTTTATAAAAAAATATCTTTAATCCTGAAGCCAAATAAAAACAATTTTTGGGTTACTAAATTTTTAATATTTACATCGTACCATTCACAAACAATAATCGCATCATCCCATAAAACATGTGAGACACCCGAGTATCCTCTTTCCCAATGAGAGCACCAC
Source organism: Smallanthus sonchifolius (assembly GCA_023525975.1). NCBI lineage: Eukaryota > Viridiplantae > Streptophyta > Magnoliopsida > Asterales > Asteraceae > Smallanthus > Smallanthus sonchifolius. Next base: position 131,902,639 of record CM042018.1, read on the forward strand.
GGAACCAACTAGCAATAGAAATGTCTTCAATAGCATCATGGAGACCATCCATAGCCAAAATGAAAAGAAAAGGGGATAGAGGATCCCCCCGCCAAGCTGAAACTCTGACGTTGGGCTTCCATTCACCAAAACCGAAGACCTAGCGACCCCAAACAAACCTAAATCCATATCATCCATTTTTTTACCAAAGCCCATAAAACACAAATTCTGCAACAAAAATTCCCACCTTAACGAACCGTAGACTTTCTCAAAGTCAATTTTAAACGCAAGCAATTTCTTCTTCCGCTTCTTATACCACTCCACAATCTCATTCATGATAAGAGGACCATCTTAGAATATTCTTTATCGGTATTAATTTGTTTTGTGGTTTTCGATCGTTGTAAAACATGACTTTATTTTTTCATAACTTACTGTTCATAACAACAATAGCTAAGAAATTGCCGCTTGGATAACATTAATTTTTTTCACGGTTTAGCATACTGCAATGCTTGCGGGTTTAGCATACCGGAACGCGTCCTAATTGGATAACACTAATTTTTTTCATTAATTTTTTTCTTCCCTAAGCCCACCACCACACTATCTTTGCCCAGTTAATTCAAAGGCTCATCGTCCTTATATATGGCCCAACATTTGACCAACATTTTAGTTCTCAATAAGGACTAAAATGCTATAATTGTTAGTTAAGGGACTGTTTTTGAAGTTTTACCTTTAATAAAAATCACATATCACATAACGTCGTCGTATTATCTCTCCCCTCTCCTATCCAAAGCAACAAACCTCACTCTGTCTCGTGGTTCCATCAAATAGCTTGACGAAAAAGGCAATCTTCCTGTTCAATCACATCATCAAAAATTGCAATTCGATCAATCTTGCAGGTCTAGTCTTAATCTCTCGTTTCAATTTTGGATTTATCTCATCTCTGTTGTTATATATTTTGATTGAATCGGAACGAACTTCGTTTGAAATTGTGCAATTTCGATCTTCAATTTTAGCTTCAAAACTTCTAGTTTGTTGACTAGTGTCTAAATTGATCATGCTATTACACAATTTTCTGCAATTTAGCTCAGATTCAATCCACAGTAGAAATGATTACGTTTTTTATTATTGAGATACATGTATGTAAACTTACATACTTAACCCTTGCTTTGATCACGAATGATTTGGTAATGATTCTGCAATCCAAGCAAGTCCTTAGTTGTGTGTAGACTTTTGATATGAACATTTAGGGTGTAATTTTCTATGCTTGTTGCAAAGTTAATTCTAAATATTCTAAATACTAAAATGACACACCTGATATTCTAAACTTAATGTCTTCAGAACAAGAGAAAAATCTATATGAATTTTCTAGTTTGATTTCATTGTCTTATGCTGTTAAAAATTAAGCTGGATGTTTGTAGTTAACATAAATCCTGTGAATGTCATAAGCTGTAAACAATACGTGCTATTAATTTTTGGTACTTATATCATCGTCCAATCTCTATATGATAAACGGTTAGTTGTATATGTTCAAAAATGTTGTTTGGAAAGTGTAAATGGTGTTTAGCTGAATCAATGTTTAGTTACAGCTCAATAAACACTTGCAGAACTATCACTTTAGGTATCTTATTACTGAAATCTTTATCTTGGCATTTACATTTTATGTACTGCAACTGAAATATTAAAAATCATATCATTCACTTATGAGGAAGATTATGATTCTAGTTAAGATACATGTGTGTGATTCTAAAGTCTTATAAATGTTTGCATGGTCTTATTTATGAGGAACTTGAGGTAGATCTTGTCATTTTTTTGTTTACAGAGTTTTGACCAAGATGACACCTGTTGGCCCCTTTGTCAAAGCTGCTCGACCTGATGACGGGTCTTCAAAAAGGTCCAGTGAAATCCAAAATAAGCAGCAGGGATGCCCTATGAGTAAAGAAAGTCAAAATAAGCAGCAGGGTTGCCCTATGAGTAAAGAAAATCATAATAAGCAGCAAGGATGCCCGATGAGTAAGGAAAATCAGAATAAGCATCAAGGATGCCCAATGAGTAAAGAAAATCAAAATAAGCATCAAGGATGCCCAATGAGTAAGGTTAAGCAAGATTCCGGGGAATCTAATGTCATTGCCCCAAAATGCCCTCTTGGATATGATTCTCAAACTTTCAAGCTGGGCCCGTTTAGCTGCCTAATATGCCAAGCGCTACTCTTTGAATGTAGCAGATGTGTTCCTTGTTCCCATGTGTTTTGCAAGTAATTATACCAAAACCAGAGCTTTTCTATATTCATGTGCCCAAGTATATTTGTTAGGAGGTGTTTGGAACTAATTATTTGATTATTGCTTTTAGTTTTTTGATTGCACGGAGGTCAAATAATAAGTTAGTTTTTGGATAATCAATTCCATACCAACAGCAATAAAACCAAATTGATTATCTAAGGGTTAGATAAAATTACCAATCACACATTTTTTAACCGAATTTAAGAGACTTTTACTCCCATTTACCAAAAGGTCTCTTCTTTTATCATTTCTTTTTTTTGTTGTTGTTGTTGTCATTTAGCTATTTTTTCTGTAGTAAAAGTAAATAAAATATTCAAACGATCAAACATCTAATTATCAAATCATTATAACTTCAACCAACAAAGGCACCTCCAAACACCTTCTCTTACAATCCAATTTTACAGCAAATTATGATTATTGAGTATCATATAATCACTTTCAAAACGCATATCCAAACACCATCCTAGTTTATAATCTTTTCCCCTTCATTATACACAATTAATTGTGTTTGGCTGTTTTTTTTCTTTTGTAAATATAGAGCGTGCATATCACGCTTCAATGACTGTCCTCTATGTGGTGCTGATATTGAGAAGATAGAACCAGATACAAATCTTCAAAGTGTAGTTGATCGATTTATTGATGGTCATGCTAGAATTAAGCGGGGGCCAGTTGATAAAGATGAAAACCAAGTAGTTGGTGAGAAGAGAACAGTTATATATGAAGACGTCTCCTTGGAAAGGGGTGCTTTCCTTGTGCAACAAGCAATGAGAGTAAGTTACAGTTTCCTACATCTTGTTAGAAGGAACAGTTGGTTGTATAGTGATTTTAAATTTAGATGATGTTTTTTGAATGTAGGCTTAAAGTAGATTATTTAAGGGGTGTTTGGATGTGCGTTTTGAAACTGGTTATGCTATATATAACCCAAAATAAGTGTGCACAGAAAATAACACATAGTTCTATGAATGTATAATTGATGGAGCTTTTAGCTAGTTTCTTTGACAATTTTACCCTTTAAAAATACACAGATCAAGGAATGTACTCTTAATTAGTTTTGTGATTAGTGTAATAATGAGTAGAATGGGAAACATGGGAAATTATCTTGAAAGTGGACGATAATTTTTGGGACAAGCTAAAAAAGAAAGGTGGACAATTATTTTGGGACGGAGAAAATAATTAGAAAAGATAAGATAGTTAGTTGTAATAAAATCTTGTGCGGGAGATAGTGTTTGGATGTGATAATCACATAATCACTTTTGATGGTGTTAAAAGGACGTTTGGATTTGCGTTTTGGAATTGATTATATGATAATTGCTACTTGAAGTAGCCATAGTAGTTATTAAAAACTCTGATCATTTTCAAAACACAAATCCAAACTCCCCTTGACATTTTCTGATTATTTAATGAAGTATAGTTAGCAATATAAGATACAGGTGTATAAGTAATTCAACTCTAGCCTTTGATGATATGTTTTGTTGCTTATTAAAAATATTATTCGACTTTCAAAACACACATCCAAACACCCTTTTAGTTCCTATTGTTTTACATATTTTTCCTGGACTAATGTACTTAACTTTGTGCATCACATGTAGGCATATCATGCAAACAATGTAGAAAGTGCGAAATCAAGACTAAGTTTATGTGCACAAGACATAAGAGAACAGCTGGAAGTGGCAGGGAATACATCTGAATTATGCTCACAGTTAGGAGCTGTTTTGGGTATGCTTGGTGACTGCTGGTATGTGTTTATGACTTTCATAAAATAAAATAGCTTATGGTATTTGATAGTATGAATGAATAAGTGATTAGTGAGGTGATATTTGATAAAACAGAATAAATACGTGTTCAGTGATGCAGAATTCTGAATGGTTAAAAGTCGTTAAGATGGAGGAACAGTCTTAATGAAAAGATGTATTAATGAATTAGTGGCTGAATCGTTGTCATAGTTGTCAATAGCGAATAGCGGTAAATAGCGACAAGCCACCTATACGCTACGTACCGAATAGCGGTAAATAGCGGGCTCTATTTCACGTTTAGCGATACACTGCTAGAAATTTTTGGAAATATTTTATATTCAACTATTGTAGGATTTGTAGCAATTATAATCAATAATCATCTAAATCTTCATATATTAGGGTTATTAGCAACCCTATTTATATTAATCAAGTAAAAAATTAAAAATAAAAGAAAAAACGCTATTGGGTCGCTATCTGGTCGAGAAATGGAAATAGCGGGGCCTTAACGAAACGCTATGTAGCGCGCTATAGCGCGCGCTACGAGCGCTATTGACAACTGTGATCGTTGTGTCATGTTTGTTTGTTTATTTATTATTTAAATGATGATTTTCCCCGAATAATGACATAAATACTGTTTTGTAGCCGTGCAATGGGAGATGGGAAATCTGCAGTTGCTTATTTTGATGAAAGTGTCAATTTCCTTTCTAAAGTACAAACAGATGATCTAGAGGTACAAGTAATCTATCATGTTGGAATTGTAAAGGAGGAAAATTTGATCCATTTAACTACAAATGGGTCGATTTTGTGCTATGTGTAACGGGTCTAATGGTTAAATCTAAAACGGGTCGAAAGCAACCCCACTTGAATTTAAGTGCGGAAAAAAAACCCCGACTCACTTTATTTTTAAAAAGTATATTGTTATTGCAATATCTTGTATTTTTAACCATATTTAACACATTAGTTATAATATTACAAACTGGATAAAAAGTGTTTGTGGGCAGGCACGACCCAGTCTGCGACCCAAGTTGCTCGTTTTGCCACCTCTACATAATTGTTGCTTGTTATTAACTTCCAATGTTTCAGTTGAACCATATCAAAATTGTTTTTGTATGATTGTGTTATGAAGGTTATATTTAGGTCTCGGTATGATCTTAATTACAGAGGGAATATTTTGCAGGTCACACATACACTTTCGGTTTCCTTGAATAAAATTGGGGATCTTAAATATTATGAAGGTGACTTGAAAGCTGCCAGGGATAACTATTTTCGGGCTCTGGATGTTCGTCGCAATGCTATCAAGGATTCTTCTAAAGCTCCGTCTCAGGTCAGTAACAAGTCAACGGGTTGGCTTGACACAAAACACTTTTCGTCCAATTTTTTCAAAATCATATAAATAATTAGTGTGTTAGATATGAATATAGGATTACAAAGAATATGTTTTTTCATAAAGAATCTAATTTTATGGAGAAAATGGTTTAGGAGGTCACATGCATTAAAAATACAATTTAGGCCTCTTTCAACCTAATTATCATAATTAATTAGTGTGTTAAATCTGATCACACAAACTATTATTTCAATAATAATCTGATTTTATGAATAAACAGTTTAGGAGGTCACAACTTATATGCATTAAAAGTAGGCTTTGGGAGTCTTTCTACCCATCAGAGCATTTCATTTTTAGCTTAATATATTTAATTTACCCATTAGAGATAAAACATAAGGGGCTGAAATGGCCACCAGGTGCTTTGTTGTGCATTTAGATATCATATTCATAATGCTTAGTGTATTATGTAACAATGGCTTTAACTATATTGAGCATGAATACACTCATTGTGGCCCTCTCACGACTAAGGGAGTGTTTGGATGTGCTTTTTCATGTGATTTTGAATAAATCAGAATTACATAATAAGTTGTAATAAAATGGACTCTCAGCGATGATCAATCAGTGTTTGACGAAAATTACTTGGCATACCACACGGTATAATATCAAGAGTAGATTGTACAACAACACACAGCAAACTCTGTAGTGCGCAAAGCAATTTCAGTGGTGTACAAATCCCCTCGTTTAAGAAATTAATACTCAAAGTGAATAAAAAGATGGGAGTAAAAGTCTCTTAGATTAATAGAATGTGTAATAACCTAATTTCAAATTTGGATAATAAGTTTTGTTGTTGCGAGTATGAAACTCATTGTCCAAAACCGGTCTATAATCAGAAGCAGGGCACAATCTATTTATTGAAGAGCTAAAAACTGATTATTTTGACTACAAGTAGCAATAATCAGATAGCCATTTTCTAAAAGTGAAATCCAACCATAATTTTATTCTGACTTATGTTTGAACCCGTTATGTTTGTTGTTTTCTAGGTTCTAGATGTGGCTGTATCTCTTGCAAAAGTTGCAGATGTGCACAGAAATCTTGATGTCGAAGATGCAGCAACTGAAGGGTTTCAAGAAGCCATAAATCTGTTAAAATCTTTAAAAATAGATTCTGAAGATAATGCTCTGGAACAGCGGGTAAGAAACCTAGGATCAACAATCACATACAATAATAGTTGTAGGAGACAAAGTTATAGGTCATAATATCGACCCATTCACCTAAATATGGGTTGTTCTTTGTCTCCCATGGGTCAACGGGTAAAGTTTAGAACCTAGGTGTATAATGAAACTACCCGTGTATTACACACGGGATGAAAAATATCAATACATAAAATTCTTAAATCTTTATGTACATATTTTACAGGTGTAAAAATGTATTACATATACTAATGATAGAAACAAAATTCAAAATATGTAAAAATTAATATATATAATTGGGTTTCGAAAATAAGTTAATTACTATCTAATGTATCTTGACTTTCATTTACTATTTGATTGAAAATAAAAGTTACACAATTAGATTTTAAAGTTTCTTATAATAAGGGATAATTTAAAATAAATGTTTTTTATTAATATAATTAGTATTTTCTTTAAAAATATATTATTATTAAAAAATAGAGGTGTATTTAATAAGAGAGGGGCGGGAAAAAAATGGTGAGAATGAATATAGAGGCGACACGTGGCATAAAAAACCTTTATTTATTAAGTAGTATAGATGTGTCGATACTTGCCAAGGTGGATTCCAATGCTTACAAAAGGTTATTCTTTTGTTAGTATAATTTTTTAAACAATATATAATACGTAAACCGCTTCCAAAATATAAAATTGTTGGTAGGTCAACCCAAATCGGCCCATTTTGACCTTACAATCAAATACAATAATAGTTGTAGGAAATGAAAAGTTAGAAGTGATTATATTGACCCGTTCACCTAAAACGGGTCAATATGGGTTGTTCTTTGTCTCCAACGGGTCAAAATGGGTAAAATTTAGATCCTAGGCTAATATGAAACCATCAAATGGGTTGAAACTTGTCTTAGGTGTATTCCAATACTTACAACCTCCTAAATCGCTTTTATTTTAAGAAAACAGGTGATTATTTTAGTAATATAAGTTTCAAAATAACCTCTTAAATCATTTTATTCACAAAAACTAGATTAATATCTAAATAATTATAGTCTTCTAATTGAATATAACTCATTGATTATTTATATTAAAAAAGGTCGAAGGAAAAAGGGAACAAAAAGATGTTATCGGGTCAGCATAACCGATCTGGGCCATATTAGAGTACCCCTTTTGACCCGTTACCTAATCTCACTCTTTCTTATAACTGCAGCGACTTTCGGTGCTAGATTTCCTCAACAACCAACTCTCCAAGAAGCAATCCGACTGAATCAAATCAGAAATACGACCCGGTTTTACTATATATTCTCAAGAACCCGCTTAGCTCTCCAGCTTTAGTGAGTTCACAATATGGACTGTTATTGATGCATAATATAAGAATCTAAGTCCTACACCAGTCGATAATAATATCGCGCTTTTGTGGTTATGCTTGTTTTCTGTTTACGCGCGATAGTATGTTTTTGCTGTGACTCTTGATGTAAATAAGCCTATATTATAAGTTCCTGAACTTTTTTGGATTCAAGAACTTTGTATGCAAATATATAATGCATTTATAATTATTAGACCTATAATATAAGTTACCTACTAAATATGAATTTTAGTACTTTTAAGCATTTATTTATAGTTATTAATAAATATAAAAACGTGATTTAATTGTAACAAGTTAATATATAATTTCAAATAATAAAATGTAAAAGTTTTATCCACACTTCGAAAGTTAAATAACACAAGCTCAAAAACTTGACCGTCCTAAAATTAATACAACTTTACATCAGGGGTAGTTTGGGTATTTGTAAAAAGTGAATTCACATTTTGAAAAACGATGGCTTTTCTCAAGTCCGCAGATGATAGTCGAAAGTATATGCATGGATTTCTGAAGGACTCGTTCCAGGCCTGTAACACAACAACAATTACTTGTAATACACAAAGTTAATATGCCATTAAAATAAGAATAAAACATTTCTTTCACTCATGTCCTAATTGTATAACATAACAACAATTACTTGGTTGCCACGGATCCGGAGATGGTGACCAGAGTGGCGGCAACCAAGAAGAAAAGGGGAAGGGGAGGGATTTATATCTTAATTTTTTTTTGTTTTTTTCGTATGAGAGTAAAATGGTCATTTCAAATGTATTGTATAACATAACAATTATTTGGTTGCCACGGATCCGGAAATGGGGACCACCAGAGCGGCGGCAACCAAGAAGAAAAGGGGAAGGGGGAGGGATTTATATCTTTTTTTGTTTGTTTTTTCGTATGAGGGTAAAATGGTCATTTTAAATGTATTTAACAAAATTTTAACTTCAGTTAGTGAAAATGATAAACGTGTCACTGGGCAAACACCAGGGCCATATATGCAATTTCTAAAAAAAAAGAAAAGAAAGTATAAAGTTCATTTCTATTTTGTGCGCGGTTTGCCAGATAAACACAAAGCAAAATGTATATTTTCGCGAATTAAATTATCTACAAGACAGATAATAATACCACTTGTTGATTAGCCCGTAGTGAAACTTCGGTTTTCCGACCTTAATGTCCTCTATATACTACAAGAAACAAAAGATAAAGAAGGGAATCATTCAAGTTACTAAGCAAAAACAAAACATGAAAAACATCAACAAAACGCGTACCAACTTTAAGGTAATAAGCATTGATGAAAAGGAAAGAGATTCATAAGGGATATCGTCAAGTGCAAAAAGCTTGCATTCGGATGATTCGGGGCCTGGTGAAAAGTGCGGCGTCATCAACTTTGCCAAGAATATTAAATAAGTCTGCCCCGGAAAAAAAAAAGAAAAAAAAACAAGTCATTGTTAGAGCAAAGTGAATGAATTTCCAAATTGTTACAAGCAAATTGTTGTTTTTTTGTGAATATACCAAAACAAACAATATATATATTGCGAGAACAAAAAGGACAAATCTGAATCGTTTAATTTTTTATATCCAAATAACTCATTTGTAACAGAAAACCGCAAATTAAAAAGTTAAATCACTTAATTTTTAAGGAATTTGGTCTCACTTGGCCTATGAGAGGGATGTCTAATTGGGCAAAAGGGGAAATAACTTTCACTTTAGCCCCTGCTTCTTCCCATGTTTCCCTAATAGCCCCTTCTGTAGCTGACTCACCAATCTCCATGTAACCAGCTGGAAGTGTCCTGTGAAGAAAGCTTCATAAATTAGGTGTCTTGACCTCATTGGATGGAATCAAAGTTTATTTGTGAACGGGTTGATTCGGGTGGTATTTTTAGGCGGGCAAAATATTATTTATTACACAACTTAAAATGAAACTGGTGAAATTGGTTGAAAGTCACCCAAAATACATTTTTAATGCATAAAACACCCGATATCATTTTAGATCAACCCAATCCGGCCCGACAAAAAATTACATGTTTTGACCCGTTACCTGCCCATTTTGCCACCTCTAAGCACATTCTTACATATACATTGGGGAAATGATTTTTTACATGTACACACACATATAATAAATACGTATTTCACCAATAACATGCGCCTTTTGGAATGTTTTGTAGATCACATTTTGGGATTCATGTTTACTTTCATTATAAGAAATACATACCAAAGACCATAAGAAGGTTGTATTTTCCGCTTGCATAGCAAGATTTTGTTATCATGCTCAATTAAGCAGCCTACCACCTGAAAGCATCATTTTTGGGATATTAGATAACGTATAAACTGAAAAAAAGTACATTGAAGTAGTAGACGTATTTCAAAAGTGTTTTAAATATTAATCAAATATCTAAAACTACTCCATAATGACAAAATGGGGAGAATCTGGTGGATCAATATTTTGTAAGGACTACTAATAATATGTAAAGGGTTTACAAAAGCATACCATTTTTGGATTTTCATATGCAATTTTTCCACAAAGGGTGCAAATAGCTCTTTCTTTCTCATCACCATCCGGTATCTCATGCTTTGTGGGCCCCCCACATGATTGACAGAAATTAATTTTACGAGCACTGCCCTGCACGGTGCTACATGTTATAAATAAGTAGCAAAGGGTGGTGAGTATGAAATAAACATGTGGTCACATGCAGATCACATTTAAACATGAGAGTTGGCATATTGGATTTGGATGGGTCGGTCGGGTTGTGTAACAGGTCAAAACGAGTAATGTTTTTGTACGGGTTGAAGCAGGTCAGTTTGACCCAAAACACTTGGTGTGCCTTTTCATCTTGATGGCTATAAAAATCCTCCTTAGAAATTGAGATTATTCAATAATTTATTTCATGTAGCAAATTTGGAATTCACAGTGTATTGTCGGTTAATAATTTGTATAATCAGATTCAACTAATAAATCTAGTGTGATCATGTTAAAAGGTTTGAGGAAGTTGGACCGAGTTTAATCTAGTTTACATGTTAAACATTTTGTTATATTTAATATCTAAACTAAGATTAGTATGTATCTACTCAGATTTCTATGCTTTACTCAAACTTTCAAATATTTTTGGCAAAGAAAATGTTAACATGAGATTGGTCAATAACTTTTTTATTTGAGCACGTTTGATGGTAAAAATCTTGATGTTTTGAGAAGTAAGTTTAGTTTTAATAATGCCATAACATTATGCTTAATTGATTATGCCAATTTTGGAGGCAGAATCTGTGTTCTTTCTATGATATGTAAATATTTTTTGTTATGCAAGGTAGCATGTAAGACCGACTAGATTACTTAAAATTTATTTAACTGCATGAGAAGGGTAATTTAGTAATTTGTAGAAGAGTGTTATGATTGGAAATTTCGTCATACTACAAAGTGAAAACCCAATGCATAAACCAAACAAAAGTTTTTAAACAGTCATATGCATTCCCATTCTCATTCCAATTCCCATAGTGATTCCTGACTTCAACCAAACGCCACCTAAAGGATTTATTGAATAGAACCAACCAAGTATTGGTTACACCATAAATGAAGATACCCAAATTTATACTTAAAACTAAATACCAATATGATTAAAGGTGGAAACATAAGTGGGTCAGGCAGGTTTGGTTCAAAATGGGTCAAAAACGAGTTGGGTCGGGTTGTGCAACCTGGCAAACACAATTTTTATCCATTTTTTCACATTCATAAATAAATAATGTACTAAATAATCACAAAAACTATACTATTTCTAATAACACGGTATATGAGGTTTTTACGCATTTGAATACACCTCGAATGACTTTGAACCCGATCGACCCGTTAGAGAAAAAACACAACCTAAATAGAATTATGATCATTTAGCTATAAACAATCATCAAATATAATTATGATGAAAACATAATGCACCCTAGTAACATGCCAATCCAAATCATCACATAAATTATGCAACAATAAATCATTGCAATATTCAAGAAATCATTACCTTCAACAATGCACATATTCAATAAATAAAACTTTCATCAAATTGAACAACTTTTTGTTAACCCAACAATATAAATAGAAACTCCTTTCACAAGATTAACATATATGAACAGAAACACTTACAATTGACCTAGAAGTGGCAGGTGCAGATGAAGAAGAAGATGATGTCACATCTGGATTTGATTCCGAACGAATTGAAGATGCTCGAAATTGTCGAAAACAACGAGTGGTTGTTGAAGTTGTGATGAAAGAGAGCCTGTAATGATTGCCATGAAGCTTTAATCTGTGGAACAAGAATCCTGAATAGGATCCCAGAAATTGTATGCTTCTCAGCATTATTCAAACAGATTGAATGCAATGAATTTGCATGCAATTTGATGAAATTTTTGGGGGAAAGGATGAGGAATTGAAGAATCTTAGGATTTTGATTTTGAATTTGAAGAATTGCTGATTGGATTTTGTTTATCCAATTTGATGCAAATTTCCCCAAATTTAGTTGGGGGAGAAGATTAAATATGATTTCCATCCAAAATGTTCGCACTTTAAAGAGCGAACAACAAGAATGGTCCTCGTATTTTGCTTCAATAGTCTGTTTGGGTGTTTGTTGACCAAAAGTTTAAAAAGGTTAAATAAATAAACATCTTTCGTTTCGGATTCTCGCTAAACCGGTTTCAAAACCAGTCCCGGTTTTTTTGTGCATCTCTACCATTTAGGTCACTTAGTTTTATTAATTTCAACGTTTTATAACAAAGTTCACAACAATAGAATTACATCGAAGCTTGAATGGTTTTTGTTAGAAAAAAGTATAAGTAACTTTAGGGATACGCTTTTAGAGAATATTTACGTATAAGTGGATCCATGATCGCATATCTATTTTGCTTCGTGTATCAAACTTAAATCTCATTAAAATGTTTGTTGTGTCCTGCATGAATTACATTCTTTCATTTAAATGGACATTTTCTTGAAAGCACATTTTCTTATCTTGAAGTGAATTACCCCCCATATCTTCGGTTAAACAAAGAGATGTTGCCATTGCATAGGTTTGCTTAAGTGATAACTTTTTTTCTTATTATGATATACTTGAATTTATAGGTTATCATTTTTTATAAACGAAAATGTTTATCTATATCTATACTCTCTAATAAATAAAGGTTTTTGTGGGACACTTGTCACTATCTTGTGCATTCTCTGTCTTTTTTTTCCCGTCTCTCTCCTACTAATTATACAACTTTCTTTAATTTTTTATAATTTTTTGTTTCCCACCTCTCTCTTATTAAATAATAATGATTTCTATAATTATTTTTATAAAACGTTTTTTATTTTTAAAAAAATAGGTTTGTTCATAAAACATTTTTATAAATTGAACATTTCTTTCATTCTTTTTATAAAACATTTTTAAAAAATAACTATATAACGTTTCTAGAATTTGTATTAAAAAACTATGTAATATGTCATAAATATGTAATATCCGTGTAATACACCGGGTTTTTAACCTAGTAATATAATACAAAAAAAACAATTAAAACTAGATACATTTTGGTTATCCTTGCATTTACCTCTTTGGATTGTCCTGGAAAGTTATACATTTTAGTAAAATTTTAAATGAAATTTATTTAATTTTTATAAATCATTATAACTTACAAGACATCTGTTATAATGACTCAAATTCAGTAATACATGCTTACTTATCAGTAAAAGACCAATTTCAAATGTGGCCAAAAAAACATAAGAAATTAGTAACTTGTACAATTACAAAAAACTAAAATATTTAGCAGCAGCCAAAACAATCTATGTTAACTTAGGTGTCTTCTGCATAGTGATGATCTTGAATAGAATAAACTACATCGAATAAACTCTCCCGGATTGACTTGAATCCATAATTATTCTTAATTTGGCGCCAATTTGTCACATAAAGATTGATATGCAGCACTGCAGACCTTGAATTTCTCCTCTGCAATAGCCTGTTCATGTGCAGCATCTTATTATTTCATATGCGGTTGAAATGAAAATGGGTCAAATGGATCAATAGTCACGAAAGTGTTTTCAGATGATTACGAAAGTATTTTCAGATGATTTAAAAAAAGATTATCGTTTTAACGTTATATGCTCTAATAATCTTATTTAATACTTATATTATCCATAAAATCAAAAAGTACTAACGAAAAGTGTTTGCAGACCCAACTTGTATTTAAAAGTTACCTTGGAAGAACCATTGTGCCGATCTGGATGCCATTTCAGTGCACAAGCTCGGTATCTGGACAACACAAATGTTTATAACAAATTCAATTTCCGCCTTCAGAAACATTAATAATTCAAAATTAATACTGTAATCATTGATTTTAGAAATAGACATTATTCTAAACCATGATGATGTAAATTTATATAATATCATTATAGAAAATATTAAAAAAGCTTACGCGTTTTTAACATCTTCAAGGCTTAAAGGGCCAGAACCACTCAAACCAAGGGTGATTCTGTCTTTTCTTAAATCAGTTTCCACTCTTTCTGACTCATCATCGTCGTCGTCCTCCTCCTCCTCCTCATCATCATCTTCAAACTGTTGTCTCCAATTCCATGAAGCCCGATTACTATTATAGTAGCCTGATGAGCTCCTTGGCGATTCATCATTTATAAATGACCAAAAGTAGAACCCACCATTTGCACCAAAAGCAGACCGAAAAATTGTCTCAACTTCTTCATTATCATCATAAAACTGAAATCCTTCTGAAAAAAATACACAAATACACGTTTTAAATTGGAACTCATAAAATCAAGAATAATAGTTAAATTTTCTTGATCCATATTTATGAATTATGTGCAAATATGCATGGAATAGAACCAAACTTTACACTCACAATTAGGTGCAAAAAGGAAACCAACTTGAAATTTATTACTGATTTCAGCAAGCAGCCTCATTTTACTTGATTTTACCAGTATATAGTGCTGATGTGGCACTGGTTGATGCCATGTCAGCTGCCAAGTCAAATGCCACATGTGCAAAAATTGCCTATTTTAAGAAAAATTAAAATTAATAAAATATATTTACAAGTCTGAAAAATTGATGTTTTATAAATTATATTTGAAAAAAATTATTAAATGTTGCATCAGACTGGCATACACACAATAAAATGAAAAATAAGATGAGGGCTAGGGATTGCTAGAATTGGTAAAATCCAACTTGGTGTTGGCCCATAACGGAAGAACAAAACAGGAAAAAAAAAAGAAAAAAAAAAAAAAAACTTGGTATTTTGATCAGAAACTATGATCGACTCTTTTTGTATTAATAAACCTTGACTCACAAATTACAATGACCCTAGACCCTTCTATTTATACTAAAAACTTCAGCAAGAAAACAAGTAAACGCTAATCTACTTGTAGGAAACTCAATCAAATTAAAGCAGACTCAATCAATTAAGCAAATCAAATCAACCTACCAAAATAAACAGATAAATCAAATCAAGATTAACCCAACATTTTCTCCTTTAATATTTGATATGGACACCATCGTTTCAAAGCAATGTTGGTTCATCATCCTCTTGAGCTTGAGCCAAGTTTGCCTCCTCTTCTCTTCCATTCCAGGTGGGACACTCATATGCAAAGTGTCCATATTTTCCACACTCGTACCGTAGCACTTCAATTCACTTTTGACTCTAAAATTCCCGCGCCCAAAACATCTTCCACGTCTGTTCTCTCCTCTACCATTTCCTCTTCCACGGCCCCTGCCACGATCACCATTGTTATATCCATGTCCTCGCCCGTGCCTATCATAACCATGCCCTCTTTGATTTAGTCATTCTTGCCCTTCATCTCTAGAAAGCAATAACTTACCTTGATCATTCTCTTTTCATCATGATTGTTAATTGTTTCTTCATACGCCTTTAATCTCCCAACAGTTTCCTCGAATGACATTGTCTCGAGATTCGAGTATTGCTCTATCGAAGCCACAATCTGCAGATACTTCCTAGGTACCGAGTTTAGAAGTTTTCTCATCACCACTTCATTTTCTAAACTTGACCCTGACTCTTGAACTTCGTAGCAATCCCACTAAGTTTGCCCGAAAACTCATCAATCGATTCACTTTCCTTAATCTTCAACATCTCGAGCTACCTTCAAAGAGTTTGTAGTCTTGCCTTTTGTACTCTTTCGGCTCCTAAGTATCGAACTCTTATAGCCACTTGGAGCAACACATCCTCGGGTAGAGTTTGGAAGATGAATGCTCTAGCCAACAAATTTTTCTTGTTTTCAATCATTTTGTTGCCGGTTCCCACAAGCCATACGCTTGCATGACCGACTCCACCATAATAGACCAACTTGTATAATTTGTTGCTGTCAATTTTGGGCACTGTAACGGACGTTTTGCTGCTCCTTAACAGGTACAACGATTGGTCCTTCCGCCATTTTTGTCTTCTATTGCAGGCCACAAAAAGCTACTAGCTTCCTTTTTTTTCTTAACCAATGCAAACAGCAGCCTTCCTTTCTCTTTTCTCAACACAGGTTG
Source organism: Smallanthus sonchifolius (assembly GCA_023525975.1). Lineage (NCBI taxonomy): Eukaryota > Viridiplantae > Streptophyta > Magnoliopsida > Asterales > Asteraceae > Smallanthus > Smallanthus sonchifolius. The sequence continues at coordinate 131,918,978 of CM042018.1, forward strand.
TTTTACCACACAGGTCTCCTTCACGCCTCTCTTGCTTTGTTCTTCACCTAAAACCACACACGGTCTTCCGCCTCTCGAACCACACAGGTTCTTCTGATCCACACAGGTCTGTATCTTGCTACCACACAAGTTTCGTCCTCCTGAACCACACAGGTTATCTCCTCCTTTACTCGCACCACACAGGTCTTCTCTCACCCCTATGCTTGCAGTCCACACAGGTTCGAACTTCGAAGCTTTCTTCTTCCTTGACAATCGTCCCACACAGGTTCGATTGGGTGAGTGTCGATTTCTGACTTGCTTTCTTCTTTTTTTCCCGGTTTCAATACACAGCAGCTTTTCTCCTTTTTTTCAGCTGGATGGTCAGCACACAGCAGCGGTATGCTGTTGCTGCTTCTTCTTGATCTCGAGTTGCTGCAATTCTTCCTCTTCTCAAAAGCTTCTCCAAGCTCTAATACTAATTGTTGGCCCATAACGGAAGAACAAAACAGAAAAAACTCGGTATTTTGATCAGAAACTATGATCGACTCTTTTTGTATTAATAAACCTTGACTCACAAATTACAATGACCCTAGACCCTTATATTTATACTAAAAATTTAGCAAGAAAACAAGTAAACCCTAATCTACTTATTAGGGAACTCAATCAAATTACTTGGTAGTTTGCCTTTACTAATTGACCCTAAATAACACACATGCATATGAATTTCTTCACTAAATCACTACTCGTGATGGAAAGATACTTACTTTTGCGGCCGCCCCTACCGTGGGCACCTTTACTGTTGTCCCTGGTCCCGTTGAATCTTTGGGGCCCACCATTAAGATTTCTAAACCATGTGCTTCCATGACTTGAAGATGGCTCAAATTCGTCATGATCATGACAACCCTAAACATAAGGGAGCATATCAACAAGAATGTCAACACAAATTTATGAAACTTTGTAACATATATAATAAGGCAAAAGTTGATGACATGGGATTTATCTTCACATTATAAAAATGCATAGAATAAAATCTAGTTATGAGCATCAGAAGGAGACCTCACTATGACTTTAATTTGATGCTAATCGATGTAACTATGTGTCATGAGCTCCAAAACACTATGGACTCACAAAATAACGGGGCAGGTAATGTGATAGGTATATTTTTAGGGTGCATAAAAATGTCAGATCCCAATCCTTTGTCCACTTTCTTTTAATTTCATAAATATTTCATATGATTATGGAAATTGGAAACAATTATTAAAGTAATGAACTAATTTTGCTGAATAAAAAAAGTAGGAGGTTATACACACTCGAGTAAGTTTTGAGGGATTTTTAAGCTACATAATCCGTTTGACCCATTTTTTAGCTAAATATTTGACAACTTCATATATATCCTCCTAAAAGTTCAAAATTTCATATATATCCTTCTAAAATTTGTAATATCATATTTAATTACTTACCCTTTCAAAGTATTAAAAATATCGTATTTACCTGTTCCATAGTAAAATAATAAAATGAGTTGTTTATAAAACTTTTGGGATAACTTCATATATTGATATATATCCTTCTAAAAGTACAAAATTTCATATACACCCTTCTAAGATAGCATAATATCATATTTACCCTTTCAAAATACTAAATATATCATATTACCTATTCCATAGTAACATAAATAAAATGAGTTGTTCATAACAGAATGTATCATCGGATAAACAAATAGAACATAATTCACTCCATTTATTCATAGTAATGACGCGGTTTTCTTATTTGTTTATTTAGTGAAACACAAACTGCTATAGGTAATTGATTTTATTTAATATTCTCTTAAATGGGTAAATATAATATTTGTAGTGTTTTGAAAGGGTAAATATGACATGAAATTTAAAACAATATATATGAAAGTTTAAACTTTTGGAAGGATATATATGAAATAAAACCCAAATTTGTGCGTTACGCCCATTGGCAATAAAATGTAACCCAAAATTGACCTCATTTTATGTGCATGGATCGAATTCCCATAGCTACAAAACAAACTAGACTCTCATGCTTATCATTTAATATTAATACAAGTGGCTAAACCAACTCAACATTCATATTCATACATGTATTAGCATTTACCTGAAAAAGATTTTCTGCAAAAGCATTCACATTCCTCAACAACTCTTGTTTAGCATAAAACTTTCTCTGTCTTCTTGCATTGTAGTTGGGTCTCTGAAAGTACCATGAAGAATCAATAATCGGTTTAAATTTTAACACTAAACAAAACAAGACCAAATTAATATTTTATGTAGTTTACTTTAGATTTGCATGAAGCAGAAACAAAAGATAATTATATTATTAATAACTATGCTTTGCATGTTTGCCAACTGACCGCCTAGTTGACTAATAACATAAAATACATATTATTGAAAGACAAATATGTCCAGAAATTAGAGAAAGATGTAAGAATATGCAAAACTAATTGAATTAAGTAAATAACAGAAGCTAAGTATTTTAGGAACGTATACCCATGAAAAAAATCATGCCTTTTTAAACAGTAATAGCTCAATTTCTCATGACAGCAGTATTTTTCAATTTCTCTATAATTCTTAAGCAACCGATTTACAAACAAATCACTGAATTGAACCAATCATTACAACAAGCTTAAGCAATTGACTAACTAAAACCTAGAAAAGAAGGGTATGTCCAAAATTCTCACCCTTGACGAACTCCTATAAGAACGCCCCGCCTGCTCAAAATTCAAAAGGAAGAAAAACAGGCAATTAGAACGTTAAGTAATTCAAATTCACAATGCTAATCATGATAAAATGAAACTATAATAATACACATAGTGTTCTTGATCAAATTCACTTCTTTTATCAACAACACTGATGCTAATGGAGCAACTCAAATAAATATGGAAAATATACATATCGAAACTCGATTCCCTATCGCATTTAGGCCAAATATGTCAAATCTAATAGACCAAAACCACAAAACTACTAATTATATGTAAATCACTTCTCCAATTGGAAACTTAAAACCTAATCCCCTATGCAATTAAGTAATTAACCCTTAAATTGATTCAAGAAAATCCATAATACTATGAATTTAATGTTATTCATTTGCTCTAATCTTACTTGCACATCAAAAGATTGATAAATTTGCAATTTTTCTGACCCCCAAATGACAAACTACTAAAAAAACACAGCAATCATCATGAAATTAAGTTGCATAAATTAAAGAGAAGAGAAAGAGGAGATTACGGATTCCCAGTGGGTGCGTCGTCGACGATCAAGAACAGGAGTTGAATGAAAGAGAGCGGCTTTGAGATAAAAGGGGGAGTTGTTTAAGTTAATTAGGGCTAATTTGGTAGCCCTGTTCATGTCTGCAATTACAAAGATGGAGATGGAGATGGAGATGAAGAAAGAGGGCGGTGTGCAATCAAAGGTTACCTCGTGATTCTATGGAGGAAAAATGGAGGTTAGACTTTCAACCATTTGGATGGTAATTGATCTAGGGTTTTTTTTTTTAATAAACATTTTCTTAATAATTTTTTTTATTTTAATTAATTTTTATAATAAAGTGTAAAAATTTACTATATAATTGTTAAAAAAATATATAGATTTATTGATTTTCATCACATATCTTCTAAAAAATGCTAATTATTTCAATATATTAGCATCTTTGGGTAAAAAGAATCTAATTCGGGCTTGATGTCGGGTTGAATCATATTAATATTAAGCACTCCTGATCTTGGGCCCTAGCTGTAATCACAAAAAAGATAAGAGATAGGATGTGATGAAGAGCATGGTGTGATGTAAATTTGTCCATGACATACATGGAAGAAGGTTTGATGGTATCCGATCAAAAATAGGCTTAAGATTCCTAAGCAAGGATGGTGGTGAAAAAGAGAGAAGCTAGTTCTCCATGGAGGGAGGGAGGGAGGGAGGGATGAGATGCTAATGGTGGTGTTTTCCAATGCAAATGGGGTGAGTTCAAATGAAGGGATGGCCCTTTCATTTTTAGAGGGTAAGTGGGTGAAGCCCTAATAGGCTTGTCTATTGTAGGCCGGTTCAGGGTTAATGGGCCCAACACTATTTTACTAGGCTTTTATGATGGGTATTGATCTACCCCGTCATTAGTACTGGATCAAAACGGGTCGGATTTGTTCTGTTTCCGTTTCAATCTTTGATCAAATATTGGTTTGTTTCCGTTTGGTTCTTGTATATCTAAGTATCTGGTTTAGTTAAATTTGGATTCAAAATGTTTCTATTTTGTTTTTCAAATTTTAATTTAGATTGTTTTGTCTTTGAAAATTTTCAAATTATATAAAAAACGTCTAGTTCACGATTTATAAAAATAAAGGCAACATTTCAACATGTTTGTGTGTTATATAAAAGCATCTCCAATGCTAAATCATTTGAATGCCGTCAAACACATAACGTCAGCTGCCAAATCATATTTGCACCCATCCTTAAAACAACTAATTCTCCTCCAACGCTATATCCTTTTCCAAACACTTTTTTCAAAAAAAAAATATATATATATATATATATATATATATATATATACACATGGTTGGGATTAAATGATAACCAATATTTTATATGATAATCGTGATAACCACTCTCAAATAATCACATAATTTATAAATTATTTTTTCTTTTAATTGTTAAAAGAGTATTTAAGTTTCTATTGCATATATGTTGAACATAAATACAAAAATGAGGAGTGTTAGATAACGTGACACGTAGTGTTACATATACGTAACATGTTACGTATACGTAACACTATGTCAACAAAAAACATAATGATAATTGTTATATATACGTAACAATATGTTATGGTTTTCATTTGGTCTCACCCCTATTTATTTATATTTATATATACGCATTATAATTTATAAATTATGTGATTGTTTGACAGTAGTTATCACGATTTTCACATAAAATATTGATTATCATTTGAATTGCACTCTATATACATATTATTCAATTGTTGTGTGAGATGGGCCCACCACCTACCCGTTTGGAATTACGGATGTGCACAAACAAACACCCAATAAAAGGGCTATTTCAACGCTTGCGTTTGGAATTCAAACGCCACCATTGCGTTTGTTTGTCCCCGTTGGAGATGCTCTAATAAATAGATATATATATATATATATATATATATATATATATATATATATATGTTTATATTAAATTATGCGGACTAAAAAAGACACATATTTAATGAAAACTAATTGTAGTTCGGATTATAAGAATATTAAAAAGAAGATGACAAGTTGACATCATCATTTTAATCTAGCAGTGTCAAGACGGTCCAATAACCATGATATTATGACATTAGAAACATGCAATGTTAAAGAAATGGCATGTAAAAACATTATGCAGTATTGAAATAGATAGATATTTGAACTACGGACACGTTCGTTCAAAACCAATAGTATGTTGAGAACCGCATAATCGTATAAGCTCCATACAAAACTATATCATTGAATAGAAACAAGTTTTAGTGTATTATACTTTGTACTTAAAATTAATTATGTATTAAATACGGACGCGTTTAATATAGAGCCAATTTTAAATAATAAGAAAAAAACGTTATAACCGCCTAAGCACTTGTACGTAAACGTATGTGTCATTTTTTTTATTTATGCTACTAACAAGTCACTTTATTGAAACAAATAACTAAAAAAATGTAGAATTATGAAAGACAATTCCATTGTTAGAATAAGAAAAAGATCAGATGCATCCCAAAACTCATTGTTTTGTGTTCATGTCATTCAAAACATGTCAACCAAATGATGCACCGGTTACAACGTACTAAAACTCGATGTCGTGGTCGAGTTTGCAAACCCACGCATCGACGCCTCATCGATGTCTGTATTTATTTGTTGGTCGATAAAAACGACAGCTACTGTGATATCATCGTGAACCGCACGTCTACATCCTTTTTCCATCCTTTTCACTTCCTCGTAACTCTTCTTCCCTTTCCTAGCAGCTTCGTTTATTGTCGATTTAATGAGCCTTCTCGCAATACCCTAATGTTTTGCGCAAAGAAACTGTAAGCATCATTATATGTAAAAATCAGTGGCCTTTTTGACCGGTTTACTTATTATGGATGGGTTGTTTTGGGTTATATTTCATGACAAGCGGGTAAAGTTCAAAAAAGTTTAGCTAAGACGAAAAAGGGTCAAACGAGCCAAAAGACGCCACCAAAGTGTTTTATTAATGTATAAAACACCATAAGTTGGAGAAACTAAAAAATATATTATTTCTGTCTGTAGTAATATTCAACACATTAACTATTATAGAAAAAAGATTTGGACAAATATTGTTAGGGTCAAACCCAAACTGACCCGACCCATTATAGAAAGAAAGATTTGGACAAATATTGTTCGGGTCAGATTGGATGCCAAGATTACTACATATGACATTTTCAATGATGTATTATCTTAATAGCCCTGCTATGACCCGACCCGACCCATGCCCTACAAATAGCCTTGCTATGAGTTAGATTTTACTGACCCGACCCATGCCAAGATTACTACATATGACATTTTCAATGATGTATTATCTTAATAGCCCTACTATGACCCGACCCGACCCTACAAATAGGCCTGCTATGAGTGAGATTTTATAGGGTATGTTTGTTTATTATCTTAAACAGGTAAAAGAAAAGAATATTGGCTAAAAATCAAACGGTTAAAGGAGTCAAAAGGAAAGTCAACCCAAAGTATTTCACTAATCCACAAAATCACCTAAATCTATTCTATTATAAAATTAGACTATTACTGAAATAGTATAACTTGTCATCATATTTAGTGCACTAACTATTTACAAGAAAAACATAACAACAAGTGTTTCGGGGCAACCCATCCCAACCTGGCCCGTGCGGCCATGCCAAAATTTACTTGTATCGACCCAAACTCATTAAACGTGTCACACAATTCAGAATAAATGATTGAACAATTGCAATGTGAAAGAAAAAAAAAACTTACTGATCTGGGGTGATTGTGAACAATCTCAACAACTTGTTGATTTGTCATGTGTTCCCATAATCCATCCGACGCAAACACAATAAACTTGTCATCCGGTTTCAACTCTCTAGTGTACAAAGATGGCCCGTTTCCTAGAACGGGTCGACGGATAGGCTCACGAAGGTGGAACCGTGGGAAAGACGAGTCAAGAGCGAATTCGGGCTTCTTCAAGTATGCATCTCCTATGGTTCTTGAAACCTAAAACCACATGCCAATAAAGATGATACATTTAAGACATAATAGGACAATTTGTAGAGGTGGCAAAATGGGCCGATGAGATGAGTTGTGTAATGGGTCAAATGGGTGATTTTTCAATACGGTCCCAATCGGTGGAGCGGTCAAAGTTGAATAGTTGGGTGACTACTCACACCTTTTTAGGGGTGGCAATTTCCGACACGACACAAAAGTAAACAGGTTTTGAGTTGTCATATATACCCCATTTAATAAACAGGTTGTGTCGAGTTGACCTGTTTAACTAAATGGGTCGTGTTCGGGTTGACCTGCATAACTCATTTAATTAAACAGGTCGACCCGCCAACATGCTTAATTAAACAAGTCGGCCCACTAACCCGTTTAACCCCATTTTTCAAAACCCACCAACCTGATTAACACACTTACAACTTGATTATTACCAGCCAACCCGTTTGACACGTTTAGATAAATGGGTTAAACGGGTCATGTTCGGGTTACACGATTTTAAGTGTGTGTAAGTTAGATTTGATATTTTTGACACATCAACCCGACACTATTAACCCCCCTACACCTATTATCCCAAACTATATAGTAAAAATAAAGACCTATTTTTCTAATAAAGCAAGTTAGGAGGTTTTAAACAATCTGTTTGACCGTTGGAGATAAAATACAACCAAAATCGGCATTTGTTTAGTCAAATGGGCCGAGAATGCAACATCTACCAATTCGACAAATATTTAACGAGTTGAATACAAAACCTGAATAATGCCTTTGATACGCCACACGCCTTGTTTCATAACAACAATATGCGGATCATCCGGATGATCTTGCTTAAGTTCTTGTCTAATTTCATCCATACACGCATTATGATCTTCAGTTATTTGTTCCGCTACAATTTTATTCGATCTGTGCCTATTTAAACGCCCAATAACAGCTCTAGAATCACCCATGTTAGCAACATATAATGTGCCTTCAGATATTATCCCGGCTAAACAACAAGAACCAACTGCAGCCATTAAAGGCTTTATCCCACAACTCCTACGAACCAACGTTAAAAACCCATCTTCAGTTGCAGAAACAGCATTTTTAAGGATTTCTGGAGATATTTCTCCTTTTTCTCGAACAATACCTATAAAAAGATAATACAATTAAGTTATAGTCATGTTTTTGATACAAACATTAGAGCAGTTTCTTGATTTCTACCAAACATTTAAAGGTTTTTTATTTTTATTTTTTATTATTATTATTTTTCATATAAGAAACTTACTTTTACTTTGTCCTGTATTGTATTATTGTATGTTTTTTATACGTTTGAGTCATTAAAATTTAAAAAATAGTTTTTACTATTTTGGTCCTTATACGATAATTTAGTGATCCCATCTTTTAACGATTCAAATGTAAAAAAATAAAATAAAACTAGTACGGGACAACAATGAAAGGACATCGATCTACACATTTTTAAGTAACACAAGAACGCCATATTTACAAATCACTTTGTCATGTTTTATTGTACCTTTTTATACAACTAAGTCATTAAAGAATAGTTTTTTTTACCATCCCAGTCGTTATAGGATATTTTAATAATAACCCACATGACAAAAAACCATTTTTAACGTCTAAAATGTAAAAGATAAAATAAAAATACAAGTAGTAGTTTAGTACTGGACAACAATGAAAGGACATCGATCTACACATTTTTGAGCAAAGAAAGAACACCGCATATACAAATCACCTTGTCCTATTTTAATATACTTTTTTATACATTTGATTCATTAAAAAATAATTTTTTTACTATTCTGGTCCTTATAGGATAGTCTAAAATGTAAAAGATAAAATAAAAATACAACTAGTAGTCTAGTACCGGATAACATTGAAAGGACATCGATCTACGCATTTTTTAGCAAAGCAAGAACACCATATATACAAATCACCTTGTCCTGTTTTAATATACTTTTTTATACATTTGAGTAATTAAAAAAACTTTTTTACTATTCTGGTCCTTATAGTATAATTTAGTGATAACCCGCGTGAAAATAAACCATCTTTAACGACTCAAATGTAAAAAAAATAATAAAAAAAAAATACAACTAGTACGGGACAACAACAATGAATGGACATCGATCTACACATTCTTGAGCAAAGAAAGAACACCGTATATACAAATAGGTTCAAATGTAAAAACAAGTGAGCCGAATCAAGGTACAACTTATAAAGCATACAATACAAGTCATGAAAGTATGAAGTAGAACCCAAAAAGTCATGAACTTTAATCAAGATTTATGTGATCAAAAGCAGGTTATGAAAGTGAGAAAGTGAAAAAGTGAAAAAGAGGACTCACGAATGAGATGAGAGAAGAGATGATCACAGATGTAGCGTGAGGCTTCTGGACCACCATGGCCATCATAAACTCCAACAAACGTGGCATTTTGACCAATTTCCACCTGGCTCTGATCTTCAAGAACCTCGTTGGCTTGTACAACTGCAAATGAGAACTCACCAAATGCATGTTTTTCTAGATCTTTACACCAAATGAGTGGATCCTTGTCATCATCCAAGCTGTCATCCTTGTTCATACGGGCATAAAGACTTAAAGGTAACCATAATGCTGATGCTAGCTTCCCCACCCAAGAAAACATCCTTCATTTCCCTCTTAATCACCACTCTGTTAACCAAAAAGTGTTATAAAAAGAAGAAATTAACCAGAAGATCATATATTAATTAATGGGGTGAGCATGGATCTGTTCGGTTTGGTTACGACCACTTTTGGGCTAAAATTGAACCTATAGCTGATGTTTTGGTTTTTAGATTTTCATAACCTATTACTTTCAGTTCGGTTAATTTGGTTTACCATTATGTCGGCTTTGGGTGCAGGTGGATTCAAGCTAATTTCAATTGATCCAAGAGTTAATTGCACAGATAGTTCCGGTGGTTTGCGGAAAGTAGCAGGTTTAGGTCCTAAGGGTTTAAAGTAGCAGGTTTGGGTTTTGTAATTTCAATTTTGTAACGAGTTTGGATACTAAGGCTAACTTCCGTTAAGTTTTCTGTTAAGTTTGGGGTGAAATGACTAAAATACCCTTTGCGAAAAGTAACAGGTTTGTGTATCAAGGGTTTGAAGTAAAAGGGTATTTTGGTTATTTCACCACAACTTAACAGAAAAGTTAACGGAAGTTAGCCTTAATACCCAAGCTCGTTACAAAATTAAAAGCATAAAACACAAACCTGTTACTTTAAACCTTAGTACCCAAACATGTTACTTTCCGTAAACCACATGGTCTATCTGTGTAATTAACTCTAAATCCAATTATATCTTGGGTTAAATATACAATAATAGCAAACCTTTTAATTTATAAAAGAGAATAACTAGCGATTAATATGTTGTCTAACAAAATTTTTCCAGAAATATAACATTATTTATGCAAAATAAAAAATATAAAGGTTGCCTTGGTTCAATTAATTCAGTTATTTATATAGATATAATCATAACCAAACCGTAAAAATAAGTTACTCCTGAGGTGGGCTGCCTTTTCTAGGTGTTGGCCCAGAAAGGTGTTGGCCCAGAAAACCCAATTATGCTGGGTTCAAAAGGAAAAATAAAAAATAAAAATAAGTTACTAAAAAAATCATAACATAACCATAGGTTTGATTTAGTTAGGTTTTTTGGGTTGAAGTAATATAATTAGATCTTGACATATTCAAGCTAGGTTTGATTCATGTGTGTGTGAGTGTGTGAGAGAGAAAGAATACTTACAGAGGAAGAGCGTTCAAAGCAGTTGATTCTGCTTGGTTCAATTTCTCGAATCTGTTACAGTTTGACAAAATTTGACCGGAAATTACGTAGAAATTGTGCGTTTTGGAGTTTCACGGCGGCGATGGGAGGAGGAGCGGGGGATGGAGAGTGAGGGAAGTAGCAGACACGGTTTAAAAGGGTCATTTACGTACATTTAGGCCCCTCATGTATTCATGATTTGACAATTTCAGACTATTGTCGGTCGTTTTTAAATACATTAAATAAAGACTTATTTCTACACACTCGATTCAAAATAATAATATACTAGAAATTTTGCCCCGCACTTCGTGGCGGGAAGCGTACCTTAAACGTTTGAGACGGTTACATTAACATTGCTAAGCACAAAATAATAGTATTTAAATACATAAAATAAGCGTATGCAGTTACGACGAGTCAGTTGTGGAGATCAAAACATAGTTAAAAGACAGTTTGATAACGGTACCGATGTTTTTCAGTCCGTGTCGGTCTCATTCTTCATGGTACCAGCACATCACCGTCAGTCGATATAACCCACAATACCTAAAAATACGTTATCTTGAATACAACTCCGTTTTTAAAAAAAATTATCCCGGGACGTCAAGAAAAAAAATAAAGAAACAAACTCAAAAGTTATTAAGGAAAATTCAGATTGTATACACTACAGGGGGTGAACTCGTAATTTTAATAACTTAAGAAGGTTAAACTGATATTTTATAAGATTTGGGGTGAATTTTGTCATTTGATTAAAGTACAGGGGAAGAATGTGTCGGTGGCCTTTGCCACCAACACTCGTGTTTAATAGTAGTTATAATTTAGAGTAAACTCTAAATATTATGGTTTAGTCTCGCATCTACGCCTTCCTTACAAAAATCTAAATTATTAATAACTGAAAGCTTATTTAAAATCATATGAGGACATTAAGAGTAAATTATTCACAAGGCGATGCACGAGACCTCCGCATGCGCGGGGTCCGGTACGGGGTGTCGGGCCAACTTGGGTTGATGTACGCATCCTTACACCACATTTCTGTAAAATGTTGTTTCCACGACTTGAACCCGTCACCTCTAGATCACAAAATAACAACCATACACAAGGGAGGTTTACTATTCCACAATCCACTTGATCTTCAAGAACCAAATTATCATCAGGGTGGCTTACAAGTTACAAGAGGGGCTGTAGACGTGTATTAAAGACACTAACATGTACTATAAGCTTATAAACATGATAAAAAAACAAGTGGTGCCAAATAATACGGGTGTTAAATGGGTCACGTTCACGGGTTGATAGGTCGAACCCGAACATGACAAAAACCCGAAAATCATATCAAACACATAAACCTAAACATGACATGAGTTTTTACGGGTTAAAACGAGCACGGACGGTTTAACATGAAATTTTATTACTATTTATTTTTTGTTTATTAATGATTTAAAAATTATAAATTTACAAGAAAGAATAGACATGTATATAAAATAATTATGTCCAAACCTCATGCTCGTCTATCTTTTGTCTTTAAAATTTTGACATAAAATAACCAAACAGTTTAAGTTACAAATAAATCACATTTAGACTAATCCCAAACCCTCACATTTCGAACCCGAGCACAACCTGTTCAGCTAAACATTTTCAACCTAAAACTTACCTGAACCCGTTTAGAATAATCTCAAACCCATAAATTTCGTGTCGTCCCCTACCAATCATCAAAGTTTAAGTGAAAATAAAGATATATAACAAGTGAGGTTTCCAATTGAAACTGATGAAATGTAAACTTATATGGTAAATATAAAAAACTATACTTTAAAGAATATATGTTTTCTGAGTCTAAATTGAAACTTGTGGAAAGAAAACACAAGCCGGGGATGTAGCTCACATGGTAGAGCGCTCGCTTTGCATGCGAGAGGTACGGGGTTCGATACCCCGCATCTCCAATTTTATTCTAACTTTGTTGTTTTTAAGCTAATTTGAATGATAAATTTATAAATATTTTGACAAATTTTATTTGAATTTCAACTTGTTTTGTCTATTTGACTCACATGCATGCAATTTGTGGAATTTGTTTTCCTACTAGGAGTGTTAAATATTGAGGTACTTAGCAATTGACAGGACACCGGATTTTAGTTTTGGCACAAAAACTTCATCATGCTCGATTGAGCCTGCGTTGGAGTGGTGGCGGCGACGACGACTGTATTTCCAGGAAAAGTAAGGGACGAGGACGGCGGAATGTAGGATAAATTTTTTGACAAATTTTATTTGAATTTCAACTTGTTTTGTCTATTTGACTCACATGCATGCAATTTGTGGAATTTGTTTTCCTACTAGGAGTGTTAAATATTGAGGTACTTAGCAATTGACAGGACACCGGATTTTAGTTTTGGCACAAAAACTTCATCATGCTCGATTGAGCCTGCGTTGGAGTGGTGGCGGCGACGACTGTATTTCCAGGAAAAGTAAGGGACGAGGACGGCGGAATGTAGGATAAGGCCCACGGTGTCCATCAAGCCATTGCTAGTCACTAAAGGCATGATGACTAAACTCATGGGCTATGATCCAAACCAGTGGCGGATCCAGGAATTTTTTTCAGGGGGTTCACTGTTTTTAGATGATCCAATTTCATAGGGCCGGACATAAAATTTTTCGGTTCGGTTCGATTGGTCGGGTCGGGTCGGGTCGGGCAGGGGCGGCTCAACCATTTTTGGAGGCCTAAAACGAAGAAAAAAACATGAAAATTATGCTTAAAATGTTCACAAAATCAACTAATTTGTATTTAAGAGTCATCTACTCATTTGTTTCTATCAATTTTTTACCTCTAATCATATGAATGCTCAAGAACACACATTTAGTTTAAGAAAGAGTTCTTAGTTTTATAGCTTCACAACCGGATCAAGCGAGCTGCAGTGGGCCGTGGGGTGGGCAGCGTCGTCAGGGGGTTCACCCTATAATATTTTAGGGGGTTCACCCCAGTTTTTTTACCTACCGTTACACTAAAATTTCGAAACTCGGGGGGTTCCTGTGCACCCCCCGCTTCACTATTACATCCGCCCCTGATCCAAACACACTGGTTAAGATACAACCTTGAAAGATCGAGTATACGGGCCACGCCACGTAGGCAAGCGGGCTAGGGAGGAGCAGGATGTAATTGTTAGCGAGGGAGTACAAGATGAAAGCGATAGTGAGGTCGTACACGACGATTGAGAATGAACGGATGACGGATCGATTGAAACAATGGGGTGGATGGGCATTTTTTGATATCTCCAACCTTGAATGGAGACTAAAATATATGTTTTGTTTTTCTAACCACTATGATATAATAGTCATTTTATTAAAACTTAATAAAAATTTTAATGTTAATGAAAAGAACCAAACATCTTACGACTCGATAAATAATAGGAACCGTATATGAAGTTTTTGAAAAGAAATGACCAAAATTACATTGAATAAACAATTTTAAAATGCTTATTTCAAATGACAAACAATTTTAAAATGCTTATTTCAAATGACAAACAATTTTAATAAGGAATCTCAAACTCTAGGTTGATAGAAAATGAACAAATATACTAAAATTACCAAAATGCCCTTACAAAAATAAAGGGCTTCACATGCAAAATTGAGGAAAGTCAAGGGGTGTAATGAGGTAGATGAATGTTCCTTTCCAAAACTTTTGGAGCAGCTATTCTCAAGTGATCCGTGAATTGACCTATACTAGAACATTACAAGTCAAGCATACTAGAACATTAGAATCAAACATGGTTTTAGTTGACCAAAACACTATCCGATCATAATCACTACAAAAACTTACATTTATGCCCTCTTAATATATAATTATACCGAGGCAATCCTCATACGTTTTTCTATAATTTACAATTTATAACATAGAATTTAACTAGCTCGTTATACCCGCGCTCTGCGGCAGGTGTCGGACCGCTCACTAATAAAATTTAAATGAAAATGTAGGTCCAATGTTAAAAATAATGTTAATAAAAAATAAACCTAAAACTAAATAATAAAAAGAGGGAAAACAAAAAAATAATGTTGAACAACTGACATGGGGGGGACCTCTAACCCTTGTCTCTCGGGTGGAAGCACACAACGCTACTACCACCAGGGTAAGTGTCTTCCTTTGTTAGTCTTTCTATTCAGTTCATTTATACACTTAAACAAATCTTGAAAATAAAAACAAAATTAAAAAAAGATTGTCACGTTGCGGTCTTTATTGGACACAACTTTATTGTTCATTATACTTATAAATCCTTAGCAAATTATTTATATATATATATATATAGGGGGAGGATCAAATAAGAAGTTGTTTTCGACTAAGAACTCTAAGAAGTGACAAAAACATTAAGAAACGATATCAAACGAACTCGGATTGAGCTCATTCCAGCGGCGTTGGAACCGTATCGTCGAACTCTATCATCTTAGATTTTAGGGTTTAGATCTTAGCGTTGAATTTTAGGATTTTAGCCTTAGGGTTTAGCTTTTAGGGTTTAGGTTTTTTTTGAGGGGTGGGGGTTTAGGTTTTTGGGGGTGGGTGGGGGTGGGTTTAGGTTTTTGGGGGGGGGTGGGGTGGGTGGGTTTAGGTTTTTGGGGGGTGAAGGTGGGGGTTTTAGGCTTTTCGGGGTGGGGTTGGAGGGGGGGTTTAGGCTTTTGGGGGTGCGGGTGGAGGGGGGTTTAGGTTTTTGGGTCCGGATTAGAGTTCGATGAGACGGTTCCAACGCCGCTCGAATGAGCTCAATCGGAGTTCGTTTGACCTACTTCTTAGCGTTTCTTAGCGAAAAACCACTTCTTAGCGGAACCTTCCCCTATATATATATATATATATATATATATATATATATATATATATATATATATATATATATATATATATATAACCCATTTATAAGTGGAAAATAACACTATAATACAAAAATTAGTCTCTCATACTTTTTAATAGTTTTTCCCCCCGCGCTTCGTCGCCAGAGTCGGGTTGGTCTTTATCGGTTCGAGTCGTCGAAAACCATAAAAGCGAATACCGATACTGGTTTCGATAATACCAATGCCGGCAATGATGGTGTTCGCCCATAATAGGTTCAGTTCGTCATGGTACCACAATGGTGACGACACTCGCAATAGACTACGAAACCAAAAAAAATTCGATTTTAAATACAACTTCGTTTTTAAAAAATTGTATCAGAACGCTGACAAAAAAAATCTAAAAACAGTCGCACGCTTCGTTTTTTAAGAAAAGATAAAGTTATTAAAGACTAACAAAATTGTTAGAAAATTAAACGGGTTAAAAACATATATTATATATAGTATAAAGGGTGAAAATGAAAATTAAAAAAAATAAAATAAACGTGTCACACGTTCAATGGAAGTAACACTATTCTATTTTAATATATATATTAATGATTCAATTACTAGCTGAAGAAACATAGATCGGAGCGTCGGGCTACGGGTGTATGTTTCCTCAGTTTAGAGAAAGACAGCCTAATCTCGGTCCTTCCACGGGCTCGGTTCGTTCCTCTCCATTCGTCGGGTTAGCTGCAACCACACTGGAAACTACGTTAGAGGGCCCAATGAGCCTTAGGCTCCGAGGACACTCCGACGCTCAAATCAAGTCGGGGCCTCAAGACAAGTGTGTGTAAAGTATGGTGTGAGCTAGAGAGAGAAAGAACTTCCTTGTTATGGTGGTGGCTCCTCTATTTATAGAGGAGTGGGGGGCTTGGGCTTCCTCATGTGCCAGTTGGGAATGGGTCTCATTTGGGCTATTTGGGAACCAACCTCTACAAGTCCCCCCAGTCTAGCATAATGTGGTGATAGCGACATTGTGTCGGACTAATACCGTTTGTCGCCCTCGAGCTATAACCCTAAAAAGATTTGTCACAAGCACTATTGCAAAATACAAGTGTTAGTCACAAAAAAGGATGTTTCGGTCTACACCTCAAAGCATTTAATGATGTCGTCCAAAACAATAGGTGTGACTTAGATGTCTAGAAAACGTTCGGCATGCTTACCGATCTTATGGGTTTGCTTGCGTGGATAGCAAGGCTTTTGGTTGGTGGCGTGTAGCCATGGTGTGGCGTATAGCCATGGTGTGGCGTATAGCCTTGGTGGCGCGTAGCCTTGGTGGCGCGTAGCCTTGGTGTGGTGCGGCAATTAAAAGGTTTTCCAGGACAACCATGGTTACACGAAATCAGTGGCGGATCCAGGAATTTTTTTCAAGGGGTTCACTGTTTTTAGATGCTCCAATTTCATAGGGCCGGACGTAAAATATTTCGGGTCGGTTCGAATGTTTGGGTCGGGTATTTTTTGTAAGTATACGGATCTTGTTCTTGATTTGTTTTTTTTGTTATGTTCAGGGGCGGCTCAACCGTTTTAGGGGCCTAAAAACCAAGGGCCTTTTTCCAAATGTCATGTTATAAACCCACCTCTTTTTTGAATAATCTGAAGAAACTTAATCAATTTAGCACCTAATAACTAAACAAGTCTCACCCAACTTAGCACTAATGACTAAACAATCTCACTCAAATTAGCATCCAAAATATCTCCCACTTACTGAACAAGTTTAGTACCCAAACAGTCAACATAAATCTACCAAATTCAATACCTAAACACTCAAAGAAATCTACTAAATAGCTCTTTACAAAATCACAGTTAAAAGAAATCTACGAATAATGGCTTCAAACATCAAATTGTTATTTTACTGCATAATATATATCTAGATAGAGTATAAATAATTATAATATATATCTAGATAGAGTATAAATAATTAAAGAATTTACCTCAAACTTTAGAGTTATGTTTTCCTTCTTTTTCTTGTGGCCGTTTCTCCTCTTAAACCAATCACAAACACCCATTTGTGCTTGATGAAATGTATTAAAACCTTCAACCTTGCACAAAACATTCATGGTTATTTAGAAACTTCATGGAGTTTAACCAAATTGGTGTATATTAGCAAAAACGGTTATCAACAAAATGAAGAATTTATGAAAGATTTGACACACCCCAAGACCCAATTAACAAAAGTAATCAAATAACCAACAAATATTATCAAGAAACTAAGATTATACTAAGATTTTGGCATCACATGAGAAGGAAGAAAAATAAATTAAAACCCAATTAACAAAAGTAATCAAATAACCAACAAGATTTTGGCATCACAGGAGAAGGAAGAAAAAATAGTATCTAGGAATCAAATTCCAATTAACATCTAAAATCTTAATAACATCTAAAATTCAAATTAACATCTAAAATCTTAATAACATATAACATTTAAACTAACATTTAAACAAGTAAACAACAAACATTAAAATTAATCCTAACAACAAACATTAAAATCTAACCTGTGGTGAGTGGTTTGTGGGCAGGGGAGCACCGGAGAAGGCCACAGGCGAGCAGCAGCAGTGGGCGGCGCCGATGGGCGGTGGGCAGGTGGACCGTGGACGGCAGCAGCAGGAGGCGACCTGCGCTAAGGCTGCTGAGTCTTCTGAGTTGTTTTTTTCCCCTAATTTCTCATTCAGCTCCTCTATAGCTAAATCTATCCCTAGTTTCTATTTTTCTTTGTTTTTTTCCCTGGTACAGGATACTACCATGAGCCCAAGTAAAGCCTCAAGAAAAAGCAAGAAACAATTAAACAGATTAAAGGGCCTGGCCCACCATACGAAATCAGTTAAAAAAAAGGTTTTAAAAAATGTTGGTGAAGGGATTCGAACCCACAACCTCCGTGTTATAATGCAAAAGCCTAAACCAATACACTACTTGTGAAACTTTGTAAGGGGGTTCACCTTATAATATTTTAGGGGGTTCACCCCAGTTTTTTTACCTGCCGTTACACTAAAATTCCGAAACTCGGGGGGTTCCTGTGCACCCCCCGGTTACACTTAGATCCGCCCCTGCACGAAATGTTTAGGCTTAGTCATAAAAAGTCTCGCCGTGTAAACCAAACATAATCAGTCAGATGTAATATGATAATGAAATTGCTCATAAAATAAAATTTGTACCGAACCAAGTATGCGGCTTTTGTCATTACAGTCTTTGTATGTTTCACGCGCCTTGCATTGTGTTGTACATTTTGCGAATGATGTTGCGCGTTGTGAGGGCGTTGTGTCACCCGTATGTTCGACAAGTTTTGTTTGGCATGCACGCGAAAGGTCGTACTGCTCGTGCGTCTTACATTGCATGGCCGCTCGCGCGTCTTACAGGATAGGGTCACGCACATGATGAGAGACTATTCGCGCGTCTTACAGGGCATGCGCGGGAGGGCCATGCGGCTCGCGCGTCTTACAGGATAAGATGCTTGTCATGGTTGAAGTCTGTGTGATATTGATGCGGCGTGTGGCGCGTTTAATGGTCATGATGCGGCGCGTGGCCGGACCTGCAAGTATCTCAATAAATTGCAGGTGTATTATGAGGCGCCCAGCCTTGTGTTAGTATTTTTGAACTTGCTATAAATTGACAAAATAAGTTGTAATGAATAATCATGTATATCATGAATATTGTACCGAAACCTCGTCCTTGGGATGATTATCCAAAAGTATTTAAGGCCCGCTAGACATAGGCGAACGTTCGAGGTGTTAAAAAGGGATCGTTGAGAGCATGCGACCACTCAAGGTTGTAATGGTGTCATGACGTGCTAGTCCTCTAGTTAATTGCTGCTAAATAATGTTAGTAGCATTGAATTTAAATATCAAGTATAGACATTCATCGAACGTGTAAAATCCGTTTAAGTGGTTGTTAGGGTCTCCCGACCCGTCATATTTTTCAAGTGTCGACGACATTTTGGTTTTTGTAGGGAATTCAGCTTGCGCGATTCTCGGTGTAAACTTTGATTTTTCCGCAAATGCCTCTGGTTGGTATGGTTTGGTAAAATCATCCTCCGCAGAGCTGCTACTATTGTATCCACCCACTATCCCCCTGTGTGGGTAACTGGACACATGTCCGCCTGGGGGCCCTCCAGATGGCCCCGCGGTGCTCGGTGGTGTCGCGTGTCGTGTGGATGCATGCACATGTGCGGGTATTAGGGGGGTAATAGTGAATGACAGCACCAAGTATATGCATCATAAAGCTTTTTAAGTACAACTACAGGTATATAAAGGAATGATTTGTGGTGTATGATATGCATTTGTTATTGATGTGCATTGTCACAAGACTCGTCATTGAAACGGTTATCTGTTCACTTATAGAACTGGTTAGACCAGTTACAAGATCGAATGACGTCATAAATAAGTGAAAAAAAATTTAAAATTATATATGTTTATATAGTCTAAAATAAAATATGAAGCTATTTTATTTTTGTGAATTTAAAATATTAATATAACGATTATTCAGCATAAACACAACATGAAGATATACTAGGAGAGAGAAAAAGAGACGATTATGTAGTTACATAATCATCGGTGTGGGTCTATAACCAAACAAAGGCCTGATTTTTCATACATAAGGTCCATCTGTCCATGTGCCTACATCAGATTTGCATGTAACAAAAATGGAATCAACAAAAAACTACGAAAACATATGCAAACATCATTTGAACAAAAGGTCTCTGTTTTCTTAACTTTCTCAACCGTTTTAACGTTCTCTTTTTCCCTACAATATGTCACAACAAACCAAAACCAAAAAGATTTGTTTTATAGAAGTAAAACTAGCAAAAAAAAGGTTTGGTTCCCCCTCCATCCCTAACATAGGTTAAATCTGGCATCTAACGATTATATTCCGGTTTTCGGATAGCTCTTTTTTATACACGTTCATCACGAAATTCAGGCCGGTAGTGGGGGGGAATTCATCTTCATTCTTGAGGTGGAATGAATTCTCTCTGATCCTGGACGCCCACAAAAAAACACCGATTTATGTTTTATCTTCAACAGGTCAAATCGGGAAAGTTAGTAAAAATAGACGGGTCAAACGAGTAATAAGAAAACTTAAGCAATAATAAATAAATCAACAGGGTTGTAAACCGGCCAGAGTGTGATTTTAATGTACAGAACACACAATGTCATTTTATTCAAAAATTAAATTAGTATTTTGTGGCAAGCTAATTATTTTTAGGTTTTTGGGAAAAAATCACCCGATAGTAACCAAATTTCCAACTGTTCCACTAAAGGCGTTCAATGTTCCACTAAAGGCGTTCAAAGTTTTTTTTGTCTCTTTAAAATCACTCAACTTTCATAAGTTGACTTAATCTTGTGAAACTTTTTTATAAATAGCAAAAAAGTTTAATTAAGTGACCTAAATGGAACATATATGAATCTTTGATACTATTTAGTGATTATTTTTTTCAATTTGACTTAAAATGAACACTTAAAAAACTTGGTCAATTTTTCCCTTATTTTTACTCAAAAGCGTTCCGGATCAATCCGTCCCGAATCTGGGCTATGTTCTATCTCTTATGGGTCAAACCCAAATGGAAATTAAGAAGATAGATAAAAAGAAACTGGTCGAAGGTGATTTTATTAAAAAAAATAGATTACTACTGAAGTAATACAATCAGTGCAAGCGCATTTGGCACACTACTTTTATACATCATTGAATTTTTTGGACAAAAGTGTTTCCCCGTCCAAACCTAACCTGACCCGTTTCGACCCACATAAAAATTACCTATTTTAACTCTAAACAGTTTTGACCATTTACCCGACCTACCCATTTTGCCACCTTAATATAAAAGGAAGGCATGAAAATAACATAAAAAACCAGCAAATCTGAATTACCTCCCCTGTTTTCTGCCATATGCATTTCCTTTCGGGCTTTGCACATAAGGTGGAGACGCCTCAGTATTAGATGGACTCTCGTTCTCGGGCAAACACCGAAAAGATCCAAATTCAAGTTTCCTTGGGTGGTTTGAAAAACCGTTGGCGGTTGAGTTAACCAGGCTAAGGTGGTGGTGAGTTTGGTTGGATGCATTAGCATTGACAGCCTCGTCTTTTCGGTCACACATTCAATGGAAGTACGACTATTCTATTTTAAACGTGTCACCATTACATTCAAAGTAACACTATTGTTCAAATGATGTTCGCATATGTTTAATGATTCAATTAATAGCTGAAGAAACATAGATCGGAGCGTCGGGCTACGAGTGTATGTTCCCTCAATTTAGAGAAAGACAGCCTCATCTCGGTCCTTCCATGGGCTCGGTTCGTTCCTCTCCAGTCGTCGGGTTAGCTTCAACCACACCGGAAACTACGTTAGAGGGCCCAAGGAGCCTTAGGCTCCGAGGACACTCTGACGCTCAAGTCAAGTCGGGGCCTCAAGACAAATGTGTGTAAAGTATGGTGTGAGCTAGGGAGAGAAATAACTTCCTGATGATGGTGGTGGCTCCTCTGGGCTATTTGAGAACCAACCTCCACACTAGCATAAGTAGCATTCACTTAAGATGTTACGCGACATCTTAATCTAATTTTATAGAGATGAGTTTAAATATAATGAATTAAATAACTAAAAATTGACAAACTATTTCCTTTGTTATTTGAATATGAAATGGAGAAGAACAAAGGGGTAATAGCATAAGTAGCATTCTCTCAATACAGCGGATTATATTATGCTTTCTTCATTTAATTGGATAAAAAAATAGATAGGAGTTAGGTTATATTTCTTGATTATGCATTTAAAAGTTTTTTTAAACAATATTATAAATGTTACCATTAACACATACTTTCTAAAAAAAATGAATAAATAGCTCATAAATTATTGGATTATTGGATTTTAATAATCCCACATTTTACAAATTGGTCAATAGTAATCTCAACTGAGAATATTTTTTACCACCAGTCCCTACTTTTAAACTATTTTCTTACATTAGACCTCCGTTAAAAAAACTTAACGCTGTTAGATTTTATATAACGTGGACGTCTGCAAACCGCCTGAAAGTCGAGCCAAGCCGGAACCCTTGCCACTGCCTTCGCCGGAGGGGTGGTCTGCAAACCCTAGTCTCTCACCGTCTTCACCGTTAAACACCACCGTTGTCTCCGTTTGTACTTCCCGAAAAACGAGACCCATTAAATACCCCCAGAGCCAATGTCACAACCCAGCACGAGACCACTGCTAGCTTGGCTCGACTTTCCGGCGGTTTGCAGATGTCCACATCATATAAAATCTAACGACGTTAAGTTCGTTTAACTGGGGCTCCAATGTAAGAAAATAGTTTAAAAGGAGGGACTGATGGTAAGAATATTCTCAGTTAAAATTATTATTAGCCAATTGGTAAAATATGGGATTATTAAATTCCAATAATCCAATAATTTATGAGCTATTTAATATTTTTTTTAGAAAGTATGTGTTAATGGTAACATTTATAATATTGTTTAAAAAAACTTTTAAATGCATAATCAAGAAATATAACCTAACTCCTATCTATTTTTTAATCCAATTAGATGAAGAAAGCATAATATAATCCGCTTTATTGAGAGAGGAGCGGGCCTTTTTCCTCAACATCAGAGAATTTCGAGCTTTTCAGATCAACCAAGTGTATAAAAATTTTATTTATACACATTTTAAAGCACATAATACAACCCTTTAATTCTTTAAAAAACTGAAAATGTAAGTTATTCATACAATAACTACCCTCTTATCTCATGATTTTAAACGGCCATAACTTTTTCATACGTTAATATTTTTTAAAAAGTTGACACCATAAAAACGAGCATTTTATTCTCTTTAATTTGAGTATGGTATTACTAGTTTTTTTCTAATAAAAAAATGTTACGTGATTACCAGTGTATGTGTTTCCCGCCGCATCGCGCGAGCACTCTCTATATATAATTGGAATATGACACAACCATGGTTCAGGCCAATCCAGCCCGAACACTGACTGACATTAACTGACCCAATGTTTATAACCGATAACAATGGGTTCTTTTTCTTGAGTACTTCAACTCAAGTCAACATTTTCAACTCAAGTTAATTTTTTTTTTGCTCAAGTTCAAATTTTGGTTACTAATCAAAAACCGAACTAGCCCAATGTTCATAACCAATTAACCAAAACCGAAATAATCAATACTGGTCGGTTTTTGAAATACCTTAATTGAAAATTTTGGTTACGGTTATGGTTATGACTCAAAACCGAACCGAACCACTCTACGCACACATCTAAAATCACCAACCTAAGTGTTGTGTTCCACGCCGCATCGCGCGGGCACCCACTAGTACTGTTAAAATAAGTATTAAACTATTTAAAATAATAAATCTAAACTATATAATAAATAAAGATTTTTTAATGACACGTGTCGCCTCCATATTCATTATTATTATTTTTTTCCTGCATCTCTCTTTTATTAAATGCACTTTCTATCTTTTAATAAAAATATATTTTTAAATAAAATAGTAATTATACTAATAAAACACATTTATTTTAAATTATATCTTATTATACAAAACTTTAAAATCTAATTATTTAAATTTTATTTTCAATTAAATAGTAATGAAAGTCAAATTAAATTAAATAATAATTAACGTATTTTCAAAACTCAATTATATATTAATTTTTACATATTTTGAATTTTGTTTTCAATCCTTAGTATATGTAATATATTTTTACACCTGTAAAGATTGAAGAATTTTATGTATTGATATTTTTCACCACATGTGTATTACACGGGTTCTAAGCTAGTTAAGAATATTATAACATTTAAATATAAGTAATTTGAATTCCAACTTGCTAAATCGTTTCTTTTTTATACCCGGAATTGTCACTAGGTAATTTTCCTCCGAACATAACTTCTAATCAGATATTAAATTATATTATACTAATTTGAAAAGTTAAATTATAAATGTTTTACTAAAAACTAAGCTTTTAGAACCATAGAAAGAAAACTAGAAAAGGGGGAATTGATGCTAAAACTAAAAAGTAAACCCCTTAAAACAAGGTAATCTAGAAACATCATTGTTCAAGTACAATACTTATTACAATGCCACGTCTCTCTTAAACGACATAAAAAAGAAAACCAAACATAACCTAGATAACACCAAAACGACATAAATACCGTTTTGTCGAATCAGATCTTATTACGGTACCAGTAAACACCTTCCTTAACCTCCTCATCTTTATCAACATAAATGCACTCCTTTGTTTCTCTATACATAGCTTTGAAAATCGAAGTCCCATCAAATTGATAATAATCTCCCAAGATCGGCTTAATCGCTTTTGTGGCTTCCATTGCATGATAATGAGGCATTGTCGAGAACAAATGATGGGTCACGTGTGTGTCGGTTATGTTATGGAACACCTTGTTTAAGATCCCGTAGTCGCGGTCGATGGTGGCTAGGGCCCCACGGAGCCAGTCCCATTCGGTTGAGTCATAGTGCGGTAGTGACGAGTGGGTGTGTTGCAAGAATGTGATCAGGACTAGGAACCCGTTCACCACAAGCAACGGGCCGGCGTACATGGTTAAGACCCATGTCAACCCTTTCGCCATCGCAAGACGGAAGAGGAGGTAAAACATGGTTAAAATCCCAGCATCGGAGATGAAGATTTGGGCGCGTTCGCGTTTGGAGTAAATCGGGCTGTTCGGATCGAAATGGCAAGCGAAGCGATCGTAGTACCGGCCCGAAACGTTGAATGTAAGGTATAACGGCCAACCGAGGGTAAGGGTGACAAGTAGGGTGAGGATTCGGCCCAGTGGGTTGTTAAGGTATGTAGCGAATGACGCGATACCAGATTTTAGTTTTGGCACAAAAACTTCATCGTGCTCGATTGAGCCCGTGTTGGAGTGGTGTCGACGATGACTGTATTTCCACGAAAAGTAAGGTACGAGGAGGAAGGAATGTAGGGTAAGGCCCACGGTGTCATCGAGCCATTGGTAGTCACTAAAGGCGTGATGACCGCACTCGTGGGCTATGACCCAAACACCGGTTAAGATACAACCTTGACACATCCAGTAAACGGGCCACGCCACATAGGCAAGCAGGCTAGGGAAGAGCGGGATGTAATTGTTGGCGAGGTAGTAGAAGATGGAGGCGATTGTGAGGTCGTAAACGACGTATGAGAACGAGCGGATGACGGACCGATTGAAACAATGAGGCGGGATGACTTTTTTGACTTCTCCGACCGTGAACGGAGGTTTTTGGTACGGGACCCGTTGGAGTGGTTTCGGGTCGGGTTTCTTTTCACCGTTAACGGGGTTCGACATCCGGCCGCCAGCACCCATGGTTCAGTGACCTGAAAAAAAAAGACGTGAAGATTAAAATATTATAAAAAAAGTTGAAGAAATTGCTATTGCTTTCAACTGTGAATTGCCGTCGTGAACGAACTTTTGAACTCCCGGTTTGATTATTAGCTTTTTAAAGGAATGCAAAAGCTAAAAGGGGCCGTTTGGTAAGGAAAAAGACTGGGCCTTGATTAGGCAGGACCATTACCATGTTCCTAAATTAATTTCAGAAATTGACTAGACAAGGCCAAAAGAGGAATTTCAATCATTATTAATGGTTATTTTTATAAAATATCACAAAATGGTTAATAATGGTTCAACATAAAACTATGTATTTGTTTATAGTATCTACAGGGCAATTTCATATCCGATAATAAAATATATTATTTGAATAATTAAATGAGCACGGGCTATTATTAAAACTAGGAAAAGGATGGAGAACATAAGCAACTATCATATAAAATAAAACCGGATCTGAATCTAGGAATATATGTCATTCAACTATAACATATAAAATAGCTTGGCTTCCGTGTCATTGGAAGAAGACAAACAACATCAATGCATATAGACAGAAACCAAACATTTCATAATTACAGGTCGAAATTTTCCAAAAAGTTACGTATTTTAGGCAAATCCAATGTTTTGCATGCTTAAAAAAGAAAAAAAAACCCTAATCATGCCGGTATTCTAAGATTGACCACAAATATCTAATAAATTAAACGGTTTATAAAAATTCGGGAATTAAACAGTTTATTAAAAACATATAATTTTATTCTAAAACATTTTTTTATTAATAAAAACGCAAAAGGAAACATTTTACTTTTAAAACATGTTATAAGCAAATAAATCATTTAAACAAACAACTTTAAACATGAATTCACAACTTTCTCAAAGTCATTGTAAACCTAAACTTATTTAGAGGATTCGTAACCGGTTCCATATCCTTATAATTATACTAAAATCATTATCTTTTCTCTCTACTTTTTAATTAAATAATATTTTTTATACCTTTATCATTACCTTTTCTCTCTCTTCTACTTACAACTACTTTAAAAAAATATTAAAAATTTATACAGGTGAAGAGTGTGTCCACAAATATATAAAAAAATTATACATTCTCTCTACTCCACTCACAACTACTCCTTAAAATATACCAAACTCACTCACAAACATATACCAAACCCACTCACAAAAATTATATTTTTTAAGTTGGAACTCAACACGTTTATTTTATATAAATATAATTATATATATATATATATATAGAGAGAGAGAGAGAGGATGGTTCCCCTAAAAGTCCAATTTAGCTAAGAAGCCTAAGAAGCAATCTAATCAATTCAATTATAAGATCAATGATAGAGATTTAAATGTAAGAAAAATAAAAGATGAAGGTTCATTCTTAGAAAACCCACAATTGTTGACTTTTTTTCCAAACACCCTCACTTTTTTAAAACGTATATAATTTTTTTATACGACCTTATTTTATTTTTTTTAATTACACCATAAAATCGAACGTTTTTTATCTTTAATTCGAGTATAGTATTGCTATATTTTTTTGTAAAAACAAAATCGACACTTAATGAAAATTGTGCTACTTTACGTAAATGTGTTGGTTTCTAGTAAAACGGCACAATTAACAATGTTGCATTGTAAACAACACAATTAACTGTGCTGCTTTATCATAAAACAACACCAAACATAACAATTAATTGTGTTGTTTTACTATAAAACAACACCAAAACAACACAGTTAATTGTGTAACTTGCTCTTCTTAGCTAACCAAGCACAAACAAAACCAGCATAATAAAACTAGTATATCAAACCAGCACAAAACAACATTTTGATGAATAAGCTTTTTGTTGCCTACCACTGAACCGTTTTATTGGTGTATGGATGCTTTAATTTTTTTTAAAGAATGCTACCAAATTTGACTAAAAGTAGCACAAATTAAAGAAAGCAGCACATTTACGTAAATTGTGTTGTTTTACCAGAAACCAACAAATTTTTAATGTGTTAAATTGTGTTGTTTTACCAGAAACTAGCACATTTACGTAAATTAGCACAATTTCATTAAGTGTCTATTTTGTTTTTACAAAAAAATATAGCAATACTATACTTAAATTAAAGATAAAAAAACGCTCGCTTTTATGGTGTAATTTTTTTTAAAAAATGTCCTATGAAAAAGTTATGAACGTTTAAAAAAAGTGAGGAAAGTTGGAAAAAGTCAACAAAAGTGGCTATTACTTAAATACCCTTCCACCCCTTATTTTTCTTACCCTTAAATCTTTACCCTTGATCATCCAATTGAATGGATGAGATTGTCTCTTAGGCTTTTTAGCCAAATTACACTTCTTATTTGAAAATCCCCCTATATATATATATATATATAGAGGGTTAAAATCTCGTGTATTACACGGGTTGATAAAATAGAATATAATATATTTAGTAATAAAAATCTTGTATTTTAAAAAATCCGTGTAATTACACAGGTTAATAAAATGTGATGTTATATACTTAATAATAAAAAATTTATATCTTTAAAAATCCGTATATTACACGGTCTAAATACATTAATTTCTATTTATAATTTGACTTACATCACTATTTAGTTAAAAAAACATAATTAAATTTTAAAGTTTATTAAAATAAGAGATAATTTAAAATAAATGTGTTTTTATTAGTATAATTAATATTTTTTTTAAATATAAATCATTATTAAAAAAAATATGCATTTAATAAGAGAGAGACGAGAAAAACAATGGTGAGAATAGATGTGAACGCGACACGTGGCATAAATTATTTTTATATATTATATAGTATAGATATAGATATAGATATAGATATATATAATTTTGTATATAACAAAATATATACTATTACGTAGTTTTATATATCAGAATATTTGTTATGTGAAATAAAATGTAATATATTAATACAGAATAAGCTCGTTTAAGCCAGACTGATTCAAGTATTTAACAAGTAAGATTTTTAGTAGCTCATGAGGTCGAATAATTTACACCATGGCAATCATTAAAAATATTAAATATATGTCCAAATCGGAGGGGTAAACTAGGAAATTCAAAAGAAAACAACAGGATTTGATTGGTCAGAATCGATGTAGCATATGCTAAACATGAGATTGTTGATAACGGCATATTTACAATAAAAAATATAATATTCATTTGAAAAATAAAATAATTAATTTATAAAAGATATTCACTAAGTTGCAAAAGTTAGGTAAGGCACATGTTGCTGAGTGCTATTTTAAACACAAAAAGACAAAAAACATAATAAAAAATATACAAAAAAATACAAGTCGGTTGCAAAAATATATTAAAAGCATTTCATCTTTGGTAAAGTTTTCAATCTTTTTTTTCTCGGGTATAACGTGTGACATTGATTTTGCATCACAATATTCAACTAGCATTTATTATATTTATTTTAGGACAAATGATTTAAATATCATCAAGGGCTGTAAAACAATTTAAATGTGATTTTTTATTTTATTTTGCTCTTGACATTGTTACTCAGATTAAAAATCCATCCAATTAGATCTGCAGGTTTTCTTTATTAAATTTCTGGATGACAAAAAACTAGTCACATAATTAGATAGTTAGGTATCCCTTTAAAAAAAGTTAGAAAAAGAACATTGCCTTAAAAAGAGAAAAATGTGAACTACAAGTAAAAGATTTATGTTTCAGTTATTGATCTAGAAAGGGTATTGAGTGAAGCAAACCTAAATCATATCCACAACAATATAAACTTCAATAAAAATAAAGAAAATCACGAAAACAATCATTTTCCTGGTCACATACGCGTCATAAAACAAGTAAAAATATTAATTAAGCGGCGATAAAACAGATAAGTGAAATAATTTCAAGCATTTCATGATTAACTTGTATACGGTTGATGCTAACGAATAAATATACTAGAATATTATTATTATTTTCCTAATTTTCTAAAAGAATAAACACTTTCACCAATTCAACGAAAACGAAATGAAACTGTTCTATTCAAAGTTTAGATTGCTTGTAGCCATTAACAAAATCAACACTAACCGATTGAGATTTTAAGTGCTCATATCAGATCCACAGAGCTTAACTCACATTCAACCTAAATCAACTTTCAAAGCTATTCATCTCTGTAATTTCAGATCTATCGAATGCATCACCGATTCAACGAAACTCAGACCTAAAATCTAACGAATTCAATCGCAACATTCAGATTCAAAATTTCACGTACACGTATAACGTACAGAGTTAAAACTACAGATCTGTTGAATATATCAACGTTTCAGCTGATTTCAGACCTTAAATCGACGAATACCGTTCAAAATCATCGCATTCGAATTCAAACTGTCGTAAATACATAAGTACGTAGTTATATACGAATAGATTTCAGATCTGTATATCAATTACGCAGATAAAAGGAGAAGATGAGTACCTGAAGGAAGCTTTTAGCGTCGAGGCTCGGCTTTCTGACGGTAGATCGGAGTAGCGAAATGGCCGTCGGGGTTCTGAGTGGCCGGCCTATTCTATTGCAGGCGAAAGAGGTCCGCTATTTAAGCTTTTGAGCCAATAGGGGAATTCGTCTCAATATGTGTGCTTACACTGTCCACCACCGGGCCCATACAATCGTAGCATTATCATTTTCTATAATAGAAAAATTAGAAATATGAGAATCCATTGAAGGATATTACTTTTACTCTCTTAGTTTTTAGAGTAGATTATTAATTTTTTTTATTTGATTTTTCAAATATCGGTTTCGGTCCCTAAACTTGTATTTTCTCTATTTCAATATCTGTGATTTTTGTTTCTTTTCGTTTCAATCTGTGAAACTAAGTACGTTATGTTATGTTGTTAAATTGAAGGGTGTAAGTGTCATTTTATTTTAGGTTCACATTAATATATAGAATAGAAAGTACAAACACAACTAAACTTAAACACCCTGTCCTTCGTTCCTTGTCATTGGCCACCGGACCCCTCTCCCCCTGTTCCTCGTCCACAAGGATTAAAGCGTAATTCACTCTACTTAAAATATATATATTAAGAAATGCGTCAAACGAACTTCGATTGAGCTCATTCTAGCGGCGTTGGAACCGTCTCATAAAACCCTAACCCGCTCCCAAAAACCTAAACCCCCCTCCAACCCAACCCCGAAAAGCCTAAAACCACCACCCCACCCCTCAAAAACCTAAACCCCCCCCCCCCCCACCTCAACCCCCCCAAAAAAACTAAACCCACCCCCACCCACCCACCCTAAAAAACCTAACCCCCCACCCCCTCCCAAAAAAAAAAACCCAAACCATAAAATCTAAACCCTAAGGTTAAACCATAAAGCTAAAACCCTAAAATTCAAACGTAAAATCTAAACCCTAAAAGATAAGATGGTAGAGTTCGACGAGACGGTTTCAACGCCGCTAAAAATAGCTTAACCGGAGTTCGTTTGATATCGTTTCTTAAGGTTTTATCATTTTTTAGATTTTTTAGCGAAAAACTAATTATTATTTGATCTTCCCCAATGTATATGTATATAATACAATTTCAGCTTGAACAATGTTTGGTTTTTTTATTCTTTTATTTTTATTTTTTATTTTTTATTTATTTATTAGGTATTTGAATACAACAATACGCAATTTAATCTTTTTTTATCATTTCTATATATTTTCAATAAAAAACTTTGGACACAAATTTTTATCAGTTTTTTCCACTTCCTTTTTACTTCTCAAAAGGACTCGAACACAGCGTAAAGGTTTAAAATTGAACGTCGGATTCTAGATATAATTTAGTTCAAGTACTCTATATGATACGAATACTTAGCAATTTAAAATGTTTTAATAAAACAATAATAAAAACCGTTGAAAATCGATCATATTATTTATATTTTAAATAATATTAAAAAGTAACTTTGGATTGTGTGGGAATATTACTGTAGATATTGTATAAGTGTTTAGGCTTGTGGTACAAGCCAGTATTGCATTACATGTTTTAGTTTTTTTTCCTCTAAGTTAAGCTATTGTTTAAAAAGAGCTTGAATCAAAATGGAAAACAAAAGTGTTCTTTAGAGCAGTGGTTTGAGTGCTTTTCACATAGGCATGTCACAAGGGTTCCAAACCCGCAGCCCATAAGCCTTTGTTTTTATGTCATTTTTTTCTTGCCTTTTAATTTATTTTTATGTCATTTTTTTCTTGCGTTATTATTTTTAGCCATAAATCATAAACGCTCTTCTCGCACGGGGTGAGTATAGTTAAACGTTTTTGCTTTACTTTATAAGCTTTCGTGGACGTTAAATTTTACGTGTTTTAATTTGCCGCAACGTGCGTGGGTATAGTACTTTTGTAATAATAGCTATCGCAAAAAAAAACCACTAATGTAAATAGGTATGCTATGTCTCAACTAAATCGAAATGCAAGAACTACGGGTCAAAATGCCACTATTAAATCGAAAAGCTAGAACTATCGGTCGGAAGCCGCCGTAACGCGCGGGGCCTCCATCCAGTTATTATTAAGAAATAATATATAATACACAAAAAAAAATCACTTTCACCGTCATATATAAGTAAACAATTATTGTTTTTTAACTACAATTTAAAAAATTGACAATTAGTCAGGTTGTCATGTATCCACGTGGGGACAAGTAATTCGTGGTAGTCATTTTTTTATTTATTTAAATTGTTTTTTTTTCCTACATTTTTCTTTTGCTTTTAATGTGATGTTCCATTAAAGGCACTTGAAGTAAATGAGGACCGTTGGATATGTAACAATGTAAATGGACGGCCTTGATTTAGAATTAGTGGGCGGAAAAATCTAGGAGTCGGGGAACCACCGAACATCGGAATGATTGTTCAACGTTTTGAGCTGATTTGTATAAGATTTCAACCAGGAATATAACTTATTTTATAATATTTGATTTAGGGTGGAGGGGCACCCAAGCTCTTAAGCCCTTGAAGCCTTACGTCCTCCAATAAGGGTGTGACACCTCATTCAAAGCCTATGAATACTCACGAAGCCACGTTGATGGCGGCACCCAAGCCCTTAAAGCCACAAACATTGCATAATTTTTTTTAATTAAAAATTAAAAAACATAATTTAATTAACTAATTCATATTTAATTACTCATTTTCGTAAGATAATTGCAATTAAAGTCGAATGAATTTAAAGTTTTACAATCGAAGGATAATGAAATTTAAGTGGATGTAATTGATTAAATTTCGTTATATAATATTATAAATGATTCAATCAAATGATTTAGATAAATTAATATGGTCTACTAATTTTAAATCTAATGGGTATTCTCATTATACAAATGATTTCATAACTTTAGATAATATATGTAAATGATTTGAAAACAGGTAGCATGAATCAGGGGGAGGGGGATTTGGTTAAAAAGAAAGAGAAGCCGCACTACGCCCCAAAGCCGTGTTTACAAGCCCTACTACGACGTATTGGTAGTGGCGGCAGTGTTATCGTGCAAGCTGCAGGAAGCCCTACTACGGCGTAGTGGGTGGCCCCTCCACCCTTAGAGGAGTCTTGTTATATTATTGTTACCGTGTTTAGGGAATAAGGTATACTCGACGTGAGTGAAAGTTGTGTGAGTAAAAAACTCATGTCAGATGGGCACCATCTCACCTTTAATATTTTTCACATTACTCTCACATGGGAAGGGTATATTCGTGTGAACGTGAGTAGTGTGAGTATTAATTATTTTTATAAATATTAATTGAGTGGTGTGAGTGTAGTGTGTGTGAGAGGGGCTTCACACCCTTTCACGGGGAGGTATACAGGATGCCCTTAGGCTTTAAATTCGATTTATTTTATTATTAAATAATTATTTTCAACGTATATATATATTATATAATAAATAAAGGTTTTGATTTGACACTTGACACTTTTTCATGCATCCACAAATTTTTTTCTCGCATCTATCTCCTATTAATTATACAATTTTTCTTTAATTTTTTTTACTGCTTCTCTCTCCTATTAAATAATAATGGCTTCTATAATTCTTTTTATAAAACATTTTTCATAAATATGTAATATGTAAATCTTTATTACTAAGTATATATAACATTGCATTTTTTCAACCTGTATAATACACCGGGTTTTTAAAGTTTAATATTAATTAACATTTATCAGTTACATAAAAAAAAATTAATACTAAGCTAAAAAATGTTTTAAAAATTAACTTAACATAATTTATAACTGTCACGTATTATTTTATATTACACGGGTTTTTAAAGACATAAATTTTTATTACTAAGTCTATAATATTATATTTATTCAACCGTATAATACACGAACCTAGTAGTCAATAAAAAGAATCGTAGATCCGGATTACTGGTCTTTTTTTGGCTCCTCAAGTCTTGATTTCATATGATTGGTTTATAAAGAGTGTAGGCTAAACTTGACAACATAGGCCCACGACCATTTAACTAAATATAGTTTTAATTTTTTTTATGGCAAATTTTACAAGAGAAGAACAAGCAACTAGCGAGATGTTAGATGCAAAATATAGAGGGCCGCATAGGCCACTCACGAGACTGCACAACACGCCGCATCGTCGCAGGGACGACGTGACCCCAACAAGGGCGTGAGGCAAATTCGTGAAGAGGAAGGGGCCAACCATTAGGTGAAACCTCATCAAATCTTTTTATTAATTTTTTATTATAATATTTAATTTAGGAATTAATCTGATTTTTCTTAAATAACTCTTATTCATTAGCTTAAAAAATAAAACGAAGTATATGGGCTTACTTATTTTTTTTAACGTTCCGGCATAAATAACGAAAAATGAGTTGTCAAAAACTATTTTTTGTTTTGTAAGTGGTTTTGACACATGTTTGGATCGACTTTTCGGATGATAAGTACATGTTTTAAAAAATTAATAAGTGTTTACAAATTTGAATTAATATTAGTATTTTTTTATGTTTTCTTTTAATAAACAAGTGTTTAAAAATATTTCTATGTTAAATATATATATATATATAGTGAAAGTATAAAATGAAAACCCACTTGAGTTAAGAAAACCCAAAAAACCCTATTTAACAAATTATTTTATTTTTTTAAATGGTAGGTTTGTTACATATTTTCGTAACTTTTTATAAAAAAACCAAAAAAACGTTGAGTAGTTTTTTTTTAAAAAACATATATAAAAATGACCGTTTTTGGAAATGTTACATATGTAACATTTTCGTAAAAAAAAATTAAAAATCTGGTCGGCGCTTTTTTTTTATAAAAAGTGATGAAATTATGTAACAAATCTATCCAAAAAAACAAAACAAAAATTTACACATGTTTTAAATTGTTACATATGTGTTACAGGGTTTTTATTATAACCATCCCATATATATATATATATATATATATATATATATATATATATATATAATATGGAACAGAACTCCAATGGAAAATAACTGAGTATTTTTTAGGAATATTGGGGAAGGACAGGCCGTTTTTTTCCTGTATTTAACAAAAAGTAAATCTTATTTACTGGATCATTGTACATTTCAATATGTATTATCTTCCCATAAGACGTGGTCAGCGAGAATTAATTATTGGGGACAGACAGATCGTAAAACAGCTGTAGCAACAGATACAATTCTAAATCAACAAGGCCAAAATGTAATATGGGTCCTAAACGGGTTGACACGATTAAAATCATGTCTAAACGGGTTTAACCCGTCTAACCCTCCCTTTTATGACACGATAAGACTCGTTTAATTAATCGTGTTAAATGGTTAACATGTTAGCACAACCTGCTTATAACATATTTATTAAAACTATATAATTTTATATTTCTAAATGATTAAATATATAAATTTAATTAGAATATTAGATATCTAACATTTCAGTTTCCACTTTCCAATGTTAACTTTTCAATTTTCATTTTCGAGCGCTAATCTTTCAGTTTTCAAAAGAGTTGATAACTTTTTACATGACACGACACGAAGTTAAACGAGTTTGAGTTTGAGTTAAATGAATATGGGCCATAAACGTGTCAGCACCTTTATGACATGATTACAATCATGTCTAAATGGGTTCAACCTGTCTAACCCGACTATACACGTTTTGCCAGCCCTAATATATAATGATAACTAGTTTAGATCCAGTGTATACACACGGAGTGAAAAATATCAATATATAAATTTTTTAAATCTTTATGTATATATTTTAAAGATGTAAAAATATATTACAAATATTAAGGATAGAAAACAAATTCAAAATATGTAAAAAAATAATATATAATTGAGTTTCGAAAATACGTTAATTACTATTTAATATAATTTAACTTTTATTTAATATTTGATTGAAAATAAAAGTTAGATAATTAAATTTCAAAGTTTCTTATAATAAGTGATAATTTAAAATAAATATGTTTTTATTAGTATATTAGTATTTTCTTTAAACATATATTATTATTAAAAGATGGAAATGCATTAAATAAGAGAGAGATGCGGAAAAAAAATTATGAGAATAAATATGAAGACGACACGTAAAATAAAAAACCTTTATTTATTATATAGTATAGATTTATAAATCCAGATAATATTTAATAAACACGGCAACCTTTTTACTACCCACCAAACTTATAAAATAATATAGGGGTGGGTTGGATAATTGGAATTTGACCATAATTGCATTTTGTTTTCTCCCTCGTAATTATACTTTATTGCCTGAAAATTACAAAGTACAATGATTATATGAAATAATATAGGGGTGGGTTGGATAATTGGAAACCAATAACGTCACATGTAATGGTCTCGTGAGTGAAAGACGTGGTTGACGTGACGGGAGTGAGAGGCGTGGAACACCGCACCATCCCTCCGTGAGAGGGGGCGTATGACACTGTTGTGAGTGTGGTCACAACATGGGAAGAGCTTCTATGCGTATGTATGAGGTGGGCCAATGAGAAGATAGGGTAGGGGCGTTGCCCCATTGCACATAATCTTTGGTTTTGGTCCATTAATATTGTAAATTATATTTTCATTATCCACGTCTATGATGGGGTCTCAAAACTTCTGAGGCTGTATGTAATGGTTTAGCCGCACCTAAAATGACAAAGATTTATATTTAAGATTTCACTAAAATGAGGATGTCTTAGGCCATCAGGTATACTCAATGAAACCACGCCGTGTTCCTACGTGTCCATTGAAATCACGCCGTGATTTCAGTGGAACACCGCCCCCTTGATTCAAAATCACGCCGTCTTCAATCTCCCGTGATTTTTTTCACGCCAATCATCCCACCATTTCAATGAAATATATCCGTTGTACAACGGATATATTCCTATTTAATAAAAAAAATTAATTTCATTCTCTAAACCTATATAAACACCTCCTATATAACACAAAACCAATAACAATTTATCTCATCTTCTCTATACTACAAAAAAATTTATAAAATGTCTTCATCATCAAGCGAGGAAGCTCGGGTAATGGCGTTCGGAGCTATGGCATCGACGGCGGTTAGGTGGTGGCAAGAGGCGGAATCGTCCTCAAGACCATTAAAACGAAACGCACGTCTCAACCGTGACCGGGCGGCTGCTAACACACTTTTACTCAAAGATTACTTTGACAAAGGTTGTTTATACGGGGAGGAGCAATTTAATACACGGTTTCGAATGAGTCGGAGATTATTTTTAAGAATTAATACTGATCTCGAGAGAGAAGTGACTTGGTTCCGTCAACGTGTTGATGCAAGAGGTCGGGCTGGTTTCATCTCCATTCAAAAGTGTACGTCTGCGATTCGTCAAATGGCGTATGGTAGCGCTAGTGATTCGTTTGACGATTACTTGAAGATGTCAGAATGAACGATCAGGTAATGCATTTACAAGTTTTCTAAAGCTATAATTTTATTGTACGATAAGAGATATTTACGTAAACCGTCGGCTAGCGACATTCAATAATTATATACTTTTCATGAAGCTAAACATGGATTTGTCGGGATGCTTGGTAGCATCGATTGCACGCATTGAGATTGGAAAAATTGCCCCAATGCGTGGCGAGGCCAGTTTGCATGCGGCGATCATACTCGACCAAGTATTATGCTTGAAGCTGTGGCTTCAAATGATCTATGGTTTTGGCCTGCATTCTTTGGCGTTGCCGGTGCGAACAATGACATTAATGTTCTTAATCAATCGCCTATATTCGACGATATGATCAACGGAACCGCACCAGACTCATCGTTCGAACTTAGAGGATCGCATTACAAGCGTGGGTATTATCTAGCCGATGGAATATATCCGGAATATGCAACAATTATAAAAAGGAAGACATTAAACGTAAGACATTAAACGTAATAATTATAAAAAGGCTCATGAGGCGGCAAGAAAATATATTGAACGAGCGTTCGGTCTATTGAAGAATAAGTGGCATATAACGAACGGCCGGCTCGATCTTGGTCTCAAATCAAAATCCGGAACATTATGTACACTTGTGTGATTTTGCATAATATGATTTTAAAGGATCAAGGAGCGACAATTTGTCAATACAACCCAAATGATGAGGATGTTACCCACAAAGAAATTGATGAAGATCAAAAGCGAGTAAACCGTCAAGAAATATGCAACCGAGAAATTCATAACGCACTAAAGGCGAACTTGATTGAGTATGTTTACGAAAAATCAAATCATTAGTAATGTAGTTTTTATTTTAGTAATGTAATTTTTTTTAATTATTGATTTAGTTTTTTTTAATTATTAATGTAATTTTTTTTATTATTAATGAATATTATTTATTATGTTTTTTTTTATTTAAATGAAAATGAAAAAATAAACATTTAATTATCACACAACCACAATCACACGGGTATACCCCTTGCCAAGTGATGGGTGGTGTGATAATGAGGATAGTGACGTGGCGCCATGTGGCGTGCACTTTATTATCACACCACACCATAATCACATAGGTATACTCAACGCTCTTAGGTTCAAGTCTCACTTGTGACAAAAGAAAAAAAGTTGGTTCAGGTTGGGCCGGGGGTTTTATCACCTTTGGTGAGTTTTCTCCTAAGAGAGGTGAAGATGATCAAGTGGTTCAGTGGCCCACCAGTGATCCAAATCGACTTTCAAAAAAAATATATGATTGTTACCCATAGCCAAAGACGACATGCATGTGCATTTGTCACATACACAAGGAATA
The DNA here is from genome assembly GCA_023525975.1 of Smallanthus sonchifolius. Lineage (NCBI taxonomy): Eukaryota > Viridiplantae > Streptophyta > Magnoliopsida > Asterales > Asteraceae > Smallanthus > Smallanthus sonchifolius. The sequence goes on from CM042018.1 coordinate 131,958,198, forward strand.
CTAAGAATCACCCAAATATGTGATGTGGGGAGATTTCAGTGAGTGGTTATGATGGAAGGACAAAATACACAGATTGGATCTCTCTTCTGGTTCTCTTAGTCACCACACAATCATCACCTCCATCAAGGGGTGTCTATCTACTTTCTTAAAATTGTTCATAATTTTTTTCACGTAAAGCAGATTATAGAATTGGACCATTTTCAAAAAGAGAAAAAAAAATGTTTTTCTGTGATAATACATTTTTTTCATACGATTTTAAAAAAAGACACAAATCAGACGAATTATGTTTTTCTATGATAATCATTTTTTTCATACGATTTTTAAAAAAATGTTGGAGTAAATTTTAATGAAAAGAAAAAACCTTTAAAGTATACAAATTCTTTGCTCTAATTATCAAAACTTTAAAATTAAATAAGTTAAACCATAAAAAATGAGGGTCACTTGAATATAAGAGGCTTCACCTTCAACCTTTTATTTGTACAGTTGAGCCGCCTCTGAAATTGTCTATCTATTTTCATTTTAGTTGTTAAACTTACTTTTTATAAACAAACTATCACTTACACACATATAGGGTGAGTTAATGTACAAAGTGGAATTAACGTACAAAGAGTACGTAGCCACCAGAATATGACAAGTGACTTGTGGGCGAGGGTATATGCGTCAACAATAATTACGCACAAATGTAAATAGCTATGAAACCATATATAACTAATTAAGCACAATATCACGCAACATATTATGTAACGTGTATATATATATAATCATGCAACATATATAACAACTATGCAAACTATGTTAATAATTATGCAATCTATGTTTAAAATTATGAATGTTATATGCACAACACATCGAATCTATTCTTAAAAAACAAGTATAATAAGACTATACTCAACTTAAAAATAATAAAATACTCGATTTTATAATGTAATTTTAAAAAAAATATATCGTATAAAAACTTATCCGCGTTTAAAAAAATTAGGGAACTTGGAAAAATAAAAAATTCCAATTTACCACATACCCCTTTCATATCTTTCATACGTGAAAATTGTTTCCCATAATCTCAATCATTAATTCCTTAAATCAATTACCCATATTTTTTTTCGTACACTTCGCATGTTAACAACCTCTTTTATTTAATATTATATATATATATATATATATATATACATATAATACCCAGTAAAGCTACTAGTTTTGCCAACCACCATTCAAACTAGACCCGGGAAAATGGACGGGTCGAGTCAGGTCAAGCGTGGTATATCCATATAAATAATAAAAAGAGTTAATTACACAGATGCTCCTTATGGTATGTCTATCAAATTTGGTCTCTAACTTTAGAAAAAATATATATAAAAATAAAATAGGTGGGCCCACGTAATATAAAAAGAAACAAATCAACTCACTGCTTCATTCTCTCTTTCTCTTCTCTAAATCACACATAGGCTCTCCCTCTCTCTCCCTCTCTCTCATGCAACAGTCGACCACCACCTGAAACATGAAACATGTGAGTAAATGTCAACTACAAATAGTTGGTGAGTAACATAGGTTTTGACACCAAACAAAGTTAAGTATAGTTTACAATTCAATATGTTCAAAGCATAAACTAAGACATGAATGTGAAAACATACAAGGTTCTAAAGCGTACAATGAAACCGTAGAAAATGAGAAACTGGTAAGTACAATCTAACTGATTGTGTTTTGGAAAAAGTAGTAATATGGTACAAACAAAACCCACCAAAGTTTGTGTTAAGTATGGTATCGGTTTCTCGTATAAATTATCATAAAATTTACTAACTTAGGCCTGCCTCGCAAGTTAATGATTGTACTAAACATGAACACGCGCATGGTCACCAAGTAGTTTAAGACATAAAGCACATAGTAATTAGCATGAGAACAATGGTATTGAATCTGGTATCTATAGTATGTAAACATGTTTCACCCTGAGTATTTGTAAACATTAGTAAAGAGAAAGGGGCTATGAAACTCACCTTGTAATGAGTAGCTTGAATGTCACACAAGTATGTTGTTTGTTGCACAAATGTTCTAGTTAACCACAAGGTTAACCTATGTTTGATGGAATATATGTATCAATGATTTGTACAAATGAAATAGGCAATCCTAATGTGCGAGGAGATTGATGGGGGTGTCCTCATTTTAATAATAAAATAATTATTTGAGTTGCAAATAATATTTTATGTAAATATTTGAAAGAATGAATAAAGATTTTGTTTGTTTGCAATAATTATATAAATGTATGAATAAATAATTAGGTTCCTTTTGTTTGTAAATAAATAAATGAGTAGTTTTCTTTTATTTGCAATCATAAATTAATAAATGGATAAATAAATAAGTGAGTAATAATTAGTTAAGTAATTAAATAATTTACTACATAAATAAATGAATAAAACCTTTCATTTGATTTATGAAAAATAAATGTTAAAAATAATGATTTAATTAATTGGAAATTAAACTAAAAATTAAAGTATAATAATAATGTTCTAATTAATTAATAATTAAACCATAATTATTTATTAATTAAAAGTATAGAATTGTGTTTTAAATGTTCTCATATAATAAAAATAAATTATATAAAAGTTTGTATAAATATTTACAAAGAAATGAGTTTATAATCATAATCATAATTAGTTGAAAGTGGCTGTTGTACATGTCACACCCCCAATTTCAACTAACGGAGTTTTACCGTTTGGAAGGTGACACATCAGAATCTCAGTCATTAGTTACATCAAACAACTCTATATGGGACTTGAAATGTCATAACATCAAAGTTCAGAGTTAATGCGGAAGCGTAAACGTTAAAATGAAGTAAAAATAATTACACGCAACGAGCGTCAATTAATGTAATTAAATAAACTATTTAAAATATTTGAAATGAATGATATGACAGTAGGACTCCATGCATGTCCTAAGTGCGCAACCTATGCCAAAGCGACCTGAGAAACATGTAAGAAAAAGTGTCAACACAAGGTTGGTGAGTTCACAGGTTTGTATGTAAATAAACTGTTTGAGTGTTGCTGGATCCACATACGTAAGTCACACCTATTGCTAGCTAGACAATGTACAAGTTACTCTAAGCGTTCGCAACCGAAGCTGACTGTTTGTGTTTGGGTGCCTTCCGCCATTGCTAACATCAACAATGGCAAGTGTTAAGGACAATTTACACCCGTTAGATCTCCAATCAAGTTAGCGCGACTAACCCGGGTGGGGTTTGTCAAACCCAGTAGTACTACTCAAATTTCCTCGCTATACTCCATATATTAACGGTCCGAGTGTGTAAGGACTTTGCATGTTATGTTTGCACTTAGGTACACAAGTGGTAATGAAATACTATGGGATCCATGTCCGTGTGTATGTCTCTCCCTGGCTGGGAGACAAGTAACGGATGCCTGTTCGTATGCATGTTTCTCCCCAACGGGAAAACAAGTAAAATACTGTTTGTGTGTATGCATGTTTCTCCCCAACGGGAAAACAAGTAAAATACTGTTTGTGAGTATGCATGTTTCTCCTCAACAGGAAAACAAGTAAAATAATGTTTGCGTGTAAGCATGTTTCTCCCCCAATAGTAAAACAAGTAAAAAGGGGCCGTGAAACTCACCTGAACGGCGTAGGTAGTAATCACACAAGTACGAGATTAAAATCTCAAGCGGTAGCCTGACACGGCTCACAAATATCCTAGCATTACAACATAACAGTTAGGGACTCAATGGGAATATGTGACGACGACACAGAAATGAGGAACGTCCTAAAAGAAACGTCCTAATGATTAAGGAATAGACGAACGTGTCCACGGAAATACGGATTTCTAAGTTAGATGATTCGAATGATTACGATATGCGACGAAAGACAATAATTACAATAATTATTAAATATATTTAATCGTCTTCGTCATTAAGTAACGATCCAGAAAATAATATTATTATATTATTTTTAAACTCGAAATGTGATAACTATTTATGTGATAAAAATAATAATGTATTATTTTTATTCGATAATAACATAAATATATTAGTTTTAAAAGTGGAAACAATATGAAAATGATTTAATAAATTAAACTCGAGCCTACGGGTGTTTTCCGGGGCTAAAACCCTTTTATATATTAATATAATAATATTGGGTTTGAAAATATATAAAAATATTCCAAGGAAAATGCCCAAAAAATGTTTGCAGGAGACCGGTTTCGAACCCGGGTCTCCTGCGTATAGGCCTTAAGTCTTAACCATCTCGGCTGGCTAGTGTTTCGCGACAAGGATGCTTCTGAAATGGTTTTAATGATTCCAAACCCCCTCCCTTCTACCCTTAGTCGCGATCCGAATTAAACCATCCCCAATCTCCATCGATTTCGATCACGATTGAATGCAAGCGCATAGAGGTTTTGATAGATGGGATATAGGCGAGTCTGAGGTGATGTTTAATTGCAAAATTTACACGTTTTGAATCGTTTAATCACGCATATACGGGCCGAAACCCTAGATTAAGAACCAAGAATCAAATCTGTTGAATTCGATATTGTTAACCATCGAATTCATGGGGCTTTTACAAAGGGAAGAATTTCGAATCTGACCATATAGATTAATTCCATTTTGGTTAAGTCTAGGATATAAACCCCTAAATCGAATTTATGATGAACCCTAGTTTACGGTTTATAATCAATTCGATATTACTTGATTTAATTGATATGGGGCTTTCAAAGAGTAGGTAATCGCGAGTCTAACCATATGATTCAATTGAATTTTAATCGAGTTTAGTATCAAAAACCCCAAATTGGGTTTCATATGAACCCTAGATTACGGGTCTTGATCAATTAGATATTATGAGCCCCAATTAACATAGGGCTTTCATTCAAAGAGTAAAAGCGAAGCTAAGGGTAGGATCAATTACCAGAATACGTGACGGATTGAAGGAGATCGACTAGATGGGTTTCCGACTTCGGCGATCTTGGATTCCGACTCCTCCGGCTCGTCTTCCGTCAAATTGATTGGTGAAACATACCCAAAGGAACTTGACTTAGCTACGCAAATGATTGATTTGTGAGGATGTTGATCGGAATCAACGAATTTGAGGCGTATAGCGTGATGGTCGACGGTTTCGTTTTGAATACCCATTATTGGGTTTAATTCGACACATTCACGATGATTAAAGTATTAGTTATGATCGTTAATGGTGTTTAATGCGATTTCCGTTACTGATTCAAGCCTAATCAGTTTTAATTCGCGAATTCAAGATCAAGAATGAATGGTTTGACTTCCATAAGTCAAACAGGAACAATTCCATCGATTTTGACTTCATAAAGTCAACAGATGGGTTTAGGCTAATTACACAACTAATCCCTGTAGTTTTAAGATTAAATATTGGCAAGAATGATCCCTGAGGTTTGAATTTAACTGGATTATCTAACGGGGTTAGGTTTTTAACAGAAATTTAACGGAATTTACTAACTGAGTTAACCTGAAAAGTCGGGATTGTAACAGTACACTAGAATGGTTATCATTCCAGAGTAGTACCTCCAACAGAAAAGTTTTCAGAAAAGAGTTGGTCGGATCAGAACCCCATATTTTCCTAGCCAGAACTTTAATGTTTGCCAGATAACTACATACTGGTTTGAAATTTACTCTATTTGCATACTTAACCAAGTTCAAGGTGTGTTTGGAAAGTATATGGGCTAAAGTGGAAATATGAGTTTAGTAAAGATAGAAATTGAATATTAAGTAATTTAATTTGAAAATAAGGAGTTTTAGTAAAAATATGATTTTTGAAATTGAAAGGAACAAGAAAGATCAAAATAAGCTTTTAAATAAAAGCTTTAAATAAGTTTAATTAAAATAGAGCTTTTGATCTTGGATAGGTCTATGATTATAACATAAACATGTTAGGGACCATAGATCTAGCTAGTTATGAGGGATTTTTTGAAAGGAAAAGTATGAACAAGCAATAACATAAGAAGAACTTACTTAGAATGGAAGGATTTAAGCTAGAATCTTCCAAAAGATGAGAAGAACGACCTTTAGTAGCTAGAGAACCCTAGAGAATTATTGAGGTACGAATAATACATGAGAATAAGGGCTCTATTTATAGGGTAGGAGCATGGACTTATTCACGAAATTTAATTTGTTATAAGGAATAGGATGCAAAAAAAATGAAGAATAGTTTTTAATTTCATAATATGTTCTAACTTAAGTGCTCATTAATTTTATGTTTATGACTCCATTTCATCAACATAATTCTTATTTAAAATGTTTGATAAATGTAATTATATACTTATTTGTTTTATTTAAATCTTTATAAATCCCTAATTTATTTATAAGATTTATAACATTTGTTTTTACATGTTTGTATATATATATACATAGCCTAACATGTATGCATTTGTTTAATAGTCTTAGAACATTTATAACCCAAATAAATATGTATTTAATTTGAAAATAATGCACTCAATATATGTATGTATGAACACTTATGAAATGTAATTGAAAAATAAGACACTTTCATAAATGCGAATCATAAAATAATGAAATTACAATTTGTCAGAAAAATAAAGGTCGGAATTTCCTGGGGATTACAGTCTCCCCTCCTTTAGGAACTTTCGTCCCGAAATTATTTAGGAGGAGGGTCCAGGAAAAGGAGATGTGTGTTTGGATTCTCAACTAGTTTTGCTTGTCGGTTTGAGGAGTATAGTTGACGACAAGGTTCAGGTCAGGTCATCGCGTCAGGTATGGATGGTGGTAGTGGATTTTGTTTGAGCGAAAATAAGGAGAAGATTGCTCTTGAATGATTTTGAAATGCGTATGATGGTAGTGGATTTTTTCAATTAATAAGGTGATCGTTGATAAGGAAATATGTTAAAAAAGATTGGTGACAACAATACAATTGTAACGATAACAATTGTATGATGTCATAGAGTGTGAGGGAAGATGTCAAGATTATTTGGGGGAACCATCAAGGGAGTGGCACAATGATAAGTGTTTGTGTCTTTCTAGAAAAGGTCTTATGTTCGAATCCATGTTAGATTTGAATCTAGCTTTGATTGGTTAAAAGAAAAAAGTTGAGTTAGAACTATAATGGGGTGACAAAGTGATAAACGTTTGAGTCCTTATAACAAAGGTTTTAATTACAAATCCATTTTTCACTTGTTGAAAGACAAGGATGAGCTAGGGGATATTTGCTTTACATTCATAGTAATATAACTATCGTTATAATTATTAGTTGAATTTCCACTCAATAAGTGAGATGCCAAATTAGTTGAAATGTACACAACGCATCAGCTATTGCTGGTACGTGACACTGTAGCAACCGGCCAACAGAATTAAAGGTTTATAATTGATGTTTTTCCAAGGAAAAAGAAGATTTCATTTCTTAACCTTTTTTTTTTCAATTGCTTATTTTTGTCATTTCTTTTATGTTTAACTCATTTTATTCATTTCATTTTTATACATTTTTAATTTTAACTTATATTTAATTTAAATCTACTGATCGGTTGATATTTCGTTTTATTTTTAACTCATTCAACCTATTTTATTTCTAGACTTCTTTTATATTTTAATTCATGTAACCTATTTTATTTTTAGGCTTCTTTTATATATAACTAACTAGCTTAGACCCCGTGTAATACACACGGGTGAAAAATATCAATACATAAATTTCTTAAATTTTATTTATGTATTTTACAGGTGTAAAAATGTATTACTTTATATTAAAGATATAAAACAAAATTCAAAATATGTAAAAAATAATATATAATTGGGTTTTGGAAATACGTCAATTACTATTTAATGTAATTTGACTTTCATTTACTATTTGATTGAAAATAAAAATTACATAATTAGATTTCAAATTTTTTTTTTATAATAAAGGATAATTTAAAAATAAATGTTTTTATTAGTATATTATTAATTTATTAAAAGATATAGATGCATTTAATAAGAGAGAGAGGAGGGAAAACAATGATGAGATTGAATATGGTGACGACACGTGACATACAAAAACCTTTTTTTATTATATAGTATAGATTAAACATTTTTATTTATATAATTTCTTAGGAACTATTTAACGAGGTCCTTTTCATGTGAATATTTGTTTGAAGTTGACAAAATATTGTTATATTTTATTTTGTTGAATATTGTGTTGAAATTTAGTGCAACTAGTATAGTTGTGCTTCATGCTTTTCTATTTTATATTCTTTTAAAAAAAGTATATGAAAATACAACTTTTAAACACGTTTTCTATATTTATAACATTTTTATAGAGAGAACTGAACATACTTCTTAGTTTCCTAGAAAATTGAAAGTTGTGTTCATTTTTACTTTCGCCGCACACTATAGCCGTCACTTATATTTCATGTAAGACGTTTAGTTATAAAGAAATATATGAAATGCATTAAAATTGTGGTTGGGTTTATCTATACTACTATATAATACATACTAGGTTATGTACCCGTGTATTACACGGGTTGCAAAAATTTAAATTATATAAAACATAAATCTAGAAATAAACTAAACATAAAGGAATCCGTATATACTTCTTATAATAAATATTTACATATTACATGTAATAATAAAAACGACGTAAATACCAGGTAGAGAGACCTTTTTGATCTTTAGTTTCAGAAACAAACAATATCCAGCATGGTTCCATTTGAGTCCTGAAATGGCAACCATTGTTACCATTTCCAGTTTGACTTAAATGCCAGGAACCTTGAAAATCACTTGCTTGCCCATCGGGAATACAACTCATCTGAGCTGAAGGATTCCAAACGGTAGGACATGCAGGTTCTAAAACAACCATCCAAAATACAAAAATAGATAGGTTACATGCATAATTAGAAATCAAGATTACTAAACTAATGAGGGTATTTGGATGCTTTACTTTTTAATTAATTATTGCCACTTTAGTAATGATCAGTTTTGAGTGTTGTTGGGGAAAAAAATATGATAATGATTCTAATTTTATAATTCTACAGGTGGCAACATCGACTCATTTACTTACGATGGATCAGTTTGTGTTATGTTCAAATGAGTAAAATCATAAACTTTAGTTAAAAACTCATCAAACGGGTAGTTGAAAGTCGTCCAACATTTATTTATAATGCACACACCCTTCTACATCTATCATTCAAAACAGTTTAATATTTCAGTAATATAACTTTTATAATCAAATTTAACACACTAACTACCATATATAGATAACTTTTCAAAAAATGGGAAAAAGGTGTTTCCGGTCAATCCGACCCACACCAAAACCACATGTTTTGAGTTTTGACCGCTTACCAGTCCACCCATTTTGCCACCACTATAAAAATGATTATTAAAATAAAAGTAAAACTATCCACCTCCCTACCTTTATGCACTTTGTTAACTTATTCTGATTAATCAAGTAGCAATATTCACTTTTTAACCACAAATATTTAACCCCGCCCCCCACAAACACACACCCCCCACCCCTGAGATAAGAAAAACTTATAAAACTCACCGGGAGTTGGAATTTCAAAAGAAAGTCTAGAACTTTTACTTTTCAGTTCCACAGGTTGCCCCTTTATATCTCTGCCAAAAAACACAAATTTCTTATTAACAAACACCGTATGAAGGTAAAATTCAAAATTATTAACATTTCAACACCGGCTTACCTGTGTATCGTACTTCTTCCATGTAAATAGGCAAACCCGCTAAGAACTTTCCTGGTGTAATTTTGAATTACGAGTTCCCTAAACGGGCAATATTCCAAGAAAACAGATAGGTTTCCTCTCCCTGAAAAACCCACAGAAGCTTAACTTTCTTACACGTCCACAAGGTTGCTAATAGACGGCTACTAATTGGGTTGGCTGACCCGCAATTCTGATTTTGATTTTTGAATCATTTAGGGTCACATTTTGAGATGACCATAAGGATTTGCCATAAGAAAACTAATTATTGGCATAGATGTAAAACTGCCTAACTATCCTGATTTATTCATTTCATTACCTAATTCTGATTGTTCTAGTCAGAATAATTACTTCGAACATTCACATTCAAACACCCCCCCAACCCCCAAACAGGAACAGTACCAGCTCACTTCCATAGTATTGAACAATGTTTGGGTGTGAAAGTTGACTGAGCAAAGTGATCTCCTGTTACAAAGACGGTAAAAAAAATTAAAAAGAAAGCAGTACACAAAAAAAAGTTGAAAACTTGAAAATAATGGGATCAATCCTATTTCCTTGATACATAACAATATACACATACGCGTATAAATTTATATAATTTTGTGTGTGGAGGGAAAACAGGACTGGTTCAATTGCTTGAGAATCCCCAACAACTTTTACTTCTTTTATTGCACACATCTGACCATTCTCACTATTAAAAACATAGAAACAGATTTCCATAATCAATTAGATAATCAGATTTCCAGTTACGTTCCAAATTAGTGATTACAAATTATTCAGAAATTAACCCTAATTTGACAGAACGAATGAGTTAATTACCATCGTGTCTGAACATACAAACCATATTTTGCCTCGCGAAGCACAGGAACCTTCGGCAATCATCCCACAAGTACGCATCAGCTCCTTTGGCCTTTGTAATAACTGCCAGCATCTCCGGTTAATAGCCTCAAACTAATTAAATGATACAGAATTCTAGCATTATGAACAAAACATAAAAAGCTTCATATCATCATCAAAATTTCAGGAACCTCTTCATTCCCTGTATAAAATTTGAAAAACAAAAAAGATGTAAATTGATCACTAAACCCAAAAGAATATCAATAACACTAATAAAATGATAAAGATGATGTATAGAATGGCCAAATGCATGACATTTGTCAAAAAAAAAGAAATGGAAAAAAACAAAATCATAAAAATAAAACATAAATTTTTAATTTGTCAAAACATATAAGCAGTCATTTGTTCCTTATCATTTGGATGTCTGGTTTCAACATCCATTCGCTTTTGTTTCCACACCAATCAAAACGAAGTTGATAATAAATAAAACGAAAACAACAAAATGGATTGATATGGTGAAACATAATTACTAAAATAAGGTCTCATTAGTACAATAAAGGGTCATTGCTAAATACATATAAACTGTGAATTCTAAACTCACACAGCCAAAACCTAAATACTACAAATATTATGTCATTGCTAAAATTCATATAGACAGAGACACGTTAGTAATTCTAGGGATGGATATGGACCAAAAAAATTTCCCTTTTAGTTTAAAACCAGAGAAAGAAAACTGATCTATGTGACTTTATATATGAAAATATAAACAAATTGGTAGAAAAATAATTAAAAAAAAACAACAACGATGAACAGAAAACTGATCTATGTGACTTTAATCGGAAAACCCCAAATCGATCGCAATCGAAATCGCTCTAATTTAGGGTTTCAAAAAGAAATAAACGATTAATAAGAAACAAAAAAAACATACCTTATGTGATGGATTTCCTGAACCGATTGGTATGATGATTATGTGGAGATGAAAGATTTAGGAGAACACACCAGCGAAAGAAAAAAATGATGTAGAAGAAAGATTTAAAACAAAAAAACATTTAGTAAAAGTAGAAGGAAGATGCGATTAAACAAAAGGGAGAACAACAAACCTTGAACGATGTTGAATCTCAATCTTTGGGTAAAATTCTGATAAACACAGATAAAACCCTAGCAACTTTTGCAATATATTAAACCACACTATCAAAGCCGTTCAAATGCAAGTCAGAAATGATCAAATCAACACCGATCTGCATAACAAACATCATAATTCTCAAAATCAGAAGATGATGTAACCTTATCCTTTCGGAAGGTAGAGATCAACTATAATCCTGAAGCAAAATCACCAAATTAAGATAGGTTTTGATGAACAAGATGAATCAATCGATCGATAGATATGTTGTTGATGAAGTCGCCGTCTCTGAATCGGAAGAAAATGGTGAAATTAGGGCAAAAATAGGAAGAGACTGGCGACGTTACAGAAGCGATGAATTTGGCGGTGTTCATCAGAGAATTTTATATGTGTGTGTGAATTGGTTGAAAGATTAAGTTGCAGAAAAAGAAAACGGAAATCTGTCGGCGAGATTCGACGGAGTTTACCAGATGGAGGTTCTATCTTAGGGTTTGCAAAACGAACACACTCTTAACCTATTAACCCGTAATATCAATAAACGGGTTATAACCCTGAAGAGGATCCGCGTGTGGATCCAAATTTAGATCCGCGTGTGAATGAATGAGGAATTGTGGTTTAGCCGGGAAAACACCAAAAATGATGCCCTCAAAGCTTGTCACGTGTCTCACAATATTTTGATTTATTATATGTTATATATTATAGACTAGGTTAGAAACCCCGTAGGGGTGGACCTATCTTATGCGTAGGGGTACCTTCCACTACCCCTCAACTTTTACGCACAGTATAAATTTTTTTTTTTTACGGTTTTATGTATCCGGTTACCTCTTACGTTACCCTTGATAAAAAATTACGTTACCCCTCAAATTTTTTTAAAAGCTCAACACTTCATAAAAAGTCTAAAATTTTATAAAAAACCTAATACTTTATAAAAAATCACTTCATAAAAAGTCCAAAATTTTATTAAAAAAACCTAATACTTTATAAAAAACCTCAGTCCTCCGCCTCGTCAGTCGCATATTACAATAAAAAAAAAAAATTTTACACGAAAGTACAGTCAATTTTTGTTTTGTTTTATTTACATGAAAGTACTGTTAAAAAAATTCTGTTACCCCTGAACTTTTGTTCTAGATCCGCGACTAAAACCCCGTGTATTACACGGATTAAATAAATGCAATTCTGTACACTTAATATTAAAGATTTACATATTACATATTTATGACACATTACATAGTTTTTTAATACAAATTTTAGAAACATTATATAGTCATTTTTTTAAAATGTTTTATAAAAATATGAAAGAATTGTTCTATTTCTAAAAATGTTTTATGAACAAACCAATTTTTTTTAAATAAAAAATGTTTTATAAAAATAATTATAGAATTCATTAAAAGGGCCGATCGATCGTTTTTTATCATTCTGTGAGTTTTTTTTTTACTTTTTCTGTGATTTTTGGGCATTTGCCAACAGTTGGAAGCTATGAAAATTAGAACTTCGTTTTCATAGATAAATACATTCTTGTTCTTGTAAAAATTTTCTGTATTATCCAATTATTAATTTCCTACACAAGAAATGTTTTAATATGAAAATAAATTCTACACGATTCAAAAGGCTATTCACGCCAATTTGTGAAATATAATCTACAATAGATAGAATAATGCGGTTGTATCTAGTGACACTAAGCGTGTAACTAATTTAACTTATAAATTTAAGATTCTTTTTACAAATATATAATCTCAAATTGAGTAAATTGTCCAGTTTTAATAATATTTAAATTACCACTTCATTACTTACCAAATGAATACCGAATCAACATAGACACATGTTATAAAACAGAATTTATTGATTTATGAAATCTTATTAATTATTTTAGCAAGCCTAAATAAATTAATTTATATAAATTTAAAACATTTTACGCTGGGCAATTGGAGCTGACCTAAAATCTAAGTGGGCTAATAAAAACATGGCTATTGGTCCTCAATGAGAAACAAGGCCTCTGTCTCCAAGTATAAACATAATAAGACTGTGGGCCTGGGCTGATTGGTCTAAGTCCATATCAATTGGGCTCTCTGGAAATTTTAAATTCCAAAAGGTGTCCAACTGTCCAAGGACTCAATATTGCTCTACATGGACTCGCTTTTTAATCCAATAGCTTTTTCTAGAACGGCTAATTCGCATATCTTCTAAATGTGCACTAATTTCTATTATGAGACTAGAACTCTCAACCACTTGAAAAGAAATATTTTTACTACACATCTTGATATCGCTAGGCTACAAGCCCTTTAGTTATAATTCCAATAGCTAACCATCACATATTTAGGACAGGCAGAATGGGTGTGAGAAGGGGGTGGTACCGCAAGTTGTTCACGCTGATTGCTTGCTGAGCCTCGACGACTATTTTACCCTGCAACGATTAGTTGGTAAAAAAAATTAAATTAAAATTTTAATTTTAACACTAAATATCAACTAAATTCTTCATTTTTATTCACAAAATTCTCAACCTATCATCTCTCAACATATTATCTTTTTTTTTGCTTACTTTCAATGGAATCAAAGTCTCGTAACACAAAGAAGGTCGGTACGAGTTGAAACAAGTCTAAAAAAATAGTCGAATCATTGCAAAGTCAAACTCAATCTCAACCCAACACATGAACATTCCTACAATCTCAATATTTCGCCTATTCTCCTTCACATTTCTCCTAATTTTCTCAACAATTCCTGATGAATTCCGTATCCCCCAAGAACAAACTTGTTAGCATAATAAGTTGTTATGTGTCATGTTATGGGTCTTTGCCCAGGCCCAGTTATCTTTCTATTTAATGTTGCTTTCTTCTTCATTTGTAAGCTAATCTTCATTTGAGTAATAGAGAGCCTTCATCTTTTCTCTGTCATGCTCATTTGTTAACATGGTATCAGAGCCAACTCAATTCATGCTTGATTGAAGATCTTTGTTGTCGCTTCCGCTCAGTTGTTGGTTCGTTCGTTGTTTGGTTTGTTAGTTGTTGAAGGGTTGTTTCGTTCGTTGTCGCTTCTGCTCAGTTTGTTGACTCATGAGGTATCAAAGTTTCGGATTTCGTTTTATTTGAACTGACTTGTGTATTTGGAAGAGCTTCTGGACAGATTAACAGGTTTGGACCTCGTTTCTGTCTCGTTTTTCGAAGTTTGCGGTTACCAAGTTTGCGGCAATTTAAGTTTGCGGTTATTCGAAGTTTGCGGTTCTTCTAAGTTTGCGGTAATCGAAGTTTGCGGTTATTCGAATTTTGCGGTAATCGAAGTTTGCGGTTACCTCAAGTTTGCAGTTAATTTGAAGTTTGCGGTAATTCTTCTGTCTGCTGTCGTTCGATTTTGATAATATGGCTGGGAAAGATGATTCTCTTCAGTCTATTAGTACTCGTCTGGATGATAAAAACTACACCTACTGGAGTTACGTAATGAAAAACTTTCTTCGAGGGAAAAATATGTGGGGTTATGTCACAAGTACTAAGGGAAAGCCTACTGATAAATCTAATGCTGCTGAATATGCCTTAGCTCTCGATACATAGGAAACAGATAACTCTAAAGTTATAACTTGGATCAACAACTCTGTAGGTCAGTCCATTGGTATTCAGTTGGCCAAATATGATACAGCTAAGCAGGTTTGGGATCATTCGGAAAAGTTGTATACTCAGTCTAACTTTGCTAAGCAGTACCAGTTGGAGTTTGATATCCGTGCTCTTCAACAAAATGAGATGAGCATTCAAGACTTCTATGGAGCTATGTCGGATTTATGGGATCAATTGGCACTTACGGAATCTGCAGCACTGAAGGTGTTTAAACCTTATATTGATCGAAGGGAGGAACAACGTTTGGTACAATTTTTAATGGCATTACGTTCAGATTTTGAAGGACTAGGTGGAACGATTCTTCATCGTTCCCCTCTTCCAACAGTTGATTCGGTTGTTCATGAGTTGATTGTAGAGGAAACTCGGTTAAAATATCAGGTTGATAAAGGTCCTAAAGTAACTACTACTCCAGTTGTGTTTGTTGTTCCTTCTAATCAGCCTAGACAAGGTGCTAAAGTTGCATTTGATTAATGTGCATTCTGTAAAGGGAAAAATCATTGGAAGTCTCAATGTCCATTATTACTTAGTAGAAGGAATTCTAACTTGCAGAAGCCTCCACAACAGAACAGATCATGTGGACAATTTCCGTCTCGCACGTCCACTTTTGCTGGTTCATCTGGTCCATCTTCATGGACATTTAAACCACCTCCGTTTACTGCTGCTA
The DNA here is from genome assembly GCA_023525975.1 of Smallanthus sonchifolius. NCBI lineage: Eukaryota > Viridiplantae > Streptophyta > Magnoliopsida > Asterales > Asteraceae > Smallanthus > Smallanthus sonchifolius. The sequence continues at coordinate 131,974,067 of CM042018.1, forward strand.
CACCACCATCTGTAGAAATGAACAGACCACTATCTGCTCTGGATCTGCAAGTATTTGAACAATTCAGACAGTTTCTTGCAGCCAATCCTACCGCTATGTCTGCTGCGGGACTGTTTTCATCCGGTACCTCATGTATTTCGTCATCATTATGGATTTTGGATTCTGGTGCCTTACATCATATGTCTCCCTATCTGTCTTCTTTTCTTTCTTTGTCTCCTGTCTCCCCTGTTTCTGTCATGTCTGCTAGTGCTACATCCATGTTGGTAGAGGGTGTTGGATCTGTGTCTACCCCTCATGTGTATCTCAATGATGTCTATTATATTCCGAAGCTTGCCTAAAACCTTGCTTCAGTTATTCAGTTGTGTAAATCTAGAATTTGGGTTTTCTTTTGTCACAATGTTTGTGTTGTGTAGGATCAACACACTCAGAGGGTGATTGGGATCGGCCGTAGGGTGGGAGATTTATATGTCTTAGAAAAACTCAAAGTGCCTGCTCCTGGTGTTGCTGCTTCCAGCGTTGATTTATCCTCTTTTCGTTTAAGTCCTTTGTTGTCTGAATTTTATATTTGGCATTCTCGTTTGGGACATGTGTTCGCATCTCGTTTAAAATTTTTGGTTTCCACAGGTGTTTTGGGTCAATTGCAAACCTGTGATATTTCTAATTATTGTGGTTGTAAACTTGCTAAATTTTCTGCTTTACCTTTTGCTAAAAGTGTTTCCCATTCTGTTGCACCATTTGATATTGTTCATTCTGATGTGTGGGGACTATCACCAGTATCTACTAAGGGTGGTTCACGTTATTATGTTTCCTTTATTGATGATTACACTCGTTACACCTGAGTGTATCTTATGAAATGTAGATCTGAGTTCTTTAACATTTATAAAACATTTAGGGCTTATGTTCAAACGCAGCATTCGGCTGTGATAAAGTACTTCAGGTGTGACTTTGGGGGTGAATACACCTTTAATGATTTTACTCAGTTGCTTGCATCAGATGGTACCATACACCAATCGTCTTGTACTGACACCCCTCAACAGAATTGTGTTGCTGAAAGGAAACATCGTCATCTTATGGAAACCACTTATTCATTCCTTTTATCTGCTGAAGTACCTAGTGTATTTTGGGGAGAAGCACTTCTGACCGCCCAACATGTGATTAATAGGATCCCTACTTCTCACAATGATGGGATGTCTCCATTTGAAAGTCTTTTCGGTGAACGCCCAGATTATGGTGAATTACGAGTTTTTGGATGTACTTGCTTTGCTCTCCGTCCTCATGTTGAACGAGACAAATTGACAAATAAGTCAGCCTTATGTGTTTTCTTAGGCTATGCCAGTGGTCCCAAATGATATGGCATGGGACAAAAAGGATATCGTTGTTTTGATCCTATAAGTCAGAAGTTATATGTATCAAGACATGTTACTTTTCTTGAACATGTTCCATTCTATTCGATTCCAGCTAAGTCCCATGATGTAACAAAGTCAGATCTCCAGAATATTGATCCTTTTTCTAGCAACATTGATGTCCCAACCTCTGATGTTCCCGTTTCGTCTGTTGATCCTTATATGCCTGCTCCAGATACTTCTGTTGCACATGATGTGCCAGTTCATGAACCTTCCACGTCATCTGACACTGATAAGTGACCAAAGTTTCATCTATTAAAAGATGTAATATGTTATATTTATGCATTTTGATATGTGGAATACAAAGGTTTTGTGTAGCCATGCATGTGCAGGAAAATGCAGGGTCAGCGTAAGGTTACGCTGAAGGCAAATTGCAAACAGAAGCATCAGAGGGTCAGCGTAAGGCTACGCCATATCAGCGTAGGCCTACGCCTAAGTAATTTCTTCACAGCAGCTTCCAGTGGACTGGCGTAGGCCTACGCTGGGTGCGTTTCAGACGCGGGGTTTGGGCGAAACAGCCGAATTTCAAAGGTTATTTAGGTTTTTCTTCCCCAAAATTCGAATCCAACTTTTACACCATAGTTCTTGGGCGATTTTGGAGTTCTTGGAGGCTAAAGAACACGATTCTAACATCCGATTGAAAGAATGAAGATGATTTCCACCACCATGAGCGGCTAATCCACCGGTAATCATTCCCGGGTGGATTGTTTGTAAGTTTTTAGGGTTTTATCATGTGCTAGCTTTGAGAAACAATTCTTGTAATCGTTTGGTTTAAAACACTTGAATCTTTGTGTTTAGTATGGTTATGAACTCACGGGAGTCGATAAATTCTTGCACCATTGACCCCGTTAGATGATAATTGCTATGAACTTTGATTTATGTTGAATCTATTGATTAATCTAATTCTATATTGCATACATTTGTCTCGATTTCATTCGTGAATATTGTTTTACACTATTTGCCGATGATGTATGAATGTTGATGTTCTTGGTTAGATTTGGTTAATTAGATTTGGATAATCATTCGATTGTTTGAACTCAATTGTTGGTGTGATAATCCCTAATTACTTGTGAACTTGAAACCCGGGTGTGATACCCTTTTTAATTATTGTTTACAACTTAAACCGTTTTGTTTGGTACTTGATTTGTTTGTTGAGTTTATAAAGTTTTCACTTAAATCATTGATTGTGTTTGGTCAGAAAGACCCGTTGTAACTTCATAATTTGCATTGTTAATTGAAGTTGAGCACCGACCACAAACTCTTCATGGTTCGACACCCTTCTTACCCTAACTAGTTTAAGGTGATTAGGACACTCTATTTCTTTATCTTTGACCGGTCCCTTCGACACCGATCAAATTTTGGCGCCGTTGCCGGGGAGTGTGTGCGCTTGGTGTTTTATTTTAGTTGACTCTTGTGACTATTTGTTACTTGTTTTGTTTAGTTAATCTTCTTCTATTTTTGTGTTACGTGTGGTGTTTGTTTGTGTGTGCAGGTGACAGATTAGTGCATGCGTACCCGTTCATCCGGGAGAACTTCACCGCTTGTGTTTGAACCGGAAATTGAGAGGATAGCAAGGCAAAACCGAACCCAACAACAACAAATTTTACAACCCATTTTATCGAAACCATCATCCATGGATGGTCGAAGCAGTCATTCTGGGACGAGCATAAGAAACCGTGGCCCAACTCCAAACAGAGGCCCTATCCCTAACCGCCCACCAACTCCACCTCACCGAACCTCAACCCAAACCCCACCTATACCTATCAATAACAACCAACCCCGTGGGTCGGGTCTAGTTTAACAAAACCGACCCGTTAACATCCGTACCAATCCCACGTACCAAGGAAGAAGGGGACCACAACAAAATCAAACCCCTCCCGGAAACAATGAGAACGAGGGTTGGGAGGATGAAGATGGTGAATATTTTGGGTATGCTGATAATGAAGATGTTGGGAATGGTGAAGGGTTTGGCGATTACGAGTATGAGGATGGTGAAAGAAGCATATATGGAGAGTACAATGAGGGGCAAGGATTTGAAGAGGAAGAAGAGGTGAATTATGTTCACCAAAGGGCGAGACAACCAATGGGTCGAACAGTTCGACCAGAGAGATTTGGGCATCCTCCTAGACAGGAAGGGAGGAGAGCTACTGGGGGCTACAATAATGAAAACCGAAGACAACCGGTAGCCCCTATGGGTGGAGTTAATGGTCGTTTTAGACCGGCTATTTCGGAGAATGCTTCTCCAATTGTTCCACCAATTCCAGGAATGAGGAGGTTTAAGTCAAGACCGAATTACATCAATGTCCTTCCACATTTTCATGGTATGGTCACATGTTGACCCAATACTATTTTTGTATTTCTTTTTCTTTCATTTTCATTTTTTTTTCAATGCAACTACACCAATCTAAGTTAATTGAATTCCAACTCACGGGTTTAAAAAGAAAAGGCTAAAAAATGAATGGGTGAATGTTGTGGGTTTTGTCAAAAGAAAAGGTATAGGCTCAGAATGGGTATCTAGTGGATATTAACGGGTAAAGGCATAAAAATGGCTAAAAATAAAAAGGTTTCTCCTAATGCCTTTATCATTTTTGCACAATCAATTGGTTCAAGTTTTCAACATGTATTAACAATATGCAAGTTCTAAAATATGAAACAAAGTGGCTAAACACTCAAATAAGAGAATATATATATATATCAATTTGGCTCAAATCCTCACAGAAACGGTGAAAAATAGGTTACCGATATGTGCATGCAAACCATCACCTTCAACTTTGTTACTCCCAATTCCAACATTTCCAATTTATTTTATATATATATATATATATATATATATATTAACATTTGTTGGAAAAACTTAATTGAGTAACTTAATGAATTAACCATGACCAAAGACCTCTACCAAACACTTTGTAAAACAATTTTCAAAAAATTTGTATGGTTTCCAAGATTTTCCACATCCCCACACTTGAACCTTACATTGTCCCAATGTAAATAGTTATGAAATGTAAAAGTGCGGTTAGTGGATGCAAAATAACCAATACCCAATAACTCCCAATATCCAACTCAAAGATTCCCATAACCATAAGCACCAACCCAATCACCATCAACCAAGTTTCAAACATAAACACACCAAAACAAACAAAAACAAATTCGTTCAATCAAAGCAACATAAATATGAGAAAGAGTACGTGGACCTGATTAGAGGTGATCATAGAGTGCTTGAACCATCACTAAAAATGGACTCGTAAGTCTTCCATGAGTCTTCCCCACACTTGAGTGTTGCTATGGTGACGAAAACTAAAACACACAGAACAAAACAAAGCAAAGACAAAATACAAGCAATCACAAGCCGGGTTGCCTCCCGGTTAGCGCTAAGTTTATTGTCCTCAGACCGACATTACCTCCTTATGGAGGTTGAAACACAAAATTGCTTCCACTAGCTCTCTCACCACTTCGGTTCTTATCACTCCAACTCCAAGATTCATCTCTCGTAAATTTCACATCACACAAATCTACTTTCTCGTTCGGATGTTGGACATGGTCAGGTGGTTTTTTTTCATCTTTCAACCTCTCAGTTTTCTTCTCGATTGCCTTCGGCTTGTCTTTCACATTAAACCTGTCAAACATGATACCTTTGTTTTTGGTGTCACCCTCATCTGCCTTGGCGCGAGGATGACCCACGTTAGTAGTGACTGCTTTTGAACACTTATTTTCAACCGAATATGTAAATGAATTTGAAAAAATATTAATGTTCAACTTACGCTTCCCAAAGGTCATGTCAACAGTGCCGGTTCGGCAATTGATTTGTGCATTTGCGGTTGCCAAAAACGGTCTTCCCAAAATCACTCGTGGCTCCTCCTTAGCAAGTGGTGCATAATCAAGCACTAAGAAATCTCCAGGATAGTAGAATTCTCCAATCTTCACAGCCACTCCCACTAATTTCCCCCGAGGACGTGTGCATGTAGCATTTGCTAACACCAACGTGGTGTTGTATTCTTCTAATGGACCAAAATTGTATTGGTCATACACGCTCCCTGATAGAATGCTCACCCCCGCTCCATAATCTAGCAGTGCCAACTTAGTTTTGAATTCCCCAATTTGAATACGAACTAAGGGTTCTCCACACTCAATTTCCTCCTCTTTTCCTTCTTCACCTTCTTCATTACCATGAGCCACGTCAATTGCACTAACATGATGTTGTGGCTTCAATGTGTTGTCAATTGGCAGTTTACCTTCATTTTGTTTTAGCAAAGATATTTCTTCGGCCATTTGCCCCACTTGTCTTTCCAACACAAAAGACTTGTCTCTCATTTCATTCTCCCTTTTTGACTCTTTCATCATCTCCAACAGTGCATCCAGTTTTGAATTAACCGCGTCATCACCCCCCGATGATCCACCTTGTTGATGATCTTGATTGTAATTCCTTGGGGGGTAATTTGTGTTCCGGTTATTGTTATATGAACTCCTTTGGTAACCACCCGAATTGTAGTTCCCTTATTGACGAGGTTGGTATGACGAAGTACCTTGATTTGAACCTTGGAAATTTGGGTTCAATTGGTTTGATGCATCCCCGTATTTGAAGTTGGGATGATTCCTCGAGCTCGGGTGATAGGAGTTTGAGTTTGTATCATATGGTTTCCTATCACCAAAAACTTGGTTCACTTCTTCTTGTCTACCATCTTGCAATGGGCAACTTATGGCCTTGTGTCCCAAATCCCCACAACTCTCACAAACATCAAAACGGGTTTTCACTCCCGCTACTTCCTTTTTCTCTCCTCTTTTCAAATTGGCCAATTCTTTCTCCATAGAGGCTAACCTCTCCTTCGTCTCATAGTCCGGGGCAGATTTTGAAATTGGGTGTTTGGCTCTTCGGCTAGCCGATGCCTCGGATATTGAACTTTTGCTCATTCTTTCTAAGAAATCCCAATCATCTTCTTCGGGATTAGACAACAATGTCCCATTACTGGTGGACTTCAAGTACTTCCTCTCCTCTTGAGTCAAACCATCAACAAAACACTTTACTAGTTCCCACAACTCAATTTGATGGTGGGGGCATTTCCTCAACAACTCCTTGAAACGGGTAAAAGCTTCATGTAAAGGTTCACCTGTTTGTTGTTGAAAAGTCCGAATCTCAATTCGGGAGTCATCTGTCTTCGCAACCGAGTAATAGTCGTCCAAGAAAACTTGTTGCATTTCATCCCATGTGTAGATGCTATTAGCCGGCAATGTGATGAACCATTGCTTTGCTCGATCTTTGAGGGAAAACTGAAAAAGTCTACGTTTGACTTCGCTTTGATTAAAATTCTCATCCCCAATTGTGCTACAGATGGCATCAAACTCGGCTAAATGGGTGTATGGTTCTTCGGTGACCATACCATGAAAATGTGGAAGGACATTGATGTAATTCGGTCTTGACTTAAACCTCCTCATTCCTGGAATTGGTGGAACAATTGGAGAAGCATTCTCCGAAATAGCCGGTCTAAAACGACCATTAACTCCACCCATAGGGGCTACCGGTTGTCTTCGGTTTTCATTATTGTAGCCCCCAGTAGCTCTCCTCCCTTCATGTCTAGGAGGATGCCCAAATCTCTCTGGTCGAACTGTTCGACCCATTGGTTGTCTCGCCCTTTGGTGAACATAATTCACCTCTTCTTCCTCTTCAAATCCTTGCCCCTCATTGTACTCTCCATATATGCTTCTTTCACCATCCTCATACTCGTAATCGCCAAACCCTTCACCATTCCCAACATCTTCATTATCAGCATACCCAAAATATTCACCATCTTCATCCTCCCAACCCTCGTTCTCATTGTTTCCGGGATGGGTTTGATTTTGTTGTGGTCCCCTTCTTCCTTGGTACGTGGGATTGGTACGGATGTTAACGGGTCGGTTTTGTTAAACTAGACCCGACCCACGGGGTTGGTTGTTATTGATAGGTATAGGTGGGGTTTGGGTTGAGGTTCGGTGAGGTGGAGTTGGTGGGCGGTTAGGGATAGGGCCTCTGTTTGGAGTTGGGCCACGGTTTCTTATGCTCGTCCCAGAATGACTGCTTCGACCATCCATGGATGATGGTTTCGATAAAATGGGTTGTAAAATTTGTTGTTGTTGGGTTCGGTTTTGCCTTGCTATCCTCTCAATTTCCGGTTCAAACACAAGCGGTGAAGTTCTCCCGGATGAACGGGTACGCATGCACTAATCTGTCACCTGCACACACAAACAAACACCACACGTAACACAAAAATAGAAGAAGATTAACTAAACAAAACAAGTAACAAATAGTCACAAGAGTCAACTAAAATAAAACACCAAGCGCACACACTCCCCGGCAACGGCGCCAAAATTTGATCGGTGTCGAAGGGACCGGTCAAAGATAAAGAAATAGAGTGTCCTAATCACCTTAAACTAGTTAGGGTAAGAAGGGTGTCGAACCACGAAGAGTTTGTGGTCGGTGCTCAACTTCAATTAACAATGTAAATTATGAAGTTACAACGGGTCTTTCTGACCAAACACAATCAATGATTTAAGTGAAAACTTTATAAACTCAACAAACAAATCAAGTACCAAACAAAACGGTTTAAGTTGTAAACAATAATTAAAAAGGGTATCACACCCGGGTTTCAAGTTCACAAGTAATTAGGGATTATCACACCAACAATTGAGTTCAAACAATCGAATGATTATCCAAATCTAATTAACCAAATTTAACCAAGAACATCAACATTCATACATCATCGGCAAATAGTGTAAAACAATATTCACGAATGAAATCGAGACAAATGTATGCAATATAGAATTAGATTAATCAATAGATTCAACATAAATCAAAGTTCATAGCAATTATCATCTAACGGGGTCAATGGTGCAAGAATTTATCGACTCCCGTGAGTTCATAACCATACTAAACACAAAGATTCAAGTGTTTTAAACCAAACGATTACAAGAATTGTTTCTCAAAGCTAGCACATGATAAAACCCTAAAAACTTACAAACAATCCACCCGGGAATGATTACCGGTGGATTAGCCGCTCATGGTGGTGGAAATCATCTTCATTCTTTCAATCGGATGTTAGAATCGTGTTCTTTAGCCTCCAAGAACTCCAAAATCGCCCAAGAACTATGGTGTAAAAGTTGGATTCGAATTTTGGGGAAGAAAAACCTAAATAACCTTTGAAATTCGGCTGTTTCGCCGAAACCCCGCGTCTGAAACGCACCCAGCGTAGGCTTACGCTGGGAGGGCGTAGGCCTACGCCGGTCCACTGGAAGCTGCTGTGAAGAAATTACTTAGGCGTAGGCCTACGCTGATATGGCGTAGCCTTACGCTGACCCTCTGATGCTTCTGTTTGCAATTTGCCTTCAGCGTAACCTTACGCTGACCCTGCATTTTGCCCCGTTTTCTCCGTGTCTCTTCCGACTCTTGCATCTCTCGCCTAATATCTTCCAAAATCGTACTTTAAGCTTCCAACACCTGCACATGCATGGCTACACAAAACCTTTGTATTCCACATATCAAAATGCATAAATATAACATATTACACATTTTAATACATGAAACTTTGGTCACTTATCAGACACCAATGTTGATTCTCCTCCACCTCCGAGAAAGTGTACCCGTGCATGCAAGTCTACTCAATTACCAGACTTTGCATACTCTTCATATTCTGTTTCGTTTAGTTCATTTATTGCGGGCATTCATCATCTGTCTGAACCAGAATCATATAGAGAGGCTGTATCGACCCTCTATGGAAAAATGCTATGGCTGAAGAGCTCACTGCTCTTCATCAGACTCACACCTGGGATTTGGTTCCTCTACCACCAGGTAAACATAAGGTTGGTTGTCGTTGAGTGTATAAGATTAAAACAAAGTCTGATGGCTCTGTTGAACGGTACAAGGCTAGATTTGTGGCAAAAGGATATTCGCAAACGTATGGTATGGATTATGAAGAGACTTTTTCCCCTGTGGCAAAAATGACAACAGTTCGTACTTTAATTGTTGTTGCGTCCGTTCGACAATGGAAGATATGTCAAATGGATGTCAAAAATGCTTTTCTGAATGGTGATCTTCATGAGAAGGTTTACATGACTCCACCCCCGGGAATAGCTCATTAGCCCGGTGAAGTCTGTCGGCTTCGAAAAGCTCTATATGGACTCAAACAGGCCCCTCGTGCCTGGTTTGAAAAATTCTCTACAGTCGTCACTTCCCTTGGCTTTCTCCCTAGCAATCATGATCCAGAATTATTTGTTCGATGTATGAATATTGGACGCATTCTCTTGTCTTTATATGTGGATGACATGATTATTACAGGCGATAATTATGATGGCATTGAATCCTTGAAACGTGATTTGGCCCATCGTTTTGCTATGAAAGATTTGGGATTATTACGGTATTTTTTGGGGATTGAGGTAGCTCAATCTAAAAAGGGATATCTTCTCTCTCAGACGGAGTATATTTCTGATCTGTTTCAACGTGCAAGACTTTTTGATAACAGAATTGAAGACACTCTTCTTGAAACCAATGCACGTTACTCTCCCACTGATGGTGTTTCTCTATATGATCCAAGCCTATATCGTTCCATTGTAGGCACTTTGGTTTATCTTACATTTACTCACTCTGATATCGCTCGTGTTGTTCATGTGGTTAGCCAGTTTGTTACCGCTCCTACTTCTGTTCACTAGGGAGCTGTTCTTCGAATTTTGAGATATTTTCGTGGCACTCAGTTTCAAAGTTTGTTATTCCCTTCTACGTCTTCTCTGGAATTGCGTGCCTATAGTGATGCTGATTGGGATAGTGATCCCAATGATCGTAGATCCAATACTGGTTTCTGTATTTTCCTTGGAGATTCCCTAATCTCGTGGAAAAGTAAGAAACAAGACGTTGTCTCTATGTCCTCCACTGAGGCTGAATATCGTGTTATGGCCGTGACTACATGTGAAATTGTTTGGTTACGATAGCTTCTGGCAGATATGGGGGTTGTTGTTTCCTCGCCTACCCCAGTACATTGTGATAATCAAAGTGCTATACTGATCGCCAAGAACTCTGTCTTTCATGAACGAACAAAACACACTGAGATAGATTGTCATTTTACTCGTCATCATCTTCAGCTCGGGACCATCTCACTTCCTTTTGTTCCATCAGCCTTGCAGATTGCAGATATTTTTACTAAGGCTCAATCGGCATATTGGTTTCGTTTTTTGTGTGTCAAACTCTCAATGTTTATTTCTATTGTATTGTGAGTTTGAAGGGGGATGTTAGCATAATAAGTTGTTATGGGCCCTGTTATGGGTCTTAGCCCAGGCCCAATTATATTTCTATTTAATGTTGCTTTCTTCTTCATTTGTAAGCTAATCTTCATTTGAATAATAGAGAGCCTTCATCTTTTCTCTGTCATGTTCATTTGTTAACAAAACTAACCTCGACCATTGTATTACCACAACCCAAACATACCTCGTCAACAATATGAGGAGTCGAGCGATGAAACCCCCTCCCCCCACCCAACTATCCGACGAAGAAAACTAACGCACGTCTACTAGTGTAACGAACCAAAATCCGGGTTTCGTTTTCAAATAAATAAAGCATTTTAATAAATATTATGGTGAAAATAATATTTATGAAATAAGTTGAAATTAGTGGGTTTCAAGTTAATAATGAAGTTATGTTAGTTTTAACTAACTATGGGATGAAATGAGTGAAATGGAAGTTAAGGGGCCAAAAGTGTAAATGGCAAAATCTGCCATATTGACTAGCAAAAGTCAAAATACACCTCATTTGGTTGTTTGGTCGTTCAAGAGAAGAAGAAGAAGAAAAGAGAAAAGTGTGTTGAAGCCATTTTCGTGCAATTGAAGCTTGATTAGTGAAGGTTTTGGCTCACACAATACCTTCATAACATCAAGTAAGTGATTCTCTTCCTCTTGATTTCACCATGTATGTGTTCTTGGTGGGTTTTGGGTGAAATCCGAAATTATGTATGCATGTGATGAAATGGTGTTAGATTGTTGATAATCTAGCTAAACTAAAGTTAAAGAATGATGATTAACATCCTAGAACCCTTTGATTTTGATTTTGAAAAGTTAGGGTTCATATGGTGGAAATTGGGGGTGTTTGGATCATGATGCTAGAATGGTGAATTAATGAAGATTAAGTGTTTTTAAGATGCTAGACACTTGAACAAACACCAAATTAACTTAATAATAATTTTTGAAAGAAGAATTAGTGTTAAGATTAAGTTAATTAAACTCAAGTAGATGAGTTTGTGGTGAAAGAGGGTGTTTGGCTATGAGGATAACCCAAACGGGTCAATTTGGGTTGGAATTGGGAAATTGGGTTGTGAACTCAATTGTAATGAAATGTCGGTATATGTTAGATTACTAAACTAGGCGAATGTGTTTAGGTAATCAAATTGCAAAGCTTGAGAGCGGTGCGGGATCTTCTAACCCGAAAGGTAAGTGCCTATGCACTTACTTAGTATTGATGATAAATGGTAAATTTTGTGAATTATGTGTTATGTGATTGTGTACATACTTGTGATATGATAAATTGTGAATGATTTAGTATGTACAATGAATGAATGTAGTTATAGTGTTAAGCTATAATGGAAATGGATCGTGTGTTGATCATAAATGAAACGGGGATAAATGAGTTTTATGCAAGGTTGTATGTATGTATAATGTGTAAAGTTGCATAATTTGTTATGTGGTATGAATGAGCATGAAATTGTATGCATAATTGAAGGAATGTAGTTATAGTATTTATACTATAATGGATATATTGATATGGAGTTATGGTCTATGAACCATAATGGACAGAATGGATATGGAGTTATGGTCTATGAACCATAATGGATAGAATGGATATGGAGTTATGGTCTATGAACCATAATGGATAGATTAGTCATGGAGTTATGATCTCGTATCCTTTGGGATATGAAGTTGTGGCCTACGTGCCATAATGGAAATGGAAAAGTGATAATGAAATGATGAAAGTAACTTGTAGGTGATATACAAGTGTATGAAATCCTTAATTGACCAAATGGGTGTTAACGGGTCAAATGGGTGTTAACGGGTCAAATGGGTAAAAAGGGTGACAACAAGTTGTAAATACTTGTTGGTTATGTTTATCTCATTACTAATGGTGATATGTTTATATGGTTGTAGGAAAGGCTCCGAAGTAGTCCAAGTCAAGTTCAAGGCGTGAAGGGTTCTCGTATGCATTTTGGTATTTTGGGGATTTTTGGGAAAACCCTCGTAGATGGATGTAAATTTGATACACAATTGATGTTTTAGTGTATTTACTTGTTGTTGATGTGTTTTTGGTCAAAACCCAAGTGTTGGGAATTTTAATGTCTTGAAGGTTTGAAAAATGTTGGATATTTGGTTAAGTGCTGGAACCTGCAGAAAAAAACTGAAACTTTCTGTGAAAAAGGGTCCCTCGCGGGCCGCGACTGGGGTGGCTTGTATGAGTCGCGGTACGCGACTGGTAAAAAAAAAAAAAAAAAATTCCTGGGTTTAAGACTTCCGCGCGTTAAAGTTTTGTTTTTAAAAGTGGTGTGTTTCAACTTGGTATCAGAGCAATGGTTTGAGGGATTTGGTGTGCGAGACACTAAACTCAAACCGGAAGCTCTTGATATGGGGGAAATGATACGAGAATCCAAGAAGGACTTGACTAAGACTCGGAGCTTGCGGAAATGAAAGGTTAGTAATGATTTGATAAAATGATAATATATATATATATATGGTGTATGTATATATGTATGATGAATGTTGTTAAGGTGTTATGTGTGCCGAAACTTGTTTTGCGACCTGTTATATGGAGATGGTAATTACAATTGGGCATGGTGTATTATTAAACATGTCTGGCCAATATGTTTAATAAGACGAAATGTGCAAGAGACTTTATGATAACCATATAACAATGAACATTTGCAAGGATTAGGTGAAGGTGGTTATATATGTATGTATGTATATAGGTAGGTAAATATATACTTAATACATATAATAGTGAATGTGTAATGGATACCTAGGGTATTGAAAGTGAAAGGGTATTAAGGTGTTTGTGGTTCATTTTCTCAGTTTAGAGATGGCAGAAGATGCAAGTAATGAACCATTGGATCCAAGAATCCAAGATATGATAAAAGAAGAAGTGGCTAAGGCCTTCGAGCAAGCTACAACCTTGTTAATGGAAGAAATGAGAGGGGCTATCAAGCTTACCCTCGAAGACGTGTTAAAGGAGAAGGAAAGGGTGCCACAGGGTTGTACCCTAAAAGAGTTTATGGTAATTAAGCCCAAGGAATATAACGGGCAAGTGGACCCGATTCTGAGCCACAGGTGGATTGTGGATATGGAGTCTAATTTTGAGACTACTAAATGTAAGCCCGAGGATAGGGTGATGTTCAGTGTGCCTTTGTTGACTGGAAGGGCAAAGGAGTGGTTGTTGAATCTCCGCAAGGAGAGGGGTGTTTTGGGTGTGACCTCCATGTCTTGGGAGGAGTTTAAGGCGGCTTTTCTGAAGTATCATTGCCCGCAAGCCGCAGTTGATAGAATGACTGAGGAGTTTCTCCTCATGAGGCAAAAGAATGAGTCAATAGATGAATTGGCTGGAGCTTTCTTTGATCGCGCCAAGTTCTGTCCGGACGTGGTGTCGACCGAGAAGGCGAAGATTGACAGATTTTATGCTATGTTGACTGTGGAATTCAGAGATAGCATATCTCCATCTTCTTTCACCACGCTTGTGGATTTGATAAACAGGTGTCGGGAAAGGGAAGTGGAGTTGAGGAGGCAAGAAGCTAGAGGAGAGAAGAGGAAAAGGGAAATTGTAGAACAAGTGGTGAGCAAGATAAAGGGCGGGAGCCCTAGTAAGAAGCCTTTTACCAAGTTCTCTTCTCGAGGATGCAAAGTTTGTGGGAAGGAGCACTATGGGGATTGTAAGAAGGGAACGTCGAATTGTTACAAGTGTGGGAAGCCGGGGCATATGGCAAATCAGTGTCCAAGCCAGATTCGTATATGTTATAATTGTTACAAGCCAGGACACCTTAGGGCGGATTGCCCGGATTTGAAGCAAGGTGGAAGCGAGAGAAAAGTTGAGATACCCAGGCCTAAGGGTAGAGCTTTCCACATATCTGCGGAGGAAGCAAAGAACAACTCGGAGGTGGTGTCAGGTACATTCAAGATTAACTCATTACCTACACTAGTTCTATTTGATTCGGGGGCTAGTCGTTCGTTTGTGTCTTTGAAATTTGTTAAGCATTCTTCTTTTGTAAGTAGCAAGTTAGATGAACCCTTAGAAATCGAAGCGGCTAATGATAAGAGTTTCCTTGTCTTTGACATTTTTAGAGATTGTAAGTTGAGAGCGGGGGGTGAAACTTTCTTTTTTGATTTGATTCCTTTGGCTATGGGAGATTTTGATGTTATTGTGGGGATGGATTGGTTGTCAAAGAATAAGGCGAGTATTTTATGTGGACCGAAGGCGATCCAACTTGTTTCCCCGTCGGGAGAGTCCATCTACATAGAAGGTGATAAAAAGGGTAAAGTAAGGTTGTGCACTTATGTGAAGGCGACCAAGTACATGGCGCGTGGGTGCAAGGCGTACATGGCTTGTGTCGCGGATGTGAATAAAAGAGTAAAGGAGATTCACGATGTACCGGTCGTGAACCAATTCGTAGATGTGTTTCCTGACGAGTTACCGGGGATTCCGCCGGATAGGGAGATAGAGTTTGGAATTGATTTGATACCGGGTGCTAAGCCGGTAGCTAAAGCGCCTTATAGATTGGCACCGCCAGAAATGAAAGAACTCATGGAGCAATTACAAGAATTTCTTGACAAGGGTTTTATACGCCCAAGTGTTTCACCTTGGGGTGCGCCCGTTCTCTTCGTCAAAAAGAAGGATGGGAGCATGAGGATGTGTATGGATTACCGGGAGTTGAACAAGTTGACCGTGAAGAATAGGTACCCATTGCCTAGGATTGACGATCTTTTCGACCAATTGCAAGGGGCGTCATGGTTTTCTAAGATTGACTTGAAGTCCGGGTATCATCAGTTGAAAGTGAAGGAAGAGGATGTTCATAAGACAGCTTTTCGCACTCGTTACGGTCACTATGAGTTTACGGTTATGCCTTTCGGTTTGACCAACGCACCTACGGTTTTCATGGATCTCATGAACCGGGTGTGTAGACCGTTCCTTGATCGTTCGGTCATTGTGTTTATTGACGATCTTCTCATCTACTCAAGGAGCGAGGGTGATCACGCTTGTCATTTGCGTGAGATTCTTGAAGTCTTGCAAAAGGAGAAGCTTTATGCTAAATTCTCCAAGTGCGCATTTTGGTTGCGCGAGATCCAATTCTTGGGTCATGTGATTAATGAAAGAGGAATTACCGTTGATCCATCCAAGATTATAGCTGTTAAAGAATGGTCATCACCGAAGACGCCTTCGGAGATTAGAAGTTTCTTGGGGTTAGCGGGTTATTATCGGAGATTCATCGAAAACTTCTCTCGGATTGCTTTGCCGATGACGAAGTTGACTCGTAAGGAGACAAAGTTTGTTTGGAGTCCCGAGCAAGAATCTGCCTTTCAACTCTTGAAAGAAAAGTTGACTAAGGCGCCTGTTTTATCCTTGCCGGACGGGACCGAGGATTTTGTTGTTTATTCGGATGCCTCACATTCGGGGTTAGGGTGTGTTTTGATGCAAAGGGGGAAAGTGATTGCCTATGCATCTAGGCAATTAAAGACTCACGAGGTGAATTACCCAACCCATGATTTAGAGCTTGCAGCCGTGGTTTTCGCGCTCAAGATTTGGAGGCATTATTTGTATGGTGCTAAGTGTACGATCTACACGGATCACAAAAGTCTCAAATATTTCTTTGACCAAAAGGACCTCAATATGAGGCAAAGACGGTGGCTTGAATTGGTTAAGGATTATGATTGTGAGATACTTTATCATCCGGGTAAAGCGAATGTTGTGGCGGATGCGCTTAGTAGAAAGTCAAGTCATTCACCTATCAAGGTGAAGTCATTTAAGATGACAATTTCATCATCTCTTATTGATGAAATCCGGGAGGCCCAAGTGTTAGCACTTGGTGGTGACTTGAAGAAAGAACGGATGATTTCTTATGTTGATAAGCTTGGTGAAAATAGCATGGGTTTGAAGACATGCTTTGATAGAATTTGGATACCTAGGTTGTCAAGTGTCTTGACAACTATTCTTGACGAGGCGCATAAATCCAAATATTCTATCCATCCGGGGGCCACGAAGATGTTTTATGATTTGAGGTGTCATTTTTGGTGGCCAGGTATGAGGCGTGATATTGTTAAGTATGTGGAGAAGTGTCTCACATGCTTAAGGGTTAAGGCGGAGCATCAAAAGCCGTATGGAAAGCTTCAACCGCTTGAAATACCGCTTTGGAAATGGGAAAATATAACCATGGATTTGATCACTAAACTACCAAAGACTCGAAAGGGTTATGATGCGATATGGGTAGTAGTGGATCGGTTGACGAAGAGTGCACATTTCCTTCCTATAAAGGAAACATATTATTCGGATAGATTGGCGGAAATGTATGTGAAGGAAATTGTGTCACGTCATGGTGTGCCGGTGTCGATTATATCGGATCGTGATACGAGATTCACTTCTCGTTTTTGGAAGAAATTCCATGAGGATATGGGGACAAGGTTGAACCTCAGCACCGCTTATCATCCACAAACGGATGGGCAAAGCGAGCGTACGATTCAAACGCTCGAGGATATGTTACGCGCGTGTGCTTTGGATTTTGGTGGTAGTTGGGACGACCATCTACCGTTGGCGGAATTCTCTTACAACAATAGTTACCATTCTAGTATTGGTATGCCGCCTTTTGAGGCATTGTATGGGAGAAAGTGTCGAACACCCGTGTGTTGGGGTGAGATTGGTCAACGGGAGCTTGGTAGTGTCGAAGTGGTCAAGGAAACTAATGATAGTATTGACCAAATTAGAGCACGCTTGAAGGCGGCTCAAGATCGCCAAAAGTCTTATGCGGATAATAGGAAGCGGGCGATTGGGTTTCAAGTGGGAGACTTTGTGCTTTTGAAAGTCTCTCCTTGGAAAGGGGTGATACGGTTTAGGAAACGGGGGAAGTTAAGTCCTCGTTTCATCGGGCCGTTTAAGGTGATAGCAAAGGTGGGTACAGTAGCTTATCGTTTGGAGCTACCGGAGGGACTAAGTAGACTTCATAACACATTTCATGTGTCTCATTTGCGGAAGTGTTTGGCGGATGAATCTACTTTTGTCCCTTTGGACGATATCGAATTGGATGAAAAGTTGAATTATGTTGAAGAACCGGTGGCAATCTTGGATAGAAAAGTGAAGCGTTTGCGCAATAAAGAGATTAGCCAAGTTTTGGTGAGGTGGAAACATAGAAAGGGAGCGGAAATGACTTGGGAAACCGAGGAAGAAATGCTTAAACATTATCCGAACCTTTTATGTGAAGTCGGGTTTCGGGGACGAAACCCAAATAAGGGGAGGTGATTTGTAACGAACCAAAATCCGGGTTTCGTTTTCAAATAAATAAAGCATTTTAATAAATATTATGGTGAAAATAATATTTATGAAATAAGTTGAAATTAGTGGGTTTCAAGTTAATAATGAAGTTATGTTAGTTTTAACTAACTATGGGATGAAATGAGTGAAATGGAAGTTAAGGGGCCAAAAGTGTAAATGGCAAAATCTGCCATATTGACTAGCAAAAGTCAAAATAAACCTCATTTGGTTGTTTGGTCGTTCAAGAGAAGAAGAAGAAAAGAGAAAAGTGTGTTGAAGCCATTTTCGTGCAATTGAAGCTTGATTAGTGAAGGTTTTGGCTCACACAATACCTTCATAACATCAAGTAAGTGATTCTCTTCCTCTTGATTTCACCATGTATGTGTTCTTGGTGGGTTTTGGGTGAAATCCGAAATTATGTATGCATGTGATGAAATGGTGTTAGATTGTTGATAATCTAGCTAAACTAAAGTTAAAGAATGATGATTAACATCCTAGAACCCTTTGATTTTGATTTTGAAAAGTTAGGGTTCATATGGTGGAAATTGGGGGTGTTTGGATCATGATGCTAGAATGGTGAATTAATGAAGATTAAGTGTTTTTAAGATGCTAGACACTTGAACAAACACCAAATTAACTTAATAATAATTTTTGAAAGAAGAATTAGTGTTAAGATTAAGTTAATTAAACTCAAGTAGATGAGTTTGTGGTGAAAGAGGGTGTTTGGCTATGAGGATAACCCAAACGGGTCAATTTGGGTTGGAATTGGGAAATTGGGTTGTGAACTCAATTGTAATGAAATGTCGGTATATGTTAGATTACTAAACTAGGCGAATGTGTTTAGGTAATCAAATTGCAAAGCTTGAGAGCGGTGCGGGATCTTCTAACCCGAAAGGTAAGTGCCTATGCACTTACTTAGTATTGATGATAAATGGTAAATTTTGTGAATTATGTGTTATGTGATTGTGTACATACTTGTGATATGATAAATTGTGAATGATTTAGTATGTACAATGAATGAATGTAGTTATAGTGTTAAGCTATAATGGAAATGGATCGTGTGTTGATCATAAATGAAACGGGGATAAATGAGTTTTATGCAAGGTTGTATGTATGTATAATGTGTAAAGTTGCATAATTTGTTATGTGGTATGAATGAGCATGAAATTGTATGCATAATTGAAGGAATGTAGTTATAGTATTTATACTATAATGGATATATTGATATGGAGTTATGGTCTATGAACCATAATGGACAGAATGGATATGGAGTTATGGTCTATGAACCATAATGGATAGAATGGATATGGAGTTATGGTCTATGAACCATAATGGATAGATTAGTCATGGAGTTATGATCTCGTATCCTTTGGGATATGAAGTTGTGGCCTACGTGCCATAATGGAAATGGAAAAGTGATAATGAAATGATGAAAGTAACTTGTAGGTGATATACAAGTGTATGAAATCCTTAATTGACCAAATGGGTGTTAACGGGTCAAATGGGTGTTAACGGGTCAAATGGGTAAAAAGGGTGACAACAAGTTGTAAATACTTGTTGGTTATGTTTATCTCATTACTAATGGTGATATGTTTATATGGTTGTAGGAAAGGCTCCGAAGTAGTCCAAGTCAAGTTCAAGGCGTGAAGGGTTCTCGTATGCATTTTGGTATTTTGGGGATTTTTGGGAAAACCTACGTAGATGGATGTAAATTTGATACACAATTGATGTTTTAGTGTATTTACTTGTTGTTGATGTGTTTTTGGTCAAAACCCAAGTGTTGGGAATTTTAATGTCTTGAAGGTTTGAAAAATGTTGGATATTTGGTTAAGTGCTGGAACCTGCAGAAAAAAACTGAAACTTTCTGTGAAAAAGGGTCCCTCGCGGGCCGCGACTGGGGTGGCTTGTATGAGTCGCGGTACGCGACTGGTAAAAAAAAAAAAAAAAAAAAATTCTTGGGTTTAAGACTTCCGCGCGTTAAAGTTTTGTTTTTAAAAGTGGTGTGTTTCAACTAGGGCGAAACCACAACCATAGAATGATGATGAATAACTGGCATCAGCGAAGGCTTGGATCGGGATTTCTGAGGATCCCAAAATTGATAATCAACAAAAATCCAGTTCTTCTTGGAGTCGAATCCTAAAACATTTTACAAATTAAGTTGGGGGCGATCATATCATCCATCAAATTAATTAAAAATGGAAGGATATGGATTTGAAGATGTAAGTTTAACGCTATATACAACAACTATTTGGAAGAGGACATCATGAAGCCGACGTATAAGCATTATAAGTTGTTCAACAAAAACAAAGCCTTTACTCACGTGTTGGCATGGACATTGTTAAAGATCTCTCGACGTGGATTCTCATTCCTCTCACGGGTGCCGAGTTTGAAAGCCAGTCATCCAAAAGATTGATGACATCTGAATCTCACCCGCAATCTAGGACTTTGGAAGCCGACTTACTCATGTGTCGGCATGGGACATTTTTTTTGTTTATTCTTGTAAATTTTATTTTGTTTATTCATGTATTTTTTTTGAATTTAATGAAATGTGCTTTTATTAATTTTTAATTAATATTATATTTTTTATTATGTTTTATTTAATTAATTAAATTTAATTAAAAATGAAGAGGGAATGATTTCGCCCCTTTAGGGATGAATTGAGAAATGATGAAAAATCTGATGTTGGTTCAGAGATGAGAGAGCTGGACTCCCTCCACCCTTAGGAGTATATTGTTGTTACGGAATATGTCAATTTATGATAAGAAAAAAGCTATGTGTAGTTTAGTTGTATTAATAGTTAAAATGAACCCAAAATTTTTTGTTGCCCTTGTTACACAAATTACATGTATATAATATAAATAAATGTATTTTATAGGTGTAAATTACTCAAGCATGACTAAACTCGATTATGACTCTTTCAACTTTTAAAAGAATGAAGTCAAGGCTTTTGATAAAAAAAAAGGTAAAAGAGTGAGGTGAGTAACTGAGCATGTGTATAAACAAGTCGAGCCTAAACTTGACGACGCTCGAGGTCGACTTATTTTGAGCTTTACATTTAAAGCTCGAGTTCGCCTCATGAGTAATTTTTAAAGATCGAGCTTGACTATTGAGTAACTTTACAAGATTGAGCGAGACTGATTTATTATTTTTTTTGGAAGACAAAATATATAAAAAAATCAAGGAACAGAGAGTACAACCCTTTATGGAGAGCAAAAAGGGAAGAGAACATAAGCTAGACAGAAAACATTAAAAATAAACGAGAGAAGACTAAAAATGAAAACTACACACAACTGATGCCAGTCTAGGCCCTTGATGTTTGATCGACTTCTTACCCAAAGGAAACTATTGCTCTTAAAATCTTCAAATAGCCGATTAATAGAAGCCTTCCGGTTCCCCAATACAATGTCGTTTCTCATCCTCCAAAGTGCAGACTGATTTATTATTAATTTTTTTAATGGCAAATATTATTCACAAACCCAACCCCAAAGAAAAGAGGGGCGGGCACAACCGACAACAAACAAGGCAACTACAAGAAATCAAAATTACACCATTGAGCCCAAGAAATGGACTTATGTTTTGATCTATTAGTTAACCATAGAAACCCGAGGGACTTGATCTTATGAATTATAGCTTCTATCTTTGTATCCTTGTTAGAGAACCTTTCTTATTCCGAGCAAACTACAAGCACCAACAAGCTACAATGATGATCCCGCGAAAGATATCTTTGACCGAGTCCCTAATCCCGGTACTACTATGAATCTCCAGCAAATCTTGCTCCGAGAAAGCGAAAATAGGAGGCACTCGGCATCACATACTAATACTTTTCCAAACCACCGAGGTGACAAAACACGAAGTCAAAAGGTGATCCGCCGATTCGGACCCGGAGTCGCACAGAACACATCGATGATCCCCAACAGGAATGTTTCTCTTGGATAACGTGACAAGAGTCGGAATACGATCGAACTCCACCTTCCAAACAAAAATGTTACATTTGAGAGACACCCACTTAAACCACTTAAGAACGAAACAGGAACTGAAGTCCCTCTCATTAATAACACTCTCTTGAAAGAACCAACAAAATACAAACCTAATTTATTATTAATTAGCTATTTATAGAGTCAACCTTTGTGTATTATTTAGTCGAAGAAATTTAATGATTTTATTTGTTAATAACGTTCATCAATACCTTTATGGCTATATGAGGTATATCACTTGTGTACCAATTGCATCTCTCTTAACATTCGGCCATTATTATTTAGTTAGACTTTTTTTGCATCTCAATTTGTTGACGCAAGAATTAAATTATTTTACTTATAATTCGATAAGTAACTTTGAAATATATTTTTTATATCGTATGAAAAAGAAAATTATTAGATTTGAAATAAACTAAATATATAAACATGCGAATAAGAATGTATATACATAAATATGAATGTTAATAAATAAATAAAGCGTTCATATTTAAATCTGAATTAATGAAAACAAAATTTTATTATAATTTTAAAAGTTTTAGGAGATAAAAGGAAGTTAAGATATTAACCATAAGAATGTACCAAAAAAAAAAAATTTGAAGGAAATAAATAAAAGAGCTTAAAAGAACCATAAGAATGTGCAAAATTCAAAACTCTAACTAATGATAAGAGACCATTGGTCATTTGGTGTAATGGTAGCCCTAAGACTTCTCATAGTGGAGGTCTTGGGTTCGAATCCTAGCAACAACAAAAAAGGGGTCTGTGGTCAGGTCAGGGGGTTTACCCAGTTGGAGGGGTTCCTCCTGTGGTGGGCTGCCCTAGATGTTCTAGGTGTTGCCTCGGAGAAATTCAATTATCCTAGAATATCTAGGTGTTTTCGTTAAAAAAAAACTAATGCCAACATGGTCACTCTCTACTGAGTGGTTTAAATTTCAATCAATTTTTGGTCTACGATGTAAGTGGCTGAGAATGGTTTCCTTGTTTCCTCTTTTTTCTTGGTTCTCTTTTGAACTTACCTCTATGACATTATATGTTTATATTTACCTTGTGAGTAGATTAAATCGGTCATTGTTGTATCATTTTACTTGGGACGATTAAATAAATTATTGTTATATCATTAATTACCATCAATAGTAGTTTTAATTATGTCAATGTATTACATCACTTATGGTTATATCAATGGTCACCTTTTGATGATTGTTTTGTGTTGTTTTTGTCACTTATGTCCAATGTGTATCTTGCATGATACGTGGATGATTGTGTTGTGTTTTGGTATTTAGATACGCGATTTCTGATTATTAAATTCTTGATATTTGATGATCTGATTTTTTATTTTTTATTTCGACCTCTAATTTAATATTATGAGTATCAACCATTAGTTTGTTAGAACATGTTTCGTTTTCCTTCTATCCTAAAATGTAGTAGAATTATACATATATATATATATATATATATATATATATATATATATATATGGTAATTATAGGGCGAAAACCCATGAGTTGTGAAAACCTATGAAAACTCTATGTAACAACTTTATTTTAAAAAAAAAAATAGGATAGTTTTGTTACATATTTTCGTCACTTTTTATAAAAAAAAAATCAAAAAAGCGCTGAAGAACTTAAAAAAAAAGATGTAACAATTATAAAAAATCTCGTTTTTATATGTAACAACACGTGTTACATACGTAACAACACTGTAACGGTGATTTTTTTACAATTGTTACATATATTTTTTTTTAAATTCCTTCGGTGCTTTTTTTTTTTTTTATTTATAAAAAGTGACGAAAATATGTAACAAACATACCCTATTTTAAAAAAAAGTTGTTACATAGAGTTTTCATGGTTTTCACAACTCATATGGGTTTTCATTCTAGCCTAACCCTATATTAATATATATATGTATATATATATATATATGTATGTGTGTGCGTGTGTGTGTGAAATCATGAGAAAACCACATAATTATGCGAAAACCATCAAGAGCCAAATCAAATAATTTATAAATTCTATTATTTTTTATTTATTATTTCTAAGGATATTAATGTAATATTACACCTTTTACAAAAAAAAATCATTTTACGTATTGTGTTTTACGTATACGTAGCTTCAACTTTTCTGTTTTCTAGTTTACGTATGTGTAACACTATGTGTTACATATACGTAACCAATACTTAAAATGATTTTTTTGGTAAAAATTTGTAATACTACATTGATATTCTTAATCACCTGTTCCCGAGTTCTCCGGTTGCTGCACTTCAACAACATCACCACCAACAATTAACCCACCAATTCTTCTTGTTCTGATTAATTTTTTAATAAGAGACATTGGCGGAACTTGAAAAAGCCGAAAATATTACAGATAAAAAAACCAATTTTTTTAGTAGATTTGTGGAACAAATTTGGGCTTTTGGTTTGAATTAAGAGGGCCCAAACACTAGAACTAATAAGAAATAATCATAATGGGCCGAAATCAATACTTCTGAGAAAAAAAATCATCGGCCGTGAAGAGATTTGATTGTTGCACGTTTGATCCACCTTAATGCAAATTGATTGTTTGGTTGAATCTTGATCTTAAATTTTGATTTTGGTTTCTATTCAACTCTTTGATTGATGGTTCGACAATCAACAAGGCAAATTACATAAGGATAGCAGGTAGACGGGCAACAAACTGCACCGCCATCCCCTTCTGAATGGAAAACCCTAATCTACTAAAATTGATTGTTTCTATTTGAATCAAGGGATTTTGATTTTTATTTCTGTTTGAATCAAGGGATTTTTTTTTATTTTGTTTTCTGTTTGATTTTAATTTTAATTTACGTGGGGTGCTGATCAACGTTGGTGCCAACAATGGCAGTTCACGATGGGGCGGTGGTTTACAGATGGAGAGTGGTGTTGGGGAGGGAGGGAGGGATTTGACCAATAAGATTTGTGCACGTGTATATGAGAGGTGAAACACTAAATCAACAAAATGCCATGGCAGGAAAAAAAAAAGACGGACAAGAAAATAATAGGCTGAAGTTGGGATAGCATGTCTTAGGAAACTAAGGAAGGCACCGAACCAAAGTAAAAAAGAAGTAGCCAAAACCTTTGCAAATGAAATTTTACTGCAGAACACTAAGGCTCAGAGCTGTTGTATCGTCATAGCAACAAAACTACGCCACCATGGCTACAACAAAGGTCGCAAGTGGAGTACTAAAGATGTACCTCGCACTTTCCATCCTCGGAACATGCCATGCCAAGACCAGACAAATCAAACTTGCAATTTACTGTAGTTACTATTCACCTCAATAGGCATTAAATAAGTTTATGTGGTGTCTCCACCGCTATAGTCTCCGAAAGCAGTATAAGCTCTCTGAATACAATTCACTAGACAAATCAAGCTCTCCACGGTCACTATTATAACAATTACAGCTCAAATCAACAACCAAAAAACCCTAGCACAAACCGTAAGATCCTAAACGGACAACAAGTTCAAATTTGGGATGAAGAAATAAGAATGATGAATCGTTATAAAGCTGAAGTTGTGATCAAAGAGGATGCATACCTTTGATTACCACCATAGTCTCTAAAAGCATTATAAGCTCTATGAATACAATTCACCAGACAAATCAAGCTCTCCATGGTCGCCATTATAACAATTACAGCTCAAATCAACAACCGGAAAACCCTAGCACAAACCGTAAGATCCTAAACGGACAAAAAGTTCTAATTTGGGATGAAGAAATAAGAATAATGAATCGTTATAAAGCTGAAGTTGTGATCAAATAGGACGCATACCTTTGATTTTGACGGTAAAGAGGAACATGTGTCGAATCAGAAAAGTGACCACAATCGTCACAACTTCCGTCGAGCCCTGTGACACTAGGCGCACCACCACCGCTACCGTCACGGCCATCGATTAACACCACAACTGCTCCATCGTCAACCCACAATCTCTCTGCCGTGCTTCCTTTATCTATCTATCTTGTTTTTGTGTTTTGAAAAGGAACATATGGTATATATACATAAGGGAAAACCCTAATCTGAGGCTTTTGTGTGAAAAGTGGAACACATATAAAAGCCACAAGCAACACTTGTACATAATGCATTTTAAACTTGCAATTTAATGTAGTTATTATTCAACTCAATAAGAAATCAAAAGCTCATATGAATTAATCATGTAATTTTTAAGTGATTTTAACTTTTATTGTAGGGGTAAAATAGGAAGAACCACCTTTTTGACTTTTATGAGTATCAAGTTCTCTCCATTTTTAAATGTTAATAATTTTTATACGTTATTATTGTTATTATTATCATTTTAATTACACCATAAAATCAAACATTTTCGTATCTTTGATTTAAGTATAATATGATTATACTAGGTTAAAAACCCGTGTACTACACGGTGTGGAATACAAAACCTCAATGAGAAATAAATAAATAAGTTTGTACATAGTTCATAAATCTCTAAAGTTCTTTGTATACAACATTTGATGTTCTGTTTGTAACTTTACCATCTCTATCTAAAATTAGTAGTTTGATCCCGTCTATACTTGTAACTATGGATAGTGCTACATATAATTAACCATGTATGAAAACCAGTTGTCTTAAAAATAAACCAACATTCGAGAGTGACTGCCCTTGACTTCTATTAACTGTCATTACAAAGCATATAGATAGTGGATAAAAGAAATAAAATTAAATAGTAACATACGTTTAAATTTTTTCCTTAATTTTTTTTTGAAAGGCGAAATAATAAGATAGCTGAATGGTATAATATAAGTGTGTAGAATTTTGAATTAATTATCTAATCATTTTCTTATAATTTTAAAACGAAAATTGAATTGAAGATGAATTTTTCCAAATTAGGTATGATTTTTAATTTTTAACCAAATAAAAATTTAAAAAAGGTAAGGATTGTCATGAATACTTAATTATATGCGGTCTAAATACTTGTCACATGGCATGTTTATGGATGAGAATATGCCAAGTGACAAGCAAAGATGTTCCTTTATTATAATAGTAAGATTAAAAAAAACTAAACGTGTTGGAACTGCCAAACTGGGTATTACATTAATCCAATTGCATACATGTCATCAGATTGATTATCGGTTGTTACATATTTATGGTTTGGTTATTACATATATGTAATTTTATTTTTTGTTTTGGGAAAGCCTTGTAACGTATTGAGAAACGCTCGATGGTCTAATAGTCATGGGCGAAGCTTTCTTAGGGCCCGCCCCCTCCTCCCCCTGATTTTTCGCTCAACAGTGTTAATTTATATGTATTCGACGAAAATTTTATAGTTCCGGCCCCCACCGATAGGAAAAAAATCCCGGTTGCGTTTTTCTTTAAGTTTCGCCACTGTAATAGCTTATTGAGAAAGTTTGGGGTTTTAGACTTTGGTAAATGAAAATGTTTTTGATAAATTTGTTCCTATTATACCATTTATGATTTATCTCACACATTAAATCTTTATTTTTTTTTTCTAATTACATCAATACCTTTAATTGATCAAGCATGAACAATAGTTGATAAAGTTTTTTAAGTTTCTAAACTATGAGTTTTCTTGGGAACCTCATGCTATATAAATTTGCAAGTATTTGTTGGAAATGTATATATATATATATATATATATATATATATATATATATATTTTATGAATATTGATATTAACAGAGATAAACGTGATATATCATTATAGATGTATTTACTTAGAATAATTTATTGAATATCATAAAGGGTATGGCTACAATTGAATTAAAGTTAAAGGCATTCAGAGAGGTGAGAAATGAAATGTTGGTTGGCCGGCCATAAGAGGGGAGTATTCTTCATCACAACACACTTGTTTTAATGACTTTGAGGCCAATTTGAATAAGAGGTTTGAGAGCTTGTATTCTTCATCGGATACGTAGAGTTCGTTATTGTGAACGACATTCTATAATGATTTATATCCATTGCATGAATGAATCACGAGTCTTGACTCATAAGTTATAACCCATTTTGTGTATTTTAGGTATATTCTGTATTAGACGATTTAGTCACTTGTATTTATACCCCCATTATGTTTAATGAGAGGGATCAATTTACTCTCCAATACTTTACATGGTATCAGAGCAAAAACCCTAGCTCTGTCACCAACTCTAGCCGTCGCCGACCACGGTCCGCCACCGCCTGCCTCTGATAAGTTTAGATCGCCGTTAGCCCACGATCAGCCTTCCGACTGCCTCATGCTTTTCTCGTTTTCTACATCTAACCAACCATGGCCGATAAAACCCCCCGCGCCTAAACATGTTCTCCACACGGTTTACACTGTCACAAAAGTCAACACAAAGTTCGTGTGTTAGATGGCACAAAGGTTTCATATTCCTCTTGGGTGAAACTATTTCAACTCCATGCCCGTGGATACAAGGCTCTTGCTCATATTGATGGTACTGCCTAACCTGCCAAAGACGACCCCGAAATATGACTCTTGGTCCGAGATCGATGCTATTGTTCTATACAAGTTCTCTACACCATTGTGTATTTACACAATATTCTTCCCACTAAACTTCTTAAATTTCACACCCCTACCATCGCTCTCAACCTTCGTCATCTAAAATACGATCATCTATGCGTATTCGGGTGTGCCTGTTATCCGCGACTACACAAATTAGCCCTACATAACATGCAATCATCTATGCGTATTCGGGTATGCCTGTTATCCAAATCAAACTGCCAATTACCGTGGTTACAATTTCCTGGATATGTTAACCGACTAGGTGATTCTCACGTGACACGTAACGTTTGATGAGTACACCTTGCCCCGTGCCAACATGCAATAGTTTAAACCTTTTATGCCACTCATGCAGACATCGACTCTAAGTTGAGTGCGACTGCAGGTGATGCCTTACCCGATGGCACTTTTATAACAGAGTCTCGTAGGTACTCTTCAATACCTGACCTGCAATTGGCCTAACATTGCGCCCCATTTTCGGTTTCTAAAATGAATACTACAGTATCTTAAGGGCATTATGGATCTTGGTCTTCAGATTAACCCTTATACGTCAACTAAGCTTACATCGTGCTCTGACGTCGATTGAGGGGGTGGTGCCTTGACACGCGTTGCTCCCCGTCTGGGTATTGCGTCTTCGAGGCTAACTTGATCTCGTGGTCCTCCGAGCGACAACCTATGGTCTCACAATCTAGTGACGAGGCAGAATATCGGGGAGTGGCCAACAAGGCCACCGAAACAAGTTGGATCCACAACTTAATGCTTGAGCTTTTTGTGCATATTCGTTATGCCACAATTATTTATTGTGATAATATCTCCGCATTGTACCTTTCCAAAAACCCGGTGCAACATCAACGGATGAAACATGTGGAAATTGATGTCCATTTTGTTCGGGAAAAGGTACACACTGATTACCAGTATGCCGATATTTTCATCGAAGGTCTCCCATGACAACTGTTCACACGCTTCAGATGCGATATCTGCATTCGACAATCTTCTGCTTTGATCGCGTGGGAATATTAGACAATATATATTAAGTATACATTTAGTCATTATTTATTGTAATTATCTTATTCCTTATTTAGCTTAATTAGGGTTGATAGTCACTTGTATTTATACCCCATTATGTTTAATGATGGATCAATTTACTCTCCAATACTTTACATTTTGTATTGGCACGTTCCAAAATGGATTTGAATACGCTAAGTAGGGTATTAATGGCATCGTATGTTAGATTGAAGGCCCGATTAATGCATAAAAGTCTTTAATGCCAAATCTGGTGTTTTTACTCATTCTGGTGCTTTGATGATCTTGTAAGTTGTAACCGGCTGATTGCTTGATAGATGTTTACATTTTGATGTACCATAAACATTGGTTAGAATCACATTTAAACATGCACTCGTTATGCTAGGAGTGGATAACGTGTGAGGTAACCTCTCACACATTACATTGAATAGGTCGGCAAGTCATTATTGCCTTTTTTTATTTAAAGGTTGTCGTGACGGGACTTACGTGTAGCACTTCATATGTTTATGTAAAACCTGTCAAAACCGTTTGGGATTTAAGTAGATGATGTTAAATGCATACACCTTATTTGTATTTATCACAACATTGCTTTATATAAGCCGTTTATCTTCATTTTCTTCATCCAAATTGTTTTTGTTTCCTAATGATTTTGTGTTGAAGTAAACTCATATAGAAACGTTTAACATTTATTATATAAAAGTAAGTCAACCATGAATTAGGGACTAAAGTGCTAAATGTTGGAATGTAGATAGGGTTTTTCCAATATAAAAGTATAAAACCTTAATAAAAAAAAGATTAATTCAAATGAGGATGGCAATGATGGAAATTCGTAAAAACAAAAGGGCAAAAAAGTCATTATGAGGTTACATTTTCATAAAACTGGTTGCCTTGTTATATAATCTAAAGCCGAGCCGATGGCTGTAGAGGAAATAAACAAACAGAAGAAAACACGGAGGAACCCTTTTATGGCCAAATCGGACCACGAGAGAGAGCCGGAGGATACAAAAGAGTCACCGCCGGCGACGGCGGCGGCGGTGTGGGGAACATGGGAGGAGCTCCTCCTAGCCTACGCCGTCAACCGCTACGGCACCAAAAGTTGGGACTCCATATCCTCCGAGTTACGAAAACGGAGCTCCGCTCCGATCCATCTCACTCCTCATCATTGTGAACAGAAATACGGAGAACTGAAACGCCGTTTCAACCAATCCGACGACAACGACGTCAATATGGATGACGGCAGTGACGCCACAACCACCACAACTGCCGTTCCTTGGCTGGAGGAATTGAGGAAACTACGAGTCCTGGAACTGCAACGAGAACTCCAGAATTACGATCTATACATCTCGTAATAATCAAATCTAAAATTACATACAGATCTAAAATAAATATACTGTTTCTGTCAAAAACATGAGCGAGATTTGAATATTTGATAGTTTCCGATGTGCTTTTTTGATGCCAGATCTCTGCAATTGAAGGTGAAGAAATTGACGGAAGAGAGTGAAAAACACGGCGGAGAGACGAAACCTTCAGATTTAGGGCACGAAAACGAAGAGATTGAATTAGAAACGGCGGAAGAAGCGAAGAACGAAACGCCGGAGCCGGCTGTTTCCGGCGAGGAGGATTCCGATCGGGACAACCAGTCGGTGAACGGATCGAACGGAAACATAGACACCGGTGTTGATAAGTCGGAAAACGAAAACGAAGCAAGTCCGGTAGGTACCGGTGACGAGAAGCTTGAATCGGCGGCGGTTTTACCCGTTCGTGAGGTGGATTCGTGTAACGGTAGACCGGAAGGAAACGAACCGGTGAAAACGGAACCGGATGGGGACGCTAGCGAGGCGCCCGAGTCAATAGCCGAGTCGAAAAGTGAGGGAAAGAATTCAGACGTGCAAAGCTCGGCGAGTAAGTCGAGGAAGGAGAAAAATGATAGGGTGCGGCGTGGGTCCAGCAAAGTGGATGAACGTGAGATTGAGGATCAATCGACAGATAGTATTCCCGTTAGATCCCTGCCGTTAGTTGATTTCCTGCAGAAGCTTCATAAGCTCGGGTCGGTGGTCTTCGAGCCGCGGCTCGATCGGCAGGTGAAATATTATTTTCAGATATTTTAAAATTTTTATTCGAATATGGATTTAAAATCGAAATCGGTGTGGTCAACTGGTCATACCGATTTGAGATCCTATTCTTCACAAAGATGTTGATATTTATATATTTTTATTAAATTAAAATATAAATTATAAATACATATTTTTTTTATATTTATTATTCGAATAATAGGTTTGAGGGTACGGTCCTACATTTATTATTTAGACTAGGTTAAAATCTCGTGTATTACACGGGTTGAATAAATATAATAGTATAAATTAAGTAATAAAAATTTTATTTTTTAAAAACTCATGTTTTACAGGGGTTGAACAAACCCGTGGAATACAATATAATCTGTTAACACATACACTCGTCAAAATATGTCAGGAGATTTATTTATTAATCTATACTATATAATAAATAAAGGTTTTTTAGTGCCACGTGTCGCCTCCATATTCATTTTCACCATTTTTTCCCGCTTCTCTCTCCTATTTAATGCATTTCTATTTTTAATAAAAATATATATTTAAAGAAAATACTAATTATACTAATAAAACACATTTATTTTAAATTATCTCTTATTGAAAGAAAATTTAAATTTTAATTATGTAACTTTTATTTCAATCAAATACTAAATGAAAGTCAAATTACATTAAATAGTAATTAACGTATTTTTGAAACCCAATTATATATTAATTTTTACATAATTTGGGTTTGTTTCTATCCTTAGTATGTAATATATTTTTACACAAGTAAAATATATACATAAATATTTAAAAATATTATATATTGATATTTTTCAATTTTCACGTCGTGTGTAGACGCGGGATTTAAACTAGTATAATATATAGATTAATATTTTTTTTTAAATATATCATT
Organism: Smallanthus sonchifolius; assembly: GCA_023525975.1. NCBI lineage: Eukaryota > Viridiplantae > Streptophyta > Magnoliopsida > Asterales > Asteraceae > Smallanthus > Smallanthus sonchifolius. Next base: position 132,006,400 of record CM042018.1, read on the forward strand.
ATTAAAAGATAGAAGTGTATTTAATAAGAGAGAGATGCGAGAAAAAAATGATGAGAATGAATGTAGAGGTGACACGTGACATAGAAAACATTTATTTATTATATAGTATAGAATTTGATATGAATAGTTTTGTCTCCTTCTCCAAAATGTTAATAATCTTGAAATTTATATAAAAAGTATCAAATCTACTATAATCATCAAAATATTTCCATAAATAAAAACTAATTTAAATTTGTTCTTTTTCTATATAAAATTTAATTATTTAACATGTATTGATATTTGTTGTAGGGTACATTTTTAATTTGTACACTAGTGTCCACAAGTTGTTATGGACTCATGGGTATGGATTTGATAGTAAGGTGGAATGTGTTTTTCATACCCACCCTTCTTATTTGCTCTGCTCGTTTTGAGCCCGATACTTTTGTTTCGAGCTCGATTTGTGAGAAAGTTTTCAAACTTAGGCCATGTGTGGGATTACTTTTTGACATCCTTATTGATTTATTAACTTTTTTTTAAAGTTAATAAGTTAAAAGTTTGTTTGGGTAAACCAAAATAAAGTAAGAAAATAAAGAGGTAAAAGGAGTTTTCAATAAGGGGCAAGCTACTTCTCAAAACTCCTTATTAACTTTTTGCAAAAGTCAATAAGGAGTTTTCAAAAGTAATCCCAAACATGCCCTTATGCTCGGCTCAAATCATTTATTATTTATTAATTATTTTATTTATATCAAAATAAAATTTGTTATATTTATATACTCTTTTAAGCTCGTGAGCTCGGGCTTATTTATTAAACGGGCTTCAGTTCGGGTCGAGCTTGTTAAGCTAAGCTTGATTCGTGCTTTTAGCTAGCTGATATTAATCAAATCGTATCTTGATGTTTGCAGGAAAAGATAAGGTACAAAAACTTAATCAGGCAACCCATTGATTACGAAACAGTACAGACCAGACTCAAAGAAGGCTGGTATTCCGATGGCAACGATAAGTTCTTCCGAGATCTTCTACTTCTCGTTAACAATACCCGCGTATTCTTCCCCAAAGAATCCCCAGAATCAATTGTAGCTGTTGATCTTCGACAGTTTATTATGAAGGAAATGATCTCCAAGAAGAAACAAAAAACCGATTCAAAATCGACAGATAAACAAACCTCATCAAAATCCTCAAACTTGCCACCAAAACGGGCCACCGAGCCAGCTGACTCGTTACTTCTCAAACCCAAATTAACCGGCCCGATTGTTGTTTGTAGAAAAAGAAGCTCGATAACAGCTAAAGCAGCAGGATCTTCTTCAGGGAAAAAAGAACAAACGGATTCGAAAAACTCTGATAAAGTAACCGAGGAAACCCCGAAGAAATCGAGAGATTCGTTTCCGTTACTCGCAAAGAAAAAAGGGAAATCACCCGTCAACGAGGCTTCAGACCCCAAACCCGAAAAGAAAAAGAAGCTATCCGAAGCCGAGGAAAAGAAGCAAAGTGCCGCCAAGTTTTTGAACCGTATGAAACGGTCCAACGAGCCGTTACTAAACACACTGAAAAGCTCGTCGGAGCGTGGTGGTTCTGAGAGCGATAGCAAAGGCGGGGATCAGAAGAAAAGCGGCGGCAACAAGGGTGGCAATGGTGGTGGTGACGCGAAGAAAGATCAATCAGGCAAGAAGAGTTCGGGTGGACGCCAAGTTAAAGAACAAGACAGCCCGGCTAAGAGGAGTGTCGGCCGGCCACCAAAGAGGGCGGCGGTTTTGGGTAAACGAAACCGCGAACCCGCGGCAGATTCGGAGACGTTGGATTCAAAACAGACCAAAAAAAGATCAAAGAGGTGATAGATGGATTGAACATTGATGGTGGTGTAGTGATGTTAGAATTTGTTTTCAGGTATGATTCCAAACTTTAGTCTAACCCTGTTTGTTTCTTTGTTTTATATATATATATATATATATCTTTAAGAAAACTAGCAACTTGTGTCTTAAATTTTTACCCTTTTTGGGCAAGTAATGAATGACTTCTCAAGATAAATGTTAAAAATCTCATTTTGAGTCACAATCTTGGTACTTAATTTTTATATATTGTAAAAGATGTTATTATTAAAAAAATTAGTGTAAAATAAAATAAAAGGGTTCTATTTTTTACTTTTTAGTGTCAAAAAGTGTATAATATTAGGTTCTTTGAATGGATTCTTAAGTACAAGAAGCAAAACGATAAGTCAAGGAAAAAGGGGTAGGTGTAGAGTCACAAATACCAACCGCGTTAAACTTTAGTGGCGCGGCACATATGACCTAAATATTTTGGGTTAATCCCAGGTGGGATACCCGGGTGAGATTGGAGTTGGCCGAGTAGGCCGGGATACACCGCCCCCTTCAAACCGAGTTGGTCGAGTAGGGTAAATCGAGTTGGCTAATCGAGTAAAATTACTCGGACGAGGGAGAGAGAGATAGCCGTTGGCGAAAGAGAGATAGCCGTTGGAGGGGAGAGAGAGAGAGCTGTTGGGGGCTGTTTTTTATTTTTTTATTTTAAAAAAAATTTCCTATATATACCCATACTCTACAAACATAATTTTCATATCATTTATATACTCTCATCTATATATTTACACTTCTAAAAAAATGGAAGGGTCATAAAAAAAAACAACAAAGCCTAGAAAATTTAGGCCAAAAGTTCAATCTCAACCGCCACCCAAACGAACCCAAGCCGCTCCCTGACGAACCCAACCACCTCCTCAACGACCACAACCATGAACGCCAAACCGCACTGACAAAGCCAAAACGTCCGGGGAAGAAATCGGTCGAAAGTTCATCTAGTAAGAGAAATTTGGTAGACATAGTCGAAAAATACAAGACTATGAAAGCGTTGGAGAAAGAAAAAAAAATGAAAGTATTCGGGATAAGATGACGGAAGCAAAATTAAAAAGAGAACAAATGGCAATTGAGTTGATAATTGAAAAACAAAAAGATCGTGACATCAAAACGTTCACCGAATCGCATGATCATCTCTTAGAACCGTACTTGTTGATTGTATTGCAACGTAAACGTGAAATTGCAGCAAAGTATGGATGTCAATGCACCTTTTAGATTTTTAATTTTTATTAGTTAGCTTTTATTTATTTTGTTAATTTTCTAGTTTTTAAAATTTTTTCTTTCTAGGTTTTTTTATTTTTAATTGTATTATGTTTATTTTAATTTAATGAAATTGCCTTTTTTTATTTAAATGTTTATTTTTTTTTAAATGTTGGTGAGTAAAATGAGTAGGGTGTTTCTAATAAAATCTGAGTAAATGAGTAAAATAAGTAGTTTTGAGGTGACAGAATTCTATTTGACAGTTTTGAGGAGTAAATGGGTAATGCACCCCCTTCACCCTAAAACCATAGTACATTCTTTAACAAAAATCTTTTGAATGTAATTTTGACATATTAAAGTCCTTAAACACTAAAAAAAAACCCGGAAAGTCTGTAAATCTAATTTGTTTACATTAAAGTTCTTAAACTTGTGTAAAAGGCATACTCTTGTGAAAAAAATATTTAAAATAATGATGATATTGATACCCCTAAATTTGGTCGATGATATAACTTATACAAAAAAGTTGAATGTCACTTTATTAAATTTTGACTAAGTTAAGGTATAAGAAGTCATTATTTTAAGTATTTTTTTTCACAAGTATACATGTATTCTACGCAAATTTAGGTACTTTGATATTATAAAATTGAGTTGAGAGACCTTTTCATGTTTTCTAGGTGTGTTTAGAACTTTAGTATGCCAACATTATGTTGAAATGTTTTTTCCTTAAATAAAAGTATATTGGTTTTTTATTATATTAACCCTTTTATTTTTATAGTTTTTTTTAATCTCCTTTTATAGTTGGGAATCATTTCTGTATAATGCTGGATTCCTAAACGATCGTCATCTCACTAAAATGGTTAAAAATGATGAAAATACATTTAGCAATATTTTTTTGTTCAATACTGAAAGTAAAAGATTTTTGGGGTGATCTGTGTCCACATTTTATAGCAATATGCACTATGTTACATAAAAACTAAAGTTTGTGCTATTAATATTATATAGACTAAGTTTGTTTGTTTATAAATTTTACAATTGATGATGTGGCTTTTTGTCGCTATATTATGTACGCCGCATGCAAGTCACGATATGTCACTTTTTTTAACTAATGTGACAACAAATTTAAAACTTCAAAGGAAAAAAAAAAGATTTTGGCCCTTCTCCTAATCTCTTGTCTCCTCTATAAAAGTTTCCTTCATTGTGCACACCCTTCTCATGCCATAACCGCCATCCCCATTTCTCCATTCACCATCTCCGGGAATCATTGGTTAAGAAGCAAACATGAAACCCTGATTGAAGCGATAAGGGTGGTTTATGGTTGATGGTATAGGATATGAGAGTCGTTTTGGGTCGATTTGCACGGTTTCTAGTGGAATGGGTTGCAGAGAAGGCAATGGAGGTGGAGACAATGGAAAGGATGAGTATGACAGTTTGAGGTGGTTACACAGGTGATTGTTGTAGAGACAGTTACAATTGTTAGACGTCATTAGGGCTGTTCAATACGGAAGGTCACTCGACGTATCATATTGGAACAAAATCTAAAAGTTTATATACCATATTGGCATCAAAAGAGGTACATGTAGCAACTTAAGAAGTAAATGTAAGATGATACCTTATGATCTTAACTCTAAAATTTATAAAAAGAATTTTGACTTGAGGAGTATTTTTTTTTTACTGTTACATTTTATGCAGCTAATAAGTTTTATAAAAAAATCGATAGTTTCTATAGATGATAATTTTTCTAATTGATTTCTGGAAATATGAAATGAAGAACTGTATATTTATAATTTGTAAAAAAAAACACTTCTTTTATAGGAAATAAATATAAAAGATTAAAAGCTTATTTATGGACTATTGAATCCACATATTGTTGGAATTGCAATTTGCTAATGCCATTACCAACACCCACCCTGGCCCATTTTAGGTTATTGAACATTTGTGATCATGTTTGTTTGTTCATAATAGAAGTTAGTTACTTATCTTTTATCTTTTATTTAACTAACAACAACTTTTATATGGAATTATTTATGGATTATAACCCCTACCCCACCATAAGCTTACCAATTGTTCATGTTAATATGATTGAGTCCTTAACATGACTTTATTGCTCAAGTGCAATAAACGTGAGATCTAGATGATTTAATGATTACCAATAATCGTTTTAAATTATCTAGATCTTATAAATATCGTAAAAGGTCACGAAGGTATGTCTTAGCCTATCATATATAATCGTCTAATTAATGTGAGAGCGTCACAATTAATTACCCATATATAACCTAGGCTGGTAAATAACGTTAGATCTTTAACGGGACACAAAAATGATTATTGTATCGTAAAGAATTATACACCGTTTCAATAAAAATATAATGAATTATATTTTGTTATACTATAGTATCTTGCACATGTTCTTTTATACTCATTAATCTTATGAAACTAAATTAAAACATGAAATTGTAAGTTTGAAAATGAAAAGGGTTTATCACGCTTTTATCTGATCTGCATAGTCAATGAGTTGGTGGTGGAGTGGTAAGAGAGAGACCTGGTGTTTCTTGTGACCCAGGTTCAATCCATGCCCTCCACATTAGTTTCTGCGACATGCAAATGAGGCCTACCTCTTAGGCTGATGCACCTGGGTTTTACCCACACCGATCCAGGGTTCGAGCCTTGGCTCTCCCTCAAGCCCGGAAGGGCCGTATTGGGTGGGATTTTTCCTTGGATGCTCTCCAACTCTGACGCCAAGTGGGTCCGGTTAAGATAACATATTGGCCGGAGTTGGACGAGACTCTCCTATGTGACGGAGGGGTGCGACGTCACAACATTCAATGTTCGCCGTTCAAAAAAAAATCTGATCTGCATAATGCACGACCAAAAGCTGATTTTAAACTGAAACACCTCTTGAACCCATTACACTCAACTTCTCCTCGTAAAAGCCTTTATTTTTAACCACTTATTGCTTTCAATATGATAAAAATGTATTTATAACATACATGAAAAAGTTCATGCCAAATTCGACAAATATATATTTGTTCAGATCAAGTCATATCCAAACACCCACAATGACATGGTGACGTTATTGTCATTATTATTTGATACATTTTAGGAAACGAGTATAAAGATATCAAGGACCCTATTTTTTAACAGCAATTCCTAGATTTAATATATCAGAACATGCGTCCTATAGGATTTGAATCTTTAACCTTTTATTTGTGATGTACACCATTTAACCAACAAGATGTTCCGTTTAAGACATCAAAGACCCTGCTTATCCATGCAAGTTACATGTATTGGTAGCATGTACGGAAAATGTGATTTGTCGTATGATATCTTAATCGTTTGATACCGTTGGCCATTTGGTGTAATGGTAGCCCCAAGACTTCCCATAGTGGAGGTTTTGGGTTCAAATCATGACAACAGCAAAAAAAGGGTCTGTAGCCAGGTCAGAGGGTTTACCCAGTTAGGGGGGTTCCTTCTGTGGTGGGCTGCCCTGGATGTTCTAGGTGTTGCCCCGGTGAAACCCAATTATCCTACAATATCTAGGTGTTGCCGTTCAAAAAAAATCTTAATCGTTTGATGTTGTCAGACTTACGTGGAAAAGAGAAAATCCCTAGATATCTATCGATGTCACCGTGGCTTGCTGTCGAGATTTATCATCAGAAAATATTGTATTACTTACAAAAGCCATAGAGCTAACCTTCTATGCTCAAAGTACAAACATGTAATGCATACTCTTTATTATTATTTTATTTGTGTGTCTTTTTCTGTCTTTCTCTCTCATTTAACCATCTACGTGTCATTTTTGCTTTCATTCTTGATCTTGATTTTATATTATATTGACTTTGGAAGTTTTCAACTTCTCATACGATTTACAACAATGAACCCACTTTCCATAACAATTAAAAATATTAAACATTTTTTTTTCAATTAGGTTTTTTCTTTTTTTTTGTTTTTCAGTTTATAACTTTTAAAAATGATATTTTTTAAAATTCCGAATATACCTTTGCGACGTGCTTATTTTTATCTACGCCTCGATTTAAGTTTCGCTCAAAACGGAGTTACGCGTGATAGTGTACAAGATGTTTAAGCATTTCCGTTCAACGTCGTTACCAATTATATTATTCTTTTACTTTTTTTTAAATGGGTTTGCTTTCGTTTTCTAATTTTTTTTACGGTTAACTTCTTTTAACAACTTTTTTACGGTTAAAATATTTTTTTATAAAATTTTTGTAATGTTACTAACTATTTTGCTGCAACGCGTGCATTTGCGTAAAGGTTTTGTTCTTTTTATATAAAGTTTTGTATGCGTTTGTTTATTTGGTACATTTTAACTTTTTTAATTGTTTCGTATTTCTATATAACATCTTTAATATTATTAACGCTCTATTAAATGTTTTGCTTTTTAATGTATTGTGTGTTTTAACGTGCCGCTACGTGCAAGTTCACGCGCTGCAACGCATGTGGCTTCAAAAACTTTGATTTATTTAACGATTTAGTTTTTTATAAGTTTCGAAACTGTTTGGTGTCCGTTTTTTTAGCTTTTTCGAACACTTTGATTTATTTAACGGTTTGCTTTCCTTTTTTTTTATAAAGTTCGAAGTCGTTTTGCGTTCGTTGTTTAATGTGTCGCGGCGTGCACCGGCCGCAACGCGCCGGGGTACATTACTAGTTGTAAACAATTGTGGAATTATATAAAAAATATATCCAAACATAAATTTTAAACAATTGTGGATTTATATAAAAAATACATCCAAATATAAATTTATAAATAGTTTGCCGCAATATTAAATGAGTTTATAAATTTTAATATATATTTCAAAACAAATGTTTTAAAACAATGCTCAATAATTTTAGTATAACTGTATAATAATAATAACTGGTATTAGGACCCCCGCATTGCGGGGGTGTGGAACTGTGGAAAAAAATAACGTCGAAACGTTGTCGCGAACCCGCGTGTTGTGTCGGCGCGCTAAACCAAAAAAGATGATCATTTTAAACGTAACACACATCGAAATAAAGATAAACATAAGGATGACGAAATTACGAAAAAGTCACGTTTTTTGTAAAAACGTTTGCGACCTTTAAAAAACTATTTAATGAACTCAAACAAAAACCATTTAACGAAAAGATCAAACCGTTAAAAAAACGTAAAGAAAAGGGTAAAAAAAAGTTTAAACAAAGGTAAAAAAAGTACTTTAAAAACCATCATTACCTGAATAAGACTGAAAAATAGATAAATTGCGACGCGAATAAGAATTAACATTGAAACGAAAAATTCGTTAAAGAAGTTAGTAATAAAGTAAAATCAAAATAAAATTAGGAAAATGTAATTTTTGTAAACGGATATAAAAAAAGTAAAAAAAGAAAAGAAACGACATTTGGGAATAAACTTGAGAGTTTAGAAATTTGAGAGGTAGAGTAGACAATTTTGTCCAGGGGTAAACTTGAAACTTTAAAAACTAAAGAAGTATATTAGAAAATTTAGAATGTGGAGAGGTAGTATTTAAAATTGAAGAAAGGTTCGGGGTGTTTTTAGAACAAACGTCAGTGACGTTGGATTGGCCACCGACATTTGAAATTGTGTTTTAGTAGAATGAGTTAATGACTAAAAATCACAAATTTAATGATAACTAGTTTAGAACCACCTGTGTACTACAAACGGGTTAAAAAATATTAATACTTAAAATTTTTAAATCTTTATGTATATATTTATAGGTGTAAAAATGTATTACATATACTAAGAATAAAAAATAAATTTTAAAATATATAAAAATTAATATATAATTGGGTTTCAAAAATACGTTATATACTATGTATTATTAAAAGATAATGTGTATTTTATAAGAGAGAGAGACGAGAGAAAATGGTGAGAATTAATATGGAGACAACACGTGGCATGAAAAACCTTTATTTATTATATAGTATAGATATAGACTAGAAATTTATCCCAGCGCGCTGCAACACGTTAAACAACGGACGCTAAACTGTAATTTCCTTAGTTAAATGACGTAATTTGTAATTCGCTCTAATTAAAATGGTAAATGGACGAAAATACCCTCACCACGACTGGATTTAACGGTGAAATTTAACGCCCCTTAGTTTAAAGAACGTAACGTTCAAGATTTTTTAAACATAAAAGACGTTTTATGTAATTTCCTTAGTTAAAGAACGTATTCTGAAATTTGGATAATACTTAAAGGACGTAATTTGTAATTCGCTCAAATAAGAATGTGTTTTAACTGCTTGTATCTTATGCATTAGTGCTTAACTATATGGCTTTTGTAAGTTATATAACTTTAACATCGATCCAATATATCGAAAATAAATATCCATATCTATTTATCATTATTTATATTGTAAAATTTTTTAACTACCCACAAAGGATTGAATCAAACATAAAGTTTATTAAATTCAGTATTTTATAATTAAAATCCAGCTAAGTGTGTAAGAGATTTCTGCTGCTCACCATCTTTGAATCTAACCAAGTCTTTCCATGTTGATAGTGGCTAGTTACTCACAAAGATGAATCACGTGATTAGTCACATGCTCTTTTATATTAGCACACTCCTTTTTAAATAAGAAAACAAATACAATAATTAAATTATTTAAAGTGTTTTATCATTAACTGAATTATTTTTTGAGATTTTTACATTATTCAAAATATTTGAGTATTCTTGAACCATTACGAGAGTATTTTGATATACATTTTTAGAGAGATGATTACGAGTATCTTTCACTATTCCAAGCTTTTGAAAGTTTAATCTGTATATATCTATATCTATTATCTATACTATATAATAAATAAAAGTTTTATTGGGTCACTTGTCACTCTCATGTGCACCCTTAATATTTTTTCTCGTCTCTCTCTCATATTAATTATACAAATTTCTTTAATTTTTTATAATTTTTATTTCTGCCTCCCTCTGCTATTAAATAATAATAATTTTTATAATTATCTTTATTAAACATTTTTTATTAAAAAAATGTTTGTTTATAAAACATTTGTATAATTTGAACATTTCTTTTATTCTTTTTATAAAATATTTAAAAAAAATAACTATATAACGTTTTTATAATTTGTAATAAAAACCTATGTAATATGTCATAACTATGTAATATGTAAATCATTATTACTAATTATATATAACATTTCATTTATTCAACCTGTGTATATATCGGGTTACTAACCTATATTATAATAAATGAATAATTATACTTGCTACGTGTCAATTTCTGGTGAAGTCTATATTTTTGTTTCCCACACCTCTCTCCTATTAAATAATAATGATGTTAAATATTTAAATATCTAAAAGTTATTCTAATGATTTATTAAAAATTACTAAATCATAAGAAATTTCATATATATCTTATCTTAAAATACAATTTTATAATTCTTAAATCTTCATTATTTATTATTTATAATTCTTAAATCTTCATTATTTCTTATTTCACCAATGACTGATAACATTCAACATACAAATTTTTATAGAAACTGATGTTTTATAGCAAGTTGTATTTATTCGACCCATATTATACATGAGTTTTTATCTATTATATAATAAATAAAGGTTTTTTCATGTCACGTGTCGTCTCCATATTCATTCTTATCAAAAAAAAATTCGCATCTTTCTTATTAAATACATCTCTATCTTTTAATAATAACATATTTTTTAAAGAAAATACTAATTATATTAATAAAACACATTTATTTTAAAGAGTATTTTAAATTATCCATTATTATAAAAAAACTTTGAAATCTAATTATATAAATTTTATTTTTAATCAAATAGTAAATGAAAGTCAAATTATATTAAATAGTAATTAATGTATTTTCGAAACCCAATTATAATATATTAATTTTTATATATTTTGAATTTTGTTTTCTATCCTTATTATATGTAATACATTTTTACACCTGTAAAATATATACATAAAGATTTAAGAATTTTATATATTGATATTTTTAAGCTCGTGTATTACACGGGTTCTAAGCTAGTTATTTATAAAAAAAACACGAACATATATATATATTATATATTTTGTTTTTATTTTTAAGATTTTTAGCCTTTTTAACATGAAGTTTTTTTTTCTTGTTTTTTATTTAAAATATAATATTATATATTAAAAGTATATTATATTGGATAAAACTCTGTTTATGATGAAATTTGTATTAAAGTATTGATAAAAATTAAGTTACAATCATGTATTTGTATTTATATAAATTATATATTAAATGTTTTAAATTAATAACAAAATTGTAAAAGAACATAAATAAATAAAAAATGTAAATGTTGCATTTTAATGATTGGATGGTTTTTAGTGAATAACTATTTCCAGAGCAGATATGACTAAATGAGAGAGGGTGTATGCTTTGTTGAGGTGTAACTATGCATTAAAAACCTGTAAGTACTATATAAATTAGTCATTTTTAATCTGGAAGTAGTTTGTCAGAAATTTGTATTAGTTAAATAAACTGCACATGATCACCTGGTCCTTGCAAATCCCAACGTCATTCAAATTAAATAAGTCTGATTTAAAATAAATTAAAAAAAACAATAAATTATATGAGTTGCAGTTTGCCGTTCAAAAAAATTATGAGTTGCAGTTCCAAAAATAAAAAAATAATAAATAAATAAATAAATTATATGAGTTGACACAAAATGCCCCTCTGGTAATAAAAACAACATTTTTAGCATCTAACTATAATATCACTTTGACCCCCTCTCATTTGGTTATTTAGATTTTTATTTGATTTTATCTACTTTATTTTCGTCTTTTTATTTAGACAAATTGGATTTTAATAATTTAAATTATGACACATTGGTCAATAATAGTCCATACTAACAATTTGACTACTGACAATCTTAACTTTCACTTTTGTTATTAAGATCGTCACAATATCATAATCATAATAGATTTAAATATGATTTAGCTCAAAATGATGATTTTGAATGAAATGGAGAAACGTACAAGCGAAATTGAGTGGGAACCGAATATAAATAGAGTGTAAATCTATAATTATTATGTATTGAGACAAAAGTGAAAATTATGACTGTCATCAGCCAAACTGTTAGTATGAATTATTATCGATCAACAGGTAATATTTTAGATTATTAAAATCTAATTTGCGTATTATTTATTAAGCAGTAGTAGATGGTGATTGGATGATCGTCTCCAAAATTTTGCCCACACCATGCCACCAACTCGTCTTGCAGTGGTGTAGTGGTAAATAGTTATGAGTTAAAGTGGTGATCTCACCATTCATCGAGGATTATCTATCCTAGATAATCTAAGTGTCGCTGTTAAGGAAAAAAAACACTCTAGTAACACATCCAAACAATCATTAATGAAGACGGAATACATTTACAAATTATACCATATAACATAAAGCCAAGTTTTTGTGAGTGTAATGAATGGTGACTCGAGGACACTTGTTTTTTTTTTACGTGTAACATCCCGAGTTTTAGGGCGCGAAAGAATTCACGAGAATTAAAAATTTTAAATAAGAAAAAGGGAAGCGGGCTTGAGCCGGGGTGTAGAGGCAAGGGTTTGGGCCCTTATAAGCCTCAAGACTAGCCCAAAACCCTCACTTCCAACACATTTTCGGATTCTAGAGAGAGAAAGTGAGAGAGATCCTAGAGAGAGAAAGTCCCGGTTTTCGGATTAGAGCTTCAAGGATCATTAGCAAGAGTCTCTTGAGTGTTTAGCAACGAAAAGGAAGTGATTACAGGTAACCGATTCTCCTAGATCTGAGTTTTTGTTCGTTTTTGGGTTTTTCGGGTTTTGGGTGAAAAGATTATGTTTGAACGGATGAAATTGAAAGATGAGCATAGATTTGAGTTCCTTAATGGAAAACGAACGTTTTGAATGCAAACAGGTTCGTTCGGGATCTTGACGTGATCAGACCCGAATGCGAAAGTTAGGGTTTTTCGCGAAGAACAGGTCGTGCGTACTTATCAAGTGCGCACAGAGCAGGTCCTGCGCACTTGCTAAGTGCGCAGGAAGAGGAACTTGCGCACTTGCTAAGTGCGTAGGAAGCATGGTCTGCGCACTTACTAAGTGCGCATGCATCAGGCTGGTAAAGTCAGTATAGTTACCTAAATCAGAATGGTTAAACCATTTAGCGTTGAGTTAAGTCTGATACGTGTCAATTGTCATGATTGTTCAGGTTGTGTGAGATACAGTAGACAATTGCAACTAAGATACCAGGTGAGTTCTAATCCCCTTTTTGCCTTCTTTAGGAGTGGTGTGCATACTTAGTGTAAATCATTTATTATATTTTATATATTATAAACTGAAGGGAAAAACTATGTTTTAGTGAAAAGTTTAAAAGAGGCAAAAGTACATTTTAGTAAAGTATGATTATATTATTGGCAAGCGTTTATTATATTTTTTATATACATAAACAAATGCATAATATAAGTGCTAGTATGTTTTCAGTAAAGCAAGATATATTATTTGGCAAGCGTTTACTATATTTATTATACATAAACAAAGGCAATAATATATGTGTTAGTATTTTCAAGTAAGCAAGATATATCATTTGGCAAGCGTTTACTATATTTATTATACATAAACAAAGGCATGATATATGTGTTAAGATATATATTTCAGTAAATAAAAAGGTATTTATGACAAACGTTTACTATATTTTTATATACATAAACAAAGGCATAATACATGTTAAGTTATGAACAAGATTTACAGAAAGTTTTATGAACAGTAAAGTGAACAGTTTTCCTTCGGGAATGTGTACCAGCTATAAAGGTCCTTGGGACAGATGTTACTTGTACAAGATGTCAGATATGGGTTCTACCCATTAGTAAGAACCTTTGGGTTCGTTAACGGTTGTACAACTGGGATGAGTGACGGCGGTCGCTCGGGAGGTCCACGCAACCTCCCCGTAGTGTTAAGCGGTATTGTCGGTTCATAGTCGTTGATCATGGGGGCATTGACCAGGGTATTGTCGGTTCATGGTCATTGATCATGGGGGCATTGACCAGGTACTCGTCGGTTCATGGTCGTTGACCATGGGGGCGGTACAGTAGTGACAAGGAATTGACGGATAAGCGGTATTGTCGGTTCATGGTCGTTGATCATGGGGGCATTGACCAGGTACTTGTCGGTTCATGGATGTAAGCCATGAGGGCAGTACAGTAAAGAGGAATTGACGGTTTATTATACGTTTTAAACTGTTTGAAAAGTAAAGTATATTAAGTTTAGCCTTATTGGCAGTATATATGTTTTAGTTACTCTTTTGTATAATTGATTTAAAGTAAACGTTAGAACTCACTCAGCGTTGCTGATTTTTAGTATGCACATCAGTTAAGTGTAGGTGGCAGTAGATGGAAGTGGATGCTTGGCTTGGCGAGAAAAGTTACCCGAAGATCAGCATCTCGCATCCTGTTTATGTTTCTTTTGATTATGTTGATTAAGACAAGTTTCAGTTGTATTTGACAAGTTATGTTTAGACATGTTATGTTTCCGCTGCGTATGTTGAGATTTAAATCGTTTCCGCTGTGATAATGTATGTCTTATGTTTAAGCGCTATGTGTTAGTGAGTAAATCCAATAAGTGAGGCCTCCCGGGTTTGGGGCCTTACATTACGTTTTTTACTATATATTTGTTTGGAATTGCTTTAGGAACAAGGATTGGCGCTAACCCAGTTGTCTGCGCTCCACCCCCTCACCTACGTTACGCGGGTTCGAATCCCAGCCCTCCCCTCGTTTTCGGTTCATTGGCATCATAATTAATTTTAATATTATTTTATTTATTTAGTTGTTTTTTATCAACATTATTTTTACCGTTGTGTTTACGTTTCCATTTAAAGTTTGTTAAAAATCTGCATGTCTCCCGCCGAGGAGTACGGGTGTAACCCACCAGTTGATTAAGAAAAACAGAGAGCATAAGTTATTTGATTTTTATCTCGCCCTTTTTTTAGAACGACAAACTCATACGCTTTCTAAACTTGCTCTTAAATGTACACCAACATTCATCATGGGATTATAAACCTTCAACCACTTGAGTAAGAACACCTTTACTACATATCATAATACCGCTAGTTTACAAGCCCTTTGGTCGCACTGCTTATGTGTTATACAATATGTATGTGTGTGTATATATATATATATATACATTATGAACAAGTTAATGTAGAAAGTGATTTTTGCGTGTGATGCGTACAAGGATTACATGATGCAACGTGTATATTGTCAGTTTAATTATAACTAGTTGGTTTCCCCATGCTTCGCGGCGGGACGCATCCACACATAACGAAAAAAAGAGTTAAAGAGGCTTGTATAAACGAACACCCGTCCCTCGGCGCGAAAGTGTGCTCGTTTTTCGCCAAAGCCCTACGGCAGGAGTTTGGTCGTTATAGGTTCGGGCCGTCGAAAACCATAAAAATGAATACCGATAATGTTCGCTCATAATAGGTTCACGTTGTCACGGTACCATAATAGTAACAACAATCTCTATAGGTTACGATAGAAAAAAAAATAATCGATTTTGAAAAAAACTCCGTTTAAAAAAAAAATTATATTGGAACATTGACAAAAATAAAAATAAAAATAAAAGCAGCGGTGCAATCCGTCTTAAAAAAAATTAACGAACGAAAGTAATTATAGAAAGACAAAATTAATACATAATTAAACGGATTAAAAACGTAAATTATATATGATAAAAGGGTGAAAATGAAAAAATAAAGTTCAGCAGGTTGGCTGCTTCAGCAGCCTGCTTGTTTCACTATTCATAAAAGTTAGTGTTTAATAGAGTTAGTAATTAGACACACCGTTATAATTGTTTAGACGTACCATTATAATCACACATGTCATTACCTATACACTTTGAAGTTACTGTTGCAAAGTTAGACACATAATTGTAATTGGACAATTTAAATACACCGATGTAACTAGATAATATAATCTCAATTTTATAGTATAACTTTTTTCAAAAAAATAATAAACTATATAAAATTTCTTTCAGTTTTTTAAAAGTTTCAAAACTAGATTTAGATATAAAAAAAGATCAACATTTGCGTCTCATTCAATTTTTTTGTCATGTCAACCAATTTTAATTTTTTTTAAACATTAACATCTAAATATCTAGGATATAATGGACAACACCTAGATAATTTAGGATAAATCTGTCACCCGCAAGACTCGAACCCACAACTTTCGTATTTTATCTTCATATATATAATGAAGCACATGCATGAGATGCTCCCCTCCTATTTAAATACCTATCTACCCTTATTATTTTTCCCCATTTTGAGATCCATTTCAATTCCTAAAAGTGACCTCAACAATCATGAAGATCCACATTAGAATTTTGGCAATCTTTGCTTGTTTACTTTTCTGTCTAATCTATCTTCTCCAACTCACTTGCAGCAGTACCAAGTGCATCAAAAGTAGTACTCTACCAAATGAAGATACAAAGATATATCCAAGAAAATTGCTTTTGAAAACTGTCGCTATAGATCAAAGTTCGTTGCAAAAGCCAGTCAGTGGTGTTGGTTATTCAGATCAGTACAAGCATAGCTTGAGGAAGAGACCACGTAGCGGCCCCAATCCAACTCAAAATAAGTAAATTAACTATTTGAATTAGATTAATTACATTTTTTTGTAGAATTTAATTTTTATTACTTGTATTTTGTGCTTTTAAAAAAAAATTTGTTTCCCAATTTTTTTTACTTAGAATTAGTTATATAGAGATGTATTAGTAAGTATCGAGTGTACAGTAATAAATTATGAATTCTAGTCTTTGTTTCTATATGTAAGTGTTTCTTATCGTTAGTCATTTGGTGCAATGATAGCCCCAAGACTTCCCATAGTGGAGGTCTTGGGTTCGAATCCGGGCCACAAAAAAAAAAAAGTTTGTGACCAGATTATGGGGTTTGCCCAGTTGGGACCTGTGGGTTCCTCATGGGGTGGACTGCCTTGGATGTTCTAGGTGTTGCCCCGGGGAAACTCAATTATCCTATAATATCTAAGTGTTGCCGTTCAAAAAAAAATGTAAGTGTTTCCTTTTATGTATATATGACCGACTATATCATATTACCCAACCGGAAAATGTTAAATCGTCTCAAATTCAAGCAAACTGATCCAGTAGCAGTGACGGAGTTAGAAACTTTTGGTCAAGGGTTATCATAAGTTTTTTTCCTCTCTACCCACTACAACTAAGGTAACACATGTATTTCTTAAAAAACTTAGATTTAAAGTTAACTGCACAGATGATTCATATGATTTGGACAAAGTAACAAGATTAGGTTTTAACTTTGAAAACTTACTACTTTAGGTTTTGTGTCTTCGATTTTGTAACAGGTTTAGGGGTTTAAGGCTAACTTCTATTAGATTTTTTTGTTAAATTTAAGTAAAAAAATTTAATATAATAATTTTACTCTTTGATAAATTGCAGGGTCCATTTATATAATTTTACTCGCTTTCTCCCTCTCAAACTCTCTATCGCAATCGAACCCTTGGCAGTTGGCTTGGCTCCCCATTAACAACACATTCTATTTTTGTTTTTCATTAACACCCTGCTCGAAACCACAACCTATCGACCCCGTGAAACTAGGGGTGAGCAGTTAACGGGTATTACCCGGCAAACCCTTCAAACCCGTTAGAACCGACCCGTAAGGAACCGTGAAAGCTTACTAGGGTGAAACTGCACGGAATCGTAAATCCATAGCCACTACTCACAACAAGTGAAAAATAAGAGTCATAATTTGTTGATTTAAATAGACTACAATCAATTTGTTCTTCTCGGTTTGTTAATTTAATCTAATCAAATCCAATTGCAAATCCCTTATTAAGATTCATCTTTTTTAAAGCATCATCAAGCTCTCAAAAATATCTACAGATGTGAAGAATGATGTAATGATCAGTCGGTAACTTGTTTCCGATGAAAAAAAATATTTCCTATAAAATTAATACAAATTATGGAAACTAATAAAAATAAACTGTAAATAAAAAATATATAACTATAATTTAAATATAATATATGTTTAAACTATAAACAAAAGAGAAACTAGCTAAAAGGGAGGGTCTTGCGGCTCGTCTTGGGGGTGTTGTCGGGTAGGGGTGTTAAAATATATCCGAATTCGAACATCCGAATGGAAAACCCGAAATTTTGAATGCGAATTATCCAAAAATTCGGATATCCAAAATTCCGAACCCAAATTTAAAAAAAAAATCGGATATTTTGGATATCCGGAATATTTTATATCTTTTTTTATAAAATATATTTATTAGGAATATAGTTTTCTATAATATATATTTTGGATAATTTAAAAAAAATATATATTCTTTAAAAATTCAGATAATTTTTTGTAAATATATTTTAACTAATTTTGTTTATAAAATATATTTCAGATATCCGTTTCAGTATCTTAATCCTTATCCGAAATTTCGGATACAGATTCAGATACTGAACTCAACTATCCGGTGCTAGCGGTGGTGGCGGTCGGGAGAGGAGAAGAGAGGGAGAGTTTGAAAAGGCATAAATGAGATTGCGCAACCGAGGGTTTCGCTCTAAAATATACCCAGTGGCGAAGTTTGAAGAAAAACGCAGGGGGGTCGTGACGGAATCCTATAATTTTTTTCCTATCAGG
The DNA here is from genome assembly GCA_023525975.1 of Smallanthus sonchifolius. Lineage (NCBI taxonomy): Eukaryota > Viridiplantae > Streptophyta > Magnoliopsida > Asterales > Asteraceae > Smallanthus > Smallanthus sonchifolius. The sequence continues at coordinate 132,025,039 of CM042018.1, forward strand.
GGGCCGGAACTTAATACCTATAAAATTTTCGGCCGAATACGTATAAATTAACACTTTTAAGCGAAAAATCGGAGGGGGGGCTCACAAAGCTGCGCCACTGGATATACCGACAAGAAATTATCAGTAATTTTTATTCATATTATTACTATTACTATTATTAAATATTATAATTATAAATCTTATTATTTTTAATATTATTATATTTCTTCTTCTTCAAATTATTATTATCATTATCATCATCATTATTATTATAAATCTTATTAATAATAGTATTATTATTTTAATAACCAGTTGGTAGTTACCGACAATCCAGTATTCAGTCAGTTATTACTGACGGTTTCCAATCAAGTTAACATCAACAAGAACTATACGATTATTGTAATTTGTTACTAGGTTCGTTACAACACATGTTTATGGTTAAGTTCACCACAAGAAGTATACGTGCCTTGTAATTGGTTATTAGATTCCTTACAACGCATGGTTATGATATCAAACCAAATAACGAGTAGTACCAACAGATTACCATACACTAAGCCTCAAAATAGAAACTATACTAGTACATTATACGATGTCACAAGAATACTTATATACAAATCTTATAAACAAGTACATTATGTTTTGTAGACTATTCAAAGTTCAAACAAGCTATATTATATTTTCCGATCTTACAAATAAAATAAACTACAATAACTTATCGCGTACATGCCTTTGACTTATCGTGGCCACTCGTGCAGGGGTGTCCCGTCTTCTACTATTTTGTGCTCAAGAAGCCTGATGACTAGACACACAATAAATTACGTTTATATGTGAGTCTACGAGTTCTGATGGCTAGATGTGGGTAACACATACAAATAAAAAACCTTTATATGTGTGTGCATTACAGATGCGTGCCTTGCTCCATCTTCAGGCACCAACAATTCTTGTCTAATCTAATATTCGATCGGTAGAATACACACCAATGACAGAGTATTTAAATCCTGAGACCACCAATTCCAACAAAATCGCTAACAACGATCTGCTCTATTTATAACTCTACTCACATACAACATCCAAACAACGATCTGCCACAGTTGAGGGAATCGACGTTTATTATCTTGGCTATTTATAGAAACTTTTACAAAAAAAATTTTCATTTTTAGGAAGACCTGATTGTTGATATTTATAGTAGTTGTTACCGACGGATTTCCGATGGATACTTCCGTCAGTAAGGGACCCACACTGACAAACGAATGGAAAAGCCTGACCAGAATCTTATCAGAAATCCAATTCTAAAATTTTCAACGAATTTATCGACAACATTTTATCCTTCGGTATTTACCGACGATCACCGTCAGGTACACCAAAATTTAATAAAAATAATTAAAAACTGGATTTTGACGGATCTCGTCGATGATGTGTCAGTAATTCTCCGACTGGGTAGCATGTCGATGAAAATGCAGTTTTCTAGTAGTGATATATTGTATAATAGAAAAAATAAGCGGAATACCCACTATTTTCCATATCATGTTATGATAATGCTCTCCCCCCCCCTCCCTCCCTCCTTCCCTCTCCCTCTCTCTCTCTCTCTCAATGTATCTCACACTTGTAGAATCACTTCGTCTCTAGACTTTAGTAACTACCACTGCTCGTGGCCACCGCTAGTCATTGATGCTCGTACAAGTTACAACCTCCCTGTCACTGGTTGTCGCTACCCCTGCGTACCCACCTCATATTGTAACCACGTGTCTATAGATGTGCCTCCGATGTTGTATAACAATGATTCATCAAAGCCTTAACATATACGGCCTTCTTGTCACTAGTCTTCTGATGTGTTGCATTAGTAGTAGATTTTTAATTAAAATTTGTAACACAGTTATCAAGTTTTAATATTTATAGAAATGATTAATACTTTTTACTAACTACACACAACAGGTAAACGAACCTATCGTAACATAGTATAGCTTAGGTAAGAACGAGGCATCGAACCCAAGGGACACAATATCTTTTAATACTCAATCGTTAATATTGTTTAGTCTAATAAAAAGTGAAGTTTTGTTTGAGGCAACGAATCGAGACAGAGGAGTGTTTGAGAGAAAATTAGATTAAATGCATCTCACTTGGGGTTCAGAATTCACCTGGTGGCAATCTAATGTTGTAATTAATTAATTAATGATGTGGTTAATTTATTAGGAACAACTCATTGGACGGGTTTACTGTTCTAACAACCGTTGGATTGCTAACGGTTTCCGTAAATGTTAGTCTTCCCCTCTAGTTGTTATTCGGAATAGGATTATCCAGCTGACTTGACGGTGTTGGTCTTCGGTGGCAGGCCGGTAGAAGGTGTGGTGGCAGAAGGGGTGTTGGAGGTGGTTAGATGATTCCAGGTCTGGTGGGGGTGGGGGAGTTGAAGAAGAAAAAATAATTTTTTTTGTCTTAATCTTACCGTAAGGACTATCCTTGTACTTAACTCTGTTTTTTATTTCTTAAACCTCCGCTAATCGTAATTATAAATTAATTTTGGAAAAGTTATTTTTATAAAAAATATTCAGAAAGTAGTTGTTAATAGTGATTAGCTGAATTTACCTTTTGAAAAATAACGAATTTTTAATACTCGCCCAGTCAAAACAAGAAATGAATATTTGGGTTAGGCCCATGATAGAATTAAAAGCCCACACCATGTACTCATCATGTAGTGATGATATATGGATTAGATTGAACTGGTATTTGGAACCCGCGCTTTGCGGTGAGAGCGTGGTCGTTTTCCTTCAACATTACGTCGAAGTAGTTTGGTCGTTATCGGTTCGAGTCGTCGAAGATCAAAAAGTAAAGAACGATACCGCTTACGATACAACCAAAATAGGGGAAACGATGATATTCACTCACATAGCGGTTGGGTCTGTAACGGTTACGCAACAGTAACGTCGTTCGCTATAGTAAACGATCCAAAAAAATTATTTGATTTTGAAAATAAAAGGAAACATAAAATTAAACTATTAAAAAAAGCACAAATCCTAAAAAAACGTATGAAAAAAAAACTGAAAAAGGATTAATTTCTTTGATAATTTTAGGATAAATTACGACTTCAAATTTTAGGATCGTTTACTATAGCGACTTCAAAAAAGGATTAATTTCTTTGATAATCCTAAAAAAACGTATGAAAAAAAAACTGAAAAAGGATTAAAAAAAAGCACAAATCCTATGATAAATTACGACTTCTTTAAATTCTAATTTCTTGCATAAAATTTAATTCCAAATTCAATTCAAATTCCAACTTCCTTCAAACATTCCAATTCCTTAAAAGAAGTCCGTGAACTAAATGCGCCATAATACTTTTACTCTTACCATCTCACTTTATATCAATGGTTGATTTGACATTTGAGCGTCTACCCTTATTTTTTTAATTACGTTCGAGGGGGATACGCGAAGACCATTCATTAGCCCATACCCATTTTCGTCGTTGCAAATTTATGCACAAACATTAAGTTGGTGTATAGGAAAGCTTATTGTTATAGCTTATGAGTTTATAAACAAAATAAGTTTTTTAAGGCTTATTCGACTTATATAACTTTCCCCTAACTTTTTTTTTCATCTCATCATTTTATCATTATAAACTCATAGGCTAATCTAAAACTAGAGAAGTAGAAGTGTATGCCCAAACACCCAACCAATTAGGCCCAACATGGAAGCTTACCGAGCCCAAACATATGGGCTTAGTTTAAAAAAAATTAATTTTGATTTAGCCCGTAATCCAATAATTGTTTCATAAAAGTAGTAACTAGTTCCATTGTAAACTTAAAATTAATATCTTATGATTTAATCAAATGATGTTATTTCAACTTATAGTTTGTCTTACCAACTAACCTCTTGTAATTTCTTTTATATCAATTAAATATTTAAATATTATGAGGTTAAAATATATAATTTCGAAGGTAAGAATAATCATAATTTTAAGTATTATTACGATTTAGTTCTAACATAAACTCAGAATTTGTAAACGAATACGCGAACACGCATTTGTAAACTCAGAATCTAAAGACGAAGATGCGAAAACACATTTGTAAACTCGCAAAATCGCATTTGTAAACTCAGAATCGAAAAACCAATTTCAAATCCTTTCATTCATTGTGGTAGATTAAGTGAATTAGCAGACACATATATTCTTGGGGAATATTTATATTTAATATCTGCCTAATTCACTAAAAAAAAGTGGGAGTCACATAAATGTAATATCAATAGATTTAATTCTCTTTTAAAAGAGGGTATTATTTTTCCATGAACCAAGGAAGAATATGTTCAAAGAATCATTGCACTTTTTGTTTTATTACAAAATTGTTATAATATAACTAGAATTACCTCAAGATTAGTGTTTGTAACATAAGAAATTTAGAGGGGATAAGAATAAGAAGTAGAGAAATGCATAGACTTTTATAAAAGTGTATACAAGAGGTGCCCTTTCTCATTCATTGTGAGGTGATATTTATACTACAAAAGTTACTACATGGTAAACCAATAAACAAGATAAACTATTTGGAGTACATGTAGGTATGAAGCTAGGTTGAAAAAATGTGTTCATCCATATCTTTTAATATTTCATAACACTCCCCCTTGGATGACACTTTTTTCAATTTTGGAGATTTTGAAGTACTGTCTCATTAAAAACCTTGCTAAAGAAAACCCAGTGGGAAAAAAATTTAGCCAATGAAAAAAGAGTGCAGCATATAGCTCCCCCTCAAGTTGTCATCTGTAACTCACTATATAGTCCGTACATGTCGCATTCCAATATCATGAACGTGTTTCCTGAAAATTGCTGTAGGGAGTGCCTTTGTGAAAAGATCAGCTGAATTGTTGCTAGATTGGACATATCTAATTTCAACCTGATTCTCTTTGATAAGGTCCTGAGTGTATGAAAAGAATCTTGGCGGTATATGTTTTGTTCTGTCACTTTTGATATATCCTTCTTTCATTTGCGAGACACAAGCCGCGTTATCTTCGTAGATTAGAGTTGGACTTTTATCTTTCTCTAGTCCACAGGAAGTCATTATGAGTTGTGTCATAGATCTCAGCCATACACATTCTCTGGAAGCTTCATGTAGTGCAATGACTTCAGCATGATTTGAGGATGTTGCAACAAGTGTTTGTTTCTGAGAACGCCATGAAATTGCAGTTCCTCCGTTCATAAATACGTATCCAGTTTGAGATCTCGCCTTATGAGGATCCGATAAATAACCTGCGTCTGCATAACCAACCAAACCTTCTTTCGAATAGTTAGGATAAAATAAGCCTAAATCAATAGTTCCTTGAAGGTATCGAAAAATATGTTTAATCCCATTCCAGTGTCTTTTTGTGGGGGACGAACTAAACCTTGCTAACAAATTAACTGCAAAAGAAATGTCAGGTCTTGTACAGTTAGTAAGATACATAAGAGCTCCAATTGCACTGAGGTATGGTACCTCTGGACCAAGGATTTCCTCACTATCTTCGCAAGGGCGAAATGGATCATTTTCAACATTGAGTGATCTAACAACCATTGGGGTGCTTAAAGGATTTGCCTTGTCCATATTGAAACGTTTTAAGAGCTTTTCAGTATAATTTGATTGATGCACAAGTATTCCATTATTCGTATGCTCAATTTGTAAACCAAGACAATATTTGGTTTTTCCAAGATCTTTCATTTCAAATTCTTTCTTTAAAAGGGTAATCACTTCATGGATTTCTTTATGTGTGCCAATTATATTTAGATCATCAACGTATACAGCTATGATCACACATCCTGATGTTGTCTTCTTAATAAAGACGCACGGGCAAATAAGATTATTTGTATAGCCTTTACTTATCAAATAATCACTCAAACGATTGTACCACATCCTTCCAGATTGTTTCAATCCATATAAAGATCTTTGTAATTTGATTTAATACATTTCTTTAGGTTTTGAGCTTAACACTTTAGGGATTTTAAATCCTTTAGGAATTTTCATGTAGATGTCATTATCAAGTGAGCCATACAAGTAAGCTGTAACGACATCCATAAGACACATTTCTAAATTTTTAGAGACAGCTAAGCTGATTAAATATCTAAAGGTAATTGCGTCCATAACGGGAGAATATGTTTCCTCGTAGTCAATACCTGGCCTTTGGGAAAAACCTTGAGCTACGAGTCTCGCTTTATATCTTGTAACTTCATTTTTCTCATTCCGCTTTCGCACAAAAATCCATTTATATCCTACAGGCTTTACGGCCTTAGGTGTAATAACAATAGGTCCAAAAACCTTTCGTTTATTAAGCGAATTTAATTCATCTTGCATAGCATCTTTCCATTTATCCCAGTCATGTCGATTTTGACAGTCGTTGACAGATTTTGGTTCAGGATTGTCATCCTCGCTCATAATTTCACTTGCCACAGAATAAGAAAATATCTCATCAATATTTTCCATTTCATTTCGGTTTCATAATATATGTGTATGACCGTAGTTGATTGACATCTCTTTGTTGGTATCATTCACTTCTTCCTCAGAAAAGGTTTTGATATTTGGCGTTTCATTAGAATCAATTTCCTTTTCAAGTCCTTTTCTTTTTCGAGGATTTTTATCCTTTGAACCAATCGGCCTTCCGCGTTTCAAACGCTTCTGAGATTCATGAGTCATGTTATCATCTACTTGTTTATGTGGAATCTCAACTCGAGCGGGAGCATTAGCAGCTGGTATATGAGATTTAGTTACCCTTTTTGTATTGGTAAATGCATCAGGCAATTGATTTACAATTTCTTGAAGATGCATTATCTTTTGAACCTCTGTCTCACATTGTCTTGTCCTTGGATCCTGATATAACAATGAAGGTTCACACCATGAGACATCATTTTCTTGATTTTTCTTTTCTCCCCCTAATGCTGGGAAATTGTCTCATTAAAGTGGCAATCAGCAAAACGTGCTATAAAGACATCACATGTTAAAGGTTCAAGATATCTTATGATCGAAGCTGTTTCATATCCAACATATATCCATTTTAGTGCGTTGTGGTGGTGCAATAGGAACATACACTGCACATCCAAAAGTTCTAAGGTGGGAAATGTTTGGCTCTTGGCCAGACACAAGTTGTAGAGGAGAATATTTGTGATTTGCACTTGGTCTCATACGAATCAATGATCCAGCATGTAAAATTGCATGACCCCAAATGGACACATGAAGTTTTGTTTTGAATATTAATGGTCTAGCTATTAGCGGGAGGCGTTTGATTAACGATTCAGCTAAACCATTTTGTGTATGTACATGAGCAACTGGGTGTTCGACAACAATTCCAATAGACATACAATAATCATTAAAAGCATGTGATGTAAATTCACCAGCATTATCGAGTCTCACTCTTTTAACATTATAGTAAGGAAAATGTGCTCGTAATTTAATAATTTGAGCAATGAATTTAGCAAAAGCTACATTACGAGTTGATAATAAAGAGACATGAGACCATCTACTCGATGCGTCTATTAAGACCATGAAGTATCTAAATGGTCCACATGGTGGGTGAATTGGTCCACATATATCACCTTGAATTCTTTCAAGAAACATAGGTGATTCCTTTTCAACTTTTAACGGCGAAGGCCTTGTAATCAGTTTTCCAAGTGAGCAAGATGCGCACTGATGTATTTTATCCGTTTGAGGAATCTTTTGATCCTTTAAGGGATGCCCATGTGTATTTTCAATTATCCTTTTCATCATTGTAGACCCTGGGTGTCCCAATCTGTCATGCCATAAGTTGAATATACCATGATCACAACATTTTTCTTTAATTGCCATATGCGCTTAAGGCACATTAATATGTGTATAATGTAAACCTGAATGGAGCATTGGTAATTTTTCCAAGATGTGATTTTCATTCATGATATGCAAATATTTTTCATTATCAACAGTCCTTGACTGTGTATCGTATCCATTATGATATATGTTTTTGAAACTTAACAAATTTCTCGTTGATTTTGGGGAAAATAAAGCATTCTCTATTAAAAGCTTTGTACCATTTGGTAATACTAAATTAGCTTTTCCCACTCCTTCTATTATATCTGTAGGACCTGATATTGTATCAATAGTTCCCTTTGTTGGTTTCAATTCACAAAAGTATCTCTTCGACTTAAGAATAGTGTGTGTGGCACCACTATCCGCTATACACATATCTCCATCCTTTGTTTGATTTCGCGCTCCATTGATTTTCATTTTAATCTTCAAATATGAATAAAAGAATTAAGAGAGAAAAATAATAAATGTGTAAAGTATTCGTTACGAGATCTTCAATAAGATATATTTATTATGTTAAATATATTGCATGAAAGATTAAACATAGTTAAGCATACTTTGAGAAAATACATAATATATTACATGAAACAGAAACTAATTAAACATAGTCAAACATAATTAGAAAAATACATAAAATGTTACATGAAAAGGGGAAACTAATTAAACATAGTCAAACATAGTTTAGAAAATACATAATTATCACTAGTAACACTTATTTCATAGTCCCAAGTCACCGATGAAGTCTGAGTTATTAAGCTCAGTGTTGGCATTGTTAAAATTATCCACATGGTTCACTTCTTTCTCCTTTCCTTTAAGGGACGCTTGGTATAGTTTACACATATGTGAAGGTGTGCGACAAGCCTTTGACCAGTGGTTTGAACTTCCACATCTAAAACATGAGCTGCCATGATTTTGAGGCGTTCCGATTTCATTTTTAAATTTATTTTGTTGGTTGGGATTGCCATTTTGTGGAGTGTGGTAATTGTTGGCTCTTTGGATACAACCACGGCCACGACCACGACCACGATAATTACCTCGATTATAATTGTTGTTCCATTTGAAGGAATGGTTACGACCATTATTATGGTTTTTATCTAAATGGCTACGTCCACGACCTCGTCCCCATTTACGTCCATAATTTTTAGTATCATTATTGTTAACAGCATTAGCTTCTGGAAATGCTAGTGATCCCGTGGGACGAGCTTCATGATTTTTCATTAATAGCTCATTGTTTTTTTCTGCTACGAGGAGAAAAGAGTTTAGATCAGAATATCTTTTAAACTTTTGCAATCGATATTGTTGTTGCAAGTTTATATTCGATGCATGGAATGTGGAGAAAGTTTTCTCCAACATATCTTCCTCCGTAACATTTTGCCCACAAAATCTGAGTGTTGAACATATTCTGAATAAAACAGATGTGTACTCATTTACTTTTTTAAAATCTTGGAACCTGAGATTGTTCCATTCATCTCTAGCAGTAGGAAGCAAAACTTCCTTTTGATGATCAAATCTGCTTTGTAAATCTTTCCACAACATGTGTGGGTCATCACAATTTGAGTATTCAAATTGTAACATTTTGTCAATATGTTTGTGGAGGAAGACATTAGCTTTCACTTTATCTTGCTCTGAGCATTTATTTCCTTCTTGTATTGTTTCAAGAACTCCCATTGATTTTAAGTGCTTTTTTACGTGTGCCGTCCATGGCATATAATTTTCTCCAGTAATTTCAAGAGCTGGAAATTCAATTTTTGCAATGTTTGACATTTTGTTGCTAAACATAATAGAGCAAATAATAAGATAAACATTAGAATCCATATATATCAATAAGCATTGAGATACAATAGAGTGGTAGAGCTATAAACAAATATATAAACAATAAAAGTTTAAATTCTTCAGGTGGGACTTCAGAAAGTGGGATAATAACTAAAATGAGCATTATGGTGGCTAATAATAAAGCTGGGTGAATCATCTTTGAAAACTGTCTTGGATGAATTTGAGAAAATTAGATAATCTGTTTGTTGTAAGAGAAAAGAGATTGTCAATTTATAGTAAAAAATTATATCTGTTTACAAACGGTCATGTTACCGTTGTGTGTTTGAAAATTACTTTTGTAAAAACGAAAAAAGTAATTTAGACATGAATTATGAGATTAAGACGTAAGAATAAAATTTAGTATGCACAAAATTAAGAAAGGATAAAAATGTTAGTATGCATAAATAAACGTTAGCATAATAATAAAATGTCAGTATGAATAAGTAAACGTTAGTAAACATAATTAAAAGTTAGTTGACATAAAATAAAGATTAGTTACATAAATAAAAGTTAGATTGACATATAAATAAAATGTTAGTTGCATAAATAAAAGTTAGTGTGCATAAATAAAGTGTTAGATTGTTAGTAGTATCATAGTTAGCAAATTCCTATATACTTATTTCATTTGCCATAATACTTGTCTTCTCAATGTATATTATGAACTCTTATTAATGAAGTGTTTACCTTGCTTATGATGGATGTCTTTGTGCTTTTATGATCTTCTTGATTAAGATATAAGAACTCTCGTGCTGATAACGTGTTATAATATAACTAGAATTACCTCAAGATTAGTGTTTGTAACATAAGAAATTTAGAGAGGATAAGAATAAGAAGTAGAGAAATGCATAGACTTTTATAAAAGTGTATACAAGAGGTGCCTTTTCTCATTCACTTTGAGGTGATATTTATACTACAAAAGTTACTACATGATAAACCAATAAACAAGATAAACTATTTGGAGTACATGTAGGTATGAAGCTAGGTTGAAAAAATGTGTTCATCCATATATTTTAATATTTCATAACAAAAATAACCATTATACTAGTCTCATTGTGAGTTGTTACACTCATAATTGTTTATATGTACACTTTTTTAAACTATCGATTCCTAGATTTTCTAACATAAATACATTATAACCTACACCTTGTAGGATTTTAACCCTCAACTTTTTTGTGATTGGTTCGGTTCCGGTTAAATAGGTTCAAGCATGACAGTTTACAGGCCGATTAACCGAAACCGGTTTCAAATACTCATTCCTGTTCTTTCCAAACCGGTTTCAATACATGTTCCTGTTCAGGTCGGTTTACCGGTTCTCGTTCAAGAACCGGTTTTTTTGCACCTATGTATGTGCTATTGAAATTTTACAAAGCTGGTAGTGGTAGCTAGAGATGCACAAAAAAACCGGAACCGGAACCGCCAAAATACCTGGACCTGGAACCGGAACCGGTTCTCGAATACCCGCAACCGGGTACATAGGGTATGGTTTTTCAACCAAGAACTGGACCCGAAACCGGTTCCTTCTAATACCCGGTTTTCCGGAACCGATCATACCAGGAACCGGTTCTTGAGAATACCCGAAATGTGAAACTCTAATCCTAAACCCTAAACCCTAAAACCATACCCGGTTCTGGAAAGAATCTAGTTTTTTATATAATTTATGTATGTTTTATGAGTTTATGTTTTAAACATTTATCTATTTTGTAACATTTTAAGTTTTTAATGTTATTGGACTTTTTAAGTTAGTTATTTATATGTTTAACTAAGTTTTTCGACTGCCCGAAAATAGGTTCTTGAAATAATACCCGCCTTGAATTACCGGAAGCGGTTCTTGAATACACGGAACAGGGGTACATAGGGTATGGTTTTTCAACCAAGAACCAAACCTGGAACCGGTTCTTGAATACCCAGAACCGGGTACATAGGGTATGGTTTTTTAACCAAGAACCAGTTCTTGAAAATACCTAGTTTTTCGAAACCGGTTTTTAAAAATATCTTATCTGTGCACCTCGTGGTAGCTACTATTCAAGAAGTTTCATTGTAAGGGCTTCAAAAATAGCTTATAGTCTTATACATCAAACAAAAACCCCAACTCTCAAAACTATCTTCATGGGTCAATTACGGCCCATCCTCATTTTGTTCCGTTGTGGGCTTTTGTGATGTCACCGTTGTTGTAGGCTAGATTCTAGAACCTTCCCCCCTGTCCCCTAAAGTGGCTCGTGTTGACTTGCCTAACGAAACACAATGAAGCCAACCGGTATTCAAATACTCAACTAACAATTTTTGGTGTGGCGAATGAGTTAAAGGTGGAGTGGTAAAAGAAAGACCTGGTGTTTCTTGTGACCCAGGTTCAATCCCTGTCATTCCCATTAGTTTCTGCGGCATGCAAATGAGGCCTAACTTTTAGGCTGATGCACCTGGGTTTTACCCACGCCAATCCAGGGTTAGAGCCTCAGCTCTCCCTCAAGCCCGGAAGGGGCCGTATTGGGTGAGATTTTTCCTTGGATGCTCTCCAACTCTGACGCCAAGTAGGCCCGGTTAAGACAACATATTGGCCGGAGTTGGACGATACTCTCCCATGTGAAGGGGTGCGACGTCACAACATTCAATGTTCGCTGTTAAAAAAAAAATTGGTGCATTTCATTTTTGAAGTATGCAAAAATAATTTCTCCCTCTTTTGTAATATTAATATAGCTAACCAATTTGATGTTTTATTTTTAAAATTTTGGCTTGATTGTTTTGATTTTCAAAATTTTTTGGTTAAAAACACACCTAAAAGATATTAATTAAAGATGTAAGGAGTGAAATGACGAGAATGTCTTTACTATAATACATTACGCATCATTTAATTACGAGACTGTTTTTGATATGTTCTAAAATAATGAAAATAGACCAATCTTAGTTTTTTTGTAAATCCATCATGTTGGACAAAACTTAAAACTTATTTGAATGTGTTCTCGTACCATTTATTTAATTAAGTCAAATGATCTAACTGGACCCATAAGATATATGGGCTATTTGATAGGCATATCCATATATCATTTAGGGTTTAACCGAATCAAGATTATCATGGCATCATCTTCTTTCTCTAAGGTCTCGATTCCTACATGTAAGTTCTTTAATTTTGATGTCTATTTAATGTTTAATCGATTGAAGAGCCACGATTAAATAATTCAATTCAATTGATTAAGATTTTAGTTTTTGTTTGAACTTAATAAATTAAAAGTCGGAACTTCAATGGCATACTAAACTCTTACTGCCTTCGTTTCAATCTAATAAAATGATTTTCTAGAAGTAAATGGAATTGTCTCAAAACCACCGCAGAATCTTACACCCAAAATAGGGTCTTCTGTCTCAGGACAAAAAGATTTTATCTCTGGAACTTGTAAATTGATTTTAACTTTTATTATTAACAAACTTCCCTAATTACAAGATTTCCTATATCTTTGGAGAATAACAAACTCTCCTAATTTTTTACAACTTGAACAAACTTCCCAAATTATAGGAAAATAACAAACTTTCCTAATTTTCAGAAACTTGAAGGCTAAGTAATCTATCTAGGGCTGACTAATTTTAGGGTTTTTTGGCATCAAGCACCAATACGGGCCGTACCTAAACCAAATACGGTTCATACCTTAAAAATAACTCTGTGCGGGCTGTACCCTAATCAGTACGACCCATACGCCTTATTTTTCTTAACTTTCGCGTGAATAATCAATCGAAAGCTTAAAATTCTCGAATGCCTTATTCTTAACTTTTGCATGCCTTATTTTTTTTAACAAACTTTCATATGGCCCTAACTTGCGAATGACCCTAATTTCATATGTAATTAAAACTTTTCGCATACATTAAAACTTTCGTATGCAATTTCAATGGCAACTTTAATGAAAGATGGATGATTAAACCAACGGAATATCATTTGATTTGAAATTAAAGTTTAAGTAATGCCATCTTATGTAATTATGTGTGTTGTCAAAACAATATAAACCCAACAGCTACTTGTTTGATGATGCACATAATGAACTGCTAGCCTAATTGCATAGATATTCCATTTATGCCCAAAGTTGGCAGCGGACAAGTTTTTTAAAGTTTTCATGTTTAGTATTAAACGCAAGCCAGAAAAAAAGAACAAAGGTGCCTATCTTTTATCTCGGGTCGTCAATGATCTTTCCGATGTTCTCAAGACTCGGGGGCGAGTCTTTTTCGAAGACAGGGAGAAGGAGGTGGAGAAACATAACAACCCAATAGACCCGAGACAAGACGACCCGGTGGTACAAACCCAGAGCCAAGCGAGACAAACCATGGAGCTGAACTATTTGAACGGGTTAAATTGATAGTGAACACGAAACGACTTGAATTCCCTTCACCCAGTGGCTTTGGTCCAAAGGCAAAACTCGAGGACGAGTTTTTTCGAAGATTGGCACAGGTGCTTTGGAGTTATCTTGTTTTTGAATTTGAATTTCTACATTTATCTTTTTGCATTGTTATCTTTTTTTAGTTATGCATGTTTATCTTTTGTTTCCTAGTTTTGAGGTAATAAACTCTTTATCAGCTTAGCTCGTTGGTTTTGAGGGGTTTGATCGATTGAATTTTATTTACAGTATTTTGACATTTTTAAGCTTTGGAACTCTAGAGACTTGTAATTGTCATTTGATAGCTTCCGTATCTTATTTGTTTGAAAAAGAAAATGGAAGTAGACGAACATTTTTTGTTGTTTTTTTTTTCATCTCAATTTCTAACCATCCTTAAATCATAAAAAACGTCCATATTTCTCATCCCTAGCTATCCTTCAACTTTCTTTTAAATAAATAAAAAATAGTTAAAATAACATTTAATCAAAACAACCCAACTAAAATACATAAAACGTAAAATACATCGTTGAGTAGTCGAGTTGTGTAAATATGTTCCACCAAATCACAAATTTCGGGCAATCGAGTAATTGAGTGACGTAAATACGTTCCACCAAATCCGAACATGTGTCAAAGACGGTTACGAGACCAAAAAATACTTTATTTTGAAAACAACTCAGTTTTCAATAAAATTTATATCATAATACCAATAAAAAACAAAACGGTGTATTCAGATTAGAAAAAGTTAAATATTACAAGTTATTAGAGAAAAATCAAATTAAATAAATTATTAAATAAAAAGTAAAAAATAATAATATTCGCAATTCTTCTTCTCCATAAGCGGCACACACACACACCTGGACATGGCTTGAACCGTGCCGCACCGCAAGTGGTGGGGCGCTGTGCCGCTCGACACCGCAAGGCCATGTTAGGCCGCACAACAACGTGTGGTCTCCACTCCCCTTTCCCAAAGTTTGTATGAGGGGTTTTTGAATTTTAAGAAAATGTAAATGATATTTCTCCTAATTAATTTTGTCCTTAATTGCCACTAGTTTGTGCATGAAGCATACTGGTGATTATGGTCGCGACTAATACGTTGATGTACATTGGCGGACTTACTATGTGGGCAGCGGGTCAGCCGACACCGATAATTTTTTTTTTGTTATATATGGTGTATTTTCGATCGACCCCCATAAAATTTTGACGCCGACCCCCATAAAAATTTGACACCGACCCCAAAGAAATATTTTTCGGATTATAGATTTTATAAATAAAAACCAATTAAACCAAACCTTTAACCCTATAACAATTGACCCATTTAATGTTAACCTCTTAAGCTAAACCTTTAATAGTTTAACCCATTAACTTTTAAACAAAATAGGCCTAAATAACACATTACACATAAACCCATAAATAAACCCAATACCCATTCAAAATTTTTAAACCTAATTAAGTATTAAAAAAAGCGGCATTACGTCTCAAGAACAAAGCGAAGCGACGATCGAAGATTTGAAGCTGTTGAAAGAATTTTAAATTGAAAATTAAAAGCTGAAATTTAATGTTTTCTTTCGTCATCGGGGAGTCAAAATTCAAGAAGCATTTGAAAGAATATTAACTTGGAGTCTTGCTGTCTTGGAAGCAAAAGCAATTGAAATTGAAACTTGAAAGAAAGTTATGTACTTGAATAGCAGCTTAGTGATTTAGTTTCAAATTTTATTTCACTCTCTATTTGTGTTTTAGTTTAATTTATGTGTTTTAGTTTAATTTATAGGTTAATTTAATTTATATGCTATGTGTATTTGATTAGTGATTAGTCAAAATGTGAAACTTGTTTGTTGATTTGGGTTTAATTTTTCAATTTTAGAAATATGAATATTGAAAGGTTTCTTAAAATAAAAGTTGGGTCTTCATCTTCTAACACTCTCGCTTTCATAGATTTGAATAATCTTCCATGGGATCCCGCTGAACGTCCACCAATTTCATCTTATCACCCTAATCAATGAGACGAAATTAGAAGGACTTACCTAATGAAAGGATCATGTCAACCAAAATGTCATGATTTTTCAAAAAAAAAATGGTTGGTCGCGAGGCAGGACGTTTTAATAGTGATTGGTTTAAAACTTATCCAAATTATAGGCATATATTGTTTTTTATTATGCATTTCTAATGACAAACATCGTATTATTATTATCCATCTATAATTTTGTTTGTTTTTATCGTTTTATTGTGACCCGACCCGACCCGATTCGACTCGACCCGAAAAAAAACTAATATTTAGTTATTGACAATCGACCCAAAAAATTCTCCGACCCCGATGAAAAAAATTCTTGCGTCTGTCACCATTGATGTACATGAAACATGGTAAATATTCGTTTTGAAAACCGGATAGTCGGCATCAGTCCATCGGTTCAACTAGTCGGCCACAAAGGAAAAAGACAAGCATTGATGATTTTGTTACGGCTTTATTTGCTCAAAACCAAATCGTTTTATTCGAACCGGTCTATAACTAGCTCGTAATAGTTGTAACAAAAATTGTCACACTGACGATTCCTATTTAACAAGTTTGACAACTCGTCCAGGCTGGTTTAGTTTTTAAAACACTAGTTAATTTATATTAATTGTAATAAGTGCACAGAAGACATATAGTTTAGATTGATGTAAATTATAATGTTCTTATATTCCACATTAATTGAAGTTATTTAAAACTTTTAATGTGGCATATAATTACAAGGACATGTACTATTGAAATTCGTTTTACAACTTTTATGAAATAATATCGGATTAAAGTTTGTTAAGCTTGAATCTTTACTGAGAAATGCGAGTTTATTTTGTTTTAAATCAATTATATATATCTCCCCATCATATATATTATATTAGCTATTTTCTGTTCTTATCGGGTTATATTGTTTCTATCAATCTGATCATATACGAGTATTACTTGAAAAAAAATGGCAAAAGCGACCGAATATATTAAAATATTAGAATAAAACATATGGATCAATTGAATACATTAAAATGAATATTCTAAGAGACAACTTATCCAACCTTTCAAAACCCTAGAGGTCGGATTCATTTTATATCCAAATGAGGCCTTTTAACTCTTTCCTCTTTTGCCAAACCCTAAGGATCGATACTGCCAACAATTATATGATAATCACGATATATCATTTAATTAATTTATTAAATTTTTAATTACACAAATAACCATACCACTAACTAAACTACATTCATGTATTTACAAAATACCAATATTATAAAGTTAAACAAAATGTAAAGATAATGTTGTTAAATGTTTATACTTTATTAAATACATTAACATAATTACAGTTTCTTGAATCTTTAAACGGATAAAATATACATCTCGAATTGATTGATTTGAAATAGCATTTTTTTGCAAATGATTAATTGACATTATTCGAATAATTTTTTAAAATACATAAGGGTAAATGCTCATAATAACATCATAGTGTAAGCAATATTAATTTTTAAAATGTATTTTATAAACAGTGATAGCTAGTTTTAAGTTAGCTTTATATTTCAGGACCAATTTCATTCTTTTTTTCCTGGACAATGAATTTAACTTTCATTATTTGATTAAATTTTTTCACATTTTAATTATTATTGTTATTATTATTATAAACACATAAAATTTTACATAGATAAAATTAAACTAAATAAATATAGACTTTTCAAAATCAAAATTTCATCTCGATGGTTAAAAACGATTGTTTCTAAAACTCATCACTGTGTGAGTTAAAAATACTAGTTTTTAATTTGTTTTTTTTTAACTTTATTGATTATTTTATCATATGTGTTTTAGCCCCTTTTATTAGATTACTTTTTAGCGTAACCCACTATAAAAGTTGATCATAAGCTTTTACGATTTCTGAAAATATATGAGGTGATCAAGGTGTTTTTGGATCTGGATGAGATTGAAATGTCTAATAGTCACTAAAAAAATTTTATTTAGTGCTACACGTTTTTAATGACATTTAGTTTTTATGTCATTAATTTAGGTCTTTAATGGCAGTTCGAGTATGCCATATTTGCCTGGCACCCATTTTTATGTAAATTCCGCTGAACATTTCGCTCTTTCCCCACCCCCAAATTTCTTTTCCCTCCCGATATTGGTTCTAAACCTAATAGTTCCCCCCTTCTCCCTTGGACGATTCGAAACCCACCACCTCTGGACACCTCAGACACGAGCATATTTTGTCTCAAGCACGGCGATTGCACTCTTGAAATCAGATGAGTCGACCTCTTCGCTTACTCATAATCGGTTGAACACAGGCGATTGCACTCGTGCAGATCGTATCATTGTTTGTTGATTTCCGATTGCTGTTGAAGTTTCGATTTCTCTTCAATCGACCAAACCCTAATTTCTGTTCTCAGCCTCCATCACGGAGTTTTTTCATCGAAATCGTTGTCACTAGTCTTATTTTATAGATTTTTTGTCGATTAACTTCTCTTCATGTTCAACCGAGGATCCACATGGATGAAATACAGGTGGCGCTTTGAGCAAGTATGTATAAAAATGTCAATCTTCAAAATTTATATCCAATATGTATGTGTTCTGCTTCATTTAAAAAAAATTCAAATTAGGGCATTTGATAATTTTGAATTTGTAGGTTATAATTTGTGAACATTTAAGCTATTTTACAGTTTTTGAGGTTATCCTTATGAATTTTAAGTGGTAAAATTGATGATTTTGTGCTCAAGTCTCTCAAACCTGTGTTCAAAGTCACATGTTAAGGTAATGCACTTAGATTCTCTTTGAAATTGGTGATATTTGGATGCGTTTGAATTTTAGTTTCTTACTTAGTTGTCTGTATATTTGGCACTTAAATTGGGCCATTAGGGTAGATATGATTAACATTTGTTTGAACTTCAGTTTACACTTTAAGTTATGATGATGCCAAATTAATTTTGTGAAACTTTGAGCTGTTATAAAGTTTTTGAGGCTATGGTTCTAATCATTATGTTTTGGTGACCAACATGTTAGTAGCATAGATGATAACATGCTATGGTTCTGATCATTAGACTGATATGTTAATGGTTTAGTTTTCTTTATTTATATATGTGTAAAAAACTTATAAATTGGAAATTTGTGTTTTGTAGGTGGCCAATACATTTCAACCAATTTGTTTTACCATATCTACATTCTACTCAAATTCTTGCCAATGTAATCCCTTTACATGTATTATTTTTGAATAATTATTGTTTGTAGAATTCAAACATGTCTAAAATACTGCCTAAACCTGAATAATTATGTGTCACTAAAAGTAGTATGGGTATTTAATTAGAAATAGTTTTTCCCGTCATAAAGTTTGTGCCACAAAAACTTTTTTTAATATAGTGGCAAAAAAAAGGTGCCACTAAAAGTCTAAAAGTTTGTAGTGGCAAACGAAAAAAGTGCCACTAAAAGGCTTTAGTGTTAGCGCTTCTAGTGGCACTTTTTTTTGTGTGCCACCCATTCCTAAAACGGTCTTTAGTGGCACTTTTTTGGTTTTTTGTGGCACTTTTTGTATGCCACTGAATGGCTTTTTTTGTAGTGAGTTGTCTATTTTTGTCATTTACTATGTTAGATATGTGTTGATTGAGATACAAATGTGTTTGATCCAAGTTACAAACGACGAAACGGTTAAAGAGATAAAACTGAAACAAATTTACTGTTTTTTTAACAATATTTTTACTTCTAAAATACTACCTAAACCTGTACTTAAATGATTTAAACCCGCACCACTTTTGTGAGGGACAATCACCAATGTCACTAGCCATGGGCACGATTTTACTTATTAACATGTTTTTCTAGCTTATATACCAATTTAATACATTTTTAGCCCGATATGTTTGGTTAACAATGTGAAACTGTTGGTAATTTCCGGTTATGAGGCCCAACACGAGTAGGTGGAGGGCCCGACCCGATGGACCTCTGGAATTCAATTAATGTGTTAATATATTTAAGGGGTTAGAATTAGGGTTTTATTATATTAGGTAATGTCTTGGCTAGCAAGTTAGGGTTAGTCTATATAAACCGTGTTATGGTTAGGCATTATGCATTCAGTTTTTGAGATATATTTTCTGAGTAATAAACGTCTGATAGTTATTCACCAAATCTTGTGTTTGTGTTTATCGATTCAATCCTTGAATTGGTATCAGAGCCAATGAATTGGTTTTAAGAGTCGAACCTCGAAATAGAGAGCAACCTCTCGCTACATGAGGTGGCAAAGAGTTGTGATAGAAAGGTGTGAGTTTTTCTAATCGGCAACAGCAGATCCGGAGATAATCAAAAGCGGCGATCGAAGATTCAAGAACATTTAGTCAAGAAACCTAAGATATGAAGGCTGCGATCAGTGGATGTCTTTTGTCGAATACTAAAAGCGACCTCAAGTTGGAGATCGTTAGATCCGAAGGATTGGATCAGGATTTGAAAACCTTGATCAAAAACAGAATCTTACTGCTAAGTCTCTGTCGACGTCATCTTCTGGTTTTGATTTCGAGTAGGAAATCAACTCTAATCAGTGATCCGAAGGACCGGGTCAAGCATCCTCAACATTGAATCTACGATGGGAAGAAGACAACGCCGAGAACTTTTTGCTCGAGTTCAAGATTTGCTATCAAAGGACTGGATAAGGACATATTCAACAAGCAAGGGTATGTGATTCCCAATCACAAGCCACAAGTAGCAATGGGTCATCAACAAGTCGGTTGAGATCAATGATGTGGTACTTTCGAAGAGCAAGTTCAAAAATACTAGTTTCAAGTATGAAATTAGGGCGAGTTGCTTGGAGTGGAAGACCACCTAGTTTCGAATAAAAAATTAGGGGGTGATTGTTGGTAATTTTGGGTTACGAGGCCCAACACGAGTAGGTGGAGGGCCCGACCCTATGGACCCATATAATTCATTAAGTGTGTTAATGGATTTAAGGGGTTGCAATTAAGATTTCATTATATTTGGTAATGTCCTGGCTAGCAGGTTAGGGTTAGTCTATATAAACCGTGTTTTGGTTAGACGTTATGCATTCAATTTTTGAGAGATATTTTCTGAGTAATAAACATGTGAGTGTTATTCACCAAATCTTGTGTTTTAGTTTATCGATTCAATCCTTGAGAAATTACATTTTGATTCGGTTAACTTACATCAGATGTTTCAATGTAAATGCGGTTCTATGATGAACACAAATTCAAATTTATGTTTTATTATTGCATATAAAAATTTATATGGACTATAATATAAAGTGACTTGGCGTATGTATGCTTGCATTTTGTCTAAATAAAATAACAAATGTATACTTGTGTTTTTTTCAAATAAGAATTGAACTATTCTAGGGGAGGTTGTAATCGGATTAACTTCCAAAACAAATTATTGTTTGAACCAAAAAAAACAAGAAGTGTAAATTACAAGATATGTAATATAAATTAAGTAAATAGCTGGTTTTCAACTTTGGCGCGCTGGCAATATTAGCATGTATGATGTCTTTTCTTTAACATCCACGAGTATAATCGAGAGATAATTAATTTAAAACCAATAGTTAACCTTATTGGATCGTTAAGTTTTAGAACTATTTTGTGGCTCTTTGTGCTTTCAAACGATAATTAATAAAGTGAACATTTTGAGCTAGTACTTCTAAGGGTTTTTTTTAGGTGGTATATGTACTAATTTTGAACTACGTATATAATGTTTCTTCTGAAGCTACAAAGAGAATCTAAAGAACATATAAGCCTCTAAAAGCCAATGATCTTCAACCCAAGTGGTTGAGGTGAGTTACCCAAAACTTCATTAAAATGGGAAGGTCTTAGGTTCAAGTTCCACTTGTGACAAAAAAATGGGTTCCAGGTTGGGCCAGTGGGTTCTCTCCACTATAGTGGGTTTCCTCCTTAGGGTGGTGGAGATGATCGGGTGGGCCAGTGACCCGTCAGTGATCCAAATTGTCGTTCAAAAAAAATATAAGTCTTTAAATACCAAAGAACTTGTAGTCGAGCGGTATCATATTGTGTAGTAAATACATTCCTCCATAAATAGTTGAGGGTTCTAGTCCCACGGTGATCATTTATTAGATTTAGGAGTATGTTTAGACTTTAGAGACTATATGAGTTAGCCGTTCTAAAAAAAAATACATAAGCCTCTAAACAACGACCATTTACCAACGACGGTTGGTGTATCAAGTTTTTGTTACATAAGCTGGCTCACAAAATTATGTTGTCATATATAGTTTTACTATATTTCTTTTAAAATAATAAAACGTAAGCAAACAAATAATTCATATTTTAAACTTAGTAAGTCATTAGCTTTTTTTAAGTGTTGTGCTCAATATTATTCACTTAATGAGGGCCTCCAAATTTTATTATAGCTATATTTTGCGTTCTTAAGAGGATATTCTGATGATAAAGTGATGTACTTTCTAATCAAATTGTTGTGGGTTCAAATTTTGTAAGTATAGATGTGGTGTTTGTGAGAAATTGGAAATCAATAATCTAGCATACAAAATAATGATTTCCATAATTTGTAAAAATGAAAATCTAAAAATATCAGAGTTACTTTTAGTACAATTTGTAAAAACTAAAACAATGGCTAGAAATCCATTATGGAGTCAATAGTACAATTTATATTTTCCTTATCTCACGAGATCAATTTTCAGGTCTAAATTATACGATAAACATTTTGAATATGTTTTGTTAATTAGTTAATCAGTTATTGTTTATCAGAAATCAAGTTCTAGAAAGATGATGAAACAACTTTGAATGTATAGTAACTTGCATAGTTAGATCTCAACAAGATTCTATTCGATCTAGTCTGCTTTTTCTCTTCCCGCAGTTTCCAATAGAAAAGATATGTTCGAATGTCGTGTCTCTTTTTAGATCGATCAACAAGTTTGGACAGTAGCTTTTAGATTAGATTTCCCTGTTCAGAAGTGTGCTCCACTTGTAAAGATTAGATTAGATTTTAGTGTTCATCTTTCACTCGAGTGGAGTGAAAGATGAAGAGTGATCAGGACCTCGCTCATGATCACTTTCATCTTTCATATACACGATGAAAAATAATGATATGTTTATAAAAAGAAATAGAGTATATTAAAATTTATAGTTACATAGATCAGTAGGAGTGCAACTTAGTCTTCCTTGTTCATCGACACAACTTTACTAATATATCTTTTTTCTTAACCATGAGAATTTATTACCGGAAAACTTATTCATCGACACAACTTTACTAGCGTATCTTTTTTTTATTTTAACTATTAGCGGAGTCCTGCCAGCTTTGCTTGCGTCCGCTACCTCAAGTCGAACTATCTAGAAACCAGATTTTTTTTTAAATTAATTTCGCCTAGAAACCAATATGAATTCTGTAAGTCCCTTATAAATCCAAAAAATTCACCAACAGGATTATGCAAATCTCAGTTTGCATTGAGGTTATAGCAGAACTAGTAGAAGCAGGATTCAAAAGGTTACCAATTATCTTGTAACATTCGTTTTGCCTTAATCTTGTAAACTAGTTAGCTTAAACAATTGAAAAGGTTAGAGATCGAACATGATCTTGAAAAGGAAAAAAAAATGTTACAAAATATCAAACTAATTATGTACCTTAAAAGTTATTTGCGTAAAATCTTAATTTTTTCTTGATAATAAAATCTAATGTACGTGACGGAAATGCATTACATGAAACGGATCGATGAGTTGGAATATGTTACTATTTTGCATAAAAATGTGCATTACTAACGTTATAATGTTTGTCTGAGCTAGTTGAGACAAGTTGGCCTGTAAACGAATCAAACGTTCATTGAATCATTCATGAACAGTTCAACATTAACATGAATACATTTTTTGCTCATTTAATTAAATGGACGAACATGCACATATGACGTTTATGTTCGTTCATTTACGTTCATATATCTTTGCTTATTTACGTTTGTTTATATCATTTTACTTATATTCGTTCGTTTAAATATTCATTCAATCTTTATAATTGACACACGATAAACTTTTACATCATCAAACAATTGCAATAGACTAGCTATTAACCTTAAAAATTAAATCAAATTCCTCTTCGAACTCGATCATTTATATCTCAAGTACCTCAAGTTGATTCAATTCAAACCTAACACACTTAAAGATCTGCTTATTCGTATTTTACTTTATTGAATTTGTGCTTTGGAATAAAAAATATATATATGAAGATGAATATGAATATATGCTAAAATTCACCTATTAAAATAAATCAGATGCCTTGCCTCTAATATTCTCTTATTATCTCGTAAATTATAAATTATATTAAATCAAATTTCCGGAATCAAATGTCAATCGGCTCTTGAAATTTTCCGTCTATTTTGATCTCTTTGACAGTATGACCACACGATGAATCATGCAAAAGACAATTTTTATTTTATTTTTTATGAATACAGCACAGCCAAAGAATTGTTTGTATATATAAACATTTTATTTGAATTTTAAATGAGTTGGAATCATCGAAAGATGGGTGGATGTTGATTTCTGTTCTCGGAATAATATATATATCAAGTGTCAAAGTGACTTCCATTTTGTTCATAATGCAATGCATTCTCTTTATCTGCATTACAAAGACACAATTTTTTTATTTTTCTAACTTTTGTTCTTGATATTCTTCGTGTTCTTATCTCGAATCTTGAAGACTTTATTTCAAATCGCTCCGAGTTTTGATTGAAAAAAAAGCTTATTTTTGTACCCTTTTTGTGTTTTTTGAAGATGGGTTGTAACCATGAAATGGTTTACAATCTAAAACCTAGAGAATTTGGTGGTGCACAACAGCAACCCTGGCGTGTTGGAATTACCATTTTGCCCTCCAAAATCGTTAGCCAGCAAGAACACCAAGAACGCGAACATCATCAACAACAACAGCAACAACAGCAACAACAGATGATAAGTTACAGACAACAAGCTCCATCTTGTAGCAAAACTATCATGGAACAAATTGGATCACCAGCTTCTGCAGTTTTAGCAACTGAAAGATATTTAGGGTTTTCTCAAAATGGCGTTCATCGATCTTTTAACGAAGAAACGGGTGTTTCTTCTGTACCCCAGATGAAATTTAATCAATTTATGCATCCTAATGAAAATAGATGCTTCAGTTCTTATGATAGATCATCATACAAGATGAGGTGCATTAATCAATCTGAAAAAGATCAGATTAGGGAGCTGAAAAGAAAATTATTTGAAGAATCTGATGTTTCTGATTGGAGACAATCACCACCCATTATTTGTTATGATGGAAATCAGGATCTTGGTGTAAGTTTTTTTTGTTAGCTTTTGACTTTTTTGTTTTTGATCTTTGCTTTATGATAAAGTTGATGTTTATATTTGTCAACAGGGGCAATTAGGTCATTCTAGACCAGCTTTAGGTCAAGTTTCTGTTAACCATACAAATCCTGGAAGTGTTGTCCCAAGTACTAAAACAAGAATCAGATGGACTCAAGATCTCCATGATAGGTTTGTGGAGTGTGTGAATTGCTTAGGTGGCGCAGAAAGTACGTATTTTTTGTAAAATTACCTTTTTACCTTTAATCGTATTAGAATTTTCCTTAATCTTTAACGATTTTACTAACGCTTTCACTAGAGGCGACGCCAAAGGCGATACTGAAATTGATGGACTCAGAAGGGTTAACAATCTTTCATGTGAAAAGTCATTTACAGGTAGTGGTTCTAAATTCTAATGGAACAAATTTCCTTCTTTTTTGATAAGTTTTTAATTATTTTTTTATTGTGATTGATTTTAATTTATTTTGCAGAAATACAGAATTGCAAAATACTTACCGGATTCTGCAAAAGGTACTAACTTTGTCAAATCATGATGTTCGTGTGAAGGTGGAAAAACAGTCAGGCGGGTTGGGTTGTGTTGCATATCAAACGGGTTCAAATCAAATCATGTAGTTTTGCGGTTTGAGTCTGGTTGGGTTTAAAACACTTTTCATTAAAGGTTTATTTTTTATAAATATTTATTGCTTTAGATATGTTTATAAAAAGGTTTTTGTTGTGTAGGAAATTCTGAGAGGAGAACTAGTATTGATGCCATATCACAGATTGAAAATATAACGTAATGTTCATACTTTTTGTATTTATGTCTTAAATGTGCATTCTTTTGTTTCTTTTTCATTTCTCCACATAAATTTACTAACTTTTATGACTTGTTCACCAGTGGCATGCAATTTAAGGATGCATTGCAAATGCAACTTGCTGTGCAGAGGCAACTTCATGAGCAGTTAGAGGTAAATTCTCAAGTTTTTCATATAACTTTGAAGAATACACTTTGATTTTGAAGTCGAAAATCGATATGTTCTGACTTGACACTACCAAAAAACTGAAAAATTTGCGACAGCAAATTTTGTGAGAAATTTGTCAGAATTGGCCGTTAGCGACAAGTTTCCGGCAAAAAGTATTTGTTGGAAAACACCCCGTAGGAAAAAAAAATTCCAACAAAGTTCCGATGAATTAACGACAAAAGCCTTTCGTCGGTATTTCCGACAATATTCTGATGATTTTATTAAATAAATAAGTTAACTTATTTAATAAATTTGTCGAAAAATTGTAGGAAATCTTATGGTAACTTTTTTGTTTTTGTTTTGTCGGAAAGTTGTCGCTAACTTGTGGGAAATTTCTTTTGTTGGTAACTTGTCGGAAACTTTCGTAGAAAATATACATGTTTTCTAGTAGTGTGAAAAGTTTACAATTTGACTTAGTTAACTTAATTTGCTTCTGATTACAGATTCAAAGGAACTTACAGATGAGAATAGAAGAACAAGCCAAGCAACTAAAGAAGTTGTTTGATCAACATCAACAACCGAAAGCTAACAAGTCCTCTTCGCCCGATGATTACCAATCCACTAATCTTGATGATGATGATGATGGGATCTTGAATTTGGAAGATGATTCTGAAAGTACTCTTTTCCCATCCAAAATAAGCTAGTTTTCCATCAAGAAAACTCGATGGTTTTGAAGAATTGTCCATTTGTGTTTAAGAGGTATGGGAGATGCAAGATTCCCATTTACATGATCAAAAAACAAAAGTTGTAGATGATCAAGACAAGAGCTTTTTGTGAATGGACTAGGTAATCTTGAATGTAAAACGCGTGTGATTATACTTGATGACTATACTGTTATCTTGTGTACAAATAAGATCTGACAATCAATAAGAACTATCCAATTGGTTTCAAGAAATAAAGAAAACAAAGGGGGTTGGTTTCACATTGTTCATTTAGCCAAAGAAGTTGTGATCGTAATCCGATTACCAAAACGATCATACGAGTTCCGCAACTTGCTATAATGAGATGCATATGCTAAGCGGTTTTGGAATTGCCTTCTGAGATCCTCATAAAACTTACTAAATCGTGGTCTCAATCCGTTCTAATACTTTCTTTTGCTTCTTTATAAGGGTAAATTGCATATAAAAGAAGCATAAATTTCTAAATTAGGATACCTATTTTTAAAATCAACGTTAAACAGCTTATGTTATGCGTTTATAAATAAAAGAGACCAAGATACATGGATAAAGATAACATCGTAATCGGGTCTCTTGTATGATTATAAACTTATAACATAAATTTTTTAACATTGTTAGGGAAATATGTTCCCTAAAATATAAATTAACTAAAATTAACTATCTTTTTGCAATGAACATTCATCTTCTTGCACTATATAGTGTCATTATATAATATTTAACAAATTTTCTTAAATTTTGAAACTTTCTTTTTGATAAATTTGGAGGATTTCTTGTAGTTTCCAGGTTGGTGGTAGCTCTATGTTTTCTTCTTTATTTAATAGAAAGATTACGTTATAAACTAAGACTTGTTCTTACATTGTGGAACCAATGTATTACAAACAATAATCCCAACAATAATGACAAATAAGGAGGGATTCTAGATACTTACAAGCAATAATGTCGCTTTTATAACAACGAACCTAGTAATAACCATTGATAGCCTCCAAAAGGACAATTTATTGATGGCCTTGTGACAGATGCAAAGCCTCTTAAATCAATTAAGGTCCTGGGTTAGAGACTCACTAAAAATATTACTGTTAAAAAAATGAATATGAAAACGAATATACGGTTCTCTTCGTCGGCCTCTACCAAAGATGAATATGAAAACGAATATCGGAGTCATACACCCATTTCTTCCATTCTTCATCACATATATTTGTTCCATTTTCAACTGGTGGTTCACTACAGCGTTGGATCGAGGCAAGAGAGCGGGGAGATATGAAAATCAAGGAAACGGTCATCGACCCACCTGATGTTTGTGTGACCATCACCGGAGAAGACAAAAAGTTTCTGGCCACAATGTCTGGATTCTAAATCAAAGTGATGCTGATTGAAATGGTGAGAAGATGATGATGAACATGTCTCGTTTAGTGTTACATATACGTAACACAAGGTGTTACGTATATGTATTATTCAATTTCTTTTTTTTTCATCTATTCAAATAGTGTTACATATACGTAAAACATACTATTATTTCGTCATTCTGTATATTTTGTAATTGATTCATCCATTAAACACATAAAAATGATGTATTTTTGGTGTTTGATTTTATTAACAACTAGAAAAAGGTCCCGCACGTTGCGGCGGAAATAAACGTCCTCGAAAACTTATAAGAAAAAAAAACCTTTACGTAAAGAGGGTATAAGTTTTATAGCTGTAAATTAAAACCTAAGAAAAAAAATATTAAAACACAATTAAAAAAAAGGATGAAATGAATTTAAAACCGGCTACGCAGTCAACTGCGGGTTTCGAACCTGGTTCGTCTGAGAAAAGCTAAAAGAAGGAAACCGTTGCGCCAGTTTAATTCTTTTGTAAATAATTTCCAAAGCTAATATTTAAACATAAGCCTCACTTTAGAATAAAGGAAAAAAGTAAGAAAAACTTGCATCATTTGTTTGTACCTCCTGCAAAGCAAGATGTATACTTGCTACAGTAAAATTCTCTCACAACCCATAGTTGCCTTTTAATATTATATATAATTGTGTTGAGATAGGAGAAAGAGAACGAGAGATAGAAGTTTTTCAAGGGATTTGGTTATGATTAATTGCAGTTACCGAAATTAATCAAATAAGTTTTCTGATTGTTTTCAGAACAGGACTTTTCTGTCGGACTGGGAACCAGACACATAATTGGTCTGCTTGTGTGTAGCTGGACCGCATTTCATTTGAACCGTCCGGTTACAGGTCGGACCGGATTTCAAAATTTTTTAATTTTTTTTTCCTTCAAAATCTACTTTTCTGACTAATTTAGTATTCCAAGTTGCATATTTTATTTATTTAAGCCTTAATATGTCATTAAAGTTACATATTCAAATGAAAACAAAAAATACTTTATATCTATATACATAGTTTTAATTTTTATATTATTTATGATGTCATCCGGTTTCTTAAATACGGTCAAACTAGTTTGACCGGTTCGACTATCGGACCTCTAAAAGGTCGGTTCGCTGTCCAGTCTGGTTCTAAAAACAATGTACAATGGGTTTTCCTCAAATTACCCTTTAACGTTAAATTTAAATGATTTTAACAGCTTCCTAATTACATATTTGCCACTCAAGCATCTCAACCATTGATTAACCTTAATCAATGGTGGAGATGTGGTTATCATGGTTTTCACACATTACACCTTCACACACACAAATACTCAGAATTCCCAATCCAATCTTTCGGTAGGCCTCCGCAAGTGTGGTTAGTAAAAAATTAGACAACAAACACAGTAGATAGTCTCGATGCAAGGTTCCATCCAAACATTTAAGATTCGGTTATTCACCATTAAGTTAGGTATTCTTAATTAAGAAATGTCAATATGATTTAGGATATTATGCAAAGTGTTTGTGCTATCTCAGTTAACCTAAGCCAAGATACTGTCAAGATGAGTTTCTTTAAACTGAATTGTGTACTCCAGTTTTATTTACAACATTTGGGTATCTTGAAATATTGTAGCCTCTCCGTACTCCATTGGGCGTAATTCTCTATTTCATGTATATATATATATAACGCATAATAAGCGCTTAATATGTTCCGTGTCGGATGGGATCTCGGAAGGGTCACCCATTATATAGGCTCATGAGTGTTCCATGAGCAACTCATGGGTGTTCTATGAGCGAGAATTTGAGAAGTTATATTATACTACATGTGGGTTTCAAGATACATTAGGTTTTTAAAATGTTTTGTTTATGGGCTCACCAACTTATGTTGCTTCATTTTCTTTAAATGTTTTTTAATACACATCTCAGGTAATCAGTAAAGGATTAGTTGGTATTCCAAGGCTGAGGCAGACATGTACAAACACAGGCTTATGATGAAAGGAGATAATTGTAGCATAGTTTCTGGTTAGGAACTAGAAACATGTTGTCTTTTGTTTGGTTGTAAAATATTTGGATTATTAAATAAAAAAAGCTTATGGTTTTAACTTTCGCTGTGTGTTTCTGTACCAACCGTCATGACTAACCAGTGTCTGGGACTAGGGTGTGACAGAATGTTATTACAGTATCCTTATAAATAAACCTTCAATCACTTTTTTTTATCTTTTCTCATTTCTCTCTAAAAACATAAAAATTGATTGATCAGTTTAAGGATTCACTGCAAATATAGAAGCAACTTCAAGGGCAACTACAGGCATGATTAGTTGATTAGTCAATATCTGAAAGTTAATCGGTTACTTAGACAAATACACTGACCCAAACCTTTCTTATCTATGGTATTGTTGTATATTTTAGCTTAGTTCTCAAGTTTTTCATCAAAATTTGAAGAATAGACGTTGATTTGGAAATTAAAAATCAGCCCTTTTGACGTCAAAGGTCAAAGATTGACTAGGCGGTTTGCTTGTGATATCATATTTTAAGGGACTTAGAGCATTCACATCAGTTTTTTATCCTTATTTTTATAATTTAATAAAAACCATCATTCCATAAAAAAATTGTTCATTTTTTTAAAAATCTCTCACATCTTATTCATTATCCTTATAATTTTAAAGAAATTGTTAAGGAATTGATATATTTAAGATTTTAGTGTATATTTCCTTATAATTTTAAGGATAAAGATAAGGTTTAAAGAAACAGATGTAAGACATTTTTAATTTAAATCTTATTTTTTCCCTAATAATTTAAAGACATGGTATACATACCAATCCTGATGTGGATGCTCTTACAGTTGAGGATAAAGGAACAAGCAGAACAACTAAAGAAGATGTTAGAGCAACATAAAGTATTGGAAATCAGGTGAAGAAAGAATCGAACAACCTAACCATAACAGGAAAAACCAAACTAGTTGAAATCGATGGTTTAGTTATGATTTGATTTTGGTTATATGTGTATAATTACCCTAATTAATTGAACGTAACCAATATTAAAATCAACCTTTCTATTTTTTATTTTTTTATAAATAATATGTTGGAAAAGTTTTGCCATAGTTTTTTTTATAAATAACGTATTAGTTGCCTTTTTACTATTCCTTAGAAATTATAATTATTGTTAATATTGTATTTGGAATGTCAGATTTTTATTCGGTTACTATTAAAAAATAATATTTTGAAATATGAGATGGATGTGAGACCTTAGAACGTGATATGATCATTCCAAAGCTCCCTAAGAGATCATGTCTTCAGTATTAAGATGTGTGTAGTTAGGTGATACATGTTCTATTACCCGAAACAAACTTCATAACCGTCTAATGGCATTGAAACCGAATATGTTAATATATTATATAATAAAAAGTTGCTAAACCCGACGGGTAATGAGTGATGGATACCCCATGGGTATGAGATCGATCATGTATGACGCACTAGACATTGTTTTTCAATCGAGTATGCGAGATTGTGGTTATTAAAACCCGGCTTAGATCCTATAAGAGTATCCACAATAGATGCTCTAAAAAAACTCAACGTGAAGATCTGGCCCCTTCCCCCTCTCTCCCTCCCCCACCCCCACCCCCAACCCCCACCCCCCATAATTCGTTTTTGAGCATTTAAAAAAAAACGTCTCACCTCCACCATCTCTTTCCTCTCCTCAAGATTAATCCTTTAATAAATTTATTTTTTAATTAAGTGTTATACTAATCCTATTTATTCTAAATAAGCCACAATAAATAAATCACGAACAAAACACCAAAACCCGCCGACACGAGACCGTAGCCCAAGTGGAATCAAAATTGGAGCTTTGAAGCCTTCCCCTCTGCGATTCAGGTTAGAAATCACAGTTATCTCTTTGAAAGATTACATCTTTACGATTCAATTGTCACCGAAATTGCTAATTGTTCATAATCTGCGATTCAGGTTAGAAACCAACCATAATAACAGTTATGTCTTTGATATAGATCCTTACAATTCAATTTTTAATTTTTCATAATGAACAATCTATTGAGGCTTCGAACTTTTTCAATTGTCACTAGAGTTACTGGTTTTATCTACATCACCCAAAACCCTAGGTTCCGTTCTTCCGTAGAATTTGACCATGGAAGCATAGGATCGAATACAAGGAGTTTGCAGTATTCAGATTCTCAGTCGAAATTCAACACAATTTCTTCTGAACAATCATTCAGAAGAATTAGGGTTCTTTAGGGGTATTGAGTTTGTTTTTGTATTTTTTGAACAGAGGACAAAAGTAGTGTTTTTGATAAATTATTTCTCGAAAAGCATGCTTAATTTTTTTTTATAAATTATTTGGATGTTATTTCCAACTTCTATCAACAATTTGAGATTAAAATCATCAATCTCATTTATATAAAATTGAGGTATGTTGAGCCAAGAGTCTCTCTCGGAGCCACCTCTCTATCCCTTGGGATCTCACCCTTCGTAGACCCTATTGTGAGTGGGATTTAACTGGGTATGTTTGTTAGTTTGTGATCTCATTTATATATAAAGACCTTGCAACACTGCGTGCAGAACGAGAGACAGTGGCGATGGTGGACAGGCTATCAGACTTGCCAGAATCCCTGCAGCTTCGCATTCTTTCTCGTCTTGATGCCAGACAGGCCGTTCAAACATTGGCGTTATCGAAATCATGGGTCTCTTCATGGACTTGTATTCCCGTCCTCAATTTCACTTGCGATGGTTTAGATGCCTTTGTCGTCAATGCTTTATCTCGTCGTCAGTCGGTGAAGTTGGATAAATTAACCTTCAAACATACTGGAACGTGCGGTGACATTATTTCAGAAAAAGTTTTCGATTATGCGTTTTCGCACGGAGTCGAAGAATTGGAAGCAAAACTCCAATACATCAATAGCTGGCCAATCGGGTTGCATACTTCATCGGATTCACTAACAAGCTTGAAATTATTTAGTGGAAATTCTGCGAATTGCTCGTTTTTGGAACCAAGATCCGGATCATTCAAGAATCTCACCAATTTATATCTTAGAGAGGTAATTATTACAAATCTTGATCCATTCTCAGGGTTTCCAGCGCTAGACAAGTTAAGATTGGACTTTTGTCCTCTTAGAACAAAGGGCAATGCTTTGAATGTACACGCTCCGCGACTTTCAGAATTTGCCATCTTGTACTACAAGCAGTATGTGAATCGCTGTGAATTCACGACTCCAAAACTTAGATATTTCGAGTGGCAGGGGTGTAATTTCCCAAAGTTGACGTGCGGTGGCCTTCCTGTTCTTGAGACAGTGGTCATCGACTACAATGGTCATTGCCGGCAAGAGCAAGAGAGGATGATGTTTGATGATCTGCTGATGTTGTTTAATCCTTTACAAAATGCCAGATCGCTTACGCTATTCTCGCCTGTTGTTCATCTACTGACACAGTTTCCGGTGAATGGATGTTCACCTTTTTGGAAGTTGAAGCGTTTGAAGCTGGATTTTATATCTTTTCGCAATGATAACTTGTTTAAAGGCCCTTGCAGGTTGTTGATGGACTTGTTAGAGCTTGTTCCAGGTTTGGAAGCTTACTTGCTACCCAAGTCAGATGATGCCAATTGTAGCGTAATGGTAATCAATGAAATCAATCCTGAAGCTCGCGCGGTTCTCAAAGCTGCATTTGCGAGAAGAAAAGCAATACAGTAAACATTCGTGCTTGAGGAGTTTTACCTTGAATTGGTGTAACTTATTTCTTTTTGCTACATTCTTCGAGGTAACTTCTCTTTGGCATTAATTCAGTGGAATGTTCCTATTTTACTAGAATAAGGTTCTAATTTGTAATGCCAACTTTGAGATGGTTTAGCTATTTGATGATATCATTTTTATTCTTTACAAGCATGAAAGTTGTTTGTTTGATCTCAACCTCACACTTTCAGATATCACTTGGCTTAGTGGCACACGGAGTTTGATTTGAGTAGAAATTTCATCACCCCCAGCATATAAAAAATTAAAACAAAACATAAAACCACACAATGTAGAAAAAAATGTCAAAATTTAAACCAAGAATATGCTCAAAAATCTAAATTAAAGGCTAACACCATGCCATTGGTCAATTATACTTGATTTTGACCGGATGAATTGGATTGGGTGGTGATACCATATTTTAATACCCTCCAAATTCTCATTTAGTATGCTTGATTTTTTTTTTTCAACCATTTCTTTAACACACACAATCTTTTTTTTCTTTCGCCACTACAATTCGACGTGAACATTTTTAATGGTATACTTTTTTTCCCACCACAACACCATTCTTTTTGTTTACAATTTAAGGCACCGCAACGCGAGCACGTTTAAATAGACGCTAAAAGTATTTTGCGATTTTATTTTTAACCTTTATTTTGTTAAAATTTCTTTTGTTTTTCAAGTTAAAAAAGGAATGTGTGGATATTTTTAGTTTTTTTCTTTGTAAACGTTCTGGTCTTTTTTTTAACGAAGTAGTATTTAAAATCGAGTATTTTTTTTTAATCGTATAGCGAGCGACGTTACCATCCAACCGTTTATGAGCGAACAACATCGTTGTCGCTATTTTCGTTTATCGTAACCGGTATAGATATCGCTTTTATGGTTTTCAACGAGCAGAACCGATAACAGACCAAAATCCTGTAGCGGTATGGGGAAGACATGACCACACTCACACCTCGAAGCACGGGGTCTTTGTATTTTTTAATCTGGTTTTTCAGTCTTATTTTTTTAATTTTGTTTTTGTTTCATTTCATACGTTTAAACATTTTAATTTACTATAGAATACGTCTTTCATCGTGTAACACGGGTTTTAATTTCTAATTACATTACATAAACGTCATTATGAATAGTACAAGTTAGGGTCAAACCCTATTCATATGGTGTGTACTGTCAAGATGGTTGAAAGTGGAAACCCACTAAAGCATGTCACCTTATGTAATTTTGTCAGAAAAGGAGATATAGTGTGAGATCTCATCCGATTTCGTACATGGGATAGCGTGTGTGTAAAAAAAAATATTACATATTCAAATTTTAAAGTAAGGTCGGGTTATATATATATATATATAATCAGTAACTCTTTATTTTTTTAGCATTACAGTATTTACATTATATAACTAGCAAATTTTAAATATGTACCTAACAAATGTATCATTTGATGGTTACCTATATAAAATTTGGTTGTTACATATGTTACACACGCTAATTTACAAATGAGTTAAACTGTCACCATAAAACTTTTAGGTAAATGACAGGGACGTCTTCGAGATTTCGGGTGCCCCAGACGAGTACTAAAAAATGTGCCCTTAAATATATTTTTTTCTCAAAAATCGGTGATAATTGTAATAACAATAAACAAAAAAACGTTATTATATCGATAATTAAACAATAAAGAAAACAAAGTTAAATGAATCGAGATACTCTCTTAGCATTTTTCGGAGCAAAGTTGTTGATCAATTATTCACAATTGATACTATGTAATATACCGTTATCGATAGTTATCATTGCCAATCCATTAAGTCTTTCTTGAGACATTTTCAATCGTAAGTACGACTTTAACAACTTCAATTTTGAGAAGCTTCTTTCTTCAGATTTTTTTTGAAAGACGACTTTCTTAAACCCCTACTCCCTTCGAGAGCAGCCCGGGTGTTCTTGTGAACCATGCATGTCTTTCCCAATGGGTTGTAACCACAGCGGACTCGAACTCGGGACCCACCTAGGAGGAAACCCACAACTGGGAAAACCCCCTGGCTCAACCTGGAACAATTTATCCCAAGCGAGACTCAAACCCATGACCTTCCATTTGGAAAGTCATGGGGCTACCACTCCACCAGAAGACTTTGTGGTTTCTTTCTTCAGATGCCACTGTGACTGGAATAGTCAACAAGATTCGATATGCAATTAATGTATTAGGAAAAAAATGGACTTGCTTCAAGTATTTTAAAACATTAGTAGATTTGAGAATATCATTAGGTAATATAGTATCAAACGACTTTAATTTCATATAAAGCTCAACACCATTAATATCTGATTCTCCTTTATACTTCAGTGCATCCTCAAGAAGAATACAACACGACTTAAGCTCTTTGTCTTCAGCATACTTCAAGTTATCAGGAAACAAAAAACCAAATAGTTTTGCATAGTCTTTGTATTGTTCAAATCTTGTTTCAAGTGAAGCAGACATTTGATCAACAAAATAATGTGCTTAAAATAATGTGTTTAATTGCAAAGAACGACTGTCAAAATAATGTGCTTAATTGTTTCATATGATTATTTAATTAATCTTTTTTAATTAAAAATCCACATTAGCATTTAAAAGAAAAAGAGTATTGTTTATGAGCCTCTCAACAAAATTAAGTTATTGGTTTAAATGAGTATGACAATAGTTAAATAGTTGATAATAGGTTTATATTTAAATATTTTTTTGGGTTTTTATTTATGGGGCTTCTCAACAAAATTTTCATCTACTCATTTTGGTTCTAATTTAAAAAAAAAATTATTTATATATATACACATAAATTTTTTTTTTAAATTTGGCCCCCCCGTGAAAACGGGCCCCAAGCGACCGCCGATGCCAGCTTAGGCTCAGAGACACCCCTGGTAAATGATAACCGTCATACATCAGGGATTAAAATTGAATAAAAAAATAAAGCCTGAAGTTTATAATAAAAAAGATAATTAAAAAAAGTAAAACAACAAGCATAAAAACTCAAGAGAAACATTTTCTCTCTTTATATATATATATAAAACAAAATGATAACTTTATGTAAGAATGGTGAATAGGGACTTTTTATGTTGTTTTTTAGATTATTATTTTAACGTCGTGAATGTGTTTCGGTTTAAGTTTTACTAAAAACCAGCCTGTCTTTCATTGAGACCGCCTGACTCCTGTCACGAAGCCTTCCACATGTGTCGTTGTCACGAAGCCTTCCACGTGTGTCGTTGCAACGTTTTTATATTATCTACGTTAGTTATGGATATACACTTTTTGAATATTTGAATGTTGATCCTTTCCTCCATAGCAAATTTGTTTAATGAAGTTAACAACAAAAATCTAATTTGCTGACGTGGTGATAAGACGGTAGATTATGGATATACACTTTTTGAATATTTATTATTCTTATTTTCATTTAAATAAATATAACCTTCTGCTGTCTATATATTGATATCCCCCTTTTCACTTCCATTTTCTCAAACACCTTCAAACTCACTTCATTTTCCACTCTCAAAAATGTCGTTCACCTTCACCTTCTCTTCGCATCCTCCATCCCCTTCGGAGCTAGACGATTCACTGAGTTGGTCCGCGACTCCTCCAACCTTCTACAGTACCACAACGGCTCCCTCCTCACCGTCAATTTCATCTGGTACGGCAACTTCAAATTACAACCTCCGACATCGTCGGCGTCGGCGGTGGTGGTTTCAATCGAGACTGAAAAAACTGAGGGTTAGTTTTGTTAAAATAGGATAATAGAGGGATTAGTTTTGTAATAATCAGTAGAAGAGGGACTAAGTGACCTCTTTGTAACGGCATTTTGAATCCGCAGTTCTCCCTCTAAAACACAACACCCCATTCTCCTTTCTGAACACCCTAATTCTCATCTGAAACCCTAATTCATCCACTGAAAACCTTCTCTCTCAATCTCTAAGCCCTCTCTGTTACTCATGGCGTCTGAGAATCAAGAACCCCCATCTGATTTGCCAGAAAATGTAAGCAATGGGCCATCTGATTTGCCTGTAACTGAACACCCTAATTCTCCCACTGAAAACCCTCTCTCTCACTCCAAGCCCTCTCTGTTACTCATGGCGTCTGAGAATCAAGAACCATCAGATTTGCCTGAAACTGTAAATAATCTACAATCAGATTTGCCTGTAAATGAACACCCTAATTCTCCATCTGAAAACCCTCTCTCTCACTCTAAGCCCTCTCTGTTACTCATGGCGTCTGATAATCAAGAGCCAGTAAACAATCAAGAATCAGAGTCATCAGTAAATGCAACAAATGAAGAGTCTTCTGATCTGCCAGAAAGTGTAAACAATCAAGATTTACCTTGGTGTTTTGTTAAAATATCAAACAGGGGCCATAAAATTGATGCAACATGCAATTTCTGCCAAAAATTGATCATGTCTGCTAGAGGTGATAGGGTTAAGGAGCACTTGGCTGGTATAAAGGGTAAAATATCTATTTGTCCTGGAGTACCAAGTGAAGTTCGTGAGTCAGTGTTGAAGAACTTAAAAACTGCTGCATCCAAGAAAAGAAAGAGAGATCAACTGGCCGTTGTTGTCCAATCTGGTGGGCCTGGTGTCCAAGACAATGCTGATATCCAATCTGGTGGGCCTGGTGTCCAAGACAATGCTGATATCCAGTCTGGTGGGCCTGGTGTCCAAGACAATGCTGATATCCAATCTGGTGGGCCTGGTGTCCAAGACAATGTTGATATCCAACTGAATGAACAATTTGACCACGACAATGCTGATATCCAGTATGGTTCTAGGGTTGTATTAAACAGTGAAGACTTGGACATTCCTGTTAATGAAGATGATTTCCCAAATTCCAATTTAGCAATGCATCAAGATAACACGCTTATCAATGTTGTATGTGAACTGAATACTGAAGATGCTGATGTTCCTAAAAATGATGATGTTATTTTTGGTCCACCAAGGATTGTATGATGAAAATGGTGAGTGAAGGTAACTTTAAAAGTAAATATTTGTAAATTTGTTTTCTAATACATTATACATACTTATATGCTAATTAAAATTTTTTCTTGTGTGTGTACAGTTCAATGAAGAAGAGATCTTGGGGTTTAGGTGAAGAGAAGATTTGGTAGATTGAAAATGGTAAGCCCCTTGTTTCTACACTAGCCTTTTGGAGTGAGTGAATATTATTTTTGTTATAGTGTGAACATTATGCCACTGAAATTTGAATATTTTGAGTTGATATACAACAATGTCCCAATTACCAAACTGTACTTTTAAGGCATAAACCTCCTAAATCACTATTCAAAAAGTTAAATTATTAATGAAAAATAAAAAAAATTATGATCATAATTACTATTTATAAAAGAAGAGATATTTGGACTAAAAATGTTTTAGGTCAATTCAACCCACTTCAACCAGTACAAAAATTACCCATTCTCGCTCAAACATGCTTTTGAACAACTAGTTTGGGTTCAGTTTTACTGACGGGTCAAATTTATAAAAAAAAATAGCTCCAAAGTAAACAGGTCAAAGTTTCCGAAAGTGTATTTTAATTGCACAAAACATTCAAAGTCATTTTATTCAGAAAATAACGTTATTATTGAAATAATATAACTTTAATAAAAATATATGGCATAACATTAATTTATAAAAAAGTTAACTTTTTTACTACAAGTGTTTCAGACCTTCCAAACCCTACCTGGATCGTATAGATCTGTAAAAAGGTTACCTGTTTTGACAATTACCCAACCCGCGCATTTTGATCACTAACGGAATACCTGGCCATAGTCAAGAGCGTTTTTCTTCTCCTTTGTGTCAACTGCTTGACCAACCCAAACAAAAACCTCAGCATGTGTATCTAATACTAACATATCCTCGGGCAACAAGTCATCTTGATCAAAGTTGTAAACATCTTCAACCTTTAGTAAATTAAAAGAAAAAGAATCTTGCTTTAAACATTCATCACAGGAATAATTTACAAAACCAACAACTGTATTTTACCAACTCCAAACCCACCTCAAATTTTCCTGGAAATCCACAAACCAGCAAAAATGGTTATTAAAAACAAGTTAGAAAGGATAACATGCTAAATCCAAAATAAAAATGTATAATTTAATTCTAACCTTTAGAAAGTGAAAATGCGAACAAATGAGGATCTCTAATAGTTTCCAATGACACTTTGTTAGTGCTGACATTTTCTTTCCCTCTAAGCCCAAGCCAAAACAATATAAAAATTAACCATAAACTTCTTATGTATTGAAGCATGAAACCAGAAACTAAATAAGAGTATGAAATGCATACTTTTAAAAAGTCAGCAACTTTGACTGCCCATTGCTGCTGCTCATAAGTACTTTGGGTTCCTTGCCAGATGTATAGATGGGACCCAGCATGTACAACGAAGCATTCATGTGAATTCATAATTATATCTTCTTGTGTAAATAATATATGTCAAGTGACTTATCTTGTTAGGGGGTGTTTGAATGTTCGTTTCGGATTGATGATGTGATTTTGAATAAAACCAAATTATCAGTTAGATAATCAGCTATTTGAGTGATTGGCAAATTATGGTTGGATGAAAATTTAAGTCTATTGAGATGAGAGTAAAAGCTTCAAATTTGGTTAACAGGAGGGGGTAATTACGTAATTTTATCTTTCCCTTTGATAACCTGTTTTGTTATAGCCAGAAACTGATTATTTGGCCGCTAAATAATCGGATAACTAAGAAGCAAAATCTGTTCATTCGAAATATTCAAATCAGATCATTATTATGGCTAGAAGTCAGTAATAATCAGTTTGAAAACCCAAATAAAAACACACCCTTAGTGTTGAAAGTATTATTGAGATTAATTCTTTTTATTTTCTCATTTCAATTTTATAATTTCCTTTGTATTGTTTTTTTATTACATTGGGCTTATGGTTTTCTGATGAGGCTAATGGGCTTAGTTGTTGGGTTGGACTTGTTGCTTTGATGCCGGGCTCGGGTCGTGATAGAGGTTGGGTTTATAAGGAGGCTTTCTGCAGCTGTTAGGGTTACGCTCATTTTCTTTGATTCATTTGTGTGCGTCAAGAGCAGTCATCTGTCTCTCAATTTCTTAGGGTGTCTCTCGAGAGATTTCATTCTTAGTCTTGTATATTGAGAGTTCAGATTATCTCCTTGATAATCTGTGTGAGAAGTGTTTGTTTCTTTGTAATCAGATCTTGTATATGTTTCTGAATCTCTTGTTATTGGTAATTCTTGTTGGTTCATAGATCTGGAGAGTTCATATTTGTGTTTCTTAAATTACAGAGAAAGATCATGTCGCTGACACTTAGTTAATGTATATATGGTGTTATGGAATAATAAATTTGAAATTTGATAAATAAAAATTTCCCATCTTTTAAAAGCTATTTATGTACTTACCGGATCTAGATTAACAACTTTATTATTATGCACAGCAATTCCTGATATTCAAATAATTGAAGCACTATCTGGACTGTAAGTTTCATCGTCTACTCCTTTTTCAGCAATGTAGCTTTTATAGCTGGAGCTTAATCCACCCTAATTACAGAAAAAACCACATCATCACTTTAAACTTCATAACAGAATTTAGAACTGTGATTTAGAACTGTATAATTGTTACAATAAGTACCTTCACAAGAACCATAGGTTGAAAAATAGCAATAAATTGTGGCGGTTCTTTCTCTTGATAAATACGGCCCTAAACAAAAAAGATTAACCATTAGAGCCAGCCATGTTGACCCACTTATTTAATAATGGGTGAAATCGGGTTATGTTGATATCAGCTTAAAAGGAAGCGGGTCAACAGGTTGAAAATCAGCCAAAGTATATTTTTAATGTGTAAAATCTTCTTAATCATTTTATTCAAATATCGAAATAACATAACTTTCTCAATCATATTTTTGACAGAATATTACTTACCAAAAAAAGATTGTACAAAAAGTGATTCGGACCAATCATCCCATGTTGACGGTTACCTGACCCATCCCACATTAAAAAATATTTAGGGTGTGATTCCCAAAGTGTATTTTAAACACGTAAAACCTCATATTATTGAAATAACCAACTAATATAACTTCTGTAATCATATTTGACACACTGAATATTCATAAATTTTTTTTACCATAAAACGTTTGGGGCCAATCAAACCTAACCTGTACCAGAAAATAACCGTTTTAACTCAAACCC
This sequence comes from Smallanthus sonchifolius, assembly GCA_023525975.1. Lineage (NCBI taxonomy): Eukaryota > Viridiplantae > Streptophyta > Magnoliopsida > Asterales > Asteraceae > Smallanthus > Smallanthus sonchifolius. The sequence goes on from CM042018.1 coordinate 132,067,161, forward strand.
GCCCAACCAATTTGACCCGTCCATTTCGCAACATAAAAAAGAATGGTTACGGTATGGTACCTGAACAATTCTCCCCTTCAGTGAGTTGAACATTGATGTAATCAACTTAGCAACTGTATTTTGGTTCTCCTGTTAAAACATATGGATTAAAATACAATCATTTAATCTCTTTAGTTCACATAAATATATTATTGTTTTACCTTAGTACTAACAAAGATAAAAATCTTCCTTTTTTTCTCTAGAATGGTAACTGTAAAGAACAATGTAGCAATCCCCACTGTAGAATTTACCAATGTCCTCACTGGCTACTGGGTTATTAGCACCACCATCAATAGACCACACCTAAATGCCCAAAATATTTAAAAAATGTAAATAATAAACAAGTTAACCGATGAATATTGAAAAATTTACGAAAAAGGTTAAGCCAAAATATTTATTAAAAAAGGAACGGGTCAGATGGGTTGAAAAAGTTATCAGAAATGTATTCAGTTGCAGAAATGATAAGACCACCTACATCTCCTTTTTCAAAATTGTTAAATTATGATTGTCATGGATTACGGTTTGTAATCAAATATTTACGCATTAATTATTTATATAAATCAAAAGGGGGGTAAATATAGTGTTTGTGGGCAGGGTCAAACGGACTCGGCCCATTTTGAATACCAGGTGAGTCGGGAGAGGGTTCATCGACTTTGGCCTTTTCATCAGTAAGAACACCAGATAATGCAGCAACTGCAGCTCTTCTCTGTGAACCAGCACTTGAACCTTTTGCTGCAGCAGGTCCTTTACCGCCACCACCAGGTGCATTAAAAGTTGAGTTCAAGGCAGCCAAGGCAGAAGCTCTTTGAGTTGCACCACCACCTTGATTCCCATGGCTCTGTGTTAACACCAAAAGTCAGTAAAGTGTACAGCTGGCAAAATTCGTGGTTCGGGTTAGATAACGGGTCAAATTGACTGAATCGGGTCAGATAATGGATCAAAACGGATTCAGGTCCAAACGGGTAACTTTGAAACGGTTCCAAATCTCTGGGTAACCTAGCTTCCAACCCAGTTTTACCCGGTTCAACCCACTGGGCCCAAAACAGCCCAAACATTTACAAAAATGTGTCATTCAGGTTCTTTTTAATGACTTCAGTCAGGACTTTACCTCATTGCCTCCTCCAAACAGTATAGTAATCTTCTTTTGGAACGAGTTCCCTGGAATCTAATTGCATTGAGAAAAAATAAAAACAAAAACAAAAACAAATCATTATTCAAATAGCCATAAAAACGGGTTGATGGATAATAACATGTAACAAGTGCACATACTAATGTTTTTGAAGGTTCCCATGAGAAATATGTTGTGAAGAAGTTAGGTTCATTTCCTTCTGGAACTTTGTATAATGGCACACGTGGGGACAATCCGTCCAGAGATTCATCCCATTCTATGTATTTCTGAAATCAAATTCGTAATAAAAGCTACGTCGTCAAAGGCGCAAGGCACATAGACCTCGCCTAGAGCCTAGGCCCAAGGCGTAAAAAAAAACGCACGCCCAAAACAACTAAGGTGCAATAATATATATATATATATATATATATATATATATTTATATATATATATATATATATAACATGTATATAAAATTAATATTACTCCCCAAATATAGTTAAAAATTAATATATTTAGCAATTAAAATCATAACCAATATAAAAAAGTTTAAAAACCTTTTAAAATAATGAGATATAAAAAATCTCAGCTTAACTAGATTATATATAATATATATATATATATAAATATATATATAATAAAAAATAAAGATAACAGTTTAGTAAAATAAAAAATATATACATACAAAAACATAAACATAATGATAAAATAAAAAATATAGGAAGTAAAAACCTTCAGTCCAATCAACACTGAAAATCAAGACTTTCACAAAAAGGAAATAAAAGACAAACTTGAAGAAAAAATAAAAAGGCTGATTCATGTTCAAATTTTCATCTTCTCCAAGTTTTCTTTTCTCATCTTTCTCAATCTGCAAAGGCAGGTTCAAAGTTCAGACATCTTCAGACCAATTTTTGGCCGGAAGTTGCAGTTTTTCGCCGGAATTTGTCCAGAAGTTGCAGGTTTCGTCGGAAGTGCGCTTGGACTGCCACGAGGCGCTTTTCTTGCGCTGGGCTTCGCCTGACCAAAAATTAACAAGTATAATTCCGTGATCAAATTAGTAAGTGAGGTAGTGTGCTTGTATATTTCGTATGACAAATGTAAGATTGAAAGTGATGCGTGTAAAGTATATATATATAAAATTAAGTCAATTCGCACAACAGTTTTAAAAAGGAATTACCAATCCTAAAACACACAAACGGCAAGCGTACCGATCGGTATGTAATAAGCGTAGGTAAGACCGGATATCAATCCGTGGACACCTATGGCGGCTCTCAATACTAAACCTCTATCGAGTCCTAACCTAGAAATATGAACGGTTCAAACTACGGAGAACGAAACACAAGACGACTCTGAACTCTAGCAAACAACTAAGAAAACGGAGACCGGACGTAAAGATAAGATCGGATAGAAAGCAGCCACCTAGTAAGAATCCTACTAACATGCAATGACAAAGGGAATTTATACATACGACGTTCTCTAAAGGTACGAATCTAGGGTCGACTAGGCGTGTCACCGACTTCCGAAGAAGACACTAAACTCGTGTAAAGAACAGGACGGGCGATGTCAAAATGTCTAATGGAGGATCACCTCTCGGTCTCACCTTCACAATGCTGTTAAAGGTTGTGATCCACAACCCAAGAGCAAAGGACAATCTCTAACTAGACCCCAAGCAAACCCTAAGAACACTAATCCACGAATGAAAGGTAAATCTCGCTCTCGCGTAGGCTCGACCTAACACACAACGGTAGGAGGTTCTAGGCTAATATATCACCACTCGATCTCAAGACTAGGTAGGAGTAGGACACTAAAATAATACTCAAACCAAATCCAAGACACTAACCGCTATCTCTAGTCAGTTATCTAATCGGACAAAACACAAAGTAATCGTCCTAGCATGCAAGAACAAATCCAGAAGACACAAAATCAACCAAACATCATTCAAACATGGTCATGTCAATAGCAATCACATCAAATCAGTATTCATATCCATTCACAAGCGGTAGAGATAGAGATTCTAAGATCAACACAGCAAATCATACGATAAAAACCCGTAAAAGCGTCAAAACATGAAAGCAATCATCAAACCTAGGTAGCTAACAGGTTTAGCTACTCATACAACTCCAAAACATCATTAAGTATGAATCATACAGAAACATAATCAACAATAGTTCCAGAAATCGAAAGAAATACGCAAACCGAATGTTTCCGAACCGAAAACAAACTTCAATCTTCACTCCGAGGCTTCTAGGAAACTCCAAATGTCAATTCCTATTGCTCCTTATTGTCTTCTATCGTCCCTAGGCTGTCTCCAAATGAACTCCCCTCAAAAAGCCATAAAAAAACGTTTTTATAACCTAATTTGCGTAATCTGCCCGCAGAGGAGATGTCGGACCGCTATGGATGGGGATGTCGAATATCTTCATAAAATATTCTAGATACTTGTATAACATTAACAGGATTTGCAATGTTATATATTGGATGTCATAGTAGTATAAATAGTGGATGACTTCATTTCACAAATCATCTTTAAAAGACATCATAACCATTTTGTAAAGAGGTCCTTTTGAAGGTGGTTTATCAGTTGACAAGAGCTTTTGAAGGTGTTTATAATGTGATTATTGCATCTTTAAGAACCACAATCAAAGGTAGGTAAATTTTCATTTATCGTAGAAAAGGAGTTTTTTGCTGTAACTTCTTGACTGCTTCTTCGACTCATATTATTTTGGTTCTTTAAAGTGAAAAATTAAGAGTCAGAATCAGTTCTATGTTAACAACTTTAGCACTTTATAACTGATTATCGTGTCTTCCGGTTGAAGTAATAAATTTTATAGCACTTTCAAACTTGTACCTAATGGGAGTATAATTATTGTTTATTCTTCCACAATTTTGACACCATTTTTTTATACTTTTAAATTATAATATTTAATGTATCTTTTGTCTAATTATTGATTATCTTGTAAGAACCAAACATGTTGATGTCAAGTTTTAAATTAAACTGTAGTTTCCTTGATATTTAAAGCAGTAGGACAACAATCAGAGGAGGAAGCAAACGTTGAAGAAAACTGTGTTTTTACTTATTAATTGGTTGGGTTATGTTTTCCATCTGAAAAGTTACCATCCTAAATAGACCGTATGTATTGTTGCAGGCCCATCCATAAGGGGCTCACCCGGTCCATTAGGGTTGGGTACTATTGCCTTCTATAAATAGAAGGCTCCTCTCATTACAAAGCATGTACAATCCATCTCTCTAGCTCACACTCTCTTATACACACACACACACTAATTATATAAGACCCCGACTTAACTTGAGCGTTGGAGTGTCCTCGGAGCCTATGGCTCCTTGGGCCATCTAACGAGCTCTTCGTGTGGTTGCAGCTAGCACGACGAGATGGAACAACCGAATCGACTCCACCATGGATCTGAGATGGAGGTTGTCTTCTCCTGGTCGTTGAGGCATATTACCCGGAACCACCAGGTGACCGGGATTTACCGCTTTACCGTCTAGCGGGTCAAATGCTTAAACTAATGATTTAACTAGTAAATAACAAGCCAAATAGATCAACTATTCGAATGAGTCAAATAGGTTGAATGTAATTCTATGTATATTAAAATGAACAAAAACCTCCTAAATCGCTTTACTAAAAAAGACCACATCATTTTTGTGATATATATATAAAAATAAGAACGGATATAAAAAAAATTGTTTATGGACCGACACACACTTAAAATCATAACTTTTGATTCGAACCTATGTTGCCTCATGGTTTTTGATAGACCGGTGGCTTATTATTCTCGTTTTTTTAAATCACGTCTTATTTATATATAAATCACGTCTTATTTATATATAAACTTCCATATAAACTTTATTCAAGATCGACCCGTCAAATGTAAATATCGACGTGATTTTTTAGCGGGGTGAATACCGGCCGTCGAAACCAAGACCTACAAATTTTAATACCCCACCGCAGCCCGCAACACGCGGGCTACGTCCACTCGTTATATACAATACATTTCATATTTGACCCGTTTCCTGATGCACCGCCCCACGAGTTGTAACCCGACATCGCCTCCCCTCTACCTGTTCTCAAATGGGTCGTAAAATCCACAAACACGACGTATTCGATTTGAAAGAAACCCTTGAGAAAAATGGAGGATTTAAAGAAGAGAAAGCTTGAGGAGAGCAACAATGGCGAAAATATATCAGAAGAACAGTTGCGTTCACTGCTAGACCCGCTCGCCAAAACCCAGCTCGTCGATCTCTTATCAAAGTTGTACGTTTCTTATTCCATATGGGTTTTCTTCAATTTCTTCTAAATTTGTTTAATTTAATAATAAGAATCGTGTGTGTTTGTTGTCTGAATCGTTGAATAACCATTTACGTATAAGGGTTCATAAAGAAACTTTTTTTTTTCTGGATAAAGAATTTGGGGTTTTTTTGTTTATTAGTTTTCAATATTTAAAATTGTGGAGCTGGTTGAATAGTTCTTTCAATGCAGAACAGAATTAAGAAACCAAATTGTCAAAAAGAAAATGTTGCTAAAGTGATTATTAAACTTGAAGAAGCATAATTATATTAAATTTATTGATAAGTTAACATTATCTGCTCCAAATCTGATTATCTTGACACTAAATGATTCAGTAAATCAGAACCATAATCAGTTTCTAGACGCTCATCCAAACGCCCCCCATAATTGGATAATCTATGGAAGATACACCCAAAAAAACTTTATATTTGTGTTCTAAAATTTGCAAGACTTCTACTAACATCCAATTTATGTATATCTTGTTTAAACCAAAAAGGATTGGTGGTTATAAGTGTAGTGTGAAATGATGATGAGATGTGTGCTTGTTTGCATGTTTGAAAATCAAGCGGATGCCAATACCCTTCAATTGCTGAAGAAATTAAAAGTGTTGCAAGTGCTGATCCCGCCAACCGAAAGCTTTTTGTTCGTGGCTTAGCCTGGAATACTACTACTGAAACCTTGTGTGCTGTGAGTGCATTGTTGATGCTTGTTGTTAGTGGTGGCAAATTGGTCGGGTCAGGGTCATGGACTATAACAGGTCCTGGTCAAGAGTGTAATATTTTTGTGATTGTCAAAATGGGTCGGATTGGGTTGAGTTGTCTAGAAATACTTTTGTCCATTTTTTAATAATTAGTTAGTGTGTCAGATACGATTGTTGATAATAGTCCAAATTTTTGAATAAAAAGATTCTTTTGACCCATTAGAGATAAAATGTTACCCATATCGACCCGTTTTATATGTAATTGGGTTAGTATTGCCACCTCTACTTGTGATGCTTGTGCTGTATGTGTATTGTCCTACACGACACTAGTATATGTGCACTAAAATGGGACATTAGTATGTTGAAGATGCTAGTTGTGTCATTTCAAGATCTAGTATATACAATTTCTTGAAATACTATTGAAGATTGTTGATAGCGGTTATGAATTATGATTACATATTTACATATAGGCGTTTCTTGAGCATGGTGAAATCGAGGAGGGTGCTGTTATAACTGACAAAGCAAGTGGAAAATCACGTGGTTATGGTTTTATCACATATAAAGATATTGTTTCGACCCGGAAGGCTCTAGAAGCGCCAAGTAAATTGATTGATGTAAGTATTCCTTGTGCTTTTTCTTTGAAGTAGCAAAATAAGCCGGTTGGGTAACATGTCAAACCGAGCCGGTGTCGATCTGTCTTCTAACCATACACTTGCGTAGTCTTTTTTTAACGTTGTTAATAGTTAATGTGTTAAATGCAATTATAAAAGTTATATTATTACAATAATAAATTAACTTATTTTAGTAAAGGGGTTTAGAAGGTTTTATGTGTTTGAGTATAGTTTGGATGACTTTTGCCCATTTGACCAGTTTCCTTTTAAGTTAATAAATCTTTTAGATTAACCTGTTTGACCCGTTTAAAGATAAATGTTAACTCAAATCAACCCATTTGTAGGTAAACGGGTCGAAGTTGCCACCTCTAAATGCAATGTTTTTTTTATGTGACATCCCTAATTGAATCACATTTTCTTTTCTTGGCAAAGTTACCTATTTTCCCATAATGTGATGTTACATAACACTCTCTTCGTTCTCTATTAGAGGTCTAGGGGTTTTTTTAATGTGTTTCTTAAGTGATTATTGCAACTTTAAGAACCACAATCAAAGGATCATTTTATTGAAGTTAAGGGTTAGCTAGGTAATTTTACATTTATCCTAGAAAAGGAGTTTTTTTGCTGCAACTTCTTAAAAAATACATCAGTCAGAATCAGTTCCATGTTAACAACTTACTCTATTATAATTATTGTGTCTTCTGGTCGCAGCAATAAGTTTTATTGCCCTTTCAAACTTGTAGCTAGTGGAAGTATAATTATTGTCTATTCTTCTAAAATTTAGACACCAATATATTTTAATTATAATATTTAATGTATCATATGCTTAATTAATCATCTTGCAAGAACCAAATATATAGATATCAGTTTTTAAATTAAACCATACTTTCCTTGATATTGAAAGTAGTAGGACAACAATTATAGGACATGGGAAGCATTGATGAATATCGTGCTTAGTCAATAATTAGGTGGCAATTTTGACCCATTTACTTATAAATTGGTGGATTTGGGTTATGTTTTTGTGTCTAACAGAGTAATGGGCCAAATGGTCAAATAGATCGAATTGGTCAAATGGGTTGAATGTATTTTGAGGTGTATCCAAATGTATAGAAACCTCTTAAATCGCTTTACTAAAAAGATTACATCATTTTTGTGATAATCTATAAAAGTAAGAAAAAACGGATATAAAAACTGTTTATGGGCTGACCAGCACTTAAAATCAAAATTTTTGACTCGAACGCGTGTTTCCCTTCATGGTTCTTGATAGACTGGTGGAATATTATTCTCTTTTTTCTTTGTTTGCTAAAATATTTCTTTTATATTTTAGGGCCGAATGGCGGTTTGCACCCTAGCTTGTGAAGGTGTAAGTACCACAAGTAGTACTGATCAAGCACAAAGAAAGCTTTATATTGGCGGGCTATCCCCTGAAACAACAAGTGAAATGATGCTTCTTTTTTTAAAAAAACATGGTGATATAGAAGAAGGTTCTGTTGCATATGACAAAGATACAAATAAATCACGGTAAATACTTTACATATTTATCCATCAAATTTGCCAATTATGGATGTATATAATAGAGGCGACAATATGAGTGGACCGTGTAAAACATGTTTGTTTTGAAACGGGTCATTTACAGGTTGGGTTGGCCCACAAAACTTTTTTTCCCAATTTTAAAGTTGTTCTGATATAACTAATGTGGTAGTTATGATTATATAAAAAATATTATTACAACAATATTCTAAATCTTTGAATAATAGTAATAATAATTTCGGAGGCTGTTAAAGTTTAAAACAAGCCAAGTCGATACGTATTTACAAATGTTTATATAAGGGAACGTAATTACTTTTGTACAAATAAGGATAAACTACTTTTAACAAAGGTAATAAGCTACCTATTTGTGCAAAAGTAGGTTACTATTATTTAGTTACTTTTGCAAAAGTGATTAAATAAATTTAAGACTAAAATGTGTTACTTTTTTTAGCATTTTCTTCTTCTTAATACTACAAAAGAATGGATTTTGTTGGTGTTTCTTAAAGTGAATTCTTTCTTAAAAAAACTTATGTCTTTGTTCTTTTATTCATGCTTTGTTAGTGGTTTTGGCTTTATTACCTACAAGACTGTTGAGTCCACAAAGAAGGCTATTGATGATCCACAAAAGATGTTGGGGGTAAGTGTTAATTTATATAGTTTTGTTCGGTCCAATTTTAGCATCTTATGTCAAAATTTAGCATTAAGAAAACAACATGTTCGTGAATCAATTGTTAATTCCTATATTGTGGGTGTTTGGATGTGCGTTTTGAAATTGATTGTCATACCGAGTATTATAATCCAAATAATTAGTTGTAATAAAACATAAGTGTGGTAAAACACAGGAAATAGCTTGTGGATTACTTCCCGAGTTCCCGCCCCTTAAGTTGTAATAATCAGATAATCAGTTGTTTGAGTGTTTAACAAATTATGATGATTTAAGGATTTGATCGTTTTAAATTTGAAACGTACATTCTTATATTTTGTTGAAACATTAAATTTAAAATATGAAAATCCAAACTTTATCGTTCGTGATAGTATTTTTTTAATAATTTGCTTGTTGATAGCTTTTTTCTTAAAAATATGAAATTTAATTTCATGAAATAAATGCAGGGTAGGAGTATAACAGTAAAACTTGCTGACAACCCCAAGAACAAAGCTGTGCAAGCACAAGTAGGAATGGTTCCTGTACACATGGCTGGTTATGCAGAATCAGCAAAGCCACACCAACACCCACACCCAAACCCTAATGTTGGCTACACTTATCCAGGTGTCCTTCCTTACCACCACCAACCGCCACCTGCCGCCCCTCCTCTGCCCTACTCGATCCCACCCCAAATGTCATACACTCAGTACACGCCACGCAAAGAATCTCTGGGACCGTCTGCTGCACCACCTATGGGTTTAGCCAATTATCCTTACTATTTCAACAAATAGTCCAAGTGGGGTGGCATAGTATGAACCCTGGTTGGTCTGTTGACCCGAGCCTCGGGTCAAAGTGTTGGAAATGGTCATTAGTTTTGTAAAATTGAATCTTTATCTTGTCTTCTAAACTGGGTAGATTAGATTGTGGAATTTGATTTTGTATGGGTTAAGATTATTGGGCAACTTGCTTTGGTTTTACTTATGAGTAGTGTTTACTTTGTCAAACACCAACTTATATCCATGTTAAAGTTTTTCTTTTAAAAAACTGAAATCATATGACATAACTATTCTAATAGTTCAAAATATTACCCATTTTGACTTTGTTCTTAATAATTAACCTTTTGTATTACTACTTATCTTTTCCAAGTTCCAACATTAAAAACAAGAACTAGGACACTTACCCTATATTGTGTTGCAATAGACTCTAAGTTGCGGTTACTCCAGCAAAGATTAATGTCTCAAAAATCATTAAGCTATGTAATGATTTTATGTCTAGCATCTAACTTTTAATAATTAACTAATCATTTAAATAAAATACAAATATTTATTTGAGTAAAGTATATGGATGGTCTATGTGGTTTACCAAAATTTTGGATTTGGTCCCTAACTTTTCAAAAGTACATGGATGGTCCCTGTGGTTTGCACTTTGTAACCCATTTAGTCCTCAGCCAACAAATCTAAAAGTTTTAGAAGGTCAAAGTTAGAGACTAAATGCGTTACAAAGTGCAAACCACAGGGACCATACATGTACTTTTGGCAAAGTTTGGGGGCGTTACAAAGTGCAAACCCCATGGACCATCAGTGTACTTTTGGAAAGCTAGAGACCAAATCCAAAATTTTGGTAAACCACAAGACCATCCGTGTACTTACTCTATTTATTTAAAATAAAGACCACAAAATACGAATGTATTTAATTGAAAAACAAATATATTAAAATACAAAAAATCAACCGTCACTTGAACGATTCCTCCAAATATGCTCCGCCAAATCCCCGCGTAGACTTAGATGTGTTTCCCTGTCACGTATTGTGTTGCGAATTGCTTGTTCTTCTACAGAGCTTAGTTGTGCCGGTGGCGTTTGCAGGTTATCATCATAGTTTTGGCAAATGACTAGCTCCTTGTCTTCTAATATCATGTTATGTAATATTATGCAAGTGTACGTAACATTTCTTTTTTTTTTTTCTTTGGACCACATTCGACACGGATTGTTAATCATAGTCCATTTTTTCTTTAGAAATCCAAATGCACGTTCGATATCCTTCCGTGTTTTGAAAAGTTCTCTTTTCTCGCCAATTGTGCTAGTATATGCTTTGAAAAACGCGGCGTACTCTGGATATATACCATCGACAAGATAATACCCGTGCTCATACTGGACATCATTAACAATGAATGAAGAACTAGGTGCAACTCCGTCTATGATGTCCTCGAATATAGGCGATTGATCCAAAACATTGATCGTTGTTTGCTCCTGCAACACCAAAAAATGCATGCTAAATCCAAAGATCATATGACGCCACGGCTTCAAGTATTATGGTTGGGTGTGGATGGTCACCTCGCTAAGCAGTCGGACAATTTGCCCATTCCCAGTGTGTGCAATCGATGCTACCAAGTATCCCGGGAAAGCCATGTACGGCTTCATGCACGTCGTATATTTTTTAATGTCACTAAAAGTCGGTCTCCTTAAATATCTTTTGCCGTAGAGATTAATCACACATAAAAACTTATAATAAGTAAATAATAATAATAATAACTATAATATTATTATTACCTTCACAAAAAATATAGAGAGTATCTCGTGTTGTTTTTTCAGACGTCTTCAAATATTCATCCCATGAATCGTGCGAAGTAGCGTACGCTAGTTGTCGAATTGCACATGTGCATTTTTGTAAAGCAATAAATCTAAGCTTATGTCTCGCGTCTTCCCTTTGTTGGAAATATTCGTACTAACTTTCTAAATCACCACAAATCTGTAAGAAAAGTTCTCGTTTCATACGAAAACGGAGCCGAAACTTATCTTCATTATACATGGGATGCTCAGAAAAGTAATCACGTACTATACGTTCATTAGCAGCTTCTCGATCCCGCATTACTTGAACTCGTCGTGTTACCCATTCAGAACTCTCGGCTTCTTCGGCTAGTTCGTACGCGTAACGAATCGCTTCAATTATCACCTCATTTTTTTCCGATGAACCCGACGACGAAGATGACCAATCCATTTTTAATTGGTTAAGAGAGAATATAAACTTATTGGTTGAGAGAATAAAAATTCTTTGATATAAAGAGTAGTGAATTTTTGGTTGAGAGAATAGAATAAATTGACATAAAAATCAACCCGATCAATTGAAAGGATATTAAGAATGGTTGAAAAGTCACAAAGAATGAGCAATTTCAAATATACTCTCATAGTATCATATTTACTATATGTTTTGACCCGTACCTATTTTGACCAAAACTCATATCCTGTTTTGGGCAGAACCAAACTGAACATGTTTTAAATCAATCAGTATGTTTATAAAAATGAGACCTGTTTGTAGATTCCTTATCCTTATCCCTTTAATTTAACTAAAAATCATTATTTTCTAAATTTATCTCTCTTTTTTTAAAAACCTCCTACATCTCATTTGTCATCTCTATCTTAATATTCATTTTTTTATTTCTTTCTTTTTTTTACATTTACAATCTTAACTAATAACTATTTTGTCTTATTATTATTATTATTATTATTATTTTCTAAAACAGATTTGTAATAATTTTTTTATAGAACGGTCTGGATTAGAATGAGTCCATTTAAAAATGATCATTTTGATTCGGACGGATCGATTTTGAGTAATCATTCAAATAACATAACATGGCCATTTTGGTTCTAACAACAAAACAAAACAATGAATAATGCTATGCAAATTGAAACAAAGTAAACAGGCATATCACAAAATTATGAAAACAAACATACCAGATGATCATCACTTTAACCATCGGGTTTCATCCCTATTACATCGACGGCCCAAGAAATTAATCCTTGAGACATTAATCTTTGCTGGAATTCTTATAAAAAGATGTACTTCCATCATCAAACAAGGGGAAAGAAAGATTTGTTTGATCCCATATTTGCAGATCACATGTGGAATATGTTAGCAAGTTTGACCATAGAAGTCATCATGTGTTCTTGCACATTACAAGGTTGCTTCGCTTCTAATCTATGACTTCTTGATGCTGCCTTCTCAATCCTTAACTATGACTTTGGTTCCTAATGTTGTTTGTTTGTTGTGTTTGGAAGAACATGGTAATTCTTGTAACATGGATATTGTTACCAGCCACTTTTGACTTTATTGCCAAATTCAAATTGGTCAAAGGAGGACTTTTCAATTCCAATACTAGGAAGAATTCAAATTATAATTGATAGAGAAACTTATGGCTTCATTAAATCATGTAAAATCATTTCTAACTTTTGAGTTCTAAAAAATACCAAGTTTGACCCTGAAAATCAAATTATGTGGCTGATTGTGGAAGAGATGAGTGATGCAAAAAAGGAACTATAATCCATTTTGAGGCATGAAGTACAACTATTGATGCATGAGATACAATTGGTTACAGCAGTGATAGCAAAAATTGTACACTTATTCTATTAAGATTTCCATCAATGTGCTCTTTGAACAGCAGTCTTGAACAGGAGAACATAAATCTTCTGATCCATGGAGAAATACATGAATCCACCAACTGAATGTGTCACAAATGATCCAAAACTTGACCCTACAATACAATGCCATGCTGGTCCATAAACCCCATCAAACTCCTGCAAACATAATAACCATTATCAGCTTTATCTACAAAGTTAAAAGAAAATTGTAGATTCTTCAAGGGTCCTACTATTAGTGCACCCAGGCCTTTTCCATCTTTTCAAATAACTTACTCTTATACTGTGCCCCTGTATGCATATCAAATCAAATCATAAATAAATAAAGGTTGGATGTTCCTTTAGCCAACCCCTTTTGCAAACATATAACCAACCAATGCTGATTCATGTATGTTGGCAGCCTCATCAAACATCAAGAACCAAGCAGTCCAGTCCACATTAACTTTGACCTACCACTTCATTTTAATTACCCTTGCAATTATTAATTTTATCTTAAAAACCATTCATTTAAATAAATGCCCAAGACACAAATAACATCAAGATCAAAGAAGCTGGTATGAGAAGATAAGAGAAAGTTTGACCTTTTTGAGAGTCAAAGCAAGTGTCTTGGCATTGAATTTTTCCAAGCTATCATATGTCTTTCTTGTGACATCAACAACATGAATTTGCACATAGGGAGGCATGTCAGCAGAAACCACTTTGACACCATTACAAGCAAAGAAATCAGCCAACTCAGCTTGTGAGTCACTCCCAAATGACCTCCTCCTGCCCCTCATCATCCTCATCCTTATTGAATCATACCCTTTTGGTAATTTTTCCTCATCATTTTGGTTCAAATTCACATCTGCAGGAGGTGTTTTGTTGCTGACTACAATGGCTCTCTTGATGGTGTCTTCATGCTCCTTAACTGGCTTATTGAAGTAATAATAATGGGGCTTTCCTCTTTTGTGGGGATGTTTGGTTCTTTGACTATGTGATTTGGTCAAACATGCGGTGGTTGAGCTATCGGTGTCAACAGGCGGCGGAAGCTGAGTTGAAGAGCGAGCTTTATGATTCAAGTAGAGTCTTGAGAAGTGATTTGATATGTTTTGGACGGTGGTGATGGAGGGATCTGGGTTGGGGATCTCCGGTGCATAGTTCCGGCGGTGTGTGTGTGACATTTTAACAGAGGGAGGTGAGTGAAAATGGAGTATTATCTTTAGAGATCTCTGTTTGATGTTTTGGGGAGCGGTGTGTGGGGTTATCTCAAATTAATGAGTTTATCTATTGTATGATTGATTGTACATGTATATATATATTTTTTTTACTTTAAACCATAAGCATTTTATTTTGTTACTTCAAACATCCCACGTCCTGTCCCAGTTCCAGCGATAACATAACACGGTTAGCGTAATAAATCGTTTCAAGCTTTTTTATAAACACTTCCAAACAAAACCTAATGATTTCTTTCCTTTACTGCCCGCGGTTTAAACATTTACAATGTACATAATCTATCTCCGTTATTGAAACAAGTAAAAAAACTGCCTCGGAGTGAAGCGCGAGCATCAAACCCTATATATACATTTACCAAAGTAAGTGAACAGTAAATATATTAACTTTTTTTATTTATACTTTACATAGTTTTTTGTATATTAACCACAAAACTTATAAAGTTTTATTACGTTTTAACGTAACTTTTATTAAAAACAGAGCCGTAGAGACTTCATACGCCTCTCTAACGTACCTTCTATCAACGTTTCAATGTGAGTTTTTTTTTATGTTAGCAACGCCTTCTTTTAAAATATTACATTTTAACGTAACTTTTATAATTCTTAAATTTTTATTATTTATTATTTTTAATTTTTAAATATTCATTATTTGTTATTTATAATTCTTAGATTTATATTATTTCTTATTTTACTATGACATTATGATATCCAACAACAAATCTTCATAAAACCTGATAGTTTACACAAAGTTTGATTCATTAAACTCGTGTAACAAGTGGTTAACAAAAATGGTAATTACAAAAATCATGACCTATATTGATTCGGCTACTTTTCATACCACAATGTTTGATAACATGAACATATTCTACCCCCTCCAAAACCCTCTACTACGAACCAATTAAAACCTCAAATGGCCGAAAGTCCAAGTTGCTGAAATGCGATTCAGGTTAGAAACCAGCTATAATAACATTGAAATATTTTATCTTTACAATTCAATTGTCACCGAAATTGCTAATTTTTAATCATGAATGAACAATCACTAGAGGTACTATTCAATTGGAAGCAAAAATCAAATGATTTGATCAATAATTTAGGATCAAATACAAGGAATTTACTGTATTTAGATGCTCAGTCGAAATTCACCACAAATCTTGAAAAGGATGCCAAACAGTTATTAAGAAGAATTAGGGTTCTTTAGGGGTATGGAGTTTGTTTTTGTATTTTTTGAACAGAAGACAAATATATTGTGATTTTGATTTACTTAATTTTTTTTTTATAAATTATTTGGTTGTTATTTCTAACTTCAGGACAACAATTTGAAATAAAAGTTTTTTGAAAGATTGTATCTTTATAGATCTTTACAATTCAATTTTTAATTTTTCATCATGAACAAGCTATTGAGGCTTGGAACTTGTTCTGTTCTCAAATGGGCTTTTTCTAATCCAAAAACCACCATTAGAGGTACTTGTTCTATCCCAAAACCCTAGGTTCTACCATAGAAAAGCAAAATTTGATAAAAAAAAAATCAGATGATTTGATCACTCTACAAGAAATTTGCAGTATTTAGATGCTGTTGGAATTCACCCAAATTTCTTGAAAATTTGCTGAAAAGATGGATTTTTTTCTTCATTATAGAATTGCTCCATTATGTTCATAAAATCCCCAGAACCTTATGATAAATTTATATATAAATACCTACAAAACTGGTGTAGAACGAGAGACATGGCGGTTAAAAGATCACGTGAAGAAGAAACAATGGTGGACAGGCTATCAGACATGCCGGAATCCCTGCAGCTTCGCATTCTTTCTTTTCTTGACGCCAGACATGCTGTTGGAACATCTGTGTTATCGAAATCATGGGTTTCTTCATGGACTTGTGTCCCGATTCTCAATTTCAGCTCCTATGGTTTTAAACAATAACTTTGTCGTTAATGCTTTATCCCGTCGTGAACCCGTGAAGGTGGATAGATTAACCTTCAAACGTGATGGAACATGCAGTGCCAAGCTTTTACAAAAAAGTTTTTGATTACGCGTTTTTGCACGGTGTCCAAGAATTGGAAGCAGACATCGTACACACTATAGATGACAACGAGAGCTGGACCTGGCCCATCTGGTCATCGGATTCATTAACAAGCTTGAAGTTACAGAGCAAATATGTTGTGGGTTGCTTGTTTTTGGAACCAAGATAAGGATCATTCAAGAATCTCACCGGTTTGCATCTCAAATGTGTAATTATCAGGGATCTTGATCCATTCTCAGGGTTTCCGGCGCTAGACAAGTTAAGATTGCTCCATTGTAATGTTGAAACAAATGGCAAAGCTTTGAATGTAAACGCTCTGCAACTTTCAGAATTTACCTTCGTCTACTACAATCGGGATGTGAATCGCTGTGAATTCACTACTCCGAAACTTAGATATTTCGAGTGGGGAGGGAATGGTCTCCCACGGTTGAATGCACATCTTCCTGTTCTTGACACAGTGGTCATCAATTACAATGGTCATTGCTACAAAGAGCAAGAGAGGATAATGTTGGATAATCTTCTGATGATGTTTAATACTTTTTACGCTGCCAAATCGCTTACGGTTTCTGCGCCTGTTGTTCATCTACTCACATTGTTTCCGGTGAATGGATGTTCACCTCTTTGTGATTTGAAGTGTTTGAAGCTGGATTTTAGTTTACACCATCTATATGTTGCAAGCAGGTTGTTTTTTAGTGAAACTTCAGAACTTGTTCCAGGTGTGAAAGCTTACTTGCTACACAAGTCACATGATGCCAAGTGTACCATAATTAATGATCCAAATGCAGAATCTCCATGCTCAAGCTCTCATGCTTCGACCCAGAGACAAGCAGCAACACAACAGGCTGGCCCATTCGCTCTGAGCCGACCCAAACGCATGGTTAGGAAACCTACCCGGTTTCTGGATTGATCTCCAAGTCAAACCCAACCCAACAGCTTCCTTTTATTTATGTTACGCATGCATGTTTGATGTTTCTCTTTTGTTAGGTAGCCCATGATAACGGGTCCCTAGCAGTTTTTTTTTGTTTCTTCTAATTGTTATTTAAGTAATGTTTGGCATTAATAAAAGATATCGGAAAATTGCTCCAAAATGTCTTTGGTTCTTCTCTAATTCTTGTGACTGGTTCGGGTTTCCGATGAACAAAGGCTCATTATTCAACAAAACAAAAATTGATGGGAGTAATGATCCCAAAACAAAGGCTTGCAGAAGGCAGGTATGAACTCAAGGACCATCCTACGAAGTTAAGTTCATTATCAGTCATAAATTTAGATTTCAGTTTCATGTGAAAATATAGAGTATAGAAATCAGCTATATTAACAGTCATTTCTTTGAAAGATTGCATCTTTTTAGATCTTTACAA
The DNA here is from genome assembly GCA_023525975.1 of Smallanthus sonchifolius. NCBI lineage: Eukaryota > Viridiplantae > Streptophyta > Magnoliopsida > Asterales > Asteraceae > Smallanthus > Smallanthus sonchifolius. Next base: position 132,085,088 of record CM042018.1, read on the forward strand.
TTCAATTGTCACTGAAATTGCTAATTTTTCATCATGACTACCATGGTTATTGCTGCCAAAAGCAAGAAAGGAGGATGTTTAATGATCTGCTGATTTTGTTTAATACTTTACACAATGCCAGATCGCTTATGCTATTTTCGCCTGTTGTTCATCTACTCACATTGTTTCCGGTGAATGGATGTTCACCTTTTCAGAAGTTGAAGTGTTTGAAGCTGGATTTTAGATCTTTTCGCAATCAAAACTTCTTTCAAGGCCCGTGCAGGTTGTTGATGGAATTGTTAGAGCTTGTTTCAGGTTTGAAAGCCTACTTGTTACCCAAGAAACTACTGACAAAGTGGCTCAGATACAAGAACGCCTAAAAAGTGATCGTGATAGGCAAAAGAGCTACGCAGATAAAAGAAAAAAGCCACTCGAATTTGATATTGGAGACAAGGTGGAAGATGCAGCGCCAAGCTTTTACAGAAAGTTTTCGATTACACGTTTTTGCACGGTGTCGAAGAATTGGAAGCAAACATCGTACACACTATAGATAATCACGAGAGCTGGACCTGGCCGATCTGGTCATCGGATTCATTAACAAGCTTGAAGTTACGGAGCCAATATATTGTGGGTTGCTCGTTTTTGGAACCAAGATCAGCAGGATCATTCAAGAATCTCACCAATTTACATCTCGAATGTGCAATTATTAGGGATCTTGATCCGTTCTCAGGGTTTCCGGCGCTAGACAAGTTAAGATTGGTCCATTGTTATCTTGAAACAAATGGCAATGCTTTGAATGTAATCGCTCCGCAACTTTCAGAATTTACCTTCTTCTACTACCATCAGGATGTGAATCGCTGTGAATTCACGACTCCGAAACTTAAATATTTCAAGTGGGGAGGGGATGGTCTCCCACGGTTGAAAGCACATCTTCCTGTTCTTGACACAGCGGTCATCAATTACAATGGTCATTGCTACAAAGAGCAAGAGAAGATAATGTTTGATAATCTGCTGATGATGTTTAATACTTTATACGCTGCCAAATCGCTTATGGTTTATGCATCTATTGTTCATCTACTCACATTGTTTCCGGTGAATGGATGTTCACCTTTTCGGGATTTGAAGTGTTTGAAGCTGGATTTTAGTTCACGCCACCTATATAATGTAAGCAGGTTGTTTATGAGTGAAACGTTAAAACTTGTTCCATGTGTGAAAGATTACTTGCTACACAAGTCACATGATGCCAATTGTACCATAGTTAATGATCCAAATGCAGAATCTCCATGCGCAAGCTCTCACGCTTCAGCGACCCAGCAGGCTGGCTCGTTTGCTCAGAGCCGACCCAAACGCATGGTTAAGAAACCCGCCCGGTTTCTCTTTTGTTAGGTAGCCCATGATCACATAGTGTAAGTTATTTCTTTTTGGCAATGGTGTTCACACATATGCAGTTCTTGAGAATCATAATTTCATTTTTGTTTCTTTCTTTAATTTGTTAATTCCATGTTTTTATTCTAATTCAAAATAAGTAAAAAAGGGTGTTCAATTGGTTAGGTGGAATTGGATGATTATCATTTAACTTGAGCTAGATTCTGAATCGCGATGATAAATTCAAAAACAAGAACTGGGACACTTACCCTATCTTCTGTGTGTTGGGTTAATCGGGTTTGTTCATGGATCACACAGGTCACGGGTATGGGTCGTCAGTTGGTACTGTTAGATTGTTTTGAGTTAGTCAGCATGGAATAAGCTAAAGTTTATTGTATTGCATGAAGACTAAAGCACTTCGTTGTTTATATTTTGGTTTGTTTAATTAATTAGACTAGGTTGACCGAATCTTATGGAGGTGAACGGTTATAAAAATGCACGCAACACACATACTACTCGATATGAATTTATGCCCAAAAACAACAAATAAGAGCACAACTGTCACAAGGCATTTGTCTCTGCGGGTTACTATCACTAGATTCGACCTTTTTAAGTTGTGATATAATATTAGGGAATCGAGATTAATCGGCGGTTAATCGAAAATCGGTGAATTACCTTGTAAATTTGGGCTAGTCGGATACTTAATCGGTAATCGTTCCTAGTCGGCTCAAATCGGGCCTAGTCGGCCAAAAACAATGTTTCGGCGAGTATTTGTAAATTCCGGCGATTTTTGAAAAATTGTATATAATTTTAAAAATTACATATAAAAATGTGTATATATATAAATTTGAAAATTACATATAAAAATGTGTGTATATATATATAAAACTAAAAATTACATATAAAAATATCAATCCGATTAATCCTGATTAATCGTTAGTCTGTATTTCACTGTCAGACTAGCGCCTAACGATTTTTATAACGATGATTAGGAGTTTAACAATGGTACCTCATGAGACCCCTAACATTGCTAACGTATTTTCCTCACCAAGCTTGGAAGTATCAAACGTGTTGCGTAGTTGTGCTAATATCAATACGTATTTCTTTTCCTTGATATATACAACCGCTTTTTTTTTTTTTTACCAATGAGTCCCAGATCAATTGGTTTAGGAGGAGGCACCCACACGGCTTTCCAATGTGGAGGCCATGAGTTCGAGACTCACTTTGTGCAATATGCTCAAGTGGACATAGATTTTTCCACAGTGGGCCTTCGGGTGGTGGGTTTTCCCTGGAATGGTGGGCGGGCCGGGTCACCAGTGTTGTCTGCCTTCACGGGCGTTAGTGGCCTTTCGCCAATGGGTTTACCCGGGTGGCTAGGCTTTAAGTATTCGTTGGCCGTTAAAAAAAATATTGGGATGTGTTTTGTAGCAAAACAAACAAATTCATCATCTCTTGTAAATTATTAAATACATCCTTTAAAAAATAGAAAATCAATACATTGAATGGTTATAAGTAGACATTTTGTAAAATAACACAATTTTCAAATCCCGATCTAAATACCACCTTTGTATAACAATTTTCACAATAGCCTAAAATGGAAGCTATAATTTGAGCTGCAGACCCACTCTAAAAACAGAGATACCCACATTAATAGCGGGTCGATATCCAACATTAGATAGAATATTCAACAAACAAACATACAATGTATCTATAAAATGGGGCAAGCATATACTCGGTAAGCTCATTATGTAATGCCATGACTCTCTACTAACAAGGACTATGTTCACATGCTTACACTTGGATTCCATTTCGTATTACAATTCCAATAATATAATATGGAATTTTGAAGACGGTAAGAAAGAAACATGAACATGCAGAGCAAAAATAAGATAAAACGATGATAGATATGAAGACGCTTATGACCATACACGAAATATAATATTATATGACACTATAACACTATTACTAATGTGTATATGTACTTTGAAGGGGACGTGTGACATAGTAAAATAAATATGTGATGATATACTATATTATACAACAAGGTTAGAAACTCCGTGTATTACACAGGATAAATAAAAAATATATTAAATAATTAGTAATAAGTAAAAAAATAAAAAAAAATGGTTGAGAAATAAAATATTAACCAAAAGAAAATATTAAATAATTGAATAAAAGAAATACTAATAAAGTAAATATTAAATAGTTAAGAAAAAATAATTAGAAAAAAAAATTCTTTTACTTATAGAATTGAATCACGTGATGAAAACATTTACTTATTTATTAAATATAATAAAATTTTGGTAAAATATGGTTTAGTATTATTATCAAAAATAGGGAAAAAAATTACATGAGATTATCATTCTATAACCATTAAATTAGCCTAGTGTTAAAGGTGTATATCCAACACTTTATTAAAATGGAAAGGTCTTGGGTTCAAGTCCCACTTGTGACAAAAAAATGGGATCCAGGTTAGGTCAGGAGGTTTTCTCACCTATGATGGGTTTCCTTCTGAGTGAGGTGGAGATGATCGGGTGGGTCAGTGGTCCGTACCTCCGTAAGTAATCCAAAGACTAAATTACAATTTTTGTCTTTTATGTTTACCTAAATTATGAAATGGATCCTTTAAAATTTTGACTTTCACTTATTGTCCTTTATTTGAAAAGTTCCCTTGTTTTTTATCATTTATTCTAACTGGTGTTAAGTTTCTCAATTAAATCACCTCATATGCATTGCAAACGAGGACATTTTAGTTTTTTACCATTAAAGGACAATTCTTCTAATAATAATAAGATTTTTATTATTAAAAAACTTCATTTCTCTCTTTTTATATGTATACAGGCTACGCACATATACATACAAAATCACGTCACCACCACCGTCCAGGCGTCCACCGCCACCGCCACCGCCACCGCCACCGCCGTACACCACCGCTGCCACTGCTAGGGTTTTGCCCTCCTGGTCTCCTTTGTTTACATTTCCTGTCCGGATTCATTTGGTTGGATAAAACGTCACAGAAAACAAACTACAGATCCCACTCTCTTCAAAGAGAGCAACCATTCTAGGTACCCCTGATCGATTCGCATTTCAAACACCTTCATTCCATCAGATCAATCAAATTTAAACACCTTTCTGCCATCACCCACCCCCACTCGCTAGGGTTTCGTCGCCGTCAGAACTCCCTGAGCTACCGCCGCCGCTGCTAGGGTTTCGCACTAGCAGCCGACTTCGCCGGAAATACGAGCATAAGGGAGAGGGGCTTAGTTGGTGACCGTTGGCGGCTAGATCTACCACTTTCGCCGCCGCCGATTTGGGGATAACCACCACTACCGTCGTGTTTAGGCCCATCGGATTCACCTCTGTTCCCCCGCCATGGCTCCGCCATCAGAAAAAGAAACGGGTTTAAAGGGAACCCTAGCCCCCGTCAGACCTTGTTGCCGCCGATTTCGTAGTCACAGACCACCTCCATTGGTGTCGAAAGCACCCTTTTTGGGCCGTCGGGAGGATGATGGTGGTGTAGGGTGAGGTGGACGGTCGTTCACTGTCGCCGGGAGTCGCCGGAGGAGAGGCTGGCCACCTCTCTCTCCCTCTAAAGTTTCTCTGAGTGTTAGGGTTTGAGAAATGGGAGGGGTGGTTAACTGTGATAAGATGGTGTTTAAAGCTTGAATATGTCTTTAAATAAAATAATTTATTAAAATCTGAGTATATAACATTAAATAAAATAATTTATTAAATATAAAAAATCTTATTAAATTACAATAATTGTTTTTTAATAGTAAAAAGACTAAAATGTCCTCATGTGCATTGCACATGAGGTGATTTAACTGAGAAATTTAATACCAGTTAGATTAAAGGACAAAAAACAAGAAAACTTTTCAAATAAAGGACGATAAGTGAAAGTCAAATTTTTAAATGACTCATTCTATAATTTAGACAAACTTAAAGTACAAAAATTATAATTTAGTCTAATCCAAATTGCGGTTCAAAAAAATTGAGATTATCATTCTAACACCCCCAAAAGTTTGATAACATTAACATAGACTACCCCTCCAAAACCCTCTAAAAAACGAACAAAAAGACCAAAACCCTAAAACCTGAACTCCTCAAATGGCCAATACCAAACCCTAGCCCAATTTGCCTAAAACTAATCAAAATTGGATCTCTGAAGACTCCCCCTTTGCGATTCATGTCAGAAATCAACTATAAGTTCGTTATACACAGTTATTTCTTTGAAAGATTGTATCTTTACAATTCAATTGTTACCAGCAACTTTTTCATCATGAACAATCTATTGAAGCTTCGAACTTGTTCTATCCTCAAATGGGCTTTTTCTAATTTGGCTGAAAACAATCTTGCCCCTTCAAAAACCACCATTAGAGGTACTGGCTTCAACTACATTACCCAAAACCCTAGGTTCTACGGTAGGAAAGCATATAGTCATTCAAAATTTGATCAAAAGTCAAATGATTTGACCAAAGAAAACAATAATTATATGGAAGCACAAGATGCTTTGATAGAATACCTCCACTCCACAAGAAATTTGCAGTATTTAGATGCTGAAAACATCAGCCGAAATTCGCCCAAATTTCTTGAAAAGTTGCTGAAAAGTGTAAAAAAATGAAAAGGGTGCTAAACAATCATTAAGAAGATTGTTTTGTTACCATCCGATTAACGAATTCGAGCCTTTTTTTGAGAGCATGGGTATGAAGCCTAGTGAGTATACTTCACTTTTGCCGCGTGATATGATGTATTTAGCGGATGATCAAAGGTTATTAGCGAATTATCATGTGTTATGTGAGTATGGTATATCTCCAAATAAAATAGGAAAGATTTATATTGATGTTCGTGAAGTTTTTAGATATGATGATGGGATTTTGCTATCGCAACTTAACTCACTTCAAGCGAAGGGTTTCACTCAATCTAGTGTTGCCAAGCTTGTGACTTCATGCCCGAATCTTTTAGTAGATAACGATTTCTTGAAGGTTTTAGAAGCTTTAATGAATGTTGGGATTGTAAATAGTTGGTTTGAGGAGCATACTTTGGAGGTAAATTCTTACAATTGGAGCAAGATTCTTGAAACTTTGTGTTTGATTAAGGGATTTGGTCTAAGCAAAGAGGATTTAAAAGAATTATTATATAAGAATCCAACGGTTCTAATGGAAGACTCGGGAGCTACAACTGTTTCATTGATCGTGTTCTTGATCAAGTTTGGAGCTTCCGTCGATGACATATTATTGACTTTTAAGCAATTCCCACAAATCAAGATTCAAAATTTTCAATCAAATTTGAACAATTGCTATCATTTTCTTCTTGGGATTGAGATGGATGATGATATTGCCAATATAATCCGTACCCACTCGCATGTCCTCGGTTCTTGTATGCTAAAAACCGTTAAAAGCCTATTAAGTGGATTAAACTCGGGGAAAAAACGCCTTTGTGACATCATAAAAGAAAACCCACTAGAACTAAAGAATTGGGTTCTTGGGAAAAAAGTGAAGCCGTTACCAAATTCAAATACTGAAGTTTCCAAGAAAAAGATTCGATTTTTATTGAATCTTGGATTCGTGGAAAACTCTAATGAAATGAGTAAAGCTTTGAAGCTGTTTAGAGGCAATGGAGGGGAGCTTCAAGAGAGGTTTGACTGTTTGGTCAACGCTGGTTTGACCCACGATGCTGTTGCAGAAATGGTTAAAATAGCTCCTCAAGTTATGAACCAAACGAAAGAGGTAATTGAAATGAAGATTGATTTGCTTGTAAATGGTTTAGGCTATAATGTGTCTTCATTAGTTAAATTTCCAGCTTTTTTATCATATTCTGTTCAGAAGATTAAACTTAGATTCACAATGTATAATTGGTTAACGGATCGTGGGAAAGTGAATGCTAATTTAGCATTAAGTACGGTTCTTGCTAGCCCTGATAGAAAATTTGTACGCTTTTATGTAGATCGCGATCCTGAAGGGTTGATTGTTTGGGAAAAATTAAAGAAAGAATTTTTCTCAAATGAAAAAGCTGTTTGACTTTGGATTACAGAGAAAGTTGCATTATTTGATTTGAAATATGGTAGCAATTGAAGAAACTGATGAGTTTTGGTGTACTTAGATTGTCTTCTTTTTATAGTGTAAATTTACTTTTGGATTTGATGGTTGTAAAGGTGTAGATGAACCAGAAAAAGGTATACTTTGACTTTTGAAAGTCCAAATTGACAACTTGCTAAGATCAAGATTTTTATCTTAGTTTATTGCATTCCTTTAACCCTATAATCATGCCATGAATTTAACAAATTTTTTTGTGTTTGAATATTAAGGATGAAATGGTTATGTGATATGAATTAAACATTTTTTTTTATCATTTGTTAATGATAAGAATCAAACGTGTTATGGTTTAACGATCAAATTTGAAACTTCTAAGAAGAAATGATCAAACCCATAAAACGTATTTACTATATGTACCATTCGTGTTGATATTTTATTTATAAAGTAAGTATTTATTTATATATTTATTTAGTAGGTTAGAAACTCGTGTTTTACACGAGTTAAATAAATGAAATATTAAATAGTTAGTAATAAAAATTTAGAATTTATAAAGAAAATATTAAATAGTAATGAAGATTTAAGAGTTAATATAGGAAATATTAAATAGTTAGTAATAAAGAAAAAATAAGCAGGAAAAGAATATTGGGCTCACATAATTATGATACGTGTCGCAACCAGTTACTTATTTATTAGATATATATTTTAGAAAAAGTTGCAAAATCCCCGGATTTGCTCATCGTGTGCGTCAAACTAATTTTCTGTTCAAACTCGATTAATTTTCCATCTCTAACTCGTAAGCTTCATGGCGCGCGTTCCGACGAGCATTTGTTATGGAAGTATGTTTGGGATACGCTGTTTGTTTGCTCGGTTTCGAACATAAAAACGTTAAACAAAAAGCATCCAACGAAGATATCATGGTAAATGACGAATAAGTCACGTTGTAGAAATGAAAAAAAACGTGGTTTAACGAAAAGATAAAATCGTGTAAAACGATCGAGAACAAGAACCATAAAAATAAAACCCAAATAAAAAACTAAAATTAAAAATCTACATTTGTTTAAAATCGATAAAAAAAATAAAAACAAATAGCAATGTGGTTCAAATAACACCGATAACATCATCGATTTTGTCATTTATTACCGGTTCAGTTCGTGAATGCACCGGAACCCGATATAGTTTATGATAGAAAAAAAAGTTGCGATGCTTTTATCACAAAAATGTTGCACAATGTAGCCTAGAAAATAAAGGCGTGCTTTACGTCGAACGAAAATCATAAAAACGAACACCGATATCGGTTCTGATAACACCAATACTGGCAACGATGTTGTTCGCTCATTATCGGGTTGTCTCGTCACGGTACCGGTACGCGCTATAGCATACGATGAAAGAAAAAAACTTGATTTTTAATACAATTCCGCTTTCGAAAAAAATTATATCCGAATATCGACAAAAAAAACTCAAGAAAACTGTGTTTTCCGTTTTTCTTTTAAATGTTAATGAACAGAAGTTATTATAGGAAAACAAAATTAATACAAAATTAAACGGATTAAATATGTAAACTATATATAGTATAAGAAGTGAAAATGAATGAAAAAAATTCAGCATGCTAGCTAGGTACACTATTTTTTAACGTTGGTGTTTAATATAGGTATATTATATAATACTCTATATATAATAATGGACTTTGCAGAGCCTCAACGTAATTTTGCATAGTACAAGGGTGTATATTGTACAGACACGTAAATTCAAGGGGCACCAAAGTTATTTCCCCTGAAAACAAACAACGAACGTGTCTTCAGATAACAGCTACACACCATCAACCTGTGGACTCCGCTTAAACGGAAAGACAAAAGTACCCTTGATACACTAGCTTCACCACTTTCCATTTTGTTAGAATGAAAGGGGTAGATTAGGGAAGTGAAATCTCCCCGACAGGTGGGAAATGGGGGCTTTTTGAATTTGAACCGGCTGGTCCACCAACACGTTATCATACACTGCAACAAAACCGTGTCTAGAAACCATTTTATTTTGGATTCCGGTTCAAAGGAAATTTTATTATATATGATCTTTTTAATTTCATATATCAAATTTAATCTCCATCTTACTAATATTACATATTTAAACATTTATTTTAAAAAAATACTCAAAATAATTTTTCATCTTTTTTCACTATATTTAACAGAAATTTAACAACCTAAAAACCAACTCGATGAATACTCTAGTTGCATCATCTATATCGTTTAATCCCAATTATAAACAAATGTAATTTTTAATTTAAAAATAATATGTAGGAACATCATTTAATATTCTTCAAAATTCAATTTGTTTTTAAGTAATTTGAATTCCATATCCATTTACTTCAAATTTCAATTCTTTGACGGATACTAATTTTTTTTTGAAAAAAAAATATGTGAACCGCTTAGGTTTTCTTCGAATGCATCATGATGATGTTCATGAAAAGCAACATGAACAAAATCATGATAAAATAAGAAACAATAAAGCTTATGTTTTATAGATTTAACCTCTTTTTTAGATGTCACGTATGACTCTTGAGTTTTTTTGATGAAACCCTATCCTGCGTTATAAATCCTCGTTACATTCCCAATTCATTTTCCTTCTTCAAAAAGACATACATAAATTACTCAACAAAGAAAAGAGGCCAAAAGTTTATTAACATACCAAAATCTTAACAAGTTAAACTATGAACAACAATCATCTATGATGAACCATCCGAAATACATCCGTCGTCATACAATAAAGGTAGGCATCATCGCCAACGACTGATCTAACATGAACAATTTCAACATTCAATGAATATCATCCACAACATTAGTAATCATCGAATGTTGGATAATATGTGGTATGAGTTGTTGATAATCAATGAAACTTAGGGTAAAACTCGGGTTGTGTAAGGTACACTTTTCAAAAGTAGAACATCGACCCACTAATTGTCTCAAGTTACACGAAATCTGCTTTGGGATCATTCAAGAATATACTCTCGTTTAGGCATAAAATTCAACCATAACACAAAAAAGTTAGTTGTATATGTGATGAGAGATAGATAACCCAATTAACATATTCATACGCAGATCAGTGGGAGTGCAGAAAACGTGTGAGAAAACAAAGATAAATCTCAACTTGATTTTAAAGATTTTTCTTTATTTTCGTTTATTAAGCAAATTGCAAGCTCATAACCGGTATGCCGGCAAAAGGAGGGGTTATCAGTTTTCCACCAATTTTGTATGGTTCACTCAAAACCGAGTGGTTCATTTATGCATGATCTATTAACATGAGACCCACAATCTCCAATTTAACTAATCGGTCCTCTTGATATAAATTTTAAATCACCGCACATTATGAAACTAATGCATACCAATTTGACTTTGTCATATTAGTATGTTTGTTTAACAATCAACGAAGATCCAAAATATATATATAAAAGTAAATTTTAGTTAAAAAATATTGAAAGAAAGATAAAAATTAAGCCAGAATGATTAAACTTGGTAGACGAACTTTTAGTCATGTTATTTTCAGAAAGATATATTCTTTTGGATGGTCTGTGATAGCTTCACGAATATATTTAATAAGTGGATTACATAACATTTTAAATGACTAATATATAAGCAGTTCAACAACACAGATGGTAAGAGACGTTTAACACGATCATTGATACAACTATAAAACAATAAGACACGATTAAAATGCAATAAAATAAATGTTACCGAAAATTACAATCCAAGTTAATTATTTATAAAACTATGTCATTTTGATAAACGGGTCTTAAACATGGCATGAACATCTATTAACCTACTTAACATGATAAGTTAAACGGGTAACGCATGTCATAAACGGGTTAAGTGAGTTAAACATGTCTAGACACGGTTTTAATTGTGTCATTAACGTATCGACCAATTAATGATCTAAATTCGTCTACAACAAACACTACCCGTTTAAATTCATATTGTATCATAGGACATTAACTAATCATGTCATAAATTGTCAACACTACCTCTAACTCCTCTCACAATTACTTAGTTTTATCTAACATGGTTTTACTTAAAGGAGTCTTTTAGAATTACTTGATAAAATATAATATTCATTTTATTATCTTTGAAATAAGTTATTTTAAACAATCATTTTTAAAATGTTTATTTATAACACGTTATTTTATTATATATAAACTTATATCACGTTGAATAACTTTTTTTAATAGCAAATTTCTAAATTTTTTATGATAAATAGATCACAACTTGCACCCTATGAGATTTGAACCTACGACCTTTTGGTTATAAGATACAGTACTTAATCATCAGGATGTCCCCTTAAGGAATATCGCGTTGAATAACTAATCCTAAATATTTTTAAAACACCTTATTGTTATATAAAAATATAAATAGATTAACAAACACTCCCAAACACACTCTTAGAGTATTTTTATTAGCATTTCGAGTTAAGTACTCGAATGGTCCCTGTGGTATGTCTAAATTTTGGATTTGGTCCAACTACACTCACAGTCCAAAACTATGCATAAATGTAACACCAATAGTCCTCAACTTGGATGGACGTTAAGTTTTGTAGTTAAGTGGTTACGAAATGATCAAAACACCCTTAATATTAAAAAACAAAAATAAATAAAAAGTAAAAGATTAAACCCATTTAAATAATCAAAACCTTAATAATTAATACACACACCCTCCTTTTGAGTAGTCAAAACCTCCCCTTCCCAGGCCAGAAATCCAGAAATAGTCGGCCACCATCTCCGGCGTCGACCACCACCACCACCATTGGACCCGTTTTTCCGGCCTTCTTTCAGGTGGTCCACAGTCGATGATAGCGATTTCAGTCAAGTGGTTATGTAATGGCCTAATGCTATCATCCGTTTTTTCGGCCGTCTTTCATGTGGGTTCTCAGTCGTCCCCATCTCCCTCTTTCTCTTCGATTCCGGTCAAAATCCACCATCTCTGGTCATAACCCAAGTTCCAATTTCATTTGTATATTACCCTCGTGTGTGTTTGCAGTGGTAGACGAAAGAGGAAGAAATGTAAAATCCTAATTTGACAGATTACATAGTTTTGGACTGTGAGTATAATTACCAAATTCAAGATTTTGACGTACCATAGAGACCTTCCCTGTACTTAACTCTTAGCATTTCGGTTACATGAAAATAATAAAAAAATATTTACAATTTCTTTTATTGTATTTTACATTTTAAAATTATTAAATTATATATCTTATTAAATATTTATCTTAATACATATTTTTCCACAGTATTTCTACAATTCACGCCCACAATTCCTTCTTTCCCTTCAGTCGTTCTATTAACTCCCCACATCTCCTCTCTTTGCTTCATATCTCTTTCAAATCCTTAATGGCAGATTAAACCCTCCATTCATTTTCTAAAATCTTCAATCTTTTTCACTCTTTTTCTGATCTGATTTGCAAGTTCTTCATAGCAGATCGAACCCAATAATCTTTGACTCTTTTAACATAAATCATCACAAACCCACAATCTTTTTCATGGGTTTTATTGATTTCTTTTATCATCCAATCAATTAAAACTTTTTCAGAAATGGGATTTGTTTAAAAATTCAAATGGTGGTCATCTTCATCTGGTATGTGTTCTTGCTTTCACTCTCATCAGATGTTATGTTGTTAGATTGATTGATGATTGAATATATATATATATATATATATATATATATATATATATATATATATATATATATTCTGATTGTGCTTCTTTGGATTTCAAATCACTTTATTTGTGTATTTTTATTTTTATTTTTTTTAATTGATTGGAGGTGGAGTATTTAGGTTAAATCAAGTTCTGTTTTTTTTTATTTCAGCTGTTACAGTTTTGGAATCTTATTAGGTTTTATCATTTATGGGTGTTGAATGGTATCCATGAAAGTCAAATTTTGACTTGAAAGATTCAAACTTGGTACTTCTTATGCTAAGATTTACGATATTGATTTTTTTTTTAGTTTCTTATCAACAAAGGGTTCTTGTTGTAGTAACAATGAATGCAGTTTACATCAATTTCAAAGTTAAGAATCTCATTTGGCATTAAAAAAAATCAAATGTTTGACTCTTTGAGCAAGGGCTAGGATATACCTATATGTTTCTTGTTGATTTCAAGTTTCTGAATCTGGGGTCACTTTTAGTTTCTTATAGTTGTTCTAATAATGACTTAAGAATGAAGAACCTCAAGATTTGTGCTTTTATGGTGAATGGCAATTCTAAAAATTTGTTCTTGAACCTTTATTCTTGTTAGTACAATTTTCTTTTTCTTTTTTTTAATATTTCTTGATTCAAAGAAGTAAATGTTTTGTGTTTATGATAATTATCCTACTTCAACATAAAAGAAAATTACAAGATTTGGACTTCATAATACAATCCAAGAAATGATCAGCTTTTATGATGTGAGTTTAGTATAATTTAGGTGACACCAACCACTTATGTGAGTGGTTGGACTTTAGAATATATATAATTTTTTTTTGGACCGTGAGAACCCATTAACGGTAAACTTATGCTAAGCAATGGGACCAACTTGCATTGGGTAGGTGGCCTTCAAGGGGTTAAAGGCAGAAACCAGTGGAAGCTGGATTCAAACCTGATATCTCTACTAGAGGGACTCAAGCGCTTATTAGTGTGTCATCCCCTTGAAGGTTTGTGAAATAAATTTGTCATGATATCTTTTTAAACCTCACATAAGTTCCACTTAAAAAGCAATTGGAAATGTGTGAAGTAAATAAAGATCATGTAATTTATCACATAAGTTGTATTTTTTTTTGGCATAAAAATAATCTTGTTGTTGAGTGATGAGCATTTTGAACAATTGTACTTGAGACTTTGTTCCTAATAAAAAAGCAACAAACTTGCATAAAAACTGTTTTTTGAGTATAAATGTATAATTATCATAATATTCTTTATCATAATATTCTTTACTTTAATCACATTTCTGCAGGTAATTGTCTTTGTTTGGGAATTGGATTGCTTGTTAAAACTGCTTATTGCTTTTTGAAACTAGCAGTTTGGATAAGAATTCCCAAACACTCAAAACATAATCAGTTTTAATAATCAAATACCAAACACCCCGTAATTGTGATTCTTGAACAATAAATAATCACTTACAAAAACACTTTTAATAGCATTTCAAACTAATCTACACTTCATTGTTAAACATCAAACATGCTTCCAAAAATACAAAAAACTGATCTTTATGTTTCTTGCAGATATCACACCGGATCATTCAAAACTAGCATCTTTTATAGTATTTTTACAATGGGTAGAGGTAAAGGAAAAGCTAAAAAAAGTTCAGTTATTGCACCTCGTGAGGACCGCAGTGGGGAAGAAGAAAAATTGCCCGTTAAACGAAGAGGACGGCCCACAAAAGCACACAAAGAAGAAGAAACCGAGAAGAGTAATGAAAAAACCGACGCTAAACTTGAAAACAAGAGAAAGAAACCATCTTTAGAGACCGAAGAAAGCCTGGATACGTTGAAAGATGAAAACAGTGTAGGGCCTGAAACAGATGGGCTCGAGTTAACAAAAGCTGTGGGGTTTAGACATAATGGAAGCAGAAGGAAAAACAAGCCACGAAGGGCGGCTGAAGTCGGGGTTAATGTGTGTGAAGTTTGCAGTTGGTTGGTGCTGAGAAGCTGAGGAATTTCTGATTCGGGTCGGGTCAGGTCATATCTGTTCTTTTTGTATGGTATTTTATGGACTTTTGTAATGCTTTAGATATATAATTTTGCTAGAATTTGATCTACATTGAGATTTTTTTGCAGAAGGTTTATAAAATATGCAATGTGGGTTATTTTTTAAGCACTTTTCTGCTTATAGGCCTTAAACTATAAACATATTCACATACACCCCCCTAGACTTCTAGCAAAAAGATTTTGCATATGAGAGAATACGATGATGATAATGAGCCAACTCGACCCGTTAAGTATGTGCATTATGTAAAGAACGGGTTGGTTTATTATTGTTGGTTCCGAAATCCTCACAGTTGATGCCAGGGACTCGGGTCGCATTCCGATGTTCAAGTCAAGATGACAAATCATGTGTATGTGTATAGCATAGAGAGAGAGAGGAGGGGAATAATCTGTTTGTTATTATGAGTGAGCGTCCGATTTATAAAAAGAGTTGGACTTTAACGGTTAAATGTTTTCAAAAACGGACCGGACAACGAACCGGGCGCATTAGAGGTTCATTGGTAGGACCGGTCGAACCGGATTCAAGAACCAGATGACGTAATAAATAATTTAAATATTCATAAAAATATAAAGTAAGAACTTTGATGAGTGAGTGAACATGGGACTTTGATCTTCAAAGAGGAGTCAAGAACAGGTGCTTCGATCTTCAAATCCAACACATATGAGTAGAAGACTTTGATGATTGAGTGAATTAGCAACTTCGAATCCAACACAGACCGAGTGACGACTTCAAAATCAAATCCAACACAGACGATTTTGGCTTTTTTGGAGTTTTGGGAATCTCGTTTGTCGAAAAGAAGAAAATGAGTAAATGTGAATGAGTGATTGTATTGGAATTTTAGGGTTAAAAGAGTTTTTTTGTGATTATTTATTTGTTAAAAAACTCAAAAATTTTAAAAAGAAAAAAAAAAGTAAATTAGAGTCTCGGTTCGACCCCCGGGTTCACGGTTCAACCGGTTAATCATCCTAACCGCCCGGTTTTTTATAAAACGGTCTCACAACATACAACCGGACCGCTAAAGGTACCGGGTTTAAAAACATTGACCAGTTAACCCTAAAGGGTTAACCCTTAATGGGTATGTTCCTCCTAGGCCCATCCATGTTGGGTTAATTATTAATGGGCTTAAACCGAGACCAAGGCCGAGGGTACCCTCTACAATTATCTTGCTCGCAATCAACTGTATGTTTCACTTGCATCGAATAGAAGATTAACATCGTATCGACTCAACCATCGATACATATTGCATGATCAAAAGAGACCTGATTTTATCGATTCATTCACAAGCCTATTGGATCAAGTTTGTGTTATTGCTGACCTAAATATAAGTTGAAGGACCACTTAGGACAACTAATAGAAGTTAGAACTTTATGTTATTAGATACATTAAATAATCTAATAGTAACTAACTTTTACTTATAAAATCCATCAATAATGTTTTATTGTTATAAAACTTTTTATAAATAGTTATATAAATTACCTAAATAGAATAATTATAAAACTGTATTTAATATAATGACTTTCTTTTTACAATTACCTGGTACTTTACGTTAAATTTAAAAATAACAATCACTAAATACTAACCAAGTTTTATAATTCTTTCGTTTAGGTCACTTAACCCTTGATAAAAAAAAAGCAAAACACTAAACAAAATAAAATCTTGAGTGGTTTATAATTAGAGAAAAGTTATTTATATATATAACAAAAGAGAAAGCAGAATAGTAACCATACCGATTAGAATTTGTCACATATTTCTCTTATGTTTACTAGGTTTTGTTGTATTATTATTTACTTTTATTATATTATTGTTATTGGTTTATTACTATTATATATTATTACTTTTTTTTGTTAATGAAAGCCACTATTACATTCCGTAAACCAATGGAAAGACATATTTGGAACCATCTTCCATAATAATATACATAACTACCATTAGTGTAAAACACGTCACAATACACTAATTAACGTAAAAAAAAGATCCGTCGTTGGTTACCCGCAACATCACACGGGGAGAAAATTACTAGTTGTACAACAATTTTAATATTACAACTTACTTATGATTTTATTTCTGAGTTGGCGGTCTCTCTGATGCAACCTCTTTATCCTATGGGATAGATGTAAGATTTGTTCTTATTTCACAATCCTCAAACCCTACTGTTGGAGTGATATTTTAGCACTAAATAAGAACTTAATTTCATCCTATAAAGATATGTCAGCTTAGTACAATCTTTTTTACAACTGAGAGGAGTCAACTTCGACTCATTTACAAAAAAAAATTGATTCGTCTAATAAACGAGTCAAATACAAAAGTTTAAAAAAGAGAACGAAATGAAAGGGTTTTACCCAGTCTTGATAATTTATACAATATCATAAACCATCACGTTACTCATAACCAACCGGATGGCCGGACCTGTATTAAAAGATGACTAGTTTTGGCTTGTTACCCAACCCACCCGTCTTGCCACATAAATTGTATGGTCCCAAACAATAAACTACAAAAGCAGAGTTGTCTGACATTTTTGGAAACATTAGGACTACCGGGGAGAGGGGAGGGGGGGGTCCCTATATCTACTGCCATTTCATTGCATGCAATTGGTTTTATACTTTCACAATCATATCACAAAATTGAAATTACAGAAAACTACTACATGCACATACAAATCTAAAAAAAGATGCAAAAACTTCATGAATTGATTTGAATGTTGTAAAAATGATTTAAGCCGCGATACTGAATGTTAAAAATGATCCATCAGGATGGATCATTTTGACCCACGGATTCTTTTTTCAGTATATATGCTTGCAGAATTTGAAAACCCGATAATCTAATCCAATCCTATCATATCATGAAACGAATCAAGACGGGTGGAAAATATGCTGGTCAAGATCTAAACACAAAGTAGATAAAAATCATGAACATTGTTTGTAAGGACAAGGTCTAGTATCTGCTTATAAGTATTAAAAAAGATATACTATTTCAGGCACCTGCATTACTTAACATGCTGTTAATCTCTCCAATAATCTTTACGGGCCTTCCGTCGAACATAGATGAAAGTGTACTCTCACAAATCTTCTTCAACCCCCTTGTTTTTGCAATTGCTGCTTCCTGGACTTAAGGAAAGAAAATATATTTAATAATAAAAATATTAATTTTTTTTTTGGTTCTTTTGCCTAAAGCCCTAAAACAAAATGTCTTACTATGTTTTTGTCTCACTGAGTCATTAAAAACAGAGTTAATTGCATAAATGGCCCCGGTGGTTTGTTCATTTTGCAAGTTTGGCCCCTAAGTTTTAAAAACTGCAAACATAGCCCAAAGTTTTGTACACTGGTTGCAAATTTAGCCCCTGCTGTTAGGAGCAGTTAGTTTTAACGTTAAGTAACCTCATGTGCCATCCACGTGAGAGCATATTTGTCTTTAATGTCCGGAAGTATTTTTACTGCATTTTTTTAGTATTTTTCTGCATTTTTTTACTGCATTTTTTTTTTGCATTTTTTACAACATTTTACTGCATTTTTTACAACATTTTTCTGCATTTTTAACAGCATTTGACTGCATTTTTACCGCATTTTTCTACATTTTTTTTACATTCAAGACCCATTTTCTGCGTTTTTACATTAAAAACTGCAATTTTTTTTACATTTTTACTGTATTTTTTTTTGCCTTTTTACTAAATATAATTATGAAAAAATAGACATAAATGAAAGGACAAATATGCCCTCATGTGGATGGCACATGGGGTTACTTAACGTTAAAAACTAGCGGCTCCTAACGGCAGGGGCTGAATTTGCAATCCGTGTACAAAACTTTAGGATATGTTTGCAGTTTTTAAAACTGAAGGGCCAAACTTACAAAATGAACAGACCACAGGGGCCATTTATGCAATTAATTCTTAAAAATAGTTCTCTCATTTGAGCCATTTTGTAAACTGCAAATAGGTTTGGTGGCAAGGCATTTTCTTGATTATTTCGCATTTTTATTTATCCAGCCTATAAACCGGTTTACATTTTACCAGATGGCTCAAAGGGGACAAACATCTTTTGACAAAGAAATAATAAATTGTTCCATTTATGATTAAAGTGAAAGTACATTGTTATTCCACGTTAAAAAAAGATTATCATTTTCTTTCGGGAGGGGGGTTGACTTACTTGTTTAGGCCACACAGAGGATAGTGAATTCTGGAGCTCCATGCGTTTGATTGCCAAATCCTTTAACCCGTCTTTCAGCTTTGCTTCATGATGTTTCTTTTCTTCCAAAGTATTCACTAATCTTTCTAAAAATCTAAAATTCAAATGGTAAATGTTACAAAAGGTCAGGGTTCAACCCGTTTATATGAAAAAGAAAAAAGAACAGTTCGGATTATATCTGATTTTAAACGGGTCAAATATAAAAGAAGTAGCTAAAAAAAAACAGGTCGAACTAAATATGTCAAAATTAGTCTAACATGTATTCAAAAGCTACAATATCCTAAATCATTTACAGTATTATTTTAATATTTTTTTTTAATCATATTTAACACATCAATTATTCAAATGCAACATACCTTTTAGAGTTTAGAATCATAATCAGGTCTCTTGTTTTTTTATTTGTGAGCAAGGAAATGGCTGAAGAGATATCAGATAGCATTGATTGGATAGCATCAGAAGTGTACTGCTGCAATACAAACGGAGCCACTGCTTGAACTTGATTTTGTAAAGTCAATGTCTCTGTGTTGGTCAACTCTGTAATTCTTTGATTTAAAAATGCTTTAATCTGACACAAAAGTTAGAAAAATAAAATATTAGCTATATCATTTGCAGGTTTAAATCTGACACACAATCACGAACTAGATGTAGCAAAATGGGTGGATTAGGTAACACGTTAAAAATGGTAAATTTTGGTACGGGGCAGTCCATCGGAAACGCTTTTTGCCCAGAATTTAGCTTTTTAAACAATTTGTATGTCAAATATTATATTAATTTCAATTTTAATTTAGTTTTTGAATAAAATGATTTGGGAGGGATTATGTAGAGGGGGCAAATTTTGAGAATAAACTTATAATTAAACCGAGTTGAATTAGGTAACGCGATAAAGCATGTAAGTTGTTGGCATGGTCCTGGTCAGGTTTGTTTGAAACACTTTTTGCCCACGTTTCAATGTTTGTATAAACAATTAGCATCTCAAAATCGATTACAAAAATTAAATTATTTCAATAATAATTTAACTTTTTGAATAAATTGATTTAGAAGATTATACGTAGAGATGGCTGATTTTGAGGCCCATTTGGGATGTATTTTATCTGAAACTAGTCAAATAATTTTTTTTTCCTACAAGCGGGAACAGGTCAGTCCAGTTGAAAGTCTCCCAAAGTCCAGTTTTAATATATTCTTAATGACTTTCTACCATTAATGAGTATAGCCCAAATCGACTCATTTATAAGTAATCAGGTCTAAGTTGTCACCTCAGCACTAACAAAAAAGAGCAAGTTTATAGTTTATACCTCAAACAGATCATCAAGAATCCTACTCCTGTACTCTGTCTCCAGAAGTCGGCTCCTGACACGGTCAACTCCTTGACTTTCATTTAAAACATTTATCCCTGAAACATGTTCACCTGGAAATACATCTGCTTGAGTCAACTCAACTTCAGGATGGCCAACAGTGATATCCCACGAGATTTCCGAGACCATATTTTCTCTATTAACCTCATCAGACGTCACGTCATCATTCAAAGAATTTTGTGGAATCTCACTGGCATCAACAATTTCATAGGGGCCCAACCCGCTACCATTATCTTCTTCCACAGTGCCAATATCCCAATCAATCTGTGAGCTATCTAAAGTAATATCCCAGTCAATGCTATCAGTTGCAGGGCTGACTTCAAAATTCAACTGATTTGGGTCATTAGGGTTTGTTAGAACATTAACAGAATCTAGCACTTCCGAAGCTGCAAAAACGTCAAGATTTGGAGGATTTTCAATTATGTCCCTCATATTGGGTACTACCGTCTCTGGAACTTTCTGTCAATTAAACAATTAGATCTTATTAATGAAAGATGAACGAATCCTCAAATTCTATAAACTAGAAGCTGGCCAGGTGGGTTGGGTTGACCCCGAAACAATTATTGTCCAAAAAGTCAAACTTTTTCCTTAAAGTTATATAAACTCATAACATTTCTTTGAACAAAATGATCTAGACGATTTTATGTATTAAAAATTCTCTTTAGGAGCCTTTCGACCTGTTTGGCACGGTTCCTTTGTAGGTCACTTGTTTCATTTTACCCGAATAACTCATTAGAGATAGAAAATATATATATATATATATATATATATATATATATATATGTGTGTGTGTGTGTGTGTGTGACCCAAATCGACCCATTAATAAGGAAATGGGTCAAAATTCCCACCTGTAATATAAAGTATAAACTTCGACATGAAAAAATAGATATGACCCTACATCTTTCTCTGTGTGAGCATCTCTAACGAAATTGGAATAATATTCAATTGCCCGTGAAACCGAATCACTATTCAAAACTTCAAGCATTTTAGTGAAAGTGTCAGGTAATGAACTTGATGCAGTTTCTATTAGTTCCAACTTCACATTGATTCCCTGCAACACATAAACAGTTATATTTTGTAAACAAAAAACATAAAACAAACCAAATGTTTGAATTTGACCCAAAATTTAAAACCTGCAATCCTAACTCCTGACACGCCTCTGCATATTTAGCAGCTGAAAGAGCTGCATTTCTCTTGATATCAGCTTCCTTTCTTTCCAGCTCAGCAAGCTGTTGTTGGGTCCTTTGGATGAGCTTTTTCTGATACGGGCTTTAAATAAAATAAAATAAAATAAAATAAAAAAATCAAAATCAATCAGTGTTAATAGAGTAATAGTAAGTATGAATACACAAATGTATTTATCCATATGATATACATTTCATAATTCACATTTTGGACCATAAGTTGAGCAGCCTCCCCAAGGTAAATATGGTCCTTCTCATAAGCATGCACAATTGCTTCCCAAACACCCTACCAAAGTTGGAAGTTAAATACAGTAAAATACTGAATTTCTTTTAACTTGTGGCTAAAAAAAAGGAGTATATGCAGTTGGGACTTACAGCAGCACCGGAAAGGCGGCCAAATATATTGCGGCTTTCTGGAGTTGCTTTCAGAAGAATATCATATATTTTCTGAGCTTCCAAGTATCCAATCCCTATTTAACAAAAAATTATATTATTATTTTCCCTATGAATGAGCAAATATCAAAATTGAGGCCATGAATTCATGAAACTTTGAAATATAATCATCTTAAAACTAAACCATACGGATAACTCTGTATATATAGATCACTTGATTCTGGCAATCAAACATGTGTATAGAATTTAGTGATGCATTTAAGACCTACGGATTAAGCAATTTGTATAATGATCAAAATTCATAACCTAATCAAGGAGATCAATTAATTGAATCGGCGATAGGAAAAAAATGAGCTAACCGTCTAGGTCTAGGGTTTGGAAATAAGGATTAACGTCCTTAGGAAGAGACTGAAAAGCGGCTGTAATCTTAGCTTTGACGGCTGCCACACGTTTTCTCCAATCCGATGGTACTCTTTTCCGATCAACCAGCCATTCTTAATCAAATTCACAAATTAATCAATCAATTTGGGGGAAATGAGAGTGAACATATGATTGAGGTTAGAGATAGAGAGAGATGTGTGTACCGCCAAGACGGGCGAAAGCGATGTCGATCGGAAGGTTGCGAATATCGTCGGAACTGTGCATTCTTTGTAATAGAAGTCTCCGATCGCCGACGATCTTGTTTGTCAGTGACTCGTATAGTGTTTCTGTATCTGTTTTGTAACGCCGGAGGCTCGAGCAGTTTTTATTTTTGGTTAAAACCAGAGGGTTTTGATTGCGAAGTCTCGCGGCTCGGTTTTGAATAAAAGTAAATATACCGTAACGGTATATTCAGAATTTAATAAAAACGTTACATTGTGAATACGAGAGATGTTGAATTTCGAAGAAATGTCTCGCCTCAAAAATCATGCGAGTAGTTACAGGGTGGGTGACCTCCTGGGAATGGGTAAAGCAAATAATATTGGTTGGTATGAGAGGTCAGATGTTATATCCACAAATGACGAAAAACTTAACTGATTGACCGTAACACCTCCCGGGCAACCAAAAGCAATTCCATGAGCTTCTTATGGACGGCAACCAAAAGCAAATACGTGAGCTCTTTATGGTAAAGTGGATAATATTGGTTGGTATAAAAACAGGATGTTACATCCACGTCCGTGAGTGTTTTTATATTCATATTTGTGGGGACTGACTCTCACAGACGGGTGATTATAGGTTCCCATATTTATTTTTTCCTCCAAGTATTCTTTAGGTTATAAAAATGATGAATATGTAAATATTTATAAATTTTAAACATTTATTAAATAAAACAATAAATCTATAAATTTATTAATTTAAGAATTTGATAAAAAGTAAGAATTATATTAGTATATTCGATAAATTATTATTTTAAATATTTTGTACTATATAATTGTTTTTATTTTAACAAAAGAAAATGTATATGTTCAAAGGGGAGAGCTCCTTACAAAACTACAAATATTGCAAGAACTACTAGAATGAATCAAAATTATTTTTTTTATTTATGTACTTATCTACGATTCTAACATGACTAGTAAAGTACATTATTGTTGCGTGAATACACACTTGAATTGCTATACGCATATTTTTCATAAATTTATTTGTATTCATAAATTATAAATATCTACACATGTATAGATTCGCTATAATTCTCTATTTTGTACATGTGTACGATACTTGTTACGAAAAAAAAGAGATGAGAGAAAGTAGGCAAATTGATTAACCGACAAATCATTTAGTCTTTCATAATTATATTTTTACTTAATTTTTAATAATAAATAAATTATTTTAATAGGTTCTCATAGTTCTCGTAATATTTATGATTTTATACAGAACCCTCATGTTCGAGATCAAATCCATCTTGTGGCTTTTTTTTAAATAAAATTAACAATTTTAGAAATTTCTTAAATAATTCAACATCGAATTGTCAAATATTTGGTCATCACCACTAGACAACTTCATTTCGTTAACGAACGAACACCAAGAGAAACATTGTTTGATTAACGGACTAGGTTAAAATCTCGTGTATTACACGAGTTGAATAAATATAATATTATATACTAAGTAGTAAAAAAATTATTTTTTAAAAACTCTTGTTTTACACAAGTTGAATAAACCCGTTGAATACAATATAATAGGTTAACACATACACTCGTCAAATTATGTCAGGATATTTACTAATATAAAGTTTAGTATTTTCTTTTAAAATATATTATTATTAAAAGATAGAGATGTATTTAATAACAAAAAGAGCCATGAAAAAAATTATGAGAATAAATATGGAGGCGACACGTGGTATAAAAAACCTTTATTTATTATAGAAGTATAGATATAGATTAACAAACAAACATAAATGAACACGCAACTTCATTTCGACAACAAAAAACCTGCCTGGTTCGTATACGGCCCTAATTAATTACCTTATTCTTAAACAAAACAATACCCAAATATACCATAACGAATGTAATAAATTTCATTAAACAAAGATGCATGTTTCAAACACAAAACAATGCTCAGGAACCTAAACAAAATAAAAAAGTTTTATTTTATTCATCAAGGACAATGAGATAACAACATACTACAACTGGAACTGCAATTTTGATTTTCAACTATAACAGCACCAACATAAATGGCAAAATGGTAAATTGCCCCAGTTGAGGGTTTTAATATTTTTTGCTTGATTGCAGCTAACAATTCAAATCTCTACTCTCCTTGCAAACAGTATAATTGTCTAATGTTCCCAGAAGCTGCAAGAAAATTAATAAAATTGGGTAGATTTATCGCATGTTTGTAACAATTTTTTCAAAAAAAAAACCGAAGCATTTTTGCTGAATTCAAACATAGATTAAATCCCTTAACTTGAAATACTAAACCGAAAAAGTCTAGGACTCGAGGAAGTTCTTTTATGCATGATTAAGTCCCTACATTTATAAAAACTCGACAAATAGGTCCGTGTTTGCATGATGAAGTCCGCAACTAAAGTTATATAAAGCGCCTATTCGTTGAGTTTTAAGCAAATGTGGAAAAAACCTTATAAACTTTAGTTGAATTCGAACTTATAAAAACTCGACGAAAATATCCTTCAAATAAAATGTAGGGCAAAAAGAAAAACAAGTTGTTAAGGTTCTATATGTTTAAGGACTTAATCATAGGCAAAAAGGACAAAAATTGTTAAAAATAAAGACTGAGGACCCTTTTGTTGAGGTTCTAAAAGTTTAAGGATTTAATCATCTAATAACAAAGTCCAAGGACCAAGCCTCAACGGACTAACTTACCTGCAAATTCAGAGAACGTCCATTGGTATTTTTTTATAAAACTTGCCCTTGCGTTTTATAAAAAGCAATGGAAGTTCATGGATTTTTTTTTTTGACGTTTGTCCAATGTTTTCATAAGAAAAGGTAAATATAAAGGATGAAGTGATGATTACCATATAACCAATCTTTAAAGTACACATGAAGTGCTGTTGATAATTCTTTCTTTCTGCTATCTTCTAAGGGTGCTTCTCTCAGTATCTGCTTAACTTCCACCAAATTATTTTCCTGTAAAAAGCAAAACAAGTGATATAAACTATAAAGGGCATAAGAAATTTTAAAAAATAATTTAAAATCATGAAAAATGAAATTAAAAAACATACATTTCTTCGCTGACATGACAAATAGACGTCAGGCAGCGGAAATGGGTTATCTTTTGTGGATCCAGATGCTTGACCTTCTAACCAGTTGGGAATCTGTAAAACAAACAAAACCATAAAACAAGCAAGGTGATGTGGGTAGATGATACGATTCCACCTCCCTGGACGGGTCTGGGTCACTCAACTGCTGTTCGGTTATTCTTACCACTCAATCAGGAGCAGTTGTGGGTAGCAGTTACGTAAGATGGAGGAGCAGTAGTATTAAATAGGCTTGTTCATTTTACTTTCTTTTCTAGTCTAGTATTTTGAATTTGGTTTACCTTTGTAATCTGGAGAGCTACCCTTCTCGAATTGGGTATTCTATCCTTGTTTTTATGTTAATTGAATCATCCTATTTTTGGGTTCTATCATTTGGTTCCATTGCCGGGAAATCGAAGAGAAGATGGATCAGAACACCTGGGAGATTGCTGCTCAGTTATCGGCCATTGCAGCACGACTGGACGCTTTTTTTGTACACCTGAAGGACGATGTTGAAGTAATCAAGAGTTCGATATATGGAAGTCACAAACGTGGTAAGCAACCGAAGGATGACCCTCACAATCCACCGAGACTGCCGGTTAAAAGGGAGGATACCGGTGACAATTCCATACCCGGAGTTGAAGGAAAAATTCTTGAAAATTTTTCTCTTGAAATACATGGAGAAGAATTTACCAAAGAAAGCCCAGGAGAAAATCGAGAGAAAAGAATCTGGCATGAAGTTTCGGACCAGGATAAATGGGATCGAATCCAACTTGTAGATGTTGTCCGAAACCTAAGGATGATAACACAGAGGCCTCTCCAGCCCCTTTCAGATCGAAGCAATAGCAGCGGCAGCAGCTGTTCTATCTTATGCCGATCCAATCTCGATGACGATTGGATCTATCACCTCTATCACAGGTGGCAGGAGGAAGTACCGAGCACCAGGAAGGCGTTTCAAACTCCAGATGAATACTTGTGTAGTATCAAACAGACGGGAACAGTTCACGAATATCATCAAGAATTTGCACGTCGATCAGCTAGGGTTTCTAATTGGCCAGATAACTGCTTAGTAGGTGTGTTTCTGAATGGGCTCAAAGAAGAATTAAAGAGTGATGTTAGGATCCATAAGCCTCGTACTGTTTATAATGCAATGAGATGGGCCCTTGAATTTGAATCCACGATAGGTCACCACAGGCCCAATAAAAACTTAATTCTGATACATGCATTTAAACCTAATTCACCCTCTGCTCCTCAGTCATCGACAGTTCCTCATAGAAACACACCACGCATCTCTGAGACTGAGAAACAAGGTCGATATCTCCATGGGGAATGCTGTAAGTGCGTAGATAAAAACGGTCCTGGGCTTCGTTGCAAGGTGGGTACCTTCAAGATATTGGAATCGGAGGAAGAGGCGGGGGACACCGAACCTGACCCAGCGCCGGTGACAGAAGGTGACACCCCTGATAAGGCAGAAATTGCTGAGATTAGACATCATGCGATCCTCGGGAAATCACACCTTACAACCATGAAGGCTCACGGTGGGGCTGACTTGGTGTTGGATATTCAATTGTTAGCCACATTAAATACCGTCCAAGTAAATTGGAAGGAAATGTTTATGATATTCGCTAATCGAGGGGTCTATGAGGTGGCTCAACCTACAATTGAATGGCTTATTGCTTGGTGCAACGTTTCGTTGAAGCAACTCGGAAAACTTCTGACCTGTGGGCGCAACAATTCCCTTATTATGACTTGAGGACAAGTCGTTTCTCCGGGCCGGAAGTATTGATACGATTCCACCTCCCTGGACGGGTCTGGGTCACTCAACTGCTGTTCGGTTATTCTTACCACTCAATCAGGAGCAGTTGTGGGTAGCAGTTACGTAAGATGGAGGAGCAGTAGTATTAAATAGGCTTGTTCATTTTACTTTCTTTTCTAGTCTAGTATTTTGAATTTGGTTTACCTTTGTAATCTGGAGAGCTACCCTTCTCGAATTGGGTATTCTATCCTTGTTTTTATGTTAATTGAATCATCCTATTTTTGGGTTCTATCAGTAGATTTATGAGGTCTCTTAAAAACAACAATAACATATCTGCCAGAGGTGACAAAATGGGTAGGTCGAGTGATTGGTTAACATGAGCTCAGGTTGGATCGATTCCTGGGCAACATGACAACACTTTTTCTGTTTTCTATATTTTAAAATCACTATTATATTAAATATGATCACAAAAATAATATACTTCTGTAAATAAAACAATTTAGAATGTCGTAAGCATTAAATACACACTAGAAGACAATTGAACCGTTTCACTTTTAGCTACTTTTTTATGTTTTTCCGGTTTCAAACAAAGACAACCCAAATTGAACTATTTTCATATAAATGGATTAAATTTGCTAGATGCATACATGTTAAGTCAAAAAATAAGTAAGGAGCATACCAAGAAGTTTGTGAATTGATCAGGATCTACGTGGGTTGCTGACTCAGCTTGACAATCGGATATGCCAGCTGGATGTGAAAGAGAATCATGTGGATCAATCAAGCCCAGTGCGACTGCCTCACCCCATCTGTTTGGACTAGCCTCAATTCCAACTTGTTTCATGTGTTCCTCCAATTGCGGGTAGAATGTATTATATGGTGCCACCTGCAGATAATAGGTGTGTGCATTAAAAATCATATATTATCGGTAGAGAATTCATAAAATGAGGGACATAAAATCCAAGTAGATGGGGCAAATGGGCCAGTTCAGATCAGATATAAGGGGGGTCAGAACGGGTAATTAGTCAAATAGACATTTTTCCCCTAAAACGGATCACAGTAGGTCACAGGTTAAATGGTTTGGGTTGACCCATCAAATGCTAACACCTTTTTCTCTTGAATTTCTTTATCCATTTTTTTACAAAAAAGAACATGTGTATGACAAAAAGAAATCACGTTGATGAATACTGCAATGAAGATGATGAAAAAATATATTTATTTTCACAGCTAAGAGCTAGTAGTGTTTTATGACTTTTACCATAACTTGAGCATTACATATTGACAAGAATTGTTTGATTGTAAATATAAAAAAAAAAACTGATAATTATTTCATTAAACATACCTGCAGCTTATGGTTGTCACCAACAATAAGGGGTTGCTGGTTTACACCCAAAAAGAATATACACTCACGACAATTAGCAATGCAGATTCGTTTTGCTGCTGAAATCACATGAACCCTTTCACAGTGTTCAATTCTTACAGCCTGTAAGAGAACAAAAGGCGACATGTCAGCATCCAGAATCAAGACGCTAACTATTGTTGGCATGTAATCAACTTAATAGTTTAAAATCAATTCTACCAAAATCCACTTACAGAAGAATCGATTAGAAATACGAAAAAATTAAAATTCATAGAAGAATTGTTAATGGTAGCATTTAAATATTTCGACTTCAGTGTTACCAAGGGATGCCTAAATATAATAAATATTATGATTTATGCTAATTGTGGCATTTAAGCGTGTAAATTATAATTTGACAAAAAAATGGATGTCCTCTGATTTTAAACTTACCTTTCCAACAGCACCAAGCACTATAGTGGCATCAGAGCACCCATATATGGTGGCATACTTCAAAGGAGCTAACACATAAATCACAGATTCATGGCAATTAACAACCTGCAGAGAATCAAAATAACATTTTAATTCAACCTTTTTCCGTTTGATACAAAATGTGTCAAAGATAATTCTTCACTAAATTATACTAATAAAACTAAAATAACCAAAATAATTCTCCTAATCCCTGTTTACAGATAATAATGTGTATCCTAATCAAACTATTAGCCCTCATACATATCTAAAAGTATGTCTATCTAACAAATAATATAACATGAGTACTTATCTCCTGATAAAAAGACGACTTGACAATAATTATTAGGGCAAAAAAGAACTAACCTTTACAAAAGATCCCTTAAGTTCAGATGCTTGTTTTACATATGATTGTTTAGAAACGCCTTCTATAAAACTGGGACCTTTACCACTGGTGGGTGTTTTAAAGTTAGGAGAGACATCGGTCATTAAAACATCTTGGTCAGAAGGACTGGTTTGACCGTTTTCTTTTGCAGCAGCTCTTTCAGAGATTCGATCCAACGCATCAGAAATATTTTGTAAAATCCAATCATGAACCTGAGAAGCAGGAACAGGAACAGCTGGCATGTCGGGGTCTGAATTTGCAAAAAAAGGTGCATTTTGGCTCAATGGAGTTTTTTCCATTCCTTTCTCACCAAAGTAGATTAAGAACCCGAGATGCTCAAATTTCTCCATCGTTAAAACCTGCAAACTTTGAAGCAAACATCAAAAAGCTGCAAGCTTTTAAGTAACTAAATAACTACTACAAACGGGTTTTTAATTAAATGAATCTTTGTCACAGAAAACTAATCCACCTTTCTTTATCTTTATTTATTATAATAAATAAGTAACTAAGAGGACATGTGTCGACTTGTGGTGAAGTCTAGATTTTTGTTTCCCGCCTCTCTCTCCTATTAAATAATAATGATCTTAATTAATTAAGTTATAATGATTTTTGTTTCTCGTCCTCTCTCCTATTAAATAGTAATTATTTTAAATAATTATATATCTAGAATATAAATCTTCTCATTCTAATAATTTATTAAAACTTACTAAATAATAAGAAGATTTCAATTATATCTTATTTTATAATTCTTCATTATTTGTTATTTATAATTCTTAAATTTTCATTATTTTCTTGTTTTACCAATGGTTGATGACATCCAATATACAAATCTTTTTAAAACTGCTGGTTTACATTTTACAACAGGTTGGATTTGTTCAACCCATGTAAGACATGGGTTTCTAACCTAGTATATAATAAAGCAGAATAAATATGACATCAGCAATTATGCAAGCTGGACACGTGTCCCTCAATTAGGTGTAATTAGCTTTCAATTTCCATCGACTGGATATTGATTAATGAATACGTTTCTATTATTTAGTAAATACTTAAAAAAGTTCTAAATATACCAAACCTATTATGAATTAGTTACCAAAAGGTTACCAATTACCCCCTTTCCCATTGTTAGTTAACATTTCCAATTTATTTGATTTTATATATGATAATATGTGTGTGTGTGTGTGTGTGTGTGTGAAACCTCTTCTAAATTACATCATTTGTAACTGCTCTTTAGTACCTTCAAAATGAACCCAATATTGACATATTAGTGACGTTTACTTTTTTTTTAATTTCATTACAAAAGAAAGTAACACATTTTTTATTTAAAATTGAACACGTATATAATAATATATTTTTACAAGAAAATGTAAAAAAGAAAAGATACTATTTACACCCATTATATTTTCAATTGCTGACATAATATATTATAGCTAAGTTTGGAAATGATGCAAGTTTTAATTTACAGTGCCTATACAACACTCAGGTCAATAAATTAGTACAAAAAGTTTCCTGATTAACAAATATCAATATATAATATAATAACTTTGTAACATTAATGGAGTAAGAAAACAAACCAGTGAATCTTCGCCTTCACCTTCCACAGAGTCAGCCAAAAGAGAGATTATATTGCCTATATGCTTTTGTAAGTAAGATAACTGATGAGCTTCTTCATCAGCTTGTGATGGCATAGACCTCCTGCTATTGCTACGCACAAGCTGCTCATAAAATACCATGCTTGTGTAAACATTAAATTAAAGAATTAATATATGTTATTTATCATGCATAAAACCAACATTACATTTGTGTGTGTAATTTAAAAAAAAAAAAGAACAGTAACTAGAAAACCAATCAAAGTTTGAAAATTTTTTTTTTTTTTTAGAATCAGTTATACAAGATTACAAGCTACCAATGGAAAAAAAACAATGTTTTGCCTATATAAGTAGGAATAGATAACCTTAACATGCAATACTTCCGCAATTTACATGAAGTTAAATGAAGATGCTGTTGGTAAACTAGGGTGTCAGTGCCAACTGCCAAAGGCCAAGTGAAGACTAATAACTTTGAGGGTGTGGGTTTGAGAGGGCTTTCGTATGTTTGGGGTAAGGGTACGGGTTGATATCGATAAATTGGAATCCTTCATGCACACCTAAAGAGTCGGTTTAGTTATCCTTACCCATACCCGTTCCCCAGTTATCAAACCCATAGCCATATGCCCATAGTGATCCCTTCAATGCAAATCTAATGCCACCTTAATCCAACTTATGCACACTATTAGCACTCTAGAATCCAGATAAGAATTTTAACAGTATTTCAACTAGGAACTTACACCTAAGTACATGTTCAAGTTTAAGCATCTCCCACCAAAAAAAGAAAAGGGAGCATAGAAATATAGAATCTAAGAATTAAATATTTCACTTAAAAGCATGTCATATTTGAAAGAACTAGAGTCTATACATTTTGGACAAAGACTCAAGAACTCTCAAGAGCATCGTCGCTTCATGCATTGGTGAATCCAATTAGATGCACAAATTGGTAAATCAAAAGTGAAGCGTTTTCTACATAACTGAATGCTTTAAATAACAGGGCAGTAGACTCGTTAGATCACTAAAATAAAACATAGACAATGATAAAGCATTAGAGTTTGTTGGAATGAAGGAAAAATAAACACCATATTGCTCCAACCTTCTCACCATTGCTTATGACCTATAATAATGTAAGAAAAAATTAAAAACTGGCTGTTTAATACCGCTAGCCTAAACTTAAGGCACACTTAAGAATGCAAGATGCATAATTGTTGTTCTGACAAGCTCCATTCTAGAAAAGTATCCATAATCAGAAATATAAGAACAGTACTTGTAATCTTGATAGTAACTTAAATTCTTGACAAGCTTTATCAACAATAGGAAAGGTGTTAGGTATACGCAGCGGAACACAATCACACACACACTAAAAAGCAATAAAGAGAACACGAGAATTATAGTGGTTCGGTCGGTAGACCTACATCCACTTTGCAACTAGGGATCTTATTATATTTCAGTGCACACCTTTTACAATTACATAGACACGACTTAAATAGAGAACAATTAGGTTAAATGACTTAGGGAACAAGAAACCCAAATAGTGGGCCCGCTTAGAAACTAAGCCGGCCCTACTAGCCAACTTAACCCTAATAGGCCTAAAGGCCTTCGAACCCAACAATCTCCCACTCGAAGGCCTTGCGATAAACACCAAGTGCGCCAACGAGTACACAACAGTCCATGTCTTCAGTAAACAGTAATCGGTAACAGGAACAGAAGTCTTCAGGTACAGCTCTCAATGAACAAACGAACTTCAATCCACACATCCCATTTTCACCTAGTTGCAGTCGGCCCAAACACATCAGTAACCTGATGGGCCAGTTGAAGCCCCAGATGGCTTCAACCCAGTCTCAAAAGACTCCGTCTTTACATCCTCAATCCCAACTGATTCCCATATACTCGAATCATCAAATACAGGAATCCTCAGAGGAACACTCCCCACTAGCAGAATCATAACAGGAGAGATTTCATTCGGAACTTTAGTCTTCCGAACCCAACGTCGATTTCCAGACTGTGTCGGAACTCCCCTCGTGCTCCCACTGTCACCAAAATCCCGTACACGTTAAGACCTCCGAATACGCTCAACCGAATTTCCTGAAGTCCCAGAGTCCCTTTCTGCAAACTTGACTCGTTTAACTGTCGAATCGGCGAGCCCGACTTTAGTGTTCGTCTTAATAGGGGTGGTCACTTCCCCAGACGGAACAGGTACCATGTATAGCGACCCCTTCTTGAATCCCCTAGCTATCACGAGATTATTCTTCAGAACCTTCCACTTACCACCGCCAAACTTCACGTCTAAACCCTGTTCATCCAATTGCCCAACGGAGATCAACTTCGTTTCAAGCTTTGGAATAATTCTGACGTCATTCAAGGTCCAAGTAGTACCCAAAGCAGTAATCAGATCCAAATCTCCCAAGCCATTCACCTCAAGAACATCACCATTTCCCAGCCTAACCTTCCCAAAATCGCCTACTTTAACATTCCGCATGCCATCATTGCTATGGGTAGCATGGAATGATGCACCGGAATCCATGACCCAAGATTCCACCCTGCTTTCAACACACAGTATCAACGCATCATCGTCCGATACATTTCCAGCAGTGTTCAATCCACTAGAATTCTTCTTCGGACATTGACTCCTGAAATGTCCCTTCTCATTACAATCCCAACAACGCACACTAGGACGAGCCCTAGACGAGCTCCTGCTCTGATCCTTGCTGCTCCCACTATTCCTACTATTATCCCTTCCCCTGCCAACATGTAACATCTCAGAAGAAGAGCCTGCAGTATTCCTACGGCGAACATCTTCACCCAATACCAAGTCACGCATCTTTTCAAATGTTAAACCATCAGGCCCTACAGAGTTGGTGACAGCTGTCACTGTTCCGGACCAACTGTCAGGCAGTGAAGATAGCAAAATTACAGCTTTGGTCTCATTATCAAACTTCGTTCCAGCAGATGATATTCTAGCCAACAGTGAGTTCAGATTGTTAATGTGCTCGGTCACTGAACTTCCCTCTTTCATTCTCATTGTGAACAGTTCTCTCATCAGGAACACTTTGTTGGATGCAGACGGCTTCTCATACATGTTCGAGAGAGCCAACATCATACCACGAGCCGTGGTTTCAGACATGATGTTAAAAGCAACGCTCCTCGATAACGCCAGTATGATAGCCCCTCTAGCCTTTTTGTCCTTGGCATTCCACAAAGTTTCCTCAGCTTTTTCCATCTTCTCAGGTTTCTCTTCAAGTACCACATCTAAATCCTTTTGCCCTAGTAATGCCTCTATTTGCATTTTTCACCAACTAAAGTCAGACCCGTTGAACTTTTTAATCACCAATTTCCCGTCTTCGCCCATAGTGTCAAACGAAAAATTAACAGATCAAAGTAACCAAGTTCTAAAGTTGATAAAAAAACTGTCAATCGATTAAAAAAAAAATCGATAGAATAGATCAGCAGTAGCAATCGATCAGCAGCAGCAGTCGATCAGCAACAGAAATCGGCGGCTGCGATTCTAGGGCTGTACCCTAATCGCGGCGGTGACGGCGGCCCAAAGGGTGGGAACCCTAATCGGCGGCAACGGTGGCTTGGCAGAGAAAACGACTCAGGGTTACCAGAAACCCTAATCGCGGACGTGATGTATGATTAAATTTCTGATACACGATCTTTAAATAACCTCCAAAAACAGAAAACTGCAGGTAGGAAGATCGAACAGAAAACTGAGAGCCTAAGCTCTGATACCACTTGTT
The DNA here is from genome assembly GCA_023525975.1 of Smallanthus sonchifolius. NCBI lineage: Eukaryota > Viridiplantae > Streptophyta > Magnoliopsida > Asterales > Asteraceae > Smallanthus > Smallanthus sonchifolius. Next base: position 132,120,222 of record CM042018.1, read on the forward strand.
AGGTATACGCAGCGGAACACAATCACACACACACTAAAAAGCAATAAAGAGAACACGAGAATTATAGTGGTTCGGTCGGTAGACCTACATCCACTTTGCAACTAGGGATCTTATTATATTTCAGTGCACACCTTTTACAATTACATAGACACGACTTAAATAGAGAACAATTAGGTTAAATGACTTAGGGAACAAGAAACCCAAATAGTGGGCCCGCTTAGAAACTAAGCCGGCCCTACTAGCCAACTTAACCCTAATAGGCCTAAAGGCCTTCGAACCCAACAAAAGGCACTTCCAAAAAGAAACTGGGGCAATAAGGATAATACTGAAGCAAACAATGTTGAAAAGAGTCTAACCAGTGAAACATGTACTACAATCTCTAAGAGTCTTGAATAGTGGCAAACCAGTTTATTCTTTATACTTGGCATGAAGCATGTACTTTATCAAACAAAAGATAGCTACATATTGTCACAATGCTAGACCTTTCACACACAGTAAATATGCTGATCTATTCATAAATACATACATATTAACATATATACATAAAGACATGCATTCATGTGTGGGTGTTATCTTCTTATGATCCAAGAAGGCATTTCCCTCCAATCTAAATCCAATATTAAAGCTTTAAATTTATCAATCTAGTCCTAAGCGTGTTATCAGGATAAAAGAATCAATGGAAATGAAGAGGTGTTTGTTCATTTTGAAACTAATTATCAATAATCAAATTTTAATGTTTGAATAGCAGAATCCGATTTGACGTGATTACCTCAAAAAACAAATATTAAGTTTTAGAAGAAATTTTCATACCACCTCAAATAGAACTGATAATCAAAGAGCAAAACAAAATCCTACTTATCTGTTATGTTAACCTAACTTGACAAGCTTTTCCTTCCATTTCACATCACAAGCTTGGTTTAAAAAAGCGAGAAGTGCACCGAGGCACAAAGTGCAAAAGTGCACCCCTTTTCGTACGCGAAGCGCAAGATGCTTATATAACTTTTTTATGCATCCCATAGGTTTTTAGCATCCCCTACCCAAAATTTAGCTATAACTCAGCTTTATATATGATTTAATATATAAATTACCTACATATACAACCTAAAAAGCCTGTTGTACTACAACATCCTAATGCACAACTGACTTTTCGTACATGAGGCGTGCCTCACTTGCACTTTTGGTGCGTTTTTCGTACAGCTCACGCCTTATGTACACAAAAACGAATGGATTCGCGCCTGAGGTCTCCTTGCACCTAGGCGCACCTCAGGTGGTGCGCTTTTTAAAACCAAGATCACAAGAGTGTATTTTCTTTGTTCATGTTATCTATTAGTTTCCTAAATAATAAATATCTTCCAAGCATGATTATCAAAAGGTAAAACCAAATTACCTTACGTATCCATCTTTTAACCTAATTTGAGAGGCGTTTCCTTAAAATTCACATCACAATAATACCTTTAATGATCATTATATCTATTAATTCCTTAAATAAACAGATTTCAATAATTCAATCGCTTACAATACGCATCCAGACACACCTACGCAAAATTCTCAGTGTACAGTTGATAAAAATAACCACAACAAATCAATCAAATCACCTGTAATGGCGTAAGCGCCGATAAGAAGCCATCAAACGCCGAAGTAGACGGCCAAACATCCGCAACAGCAGCAGAATCCTTATGTCCTCTAGGAAGCAACCGCTTGTACGACTGTATGTACAAAAAAATGATCAGATCATACACATTCACACCAACGGCGTCAACCTCGTCCGGCTTCGCGGTAACCAGCTGGTCCGAATCAGAGTGGAGAACGGACGCAATTGCATCGAGAACAAGGCGAGCGTGTTCAGGAGAGATCTGTAGGGTTTCAGAAACAACGGCGGAGTTAACTCGGTGGTTTCGATCGTCGGAAGGAGGAAATTGTAGCAATTTGTCGCGGATGGAGGTTAGGGTTTGTGCGCCATCGGTGAATATGAGTTTCTGTAAAGGGATGAGGCCGTGCTCGAAGGGCTCGCGCCGTGGATGTATGTATACGGCCGGTGGTTGTGACGGAGTTGACGGTTGTTCCGGTGCGTCTGTCATGGTGGTGGATGAAATTGGGGGGAGTTGGATCTTAGGGCTGGGGTGGTGAATTTGTGAGAGAATTGGAAGGGGGAGTGAGATGTGGCAGGTTAGTAGGAGGTCAAAGTGGGGACTTTTTTAATGGATATTGATTAGTGAAGGATTATAAACTTTTAGACAAAATAGATGGTCACTATTACATGTCTATGTTATAAGTTTATTCTTTACTTTTCATAAAATTATAGATTTATTATAATATTTTATCACGTTATAACACGTTTGATTCTTAACACTTAATAAAAAAAATTAGTAGATTAAATAATCTAAAACCCGTATCCTCGATTCCCTCGCCTCCATCCTGACTCCCTTATGTCGGACCTTCGATCTTTACACGAGTTGCTTGAATTGTTGCTTTTGCGATCCATTTTAACAACTCGGTTCCTTGAGGAAAATTAGTTCCATTGCGCTTTTCACTCAAATCTCTACTCTTGAATTGTAGTCATTTGTCCTCCTCGACCCGCTCACGATCAAGGACCTCATCATCGACGATCTAAAAACTCGTGTTGAGGTGTTATGCATGTTTGGGATGCGAGTCTCTGCATATAATTACACGACTACGTCCGTTAGGTTAGGTTACCGTGTCTTTCCAAATGAGTTTTGGTGGACCGAAACTATCTGTGTAGTGCGATTATGTAAGAAATTATTACATGATCGTGTTTTTGCATAACTGAGAAATTTACGTGACAATTCAAGTCACATGGCTATGTTAGAAAATATACACAACTATGCTATTTGCCCCAAATTTAATAATGGTCTTGTTTGGCACGTAAACTGGATTTGGGTAGTAACCATCTTTAATTGATTCGAGTTGATTAACATTATCATTTAAACTTATTTGTATGAAAATCATAAAAATAGTTACATATTAGGATAAAAAAGGTAATTCTTAAAACAACTCAAGTCTACCTTTTGGTATTTAAGCACGACCTAGTGAACACTAATTTTGGGTTAACTAGAATTGAGATGGTCATGTAATAGAGAAATTGGTCAAAAACCCACCCACAGATTTATTATATTTATTGAGTTTTGAATGAACCTCAAGTCTTTAAGCATAATTAGGCAATGCGTACCTAATTTGAAAGCCTATTATACGAAGGTGAGTACATAGTGTTTCCCAAACCAAGTACACACCCAAACTCCTTTCATAACCACGTTTTGTGTGTTTGGCCAAATTAGTTAGTTTGGTAGTTATTGATTGTGGTTTGTAAAGTTACTTCTTTTTGTGATTGGATGTCTAATCCTAATTGTTGTCAAAATGTTGTTAGCATAACTATCAATTTGTGTTAATAAATAAACTGTTATTCAACCCGAGACAAGTGTATCACGTTATTTGCATATTAGTCATTTTGTGTTATTAAAATGTAAAATTTAGGACTTAAACAGTTCGTTGCAAAAATTGTAATACGTTTGAGTCCAACTCCGCTTTGAGAATTCATTTGCATAAATATTGCAAGGCGTTGAATAAACACTAAATGAAGCTGTAGCCGACGATGATTTTTATATAAAAAATAAAATGTTTTCGTGATTTTCTATGTTTTTTTGTAACGAAATCATGTTTTGTAAATTCTAAAATTTTAAAATTAAATAAAAAAAAACTTTATTGAGTTTATTTTATATATTTGAGTGTTTATTTGAATTTTTTTATTAAAAGAATATTATTTGAAAAAACCGGTTAATTCGGTTAACCGGTACGGTTAATAACCTAACCGTTTTGAACGGGTAGTGTTTTGGGCACCCCCGAATCGATTATTGGGGAAACCGGTTTTGACCCATTTTGACTTTAACCGGTGCAGTTAAAAACTAAGCTATCTTAAAAAAACGAATTTGTGCACCTCTAAGTGCCATAAAGGTCGCTAGTGACAGAAAAGAAGTTAAAAACTAAGCTATCTTAAAAAAACGAATTTGTGCACCTCTAAGTGCCATAAAGGTCTCTAGTGACAGAAAAGAAAAGCAATCAAGCGGAAAGGAGGATGTGCATGTTTAAGAGGCGGGCGTGATGGCGAGGGTGGTTATAAGGGGAGGAAGTGTAGGGTTTCTTGGATTTTGTAACTTATCGGGTTACTTTCTTAATCGTGTAATCACTTTCAGATTAAAGTACTTCGCCGTATACGAAATCTTCAATTAGAGAAGACAGGAAGTGTTTATTAAGAACGAGATGTGATTCATGGAAAAACGAAGTGTGAAAATTCGTTGTTGAAACAGACCAATTGAATTCCTTTATATAAGAGTCGAAGAGTCACAACGGAACATCTCAACTCTTCGCGAAGGGGTATGGCACTTAGCGGTTGTAACTGCCCGTAACTGGATGAGTAGGGACGTCAAAAGAAAACACCATCGGTATCAAAGTAAGTTGCTACCAAAGTACAACTTTGATATCGATGCTTTAGTTTCGCTACTGATGACCAATTTCGCTATCTGTGATCAAAATTGATATCGATGTACAAAAGTTGCTATCGATAGCCAAATTTGATACCGAAGTGCAAATTTGGTGTTGAGGTACAAGTTAGGTACCGGACCTCAAAGTTGCTACTGGTGATCATTTACATTGTTTTATCAGTTTAATGATCATCAAATTCATGCAGCTTTTCACCAATCACGCAACTTCGATGCGTTTCTAATGAAGTAACCATTAAGCAAAATAAATTTCTTTCGAGGGGCGCTGCCCACGGGGACCCTCGTGGTCTAGGGGGCTTCACCCCCTTTAATTATCAAGGTTCCTTTGTACTATAACTTAGAACGATCTTAATCAAGTGGTGCATTTTGCACCTCATAACTTGCATCAATGGATATTCTAACTTCCCAATTAATCTTAAGTAAATCCAATTACATAAAGATGGCAATGATGACGCTAAAATCATCAACAGGACTGATGAAGGGATGCCGATAATGGCTTATGGTACTAACCAACGACGGTGTAACAACAATGAAGAAAGAAGAGAGAGAATAATCTCTTGATTTTACGAGTGAGAGAAAGATAAATGTTGTTTTAATGACACATGGTTTTAACTCGGTACTTTTAATTTTATTTTTATTTCAGTTTTAGCATATATTTAAACTTTGCCAACGCCACGTTTTAAAACCAAAATAAATGTTTTACTAATATCCGGTCGATTCGGTTATTTACACATATAACCGTAACCCAATAATAAAACATTTTATCAAAAAATTACAACCGAACTATCGATTTCTCAATCGATTATATTACTTTAGTTCGTTTTTCCGATTACTATTAGGTTTTCCTGCTCACTGTGATTTTACATAATTTAGGTGCCATATTTAATACTTAAAAAATTCTCGTGGTCTTACTGGTTTGAGAACCATATGAAAACAGATATTTACCAAAATAGCCTATAAAATAACTTGATCATATGATAAGAAAATTACTTTTAAAACAAATGACTATGTCATAAACACTTACCTTAAAGCATTTTTAGATCATTACTCCATATAAATTCTATATTTTTATTAACTCAATTATTTAAACATAATTTATAAATCATTGTAAACAATTCAAGTGTCTAACTTATTTATAAATCATTACTATATTTAAAAGCTATGTTTTTAATTTCATGTATTTAACTCATCATGGAAAGACAACTTATTTTCACATATTAATTAACCCATCTACAACCACTAGCTTAGCCTAGTGACAAAGGTGTATATCCAAAACTTCACTAAAATGGGAAGCTATTGGGTTCAAGTCTCACTTGTGACAAAAAAAAAGGTTCGGGTTGGGTCAGGGGGTTTTCTCACCTATAGTGAGTTTCCTTCTAAAGGAGGTGGAGATGTCCGTTAGCGATCCAAACTGCCGTTCAAAAAAAATTTTAACCCATCTAAAATGGCTTTTATTTGGCCTACTTTTAGGTCACATGAATAAAGAGATACACACAAACTGACACAGATTCTTACAACAGAGTCTCACAGACATCCCCATTTACCACTTTTGCCTTTTTCCCTCAATCTTTGATTCCATAAAACCACAAAGAAACCCTCTTTAAAGTTCTATCAACATTTCTGCAAATCTTCCCAAGAATCTTTACAGAAATCTCTCTTTATAAGGTACATACCCATATGCATATATAACTATATATGTATCTATACGTGTATCATGATTTATGACTCACATACATTCATACATATATTGCTCTAATGTTTTTGTTCTTTGTGGGTTTTTGATATTTTTGCATATCTTAGGTTTAAAATCTTGAATTTGATTGTTTCCCCATAAAGTTTTAATTTTTTTAGCTGAAAATGCCATTACTATGATAACTTATTTTGTTGGATGTGTCTTTACAAGGTATATATATACCCATATGCATTTATAACTATATATATCTATATGTATACACACATCATAATGATTTATGTCGTAATGTAGTGCTAAAGTCAACATAAAGTCAACTAAGTTGTTGGTTCAAGTTTGCTCAGTAGCAATGTTCTATCGGTAGTAAAGTTGAAAAGTAAGAACTGAGATGCATAAGTTACTACTAAGGAAAAAGTTACTACTAATAGGGAATAAAGACATCAACATCGTGTAGCTACTAGTACTACTGATGGTCATAGTTACCACCAATGGTTAATTGGTTATAGTTATTGCCGAAGGGTATAATTACTACTGTTGATGGAGAGTAAAGGCTTCGATAGCTTGTAATTACTACCGAAGTGTAAATAAAAGATACATTTCGTTTTTTCTGTTGTAACTGTTTTTAATTTGCTAGACAAGTGTATATAAGCGGTGAGGAGAGATCTTTTAGATAATTCATTCATTGTAATTCCATTCTTATTTTCTCAATTCTCCGTAACAGTTAAGGTTGATCAATAAAGTTGTAAAAGTTGGTGATCGTTTTCTGTTTCAATTCTTTGATTTATTGTTCTTTGGTGTTCGAATTGATTCAATTCTGCTATTTCACTTACAACAATTTATGACTGACATACATACATATATTGCTATAATGTTCTTATTCATTGTGGGTTTTTGATATTTTTCTATACCTTTGGTTTAAAATCATGAATTTGATTGTTTCCCCCATAAAGTTTTAATCTTTTTAGCTGAAAATGTCATTACTTTGTTAGGGTTTTGATTTCTTTACTGTTAGCAGGTCAAGAACATTCAGATTTGCAGCTTTCAAATCTAGCTTTTTTGCTTTATAAGGTAGTGATTGCTTGGTTTCAAAATCAATTATTTATGATACCTTTCTGGTTTGGTAATCTTGGATAATTAAATATTGTATACAGTTTATTTCATTCTGTTACATACTGTTTTAGGGGGTGTTTGGATGTTTGTTTAAACCATTACAATAATGAGTGTTTGGTAAAATGATTGTGATTATAGTTTTCTGATTATTTAGGGTAGTTGTAAAATCGCTTAGGAATCACTATTGAGTATTGACTAGCTCTGATGACTGATTTTTAGGCAAGTTTACCTATTTACATATGATCGTGACGATTTGGTTTAAGATTAATCTCTTATAGGTCAAATAGACTATGTTTATTTCTAATGGGTCATGGTTAAAATAGTAAAATGGTTAAAAGGGTTGAGCAAGTCAAACTGGGCTGAAGATTACTCAAAACTTTATTTCTAACGGGTCAAACGGGTTAAAATAGGAAAATGGTCAAAACTCAAAAGGCCAGAGCATGTCAAAGTGTCAAACAGGGCTGAAGATTACTCAAAACTTAATTTCTTACTGGTGAAACGGGTTAAAGTAGGAAAATGGTCAAAATGGCCAAGCAGGTGCAACAAGGCTGAAGATTGCTCAAAACTTTATTTCTAACGGGTTAAAATAGGAAAATGGTCAAAAGGGCAGAGCGGGTCAAACAGGGCTGAAGATTACTCAAAACTTAATTTCTTACTGGTCAAACGGGTTAAAATAGGAAAATGGTCAAAAGGGCCGACTGGTCCAACAGGGCTGAAGATTGCTCAAAACTTAATTTCTAACGGGTCAAACGGGTTAAAATAGGAAAATGGTCAAAAGGGCCGAGCAGGTCAAACAGGGCTGAAGATTGCTCAAAACTTTATTTCTAACAGGTCAAACAGGTTAAAATAGCAATAATCGCTTTCAGAACACATTTCCAAACACCTCCTTAGTGATTTGTTTCTTTATGTTTTACATTCGTTTCTGGATCTTTTGCTTTAATTATTGATTATTAAGTTGTTTTTATTCATTTTTATGAAAGCCCGGATGATGAATCGACCTCCACATGAAGATTTTTCACTCAAAGAGACCAAACCTCACGTCGGTGGCAGTAAAACGACAGGCGATAAGCTCACAAGCACCTATGATCTTGTGGAACAAATGCATTATCTATATGTTCATGTGGTAAAAGCTAAAGATCTACCCGCAAAAGATCTAACGTGTAGTTGTGACCCGTATGTTGAGGCCCGAATGGGTAACTACAAGGGCACAACCCATCATTTTGACAAAAATACAAAACCTGAATACAACAAAGGCAACTAAGTACCATACAAAATTGAAGAGCTTTATTTATAGGAAAATTCCCAAAATGTACTTATAAAAAGTCAAATACTCCATTTTATACTTTGACTTTTCAATCTACTCAAAATATTCTCTTCAATCATGTTTTAGAGTTGTGCGCTAGAACTAGTACTAATGGCTAGGTGAGGAATTGATGGTGTAAGTGTTGTGTTGATACACGCAAAAAACGTATCGATCAGCTCTCCCCAAACAACTCTTTTGTCGCTTACGATTGCTGGTGTTGATATGTTTTTGTTAATAAAACTCAACAATCCTATTCTTTTCAAAATTGTCACCATTTCGTGGTTCCAACTAAGAAAACATTCATCATCAAGCTTAACCGAAACAAAGCTTGTGATGATTGCGAGATTTATAAATTGATTTCCTTCTAATGTCATCTTCAAGAACAAGTTGCAAATTTGAAGACAAGGTTGGATCGAACGACAGATCATTTCTGTAAAGTTCTGATACCATGAAAAAATTTAAACGAAAAAATTAAAGTATTATTTTGTATATTTTTTTTACTTCATTTGAAATGTAAGACAATATACTCCTATTTATAGACGAATAAAATATCTCCACCATCTACTAGACATCCATCTTCATATTCTATAAGAGTAATATTTATATCCTTAAACAAATAAAACAACAAACAAAGCATTTAAATTGGAAAACACAAAATACTAGATTTATTCTTTAGTTAAAATGTGAGTTACAATTCATTAGTTATTATGGAAAACTAAAAATAAACCTAAATGTTATCATTAATGGAAACTAAAAGTAAATATTAATAGATAACTAATTATTAGTGTTTTCACTATCTTCATAACCAACAATATCTTCTTCAAAATTAATCCAAGTGTGTATCCATATTTGGATCATCATCATTTATATTTTTCCCACACCTTTCCCCTTGTTCTTCATTCATGATTTGTATAGCCAAGCTCATAAATGTTTGGGTTGTAGTAGGTGTGTGTGATCATCATTCTATATCTATAGAATGTATTATCGTTACTTCTTGGTAGATTGATGTTTATAATTTCGCAATATTTCATGTACACCTTATCGTCATATGGTTTAGAGTTGTGACCATCATGTTGCCCGACATTATTATCATGTCTACTACCACGTTCATGACTATGTCCATGGTAATTACCACATCCTCGACTCCTACTATGACCTCTCATATACGATGTTGTTTTCGTTTCAAGACGACGACGGACCTAGAGCTTCTTAGCTAGGGGTTCATCACAAAGTTCTATTCTCTACCGAATACAACTACGCAGTCCAAGTTAGAGGTGCACAAAGGATCCGGATCCGAATCCGATCCGAAGGATTATCGGAAACCGGATCCGGCTAGAACCGGACATTTTGGAACCGCTCCGGACATTTTCAGAACCGGCGGATCCAGAACCGGTTAGTGGGTTTTTTGTGAACCGGATAAAAATCGGACAAAAAACGGACATTTTGGGACCGGTTTTTTCCGGACATTTTGGAACCGGTTATAACCGGTTCTAGCCGTTGGGGCAAAAAAAAACGGCTATATAGCCGTTATATGGCCATTTTTTTGTATTTTTTGGTGTTTGAGGCTTGAAACTAAGTATAAATAGGTATAGGGGGTATGGGTTAGTTCACAACAACATTCTAGCTCTCAAAACTCAAAAACACTCTCAAAACGCAAAAAAAACGCCCACTTATACGCAAAAAAAACGCTCTCATGGATTCTGCTTCCGCAAGCACTCAAAATTCGGTTGGTGGTTCTACTAGCGATGCCACAGTGGTGAGATTACTTCCTTGCTCCCGAAACCAAGAGATATAGGCTTATTTCGATTTATGCGAAATGTCGAACGGTTCGCAAAAGGCTCGTTGCAAACGTTGTCGTAAAATTTTGGGTGCTGCGGGAAATTGCTGTTTGAGGAAACATATTGGTAATCACGCAAAACACACTCAAGGTGAAGATAAAACTCAAATTGGTAGGGATGGAGGAGTTTGGTAATACAATGTCGAGAGGGTTCGTGAGAGAATGACACATTTCGTCATTCAAGAAGGATTGTCTTTTGATCACTTTGATAATCCGCGCTTGACGAGGTTGATACAAGAGACGTTTCAACCGAGTTACACAAATGTAAGTCGTTCTACTTTGAGAAGAGGTTGTTTAAAAATGTGGAAAAGAGCTAAAAATACCGGCATTAACTTAACAACGGGCGTTTGGTCCGCTCCACATGGTTTACCCGAATCGTACATTTGCGTTACCGCACATTGGGTTCAACTCGAGTCGTGACAAATGATGAAGCGTACGATTGCGTTTGATTATTTTGGATATCCACAAACCGGTGAAAACTTATTTTATATTTTAGACTCGGTAATTCAAACTTATAAAATTCAACAAAAAATATTTTCAATATCTTTTGATAACGCTTCAAATAACACAAACGCGGTGGAAAAATTAAAAATAAAATATGAACCGCCTTATAACGGTGTTTTCTTTCACAGTCGATGTGTTGCACACATCATTAACTTGGTTGTGCAAGACGGTCTAAATGTCCAAGAAATAAGAGAAGTGAAAGAAAATTTTAAAGTGATGTTACGGGAAGTTTTTAGCACAAGCAAAAAAAGATATATAAACTATAGAAACTTGTGCCAACAAACGGATTCCATCTTTTTAGGTCCAAATTGGGACGTACCTACTAGATGGAAAATGTTTGAATCGGCCTTGAGGCAAAGAGTTACTTTAAAACATTTTCATGATGAACTTGTCCAAAATAAACGTTGTTCACAAAAAATTTGATATTATAAGTTGGGATATGATCGAGAAACTAACTAATTTGCTTGAGGTTTTTAAAAATGCAACTACTTGTTTAGCGGGAGTTTATTATCCCACGTCTTCGCTAATACTTCAACAAATATACTTAATATGTAATAAATTAAAAGAGTTTGAATATCACGGCACTATTTTTGAAAAAAATGGTGACACCTATGAAAGCTAAATTTAAAAAATATTTTTCGGAAATGTCGGGCGTTGTTACATGTTCGACCGCCTTAAACCCAACGATTAATGTAACCGGTGTTGAAACATTAATTGGATCAATATCGGACGATTTAAATATGTTAGAGGAAGACCCAAATTTTGAATCAAAGTCAATAAAGGACTTCAATTCGGCTTTTAATAATATGTTTAATTATTATTTACGCAAATATGGTGGAAGTGGTGATCCATCAAACATACGTGAATCAATGGCTTCGGGTTCAAGTTCTAGTAGTTCAAGGAACCCGATGTTAAATTTATTTAACACTTTAAGAAACGAAAATACTAAACGAGCTCGTGGAAGCACACCAAGTAGCAAGCTTGGGAAATATCAAGCAACCGCTTTATTTCAACTCTAAGATCCGAAGAGTTTGAAAATTTTGACATCTTGAGTTGGTGGCAAGGAAGGGAATCCCAATATCCCATTCTAGCCGCAATGACCCATGACCTACTAACTGTCCAAGCTTCCACGGTAGCTTCGAAATCTGCTTTTTCTCTTAGTGGTAGAGTTTTATCTATTCGAAGAACGAGGCTTACACCGGAATCTATGTAGATGTGTATTTGCTTGAAAGACCATTTGGATGCCGCCGAACGTGTACAACATGTTGCAAAACTAGAAGGCGAGCTTGACATTGAACAAGAAATACATGAATTCGAAGTAGAACAAGGGGCGGCGAATCCACTTTCTGACAAAGAACAATCTTATGATGAAGCCCAACGTATCTCAAGCGAAGAAGATTAAAAACCGATGTTACGAAGACTAAGACGAGTAGACGACGAATAACGAGTCATAATAAATAATATATATTTTGTGATTCAATTATGTTTTTTGTAATTTTTTTGTACGAACTATTGTTAAATCACTTAAAAAATATATAAAAAAATAAAACATGTATTTTATAGTGTATCTTTGTTAATTTTTTAAAAAAATATATTTTTTTTAAATCCGGTGGAACCGGTTTTTTTTGTCCGGTCCGGTTCCATATATCCGGTCCAGTCCCAATAGGTTCCAACTTTCCACTCCCTTAACCGGATCCGACCCGGAACCGGTTCCAATGTGTTCGGTTGTTGACCAAGTTTGACAGATCCGGTCCGGATCCGGATCCGAAAAAAACCGGTTTGTGCACACCTCTACTCCAAGTCGTGTTTTTCTTAATAAAAAAAACTCAGCTTTCATATATAAAAAACAGACAAATTATGGTGACATATTCTTGACTCTCCCTTGGTTCCAATAGGTTAGAATTAATAGGACGTTTTAAAGTGTTCTTCGTTAAGAGCTCGTTGTTTTGTTCAATTCCAAGCATAAAATATGAAAATATTTTCTCTACATCAAATTATGAAAAGCAGGTGAAATAAACCCTCGGGTCAGGTTCATGCATTTTTAAACCCCAATCGGATTCCGAATTACTTGATAGAATATTGCACCTACCACCCTCAAGTTAACTCTAATTGCAAATCAACCCTAATTACAAAACCTGAAACATCCACAATTTTCCAACTGTTAGCCAAAGTTTCATCCCAAGAATATCTAGAAAACAAATTCTAACATTAAGCTTCATCTTTGCTCCTACCCTTAGAGTCAATTACATAGCAAAAAACTTAGCCAAACTCACTGCAATTTGATGCGGTCAAGGCTATCCGAGACCAATCGCATCTTCGGTCGAACCTCAGGGTCAAGCTCAGTGCAATTTAATGCGATATGAAACGCAGCCACAACTTGTTTTTTAGCATGAACTTCTTGCAAAAGCACCGGGTCAATAATCTCAGTCAACGGTCTTTCCTCTCGAAACGCCTTCCTTACTAAGCCCTCTAACCCCTTCCCATCGTTATCGAGCCCGCCACCATCGGGAGCCCGGCCCGTTAACATCTCCAAAAGCACGATCCCAAAAGAGTAGACATCGCACTTTGGGCTAAGTTTGTGGGCCGACATACAGGCTTCTGGAGCTACATAGTACATGTTTGATGAAGTTGAGCTTTTCGAACCCGAGGGTGTCGGATGACTAGAGCTAGTACTTAGCTTCCGGGAAGTGGATTTTGGGACTGTGGCTGAGCCCGAACCCGGATATGAAGGGCTGTAAGTCGTCATCTAGAAGGATTTTTGATGATTTTATGTTCCCGTGCACTTGTTTTCGCGGGCTGCATTCGTGGATATGGGCTAAACCCCTTGCTGCGCCTTGTGCAATCTTTAACCTTGACGACCATGATAACGGTGGCAATGGGTTCGTGGGCCCACCAACATCTTACAATCAAAACAAGAAAAAAAAACATTGGTAAAAATTGAGCGATAAAGCACACAGGTTTCAAAAACATGATGACATCATAAATAAATAAATAAATAAATATATATATATATATATATAATTTGAAACAATACGAAACTATTTTGCTGTGAATTTGCAACGTTAACAAAAACCTAAAATAAACAAAATACAGAGCTTGAGTAGTAAATGAATTAGTAATTGAGATTTTGTAAGGAAAAAATATTTGTTTTTGAAAATCCGGTACAACCACCGGCCCGGTCCAACTGATCCGCCCCATAACCGGCCGATTCAAATGGAGGCGGTTCAAAACTACTCAACCAGACCAGTTATATAGCCTGGTCAATCAATTATGAATTTACAAGTACACTTTTTTTTTCATTTTCATAAAATTGGAAATAAAATGGTTATGAAGGCAATCAGCATGTGTCATTTCTTTACTAATAAAATGCAGAACAGAATGTATACATGAAGAACAGGACACAAGGTAACGTACAAGTTGCACTACATGATGTACAACTCATATGGAACTACATTTCAAAAGAATTATGTACAAGTGGTCCCTAATAACCTTTTATCTGTTTGGTCTTTTTCAAACAGATCATATGGGTTCCTAGAGCACTAATTTACAGCATTTTATAGGGTCCATATTCAACTACCTACCAACCACTACAGTTCAATACCAATTATATTCAAATTCCTTTTTAAGTGCAAGGGTAAAACCGTCATGTCGTATGAATCAACAATTTTTAACGTCCGTTAGTGAAAAAGGACCAAGCGTCTTATAGTTTCGCAAACAACAAAACCAAATATGTAATTTCTAAAAAAACAAGATTAAAAAGACTGTTTTACCCTTGTGCCTTCTAGTTAACACAGACATGAAATGATGAACAATTTTGAATATCCTTGCATTTTTTGTAAGGGTAGTTTAGTAAAAGTATGTAATGGTTCATGGTGCTCGTGTTCCGATCATGTTTGCAAATTCAAACATGATCGGAACACGAGATACCCGAACGATAAATATGATGTTTAGAATGAATCCAACTCTTTTAAATGTAGTACATTTGTTGGCATTAAGAGCATACCATAAGTCCATATCAGACTGCAACAAGCTCATAAAAGGAACAACATGGCTGATACTACTTAACCAAAACAAGATACACAGAATCTTTCATATCCAGGTCCAATTATGGATGGATTAACCCAATTACCCATTTACCCGATTTTAACCCGTTATTAAATCCATTCTAAAGATATTTAACATGATAAATCCTAGGGGTGTTCACGGTCTGGTTCAACCGGTTTTGGTAAAAGTTCTAGGCCAAACCACTAACCACAGTTTAGGGAAACGAAAAACAAACCAGCCGGGTTGGGTGGATCAGCCGAACAGGCCGTTATTAACGTTTGACGGTTTAACGGTTTGAACAGTTTTTTTTTTTCAAAAATCATTATTTTATATTAAAAATTTTAAAATGACAAGATTGGTTCCGATTATAATACATATACATAACTATACATTTAACGAATAAAATATTTAAATAATTAATGACGTTAAATCTAAACAAGTAGTTCAGTTTACATAGCCGGTTCCATGTTTCAAACCGTTAAATCGTCAAGTTGCTAACCAAACCGGCAGATTTATTTCGATTTGAATGGTTCGGTCGGTTTCAACTTTCAACGGTTTTTAGCAATCACATTTCTAGAGTAACTAAGGGCAAATAATTGTTGGATTAGATAACAAAGGTACTAACCATGAAGCGCAGAGTACAAGCTTCCATTGCCAATAAAATCCGAAACCAACAGCTTCTCATCATTAGCATAATAATAAGCCCTTAACCTCACAATATTAGGATGCTGAACCCTCGCAATGGTATCCACCTCCGCCTCAAACTCCTTCAACCGCCACACGCCGTCGCCCTCGCTCAACCGTCTCACCGCCACCACCGCCGCACCGGAACCCCTCCCGGCAACCACTTTATACACTATCCCGCTCTTACTCTTCCCCACCACATAAGCAGACGCCCTCAGCAAATCCTCCAACTCCAAACCAAATCCCTCATCCATCACAACGAATTTACCATCTTGCCCTTCTTCCTCCGTCGTAATTACCGTTATATTTTCTTTTTCTTTTTCTATTTCTTTTTTCCGTAATTTCCGCTCGGTTGACCTCCATTTTCTCCGGTAAATCCACATGGAGAAAAACACGATTCCGATTATCACCGATACGCTGGAGATTAGAGGTACGGCGATGGATCCGGAAGTGGAATTCGGTTTACCGGATAACCCGGTTAACGAGCCCATGTCTTTCGGAGCATCCGGATTTGACAAAACCCTAGGGTTTTGAGCTTCCGGATCGGAGCATTGTGTTTGTAACGGAAATCCACATAGAAACGGATTTCCGGTGAATGCAGTTGGTCCTTGGTTAAGTAACGAGCCGACGAGCGGTATTTTTCCGGTAAGGTTGTTATACCGGAGGTCTAAGCTCACCATTACCGGAAACAAACCGTACGACGGCGGAATCGCTCCGGAGAACTGATTGTATGACAAATTAAGCGTTCCGGCGAGGTTTGTGAGGTTGCTAAGAGATTCCAGGAGGTTTCCGGTTAAAATGTTGAAGGATAGATCTAAAAACATGAGGAATTTGAGAGATGTGATTTTCTCCGGGATAGGTCCGGCGAGGGAGTTGTGTGAGAGGTCGATGGATAACAGATTGGAGGCGTTGAAGAGGTGATCGGGGATGAGTTTCGAGAAGTTATTGTTAGAGAGAGAAAGATGCCGGAGAGAGAGAAGCGCGCCGAGCTCCGACGGGAGGTAGCCGGTGAGATTCCGGTTAGGTAGAAATATGCTAGTAACCCGGTGGTCAGAGTCGCAACCAACGCCGGTCCATCGGCACGGCGTTAAATCCGTCTCCGTCCAGGTAGTTAAAGAGTTTGTTGGATCTCCGGTGACGGCAGCTTTGAGTGCGAGTAGCGAAAGGCCGTCGGAGTTCAATGAAGATGAAACGGAAACACAGAATGTGATTACGGAGATGAAGAAGAGAGGGATTATGATGGTTTCCATGGCGTTTGGATTCAGTTTGTGGAGATGATGATCATTGATTCATAGTGCAACGAGAAGTTACCGGTGAATCGGAGAAGATAGTGTGTGTGTGTGTGTGTGTGTGAAATTTGAATTTATGGGTGGATTAATCGAGGCTGGTAGTGGAGTAACATGGGGTTTAAGAAGTTTTTTGAATTGTTAGGGTTTTTTTTTAGTGTTTTATAAAAGAACGTTGGGATGTGTGGCTACATCTCACTTAGACCCTCCAAGTTTTTTATGAACTTATATAAACCCCCTCAATTATGAGAAACTCAGAGAAAGTATATAAAAATCTACTCAAGTTTTATGATGTATATATGGAACTATAATAAATATCTATTCATGGCGTTTTTATCCCTGTCAGTAAAATGGTGGAAATGATAAAAGAAGGCTCGTTTTTATGGATAAAGAATAGGTTGAATTGTAATACCCTTGTGTGGGAAAAATGGTTAGATTTTGATATTTCCGAGTTGTTGTAATTTATTTTTTGTTGTTTGGTGTTTCCCAACTTCTTGCTGGGTATATATATATAAAGGGATTGTTGTTCAAAAAAAAATATATCTATTCACAAACCATGATAACCAGTTGAAATTCAAGATTTAATTTCTGTATTTTAAGTCAAAGTTATAAAAAAATTCAATAATTACCAGGTGTTTGAGCATAACTTTAGAGTGATCAGTGTAACTAGCAATAATGAAAATCGTGCAATCAAGAACTGTTTATTATAAAGCCCAATGATCTGTATAATTACTCACTAGCTTTCTAACCAGATCCGGATAAAAATGATTTTACCTTGACATTTTCTGAGCATTTAAAAACTAGTTATTTTTATTAAAATATAAAAAATAAATTGAAGTTAGATTTACTAACAAACCTCATTAACGTCTTATAACTTATATTAGAGTGTTTACAGTTGATTCAGCCGGTTTTGATAAAAATTCCGGGTTGAACCACTAACTACGGTTTTAGGAAATGACAAATCATATCGAACAGGTTGGATTGCGGGTCGGACCGACTTGTTTGACAGTGTAACGGTTCACTATGACGGTTTGAATCATTTTTTTTAGTTATTAAGTTTGTATTAAAATGATAAAGAAAGTTATAATTACAAGACATATACATAACTACATATTCTTAAAATGAAATGAAATATATAAATGTAGGTCAAACGGTTCGTTTCAAATTTTAAACCAGATCAAACCGTTAAACTGTCACACCGTTTGCACCGAATCATTTGGATCTTAAAACATTCAAATTGGCCTAATTACTTCAAGTTGGACTGTTCCGTCTATTTCAACTATTTTTAAACACCTAGCTTATATAATCAAATTCACTAAAGAAAAAGGTAAATTAGTAGTTGGGAATATGTGCAATAAGAAGAAATAAAGGGGGTCTAAATGAAAATAATAAAAATATGCGATGGGATGTCTTCTTATGTAGCTGTTGACTGTTTTAAGTGATCCCGTCGTTAACGTTAACATTAAAACGGAAGACATAAAAAACACGGGTCTTCTCTATTTTGTCTGCAACATTAAATCTTAATCCTAACGGCGTTTAATAACATTTCTTCATTGTAATCTTGTCATAAATATACTATTTTAATTATTATTATTATTAAAATAATATTTGTAAGTATATGATAGTAGTGACAGAATAGTTAATACGTGTAGTCGTCTTTCTTAATCATTTATATTTAATAAAATTGTTCACAAAGTTTAATACAAAAATATTAAGTTATTTGAAAATTGATAAATGACAATGACAATTCTAGCAAAGTAAATGTCAAATACATGGTTTGAAAATATAGATTGTTGATGTTGCTATCAAAGATTCATACAATAATTTTTTAAATCATACCAGAGGACTGTCTGCGCGATGTGGCGGGAGCACAATATACTAATACAGAAACTAGTAAAACGTATAATCATATATTATTATTTTTTTAAATTAAAAAAAAACTATAACAATATCATACTTAATTTAAAGAGAATAAAATTCTCGATTTTATGGAGTATTTTTTTTAAATATTACCATATGAAAAAGTTATGGTCGTCTAAAAATCGTGGGAGAAGTTGGTTTAAAAATCAACCATATGTTTTAAAGGGTTGTACCTTGTGATTTAAAACTTGTATTTAAGTAACTCTTAAATTTTGATTAAATTACTTTTATATCCTTTCAATATACATTATAACATAGTATAGATAAAACTTAAACTATTTTAAAACAAACACTAAAGCGGGAGTATATGTCAAATTCATGCAGATACGAGGTGACACCGGTCATATTCTTACATTTTAATAAGTCAGAGCATCGCACAACGATCATTGATCTAATGAACCGACTAAGGAAAACGATTGATCTTATTAGTCTAAAGGCCTTTGATATGTTTGGATAACGTCATCGCTAAAAAGCATGATCTCTCTGTAGGTTTTTAAGTAAGTTATGAATTAGTGATACTCGTAATGCCTTAAATAACAAAGCACCGTATTTTGTTGTCATTCCGCCTTAAATACACGAGAAAGACATACAATATGTGAGTTTGTTTCATATGTGTTTTGAATTTCGTCAACTATCTACCACCAAAAGTAGGATGGTTGATAATACACGAATGAAAAGTTAATACAAAAATACTCTTTCACGTACGACATGATTTTAAGTTTTCGTTGACCGGATTAAAGCATGATATATTAGATTAAACAAATGTGTAACCAATAAAGCAATAACTATAGATATAGACGTACATTTTTTTATACAACCATTGAATTATAACATATTTGAAAAATAACTGCTTTAAAGAATTTAAAGTAATAATTTCTTATATCACTGGTATAAGATTTAATTGCTTGTTGGAACTTGGAAATAAGCCATAGAACAGGACAAGAAAGCTTGCTTTTCAGTTTTGAAGGTACTATCCACCAAAAAGCATGCCATCACTGCTTCACCATGTCCTTCTACCTTTATGCATAACTAGTGGGTCATCACCCGAGCTCCACTGCGGATTCGAAACGTGATAAAAATAATCAAATACGACGGTAAGTTCTACATGACATTAAAAAAACACTTTGCAGCGCTATATTCGATAGTAACAAAAAAGTTACCTCGTTGTATACGAAAATGAAGCTATTCGGAAAAAATTTACACCAAAACGTAGATAAAAATAAGCACGCCGACGGCGCATCATGGCGGATTGGTTTAAACGTAGATAAAAAAACGTCGCAATGGTCTATCTTGAGAAGGGGCCAGACGGTTTAAAAAAACGTTTAAAACAACCGGTTGGTTTAAAAATAATGTTACGAAAATTCACGTGGAAACATAAATAAAAATAGGCACGTCGCAATGTCAATTTCGGAATTTTAGAAAACATCATAGTTTAAAAGTTGTAAGAGTAAATAATTTCATTTTTTTTATTAAAATGGCGCATTCCGCGGGACACTATTTGTTTCTTTTTATGAAAGAAATTGTATTTAACTAAAAATAAGAAGTAGTAAAAAAATCAAGTTACTGTTTATACGGAGCGCGTTGCGGCAGATAATGTAGATAAAATAAAAAAGTGGAACCCCACAACGGTATATTTGGAGATGAGCATTGAATGGTTTAATAAACCAAACGGTTTAAAAAACGTTTAAAACGAATGATCGGTTTAAAAATGACGTTACGAAAATTCACGTTGCAACATCAAATTCGAAATTTTATAAAATATCATATTTTAAAAGCTGTAAGTGGAAAATAAGAAAAAAACTATAAAAAAAATGAAGCCTTAAAGCAGCTTTGATGACTCGTACGTTTAATATTTATGATTTGATGACTTGTACATCATTACGCCCAACTCCGTTTCGAATGAAATTTACACCGAAACGTAGATAAAAATAAACACGTCGCAACGACATATTCGAAATATTATAAAACATTATATTTTAAAAGTTATAGGGGGAAAAACAAAATAACTTCAAAATTAGTTATAGAGTAAATTACACATATTGTCTTTTATTTATACTATAAATTACACTCTATGTTCTTTGACTTCAATAGGTACACTACAGGTCCTTTTCTTACATACTTTTGCACACCCTATGTACTTTACACTAACCACCATCCATTTTCATCGTTAAATCCCATCATGTGCCCCTCACATGATGGGTATAATAGTCATTTCATATTTTGTCTCCTAAATTGCTAATACGCTTCTCCTTATTCTCTCTGTCTCCTCTTCTACTTGTTTCTCCGTGTCACACCCCAACCGACGGCGGAAACGTCGGGGCGGGACATGTAGACTGTTCATGAGCACATGGTTGACTAAAATTTAATATATTAAAAATGTTACATTTCCATTCACAACCTCCAATACAACAGTACAAGAATATTTGAATTTCATAACGTATATATTTGTTTCAATTAACTAGGTCCACAACCTAAGTGTAGCAACTTGATCAACTCAAACTTTTGTACCTGAAACATGATAAAATGAGGGGGTCAACTATAAATAGTTGGTGAGCATACATAGGTTTTGAATCTAAATAGTATCAATGTATTGTGTGTAAACAAATCCATACAAATCATGATTAACAAGGCGTTTATGGGGAGTTACTATTGTGTAACCAAGTAGTACAATCAAACATTTGTAACTAGCATGCAAAAATTGTGTTGTCGGTAACAATCACCCCAATCTGGGTGGGTTTGTCAGACTCAATAGATCTATCATTGTTAACCGTCGGCTTGATTAGTTAATGATTGTACATGTAATTGCAAATAAGTAGTTAACACACCTAGCACTCAAACATAAAGCTCAAATTACACACAAATTGTAAAGTGGATTTGTATTGTGTAGTTTCTGTAAATCATTGTAAGTTGTGATTATGTTTCACCCCAAAATGTAAAAATAGTGAAAAAGGAGCTATGTAAAACTCACCTGAAGTAATGATGTAGATAGCACGCTAGACTAGATAGCAAAATGATCCTTGAAATCTCACAATGTTAACCTAGTGTGTAGTGTATGTTGAATTAATAACGTGTACAAAAATATATGTCTAAGACTCGGATGTGTGTACGAAGGGTTTAAATTGTAGGCTGAAAAGGAATGTGCAGGTTAATTGGATGAGTGTTTTATAAATTGAAAGGTTGAAAAATAGATAATTTAAAGTTTGGTTTGAATAACTAAATAAATTAAATATTTGTCATTTAATTATCTAGTTATAAAAGTAGAATGTAAATAATCTTAAGTATAAATTAAATAAATAATTTCTATCTATTTATTTATAAAGATGTTAAAAATAATATTTATTTATAAGATTAACTTTAAATATAATTAAAACTCCAAGTGTATTAGTAAATGTAATTTATATAAATAATAAATACATTTATTTATTTATTCATCATTTGAAATGGTTATGTTAAAATAAATAATTTTACTTAAAATTGACATGTATTCTTTAAATATATAAAGTCTAAATATAACTTAAATTTTATAAAACTTTGTATAATGTATTTATAAAACTTGTCACAAAATTTATACATTAGGAAAAAGGATTACTCAAAATAAATAATATATTAAATTAAGTAATTAACAAATAAATTTATAAAAATAGCGATTTTTTTGCAAAAATTGTGAAACTTGTTTTATTCTGTTCTAATAAATATAGGGTTTATAAAAATAATTTTTACATAATTTAATTCCTGTGTAAAAACGATTTTTTAAATAAAAGGACGCCACCCGGTTCGAACCCGGGTGGGTTCTGAGTTATGTTTGAGTCTCACCACTGGACTAGGGGACTGATACTTGACATCAGTTGATTCAGGTTTGTATTAACACGGAATGACAGGGGATCCGGACTCTGCTTTAGAGTCTGCGCAAAAAAGACAGGCCGGATTCGCTGGTCGTGGGTTTCGAACCCACGCCTCTCGGTTCGATGCCACAAGGCATTTGCTAGTCGAACCGAGGGGTTTCGCTGGTCTTTTATGGTTTCTAATTAATTTTAAACATGATTAAATCCAAATTTTTGAATACCCTTTTAACCACTATGAACCCTAGCTTCAATCGGTCACGATACCCTCTGTCACCACGAATTGACAGAGGGCTTTCGATATACAAGGAATTACGAATCTAATGATGGTAATCTTACTTGGAATGGTCGTGGCACGGGTGCGGTCGACTTCGATTTAGCTCCGATTGTTCTTCGTGGTCGACGGAAATTTTGAGATGTAATGGGGTTCGATTGAGAGTTGGGGAAGTTTGTGTGAGCGTATACGGATGTAGATGAGGGTTTTAATTTGTTTAATTCAATGCGGTTTAGTCAATTCGGTTTTGACTTTGCCGAATAAAAAGGGGGAGGCCGATTACTCGTAAATTCACCGGATTAGGATCGAATTGGCTCCTGTTAACGGCCTAGGTACATGTGTGGTTATTTTATGAGCGATTTAAGGGATTGAGGTGCGCTAATTTCGTTGATTGAATGCTAATTCATACGGGTTTGACTATCCTAAGTCAAAGCCATTCGAATTCGGATTGACCGCGTGGATTAGCCTAATTGTTCTGATGAATGGGCCTGGATTGGGTCGTTTGATGATCGTATATGACATGGAAAACCCGTAGCACTTGATTGGGTCAATTCTTGATGTTGGATTTGCGAATTTGGCTTGGTTTGACTTTTAAAAGTCAAACAAGGGAAGAAATCTTTTGAATTGGTCCCTAAAGTGACCTACGGTTCAAGATCCAAGGGTTCAAAGAGGTTTAGGAGGATTTGAAAGGTTCAAGTATAAAATTCCTATTTTCTTTCATGTAACCTAGTTTGTCATACTTATTTTATAAAAAGATAAGTGTATATATATTAATTTTTATAAAATAATTGAATGTATAAATGAATTTATATATATCTACATGTTTATCCATAAGTAATATATATATATATATATATATATATAAATATGTAAGAACTTTATAAGTTTTATTTTGATTTAATCAATTTAAATATATATAAATGTATATATCTATATGTGTTGACACACGTTTTTGATAGTGAGATAATGTGAAATATTGTGTTGAACGAGTACAAGATCGAAAATGGAACTGTCATTATTGTAAAATAAGGAGAATAAAGTGAAGTAACACTCGGAAAATCATAAATGTTACACTCTGATCCTTCACCGTCGATTTCATCATCAACTCCTTCAATTCCACCTCCATCTCGCTTTATGGCAACGCTAGTCAGATTGGGCGAGCCCTTTACCCACGCAAGATCCCCACCAAGAATTCCTCATCCCTTCTCCCCTTTTCCGCCTCCTTCATCTTCGCCATGGCACCCACCACAAACGTTCTTCCCGGCCACGGCTTTGTGTTTCACTTCACCCCCATCACCGGGATCGACAACACCACTTCAACTCAGAATCTTGGCCTTTTTAGCAGGGCTGTTGGTGGCAATCCAACCAATAGTGTGTTTGGAGTTGAATTCAATATCTTTAGAAACGAAGAGTTTCGAGATATTAACGATAATCACGTTGGTATTGATGTCAATTCTTTGACCTCTGTTAATTCCTCTGAAGCTGGGTATTATGCGGATCAAGACGGGGGTTTAGGACCTTGCAGCTTAACAACGATATAAACTATCAAGTCTGGATCGATTATAAAGATTTTATGGTTAATGTGACCATGGCTCCTGCTGGTATGAAGAAGCCCACAGGCATTTGATATGTGTCCCCTTGAAGAATCTTTCTGATGTTTTTGAAGATACCATGTATGTGGGCTTCACTGCTTCTACTGGGACATTGACTCAGAGTCAAAAGATCTTGAGTTGGAGCTTTAGCAACTCAGATTTCTCATTGAGTGATGGGTAAAATAGAAAATTGGGGCTGCAAAAAATTTATTCGATGGTCATCATGATGCTTCAATTGAAGTGAATGAGTTTTATTGGGTTGGTTAGCAATATGGTTCTAACAATTTATAAAATTTTATACGGTGGTGGACTGGTGGTGTTCTTGCATATAGAGGAGAGAGGAAGAATAATGGGGTTAGGGTTTTATGAGGAAGATAAGTGGAAATTACATAAACAGTCCTTTAGTGGGAAAAAAGACGATTTTACCCTCATGTGCAAGGCACATGCCTAGATTTAACATAAAAACTTAACACCAGTTAGTGTAAAGGACATAAGGTGTATAAAAGTATGTAGGAAAAGGACCTTTGGTGTACTTATTGAAGTCAAATGACACAAATTATAATTCATAGTATAAATAAAGAATAATCTGTGTAATTTACTCTTAGTTATAATAATAAAATAATTAATTATAAAAAAAATTTAAACATTGTAAGTTGGGATTCGCATTTAATATCAGTGGCTATCATTGAAAGGAAAATGGTTAGAACATTGTAGATCCCATTCTTCTTTAGAATATGACATATATTAAAATATTATAGGAAAATGGTTAGAACACTCTAGATCTCATTCTTCTTTAGAATAGGATATGTAATATAATAAAGTAGAATTTGAATTTTTGCTTGATTAGCATACATATATACACACAAATAATATTTTTTTTGAAAGACGAAATATTGAATGTTGTGACATTGCACCCTCGTCATATAGGAGAGCCTCGTCCAACTCCGGTCAATATGTTGTCTTAACCGGGCCAACTTGACGTCAGAGTTGGAGAGATTTCAAGGAAAAACCCCACCCAATACGGCCCCTTCCGGGCTTGAGGGAGAGCCGAGGCTTGAACCCTGGATCAGCGTGGGTAAAACTCTGGTGCATCAGCCTAAGAGCTATGCCTCTTTTGCGATGCAGCGAAAATTAATGATGGTGGCAGGGATCGAACTCGGGTCCCTTTGGACTTCGGGTCTTACCTCAACCACTACACGACAACCTCTTTGGCACACAAATAATATATACGGTTAGCCATTTTGTGTAATGGTAACCCCAAGACTTTCCATAGCGGAGGTCTTGGGTTCGAATCCGGGTCACAGCAAAAAAGGGGTATGTGGCAAGGTTAGGGGGTTTACCTAGTTGGGGGGTTCCTCCTTTGGGTGGGCTGCCCTGAATGTTCTAGGTGTTGCCCCGAGAAAACTCAATTATCCTAGAATATCTAGGTGTTGCCACTAAAAAAACACAAATAATATATATATATATATATATATATATATATATATATATATATATATAGGGGACGGTTACACTAAAAAGTGGTTTTTCGCTAAGAAATACTAAGAAGTGGGTCAAACGAACTCCGATTGAGCTCATTCCAGCGGCGTTGGAACCGTCTCATCGAACCCTAACCCGGACCCAAAAACCTAAACCCTCCTCCACCCGCACCCCCAAAAACCTAAACCCCCTCCAACCCTACCCCGAAAAGTCTAAAACCACAACCCCACCCCCCAAAAACCTAAACCCCCCACCCTACCCCCCCCCAAAAAAAAACCTAAACCCCCCACCCCCACAAAAAAAAAAACCTAAACCATAAAATCTAAACCCTAAAAGCTAAAACCTAAGGCTAAACCATGAGGCTAAAACCCTAAAATTCAAACATAAAATCTAAACCTTAAAGACTAAACCCTAAAAGCTAAGATGGTAGAGTTCGACGAGACGGTTCCAACGCCGTTGAAATTAGCTCAATCGGAGTTCGTTTGATATCGTTTCTTAAGGTTTTTGTCATTTCTTAGATTTTTTAGCGAAAAGCTATTTCTTATTTGATTCTCCCCCTCTCTCTCTCTCTATATATATATATATATATTGAGTAAAAACTTTATTGTCAACTGTTGGGCATATACACTAGATAAGCATGGGTTTATCGATGGTGACGGACCCAGAAACTTTTTTTATATATGGCAAAAATTTTCGGTGTTCGGATATCGCCTACTTCATTTTAAATATTTGGCCCGGTTCGGGTCGGTCGGTTCACATTTTTCTAAACTTTACTACTAACCATCTAAATTCTAAACATGATTACATGAAACATACCTAAAATCCGGGTTGTTCAAGGGTTGTTCGGGAGTTGTTCGGGGCTGTTCGAGGCCGTTTAGGGCTGTTCAAGGGTAGTGGCGAAACTTGAACAATTAAATTGGAGGCCGAAAATAGTACACATAAAAAACCAAAATTTTTAATGCATTTGTGGAACAGATTTGGGCTTTTGGTCTGGATTAGGAAGGACCCAAACACTATAACCAATATGAAATAAACCTAGTGGGCCGAAATCAATCTTTCTGAGAAAAAAAATAAGGGGAGGCTTGGCCCCCCTCTGACTCCTAATAAGTTTCGCCCCTATTCGAGGGCCGTTTGGGGTTGTTCGGGAGCTATACGAGGTTGTTAGAGGGCTGTTCAAGGGCCGCTCGGGGATGCAAACAGGGCATACGGCTGGAGGATAACAATTTTTTTGTGCATCATTGGTCACAAATTTTCATGGATGATGTCAAAAAATCTTGGGGGTCGGTCAGGTTTCGATTATATATATTGTATGTAAAAAAAATTGTCAATGGGTGTCGTCGGTTGACACCCATCCAACAACCTAAGTCCGCCACTATTTACCGATAGTCTTTTCACCAAGTGACATTGGAGATTGTTCTTTATAAAAATGGTATAAGTTCAAATCCATCAATTACATATTAGATGGTATTTATGAGTAAAAAATTATTGTTAAAAAAAAGATAAGATAAGCACATACTTTTCAATAAGCAAAACTTTTTAACACTAATTAAATATTAAATCTCAAAATACTTATACAATGAGAACTTTTTTAAACATTTCCCATAGTAGAATTGACCAAAAATTGATATAAATTTTGTAACTAACATAATCACGTGAACATAGGTCACTCTGAACTATTGAAGCATAAAATTGTCATTATTCATAAGATTTTATCCTTGGATTCGATATAAAGTAAGATCCATTTAATCCACATGCACACAAACAACAATGATTTTTATTACTTTTTGCATTGGACATACATCACGTATTTTGTTTTTTGTTTTTTTTTAAGTTTGGTAGTTTTTATTTATTTACCTTTTAAGTATAATTTAGTTTTTATATAAAATTTTATAATATTTAATATAAATCTAAACATAGAGTTGTATTAAAAAAATCACATTTAATATAAATTTTGTTAAAAACAAATTTGTATCAAACATAAAAGTATAGTTTCTGAATATTATAAGACAAAAAATACTTTATTTTAATACGACTTGGTTTTTAGTTAAATATTACAGAAAAACTAAAGTATATCTTAAATTAAAAAAAATAAAATAAATAAAATAAATTTGAGTTTGCAGAAGACAAACCGGATTACAAATCTTGGCTACCACATTTTTGAAAGAAAAAAAAATACAATAATGGTTTCATTTAAAAGTGAAAAAGTCATGTCAGTCACTGTCATGTCAGCAGGAAGGCAATCACTAAACACAATCACTAAGGTGTATAATGGTTTCACTATTCATAAATATACATATGCACATATACATATACATAAAACACACACACATGCCCTACATCTGTGATTTGAATCCTGCCCTTCCAATCACGCTCTCAATAACACCCGGGAGAGGTGTTCCACGCCCAGTTATGGGGCCACTTGGTCCACGCCCTCAATCACGATACCATAACACTTAGCCTAAGACATGCATTGTCTCAAAAATAGAAAGAAAAAGTATTTTTAGATTAGTTAAACCCGATTTATATCAATTTTAACATGTTTAACTCCTATATTTTAACTTAACTATATATTTACAAGAAACAAACCACGGCCCACCATCAGCCACAATATTCTTTCTTATTCAGGGTTAGTTTGTGTATTGCAGTCACTTGAGGATGTAAATTTTTGAATATGAACCCAAACTACTACTTTGGAAGCAAACCAAACTAGGAATATGGATAAAATGACCATAATACCCACGCACAAATACCTTATAATCACCTAGCTAAAACGGTATGTAACTATCACTCACAGGAAAAATGTGGGCTATATCATCATCATGATGTTTTTTCTGCACATTAATATTTGTGGGCCGTTTGATTGTGACACTAGTTGGAGTATAAAGGGAAAATCACCTCAACAATAAAAACCCATGACTATTTAACAAAGGGGACTACTAACCACACACGGGAATTGCTAAATGGACTTGGCCATATACGCATCGTATAGGGCAATACGATGCGTATAGCCCTTCACAATTTCCCATGCCTGACATCCTCGTACAACCTGGTCATTCAAACCTCGTATACGCATCGTATAGGTCAATACGATGCGTATAGCGTACGAGGTACTTTCTGCTACTAGTCAACCATCACATCGCTATACGCCACGTATAGATCTATACGGAGCGTATAGCGATGTGATGTTGACTAGTTGCAGAAAGTACCTCGTACGCTATACGCATCGTATTGAACTATACGATGCGTATACGAGGTTTGACCAGGTTTGACCCGAATCCTATACGCACCGTATTGCCCTATACGATGCGTATAGGGGCCAAATTTTGTGTATTTAACCATGCAAAATTCTCATTCGAACGTATCGTTCAAAAAAATTTCAAACAATCTCTCAAAAATTATAAACATGTCTTGGTGGTGGGATGGTAACTACGGTTTTCAGGTATATTCTAACGAGTCGCTGGAAAACAACCCGCAAAGTTCTGGCGTTCAAGAGGTGAACTGGGAGGAGGTCTCGTCCGACGTTTATTCTAATCAACGGGTAAGGCTTCCAGATTTGAACGAGCCACTGAGCAATCCCGAGTTCGTATACGGTGAACCGTCTTACCTTACACAACCCACGAACGACTTCGTATACGGTGAAGTCTCCTCCCCGACACAACAAACTAACAACTTCGTGTGCGGTGAAGTCTCTTACCCGACACAACAAACCGACGACTCCAAAGACGAAGAACAAAACCATCAAAATGTGTCGTATAAAACTGACCAGAATTTTCAGTCTCGTGAACAGTTGGTGGATTGGGCTATGCGGAGAGGACGTGAGAATGGTTACGTCCTTGTCACCCGACGATCGAGGAGAAAAGGCGACGATCCGACGGAACCGTTTATCAAGGTGTGGCTTGTGTGTGACCGTCACGGCGAACGTGCGTCTACTGCCACGGTTAGACGTGCCGGGTAGCAAAAAAATAGGTTGTCCCTTTAAATTGGAAGGAGAGTATCAAGAAAATACTGGTGATTGGAAATTAACGGTGAAGGATGACAGTCATAACCACGATCCTAGTCAACATCTTGTGGCGCACTCGTTTGCAAGGAGACTGTGTCAGTCGGAACAACTTTTGGTGGGGAAGTTGTACTCGCAAAACATGTTGCCACGAAACATTCTGGCAACTATAAGGGAACAAAACCCAGAGAGTAGTTGCATTAAAAAGGACATTTATAATGCTATACAAAAGATAAAAAACGAAACGAGAGTCGGTGAAACTCCAATACAGATTCTGGAAAACCTGCTTTCTTCTAAAAAATACGTCTACTATACTCGAGAAGATCCTGTCACAAATAGTGTGGAGGAGATATTCTTTGTTATTTAAAATTAAAAACAATATTATATTATTATTTATTATTTAAAATTAAAAACAATATTATATTATTATTTATAATTTAAAATTTAAACAATATTATATTATTATTTATTATTTAAAATTTAAACAATATTATATTATTATTTAAATTAAAAAATTAAAAACAATTAATTATTATCAGATATGGCGGATCATAATGATATTGAGATGGATCAGCTAGACGATCTTGCGCACTACCCATTTCTGGATTTTCCGCCCGATACGGAGGCTTTTTCCCGTTGCCAGAAGCTCCGGGAGGTGCAGATGGGTCCAGGTACGGCGGTGGATTGGGCCCTCCTCGAGGAGGTGCAAGAGGCCGAGCGAGCCAGGGCCATCATCGGCGAGGACACGCCATGGTCGCGTCTTTTTGACCTTTCTTTTGCGGAGACATACCGAGAGCTGGTCGTCGAGTTTCTTTCGACGTTCATCTACTCAGAGACTGGGCTGCAGCCTCTACCCGGAGAGGCGCCGGATATTGACCCGGATCGTATTTCTTTTTCTATTTTTGGGGTCGTTTACCGTCAGACCCTCAGTCAGTGGGCCGTCACGACGGGCTTATACTACGAGCCTGAGACGGTGACGCCGCTTTTCACCGAGGCGGTGACAGAGGTGGACAAGGAGGAACTCCTTGTTTTTTGGGGCTTGATTTCAGATAGTCCTTGGTTGGGTACCAAGGGGAGGGTCTCGGGTATTAGAGACCCTTTGTATAGATATCTGCACCGGCTTATTTCGACGTCGATCGCACCGCGTCTGAAAAGCCGTGAGTGGTGCACTGATAGAGATCTTTTCTTCCTTTTCTGCCTGCTTACTGGGAGGCGGTGCGACCTGTCCACTAGCATGGCGCTTTATTTTGCTTCTGCCTATATGCGACAGAAGCGCGGACTTTTATATGGCGGTGCTTTCATCACGCATATCATGCGGTCGGTCTTACCATTTGACCAGCATGAGCCTGCGATGTTACCGGCCATTCCCCCTGTCCGATTAGACCGTCGCACGGCGAGCGGCATGCGCATCACGCACCGATTCCCGCAGGGCCTTCGGTTCGTAGGGGCCGTCCAGGACCAGGTTTGGGTCCCGGTGCCGTTGCCGCAGATGCCTGGACAGGGGGACCCGCATATGCCTCAGCCGCTACAGGGTATAGCGATTGAGGACGAGCCGCCACACGTCGAGCAGGTCCACGAGCATCCGCCACAGCATCCCCGACACGTACGTCGGTCTGTTAGGCTGGATAGGGCTACCCAGGCAGTGCTTGATGGCCTTGTTGCCGACTCACGACGACAGGGTCGTCAACTCGATCGCATGGAGGACCTGATGATGTGGGCGGTTGGACAGCTCGTGAATCAGTCACGAGCCGCCGGCATCGAGCCACCCCCACTACCACCGCCACGTCATTATCCGGACGACCCGTTCAGGGTGAGGGCGGGGCGGGTCAGGGTGACGCCGGAGCCGGTCAGGGTGACGGCGGAGACGGTTAGATTTAGTTCTTTTATTTGTATTTTGTTTCTTTCGTTGTTATGTATGTAAAACATTTTGATGTATATATTTAATTTTTTGATGTAATGTATATAATGTTTAGTTTATTTGTTTGGTTGTAATGTTTAATATTATGTTTGGTTGTAATGTTTAATATTTTGTTTGATTGTAATGTTTAATATTTTGTTTGGTTTGTAATGTTTAATATTTTGCTTGGTTATACTTTAAAAATTTAACAAATGTTTAAAAAAAATAAAATATACAAATGTTTATATAAATTAAAATAAAAATAAACAAAATATAAATAAATAAAAAAATATAATTAAATAAAAAATACCTATACGTGGCGTATAGGTCAATACGCCACGTATAGGATTCATAAACTCCAAATCTTCCAACTTTTGAAGCAAAAATATAACCCGTGCCTCATACGCTGCGTATAGGTCAATACGCCACGTATTGGACCAGCCGCCAGACAGAGAATGACACGTGGCATTCTGTTGGCAGTGACTGAATTCTATACGCCCTCGTATTGCCCTATACGAGGGCGTATAGATCGGCGGCGGGTCCAATTAGCAATATTCCGTGTGTGGTTAGAAAAAGCCTTAACAAAATAACAACTTCTATAGTTCTATGAGTATATAGAATTCAGGATTATCTGTGAGTCGTGTAATCATTTTCAGATTGAAATAATTGATAATTTTTTTGAATTTTTTAATCGGATAAAATTTTGAGAAATTGTAAAATAAGAGTATGAAAATCTGATGATTTTCGTATAAACCAGATATATGACCAAAACAACGTATTTGTATTTTGAGGAATCAGTAACTGCTAGCTAGCAGCTATTTTTTAAATTTAAAACCGTTTGGAAATTAACTGTCGTAAGTTTTACTCCAAAGTACCATTTTGATTCGGATGACCAAATCTACTACAGAAGAGTAAAAATATTCTGGAGGAACAAATATACCTCGGATGAGTAAATCTACTGCGGATGAGTAAAACTACTCCGGATTAACAAGTTAGTCCGGATGACTAATTTTAACAGTTTTCAACTCTTGGATGCCGCTCCCGATTTTAACAGTTTTCAAACCGATTTTAACAGCTCGACCTAGCCAGGGGCTGCCACGCCTTGGATCCCGCACCCGAGGGAGCTGCCCCCCAGACCTCTGCCAAGGGGGCGTTGCCCCTTAGAACCCCCATTACTTAGGAGTTTCGCCCCTAAGAACCAATGAGGTTCCTAAATAGTTAAAGTTATAATAAACTCAAACAAGAGTGCATTCCGCACCTCTTAACTTGTTTGATGTACATTATGATTCTCCTTGGTCAGCAAATCAATCAAATTACACTAAAATACTCAACAACTGCTATATATAATATACGGTAGGAATTAAATGAAAACCATAACAAAAAAAATATATTAGCAAATAACAAAATTTACATTTTATTTTTATCTTATTTAACTTAATGGGCGTTTTATTCAAAAACATTTTGGTATTTATTTATTTTTGACTAAATTCCACTGGTTTCTCCCTAAGAATTCGAATTTGATTTGAATGAGAAACAGACACTAATCTTCTTCAACTCATAAAAGATCATTTTCATTGAGCAATTATACAAAATCCTTTACAGTCTTCACCACATTCATATTACCGTTACAATCTTCACCACATAAAAATGACGATAAACACCCGCGAGGAACTCGAAGATGATGAATCAACGCCAAAAAAAATCGAAGACGATGAATCAACTGGGTATCGATGATGAACTCGATGAACAGTATGAGGATGATGATAAAATAGATGAACAACATGAAGATGATGATGAACTTGATGATTAACTCGATGAACAATATGAAGATGTTGAATTCGATGAACAACCTAATAATCAAGAAGATGATGATGAACACAATGAACAATATGAAGATGATGATGAACGCGAAGAAATCGGCCAGGATGAAGAAGACCAAGCCGCGAAGAACACCACCAATCATCTTACTCATCCATCTCCGATTTCGTAGAAAGCCGACATCTTCCTCAATTTGTTTTTGTTCTTGTTGATAATCATATTTTTTTTAGTTAACTTGAGTTACATATAGTTACATATATGTAACATCACATCTTCTCTTTATTTCCGTTCAACGGGAGCAACATCGTGTTACATATATATGTAAATATATGTAACAAAATGGAATGATTTGTTTTTTTTTTCATTATTTCTTGGATCGGTTCTTATATATGTATCCCAGTAAGATACATATATGTATCCTAGCAAGATACATATTTATATCTTGGTCGACTTAAAAAATTATTCGTCTCTTAAAGGCGCGTCTTCTTTTCAGAGAGATTCGATCAAGTTCTTCAACCTAGAATGTTTGATTATGATGAAAAATAAAAGAAATCATATTTTTTTAGACCGTAAGTTGGGAGAGGGGAGAGAGAAGAGTGAATGTAGAAATTTTGATGGTGGTTTCCAAAACTAACATTTTTTTGTTCCGGATTTGCCCTTGCGTCATTAATATAATCTCCTTTAATTTTAGATTATTTACTAAAATGTCCCTATCTATATCAATTATGGGTTACATATACGTAAGACTATATCGAATAAAAAAGTTGTTACGTATACATAACACTATGAGTTACATATACGTAAGACTATGTTATAATTTTCATTTGATCCATACCCCTATAAATATCTATTACATATATGTAACTCTGTGTTACAGATAGGTAAAACTATGTCGAATAAAAAGTTGTTACGTATACGTAACACTATGGGTTACATACTTACATATACGTAAGACTATGTTACAGTTTTCATTTGATCCATACCCCTATAAATATGTATATGTGTATATATAAGGTATGGATCAAATAATTTATAAAAATATGTTTTTGGTTTTGTTGCTTTTCTCTAGTTTTCGTATAACTACTTAGTTTTCTCTTTAACCCTCCCCTATACACACATATTAACAAGGGCTTTTAAAAAAATTACGAAACCAGCTAGACAAAAAATAATCATAGTTCGGATTTACTAAAGAGAATGTTCATATAATCCATCTTACTTTGTACAAGATGCAAATTTTACGATTAGAAAAAGTTAATATCCAAGTATCTTGTGAAGTTCAAAGTTCATGGAAAACTCATCTAATGATCCACACGATATGAACATTAGGGTCGGCCATATAGTTATACAAAATAGGCAATTGCTTCAAGTTCTTAAAAAATTAAAGCCTCATTAGCGGAAAAAGGTAACTTGTTATTTGTATTGAACCATATTTTTTATAATTTTACCTAAGTTTGTTGGAGCCCAAGAAGTGAAAATGGCTCTAGTGTGAATAGCCTACACCGCATACAACAGTTCCATTAAGAGATCAAGAGCGACTAGTAGAGGTGCACAAAAAAACCGGAACCAGAACCGAACCCGTTTAGAACAGGTTCCTCCTGAAAACCGGTTCTTCCGGACCAGAACCGGAAATAGGTTCCAATCTTTCTAGTAAAAAACTGGTTCCGGAAATACCTGTTTTTCGAAAAATACCCGGTTCTGCCAAAAGGTTCTTGAAATACCTAGAAATAGGTTATTTATATGTTTAATTAATGTATTTATATAGGTTCCAATTATAAGTTTTTAATGTTATTGGACTTTTTAAGTTTTTTATTTATATATTTAATTAATGCATTTAAATGTTTAACTAAGTTTTTAGAAAACCTGGAAATAGGTTCTTGAAATACCTGCCTTGAATTACCGGTACCGGTAAGAACCAGAACCGGTTCTTGAATACCCGGAACCGGGTACATAGGGTATGGTTTTTCAACCAAGAACCGGACCCGAAACCGGAACTGGTTCCTTCTAATACCCGATTTTCTGAAACCAGTTCTTGAGAATACCCGATTTGTGCACCTCTGACAACTAGGTGACCATTCTATTCAAATGTGACTTCTATAATTTCCCTTCCATATGGATCAAATCTTATGCCTTCATTCTATTCAATTCATTATTCGTAGATGTAACAATGTTTGCGATACACGACGATTGATGATGTCTTCGGTTGTGATGTGTTTTTCGGCCAGGCATGATTTTGTAATTTATAATCTTAACCCTAATCATTTCGAAATAAACGTGAATTGCATATTCAAATCAACTTATTTTACTAAAGAAAAATCATAAACAATTTGGTTAAACAATTCTAAGCAACTTCAAAACAACTTTGATAATCGATCTGAACAACCCTAAAAATACCCTAAATTTTAATTTTGTTTTAAGCCTCCAAAAAGATTAAGCTCACCTCGGTAAATATAGGTGCACCAACGTATTAATGACTTTTTTTTCATTTGATTGGTTCA
Source organism: Smallanthus sonchifolius (assembly GCA_023525975.1). Lineage (NCBI taxonomy): Eukaryota > Viridiplantae > Streptophyta > Magnoliopsida > Asterales > Asteraceae > Smallanthus > Smallanthus sonchifolius. The sequence goes on from CM042018.1 coordinate 132,156,502, forward strand.
TATGTGTTTGTATTTAAAATGTTGTAAAATATATGAACACTTGTTGATGAGATATCCTCATATTGTATCCAATTCGATAAGACAGGCCCAATTCAAGTTGAACAATTCTAGTAAGCCCAAGTCAAAGCTGACGTATTAGGTTTAGAGCCAACATATCCTTCGTATAAAAGGAGGTTTCCTCTCAACGAGAGTATGCCACTTCTTTTCTAACTCTCTCTATACTATACATAAACGCATACGATGTATGATCTGATATACATATTGACTTGAGTATTAAAGTGCCCTTAGAGTTGTGGTTCCAAGGCCCTCTAACAAGTTTATTGTGGTTGTCATTTAGATTATGACCCGAGAGGAGGAAAACCAACACCGCATCGCCACCAAGACCAACACAAACCGGATCCGTCTCCTTCTAGCACTGTTATCCAAGTCCTCACCATCAACCATGCGGATTTTGGTAGCAACAGTTACAGTTATTGGTTTATAAAAATTCTAAGACTTATGTTGTAATTTGTGCTATTTAGGGATTTCCTAAAATTAAAACAACACGTAGCAAGTGAAGTGACCACAATGAGTGAGTGGAGATAGCAATGATAAAATTATTGCATGTCACACATTGCTTTTTTGATGTGGGCAAAGGCTGCCATTTTAATGATGTGTGTGTGGTTCGTAATACTTAAAGATTTAAAGTTCCTTATGGCCCAACCCCACAAACACAAAGAAAAGGTCAAAGCAACAAAATTTTCACCAAAAAAACCAAACCAAACCAAAAGTTAGAATTTTATCAAGTTTCATGCATAGACGTGTAGATATGTGTTTTAAAAAGAGAAAGTTGAGTATGTTATCTCTCTATAATTATACCAAAACAATTACATATATATAGCGAGAGATATGTAAATCTTTGGTTGTGTATCTGTTTTTACTCACGTAAAAATATAAACCGTCATTCCTCGAGAATCTCTTCCTAATTTGCTCGAAAGTGTTCTGACATGATCATAGAATGAAATTATTCTGACATGATTATAAAAGAGACACTCGGTTAAATTATTTATTTTTGTGATGAATATCATTATCTAATATTGAAGGAGAATCATATGTACCAACTATTATAAATTGTAAATGGAAGTGTTTTTCAGTGTACTTTTACTATTTAAAAGATGTAACAACTAGATAATCATTTACTTGAGTGTCACAAATTTTATTTGTTGGGTTGACACACAACCTTTAGGACATTATAACATTTTTAATTAACATGTATTAATTTAAAAAAACAAAATAAACCTTAAAGTAGAAGAAAAAACAATACCATTGTAATGTATCACGATCTTGTTACATTATTACTAGGATTAAGCGAAAGGTCCAGTCCAGTTTGAATGTTTGATGCAAGACGGTTTTTAAGCCAAACCTTTCCGTTTGGCCCGAAAGAAAAATTGTAAAAAAAAGACAGCATGAAACCAAACCGATGATCGGATTTAACCGGACAGTGAAGAGCCCCTAACAAGGGGTATCTTAAGTTTTCATTTTTTTCCTTCAGCATCTACTGGAATTTGGTAATCTTTGCAGATAATGTCAAAAGGTATGAGTAGTTAACCTATTGTTTTATTTTTCATTAATGGTCAATCTTATTGTTTTCTGAATCTAAAATACAACAGTTTAGTAATGAATTAACTAGCAGTTAAATTTCTAAAGTCTGGATCGAGAACCGTTTTCACTAGGAATATGTAAAGCATCGTAATGACCAAACCCGTGATACAAGACTTTAATAGGATTTTCTTTCCCGTATTCTTGACCGTATTCAGCGATAGATATGAGCCCACCTGAATCTTTATCATTCATGTACACAGAAATTGGCATCCTGCATGAGAATATGCCACACAGATTAGAGGTGTTCATAGTTGATACTGACTGAACCGCCCAAATCAAATCAAGTATGCCGGCTTGAGATCCAAACGATTTGATTCACAGTTCGGTTTTGGCGGTTTTCCGGTTTAACTATTCGGTTCGGTTTGGAACTTGTAACCGGCCGTTTAACTTTTATTATTTATTTATATTTTTTTCAGTTTTGGAATATGTAGTTAGGTATATGCATTAAAATATTCAATACAAAGTAATGATTTTGAAAAACAAAAATTTTAAAAAAAATCGATTCAAACAGCCAAACCGGTAGCACCCAATCCAGCTGGTTTGGTTTGTCGTTCCTTGAAACCTTAGTTAGCATAAACCTGCCTGTTATAACACACACACACCCCGGAAAAAGGGGGGGGGGGAGGTCGTGCTAATTCCTTTATATTAATTTTTTTTTCAAAGCATGCTTTTTACTTCCATTTTGTGTCACGTTTAGGGTCACCTCAGATTTATCGTGTAGCTTGCCTATAAGCACATTACAAGGGACACATACAAGCCAAGGGGAATATACCTTAATCCACTCATGAACAAGAACATGTGCAACGGTTGAAATTTCTCTTAGCAATTTATTCCTATCTAAAACATGTGACCTTTTATATTGTACTTGTAAGAATGTTTGACTTTGACTTTATGGGCATTCTACGTAATAATTCGTAAATCAATTATTGTTATGTACATGTGCGTTTATGGTTTTCAGTGTTTTGCATGATTATATCATTTAACATGAAATTTGGCTAAATTTAGATGTGGCCTTCCAAGGATAAGTGTTTCTAAAGACGGACCCTTAAATCAGGTGTCTAACCCTAAACCCCAAATCTTAAACATATGATGCGTTGAACCGTAAACACATCATGGAGATAGTGAGTGTGTGTGTGAGAGAGAGAGATTCTTACTTGAGAACATGAGAAGCCATTAGCAATTCAGGTTCACCTCCCCATACATGTGTCTTCCTTATTTGTGACACATATGAATCAAAGTCGCCTTCAATGAACCTGAATTACGTGTAAATGAAATTGATAAGTTAACTCTAATAAAAATTTCCAAAAATCAATCTAACTTCTTTAAAATTATACAATGCATATACATGAGTATTTAAGAAAAAGAACCTAAACATTTAGTTCATATTTTGCACATAAAATAGGAAGGGAAAAAATATATTAAATGGCAGAACAAGATAATTGTAAGGGTATAAGGAAAAAATCCTGCACAACTCACCATTCTGTCTCTTCCCGTCTTTTAACAAATTCATCAGCCACCTGCAAAAAGGGCCAGATTCAAAGCATATTAATAAGAAGCAAGAAACATAAATGATATATGAATCAGAAATCAGAATAGATAGTTGTACTGGCATTCTACATTATACATTTCCCATTTCATGTGTATGTGATAACAAAAATGAAAAAAATAAAATAAGTGGTGAAATTCTAGGGCCTGATAATCAATATATTGATCCAAAATTTGATTCAAATCCAACATGTATATGGATTCATTTATACCAATTTCGTCCGAAAAACCACATGCCAAATGAGTGCCCTAAAATTTTCAAAAAGAAAGCAATTTTAACCCATAACGAGTTGGCACATTATTAAAAGTAATTTTGTCTTTTAAAAGGCCATTTCCGTAATCTGACTTGCTCAGAACTGGTATAAATTACGCCAAATATATACTTGGGTCTTGTGTGGTCTAAAAAATAGTTTTCAATATACAGGTGGCCTCCACATACATTATATTATATAAAAGAAAATAAAATTTGTTCTTATTAAAACATACTCTGGCACGTAATTCATCAGCTAACTCTCTTTGCAGGTTCTCCTTAGGAGCAGGCTTCCCTGATCTTATACAAGCTCCATGAGCAACAGCCCGAAACAAACATCTCCCATCCCCAGGTATTCCTGTACAAAAAAAGAACGAATATTCACCAAATTTGACCCGAACCGAACCAACATGACCCTATTTGACCCATTAGTCATCTCACCTATTACTGAATAGTCAGTGTAAACTTGCTTTCCATGTGAAAAATTGGTAGTAGAGGAACCACAATCATCTTTTTTATTCTCTTTAGCTTCGGCATGTATGGGTTCAGAACTTGAATTACAAACGGATAATCCAATTACAAGACCCGTGGAAGCACATCCTTGCATCCAAGATCCGGGCACCAAACTCCATTTCATTCTAGATATAATCCCTTGTTTTGGGAACAAAAACCTTAAATTCATATTGCGGGACCCAACCGAAAGACCACGTGTGGGTGTTTTTTGTAACCGCATAGCACTTTTAACAGTCAGTAACCGCCAATTGCTCCTTTGATTTGTGATGTTTGTTTTTGCAACATAATTTGGTTTGGAAAAACCAATAGGGAGATTAAAACAACATGCATTTGATGCAGATTGAGGCATCAGATTTTGACTGGTCCCGCTTGGACCGAGGATGTTTTTTACACAGGTTTTAATTGAACAACCAATCATGCTGCCATGACTCGTGGTTTAACTGAAGCTAATGCCGTTCGATCACTGTGCACAATAATGATATATGATTTAGATCAATGGAGACTGAAGCAAAAAACAAGCTAAAGTGATTACATTTATTCACGTTGTCCGTAAATTAATCCACAAGCATTAAGTTCAATAATCCATTCCACAGATCTTCCATGGTACCAAAGCATTATGTTTATAAATGTGCAATGCTGATGTGGTGTGTCATTTGTGTAAAATAGCTGACGAGGAGCGCGTCAATTGACATAATTGGTCAATTATACTTGTTGAAATGCCATGTCATCAATTTTAAACAACTGGCACACCACGTTAGCTGTTTTGCACAATTAACATGCCATGTTAGTATATATAACCGGTAATGCAGGCAGGGGCGGATCTATGTAAGCATCACAACGGTCACATGACACCGGTAAAAAAGATATTTTATGTGTTATATAGTATCTGATACTCCTAAATTATATTCCCAACTATACATCAAAGCTTCTCCTGCCTAATTTACAACATTTTATTATATGTTAGCTGTTTTACACAATTTACATGCCATGTTAGTATATGTAACCTGTAATGCAGGCAGGGGCAGATCTATGTAGGCATCACAACAGCCACATGACACCGGTAAAAAAGATATTTTATGTGTTATATAGTATCTGATACTCCTAAATTACATTCCTAACTATACATCAAAGCTTTTCCTGCCTAATTTACAGCATTTTCTTCTCTGTTAGCTGTTTTGCACAATTCACATGCCATGTTAGTATATGTAATCGGTAATGCAGGCAGGGGCGGATCTATGTAGGCATCACAACAGTCGCATGACACCGGTAAAAAAGATATTTTATGTGTTGTATATCTGATACTCCTAAATTACATTCCTAACTATACATCAAAGCTTCTCCCGTCTAATTTACAGCATTTTCTTCTCTGTTATGTGGAAGAAACTGATGAAAATGCTTCAGACTCGCACATGCAAGGTGGCTAACTGTTGAAAACGGGTATTCTGGGCACATGGAGATTTGACCAAGTTTTTAGTTTTTCTGTTTTGATAATAAAGTCATGAGACTACCGTTAGTATTTCCTATTTTTATGTTATTTCCGTTGTACTTCATTTACTATTTAAGAGATGTACTCCTATGCTCATAATCACATGAAATAAGAAAAACACCATTCTCAGCTATCTTGTTCTTCTCAATTTATCTTTCGCTACTTATAACTCTGAGGCCTTCAGAAACTAAAAAGGCAAGCATAGATTTCTAATCATGAAATTATATTTAACACCTACAGAACCACAAATTAGCAAGTCATATATAATTTTTTTATCAACACTTACAGAATTTTGTTTCAGCCTTTCAAACAGTAAATCGATCGAAACATATCCAAATGCGTAAATTTCAAATGCTTATTGATTCGATAGAACTAACAAACATAATCGGAATAAACAGCACAAGAAACCAGCAACTTTGGTCCACAATTATGTGTTCATTCCAATTCATGCCCTAATTAAAAAATAAAACAAATCATTGGTGCAGATTCGACAAACGATCACAAGTTTAATCTGTTTAATCACGTAACCCATAACCTAACTCATCGAATTCGTCTGATCTTACATAATTTAGATAATTGATAACTGGTGATTCAATTTTTAGCAACAGCTGAAACTACGAGAACAGAATCGGAAAATTGCAACATACTTTCATAAGGTTCATGATAGATCCAGAGAGAAATACGAATGTACATGTGTACAAATCGGAGAAAGTTGAAAAGGAGCATACCTGTTGAAGAATCGAAAATGAATTAGAAGTGCACAGTATCAATGAGGAAACCCTAATAAAGAATTGAGTTGAAATGGGAGAAATGGAATAAAATGGAATTGAAGGAAGGAATGGAATCGTGTAGATAAGTGCACATCTCATCCGGAACTTTCTTCTTGCTTCGTCAATTGATATGATGATATCACAAACCCTAATTTACCAACTTTTAAAACAAATACAATACAATATTATAATTATAATTACTCTCTATATTTATTTGTCAACCAAATGAATAGTGTTTGTGATTGTTTATATTACTTTGATTTCACCCATTACATCTACTTCACCCCCCTGCTCTTCACCCTATCCACGACGCTCTCATTCCTCTCACTCCTCAAACCCTAAACATCGATCTCTTTGCTAGAATGGGGTGAAGCCTGCATCAATCGTTCGTGAAATCAAACCCTCGGTCAAGCCTTCTTCTCACCCTCATTCCTCTCACTCCTCAAACCCTAAACATCGATCTCTTTGCTAAAATGGGGTGAAGCCTGCATTAATCGTTCGTGAAATCAAAGCCTCGGTCAAGCCTTCTTCTCACAGGTCACCGTTCAAGCTGTTTTTTTCTTCTGTTTTTTTGGACTGTTTAGGCCTGTTCTGCTCACAGGTCAGCATTCAAGCTTTTTTTTTTTCCTTTTTTTGTTGTTTTTTAAGAACCATCAAAAATAAACCCTCGGTCAAGGCTGATTCTCACAGGTCAGCCTCCGTCGATGTCGCCGGATTCAAGCTGTTTTTTTTTTTTTTGCTATTTAGGGTTGTTCTTATTCAGTGAACCATAAAAAAATAAGAACTCTAAGACCCATTGTTTTATGAACTTTAAGGCCTATTCTTATTATTTTTTTTTTTTTTACTGTTTGGGTGTTTGTAGGTGATAACAAATATTTCTATGGTATGCAATTATGTATATTTTGGTTGATATATTGTCTAAATTCTGTGATATGCAGCTTATCCCAATACTTTTGGTAATGGTCTAAATACGCAGGTTAATGGTGTATGCAGTTTTTGTTATGGTGTTTATGCAATTTTTTGGTAATTTGGTCATTGTTAGTGAATTACAATGTGGTCTAGGTATGCAAGTTAATGAATCTCGGTTTGGTCTAGATATTTAGGTTAAAGAATCTCAATTTGGTCATTGTTAATTATGCAGTGTTTTTGGCAATCTGATTTTTTTAGAGGCATTTGATTATGGTCAATTTGGTTATGCATTTGGTTATGACCACTTTTGCCTACAAAATCCCTGCTTCCATTTCAAGTCTGTTACATTTGTGTGCACATTTGATTCTCATTACCAATTTGTTATGGATGAGTTAACATCAGTACATCATTATAGAAGAGATACAAAGATCAAACTTAGTTGCCTGTTTAGGGATTGGTAAGTGATAACAACTTTAAGACCCATCGAGTTATTAGCAAAAGATACATACATAATACATGACATGTATGTAGGCATTATCCTTCTTAGATACATACATAATACATGACATGCATGTAGGCATTATCCTTCTTTTTTTGACCGCAAAAGTCAAAAAGATGGTTAGTGGGTTATTTTTTTTTAATGATATAGTTATATAAGACATAATCTTGATCCCTTGTAGGCCATTGCAATCAAGGAATCAGATTTAGCCATAAAAGGTCAATTTCTTAAGATTTATGATTACAACTAGGCTATTTTTATTTGTCCGGAACAAATTGTATTACTGTTTGGGGCTAATAAGAGCTCTGAGACCCATTGTTATATGAACTTTAAGGTCTGTTCTTATTTTTTTAAGGCTTGTTCTTAGTTTTTTTGCCTGTTTAGGGATTGGTAAGTGATAACAATTCTAAGACCCATTGCTGTTTAGGGGTGATAAGAACTCTGAGACCCATTGTTATATGAACTTTAAGGCATGTTCTTATTTTTATTTTTTTTGCTATTTAGAGCTGTTTTTATTCGTAAGTGATAACAACTCTAAGACCCATGGGGTTATTGTGTTTAAGCTTAATTACTACATAGCTGAATGCTTAAAAGAAGGTCTAATAACGAATGTGTTTGCTGAACTATGCCTAGATAGCTTAAACAGTTTACTTCGTTTGTGTATCAATATGGTATGTTTAATAATGAATCCATCAAGTGGGCTTTGAAGATAATTGAGGTTTGTCTTCTGTTTCAATCATATATTGTAATGTATATGTGATTTAGTGATTATGTGTTTAGACATATGCATGTGTTTTGTGGATTTTAATGATTCCATTGAAATTCTATCCAAGTGTCTTATTTAACAGAACGTTTGATGTGGCAGGTGCAATAGCGTTTGATTGGGGTGGTGTTCGTATATCATGACCCATAAATTAAGAGGTAAAAAGTGGACGCTTTGTTGTACTTTCAGAGGAGGTTTGTCCATCACGCGTATGAATTGCTAGCTACTGATTTTAAACTTACACGTTTATTTTAAAAATTTGTTGCGCTTTCTTTCTACAGTTATATGTTAGTCTCTGATCGTGTTATGTTTGCAGGAGTTCTGTTCTGATTCAACCCGGCTTCTGTGCAATTAATATCTAAGTTGGCGCTTCCTATCTTTTCGATTGTATGCAGGTTTTTCTCAATAACCTATGTTTATTTGCTTTTCTTTATTGGTGTTCATCAGTATGAAGTTTCTATTTCAGCTTGCTTTGTTATTATTATTTGATTGGGGTGGTGTTCATCAGTATGGTGTTCGTATGCATGTATATGCTTTCTGGCGACTTTAATATCATGTCGTCTCTTCAGAATTCAGGTAAAAAAAGGACCCGTGTTCTACTTCCTCGGCGTGACGCCTCCTATTCTTCTGGTTCTACTGGGCGACAAAGCCACAGACAATTGTCTCATCGCGCTTCGCTTTTATGTTTCGCCAAACGCACACGTCTACTTCAGCCTGAAGTTTGTTCTGGTGTTACTGCTAAAAGTTCATCCTCCAGGCTCTCAGCTCCTAATGAAATCTCTCTGACTTCTCCTGTGTATTTTGATTTAGGTGATTGCACTAGCGTTTGTGAATACTGTGGTGCTTTCTTTTGGTTTGCCGAGCGCCTGATGTCCTATCCCCTCGGTGTTCGCCCGAAGTATTCTGTCTGTTGCAAAGGTGGAAAGGTGTCCATCGATTATCCTGTTGAGCCACCACAAGCCTTAAGGCATCTTTTCCAGGATAATGTTTTCTTAAAAAATGTTCGTGCATACAATTCTATGTTTTCAATGACGTCCTTCGGCGCTCAAGTTGATGAAACAATAAACCAAGGTGGCGGCCCTTTTGTGTTCAAAGTGTCAGGCCAGGTTTCTCACTGGTTGGGTTCGTTATGTCCAGCACCTGGACAACCTCCTAGATTTCTTCAGATGTATGTGTTTGATGGGGATGATGATGTGTCGAGTAGACTTAGTCTATTTTCTGGCAGTACTCGAGATCAACTTTCTACGAATGTTGTTTCTACTCTTGCCTATATGTTATACGAAGTTAATGAATACGTGCGCCTTTTGAAGGGTGCAAGAGAGCTTTGCTCGCAACCAAATGTGCCAGAATTTGCGATAAAACTTTATAGTCGGCGAAGCCAAAGATGTTATGATGCCCCTGCAGTAGGTTCATTGGGCGCCATTGTTTGTGACGAAGATTCCACTTCTGAAGATTTCGATGTCTTCATCCGTAGCAAGGATGTCACACCGCATAGAGTTAGCAAACTTCATCCATCATATATGCCACTGCAATATCCGCTTTTGTTTCCGCGTGCCGAGCAAGGTTGTTCGCCAGAACTACGTTTGAATGGTAATGTTGGTCGACGTGATCGCAGTCTAACAATGAATATGTTTTATTGTTATCAAATTCATGAGCGTGATGGTGTCTATACGCATTTGCTAAAAGCAGTCCGACTTCTACAACAATTTTTAGTCGACGCTTACATTTGTATTGAACATTGTCGTTTGGCCTACATTCGTTCCAATCAAAATACTCTTCGGTCAGAGTTCCTCGGGGGTATACATGATGCACTGTCTAAGGGTGACACTGAAGGTTATCACATAGGCAAACGCATAATTTTGCCTGCCTCTTTCACCGGTGGGCCAAGGTATATGTACAAACATTACCAGGACGCCTTAGCAATTTGTAGAGTCCATGGCAATCCTCAGTATTTCATCACTTTCACGTGCAATGTAAAATGGCCTGAAATTAAACGGGAAATGCAGCGTGTAGGCTGCGTGAGCCCACAGGATAGGCCTGACGTTATAGCTAGGGTTTTCCAACTTAAAGTTGAATTCTTCATCAAGTATCTGAAAGACGCGAAACCCTTTGGAAAAGTTACAGCAGGTACTTGAATTCTTAGCTTTCTTTTTGTTCCAGGTAAACTTAACATAGTTCATGTCTGATCGCTTATCATTATTTTCCTTAGATCTTTATACTATAGAGTTCCAAAAGAGGGGTCTTCCGCATTGCCATACTTTATTATGGGTGTCTGCGTCCGACAGCATTCGCAATGCTGAAGAGGTTGATCGGTACATTACTGCTGAATTGCCTGATCCATCTGTCGACCCTATACTTTTTAGAATCATTACCGACTCAATGTTACATGGCCCATGTGGTATACCTAAGATGAACGCTCCCTGCATGGTTGATGGCAAATGTTCGAAGACCTTCCCAAAGCCATATGAACCAGTAACGCGATTCGATAAAGCTGGTCGTGTTCATTATAAGAGACCAGCAAATGGACACGAGTTTATTAAAGGTGGGGTTCCTCTTGATAATGGCTATGTTGTTCCATACAACAAAGATCTTTGCTTGCATTTTGATGCGCACATAAACGTCGAATATTGTGGGTGGAGTATGCTTATAAAGTATTTGTTCAAATATATCTCAAAAGGGGTGGACAGGATTCGATTCACGATTAAAAATTCAGACAGACCTTCTACAACTGGTTCTGCCGTTTCAAGTGATGTCGTTGATGAAGTCACCGATTTTGTTGATGGTCGTTTCGTGTGTCCTCACGAAGCAGCTTGGCGTATTCTACATTTCCCAATTCATAGTAGAAATCCGGCTGTCCAGGTTCTCGCTGTACATCTTGAAGGAATGCAGAATATAACTTTCAAAGATTCACACAAATTAGTCAATGTTGTCAGCAATCCTGGAGTTGGCAAAACAACTCTAACAGAATGGCTTAAAAATAATCAGTTGGAAATGCAGGGTGATGCCACATCAGAAGAAACAGGCTTACACTTACGCTATATAGACTACCTGTCCAAATACAGATGGGACGGATCAGGTAAAATCTGGATTCGAAGGGCAAATAAACTTGCATCTATTGGCAGGTTAACCTATGTGCACCCGACATGCGGAGAACTGTTTTACCTCAGGTTACTATTGAATCACCAAACAGGCTGTCGCTCCTATCTAGACATTCGCACCGTGTCTGGAATTGTCTACCCGACATTTCGAGCGGCGTGCGAAAAGTTAGGCTTGATAGGTGACGACAAGGAATGGTCAGAGACGTTAATTGAGGCCTCCCAATGGGCAACTTCATCCGAGTTACGTTCCTTATTTGTTCACATGCTCATTTTTTGCGGGGTTTCAAATCCTTTAGGCTTATGGGAAGAGCACTGGCCAAAAATGGGAGACGATATAGCGTATAATATGTCACATGCGTCTTCTGCGCCTTCTATTGCTGTGAACAACAATGATCTACGTCATTATATTCTGTACGAACTTGAGTTGTTGATGTCTATCAATTCCAGCCCCCATTCCCTTGCAGAATTTGGATTGCCTTCACCGACTGGCTCTATGCTTTCGGCTCTAAGGAATCGCCTGTTGCTTGAAGAGAAATCCTATGACAGGGATGCGTTAGCTGCTGAACACCTTTCTTTGCATTCTGCATTGCACCCAGAACAATTGGTTATCTATGATCACGTTTTGAGCTCATTAAACACAAATACACAGCTTCTCCTGTTTGTATACGGTCACGGCGGCACAGGCAAGACCTTTTTATGGAAGACGATAATTACTGCTCTTAGATCTCAAGGCAAAATAGTTCTTGCAGTTGCTGCCTCTGGCATAGCATCCTTGCTATTACCAGCGGGAAGAACAGCACACTCGCGCTTCAAAATTCCACTAGAACTGACTGACGACTCTGTCTGCCATGTGAAAAAGAATACACAGTTGTCACAACTTCTTTTGGAAACATCGCTGATAATTTGGGACGAAGCTCCTATGAGTGACCGTAGATGTTTCGAATCGTTAGACAAGACTCTAAAGGACCTCACCAACAATCAAACACTGCCGTTTGGCGGAAAGTCAGTTTTATTAGGAGGTGATTTTAGGCAAACACTGCCCGTCAAGCCGAAAGCGTCCAAGAACGAAATCATCTCTTCGTGCATCTGTAGATCCTATCTTTGGCGTCATTTCCAGGTTTATAAGCTGACACAAAACATGCGTCTGCTGCATTCTAATGAAGAAATCACTTGTCCAGAAACAGTGGCATCTTTTTCAAGATGGCTGTTAGATGTTGGTGATGGCAAAATAGGCGCACCAGTTCATAAGAGTCATGCTGACGTCAAAGTTATTGAAATCCCATCTCAGTATATAATCCAACCCACAGAGTCTTCAATGACTGATTTAATAGACTTTATATACGATAAAACAATTCTCAGGAATCCTACAGCGAGTAATATTGCTAACAGGGCAATAATTTGTCCAAAAAATGAAAATGTTGATGAAATTAATGAATTAGTACATGATTTGTGTCCTGGTGAAACTATAACTTATTTTAGCACCGATTCAATGGTTCCCCATTGTCGAAATGGTAGTGTAACTGATGCTATGTATCCCCCAGAATATCTAAATCTTTTGAACTTCAGTGGCATTCCACAACATCGTTTGACCTTGAAAAGAAATACCCCTATCATGCTCCTACGAAACATAGATCAGAAATCAGGTTTGTGTAACGGCACTAGGCTCTTAGTTTCACAACTGCTACCTAAAGTAATCGAGGCCCACATTATCACTGGTACATCAATTGGTCACCGAGTTTACATTCCTAGAATTAATTTCGTTCATAATAATAAGGAACTACCTTTTGTGTTTACTAGGCGACAATTTCCTGTTAAAAAATGTTTTCCTATGACTATCAACAAAAGCCAAGGACAGTCTTTAAATAAGATAGGAATATACTTGCCTGGGCCTATTTTCGGTCATGGACAGTTATATGTTGCACTATCTAGAGCAACATCACCTACTGCATTAAAAATACTAATAAAAGCTGACCATTGTAACGAGCCCAACACTACCATGAACATTGTGTTTTCTGATTTCCTGCGCGAAATTGAATCTCATCAGGTTACGGTTGCCTCTGTCTATAGTAGGCTTCTTATAAGCCTTACACTTTTTCACAAAAAAACCATGAAAAATATTCCGCGTTAGTTACATTATAATCTATATTATTTTTATTTTCAACAGGTTGTAGCATATGGAGATTGAAAAGCTTTCTGCTCTACGAATTGGGGCTCTCGGCCTGCCGGTGGAAATCCGCGCTCTACGGAAGTGGCAGCCGCGTTTCAAAATATGTGACACGTGCTACGTATTTGTAGACCGATGCGTAAGAATTCCCATCACTAAAGAAAAATAACTTCCCTTAATGCAACATAAATTATATTTACACACTTAGTCCATTCATAGCGACATTAGCTGATAGTTGTACTATTTTCATATTTTTACTGTTTTCAGGGAGATGGAATACAAGCAATAGCACACGGCAGGAAGGATCAGCATTTCATTGAATCAAGCATCGAAATTGGCAATTGTTATCGTATTGAAGCTTACGCCTGTTCAGAGCCCAACAGGCATGTGAATGCTTTACCACACCCTGTCAATATGAGGATAGGAGCAGCGAGTTCTATAATTCCCATAACAAACACAGATGAATTTCCTCGACAATACTTCAACTTTTGTGATCGGACAACACTCGACACATTATGCGACGATGAAAATGTTTCAACAGGTTATTTGTATATGCATTTTCTATTGCTGCATCGAATGAGTCAAAAAACTAATAAAATGTCAACGTGACCAGACTACTTTGGGATACTACGAGGAATTGAAGACAAAACCAAAAAAGATGGCAGCCTGTATGTAGTTCTAACTCTAATGGATGCCAGGTATGCTCACTAGAATTCTTCCCCTTTTTCAATCAAACCATCTTAAATAATACTAAAATTATAATCTAAATGAACTTAAAAAAACTCAATGAACATTAAAACTTGAAGGTCTCGATATCAAATAGAAACAGAAAAAAATAAAATAAATTGTTGTCTACCCTGAACATAACATGTCTAATACTTTTAAAAACAAATTGGCACTGTTGGTTTTTTTAAAGTGTTTGATACATGATAAATTATTTTACAAAACATAACATGTCTTCCACAAAACTAACAACAATGCAATTGATATTACCATTCAGCAACCAAGATATTCAAGTCACTTTATGGGAGGAGGTTGCAACATCCAATGAACGGTTCGACAGAGAAGCGATTGAAAACTCGCCACATCCAACTATCCTGGCTGTCACAGCCATGAAAGTCACTTCTTTTTTAGGTAAATACAGGTTCATAGACTTCGTTATTCAGAGACTATATAACCTGTTGTTGCGCACACTAATAACCACTAAACAGGTCGGCTACAACTAAAATCAACTTTTGGAACCTTCACATTCATCAATCCAAAAGATGCAGCAATAGAAGGTTTTCTGAACAGGTCAAATAAAAAAAGCCTAACTTTCTGCATACACTGCTTACAACACTTTACAAAAGACACATGACATACGCATGGCAATACATGCAGTGACAGAGGTATTGACGACACTACGACTGCAACAGAACAAACCACATCAAGCACTTCGTCTGCAGTTAACAGAGAGCTCGCGTATACCATGTCCACCATAATTCAGAAAGAGAAAAAGGATTTAGCGGTAAGCAAATCACCTTAACATAAGAAACTATAATATTCTGCTAAAAAATATTACCAACTTATACATGTGTCGCTAAAACTTATAAAATTCCACTTAAACATCTATAAATGTACATTTACTGCAGGGCAAGGCATTCCCCTGTAATGCCACCATCAAAGAGATTATTCCTACTATAGATTGGTGCTTCATCGCGTGCCCCAAATGCTCCAACACTATCTATGTATGCGGAGAGGAATGGTGGTGTCCAACTGATGGAAAATACCGGAGTCCAAAGCATATGTAAGTTATTACTACAAACAAACACACACACAAATTCAAATTTCGTTGTACTTACACAAATCAATGACATACAAGCATGTGAATTGTTTTGATTAGTCTATTCAGATTTTCTATTTTTTAAAAATAATTAATATATTAAGTATATTTTAAATAGATGTTAATAACAGTTGTGATCTATTCTTTTCTTTTAGCAAAACAAGTTAGAAGTTTATAAATAGGTGATCATGCCAATGGCTATTTTTAACCACCTGATAGCATTAAAATGAATTTGAAATCAACCAGTTTTTACATAATCATGGGCAGGTGGATGTTAAGCTTATGTTGGGGAAATTTAATAAGATTTTTGTAGGCCTTTAAATCTTTAATGCTGGCAGATATTACAGCAAAATACACTTTAATGTTATGGAGTCATTTTGAATTTCTTTTAATACATATCACATATTACGGCGAAAAAAACTTGCTTGCACTGACTAAACCAAAAACACAGGTACCGCATTAGTGCCATTATTGCGGATGAAACTGCAGAAATAAAAGTGACGATCTTCGATGATGCAGTAAGGTACATGACTGGAATTGAATGCTCCGAATTGCGGACGACAGACGCATGTAAACGATCACTCGCGCTGCCAGCACCTATACAGGCTCTGAAAGGAAAAACGATGAAATTTCACATTCAGGCACAAAAAGATCATCACTCAGGGACAGTACGAGGAACGGTTAACAGGGTGAGCGAAGTCGTCGTACAAGCAACCCCACCCACTACAGTAATCCCAACCAATCCGCCAGTAGGAAGTCAACAACCTAAAAGCAAAGCAAGAATAAAACAAAACCCAACAGCAGTTAAAAGGCTCGACTTCTCAACAACAGGTTTACAAAACAGCACGCTAATTTACATACAACACCTAAATGCAACCAAACTCAATATGCGCTATTATATGCAGATGATGGATCTGCTACTCCCAAGAAGTCGAAAAAGGGAGACTAACAAAGGCTACACAAAAACAAAGCCCCTAAGAAAGCCGCTTTTGCCATAACATGCATCAAGGCAGCCTACACTTTGAAAACAAGGCCGATCCTTTAGACTAACTCTCTTGTATGTATTACAATGTCACTGCACATTTTGTGTAGATATTATGCAGCTGGCTCTAAAAAAAGGAAATTAAGGTTAAAGCTTTTGTACAAGGCTAGCCTTTAGACTAACTCTTTTGTATGTATTACAATGTCACTGCACCTTATGTATAAATATTATGCAGTTGCCCTCTAAAAAAGGGAAATTATGTATCTCACTATTCTAGATGTAATTTAAACCAAGGGAAGTTAGAAACAAAACTTTGGTAAACAAAAAACCTTTGTATCCCACTATTCACAAACAGAACCCGCGCATAGCGCGGGTAGAATTCAACTAGTTTTTATTTAAAATAAAACTTAAGTGAACAGTGTCATTCCCAACAGGAAGCCGTTATTTATTTTATTTTTTTAATTTTTATTTTTAACTCTTATATTATATATAATATACGTTTTTAGTGCGTTTCATTTCTATAATTTGTTTTTTAATAACTTTCGTTCGTTAACTTTTTTTCAAAATACGGAGTGCGCAGCTATTTATAGTTTTTTTGTCAACGTTCCGATATAATTTTTTTTAAAACAGAGTTTTATTCAAAATCGAGTTTTTTTATCGTTGCCTATAGCGAGTGTCATTACCGTTGTGGTACCGTTACGAGTCGAACCTATTATGAGCGAACAACACCATTGTCGATATTGGTATTATCGGAATCTGTATCGGTATTCGCCTTGTGATTTTCGACGACCCAAGGCGGTAATTTTTTTAATTTGTTTTTTCCCTTTTTTTATTATTTAGTCTTATTCATTTTCTATAAATTTCTTTTTCCTTTAATAACGTTCGTTCGATAACTTATTTCAAAATACGGAGTGCGCAACTATTTGTCAACGTTATAGACTAAGTTCTATTCAAATTCAAGTGTTTTTTTTTTATCGTATGCTATAACGAGTATGCGATTCGATGTAAGCTTTATCCACGCAAACGAGTCAAACCAATCCGCAGCGAAGTGCGGGGGGTAAAAACTAGTTAAAAATTAAAAAAAAAATAGTACTTTTATAAATTACATATACCTACATGTCTATACATATAAATAACATGTCATAATTATGTGAGTATATGACTCTTTTTTCCGCTAATTTCTTCTCTATTACGAACTATTTAATATCTTCATTATTAATTCATAAATCTTCATTACTAATTATTTAATATTTTCTTTATTCAACACATGTAAAACACGAGTTTCTAACCTAATTACAAAATAAAAATGTTTATTTACAAATTACAGAGGTATTAGGTTTAATTCGTAAAATGCTCAAAATGATATTGATACATGTTTTACATGTAATAGTGGCTTTTGTTAACCAAAAATAATAATAATAAAAAGAACAATAATAATAAAAATTATATATAATATTATTAACAAGTATTAAGACCCGGCATTGCGGTGGAACACCATGAAAAAACTCACGCCATGTGTTTTGCAAAATAATATTTACACATAAATGGGTTTTAAGTGTAAAAAGATAATAATACCCTCATATGTTTCACAAATGACTGTATTTAACAGAAAAAAGTTAATGCCAATTAGTTGAAAAAATGAAACGTGCAAATAAACTTATACATAAAAAACAATTTCTAATATTACTTTAAGTATATGGACGAAACATAAAATTCAATATGAACATAAATGATGAAAAAGTGTAATTCAATCTAGATAGAATAACTAATAAATGGGGTCAGTCCTTAAAGGGACATCTTTCTTAGTTAAAAGTGTCTCCTATAACCAAAAGATTCATATTCAAATCCTGTAAGTTACGCGTATAATGTATTTATCATAGATAATATAGACGTTGCCGTTAAAAAAAATATAGACGGGCTCAATTCAATGACGTAAACTCCTAAGCTTTAATTGTTGTGTTTCTTTAACTAGTAGATGGCTCGATAATTATTAGCAAGCGGTTCATCACGAGATATCGTACGTCTTTGCAAAGTAAAATTAGCAATTATTGGGCCCACTTGTAGTGCACAGCTAGATGATGCAGACAGCCCGTCCACTCACTGATAAGTGATAACGATCACAAATGGGCCAAATACAAACACTGGCCCACCTTCATCTCAATGGGCCTTTCTTGTCTTTCTTTTCAAGGAAGGGACTGTATGGATCAATACCCTCTCTTTACTACGGGGGGGCCAAAAAAATCATTATTTTCTATGAAAATATTACTTTCTTATATAAAATTTGTTTATTTTTAGAGTAATATTACTACACATAGAAATTTATGAGTTTAACATATTATCGGCAATTTGAATTTTAATAATTCAAACTATGACTTATTAATTAATAATAATTCATACTGATAATTTAAAAGTTAACAGTCATAACTTTCACTTATGTTGATAGTGGCAGCCCCAATTAGTAGTGTGCATGGGTCGGTTTGGTTCGCTTTTGGGGTAAAACCGAAATATCGGTTTTTTGAAAACCGTTTGGTATCGGGTTTTTTGGTTTTTAGAATGGGTTCGGTTTGGTTTCGGTTTTACCAAATGGACTTTAATTTTTTGGAATAAATTTTTTTGTTAATTCATGATTAATTGATTATTACACATTTAGGCCTAAAATGATTTAGTTACATAATTTATTAGTTTCTTATAATATACTTAACATTAAAAAATAAACATTATACTAAAAAAAAATTAATGCGAATATGTGTAACACATATATGTATGCATACAATATATTAAAAAGCTTCATATGTATACGTTTGGTTAGTTTCGGTTTTTTCAGTTTTCAGAAAATACAAAACCGTAACCGAACCGTAATTTTCTGTTTTCAAAAATACAAAACCAAACCGTCGGTTTTAGTTTGGGTCGTTTTTTTGGTTAATTCAGTTTCGGTTCGGTTTTTTGCTCACCCCTCCCTATAGCATAATTATCATAGACTTATACGTATTTTTGCTCAAAATTATGATTTTAAACGAAATGGAGACTTCAAACGAAATCGAGTGGGAATAAAGGGTAAATCAAGTATAATTGGGTGTAAATTTATGAATATTATGCTACTGGACTGTTATTGGCAACAAAAGTGAAAATTAGTATTGTTACCGGTCAAATTGCTAATACAGATTATTATCGACCAATGGTTTATAGTTTAGATTATTAAAATTTAATTTATTAAGTGGTTAATATATATACACACCAACTTGGTGTGTTCATCGGTTCGGTTTATTCGGTTTTGAGATTTTTTTTGTCTAACCGCAAACCTAACATAACCCAATTGAAAATGTGTCTAACCTAACCTAATCTAACCCAATTGAAAATGTATTTAACCTAACCTAATCTAACCCAATTCAATCCGATCCGGTTTTGGTTTATTTGATTCGGTTTCCGGTTTGTCTTCTGGAAAACAACACATATTTTTAACATATCCTAAAACCAATACTTTATAACCATAACAAAAAGTACCGAACTGAAAAATAGTCTTAAACATAAATGCAAAGTTCAAAGTTCAAACATAAGTAAAGAAACTTGAGTTTTTATAATTAGTCTTAGCCAATGCCACAACAAATAAACTTGAGTTTTTTCAACTTGTCTTTCACTCGATCGGTGTCTTTCTCGTCTCTACAAAAAAATAAGAACAAATAATCGAGCAATGAGCTATTGGACTTGAGAGTTGAGCTAAAAATATTTGGCTAAAAGTATAAAATTACATTTAATTATTTATATTTATTCGGTTAAAACGGTTAACCGAATAAATCGAATTAAAAAAATATGTCTAACCGTTAACCTAATCGCAAACCGAATATTTATCCGGTGTCACCGAGTTTTAACAATTTTAATAGAAAAAAAAATAAACTTTTGTGCATGTTTTTTTTTATAATTCCCTTGTATAATTGTATTACACCATTTCATTTTAGTTTTTAATATCTTGTAGTGTGAAAGGGGTGTAAATGAATAATAAAAAAAATGTCTTTGTGAAGAAATGAAGAAATCATATTGTTTTGTCCGATAGTGAAGTTAGTAGTAAAGGTTAGAGATACCATTCTAATTGAGGTAGACACGTTATTGTAGCATGTTTGTACACACTATTATAATCAACAGCGTATCATACATTTTAGTTTTAGAAAAGCATGTCGTTTTTTAATACACGTTTTATAAAATTTAGAATTTTTATCTGATCATCTCATCATGTGATATGGTAGGCATGAAATACACATTCAATTTTGGTTTAGTGATCGGGGGAAGGAGTTATACAAGATAGCAAAAATGCAAGGAGAGGGGATGCAAATGGGCCCTGTATCACGTGCATAGCACGCGGTGTTTGGCCCGGTAACAAGTAGGTGACCCTAAACTCAATAACCACAAATTATGTGGTCCTTTTATTTTATTCTTTTAAATTATATGTATAAATTAAAATTAATATTTTACAATTTCGAGGAAAAGCTTTACAATTGTGGTCCTATAATCTGTTCTACTGTACAGTGATTCTTTCTGCACATAATCATTTCTCTTTTAATATCTTTTTTTTACAGTCTCCCCCCTTCATTTTATCACAAGTTTCAATTTGATGCTTGTTTCTATGGGTGATTGGGTGTAAACGCAAGAAGTAGTTGAGATAAGCTCACTGAAAATTGAATCGAGCTGAACTTAAATGAGATTGAGCCAATATCGGAGGTCATTTAATAGATGAGTCCGAGCGCTAGTTCCACATGTCGAGCTTAACTAGCCTCGCGTACTTAAACCAACCTAATATTAATATAATTTTATTTAATATATAAAATGTATGTATTTACATAATTATTATCATATATAAAATTATGTTAAAATAATTAAATATATGTGTGTAAATAATTTAATGTAGAAAAATACTAAACGAGTCGAGCCTGAGCCAAGAGGTCAAACTTGAAAAACTACACATGAGCGGTGCCCATACTCTCTTAAGACGATCTGAGGCTTGGACGCGACATGTTTACAAAGTGTACTATGTCAACTTTAGTTATGTAGCTTAAGTGGCATTCAGGTTGTGTTTTAGAGTAATCATACAATATAAAACAATTTAACTAACTTGAGAAGGTATCTTAATAAAGAGTAAACTGTATTTTTTGTCCCTGAGATTTGATGATTTTAACATATTTAGTACACCCCTAACACTCTGAGTCCCTGAAGTTACATTTTTAACACTTTTAGTCCAATTTCGTTAACTTCGTTAAGTTTTTTAGTTAAATCATGTTAAATGACCAAAATACCCAGACAGAAACAGGAAACTGAAAGTTCGATTACTAAAAGGATGATTACAAAGTAGCCAAATTCGAGACAGGCCTGGTCTCCAAATACAGGATATGAACCCTAATTTTGAGAAATAAACATCGACTCCTTAATCAAACTAAGATAGCCCTATTAATACTAAACCTAATTGACGGTTCTAGGGCTTAACTGCCCCACTACGCTTCAATTGGGTTGGGCGGGAATTAAAAGCGGGAAAATAATTGATCGGGTTCGTATCAATACTTCCGGCCCGAAAAATCGATTTGTCCACAAGTCGGGAAGGGAAATGTTGCACCAAGCTATAAGCCATTCAATTGAAACTGGACCAACTTTCTGAACTCCGCGACTGTCTGAAACGAAACGAGTGTGGAGATCAATTTCCAAATCTTTAATAATATGCTGGGAAGTATCCACTAAAGCAAAGGACTGATCATGGGCCGGAATCACAACTTTGTTATGTGCAAGTGGGCCAGCCCACACCTCTAAATCGGTACGTTTCAAATCTCCCATTTTAAGTGGACCACCAACTCCAATCCTCAATTGAACAGCGTCTCCTATCTTCAGTTGATCACTGACTTCGATCTTCAATTGAACACCCACGATCTTCAATTGAACACCCAAAACATGCTTTGACCGATCTTCGTCATCACTAGCGCTTCTAGGATTTCTTCTTCGATTAGGTCTTGATTACTGCACCGGAGGGGTGTTCCAAACATCACGGCCTTGAGTTCTGCAACATCACCCCTCAATTGTGACTTTATGGAGTCGAGCTTGGCGGCGATGACGGCTAATTGAGCAACGATTTGACCAGACGAACCACAACTACCATCACTGCTGATCGAATGTCGTCGGTTCGGTCAAAAAGTAATTTATAAACCCTTAATCACTTCTTAAGTAGACAGCGGTAGTAAGGGGTCGATCCAAGGGAATCGTGATCTAGCGTTAATCTATTATCAGAGTTGCGCATAATAAATTGTCACAATACTTAAAAATCGGATTTTGTAAAATATTAAAGAAAGCAATGGTTCTCTTTCGGATCCGGGTTTGCCAATCACAAGCATTTCAGATAATAACTTAGTGGGAATCTCTTAATTGGAGATTTACAAATGATGAATCTAACCAGTGTTGCAAACAAAACTTAACAGGTTTTTGATTATCACAACAAACAATCCAATAACATATATATGACGGATTAATCTTAACAGGTTTAATCACAACACATAACATAATCAGATTTCTAGCAAACACATCATATTGAATTAGATAAAACTTAAATGGTTTATAATCTAATCCCACAATCAGTTACAAATCAAGAAATACAAGCAAGATTAACAAACCCATTACCTAGGAGAACCATCAAGGATTTAGCCTCTCATTTCTTGAAATGGATCGATGGCTTCAAAACTCCTCCCTGAAGCTTTCTTCTTCTTTCTTCTTGTTCTTCCCAAAAAAACGAGTTGCTTTTTACCAAGATGAAGATAAGAGATGATATATTAGTTTTTATCAAGTGGGAGCAAGTTGATGGGCGGCAGATTGACTTTTGTGGCTAGGGGCCGTAAGTTACGGTGATGTAACCGTAAGTTACGGTGACCTGGCCGTAAGTTACTGCCAGCCCTTTTTCACTTCTTCATTTCTTCGTTCCGATTCCCGTAACCTGCGTTCCTACTTGCCTTAACACCTTCAGTTTGTGTGATTTACCTACAAAACCACAAGTTCTTGTAGTTAATCAATTCAAATGGTATAAACACACAAAACACATTAAAACCCATATATTTGTATCATTTAACGCTCGGGTTTTTACCCCTCGATCACATCCCCACACTTGTCTTTTGCTTGTCCACAAGCAAACCATTTCAAAGTTAATAAACAAATTTTCAACAAAACACCTCAACATCCGTATCAACTTTTAGAATTAAGATCCAAAGTCATCCAAGTCCTACAAATGATCACAGTCGGGTTTGATAATGACAAGACAGTTAATTATATGCCAAATCAAGACCTGCCTAACTAAACCTACCATGCTTTAAACTTGCACAAACACAGCATACCCCTCACAATGATACTCTCCTCTCGGCTATATCTGAACTAGTAGAAAATGTACTAGTGTATTCACTCAAGACCAGATGTGTTATCATGTAAGCATAAGCTTGTAAAGCGATCATACCTCCACTGCTGCAGAATAGTTCACAGATCAAAGGACTTTTTCGGTTTTAGGCTTTGGCTAAAGGTAGGGATTAGGCTTTATTTAGTGGCTTTAACAATATGAGAAATCCAATTGATAGCATTCTATATCAAATCTTGAATACACGAATCATTTTGACCCGCTTGTTCTTTTCATTCTATTTTTGACTCTTTTTTTTTTTTTTTTTTTTGATTTTTCTCTCTTTTTTTTTTATATCATATATATACATATATATATATATATATTTATCACAGCTATATTTGTAACAAAACTATTGGATTCTCACTTTCAGAAAAATATGTCTTTGATGCTCGGTTTTCGGGTTTAGAAATGAAAAGGAAAATTGTAGGCTCAAAATGGGCAACTAAGGGAAAATTCTTTTGATAATTAGGGTTAATACGGGATAATTGGGTGTCCTAATGCCTTCTCATTTCTGTTTCACACATCTGACTAAGTTTCAGCACGAATCAACCAAAACAAGTTCTACCACAATCAACACATAATAGTCACACTCAACAAATGAATTCATCTATATGTGATCTAACCATCTAGTTGAATAGGGCTTCAAAATCTCACACACGGAGTAATAGGGTTACCGACATGCAGTGTATGTGACTATCTAAAGCATGCTAACTTTTGTTAGGCATTTCTATCCGTTTTCTTCAAAAACACTTGTCACAATACTATCCCAATGCTACAAGAGACAAGGATGATTAAGGACCTATATCTGTTTGTCAAGTAAGGAATTATGTGATGAATTGGAAAATCCGCTTTCGGTTGTTTAATCTTGAGGACGTTTTTTTTTTTTTTTTTTTTGTTTGTTCTCACCCTTGTAACACAAAATTTTTCAAAATTTTCAGATTTTTCTCTATTATATATGAACTATATACACACAGATAGACAACATATAGACGCTAGTCTCCCTCCCCACACTTGAGAATTACATTGCCCTCAATGTAGATCAACAAGTGACTAAACGACTATCGACAAAAGGTAAAGCATAAGTTGGAACAAACTAACCGGGTTTCTTTCATTAATTGAAGTTCCAAGCTCCGTCGCGTGGTGTTTGTGACTGTATAGCATTTCTGTCGCAGCTTTAAAACACCAGCCAAAAATCCGAGATGCTTGAGAAAGTTGGATTCAATTGTCCACGTCCAAATGGATATTGAGTATGAACGGGTCAAGATCACTGAATTCTTCTTTCTACCATCTCTACCAAAAATCGCGTGTTTGACCTTTCAAAAGGCTTCCCCACACTTGGGTGTTGCACACGCTATCAAAAATCCGGAATTTTACTTCCATTTGGGTTGCCTCCCAAAAAGCGCTAAGTTTACACGTCTTCAGCCAGACGTAGTCCCCTCGACTCTCTAAACTGGGTCATACACAACCGTTTCCACAAAAAGGCATTCAGACTGCTTGTCGACTCCATTGATATCATTCGCCTCTAGATATGGTTTTAGGCGATGTCCGTTCACAGTTTGCCTCAAATGATCATCGAAGTCCTCGATTTCGACTTCTCCAAACTCGCCTACCCGGATAATCGAATATGGACCTGTCCATTTGTTTTTTAGCTTACCGGGGAATAACTTGAATCGCGAGTTGTATAACCAGACTTTCTGGCCAGGCTCAAACTTCTTCAATCGAAGCTTAGCATCATGCACTTTCTTCATCTTGTCTTTGTATGCTGATGCTGTTTCATAAGCTTCGTCTCTGATTTCTTCAAGTTCACCCAATGCCAGCTGCCTCTGTTTACCTGCACACTCGTAATCCATATTAGCAGTTTTGATGGCCCAAAGGGCCCTGTGTGCAATTTCTACAGGCAAGTGACAACCTTTACCGTAGACCAATCGATAAGGTGTAGTTCCGATAGGCGTTTTATAAGCAGTTTGGTAAGCCCATAATGCATCGTTTAATTTATTTGACCAATCCTTTCGATCTGGTCTTACCGTTTTTTGTAAAATTTCTTTTATCTGCCTATTAGAAACTTCAACCTGTCCACTCGTTTGTGGATGATACGGTGTTGCAATCCGATGATCTACGCCATAGCGTTTAAGAAGTTTGCCAAAGTGAAAATTTTTAAAATGCGATCCCCCATCACTTATGATCACACGGGGGATACCAAACCTGGAAAATATGTTTGATTGGACAAACTTACACACAACGCTATGGTCGTTTGTTTTGGTGGCGATTGCTTCAATCCATTTCGATACATAATCTACCGCCACCAAAATGTAAAGGTTTCCACAAGAATTCGGGAAGGGGCCCATGAAATCAATGCCCCAAACGTCAAAGATGTCAACAACAAGAATGGGTCGTAATGGCATTTGATCTCTTTTAGCTATACTACCCATTTGTTGGCATCTTGCACAGTTCTTAGCAAACCTGTATGAGTCTCTAAACAATGTTGGCCACAACAAACCACAAGATAGGATTTTATAACCCGTTTTCTGGCCACTGAAATGCCCTCCACATGCTGAGGTATGAGCCATCTCCAGTACACAATGGATTTCTTCATCCGGTATACATCTTCTAATGATCTGATCTGCTCCTACTTTGAAGAGGTCCGGTTCATCCCAAATGTAGTACTTTGCCTTTGCTTTAAACTGCTGCTTCTTCCTTTTGTTCCATTCGTCCGGCATTGTACCTGTCACAAGATAATTAGCAATATGAGCGTACCATGGACTGGTGCAGACAGACATAAGGTGTTCATCTGGGAATTGTTCGTTGATTTCAGGGGTGGTGTCTTTCTCAGTCGGTTGGATCCTTGATAAATGATCGGCCACCACATTCTCACATCCTTTCTTGTCACGAATTTCCAGATTAAATTCCTGCAGCAACAAAATCCATCTAATTAGTCTGGGTTTAGCATCCTTTTTGTTCATCAAATACCTGATAGCACTGTGGTCAGAATACACAACAACCTTGCTACCCCAAATATACGATCTAAACTTGTCTAAAGCATATACAACAGCAAGTAATTCTTTCTCGGTTGTAGTGTAATTCATTTGAGCTTCCGAGAGAGTCTTACTTGCATAATAAATCACAACGGGTCTCTTTTCCACCCGTTGTCCCAAAACAGCCCCAATTGCAAAATCACTGGCGTCACACATTATTTCAAAAGGTAGTGACCAGTTTGGTGATTGTAAAATGGGAGCTTCAACCAGCTTTTGTTTTAACAATTCAAACGATTTTACACATGCTTCATCAAACACAAACGGGACATCTTTTAACAGAAGGTTACACAATGGTTTGGTTATACTTGAAAATCCTTTTATAAACCTTCTGTAAAAACCGGCATGTCCAAGAAAGGAACGAATACCTCTAACGTTAACGGGTGGGGGTAAGGTAGAAATAACTTTAATTTTAGCATGATCGACTTCAATACCCCGCCCCGAGATAACATGTCCCAATACGACACCCTCTTGAACCATGAAATGGCTCTTCTCCCAGCTCAAAACCAGATTTGATTCGATACATCTTTTTAAAACCTTTGTCAATTGTTCTAAACATAAATCAAATGATGTACCAAATATAGAAAAGTCATCCATGAAGATCTCTAAAGACTCCCCGATCATATCAGAAAAGATACTCATCATGCACCTTTGGAAGGTGGCCGGGGCATTACACAATCCGAATGGCATTCGCCTAAATGCAAATGTGCCATACGGACACGTAAATGTGGTCTTATGCTGATCATCCGGATGAATGGCTACCTGATTATATCCTGAGTAACCATCTAGAAAACAATAAAATTTCTGACCTGCCAGCTTTTCAATAATCTGATCCATGAAAGGCAGAGGGAAATGGTCCTTCGAAGTTGCATCATTTAACTTCCTGTAATCTATACAAATCCTCCACCCGGTTACCGGCCGAGTGGCAACTTCTTCACCGTCCTTACCTTTGACGATTTGAATGCCCGACTTCTTTGGAACTGTCTGAGTCGGGCTCACCCATGAGCTATCTGAAATGGGATAGATAATCCCGGCATCTAACCACTTAAGAACTTCTTTTCTTACAACTTCCCGCATGTTCGGGTTCAATCTCCTTTGCACATCTCTCACTGGCTTGACTCCTTCTTCAGTAATGATCTTGTGCATGCAAATAGATGGACTTATGCCCTTGAGATCGGCGATACTCCATCCAATGGCGGCTCTGTGCTTCATCAACACTTCCATTAAAGCATTCTCCTGTTCCTGTGACAAGTTAGAAGCAATAATAACAGGGAGAGTTTTGTTTTCTCCCACAAAAGCATACTTTAGATGGCTTGGTAACTCCTTCAACTCCACTTGTGGAGGTGATTCCAAAGATGGCTTCAACTGGGTATCAATGTGCTCGGGAAGCTTCTCCACTTGATGTGTCCAAGTAGGTCTTCCCTCCTGCATGGCCATCACCTCCATCTCTTTCTCTTCTTCTGCAAGTTCCCTCTCCAGATCATACCTGTTCCTGTCACACATAAAGCACGTCTCCGTGGCGACCTCCTCATTTTCATGAAGTGGGCACCCTTCAACAATGTCTACCATAAAGCAGTCACTGTTGAACGGAGAGTTAGGAGCATGGGAAAATACATTTAATCTCAACTTGCGATTTCCAAATGCCAGATCTACTATCCCAGTTCTGCAATCGATCACTGCATTGGCTGTAGCTAAAAATGGTCTTCCAAGGATGACCATTGGTTGTTTTGAAGAACCAGCCGATACATGATCAAGAACCAAAAAGTCTACGGGATAATAGAAATTCTCTACCCGTACTATCACATCTTCCACAATTCCCCTAGGGAGCTTTGTTGTCAAATCAGCCAATACTACAGTAGTATCGGCTTTCTTTAAAGGTCCAAAATCATATTGATCATATAAGCTCCCTGGAAGAATGCTAACACTCGCCCCGAGATCCAATAACGCCCTGTTGATTTCAAAATCACCTACTTGTACAGAAATAACAGGCGTTCCTGGATCTTCCATTTTTGGTGGGATTTCACCCGACAAAACGGCACTAACTTGTCCGGTTAAATCAATTTTCTTTGGGACTTTGTTATGCCGTTTCTGGGTGCACATTTCTTTCATATATTTGGCGTAAGCCGGAATTTGTTTGATGGCATCAATCAGAGGAATGTTGATTTTAACTTGTTTAAAGACTTCCCAGATTTCCTCTTGTTGAGGCCCCCGTTTATTACCCTTTGAACCTGATGTTGATTTCAATAAAGCTTGTGGAAAAGGAATGGTATTACCCTCCATATCATTTTCCAAAATTTCAGGTTTATTTTGAAAAGTTACCTTTTTCTTGGTAACGGGTTTTTCAAAAATTTCAACTTCTGACTCACTATCACTATCCTCCCGACCCGTTAAGTCTTCCACCTCACCATCCCGTCCCTGAAGTGGTGTACTAACATTATTATCATAAGTTTTACCTGATCGGAGGATTGTTACCTGATTTACTGAGGGATTGGATGTCTGTTGAAAACTTGAAGACGGATGACTCGGGTTCCTTCTTGTATCACTAGGCAGCTTTCCCGGGTCTCGCCTTCCGTTTGCTATCTCTTCAGCCAATTGACCTACTTGTCTGGATAGAGCTTCATGGCTTTTGTCCCTCACCTGATTGTTCTTTCTGATCTCCTCAAAATTCTTCTTCATTTCATCATTGTCCTTCTTCAGTTCTTTTAGCATTTCGAAAATGGCATCCGTCTTTGATGCTTCATTGTTGGAAGAAGAAACACCTTGTTGGTTGTTGAAGTTCCTTTGAGGTCCTCGGTTATAACTACCTTGATTGTAGCCTTGATTGTACCCTTGGTTACAACCCTGTTGACGATTTTGATAAGGCTGGGGGTTGTTTTGTTGTTGTTGCCCTTGATTGGGTGCTTGAAAGTTGGGATTCATCTGGTTGGAGGGATTACCGTATCTGAAATTTGGGTGGTTCCTCAAACCTGGGTGATAAGTATTTGAGTTCATGTCAAACGGTCTTCTATCACCATAAACCTGATTTACCTCAGCAGTTCTATTTGAATCTCCCGGGCATTCTAGATCCGAATGCCCCAAATCACCACAAGCAGAACAAATGGGAAATGAATTTACAGCTTTTGCTTCATCGCCCCTGCCTACAGTTAACTGAGCTACCTGCCTTTCCAAACTCTTGATTCGCTTTTCGGCTTCTAAATCAACAACTTTGGCCGACACCCCCTGGTTTTCCTGTTAGAAGCTAATCTTTTAGAAATCACGCTCATTCTCTCCAAGAATTCCCAATCAACATCTTCATGGTTTGTTAAGAACGTGCCATTGCTTGTAGAGTTTACTTCCCTAACATCCTCGGGAAGTAGTCCATCGTAGAATGCTTTAATCAGTTCCCATTTCGGGATGCCATGATGTGGACATCTTCTTAACAAGTCTTTGAAGCGTGTGAATGCTTCATGAAAAGGTTCACCCATGTGTTGTTGGAAAGCTCGGATGGCTTCTCGAGCTTCTGTTGTTCGATTCATTGTATAATATTCTTCCAAAAAGACCTGCTGCATTTGTTCCCAAGTTCTAATACTTCCTGCGGGCAATGTGAGAAACCATTGTTTTGCCCGATCTTTCAGAGTAAACTGGAACATCATCAATTTAACTTCATCAAGGGAGAATCCGTGTCCCCCAATTGTTCCACAGATGTTTTCAAACTCAGCAAGATGTAGATATGGCTCTTCGTTTGGCTTGCCATAAAACGTGGGTAGATAACCCAAATACTGAGGTCTTACCTCAAATGTCCTTCCGTCCTGATTGGGTGGAACAATAGGTGAAGTACTTTGAGCGACCATGGGTCTGAAATGGGTGGTAACACCTTGAGCTGGCCGATGATAATTTCTTCTCGGTACTCCGTCTGCATAAAATCCGGCTCGAGGTTCCCGAAGTGGAGGATTTGGAGCGCCCATATGTGGTACCCCGTTGTACATTCTTGGCCCCTGTCGACCATGTCTGACTCGTCTATGATAAGCTCTCTGATTTCCCCCATAATGTGGGTCAGGACCCCCTTCGTCCATATATCCATCTGAATATTCTTCATAGCTCTCGCTGCCGGTATAATCATCATTCCAGTCATCTGTGTGAGCTCTGGTTCTTTGATAATAGGCATGCTGGTTAGTTGCGAAGGGTGGGGGATCATAGTTCATGTTCGGTTCCCCTTCGTCAAATACCGGTGGATATTGGTAATTTGGATTGGGCGGAAAAGGTGGATTTGGTTGTAGTGGAGGAGGTTGTGTTGGTGGTTGGTTGAATGGTGGTGGTATTGGCGGTATAGGTGGTGGTTGTGGTGGGATACTGGTGGTTGCGACATGAGATGTCACATTTGGATTTACGGGAGTGTTTGGATTGTTGGGTTCCATTTTTGAATTTGTTGTTGGTTTTCTGAGTGATCGTTGATTGGCACGATTATGTCGTGCAGTTCTTTCAATTTCTGGATTGAAAATAAGAGGCGATGTCTTTCCCGATCGACGGGTGTGATGCATCAACCTGTAATTAACCTGCAATGACAAAAACAACAACGTACACGTAAATCCGAACAATAAGGATGAAAAATAACTAAGAAATCAACTTGGAAAATTTTTTTGAAAACAGTGAAATACAAATCAAAGATTAACACTAAATGCACCGAGTCCCCGGCAACGGCGCCATTTTTGATCGAATGTCGTCGGTTCGGTCAAAAAGTAATTTATAAACCCTTAATCACTTCTTAAGTAGACAGCTGTAGTAAGGGGTCGATCCAAGGGAATCGTGATCTAGCGTTAATCTATTATCAGAGTTGCGCATAATAAATTGTCACAATACTTAAAAATCGGATTTTGTAAAATATTAAAGAAAGCAATGGTTCTCTTTCGGATCCGGGTTTGCCAATCACAAGCATTTCAGATAATAACTTAGTGGGAATCTCTTAATTGGAGATTTACAAATGATGAATCTAACCAGTGTTGCAAACAAAACTTAACAGGTTTTTGATTATCACAACAAACAATCCAATAACATATATATGACGGATTAATCTTAACAGGTTTAATCACAACACATAACATAATCAGATTTCTAGCAAACACATCATATTGAATTAGATAAAACTTAAATGGTTTATAATCTAATCCCACAATCAGTTACAAATCAAGAAATACAAGCAAGATTAACAAACCCATTACCTAGGAGAACCATCAAGGATTTAGCCTCTCATTTCTTGAAATGGATCGATGGCTTCAAAACTCCTCCCTGAAGCTTTCTTCTTCTTTCTTCTTGTTCTTCCCAAAAAAACGAGTTGCTTTTTACCAAGATGAAGATAAGAGATGATATATTAGTTTTTATCAAGTGGGAGCAAGTTGATGGGCGACAGATTGACTTTTGTGGCTAGGGGCCGTAAGTTACGGTGATGTAACCATAAGTTACGGTGACCTGGCCGTAAGTTACTGCCAGCCCTTTTTCACTTCTTCATTTCTTCGTTCCGATTCCCGTAACCTGCGTTCCTACTTGCCTTAACACCTTCGGTTTGTGTGATTTACCTACAAAACCACAAGTTCTTGTAGTTAATCAATTCAAATGGTATAAACACACAAAACACATTAAAACCCATATATTTGTATCATTTAACGCTCGGGTTTTTACCCCTCGATCAACTGCACCGGGCCTGCACCATATTTCCTTCAATTTCCCGGCAATTGAACCAATTGATAGGAACATGAAACAAAAAGTTCGATTACTAAAAGGATGATTACAAAGTAGCCAAATCCGAGACAGGCCTGGTCTCCAAATACAAGATAAGAACCCTAATTTTGAGAAATAAACATCGACTCCTTAATCAAACTAAGATAGCCCTATTAATAATAAACCTAATTGACGGTTCTAGGGCTTACCTGCCCCACTACCCTTCAATTAGGTTGGGTGGGAATTAAAAGCAGGAAAATAATTGATCGAGTTCGTATCATACCCTCTTCATCCCCACTCCACCACCACCAACGGCCACCACCATCGGCCGACCACCACCTGCCACCACCCCCACCCACATGCCACCCTCTCTTCCGACAGCCCCTCTCCGGCGGCCGACCACCACCTGCCACCACCGCATTACTTTCAAAATCAAACATTTATAATCGATTTTCATATACTTACGTCTTATACATCTTACCGACCCCTTCATCCACGAATGGGTCAAATACCCCGGAAACCCAATCATAACCCCACCCGCCAGCGTCAAAGAAGACTACTTCCGCGACCCCAGCACCGCCTGGCTCGGCCCCGACGACGTGTGGCGGATCGTCGGCGGTGGTGACTGTCACACCCCGGCTTCCGGACAACCGGGCGTGCGACCAGATTGGCACCTCCAATCTCATTTTATTTATGAAAGCAGATTTAGTTTGGCAGCGGAATTACTTTTGGACCGAACTTGTAATAAATTTTAACCCGGGGTTGATATTGCATATTTTCCAAATTCGGGGATAAAATATCATTTTATTTCACTAGGGACTTAAATACCCATTCTGTATACAAAAACCATGGTCCACGACCATTTACATGTCACCTACATAAGTAGGGTAAAACTAGAGCCATAAGGTAGTTGGTGTCACACCCCCAAATTCCACTAATGGAGTTCTACCGTTAGGAGCGTGACAAACTAGGATCTCAGTTATTAGTTACGTCAAACGACACTATATGAGTTTAAACAAAACCATTAAATGTTCAGAGTTAAATGCGGAAGCGTAAACGTTAGAATGAAATCAAAAGTAATTACACGCAACAAGCGTCAATTAATGTAAATAAGTAAAACTGTTTAAAATGTTTGAAATGAATGATATGACAGTAGGACTCCATGCATGTCCTAAGTGTGCAACCTGTGCCAAAGCGACCTAAGAAACATGTAAGAAAAAGTGTCAACACGAGGTTGGTGAGTTCACAAGTTTGTATGTAAATAAACTGTTTGAGTGTTGTTGGATCCACATACGTAAGTCACACCTATTGCTAGCTAGACAATATCCATCGTGACTTCCCGACGGACCCCTTCCTTCACATAAATATCCATCGTGTCACAAGGACAACAACACAATCACACACAACATCAAACATATAACGCCTAACAACATATTAACACTTACATGACTCGTTAACTAAGCAGGCACCCCGCATGTATTCTCACGATAACACAACCCATATGTAATCATAAAACGCCTAAACCCATTTCTCGACTCATCCCGACTAAGTCGTAACACGACACACAAAAATCATCGCAACTCTTGTCCACACATTCTAAGGACCCCATGACGACCCTTAGTTTCTTTATTACATAATGATCTTATAAAGCGCTTCAGGTTTACGTTCGTTTAATAGAATAAATCATGAGAGTATATATATGATAGCCCCAAAACAGTAAAACGTTTAAGAATAGGGATTAGAAACTCACTGGTTATGAAGATTCCAAGTCTTGCTTCGACCGTCCTCCTACTCGGAACCCGAACCTTTCATCGTACGATTTCATGGTTAGATTTCGTACTAACCTCACGTCGGATAATGTAAATAAGTAAAAACCCCGATCCCCGACTTAATAGTTCGACTATTCCTTCCCATTAACCCTAGCTTCCATGCTTGCACGTACGTGTGCCCTGCAAACCCTTAACCGCCCTCATCTTGTAAACACCGACTCGCATCGGATCGCCCTCGACCCGTTTAGAAATCAAAAGCTCATATCGGGTTTCCATGCACATACATATACGGTGCCATGCACGGGCTTGATTTGATAAAACTCTAATCCATGTGAATACGTACACTCGAGCCTGTTTCCTTCCCTGCATGCATGCCATTCAAACGTAAAACCTTAACCGGTGTTGTTCCTGCTTCCACGTCGTGCACCACCATGCCTCCTATCACCACCGTCGTCCTCGTCCCCTCCTCCGTGCACCTTTAGCCGTACACCGCCATGCACCTCCATATCCATTCACCTCGTCGGGATCAACCCTAGTCGGCTACCAGCTCCGCCGTTCTCCGCTCCACGCCACCACAACTCACTTTCATTGCCCTCACAGCAACCCCACCACCGTCCCTGCTTCTCGTCTCCTCGTGACCCTCATCACCACAACCATCGGGCTACCACCACAACCCGTCACCCTCGTCGTAGTCCTCCTCTTCCCCTGTGATCCCCACCACGACCGACCACCCTCTTATTTGTCGTCCTTGCCGCCAGTCGTGTCCACAAACCTCAAACCCTAAACGGGTTCCAACTAAAAACATAAACAATACGCGCATATAACATAAACGAATAATACCTTGGTTGAACGTGGAGTTCTCCGCTTGGAATTGCCGTGAAAGCACCCCTCTCCGGCCACCTCCGGTCGTCCGGTCTTCCTCTCTCTCCCATTCGTCACATTCTGTCAGCTGCAAATCCCCTAGGTTGATTAGCGACCTAGGGTTCCCACTTAAGGTGGGTTTTAAACCTTCACGGTTTAAGTTCGGGTCCCTCCAATTATGTTTTGCACGTTTCGATCTCGGTTTATGATTAAAACGACTAACCTAGCCCTTTTTATTACCTTAGGTTTGGTTTACACGAAAACCCCAACCACCATCTTATTTAGAAGAGGCTCGGGTCCCCCACTAGCGCGAATAATCAATAGATGGATTTTCGGAATGTTACATGAATACTTCCACAGATGGAAGATTCACCAACCTAATTCTATTTCAAAATTCAAATTTGGAGAACAAATTTGTTCGAGAAACCTTTTTTAATAAACATTCGGGTTTTATAAAACTTAACCTTGTTTTATAAAATATATTTGAGAAATGACTTGAGTTTTATATATTTTTATAAATCTTGTTATGATTTTAGTTTGTGTAAATTATAGTCTCTAGTTTTCACAACATATTCATGTTGATGATTAAGCCTTGATTTTTAACATTTGATGATGTAATCATCCTTGTATAACCACCACCTTGATTTGCATGTGTTCTAACATTGTGGCTTGTTGATAATATGACTTTGTAGTTTGCTATTGTTGATCATGCATACTTGATAAACTTAAGTGTTCAGAGACATGTATGTGATATATAACCATTTGTTGTTAGGGATGAGCATTTGGTACTGAGTACCGGTACCGATACTGATAGATTCAATATAGTATTCGGTACATACTTTTCCAAAATTTCGGTGTCGATACCTTATAGAGAAGAGCATTTTGTAATGAGTACCGGTACCGTACCAAACTGGTACCGTACCGATAGATTCGGTACGGTATTCGATACACACTTCTCAAGAAATTCGGTATCGGTATTTTCTGTACCGATACCGATCCCATCCCTATTTGTTGTTAGCACATAACTATACAAGTTAATTATTTTTATCATTATGAAAATAATTGACTAATGATTTTCAAGGTATTTTTATCAGTGTTTTCAGAACTGGACCGAGAACCGGACATAAAACCGGTCCGGCTGTGTGTAATTGAATTGCTTTCATTTGAACCGGTCGGAACGAGTGGTCGGACCGGATTTCAAATTTTTATATATATTTTTTTGTATTTTTTCTTTCAAAATCACATTTTCTGATTGCTTTAATATTTCAAGTTACATATTTTATTATTTTAAATCTTTATATGGTATTAAAACTGTAATTCACATCAAAACAAAAAAAAATGTTTTTATGTTTGCATTCATGTATATAATTTTAATTTTTATATTATTTATGACGTCATCTGGTTATTAAATCCGGTTCAACCGGTCCGACCAGTGAACCTATAGAACGGCTTGTTCGTTGTTTGGTCTAATTATGAAAACATTGATTTTTCTTTCAACAACCATTTTAATAACAAATTTTTTTTTATAAATTTAATACATACACATTAAGTTAGTGGTCATCGAACAATAACTTTAATCTTTTATTATAAAACTAAATTCAAACAAATCATAATCAAATCCCTCCCTTGACTTAATGAGTTAATGGTTTGAGCTTCAATATCCTATCTATCCCGCTACTATCATTTCAGTCTTTCCCGCCACTTTTTTGGGTTTTTTACTTCTTAGATCACACGGCGCACGCTTCACGGTTTTTTTAAAATTATTTTCAGGGTCTATTATTAGTACACCTTAGTCGATCTTTTGACACCCCACATATGACTAGTATGTGGCCATACTAGTCGTATGACACTACCCTTTAACACTCCACATACAACACAATGAATGCTGGTCAAATAAGTTATTCATGTTTGTGTATACGAGTAGTATAGGTACATACGACCAATATGATTTCCCTATACGACTAGTATAATGTAATATGACTAGTATTACTTAATTTTTTATAAAAAATATAATAGATAATTATCTTTCTTTAAAAAAAAAAATAACGTATTGTTCAAAATAAATAATAACAGATAATTCTGTTTCTTTTATAAAAAACCACTTAGTTTATTTTTTATGTATTTAGTTATTTAAAAATATTTGACGCGACATAATACTCCCAATAATTTGTTCGAATAATATTCCCAAAAAAACAACGTATTGTGTAATAGAAGATGACCCGTTCTCTACGGGTGCATTAGAAGATGACCTGTTAGGACGCCTTCCGTTTCTTCTACTTGTTAAGTTTCTCCCGTTAAACAACATATTATCTTATGGGTTTGCGAGTCGTATACTCGTTTTAAGTTAATGAAATATTCTCATAAACTGAATTAGCTTGGCTACATATTTATAACCGAGGAAATAAATTAACAATTACAGAGGTATACTAGTAGTATTGCCCTATACTAGTCGTATAAGGATAGTATTCTACCATACTAGTAGTATGTGACAGCCCCTAAAAAAATTATATACATATGGGTAGTATTCTGCCATACTAGAAGTATGTGACAACCCCAAAAAAATTATATACATATGTGTAGTATTCTGCCATACTAGTAGTGTGTGATTTTAGTGCCAGACACTGCTAGTATGTGTGCATACGACTAATATGCATATGTCAGGGTGTCCGAATATCCAAAGCCTTATTTTTAATATCTATAACTAATTTTACAAATATTTTGTTTTTTAATTATAAGATTTAAAATGTTGTATTTTCGTACACCATGAATCATTGCAACTTATTTATTTTAATCTACGTTTCAGTATAAATTTTATCTAGAACTAATACGGTATACGTTTCAACATAAATTTTATTCAAAACCGACTCAGGTCAAATAAAATATATTTTGACTTCCTTTTTTTAAATACGTTTTCGTGTTTTCTTAATACTTATTTTTATAACGACGTGACTTTTTATTGATTAATAAATGTACCTTTGCGACTTGATATTTAGAATTGAGTCGCTCCAACTTTATACGCTTCTGTTTACGTGTTTAACTGCATGGTAACGTTTAATAGTTTTATATAAACATTATAAAAGTTGAGCTATGATATATTCATATTTCAATATTTTGCTGGCCGTAAAAATTACGAAGGACAATGACGGATCATCCTTAAGAGTTAAGACACCAGTGTCGGATTCGGTCCCCCGCCCCGGTCCCCGCCCTACCATCCCCTCTCTCTACAAAATCTCCAAAAGCAGCATCTTATCTAATCGATGTAGTCGTAATCGTATTCGTAATTCGTAACAGTAGTAGAATTGAATTGGAAGTTGTGGACCGATTGCGAAATACGTTGCTTTCAATCTACTCCAATCACTATTTCATGACCTAATTTTCGAGAAATTTTTATCAACATAGATCCGCCATTGAAGAACACACATCAACTGCTACGAGATCCATATTTTCATTTTTTAAAGGTGTTCGGATTCAAGAGAGAGAAAGGTGAACGTCTTTTCTCTGCCGCGGAAAGTCGAAAGTACCATTTGGCAGTTCGCTTCCTCTTCCGTCACTTTCCACCAGCGGCGGTGCTTTTATTAGGTCACCTTCGAACCTAAAATCATTTTCGTTGGAATATTTCGTATTGTGCGTGTTTGAGTTGTTTGCTGTTCAATTTTGTATGGAGAAACGTGAGGAATTAGGTATGGAAACGTTTCAATTCGGTGACGAAATTCAGAGCCTGATTTCGGTCGTACAACCGCCGGAGGCCGGTAATTCGTTCACGGCGCTACTAGAACTCCCTCCGAACCAGGCCGTGAAGCTTTTACACTCTCCTGACGAGACCGTACCGAATCCTCTCCTCTCCTCGGTGTTTCCGGCCATGGAAACGGACAATTCGTTGGAGACGACGAGCTCAATTCTCCCTAATTCGAGCCCTAACAACTTCAATTTGGTGAAAGAAGAACCAATTGATTCCGATTCGCTGCATAATTCATCACCGAATCTGTCAGATCCGATAATTTCGAAATCAACGAAGCGGAAGGAGCGAGAGAAGAACGTTCGTATCACTTTGTGACTTCATTCACCTGTTGTTTCAATTCTCACTAATTAAGTTCTAATTTCATCACTCTGTGAAAAATTAGGTTAAATCATCGGCGAAGAAGAGCAAAAACGTCGCTAATGAGACCGACGGCGAGGAGCTGCCGTACGTTCACGTCCGTGCGCGGCGAGGTCAAGCAACAGATAGCCATAGTTTGGCGGAACGAGTAAATATCTCATAATTAGTCAATTAATCAAGTTTAACTAACATTAAGTTTATTATAATCACTAATTACTTGTTGGTTGTTGAAACAAATTTGGCAGGCAAGAAGAGAGAAGATCAATGCTAGAATGAAGCTCCTTCAAGAGCTGGTCCCTGGTTGTAACAAGGTTAGCAATATTCAAGTTCAGTTTTCACCTGCATTGATTACTTGTACTGTACAAATGTGTGTTGCTTGTTACATTGATTGTTCATGATTTTTATTTTGTGTTTGTTACTAATCTGATTAGCATTTGATATGCATGAAATACCGAAAGTACCCCTGAGGCTTTTTCCTTTTCTTGCATAGTAGGACAGGGTATATATGCAATTTACTGGTTTAGTTCCTCCTCTTGTTAATCAAGAACATGTGCTTTTGACATCTCATGAAAAGTCATGATCTAGTAAAGCTTTTAATAGCCCGAAATTTATACATGGTGCGTTTGGATTTGCATTTTGAAACTAATTATCTATAGCTGTAATAATTTGGTTAAATGTTTGGATAATCAATCCGTGATTATAATTTTCTTTTTATTTCAAATAATCAATTCTATACTAGTTGGAATGGAACAAATCTTATTATCATAGTGAGATATAAATTACCTAATTATTCCTTTTCTAACCTAATTAGAGATTCTTTTACTCCCATCTCACAAGAGGTATCTCCTTTTTTTCAGAAGAATATTCCTTTGTTAATCATTTTATGTATTAATTTTTCAAATAAACAGATTTACCAAACTTTCAAACAACCAAGAATCTGATTATCACAACTTCAAACAGCAAAACCACATCCACAACGTATCTCCTATAGTCTGCAATAATCTTTATTTGGTTTTAGAGATAACAGTTTACTATTTTCTTGCAGATTTCAGGTACAGCAATGGTGCTTGATGAGATTATTAATCATGTACAATCCCTACAACACCAAGTAGAGGTTAGTTTTAACATTTCTCATCAAACATTGGATGGTTACAAAACATACGTGAAAACAAAAGTCAGATAAAATCCATCTCAAAACTGTTTTACCTTGTATCGGTTTCAAAAGTAGCAAACTTCTAGAAAGGTCTCGTGCTCAGCGTAAGCTGCGATTTACCTGGTTCCACTGGCTTGGTTTTAAAAGGCACGCCTAGGCTCTTATGAAAACGCGTCAGGGGCTTGAGACGGCGCGTCATGTACTTCAGGGTCAAAACTAGGGTATGTGGGAGGCTTTTATGTAAAAACTACCAAAATAATGGAAAATTATGTAATGTTTACTTGATCAAAAGATTGATATGTAAAACAGATGAGTGAGACGCAACTTCTGATTGAAATAAAGTCTATTTGGTTGTACATTGAGCAACACCTCGTGTACATGTTGCGTGCACCTCGTGCTTCGCACCTAAACGCTTTAGAGCGCCTTGCCCTTTTTTAACCAAGTCCTCTTGTTAGCAGGGTGTTGGTGGGGCCCATTAATTTTCCTCTACGGGTTCTCATGGTTACCAAAAGAAAAATGTAGCAAAATCCATAAATATGTATATACAATATCTAACAATTTTCTCGAAGAGAGTTCCAATGTAATGTACTTAACAATCATAGACTGATCCCGCATCATTTGTTTTTCTGCAGTTTTTGTCAATGAGACTAGCTGCAGTGCACCCTAACATTGATATCAACCTAGACAACATATTTTCTGCTGAGGTAATAATTTTACAGTCCTTTTGCCTACTTATATGTAATATCACATGCTATGCTATAATTCATTAATTCCTTTCGGTTTTAACCTTCACAAAAATGTGCCTTTAGAAAATCGATCCAACTGCTTTAATGGTATATTTTACTGGTATTCATCACAAACAAATGCATGTAAGTACCATTACATGAAATCAGTGAACATCTGCCATAATTTCCCTAAACTCCATTTTGGAAATTGGACCACAAACATCAATTATTTTCACTTTGATTGGAGAAATTGGAACCACAGTGTATTTACTCTTGTGGGACTGCACATTCAAACCACTGTTTCAATTGGATACTAAGAATTAATTGTACTTTCATACACAGTCATATAAAGAAGCAATTAATGTGGTAAGTTAGGGTCGTTGCCTGTTGGGCCCGGTTCTTGTATGTGAGTAGGCGACACCCTGACATCCGTTTCCCGGGTCTAGTTCCTTTTGGTCAGTTTGTTTGACCCGTTTGAAATGTTGCAGAGTGGGTCACTTATGGAGTGTAGTTTTCCTGCTATGGTTTCACCCCAGCCATTGAGCCACCAGTTATGGCAACCTGATGGGTTAACCCCCCAGCCACTATGGGGTGTGGAAGAGATGAACCCTAATTTTATCACACCCGAAAACTCGCTTTTGAGTTATGATTCTTCTGGCAATTCAGGTAAATCCCAATTAGATCTTTAGATTGTGTTAGTAGGGGTGTAAATGAGCCGAGCCTGAGCTTGACTAAGCTCGAGTTCGGCTCGTTCCAGCTCTATGTCTAAAGCTCGAGCTCAGCTCGTTAACAATTTTATTCGAGCTAGCTCGGCTGGTTTACTATCTATTAAATACTTAATTATTTTATTTACATGCATATACAGTTATATATATATATATATTTATAATTTATATATATAATAATATTTATTACATAGTTATATATTTATTATATGAAATAAA
Source organism: Smallanthus sonchifolius (assembly GCA_023525975.1). Taxonomy (NCBI): domain Eukaryota; kingdom Viridiplantae; phylum Streptophyta; class Magnoliopsida; order Asterales; family Asteraceae; genus Smallanthus; species Smallanthus sonchifolius. Next base: position 132,198,617 of record CM042018.1, read on the forward strand.
ATTATTATATTTATATAATTATAGGCTCGTTTAAGCTCGCGAGCCTAGTCAAGCTCGGTCTCGAGCTTGTTTATTAAACGAGCTCCAATTTAGGCTCGGGCTCGTTTAAGCTTGGCTCGTTCCGAGCTTTTAGCAAGCCGATCTCGGTAGCTCATGGGCGGCACAACTTGTTTAGTCATTTGTGTGGTTTCGAACCGATTATCTAATTTGGAGGTGACAAATGGGGGGTCGGGTAGACCCTTGAACACTTTTGAAAATAATAGTATTTAAAAAAATTACATGTTTACCCTTGTTTTAACAGTTTTCAACTGTGTTCATTTAATTTGCAGTTTCATTGTATACAAACCAGCTGAAAATGGAATTATGAAGCCGTGGAGTTTTAGGTAGTGAGCATTTTGTATATATCCGAAGATGTTAATCTATAGAAAATGGTAGTTATGCTATTAAAATTGAGTCATTGATAATTAGGTTTCTAGAAATCAAGTTTGAGTGGTAAAATTAGTATCAGTTATTATGCATATATATATTTACTACTTTAGATCCCGTGTCTACACACGGGGTGAAAAATATCAGTATTTAAAACTTTTAAATCTTTATGTATATATTTTAAGGTGTAAAAATATATTATGTATATTAAAGATAGAAACAAACTCAAAATATACTAAAATTAATATATAATTGAATTTCGAAAATACGTTAATTACTATTAAATGTAATTTTATTTTCATTTTCTATTTGATTGATTGAAATAAAAGTTAAATAATTAAATTTTAAAGTTTCTTATAATAAGAGATAATTTAAAATAAATATGTTTTATTAGTATAATTAATATTTTTTTAAATATATATATAATTATTAAAATATATAAGTGCATTAAATAAGAGATAAGCGCGAAAAAAATGATGAAAATGAATATAGAGACGACACGTGTCATTAAAAACCTTTATTTATTATATAGTATATATATATATATAGTTGGACTATAGCAATCATTTCTGAGGAGCAGCCAGCATTTGTTCCCTACATGATAGTATTATTAATTTCTGGTCTTCTCTGAACAAGTTGATGTTTTATAAACCCACACGCCTTTTCTGAGTACAAATTATTCAATTTTCATTACAATTACATCTAAGAGTAAACGAGTGGAGACGAGCTCGAGATGAGAACACGTATCACGTAGGCAGTGGCTTTGGTCACCTTTACACTTACTAAGGCTGTATAGTGATTAGTGAGTGTGATCTAAAAAAGAGCTGGTAACATGTAGTGTGTAATTGGTGGATGAAAATAACAATAAAAAAAATAAAAAATTCTTTTGCCCAACGCTCATGAGCCTAGCCATAATCCTCTCATGGAGTGGTGGCGCGGTGTTTCACACCCCTCACACCAGCCACGCCCTCTCTTGCGGTTCCCATTACACGTAGCCTTAAGTTATTAGAATGGAAAAAAAAGTTGCAACTGTTGATTTTTATATAGTTTCATATTTTTTTTAAACTTAAATAATTGTTACATACTTTTCTATTTAAAAAAATATATATCATAAAATCGACAATTTTATTAAATTTGAGTATAGTATTCATATACAATTTAAAAAAGAAACACTTTAAAAAAGACGCAGATCATAGCGTGGTTATAGCATTAATAGCGATATTATAATACTAATATCATGATGGACGTTAGTAGTGTGATTATAGCGTGAATTTACATTAAATACTCCTCTTTCGGTTACAATGATAGATAAACATTGAAGGTTTATTAAATCAAAATACATCTTACTTTGTTTTCTTTTTCACCGTATGTAGCATAATTTTGTACTTTTAACTAAATAACCTTTTATGACAGATAAAATAACTCCCATGAAAAAATTGTCACCTCCCTATTTAGATATATACCGGCAAAAAAAGTAGTAGTTTTCTGATATAAACAATAAAAATGAAAGTAAGTTAATATAGTTAAATCATAATTAATTTTTTGTTTCTTTCAAAAGTAAGTAATTTATTTCTTTCTAAAACTATCCATGCCAAACTTTAAAAAGGATTAGAGTGGGATTTTTGTTATTCCTTAGATATTTTAGCGAAAAACTAATTTTTATTTGATACTCCCCCTGTATATATAACCCTATATTAATATTATATAAATTCAATAATATATTATATAGTATCTTAATAAAACATGATGAATAATACGATAATATGTTTATATATCTCAGTTATATATTTAACATCTATATTATATAATAAATAAAGGTTTTTACATGACACGTGTCGCCTCCATATTAATTCTTATCATTTTTTACCGTTTCTCTCTTATTAAATACACTTACATCTTTATAATAATAAAACACATTTATTCTAAATTATACATTATTATAAGAAACTTTAAAAGCTAATTATTCAACTTTTATTTTCAATTAAATAATAAATGAAAGACAAATTACATTAAATTGTAATTAACGTAATTTTATGAATATACACATAAATATTTAAGAATTTTATGTATTTATATTTTTCATCCTGTGTGTATACACGGGTTCTAAACTAGTAATCAATGTAACAATGTTGTGAATTAATTGATTATAATACACTCTTATAACTTATAAGTTTAAATCTCAACTAGTCAATAACGCTCGCATTTCGTGTCGGGTTTAGGCACGTAAAGAAATCGTACAAAATTATGACAGGCTCATTCAAAACATCGAAACGTACACATCGTGACAACAATTTAAGAAAATCAAATAACCAAAACACAAAACCAAAATTTAACATTCTTAAAAAAACATCATATATAAACCAAAATTTAAATGAGTGTTACCACCCGGTCGCCCGCTGCAATCTTGGTTAACAAAGGACTTGTATTGTATATATGTAAAGAAACCGAAAATTCAAAAAAAAAATAATAAAAATTAAAATCAGAACTTGCCACGTGGTAAGCCTTAACTGAGCGACCCTTTACTGTTCAGAGTATCCGGTATACCCTCACGGGTGGGAACTGTGAGGGGCTTCACGGCGTGAGAGGCTTCATGAACACCGCCCCCTATGGCGTGAGAGGGGCGTGGCTTCAGAGGTGGAAGATGATGGAAGATGGTGGCGTGAGGGGGAGGTGGCTTTAGAGATGGTTGTGGTTGGCTGAGAGGTGGCGTGAGGGTGCTCACGACGTAAAACACCACCCCCCACTTGCGTGAGGGGGCTCACTTGGGGTACCTGTGAGGGTTTACCACATATATTAAACAATAGTTTAATAAAAAGATGTTACTTTTAATAGTTAAAATATTGATTGGTTACTTGTAACGCTCTAGAATGTTGTTGTGGATTATTTTTTTTAACGACGAAAAGCTATAAAAATATAGAAAGCAGGCCAGCAAGAAGCTAAAAACTCGGCAATCAGTTACAAAATTACATCTCGGATATTAAATCACGCTATCTCTCCCAATTTAACTCACCAAATTTCGATCTATTATTAACCCATAGAAACGAATCTTCAATTATATTTTCCACCACTTAAACAACCTTCAAAGACCGGCTGTTGGATTCCTCTTCGTTTCGAGACTTCCAAATATGCCACAAAGTTGCCATTAACACGACTCCTATTGTTTTCTTCCAATCCTTTGAGCCGTTAAGCTTATGAACCATCGCCATCATGTCTAGGCAACCCGTGAAGTCGCTCGGTACTGGGATCTTCAACCAAACAAGGATGTGCCACCACACCGACTTGCCCACAATACAGGAGGCCAATAAATGATCTGTTAACTCTTCGACAATTCCGCATCTACAACAGATGCTATTGGAGACAATCACACCACGGGAACGCAATGCTAGTTTGGATGGAATCTTGTTCATAAAAAAAAATGACTTTGAGCGGAACCCAACAATTCCAATGGAAACCGACACCATTTCGCTCACCATTTCGCTCTCCTCCGATGCCTTCATTATGATCTCCACCGAAACACTATCACCCGTTTTATCTTTCCAAAACCACCTATCAACCTGAGAAGAAAATTTAATCCTCGCCCATTGCTTCAGAAGCTCGTCGTGCTGAACCCATTCGATATTATGAGTAATATCTTTGGTCCAACTCCAAACCCCATTCTAGCGTGGATCCCGATTGGAAAATACAATCACATACCTTAGCCTTTTTGTTTGCAAACTCCGGTAATAGAATTCTTGAACGAAATGGATTGAAACGATCTAGGAGACCCATGAATTGCTTCGACAACCCGAATCCACGACAGATTAGGATTACCTTTGAATTTCCACCACCATTTGGCAATGAGGGCCAGATTGTTATTACGAACACTACCGAGCCAAAGGCCCCCAAAATATTTAGGAGCAACAATCTTGTCCTTAGCCGCCCATCTAATCTTGTTCTTTCCTCCTGTTCTACCCCAAATGAAGCTTCTTCTAATGCCTTCAAACATATTCTGATATTCACCACCTTTAAAGGGGCTTTAACTAAAGAAAGATAATAATCGGGTCGGGCGCCTAAAACCGCCTTAACACGAGCGACTCTACCCACAAAAGATAGGTTCTTAGCTTTCCAACCCGAAAGCTTATAATTCAATTTATCGATGATTGGCTTCCAAAATTTGACCCTTTTCATATTGGCACCGATTAGTAATCCTAAATAAGAGAAAGGGAACTCACCGATTAAACAATTAAAAGAACTAGCCATGCTTGCAACAATGTGTCATTCACCCCTAGTCCGAATAGTTTACTTTTTGAAAGGTTCACCTTTAACCCGGAACATAAGAAAAAACGGATGAGAATTCGGTTTAAGTTCTTTAAATTCGATTCAGACCATTCTCCCAAAAATATAATATTGTCGGCATAGCAGGGATGAGAAATAATGGGTCCCCCATTTGGTAACGTAATCCCGTGAATCAACCCCAAGTTGCTCGCTTTCTTCATAAAAACGCCAAGAGCCTCCAAAACCAAAATAAAGTGAAACAGGGACAACAAGTCGCCTTGACGTAATCCTCTTCGAATTTCAAATTCCTTAGAGGGGGAACCGTTAATTAAAACCGAGGCTCTGCTTGAGACTAAGCAAGACTCAATCCACTTTCCCCATAAACTTCAAATTACCCAATAAATATTTCCAATTGACCGAGTCGTAAGCTTTCTCAAAGTCGATATAGCCCACGAGATCACTTCACTCACGATCAAAGGCCCATCAAGAATGAATCCGCCCTCCAAGAAAGCCGATTGAGTCAGGTCAGTGATGGCATCCATGACCGGTTTCAGCCGGTTTGAGAAAAACTTTGAAAATCACCTCGTAATTGGTCCCGATTAAAGAAACAGGACGAAAGTCATTGAAGGCTTAACTTTGGAATGAGTGACACGAATCGTGGATTATTAGGGTAATTATATGTGTTTGTAAGGGTGGAGGGAGTGACACTCATTGAACCCATGGAACCATCTCGTTATACCCAACTAAATTTTGTCATGTCATTTTTACCGTCTTGAACACTCTCCAACCCTAAGAGGAGGGTGTGGAACCAATGAGCCCTTGAATTTTTTTTTTATTAAAATAATATTTTATTAAAAAATAAACTAAAAAACCACATCTCATTAAATTAAAATAAAATTAATAAAAAAAAAAATTACAATTAATAAAAAAAAATAGTACTCGTCTTCGTCGTCCGTAAGATGGATGTTCAAGTTTGTGGCAACATTTGTCGTAAGATCGAAATTCAAATTCAAATGTGTAGTTTCGTTCCGCAATTCCATTATGATATTATCGGAAACAATTGGATTGGTAGGCGGATCCGCAATGTGAACCGGTGAGATTGCATTTCCGTCATATTTTAATATTCCATTAGAATTTCATGTGCTTGGACACGATCCTGTTCCACATGTCGCCGAGTCGATCTTGCAGTGTCTTCAACTTCGGCTGCTTGAACAACGAGGTTTAAAAATTCAAGACTACTCGACGACGAACTATTCGATGATTCCGGGATGTAAATAGCACGCTTAAACATTTTGATTTTGTGGGATTTGAGATATATTTGATGTTTTGAGAAGAGGTTATTGTTGAAAGAAAATATTGAGATTTATTTGATATTTATAGGAGAATTTTTTTTTAATATTAAAAATACCCCAACGGTCGAATCCAACAGTGCTCTCATCACTGGTTTGAACGGGCTTTAGTACCCGTGCCCCTTAACCAGCGCCAAGCCCTCGCCACTTGCGACAATGTAGCCCGTAAAACCCTTACAACCCGTCCAACGACTCTGTCCACCCCTAAACTTGTTGGTAACAAATTCTTATAATAATGACATTAGACTTTTTGTAAGTTTATAGATTTCTGTTATATGTTAGTCATAAATATCAATTCCTCTCAAAATACATGAGGATAAAGTGATAAACCCTAATCCCAGTTAATACGGAATACGAATCCAAATTCATGGTGATTGGGTGAGTATATACGATCAATCGATCCATTCCGACGACCGCCGTCCGCCGTAAATCGGAGCCGGAAAAATGACGGTCTCTCTTCCTCTTTATTCTCTCTCATTATTATCATCTGCTATAATGTTCATTCTCTGCAGCCAAACGGAATCATACACTTCATCATATATCCGTCTTCCTTCTATTGAATATAGATCTAAACCTGTTACTATCTCCGTCACCGCATACGGCGCCATCGGCGACGGCGTTCACTACGACACTAAATCTATCCAGTCCGCAATCGACGCTTGCTCATCTGCCGGAGGTGGTCGCGTTGTCTTCCCGCCGGGGAAGTACTTGACGGCGACGGTGTTTCTAAAGTCCGGAGTGGTGCTGGAGGTGCAGAAAAACGCGACGGTATTGGGAGGGACGAGGCTGGAGGATTATCCAGCTGAGCAGAGCCGGTGGTACGTGGTGTTGGCGGAGGACGCAGAGGACGTCGGAATCACCGGCGGCGGGGAGATTAACGGCCAAGGCTTGGAGTTTGTTGTGAGATTTGACGAGAAGAAGAATGTGATGGTGAGCTGGAATCGGACCGGCGCGTGTTCCGGTGACGAGTGTAGGCCGAGACTCGTCGGATTCATCAGGTCCAAAAATGTTAGGGTTTGGAATATTCATCTAAACGAACCTGCTTATTGGTGGTGAGTCCTCTCTCTAAAACACACATATCTCCATTGACACACACAAACACGTACTAGATCTGCGCAGTCACATTTGACTAGTCAAAATGGACGCATGACTGTAAAAATTTTCAGATTGATTACACACAGATCTCCATTAACACACACAAACACTTACTAGATCTGCGCACACACATTTGACTAGTCAATTGACGCATGACCGTTAAAATTTTCAGATTGATTACACAGTACACACAGATCTCCTTGACACACACACATTTGACTAGTCAAAATTGACGGCTGAATGAATTTTTTTTCATATTGATTACACAGTACACACACGTTTGAGTATTTGACTAGTCAAAATCGACGGCTGACTGTAAAAATTTTCAGATTGATTGTTCAATTTGTTAATTTTTACGGCTAGTCTGCTACTGATTTCGAATTAAGCATACAAATTTCATAAGTTTTTACTCATGATATTGTAAACTTGTAATTGCAGCTTGCATTTGGTGCAATGTGATAACACCTACATTCATGATATGTCGATCTATGGAGATTTCAATACTCCGAACAACGATGGAATAGACATAGATGATTCAAACAATACTGTCATCACAAGGTGCAATATCAACACTGGTGATGATGCCATCTGTCCGAAGACTTACGATGGTCCTCTCTACAATCTCACTGCCACAGATTCTTGGATTAGAACCAAGTCCTCTGCTATTAAACTTGGTAGTGCTAGTTGGTTCGAATTCAAAGGGCTTCTGTTTGATAATATCACGATTGTTGACTCGCATAGAGGGCTTGGACTGCAAATACGCGACGGAGGTATGAATATCACAACTATGTTATATGAGTATTGCGTTTTGAATTTGATGCAATAATGAGCAGTTTTGAGTAATTGATTGTTTGGGATTGGTTATCTAAATCGTTCTAGTGAAATAAGTAGTTTTGAATGAACAGTTTGAAGTTGCTAACTTATTCAACAAGTAATAAGCAGATAAACAGTTTTAATAAGCAATCCCAAACACTCATGGATAGTTACTTGGTAACATTCAAGAAGCTTGATTTTGACTTTCTCATTTCAAATTTACCTCTAAATATTCGAATTTTAGTTTTTTTGCTTAGTTTATTGGTCAAGGTAAAATAATTGAACCTAGAGAAGCTTGGGATAACTGTATAAGTGCTTAAATATCACTAACTTTAGAACGGGTAGGATCGTGATTCGCGATCTTACGATTCTGCTCATAAATTTGTGGAGATCATGCATACGATCTCTACAATCATAGAATCTTGCATAGGATCTGGATCTTGACTATAGGGACGTAGGATCTTGATCTTGATCGACTTGAATCAATGAGTAAAAACAATACAAATTAACAAACTTCTTTAAATTAAAATAAAACATCATATAGACTTACTAGCTAAAGCGCCTTGTGGCAGGACATTCCCTATGTCCCAATATCTCTCTGTAGACAAAATATAATGATGTTGGATTTGCTTAAAGTGTCACAGTCTCAAAACCCTAATGTCTAGAATCTAAATCCATAGTAACCTTATTTTACATATTAAATTATTATGTTTTATATCACACTATTGCTGTCATGCTTAAATCTTTAATGGATTTGCTGTCACACTATTGTTGATCACACATACCCCATTTGATTGCTTTCCTGATTAGTTATATGTTCTTTTATGCAGGAAATGTAAGTGACATAACATTTTCAAACATAAACATAACCACTAGATACTATGATCCATCATGGTGGGGTCGGGCCGAGCCAATCTACATGACAACTTGCCCAAGAGACAACACTTCAAAAACGGGTTCAATCTCAAATCTACTTTTCGTCAACATCACTGCCACATCAGAAAACGGGGTGTTTTTGTCCGGGTCAAAAGGGGGCGGGCTTAGTAACTTGAAGTTCTTGAACGTGGACTTTAATTACAAACGATGGACTAGTTATGATGACGGGTTAGTTGATTACAGACCGGGGTGTCGAGGCTTGGTGAACCGGAGCTCGGCCGGGTTCATGATGGAATATATTCAAGGTTTGGAGGTTGAAAATGTAATTATGAGATGGTTGGGGGACCGTGTGAGAAGATGGAATAATCCTTTGGATTTTAGGCCCTCAAGCGTCGATAATATTTCTTTGGTGAATTTCCACTCCAATTCGTACGGACAATAAACATGATCAAAGTTTAGAATATATAATATATTTGAAATTTCTAAGGGATGTTCTATAAATGTTTACATGTTAAACCCTTCAAATCAATGTTTAGAAAGTGATTATATTATTTTAAGGGTTAATGCTTTCTTATTTTACATAAAAAAAGTCTCAAACTCAATATTGATATAAAGTTTATAAACAAAAACAAATTAAAATTTGATAAAGTGATATTCCAAATATGGAAAAAAATGCTAGAATGAATATTTTTTTCTTTAAGTCAAAAACCGAAGTGGATGAAACCAAGTTTCTCAATAAATCACAAAAATATATATAATTCATTTGAAGAACATACATAAAACCTAAAAACTCAGGTGCAAATTCACACATCGATTATGTCACTAGAAATCGCAAATCAAACGTGTAATTCATATGAAGAACAACCATAAACCCTAGAAATTATTGATCAAATTTACACATCGATAAGCTAACTGCAATCGTAAATGAAACAAACGAGAAAAGATCATAGTTAGGAACTAACTTGAACATCTTCAACACGATCGTTGCATCTGTGAGCTATGGGCTGACGATTGTCTCCGTCGGGCCTTCCCCACGGACTCTCTCTCTCCGAGGGACTTCTCTCTCACTCATCTCCGTTTTATGTCACCATGTGAAAATTCAGGGCATCTTAGGGTGAAGGGGGTGGATTACCTATTTACTCATCAAAACCGTCCAATAGAATTCTGTCATCTCAAAACTACTCATTTACTTATTTACTTAGATTTCATTGGAAACACCCTACTCATTTACTCACCCACTTTAAAAAAAAACATTTAAATATAAAAGGTGTGTGGTGAGTGTTGAGGTCCAAGAGAGAGAGGGGGTTGTCATCCGAGTAAAAACACTCGGGCATCTAACCCGGACATCCTACTCGGTTTAATGGGGGTGGTGTACCCCTTTTACCCGGACACACTCTCTCTTACTCGGCTTGGCCCGAGTTATGCGCCTCTTTCACCCTTATTATATTATATTATAAATTAGATTAAAATAGAACGGCTTTGAATAGTGCATAATCCATTTATATTTTTCCACGAAAAATGTTTTCTTTTTCTTTTTAAAATTTTCATTTTCAACCCTTATACTATATGTAATATACGCTTTTAGCCCGTTTCATTTTCTATTAATTTCGTTTTCTTTTAATAACTTTCGTTTGTTAACGTTTTTCAAAATACGGAGGGAGCGGCTATTTTTAGTTTTTTTTTGTCAACGTTACGATATAATTTTTTTTGAAAACGAAGTTGTATTCAAAATTGAGTTTTTTTTGTGTTCATGATCAATATTGTAATAGATTTTATATCCTTACATAGTTATTTTCTATAGACGATTATTGCTTCTGTTATGTGTATAATTTTATCCTCAATTCTGCCATGGACCATTGTGGTTTCAGCAACATTAAGTGTGATTAGCCAGAACACTACTAAGCGATATATATACAATTCATAGTTAAACAAATATTCCTCATCAAATGCCCTCTACACAAGTTACTATATTGAACTAACTGTTGATATGGAGTAAATTATACTACTTTTAGTTGACTACTGTCTTTTTTATGCTAAAGGGTTTATTATTATTAATGCTTTTATATTATATTAAAACAAATTCATATTAAATTAAATTAGAAAAAGAAAATGACGTGGCGGTGTGGAACCATCTCCCTCAAATGTGGAGAGTGTGAAAATGTTGTGGAATCTGATATGACGTTGACTTGGAGGGGTGTGGAAATATGGAAAAGTGTGGGTCCTCCCCATAGCCTTATAGATCACATAATTTATACAACCATCAAATAAACACAAAACCTCGTTAATACTTTCCAACATACAAACCACATGCTAATAGCACCCCAGTCGGTGTGTTCGTGAGCTCACAGATACAGAGGTGAAAGAGAGAGGGAGGAAAGAAAGTAAGAAGTATACGTGACAATTGACGGCCACATATAGGAACGTGAGAGGGTGGGGTGGGGGTGGGCATCCATCCGTGAGACGTTTTTGCTAAGGTTGACATGGAGGAGAGAAGATGGTCTCTGTCTCCCACCTGCATTCCAAATGCTATTAATATCTACCAAGAAAAAGCAAAAAGAATCTCCCTAAACTACCATATTTGTCTACTTTCACCAATCCATATAATTAGATCCATAATATTGCTTGTTATATGATTCTATCAAACACCCCTCCCCAACCCCACCCACCCACCCACCCTACCCCACCCCACCCCACCCCACCCCACACACCTTTGACCTTTCTTTCTCATCAAGTAAAAACTTGGGTTGTGCTTTTACCACTCTACCATCTCACATTTCTTATTTACAACACTTTATGGAGGACCACAATGATGATTTAGGTTTGGTTTTATTTACTCAATTTATAAAGGGAATCATACATACATAATCAAATTTTTTGGTGCAAATTTTGTGACATATTGGTGGGACTTACTAAAGAATATGAGTACAATTATGGGTTGGTATTATATTGTAAGAAATTATTTTGTAACCTTTTGGCATAGCATACCAAACAAAGGAATAAGTTAGGTGTTTGAGGTGTAAGACAAATATATCATACCTTTTATTATCCACACGAGGGTGGAGGGAGATGGGGAGGGGTACAACCTTATCTTTATACTAAAATGCATATTTTTCAATTATGGACAGTTTTTTTTTATAATTTATGAAAAGTGGGTGTGCACATATTCAATCTCTCTATTAAAACTTGCTTATTGACTTGTATACATTTATTAGTTTCATGAAATGTGAACTTACTAATGTTGGTAATCTTTTTTAAAAATATTAGTTATTTTAAAGGAAATTCATCTATTTTATCTTAAAAAAGGTTTGAGTTTTTAAATTTTTGGTGTTTTGATTCGGTTCTTAAAAGTTTTTTTTCCTTATTTAAAAGTATTTTCATCTAACCTACAACCGGTGTTCGGATGGAAAGTTTTGTCTTTCATGAGAATTTTTATGTATTCCATTTTTTAAGAAGAGTTATTTGCATAATTGATTCATGTGGTTTGATCACATTGCACGTTTAGCTCCCGGGATTAAAATAGTACAAACTTAGCCCTAACACCAAACCTTTCTTTTTTTATCAATCTGGTTAATCAATTCATTAAATCAACACCTTAAATCAACATATTCACAACCATTATTTTACCAAAGGCACAGTCTTTATGATTTAAACACGGATTAATATCCTAATCAATGTCAATTATAGCTGATTTTCATCAGTTAGTTATGGCTATAACACAATTTTTATCAAATTTCACTCTATATCAAATTTGTTCAAAATACATCAAGAACACATACATACAACCGAATTCTTGAGTTAATTGCAAAATCAGTTATGAACTTAACCAACTAGTTTTGAACATGATATGTGAGTTTCTAAGCTTCTGGATACGTTAAACGCTAAAAATCATAAAAAGCTTACCAAATAAGACTCTAGCGGTCTTATCACTTAGAAAGAGTAGAAGTAAGCTTAGTTTCTAAGCGTGCAATTTCTGCTAGAGACTAGTTCCTTCTCTTGGGGTTCATGAAACACACGTTAACACACATTTTTTTTATGTGTTTATCTTTAACAAAACTGTAACAGCTCAAAGAAACTATGCCAAGATATTTTCTGCTTTGCCCCTAATGGGTTGCCCATCCAGAAACTCACGGTTTTGTTTTCACTCAACGAGTTGCTCACCCAAGCAAAACGCGTCTTGGTATAGAAGGTATCCACCCCCTTATAAGGAAGGCTTCGTTCTCCCCCACAACCGATGTGGGACTTACATCTCCCCCCCCCTAGGGAGACAGCGTCCTCGCTTGCACACCGGCCCGGCCCCCGACTCTAATACCATTTGTAACAACCCAAGCAAACCGTGCCAAAATATTGTATGCTTTGCCCCTGATGGGTTGCACATCCAGGAACTCACGGTTTTGTTTCTACCCGACGAGTTGCTTGCACAGGCAGAGAAGGTATCCACCCCCTTATAAGGAAGGCTTCGTTCTCCCCCTCAACCGATGTGTGACTTACATCTCCACCCCCTTAGGGAGCCCAACGTCCTCGCTGGCACACCGGCCCGACCATTGGCTCTAATACCATTTGTAACAGCCCAAGTAAACCATGCCAAAATATTGTTCGCTTTGCCCCTGATGGGTTGCTCATCCAGGAACTCACGGTTTTGTTTCCACCCGACGAGTTGCTCGCACAGACAAAACAAATCTTGAGACCACTACCAAGACGCGTATTCCTTTTTTTAAGAAAAGAGTTAAGTGCACAAATGACCCCTCTGGTTTGATCTCATTACATGTTTAGCCCATCAGGATTAAAAAATTACAAACTTACCCCTAACGGCTAATACCAAACCCCTTAGTGATTTACTTCTCACATAACGAGTTTCAGATGGTTTGACATTAAATGGTTGAGGTTGTCGGGATTCAACCATTTTAAGTACATCATCTCTCCTTAAGGGCGTCCGGTATGCATAACATAATTCACGCCGTGGTTGACGTGGAGGGCGAAAGTCACGCCGTGACCAAGGGCACACCGCCCCCTTGGTCAGCGTGACCGTGCGCGTCGAAAAAGTGACGGGGTAAACCAAAGAGAGAGAGGCGCGTTGACCGGTCAATATGACCATTGGGGGTTCAAAAAAAAAATTATTTTTTTTAAACCATCACACACTTTGGAAACTCATCCCATTTCCACCATTTTCACTATCACACTCATCTTATTCTCTCTCAAATTTTATAAAAACTCCATCTTTTTTTAAACTCATCACCCAATCAATACCAACATGTCAACTTCATCTTTCTAAGACGATAGGCGACGAGCTTTGATGTTTCGGACCATGACAACCGCGACGGTTACGTGGTGGCAAAATGTACGACGTCTACGTCGTACAACCCGAAACGCTCGTATAAACCGTGATCGTGTGGGTGGTCACACTCGTTTAGTGAACGACTATTTCAGAGACGACCCGGAAAACAATCTCCCAACGTACGGTCCTGATGGTATTAGAAGACGTTTCCGAATGAGCCGGGAATTATTTTTACGTATCGTATGTGATTTCGAGAGGGAGGTTCCTTGGTTTAGGCAACGGGCAGACACGCGAGGTCGGGTTGGTTTTACCGCCTTGCAAAAGTGTACCACCGCAGTGCGTCATATGGGTTACGGTTCGACATGCGATTCGTTTGACGAGTATCTACACATGTTCGAACGGACAATACGGGAATGTGCATACAAATTTGCAAAGTCTATAATTAATTTGTATCACAGGCAATATTTGCGTAAACCGATGGCCAACGACATTCAACAACTTCACGCGGTGCATGCGGCAAAACGCGGCTTTCCCGGGATGCTAGGTAGTATAGATTGCACGCATTGGGAGTGGCAACTTTGTCCAAATGCGTGGCGAGGTCAATTTATGCGGGGTGATCATCCACGGCCGACTATAGTGCTAGAAGCGGTCGCTTTTAATGACCTATGGTTTTGGGATGCGTTCTTTGGTGTTAGTGGCTCCAACAATGATATCAACGTTCTTGATCAATCACCGGTTTTTGGTGATATGATTTCTGGAAGCGCACCCGACTCATCTTTTGAGTTGAGAGACATTATATATAAACCTGGTTATTATCTTGCAGATGAAATTTATTCCGACCACGATTGTCAAGTCTCTTACTTATCCCAAAGGCATAAGACGTCAAACCTACAAAGCGGCGCATGAGTCGACGAGAAAAGACGTCGAATGTGCGTTTGCTCTTTTGAAGAACAAGTGGCATATCATTTTCCGACCCTCGCGTATTTGGTCTCAAAAGCGAATGAGACACGTCATGTACGCTTGCGTTATCATGCATAACATGATTCTAGAGGATGACGGAGTTGTAATTTGCCAATACAATCCCGACGAAGAAGTGCCGCTTATTGTAGAACTTGATATCGACACAAAAACCGCTAACCTATTAGAGATACGGGATCGAACAATTCATAATCAACTGACGGCGGATTTGATTGAGCATGTTTACGAACGATCGCTTCAGTAATTTTATTGTATGTTTTTATTGTATGTTATATTTATTTTTATAATTTTAATATTATTATTTTAAAAAAAATATATGTTGATGATGTGGCAAAGTGATGACAAGGTGATGGAGATGAGTATTTCCCTTGCATCATCACTTGCCCATCACTTTTCTGACTGCTGACGTGACGCCTAGTTGGCAAAGTGATGGCAAGGTATACCCCTTGTCCTTAGATTTAGAACCACTTATTAAATAAATTATACGTTTCCACCTTATTATTAGGGATATTTTAATATGTCATAATTCTTTATTATAAGGATTGACTTGACATATAAGATGGTTGATGACCTAATAATTGAGATTGTGTGGTTTTAAAATTAAATCATCATAAGAAATACAATGGTATATGAAAAAGGATATGCATTTATAAAAGGTTGTAATATAAATGACAATTAGGCCCCATTGACATGTCTAAAATAACTCACTGAGTTAACTCGTAGCTAACTCATGAGATCCTGATTGTGAGTTTTTGTCGGCAAGTTGTGACCGTCCAAGGGCTAAATCGAGGAGATATGAATATTATTTGATGGGTTTGAAAAAGATTTTCCGTGTTAAATATTAATACGATGGCCTGTTAGCCTACTTACACCTAGAGTTTTCCCTCACCCATTACCCAACTGATGAAGGTTCAAATCCCATAAAACGAGCAATAGATGGATTTTAAAAGTAGAATTTAAGATGGTGTGTGTTTGCCGTTCAAAAAAAAAATATAAGATAATAAATGATCTTATAGTTATCATCCAACCAAACCAAACCAAACCCATAATACCTTAATTATAAGACGATAAAACAATAAGATAATCGACTATAAAATCAATTTAGAAGTTCAAAAACCGAACCCATAATACCTTATTTATAAGATGACATATGATATGATAAAACACGACAAAAGATCGTTATTGATCCTTGATGTATGGTAAAAATAATTTGTATAAATAAGATATAACTTAAAAAAATATTTATTGATAAACAATTTGTATAAATAAGGGTAAAGTTTAAATAATTTAATTATACATTCTTCCTTTTAGTCCTTCTACACGTTAAATAATCAAATCTCAACATTTAAAAAACCAAATATCTTATCATCATGACATTAAATAACATAACCATATTTAACCTCTGTCTTTGTGACACGATAATACGTTTTTAAATAACTGATTGTTTGATTCTGAATATTCAAAATGATAATTCATTAAAAAGTAATTATAAACACGTCTTTACGTTTTACTAAAATGTTTTAAATGGTCGAGGGAACGGAACCATACAATGGGGTTGGGGTAGGGTCAAAACTTTGTTTGGTGATGTTAATGTGGTTGTAAAACATTCAAACTTCCAAAAGCAAATTCCAAATGTTATACTAATCACATCTCAATTAACGACTTTTCGCCAACCATGGTCAAAATTGTTACCACAATTTCAACTATCTTTAATGTTCCCCACCTACTCAATTTGGTTTCATTTAAGTATTTTGTATATATGAAAAGTTGAACCATGAATGTTACATAAATATGAGTGGATGCTAGATCGATAATAGTATTTCACAAGTACAGATTGAATCTATAAAATATAGAAAAAACCTGTTAAAAGATGTATTAAGGCTTTGAAAAACACGATACGACAATCAGGGCAGTTTCTTATTTGTAATTACATTTTTTTTAACAGCAACACCACCATCAACCCCACAACAACCACAATTGTCCCCAATCCATGACCACCGTCACCACCATCACCACTCCCTACCACACCGTCGTTGCCGCCATCGCCACCGTCCATCCTGATACTACTCCACTATAACACATTTAACCATTAAGCTCTTCACATGCATACAACAAAAATGCTAAATCGCGCCAATGATATAGATGACACACATTGTATGAACTTTAACTCTCTTATGTTTACAACTGGTTAGTTTTGCTTGTTTAACTGATATTTAAATCTTCTTTTTTTTCAAATAGAAAGGCACCACATTGTAGCCGTTTTTGTCATTTATTCTAGTAATGAATGATGGACAAATAGATAATCACAAATAACTTTTAGAAAATATTAATAAATGTTGGCAATGTGTAACGGTTTCACTAAAAAGTTAAAAAAAAATGCTCCGTTACGTCACCGCCACGTTAGTACGAGGGTAATCACACCCCGAATCACTAAGGTGTGTAATGGTTTAACTATCCACATATATACACACACATACATATACAAACACACACTGACACACAGACTTGCCCCCCCCAACTGTGATGGATGGTGTTCCACGCCCGTAATTTCAATCTCGCCCCCTTTAACGCCCAAAACACTTGGCCTAACACATAACATGTTATCTAACACATCCATCCTCCACGATTGGTTAACTTACAAATAACTTTTAGAAAATATTAATAAACGTGGTATGTAACTATATATACATGTAGAGAGACGTTCAATACATAACTAATTTTAGATAAAAACCTACGAGAACCGCATAAATAGTTACGTCTTCTTATTTTAACTTTAATACATAAGACGGTTATGTAACCACATACCACAATCTCTTTCTTTCTCTTATTAAATGATTATTAAATGAGGATGACAATACGTACAATTATATTGCGTGATTCTCGCAATTTTCCATTTCAAAGTTAGTTTTATATTAAACACACCTTATACATGTATTGGGTTTTTGTAGGGTATTAAAAGAGTAGAGATTCATCATGTTAAGATGTTGACCTCATAACTGTAGGCCAGTCTTCAAAGGAAAAATAAATTCCTTTGGTATGAATGCTCTCTACTCTCCTTCCCTATTCAATATGTAAATGAAAGCAAAGTCATTTATTATTTATTTATTTATTTATATTCCATCTTTAAACACACCCATGAGTCCATGACCCATCTCTCTCTCTCTCTCTCTCTCTCTCTCTCTCTCTCTCTCTCTCTCCTGTTTGGTGACTAACTACCCCTTTCTTTGATCCCACAAAAAAATATTGAAATAAACAAGAAAAAAAATACACCCCTTTTGTTTAATCATTATTTTATCAAGTCTTGTGTCCCTTGAGTTTGTGTATCTTCATCTCTGTGTGTGTTTATATGTAAAGATTATCTGGTGTTGGAGTTGCTTTACTAGAGTCTTGTTTTTCCACCTATTTTCAGATATAAACAAGTCAAAATTTCAACTTTAATTGAGTGTTTGGGCCTCTTTCTACCTCACACCATCTTCTTTCTGTTTCACACCCACATTCTTGAATCTTGATGTCATCATTGTTCGAAAATTTCATAGCTTTTTTATGTCAATTTCTGGTTTCTAGGTTTTCTTGAAAGTTTTTAGACCACCCCTTCACATCTATCAAAAAACCCATTATTTTGGAGCCATAAGTTTCTAAATTTTTGAGCAAATCAGGCAAGTTTGTGGTGGTTTTAGGTCAAACCCACTTCATTTTGCTCATGTTTTAGGTAATTTGTTGAGTTATTTGACATTTTAGGTCTGAAAAATTGAATCTTTTTGGCACTGTTTTTAGGGTTTGAAGAACATGTCACAAATGGAAGCAGAAAATGGTGATGGCAAGTCAAAGATGGAAGATTATGAAGTTATTGAGCAGATTGGTAGAGGAGCTTTTGGGGCTGCTTTTCTTGTTCTCCATAAAATTGAAAAAAAGAAGTATGAAATTTCTAGTTTTCCATTTGTGTGTGTTCTTATGTTATTTTATAAATCTTGCAATATCTAGGGTTTAGGGTTGAAAATGCAAGTTCAATTTTGGCAGTAGTAGTATTCACACATGCAATTCTTGAAAATCAGAATTTCATTTTTGTTTTGTTTTCCTTTTTTTTAGTTGTGAATTCCATGTTTCAATTAATTATAGGCTGATTATTTTTAATTCTTTATATTGCATAACATGCGTGATTTTATAACAGGTATGTCATGAAGAAGATCAGATTAAACAAGCAAACAGAGAAGTTTAAGAAGACAGCACATCAAGAGGTATTTCTTTTGTAGTTCCTATTAATTAATGACTCTCTCTGTTCTAAAGTTAGATTTAAATTTGACTTTATTCAAGTCAAACATGTTTTTTTTTATTTTATGAAAATTGATGTGATTGCAGTTGCATATTGAAGATCTGTTTTATACAAATTGACATAATACCCTTATATACATGTATGTGTGTAAATATATATGCGGAAACGGAAAGAATCTCTATAATTCATTTGACATCAGAGGACACGATAAACACATGAGTTATGTAGAAAATTATTAAATGTCAACTAGGATGGCGTCATGACGAATTGTAAATCATAATTCATAGAGTTCTCTAAATAAAAAATTGAAAAATACGAAATGAGTTGATAGTTGACTTATTTTATGGATAATATTGCACATAAAACTCAAGACCCATTCTCTTTAACTAAATAAAAGCCATTGTGGTAGGATTTTGTTCTCTGCTAGAAATACATTTGACTTTTGTGGTCAAACAAGGAATTATCTGAGAAAACTAAAAACTGAATCTTTGTTTTGATTTAGTTGAAACAAGGTGCTAGATTAGTAAATTATGGTCACCGATGATAACATATTGTCTTTTTTCATTGAAGGAAATTCATGTTAAATGTGGAATTTGAATGGTGGTGGTAGTATATAACTAAGCATATTGCTAGTTAATCTATCCGAAGTAATTATATCAAACTATCATATATAACTCAGTGCAATCAGTTTCTGAAATAAAATGTTAGGCTTGAAAAGAAATGAAACATTTTTGGAATTAGTTTCAAATGTCCATGAAAGGAAATTGTTGCATTTAAAATACTTTTCTTGCTTTGAACTAAAAAGACTTTTATTGTTCTTTTTGTAGATGGATTTGATATCCCGACTTAATCATCCATACGTTGTGGAGTACAGAGATGCTTGGGTGGATAAGGTAATGTGGCAATTTTTAATTTATTTTTACTTGAAATTTACGTATACAAGAGATCAAAGAGAACAATCTTCTTGCAAATGCAAATGCAAAGAGGGAGATTATGTATGGAGATTATGGGTTTAGAACTATCATTTGTGAACTTTGAACAATCATGATTCTACCTTTAGAATTAATATACAATTAACTTATGTTTATTTCGTTTTGTAGGCGGGAATATGCATAGTGACAGCATATTGTGAAGGAGGAGACATGTAAGTATTTCTTTGGACTTTGGAATTGCAACATACCTTAAGAAAAAATTGTGACATTTTTTTTTCAAATATGTAAAACCCATCAAAAAAAAAAAAAAACCAAACTAGAGGAAATATGTCTAATGATAATAATGAATACATGTAGTTTTAGCATTTAGAAGCGCTCCATTTGTCCCACGAAATTTGCAAATGTTCGACTTCATTCGTAGTTTGTTTGACTACTAAAAAATATGAAACTTTTAGTTAAAAGTACATGTTTGATTTTATTGATAATGGTAGACAAATTAGTAATTTTAACTTAAAAACCTTCCAGAAAACTGAACTGTTAAAATTCCATGTGAAAGAAGCACAAGATAGTTATAATGATACTAACCTTTTGGTTGATTAGGGCCGAGCTTATACGTAAGGCTAGAGGAGCATATTTCCCAGAGGAGGTAATTATATAAAAACTTCAAATTTCTTGTTTATTTATTTATGTATATTTGTCAAGTATACAGAACTTATTCCTATTTATCTATGTAGAAACTCTGCAAATGGCTGACACAACTATTGTTGGCATTGGATTATTTGCATACTAATCGTGTCCTTCATAGGGATTTGAAGGTAATCTCGTTTTCTTTGGCTCTTTGCATGAGTTATAGTTAAAAAACAGTTCAAAAACTTTGATTCTAGTCCACAAAATTCCCTATTACCGAGTTACATTTTGGATATCTAATCGACATTCAAATGCTTCTATTATACTATGTTTCTTTTCAAATATTCCATTTGATACTGAGCACATCCTCGTATTTATGAAACTTTTTATTTAATTTCAGTGTTCCAACATATTCCTCACAAAGGAGAACGATATCCGTCTCGGTAAGAATGCTATATGTTCTCAAAAAATATTTAAAATTTAATTGGTTCTATTTAGTATTCTTTTTTTTATTATTTGAAACCTTTGGTGTGAGCAGGTGACTTTGGACTCGCGAAACTACTCAACGCGGAAGACCTTGCTTCCTCGGTAATAAACTTGTTATAAATTTATAATATCACTTTCATGCTTGTAAACTGTATTTTGACTACATGTCAATTGTCATGTCAAACTTTTAATTTTGACTACATAATATCGCTTTAATTAGTTTAAACAGTTAGTATTTTTTGGTCCTTCACCGCTAGAGGTGGGTTTGGCCCATTTGGATTGTGTTTCTATCTTAAACAGAGAATGCCAAAAAACTAGCATAAATGAGAACCGGTCAAATGGGTTGGAAGTTGCTAAAAGTCTATTTTTTTATGCATCTTCCCTAAACAGTTTTATTCCAAATTGGACACAAAATGTTCGTGTGTCAACACATTCCAATCCTGCTGTTTTGACCCGAAACTAAAGTCAACACCTATTTTTCAAATTCTAATCTTGTTACGGTTTTTTAATCAATAGGTTGTCGGCACCCCGAACTACATGTGTCCTGAACTCCTTGCAGACATTCCTTATGGCTATAAATCAGATATTTGGTCCCTTGGTAAGAACACAATGATCACATTACCTTAAAAGGCTCAATCTTTATTTGCACATTAGTTTACACAACACATAACAACATTACCAATTTTGAAGTTATTGTTTTTGACATTTGATAACCATAATTTTTTTATCTATCCGATTTCCATCATCTTAGGTTGTTGCATGTTTGAGGTTTGTGCACATCAACAACCATTTCGAGCTCCTGTAAGTTCTATTGAATCTGTTTATGCTACTTAGTTCCTTATGGTTTGAGTTTTACCAACATATTTGATTCATTTGCGATAGAGGTGGCAGAACAGTTGGGTAACAGGCCAAAACAGGTAGGGCTTGGTTGACCGTTGACTCAAAACACTTACTGCCCAAGATTTTACTTTTTCAAAAGATAATTAGTGTCAATGTGACTACATTGAGCGATTTTCGACCCGCTTGGCCTGTTTGCCAGAAAAAGCATAACCTGAATCGATCCGCGCTTAAACAAGTGGATTGAAATTGCCACCCCTAATTTGCATAGAATGTACTATTCAATGGGAACTTACATTCTTCACAACTTTAGTTATTATAGTTTTTCAGTTTTTTATAGAGATTTCCAGTGAAAAGCGCAACATTTTCCTTTTTTAGAAAGTTTCCAAGTCAAAGTTACCTATTTGCCCCTTATCATATGCTTTCAAGATCCTTTATTTTGATCTTTTGAAGGGTATTTTCAGTATTTAACGTCTTTGATCCCACAGGATATGTCAGGACTCATCAACAAGATAAACAGATCCTCCATTTCTCCTCTCCCCATCGTTTATTCTTCGACTTTGTAAGTTTTTTCTCATCTCAAACTAGTAAATTTTCTCGATTATTATACATAACACGAACATTTTCCCGTTTATGTTTCAGAAAACAGATTATAAAAACGATGTTAAGGAAAAGCTCAGAACATAGACCAACTGTGAGTCAAAAGTCAAACATCATAGTACAAATTTGTTTTGGTTTTATCTAATTTTTTTATGTTTGAAATCAATAGGCTGCAGAACTTTTAAGACATCCACATTTACAACCGTACCTTCTCAAATGTCACAATCCGTCTTCTGTTTTTCTACCTGTGAAACCCCCGAGTAGCCCGAATGATAAAACCCCTAAAAAACATTCACTCATGAAACTAAATGATGGTAAAGACACACGGGAGGGAGACGTACAAGTTTTAAAGAAGAAAGTACAGGTAACAAAGCATGAAGAGAACGATAATGGTAGCATGCCTGTTAGAAGTTTACATAACAACCCAATATTCGCTACTTTGGAAGAAGAAACCGAGACCAAGCGGGTGGACCCCACGAGTTATTTCAATGGTAGCGGGGACACAAGTTGTGAGACAACAATAGTTTGCAACGGAGACGGGCCTGAAAATTCAGATTCTTTAATACAAAAAGTCAGCACAAAGTCAAGCTCGTGGGATCTTTCTATCGAAGAACAAGAAGTGACAAGTCTTGAACTTTTTGTGAAACTCGAAAAGAGTATTATTGGAAATGAAAAAATAGACAATCTTGTGGACGCTTTTAGTGAGAAAGGCGAGTCTTTTGATGAAGAAAACATATCGGCTCAAATGGTCATTTGTGAGGTGGATACAGAGCAACCAATAACCGTTGAGCCCAAACCAATTGAACCCATTGACCAAGAAACAGAGAAGGATGCACCAGTTAACGAGCCAGTGGGAACCACACTCTCCTCATCAGGTGAAACCAACTGCAAGACTGAATGGCTAAACCCGACTCAGCAAAGAGCCGATGCACTAGAGTCTTTACTTGAGCTATGTGCGCGGCTGTTAAAACAAGAGAAACTTGAAGAGCTGGCTGCTGTTTTGAAACCGTTTGGTGAAGAGACGGTTTCTTCAAGAGAAACAGCGATTTGGTTAACAAAAAGCCTCATCGGTAAACCGAAATTCGCAGACGGTTCATGAAATTCTGAATTTATGAGTTTTTGAATAGTTTTTATAGAGTTGTGTGTATCTATGAATGGTTTTGGGTTGGAAACAAAGACAACTGGGGAAGAACTTGTGTTTAAAAGATGGTTTGAGTAGCCAGTCCTTTGACTTTTGTGGGGGTTGACTTCCCTGATGTAAATACATGACTACCCACCCCCACACTTACAAAGGCCTTCAATTTACCTTTTTTTTGGGTGTTTGATTGCTGTTGTGGATTTTTTCTTTTATGGGTGTTGTTTAAGGAACATGGTTCATCTTGTTAACAAATATTATGTTATATTAAACTGTTAAACCACGTAAATTTATAATATGATATGTTTATGATATATCATTGTATGGGCCGAACATGGAACTAAAAGAGAACTACATGAGCTTATGGTGAGTGGGTAGCATCTAGGACACCCTAGGATAGTTGTTTGGTTAAAGTTGTTTTTGTTTAAGTTTTAACTTGTAACAGTTTAATGAGCTGTTTTAAAAGTCTTTCGCTGCGTATGTGAAGTGTAACTTCAACAGAAGTCACATGCTCGTGTTTTAGGGTGTGACATGCAGGTACTATCTTGGATAAATCTCAATGTCTCAAAACAGATAAAGAGGCTAAGAAGATGAAAAGAGTTTCATACGCTACGGCAATTAAACCCATCATGTACGACATACTATGTGATCGCGGTGTCAAGGTCAATAAAAAACATTTATAAAAACTACTACTTATCTACCTTAGACTGTAGATAGGGAAGTAGGGTTGTCGAATCCACAGGGAATCAGTGGAAAGTTCAATTGTTTAGATTATCAAATTAGAATAAAAACACACAGATCAAATAAAGATGTAACCTCCTCCAAACTTCAGGTTCTAGGTTTCACATAAAATTCAGTTGTTCAATTGGACACCACATAGACATAGTGTTGGAAAATTAGTTGAAACAGTAATTGAAGACAGATTCTTTGTCAGAAAACCTATACAACTAGTTTCGTCACAAACCAGTATAATTCAATCACCCAATTTATGAATGCCAAGTTACCCCCTTTAGTCACCCAACCCTGCTACTAGGTTTTGTCATCAACCGAACAAGATCGTAAAGCAAGCAAACTCAAAGCATAATCATAAACTGTTTAAATCAACTAATACATCAATCTCTCAAGTTATTGTCAGAAACTAACAAGATCCAAACATGAATAAACTGAATCAAATACAAAAATCTATACGAACCGTCCGCCTGGAGGAAGCCACAAGTGAATCACTCGCTCATGGTGAGGGAGATCATCTTCAATCTTCAAGTGGACGTGTGAATCCTCTCCAAATCGCCTCAAGAGTGTGGTGTAAGAGATGGCTTTCCATTTGGGGAAGAAAAACCTAAAATAACCTTTGAAATTCGGCTGTTTCGCCTAAACCCCGCGTCTGAAACGCACCCAGCGTAGGCTTACGCCGGGCCTCTGATGCGGCTGTGAAGAAAATGCTCAGGCGTAGGCTTACACTGATGTGGCGTAAGCTTACGCTGGTGGCGTAGGCTTACGCCATGTGGCGTAGGCTTACGCTGGCTGTATTTTGCCCCGTTTTCTCCGTGTCTCTTCCGACTCTTGCATCTCTCGCCTAATATCTTTCAAACTCATACTTTAAGCGTCCAAAACCTGCACATGCACAGCTACATAAAACCTTTGTATTCCACATATTAATTTGCATAAATATAACATATTGCACCTTTTAATACATGAAACTTTGGCCACTTATCACTATGCATAAGACCTTATGTATTATATGTTTTGTGTATGACAAGCAAGTATTAGCAGAACCTTGGTGAGAACCATTGGGATAACATCTAAGGATATCCTAAAGTACTTATGGAGAACCAAGGATGTGTTCTTGATGTATGGTGGTGTAGAAGATCTCTTTGTAAGTTGTTATACTAATGCTAGTTGTCAAACAGATCGGATGATTCTCGATCACGATCCGGATATGTCTTCACTCTCAATTGAGGCGCACTTACCTGGAAAAAGTTCAAGTAGTAGCACAATAATCTAAATACACTGCAACATAGAAAGCTCCATACATATCTAAATCTAGCATATCCATTTACAAAGCCTATATTTCAGATTAAACATGAGAATCATGCTAGTTCCATAGGGCTTCGTTTTGCTAGTGACTAGATATGATTTATATAATTTACTACTTGGATATTTTTGAAATTGTAAACAGTATCATTTTATCTGATTAGAAATAGGGGTTGTTGCCTTTTACATTAATTATTATTGTGTTTTATATTACCACGTATGGATCCATAAATAACCAAGTTATTCTAAATCGTCCGTAGTCAATCAAATTAATGGAAATAAATTTGAATTAAAACTATTGTGAATCAGTTGATTGAGTTTCATATAGAGGAAAATAGGCAAAGTGTTGTAGCCAGGTTCATCGATATTTATAAAGACTAAATATTGGACATGACCTGCTTTCAAAAGAAGATTTTGAAAATGGTATTATCTTTGTATCCTCTAGCCTGAGATAAATATTGGTACCCGATTACACGAACGCTGTTCTTTGACATGGTAACACTGTCTTTAACCATGCAGTTATAAGGATCATTGTTTGGTACAATGAGAAGTGTAGTAAGCGTTGTAGAAATGAACTTGTGGTTGGCCAGTGGATTAGTAGAGGTTAGCATTTTTTATGCCTCAATCAGTGACCGTATTACAACCATGTTTGAAGGTCAACAATCTAGCTTAATGTCACGACCTGCCTAAAATTCATATCGTTACTCCAAGGTTTTGGAACTTTCTAGGACGTCCAAGAGGCATCGGAATTATCCGGAACAGCCTACAAAATTCTGGAACAACTTAGCATTGGAGAGGTCTAGACCAAACTTCAAGGTTCTAGAAATGTGCTAAAGGGGGCTGCCAAGAATGGTCTAGAACAACCCTTAAACATTTTAGAAAATTTACACTTAGGGCATGTTTGGTTGGTAGGAATTTATGGGATTTTAGTGGAATTGGAATTTAAAATTCATTTTTTGACATGTTTGGTTGGTTAAGAAAAGGAATTGAAATTAATTCCAACCAAATCCCTCAACTAACGGAATTCAAAATCTCTCCCTATTTAATGGAATTCAGAATCCATTACCATTTTAAGGAGTAATTTTGTCTTTTAGGTATTTTTACATTACAATTCCATTAACAAATATGCTAACCAAACACATTATGGATTTCAAAGGAATCCTTCCAATTCCAATTCCAACGAATTCCGCAAATCAAACAGCCCTTTAGAATTCTCTAGATTAGTTGTATAAATATATCATGGAAATGTCTAGATTAGGAAGACTCTAGAAATCTTGTAACTAGTATAAATAGGAAGGTGAGGCCTCATTTGCACCTCACCTAGCAAAGTTCAAAGCTTCTTGTATAGTTGCAATCACTCAAGTAAACAAACATTGTTCTTGTGTAACTCACAATCTTTGTTCCCTTTTTATGAGACTTCCGTTGCAAAATCAATCGTTCACTACAAAAAGGTTTAACTTAGAACGAATCTAAGTCGCATCACGAGAGTTGGAGAATCACTCCATGACATTAAGGCTAGGAACTTGTCATTCCAATTCTCCTTTTTTTTATCTTTGTTAATGTTGTTTTTAGAACTAATTAGTTCATTATTAAATATTATTGAATTAATGAAGGACATAAACATGTTTTGACCTGTTACTTGCCCGTTTGCCGGTCCTACTTCTTAGGGAAAGGGTAAGTGCATAAAAAGGTAATCAAATTTCATTACATTCTTTGACTAGCCAACTTATTTTAGGCCAGAAAAAAACAATCAAAGTTTAGGAACTTAAATTTTAGGTAATCACCTAAGATGCACAGATGTCAAACCAACTTATTTTAGTCCAGAGTAACTATCAAAGTTGCAGAAGTTTTGATTTAAATCACCTAAGATAACATCAAATAATAGATTGAATACCGGATTCATCTGTTATAATCTGCTTGTATTTAAGAACAGTGTAGGCAACTTCTTGTGAAAATGGCCATAAATTTCAGAATCAAAATAACGGAATTAAGATTCAAGAACGTGGCGTATGGTTGTAGCTTCCTTTCCCGAATTAATCATATTATGAAGCCACAAAGGGGATCAAAAGCTTAGGTTTTCAGCTTCAATTCTAAAACAAAAAAAATCAGGTATAAAGTGAAACAAAACTGTACAAAATAGTATGTGTTTCCGCTATTTAAAGTTATAATAGTAAGATAATCTAAAGTTTGAGGGCTAAATTTTGATTATTTTAAGATATTAATAGATAATATAATCAAAATGACATTTTGTTGAGAAATAGTGATGTTTTTAAAAGAAAAAAAAAAGTAAGGGAAGTTTTGCGCTTCTATATTTAAGTAGTTTGGGATAGTTTATTTCAAACCAACTTTTTTTTTTGACATCTGAACATCTTAGGAGATTACCTTAAATTTAAGTTCCTAAACTTTGATGGGTTTTTTCTGGCCTAAAATAAGTTGGCTAGTCAAAGAATGCAATGAAAGTTGGTTACCTTTTTATGCAGTTACTCTTTCCCTTCACATATAATAATCTTATGAGTCATACACTTAGTCCTAGCTAAATCACACACTGATATTCCTCTTATTTTTTCTGGACAAATACACATTTTCTTCTTTCAATAATAATAAAGCATCTTGATCACATAAATGTCCTTAAACCCGATATGCAACTCGACATTATAGAAGTGACCACCTCACTTGCACATGAAACAAAGAAAGAAGCTTCAGTTGCAATAGTTGGAGCAATTACTTAAGTTATTAGACATCTTAGAAAAAGTTTACACCTGGCACTATATGGTGCTGAGCTAGGTGGTGTTGTCATCAAATGGAACAAAAAGTTTCATGAAGTTGAAGAATTAGAATATTCTCTGTTTTTCTTGTGCCATCTTCTGTTTGCCCTTGGTCTCAAGCCTCGTGCTAGCTGGCGTTGATCCCAGTAAGGCGGCGGTCACACGGTCACTGTCAAGAACTGTTTCTGTGTTTTCTTTCTGCTGCCCTTTCTCGGAAAAAGAAAAAAAGGCTGGCCTTTAATGACCAATAATGTTAGTCAGCAACGATCAAACAATAATGGGGTATTTCACCTGAAAACACACGTAAAAGTCACGAAGCAAATTGCTCACACTTACCACCTCGTGTTGAAGGTAATATGTGGTTCTAAAGTTAAAAGAAAACCGGGTCAAATGGGTTGAATGGGTCAAATGTGAAACATTAGTTATTTATAAGAAATTTTGGACGAAGGGTGTTTCGGGCCAACCTGACACATACAAGAATACCCATTTTGACCCACTTCCGCCCCATACAAAAAATTGCCCGCTCTCACCTGTTTTCCAGCCTGTCGTGTGTGGAGGCTTAGGGAGTCGGCCGGCCCTAGTGGCCTCCTGCGCATGTTTGGGTTGGGGCCCACATTAGGGTTAACTTGGTGATTAAGTTATGTAACCCTAGATTAGTCCCTATAAATATAATGTCATGTACTTGTAATTTCTTGAGCACCTCATAATAAAAGATCCATAGTTGCAGTCCGTGGACGTAGGTCATACCGACCGAACCACGTTAAATCTCTCGTGTCGTTTATTGCTTAGTGTGTGTTTTGCGCGTGTTGTGTTCGTGTGATACCAAACGACTGGTATCAGAGCGTGGCTCTTGATCTTATCACACTCACAACCGCCGCTGCCGGAGCTAGGGTTTTTGCCGCCGCCGCCAGAATTAGGGTTTTGGCCCTGAGATCGATTTCTGCCGCCACTATAGTCGGAATCAAGTTGGGATTCCGATTTTGTGATAGCCGCCATCTAATTCCGATCTGTTTCAGCCTTCGCCGCCGTATTCCGCCACTGTCGCTTTCGCCGGAGCTAGGGTTCCGCCGTGCCTCTGCCGGAATCAAGTTTTTGGGCTCTGTTTTGGCCGATTTTGCCAGATTAAGGCTCGATTTCAGTTCTGATTGCCGTAATCAGCCTTTAATCACTGGAATTTTACTGTTTCAGCCGTGTTTTGTCGCCGGAATTGCGACCTCAGCCGCTAATGATGTCCATCGCCCTTCTCTGCCGCTGACAGATCTGATTTCTGTCCTGTTTCCGCTGCTGCTGCCGCTGTTGTTGACCTGGTCAACCGCAGCCGTCAAATTCTAAATCCGATAAACTTTTTTATCGGTGTTCTTACTCGTTTATTACTGATTTTGGTTGAGATTGGTTGAATAGACAGTGTCCAATAGAACAGTTAACAAGTTCAGGCCGCCGCCACTGCTGTGTTTGTTCTCTGTTCCCGGTCTTGACTCGATCAGTTCTACTAGGTAAGTTTGTTTCAATGACAGAAGAAGGTAAGGTAAAGATAGTGACGTTTGATGGACAAGATTATGGATTCTAGAGAATGCAAATTGAAGACATGCTCTATCAGAAGAGCTTACATCTTCCTATGATTGGGTTGGAAGCAAAGCCAGAGAAGATGTCTGAAGCCGATTGGAATCTCTTAGACAGACAGGCCTTGGGAGTAGTAAGGCTGTCCCTGTCAAGGAATGTTACCTACAACATAGTCAAAGAAAAGACCACTTTTGGCCTGACTGACATGTACGAGAAGCCCTCTACAGTCAATAAGGTATTTCTCATCAGACAATTGGTTAACACCAAGATGAGAGAAGGTTCGTCTGTTTCTGGCCATATTAATGAATTCAATTCTATTATCACTCGGTTAGAATATGTTGATATTAACTTTAAGGATGAGGTGCAAGCTCTCCTCCTATTGTCTTCTTTGCCCGAAAGCTGGTCAGGTACTGTCACAGCTGTTAGTAGTTCATCTGGAACTACCAAACTCACATTCAAATGGATGTGGGATTTGATTCTAAATGAAGACATGCGTAGGAAAAATGCTGGATTCTACATACTGAAGGGATGGAGAGAAGACCTGAAAGAGGAAATAACAGGGGTAGGTCAAAGTCCAGGAAGAGAGGTCAATCCAAAAACAAAAAGGAGATTGAGTGCTGGAACTGCAAAGAGAAGGGCCACTTTAGAAGCTAGTGCCCTAAACCACAAGTTGCTAAAGACAAGAAAGAAGTGAACAACATAGCAGCTCAACACCCGAATGACGCCCTCATCTGCTGTGTTGAAAATTCCATAGAATCCTGGATCTTGGATTCAGGGGCATCCTTTCACGCCGTCCCTTTCCCGGAGCTAGTAAAGAACTTGCGAACATGTAATTTTGGTAAAGTTCGCTTAGCTGATGATCAGACACTTGATATTGAAGGGATAGGTGATGTGGATCTAAGGACTACACTTGGAACCACCTGGACATTGAAAGATGTCAGGGTTATTCCAAACTTGAGGAGGAAGTTAATTTCGGTTGGTCAGCTGGATGACCAAGGCGATGTTGTTCTCTTTAAGGATGGCTAATGGAAAGTTATCAAGGGCAACCTCGTGGTTGCTAAGGGAAAGAAGAGAGGCACTTTATACATGGTGAAGATATCTTCTGATGGTATAAATGCAGCAACATCAGGTCCAAGTCCTTCCAATCTGTGGCACCAACGACTCGGGCACATGAGTGACAAGGGATTGAAAATGTTGGTTGAAAATGTTGGCTGATAAAGGAAAGCTTCAAGATCTAAAGAAAGTAGAAACCGGGTTTTGTAGTAGGGTTTTGGTTCCTTGATATTGGGTGACTCGGGCACTCGAGAGTGACAAGGGATTGAAGATGTTGTTGAACATGAGTGACTTGGGCACTCGAGAGTAGCCCCCCCCCCCCCCCCCCAAATCCAAGTTCCGAACATTGTCGACAGTTGCTTCAACCATGGCAACGAGAATGAGCTTCGTCGTCGTCGTCCTAGCAAGACGGTGAGAAGAAGACGAGAGTGATCGTTGTTTTGTAGTAGGGTTTTGGTTCCTTGATATGGCTAACTGTAGAAGGAGTAGTAGAGATTGAGGTGGGGAGGTGGGGTGGTTAAAATGTAATAGAGTTATTTTATTTATTTATTTTTGTATATAATATTTTTGTTTTTATTTGTTTAATGTTAAGGATATTTTTGTTTTTTCACATCCACTTAACAGAAAAAGTTAATTTTCATTCATGCCAGTGACCATCAATGTAACAAAATCAAAGTATGCTCCCGTAATTTCTCAAAGTTAAGGACTATATCCGTAAGTTGGCCAAACCACAGGGACCATCTGTGTAATTAACTCTTTTTTTTAACGATCATCCACCCACTAATCTAATCCTAAATTACACCGCTTTATCTACAATGCGACTTGAACTCTCACCACTTGGAAATAAATTACATCAGCACCTTAGATATCATTGTGCTACAGCCCCTTAGATAGAGAAGGATAGTATCTATACTCAATTCGTCGACGGTCATTTCTATGTTTCATCAGATCCCCTGTACTAATCAATAATTATTACATTTCAGGTCCTCTACTATTTTGATCGTAACATGGTTCTTTATAGATGGTTTTGGAAGGGTAGTATAAGTCTATGTTCTCAACCTTGGGGGAGGTGTTACCGTGATAATTATTATGAAATTTTAAGTAATCATTTGTGTCTATTGAACTGAAACAATTTGGAAATTTTTTGTAAGGTTAGTACAACTTCAAATTTCCATATTCTCGCATGAAACTAAAACCTAAATGTAAACATGTGAAAATATACAATTAGAGTTGTTAAAAACTCCATTTTATTATTTTATTCAATTTGCTAATCCTTTATTTTATTTTATTTGTATTTTTGGGCTTCTCCAAATGTTGCTTGATATCATTAATGATGGGCCTTGGGCCCCTTGATCGAATGTCATCTTCTAAGCCCTCTATGCTCACTCCAAGTAAAAGAAGAAAAAGGGAATTTTCCCCCAAACGGCTCTTTGGTTCTGGCCGTCTTCTCATTGGATTTCCGGAGATTGCTCCTGGAGATTACGCTTGAATTTATGATCTTTCCTTGTTCGTCTTGGATTCTCTTGCTACTTAAAGAAGAAGGTGCTCCCGGTTGTCTCACGAAGAACAATTCTACTTGCTATTGTTTATTTAGGGTTTTTAAACCTTCTTTGTCTCCGTCTCTATTTTTATGTATTTGTTTTGATTTTGAGTAATAAAATCGTTTGATTATCATTTTTTGACATGGTATAAGAGCTTTAGGCTAGTATCTCTCTGCTGTAGTTTTTTACTTTCCGGCGAAACCAGATTTTCTGACGAAACCCTCACAGGCGGGTCAGAGTTTTGTCTTGTCTTTTTTCCGCTTCATATGCTTCTCTGGTTGAGGTTTAAAATTGGTGTGGCTGCTGGGATTAAATTGAAATTCTCTTCCGCTGCTATTGTCGTTTGGTCGGGCCGATTGCCTGATCAACTCGATTAAAAGTTGGTTGTCTTGATTGGAGTTCAAAAACTCTTGTTTCTTACCCTGACTGCTGTAGTTGGGGTACTTCACTCACTGTTGCTGTTTCGCTCTCACATCAGGTTCATACTCACGGTTGAAGGTGTTTAAAGGCTCCAAGTTAATCAAACCTAGTTAAATCCTAAGTGAAGGCTCAGTTTGGATTGATTACTGCCTCTAGTTATATTATATACCTTCCATTGGAAATATAAAAAGGAAAAAACATATGCTTTAGTTTGGGATTAATTGTTTTAAAATGACGTAATGACTTATTTCATAGCAACCATGAACTAATTCTTGTTTGTTTCTTTCAAAATCTTATTCTAATATACATTTCTTTAACAAATTGGGTCTCCAGCTTCATCTTCTTCTACACAAAATTGTTGCTGCTTCTTTTGGTCTTAATATTTAATCTTCCGTTTGTGCGTATTTGTGTATCTGGATCTTATTTACTTGAGACATTGGTTTGTTACTCTCTGATTTGGAATAAAAATTGTTCTAAATGTGATTCTGTTTGGCTAGAAAATTTAAATTTGATTAAATACTTTGAATACATTAAGTTTTCTCTCTTAAATGAAAAGAAAATGAAGAAAAAAAAAACCTTTAATCTTTTGTCTTTCGTTTACCAAGTTGAAATATTATATGCGTTCTATGGTCTCTAAGTTCAATCTATGTGACAAATCTTATGTGTCTGGAATTTAATCTTAATCAAATTTGCTAGTAGTAATACTCACAAAGTTGTTACTCTTCTAAAAATCTTATTTTGTCTTGAAGAATGATAAAAATTGTTTTTGGAATTATGTTCTTTCTCTTGTGTAAGAGATTATTTGATAGCCTAGTCTTTCTCTTGTGTAAGAGTTTCTATGAATTTGGTTTTCATTCATTATCTGTTTGGCGGTGTATTTCTTGTCTGATATAGCTTATGCTAGTCTTATTATTATCAGACTTATCTCTTGAATCTTGTGATTCAGTATTATTTTGTGAAGTTGTAAAAGTTTTTGCTTGAATCAAATTAGTCTTTATGTTTTTTGTGAGTTTTCTTCTTATATGATTCTCTCTGAATATTATTCTTGTAAAGTTGTAAAAGTTTTTGATCAAGTTAAATTAGTTTTTAAGTTCTTGTCTTTCAGTCATGGTTCTCAATTCTTAAAATGTGAGTGCATTTTCTTTCATACTAGATATGTTTCTGATAGTCTTATAAAAAATTCACGGTTCGTCTTATTCTAAAAGTCGTGTGACTTTTGTCTTATAATTTTTTTCTAAACAACATGTGTGAATCTATATCGTTAATATATGTCTTGAAGGAGCTGCAAGTTCCTTTCTGTCTTCTTAATATGTTTGACATGTTTTCCAATTCAATATTCAAGCATCTTTATATTATTATCTAATATGTTCTTTTTTATTTCACATGTATGGCCAATGAACTTAATGGATCTTGTTTTGGGCCGTTTCTTTGGTTTGAATTGGGAGTTTATTTGTTGCTGCTAAGGGAAGTCTTCTCAAATGTCATGCATTCTCCTTTGGCTTCACTAAAGGTTTGTTGTCTTCCAACATAATTTTCTTAATTGATAAATTATCTATTCTTAACATGTTTGGATTATCAAATTAAGGGGGATGTTAAAAACTCCATTTTATTATTTTATTCAATTTGCTAATCCTTTATTTTCTTTTTATTTGCATTTTTAGGCTTCTCCAAATGTTGCTTGATATCACTGAGGTTGGGCCTTGGGCCCCTTGATCGAATGCCACCTTCTAAGCCCTCTATGCTCACTCCAAGTAAAAGAAGAAAAAAGGGAATTTTCCCCCAAACGGCTCTTTGGTCCGGCCGCCTTCTCATTGGGTTTCCGAAGATTGCTCCCGGAGATTACGCTTGAATTTATGATCTTTCCTTGTTCGTCTTGGGTTCTCCTGCTACTTAAAGAAGAGGGTGCTCCCGGTTGTCTCACGAAGAACAATTCTACTTGCTATTATTTATTTAGGGTTTTTAAACCTTCTTTGTCTTCGTCTCTATTTCTATGCATTTGTGTTGATTTTGAGTAATAAATTCGTTTGATTATCATTTTTTGACAAGAGTGAATTTTGTTAACATGTTGTACGTTTTTATTTGAAAATTAACTACTTTAAGTTGTTGAATTTTGTTACATTTAAATGTGTTGTTTAGATCAAGATTTAGATATTTTAGTTATCTTATAAATTTTCTCTACTAGATGTATTGATGAGGATTATAATTTCTTAGAATATTAACTCCTTAGTAATTGTTTCCTTAGTGGAGACATAAGTGGAACGCAAGCACCCTAACTTGCGCAACGTGGACAATAGCGCAATGTACGCACTTTAAACGATCACGAATGAAGTATGTTCGTTTAACTCTAATCTAACAAACGAACGAACACAGATACTTAAATGAACGATTTTTTTTGTTTGTATTCGTTTATTAAAAAAATGAAAGTGTATGTTCTTTTATATTCGTAATATTCTAAATGAAAGGTTCACGAACATAAATAAACATAAATGAAAACAACCGGACATTAATTAAAATTAACTTTAATATCCAAATTAATGCATATAATATCATTATTCATGCATCCAATATTTTAAAAATAAGAAAAGATATTTACAATAAAGTCTAAATACAATTATTGAAATATCAAGTCAAATTTCAAATCACTGTATAACATCAATCCATGATATTGATCAACAATATATCATAAAAAGTAGAATAAAGTGAACAGGTAGTCCCTATGGTTTTCAAAAAATTTGAATTTAGTCCTTTACTATGAAAAAGTATACGGATAGTTCAAATTTATACACACATGAAACATGTTTGGTCTCTGACTTGGATAAAGATTAAATTTGTCTGTAAAGTGTGTGGGAATTAACAAAAATACCATTTCTTCTTCTTCACAAAGGTAAAATTTTTAAACTTGGATCCACCAGAGATGACTTTCTAGTTCAAAAACCATTGAGTATATTAAAACTCATTGCTTCTCATGGGTAAAAAATATATTCGGAGATCAAGCGATTACATGATAGGATTGGAATGGTTCAACATCCCCTTATTTTGATATATTATGCTTTTTAATTGAATTAACAACTTTTCACCAACCATGATCAAATTTAATATCACAATTTCAACTTCACTTTAATGCTTCTCTACCTACTCAATTTGGTTTCATTAAAGATTTTGTATATATGAAACTTTGAAACATATCAATGTTACTACAAATTTTATTGGATCGTATGTTAGCGGGAGGTTAGACCGGTAATAGTATTTTCTAAGTATGGTTTAAAGCTACAAAATATAGAGAAACCTGTTACAAGGTGTTTCGAGTAGGGTTGTTCATGAGCCAAGCTAGATGAGCTCAATCTCTGCTCGATTTTGCTCAATTACACTTTTTGATCATGTTCAAGTATTGATTTGACTCGTTTACCTTTTTGGATTTGGTTCAAGTATTCTTCAAGTTAAGTACTTTTATAGAGAGGAGATAGGTTTTAGTTTTACAAGCTGGCCGATGTGAGATAAGCTGAAAATCAGGAACAAAGTGGGGAAAATAATAGTAATTTTGTAGCTCATGTTTTGAACTCATAACCTATTAATCAACTTGAAGATGAGCTTTAATCAACTCCTCTAAGGGAGGATTGGTATCACTCTATGGGGATATAAACAAAATTACTTTACTCGTACAAAATTTAGACAAACAAATTGACTTTGACTCGAGCTCAACTCATTTTCTTCGTCTAACATGTTTTAATACGAAAATTCGTAAGCAACTATTTTCAACAAATAAACTATTTAATGAAAACTCGTATATATTTAGATAACCTCCAAATATATTACTACTAAACGATAACGATGTAAGTTGACAATAATGTCAGTTGGTGAGTTGAGATCACCGAATATGATTTATACATTTACCATGTATCCCAAACATACTTGTTTACGTAAACAAGTCAAATGAGTTATAAACCTGTTAGACGAGTTAAACAAATTATATATTTATTTAGATTTTTCAATTCTAGTTTTATACTGTCTGAATCGTTTCCTAGGGACGTCTTCGAGATTTCGGATGCCCCAGATGAGTACTAAAAAATGGGCCCGTAAATATAATTTTTTTCCAAAGATCGATGATAATTTTAATAACAATAAACAAAAAAACGTTATTGTAGCTATAAACAAATACAAAACAAAGTTAAACAATAAACAGAACAAGTTAAACGAATCGAGAGGCTCTCATAGTTTAAATTTTTTTTATTTATATGTATACACATAATTTTTTTTTTAAATTTTGACCCCCTACGAAAACGGGCCCTAATCGACTAATTTTTTTATATTACTTTACTTCATGTCTCAAATAAGAACGCCACTTGGGTGAAGGACATGTACCTTTACCACTAAACCAAGCTATTGGTTGCCCATGGTTTATTCATTTAAATGTCTAAAAATCACACCTAAGGCTAAATATTTACAAGGTGAAATTTTTTTACCACTAGACCAAGCTAAATATTTTTCAGTAAATTACGATTGAAATGACAGACATTAAAAGTTGGGCGAGGAAAAGATCATAGTAGTACATTTATGAGTTGTGTAATGGAGTATAAACTTGTGATACACGAGGAACAGAATATACACAACATTATTTCATCATGTAACTCCTGTCTATAGTGATTGTTTCTTTTTAACATGCCTATATGAGTATAAAATAGTTTAATGATTTACAACTTAATTACAATTTAGAGGGATATTCCACATATCATGACAAATTTTTTTATTTTCTTTAATTTGAATATTGTGTTTCGGGGATTCGACA
This sequence comes from Smallanthus sonchifolius, assembly GCA_023525975.1. Taxonomy (NCBI): domain Eukaryota; kingdom Viridiplantae; phylum Streptophyta; class Magnoliopsida; order Asterales; family Asteraceae; genus Smallanthus; species Smallanthus sonchifolius. Next base: position 132,236,720 of record CM042018.1, read on the forward strand.
CAACTAGAAAATATTGGCTGCTAACCCACATTTGGATTTGAAGGGGAAAAAACCATAAATCATCTCTCTTCTTTTAACCCATTTTTAATTTGGAGCTAGGCCATCCGTACTGGTTTCACAATCACACCCACCACGTCACGGTCACATTAACATGTGAAAATCATTAAACCAAATAACTAAGGTGCGTAGTGGTTTCATTATCCCCACACACATATATATACATAACACACACATGAGAGAGCCCCTTTGCCCGTGAAACCCCTCACGTCATGCGTCCCACTCCCCTTTCACGCCTTAGAGGGGCGGTGTTCCGCGCAGTGAAAGAGCCACCTGTATCTTTCACGCCTTCGTTACGGACGGCCTTATTATTAAATTATTTGCTCTCAAAGTTATCTAATAAAATACCATTAATTTTCTATGAACATGGGAACAAATCATTTAATTTGTTGGAAGGTGTATTGTATGATTGCAAATAATAATATCATGTGGATGTTTGGTGAACAGCTAATTGCAAGTACAAATCAAGCTGTAATACTAATTCCTGGACCCCAAACACCCCTTATAAATAAACCCTCTCTCCCACTAAATTTCTCCGGTCGCCGGAAAACAAGTTAAGCCATCATTCAGTGCAGGTGTAAGCAGAGATGGCGCAAGTTAGCATGGTGAAGAAGGCTTCCATAATTGCAGTCGTCGGCGTAGCACTCTCAACGGCATCCACCGTGTTGGCTCAAGGTCCTGCACCTTCTCCTGACGCCGGAGCTGCCTTCTCCCTTTCTTCTTCCGGCGTAATGGTCGCAACTTCTTTGCTTCTGTCATCTGTTGCTCTTTTATTCAAAAAATGATTTCTTTCATATATTTTCATTTGTTTTATGATTTTTTTTGTTTAATTGCTTTTTGTTTATTGCATATTTGAATTGATTATTTCTTTGATGTAACTAAATAATTTAATATTATGAATATGTGTTGAAAAAATTATTAAAAAATTGATTTTATACCTAAATAATTAATCATATGATGATGTGTTTAAGAATTCGTGATTTTCAAGACAGTTGGTGTCGTATATTAGAAGACTGAAATCTAGTTTAATGAATTATCTTGAACACGAGGCTTCAACAAAATAAGAATTATGTTGGTAAAACATCGTGAAATTAGGGAAAATTACCAAACTAAATATTTGGAAAGTCGAAGTTTACAAACCAATCTTTAAAAAGTTAAATTCCTGAAAATGACTTTGTACTGTTTGGGTGAAATAGTGCACCACGTGTCCTCCTCCGAATCTTCCCACATGTTCATCAAGGAATACTCTTTGGACGAAAAACCCACCACAAAATCGACAGAAAACAAATTATTATTAATATTTACTTGTTAACTAAATAATTACTTAACATACTAAATTATTATTAATAATTACTTATAAACAATCTTTGATTTTTTTCTAAGAATATTTACAGTTCTTGATCAAATTCTATTAAACTTTGAAAAAAAATTGTATGTTTCTCTCGACGAAAAAGCCGAGAGACATTTGTTTCTCATGTCGGCCACATGGTAGGCAAATTCGCAATGTCCGTCTGTCGGCTTTTTCGCCAAAAGAGTACATGATGAAACACGTGGTAGAATCTGAGGGTGACGTGAAAGTCAAATTCGTACTATCCGTCGGCTTTCTTCGTCCAAAGTCCAAAGAGTACATGTTCTTTTTTTAGAATGTTTAGTTTGTGAATTTTCCTATAAAATAAACTTGTACACATGTTCTAACTCACACCCAATATTTTTTAATTGTAATTGAGATTTTAAAACTTTAAGTTTTGGAAAAGTTAATAAACAAGACGATTATTATTATATAATGGTTACAAAAAAGAATTTATAAATTTAGAGGGCTAAGTTAAACAACAAAGTCGTTGTAGTATAGTGGTAAGTATTCCCGCCTGTCACGCGGGTGACCCGGGTTCGATCCCCGGCAACGGCGATTCTTGTTTTTTGATCCGAGATTACTATAACCTGTTACCCCCCTATTTTGTTCAACATGTCACTTCTACGTGCGAGATGATTAATATTAGTGACAACTATGTTTAGCTAGAACTTTTTTTAAATCTTTTACACACGGATTCTGTCAGTTTTGCAAGATTGAACACCCGAAATACCCAAACCAAATATATTAAACCCAATCTAAGAAACATATTCAACACAAGATGAAGGTATAGACAGATAAAACCATAAATCTAAGACTCAAAATTACCACAAAGACAAAGATGATCTGAACATACAGACTCTCATACACAAAACACCATCTACACTCTATGAACGATTGAATGAAGATGAACAGGGGAATTTGAGAGATTTGGTAATGAAGATGACTTGGAATTCATTCTCTCAACTGATGAGGTGATGTTTTTATAACCTCAGCAATATTAAAACAAGAAAACAACTTGAGTTAGATATGATTTATGGGGTGACTTCACTAAAAAACTCATTTTCATGAGAAAACCAAAAAACTCCTCATTAAAGGTGCTGCATATGTATAGTATACCCAAAAGCCTAACCCCCACCCAAAAACCTAAACCCCCCACCCCACCCACCCACCCCCCAAAAAAAACCTAACCTAAAAGCTAAACTAAACCCAGAAAACCACTCTCAAAAAGCTACCTATGCTACACATATGTAGCAAAACGCTGAATTTTTTTTATTTTTATTTATTTATTTATTTATTTATTTATTGAATGAGGACGACGTGGGGAACAAGGTCTCCGAAGCGGTTTTTTAGTTTTTTATTTATATTTTGAGTTATGATTTTTTTATTATTTTTTTTACCTTTAATAAATAGTTTTTTGGTTTTCTCATGAACAATGGGTTTTCTTATGATTCTTCCCCTATGATTTATTCCCATCAACGTATACCAACAAAAAAACAAACATGAATTGAGTTGATTTATTTCAACAGATCCTTTAAAGAAACTGACACGTATAGCTAACTGTATTCGTGGGTTCAACCCTAACCCTTTTAGACTAAACTCAAACCTACGATTTCGTATCAGGTTAGTGTCGTGTTATGTTCTCAAGTCTCGACTACATATTATCAAAATGAAACATAAACGCACAAAACCACTAACACAGTAAAAAAAGAATACAAATAATTCAACTGAAGCTAACAATTGACAAGATAAATCCACATGACATTCATACAGGTTTGTCATTTACTACACACATCTGTTCATAGATCAAGAAGAAGTTGTACTCAATGCAGTTTCTCTTGTACACTGCCATTGCTAGACCTTGCGGCGGCGACTTTGTAGGTGCAGAACATTCAGCTTGAGAAAACTGGATCAAGATTTGCATTAAGATGGTGACAGTCCCCAAATTGCAGTGAATGTCAACCCTTCCATGAGGATAAAAGATTAGAGCATTGCAGGAACTTGAAGGTTCTCAGTACAAGTAGACATGCCCAAGATACAACCACCTATTGCATACACAAACATGAGTGAATAATTACTATAATACCTCAACCCAATAATAGTTGAGTTGATTTTTGGTTATCTTGAATTTCAAATATAAGAAATAAACGAAAAACTAAAAAACAAACGGGTCGACCCATCAGCCAAAATGCATTTTTAATGCATAAAATTCTACTAAAGTACTTCACTAAAAAAATTGAATTATTAAAAAAACTTTAGTTTAAATGTTATAAATATTGATAATCATTATTAAATTAATAGTATTAAAAAATATATCGAAACATTAAGATATGTAAGGATGCAAACCTGACTACTGGACCCGCATTAGTATAAACTCACGTAATAGTAAGAGCATTCACATCAATATCTATATATTCATCTCTATCTTTATTATTTAGAATTTTCTTCTATTTTTAACCTACATCAAGATCTCTATCTTTAAATTTTATAATTTAGTAAATAGAGATTCTCTAAATATACATATTCATTTTCATAAATCTCTATATTTTTGTGAGTGTGTAGTAAAAAGAAAAAATAATAAAACTAGTTTTTGTGCGTGAGATAGGGATAAAGATAGAGAATGAGATGTGAGAGTTTAAAACAAATTTAAAGATAAATTTGAAAAAGGGTGATATTTAGTTAAATTATAAAGATGAAGATAAAGAAGCTAATGTGAATTCTCTAAGGGTGTGAATTTCTGACAATACATGAAATTCGTGAGTTTGGGTTTAGTATAAACGGGTTCGTGCCAACCTAACGGGTTTACGGGTTGACCTGTTTAACCCATTTTTTTTTTTCTAAAAATGTATTTTATGTCATAAATTCAACTGCTTTGAGTACTTTATGACAAAAACTAAAAGTTAATATATAAATTGACATAAGATTTTATAACTAAAATGTAATTAAGAAAATCTTAAATATATTCAGAAAAGATTATCTTGTTAAATTATTTAAAAAAAATTAAGAAAATCTTTAAAATATATATAAAATCATGAATTTTCTATGAACATGGAAACAAATCATTTCTCTTCAAAATTAGTTGGAAGGTATAATTGCAAATATCATGTCATGTTGATGTTTGGTGAACAGCTAATTGCAAATCTTTAAACTTCTTTGCTTCTGTCGTATGCTGCTCTTTTATTTAAAAATTGATTTATTTCATGTATTTTCAATTATTTAATGATTTTCCTTTTTTTTTGTTAGTTCTTTTTTATTTTATTGTATATTTGAGTTGATTCGAATATGTGTTGGAAATTGATTAAAAAATAACAATTTTACATATAAATAAATATTTGTATGTACATAATAATATATGATATATATGGTGTAAATTTAGACCACATGGCTTGAAAAATCTGAATAAGGATAATACTCACGATCAATGGATCAAAGCATTTTTTTATAAGAAGTTATGTGTATATAAGCATCATATCAAGCTTTTTGAACCATGTTTTGGTAAATGTTTTTAGATTGTAATTCTTTTTTCGTAAAACAGATTTTATTAAAAAAGAAGGACAACCTCCCCCCAATAGCAGGAAGAAGCCGACCAAACCAAAAAGAACAATAATTACATAATTATAAAAGATTGAAACCAACCCAATTCTTCCCGAGAAGGTTCTTGAGATTGGACCTATTCTTAAGCCACAAAAAGCTAAAAGACTTTAAATCCTCTATGATGCATTCTACTTTAGCTGGTTTGTTTGAGAATTGAGCCTCGTTCCGAGCCCTCCAAATGCACCAACAGGCAATTATGATAATTCCTTGAAAGAAATCTTTGTAAGCCACCTCTATGAGAACCGTCGTATGGAGATCTAACACATCTTTAACCGAAAAAGCATAAATTGGAGGAATTTTACACCAACGACTAACATGTTGCCATACGGCCCATACCACCGATGAATAATAGCAAGAAGACAAGAGGTGATCCAACGTTTCCTGCATATCTCCACAAAGGGGGCAAAGCAAAGAGTCTAACTGCACATGCCGCCTGCTTAGAAGCCACCAAAGTTGGAAGACGATCCAAATATGTCCTCCATCCGAAAATATTGCATTTGATTGGAATCCATCTGCACCATTTAAATTTGACAGTGCTTCCCATGTTTCGATCTTTAGCAATTAAGTCTTTGACTGATTTAGCTGTGAACCCATTGGAGCTATCCCCTAGCCATCTCCAATCATCTTTGGCTTCTGATACTTGCACATGTCCCAATAAGTTATGACATTGCTGCCACTCATTCCATTCGGAGTCTGTTTGAGGAAGCCTCTTCTATCTCCAATTTAACTTCTGTTTATAACGGGTTGTAGACTCTTTAGAGACTTCCGTTATATAGTTAATATTTTGAAAATCTTTGAGATCGTTTTGAGAAAAATATTAAACAAGACAAATATTTATAAAAAAGGTTTACGAAAACGATAGTGTTTCAAATTTTCAACACGTGGCGGGAAGAGATTTGCATTGAACATCATCAGAGTTGTTGAACAAGATAAACAAGAAACTAATGAAACCAACTATTGTTAACTGCATCATGATAGAACGTGATAATCGTATATGTGGTTCTATCGAAAAAGAAAACAAAAATGTGAAATGTGTCAAACTTTATGAATGTTGTTAGTCTTCAATCAGATTTCAATAAATTATAATAGATTCGATGCTAGTTTATTCATCGATTTTTTTTATTTAAACAGTATCATTTGTTTTAAAAGATTTAAATTTGATTCCCTAGAAATCAATAAATTTAACTTCGGTAATGGCGCATATCAAACAACAAAGTCGTTGTAGTATAGTGGTAAGTATTCCCGCCTGTCACGCGGGTGACCCGGGTTCGATCCCCGGCAACGGCGTAATTCTTTTTTGGTACCATGTGCATTTATTTGTGTAATTTCAAGATTAATATACAACCAACCTAACATTAAACTAGTACTCTCGTTTTTATTTTAAATGGGTCGGGTCATATTTTATGTGTTCCCATGTAAACCAGACATGGTATGAAACAACGCGATTATTCGTGTTTTGACATGAATACAACTCGTTTAGCTTAATTTCTTCTATTTTATATTTACATATTAATCTTTTAAAATTATAAAGTTACAACAAAATTTATAAATATTACAAATGTATACAGAATTAGAGACCAAACAACCCTATACTGTTTAACATATCACTTCGAATTTCAAGTAGTGCCAGTAGCCGTTTTAGAACCTCTTTTGATTACATACAAATTTATACGTTAACATGTCAAACCTGACATGAATACGCAAACAAAATGATTATTCGTGGTTTGACACAAACACTACCTATTTAGCTTGAATTTCTCTACTTTTAACCTTTTTACATGTTAATACTTTAAAACTACAATTACATTTAAAGTATATATAAAATTTTGATGCTATTTTCTTTTATCTTTTAAATGTTAATAGTCGAATACTTATAAGTTATAACATAAACCGATTTCAAAAAGAATATGAAAATGTAAACGAAACCGATTTCAAAAAGAATATGAAAATGTAAACGAGTTAAAAAAGTCAACCCGTCCTAAACATGAACCAATTAGCTAAACGAGTTCGAGGGTCCGACCCGAAAATGACTCGAATCACGGTCCCAGATATGGTGTCAACTACAGATTATCAAAATGAACCAGAAAGGTACAGAACCACTAAACCAGTCCACAAATACAAATAATTCAACTGAAGCTAATAATTTAACAAGATAAATCCACATGACATTCATAAGGGTCTGTCATTTACTACATCTGTTCACAAATCAAGAACAAGTTGTACTCAATGCAGTTTCTCTTGTACACTACCATTGCTAGACCTTGTGGGGACCACTTTTGCAGGTGTAGAACGTTCAGCTTGAGAAAACTGAATCAAGATTTGCATTAAAATGGTAACAATCCCCAACCCAATTGCAGTGAATGTCAGACCCTTCCATGAGGATAAAAGATTAGACCATTGCAGGAATTTGAAGGTTCCGAGTACAAGCAGACATGCCCAAGATACAACCACCTATTGCATACACACACAAACATGTGATGAGAAAAATTACTATAATACCCTCAACCCAACCCAACCCAACCCAACCCAACAATAGTAACTTATATATGGTTATGTTTTATTTCTTGCATTTCAAATATAAGAAATAAATGAAAAACTAAAAATGAAACGAATAGCCAAAATGCATTTTTAATGCATAAAAACCTACTATTTTACTTAACTAAAAAGATTGCATTATTATTATTTTATTAAAAGAACTAAATTTTGGATTGGAAAGAAAATTACTCACACCCCATATTGTCAAATTTTGGATCTTTGGCTAACTTTCTTGATAACTTTCCCTTTAAAAGAACTAAATGCATACAACATACTAAATTACTTTATTTAAAAAACTAAAGTTATCAAAAATTCAAAAAGTTAATAAGAAGTTGATGCATAAAACCTACTAAATGTACACAGCACAAAAATTATTTTACTAAAGCAGAAAAAAAAAACATTTAAAATGAACATGGCCCGTTTTGAAGTGTAGAACAAATTACTTGTTTTGAGCCGTTACCCAACCCGCCCACTTTGCCATAACTATAAGAGAAAACTTCATATATACCCTATAAACATGGGTCAATATCATATATACCCAATCAAAACAAAAAAATTCATATATACCCAATTTAAGTGATTTTTTACTTTATGACTATTCTACCCCTATCCATTATATGATTTTTTATAACCAAATTTTTAAGATTTATCTCATACGTAACCCAATTTAAATGATTTTTCTTACCTAATTTAAATGATTCTTTACTTAATTTAAATGATTACATCTCGTTTTTGTTCCATTGCTAGTTCGATCGTGATTTTCAAAACCGATTCAGGAGGCGACGATTGCAAGTTGTTATTAAAAAAAAAGGTTCGTCTATATATGATGTATAAATGGTATAAAAGAAAATTAATAAAATGACAAACGAAAGTGAGAAAGTTAAATATAATATTTTTAGAAAACTATTTTGTTTTGGTAAATATAAAATTATAAAGTTAAAAATGGTTAAATATGAAATTTTAAAGCTTAAGAAAAATAAGGGTAAAATGGTCATTTCATAAATATATGATATTTTTATATGTTTGTAAGGATATATATGATATTTTCCAAGTTTGTAGGGGTATATATGAAATTGCCCCTAACTATAACGGTGTTCTTACCACAAGAGACTTCAATGGTCGGCCGATGTCAACGAGTTCTGAATCAGGAAAGGCGTCTAATTCTTTATGTTTGTCTAGTAAATCATCCTGTAGATCACAAAATAAATCAATAAAAATTAGTCAAGCCTCAATAAAAATAATAGAAACAAGAAAATATACAATAATATATACTATAGTGAAGATGATACAAATAAAGAAATAACAAAAACATGTACCTTGGCAACAAAAATATCTTTACACCATTGTGCAACACCTTCATCTGTTTCTGGCAGGTCCTTCATTAAATGGCGCTTAACTCTGACATCAATCTGCACAATGGAAACGGGTCAAATGGGTCGAAAGTTGCCCAAGTGCCTTTTTGATATATACAACCGCCTAAATCACTTTATTTACAAAAACTGGATTACTAACATGTTAATTTCCTGTAAAAATAATTTTGAAAGATGGAAAATTTGTTTCGGGTCAACCCGACCCGAACTAAAGGCTTACCGCTGAAGACTGCCCTTTAAAGAGCCTCAGCATTGTTGGCGGGGTTGAATCTCTGGGGATAGCAACCGTCATATCAATAATTGCAGGTGCAAATGATCTCATTTCACTCACTGAAGTAACAAATCCCTGATAAAAAGAATATTAATGTTAGAAGTAAATAAAACCATATAGAAAACATCAATCAAATGCAGGAACTATTTGGTTCCATGTACAACATAAATTTACCACTTTAACACTCAGACTATTTTAAACAATGTGTTGTTTAACAATATTTAAAGATAAATGTTGAATAACTATATTACATCATAATTTAATTATTTTGTTACCTTTGTTCGAGGAATTAAGACATTTCTAGGAACAGGCAAACCCATTGAAGATGCATATTCTTGAGCTGCTAAAAGCTTTGCTTTAGTAAAGCGAGTCCCTTCAACAAAAAGGGCCAACCAAAAGGGTTGAGGGTAATCTTTTAGGCGTCGAAGACCTGACTGCAATACACATTCAAAGTATGTAAATACACACACTAAATAACCTAAGCTATGTAAATAAGTGTGATGATAATCGATACCTTTAGGGTACTTTCATCTTTAGCCCAACTTCTCTCAAGAAAAAGATACTCAGAAAACCACATTGACCAACCAATGACCTGCATGTATTCAATTGCTTTATCTTAGTAATTTGCAACATTATTTTGAAAGTAATATTAATAAACAGATTGGACTATGTATGTTTTATTAACAGGGATGTGAATATCACATATAAAAATATTAATTTAATGTGTTATATATTACTATTTCATGTATTTAAATACTTACAGGAAGAAATTTTGATGATTTCTTCATGACAGCCAATGTGCTACCAAGACAACCTGATCTCTGTTTCAGGAAAGATTAAAGAACATTAGTGAAGCCACGAACTTGCTGAGGTGACAATAAGAAGCACATAGATTACACACAAATAAATAAGAATTATATCATACATATATGAAGTTCGAAATTTCATATATATCCTTCTAAATTTCAAAACATCATATCTACCCTTTCAAAACACTACAATTATCATATTTATCCAACTCATACCGAATAAAACAAAATCAGTAACTTATAACACTATTGAATAAACGAACGGGAAAGCAACGTTATTATTGTGATTTATCTCAAAACAGGTAAGAAGCTTTATTTTATTTACTATGGAGTTGGTAAGTATGATACATTTTAGTGTTTTACAAGGTTAAATATTATATCATAAAATTTTAGAAGGATATACATGAAACTGCCCGAATAAATAACTAGATGTCAATAACGGTATATCGGATAATCACCTGAGCAAACACCCATCCAATGAGCCAATCAATGTCACTTTTATGATTAGCTATCACAAGAGCATGTTCTTTACCTGGGCAAAAAAACAAAGGTAAGCAAAAACTATTTATTCACTAAATAAACCTAACACATTACAAAATCAGTATCCAACTTACCCATCATTTTTAGAGTCTCAGGGTCTGTGTACAGGTTAACCTGCAGCAATAACCTCAAAAATCTCAACAGGATTTACAAGTAAAATATTTAATATATGTAATGTCCAAAATCTAATTTTGGACAGGTACTTGATAAACTAACGGTGAAAAAATATAAGAAGAAATAAACAGGTATACCAGTTCTTTTAACCTGTATTGGTTTTATATATTTGAGAGATTTATAGCTAGTTATTGATCAACAGAAGGGGAAAATGATTCTTTACGTCCTAATATAACAACTATATATACAAAAGCAGCTGCTTGAATAATTAAAAGCATATTAAAAATGATCAGAAATAGACACAATACACATATATTAAACAGATAAATTTAGTAAAATAATATAAATGCTACAAAAAAGCATGTGTCTTATGAGAATATGGTAAAAAGAAGATATCAAACCAAACATATATTGCAAGTCATTAAAATGGCACAATTTACAGGTAACCAAGTAGAGATTAATAATGGGCATATATCCGAAAATCAATGGCTTAATTGATAAAGAATTGCTTACCGCCTTACCTAAACAATTTATCTGCCTATTATGTTTTATAAAAGGAGATAAACGCTTTTGCAAGTTCGGATAAAGAAAAGTGTTTACATTTATCCGCTTATCTTAGAGTGAAATAAGTTGTTTTCAATAAGCAGACTAAGATTGCTTATTGAGTTATAAAACAGCTTATTTGACCACCCTAAGGTTAAACTTGTAATTTTGAATCCATCATCAAACAAATAAATCCCCAATCACAGAATCCATGAGGTTGCTTATTGAAAACAACTAATCAACTTAGTAAAAACAGCTTATTAAACCCTAAGGTTAAACTAGTAATTTTGAATCCATCATCAACCACATAAATCCCCAATCACATAATCCATGTTTCAATCCAGTCATTGATTATTTAAAACAAATACAGTAAAAACTCAAATCAACAAAAGCAGTAAACATAGCAAAACCCTAACTTAACAAGTGATTTTAAATTCATTGTCACCTTAACTCCTGCCCACCAATCAACGATCCACACAAGCTCCAGCCATAACAGCTCGGCTACCAGTCTGTTAATCCTTCTAAACAAACTCTTTGAGAATGGCCGTACGGTCACAAAAATAATTGCCTATAAAACGAAGTGAGATTTAGTAACAAATCAATAAGAAGTTGTGAATCTAACAAATCAATGAAACGGTGCAGAAATTGTGCAAATCTGTAGTGAGATTTGGATTGTATGATTGTATGTAAATGAGTAGGGCGGAGATAAACCTGAATCAGATTGACGATGAGGCCAGATACGAAGAAGAGGACGCCAATTGGGACGATAACAGCTGCTGCTGCGATAGCCATGGCAGACGGCACCGCACTGAAACTCTGTGTGTTTGTGTGTGTGTGTGAGAGAGAGAGAGAAGAGAAGAGAGAGAGAGAGGGGAAATCCAATGAGTAAACGTTGTATGAGAAATTATGAATTTGGATCAATTATATGAAATTTTGATAAGAAAAAAAGTTATTATTTGCAATAAAATAACATATTTCTTATTTACTATTTCAAACAACCGGTAAGTTTACTGTTTTGTGACCTTCAGTTTACAAGTTTGAGCCGTGGAAGCAGTTTCCTGCATAAACTATAGGGTAAAGCTGTGTACATCAGATCATGAAGCGATCCGACCCCTCCCCGGACCCTGCGTAAATACGGGAGCTAAGTCAAGCACCAACTACGCCCCTTTTTATTTATTATTTATCTTAAAAAATAGGAAAAAAAATTATTTAAAATGTATTTTTTTTAAATAAAACACAAAAGATGGTTGATTTTTTTTATTATAAGAATGTGTTTCATCGGTTCCTTTAATAACCTAACACGTTGTAAAGTTTACGCTTATTGATGATCATAATAGTAATAATAGTTATATATCTAAGCTAGTGTATTTTATCATAATTTCAAAATCAAATAAATAAAAAAGGTAATTGTACTCTTATAGACTCCTATTGATCGATGAAGTATGAAAACTTACACAGATGAAGTAAACTTCAGAGGATTTCGCAACATGTTTCCTCCCCTGACAAATCGGCATCGTAGGAATTAGATCAAACCATTTGTGTTAGTTTTGACTAGGTGAATAGGGGTTGAAGTCATATGCGTGATGCAAAAAAGTGTGGTTTTATTGTAGCATTTACCTCTTAAAGATGCATATGACGTTTATTTTAGTATTTTCTTTTTATTTTCTATATTAAAGTTATGAAAATCCTGACGCCATAAAATAAAAAACACTAACTAGATCACATATGAATACACGATTAGTCACACCAGAATGAAACACGTCAAATACATAGATTAAATGATACAAGGATTAAATATGGTTTAGTCGAACGGTGTAATAGACATCGCCTACAAGCACGAAGAAAATATGTTATTATTGTCCTTTTCAATGAAGTGTCATACATGGAACCCTAGCTATAACAATTTATATTTGAGTCCATCTCTTTATAAGATGATATATATTTATCATTTTGAAATTTCACTTTGTGTCATAGCATAACACTACATACTTGTAAATATAACCCTATAAGATTATGTGTAATTGTTTTACTAAAAAGTGAAAAAATACAACGTCAAGTTAGTAGGAGGTCAATCACGTCCCAAATCATTAAGATGTGTGATGGTTTCACTATCCATATAAATATACACACACATACATATATAAACACACACTTGCCCCCAACGCCCGTGATTTCAATCTCCCCCCCCCCCCTCCCCAATTCACGCCCCCAGGTCCCAATAACGCCTAAGGGCAGTGTTCCGCGCTCTTTCACGGCCAGGTGGATCACGCCACCCCCTTTCACGCCCATAACACTTAAACTAACACGGATAAGACATATAAAGTAAGATAGTAAATTTAATATTTGTGATTCAAGCGTGAACCTTACGGAGTAAGACTAAGACTATGTGTAATGCTAATGTGAAGGTGAGAGCACACCCTGTGTCACGTAGACACTAGCAGAACTCACCCTCACCTTCACCCAGGTGTGTAATGGTGAGGTGAAGGTGATCAGTTTTGTAATAATTATATAATTATTATTTTTTTAATTTAATTAATTTGTATATATTATTTATATTAAAAAAATAATGTTGTTTAAATCACAGATAAATAAAAAACCTAGTTTAATTTAATAAATTGGATTACAAATACATTGTAAAAATACAACAAATAAATCTAACGATAATTACGATTGCTCCATATATGCTCTATCAGATCAATTCTAAGGTTTGTATAAGTTTTCAAACAACGGATTATCCGACGGTTTATTTGTCTCTGTTCGTTTGTTATTTCTATATTAGTTTAAGGTTTGTAAATATAGATAGTTTAAAAAAAATGTTTTTTTTTATTTTCGGCCTACAACGGCTACTTTGACCACAAACGGCTACTTTGACTTGGTCTTCCCCCTTCTCACGCAGGTGAACACCACCACCTGCAGCCTCTCACGCCCCCCTCACCCACCAGCGGCGCGGTGTTTCAAACAACACAAATAGGATATTTAAGCTATCAAATCGGTTGGATCTATCAAAACATCACAGATTATACGCGTTTTCTATCATTATTTCATTTAAACACAAAAAGCAGATCCAGTTATACATATCATCTTCCATTTTGATTGCAAAAACTCTAATTCAAAGGACATTTTTTTTTTTTGACTTTTTATAAAAGAAAAACAAACTAAACTAAACTAGACTCAAGACATTTCCCAACCCCATACGTGAACGACACATTGTCCTCAATGTGAACCAAGAAACAACGAAAAATAAAAGTGCACAAATAAACCATGAACAGGAAGCGACTTAGCTGGTAATGTAGCAGTGAATTGTCCCACTTCCTTCATCCTCTTGTGTGCATCGTATAGCATTTCGGTCGCGGTTGCACAAACTGCCGGGTTGCCTTTACAAACTTGATATAAGATCATAATCGATCCCGCCCGAATAGAGATTGAGTACGGGCGAGATGATAAAACCTGCACAATAAACCTCACAACAAACCCGCAGCATTAAACTGACCCAAAATTAAAATAAAGACTGACTGACTCAAACTGACTCACTAAGACTCAAGATAGATAACATAGAAACGTACTCAATGGATGGCAAACACATAGACATGAATGCCACATCAAGGTCGATCAACGGTTATGAACGGTTTCAATTTCCCATGGTCGTGATGGTCGGTAGATGTTAATGATGATGGTAATAGAATGGGTGAAAGTGATGATGATTGATGAATGATGGAATGATGGACGATGATAATAGAGGTGGTGTGATGATGGTGGTAGTGGATGTGGTGGATGTTAATATGGTGCTAGACAGAGGTTAGAGGTGTGAATGATAGTGGTGGTCGATGCGGATGAACGGTGAACGAAATCATGGGAAAACAAGGAAGAATGGTGAAAACAGCATGGCCCCGCGTACCGCGAGAGAACCAGCAGCACTCCTCGCGTACCGCGAGGAGGCAGAAATTAAGCCGGCTACTTGGTTTGTCCTTCGCGTACCGCGAGGGGACTTCCCAAATACTTCGCGTACCGCGAGGACTTGTTGGTAACAGAAAGTTTTGAAATTTTTCCAACTTTTATACTTAGAAAATTTTTTATCATTAAAAATTTGGTTCTCCTAAATTCCATAAAAACTTATTCCAAGCATAAAAACACATGTAAAAATACCTGGAACTTCATTCTCGACGATTTTCCTCACCGAATCAAGCGCGAATCCCTGCAAAACATGACACAAACAAAACACACATACCGAAAAACAAAGGAAAAGACACAGACTCACACCAACGAATGCACACAAACTCTACATCCCGGGCATTTGCCCGAGACTCAAACAAGCCTATCAGGAGGCTTCTCCTTTATGCCGCCCCCGTCCGGCCCGTTTAGTGTAATTGGTCTACCACCGATTTGACAAACTTTTATGGCAGACCTTAAATGGGTTTTGAAAAATCTAAACAGGTCGGTCCACCAATATTTAAACTTACCTGGACCAAACCTGATATGTGGCATGTAATGAGGTACATGATCATCTCCAGTATTTTGCATCCTTTGATCCTTGTACGACCATCCCAGGACCTTCACAACATGCCGGTCGGTCCATACGTCTCTGTACCTTGTCCCGTGGTCATGCTGATCTGGGTGGCGATCCACCATTTACTACCTCCACTGGCTCGTTGTGGTTCTTTTCATCTCCAACTACTTCTTCCTCTTCTTCAACTGGTGTTTGCCACCATAGTCGCGCAGGTTTTCCGGTCCCTCGCGTACCGCGAGAAAATGGACCCAAGCTCTAGCGTACCGTGAGGGAATACTGAATTTTTGAATTCCTCTTCTCGAGCTACCCCAAATCCATATATTATGGGCCCCGTAAATAATTTTCTAGCCCGAGATATGCCTCTTCTAAGGTTGGACTCTTTTCCGACTTTTTCCGTTTTCATCCCGGTTTCTCGTGTGCTCGTTTCTTCACAGTTCTTGATCGTTTAAGCTCCAAACTCACCCGATTACCTACAAATCGTGGCACAAATCAATACTAACAATAAACGACTCAATACGACTCTTAAACTATACAAAAACGACTCGAAACACACAAGAATAAGAGGTGTGCTTTGCAACACATCACACCACATCTCCACCGTCTCCATCTCCCGCTCAAGTCTTCACCGCATCTCCACCGCATCTCCGCCGTCTCCATATTCCGCTCAAGTCTCCAAAGAACCACCGTATCTCCATCGCCGGCGGTGGTCCATGTCCGTATTTCACTTAGTTATCTCCGGTCCAACCGTGGTTTTTTTATCCGACCACCGGTCTGACCAGTGTGTCGCTGCAGGACCGTTTCCACATACATAACCGGACCGTACCGGCCACCGGTTCCCGGTCCGGTCCGGTTTAAAAACACTGCAAATCTGCCTTGGTTACTAATCAATCTATCACGGATTGACAACCACGTTCTTCACCAGTATCACATCGTAACACCCTAAATCGCACAGGTAAACACTTTATAGATCCCTACACCCTTCCCGGGTGATTGATCCTTCACTCAATCCGAGTCGCTCAGATTGATATCTTCCTTGGTTGACTCGCACAACCCTTCGTTGCTTGGCTGTCATAGTCGCTACTCACCGCCACTGACCGCCCGTCACCACCTAACATACAACTAACACCCGCTGCTATTGTTGTTTCTTTTCCACCAATTAACTTTTCCATAAGAAAATAATTGATTTTTATGGATTTGCAAAATCAAATTATCACCATCCTTATCGCTTGAAAAGTAATTTGACTTTCAAATTATCACCATCCTTATCATTGGCTAAATCCCATCCCATCCCACGTATATCTCTTTTTTTTTCTTTCTTTCTTTGTCGATCACTAGTCTGCTCCTTCTTCGTCTTCAGCCCTGCAGCCAAAGGCTGCTTCCTCTCTCCAAAAAACGACTATCAAAACCGCAGACACCAAGCTCTGATATCAATTGTTTCTCGAACCCTTAACCTCAAAAAGAAAGTTTCACCACTTTAACTCCAAATGACTTTGACATTAGACCTAACCCCCCACCCCATTTTTTATATTCTCTTAAATAATGATATCTTCATTTCATCAACTATAATTAATTCATGTAGGTTAAGAAAACACGAAGGTAGATTCAGACATCAATCTCACCTCATCAAAAGACAATCTTATCTACCCACCAACCAACCACCCAAGAATCACATATATGGTACATATCAACACCAATATCATGTTCATTGTCAAACACAATCAAAATCTATTCTGTTATGTACTTTTTAATAAATAAGTTGTAAAGATGTCTTTAACATTACTTTTTTATTTATACATTTCATGTATTTACCTTTTCACTTATCCATTTATGTATTCATTTTATTTGGGGGAAATTACCAAAATAAACATTTGATCACAAAAAATTCCCAAAATACACTTAGCTTTTAGCCTTGAAAAAAAAAATAGACACCCACACCGAAGCGCTATTAGCCAGCAAAAAAATCAGTGAAGAACCAGGGTCTGCACAAACGAAATGTCGATATGTGGCAAAAATCACGGCTAATGTAGCCTAGACGGGCCGGCTATTTAGCCGTGATTTTTGCCACGTGTCAACATTTCATTGATGCAGACCCTGGTTCTTCGCTGATTTTTTTGTTGGCTAATAGTAGCCGGCTTAGACGGCGTTTTAGTGTGGGTGTCGATGTTTTTCAAAGCTAAAAGTCAAAATATATTTTAAGAATTTTTTATGATAAAACGTATATTTTGGTAATTTTCCCTTTTATTTTCGTGTATCAACTTTATCTTCATGAGACAACTTTCAACATTTAAAGACCTTTTGATGATTACATCTAAACACTACTATTTTTACTATTTTCTCTTATATTTTTTTTTTGTTATAATGATATTTCACATTTTGGCCAACAATTATCTAAAATTAAGAATTAATATAAATTTCTAGGCATACTTGTTTTATTCCACAAAATGACACATTAACTTATAAACTAGCGATATATTTTTATTAGTAGAGAGAAAAACACCTAAAATATCAGTAAATAATATAAAATTAAGAGAGTATACGAATATATGCGATATTAAACGTGATGAATATATACCGCCTCTAATGGAATACAACTTCTTTTTGTCCCTAATCTTATAACTTTAATTAATATTCTTATTAACACATGTTTTATATGTATTCATGTGTTTAAATCAATGTTATAATAACATAATATAATAAATGTTTAACTAAGAAAATGTGTAATATTGGTGAAGTATAATAACAACAAAAGATTTCAATGAAAAACATAATTGTTGGCGTCATCGGTTCGTTTACAAAGATGATGAGCCGACATGAATGAACGATCTGTTTTAAATGAAAACAATAAACCAGTAACAACTAAAGCTAAAACAATAAACATTTCCTTCATTTGTTGCTAGACTAGTTTTATGACCTAGCCGAAATGTTTATATAGGTCATCTATTATTTCAGAACCAATATTATCTTAAGAACTACAAGAATCATATAATCATATACGTACATAGTGCTTCAATGAAAATGGTAAAATAAAAAAATGGTTTATTTTTCACTTACAACTTTTTCTTTGATCTTATCTCATCTCTTATGAATTTTATTAAAAAAAAAACAATATAACATTGTGCATATGTGCATATGCATGTTGACAAAATGCTACCAATAACAAAGTTTTTAAAATAAATCTCAAAACAAATTGAAATCCAAATACACTTTAATCAATTTATATAATAAATAACTTAAGGGCTAAGATGATCTCGAGTTTAACATATCATTCTTCTAAAATAAATGTTTCTCACTATATATATATATATGTGTGTGTGTGAGAGAGAGAGAGAGATACAAAACCAAATTTAAATAGAGATATATACATATATACATAACTGCTTTAAATACGATACATAAAACGGGTTTTTAACCACCTATTTTTCTCTCTTTCATGTTACATATGATTATCTTTCAAGCATCATTTACAACTAATTTATAATGTTCTTACACTTCTCTATTTAAAGTTAATTATGTAATGAACACCCCTTATATGTGTGTATGCATAAGGGTGAGTTATCTGAAGAACCATAAAATATGTAAGAAATAAAAGATATTAAGTATTCATTCGACATTTTATCAAACACCTACTGCAAGAATAGTTAACAATTGATTTCGATAAAGATGTTAAGTATTCATTGCCAATAGGAAAATAAATTTTATTCTAAACAACTTAAATCTCGTTATTATATTTTCTTTAACCTTCCCGGGTCTTGGAAAATTAAAAACTAAAATGTCAAACTTAAAGCGTAAAAAAAAGAAGCATAACACTTTTAGCATAAAAAAATCATCACACTATCATCTCACTTACAACATGGTATTTTTTTTTCTTGGAACAAAAGAAGCATTATT
This sequence comes from Smallanthus sonchifolius, assembly GCA_023525975.1. Lineage (NCBI taxonomy): Eukaryota > Viridiplantae > Streptophyta > Magnoliopsida > Asterales > Asteraceae > Smallanthus > Smallanthus sonchifolius. The sequence continues at coordinate 132,256,293 of CM042018.1, forward strand.
GGTGTGAGGGGTTAGCAAGCATAACTAATATAATCAATAATCGATCTATAGTGGACTAAACCGACTCAAACATAACCAATACCATTTGAGGGCTAGGAATAACTGATGGTTCAGTTTCAATTTTTGTTAATGATATACACCAAAATATACATGTTTTACTCGCATAATCACCTACATATCCCATTAATTTAGAAGCAATCACATCAGAACCCATTTTACTTTTGCAGATCAATTGACCTCCCGCGCATAAAGGAACGAAAAGTCAAGGAAAAGTCAACAATCTGTAAAGTTCAGACGAAGGCACGCCTGTGCCTACAAGTGCACGGTCGTGCCCCCTTGAAAGTGAGCCAGGTCAAGCAGGAAGATTCTAGAACAGTCAACTCTTGGTCAACACCAGGCACGCCTGTGCCTTTGACCAGAGTCTGCCAGAGAAAGCTGGAAGTAAGGACAACAGAGATTCGCAAGTACCAAGGACGCACGCCCGTGCCTCCCCTCAGATTTAGCCTATTTAAGCTCTTCATTTGAGGAGGCGACAATAAGCACTTATGGAGAAGTCTTCTAAGGTCTCTCCTAAAATATAGTAGAGTAGAGTAGAGAGAGTTAGTCATATCACCTAATATTAATAGACACATCATAATCTCAACACTTTTGACTTTGGTTTGAATCCTTGGATCATTCTATGATATTTATATTACCTAGTGTTTGTGTATTTTTATAACTATGGTCATTCTTGGCTAGTCTAGTCCTCTTGTATCGGTTGGGTGAATGATGAAGCTTAGTGTAATCGTATGTTTTAATTAATGAAAAGTTTTGTTTATGTTTCTTAAGAATCTTAATTATAAACTGGTTTAAAAAGATATGAGTATTTAATTTACAATTGTTTTAAAAGTCTTAAATCTTGTGTATGGTTTAAGCAAGTCATATTGCTTAACCATCCATTTAATCTTGTACATCTTTATACAAAACTTGGTGTTACCAAGGGCTCGGTTAGTATAGATTTAACACTTTTGACTGGTTGGGGGTTTAGTATTCAACAAAGCTTTTGAGTCTTGATTGGACCTTGCGCTTTGTGCCGGTATTTCTTTCTTTCTTTTGTGTTGGCTCGCATTGGACTCTAATATGGAGACGTCGTGTTCAAGCTTGAAAAAGACGAAATATTATTTAAAATGTTTTATAATTAAGGTTACATTAACTCCGGAATTATGAGATCACAACGAAAGTAACCTTATAAAACAGCGTGGTTGATGTTTGTAGCCTTTCCAACTTTTTCTAAGAACATAATCAATTGATTTCGTCAATTCAAAGCGTGGCTTGGCTGTTGTTGTGCGCGCATTCCAGCTTTCTAAAAGGCCATATAGCTTGGTAACCCTGACGGGGCCATATCAACTGGATAATCCTAGTACGGATGACAACTAGAGTGGGAGACTAAACAATAATAATAATTAAGTATTAATATATATCGTGTTCTTTGGGTTCGACACTTGGTTTTACCTAAACTATATTACGCTATGATATGTACACTTAACTATTGTGTGTAGTTGGTACTTGGTAGAAGTAATAATTATTTTATAAATTTAATGTAATATCTAGGATTCTTCCAATGTAGCATTGTTGCATTATTATATTGTAATCCTATGTTCTGTTGTAACCTATCTATTTCAAATCCAGTGAACGTATACATTCCCCTAAATCTATCATTTATTGAATTCTAAAAACTTGAAACATTTATATTAGTTATTTACGTGAAAATACTTAAAACATAGGTATAAATATATATCTAAATATATGTACGTATTTACATATTGCAAATAACATATGTTAAATTCTTAAAACTTCATAACTTCCTAATTATTATTATGTAAATAATAAGGACAATAAACTTATTAACTTTAAATACTTAGATTAATAAACTTATAAATTATTACAAACTTAAAAAGTATAAAACTTATTTGGTTTTTATAAAAATAAAAGATATTATTTGTTTTTATAAAGTTCAGGGGCCAAACCGTCATTTTTGAAGGACGAAAACATCAATTTGTTTAAAGATAAAGTCATGGCGATGAACACAAATACTAAGGATGGCGACACAAACCAGATGTGGGTAGCTATGGCAACCACTGTTACGCAGGCAGCAAAGGAAACCCTCGGAGTCACATTGGGAGCAACAAGAGGACATCAGGAGTCTTGGTGGTGGAATGAGGAGGTGCGGAGCAAGATAAAGGACAAGCAACAACGCTTTAAAGAGATGTTGCAGTGCAGTAATGGAGAGGAGATAATGACACTACGGGAGAACTATAGACAGGCAAAGAGGGAAGCTAAAAAGGCAGTGAGTGAGGCAAAGAATTTTGCCTATGAAACAATGTATAGAAAACTAGACACCAAGGAAGGGGAGCATCATATGTTTAAGATTGCCAAAAATAGGGAGCGTAGGAGACAAGATCTTGGGGTCGTGAAGTTTATCAAGGAAGATGATGGAAGATTTTTGGTAAAGGGACGAGACATCAAGCTGAGATGGCAAAACTATTTCTACACCCTTTTCAACAGTTGTAGACCAAGTCTAGCCATAACGGAGAATCCCACTACTCAATCCAGTCAACGAAATAATTGTTATTGTCGAAATATCACACAGGAAGAAGTGAAGAGTGCTCTTAAGAAGATGGGAAGAGCTAAGGCAGTCGGTCCAGACAACATACCCATTGAAGCGTGGAAGTGTATGGGAGAGGAAGGCGTTCAGTGGTTGACAAGACTGTTCAACAATATCTTCAAAACCGGGAAGATGCTAGATCAGTGGAGGCGTAGTGTCTTAGTACCCCTATATAAAAACAAAGGAGATGCTCAATGTTGTGCTAACTACAGGGGGATTAAGCTCCTATGTCATACAATGAAATTATGGGAAAGAGTTATAGATACAAGGATTAGACGACAAACACAGGTTACAGCAAACCAATTTGGGTTCATGCCAGGCCGGTCCACTACGGAGGCGATACACATTTTAAGAAGATTAATGGAAAAGTACAGAGAGAAGAAACATGATTTACATATGGTGTTCATCGATCTTGAAAAGGTGTACGATAGTGTGCCTAGAAGATTGATCTGGGAAAGTCTGGAGGGAAGAGGGATCCCTAGTAAATATATTGAGGCAATTAGGGATATGTATCATGAGGCTAAGACATGCGTCCGAGCACCCGTGGGGGATACAGACTTTTTTCCGGTGGAAGTGGGAGTTCACCAGGGGTCGGCACTAAGCCCCTTTCTCTTTGCAGTAGTTTTGGATGAGTTGTCAAAGTCGATTCAAGATGCAATTCCATGGTGCATGCTTTTTGCTGATGATATCGTGTTGATTGCAGAAAGTAAAGAGACATTGAACAACAGACTAGAGGAATGGAGAACAGTCTTAGAGCACAAAGGTTTGAAGATAAGCCGATCTAAAACCGAATACCTTCACTGCAACTTTAGTGGTGTAAACGTCGACGAGGAGACCCAGATTTCTATTGAAGGTGGGGTTGTCCCTAAGACACTGAAGTTCAAGTATCTAGGGTCTGTCATCCAGAGTAACGGGGACATCGACAATGATGTAGTCCATCGGGTGCAGGCTGGTTGGTGTAAATGGAGAGCGGCCTCAGGTGTTTTGTGCGACAAGAGGTTCCCAATAGGGTTAAAGGGTAAATTTTATAGGGTAGCAGTTCGCTCAGCGATGCTATATGGAACCAATTGTTGGGCCATCAAGAAGACACAAGCTCGAAAAATGGATGTAGCTGAGATGAGGATGTTGAGGTGGATGTGTGGACACACAAGAAAGGACCGAATAAGAAATGAAGTTGTTCGGAAGAGATTGGGAGTCACATGTATCTCAGATAAGATAAGAGAAGGAAGATTGAGATGGTTTGGACATGTCAAGAGGAGACAGAGCACAGATCCAGTGAGAACGGTGGAAACTCTCGTTGTAGAGGGGAAAAGGAGCAGGGGAGACCGAAATTAACGTGGGATGAGAGTATTAGGCTTGATTTGCTAGATTTACACCTCTCAGAGGACATGATCAATTATAGGATTTCATGGAGACGTCGTATTAGGGTTTTAGGATGAGTGACCCGTTGTGTGGGAGAGTAGAGTTGTTTAGCAAAGATTTTGCGTATGTCTTGTTTCTTGTAGGTGTGTTGTGTTTCTTGTGACTAATATACTCTAGTCATACACTGCTAATTGTTAGATTACTGTTAGATTTATTTTACTTTATTACTCATTAATTTTATTTATATTTTTATCTTTTTCTTTCCCATGGAGCCGGGGGTCTAAACGGGAGCAGCCTCTCTATCCCTTGGGATAGGGGTAAGGTTTGCCCTCATCACACCCTCCCCAGACCCTACTAATAGCGTTAGCTATGTGTGGGATTATACTGGGTACGTTTGGTTTGGTTTGGTTTGGTTTTAAACTAAATCTCAGGTTTTAGCATAAAATGATAAAACTTATAAACATCAGGGGCTGTTGTGTAATTAACCCAAACTCCCAGAATCCAAACCAGTCGCGAGTTCGAACCCTCCCAAGCCCGGTTTTCATCCTCGTTTATTCGAAAACGCGTCTCCCGGTCGAATTCAATGCACCTCGAGCTTCTCTTCGAGCATGCGACCCAAACCCGAGGAAATTCAATGCGTGAATTCAATCCTAACGCTCGCGGGATTCGGATTTGAATCCGTTTACACCCCCGATATACTTCCCAACCGTACAAGCATTAAACGTCGAAATCGCTTATATATACCCACTGGAATACCTCAACGACACCTCACTCAAACTCTCTGAACTCCAAATTTCATTGTTCATCACCTGCATTTGCCGATTCAAACCCGTGGACAGCTGTTTCTGAGCTTGAACCTGTTCTTCTTCGTTTCGACACCAAATCAGGTAATTCTTGTGACCAATCTCATGTTTTCATTCAAGGATCAAAAGCCATCTGTCAAATTGCAATGACAGAGAGGATTTCGATTCGTATTCAATGATTCTATTTCTAGGGTTCATATGGGATTTAGGGGTGATTCGGGATTGTGCTTAAAACTTTTCTTTTCCAGGTTATACATCAGCGAGGCCCGTAGCCGGGTGGTTAAGTCGTGTGTGTGTGGACTTGGGTTGCCCGGGTTCGAATCCGGCCAGCCCAAGTTTTGGTTTTTTCATTTTTTTTATACTGTTAATCAGATTTTATATTTCTAATTATTTTTATAAAATCTGTTAAACTTTTATAAACTTAAAAATGGATTTTATTTATACTTTTATTTTCTAGAAATCTTTTATTTAATTAAACTTAGTTAAAACTATAAAAAATTTAATCTTTAATAATAGTTTTAAATATTTAAAAACTATAAAAATGCTCCAAACTTTTATAAAACTTATGAAATAAACTAGAAGTATTTTATAAAATCAGAAACTTAATTAACTATTATAAATAAAACCTTTTGTTTTAAACTTTAATATTAATTAAAAACTTCTAAATTAAACAGAAAACTTATGTATGTTTTATAAAATCAGAAAAATTTATAAAACTTATATTCCTATTCTAGAAATCAGAAACTTATAAACTTGTACATTTTATACAATTTATATAGATTTAAAACTTAAAGCTTAATTATTTAAACAGAAAAATACATATGCTTTATTTATTTAAAATTTAAAACATTTACAAACTTATAATTAAAACATAAACTTATACACTTGTGGTTAAAAGAAACCATTTTATAAACTTATATTTGTATCTCTTTTATTTAAACTTTTAAACAACTTTCTATCTAAATCTTGAAGTCCTAGATCTAATGCTACAGATTTTATAATCAAACTTTAAACTTGTCTTTAGGCTTGTTGTAAGGATATCCTTCCTCGAAGCCTTACTACACAAAATCTTGTTAGACACTCTTTCATCATACCAAGTGAGTATACTTAGCCCATTTTTGTTTTATTTTTGTTTATAAATTTGGGGTGAAACATGTATGAAACTTTTAGACTTATACAATTCATACACAACTATGTCTATATGCTATTCTTTGTGTTATGTGTTTTTGAGACTTGCATGCTTAAATTAAATTTAATTCTAGCATATTCATTAACTTTGGCAGAGCCTACAATGACAATAATAGATCTATTGTATTTGACCAATCCACCTAGTTTGATTGACCCTTGGAGGGAAGGGGAGCCCATGGTGATTGTTAATGGACCTATACTTTAAGGGTAATTTTCGGGTTATACCTAATCTTGGTTGAAAGGATTGATATGCAAAATGTTTAAACTTGTTTGTTTCTCACACTTATACCTTAGATGCATGTGCATAGTGAATTGTAAAACTTTCAAAGACTTTGTTAGACCGTGTCAAAACCTTTGTATCTCACAAACTATTTTTAAGATTGAGGTACTCAAGATTGAGGTTTTCCTTGTGATCATGTAGGATGCTTGGACCTAGAATATATATCAATTTAAACTTATGTTATCGTTATGTTTGTTAAACAATATGTTTCTTTCCTTTGTATTTGAACCTTGCAAATATATTAACGGAATATTTAAACTTTAATAGTCAACCTTGTGCTATTGAACAACCGCGTCCGCCCCAACGTATAATACGCCGTCGGTTGGGGTGTGACATTTAAAACCCGACAAACTGTGTTACAAATCTTAATAGAAAAATATATATTAACATAACCGGTGGCGGAGCTTGAAAATTTTCGCAGGGGGGCCGGAACTATAAAATTTTCGGCCGAATACATATAAATTAACACTACTGAGCGAAAAATCGACCGAATACGTATATATATTAACACTTCTGAGCGAAAAATCGGGGGGGGGCGGAGGCGGGGCCCCCTCGGGCCCCTTATATCCTCCGCCCTTGAACATAACACACGTCAGCTAGGCATACAATAACCAACCAATATAATTGAACCGGATTGATGTGTGATCATATCTAATTCTATATATATTTATGATCCAGTTCTCTCTCTCTACATACAATACAAAAACAACTCATAATAGAAACCCCTACTTTCAGTTCACCGTCTTTGTTGACACTTATGAATGGTATCAGTCTTCCCAAGCAGTAGACACACAAGCGAACAACATAAGAAATCCTTCAAAACTCAGCAACAAACCCTTGGGTAAACCGAATCCACTCCAAAAACCAACTAACCGAAAACCAATCAGTTAATATTCTTCGATAACTGAAAATTTTAGTTACGGTTCGTTGTGGGTTTAAAACCAAACCGAACCATCCTGTGTACACCCTTAATTGATGGCCGGTCAACTCTGATTTATTATGATTAATTAAAATTTTAAGATTTTAATGAATGAAGGGCTAGAATTGGTTCTATTTTTTTTCTAAGGTTTTATTATCAACCTTTATATATTTATATATACACACGTATGTTCAAATTGATGAATTTGTCGAATAACTTTTTAGTTGTTTGTTGAGATACATTAAAAACTATATAAAGCCAAAACAAAGTATGTTAGGCTCAAAGAATCAAAGTAGATGACCGGCACGAGTTATTTGACTAAAAGTCAAGAAAAAGAATTTAGTTATAAAGCGATTTAAAAAAAACGTGTAATGCTCTTAGTTTTATGTTGCCAATAGATTTTTGAAAAATATTATTGTATGTCTATTCGTTTGTTTGCTAACAATTGTTGTGTATTATTAATATTATATGATTTAATAACTTTGTTTGATTAAGAGTCATTTTATGTACTAATTGTATATGAAATATTTTACACAAAGAGTTAATTGTATAAATGGCCTGTGTGGTTTGATCAAATTGAATGTTTAGCCCCCATGTTTTAAAAATTATAAATTTAACTCAAACTTTTGAGACCTGGTTGCGCCTTTAGCACCTGAAGTTAACACCAGTTAGTTTTTAACGGAAAGTTAGCCCATGTGTCATCCACGTGACTTACGATTGCAAATTTAACCCTAAAAATGAGTTAAAATAAGTAAAAATCAATAAAAATCTTTAAAAATTCATAAAAATCACTAATTTTTTATTGATTTTTACTGGTTTTAACTCATTTTTAAGATTAAGGTTGCAACCGGACGTCACGTGGATGGCACATGAGCTAACTTTCTGTTAAAAACTAACTGGTGTGCTAAAGGCGCTACCAGATCTCAAAAGTTTAAGCTAAATTTATAATTTTTTAAACCTGTAGGGTTAAACATACAATTTGATCAAACCACGGGACCATTTATGCAATGAACTCTTATACAAATTTATCTAATAAGCAATTATATGTTTGGTTTTTCTTTGTGAGTTATAAAATTTTTATATATTAAATTAAAAGCCGGCGTCCAAACAAAAAACCTAACTGTTACTCTATTAGTCCATCACGAAAGAATAAAATCGTCAAATCTAGTGCAGTTTTTAATATGTAAACAAAAATACTTAGATTTGAACCGGTGATATCATATTATTAATTAATTTAATTCTAAGAAATATATAGTAATATGTTTCCCATGATTGTATTATTTAATAACTTAATTATTTAACATCTTAGACCAATTAGACTAGATTTAACATCTTAAACCATAGGGTGATAGATACCACGTTAAGTTTAAATTTAGAGGTTTTTGAAATTTCTTGGCACACCACTTTCTTTTTATGAAAATAAATCCGAGTTTGGTGGCGTCCGCATCCATATATCCATAATTCATGAGTAATTGATTAGATTATTGAGTTTTACTTATGTGTTACCCTCCGAGATGGCCACTTAAGTGATTCTTATGTGCTTAAATTGATATGACTTAGTCTATGTGTTACCTTCCGGGATAGCGACTTGGTTGAAACGCCTCTAGACGAAAGTTCATTTGCTTGATAGTTCTCATTGACATTTCATTCTTCCATCTTAATTTCTAAAACCTGTAAATCTTAGTTTAACATGGTGGGATAAATCTATACGGTTTAACCTGTGCCTAAACATGACCGTGAGACGGGATTAGGTAGAACTGTAGCTTTTGAGTGTGGGACCAATAGATAAATTGATATGGTTAGTAATGTAGAATTTAGAACACAATCGGGGGCTTGATAGTGGGTGTTTGGGTTTTGTCGGATAGAAATATCAATTGTTGCACTTTAACGCGTGATTATATATGTGCTAATGAATTTATAAGATTGTTAAAGTGTACTTCCAATTGTGATTCCATTGCAGAGGTCTTTTTTGAGGACGAAAAAGGGTTAAGTGTGAGGATATTTGATGTGTTGCAAAGCACACCTCTTATTCCTTTGTGTTTCGTGTCGTTTTTGCATAGTTTAAGAGTCGTATTGAGACGCTTATAGTTAGTATTGATTTGTGACATGGTTTGTAGGTAATCGGGTGAGTTTGGAGCTTAAACGATCAAGAACTGTGAAGAAACGAGCACATGAGAACCCGGGATGAAAACGAAAAAAGTCGGAAAAGAGTCCAACCTTAGAAGAGGCATATATCGACCTAGAAAATTAGTTACGGGTAGCTCGAGAAGAGGAATTCAAAAAATCAGTATTCCCTCACGGTACGCGAGAGCTTGGGTCCATTTTCTCGCGGTACGCGAGGGACCGGAAAACCTGCGCGACTAGTTTGTCTCTCGCGGTACGCGAGAGATTTGCCAGATTCCCTCGCGGTACGCAAGAGACCCCAGATACGCAGATTTTGGCCTATTTTCATGGTATAAAAGGTTGGGATCAATCCTAGGGTTTATTTATTCGATTCCAGACGTAAAGAAACGAGCTTTTTGGTAATTCTAAGTGGGAGAAGGCTTCTAGGATCAATCGGAGACTTGGATTGAAGTTGGAGATTGAAGATCGGGTCGATTTCATCATCCGGTTCTCGTTATCTTTCTTTGTTCTACTTTTCCAGATTTGATACCATGATTTATGTGTTTGATTCTTCTGTTTTGATGTTATTGACCATGATGATTGGCTAGACTTTCATAGCTACCTAGGTTTTGATGATAATGCGTTGTTAATTGGTTTGATTTCGGATTTCAGTTATTTGTTGATGGATTAATACTAAAGTAAAGAACTTGGTTTTGTTTGATAAAATGTTTATGTATATTTAATCTTGATTCATGATCTGTTGAATGTTCCATATGCTGCTTTGTGAATGTCTTTCATGTATGGTCGCATATTAGGTCGCATATTAGGTCGCTGGCTGTGTGCATGTGATTGGTTTATGGTTTACTGCATTGTATCCATATTAGCATCGATTGAGAGTTTGTTAGGGTTGAGTATTCTGTCTGCTTCAATAGCTGAAAGGTGCGAAGTTGTCGGGTAATCTGTGATGTTAGGGTTTTAGGTCGACCGCTCTAAAAGGAGGGTTTCCTAGGTTGTCTTAGCGTCATTGTTATTCTGTGTCTTGTCAAGTGAATTCAAATTACTCCTTGCACTGAAAGGTGTATTGAGATAGTGAGACTGAGAGGTAATCTATCTATCGAGTACTTTAGTGTTGTTGGAGATAGCTGAGAGGTGATCCTACTAACTGGTGAGTTTCACACGTCCCTTAGGTTTCCTTTTAGGTCACACCCGGAGAATGATCTGGGATCCACTAGGTTGTCTAAGTGTGTCGTATTCTAAGAGCCCGGTTCCATCATAGTTTCCGTATCCAAGAGAGTTCCAAGGTACATGCATAGGATTCAGAGTCTAGGTAGTACTTTCCCCATTTGTTAGTTGTCTAAAGTATCTTGCTTTCTATTTGGTGTCGTTAGTTAGAGAGTTCCATTAGTCTACTCATAGTTACTCAAAACCCCCCATTTATAGATAGTTGAGTCAGAGTCTAGATAGAGTTGTCGGTAGTGTCTCGTGGGTTCGACATCCGGACTTCATTTGACTTTGCTACACTGATCGATACACTTGCCGGTTGTGTGGTCTAGTATTAGGTTGAGTCTAGATTTATAAATTTAAAGCTAGAGTGTCTAGGTTAGGTTTTATAGTTAGTTTTTATAGACCATCCAGCACACATCAGATGAAGATGTGGTGGTTCGTTGGCCGGAGGGAGATGGAGATGCGGTGGAGATGCCAAGGAAGAAGACTTTTGGGCTTGGCGGCTGTGGAAACAGGAAAGTGACAATGAAACATATTAGTTTTAAAATGTTTCTTTTTTACCCCTTAAAAAGTGATATATGTACACTTTTAATCTTATTTATCTTTTATTTTTTATATTTAGTCCCTTAATATGTAATAAGCTTCAACTTACTCCATTAATATTTATAGTCTATATTAAAAGGTATATAAACTATTTATTTAGTCATCTGGTTCTTAAATCCGGTCCGACCGGTCAGACCAGTGAACCAGTAAGACGACCGGTTCGTTGTCCGGTCAGGTTCTGAAAACATTGCAAATTTGTGATCAGCGAGTGATCAAACAGGGGTGAAGATTCTGTGTGAGACAGGATTGAAGACCGTGTGAAACAAGGCGAAGAATCTGAGTGATTCGGATTGGGGATGAAGGTGCGATACCTATGTAGGAGAAAGTTGTGAAGGTGATTAAAACTTGAGTGATTCAAGTTGGTGTGAAAAACCTAAGTGATTCGAGTTATTGATAAAAGTGAATATCATGATTGTGTTGAAAGTTACGGGGAATTCAAGATCTAGGAGGTACAAATCAAGATTAAGGGGAGAATGAAAGATTAATCTTGATTAAAGATAATTATTAATATTATTTTATTAATTGTTTGGTTGAGTTCGTATTAGATTAGGATTGAGTCAGTTTATTTTTTTGATTATTTAATTGAGTTTGAGTTGGGTTAAGATTAGTATAAGGTTTATTATAAATAGATGGTTAGGGATTAATTGTAAAGTATGAGTTGAGTTTTTATCAATAAATAGTTGATCTTTGAGATCAAAATTCGTGTGTTTGGGGCCTGATTTCCAACAACCCTGACACCCCATCTATGATGGACTGGTGTAATTTATTAGTAGTAGTTTCGGGTACCTAAAATAGGGTATTGTTGTTGAGATTAAAAAAGGAATATAAAAAATGATAAAAATAAAATAATTTTAATAAAGTTAATAATTAAATTAATAGAGATCAAAATATAATAACCAATATAAAGTATCAAGTAATAATAGAGAAAGACGAAAAAATCAAATTGATGATCAACCAGAAAATGACACGTGTCCCCTATGATTTTTATTTATTAGTATAAAGATTTTTTAACGGCAAATTCACTGTTCACACACTCTAAATCTACTAATAATATACAGCATTTGTCTACGACGGACTTAACCCACAACCTCTTAAGAATAAGACACCGTGCAACACACATTGATATCATTAGACCAAATGTCTTCTTGGTTTATCTATCTATATTTTTTTTTTGAAAGACAAATTTATTTAATCATGTGAGAGTGGGACATGAACCCATTACCTGCTCAAACATTAGTGTTTCAAGAGGATTTTTTCTATTACTAGACCACCAACCCCAATGACTTATCTATCTATCTATATATATAAATTGAGATATTTGAAAAAAAAAGTGAATAATAAGACAAATGTATTAAACAAAAAGGTGTTTAAAAGTAAAACAATGAATGTAGTTAGCGTCATGATTGAGGCCCCGATTTACGATTTGAAATGTAAGGGGGTCCCGAATTTTCCATTTTAATTACTACAATGAGATCCAAACTCGTCTACCTTATATTTAATTTCCAAATAAACTAATAAATATATTTTTTTTCATATTCTCACCACATGTAACCAAATATACTTTGAACCACTACTAAGGGTATGTGGTAATGTGGTATGTCTTTACGGGTATTTTCGCATGAGGGATTTCACGTCGTGAGCACCAAGGGGACACCGCCCCCTTATGGCGTGGGGAGGGGGGTGAGGGAGTCCATGTGAGGGGTTTCACGGGAGAAAGGGGAAGGATTGTGGGTGTTGGGTGGGTCCCCTGTTGTCAAATATGTGGTATTTCACTCACTTGGGTATTTCCTTGTCAAGTGAGACACAAGTGAGGAACTTATCATGTTGATGTGGCGCCCACGTGGCAGAAAATGTACTTTCACTTGGCTCTCCCAAGCAAGAGTATACCCCATACTCTAAGAAAAAAAAGAAGGAATGAACACTCTTGTTTTATTACTAGATATTCCATTAGAACGGTTTCGGGTCAGAACAAGTTGTTTAAAAGAAATGACGGTTTGGGTCAGAACAAGTTGTTTAAAAGAAATGATATTTTGGTTCAGTGGGTTGTGACCAGAATGAGTACGGGTCAAAACGGCTTGTTTAAAAAAAATGATATTTTGGTTCGAGTCAGAAGGATTGTGACCAAAATGAGTACAGATCAAAACGAGCCATTGAATATAAACATCAATAAACATGCTGGTGACCAAACCATAATACTAATCATCAATAGTTGCATCAACAATTGCAATATCAACAATATATATATCAAGTGTATACAATTTTTTTTTAATGAATATGTCTCAATAATTCATCAATAATGTTCAACCATTCATTCTATTATATTAGTGAACAATAATTCTATCATTAGATAAGAGTAGATATAATTCATATGAACATAATAAGTCTCGTTTAAGCTGTTTTTTTCTTTTCACTCTTAGTATAAGGAAGAACTGGACTTTAGAAGCACTCCTAGTTTAGTTGAGGAATGAAACGGTATTCAATTGTTTTATAGATCGATCTAGATTCCTTTTTATATGAACTAAAATAATCTTCATACAAAAATATCTTCGTTTCCAAGTTCTGGTGGATTTTAGTGGAGAAATACACTCAATAACGGTAAAACAATAATAACTATTTCAGATTCCTCGAAGAAAATAGATGTATTAAAGAAATAGAATCGAGTCTGACATCATATACAGATTAATAACCACATATATCGAATATGGAAGCTAATATCGTATCGTATGCCAAAACAATTTTAAACTTTTATATATGGTGTAATGTTAGTTATCATGTTTACAAGTTTTTTCACTCGGACATTTAAATCGGTATAACATGTTTTTTAATAAAGCGCTCCAAGAGATAGGGTCTATGGAGCCCAAAAATTTTAAACTGTATACCAACACTAACTATAACACCAATTATTCAATTTTGTGAAGAATACAAATTAAGAATTAAAGAAACTAGCTCGTGATTCTTGTTCCTTGCTTTTACTGGAACAATATTGAAGGTCATAATGGAAAGATAAGAAAGCCGTTGATTTATTTAAAGTGATGACCCCAACTACATAACATGCATGCATTTAATCTTTGGGTTCGATCATTGGGTTATGAAATGGAGGAAGAAAAAGAACCACCCGTTTATAGCGATGCATAAAAAATTCAGAAACCGACCCGATATTGAAACTTGTTTGAGTGAAACCATATAAAAAATTCAGAAACCGACCCGATATTGAAACTTGTTTGAGTGAAACCGTATGTAACTGATTGAAACCGGTCAAAAGCTCCTTAAGAACCGGTTTTAACCCTGTCAAACCCCCCTCAACAACCGGTTTCAACTCAAATTGGTTTGACTAAAATTTTTGACTTTTGTTGATCAAACCTAAACCAATTTAGGGTTCCTTTAACGGATTTCAACATAAGATGCATGTATTTTATGTTATATAACGATTAACAAGACTAAAGTTAATATGCCATTATCAAATTTTATTTTTGAAAGAACTATATTTAGAACTGAAATTCGTTAAAGAAATGTTTGATTCTTTAACTTGTTAAAGAAGTTGGAATGTGATGGTTGTGGTGGTGACGACATAGATGGAGGCCGTGGCGATGGTGGCAACAATAATGATGACAACAACATTGGTGGAGTCGAGTGGCGGAATTGTAATTGTACCAACATGATGGTGGTAGCAGCGGATGTTGCAGCAAAGCCGGCTGTGGTAACGGCGAGGATGATGGGTGCTCTGAGAGCATCTTCCATGGCTGGGGAGGCTATGGAAGGGATGGTGATAATGGCAGTGGTGAGTGGTGACTAATGATGAGTTAGAGATTCATATTCCTTTAATTTAATTTCTTTACATTATTTTCAGATTTAATTTTTTCCTAATTTGAAAATAATGAGTTATTTTAGTCGAAGGATTTTTGAAACAATTCATTCCAATTATAATCTCAAATAATATTCCAGTTCTAACAAATTATAAGAACCAAAGACATTAGAAATTGAATTCAAATTCCAATTCCAATTAATATTATGTAGGCAAATAATCTAAATTCAATCCATAACCTAACAAAGACGATATCAATCATCAAAATCTAACATGTAAAATCTCATCTAAATTCAATCACATTCGTATAACGACGAAATCACACCGAATTTGCAAACCTACTCCGATCACTTATTCGTTCTTTCATTCACAAATTCGTACAATCAATTCAAACAAAATGAATATCACAACGCGATTAGATCGACTGGTACAGAATCACGGAGTGTGTTTTTCGTATCGTTACCTTGCGCGAAAATGAGATCGAAGGATAGGGGTGAAGATCCGGGAGAAGGCTAGGCGTAAGCGAGGGGAGAGGTGGAGGACATAGACGGTGATGTGATGGATGAGTTGCTGGAACGATCCGACGAAGAGGCTGAGGCTCCTGACCGGCGGTATGTACAGCGTCAACGGCACCGCCGAGAAGGCGACGGCGAAGAATAATTGCAGCATTTATTTCTTGCTTTTGAGCGTTGGGGAGATCGACAGAGAAAAAAGTGATTCATATTTTTAGGCGGTCGGTAGCTTTCTTCAATACAGGGTCGCTGTTTGTTACATAGATTGTTGACACGTGGATGGTTCTGATCACTCCTCATAACTGTTCAAACGGATTTTATTTGCAATTAAATGATTTTTAATATACAACTAGATATTAAGCCGATGCGACGGCTTTTCGAACGTCTTTGCGCATGTTGCTACAGTGATAATAATGTGACTAAGTACATAAAAGAAATGTATGAAGTTTTCACGACTCGGTTCTGGACATCGAAAAATAGATAAATTGCGACGCGAATAAAAGTATACATGTAAACAGCAAATTCGTTAAATAAGTTATTAACAAAGTAAAAAACAAAATAAAAATAGGAAGAAATAATTTTTATAAAAAAAAGTAAAAGAAAATATAAACGAAATTTAAGGGGTAAACTTGATAGTTTAGAAATTTAAGGGGTAGAGTTCAGAATTTTGTCCACGAGTAAACTTGAAACTTTAGAAACTGGAAGAGTATCTTTGAAAATTTAGAAAGTTGAGGGGTGTTATTTGAAATTTGAGAAAGTTGATGGGTGTTTTTGAAACTTACGTTGGTTTCTTGGCCACCGACACTTCAAAATGTGTTTTAGTATAATCATAAGAATATTTTTTTTACGGCAAATGTTACACCTACTTTACTTTACATCAATAATTCTAAACTAGTTTATTTCCCAAATTTGAACCTGAGACCTTCTTCTTAAGAGACATGTGCCTCACAGTGGCAAGAGTAGTTTATTTAGTGGCAACAATTGGTTAGTACAATCGATCAACCCAAAATACAACTAGTCAATGAAAACGAAACTCGATCAACAAAAAAATACGAACTTGATCAAAACCTAGCTACGCAAGCCCCTAGAGAGTGTTGATTCAACAGTTGTGCCAACAACTTGCGAGCTTGCACAAATTGGACTTTCTCAAGCAATTTGAGATGAATTTTGCACCTGTCCCTGTACGTGGGAGTAGAAGTAAAACACAGGTAAGCTCCAGGTAGCGAGCTTACCTGTACTAGCTCATTACTTATAAACCATTTAAGAGCTTATTCACTCACGTATATGGAACAAGTTTTAGCTTTTAACCTACTTCAACACTTCCATTTTTTCAAGTTCTCTGTCAGATTCATTGTTTTGGATACAGATTCATCATTCACTTTAGCTTCATTTGGACACATTTTAGGTCGTTACAAAGGTTCTATCACGGAAAACATATACTCATAATTATTAATTATATATCGACAGAATATTGTATAATATCATGTTGCACCTTACTGTTCACCAGTTCGTGATTGTTTAGTTAGTAATAACACACAAGTCATGTGATGTACAAAATAATTTTAGAGTACAAATCACCTCTAGTATAAATATTTATATAACACATGATCAAGTTTTATAACATGTTTGTTTAAAAAAAAAGTAATTATACTAAAACTAATAATAATAATAATAATAATAATAATTTAAATAGATAAAAAGGGGGGCATGAAGGCAGAAAACAAGTTGAGATAATAGTAAGTCAACCTAATCTCACTGGTTAGCAGCGTATTGACTGGGTCCTGTGAGTTTTTCACTAACGGGTTCTCGTGGTTAAAAAAAGAAAAACAAAATAGTAATACCTTGTATATAAGTTACAAATTTGGTGATCTTCTAAAGGCAGAAGGATGCTATAGTGTTTCCAACAAGATGATAGAAGCAACATACCAGTTTTGACCATTTTGTTGACATGTCTTCCAACAGATGATCAAGATAGCAGATGCAAAAAAGTTCAAAAAATCAAAAAAGAATTAAAAGAAAAAACAATGAAAAAGGCAATACCTGCCTGATCCTGGGGCAGTCTGGCGAGGGCCAGTTTGCATGTCCGGTATCACACGTTTTTGCACCCTTAAAAAAACATTAAAAACAGATTGTTGCAACTCAGATAACTAGTTTTAAAATGCAGATCCAAACACCCCCTTATATACAGTTTCAAAGACCAAAATAAATAAGTGATAAAAAGTTGAGAGCATACAGCAAGGAGTTTCCAGACAAGCTTAATGAGCTGGTCTACAATATTCAAAGCAACAAGCTCATTTCCATATTTCTGATCTCATAAGTTTGATTGGTTGACTAATTGACTTCACTAAAGTTGGCGAACTTAAGGGGGCGAACCTAATTTCAGTTAGTGGTTAGCTTTGTTAGTTTTCTTTCCTTATATATAAATAGTCTCTTTGTAATCATTATTGAGTTATCAATGAAATCATTCATTTTTACCCCCAATCATTCTATCTCTTTTTCATTCTCGCTTGTTTTTAATGTTCATCCTCGATATCATAACACTTTTGACCACTAAGGTCTTGTTGACTAATACCGGAGAAGAAAGACAGCGAAACCAAACAAGAGCCTAACCGTTTGTAACAGACTAACAATTTGCTTTGGTTTTAATTTTCAACGTTTGCTTTTGGTTTACAATGGTCAGAAAACCGTTACTAATGGTTTGGCTCACGTTTGACCTAAAACCGAACTGTGAACACCCCTAGCCACACTAAGGGGTATAGTACAACCGGCTGCAGCCAGTGAAACTGTGAATATCAATTATAAAGCAAAGTATAATTAAATAAATTTTAGCTCATCTTCTTCCTCCAAACTGTATTATTATTAATTTTTTTTCTTTTTTTGCATAAATATTACAAAAATATAAGAACACGAGTCCAAAAAATAATGCAAAATTTTTACTCCATCACTCATCCTTGCTTCTTAATTACTGCAAACAAAAGAACAGTATTAACTTTATTGATTAAGTTAAGCTGAGAATTGGTTCCAAATTGATATACATTTTGACATTTGGAAGTCAATTTGTGGAATCCTTGATTTGAATTTGATGTGGAACTATATGATTTCAATCAATATAGCAATAATTAACAACAACGACCGTTGAATCTTTTTCCACTGATTTCTATGTGATTTTGTGTTCTTCGATTTCCACTGTGGTGGTGCTTCCGAATTGACGGAAGCAAATGGGTTGAACACATGCTAATGGCAATTACCCTTCTCATACATAACTAGTTTTATACCCGTCCGATGGTCGAGTATTTTAATATCATAAGTATTTTTTCTTTGCATTCTAAATAAAACAATATTTGTTTAAAAAAGAGCCAAAATGTGTGTCATCAAAAGGATTCATATTTACATAGAAATTATAACATAACAATAAATACCGATGACATTGATGCTATAGATATGACTGATGAAAGAGGTGGTCCCCATGAAGCTTCGTCCACCATAGCCTATTCGTCAGCTGTAATCCTAGCAAACAATTCATTCGCTTCTTCAAGATAGTAAAACTATAAAGAAACATGTTTTAAAAATTGCAGGCAATGCACACTAACCTCGTATAGAAAAATATCACTGCCTTGTTTAAAATAAAAAAAAACATATATCCAGAGGAATTTGGTGTAATTACCAAGTATAAGCATAAAATGAGCATACTCTTGGTCATCATCAGTGGAAGTCAAAGCAATCTCATTGTCTTTTGTGGGTCTACAAGATTGTTGCGTTTGCTTGCCTCAACCGATTTCAGATTACATCTATGTTATTCGAAGTCGTGATTTAGGTAGGGTGTTACCGAATACTGGTCAAATGAACTAAATATAGATAAAAAAAAAAGGGAACAGGTTGAAAGTCACAAGAGTAGATTTTATATTTTTAGTGCATACCACCTGACCGACTTATAGATTGATAGATTTAGATAATTATTGCAATAATACTCGTATTGTTTTCTTAATTACAATGAACACATTAAGGGAGTGTTTGGTAAATCTGTAATTTTGCATCCACAAAAAATAATCAGTATGAAATCAGCAAATCTCAAACTGATTACTGAAAACAACTTACTAACTTATTCATAAAGATAAACCGTGTCAGCAGACTATGATTCTATAGCTGAAAATCCGATAGAGAATGCTTATGATAGTTTATTAGCTTGGGTAACCCACAAATACATTTGAACTCTCTTTTGATGACTTGAACCCGTTTGACTCATTGACTTTTTTCATTTTGGAGTTAAATCATTTAGTATGTAACCCATTAGAGTTATTAACATAACCCAAAGCGAACCGTTTCTAAGTTTATGGTTCAAATATGCCGCCTCTAGTAATTCTTACCTTTCTGGAAAGAACAGTAAACATATCGAGTCTCTCTTGTGGTGATGGAAAATCGCAGAAAAGCAAGGTCTCAATAGTGCAGCATCAGTAGATCAGGTCTACTGTAAATCCAAAAGAAATTTGAAGTTTCAAATGATACCAATCAGAAAATAAAACTGAATTTCTAAGACCAAAGTCCATTTTCTTATTTTAAAAATCAAGATTAATTTATTTAGGTAATGGACTAATGGCTTTATATTTTGCTAACAGGATTGATTATTTTTGAAACAGTTCTTATTGAGCTTGATGTTAAAATACAACCGTTTGATTTTTAAACGCCAAAGTTGATTCCAAATATAGGATTTTTAAAACTGAATGAAAGAAACATACAAAAGTAATATCTAAGAAAAAAATAATTATTAGTAAATGGGTCAAAATGATAACACCTGATAGAAATCATCGTGGCTTTTGGTTTACTCTAAACACGTTTAGCTAAACGGGTCGTGTTCATGTCAACCAAACGGGTTCACGGGTTGACCCATCTAAATCATTTATTAGTTTTTTTGGTTTTTTAAAATGTGTTTTATATAAGGGCGGCAATTCCTGACACAACCCGAACCCAACATGAAAAAATATAGGTTTTGGGTCGGCTGATATGACCCGTTTAAAAAGTGGGACAACCCGAACATGACCCGCTTAATCCGTGGGTTGACCTGTTATAACCCATTTAAGGATTTTTAAAAAAAAGAAGTTATTTATAATTTAGAGATGAAAAGTGTTAATATTTAAAGTTAAGTATTTTGATTTTTAATTTTTCCTTTTAACTATTAACTTTTAAAGGTGAAACTAATTTTCTCTTTTAAATTATTTCTTAAACTCTTCACTTCCAACAATTTTATTTTATTGGTTTTAACTACCAATTCTCCAATTTTTCCAATCGTTTATTTTAATCTCGAGCTAAATGTTTAAACCCAAGTTTGTTCAATGAAAGACGGAGAAACAAAAACAATAAAAAGGACATCAATTACAAAAAAGTTTCATTTGGAGTATTAATTGTTTAAATTGTTACTAAATCGCTACGTATTACTCATATTAAGAATGAAAACAAAATGGGTCGACCTGAAACACGACCCGATTTTAAGTGGGTTGACACGACACGACACGAATAAATATATGGGTTGGGTTAGGGTTGATGAATTCAACCCGTCAACCCGACACGATTGACACCCCTAGTTTTATATAATAACTTATTGTTGGCTTTTTAAGATGTCTTTTATATAATAACTTAAACACTTACGACATTTTTATGCGAAATTTTAAAATTTTAAAAATAATAATGTGGTGTTAAGGTTCATGTTGCATGAATGGCCCCCTTGTTAGTAAATGGGTCAAAATTAGTACGCTTGCCACTAATTATCGTGAGTTTGTGTTTACTTTCAATGGGTCCATGTCAGTTTCAGATCGAACCCGTAAACCTATTTAGCTAAACGGGTCATTTTCATGTCAACCTGACGAATTTACGATACACTTTAAGATAAAATATTTTACTCATGAGTATAACAGATAAATATAAAACATATGTGAAAAAAGGGATAACTAGCTCACCGGTAAAATATTTTATTTTTAAACTAGACATGATTTTTCAGTTCCTTCTGGGCTTCTAATAATATTAAACATATGTGAAAAGGATAACTAGCTATTTTAAAGAATATAAGTTGGGAATTTGCCCAGGGCCTCATCTCATCTAATCTCATCTCTTGTAAAGTATCAAGATTCATTATTCCTAGGCAATAAAAAGGGTTATCAACTAAGCATCTCATCCCATCTCCACAAATATTTATTTAAACATATATATTAAAAAATAAAATTAAAAAAAAGATGAAAACTTTGTGTCATATAATAGAATCAGAACAAATGGCAGGTTCCCCATCCACATAATCCCACAACTCACCATCCCAAATCTATCTTTAAAGATATGAAAATCCCACATCACATATTCTTTTTTCTAGAGTCAATAACCCACTAATTTAACCGTAATCCCATTTCCAATCTAAACAAATAAAAAATAATTAAGGCCATAAAAATAAAATGAAAATGTAATTGAAATGAAAAGGTGAATCTTGAATCAATTCAAAATCTAAAACCATAATCTTTAAGCACTTTAGAACAAATGGTTATGATTATTTTGATCCTAAATCATCATTAAATCAAAATAAATATTAAGGGGTGTTTGGAATTGCTCAATAAAACTATGTGATCACCATTTATGATCTTTAAACGATTACTTTTTTTTTTTTTTTAATCTCTTGAAACAAGTTTCCAAACATATAGCAAAAACCAACTAGAAATACTAAAAACTAAGTATATTTTTACCAATCCTAAACTTTTAATAATTTTACATTTTTAATAACTTTAATAAATTTAAAACATGATAAACCTCATACATATAGTCATCACCAATTATCATAAAAAGTCTAAGTAATTATCACATGACCAAAGAACTAAAAAGACATGTTTATATTATTATATCATATGACATTATTTTCTTAATATCATATGACATATTGGTATTAATATATTCAATTTCGATACAAATTAACATCATATTGGTATTAATATATTCAATTTTGATACAAATAAACAAGTTTGATATTAGCTACAGGTTCGGACGAGGTTTAAATAACCTAAAACCGACACATTGTCTTACCCGAAATTAAAAACCAGGCCAGTCCTCGACCCAAATGTGTCGGTTTTCGGTTTGTCGAGTAAGCAAATGTAATAGGCAATCCCAAACACCCCCAAGAACATATTGTTATCACTAGAAATCCCATAAACATGTAATTTGAACCCAAAATCTCATACAAAAAGTAAGAAAATTAAACCTTCTGCAAAATGTAATTTATATAATAACTGGACAGAATAGTAATATTAATTCAAATCATTGCTACATCGGTTATCATCCTCCTCACCAAAACACTATGAGATCTGCACTAGACATGTTTACATCAACCAACACCTTGCATCTCTCAAGAACAAGAAAAAGGAGGCAAATTTACTGTCAATAAACATTAAAAATTAATATTTGTAATATTTTTTTTGAAAATTTCCTAAACTGGGTTGACCTTTTCAAAGCACACCCAGATAGTCTTTCAAGATTATCTTGTTCTAAACTTTCTAACTTCTGCTTGTATTATAATTAAATTAAAAATAATTGGAGAGAATCTTGATCCTTCCTCCTTTTTGTTGCAAATTTCCACCCCCAAAAATCAAAATCTTTGTTATTTACCTCCTCCAATGATTTCAATTTTGTTGAGCAACAAGATGATCAAGCTGCATTTGCTCAATCCATGCAGACTGATCAATCTCGTCGCCACCACTGCCGCCTTCACCAAATGGTCTACCAGGGCCGCCACGAGCCGCCATCTTTTCCGGGGGTGTTTCTTTAACAAGAGATTGAACCCATGACAGATCAGGTTCTTCACCATTATTCCCACCATTTTCAAAAGATGATGATCTTCTAAGATTACCAAATTCATCAGACTCAATACTAACCCCCCAGTCAGCTTTCTCGTTACCCGAACTCCATTTTGACCACGGGTCAATACCCAAACCCGTAACACCACTGGATCTTGACCCGAGTTCCCGTGAACTCAAACTCCTAAACTGTTGCTGATTCTCACGGGCCAGCATAGAAACCCGAGAGCTCATGGGTGAAATCGGGTCAACACTTCTAGGGGACATTCTCCCAGGAGATTGAACCGAAAAGGCGGTATTTTTTGGTGAGAAACTTGTGTTGATTGGTGACAACATGCTCTGTTGCTGCTGAAACTGATTAAAAACCGATGAATTATGTCTTGGTGAGAAAACCGATTGATCGGAAAACCGGGGAGATGAACTCTCAGCTGCAAAGATATCATCGAGTTTTGTCAGGGTTAAAATCGTCCTTTGTTGTCTGTTCAGTTCATTTAAAAGTTGCATATTTAGTTCTTGATCCAAATCTCTAGCATTTAGAGACGATCTTAATCGGCTTGATTGAAGGTTACTTCCGGGTAAATGCAATGACGGGACACTCGACTGAGCCCAACTGCCATTGGCATTTGGAGACACGGGCGGTGTAAAAGACGGGCTGCTCGGGCCCGGCATCAAGCTCATGGCTGCGGCGAAATCCAATGCACTCGGGCCAGAACCTGACCGAGGTGATGGGACTGCAGAGCCCATTGACACAAACAAAGGGCGAAGCTCGTCTTGTGCATGAGCAAAGAAACAGACCCGTCGGTTACAACCCAATCCGTCTTTACAAAGACGGGTCCGGTATTGGGCCGGGTGTAACCAACACTCGAAAACCCCATGAGCATACTCACACATATCACCTCTTCGACACATACCTTTTCTGAAATCGGGACACGGAACACAACTATAATGGTATTTCCGTGGGTCCCGTCTACGAGCGTTTTCACCCGGGTGAACAAACGGGCATTCAGTCCAATCATGAGAGTATGCTCGTGAACAGGGCCGGACCTTAAATGAGTACATCCTGAACTCATCAGTTGAGTAAATACTATTCTTTATATCAGGTAATGACGGGTCAATTGGGTATTCCCGTTTAGGGTCACTAAAAGTCAACGCCTTTAGAGAAGATACCAAATCCGATTCTGGGTCGTGATCAGGTTCCGGTTCTGGCAAGGGCAAAACAGTACTTTCACCATCAACACCAAGAAGCTCTTCAAGTGTCTTTTTCATATCTGGAAACTTTGGTGAAACAACAATCACATCAACGGGTCGAAGCCCGTTAACATCTATCAAATTCCGGTCAGCACCCGCGACTAATAACAGTCTAACGACTTCAACAGCGTTTAAAGATCCACCAGAAGCAGCACAATGAAGTGCAGTGGTTTTCTCAACACCGCATAACTGATTCACATCAGCTTTTGACAGAGAAAGAATTAACTTCAAAACATCGATGCTTCCGTACATTGCAGCCACCATTAACGGGGTTCGGTGTTCAAGAACCATTTGTTTTGACCCCTTTTGACGGCCATACCACAGTCCAACTTCATCAACACCAGAAGGGTCAGATTCGATCGCCTTTTGGAACCCTTCAATGTCATTATTTGCAGCAAGTTCAAGTAAAGTAGCAAAAGTATCTCCTGTTTCAACACTCAATTGGCTCATGTTGACTAACTTGTTGAGAATAAGGATGATGGTCAATGGTCAACGGTCAAACGGTGCACAAATTACCTAGCCCATGATTTTGATCTGCTAGAGAAAAAGAAAACAAAAAACAAGATTAAAGATCAAAACTTTATCAGAAACCCACAAACATATATCATTTTAGGGGTGTTTGGAACTTTGCGTGTGAATTAAACTTATTATTAAAAATAGAAACGAAATCATTCCTATCAAATTTTATGATTAGGGGGGTTTGGGATTGCTTAATTAAAGAGAGAGAATCATCATATAAAAAGAGCTCATTTCATCATAAGATAAACTTGTAATCTTGAATCCATCAAAAACCCCTAATCTTAACTAACCAAACACCCCTCCTCCATAATCAAAGCAATTAAAATGACTAACCAAGATTATTGATTTCAATAGTACAATTACACTTTAAACACACACACACACACACACACATGCAAAACAGTTCTAGATATATCTAGCACATTAAAGATTTCAAGTACATAAATTGGGGAAAGGGTCAAATGTAAAAGTGAAGTTGCAGAGTGATAACTAATATAATATATAAAATTGAAGATGCAGACAGGATGAAAGACTAAACTCACTAAAATAGATAAAAATAAGTTGGGGCCATGGGTAGATGATAATATGCTTTTGAGATAGCATAAAGACAAATTTGTTGTATTAAGAGTGTGATTCATCACCAAACAACCCATCAAATTTTTCCATAAAAACAAAATAATCATGTATCAAATTCACTCTGGTGCATCTTATTTTCTTCAGTTAGAAAAATAAAAAGGCAAAAACAGTCTTTAAAATCCCAAGCAATGGGTATTCAAGAAAGTTGACAAAAAATTGAAATGAAAAACTAAATCTTTATTCAGAAGTTGAGAACAATCAGTTCTTTCAAAGCACCATTGAAACCCCATAAAAAACAGTCTTTTGAAACCCTGGTTTTTGGTTATTTATTATCAAGATTGCATGGAAACTGCAATAGGTATTCAAGAAAGTTGACAAAAAGTCAAAATTGAAATGAAAAACTAAATTTTTATTCAGAAATCAAGAACAATCAGTTCTTTCAAAGAAGCCCTATAAACCCCAGAAAAAATACAATATTTTGAATCCCTGGTTTTTGGTTATTTAACATCAAGATTGCATGGAAACAGTAATAGGTATTCAAGAAAGTTGACAAAAAGTCAAAATTGAAATGAAAAACTAAATCTTTGTTCAGAAATCAAGAACAATCAGTTCTTTCAAAGAAGCCCTATAAACCCCATAAATAATACAATCTTTTGAATCCCTGGTTTTTTGCTATTTATCATCAAGATTGCATGCATGGAAACAGTAATAGGTTTTCAAGAAAGTTGACAAAAAGTCAAAATTGAAAAGAAAAGCTAAATCTTTATTCAGAAATTGAGAAAAATCAGTTCTTTCAAAGAAACCCCATGAGAAAATAAACATCAAAATTTAGTCATGATAAACACAACCCCCAAAAATCAAGCATCGGACAGGTTTTGTACCACAGGCTTACCAAGTTGTACTTTTCTTGCTCTGAAAACAACAAACATGCTTCATCAATGCCATTTCTTGTCAATCAAAACACAAAAATCACATTCCTCAACCGATCAAAAAGAAGCAAAATTTACCAAAACACACCAAAAGGGTGTTTCAGTTTCAAACTGAAAAATGGTCGGGTAAATTTCATCAAAAACACAAGATGTGTGTGTTTTTGAGCGTGTACGGACACACACATATAAAAACAGATTTCAAAAGGGTATTCAAAAAGATAAAGATCGGAGAGTTTAAACCAGTAAACAAAGCACAACCAGTTCGCCGGAAAAGAGTAGAGACTCACCGGAGATTTAGCTTTACTCAATCATCGCCGGCTAGATCTAGGAATCGAAGGAAATGAGAGAGTGATGAGAATCAAAAGTAGGATTTGTGAAGGGATAATCAGAAGAGAAGAGCTTGTTGTTGCATCTTCGCCATTTCCTATGCCCTCTTCTTCAACTGAAATAAATTATTACCATGGAAGATAAAGTTTCATATAGGGCCTATAAATTTGGTGAAATGGATGCTTTGGTCACTTTAGTTGAAACTTTGACATTGAAGTCCCTCTTTAGTATTTGGAGTGTTTATCACACTAACTATTTTCTCAATTTAATTCGTACTTTGGATGGAATAAGCGAGTACCAATTAAGGTGAATTTCTTTGGTTGGAGAGCGGTCTTAAACAAACTACTCATGTTGGTATCCCTATCGAGCACAGGAGTCAGTATCACCTCCACATCATGATCCTTATGTGGACACGCTTCAAAAGAGGTCGATCTTTTCTAATCAAATGTGAAATTTCACGAGGCATAGGGTGACATGTTAGTTTATGGTGTAAAATATCACATGTATATTTTAGTTCGGTGGCTGAGTTGTTAGAGTTCTCTGCCACGATATTCTCGGAGAAGTTCCAAAAAATGTATTAGGAGCAAACTTTTTAAGTTAACGAATTGACAAAGTGTTCAAACGCAAGGAGACATGTTCAAACATGATAATCCATGTTTTTAATAATAATTAAGCTTTCTCCATTAAAAAGATTAATATAATATGTTTACTTGTCTAATTTAAATGGGTAGTAAAAATGAATAATTTACCATTTTATTTATAGTACATGCTACAATCAACACGAAAATCAATGATTTTCGGTTTTATTGAGCGTTAGATTACTTGAAAAAAGTTTGTTCGTGGGTGTGTAATTGTCGAGTTTAGAACGACTTTTTGGTACTTTTGATCCCAAATCTGTTTGTAAAATGTTTCATATATTCAGTCTTACTTGTTAGGATTTCCTCATCAAAACATGATCTTAAACCAATCTAAAAAACCGACTTGAAATATAAAAATTTGAATACAGCCTTGCCAGTTCCAAAATTTAATAACTTAAGTTTGTGGGAAAAAAATCAAAATAATTTTTTATATTTTAAAATTATTATGTCACATATTAATATATTCAGCTTCGATATGGATTAAAAAGTATACATTAACCTGAATTAATTAATTCATAAATTGTTGGAAATCAGGTCCAAGAACACGAACACGGAATTTGATCTCAACAAAAGATCGACTCTTTTATTAATATTGGAAACCAAAACCACTTATTACAAATAAACCTTAGACCTCTATTTATAATAAAACAATACTTGAAAAAGAAGCAACTTATTTAGACTCAAATTAGAAAAACTAAATCAAATCAAATCCTTTAACTAGGTAACTAAATAAACTAATTAAAAGGATAAACCAAAATAGTAAACCTAAAAACTTGCAAAATAGTAAAATACTTCCTACTTATTTACTAACTCCGCAACTTCCTCCTTGCACCACGTATATTATTAGACTATGACAAGATTAACCTAATATCATACGCGTACCCACGTCTGATATCGTCTTGAATATCCATCCCAACACCTAATGCGGGGTTTGGTTTTTTTATTTATCCACATCCACTCCACTGTCGTAATGACATCCTGTTTTGAGTCATTTGGTAATAAAGGGTAGTTTTTTTATTTTCTAAAAGTATAGGGGTTGTTACGTTATGTTTACAAGTCTATAGGGGTGATCTTGTATTCTATCCATACATAATGCCCTCCTTTTATTTTGTTGAAAGAAACGCCTACCCAATAAAAGCGGGATTATGTATTTTTTTTGTCTTTTTATTTCTTTATTAATTTCGGGATTATTCGTGTACCTAATTAAAATTTCAAATAAACAAAATAAAATAATTGAATTCTAAGATAATATTATTATGTGAATATTATAAAATAATATCGTGTCTATGTTTTTTAAAAAATACAATGTTATTCGAACATATTGGTATTTTCTTATTTTTCATGACAAATATTTTTAACCTATATTTGATATATTAAAATCATTAAACTTAGTTAAAAATACATGAAAAGACGCACATACTAATTTTAATATATTAAAATTCATAAATTTGTTTTAAATGCACATGCTTATTAAAAAATTAAAATAATGACTTATTTTAAATTGATCAAAATTTGATGAAATGACAGTTAAAAATTTTATATTGTATTGTTTTGACGGATTTAAAATATAACTAGCCATTTTAATTTTTTTTCCCATGTACATGCATTTTATATAATTTTATAAACTTTATACATAAAAATTAGTTTAAAAGACTTTTTTTGTGTGTTTTTGGCCAATTAGCAAGAGAGTTTTAATCGGTTAGAGGATTAACAACTCTCTTTGTGGTTTCATTAGTGAATTTATATCTATACTATATAATAAATAAAAATGAGAGTAAATTACAAAAATTGTCCTTTATGTTTATACATTTTTTCAGACACTGTCCTTTAGTCAAAAAATTGTCAGATATCATCCTTTATGTTTACAAATGTTGCACGTTTCGTCCTTTAACCCTAATCCAGTTAAATTTCTCAGTTAAGTCTGGTTACGTGCAAGATGAGGGGCACATGAGCGTACTTTGATATTTTTACCCATTTATATAAAAAAAACAGACCACTTCCAAAGTCGCCTAGTGGTAAGAAGGCCTGACTCTCCAAAGGAGACACAGGTTCAATCCCCACAGGCTCTACTTTGGAAGTGACCAGCCCACGTCGATGATCGGAGAATGAAATGTTAGTGGTCTGAGCAAAAAAGCGATCGTGGGGCAGAGATAGCAGTTCGAACCCCACACCTTGACCTTGGTTGAGAACAGTGAGCCGATTGCCCCCTCCGATATTCTTGGGCGTGGGTATCGCAGGCCAGTTAGCGAGTCCGGAAAACTCGTTTTATATAAAAACAAAAACATAAATAATAAATCCCCTCTCTCATCTCTTTCTCTCTCTCTACTCTCTCTCTCTCAAATCTAGTGCCCACCACCGCCGCCAAACACCACCACCACTAGTCGACCACCGCACAGCCCCTCCTCCGATCTGAGCACCACCATCGCCCTAGCATCACCACCGCCATAAACCACCCTCCCTTTACCCACTCAGACCCACCATCTACACCGCCACCACCACCACCACCACCACCACCACCACCACCACCACCGACAACCACCGCCACACACAGCCACCACCTGCAACTGCTACCACCCTCCACTATCTCCTCTGTCGTTCATCATCAAATTGAAATTTAGAAACTCTAAACGCATCATCTCTAATCCAGCACCACCCAATACCACCATACAAAGGAGGAAAATTGAAATCAAACACTGCTTCTAGGGATTAGGGTTTGAAATCAAACTCCTGAAGCTTCCAATCCCGCACTCCATCTCTTTCCTAATCCTACATCACCATCGTTCACGCGCCATAATGGAAGTAATTTCAGTTCCATTATTTTCTCCCACGTCGCCCTCTTCTTCTCCCTCCATAACCACCTCATCCCTCCTGCTCTGGAGTGAGAGGAAAACCCCAGCCGAAGACACGACTGGAGTGTGAAGGCGGAGGAAGACAGGGACTGGTCGCACGAGGTATCTTCAGGTTGAAGAGCAATTTTAGAGAAGGTGTGTTAATTTTATCACCGATTTTAATCTCTTAACCGTTGATATTTGATCAAAATTTTAGAGAAGGAGAAAGAATTCCTTCAAACATTTCAATCCATGGAGAAAAAGAATACTATAACGACTCAGATTTTGTTGATTAATTGTGCTCAGAAAATAGTTGGTATGATTTATCCTCTCAGGTGCTATTTTCAGCACTTAAAAGTTAATAAAAATGAGGGATTGCACAGGAGATTGATTTTGATAATGAAACCCAGTTGCAATTTTTGTAAATATAATGGAAGTAATTTCTGCAAATGACGATTTTGTTGATATTTTCATGAAAAAGATAGCAGACTTCTTAAAGAACGCTTGGCCGGAAAAGATGGTGGTGCCGGAAAAACGACTGGGGGTGACCGGAGGCTTTGGTGGTTCTATGGTGGTCGCCGGAGATGTGGTGGTTACATGGTGGTGGGTCTACATATGAGAAGGGGTGGAGATTTTTTAAAATTAGGGTTTAAGTTAATTACACGTATAGTCCTTTGATATATATATTGTTTTTTTTGTTTATTAAGATATTTTTAAATAAATAAGTAAAATTACAAAACTATCCTTACGTGTCTTGTACATGACCAGACTTAACTGAGAAATTTAACTGGGTTAGAGCCAAATGACGAAACGTGCAACATTTGTAAACGTAAAGGATGATCTCTGACAATTTTTGGGCTAAAATACAGTGTATGAAAAAAAATATAAACATAAAGGACGATTTCTGTAATTTACTCGAAAAATGATTTATGTCGCATCCACATCTTTTTTCACCATTTTTTTCCCGTCTCTCTCTTTTAGTAAATATACCTCTCTTCTTTTAATAATGATTTTTATTTAAAGAAAAATATTAATTATACTAATAAAACATATTTATTTTAAATTATATTTTATTTTAAGAAACTTGAAATTTAATTATATAACTTTTTGTTTTTAACTAAATGGTGATGTAAGTCAAATTATATTAAATAGAAATTAATGTATTCAAACCGTGTAATATACGGGTTTGTAAAGATATAAACTTTTTATTACTAAGTATATAACATTACATTTTATTACACGGGTTTTTTAAAATAAAATATTTATTACTAAGTATATAATATTACATTTTATCAATCCGTGTAATACACGAGATTTTAACCTAGTATATATAAAAAAAAAGAATAATTATCATTACATCAATCAATGTATTGTGATTTTTATTCTAAATACTTTTTGTTTATTCTTCAAGAATAAGATTACATCTTATAACTTTTTTGTTTATACTACACGGGTTCAATACAAATAATGAAATAAAGAGTATGCTTTTAATTACATATACCTAAAAAAAATTACATAATAAAAGCAACAAAAGATAGTGCCCAAGAATATTTTTGTTTATACTACACGGGTTCAATACAAACCGGTATTTTTGTTTGACATCAAACACTTACAAGATTTTTTTAGTTTTGTTTATAGAACTAATGTTTCAAATATGATTAAAAAAATATGCGACTATGGTAATAACCTAAAAGTATTCGCAACTTTTATCATTGTGTTTTGATAAAAAAAATACAATCGTTCCTACTCTTCATTTATTATGAAAATGGTCACTGTGGTAGTTTGGTCATTTTAATTGGAGAGGCAGATTTGTTAAAATTTCGAATACTACGATTGATTGGAGCAGTATAGTCACTGGTCAAAACACCTTAGAATAAAGAATCAATGGTCAAGGTGTAACAAAAATATAAGAAATTAATCAATTATAATTAAAGTAAGAAAGCAGACCTAGAGGTGCACAAACCGGATTTTTTTCGGATCCGGACCGGATCGGTCAAAGTTGGTCAATGACCGGATCCAATGGAACCGGTTCCGGATCGGATCCGGTTAAGGGAGTGGAGAGTTAGAACCTATTGGGACCGGACCGTATATATGGAACCGAACCACCGGTTTTTTTTTTTTTTAAATTTAAAAATTAACAAAAATACACTATAAAATACATGTTTTATTTATTTATTTTTTTTAGTGATTTAACAATAGTTCGTACAAAAAAATTACAAAAAACATAATTGAATCACAAAATATATATTATTTATTATGACTCGTTATTCGTCGTCTACTCGTCTTAGTCTTCGTAACATCGGTTTTCAATCTTCTTCGCTTGAGATACGTTGGGCTTCATCATAAGCTTGTTCTTCGTCAGAAAATGGACTCGCCGCCCCTTGTTCTACTTCGAATTCGTGTATTTCTTGTTCAATGTCAAGCTCGCCTTCTAGTTTTGCAACATGTTTTACACGTTCGGAGGCATCCAAATGGTCCTTCAAGCAAATACACATCTCCATAGATTCCGGTGTAAGCCTCGTTCTTCGAATAGATAAAACCCTGCCACTAAGAGAAAAGACAGATTTCAAAGCTACCGTGGAAGCTTGTGCGATTAGTAGGTCACGGGCCATTGCGGCTAGAATGAGATATTGGGATTACATTCCTTGCCACCAACTCAAGATATCAAAGTTTTCAAACTCTTTGGATCTTAGAGTTGAAATAAAGTCGGTTGCTTGATATCTTCCAAGCTCGCTACTTGGTGTGCTTCCACGAGCTCGTTAAGTATTTTCGTTTCTTAAAGTGTTAAATAAATTTAGCATCGGGTTCCTTGAACCCTAACCCATTGATTCACGTATGTTTGATAGATCACCACTTCCACCATATTTGCATAAATAATAATCAAACATATTATCAAAAGCCGAATTGAAATCCCTTATTGCCTTTGATTCAAAATTTGGGTCTTCCTCGAACATATTTAAATCATCCGATATTGATCTAATTAATGTTTCAACACCGGTTACATTAATCGTTGGGTTTAAGGCGGCCGAACACGTAACAACAGCCGGCATTTCTGAAAAATATTTTTTAAATTTAGCTTTCATAAGTCTTTCCATTTTTTAAAAAATAGTGCCGTGATATTCAAACTCTTTTAATTTATTACATATTAAGTATAATTGTTGAAGTATTAGCGAAGAAACTCCCGATAAACATGTAGTTGCATTTTTAAAACCTCAAGCAAATTAGTTAGTTTCTCGATCATATTCCAACTTATATTATCAAATTTTTGTGAACAACGTTTTTTTGCACAAGTTCATCATGGAAATGTTTTAAAGTAACTCTTTGCCTTAAGGCCGATTCAAACATTTTCCATGTCGAGTTCCATCTAGTAGGTACGTCCCAATTTGGACCTAAAAAGATGGAATCCGTTTGTTGGCACAAGTTTCTATAGTTTATATATTTTTTTTTGCTTGTGCTAAAAACTTCTCGTAACATCACTTTAAAATTTTCTTTAACTTCTATTATTTCTTGGACGTTTAGACCGTCTTGCACAACCAAGTTAATGATGTGTGCAACACATCGACTATGAAAGAAAACACCGTTACAAGACGGTTCATATTTTATTTTTAATTTTTTCACCGCGTTTGTGTTATTTGAAGCGTTATCAAAAGATATTGAAAATATTTTTGGTTGAATTTTATAAGTTTGAATTACCGAGTCTAAAATATAAAATAAGTTTTCGCCGGTATGTGGATATCCAAAATAATCAAACGCAATCGTACGCTTCATCATTTGCCACGACTCGGGTTGAACCCAATGTGCGGTAACGCAAAGATACGATTCGGGTAAACCATGTGAAGCGGATCAAACATCCGTGGTTAAGTTAATGCCGGTATTTAAATTTTCAAAACCTAAGATTAATTCTTTTTTAGCCATCTTTTCCACATTTTTAAACAATCTCTTCTCAAAGTAGAACGACTTACATTGATGTAGCTCGGTTGAAGCGTCTCTTGTATCATCCTCGTCAAGCGCGGGTTATCAAAGTGATCAAAAGGCAACCCTTCTTGAATGACGAAATGTGCCATTCTTTCACGAACCCTCTCGACATTATATTGCCAAACTCATCCATCCCTACCAATTTGAGTTTGATCTTCACCTTGAGTGTGTTTTGCATGACTAACAATATGTTTCCTCAAAGTGGTATTTCCCGCAGCACCCATAATTTTACCACAACGTTTGCAACGAGCCTTTTGCGAACCGTTCGACATTTCGCATAAATCGAAATAAGCCCATATCTCTTGGTTTCAGAAGCAAGGAAGTACTCTCACCACCGTGGCTTCGCTTGTAGAACCACCAACCGAATTTTGAGTGCTTGCGGAAGCGGAAGCGGAAGCCATGGGAGCGTTTTTTTTGCGTTAAAGTGAGCGTTTTTTTACATTTCAAGAGCGTTTTTGAGTTTTGAGAGCTAGGATGTTGTGGTGAACTAACCCATACCCCTAATACCTATTTATACATAGTTTCTAGCCTCGAACAACCCAAAAAAATACAAAAAAAGGCCATATAGCCGTTTTTTTTTACCCCATAACGGCTAGAACCGGTTCTAACCGGTTCCAAAATGTCCGAAAAAAAACGGTTCCAAAAAATCCGATTTTTATCCGGTCCGTCTAAAACTTGTAAACCGGTTATGGATCCGCCGGTTCTGAAAAAATCCGGACCGGTTCCAAAAAAACTGGTTCTAGCCGGAACCGGTTTCGGAGAATCCATCGGATCGGATTCGGATCCGGTTCTTTTGACCACCTCTAAGCAGACCTACGAAGGCACTAAGATCCCAAACTTTAAAATTCTTATGAGCGAGTTTTTCTTTGCTACCAAGTTCCCATATAATGATATCCCCTGTACTTGATTCAACTGCAATTAGTGAGAAAAGAGGTAAATTAATGACAAAATTGACTATAAATGGAAAGTTATTTTTAGAGTAAATGAGAGCCAACCAAGAAGCAGAATTTGCTGTATTGGATGAAAATCCATGCTC
Source organism: Smallanthus sonchifolius (assembly GCA_023525975.1). Lineage (NCBI taxonomy): Eukaryota > Viridiplantae > Streptophyta > Magnoliopsida > Asterales > Asteraceae > Smallanthus > Smallanthus sonchifolius. Next base: position 132,291,626 of record CM042018.1, read on the forward strand.
TTAAAAATTGAACCTTGATTTAGGGTCATCACCATAGTGTTTGGTAAATCATCAGATGAGTATGAACTTTGACCATGGTGACTTTGACCACTATACCAACGGGTAAAATATTTACAGGCAAATGATTGACCTGCTAACAACACATAAATGTCATTAGACCCTAATTATATTAAAATGTCAAACTACTCTGAACTTTTACACTCGTAAAGAAAGTGGAATAGTTCATCAGAAATACCATAAAAAATAATCAAAGACATAGAAAGTGTGCGCAACTAAGAACGAATCTAATCCATACATCCTTACAAACCAACGTAAAACATATATGCACAAATTAACATTATCAAATCTTAGGACCTTGCATTTAAAGAGTTAGTAATGAATATGTAGGAATTATAAAACGATATTAAGTAGCACTCTTAATCAGTGCATACAACCTCTTAAATCGTTTTATTGAAAGATTTAAATTTAAATTTTGTTTTCAATAATAATATTGATATTATTATAATCAACCAGTTACTTATTCAAAAAAAAAGTTTAAAGGGAACTAAAAAAACCGACACATACTAAAATTTTAAATAAATAAAAAGCCGCCCGAAGTCTTGCTTCAATTCATACGGTCATTTTATTCAAACATTTTTAATTTAAATTTAAAGGGTTACTTGGCAACACAAAATTCAACATCATACTCAGCCTTTTTCCTATGTGTAAGTGAAGAATGGGCAAGCTCATAGAATTCTGTTAATTCCCTAAAACAAATGTAACTTAACAAATAATATAGTGTGGATTGAGATGGACATAAAGAAGCAAAATGAAAGCATGAAGGTACCTAAAATGAAGCAGATCGTAACCCCTGATTCTTTTTTATTAAAAAAAACAATTGTATAAACATATCAATGTTACAGCTAAAATAAAAATAACTTTCTTTAGGTTTGAACAATACATGTGTAATAATAATAAAACTTTATTATGGTTATTTTATAATTTAATATAATTTAAAATCTGGTTTGTTTACAATTGTTATAAAAGTTTATTTAAATTTTTTATTTAAAATTTTACCTAACTAGTATACACATTCCTACATACATGCACATATGTGTAGCATAGTGTTTTAAATGGAGACATAACATTATAAAAAACTAATAACAACTGTGCTTACTTATCAATATCAATTATATTTTAGATTATTATTTTTAGTTTTGTATTTCTAGTAATATGCTTTTCAAAAGCAGAAGACAAGTGAATATAAACCTTCTTTATGTCTATTGTTTGAACTTTGTGACAGTTATTCTTTCTACGTATTAAAAGTGGAGAAACCATTTTATAGTATTCTTTTCTTTAAAGAATATGTACTTATTTTATTCAAAATGTTAGTGTATACTTTATTTACTTATTTATGTATTATTATTATTAACTTAATACATATTGTTAATGATTTTACTATCATCTAGCCAAGTAGCCATCTAGGACATCTTGGTTTAATTGGATTGACTTAAGATCAAATGGTACAGTGCATTTATTTTTATATACTTTAGTGTTAGGGATTTGTATGTTATAGTGGTCTTTTTATATGGTTATAACATGGTTTTGTATGCCTTATTGTTCTTCTATCCGTTATGACTACTTGATTCTTGTTACATGTAGTTCTGATATGTTTTCTGTATGTTTCATATTTTATATTTAGGGACTGTTATGTCTACTACTCTTTCTGTCTGCTTATGATACAAACTGCTATGTCTTGTACTTATATATGCTTTTAATACTGAATACTTGCAATTTGTTGTTTATGGTATTTTGTTTCGTATGTTTCCCGAGCAGAGGGTCTCTCTGGGTGCAACCTCTCTATCTTAAAGGATAGAGGTAAGGTTTGCATAATTCCACCATCCCCATACCTACTATTTGAGTGAGATTTTGCTGGTTATGTTTTTTTTTTACTTAAGATCAAATGAGAAGTTAGAATATAAATTGATATAAGTTAGTAGGTGCGGAGTGCACACTTGATCAAGACTAAACTAACTTCACTACATAGGAACATCTAAGGTTGTCAGGAGCAAAATCCCCAAATCAGGGGGGGTTGTTCCAAGGGGCAAGGGGGCACCGCCCTGACGGGAGTTAGGGCTGGCCCCTGATGGGGTTCAAGGAGCAACGCACCCGTTAGCCTGGAAGAATTTTCTTTTGACTAATTGTTGCTTTTATTGGAAATGCATCAATATGCACACATGCTGAAAAATTGCATAAATTTGATGATGAAAAATATTGATAAATCAGTAGTAAGTTACTACTGATTATCGGTAGCAACTTTGTTCATCAGCAACAACTTTTCTTTTCCAAGTCTGTAAGAATATATATGAAATTGCCCTTATCTAAATTACTCGTAGCTAATGTTTCTCACCGATTTAATTTGTCATTCTTTAAAACCGTAGCTAAGGTTTATGTCCATAATTCTTACAACTAATTTTAGGGTAGCATCAAGCCATCAAATCCAAATTTTTAGTCAGTTGTAAGATTTTATAACCGGGCACAAATGTTATACATAATTGGGCTCAACATAACCAAACGGCCCAACACACAAGCAAATTAGGGTTATAAATTGGCCTAGGGTTTCAATTTCCTCTGCCGTCTACTGAACAACACAACTGCAAGTGTTAAAGAAGACAGAGACGCCGTCATCGTCACCGGAACAATCTCCTAATCCAGGTTAGTTTTCCGGCCGTTCATCTCAGATCGTTATAGATGTAATCACATATGTTCGTGTGTTATGTACGTTTCATCCGATTCAACTGCGATTCATTTCGGTAATGATACCTGTATGTTATATCAGATTTTGTGATTTCATGGAGATTAGGTCCTTTTTATAGATGCTGCAGTTTAATTTTGCTTATTTTTAAGATTATTCTTCACTTCTTTGTATTGATTTAGGTGATAAGATTAGAATATCTACAATTAACTGTAGATTTTGGTAGATTTGAATCGGAGAACGATTTCATAGCTGCTACAGTGTTTGATTTTTGTTTAATTGAATTGATTTTGCATGTACTAATAACTGTTGCTACTACATTATTAATTTAACTTAATTGTTTTTGTGATTTCATGGAGATTAGGTCATTTTTGTAGACTATGCAGTTTAATTTTGTTTATTTTTTAAGGTTTTACTTTAATCCTTCGTATTATTTTAGATGATTATATGAGAATCTCTACAAAAAACTGTAGAATTTGGTAGATTTGAATGTGAGAACGATTCTGTAGCTGCTATAGTGTTTGATTTTTGTTTAATTGAATTGATTTTGCATGTACTAACAACTGTTTCTACTACCTTATTGATTTAACTTGATTGATGTATTGATTTCATGGAGATTAGATCCTTTTTGTTGACGCGGCGGTTTTTTTGTTTATTTTTTAAGATTTTACTTTACTTCTCTGTATTATTTTAGATGATTATATTAGAATCTCTACAAAAAAACTGTAGAATTTGGTAAACTTAAATCTGAGAAAGATTTCTTAGCTGATACAATGCTTGATTTTTGTTTAATTGAATTGATTTTGCATGTATTAACAATTATTTCTACTACATTGTTGATTTATTTTAATGGTTTTTTGTGATTTCATGGAGATTAGGTCCTTCCTGTAGACGCTGCAGTTTAATTTTTGTTTATTTTTTAAGATTTTACTTTACTTGTCTGTATTATTTTAGGTTATTATATTAGAATCTCTAGAAAAACTGTAGACTTCGGTAGATTTAATTTGGGAACGGTTTTGTAGCTGCCAGCCTGCTACAATGTTTGATTTTTTGCTTAATTGGATTGAATTTGCATGTACTAACAACTGTTGCTACTCCATTGTTGATTTAGTTTGATTGTTTTGTGTTATCATGGAGATTAGGTTCTTTTTGTAGCCAATGCAGTTTAATTTTGCTTATTTTTTAAGATTTTACTCTAAGTATATGTGTTGTTTTAGATGATTATATTAGAATCTCTAGAAACAACTGTAGTTTTTGGTAGATTTGAATCTGAGAACGATTTCATAACTGCTATAGTGTTTGGTTCTTGTTTAATTGAATTGATTTTCTATGCACTATCAACTGTTGCTACTAATTGTTGTTTTTTTCCGAGCATGCTGGTTTCTGTCATTGATTAATATTATTTTTAGCAGAAACAAAAAGATGGCTTACGCATCAATGAAACCAACAAAGCCGGGGCTAGAAGAGCCCCAAGAACAGATTCACAAGATTAGGATTACTCTGTCATCCAAGAATGTTAAGAATCTTGAGAAAGGTTTCTATTTCTTCTACCTCAATTATTTCAATTCATTGTTATTAGTCATTTAGTCCTGAATACTCACTGCTCTTCTAGGTACCTTTGTTCACACAGTTAATGTGTCTTTCGTTCCATATGCAGCGACTCAGTTTCATTTGTAGAGCATCAAACCTTTAGTTTAGCATACTTATCTCAATGCTTGAAAATAGTTTTTTGATTCATGTGTATTGTATTTGATTGTTGTATAATTGTTTGTTTAGCTCGTTTAATAATTTTTTTTGATAATCCTTTCCACAGTGTGTGCTGATTTGGTTCGTGGAGCCAAGGACAAGAAGTTGAGGGTAAAGGGACCAGTTAGAATGCCAACTAAGGTTCTTAATATCACAACCAGGAAATCCCCTTGTGGTGAAGGTATTAATTTGTCTTTGTTTTTTGGTATATCAGAAACTATAATATAGTGCAGCATGTGCAATTTCATTTCCTTATTTTGTATAGTGGTGTTAAAGTGGGTTGAACCCTGCACCAAGCACGGACCGAACATGACACAAAACCTGAATATTGCGCTAGACACACTCGAACCTGAAAACACAAATATCTATAATATTTCCTGTTTACATAGGGATCTGCATTTTGTACCCAGTACCGGGTACCGTACATATATTGTACCTAACCGGTACCATATTGATAGATTCGGTGCTGTATTTGGTACCCACTTCTTCAGAAATTTGGTATCGGTATTTTCGGTACTGGTACCGGTATGGTACCAAATACCATCTAGAGATGAGCACTTTGTAACGAGCAATGATACAGTACTGATATTGTACCGGTACCGTATTGATAGTTTCGGTACCCACTTCTCTAGAAATTTTGCATCGGTACCGATCTCATCCCTAAGTTTACACGCAAAAACACAAATGTCTGTAAGAAGTTGATTTTAAACTAAAAGTCTCGATATTCGTTTATAGTGTAACTTTTAGGTTTTGACATAACATACCCGGTCATTCAAGTTGACATAAAATACTCCTAATAGATTTAAAGAAGTAATCTGGATAACCCGTGAACCTGGTAGTTTGATAGTGTCTTACTTGTTTTGCCAAATATGTTTATGGGTTCTACCTGAAACTGACCAGAGCTTGTTTAGACTTAAATCCCAATCCACGAATTGTTTGTTAGATATGTGTCGTGTCATGTCTGAAGTTCAAAGCCATTGATGATCAAGAATCAGAACTTACTTTTTAAAAATTTTTCTATAGGAACAAACACCTGGGACAGATTTGAGCTTCGTGTCCACAAACGTGTTATCGATCTTTTCAGCTCACCAGATGTTGTGAAGCAAATTACCTCCATCACCATTGAACCTGGTGTTGAAGTTGAGGTCACCATTGCTGATTCTTAGACATTGCTGTGTTCTATGATGGAAGGGTAAGAACGTCTTTTGGTTGTGTAATAGTTTCATTTCATGTAGGATTCTATATCTTTGCAGGAAAATATTATATTTTGTATTTTCATGACCTTTAATGCATTTCTATATTGATCACTTTTTCATTTTCATTTTCGTTTGTCTGAATCATAACCAAACTGTGATTCAACTTTTTCACATCTAACTTGTCGTTCAACCGGACCGAATATGTAGGTGGTTTCCGGTTCAATATGCCGGTCTTATTATGAGAACACTAGCTAGATGTGATATTGAGTTTAGTTCTATAGTATTTGATGAAATATACAGGTTCATTTGTGACTTTAAAGGTAAGAGTATTAATCCAAGTCTAAACGTCAAAAACAAATTTATTAATGTTTTTCAATTCTAACCTTTAAAGAGCTGTATTTTAGACCGTGAAAAACTACATCAATCATAGGATGAGATTGGTACCGTACTAGTACCAAAAATACTGATACCGAATTTCTTAAAAAGTGGGTACCGAATACCGTACTGAATCTATCGGTACCGGTTCTTGTTACAAAATGCTTATTATCTCTAGATGGTACCGGTACTAAAATTACTGATAGCGGATTTACTCCTAAAAAAATCGGTACCGACTGCGGAGTCTGCCGATACCTTACCGGTACGGTGTTGCCGGTAATTCTATTCCCTAATCAATCATGTATATTATATTGCATCAATTTGTCAACACTTATATTCAATTATTTGTTGAACAACTCAATCTACAAATGAAAAATTGAAATCTACACTTTTAAATTGTATTAATAAAAAATTGTAACTACAGTAACGGATCGAATAGTCTATGTGGTAAAGAGATTTAGTTTTAACCATACATTTTAGAAATTATTATCTTTTTACTCGATCATCACTCACTTGATCCTTGTAATGGATGGTCGTTAAATTTTATTATTAAGATAGTGTAAAATGTTGATCCGTTGATCATTTGATCATGGGATTAGAGTTTTAAGGTTTGGCGGCATTAGGTTACACTCCAACATTTGTCTAGTGTTTATTTATGTTTGTTTCAATTGATCATTTGATCATGGGATCAGAATTTTCTTGTTTCCTCGTATCTTGCAATGAAATATGCATCAACTTTATGTACCCTTGAGCAAAATTATCCGAGACGTCAAGGGAAAACGTGTGAGGTTGCGAATCTTTGATTTTTGTTTTCTCCGGTCTAACGTTCAATTTTTGCCTCTTCCAATAAAAAAGTTTACATTCTTTTTGTCAACACCATGCATAGTCCACACCATCAAGTGAAGAAAAGATTTTAACACACGACGTCGTATACATCCTTGTATTAAAATGAGTACCTACTTACGACAGAGTAAAAGTATATTTTAACCGGCTAATCGATCGCGAGTGTATGTTATATTAGACGATCTCTAATATGGTCTAACAAAAGGGTCATCATCAAACATATCTATTAAGTCTAACGAGTTAAATCAACCTAACCGGTTTGAATATGTTATTAAGATAAATATTAGTTGTTATGCTCTTTTGCCAAATGAAGTTTATGGATTTTATTAGTTATTAAGTAAAAATTGTAAGAATGATCACTTTCTTGACAAAAAGCAGTTTTAAATAAAGTATTATTTAAAAAACAATCAATTGAACCATTTAGTGGTTTATATAAACATGCTTAAGTTACTAGCAGTATATAAAACTTTAATCATAACTAAAGGATCCAAACCAAAAAATGTACAAAATACTCTTACAAACCTTTTAATCTGTAGACGCCTTAAATACTCATCACTCATGTCGTTGTGTATCAAAAACATATCATCGGGGTGCTTATTATTCAAATACTAGTTGTATCGATACTTTAATAATGACGCGAGATAACTTAAAAGAAGTGTCGCTTGGCAGGAGCTCGTCCAACGGCCCTCATCAAGTTAGCCACTTCCATGACCCTAGCCACTTTCGTCCCTCTTTTTGCCTCGGATGTGGCTCGCCTTTCTTCTGCTTTCATACGAGCCTTTGCTATGTCGTTCTGCATCTTCTCCATTGCGTGTGCTCGTTTTGCCTCTAGTTTTCTCTACATGATGCAAGTTTATGTTACATCTTATAAGTATATAAAAGAACTATCAAAATATTTACAATAATATCAACTTTAGATGATGCAAGAAAACCTAATTATGTGAAGTTTCATGTCACATTTATTTGTTTTCTTAGAACATCACTTATTCTAATCATGAAAACAATAAACAATGATGTAAATTAGTAGCCTTTTCACAAAAAAAAATTATAAAAAACTTAAATAAGTTATTTACAATCTTTTTTTCATTCAACTTTTTTACTGGCGATAATTTATGAGGCTCAAACTATAAGAAAACAGTAACGTTAGATATAGTTAGATATCTTTATTAGTCGAAAGTTTTAGGTTAATTCTTAACAAACGAATCGATAAACAATCAAACCTAGTAAAATGCTTCAAAAAACGTACCTCGATTTTCTTCATCCATGAACTAGATTTTTGCACTTGTTCATTCTCCCAACCGTTGATGATCGCCTCATCACGCTTAAACCGATTATTAATCTTTGAAATCTTTGCGTTTTTCCACGCGGATATCTTCGATTCAACCTCTTCTTTCTTCACCGATTGAACAGTCACCTCGCTAGGGTTTCCACCAGCAGTGTTGGAACTCCGGCCACCACGTCTAGGCGGTGACACCATCGGATTATTACCCCGCACGATGTCTAACGGATTATTTTCCGTCATGTCATCCTCCCGGATTCTTTCCAAGTTGTTGGTGTTCATACTATTTGTAACCTCACTTGTTTCCCTTCTAGCCATGCCTGTTCCGGCTAGAACCAGAGCGCTAAATTCTCGACTCATGGTGGTGAAGTTTTCGCTTTCGGTGCTGGCTACGGACAGAGATGAAGATCGGTAGGTGGTGGTTTCCCAGGGGCGGTAGGGTGGTGGTGGTGGTGGAAGTGGTGAGGTTAGAGCATGGATTTCCCTTATGCTTTCATGATCATCATCATTACCATCATCATCACCATCATGCTCATCATCTTGATCTTGATCTTGAGGTGTGGAAGAAGAAGAAGAAGGTATTTGATCATTAAACATGTTTGTCTTTTTGGAAGATATAAAAAAATGAGTGTGGGAAAGAGAGAGAAGGGTTTAAACTTAAAAGCATAAAGTATGAATTATTGAATTTGATGATATGATTAGTGTTTGGGTTAATTAAGCAAATATAGAGATTACTTGCATGGAGTGTAGATTGACTTGAGTTATACTATTATAATGATTATATACTTGAATTTAATGAAATATAATTATTTAATTTATGATTTCATTTTCAAAGTTTTAATATGTTTTGTTAATTTATATAAAACAAAGTTTACTTGAGTTATACCATTATAATGATTATATACTTGAATTTAATGAAATATAATTATTTAATTTATGATTTCATTTTCAAAGTTTTAATATGTTTTGTTAATTTATATAAAATAAAGTTTACTTGAGTTATACCATTATAATGATTTAAGCAAATATAGAGATTACTTGCATGGAGTGTAGATTGACTTGAGTTATTCATTTCGGCTCTAGTTAATTTTGATCCTTTATCTAACAAATATTTTTTGCGGTTTTGCCACTTAAAAAGGTGATTTTACGTAAATTGGTATACAAATTAGTAGAGTAAACCAACTATAGATTGCATGTGACATTTTCAAAGTAGAAAATGAGAGTTCGTGTTGAATTTGGCTTCTTGCTTTTTTTTTTCTTTTAAATCATTTTTTTACTTTTACTAACCTAAGATTCATTTAAATTTAAATAATCTACATTTAATAAATAAGTAAATGGTTGTGTCATTTGCCATAATTTGTAAGATAAGATTCTTTTTTTCCCTTATTTTTTCTAAACTATTTAATATTTTCTTTATTAATATTTCCTTTATTTAATTTTTTCTTTCTTAACTATTTCCTTTATTTTTTACCTTTTACGTTAATTACAAACTATTTACAAACTAATTTTTTTCTTTCTCAACTATTTCTACATTGCTTATATTTAGGGATTTTTACATATATCCTTTTACTAAGACTATGAATTACATATTTATCCGACCCCAAAAATCAATTACATATTTTCAGTGGCGGAGCTTGAAGAAAAACGCAGGGGGGGATTTTTTTTTTTTCCTATTAGGGGGGCCGGAACTATAAAATTTTCGACCGAATACGTATAAATTAACACTAATGAGCGAAAAATCGAGAGAGGCCCGGGCCCCTGGGCCCTCACTATCCTTCGCCCCTGCATATCACCCTCACTAATATTACTATCATACACTCGTTTAGAATTAAGAAAATCTAGGGTCAATTGTCGTGAAATACTATGATCTGTAAATATATCCGAAAGAACTTACGAGATAATATTTTGTAATATAAAAAGCTTGAATCGAAAGCATATGAGTTGTTTACTAGGTGTTTCTATAGGTGTCTAGGACTTTGAAATCGACCTATAGAAGACATAAAAGTGAGATGGTGTCTCCAAAAAAAAAAAAAAAACGTTGGCAAAATTATTGATTTTTTTATATTTTTATAGGTGATTTTCATGATTTGAAATAGTTTTTATGTGTGTTTAAGTTTTTGTGCACGGAATTTAAATGATCCTCTACTGCTAGTAGCGGATCTAGTGTTGACCTACAAAAGCAACATCCGTTGGTGGTACCACCAGCTGATCTCTAAGTGAGCAAACCGATCTCAAAGTGACTTGTAAAAGCAACATCCACTAGTACTACCAACGGATCTCAAGCCATGTTAGACTACATCCGCTAATAGCAGTAGCAGATCACCTAAACGCATTGCATAAACTAAAACACACAGAGAAACCATTTGCATTAATGAAAATCATCTATAAAAGCAAAAAATTTCTTAATTATAAGATACCATAACTTCTAAATTCTAATACCTTGCATATCCCTAAAGATCAACAACCAAGGATACATAAAAGAAAACGTATAAAGTTACGATTACTCGGTTGTGGAGATCGAAACATAGATAAAAGATAGTTATATAACGGTACCGATGTTTTTCAGTCTGTGTCTGTCTCATTCTTCACGTTACACGCACGTCACCGTCAGTTGATATAACCCACGATACCTAAAAACTACTATATTTTGAATACAACTCTGTTTCTAAAAAAATTATACCGGGACGTTAAGAAAAAAAATAAAGAAAAAATATTAAGAAAAAAAAATCATATTTTATACACTACAGGGGGTAGACGAAAAGTTTTAAAAACTTGAGAGAGTTAAAGTAATATTTTACCAAGTTGAAAGACCATTTTTACCATGTAACAAAGTGAAAGAGATGGTGTTGTAGATGACAAATCTTGCATTTAAGATTATTGATAATTCTTAGTTCTTCTTTATTTGACAAAAGATGTAATATAATGTTGAAAATAAATTATTTAGCGAAAATTTATCTTCTTGTTGTAAATGATGTTTTATGATTGATTGTGATTTATTTATTTGTAATCAAATTATATATATATTTAAAAAGCATGAGAAGTAATAGTACCCTGTCAATAAAGTGATTACAAGTGTCATTGAAGTTTTTTTGTTTTTTAATTTTCGTTCACCCCTCATACTATATATAATATATATTTTTAAGAGTAAACTGTAATTTGCGTCCCTGTGTTTTACTACAATCTACACGTTGAGTTTTTACGTTTGAAATTTCGACCTCTGAGTCCCTATGGTTTCTATTTTTCTTCTATTAAGTCCCTAAGGCTAACGGCCGTTAAAAGTTGCAGTTTACTCTACTTTTAACTTATTTAATTTTCTAATAATTTCGTTTTTCTGTAATAACTTTCGTTCATTAATTTATATTAAGAACGGAATGCTCGGCTTTCTTTAGTTTTTTTGTCAACATTCCGGTATAAATTTTAGTGAAAACGGATTTGTATTTAAAATCGAGTACTTTTTTTGTATTGTATGTTATACCGAGTATACGTTTCGACGTAAGTTTTATCCCCGTAAACCAGAAGAAACGGTAATGATCAGACTCCCGCTACGTTGCACGAGTAAAAAAAACTAATTGGTTTTTTTATTAATCACAACAAAATAGTTTCTTTTTCTTGCTTATTTTTTCTCATTTGTAATTTGTATAAATTAAGGTAATGGTTTTGTTTTTAAAGTAAAACTATAATACTAACTATTTAATATTTTCTTTATTCAATATCATTTATATAATTCTTAAATAAAGTATTTAGCATATATTCTATGTTATGATAATTTATTTTTCTTAATACTTTGATTGTCGGCAAAATAAATGGTTTGTCTAGTGGGTCCTACACTTAATATAACCGCGGACACGTGGCCGGCATTAACTGATAAGACACTAGATATACCAACGTGGCGGAGAGAGATTTGCTGCGGGTCCAACAAAACTACCAACGTTGACGTTAACGTTGTAACAGTTACCACGTCGAAGTTGACAATTGGATTGAACTAATATTTTACAATTACAAATCATCATACAAAATTTTGTTAGAAAAAAAACAAATCATTAGCCACTTCTATTTTATGGGTGTATTAGGGTGTAGGAAGCGGTACCTATGGAACGTAAAAAACCCTCTCATTTTACCTAATTTAAATTTGTTATGTCATTTTTACCCTTTTAAACCCTCTCCAATCCTAAGGGTGAAAGAGGTGGGATACCCGGGTGAAAGTGGTGTTGGCCGAGTTGGTGGGGGTACACCACCCCCTTTAGATCTAGTAGGCCGAGTAACATGAATCGAGTTGTGGGTTCGAGTAATTTTACTCGGACATGGGGGGAAGAGAGAGAGCCGTTGGGAGAGAGAGAGAGAGTTGTTGGGGGGGGGGGGGGGGGGTTGGGTGTTTTAAAAAAAAATTCCTATATATACCCATATTCTACAAACATAATTTTCATCTCAATTATATTGTAAAACTCCAATTTTTTTTAACAAAATGTTTTCATCTGATTCTAGCATTCTTGGTTTGCATTCGGGATTATCCGGTTCTAGTGGTTTTGATGATTTCTTTCCTACACTTCTGAATCAATTGGCATTGAGTTTCTGTCCAAAGTTGCCGCTGCGGCTAGCAAGCTTGAGGATACAGCAAAACCAAAGAAAAAAATTGTACATCGTGATCGTGATCTTTCTAACACAGTTCTGTTGAAGGATTACTTCGTCGAACGCCCCAAGTACGACGCAGATACGTTTAGAGGGAGATTTCGTTTACCAAAATGTTTGTTTTTAAACACTGTCAGGGATATAAGTATGGATTCAATGTTTTGTTGTTTTCACGAAGGATATGACGGGAGGTTAAAGAAGAGCTTCACGTCGATTCAGAAATGCACTTCTGCTATTCGCCAACTCGCTACAGGTAACCCTCCTGACGAATATGATCAATATTTATCTATGTCCGCTAGGACTGCTCGTGAATGTTTAGAATACTTTTGCAATTCTATTATTATGTTATACGACAAAGAGTATTTACATAGATCTACAAGCCACGACATTGCACGTTTGTATAATGCGCATGAAACTAGATGGGGCCTTCTAGGGATGATCGGTAGCATCGATTGTACGCATGTCGTTTGAAGGATGTGTCCGACTAGTTTGCGTGCCCAATTTATGAGAGGTGATCACCAATACCCTACGCATCATGATGGAAGCAGTGGTGTCAAATGACTTATGGTTTTGGCATGCGTATTGTGGTCCTGCCGGTTCGAATAACGACATAAATGTTCTCAATCAATCTCCATTGTTCGATAACGAAATGCATGGAATTGCCCCGAAGTGTCCTTTCCATGTTAACGGCCGTGAATACACACGTGGCTACTATCTTGCGGATGGGATTTACCCCACTTGGTCTGTTTTTGTGAAATCATTTACATTCCCTGTCGACCCGAAAGAAAAAAGGTTTAAGAAAGTTCAAGAGTCAGCTAGAAAATATGTCGAACATGGGTTTGGTGTTTTAAAATCTAAACGGGGGATACTTAATCGTCCGCAACGGTCACGTAAACGTCAAAAAAATACAAAATGTGGTGTATGCATGTATCATATTGCACAATATGATTTTAAAGCATGACGGAAATGCAATCTCACCCAGCTACGTGATGGACCCTCCAACCAATGAAGTCGTAGACGATGATGTAATTAATGAATTGCGGGATCAAGAGACACACTTTAGACTACGATATGATCTTGTTGAACATTTTGCAACACTATCGGAGTGGGCCAGCAGCGATTCGAAAGACGATTATGTTTAATTTATCGGGTTTTTTTTTTTTAATTTGTAACTTTTTATGTATTTTGTTATTATTAGTTATCTTATCTATTTTTAATTAATAAAAAATATGTTTTTTTTATTTAAATGTTATTTTTTTTAAATGTTGGTGAGTAAAATGAGTTAAATGAGTAGGGTGTTTTCAAGGAAATCTGAGTAAATGAGTAGTTTTGATGTGACAGAATTATATTGTGCAGTTTTGATGAGTAAGCGGGTAAATGGGTTTTGATGAGTGCCCCTTCACCCTAAGAGAAGGTGTGGAACCAATAAGCCATTGTATTATTTTTATTATTTCATTAAAAAAAACCACATTTCATTAAATAAAAATAAAAATGATACATATTAAAAACCTAAAAATAAAAAATAATAAAAATAAAAAATAAGATTATTAACCTAAAAAACATGAAACATCAAAATAAAAAAAAACTATTTTATAGGTGAAAACTTGTTTTTTTTTTGCGGTTGAGAGGCATGCACTTTGGGACGGTATTTTTTGGAGAATGATAAATCCATTTTTTTTAGAGTGTGAATAAGATTGAAAGAAAGTGTAAAAAATTATTTGTGTAAAATGTATATTTATAGGTGAAAACTTGTTTTTTTTTTTAAATTTAATTACCCAACCCAACCCCCCCCCCCCCCAACGGTCCCCCAACGACTCTATTTTTCCTCAAGCGGCTACATTGATCAACAGGTTTAAACGGGTTAATATACTCGTGCCAAAAAGCCCTTGTGAAGCCCGCTAGGCGTGCAGCGGTGTTACCCGTGGAACCCGGCGAACTCATCCCAGCCCACACCACCACTCCGTCCACCCTTAGGGGCGGAGGTATGCTAAGTCAAGTGGGGTCAACCGACTCCACCCGATTTCAAATTTTGAGTAGACGTATTTCACTCGAATGCCAAGCGACCTCACTCTTTTTTCGACGTCGACCCCATTAGATTTTGGAAAAAAAAAATATTTGACCCCGAACCTTAAAAAAAATATGATTTTTTTTAATTCTATTAATTAAACTCATAAGTTAAATTTATTTAATAAGTCCATAAGTTAATTAACTACCAATAACTCCATAAGCCTAATTAACTTTAAGCCCATAACTTAATTAACTATAAATAGGTCTTAATTAACTTTAAGCCCTATTTATAATTTATTTAGTATTACTTACTTAAACCTAATTAAAAAATAAAAAAATATCACGCAAAGCAGGGACGATTAGAATTCCGATTTCCGCATGCTGCCTGCCTGCTTCCTTTTCAATTTTTGAGTTCCCCGCCTCATGCCAGTCAATATTGCAACCTCCTGCTTCCTGAGTTCCTTCAAGATTCATAGTTGATAGTTCTTAATTTGAACAGCAAATCCACAATATCAAGTCTTTAACAACAATTATGAATAAAAAACAAGGTTAGTTTCTAATTTTTTAAATTACAAAGTTATGGGCATATAAAATTATTATATTTATAGTTAATAGTTATATACTACTTGAATATTTGTCGGTTTCTAACAAAACAACAAGTTCACGATCGATGCCACAACTCAACAATGGATCGACCATCATGTCGCTCGACTGTTTTCATGAACAAAGTCAAAACTAAGAATGAACATCACTTCAGAAAAGACAAAACGACGCAAAACAATATACGAAGTTATGGGCCATTAAACTCTGGAGACAAATTAACTACTCTTGAACTCGTTTTTTTTCTACATAAATTTTAAATAATCTAAATTTTTTATAGATAAACTAGATTTTTATAAAACTAGGTTTAAAAAAATTCAAATATCAAAGAAGATTTTTTTTTTTTGAGATAAACAAGTCAAATAATTAGGTTCGGTCTAGGTAATGGCCAACAAATAAATAAAAAAACATTTTATTTTGATGCAAAGAAATATGTTTACCATTTGACTATTTGAGTTTTGTCACTTCCTCCTTTTTAAAGTAAAAAAAAATACACATCTCAATGTTTTGTGATAAAATGTTCAAGAATAAAAAAATCAGAATTTAACTTATTACAACAAACACAATTCTTCAAGAAAAAAAACAGCCACACGCATTGGATTGTAATCCTTGTTAGATAGATATTGTCTTCATTTAACTTTAGTCGCATTGGATTGTAATCCTTGTTAGATAGATGTTGTCTTCATTTAACTTTAGTAGTTTTAATGGTTATACTGAATAAATATATTATGTTTTATGTATTTATCTTCAGTTACATTACGCGAGTGAAAGTTGGTGCATGATAGTTGATTCACATATAATATATATAACATGGGAGGAATATTTTAAAAAATCAAAAAAGTGTAAAAAGCCTACAAAGTTGTTTAAAAATCCCATCACCACCTCCCCCCCCTTAAAAGCTTAAAATCCCCACCCCACCCTGAAAAACCTAAAACCCCCCCACCCAAAAACCTAAATCCTAACAAAAAACCTTAAAAAGCAAAAAAAGTCGTCTAAAAACACCACCCCTCAAAAGCCTAAACCCCCAACCCACCCACCCAAAAGCCTAACCCCCAAAAGGCTAAAACCTCCACCCCAAAAGCCTAAATTCTAAAAGCTAAACCCTATAAGCTAAGATCGTAGAGTTCAACGAGACGGTTCCAACGTCGCCAAAATGAGTAAAATTGGAGTTCGTATGAGCGGTTATGAGCGTTTTAAACGACTTTTTAGGCTTTTTACATTATTTTAACTTTGTAGCCAAACCTCACACTTTATAACGTGACATTTTTACTAATGAGAATACAGTTAGATACAATTAAAATATGATACCCGAAGGGTTATTCATGCACAACACGATTTTTATTTATTAATTGATTCAAATTATACTATCTATTTAAAACCCATTAGAATGAACAGTAACAACAGTGATGTACAACTTTAAGAGCTGCAGGTACAAGTAGCCTTTCCACCTTTCCCTCTGCTTCTTATGATCTTATCTGCGCTTCTTCTTACGACTTTTTCTTCCGATCCAGAGCTTTCTCTTCCGACGATCCTGAGCTTTCTTCGTTTTTGCCTCCGATTACCTCTTCCCCTGTCAGTCGCATCTTCTTGTACATCCTGCTGCTGCGACGCATCTTCTTCTACATCCTGCTGCTGCGACACACGTATAGCTAGGGTTTTCAATTCGGTTTTTCAATCGGGTTTTCATTTCATGATGTTATTCCGCGCGTTGGAGGTCCTCCTGTTCCGAACAACCAGGTATGCTTTCTTCCTGGTGGTTGATAAAAAACCTAGGGTTTTTAGTTAGTGTATAACCGACTGTCTCAGGTAGTGGAATCCTCCTTTTGTTGAATGTTTCAGTTCTCTTTCAGTTTCTTAAATCAAGGTTTAGCTAGGGTTTTGAACTTGTGTTTGAGGTTTTCAATTGACTTTAGAATTAATGGTTTTGTAGTTCTGCTTGGTTTTGATAGATACATAGGAGAGATGATTTGAATGCATTACTGGTTTAGTGTTATGAAATAATCCCTCCTCTCTATATATACCAACTTATAAATTATTATTGATTTAAGAACACATCCAACATTATTTTAAATGATTTTATGTATAAACTGGTCTGATTTTGGTCCTTTGTGTTAGGAGCAAGAAAATTTAGCAAGATTGGCATCAGGTGGAAGAAAAGGTAGAGGAAAGAGAGGCGGTGGCCATCCAACAAGATGGAGAAGAATTGCTGATGGAAAGCAGCAGTCAAACAAACAGTATACTCCATGTCAATGCAACTCAATCTGTGGAAAGGATTGCCCCTGTTTAAACAATTCTACCTACTGTGAAAAGTATTGTGGGTATGTATCAGATTCACAATTATAAATTATCTGTAAAATAGAAACCAACTTACATATTTATATGAAAAAAATTTGATAAAAGTCTTATTTTACATACACATGTACACTAAATTGAAAAATAAGAAGTCAAATATCAATAACAAAATTGTTTGTTGATTAATCCTTAACTGAATTATTTTTAATACTCATATATTTTTACATAACAGCATATGTATCCTGATTGGCAAGTTGAGGTCATTATTAACTTTGATTAAAATCCCAAATGCAGGGAGTATCACTTCGAATTCATTTCATGCAAGACCACATGTGAGAGGCGCATCAGCTTTCGGATATCTTATTGTCATGTTACCACCAAGAGCCCATTTCATCTACTACTGAGATGCCATCTGCAATATTTCAAAATGTAATATGTATGGTGATTCAAGCAAGGTAGTATTATGTTTACAATGAATGAAGTTCAGCTCTATCCTTTATTTAGAGGTAGAAAATGGGCAGGTTGGATTACGGGTTGAGTTGACTGAAACACTTATGATTTTTTTAAAGTTTTTTATGAACTTAACGTGTAAAATGTGATTACAAAAATTATATTATATTAGTGAACATCTATTCTTTTAATACACTTTGGGCAGAGGAGCGTCTAGGATAATTAGGGTGGACACTAATCGAGAAAAAAATGAGAAAGATAGCACATGATTTGTTTTTCATAGTATCATTGGACTCTGTTAAAAAAACGAACACTTATTTCTTGATGTTGATAGTAATACTTCTTTCTTGATGCCATTAGTGTAAGGTCTCTTCATCACTTTGTTGACATGATCAAAAGTCAACTCTTTTCATGATTTTTTTATTATTTCTGCAACAAAGTCTTTTGGAGTAATTGATTGCATCAACCCAAATGAGATTGAGGAGCCAGTTCAATAGGTATTACCTTTGTTTTTAATCATAAAACTATTTATGTTAATGCTAAACTGATTTTACTACCTGAGTTATCATGATGATAATTTTTTTTTCTTTTTTCAGGTTATCAAGCGAGTCACTAATGGTGGCGCGGACTATTCTTTAGAATGTATTAGAGACACTGAGATGGTAACTACTGCTTTGCCAAGATTTGATTATTGGCTGCTCAGTTTGAAATCTGACAGTTAAATCTCTCAGGTGCATGCTCGATTCTTGGTAGTGCTATTTGTAAATATAAATTTAAATTACTGGCCTTAGGTGACCCACACACATATTTCACAAAATTCAAACTATGTTGTGTTGGTGACTTCTTGGAAGTAGGGGTGTCAATCGTGTCGGGTTGGCGGGTTACGGGTTGGCGGGTTAACAGGTTGAATTATGCATCCCGAACCCGACCCATATTCTTATTCGTGTCAAAAATTTCAACCCTAACCTGGATACACTTAAATTCGGGTCAACCCGAACCTGACCCATTTAACCCATTTATCTAAATCAAAATCATAAAGTACTAAATCCAAAATATAATTCATTTAAGTTAAAAAAAAAATTAATTGATTAATTATCTCTAGAAAGAAAAAAATGAAAAGTTTTGGTATAATTTAGTTCCTTTATGGTAAACACTAAATACAAAAGTAAATAAACAGTCGTTTCTATAATACGAAAAATAAAAACAAATATTTTGTAACCTAAACGGGTTAACAGGTCAAACCGTTTTTAAATGGGTCAACCCGAACCCGACCCGTTTATTAAACGGGTCAACCCGAACCCGATCCGTTTTTTAAAACGGGTTGAAATGGCCAACCCAAAACCTGATTATTTTCATGTCGTGTTTCGGGTCATGTCAGGAATTGACACCCCTACTTGGAAGTATATTCTGCTAAGAAATATGTATTATATTTCCCTTTACAACTGATTCAATTGGAAATCTTTAACTATCAACATGTTTGTTTCAGTTCTCTAAAACTGTAAATCACATTAGTTTATTGACTTGCATGGTAAAACTAAAAAAATAATAAATACATATCTGATTACAACTGATGTTCATGCTTAATAGATCAGTTGTTGAAAAAAATATGAGTTTGTATGATACACTATGATTGCAGTTTGGAATATTTGCATTTACACCGCCTTACTATGATTTCGGTCGACTTTTATTTAAATATACTAAATTTTTACTTTTATAAATTTACTATTATTATACTTTTATTTTTTAACAGTGTTACTATTAATCGTGCAGTAAACGCATATAACTCGATATGGTCTCGATGGTTTTTTTCATTTTCATATCAGTTTTGATTTGATAGTGCATTTTCTGGAATTTTAACCATACTTCAAATGATTTTTTAGTGCAGCCAAAGCAGTTGTTTAGGATGTTTGATTGCGGCGGCGGAACTGGATCACTCTATGGCGAAGCTGGGATATGCGTTGACGGCGGAGGAGCTGACGGGGATGACCAAAGGTTTAGCGCACCGCAACGCGCGCGGGGTTTAATACTAGTTGTATTTAAGTATGAATTGATTTTCTTTTACATATTTTCAAGCTAATTCATGATTGCTTAGATGGACCATTACAAATCTAAAAGAGACAAAATCAAGGGACCATACTCGTTGAATCGGGAACCGGGCATCTAACCAGTCTAGTTCGGTTATGTCTATTTAAACCGATAGATGATACAACTCTCAAATATATCCTTAGCTTCTTGCTCACTCCGGCTAATAAGCAAACTTGAGAAACAAGTTATTACACTAGTAAGTAGATAGTTTTAATTAGACAAACATGGTTATTTCTTTAACCAAAAAGTAATACGAATCTTGATGTAAAACAGATGGAAGTAAGCCGGTATCCCAATTCTGGTATTATAAGGTTCATATCAGAGACCTTAAACTTATGGACTTTCAGCCGGTTCACGAAAGTTATGACGTCGTCGTCGCATGTTTTGACTGGGGTTGCTAAGAAATAGGGACTGCCAAATATATTCTTAGCTTCTTGCTCACTCTGGCTAAGCAAACTTGAGAAACAAGTTATTACACAACTAAGTAGATAGTTTTAATTAGACAAACATGGTTATTACTGTAACCAAAAACTAATACGAATCTTGATGTAAAACCGGTGGAAGTAAGCCCGTATCCCAATTCTGGTATTATAAGGTCCATATCAGAGACCTTAAACTTATGGACTTCCAGTCAGTTCACGAAAGTTATGACGTCGTCGTCGCATGTTTTGTTTGGCGATGCTGAGAAATAGGGAAGACAAAAAAAAAACGAGCCCGTCGGGAATACCCGAAACCCAAAAAATCTGGGACGTGTATACCCGAAATCCGACGGATATGAGATTAGTTTTAAAATTTTTCGCGGGTATGGGACGACTATGGGATTATGTGATGCCCAACCCGATTACCCGAAACCACATACACGTTTACCTGAACCATACCTGAATCATATACCCAAAACTTTTAATTTTATTTTCCCTCAACCATTGTTTATTAATGTTTAATTTTAGTAGGTTCATTATGTAAAAAAATATTTTTTTTTATTTTATAATACTATTTAATTTTTGTATGTTGTAAAGTATATAAAAAATTATAATGATATTATTTATTTAAGATGTCGTTTATATGTACGTAATGTATTATATTTTAATTAGTAATAGCTGTTATATAAAAAAATTATATAATATTTATAGTGCTAAAAAAAATGTCATTGAAAATCCTAACGAGTATTTTTTTAACAAACTAGTGGGTACACCTGATACTTATGGGTATGCCCGATACCCGACGGGTAATTACCCGTTAAACCCTCGACGGGTATTAGGCTGCGTATGAGACACGATTTTTCAACTGCGTATGGGACTGGGAATACTAATACCCGGCCCAAACCCGACCTATTACCATACTTACAGAGAAATGACCATGGTGGTAAACTTTGAACCTAAGATATTGTGATATGTCCTTATAAAGATCTTTGATAACAATGGTTTGTTCGTATTCATTTAACGATCTAAGCCTCAGCCAATCTAGATACAAGTTAATCTCACGAGCCTCGTTATCATTGGTGCTCATATTTGTGTGAGAATTGAAGATGAAAGTTGATAAGTGTTGAGGCTTAGATTAAATTTTATAAACGGATTGTATTTATATTGTTGAAATATACCCATTGAAAAAAAAAATGTAAAGTAACTAATAATATTTAAAAATTATATATATATAAAAAAACTAGATTTCTTAAAAAAAAACAAAGACAAGTAGCGCGTTAACTAATAAAAATGACATTTCATAAATAAAAATTACGTTTCACTACAAAAAAAATGGGATAATATTTAACTATTCTCCATATCGCAGTATGGACAAAGGCCATGACGTTTACCAAACGGTATTAGTCATTAGACGTATTTAAAACGGCTTCACTCGTATCAATTCTCATTTCATTGTAGAGGTTGTTGTAGAAGACATTAAACCTTCTCAACTTCCATCTTAAATCCCTCCACCTCCAATAAAGTTGATGAGACATGCGATATTTTTTGTGGTCCATTACGATTTGAAAACGATTGAAAATGTGCCACCAAAGACTATAAAAAATGCCATTGGTATCGACATCCTCCAAAGTATCAATCCAAGCATGTGCTAGAGCCGCTTCCTCGATCGTAGTTCATGGTAAAGGCGGTATCACCATTTTTTAGAGAGAATAAATGGTATTTATAAAATGGAATATAACAAAAATAGAAAATACTGTTCCTATCAGTTTTAAATTCATATTGTTAGTAATATGCGATGGTAAAGGAAGATAAGAGTGTATACACACATGTGTGTGTGTGTCTATATATATATATATATATATATATATATCTACTAGGTTAGAACCCCCGTGTATTACACGGGTTGAATAAATAAAATATTCAATAGTTAGTAATAAAGATTTAGAAATTATAAGCATGAAAAAAAATCTTAGGAAGATTAAATAGTTGGTAAAACAGTCTTAAGCTCAACGAATCGTGAAAAAATAGCATGAAAAAATAAGCTGAAAAAATAGTCTTAAGCTCAACGAATTGTGACATGTCGCGTAATCAGTTACTTATTTAGTAAGTATAGAAGATTGTATGATAATTGAAGGATGTCATTGTAAAAGTGTCAAAATATATACACTTCCAAAACAAAAGAAATGCAATACATGTGGTAATAATAAAATAATTATTATATGAGATAAAAATTGATAGTAAAAATAATTAATTGATATACAAAATTATGAATTCAAAAATTTGTAGATAAAAAATTAAACGAATTATTAATCTAGTTAAAATAATGAAGTTGATTAAAATGTAAAAACAGTCTTTCTGATACAATAACCATACATAATACAAAATTATTTTTTAAAAATTGATAAGTAACGTTATAAATTATTAATATCCATAATTAATTCATATTAAATTTATTTAGTTAATGATATAATAACTATCCATAATTACACTTATATTAAATAACAAAGAGACTGACGCGTGTCTCCTCATTTAATAGGAGAGAGACGAAAAAATAAAGGTGAGGAGGCGTCAGAGAATGACACGTGTACCAGATTATTTTTATTTATTATAATAGATAGAAGATAGATATATGTATTGATTGGTGAATTGGAGAAAATATAGTGTGCGCATGTTTGTATTACAATTGGTGATGAATTTTTAAGATTACGGTGATAGTCTTTCCTGTTGATTTAGTGTCATCTAACTAATTTATGTAATTGAGATTTGCCGATGATCTTCAGCCTAAGTGGTTGATGTGAGGCATCAAAGACTTCATTAAAATGGGGAAATCTTAGGTTCAAGTCCTAATTGTGACAAAAAGTGATTTCAGGTTGGGCTAGGAGGTTTTCTCATCTATAGTGGGTTTCCTCCTGAGGATGGTAGAGATGATCGGGTGGGCCAGTGGCCCGCCAGTGATCCAAATTGCCGTTAAAAAAAGTGTAATTGAGATTTAGTTAAGAATCAAATGAGAAGTCACTACACGAGGGTTTGCCGCCACTAGGACTTTGCTAGACGGGGGTGTTGCTCCCTGACCTCCGTTGTTCAGTGGTCTTCGCCCCCTTAAACTAACAAAATGTCTTAAGTAATAGAAATCATAAGATTCTTAAACAAGTGTGTACTCTACACTTTCCTACTTGTTTTATTATGACTTCTCATTTGATCATTAACTAAATCTCAATTACATAAAATAACTATTTGAAACAAAAATCACCAAAAAATACTATCACCACAATCTTAAATATTAACCACCAATCGTAATACGAACACGTGCATGCTATATTTTCTCTAATTCATCTTCGAATATATAGGGGACAACTTCTTGCTTTTCTCTTCATAGAAACGCGCAACACCATCCTGCTATAGAAGTAAAATAAGATGCTTTTTTAACGCTTTACAAAAGTGGTATCGTGTAATGAGGTCTTATTTTTAGGCATTTCTTGTTTTCTATATATAATATGCTACTGTTTGTCATACATTTTATATGTGATAGTCTTTAGTTATTTTCTAGGGCTAACTTTGTATAATAGTATTCAAGTTTTAAAAGTGTTTTAATTAGGTCACTCAAGTTTAAAAAGTGTTTCAGTTAAGTCACTCAAATTTCATGTTTTATTTAAATTATAGGTTTTAACATGGTTTTTAGTATGTTTTTTATTTGTTTCGATTAGGATTTTTTTTATGTTGATGTGGAGTGGTGACGTAGATTTTAGGTTTTTTTTTTAATTTTTTAATATAATTAACATGTTTTTTTTATTTTTTAATATAATTACATATATTGTAAATCCCGACCCCCACATCTTCTCCTCCATTTCTTTCTTGACACAAAAAAAATCCGATGATGGCTTGAATTGAAGGTTTAGTGACCCAATTTGGACAAAAAAAAATGTATTAGTGACCTAATTAGAACACTTTTGAAACTTTATTACTATACTGTGACATTTCCCTATTTTAAAATACTATAAATTTTAGAGCAACTCCGGTTTTAGTCCCTATGGTTTGGTCCAATTCTCGCTTTTAGTCCAATAGTTTTAATTTGCCTTTTTTAGGCACTCTGGTTTCCTTTTCGTCTCAATTAACTCCAGACGTCTAATACCGTTAAATTTTTCTGTTAAGTTTTATGTGAAAAGACAAAAATACCCTTATAACCCACAATCAATATCTTTTTATATGAAAAGACAAAAATACCCTTATAACCCACAACCCACCTCCACCTCCACCTCCACCTCCACCTCCACCTCATTTCAACTTAAATTGGACGGTGGAAGCAATGAAACTAACTCAAATTTGGACGCTTTTTATGGTTCGGAGGTTGCAATTACAAATCAAATTAGCACAGTGCCATAGAATGTGAAGATAGATCACCTGTCAAAATTTTCGTATCGGAAGACAAAATCACAACATAATAGTATTTGTGAAAACAAAGTTTGAAGCAAAAATGTCTTAATCGGAGAAGAGAGGAAGGAATTACAGTGTGCTGATGCGAATCGTGATGAACCGCGAGATCGCCGAAGATTTGATTCACTTTGTGCGGTGATTTTGAGATGAAGTAATTGTATCCTAATTCGATTTAGGGTTCTGATTTGAACTCAAATTTCTCCAGGCATGAGAAAGACTTCTTCTCCGGGCAAAAACCTCTCAGATCTGCTTAGATCTGCTTGTTCCTTGCCAAAATCTCTCGGCTTGTTCCATGGTTTCCGACAACCTCCATCAACACCACTATAGCTTTTTCCTCGTTTTTCCGGTCAACCAGCAACTCTAGCCTCACTTGCTTCTTCACGTGCTTCTACAAATCTAAACAGTTTGCTAAACAAGTCGTGGATGGAAGAAGCCCTATTGTCAAACTAGGTTGAGCATGGGGTTGGAAGCCCTAATTTGGGAGTATCCGAAACAGGTCGTGATGGCGGTAGGTTTCAGGCTTGTGGCAGTGGCGGTGGCTTTCAAGTCGTGGTGATGACAGTAGATTTCAAGTGGTGGTGGTGATGTCAATTAAGAAAGCAGGTGATGTTTTAGGGAAGGGCTGAGCAATTTATAGGTTTTTGATGTTTTGGTTTGGGGAAGTGAAGATCCGCCATGGCTCCTGCTGGGAAAGCTTTAGGGTGGATTTTAGGGTTTTTTCTTGGAGAAGAAAAGACGTGGGGGGTTTATAATAAAAAGGCTATTTTTGTCTTTTCATCTTAACTTAAGAGAATAAATAGATGAATATTAGTGGATTGATTAAAACTGACGGGATTCTTAATCGGAGAAGAGATGCCTTTAAATTTCCAACATGATATTAATATTCATATAATTATTTCCAATTTTAATATTTGTAGTTAGACTTATATATTTGTAATTAAATTTTAAAATAAATATTTATTCGATTAAAAAAGAGCCAAGAAAAAGGAATGGGAGTGCTTTAATAATTTTTATTATTAAGGTGGAATAATGATGTGTTTCCACTATTTTAATAGTTTAAGGATTATGACATTTGTTGATTTTATTAATTTATTTCTTTGAAAATGGTCACTGTCCTTGTTATAAAAATATAGTAATAATTGAACTCAACTAATTATTTATTAAGTACAATTGTTTTTGTTACAATTACATGTAAGTAATAAAAAACAAATATACCTTGAAACCACATGAAAGAATATAGATGTAAATTGCATCCTAACCTTGAAATATTGAAATAACAACCAAGGGAAAGAAGCATATTTCTACATAAAAAAGTTTTAGAGTAAATTACACAGATTATCCTTTAATTATACTAGAAATTACATTCTCGTACACCAAAGGTCCTTTTCTTACATACTTTTATACACTCTATGTCCTTTGTACTAACTGGTGTTAAGTCTAGACATGTGCATTGCACATGAGGGTAAAACGGTCATTTTACCCTTAAAAGGACAATTTATGTAATTTCCAACTCCTAACCCACCCACCCATACCCTTGTTATCTCTGTATCTCTCTCTGCAAGAACACCACCCCCACCAATCCCTCCTAAAATGGGGAATTCTTCGGCTTCCCACAGCTGCTACACCACCACCAACCACCACCCATCGCCGCCGCCAACTCCTGTCACCATCTCCGATCCCAACAACCCATACCCAACCGTCGGCAAGAAACCCGATCCCTCCCATGAAAACTGCTCCCAACAAAAAGCCCTCGAAGCTCTACGATCGGAGGAGCAGCCTGAAGAACTTCAAGATCAGTCTGTTGGTTCCCGAATTCACAAACGCCGTTGGATTCTCCGGCTCTCCCCGAAACTCTAACCCGCCGGAGATTCTCTCACCGAAGGTGAAAGATCAAACTGTTGAAAACTTGTTACCTGATTTCGATCGTACAGTTGGAAGGAGGTTGAATTCAGTTACAGGTACACGTGCCGTGGTGGTTATGATTGTTGATGTTGTTAATTTTGATGGGTCATTTCCTAGAAAAGTTGCAGAGTTGGTTTCAAACACAATCGATGTCAATTCTCAAGCTTGGAAAGAGGATAAATCAGGGAATTTGCCTGATTTAAGGGGTGTGATGCAGGGGTACGATATATAGAGAGGAATGAGTTGGGGGGTTTGGATGATCACCTTCAAACCGTCACCACTGCCGCCACACCTTCAAACCACCAGAGATGTGGTGGTGGGTTTTGGTTGAGAGAGAAAGGGTGTATGGAGAGATAGAGAGTGGAGAGAGAGAGGGTGTGAATTGTGGAAAAAGATGAAAATAGGGTTTTTAGAGTAAATTACACAACTGTCCTTTAATAGGTAAAAAGACTATACTACCCTCATGTGTAAGGCACATGTCTAGACTTAACAGAAAAACTTAACACTGGTTAATGCAAAGGACATAGAGTGTATAAAAGTATGTAAGAAAATGAGATGCGGTGTACTTATTGAAGTCAAATGACAGAGAGTGTAATTTCTAGTATAATTAAAGGACAATCTGGGTAATTTACTCAAAGTTTTATTCAAAACAAGTAAATCACAACATTAGACTCCAACCACCATAGAAGTAACGAATGGTATGTGTTGAAAAAAATACATTTCTATTTCAATTTTATAACATATTTTTTCTTTTATGTGTTTCATGGGCTCATTGTTATTGGGCTTAAGAGACGTGATGGGTTGCTATTAGATGGGCTGTAAGTCAAAGAGTTTGTCTTATGACCGGGACGATCCGTTTATTCTCTAAAAGACACGCGGGCTGTGAAGACCCGTTGGAGCGCCGTTACTCAAGTGGATCTTATACATTGAAGAGAGAGTTGGGTTTTGTGGAGGAGTTCAGTTTTTTGTTGTCTTCCAGAGCTTTGCTCTCTCGTCTTTCTCTCTGAAACTATGAGTATATTGTTGAGTTTTTGTACAGATTTTGGGTATAATCATGATTGGTTTGGAATTTCAAGTATAGATCTGTGTTTTTTTTACAGTATGCCTTCCGACCATTGTTTATATAAATCTTGTAGGTAACTCGCCAGTTTAGAGTTTAGACCAGGACTACCAACAAGAGCACCAAATCAAATTTCAGTATTAAAAAGAGTCAATCATTTTTCTCGTAGAACACAGGAATGTATGCATGATTAGAGATGCCATTCTGCTACAGCTATCCATTTCCCCTCACAAACTCGAAATCTATGTTAGATAAATTGTTAAAAGAAATAAACATCCATATGTGTGTTGCTATAATTAGTGGCCATTAAATTTGTCTAAATTTATTAAAATTCCAATAAACTAAAAATATTTTTTTATATATATATTTAAAAATGGTATAGGACAATGTAAATCTCTAGGGCAGAGGTAATCAGTGCTATTTTTATTTCATGATTTTCTTCAGACAAAAGTATTTCAAGAAAAGATCTCTTCATAAATATCATCTATTGATGAACACCTCAAATAAAGGTTTTACCATTTTATGTCACTTGCCTGTTGTTCGGACTTGTCTGCTTGAAAATGGTTGAAAAAAGAGGTTCCAACCTGCGTCTTCACTTAATGCGAGGGGACGAGATTTAACATGTTTACAATTGAGACGAGATTTCATTTGTTAATCCTTTCACCCAATTTATATTTATGGGTGATGGTGTTAAAAAAACATGGGTGTCTCTCAGGTTTCAATTGCATAAATGGTACATAAAACTAGAAATTCATGGGTGTCGGGTGACACGGTAGCCCAAAGGCTAGGTCTGCCGCTATTGTTGGCCACTAGGTTATTTTAAACTAAATAGAATAATGTTTTGAAAACGGTTACAACCATTACGATACACGATGAAGACGAACATGTTTACTAGTCATAGATTGTTCTCCTTTTATTTTTTTGTTAATGATGTAATTGAATAACAGATTTTGCAAAATAATATGCACCAGACGGGAATCGAACCCGGGTCTGTACCGTGGTAGGGTACTATTCTACCACTAGACCACTGGTGCTTCATGTCTTTAAACCGGATGTTATTTTTAAATTCAATTGCCTAGACTGACCTTGAACCACTTTGCCCACTGTTACCTTGGGGGTGTTGGTTCCGGTTGGGTGAATTTTAAAAATATTTGGTTCGGTTAAAACACTTGGTTCCAAGTTGATTTTTCAAACCGTAAAACAAGGACCGATCAGAATAAATCTTAAATAGTTGTACCGACAAAATGGATTTACTTTGTACGGCTTAGTTAGTTACTTAGTTTGAGCGGTTGTTGATGGTGTTTTTCCTCCAAGGTTTTTATTCAACAAATGTGTTAACCGTCTTTAAATTCGATGACAAATTACGAAAACTAAAAACAATATAAAGTGAAAAGTTAATACATTACACAATCCCATGAGTTAAATAATCTTTAACTCTTTATATGATGCTATGATACACATATTTGAAAGTTCATGAAAGGATGATACCGTATTCAAACAAGTCATACTTACCACGAATTAATGAATGCGACCAAGCCCCTTCCAGCAATGGTGATTGTTGCTCTAGAAATATCCACCTAGAGGTCTTGATTATAATAACATCGTGGCTCAAGAGGAATATGACTGCAAAACAATACACCTTTAATCTTGTCAAACTTCTGACGTGAGAATAAGTACATGTAGTTTTTTAAGAGTAAAAGTGCGGAGAGTAAGATAAATGACTTGTGTGTTTATCAAGTGTGGTAAGTAGTTTAGGTGCTACCCCTTCGGCGATAGAGTGGGCAACCCTAGTCGACTCGAACCGATGCTATATAAATTACATCCAGCATGCATTAAAATAGAAAGAAAAACACACTTTCTTCTTCTAACGAGTTTATGTGATATTTATAGCTTAACTCTAAATCTGGATAACGAGGAACAACCTTTCTTGATCGAAATTGATTTATGCTACAAACATTATCTAATATAAAAAAGTAGAGTCTATACGCACATCACATACATTACTAATCAACCTAGGGATGAACATTTGGTACCGAGTACCGGTACCGTACCGATAGATTCGGTACCGGTATCGGTACCCACTTTTCTATAAATGCGGTACCGGTACAGTATCGATGTCATCTTGAGATGAACGTTTTGTAACGAGTACTCGTACCGTACCGAACCGGTACCATCTGATAAATTCGGTACCGGTACCCACTTTTCCATAAATTCGGTACGGGTACGGTACCGATCTCATCTCTAAATCAACCCCCTATTAATTTGATGTTATATGATCGTACAAGGGTCTAGGATTTGCGGATATATGTCTGTATATGGCATTGTATGTTACTCTATACGTCTGTGTAGGATATGTGTATGCTCGTACCGGCTACTCAACGATACAGTATACACTCGTATAGGATAGCCAAACGGGCGTTTTAAAAATATTATACGCCCGTGTATCATATGAGTAATGAATTAATATCATCTGGTGCATAACCCATCTTCAAATCTAGATACAAGCCATACATTTTCTTTCAAGATTATCTTAAAAAAAAAAGTGTCATCTAGTTTGTTTGTTGCTTCCACAGAATACCCGCCTCTTATATCCATTATCACACCATAATTCCATATCCCATTTGACTCCCTCTCTGTTCATAGCTTCTGTGAACTGTGAGTCGGTGAGGGAGGCAATCATCGATGGGAATGGCTGCCGGAATACATAACTCCGTCACTCCGACGTTAAACCCTAATCAAAAGGGCTTCTCTGTTTCTTCGCCTTTTATGAGAACCCAAGTATCTGTTAATCGTACCTTATCTTCATATTCATTTCCCATAATCAAGTCAAGAAGAAACCCCCTTCCTAATTTCATCAAATGCTCTGTTTCTCAAGCTGAGATCACAGAAATTGCTACCGGTATAATTTCTTTTTATTTTGCTTAATTGGTTTTAATCTGTTGTAATTACATTAGCAGTGTTTTAAGGGCGCTTAAACCAGGTTTTAGTTTTGTAATATCTTGGATTTTTAATAAGCTTTAGTGTTTATTGATCATATTAATGTATCTCTTGCAAGTTTTCCACTGCACTCTAGTTGTTCGATGAAATGTCAAACACAAAAAAGAGAGAGAGTTGGTGCGATGCGAGTTTCTGTTGCACTTAAGGGCCTGTTTAGTTGGCAGGAATTCGATGGAATTGGAATTTAAATTCAATTCCTTTGCATGTTTGGTTGGGTAGGAGAAGGAATTGGAATTGGAATTAATTCCAACCAAATCCCGCAATTGATGGAATTCAGAATCCCTCAACATTTCAAAGGAAACCCCATGAATGTTTACAATTTACGTAATAAACCTAGCCGTTTTTGGATTTTTTTTAAAACATTTTTTTATAGATATTTGATTTTGGATCATTGTTATATATTTTGTTAATTTTAAGGGGTTTATTTTGTCATTTTAGGTATTTTTACATTCCAATTCTATTAACAAATGTATCAACCAAACACATTATGGATTTTCAATGGAATCCTTTAAATTCCAAATCCAAAACATTCCGCGAACCAAACGCCCTCTTAGTTTTATGGTGTGTTTTATGATGAAAATATGTGAAACTATACCGATATAGAAATGATAGGCTATTTGTAATTTGGAAGATCAACATATGCCTCAAATGTTACCCCTGTGTTATCTGATGTGCTTCTATTTTCCATCTTTTTTGTTCTTATGTTAAGTTGTGGTCAGACTCAGTGGTTGAATGGTTGAAATATAAAGCTCTCGTTTCATTTTTGCATTCATTAGAGAAGAAGAGCACTTTAGTGAGGAGAAATGACATAAGGAACATTGCAATTGTTGCTCATGTTGATCATGGAAAAACAACATTAGTGGATGCGATGTTGAGGCAGGCAAAAGTAAGCATACTCATCTCTTATATATTGTAACTTCTGGTATCAAAATTGTAGCCTTTGGTATATCATATATCAATTTTTTATATTATATTATTAAGAGAATTCGGTTTTGAGATGATTGTAGCAATAAGCCAATAATGGTGGCATAACACTGATAAACTGGAGTACTGGACCCTTTAGTTCTTTATATAAGTTCCCATGTGTTACAAGGCTAACTATCATTGTTTTGTTAAGAGGCAATTTCATACATGCATACATATGTGTGTGTAATTCTATGTTGTCAAAAGCCCACAAGGCGCGCCCCTCGCTTCAAAAGCCCCATTTTCAGGCTCCCAGGCGCATTTTCAGGCCATGTTCCGGCCAAGTTCTGGCAAAATTCTGGCTAAAAATCTTTTGAACAGGTCTGAAACAATTACACTAGCCCTAAACAAGTTTAGAATCAACCTAAACAGCCTAACCTAGCCCAAAAGAAGCTGAAAACATGTCTAAAACCCCTAATATTATGTGCCTCGCTTAAAAAAGCCCTCGCTTTTTACGCGCCTTGCGCCTAGGCTCCGGGCAATGCTTGTGTGCCTTGAAAACATAGGTGTGTATGTATATATCCTTTGGAAACTTCAAAATTCATATGTATTTTGTATCCTTCTAAATTTCATAATACCATATTCACCTTTCAAAACACTAAAAATATCGTAATTACCATATCCATTGTACGTAAAATAGAATAGTTACCGATAACAATATGTTTCACTAAATAAACAAAGAGAACACAATGCACTCAGATGATTCAAATTAATAGCATTGTTTTCCTATTGCTGTGTTTATTGAAAAATGGTGTTATAGGTAGCTAGTTTTATTTTATCTACTACGGAAAGGCTGTATATGACATTTTAGAAGGGTAACTATGATGTTATGAAATTTCTTCCTAGATATGTATGAAATTAAGAAATTAATCCTTATGTTAAAACATATTTATTAATGTTAAAAGTTTGCTACCTTTCTTGCAGGTATTTCGTGATAACCAAGTTGTAGAAGAAAGAATAATGGACTCAAATGACTTAGAGCGTGAGAGGGGAATTACAATTCTTAGCAAAAACACATCTATTACTTATAAAGATACAAAAATGAATATTATTGATACTCCGGGCCATTCTGACTTTGGAGGTGAAGTAGAACGTGTTCTCAATATGGTCGAAGGAGTTCTTTTAGTGGTAATCTATCTTACAACTAACTTTCTTTTTTGCTTTATTATGTTTAATAATTGTTCTTGCATTTATTACATTAGTTAAAGTAACTTTGAGTCTGATATCCTTCGTTGCATTTTCCATAACTTTTAATTTGGTTGTTGAATCCATGCAACAAGTAGTGGTTTAGCATGTACATTTTTTTGTTACTCTGATGAAATTCAACATCTAAAATGTTGCCATTGTTAGAAACTTCTTCATACACAACTACACAAGCTTATATTACTTATGTCTACTATGTTGTTTGTTTTCAGGTAGATTCTGTTGAGGGCCCAATGCCACAAACAAGATTTGTTTTGAAAAAAGCTCTTGAATTTGGCCATGCGGTCGTTGTTGTTGTAAATAAGATTGATAGACCATCTGCTCGTCCTGAATATGTCATCAACTCCACCTTTGAACTCTTCATTGAACTGAACGCATCTGATGAACAGGTATTTGATATTTCCTAGTATTAGGGTGGCAATTTGTGTCTGGTTCAGGTAACCCAACCCAATTAACTCATCGTGTCAAGATGTTGGACTCTAACCCTGACATGCTACAACATGGGATAACCCAAACACGACATGTGTAACCCAATTTTCTAAACAGGTAAAGTGGGTTGGCAGGTCGACATGTTTTACAATAACAAAAAAAACTTAGATAAAAAACGGGTTTGTACCCAACAGTCCAACACGTCCGGTTAACCAATCGTGTCAAGTTGTTGAACTCTAATCCGAACACACTACAACACATGTAAACCGGACACGACCCATGTAACCGATCATCTAAACGGGTTGGCGGGTCGGCCTGTTTAAAAAAAACAGGTTGGTTGTGCCAGCCTTAACTCCACCATAACACTAAATAGACTAGCCGTGTCGATCCGTTTAGCCCCAACCCTAATCCTTTTCTTGGTTTTCCAATATTTTGGAAGGCAACTCGAACTTGGTAATTTGTAATGTATGAATAAGGCATATGGAATCATAAACTTATCTAGTTGGTGCCCTTGATATTATCACTAGGTGTTCTTAATGCCTCTTTGTTAGGGGGTGTTTGGATATTTGTTTGAAAGAGATGATGTTTTGTGGAATAATCAGAAGAAAATAATTGTAATAGAACGAACTATCCCGAGTGGGGGAAAGGCAGCCAATCAAGAAAGAGGCATTAAGAACACCTAGTGATAGCCAGATAATCAACTGTTTGAGTGGTTAGCAAATTCTTATTATTTAAGAACTAAAACATAAAATGACCGAAATTGACATTCCTGTAAAAACTGAGACATGTCTTTGAAGATTTTAGGAAAGGTCTCAACCTAGGTTAAAAGAAGGGTTAATCAGTAAAGTTATTTTACCATTTGATAAATATTTTTGTTGCAGCTAATATGAAACTAATTATCCAAAACTGATTTTTGACACCTATTAGTTGGAAGCAAAATTTGTTTATCCAAACATTAAAAACTGATTATGACTTCAGTGTTTGAAGCAATTAGGAAAAATTATATCTATATGTAATGTATAAAAATCGTCACTTTTTTTGCAGTGTGATTTCCAAGCAGTATATGCAGTTGGTTTAAGTGGAAAAGCTGGACTTTCTCCTGATAACTTAGCCGATGATCTTGGACCACTTTTTGAGACAATAATTAGATGCATACCCGGGCCAAAAATCAAGAAAGATGGCTCACTTCAGATGCTTGTTAGTTTTATTTCTCACATTTATCCAATTTTTATATTTTCCCTTGTCTCCATACCTCATTACAGGGTGTTCGGGACTGCCTATTTTAAAGTGCTTATTTACTCTAAAATAAACAGATAGATAAGCACGTACCATCTAAACATTGAGCTTATCTGCTTAAACAATAAGCAGATACACACTATACTAGCAATCCCAAACGCCCATGAGTGTGCCATGTAATGGAAAAAGGGACATGGGATCGTAGCTTATATATTTTCTGTTTTTTTTTTTGAGTTTATGTAGGTCACGAGCACTGAGTATGACGAACACAAAGGAAAAATAGCTATTGGACGCTTACATGCTGGTGTTTTGAATAGAGGCATGGATGTTCGTGTAAGTCTAATAGAATTAATTTAACTTTCGCATAGTGGTTTGTTTATTTAATTTTGAACTTTTCTTGCACATCTATTTAGATTGTTTGGATTTGCGTTTTGAAACTCATTACTGTAAATTGATTTTTGATATTCGGATAAGCAGATTATGCATATGATTGTCTGATGAACTATCATATCTTTGACAAGGAGTTTCATACTGCCTACAAAAAAAAACTGATTATCTAAGGTTAAAATAAAATAACTTATTAAACAACCCCCCCCCCCCACCCACACACACCCACCCCACAAAAAAAGGTCATTTTTGTTCATATTGGCCTCTTAAATAATCAGACTTTTCCAGACATTTAAACATTTGATTATCTGGTTATTATAACTTCAAGTAGTAGAAGCACATTTTAATACTACTTTCTACAGCCCTTTGTTTATCATATCTGATTATCTTGTTATGAATATTTTACATCACACAATTGTTTTCAAAATGCACGTCCAAACACCCTTATATGGTTGATCAGATCTACAAATTACAAATACATATTTTCCTAACAAGTTTCTGGTGTGAAGCAAATCAATTATTTCTTTTGTTTATTTGGCAATATTTCAGATATGCACATCAGATGATGCCTGCAGATTTGGAAAAGTCAGCGAGTTATTTGTGTTTGAGAAATTTTATAGGGCTCCTGCAGAAAGTGTTGAGGCTGGTGATATCTGTGCAGTCTGTGGTATTGGTGATATTCAGGTAACAATAGTTTTACAAATAAAGTAAAAACAAATATATAATGACGTACCAAGGCCTGTTACTTGTCATTTTCAAACTATTTGAGCAAAGCTAAGTAACCACATAGATTCGGATTATTAAGGGCTTTTAGAGGTGTCAAATTCGACCCATTTAGTCATGAATGAGTTGATTAGGGTTATATTTTATCTTTAATGGGCCAACAAGTAAAAAAGTATAGTTTGAAAAGGAAACAAGTCAAATGTCTCCAAAAGTGTATCTTTAATGCATAAAACCTCCTCATATTAAAAAAAAATTATCATTGAAATAATATACTTTTGTAATGATACTTGCCAAACTAATTATTTGAAAAAATAAAAAATATTTGGACTAGAATTTTTCAGGCCAATCCGGCCTGACTTGTTAGCCAACCCACTGATTTCCCCACCTCTAGCTTGCAAGTTATGTATGAAGATAAATATTTCTTTATTCAAAGATATGAAATCGACTTAAATCACTTAATATTCAAGGGATTGTTTTTCTTTATTTCTTTTTATAAAAGATTACATCATTGGAATATAATTTTGAAATAATTAATTTGTTTTCTTTTACGCAGATTGGGGAAACAATTGCTGATAAAAACGATGGGAAGGCATTACCTGCCATTAGAGTGGAAGAACCAACAGTCAAAATGGCTTTCTCTATCAACACTTCGCCATTTGTTGGCCGCGAGGTATGCTATATGAAAAAAAAATATTAATTGTTTTTTTTTCCAACTATTAGTGAAATGTCTAAAATACCCTTCAACGACATCTTCTTAAAATATAAAATTTTGCAACTTCAACAGGGAAAGTATGTAACTAGTAGAAATTTAAGAGATAGACTGTACCGTGAGATTGAAAGAAATTTGGCCATGAAAGTTGAAGATGGTGAAACCGCAGACACGTTTCTTGTTAGTGGACGCGGTACTTTACACATTACAATATTAATAGAGAACATGTAAGATTGCTACAATTTATGTCAGTTTCCTTTTTAATGCTATAGATATATATTATTTACATATGACATGCATTTTAGGCGAAGGGAAAATTACGAGTTCATGGTGGGACCTCCAAAAGTAATTAACAAGAAAATTGATGACAAATTGCTTGAACCTTATGAGGTATTGATTTTTTTTAAATTGAAGCATGCATATGTTGTATAAGATATAAATGCGTCTTATAATATACTTTTAGATTGCCACTGTGGAAGTGCCTGAAGAACATATGGGATCGGTTGTTGAACTTCTTGGTAAAAGGCGTGGTCAAATGTTTGATATGCAAGGACTTGGGTATGTGCATTATTCTTGTTGCTAAGGTGGCAAAATGGGTACAGATCAAAATGGGTAAATCTTTGTGCGGGTCAAAGCATGTCGGATCGGACTTTGTCCAAAATTGTAGTTCTTTTTATAAACATTTAGGGAGTTATATGATTACAAAAATAAAAGTGATTCAATAATGATGTTTTATGCCTTAAAAATACACTTTCTGCGACTTTTTTCCCTTTGACCCGTTTGATTGCTTTCTTTTAACATAATCTGAATTGACAAATTCCCACCTATATTTTTTGTCAGTTGACTTGTGAAATGTCATAATTTATAACATTTTTCATCCGTTATTCAGAGTTTTATTCAATTTGGTATATATAAAAAAGAAGATTAAAAATATTATTCTTTCTTTTCTCTAGCTCTGAAGGAACAACACTACTTAAATACAAGATACCAATTCGCGGGCTTCTTGGACTGAGAAATGCAATTTTGACCGCTTCTCGAGGAACAGCAATTCTCAACACAATATTTGATAGTTACGGGCCATGGGCTGGTGAAATGTCTACCCGTGATCTCGGATCTCTGGTAACTGCAGTTCTAGAAAATAGAGGTGGAAAAATGGGCGGGTCAGGTGGGTTAGGTAACAATATCAAAACAGGCAATTTTTAGTTCAAGTCAAAACAAGTTGGATAGGCCTGAGTCCTAAAGACTTATTACTTTCTAGTTTTTGTAGTTTTATAAATAATTAATATATTAAATATGATTATAAATATAATATTAATACAATAAAAATCACTTTTTTTAATAAAGCAAGTTAGGAGGTTTTATGATGTGATACCGGATCCATTACCCATGACCCGGAAGACTCCACAAACCACCCAGACCCAAGACCCGGTTACGATGCCATATCCAGGAACGACCCATGACCCAGTCAAAGGGTAGTGGCAGCATATTAGATTAGTGGATTAGTTGGTAGTTGCATTTTCCCTTTTCGTTGCATGCAATTAGGAAAGTAGTGGCCATGTTTATTTACAGTTCATGCATCCACGTTTCTTTTTCCCTGCAATGTTTAGTATTTAAGTATTTGTTTCATGAATAAAAAGAGTAGAAGAAAATTGTTCCAAATCTTGTTTTCACTTTCCCTGCAAATTTCTTTGGAGCTTGACCCCCTCTAAGGGTTACCCTATCAATTGGTGCTTTCATTCCCGACCTTCACCTCCACCATGCCGCCCCGTAAATACCCCTCCGACGACGACGACTCCTTGCCTTCCGTTTCCGAGCAACTCACCCAGCTTATTGCCGCCACCACCACCGCTTCCACCAACCATTCTGCCCAACTTTCCGCCCTCATCAAAGCCACTGAAAACCTGAATTCCAAATTGGATGCCCAAACTGAAACCACAGCTCATCTCGTGAACCACATCAGTACTCTATCCGGCCAACTTTCCTCCGATTCGGCCAACTCTTCTGGCCCGAAAACCCCACCGGCCGCCAGAACACCACCTGTCCATCCCCCTCCCCCACAACCTAATCCCCGTCCCCCAAAAATCCACCTTCCCACCTTCGACGGTTCCAACCCCCTCGACTGGATTTTCCAAGCCAATAACTATTTTGATTACCACTCTACCCAACGTCTCTCCTTGGCACAATTTTACTTCACCGGAGTTGCATTGAGTTGGTATAAATACTGCTAACAACTAACTCTTGGGTACGTGGGCAGAATTTTCGCTGGCACTCGAACTCCGGTTCGGTCCGTCCGATTATGAAAACCACCAAACCGCCCTCTTCAAGCTCAAGCAACTGACTACCATCACCGCCTACCAAGCTGCTTTCAAAAAACTATGCAACCGGGTCGTCGGGCTATCGAATGAGGCCCTCCTTAATTGCTATATCTCTGGCCTTAACCCGGCCATCCAAACGGAGTTAGCCGTCTTGCGTCCCACCTATTTACACCAAGCCTATGGTTTATCTAAACTACTTGAAGATAAACTGGGTAGTTCACAGCCTTCTCCATCCGTTTCCGTCTCTCTTCCCTTGCTGCCGGCTACAGGGCCTTCCACCCCCACCTTAGCTACTGCTCGCTTATCGCCCGAACAACTCCAGCAGCGCCACGCAGCTGGCCTGTGTTTCCGTTGTCCCGAAAAATACATACTTGGTCATCGCTGCAATCCCCCGCAATTCCTCCTTATCGCAGACAATTCCCTAGACGTACCCCCCACCCCGACGCTTCCCATGCTGAACGATCTCTCTGATGTGCCCCATTTTCTCACCCTCTCCACGGCAACCTACTTTGGAATGGCTCCGACTACTTCATGCGCCTCTCAGGTTTCATCCACAATCGACCGGTGAGCATTCTTGTGGACTCCGGCAGTACCCACAATCTCATACAACCGCATGTGGCCTCATTGTTGCACTTAACAGTCCAACCAACTCCTCCATTTCCCGTCCTGGTGGGCAACGGTGACCCGATTCACTGCGCCGGATTTTGCCCCGATGTTACTGTCAACCTCAATCAGACTTCCTTCCAAATCCCGTTGTTTCTTTTGGAATTCAAAGGGTTTGAACTCATCTTGGGTTTTGATTGGCTTTGCTCGTTGGGACCGGTCGTTTTACCACAAGAAGTTGATCACGTTGCAAGGCAATCAGTCGCCATCAGCCCCTTCTTCCGGTGTTACCATTTCCGACCTTGAGGACAAGGTCATTTCTAAAGGGGAGGGAATTGATGCGATACCGGATCCATTACCCATGACCCGGAAGACTCCACAAACCACCCAAACCCTAGACCCGGTTACGATGCCATATCCAGGAACGACCCATGACCCAGTCAAAGGGTAGTGGCAGCATATTAGATTAGATTAGTGGATTAATTGGTAGTTGCATTTTCCCTTTTCGTTGCATGCAATTAGGAAAGTAGTGGACCATGTTTATTTACAGTTCATGCATTCACGTTTCTTTTTCCCTGCAATGTTTAGTATTTAAGTATTTGTTTCATGAATAAAAAGAGTAGAAGAAAATTGTTCCAAATCTTGTTTTCACTTTCCCTGCAAATTTCTTTGGAGCTTGACCCCCTCTAAGGGTTACCCTATCATTTTATGCTTTGAGTATACTTCAAATGAGTTTCAACCCGTTGGAGATTAACCATAATCCAGATCGACCCGTTTGTTGGTTAATGGGTCGAAATTGCCATCTTTGTTGGTAAATGGGCCGAATCTTTTCGGGTTAAGTTTACTATTTTGCCCTTTGTCATCACTTCATATAGGTTGCTTTTGAAGATGGAACATCAACTTCTTATGCTTTAGCTAGTTCTCAAGAAAGAGGGCAGTTATTTATAAAACCAGGAGTTGAAGTTTATAAAGGTCAAATTGTTGGAATTCATCAACGACCTGGTGACCTGGCACTCAATGTTTGTAAAAAGAAAGCTGCTACAAATGTTCGTTCAAATAAAGAAGTTTCTGGTAATGATTCAGTTTTATTTAAAAAACCCATATTCCCTTTAATAAATAAAAAATAACATTTTAATGAATTTTGAATTGGTATATCATTATCTGCAGTTGTTCTTGATACACCATTGGATTACAGTCTTGATGATTGTATTGAATATATCCAAGAAGATGAACTGGTGGAAGTAACTCCCAAGAGTATAAGAATGTGCAAGAATCCCAAAATCAACAAAAAAGTGAGGTGAGAACACATTTTAAATATTTTATATTTGCTGATTTTATTGTAATAAGACGCTATGGATATACAAATGAAATGACATTTTTGGGGCTAATTGATGTTATAAAAACCGGAGGTAAAAGTCATAAATGTAGATTGAAGATGAGCAGGGATGTTCACAGTTTGGTATGAAAATTCTGGGTTGAATCGCTAACTACTGTTTTGAAAAGAAAAAAAAAACAAACCAAACTGGCCGAGTTGGTTGGATTGTCTGGACCATCGGTTTTGAGCAAACTTTTTTAAAGATAATTTTGTATTAGTTCTTTTTTTAAAAATGATAAGGATAGTTTATGAATAATATAATACACGTAGATAACTTCATATTCCTATGATGAAAAAAAATAAGTTATAAATGCTAAATGACTAGTTTTAAACCATGAACCAAACCACATAAATTTCAAACCAGCTGACTTGCTTGGTTTTGGATAGTTCAATCGGTTTCAACGGTTGATAAACACCGCTAAAGATGAGAGTGCATATTGTAAATTCTAAAAAGTAAGAATAAGAAAAGAAATTTGAAGTTGAGATATAGAATAGACAGGGAGAGGAATCTCTCTTGCAAATATTTCCTCATCATAGTTCACACACAAAATTTAGGGTTTAAGGTTTAGGATCGTCCACGTCTTGTCTCTAACATTTTTTATTCATAATAGTTATGTGTAAATCCAATAAAACTCACATATCGAGTGAATGTAACGTGCTATTTGTCGATAATCATATATTGCAAGCTAACTATTTTTCTAAAAAAAGACAAAATGTTATCACTAATCGGAACTTTAAAAAATCTAAACAGCCGTATAAGATAAATTATTGACTACGAAGAGAGATCGGTTTCAAAACAGCTAAAAAATGGTATAAGTTAAACGAACCATGACATCATCGCAACAATTTATTTATTTTAATTTTTTATATATTTAACATATTTCTAATAGGACCACGAATACTGATTTAATTGAAAGGATGGAATAATAAATGAGAAAATGGGTTTACTTTACACGATCGGATACGCGAGATTCGATGCACAAGATGAACGTGAGATGCTGTTGTACACTCCACTTGTGTGGTTGTTTTTGTTCAAAATTGACGTTCAAGAAGTCGGAAGATAGAAGGTTAGGACGTTAGGTCAAGGGTTAAAACAGGCCACTAGACAATTCTTAGCCTGGCAAAAATCAAATGCTTAGTCGGCCAAACATCATTTCAGAAAAAGCGCCGGATAAGCCGATTAGACGGCTATAGCCGGCCACGTGTCAATCTTCCATTGGTCCGTACTCTGTAAAAAGGAATGTAGCCATTGAAATTTATGCAGGTTAAGCTTAGCCGGCTATTGTGAAGAATGTCCATGATTTAAGCGGCTAAATAAGCATGTCCATTTTAAATAACTTTTTTGATCAAATGTCTATTTTAGTATTTTTCTATTTTTTTATCAACTTGTACAATTTATTTCATTTTTGTTAATGTTTTACTTTTTATTCAACTCACCGGGTAAAAAGTATAATTGAAGGAAGATATAATTTAAGGAAAAGGTGTGAAATAATATTTTTTAATATAATTAAGTAATTCAAACTTATTTTAACCGTAAAATTCAATCAAGTTTTATCATTGTGAATTTCTTTATAGACGTTTAGTTTTAAATTAAGTGACTTAAATGAAATTTACTTGAAATTGATTACTATTTAATTATTATTTTCATTAAATTTACTTAAAAGGAATATTTAAGAAATTTGGTTATTATTTAGTAACTTTTTTTCTATACAATTACCTCTTACCCCAGCTTAAGCCGCTTAATCTTAAAAATACATAGTGTTTATAAAAAAATTCACTCCAGTAGAA
This sequence comes from Smallanthus sonchifolius, assembly GCA_023525975.1. NCBI lineage: Eukaryota > Viridiplantae > Streptophyta > Magnoliopsida > Asterales > Asteraceae > Smallanthus > Smallanthus sonchifolius. The sequence continues at coordinate 132,334,399 of CM042018.1, forward strand.
CAATATTTAACTTAACTAACTGATTTTTGTTTTTAGAAAAAAATATGAATGAAATTAATAGAACACTAAAAAAAACTTGGTTATTATTTGATGTAGTATTCCCTTAAAGGAAACATAGGCGGAACTAGAAGAGGGTCTACTGACCCATCGGCTAGTCGAGATATTTACAGCCGTCACTTTCTATTAGTAGATATATTTACAGCCGTGACTTTATTGTACTTTGACCTCTTAAATTGTCAACCATAAAGTATCTTAAAGAGTTGAACGAATATAAAAATATTTCTAGTGTAACTTACAAGTTGATATTTTCTGATTCGGTCATCGTCAAGAAATTGTTACTAAATAAATATATTAATAATAATAATAATTATAACAATTCCGGATAATGTAATAATTATAATATTGCGTGCGATATGGACCCTATTGGGTCAAACCCGGTACGAATTGAAAAGAAAATACAACAATGATGAAGAAAAATATGATTATAAAATAAGTTAATGGTTTCATTTGAAAACAAGAAGTAGAGGAATGTTCCATTGACTTTTAGCATTCATAGATGTTTTATTGGAAGGATTGATTTGGTATTAGTTGAAAACTACAAATGCAATTTGAAAAGATCAAATCCTTGAACTTACCAACCATACCTAATGATCGACTATTTTTATTTTTTTAATAAATTTGAATACATATATTTTACGACATTGTGATATAACCCTTTTGGGTCCAAATAAAAAGGAGAATCCATGGTGTTGTATCTTTGTATTTTAATTGATAATGAGAAAGTTTACTCGCGCTCTGCGGCGGGATGCAGACCTTAAACGGTCTAGGCAGTGACATTAATGTGTATAAGCAAAAAACGAAACGTTGTTAAATACACAAAATTAATGTATGAAGTTACCGTGACTCTGTTGTGGAGATCAAGAAACATATGAGGTTATGACGGATCGGTTATGGAGATTGAAACGTATATAGAAAATATTATCAAGGCCCGAACATTGTGGTATAAGAATTTTAAAAAGGTAATTTAATAGAAATTTTATTAAGAAAAGTGAAAGGAAAAAAAAAAGCAAAAAAGAAAACAAAAAAAAGTTGTATAAGTTGAGGGGTATTATTTGTCAAGTCACAAAATTGGGAACAAAGTAAAGGGGTGTTATTTACCAATTCATAAAGTAGGGTGTGAAAACTTGTCGGTGACAATGCCACCGACACTTATAATTAAGTAGTATAATATTTTTTTTAAATAACCTAGAAAGCACATATAATACTTAAAGAATAATCGCGTGTCTAAAAAGATTAATGTTTTTGCTTGGAGAGTGGCACACAATCGTATACCTAATATAACAGTTGTTAACCACGTGGTCGTGGGTTCGAGTCCCATGGATGGCGCCAATATTAATGTAAATCTCGACCACTATCTTTGATTATGAGATTCAATGCTAATGAGTTGCCCCGATTGATCCTTGACTAGCAACTCCTCTTATTCTTAGCCGAGATCACTGCAAAATAGAAAACGCGTTAAGGCGTCATTAGGAGGGGATAATCCCTGTAATAACCCTTCAGCCTGAGAATCAGTTTTTGTTCGGAGATGATGTAATAAAGATGATGTGTGTGAGAGTGTCAGTGCTAGTAAAAAGCATATATGATGTTTTCTTCCTTTAATCTATATATACCTGTTTGGAGTAGGTTTTTTCACCCTGATTATGTGAGGGTTGTGGGGTCCACCGATATGGTCATGTGAATGTCTTCCTTGGCTCCTATTGGTGGAGACGGCATCTTTGAATCTAGGACGGCCACGTGGCCTTGCCGTTTTGTGGTCCTTTTTGGGCTCTGGCCTTGTTTATTAATGGGCTAGTTCTTCGGTCCATGTGAGATTGTTTCAGGCCTTTCCTCTTCATATGGTATTATTAATTAGATTCGGGTTTTTTCATGTTATGTGATGAGAAGAGGAAACTCGTGATAACCTCTTTGTTTTATGTAAGGTATCCGGACCAGTTCTAATAGTAATAATCAAACTGACCCGGAACCAACCGGTCTATATCCGGTCCATATATTGATTATACATTATTTTCGGTTTATGGACCGGGTTCGGTCTTAATTCTTAAACCCGTGAACACCCTAGAAGCAGGAGTATTTTGCAAAAAGTTGGAGCACGAGGAAAACGGGCGCTAGACCGTGTTACCAAAAATATACCTCTTTGCAGCCACGTTGGCGGCAGCTAGCGGACCTCTTTAATAAATTATTTTCTAGTTCTAACCCTTCCAACTTCGTTTAGTTACTTTCTCCCCCTTCTATTACATTTTTCAAAGAATATATGGAGTAACAATACGTAATTTATAAAATAATTATAAAAAGGAATTAAGTATATATAAAATAGTATTGTATTTCCAATATTCACATTTACGACATATTTTAGAATTTCAATATATTAAACTAGTATTAAAACTTGGGGGCGTTAAACGGCGAAAAATAAGCTAACGTTTTCGAAATTTTATATATAAAAAAAGAGTAGTTAAACCGTGAAATAAATCAAAGTCTTTCAAAAAGATTAAAAAAAAATAGAAGAAAAAAAAACAAAAAAAAATGAATTTTTAAAAAAAGCAACTCTAGCGACCGACGGGGAGTGGGGTGGGGTCTTTCAAACCCGCGTATGGAGAGTGAGAAACGCGTGTGTGGACCAGCTTACGCTGGAAAACAAGTACCATATGAATAGTACTTTTATTCTCTTGCAATGACATAACATTCTATTATTATATGTAATATTCTTTTATAATGAACTCGTATTTGTGTTGGCTAGTTTTATTCGAGTGATCCTCAACTTTTGTTTTCTGTTTTATAATATGATTCCATGTAATTTTCAACTTTCCTTTTGTTTTATATAATATGATTCCATGCATATAAACAAGTAATCACCCATGTTTTATATTATGTATAGCTAATTAATCATTGAATATCAATAGTTGTTTTCTCAATGGTATGGAATTTTATAATTTGAACCTAAATATATTCTATTACTTTTTCTTAAAGCATTTTTTTTACACCTAAATACAATCTAACCTTATACTTTCAAGAATTTGAACCCACCTAATTTTTGTGGGTTAAGAATAAATCAAAATTTGGTGATTTAATATCTGGGATGTAATTTTGTAACTGGTTGCCGGGTGTTTTAGCTTCTTGTTGGCCTGTTTTCTATATTTTTATAGATTTTTGCTGTTAAAAAAAAACATAATTTTTATAGATGAAAAAATATTATACCACTAGACCAATAGATCATGGCTATTACATTCTATTACTACATTACTACGTATAAATTTCAACGTGTGGCACTATTAATGAACTAAAATCTCAAGTTGACACAAAAGTTTTATTAATGATGTTTAGACACCTCTCTTTTTCTTCTAATGTAAACACCGATTAATAATACATGGTCCTCATAAGTTAATAGGAACTATAAGAAAAAAAACATGTCTATGATGCATATTTATATGTGTTTTTGAATTATGAGTTTAATCATTTAAGATTATACAAATCAATCACTTTCGTTTGAAGTCGTAATAGTCACTTCAGTAAAAATATTAAAAACTTTATTTTAAAACTATTACATTTTTTTTTTTGATAGGTAACTTTCATTTTTTACGTGGCAGTTACATCTCCAAATCGGAGACCCGTACCCCACAACCTGACCACTACGTTGTCTGAACTGGGCCCGCGTGTTCAGTACGAGGGGCATAGGCTATCACCGGGAAACCATGGAGCCTGCTGCCACTTGACAACAGTTGCGCCGCTACACGGGCCAAGACCCGCTAGCGAAACGCACTCCGGACTAAAACCCGGGGTGGCTCGGACTCGAACCTGTGTGAGCAGGTTGAGTCTTCATTGCCTTTAACCACTAGGCCAAAGATGATATGACTTGATATAAACTATGATGTAGGTCCACCTAATAATTCAATTTTTTTTTGTTATTTTGACATATTTCAATGACACAATCTTAAGTAAAATATAAAAGTTTAGCTATATTTTAGATATTGTATTTGATAATACTATCTTAACAACTATCTCAAACCGCATTTGATATGTAAGACACAATAGTTGGCCGTCATGAAAATTGTGACTAGAGACAGGGTGTTTATTGGGTTATTTATGTTATTTGAAACGGGTTATTCAAATTTGATAATTTAAAAATAAAATTGAATTTGGTTCAAATTACGGTTGATTTGAATAACCTGAATTATAGGAAATAAATAAAATAAAAATATATACATGTTTTTTATTAAAAAATAAAAATTATATAGTTCGAACTCGAATAATTAGGTCGTTTGGTTCGAACTTCATATGCTCGAATTTGGAATTCGGTTCGGAAATGACTTGATTTGAAAATTCGCAACCCGAATTCGAATTAGGTTTGTTTTGAATCTCGGGGTTTGCAAGTACGATTCCAATAATGAACACCCATAGTCAGAGATGCTGAGACCCATTGAACTTCTTTCATCAGTTTATTAAAACATCCAACATAAACTTCTGTTCATCCAAAATTTAGTCTTGTAGTTTCGCACCCTTAAAACAGCAAGACCTCTGATCTATTTGATCTATACATCTTTAAATAAACGTTATTGAAACTATCATACACAATGTGCCCAAAGTTGTATAGACGAAAATAATAATCCAAAAAAGCCAAGACTTCTCTATTCATAACTTTTAAAAATAGAAGGACCGAAATGGGAAAATATTATTTCTCAATGACTACTTATGTTAAAAAATATATATATATTAAACCCATGTGTGATTCACTCAAACTAACAAATTAAAAAATAAAACAAAAAATATAAAAAAATCATGGTATGGGCAGGAACAGTCCACGAAACAGTATTCTCCTCGTGAAAAATTCCTAATTTCATCATCTTCTTCAACCCCTCAACTCTTTAAAGTTTAACCCACCAACAATCTTCCATCTTCACTCACAATTCTCATCAAATCTTGCTTCCGATCAACCACAAGTCACAAGATCCGATCAATTCAGCGTAAACCCTTTTGACCCACTTCAATTCTTGTCTTAATTTCTTCTAAAGTTGGCTAATTTCTGACACCCAATTTGATAATTTGTCACTGATCAGAAATTTTAAATGGGTAATTTCTGTGCTGTTCCTTACACCACGGATTCCGATTTTGAACCCAAAAAGGGGAAGAATAAGCCAAACCCATTTGCCTTAGACAACGGTGGGTCAATCCCATCTGGGAATGGGTATAAACCCTATGTTTTAGAAAACCCAACTGGGAATCAAATAGAGCAAACATATGTTCTTGGTAGAGAATTGGGTAGGGGTGAATTTGGGGTTACTTATTTGTGTACTGATAAGTCAAGTGGTGAGGTGTTTGCTTGTAAATCGATATCGAAAAAGAAGTTAAGGACTCGGGTTGATGTTGAGGATGTTAGGAGAGAGGTTGAGATTATGAAACATATGCCTGCACATCCCAATATTGTTAGTTTGAAGGATACTTATGAGGATGATAGTGCTGTTCATTTGGTTATGGAGTTGTGTGAGGGTGGAGGGTTGTTTGATCGGATTGTTGCGAGTGGGCATTACACTGAACGGGCGGCTGCGGGTGTCACGCGGACCATTGTTGAGGTTATTCAGGTAAAAAGTTTATTTGAATGTGTTTTAATTGAGATTGCTACATAGTTTGATGGTGGTTGATAAGATTCTTGTTATATATGTCATGAATATGATTAGTTGTTTTTAAGAACTCTTACTATATTTGTGGTTTTGCATACAGGTGTGTTTCTGATTTGTTGATAATTGTCTGATTGTGTTAAGAACCATTTCTTTGATAAGATTCTTGATAAATTTACTTTATTGTTTTACAAAATAAAAAAATATATTGTGTTCTTAATTGTGTTAAGAACCATTTCTTTGTTTTCCAATGAGATTACGATTTTTGGTTATTTAATGATCTTTTTTAATAAGTTTTTCGTCTGAATTATCATAAATTTACTTAATTGTTTTACAAGTGTTACTGAATTATCATAAGTTTTGCATCCGGGATAGAGGAAAAGTTAGTCCCCATCCCACCCTCCCTAGACCCTATCAATAGCTTTCTGCTATGAGTGGGATTCTACAGGGTACGTTTGTTTGTGTTACAAAATAAAAGTTTTATGTTACCCCTTTGTGGGCATTGTTTTCTTGATTATGTTAAGAACCATATATTTGTTTTCCAATGTAGCAAATGAAGATATTGTTTCTCTAAAAGTCATTCTTTATAAGTTTATTTTTTTGACTGCAATACGATAAATTTACTTGATTGTATTGCAAAAATGAAAATTTATCTTACCCTTTTCTGAGCATTGTCTTCTTGTTTATGTTAAGACCCGTTTTTTGTTTTCTAGTGAGAAAAGATCTTGTTTTTTTTTTCAATATTTCTTCTATTTGTTTAAAATATTGATATGCATATCCTTATACCTTTTTAATGTTTTTTAATTGGGTTTTTAATCTTATTTCAGATGTGCCACAAGCATGGTGTTATGCATCGTGATCTTAAACCCGAAATTTTTTTGTTTGAAAACAAGAAAGAAACAGCAGCCTTAAAGGCTATTGATTTTGGGTTATCTGTTTTCTTCAGGCCAGGTAAACATGATTGTAACTAATAACATATTCTTATGATCATTTGTTTTATTCTTAATACATTTACATTAAACGAATTTTTTTTTGTTTCTTTTACATTTCTGCAGGTGAAAGATTCAATGAGATTGTAGGTAGTCCATACTACATGGCTCCTGAGGTCCTAAAAAGAAATTATGGCCCAGAAGTTGATGTATGGAGTGCTGGAGTAATCCTATACATATTGCTTTGTGGTGTCCCGCCATTTTGGGCAGGTTGGTTTTTTAGTTCTTTACTTTAAATTACAGGTGGCAAAATGGGCCGGGCGGGTAGGGTAAAAAATGGTAACTATAAATAATGAATATATTAAATGTGATTACAGAAACTTATTTTTTAAATAAAGAGATTCTTCAGGTCACTTTTGACACATTCCAATTTTTAACCCTAATTCTATAGCTTACCTTCCAGACCCGTTAGGGATAAATATAACCCAAATCAACCTTTCTAGGTAAACGGGTTGGGTAAATGGCTGAAACGGGTTCGGGTCAGAACGAGTAACTGTACAGATCAAAACAGTCCGGGTTGGATTGATCCATATTTTGGCTCTTCGTATAGTAAATTATTAATACTAAATGTGGTCACAAATATTATGTTACTAAAATACTAATAATTTTTTGTTTATTAAATTACACTTTTGGTCACTCTTGACACATTTCGATTTTTAACCATGTTTTTAAAGTTTATCCATTTGACCCTTTAGGGGTTTAGTGTAAACCCAAATCAGCCTTTTTCTATGTAAATGGGTTATAATTGTTACCTATACATTAATTATTCAGTTGAAAAAAGTACAAATCCCAAAATTCAACATTCCCTTTCTTAGCAACATTTAATCTATAACTGTTATAGAATATTGATAGCATTGTTTTTGGTCCACTTGATTCTTATTTTATTATTCATTATTGGAAGGTATTTTAAAATATGGTCTATTTTTACTGCAGAAACTGAGCAAGGAGTTGCACAGGCAATCATTCGATCCGTTGTAGATTTTAAAAGGGATCCTTGGCCCAAAGTATCTGACAGTGCAAAGGATCTTGTTAAAAAGATGCTAAATCCTGACCCAAAATTGCGTCTAACTGCTCAAGAAGTTCTTGGTAATCTTGAAATCCTTACTTTTTGGTACAGGTGGCAAAACAGGCCCTATTGGGTCATTGGTTAAAATGGGCTGATTCAAAATGGGTTGTGTATGGGTTGAAACAAGCCGGGTTGGATTGACTCGAAATGCCTTTTTACCAACTTTTTTTATTTTTTAATAAATGATTGGTCTGCCAAATATGATTATGAAAGTTTTTAGAAAAAGAGATTCAGGATGTTTATGCCCAAGAAGTTATTGGCACATTTTACATTTATGATATATATAGTAATTATTTTTCTAATATTATATATTTTTTCGTTATTATCTCGTAATAGTTCAATAATCTCAAAATCCTTTCCTTTTGATGGTGGTTGCAAATTGGGCCAATTTGGGTAACAGGTCAAAATCGAGCTCAAGAAAGGGGTTGGTATGGATCGAACCATGACTGGTTTTGGTTGACTCGAAACACTTCTATTAATACCGATTTTTCATTTTTCTATTAAGAGAGATCCAAATATGATTACAAAAATATCATTATTTCAATGATAATCTAATTTTTTTTAAATGTAAGTTGGGAGGTTTTATGCGTTAAAACCACAATATTTGGTGGACGATCCTTTTTCTATTAAATTGTTTTTTTTAGTTTAATCCTTTTGATTTATTAAGGTAAAAAAAATAAGCCCAATTGATCGATTCATAAGTAAATGGGTCAGAAATACACCTCTACTATTCAGAGATTGCATTATCTTTTTTTTATGCGTTCTAGAAAAAGTTCAAACCCTTTATTTTTATTCCTTATTACAGATCATCCATGGATACAAAACGCCAAAAAGGCTCCAAATGTTTCTTTAGGTGAAACCGTTAAAGCAAGACTCAAGCAAGCTCAAGAAAAGAGCGTTTAAGGGTACATTAAAAATTCATTATCTTACTTTTTTTTTTGATAATTATAATTATAAATTATAATTACAGGTGATTGCTGAGCATTTATCTGCTGAGGAAGTGGCGGGAATAAAACAAGGATTTGATTTGATGGATACCAACAAACAAGGGAAGATTAACATTGTTGAGTTGAAAGCCGGTTTGCAAAAACTTGGTCAACAAATCCCGGATGCAGATCTTCAGATACTTATGGATGCCGTAAGTTATATGTTTTAACTGAATTCTTATATTATTTAGATTAGATGCGTCACACCCCCAGATTTATTTACATAATAAATAAATACAGGTTGTAACGATTGGTTCATTACACCATAGCGGAAGCTGTAATAGTGATTTCTAAGACTTGATTACATATACGATTACTAAAACTAAATAAATACAATGATCTAAGTCCCTCTAGTTCAATGGTCGACTTGAGACTTGATAATCTATGCCCGTCCGGTTACTAGGAATTGTTCCAACATAGCTAGCCTATTCCAACCGCTCCATGGCTAAAGGTTACCTGAGAAACATACTTGAAAGTGTCAACACAAAGGTTGGTGAGTTCACAGAGTTTGTTCATTTAGTACAGTTAGTTTTCCCCGAAAACGTATACATGACTTAATCGTCATAAAATAAGTAGTTTTCCTTTGAAAACATGCCCATGACTTTACCGTCATAAAATAAGTAGTTTTCCTTTGAAAACATACCCATGACTTTACCGTCATAAAATAAGTAGTTTTCCTTTGAAAACATGCCCATGACTTTACCGTCATAAAATAAGTAGTTTTCTTTTGAAAACATGCCCATGACTTTACCGTCATGAAATAAGTAGTTTTCCTTTGAAAAACATGTCCATGACTTAACCGTCATAAAATAAGTAGTTTTCCTTTGAAAACATGTCCATGACTTAACCGTCATAAAATATGTAGTTTTCCTTTGAAAACATGTCCATGACTTAACCGTCATAAAATATGTAGTTTTCCTTTGAAAACATGTCCATGACTTAACCGTCATAAAATATGTAGTTTTCCTTTGAAACATGTCCATGACTTAACCGTCATAAAATATGTAGTTTTCCTTTGAAACATATACATTGTTTAAACCTGATCATTTACCGATCAAAACTCTTTGTATGTATTACCAATGAATCTGAATACTAATCCGATCAATTGACCCCATTTGTAAACTTGCAAGGAATACAAAACAGTATGTAATGTACGAGACCGTAACCAAACCCCGACTTTCTGTGCCTCCCCTCGCCTTTCTGCGAGTTAAGACAATATGCGGTCATTCGGCCATTTGGACCCCTGATTAGCGCGACTAATCATGACCGGAGGCGTCACCCCCAATAGTACTATCCATAAAATCCCGGGCTAAGTCCATAGCTAATGGTTACAAATTTATTCCGAGGACTTTAAGTGCTTTATTTTTCCCTCAATACACACATACGGTCAGATCATTAGTTCATTCATTTACATACGAAAATTATTTACAAGTATGTTTCCACCCCAAAATATTTCAAAAACTTAGAAAAAGGGGGGTTAGTGAAACTCACAAGAAGTTAAACCCGAATGTTCATGATGTCAAACGTGTAAGCAAATGTAATTCATGTTTTCAAAACATAACAAGTAAGTATGTTTCTCCCCCGATGTTTACAAAACAGTAAAGAGTTAAAAGGGGGCCGTGAACTCACCTCGACACGAGTAAATGCTAGCAAATATTTCAATTAATAGCAGTCCCGCCTATCCGTATCCTATTTACATAAGGATACTAAACACGTTAAGACTACCCGTCTTAAACGCAAGTTGTTCACCCGACTTAACTATTCCTGTTAAGTACGTCTTTGTTTATTCAAAACAATGTTTTCTTGTGACGACTCGTTGGTGATTATTATTCCAATCTAGACGCTTTACTTATTTTCCGGAAAAATATTATATTTTCATATTGGTGACTTGTTACGTTTGTCAAAAATAAATATTATTTTTGCAACATCTTATAATATATTTATATTATAGTTCAAGTATCATCATATAATTATTTCCTAGCAATAATTATATAAACCACAAATATCGTTTAAGTTTGTACTAAGCATGTCATTTATTCTACGAGCACATAAACCATGTTAGCACGTCCACATGCAATTACTTGTTCCGAACGATATTTATTAATTTGCTTATGGTTATCCTGCATTTATTCCTACCAATATATGCATACAAATATTTCCATACTTCAACACATGCTTGATTATGTTTTTTTTGTATCATGAACATCTTATTTGTTAACCCAAACATCTTAGATTTCATGCATAGTTATATTATTTCCCTTTTTGTTATTTGACGTCTAATACTTTTTATCCAAGTCTTAACTGTCACTGAGCATGTTACACAATGCAAGTCTTTACTAAATGTTTATAAACATTTCATCATACAAGTGTCATATTCATACAAGTTCCAAATCATCTAATATTTTCCACAACCTATTTTCAAGATATGAATACATTTCATTATTTTACGTTTGATCATGTTTCTAAGTCAACAATTTTGACAACTACATATATATATATATATATATATATATATATATAAACACCCACATATATCATGGTTTCCTAATGTGTCTATATATATATATACACCTACAACTTCTTTTTATCAATTAATGATCATGCATATCTATTAAGGTCACAAAATAATGTTTTAAACTACAATCTTACACATACATGCGTAACTCTCGATTTATATGTATGCATATACACTTTACAATTTTTCCCAAACTAACAACTATAAACACACACATTTATATATATATAGATCATTATTTCTACACGTAAGCATCCATGTTCAAGCCTTTTTACATAGTGTTAATCATTCTTTTAATTTAATATCTACAACTATCATCATAGGATCAAAGCAATAACATATACACCCATATATACAAATTTCGGCCCTTTATGTATATATTTATAAAACTTTTAGTTTATAACTCATTAAAGTTAAACTTTATAAATATTCATTAATCTTTTTAAATATTTTTTATTATTAGGATGAACAACGAGCTTAAACCAAAAATAAAGATGAAAATAAAGTGTGGTGTCGGGTTCATACCACTAGACAAGCTAGGTAACGAACAACGAGTAGAAAGATGGTAGAGGCTCGTGATGCTACAAAATCCGACTCCTAGACTCCAACTTCCTTGAATCTCCAACTCTAACTCAATACTCTCTTCTAGACTTGTGTTCTTAGATTGAAGATGCAAAGTGTGTGTGTGTGTATAGCTCGATTTATGTAGGGATAATAATGGAGATGGTGTGTTGGTCACACTATCATCATTACTAAGAATGGTGATCATGATGGATTGGACTTTGGATGGATTTTCACTCAAAAGGGTATGGAGCAAATGACACAAGACATGGTGGTAGTGTGGTGTAGGTGATGTGGTGGGGTGGGCCCCCTTTCTCGGCCGAACCAAGGGTAAAAGGGTGGGGGGTTGGGTCTTGTTCGACATTTGGTTGGGTTCAAAGTACCTAGTTGGGTGTCTTTTTTAGTAGTATATACTTGGTAGGTGTTCCCGTGATCTAATACCTGATGTAAACTTTTTAAAGATCAACTAACTTATATGTTTTTGTGTTGTTTGACTAGTCTCCAAAATTTACTAGTTAACCCGACATGGTTATCACTTCAACTATGTAGTACATGTATACACATTAAATAATATAGAGCCATGTAACAATTATTTATAAGTCAATCTTTTTATAAAAGTTTAGTCACCAATATTTATGTTTGTATGTTAAAGCGTCTCCCTAGACTTTTACTAGAATAAAATTCTTGTTAATCACCAACGACCGTACGTTGTGGGTTATCACTATTTATTTTCCTAGTAATTCTTAAAAATTACTATTTTGATATAATTTCCTTTGCTAGACTCTTTGACTTTACTTAGTCAAAATAAAACTTCAGGAAATATATATTATGAACGTGTATTTATGAAATATAGATATTGACCTGAAATGCTGGGTGTCACAAGATGTGACAAAATGGGTGGGTCGGGTAACAAGTTCGGGTCAAAATGAGTTTGTCCTTTTTAATATTTTTTTTATAAATAATTAACACATTAATTGTGCATTAAAATAATAATATTTATTTTTTCAATGAAGCGATTTGACATAACCCAAACCGACCCTTTCATAAGTAAACGGGCTGAATTGCGACCACTAGAATCTTTAAAGTTAAAAGGAGACTCTTTTTGGGATGGTGGGATTAATTATTATATATTTTTACAGGGAGATGTTGACAAAGACGGGTACCTAAACTATGGAGAATTTGTTGCTATTTCGGTTCACTTGAGAAAAATGGGCAACGATGATCATCTTAAAGACGCTTTTGCATTTTTTGATCAAAATCAAAGTGGATATATTGAGATTGATGAGCTAAGAGAAGCCTTATCAGATGAACTTGAACCCAACAATGAAGAAGTTATTGCTGCCATTATTCATGATGTTGACACTGATAAGGTTTGTTTAATCCACTCATTTTTTTTATAAAACTGATTTTTGCAACTTGAATTCATAATAATCGGGTTTCATGTTTAGAGAAACTGATTCTGATTATTATGATTAAAAAATTAGCTTTTAATTGCTGAAAAAACCATTTGGACCAAATTATGCAAAAAAAGAATGACATTTTCAAAAAGTTTGAAGGATTTAATAAATGAAAAAGTATCTTTTTTGTAAAGAAATAAAATCCAGGGACTATATGGTTAAGTTTCAATAGTTAAGGGATTTTCGACAATCACCTATTTTTTTTGGTAACCGTCATAACCCGTCTTAGATCAACCATGACAAAATTGAATATTTAAAAATATTAAGATTATTTACTTAACCCTTATACCAAATCTTTATTGTATCATAATACTATTATATTCATGATAATTTTATAAAATGTACATTTGAAGTTGTTGACACATAAAATTTCATATTTTAGCTTTCATTTTTCATGTCAGGTTCATGTCATTTAAGAACTACAACCCGTACATTTTTATCATATTATCTGATTTTGATTATTCAATATCACCTAATCTATTTCAAAACGCATACACAAATACCTCATTTATCCCCCAATTACGCTAGCCACACTAAAAATTAAATCAATTTAACATTCTTTTGATTTTCGCAGGATGGAAGAATAAGTTTGGAGGAATTCACCGCAATGATGAAAGCAGGAACCGATTGGAGGAAAGCCTCACGACAATACTCACGAGAACGTTACAATAACCTTAGCTTGAAGTTATTCAAAGACGGATCGATGAACTTAAATTGATAATTTGGGAAGATAACACAAATTTCTGGCAACCATAACTATTAATATTGTTGTTCTTGTAATATTTGTTGGGGTTTATTCTTTTTATTTTTAATTATGTTTCTTATATGAGTAAATTAGGGTTTTCTTGGATGTAAATATGTATCTTGCTTATGGAAGTTGTTCAAAGTACAAAAAATTTGAATTGCAAGTTATATTATGGTGTTTTATTTTAATCATGTTATTTATTAGAGAAAATTATAAAGTAGTTATATTATACATATATGTAGTCATGTTAAAAAAATAATTAAATTAATTATGCACATAGTAATAAGATGGCTGACTCGAAAACCTCTATTTACTTTAGCTCGTGTAATATACTTTAATCTCATCAGACATAAATGCATGTGATACATGAATGACAATGATACTTGCATATCAACTTTTCACTCGTGTATCATCAACAAACGTCTCTTATGTAGTAGTTAGCTAACAAAACTCAACATATACGTGAGATGTACTTACGTATTATATCACTATATAATGATGGTCATATACTTGAAAACTATATATCACTAGAAGTTGTAGAATCTTATGATATGATATTTTTTGTCAGGGATGTGATACTTCTCACATTTTTCGAGAGTTGAGTGTTTTGTATAAGAACTTAGTTGATCCTAGGCACAAACTAGCTCGTTAGATAATTTTTTGTAGTCCAAAATACACGAACATCTATATCTATACTATATAATAAATAAAGATTTTCATGTCACGTGTCGTCTCCATATTCATTCTCATTATTTTTTCTCGTCTCTTTCTCTTATTAAATACACATCTATCTTTTAATAATAATATATTTTTAAAGAAAATACTAATCTTTATATTAATAAATCTCCTGCATATTTTGACGAGTATATGTGTTAACAAATTATATTGTATTTCACGGGTTTATTCTAACCCGTGTAAAACACGAGTTTTTAAAAAAAATATTTTTTATTGCTCAATATATAATATTACATTTATTTAATTCGTGTAATACACGAGATTTTAAACTAGTTGTATAATATGATAATGTATTTCACAAGATCTTAAATAGTAACATTTTAGCACATATAAAGAAAATGTTTTGGCCGTCTAAACCATCAAAAGTAAAGGTGTCATGTCAGCCAATTTATGACGAGTTAATTTAGTATTTTTCTTTTTGTTTATATAGATCTAACTAGAATAAATGGCAATAAAATAAAATAAAACCATTTGAAATCGAATAAAATATATTCAAATCCTTATATCCTTGTAGATTTTTTATATAATATAATGAGGTTTTTTTGTAAACTCATAGTATATTTTATTTTAATAAGTTTTATAACATATTAGAAAAGAAAACGCTGATGATTGACAATGTTTTGGACTCTTGCCCACACAATGTCATGAATAAAAGCATTATTCTCTGAAGCATACTTATCAGATGAAGTGTCGGCCCCAAGAATCCTCGAAATGTTTTGGACTGAGACAAGTAATAAAAAATGGGGGTTTCAATAATTTTTTTTATATGTAATGGGTTTAAATATATAAATTTTTGTGTCTTTTTTTGGTTTTGGTTTAATGGTTTAAACAATTATGAGTTTTTATGGGACAACCTTTTAAAGAGAGAAGAAAAAATAAGAAATATGACACATGAAAAATAAATAGTGTTGTTGCCAAGACTTGAACCTGTGATATTTACATTTTCTTGCAATAGTATTTCCAATTGCACTAAGAAAACTTTGATGTACACAAAATTGATGTATAAACTAAATATACTATTTAAAACATATACAAAATTTTTAAAAACTTTGGGCCTCTCGAAAGACTGGACCTAGAGCCGTGGCCCACCCTACCTCTCCTTTTGGGCCGGGCCTGATCAGATGTGAAATCAACTACATAGCCTGTCTTGTTGACTACTTAGTACTTTTTAATCGTTTTCATTTAAATTGGCAGATTACAGCCAGATTGGTCGAACCAACAAACCAAAACAATGGTTGTACTATATATTTAAAATCTTTTTTATTATATTTTTTTCTCTTCAAAAATATTCATCTACTACTTTAACTCCATATTTTATTTATTCCAAACTTCATATTTTTATTATTTTTATTAGGTGGAATCTTCTCCATTAGGGTTGTAAACGAACTGAACGTTCAGCGAATAGTTCATGAACTGTTTGATGGGAAGTTCGTTTACGTTCATTCGTTTAATAAATGAACGAACATGAACAGAGGTCTCGTTCATTCACTTGTGTTCGTAAACATTTGGTAATCTGTTCGTGAACGTTCGTTTATGTTTGTTCATTTTTTTTTGTTTAAGACATTCATTAAGATTTTTGTATATTTCTGTTTTATTTTATCTAAACATTTTATATTCCTTAATTTTTAATTTTTTATCACCCTAACAATTAACTGAGTAAAGTAGGAAACCATATTCTCATTTATGCATTATTTCACTATCCACTATTACTTGATTAGGGCTTCTAAGTTCTCAATCATAAATAATGTAAGGTTCCCTCAATCCTAAATCATGTAAGCATTAGGGTTGATATCAAAAGTCCTAAACAATGTTTCGTTCGATAACGTTCATGAACAAACCCATTTCCTTAATGAACAAACATGAACATGAAATTTCGTTCGGTTAGTGTTCGTGAAAAAGTTCAATGCTTAACGAACGCACGAACAAGGCTTCGTTCGGTTCGGATCGATTCGTTTACAGCCCTATTTAGAAGTGGGCAAAAAAACCGGTTTCAAACCGGGTCCCCGGAACCCGACCCGAACCGGGTTCACAACCAAACCGGTTTCACCCAACCCGATCCAAACCGTAGGTGTTTTACCAGTTTTTAAAAATTTTTTGGATACCGGTTCTTAACCCGACCCGGTCCGGTTTCACCCTCAAACCGGTTTCGGGCCCGACCCGGTTCTCAAACCGGTTCCGAACCGGTTCGGACCGTTGGAAATTTCGATTTTAACGTCTTTATAGCCGTTCCAACGGCTATTTGACCGTTTTTTTTTGTATTTTGGAGCCCATATAACTTGTATAAATAGGTGTGGGTTGTATTGGTTCAACCACACAATTCCAAAACGCTCTCATTTCTAAAAAACGCTCTTATTTCTCAAAAACGCTCACGCTCGAAAGTCGAAACTCTCAAAATGGCAAACGAATCTCAACAATCTAATATTCTTTGTGCTTCTCAAAGTGTTAGTGCTCCCACGGTTGTGCGGGTTATTCCTACAACAAGGAATCCCAATGTTTGGCAACATTTCGATTTATGCGAAATGTCGAATGGTGGTCATAAGGCTCGATGCAAGTTGTGCGGGCATTTTTTTGGAAAATACGCAAACACAACTTTGAAGAATCACATTGAAAAAAATTATTGTTCGGTTAAAAAGTCTCAAGCTTCACAAGGTCAAACAAGTATGACAAACGAAGGTAATATTTTTGCGTATAATGTTGACTTGGTTCGGGAGAGGATTGCGCATTTTGTGATTCAAGAGAGTCTACCTTTCAAACACTTTGACAACGAGCGTTTGACTCGGCTTATTCAACAAACGCTCCAACCTCGCTACACTCATGTAAGTCGTGCTACTCTTAGACGAGATTGTATAAATATTTGGAAAAAAGCTAAAGTAGAAATAATAAATGAATTTGAAAATTTAAAAACCGGTATTAGTTTAACTTGTGATGTTTGGTCGGCTCCCCACAATTTGTCGGATTCTTACATTTGTGTTACCGCTCATTGGATAAATCCGGAAAGTTGGCAAATGATGAAACGTACTATTGCGTTCGATATTTTTGCATACCCCCACACCGGTGACAATTTATTTTATATTTTAGACAAAGTTATAAGAACTTTTAAAATAGAAACTAAAGTTTTTTCAATATCGTTTGATAACGCCTCGAATAATACCGTCGCGGTAAACCAACTTATTTTAAAATATAACCCGATTTGTAATGGTATTTTTTTCCATAGCCGATGTGTTGCACATATTATTAATTTAGTTGTGCAAGATGGTCTTAAACACATTGACGATGTTAGAAATCAATTTAAACAAATGTTGCGTGACATTTTTCATACAAGTCAAAGAAGATATCATCGATATATAAAATTTTGTAAAGACGGGCAAACCGAATGTTTAGGTCCAAATTGGGACGTTTCAACACGTTGAAACTCAACGTGTAACATGTTCGAAAAAGCCATTCAACAAAAATGAAGTTTGCAAATGTTTCATGCCCAACTAGCAAGGCAAAATAAAGTAACAAAATTTTCGACATCAGGTTGGGGTATCATTGAAGGTGTAGCCGATATGCTCCATATTTTTAAAACCGCTACAACCTATTTATCGAGAGTTTACTATCCCACAAGTCCTTTGGTTTTAAATCAACTTTTTTTAATGGTCGGAAAATTAAACGAATATTCCATGCGAGGCGGCATATTTAAAGAAATGATACCGCCAATGAAAGAGAAATTTAAAAAATATTTTAAAGAAATGCCTTCGATTATTACTTGCGCCGCCGCCTTAAACCCGTGCTTAAATGTTTTCGGGTGTTGAAACTTTAATTGAAAAAATAATTTACGGTTTGGATTTATACGAAGAAGACGTATTTTTAACGGATAGAGCAAAAACTATTTTTACACAAAATTTGTCTACTTTATTTACTGTTTATGTTGAAAAATATGGTACAACATCTACCGTTCATGAGCAATTTAGAAACGCTCCATCAAGTGCAAATACTAGTCGGAGTTCAATGTTAAACTTATTTAATACTATACTTAATGAAAATAGTAAACGTCAACGGGGTAATACCCCAAGTAGTGAATTAGGTAGATATATCGGTTCGGATTTTTTAACCGGTATGAATGCTCATGATTTTGAGACATTTGATATCTTGGCTTGGTGGAAAGGGAAGGAAAACCAATTTCCCGTCCTATCCGCTATGGCCCGTGATCTACTAACCGTCCAAGCTTCTACGGTAGATTCGGAATCTGCTTTTTCTGTTAGTGGCAGGGTTGTTTCTTTACGAAGAACAAGACTAACTCCGCCATCGGTGGAAACGTGCATTTGCTTAAAAGATTACTTGGACGCGGCGGAAAGAATACAACATATATCTTCACTTGAAGGCGAACTCGAAGTCGAGGGAGAGATATACGAGGACGAGGTGGAAGGAGGATTGATTGAAGCAATCGGCGAAGACCTCCTACGAGGGAGTTCGAGATCCGACTAGTACCGACTACATCCGACTAGTACCGACTACCCGGATTTTCACTATATCCACGAAGAAGACTTTTATATTTAATGTATTTTTAATTTGTAAACTTTTAATTATTTGTTTTGTAATTTCTAAACTTTATCTTGTATGTTTTGTAATTTTTAAGTTAAGTTAATATCTTTAACGGTTAATTTTTTAAAAAATTAACGTTTTTTTTTTTAAAATCCGGGTAAACCGGTTTTGGACCCGAACCGGTTTAGTAGCCAACCCGGTCCGATCCGGTTTGGTAGGGTTGGGTTCGATGATCCTGGAACCCGGTTCGTGACCCGAACCGGTTTGTACGTCGACCCGGTCAAAGCGGGTTAGGCCCAACCCGACCCGGTTTTAAACCCGGACCTGTTTAGCTTGAAAACCCGATTTGTACACCTCTAGCCCTATTCTCCATAGTTAAAAGGTGATTCCTTGTCCCTTGAGGACTCAAACTGAAACTTAGGTGGAATCTTAGGGACTAATTATGCAATCTTCTCATACAAATGGGACCGAACTTGTAATAAGATCAGAAAACGAGCTAGGGTTCCATCCAGTATATATACATCCATCCATCTCCGCTCCTCTCATTTTCCGTCCACCGGCAACCGCTCAACGCTCGTTTCTCCCGTCGACGCCAAGGTATAGCGATTTCACTACATGATTTCTGGCTTATCTCCGTTCTGTATAGTCCATTTGCGTACAATAATTTTAGTATAAGAGTGATTCGTTTCTTAGTTTGATCTGCTAACAGTAGAAATTGAAATTGATTTCATGTTCGTGTTGTCTGCGAGTTTACGATTCCGGCAATCAACTTGTTAGGTTTATATGCATAAATTTTATACGTACGTCACAACTTGGCGATCCTAGATTTGTTATTTAGTAAAACCCTAAAATTAAATTAGTCCAGTGGTTTTAGCTTACTGCTCGAATCATTGTCGAACTTTGACTTGTTCTAATCTCACAAGGTTTTTGTTATTAAAACGCTTACTGGAAATTTGAATTTTCAGTTTTAGGGTTTAACTACTATCTTTGTAATTATATATTTTCTCGTTGAAATTCTCTTTGTTTATGTGCGCTTTGATATGTTTTCTATAGAAAGGAATGAGGAAGGTTGATTGTATATTTGATTTTTTATTATTTGTATGGCTAGGTTTAAATGATTTTGGGTAGAATTTCCACTTTTTGTTAGGTTCTTTGCTTGTATCTTTTGTTTTGTTATCTAATATTAGTTGTGTTTTAAATAATTAACTTAACATGCAAGTATTTGAAGAAGCTTGCCTATTGCGTGTCTATTAACTTTTGTGCTTATATTAATGTTGATTTTATCTATCAAATGGACCTTTGTCCAGGATTAGGAATGATGCATAGCATCCCATATGTTTGTGTTGTTTATCTTCATGAATGTAGAATGAACAAGATTTTTTTATTTCTACTGTTTTTCCATTGCCAAAATCCTCAAGGAAAAGCAACCAACCATCTTTTTAATCAACATATTGGTTCTATTTTATGACATTTTTTTTGTATCCATGGCAGATGAATGTTGAAAAGCTAATGAAGATGGCTGGTGCTGTTCGCACTGGTGGGAAGGGTAGTGTTAGAAGGTTTCCTCTTCTTTTCTTATCCATGTGTTCTTTAGATATATGTCTGTTATCCTTATATTTTTACTAATTGGATGACAAAAGGTAGAAAAACAAGAACAGTTACGTAATTTGATAGTGAACGACAAACAAGTATAGAAGATTTATGTGTTGTCGTGATTTCTCAAGTAAAAAAAAATCTTAAGCATTGAGAAACATATATAAAGAATTTGAATACCCTTTTGGCTGAATATTTATATGAATCTCATAAGTTATGAATTATTCACATACAGGAAGAAGAAGGCTGTGCATAAGACCACCTCAACAGATGACAAAAGGCTGCAAAGCACTTTGAAAAGACTTGGAGTGAACGGGATACCACAAATTGAGGAAGTTAACATTATTAAGGATGATAAAGTTATCCAGTTCTTGAACCCTAAAGGTACTCATTTTTAAAGATAATCATTTGTTTTTTTCTATTTTATTTGTTTAAAGCATTATTTAATTTTTTTTTCTCTGTTTTGTGTTTCAGTTCAAGCCTCTATTCCTGCTAACACTTGGGTTGTTAGCGGTACTCCCCAAACAAAGAGTAGGTTTATTTAATCCAACTAATTTATCTTGTTCATTCAGTTCTGTCGTTATCTTACCTTTGATTTTCTTGGGTGGTGGTTTAGATTTTGAAGATTTCTTCCCAGGCAATGGCATTGACCAGTTGGGTATGCATAAAACTTATTTATCTTTTTATGGTTTTTGTGTTCCTGTTAAAAGTAACAAGATATTATGCCTCATTTCCTGATTCTTGCAACCAACAGCTAAAATTACCTGGTAAAATATTGCTTGTGTGAAAAAGTGAGCTGGTTGCTGTTCTTGTAATTTTGGTAGTTTGTCGGTAGAATCGGGAACTTGGTTTTAAATTGCGCAATGCACTCTTTATTAAAAAAATAATAAAATATTAGTTATACATAACAAGTTGTAAAAACATACTTAAACAAAAAAGAACTTGTACAATAAGAAGATAGATTTACATTTTTGTACTTCTTTTAGCTAACCAACCCATTTATTTTAAAGATTTGACCCAATTTTACATATTGCAACGCATCAGACGCCTATTGCGCCCGCATGGTCGCAACATGAACGCATCATCTAATCGCATCGCAACAAGTGCAGCGATGCGCTCTTTACACCGCATTACGCATTATGTGCGCAATTTAAAACCAAGATCAGGAATTGGTGGTGCATAGAATATTGCTATTATCATAAAGCCCAAAATAACGTATTTATCTGTGTGTGTGTATAAATCATGATTTGTGGTTGATGATGTTGTACAGGGGCTGAAGACCTGAGAAAATTAGTTGAGCAGCTCCAGAAGCAGACAGCTGGTGCCGCAGGTGAAGCTGCCTCTGCTGCTATGACAACAATACAAGAAGATGATGATGAAGTCCCTGAACTTGTGGCGGGTGAAACTTTTGAAGCTGCTGCTGAGGAAGGACAGAAATCTTAGGTTTCTTCATCGCACATGAGGTTCTTACTATTTTATGTTCTGATTTTACTTACGAAAAAGTAAAGGGTAGGAAGGTGCACAGTTATTTTCGTTCTTTTTGGCTTTAAATCCGTACGCTTTGCCATGCGATTATCAGGTTACTGTTGAATTCTTACTTTCAGTGGATCATGGTTTTGGTTTTACAAAACGCTCGTTATTTCAAAATATTAGTCATCATATTATGTGTTTTTTTGTTAATGTGAGGTTATATTGAGGCTGCAAAGTAATCTTGGAAGAACAGTATCAATCTGTCTCAAGTGGATTATAAATATCCATTGTTGGGTGCTTGGGATTGCTTGTTAAATTTGTTAGTTTGTTTGATTGTTATGTTTTGTTGCAACAATAAGGTGATTGTTATGTAGAAGATTGATAATCAGCCCTTAAATGCTTAATTAATTACACACTTGAAGAATAAATCAAGCATAAATAGCGTGAGTTAAGCTTGTAAGAACATCAAAATCAAAATGATGGTTTACCAAGAAAACACCAAAACCCTAAAAGTTGGGGATCTTAAGCTAAAGCTTTTCTTCAATCAAAGATGTTTCAAGGATTTGTAGATGAATCAAATGCCCGATTTTGGGTAAGGGATTACAATTCCTAGGCATCATGCGATGATTGTTGGAGTAGTTGTAAAAGGGTAAATATTATGGTTCTCGATACTCATGGTTGTAGCCTGTAGGGTTTTTTTTTATTTGCTATACAATACAAGGATAAAATAAATCTGCTTATATCACCCTCTCGCATTATATGACATGTATAGCTTCATACGGGTTGTATAATCAAAAAATCAAAGCTGATAATTTCTAGACATGTCACATATTATGAGTCATATTGTGTCTTGTATAGCCCTATACGACCCGTTGTGTCTCGTATAGCCCATTTTTGGATATCCTCAACTTAAAATAATAATTTTACATGGATTTAACATTTTTGGAAATTTAGAAACTCACTTAAAAGTTAATAGTTAAAACTTAAATGTTATATAATAATGAGGCAATTACATATATTCCTTTACAAACTTTATAAATTACATATATATCCAACCTAAAATATAAATTAGATATCTGGCTTTCTTTAAATCTAAAAATTTCAAATACACTCATTTTGATTTATTTTTAATAAAAATAAATTATACAATGACTATTTTATCATTTTTTTTTCCTGAAACTCTAAAATTTCAAATTTACCTTTTTAACTATTTTTTTTTCTTTTTTTTTGAGTAAATTACAGAAATCGTCCTTTAAGTTTATACCATTTTTCACTGTATTTCCTTTAGCCCAAAAAATTTCAGAGATCATCCTTTACGTTTACAAATCTTGCACGTTTCGTCCTTTGGCCCTAACCCGGTTAAATTTCTTCGTTAAATATGGTCCTGTGCAAGGCATATGAGGGTACATTGGTATTTTTACCAATTTATTTAAAAATATCTCAATAAACAATAAAACAATATACATATATATATCTCAACACTCTTTCTCTCTCTAAACTATCTCTCTCTAAACTCTTAATTACTGCTTTTGTTCTTGTCACTGTGCGCACCAATCGTTAGGGTTTGCACATCACAACAATCAAGCAGCCAACGACACCATATCATTTCAGATCGATTCTAGGTTTCAAAATTCCTCCCCTCACCTTGTTTCCGGTGTTCCTCTTCAGTTGATGGAGCGACTGACCACACCTGAGACAAAAAACATGGATACGGACGCTGGGAGCATGGATTTGAACCAGGAGAGTAAAATTGGGGGAGAAGAAGACACCAGAGAGGTGTTTCGGATATTAGGGCATTCTATGTGTTTGAAAAGGCGGAGGGATAGTAACAACAACACCGATTCGGCTTCTTCTCACACGTTATCGAAACGATGTTAAACCGAGCAAAACATGCAAGGTCAAAGTCTTGAATCGCGTAGACAGACTGTTTGAGCTTGGGGGAACCAGTCCCTTCAGGCTGCTGATCCTAATATATTTGAGATTTTGGCACAACCTGTAGTGGCGCCGGTAATGGTGGTGGTCGGATGGTGGTGGTGGCTGGCTGCTGGTGGAGATAAAGTTTATCTTTATATATATATATATATATATATATATATATGTGTGTGTGTGTGTATATATACTAGCTTAGATCCCGTGTAATACACACGGGGTGAAAAATATCAATACATAAAATTCTTCAATCTTTATGTATATATTTTACAGGTGTTAAAATGTATTACATATACTAATGATAGAAAATAAAATTACGTTAATTACTATTTAATTTAATTTGACTTTCATTGACTATTTGATTGAAAAAATAAAAGTTACATAATTAGATTTTAAAGTTTTGTATAATAAGAGATAATTTAAAATAAATGTGTTTTATTAGTATAATTAGTATTTTATTTAAAAATATATTATTATTAAAAGATATAAAGTGTATTTAGTAAGAGAGAGAGACGGGTAAAAAATGATGAAAATGAATATGGAGGCGACACGTGTCATTAAAAAACCTTTATTTATTATATAGTATATATATATATATAATTTTAGAAAAATCTTTTTGTGGGTAAAAAGATCAAAAAACCCTCATGTGAAATGGGTAAAAAGACCAAAAAACCCTCATGTGCAAAGCACATAACTGAAGTTAACTGAAAAAATTAACCTCTGTTAGGCTAAAGGACGTTAACCGCAACATATTTAAACGTAAAGAATGATCTCTGACATTTTTTGGGCTAAAGGACATATAGTGAAAAATAGTATAAACATAAATGACGATTTCTGTAATACTTTTTCTTTTTTACCATTTTTAGGATTTTTCTTATTTTTTCAGTTTTTTTTTGTGCCTTTTTTTCGTTTTTAATTATTATTTTTTCAGTTAGGTTTGAATAAGAATGTCGTATCGATGATTCAAGAACAAGAAGTGTCAAAGAAAATTATTTTTGGTGAAGTATTGAAAGAAAATTATATTACCATTATGCCCTTAATTGGAGTAATTTTAACTTCTTCCCCAATCCCCCATTCATTTCATCAGGGAACACAGCGCTTCTTCCCTGTCATTCTACGGTTTGGACTTTCGATTCCGCGTGAAGGAGACGACTTTCAACGCGGAATTTGAAAGATTCATCAAAACAATCAATATTTATCGAATTCCTACTTTCATATACACCGACAGCAAAAAAATTCAACAAAAAATCGGTAATAGGAAGTAATGGGCACGCCGGCGTTCCCGGATCTCGGTAAACATTGCTCCGTTGAAGATTGTAAGCTCATCGATTTCCTTCCTTTCACCTGCGATTGTTGCAACAAGGTTCTATTTTACCTCCTTTTATTATTTTTTATTGTTTTCAATTTTTTATGATTCTGATATGGCAAAATTAGTTGAGAACTATCGAGTTCGGTAATTTGCATCGAATTTTATAATTAATTAGTTGTGATTTTGTATGTTTGAGTTGTTGAAATTGATAATTGTGTACTTAATTTGAATTCCTGTGTACCTTTCTTGGTATTTTGGCAGATTTTAGGGTTTCAAAATATACAGTTGAGACTTTGAATTAGATTTAGGTTTAAACTAGTTGTACCATTAGTGTCATGTTGGCTCGTTGAACCCGAATGTGACCGATATTATATATCTATTTGTGTCAAATACCTAACCGAGAATACTTAAAGTGTATGACTGAATATGACAATTTAACCCGTTTATCTAAACGAGTTATAAATAGATTGTATCAAGCTGTAAACGGGTTAGCTGGTCGACCTGTTTGTTAACCCGAACACAACATTTTTATTAAACAGGTTCGATATGAGGATAAGAACCTAATTATTTCCGTGTCATATCAGCCATCAGGAATTGTCATACCTGATTTAAACAGGGGCAAGAACATGAGTATGGGTTTAAAACCTTTCTTCATAAGAATCAAGGCTAAGTTGAATTGTTGTGCTAGGTAACTAGTTTTGTTGCTTCTAGTATGGGATTGATTATTTGACTACAGATGTTAATCAACTTTAAAAACCAATTATTTGGTATAATCCAAACAGTCCACCTTGTCAAAAGATTTTATTCTTGAATTATCAAAACTTTTGCAGGTTTTCTGTCTAGAACATCGAAGTTATAACACTCACAACTGTCCAAAAGCCAACAAAAACAACCGAACTGTAGTCATATGCCCGCTATGTGCAAAAGGGGTTCATCTAATCCCCAACCAAGATCCAAACATAACATGGGAATCTCATGTTAATACAGATTGTGACCCATCAAATTATGAAAAAGCAACCAAGAAAAAGAAATGTCCTGTTCGTGGTTGTAGAGAAACCCTAACATTTTCCAACACGATCAAGTGTCGTGATTGCACCATTGACCATTGCCTTAAACACCGCTTAGGACTCGACCATGGTTGCCCTGGACCTAAAAAGCCCGAACCCACTTTCCCATTTTGGGGATTTTCAAGTACAAAACAAGACCAACCACCATCACGAACCACTTCGGCTCATGTACCCTCGTCGTCATCATCAAGTTGGACTACAAGTTTACTCAATGCGGTTTCATCTCTTATGATTAGGAATGATAGGAGTGGTGAAGTGGGTCAGACTGGCGGTTCGAGTAGTAGGCATGGTGGTGGTTCTGGTGGTCAAGTGGAGGAGTGTCCGATTTGTAATATGAAGTTTTCTAAGGTTGCGACGTTGATAGATCATGTTCAGATGGTTCATGAAAAGAAGGGTGTGATGAAGGTGACAGTTGATGTGTGTCCAAAATGCAGCAAAGGGTTTCGCGATCCGGTGGCTTTGGTGGAACATGTTGAAAAAGAACATAGAGGTGTGTCTAAAGCTTAAACAGAGAAATGACCTGTGTTATTGAATTGTCCCCTCTTTCTATTATATTCTTTTCCAATTTCTTCTTGTTGAATTGGGCTGTAAAATTTACTTGGGTTTTGATATTCATTATCAACACATTGTTTTTGTAAATTGTTATAGAAGTATTGATGAAAACAATGTTTGAATTGGGCTGGATTTGATTTATTTAGTTTGTTTTTAAGTAAATTACATAAATAGTCCATGTGGTTTGTCAAAAGTAATACCTTTAATGTGTAATTTTAAATAGTGTCATGTTTGATATCTATAGTATGTATCTACCACCACTTGAATCCTCAAACAGATCACCGTCGTCTTCTCCATCAACCATTACCTGCTCGTCTCATTTCTCACCCCCCCTCTCTCTCCTTTCCAACGTCTAAACGATCACTCAACCACCTCTCGATCACGACCCTTCCCTAAAATCACCCTGCTCTCGTGCACATCTCCGCCAATACCGCTATCACCCATCCCCAGTTGGAACCCTAGAAAATGATTTCTTCTATCGAGATGAAGACATTAATCACCAATTGTTATGGTAAAAGAAGAAAAAGTTCACCAGAGAAGAGGATATGTGGGGTAATTATAAATGCGTTGTGTGTATATAGTTATTAATGAAGATTTAAAAAATTATAAAGGAAATATTAAACAATAATGAAGATTTATGTATTAATAAAAGAAAATATTAAATAGTTCGTAATTAATAAAAAAAAGTAGGAAAAATAATCTTAGGCTCACAGAATTGTGGCACGTGGCGCAACCAGTTACTTATTTATATGTATATATATAGTTTACTCAAAACCAAACTTTCTAGGTCGATCCATTGTTGTAACGAGTTCCAATTACGCAAGTGTGTTCAACACATTAGAATAATGTTCCAACTTATGTATATTGCTGCCAAAACTGTATCTACATTGCCATTCTCCATAAATTCAAGCACATACAATTGTTATGTCTAGAATCCTTCCTATGTTTTTATAAAAAAAGTTCCATTTTTACATTAACCCACGTCTATGTGTGTGTATTCAAATGTTGATAGCAAAGTTATTACCGACTGTCAGTAGTAACAAAGTTATTACCGATCATGAGTTACTGATTGCTCAGTTCCTATCGAACTACATAGTTTCTACAGATGATTAGTAGCAAATTTCTGCTGTTTCATCAGTTTGTTTTGATCATCGACCCCCTCAAGGGCGTTGCTCCTTGGACCCTTCAGGGGCCAACCTCCGACCATCGCCAGGGCGGTGCCCCCATGGAACCCCCTGGTTGATAAGGGGTTTTGCCCCTTCGAACCACCAGGTTCAAGGTAATTGAAATGAACATAGTTTTGTAAAAATGTGTATTCCTAACCTCCTAACTTGTAACAATGTTTATACTCATTTCTATTTGGTCTTAAGACGGTTCGAGAATGTAAACTCTTTCTTTGACCGAGATCAGGGGCGGACGTAAGGTTGGGGGTGGGGTAGCGCCCGCTACCCCTCAACTTTCTCGACGAAGTGAAAAAAAAAATTACGTTTTTTTTTTGTAAAACATTACCCTGAAAAAAAATATGTTACCCCTGAGATTATTTCATGCTACCCCTAAAAAAAATTATACTTTTATTGAAACCCGACTGCAAATGGCCGATTAAAACTGCTTTGGGCCTTGGGAGTTGTGGACTTGTGATGATTAATAGCCTAATGGACTAATGGGGTAATGGGCAGGCTCATTTGTGGACTGATCATTTGTTGGTTTGTGGCCTAAAGCCCTTAAGGCCGGCTCAAATGCTCAATTGTGGACTGCTCGACAGACGACAACAACAAGCAGCAGCGCTCTGCGCTGCACCTCTCTGTAATCGGCGACGTCAAGACAACAAGCATCAAGCAAGTAGCAACACTGGAAATCTGGAACGGAACAGTGGAACCGACGACAACAAGCAACTCCTAATTCTGGAATCGACGACAAGGAAATCTGTAATCTTCTAACTCCTAATTCTAGATTTCTAGGGTTTATGAGTTATCTTGTTTTAGGGTTTATGTGCTATGTGCAAGTGCAAATGTGCAATTATTCTTAATTTCTTTGTTTGAGTATCATTGTATGTCTAATTTTTTAATTGTTCCTAATTCTTGTTCTAGGGTTTATGTCTAATTTTTCAATTGTCACTTATAATTTTAGGGTTTATTGCAATTGTTTGGAAGATGAAACCACACGCTAAACAAGCACTTATTAACAAAATGTTTAAAAGAAAGACCCCGAAAAATGATGATATTGGTCCAACTCCAAGTCAAAAAATTGCTAATAATAATGATATGCAAGAGAATGATGATATTGGTACAAATTCAAGTCCACATATTATTAATAATGATATGCAAGAGAATGATATTGGTCCAAGTATTCCTTCGGCTTCAATTCCTTCAATATGAAATAAAATTGATATGAATGCTCTTCCTTCGGATCCATCTGATAGACCACCTATTATTAGTTATCACCCTAATCAATTAGATGACATAAGAAGGGCATATCTTGTTAAAAAGGCTTATCAACCACGATGTCATCAGTTTGAATGGAAAAACTATAAAAAAGAGCGAAGACGGTTTAATGTAAAATGGTTTGATAAATATGATTGGTTAGAGTATAGCCCTAAAGAAGAAAAAACATATTGCCTATGTTGTTACTTGTTTAATGAACATGTTGGTAATCAAGGTGGAAGAGATATTTTTGCAAGTGGATGGAATATGTGACCTTGCTCTTGTAATGGTGGAAACCGGAAGACATAATATTTTTCCTTGAAAGTTTTGTCTAGATCCGCCACTAACCGAGATGATATGGTAAAATCATATATTTGGATTTTAGGCTCATATTTGACGAACTAGTACTATATTTGAAAGGACAATTCAACTCGGCAGCATTTGATTTGGTCCTAACTATGGGTGTTTAATTTGTTCCCCATGGTTTGAGTTTCAGGATTTGGTCAACACATATAGGCTTTAAGTTTTCCACGTTCCAAATGGACATGCTAACCAATCACATAAGTCAACTTATTAAATATTTTATAAAAACAAGTGTTTTAAGATTTAAATACTCAACTAAAAAATAAAATTTGAAATCTCAATTTTTAAACTGTAGTTTTTCAAATTATTTTAGAGAAGCGATTGCAACAATAAAAATTAAAGGAATATTAAGATGAACGAAAAAATCAAAGGTAAATACGACAGAAAATAAATGAGTTATAAGTTAAATTTTGAATCACCATGCTTGAGTTTCTCGGTCGTTTTAATGAAGTGATTGGTGTATAACAACTCACAATCAATCATTGAAAAACCATACAAACTTAAATTGTGACCTCAAACGACGGCGGGGCTGTGGCGGCACGAAGATGGGGTAGTGGTGACACGCGGCATAATCTACGACTATTACGACACGAATGACAACAAATGAGAAAGAAATAAAATCCTAATACACATGTGTGTGGGGGTGAGATGGGGGTGGGTGGGTGTATAATACATCAAACGTAAAGAAGAGAAGATGAAAAAGGGAAAGAAAGTCTTCAAAGGGGCCGGAGAGCACAAATAGTGGCATACATGAATATGGAGGGAGAAAGAAGGATTATATGATAACTTTAGACATCATATAAAATAAAAAAAATCTCGTCAATTATTGTGTATTATTGACCAACTTTTTATATAGTTACAACGATGATGATTATATCAATCAAATCATAACACACAAGTGCATCTGGTATGGTCCGTGAGAGCCACTATGGCTCACGCTCACGAGAACACCACCTCCCTCACCCGTGAGAGGTCCGTGAGGTGCTCACAAGTGAGCCCACTCACGCTCGTGAGAAACCTTTCAAACAATATGCAAGTCACTCACATCATGTCACAAATGCATTTATTTTTTTAATTTTTATTATAATATTTAATTTAACAATTAATTTGATTTTTCTCAATAACTTGTATTCGTTAGCTTTTCTATAAAAACAAAATACATAGTCTTGTTTATTATTATTATTTTTTCTGAATATCACGGTATAAATTTTAATGAAAACAAAGCTGTTTAAAAATATATATATATATATATATATATATATATATATATATATATATATATATATATATATTGGTCCCGTGAGCGGCTTTTGACACGTGTTTGGTCTCGTAAGCGGTTTTTTTTATGTTTTTAATTAATTAATTGAATTAACTGTCTGAAAATTAATTAATAAATATTTGTTTAAAAAAATTACTCACACTCACTAACCATACTCCTCACTAGCGAGTAGGGAGTGAGGTGGTGCCTACATAACGACAGCTTTTGACTCACACTTACTAACCACGCCAAATGCATTAATAATGATAAAGATAAATGCAATAATTATCATCTACACAATAACTCCTAAGGCCATGGGTATGGTTTCACATTCCACTATCTTCATATTGTCACACCAGTTTTTGCTGATTTTGCACATCCCTCTACATTTGGGGGGACATGGTTACACATATCCACATTTGAATAAAAAATTAATATATATATATATATATAATTTTAACTAATATATTATGTCTGATAACAGGTATCATTTTCACATGATCTTCATTTTCTTCTTCAGATCACAAAACTGAGGTGTGATGCTTGAAGGAGAACATGGAATGCTCCATTTAGGTACTTGAAAAGTTTATGTGTCGAGAAGAAGGATTACACCGTTGTTCTCCAAAACTGAAAGTTTTCTTGTTTTAGAAGAAACAGTCACCGATGATGGGAATGAGAGGCGTTTGCACTTGTTTTTGGCAAGTAGCAAAAGGGCCACATCAAATGCCATAACAAACGAAGATTAGAAGCATACGAAAATATCATAACAAGACCAATTCAAGAACAAGATGTATTAAGTGTTTTTACGTGTCTAATATGATACCAAACATCTTACGATATAAAATAAAAGACAATGACATAATTTCAATAGGCTTCAAACTTATGATTTTGAAAATTACAACGTTCTAAATTTTGAATTTAAAGTTGTCTTGACATATATGCATTGATTGAGGGATAAATCATTAAATCTTGAAAGTGAAAGAAACCAAGAAAAAGTAGAAGACTTGGCTGGCCGGCCGGTCGGACCACCAAAAATAACGGAAAAAAGATTTTCAAAATCCAGAATATTAACAGCTAACAAACTCATCATTTTATAAAATTAAAATCCCCTTCGCTCATTACTTAAATTTATTTAATAAATTTAAAAATAAGTTTAGCGACCGGCGGATACGTAACAAATCATATATACAGAGAGGATCAGAAACGAAAAGAGAGAAAGGGATTGATTTTGGAGCAAAATCTGGAGGTTCGATAAGTTTGTTGAAGAATTTTAACGACATCACAAAACCTCCCAGCCTTCCAGCCTCAATGCTCTTACAGGCATCGACTTGAAGGTAATCATGATTGATTTGTTCGATCATTATGTCACCCGTTTGATTAAATCTGTTTCAATTTGATTTGGGTTTGAATTTTGGAATGAATTGGATTGAATTTTGGCCTAGGTGTTTATGCACACCACCTGTTTGATGAAATGCCTGATCCAAATTGAATGATGTAATTGTTGTAGGCTGGTCGGATAATTGTTGAAGTACCCATTTTTTTGGGAATTAGGTGGCTTCTCTTTCCCTTCTCATTTATCAAGATGCTTGCATTTAAGAAGGGAAGAAAGCTAAAAACATAATATTGAAGAAAGTAGGGAGATATTTATTGAATTATTGTTATTGTAAAATGAGTGCTGTTTCTGGGGTAGTATCAAGGCAAGTTTTGCCAGCATGTGGGAGCCTTTGTTTCTTCTGCCCGGCGTTGACCACGAGGTCTAGACAGCCCGTGAAGCGGTACAAGAAGCTGATCTCAGATATTTTCCCGAGAAATCCGGTTAGTTTCTTAATGCTTTATTCAAATTCTAAAAAATTGCATGATAGTTGATTAGTTGTAAGTTTACTTGTAAGATGCTTAACAAGAGAGTATTGGAGTTTGTAATTTTATGATCATAGCAATGCCACTTATATGTCAGAATCTGTGAACAATTAGGCACATTGCTAGAGGGTTTTTATTTATGTTTATTGAAAGTGTGACATTTTTATTTCTGATCTGGAAAAGGGTGAAGAACCAAATGATAGGAAGATTGGGAAGCTTTGTGAATATGCTGGGAGAAATCCTTTACGTGTTCCGAAGGTACCTTTTGTGTTTCTAATTTAATTGATGTCGTTTTTAGTTAGCTCTGATGTTAGTCAGCATGTGGAAGTTATTTTATTTATCATATTATTAATTAATTAATTGTCTTAATCTTATCTCCAGATCACATGTTCTCTTGAGCATCGTTATTATAAGGAATTGAGAAATGAGAACTTTCAAGCTGCAAAAATTGTTATGTTAATTTACAGAAAGTTGCTGATTTCGTGCAAAGACCAAATGTGAGTTCATTCATACTTCATTAATATGTAAAGTTTTAGGCACTTAGCATTATTAATACCCATTAATAGGTGAATGCTGTTTCTTTTTTCAGCTTCATAATAATATTTTTATCTCTTTTGATAGGCCGCTTTTCGCAAATAGTTTGCTAAGTATCATGCAAACTCTGCTGGATGAAACAAGACAGGATGAAATGTTAATTATAGGATGCCAAACACTTTTTGATTTTGTAAATTGTCAGGTTGGTGTTGTTCAATGTTCTTAGTAGAGGCGGGAGTTTCAACCTATTTATATTGAAACGGGCAATTTGGGTTGTATTTCATTAATGACAGGCCAAATGTAGAGAATTAGCTAAAAGTGAAACATGTCAAATGGGTTGAACGGGTCAAAATTCGCATCACATTGGTTGAAATGCTTACAATGTCCTAAATCAATTTATTATAAAAGAAAGTTTCTATTATCATATTTAATCAATTAGTTATTACAATATACGAAAAAAGTGTTGCCGGATTGGCCCACCCAAAGTTTGACCCAAACCCATTTTGACATGTTACCCAACCTGCCCGTTTGCCGATCTTGGTTCGTAGATAGTTTTTTTGACTTTCAACAGCTGTATCTTTGACTTACGGTATTGTGCAGAAAGATGGAACTTATATGTTTAATTTGGAAGGATTTATTCCAAAACTCTGTCAGTTAGCTCAAGAAGTTGGTGAAGATGAGAGAGTTGCGCCACTTCGTTCAGCTAGCTTGCAAGCTCTTTCATCAATGGTATTTTCATTGCTACCTAAACTAACTTTTTTTTTGTCGTATATATGAATTTTGTATATGTTATCTTTTTAATATTTAATGTTATTTTTTGTATTATAGGTTTGGTTCATGGGTAGATATTCCCATATATCATCAGAGTTTGACAATGTAAGCATATATATGTAGGAAAATAAAATTTACTCACTCTTAAGTACATTTTTTGTACCTTGTATAGTTTAGTAATAAATATTAAAGTCAATAGTATATTAATTTATTCATTTTGTCTCCGTTACATAGATTGTTTCAGTAGTTTTGGAAAATTATGGATCTTTGAACAAGGAGTCTGAAAACCCTGATCAAAATCGGTGGGTCCAAGAAGTACTGAAAAATGAGCATCATGTCTCACAATCAGAAGCTTTGATGAAGGTTCCTTCTTGGAGTACAATTGTAAATGAAAAAGGCGAATTAAACGTGGCGGCGTAAGTTGCATTCCCAAAACCTTTAAAATTTTTTTTTTGATTATCTTGGAGTCAAATAATCAGTTTTACAGGGTGTTTAGGATTGCTTATTGAAAGAGTTGTTCATCTACGGGTAAACTTGTAATGTTGAATCCACAAAAATTTAGTTTGAATTAAGCAATCTGAAAATGCTTGTTAAAATAGCTTATTTCACCCAAAAACAAGCAGATAAGCATGTGCACCTTTTTTCATCCAAACATTCAAAAGTGTTTATCTGTTTTTAAGAAACGCTAAACAGATAGCTACTTAAATAAGATCCAAAACTCCCTTACACCCCCCCCTCCTTTTTCTTTTCAAAACGTCTTTATTTCTTAACAAAATATCATATTGGTTATTTTGTCTATTAATTTCTTAAAGCAATCAAATTTTAAACACTCAAACATCTGATTATGTGACTATTATAACTTTAAATAGCGGAAACACATCCAAACACTATTTTCTACTATTCGTTTCAGTTACATACCTAAATTGTTTTCCTTTTTGTAGGGTTGATGCCAAAAACCCTAGCTTTTGGTCTCGTGTGTGCCTTCATAATATGGCTAATTTGGGCAAGGAAGCTACAACCATGCGCCGTGTTCTTGAATCTTTATTTCGTAATTTTGATTCTGAAAATTTATGGCCATTTTCACAAGGGGTTGCCTACCCTGTTCTTAAAGACATGCAGATAATAATGGATGAATCTGGTATTCTGTCTATTATTTGCCCTTTCGGTTAATTACATAAAAAGTAACCAACTTTGGTTCAATTTCTCATTAGGCAGCCATTTTTTTGGCTAAAAAAACATCCTACTTTCAAAGAAAATGATTGAAGGTAACCTGACCTTGTAACTTGTAAAAATGATGACGTGGAAAATGGTCGATGTATTTTGACCGTGTTGACTTTTTTTTTCTGATGTAACATCTTAAAACTGGTTATCTTAGGTGATTACCTTAGATTAAAGTTTTAAAACTTTGATGACCTAAAATAAGTTCGTTAGTCAAAGCCAAATGCGATGAAAGTTGGTTACCTTTTTATTCAATTACCCTTTCTTTTCACAAATGATAATCTTATTGGAGTCATAGGCTGATATTCCTCTTATTTTTACAGGACATAATGCACATTTTCTTCTTTCGATATTAATAAAGCATCTTGATCACAAAAATGTCCTTAAAAAACCCGAAATGCAACTTTACATTATAGAAGTTACCACCTCACTTGCACATGAAACCAAAAAAGAAGCTTCAGTTGCAATAGTTGGAGCAATTACTGATGTCATCAGACATCTTAGAAAAAGTGTACACCTGGCACTAGATGATGCTGACCTGGGTGCTGATGTTATCAAATGGAACAAAAAGTTTCATGAAGTTGTTGATGAATGCCTTGTGGAGTTATCCTCTAAGGTCTCCTTCATTTTCCTTATTGTACACCAAAAACTTATTTATTTATTTATTTTACTTTAGAAGTGTTTTGAGTCAAACTTGGTCAAACAGGTTGGTGATGCAAGTCCAATATTTGATATTATGGCTGGAATGATGGAGAATCTTTCAAGTATTACAGTTATAGCAAGAACTACAGTTGCTGCTGTTTACCGTACTGCTCAAATTGTAGCTTCACTGCCTAATATGGCCTACAACAATAAGGCAAGTACATATATACAGATATGTAATATGTAATCATATATAAAATTATAAATTGTGTTGAATGCATAAAAAGGTAACCCCTCTGATTTCTAATTTAGGTAAATAACTTTTTTAAGAGCAGAAACAATTATGGAAGTTCAAATTTTTTGAATTATGATAATTACCTAAGATAACTGGTTTTCATGCGCCATGTCAGAAAAAGAAGTCAACATGGTCAAAGTTACGACATGTCATCATTTTGGCTGGTTAATCATCAGATTACCTTTAAAATCAGCATTTTTTTTGTAGCTGGTTAAGTTGAATTAAAATTTTGAACTTTGATGGTTTTTCTTGCATAAACAAAGTTGGTAACCCAAAATATATAACTGAACCGAAGTTTGCCACTCCTTGCACCTCAAAATCATAGTTCATATATCTATTTTACTTTGTCCCAAAATAATTACTCATTTTCAAATGTGGATTGTTCTGATTTACTAATTTTCCCATTTTACACTTAATTAACCTTATCAATAAACATTGCAAGTTGTCCGGACCAATTCGTATCCTTAATGAATTAAGGGATAAAACTGGCTTTTTGCTAACTAAAATCTTCATTTGTTGTACATATCTTATTTCATATGTGGGTTGTTATAACTTACTAATCTTTCCATTTTACCCGAATTACCGTAATTGCTAAATTTGAGGGTTTTTGTTGACAATAACTTTTTTCTGGTCGGTGTACTTCTTATGCAATTAGCCCAAAATCCAAAATCTGTCATAATTCCTGTATGCAAATCCAATTATATTACTGAAATTATTATATATAATTTTGTTGTTAAGGCATTTCCAGAAGCATTATTTCATCAACTACTTCCTGCAATGGTTCATCAAGATCATGAAACACGAGTTGGATCACATAGAATATTTTCTGTTGTTCTTGTGCCATCTTCTGTTTGCCCTCGGTCTTCAAGCCTCGTGCCATCTGGCGCTGATCCCAATAAGGCGGTGGTCCCACGGTCACTATCAAGAACCGTTTCTGTGTTTTCTTCTTCAGCTGCCCTTTTTGGGAAAATGAAAAAAGGCGGGCCTTTAATGACCAATAATGTTAGTCAGCAAAAATCAAATAATAACGGGGCATTTAACAGAATGAAGTCGAGTTATAGCCGAACTTATTCAATAAAAATCGATGCAAATTCTGCAAGTAATTTTAACAAAGACGGGGTAGGTGTCTTTTGCACTCTTTATTTGTAATATGGTCTATATATATTTTTTAATTTATCTTTTATTTTAAATCTCAGGAGGCAGTTACCCTTAGGCTCAGTTCTCACCAAATATCACTCCTGTTGTCTTCAATTTGGGCACAATCCATTTCACCTGAAAACACACCAGAAAATTATGAAGCAATTGCTCACACTTACAGCCTCGTGTTGTTATTCTCTCGAGCAAAGGTAATATCTGGTTCTAAAGTTAAAAGAAAAACGGACCAACCCGACCGACACGTACAAGAATACCGGCTTTGACCCACCCCCGACCCGTACAAAAAGTTACCTGCTTTCACCTGTTATCCAACCCACTTGACCCACCCTTCGATGAGATCTACATATATGATCCGTACTTTTTTGTAACTGAATCACTCAAATTATGGAATTTTGCAGAATTCGGGCCGCGAGGCTTTAGTTCGAAGTTTCCAGCTGGCATTTTCATTGCTTAATATTTCTCTTGCTGAAGGAGGTAGGCCTGAAAACTATTGTTTTTAAACAAATAGCTCTAGATATGAATCTTATAGTTGTTATCTTTATATGAATGGGCTTTCTAAGTTTCATCAATTTAGGGATTAATATTATTATTATGTGATTATGATTATGGCAGGAGCCCTGCCACCATCACGTAGGAGGTCTCTTTACACTTTGGCAACAACTATGATAATTATTTCTGGGAAAGCATTTAGTATTGTTCCTCTTGTTCCAGTTGCAAAGGCAACACTTGCTAACAAGATGGTAAATTAATTATTATTTTCACAATTTTATGTTGGTGTTACTATTTTAATTCTGTTTTATAACTTTTCCTTCCAGTTAGTTGAAAAATATCTGTTCTTTTGTTATATGATACCAGGTGGATCCATACTTGTGCTTGATTGAAGATTGTAAGCTGACTGTGGGGCCCGGATCGGGTAACATTAGTTTTGGGTCGAAGGAAGACGATAAATCTGCTCTAAAATCACTTTCAGAAATAAAGTTTTCAGAGGAACAATCAATGGAATCATTGGCTGCTACGATTGTAAAGCATTTGGAATCAGTTTCTGAGGTAAAAATGGTCTCACGGTGTTCAGTAACGGGTCTATGTCTTATTGGGTCAAAACGGGTAATTTTGGGCCTGATAGAAACAACAGAAACTGTCAAACTGGTCTGGTTGGGGTTGGCTGGAAACACTTTCTGTCCAAATTTTGTATGAGTAGTTAGTGTCAAATATAATTACAGAAGTAATATTAATTCAGTAATAGTATAAGATTTTGAAAATAAATAAATATGATGTAAGAATTTTTATGCATTAAGAATACACCTTGGGCGCCATTCGACTTGTTTCCTTTTAATCTATTTTTTATATTATACCGGTTTGACACGTTGGAGATAAAACATAACCCAAATCTATAGATTCATAACTAATGGGTCAAAATTGCATCGTCTACTGAAAAAACATTTGATAATCTTGTGAACAGGTAACTTTTGGTACGAGTCGGGAACACTTTTTGTCTTAAAGTTTTAATTTTATATAGATAGTTAGTGTCAAATATTATTACAAAAAAAATTATTGTCATCAATAATCTATATTTTTTGTACATTTTCAGTGACTTTTGACCCGATTGACCCGTATCCTTTTAAGTTATGTTTTTATGTTCTACCTAGTTTGATCCATTACCGAATCGACTCATTTGTAAGTATATGGTTTGAAATTGCCATGTTTACTGATAACCCTTTTGTTACTCAATTTTGTGGATCAATTCATAAAATTTTAAATATTTGAAAGTAACAATAAAAAGTTTATTTGTGCAGTCTGAAATATCCAGCATTAAGGAGCAATTACTAAACAGATTTGTGCCTGATGATGATGTGTGTCCTATTGGCTCTCCATCTACAAATGCACCACAAAAGAATTCAGAAAACCGTAAATCTATGGAGGAGGAGGTAAATAAGTACTTTGAATGTTATAAGTTTCAATAATTAGAGGTGCCGGGTTGGGTTGGGTAATGGGTCAAATGGTCAGGTTGAACGGGTCATTTTTTTTTTCCATTTTTCAAGATTCTTATAAATATTTATTGTGTTAATTGTGATTTTCAAAAACAATATTATTACAATAATGATGGGTAATTGTCGGAAAAAAAGCCCTATAGACTTTTGCTGAATTCACACATGCTTTTTGCTGATTATATCCCTTAACTTTTAAAACTGAGCGATAAAGTCCCTGGACATTATTATTAACATAAAAGTTTTCTTATGTATGATTAAATCTCTGGACTTTTATAATTTAGCAAAAATGTCCCATTTTAACATAACTAAGATTTTATTGAAAAGAAGTTTTCATTAAGTTCTAAAAGTCTAGGGATTTAATAATTAATTATGCAATAAAATAAAGTCCAGTGGTCCTATGTGTCTATTCAGCTATAGTCTAAAGGTTCTTTTAGTAATTGCTCGATAATAATCTAAATCTTTGAATTAAAAACGATGTACAAGGTTATATTTATAACCCAAATCGACCCATTCATAAGTACATAGCAAACTGAAGTATAAAATTTGTTTCCATTTTTTGTTCAGGATGCTCCACTTCTTTTTGTGGATGATGATTTTAATGGAGATCCATTTGAAAGTACCAACCGGCTTTCACTGGCAACAGCTGAGACTAATGACCTCTTGAGTGTTAATCAGTTATTGGATTCAGTAAGTCTTTTGGGCATATAATAATAATAATAATAACAACAATAACAATTATAATAATACGATATAAACTTTATATTGCGAACAGGTTTTGGAGTCTGCACAACAAGTCGGAAGAATGTCTATAAGTGTTACACCTGAGATTTCTTATAAAGAAATGACCAATCAATGTGAAGCTCTTGTAAATGGAAAGAGGATGAAAATGTCGAATTTGATGAGTATACAAAGGCCCGCCAACCGTAATGATGGTGAAATGAACATGCACCAAAATGACACAAACTTCCATTTGGTATAGTTTTCTTTTAGCATATTATTGGCATAAAAAAAATACATATATTCGTTGTGTCTCGTTCAGGTTGGTGGGTTCATATAACCCCAACACGATTAGTTGATTGTGTCAAGATTTTGGGCCCCAACCCTAACCCCTTTTATTTCGTTTCCGGTTCTTGTCTTGTTTTCGTGCCGTGCAAGGAATTGCCCACCCCATTAAATTTTACAAAAGAAGACCACAAGTTACAATTACATATTCTTCCCGTATAATCGTTTCAAATATGATGGTATCGATTATAATCAGCAAGGTTTCATCCGTTTTAGTGAATTTAGCGTGCCCGCTCACACAGTCTCACACGTGTAGGGGCGCATTTAACATAGAACCAGTTTTATGTAGAGAACCGTGTAAACACTGTAGGGTTTTTTTTCTTTTTAGTCAACCCAATTAATTTTAATTCATATTTTTTAGTATTCTGGCATTTAACCATCCTTTTTATATATTATTTTTCTGTTTTCAGCAAGCGGGTCATCCGTTTTTGGAACAAAATTCACCTCCTGTTGTGAATGGACAAGTTAAAACATCATGTGCAACAGAATACCAACACGTACCCCAATCATTCAGACTACCTGCATCAAGTCCATACGATAATTTCTTAAAAGCTGCTAGAAGTTAGTTAACCAACCAATCTTTTGGAACCATAATATCACGCGCCCTTAAAATGGTACAAATTGCAGAAAAGATATGGTTTGAAGGTCGGTCCTGAGACATTGTGCTTGCTTGCATGCTGCATAATTTAGAGATGATGAATACTTATGTTTGTGATCGAATCACCACGATTGCTTATTTTGGGTTACTTCTCCAACACAATTCATTTAATTTAAATGTGTTTGTGTTAATATGTAATTATGTATAGAACTTACAGGCATGGTGATGGCCTAAAGGTCTGATCTTTAAGCATTTTGAGAGTTTGTTTATAATTAGAAAAGTGAATTGTAATTTGTTGAGGGATTAAGTATTCTTTTTCACCCTTGAGTTGAAGGTGAATGTAAACATTTTATTTGTAAATGGTTAGCCTGAAAATTCCATTTTTAGCTTTGGTTCCATCCAACAAAAAGATATCTTTACTTCAAGTTTTGTATTTCCTAGAAAAAATGAGCGGGTTGGGTAACGGGTTCATGTTGAAACAGGTCATGGGTCGATCTGGGCATGGGTTAAACAGTTTTTTTTTTATTTCACCTATATTTTTTTTATTATTACGATAAAATTTATATACTGGTATCATAATCCATAACGGGCCGCGCCTGTGACCGGAAGAACATCCTCAATGTTCTTGCACTGGAGCCTGGAGGAGGTGGTCTAATATTATGATATTATAACTTAATATTTACTGTGTATGTTAAAATATTTTGTTCAGTATAATGTTTATTTTTTTGGTTAAACTTGTAAGTTGATTATATCAAGAGATTTTAAAAATGTTTCTATTTTATTGTTTATTGCTTAAATTTTTTTTTTTGAATGGCCAATTTATTAAGAGAAAAAGCCCAGCGAGAAGCTGGAAAATACGAAGATCAGAGTCAAAAAATGTGGAGATAATGAAGAGAAAGAGAGAGAGGAGAGGGAAAAAAAATTAAAAAAGAGAAGCTGAAAAATAAAATAATCTTTTAAATTTATCATTTTTATTTAATATAAAGTAATTAACTCACATCTTTGATCGATAATTAGTAATTATGTCTCTGTTTGCACAAATAAAAATCGGCTAGCGAATTAGGGCTGGAACTAATAAGGGATGTAGGAGCAAGCAACAGAAAATGAAAAAGCATGGGAAGAAGATAAGGAGGTGCATGGAAGAAAGTCAAAACGCATACGTTATACCTTGATAAGTTGTACATTACTGAACTGTTCACCAACATGCCTATTATATTACTTAGTAATTTGCTTTTATTTAATATACTTTTGACGACAAAAATTAATTTATTTTAGTCTCACTTATTATATAAATAATATTTGTGTTGGAATAACTATATTAATTCAAACATTGATAAAAGTTAAAATCAAGAATATATAAGATGCAAAAGAGATGTGTGATTCAAATGACTCAAAGAACTACTTATTTCACTCAATGGTCTTTAACCACGTGTTTTGATGAATAGAGCTTAAAGCATTACAATTTTCATTAATCAACAAAACTAATTATAATTATAACCTATAAACCTAATTTATAATACAATCAATAAACTAGGAAGTCAAATCTATACAAATTAAAATTCAAATAAACACAACAATTAAAATATAATGATAATCTTGAGATTATCCAACACTTTCTCTAACCCTCCATCCGATCCATGGACCCGAACAGGCCCTGAAACATCCGGATCAAACGGTCCACTTGGTGAATACTCATGACACTGACCGAATACATATATAAAGATCTATGGATGCTCTGGCATCTTATCAAGATAAACAAACATTAAAATTTCAGCAACCTAAGTTTGCTTTCAACAATTTGTTTATTGTAATGGGTTACATAGCCCCCTCTAACTTGTTATATCCCCTAGAAAAAACCACATTAAAACTTGTCGAATTTCACCCCTAAAAGAAATCATAATTTTAAAAAGATTTCAAAACAATTTCTTTAAAACAAAATATAAATGTATTTTAAAATAAAACATTTTATAAAAAATTAAAACAAACGTTTTTCGAAAACATAGAAAACCACTTTCTGAAAAAAAAATATTTTAAAAACGTAATTAAAAAAAAGAAAGAAACCATATTTAAAAAAACATTTTACAAAAAATTATAATAAATGTTTTTTGTTGTGAATTATTGAATAGGCAAACACATTGCCACACTCAACCTATTTTGTCAGAAGATATTTTTACTGTTTTCACCTTTTCATTCATTTATATAGATGTTCAAAGTGGCAATAAAAGAGTAGACTCTCTGATTCGAAGAAACAAATGCATCATATCTTTTATTGTTGTCTTGTTTTTTTAGTTTCATAACACGTTATTAGCACGAGTGCTCTCTCCACCAAGAAGATCAACAAAGGATAAAGGTATTTATCATTAGCAAAACAATGATTTTATAAATATAAAATGACAATATAAATACTATGATAAACAAAATTTATGAGGATCCTAACAATCTAACATTTTATTTATGCACCTAACTTTTACTTTTATGTTAACTAACTTTTTAATTATGGTAACTAACATTAATTTATTCATACTAACAATTTTGTTCTTATTATTGTACATAGTAAGTTTATATCTTATCTAATTTTATCTCAATTTTTTCCTTTACTTTACTTTTAAAATCTTTATATGTATATAACCGTTGTAAAACGGTTATAAAACGGTAATATAACCGTTGATAAAGGTTATAAATTTAGCACTATAAATTACCAATTATCAATCTCATTACTTACACATTAAAAAAAAGGGGGGGGGGGAGGAAGAAACTCTTCTCAAGATATTTTTCAAAGATGATTAACAAAGCTTTAGTGTTAGCTACTATAATGATTATGTTTTGTCATATTCTCCTTTTCAATCTCCCACCTGAAGATTTTGAAATTTTCTTATTCTTTTATTTGT
The DNA here is from genome assembly GCA_023525975.1 of Smallanthus sonchifolius. Taxonomy (NCBI): domain Eukaryota; kingdom Viridiplantae; phylum Streptophyta; class Magnoliopsida; order Asterales; family Asteraceae; genus Smallanthus; species Smallanthus sonchifolius. The sequence goes on from CM042018.1 coordinate 132,378,612, forward strand.
TTGTAGCTCTACCAATGTACTTTATTTCGATTTTTATGAGTATGTAGATCCTAATATTCATCTTATTATTTGTTCAACCTTGTTTCAAGTTTTATAATTATTTAATTTTATAAAGTGACATACTAATCTAAATGCTTTGTTATAGTCCATTATGTCAAATCTTGCAAAGCTTGAATTTTTGGCTTTGGACATTACGGGAAAAAACTTTCTGTCATGGGTGTTGGATGCTGAAATACACTTGGATGCTAATAATCTTGGTGATACAATCAAAGAAGGAAATGAAACAAGTACCCAAGATAAAGCAAAGGCGATGATTTTCCTACGCCATCATATTCATGAGGCATTGAAAACTGAATACCTCACTATTAAGGATCCACTTGTCCTTTGGACCAAATTGAAAGATATGTATGACCACCAGAAAACAGTAATATTACCAATAGCTCGTTATGAATGGATCCATTTAAGGTTGCAAGACTTTAAGTCTATAAGTGAGTATAACTCGGCAATGTTTAGAATCACCTCACAATTGATTCTATGTGGGGATAGTATTACTGATAAGGAGGTGTTAGAAAAAACATTCTCCACCTTTCACGCATCAAATCTGGTCTTACAACAACAGTATCGTGAAAGGGGTTTCACTAAGTATAGTGACCTAATATCATGTTTACTTGTGGCAGAGCAAAACAATGAGCTCTTAATGAAAAATCATGAGACTCGTCCAGTTGGTACAGCCCCATTCCCAGAAGTGAATGTGGCAACATATAATGACCAAACTAGAGGTCGCGGACGTGGTCGTGGTTATAATCGTGGTCGTGGTCATGGGCGTGGACGTGGAAATAGTCGGGGAAATTATCATGGTGTTCAGTGTGCATGTTATCGGTGTGGAAGCGATAATCATTGGGCTCGTATGTGTCGCACGCCCAAACACTTGGTGGAACTTTACCAGCAATCCATCAAAGGAAAAGGAATAGAGACAAATTTCACATATGAGGGTAATAATGTTGATATCCCCGATGGACATAAAGACCTTACTAATATAACTCATATGGATGCTGATGATTTTCTCATTAATACAACTGATCTGAATGTTGGTGGTTCCACTACTGATACCAATCAGTTGAATGCTTGTAATTTTCCTTATGCATGAATAATTGTATTTTTTAGTTATGTTATTTAATCTTTATGTTTTCCTTTAGGACGTTATGTTTGTAATCCTATTTTATTTTGAAGCATATTAAATAAGTTTATTTATAAGACTTTGTTATGTATTTTTAAAGCATATGGACCATTTAACAAACTCTCATATTAGTGATGAAAATGCATGTCTAATAGACAGTGCAAGCACACATACAATTCTCAAGAAAAGGAATTATTTCTTTAAGTTAATCATAAAAGAAGCAAGTGTCAGTACTATATCTGGTAGTACAAAATTAATTGAAGGTTTTGGAGAAACTTATATAGTGTTGCCTGGTGGAACACAACTTAAATTTAACAACACACTATTTTCCCCAATGTCTTAAAGAAATTTGATAAACTTTAAAGATATTCGTCGAACTGGATATCATGTTGAGACTACATGTGAGGGACGTAATGAGTACCTTAGAATCACAAATATAAATTCGGGTAAAAAGCATGTATTAGAAAAGTTACCCGCACTTACATCTGGTTTATATTGTACTCAAATTATTGCAATTGAATCTAATTTGGTCATAGGCAAAAAGTCAATGGACCGAGAAAACTTTATCATTTGGCATGACCGGTTAGGCCATCCCGGATCAATGATGATGCGAAGAATTATAGAAAATTCATGTGGGCATTCTTTGAAGAATCATAAGATTCTTCAAACTAAAGACATTACATGTGTTGCATGCTCAAAGGGAAAGCTAATTACTCGTCCATCACAAGCCAAGGTGGGGAATGAATCCCTTGATTTTCTGGGAAGGATACACGGGGATATATGTGGACCTATACATCCCCCTAGTGGACCATTTAGATACTTTATTGTTCTAATTGATGCATCAACTAGATGGTCACATGTGTGCTTATTATCAAGTCGTAATATGGCATTTGCACGTCTACTTGCTCAATTAATAAAGCTAAAAGCACACTTTTCGGATTACCCCATCAAGAAAATTCGGTTGGACAATGCCGGTGAATTTACATCCCAAACATTTAATGATTACTGCATGTCCATAGGGATAAGTGTAGAGCATCTTGTACCCCATGTACATACACAAAATGGACTTGCTGAATCACTTATCAAGCGGCTTCAAATGATTGCAAGACCAATGATTATGAAATCAAAACTACCAGTTTCTACTTGGGGACATGCAATTTTGCATGCAGCAGCGCTAATTCGCATTAGGCCAACTAGTTATCATGCTTCATCCCCATTAAAATTAGTTTTTGGTCAAGAACCAAATATTTCTCATCTAAGGATTTTTGGTTGTGCCGTATATGTCACACCCCCAAAATCCACTAACGGAGTTTTACCGTTGGGAGCGTGACATAACAGGATCTCAGTCATTAGTTACTTCGAACGACTCTATATGAGTTTAAGAAAAACCACTAGTATTGCTCATAATCACGATGCAACACTAGTAATGAAAATACTGTTTTAAATGTAAGACTGCGGAAGCGAAAAGTTAAACGAAAAGTGTGCGCCAAAGATAAACAATGCGACAATAAATAAAATAAACAGTTCTTGAGTTTGTAAAATGATAGACTTCGTATGCATGCATGCCTTAGCTGGTGCTTGTACCTTATTGACCTGAGAAAACATGCTAAAACGTGTCAACACTAGGTTGGTGAGTTCATAGGTTTCAAATGTTTGTAAAGTTTACTAGAATATACCATTTTCAATTATATCATAGGTAGCTAACCTAGTACATGTTACTAAAGCGTTTCGACACCGAAGCTGACTGTTTGTATGTTTGAACTGCCTCCTACCATGACTATCGTAATCAATGGTAAATGTTTAGGTTAATGTTACACCCGTTCGACTTCCCGTCGTGTTAGCGCGACTAACGCGGGTGGGGCTTGTCAATGCCCAGTAGTACTACTCAAGATTACCTCGCTAACCCATATACTAACGGTTCGATAAGTAAGGACTTTCACGATATGTTTGCGCTTAGTACACAAGTGATATAAAAGAAATGCATAATCTAAATGTTCGTACCCATGTTTTCTCCCCCAAAGTTTAAAACGTAAGAAAAGGGGCCGTGAAACTCACCTGATAAAAGTGATGATTGGTATTCCACACAAGTTTACACAAAGAGGATTGAGGGTATCGTCCTACACGAGTTCTACACAAGCACGTCACGTATAAGAATTTATCCTTATTATATTCTCATGTCTCAAGACGAACGACGCGATTAACTCGATCAAATAGTTAAAATAAACGCTTAATTTAATTACATTCAAAATTATCAAAATACTCTTTTAGAACGAAAATACGATTTTTCTCTCGAAACATACTCCAACAAATTCTATTGACCACGTTCGATTTATAAAGATTTATAGTGGTTTTTAGTAATTTTTCTGATTTTTATTAAATTCTGAAAAACAGTTTAATTGTAGTTAAAATCTGGAAAAGATGCTGTAAGGTTCCAAAACAAAGCTGGAAAACAGAAAATAATTAAAACTGGTAACACCAGGACTCGAACCTGCGACCCTGCAGTTGCAGGCAAGCAACACTACCAACCGGTCTGCCTACACAACTTGCGAAATAATCGGGTTTACTTAGAACATATATCGTATGCTGCGATATCATCATTTACACAGGAACAAAAACAAAAACAAAAAAACGATTTGTAGCAGTCCCAGATCAACAATTCGTTTTTCTTGTTTAGTATCATCCAAAAGTAATTTAGGGGTTTTGTTATACACTAAAAAGCGAGTAGAATGATGGATTTAATTTGGTTTTGAAGATCGTTTTAGCGGGTTTTACAAACATGTTAGGGTTTCGACGGTTTTATATTTAAAACTTCAAAATTGGATCGATTAGAGTACAAATCAAGGCTAGGTATGTTAGGGCTTTTGATTAGCAGGTAAAAACGTTCAAGAATATACAAGTATCTAACCTGAATTCGCTCGAAACCAAGTGGTACGGGATGAATCAGCAGTGACGGCTTCGAATGGGGAAGAACTAGAGTTCAAGACTGATTATAAGGGAATTAGATGTAGGGGTAAGTCGGTTTGAGTTAAGGGACACGGGATATGAGCGCAAAATTCGTCGATTTTGTTTCTAATTTCGAATTTGAAATCAATTTGGTGATAACTCTATCCTTTGACTTCCAGAAGTCAAATATTCGAATTTTGGAAATTACAAAACACTCCCCTAATGTTACTAACTAATTTTTAACGGGAAATACTAACGGATTTAACGATCCTCTTTTACTTGATTGTTTGCAACTAACGGATTGATTTAGTGCAATGTATGAACGAAAACTGATATGACGGAGTTTGTGTTTGTCGGGAATAACTTGAAATGCCGGATGTCACAGTATACATCCCAATTACTCCACCACAACGCATAAAGATGGGGCCTCAAAGGAGACTAGGGATATATGTTGGATATGAATCACCATCTATCATCAAATATTTAGAACCATCAACGGGAGATTTATTCACGGCTCGATTTGATGATGATGAATCAATGTTCCCAACATTAGGGGGAGACGAAAAACAGTTGGAAAGTGATATAAGCTGGAATGAATTATCATTATCTTATCTTGATCCTCGAACAAAACAGTCTGAACTAGAAGTTCAAAGGATAATTCATTTACAAAGATTAGCAAATCAATTACCAGACGCATTCACTGACCCAAAAAGAGTGACCAAGTCACATATATCGGCTGTTAATGCTCCGATTAAAATAGATGTCCCGACAGGACAACCACATATTGGTAATTAATCTAATACACGTCTGAAGCGTGGAAGACCAATTGGTTCCAAGGATAAAAACCCTCGAAGGAAAAAGGGAGCAAATAATATAGATGGTCAAATCGAGGTAACAGTAACTCGAGAGAAGGATTCTCTTAAAGAAACATTAGACATGAAGGTTCCAGATGAACCACAGGTACCTGACAACGAAGAGATCTCGATAAATTATATCATGTCTAAAAGGGTATGGAACCGAAACCAAATCGACATCGATGATAACTTTTCATATAATGTAGCGCTAGAAGTAATGGAAAACAATGAGGATCAAGAACCAAGATCTGTTGAAGAATGTAAAAATAGAAATGATTAGCAAAAATGGAACGATGCAATTGAGGTAGAATTAAATTCTCTCACGAAAAGAGAAGTTTTTGGACCTATAGTCCATACAACTGAGACAATAAAGCCTATAGGGTATAAATGGGTTTTTGTGAGAAAACGGAATAAAAAAAATGAAGTTACAAGATATAAAGCTAGACTTGTAGCTAAAGGTTTTTCTCAAAGACCAGGAATTGACTATGAGGAAACATATTCTCCTGTTATGGATGCAATTACTTTCAGGTATTTAATCAGCTTAGCAGTTTCTAAAAATTTAGAAATGCATCTTATGGATGTCATTACAGCTTACTTGTATGGGTCACTTGATAATGACATCTATATGAAAGTTCCAGAAGGATTTAAATTTCCTGAAGCATTAAGTTCAAAACCTAAAGAAATGTATTCAATCAAATTACAAAGATCTTTGTATGGATTGAAACAATCCGGGAGGATGTGGTATAACCGTTTGAGTGATTATTTGATAAGTAAAGGTTATATAAATAATCAAATTTGCCCATGTGTATTTATTAAGAAGACGGCATCAGGATATGTGATCATAGCTGTATATGTTGATGATCTAAATATAATTGGGACGCGTAAAGAAATTCATGAAGTAATTATTCTTTTAAGGAAAGAATTTGAAATGAAAGACCTTGGAAAAACCAAATATTGTCTTGGTTTACAGATTGAGCATATGAATAATGGAATACTTCTACATCAGTCAAATTATACCGAAAAGGTCTTAAAACGTTTCAATATGGACAAGGCAAATCCCTTAAGCACCCCAATGGTTGTTAGATCACTTAATGTAGAAAATGATCCATTTCGTCCTTGCGAAGATAACGAAGATGTTCTTGGTCCAGAGGTACCATACCTCAGTGTAATTGGGGCTCTTATGTATCTTACTAACTATACGAGACCTGACATTTCGTTTGCAGTCAATTTACTAGCAAGGTTCAGTTCATCCCCTACCAAAAGACACTTGAATGGGATTAAACATATTTTTCGATACCTTCGAGGAACAACTGATTTAGGTTTATTTTATCCTAACGATTCGAAAGAATGTTTGGTTGGTTATGCAGATGCAGGTTATTTATCTGATCCTCACAAGGCAAGATCTCAAACTGGATACGTATTTAAGAATGGAGGAACTGCAATTTCATGGCGTTCTCAGAAGTAAACAATTGTTGCAACATCCTCAAATCATGCTGAAGTCATTGCACTACATGAAGCTTCTAGAGAATGTGTATGGCTAAGATCTATGACACAACACATATTGACCTCTTGTGGGCTAGAGGAAGATAGAAATCAAACCCCAATCTACGAAGACAATGCAGCTTGTGTCTCACAGATGAAAGAAGGGTATGTCAAAAGTGACAGAACAAAACATATACCGCCAAGATTCTTTTTATACACTCAGGAACTTATTAAAGACAAACAGGTTGAAATGAGATATATACAATCTAGCAACAATTCAGTTGATCTTTTCACAAAAGCACTACCTACGACGGTTTTCAGAAAACACGTTCATGACATTGGAATGAGACATGTACGGATAATGTAATACTTTGCAGATGACAACTTGAGGGGGAGCTATACACTGCACTCTTTTTTCCTTAGCTAAAGTTTTTTCCCACTGGGTTTTCTTTAGCAAGGTTTTTAATGAGGCAGTATTTCAAAGTTGAACCCTGAAGTTCAAAAAGTGTCATAAGATAGGAAGCGTATGGATTGTTGATCGAGAGAAAGTGTGACAATATGTCTGAGGGGGAGTGTTGTGAATTATTGAATAGGCAAACACATTACCACACTCAACCTATTTTTTCAGAAGATATTTTTACTGTTTTCACCTTTTCATTCATTTATATAGATGTTCAAAGGGACAATAAAAGAGTAGACTCCCTGATTCGAAGAAACAAATGCATCATATCTTTTATTGTTGTCTTGTTTTTTTAGTTTCATAACATTTTTGAAATATTAAAAAATCTTTCTGTAAAAAAGTTTAAAATGTTTTTTAACAAATAAATAACGCTTTTAATAAGAAAAAGAACTTTTTTCAAAAATTAAAAAAACACTTTCTCTAAAAACTGTTTTTTATAAAATAAAATAAAACCTTTTTTATAAAATAAAATTAGAAATCATTTTTATAAAATAAAAAACATTTTTATAAGATAATGTTTATAAAATACATTAAAAATGTTTTTATTAGAAATAAAAAATGTTTTTATTAGAAATAAAAAAATGTTTTATGAAATACATTAAATACATTTTTATAAACGATTTTAGAAAATAAAATTTGTAAGATACATTAAAAACGCTTTTTTTAAATACATTAAAAACCCTTTTATAAAATACCTTAAAAACCCTTTTATAAAATATACTAAAAACATTCTTTTATAAAATACATTAAAACCGGTTTTTGTAAAATAAAATACATTTTTAGAAAAAGTAATAACAACGCTTTTCCAAAACGATAATAAAGCAACTTTTTTTTAAATAGAGAAACGTATTTTTTTCAGAACTTAAAAACTTATATATAAAAAACTTTATATATTAAAAAAATGCATTTTAAAGAAGTTTTTAAAAAACATGTTGCACTTAAAAAAAAAGGTAGACATTTTTATTCAACTAAAAAAGAAAATAAACAAAAAATCGACAAAAGATGAAGTTTTGTTACGTGACAACTAAAAGGGTAGGATAGTATGAATTAACAACTTGAAGGAGGTGAGTACAAGTAAAAATGTAGAAAAAGAGGGTATCTTTAGGACAACCAATTGTAATTTGTATCCAATAATTCCAGATATGGTAATAGTAACCAAGCCTAAGGTTGTAAACGAACAAAACCGAACCGAACGAAGTCTTGTTCGTGTTCATTAATTTGTTTAACATTGAACTTGGTCCAAGTCAATATGATATTCTATTAAAGTCGCTCGTACTTCTTTTAGTTGTAAAAACAACTTGAGTTTCAGTATTTGTTTCATTATTATAAAATTTTGCAAATATTAAAAAATAAAATAAAGTGACATAATTCTATACCTAATAAATAAGTAAGTAATTGTCCCTCGTGTCATAATTTTATGAGCCTAAATTTTTTTTTCCGCTTATTTAATATTTACTTACTAACTATTTAATATTTTTTTAAATTTTTATTACTTTTTAATATTTATTTTATATTTTTAAATTTTTTTTATTACTAATTATTTAATATTTTATTTATTTAACTAGTATAAAATACTAGTTGAATACTTAAGTTATCAAATAATAAAAGGTGAAGGGTCTCTTTTGACAGACTAGAGAGGTTAGGTGCTAAGTGAATATTGGTTTGGATTTGAAATATGAATCGAGTTATTTAAATTTTGAAATATGTTCCTTGTTCCATACGTTATTTGAATTTTGAAGTTATAAATAATCTCCCCCACCCTTGCATTTGCATCACAACCACCGTCTTTTTCTACAATGAAGCCACCGATCTAAACCACCGTAATCAACCATCGGAGACTACAACCACCCCCTTAGCCACCATCTAATAAAATTAAAACCTAGTTGCATGCCATCTTACAACTAAAGTCAAGTAAGTTGAGACAGAAAGATGATCAATGAACAACCCTTGATCTTGCTGCTTGTAAATCATAGATTAAATCTCATATGATGTTGTGGTTTTATTAATTGTCATTTAGATTAAACACACACTAACCCATCACAAAAACAAAACTACATTGCAACTGACGATATCTTTGAAGATGTCGTAACTAGCTTGTTAGGTGTTAGCGTCGGTGTAATGTGACATCAATCAAAAATCGAGTCATAACGTATATTTTCAATAGAAGACACCTATAAAAAAGTGGGTTATCATAAGTTAAAACAAATAGTATAATTTGTCTACCAGTTAACTAAAAAAGCTGGTGTGTCCCTTCTATTCATGAGGTGAAGGGTTCAAATCATGTTATGTACGTGCAAACATAGGTGGTTAATAGGAGTAGATTAAGTGACATTAAAAAAAACTAAAAAAGCGGGTTATCATAATTTATTTAGTACAAATAGTATCATTCGTCTACGTTACTAATAGATTTATGTGTTCAAATCTTCACCACTATATAGTTATTTTATTTATTTTCGCTATTAGGTCTAATCCTTCTAACCATTATATATATTATTTTTAATGAACAAAAGTTTTATAAATAGTATATGTATGTTTTTTATGTCTATAATATAGTATAATTTAAAAATATTTTTTATAACAATTACAATTATAATAAAATATAGGAATTGGACCACGCGACATTTAGAGTTAGATAAAACCTTAATAAATAAGGAAATGTTGATAATTAAGAATTTTAAGTGTTTGAATTTGAACTTATTATAAACTCTTACCATGAGTTGAGTGGGGATACATTTTATAGGATTACCGTTATATGTATTTCTTGATCTTAAAGTGTACATTATTGAAATTTTGATAACGTGACCATCAACCGGACCAAGTGAATGAAGTGGAGTTAATATACATGTGTGTTTTTATTGATGGGACAAAACCTACAACTTATCTACAATGTTTTTCACATCATCCTTGCTGTTATCATGTGATGGCAAAGAGAGTGAGACACAAGTCACAAATCATTGTACCACAACCTTTGATTTGATCTAAAATAACATCAACATGTAATTTACAAGCAGTGATATCAAGGCTTGTTCCATTGGTCTCCTTTTTTTCTTGTCTTAACTAACTTTTGTAATGAAAGATATATGTGTATCCGGTCTCCATGTTATCAGGTTCTTTCATCTTTTCTGACCTGTTTTTTTATTTTACCTATATTTGTTTTTTTTTAACGGTAAAAGATTATATATGTTGATATCGGTTAGAAAAGGCTAACCACTATAAAAAAATAAAGGTTCTTACATGAATAGAGGTGGATTTTACCTACATTTGTTTATTTGACATATTTAACCGTTTCCTTTATTACTCATTTGACCCGTTAATATACATGTGTTCTTATTCATATGTAAGGGTTTAAACGAGCAGAGCTCCTCGTGAGCTACTCTAGACCGGCTCGCTAAAAGCTGGAATTGAGCGGAGTGTAAATGAGCTCAAGCCTATATTAGAGAGCTCATTTAATAAACGTGTTTAAGCCCGAGCTTCACATATCGAGCTTGACTAGGCTCGCGCGCTTATATAAGCGTATTATTTATATAATTTTTATTTAATATGTTAAATATATATATATATATATATATATATATACATAATAATTATTATATATACAGTTAATAAAAAGTAACTAAATAATATTTTATATTAAAAAAATGTATAATTATAAACTTATATACAAATAATTTAAATGTATATAGATAAAATAATTAAATAATAATTAGTAAGTAGTATATGAGTCAGCTGGAACCGAAGAACTTGTAAGCTATTCACGAGCAAAGTGTGAGCTTTAAAAATATATCTCAAAACGAGCCCGAGAAGTGTCTCGGGCTCGGCACTTTTTCACCCTTACTCATGCATAAGTGGGGAACAAAACTTGCATCCATATTAAGGGCTTTGTATATATCCAATTCTTCAAAGTTTCATACAATAAACAAAACCCCATATTTCCCACAGCTTCTATCATACAAAATCCACCTAAAGATTTAAAATTTTTCATATTTTTCACTTACTTTCTATGATTTCTTGAAGCATCTCCACCACTTTTTTCATTTTTGGTCTCTTTGCTGGTGTAGTGTCTGTGCAGAGTAGAGCCACTTTTAATGCTGAAAGCATCTCTTTTCTCCATGAAAACGACACCGTACTCAGTTTTGCATCAAGTATTTGCTCTGGGGTTTCACCTCTTGTGGGTGCACCCTGGACCCATTTCACCAAATCTACACCTTCCCCAAATTCTTCGTCTACTGGGACTCGCGTTGTCAGAATTTCAAGTAAAACGACACCGAAACTGTACACGTTTCCTGGAGCTGTTACTTGCATCGTGTATGCATACTCTGTTTCGAAACAAAATGTTTTTTATTTTAGGAACCAGATTCTTGTAACGTTAATTGGTTCATATAGAGGTGATGATTTCGACCCGTTTAGTTATGAATGCGTCAATTATGTTTCATTTTTGACGGGTCGAATAAAAAAATAGTTTAAGATTAAAAGGTCAATTGGGTTGATCGAGCCAAACGGGTTGAAAGTTTTTCAAAATATATCTTCAGATTTTTTATGCATAAAATTTCTTATTCATTTTAATAAAAAAATTTAGATTATTATATAATATAAATATTCTAATCATATTTTACAAGCTAATTATTTTAAAGAAACAATTTATATTTTTTTGGACAAACGGTGTTTTGGGTCAACCCAACCCGTTTCAAAACGTAGCAAAAAAACTAGCCGCTTTGACCCCTCCACCCCCAAATTTTTTTTTTTGCCACATATAGCTCATACAAAAGTCAAGATGATAAGTTCGACCCATTTACTTGTGAATGTGTTCATTTGGGTTGTGTTTTATTTCAAACGGGTCAGATAGGCCGAATAACAAGTTATTTAAAATGGAACAGGTTGAAAGGGCTCAAGCATGTTGAAAGTTGCCCAAAGTCAATTTTCAGTGTTAACAAGCTCATAAATTCATGTACTTATTATTCTTGTGATAATGTTGTTTTCATAATCATAACTAATGCATTAATCATTTATAAAGCAGATTTGAAAATTGGACAAAAAAAGACTGTGGGAAACCCAACTTGACCCGACCCAGCCCATTTCTACTCATACTAAAAATTAGTCATTCCATTTTGACCCGTTACACAATCCACGTAACCCGCCCATCTTGCCAGCTATACACAAATAAAGAAAACACAGAGACCGGCTTAAATTATACCTGGGGGAATGTAACCAAACGAGCCAGCAACAGCACTGATACTAGCAGTGCCGCGTGAAGGATCCAAAAGCTTTGAAATTTCAATTTCACCAACCAACGGTCTAAAATTGGAATCGAGAAAAATATTCCCAGAAGAAATATCAAGATGAATAATAGCCAAATGATGCAAAAAAGCCAACCCTTCTGCAACACCAACAGCTATCGAAAGCCTAACGGGCCAATCGGGTTTGTACACCGGTTCTTTACTCGACTCATGAAGAAACTGGGTCAAAGAGCCATTTGGTAAAAACTGGTGCAATAAAAGTGCAACATCATCATAAATAGCAAATCCAATTGGTCTGATTAGATTATCATGACAAAGATTACTAAGTCTCTCGAGTTCCCGGATCATCTTGCTTTGTTGATGAAGTATCGTTTTGTCAACAGATTTTAACCGTTTGACCGATAAAGTCAAACCCGAAGGCATTTCAGCTTTGTAGATTGTACTAAACGTCCCGCTACTGATTTTGTTCGAATCTTTTAACGTTGCCTTGACCACAGCATCAAAGTCAATAGCTTGTTTCAGATTCTCAACAAACACATTTCCAAGAATCACCAACGGTTTATTACTATCGTCGATTTCTTCATCTTCTTTTCCAACTGTCTTTGCAATCTTTTCTTGTTTCTCTCTCATCATGAACAGAACAACAACAATTGTAACAGACAGGAATACTAACAAGCCCGACCCGATAACCGCCAACACGATTCTGTAAGAAACTTTGTGATGCAACGACTCGGGCCCGTTTGCATTTCCACAAAACGAATTCAGCGGGTACCCACAAAGACCTGCATTCTTCTCAAAACTCGAATTCAGGCTCTTTTGAAACGGGGCAAATGTCGGTATCGGGCCTGTGAGACGATTATTTGCAAAGTTTACATCGATCAAACTTAACATACCCTTTAACGCCAAAGGAATATTACCCGTGAGTTGATTATTTGACAGATCTAAAGACACCAACTTATCAAGCTTTCCTAAATCTATTGGTAACTGTCCATGAAGATGATTAAAACTCAAATTCAAAGCAATCTGCAAGTTCTTGATTCTACCGATCTCTGCTGGAATCGTTCCAGTGAGATGATTACCACCGAGCTGCAACTCGAGCAGTTTCACACAGTTTCCAATTTCATTCGGGATTTCTCCAATCAACGAATTTTGGCCCAATAACAAGTATTGTAATCTTGATGAATTACAAACACTTTTGGGTATGCTTCCATTGAATCTATTGTTACTTAAATCAATCTTGTTAAGATTCTTGTTACCAAGAACAGAAGCTGGAATCTCTCCAGAAAGATTGTTCCCAGAAACAATTAGTTCTTGAAGATTAATCATTTCACCAAAAACAGGTGGAATAATCCCACTAAATCCATTTGAAGCCAAATTTAACAGACTTAAATTAGAACATTGAGCAAATTCTTGAACCACCTCACCAGAAAGATTGTTGTTATCGGCTTCAAAATAAGTGAGACTACTAAGATTACCGATTTCTTTAGGAATATTCCCAGTTAACTCATTATCCCCAATTCGGATACTCGAAAGATCTTTACAGTTTCCTACCGAGTCAGGTAACACACCACTGAGTTTGTTCTGAGTCAAAACCAAGAACTCTAATTTCCCATTAGCAAACAAACTCTTTGGAATTGATCCTTCTAGGTAGTTAGAATGGAGGTTTAACAATTGTAGTTCCGAAAAAGCCCCTAAAGATTCGGGTATTTTACCGCTTAACTCATTCTCATAAGCTGTAAAGACTCTAAGATTGGTCAAATTTCCCACCCAATTTGGTATGCTTCCATTCAAGTGATTGGTGTAAATTTGTAAATCTTGCAACTTTACAAGCCCTTCAAGATCATTGGGTATTGATCCAATGAGTAAATTGTTTGAAAGGTTTAAAGATTCGAGATTTTTGAGTTGACCCAATTCAATTGGGATTGACCCATCAAATTTGTTGTAAGATAAATCAAGAAACTCAATATCAGATAAGTTACCAAAAGACTGAGGGATTGATCCATGGAAAGTGTTGAATGACAAATCTAGCCATTTTAATGATTTCAATTGGGATAGTAATGTGAGGTTACCTTGTAGACTTAGATGAGAAAGAACAAGTTTTTCAACAGATTGGCTTGAGCTGCAAGTAATGTGAGGCCAGAGACAGTAATTTGAGGTGTTCTTATTTTCATCCCAATCAAGCAATTTAAGCTCTTTTCCAATGGCCATCAGAGTTAAAAGATCTTCATGATCACCATTGATGAGTTCTGAATTCACACTATTTTGACACCATGAAAGAAACCCAACTGTCAAAATCAAGAACCACAAATTCCCCATTTTTTTTCTTTGATTTCTTCTTCCACCCAAAAAATTTATAAAAAACCAATCTTTTTCACCTTTTCTTGAACTATGATGAAACCCCACTTCTTTTTCAGTGAGTTTTCATGCAATTATGCTTCAAAACACTGAAAAGATGCAAAATATTCACCACCTAGTAAATCATGATTCAAATTTTGGGTTCAAACTTTGGGCCAATATGCTTCAAAATCAAGAAAAAAAAACCCTTGATTTCAGGAGATGAAGAAGGAAGCAAGGGTTTATGAATTATGATCAAACCCCAAATGGGATATACTTCAAGGATCAAAAGAAATACAATTAGGGTTTCAAGATTATGGATATAAATTGAGTGAATAAGTGAATAAAAAATCAGAAATTTGGGTAGAAGAACATAGTATCTTCTGCAGATGGAAAAAAGAAATATATTGAATGGCTTTACAGAAGGAAAGAGATGATAGGCAACACCATAAATGAGCAGTCACAACTCTCACGAGTCAAATGAGAGTATTCTTTATTAATTTTCCTTTCTTTTTTTTGTGGGTTTTTAATTCTTTCAACAGTAACTGAAATACGTTACAGAAAACAATGTTAACGTTAATTCTGTGATATAATAAATTTAAATTTATTTATAATATGTATATTACTTTTCTTTATATTTTTTAGACAGTGAAAGTTTAAATTTGTAGAAAAATTAATTAAATTGAACCGTGTTTACATTCTTAACGGTTGATCCGGACCGATCCAATACGGTCCCTCATGGATCGGTCCGGATCAACGGGTTAGGCACGGATGTGTTGAACTTTGTAGATGACAAGAAACGTAGTTAATCTCGTCACATATAGGGGGTATCATGTGATAAGCTCGTGTGTGATGATGCGGTCTTTAAATCGGCAAAGGTGGAAATCGGGAAGCTATTAGAATAAATTAAAATTTTGGGGTTCCTTTGGGTCAAAAACCGCTCAAGAATGGAGTCGCTCAAGTGGGATCAATGGTGCATATTTAGTTTTTGATTGTAATTGGGTGTGGTTGCTTTTAGTTGTTTTGTAAATATGTAATTGGTGGCTCTGTTTCTTCCTATCTTTATGTTTTTGGTTTGTGAATAAAATTGGCTTTTAAAAAAAAAACTCCTGTGTGATAATAAATGTATGTTCATTAATTTCTGTTTGGGCCTAAACTTTTATAAACTACTAAAATAATTATTATGTTTTTAGCAATCCCAAAAGAAAGATATGTATAACTATTTATTTAAATAAATAAAATAAAGTTAACAAATAATAAGAAACAAACCTTGGTTGGTCCTAAGTTTAGCATGAAATTGGTTTCATGGTTTTAAAATAAGAAAATAATTTATATTCCTAAAAATATGTGTAAATCATAAGATAAACAAACATGAAAAGAAAATTAATAAAAGAAGTTAAAAAGTAAATGAACTAAACGTATTTTTAGACTCATGATTTAGACATATATATCATTACTTTTTTCTCTCTAAATAGTTTCTATATGACGACCATAATTTAGCCTAGTATTAAAGATGTACACTCAAGACTTCACTAAAATGGGAAGGTCTTGGGTTCAAGTCCCACTTGTAACAAAAAAAAAGGGTCCAGGTTGGAGCAAGGGGTTTTCTCACCTATGATGGGTTTCCTCCTGAGGAAAGTGAAGATGATCGGATGGATCAGTAGCCCGTCAGTAATCCAAATTGCCGTTAAAAAAATAGTTTCTCTATGATGTAAACTTTTATCATTTTTGTACCTCTTATTTAGTTTAATTTTAAAATTATTTTTAAATATCAATTTAAATACTCACTTATAAAACATTTATTTAAAACAATCATAGTTTTTGTTTTCTCATTTTCCAAAACTTATGATGATTTCTAACTTTATTTACAAACCAAACCACTCTTATTTTGATTATTAAATACGCGTAAAACATATTGACATTAGAAAAAATCACCACAGCTTGGACATACATTTTTATGATCAACTTAATTTGTAACATTCAGCCTTTTATACCATCAATATTGTTCGCTTTGCCCACTAAGAGTTCACAGATTTATTTTTGGTTGTCCGGGTAAAAACTTCCCAAGGGGTTATCCATCTCTGAATTACTCTCATCCGAGCACGTTTAACTGTGGAGTTCTCCTCTCATCCATAGTCAATGCACCCAAAACGTGTTAATGATATTTGAGGCGGGACATGTCTTATGAACCAAGAATCTCTCCTGATCATGGCCGATGTGGAATGAGATTTATCTAGGATGTTACAATGGATAATGTTAATATTCTCTATATCGTTACATAATTGTACATAAATCATAATAATATTAAAATCTTTTATCCATATTATATAATCAATCTTACCAATGAAAATTTCTTACAAGTAATCTTCAATCTTGTATAATTAAAACTAGTTGGGTCAACCCGCCCGTTACGCGGATTCCGTTTATAAAAAAGATCTACGCCACGCGGCGGAAGTTTAGTCGTTTCTTCCCCACGATACGTGGCGTGACATTGGTCGTTATCGACTCAGCTCACCGGAAACCATAAAAGCGAATACCGATACCAGTTTCGATAACACCAATGCCGGCAACACTGATGTTTGCCTCATAGTCAGATCGGTTATGCACGGTATCGCAATGGTAACCGCACTCGCTACGACTTGAGTTTGGTCATGATCGCTATCGGAAATCATAAAAGCGAATACTGATTCCCGTCCCGATAATATTAATGCCGGCAACGATGATGTTCGCTCATAGTCGGTTCAGTTCGGCACGGTATCACAATGGTAACCGTACTCGCTACGACTTGAGTTTGGTCGTTATCGCCTAGACTCGTCGAAAACCACAAAAGCGAATACCGATACCAATACCGGCAATGATATTTCTCGCTCATAATCGATTCGATTCATCACGGTAGGTCGGTACTGCAACGGTAAGTGCACTTGCTATAACCCATGATACAAAAAAATACTCGATTTTGAACAAAACTTGATCCTAATACAAAATATTATAACGTTCACAAAAAATCTAAAAACACTTGTATACTCCATTTTTTATAAAAAGGCAATGAACTAAAGTTATTAAAGAAAAAACGGAATTATTAGAAAAAAACGGCTAAAAGCGTAAATTCCATATAGTATGAAGGGTGAAAAAAACAAAATTAGTGTCACTCACAAAGTTACGCACGCGAGAATTTGGTCGTTATCGGTTCGGTTAATTTGCAACAATGCCTGTCACTCATTTGTAAAACCCTAAAATATACCCCGTATATAAAAACATGTCGCAATGGTTGTCACTCCGTTGTAAAACATTAAAACATACTTCGTCGTAATCACTCCTCCGTAAAACTTGAAAACGTAGCATAAAAAAATCCTGAACACACGTATAGACGTAATAATTAGAAGAAAAAAAAACTCAAAAATAAAAAAATACATAAGTGACAAAATTAATACTATTTATTTCCTTTATATTTAAATATAGATGGATATAATAGAAGTTGTATGTATTTAGATTATTTTTAAGTTTATTTTAAATCACCCGGCAAAAAAGAGATGTGGGACCATGTAGTGATGTTGCGAACTTCGAAGGGTGGCAAAAATCATCATCTTATACGGGGTTTTCCCTTTTTCAAAGTCAAAAAGATGCTACGGCCTCTTATTTTCAATCACCTTCTTTTTTTTATTAATTAATTTATTTAATTATATTTTAGAATGAGAAACATAAAACATTACGAAACTAAATTATTACGAAAAAATATATAAAATTAAACCGTTTAATTTTCATACATATTTTTAAATTTTATATTTCTTTACATACAAAT
The DNA here is from genome assembly GCA_023525975.1 of Smallanthus sonchifolius. Taxonomy (NCBI): domain Eukaryota; kingdom Viridiplantae; phylum Streptophyta; class Magnoliopsida; order Asterales; family Asteraceae; genus Smallanthus; species Smallanthus sonchifolius. Next base: position 132,396,895 of record CM042018.1, read on the forward strand.
TAACAAAGTGATTTGTTTATGTATGGGTTATAATATATATATATATATATATATATATATATATATATATAAATGAACAATCAAACTAATTTTTTCATGTTTTATAATTCCAGAGAAGACAGTGAGAAATAATAAAGATTACCATTTTTTTATTTTTAAATCCCTCCCTTATAGTTCTATAACTATTTTTTAAATTAACTATGACATTATTAATATACAAACAAAACACATTATAATCTATTAATCTCATACCTTCTTTTTAAAAGTCAAAAAGGTATTTACGACCTTTAAATCCACTTAGCTCGGAATTTTATTTGTTTAGCTTAAAATAGTTTGATTTTAAACTATGTACAAAACTTTAACTCGGATTATGAGTAATTTTATAATTTATGTGTAGCTTGACTCATTTACGTCTGTAGATTAGAAGCGTGTAACAAATATGTTTCTAAACATTTAAATTATCTTTTGTGTTGCTTAAAATCAAAACATCTTTATTATAATAAATAATTAACTAGAATGACACGTCACTCTTTTTTCGTTTATCTTTTATTAAATAATGATATTTAAATTATAATGATATTAACAAAATATATTTTAAGATATTTAATATAAATTAAATTATGGGTAGTTATTATATCACTAAGTATATAAAATTAATTATGGATGATTATAATCTCTGACGTTAGTTATCAATTTCGAAAATAAATTTGTATTATAGATAGTTATTATATCATCAACACTGTTTTTATATTTTAATCAACTTCATTATTTTATACAACTAGATTAATAATTCATTTGAATTTTTATCTTTTAGTTCAAAATTTTGTTCATCATCATTTAAATTGTTCAATCATTTTATAATTTCTAAATCATCATTACTAATTACTATTTAATTTTTTCTTTATTCAGTCCGTGTAATACACGGGTTTTTCTAACCTAGTTGTTTAATAAAGTGAACTTAATATTTTCTACCGATCACTTGCCGTAATTATAACTAAATTAATTATATTACATAAGATTCATGATACTATTTGATTATATTATTCTATAATATAAAATTATTAAATTTACATTACTTCGATATGCAGCCTTTTGCCTCAAATTGGCCTAATCATTAAACTTATAAAAGCTAACGTTAATTGTGGCGGGAATCAAGGTTTTTGCTTAAAGTTTTCTAAAAATGTTCTTGAAACATACTCATTTCGTTATAATAAAAACAATATTTATCTATTTTATAGTTTAATAACTAACTAATTATTAATATTTAAAAAATAGAAGATTAGGTTAAACTACCCTTTATTGAATTATTGTTATAAAACGTTTTTTATATATAAACATGACTAACCTCAAATCATTCAATCATGTATGGTCTTTACAAAACTAATGACTCGTTGATAAGATTCATAATTGAAATTCAGAGTCAGCATTTTGACATTTTTTATCAGTTTATAAAGATAACTAGTAGATGTAAACTAGCGTGTTGCGGCGAGTGTGTTGATGCTGCGTGAAATCTATAACGCTCGGTTTACAAGAAAATTTATGTCGAGGCGTAGATAAAAAGAAGAGCGTCGCAACGGTATATTTGAAATTTTATAAAATGAGAAGGATAAACCACGTCACTTTATATAAAAAAAAACAAAACCGTGAAGTAGTTTTATTACTTGTACGTTTGTGCTACAATTAAAATTAAAGTCGAAACGTATGATAAGAGTGGTTAAAAACATCCCCATATTATAAGTTTAATTAAAGTTGAGGGGACAAAAAAAACTTTGTGACCAAACTTTAAAGAACTAAAAGAAATAATAAATTGATAAATGTATATGGATGGGGCTACATGATAATTATTCAAAATTTAAAATAAAACTTTGTTTTCAAAATTTAAAATAAAACTTTGTGGGCAAACTTTAAAGTTTTGTACCGTTGGTCATTTGGTACAATGGTAGCCCCAAAACTTCTCATAGTAGAGGTCTTGGGTTTGAATCCTTGCCACAGCAAAAAAAGGGTCTGCGGCCAGGTCAGAGAGTTTATCCAGTTGGGAGGTTCCTCCTGGGGTGGGCTGCCCTGAATGTTCTAGGTATTGACTCGGAGAAACCCAATTATCCTAAAATATCTATGTGTTGCCGTTCAAAAAAAAAGTGTTAATGTTTTGTGGTCAATTTGTAAAAAATAAAAACTATATTGTTCATAATGTCACATCAAAGTTGCTAGATGTGTTATATAATAATAATATTATATGTATAACATAATATATATATATATAGAAAGTATAAAATAAAAACCCACTTAAGTTGAAAAAATCCGTGAAAACCCTATATAACTTTTTTTTAAAAGGTAGCTTTTATACCCATTTTCGTCACATTTAAAAAAAATAAAAAAAACGCCGAATACTTTTTTTTTAAATCATGAAAAATTGGGAAAAAAAACACGTTTTCAGTGTAAATACAACATGTTACATATGCAAATCAGGGATGTTACATATGTAACTTTTTTATAAAAAAATAAATAAAATGGCTTGGCGCTTTTTTATTTTTAATAAAGTCATCAAATTATATATAGAAGCTACCCTAAAAACGTTTTGATTTTTTATAAGGTTTTCACGAGTTTTCTCAAATCAAGTGGATTTGCATTATAACCCACCCCCCATATATATAATATTTAGTTATTTCTATTATAGTTATGTGTATAACAATATTTATTACGTGATATATAATTATTATATTAAATAATTATTATTATTATTTTATTTATATAAATAATAGGTTAATTTAGACTCACGATCTTAGTCAAACTCGGTATATGAAGCTCTGGCTCCGGTTTGTTTATTAAATTAGCTCCACTTTAGTCTCGAGCTTGTTTAAACTTGGTTTGATTCTAGCTTTTAGCAAGCTAATCTCGAGTAACTCGCGAGTGGTTCGACTCGTTTACACTCCAACTAGTTGATTGGTAAGTAAATCAGTCTAACTTATTTTAGTTAAAAATAAGTTTTGACCCTTTTAAAATACAACCAAATTCCCTAGTTTTATCACCTATGTTAGAAATCTTGTAAATTAATATTTCAGATGTTATGTTAAAAAGGGGGAATGGAATGAATTAAAAGGAAAAAGTAGTGGGAAAGAGAGCATTGTGCATGTGTAATTGGATAGTGGGATCCACAATGAAATGAAGAAAAGGAAAACAAATTGAGGTTTGATGGAATCTCAATTGATGTAGATTGGGCACTCCCTTTACTAGACATGAATCATGACCCTTGTATCATGCATTGTCTCTCCCCTTAGGGGCATTTTGGGCCACCACCCTTCCTTTCCTACATGTATTCTTTCTAGATAAAATTATAAAAATAGTAAATAATTTACATATATATATATATATAGATGGCTAAAATACAAACCCATGTGAGTTAAGAAAATCCAAAAAACTCTATGTAACAATTTTTTTTAAATAGGGTTAGTTTGTTACGTATTTTCGTCACTTTTTACAAAAGAATCACCAAATTATTATTTTTAAATATGTAACAATCGGAAAAAATACCGTTTTTGTGTTGTTACATACATATGTAACACATGCTGTTACATAAAAAAAATTGATAATTTTTTTTTTAAATCTGGTCGGTGCTTTTTTAATATTTTTTTTATAAAAAGTGTTGAAATTATATAACAAAACTATCCAAAAAAAATATTGTTACATAAAGTTTTCACGGTTTTTCTCATCTTAAATGGGTTTTCTCCGTATACTTCCCCTATATATATATTAACAAACTCTTTATTTACATATTTTCATGTATCTACTTTTGAGTATATACATTTAATGGTTCTACTTTCGTGTACTTGTTTTATTTTATTTTTTAAGTTGATCAGCTTCATAAATTTTCAAATTTTCAGACATTTATAATGATACGTGAAATAAAGTAGATCACATATGTAAGTAAAGATATAAGTTTGTTTCGCATAACTATGAAGGCATAGATATACCTAAAAAAAATAATTATTTTCATGGTTTTGTATTTTGTCTAAAATTTGTCAAAATAAAATTATAAAACTATATCTTTGTTTATATATGTCAAAATAAAATTAAAAAACTAGTGTAAAATGTAATTTAGTGCTACCTAATCACCTTTCAGACAAGGATACTGAAATAGGATTCAGCGCCTTAGAATAGAATTAGAGAGGATAGAGGGGAATAAAGAGGCATAGGATAAAAGAATTATGATTTGTACATCATTAAAATTATTTTAATACATTAAAATATTTTCCAAAAAAATTCAGTGAATAGATGGTATATGAAGTAATTTAGTTTTTTTTTTTTTTTAAAGGCAGAGCTAATCGAAATTCATCTGAAGAACAAGATGGCCCCGCCCCCAAGAGGAAGCCCGCTACCGAAAAAACCCCCTGACTCATCTAGAGCATTTCTGTCACAGACGAGATTCAAAACGATGATCTTTTAAATAGTAAGACTCCCAGGCTACCACCAAACCAAATGACCAACCGTAAGTAATTTAGTTATCTACAAAACACAATGCATAAGAAAAAGCTTTGCAAGACTCCAAGACTAGGTCTGGTCTACATCAGCATACTAATTTTAAAACAATATTTGATAAAAAAAAGTATTTTTTTTACTTAATAGTTAATAATACTTATTTCTTTTTCTTCTACTATTTTTTTTTTCTTGTAAAGCTAGACCGACGTCAAACTTTCAATTAAGTAAAGATATAAAATTGTTTACTCCTCCACTGAGAGGTAATCCTTATGATAAAGTGATATACACCTCAACTAAATGGTTGTGCGTTCAAATCTTATGAAGTACATGTGTGATCGTTTTAGGAGTAAGTGTAAAGTAAAAAGTGTGTGCTCGCCTGTTAAAAAAAAGTAAATATATAAAATCATAAAAAAATAAGTAAGTTCAATATTGGGGCATGAGGTATACTCCATGTAAGTGAGATCTATGTGAAAATAAAGTGTACGTCACGTGGGCGCCACCTCACCACTTTAACATGGGAAAGGGTATACCCGTATAAAAGTGAGTGGTGTGAAAATTAATTTTTTATTAATAAAATTTTAATTAAATATTAATATTATATTAAAACAATCAAATCCATTCATTCCTATTGGTTTGATTCTCCCGTGAAAAATCTCACGTCCTCCTCCCTCACGCCCCTTTCACGACATAAGGGGAGGTGTTTCACGCCCCCATACCGGATGCCGTTATAAGTTACGAGTTTTTTTATAGTTCACTTTTACACACTGAAAATAGATATATATATTTATGAGCACTAAATGCATCAAAATTCAAATATGATATGAAAAGCAATTTCAAAGAATGTTATTGCACTAAATTTGGTTAAGTCCTACATTAATTTTTACTCCAAAAAATTATAAACCTTTTAAAAAAATTATCGGACGTTAAAATATTAAATTTTAAAAGTATGTATCTAAGGATTTGTTATCTTAAGTTTTTATATTTTATTTTTATCTCACTTGTATTTGTATAGTATTATTATACAATATAATTTAAAATACAGAAAGACAATGATAAGAAGTATATAAATAGATAACACATTAAAACTGAATATTATTTAAAATAATGAAGTATTTTGGTGTAATTTGTTGATTTAACGTGCGGGAATTTGATCTTGAATGTCAAAACGCAGGACAAAAACGTGTCGCTAACGGCTCTCCGATGTAAAACGCTAAAGCATATACCGTCGTAATTAAAAGTGTAAACTAAAATTACAGACTAAACAATCTCTTAATGGCAGTTAGTGTAATTTATCCAAAAGAAAAATATTGAAGATGGATGATCAATCTTTTCTTATCTATACATACATACATACATACATAATCCAAACATAAGGAGAGTGGCATACTTTTCATCTTTCTCCTCACTTTCATAAACAAAACCACACATGCCATCACCAACAGTAATAAGCGTCAAATTTTGGCTGCTGCAAGGTGGCGGTGTAAAACCCGTTAGCATCCTTTATTCTGTTTAGTAAAAGATAAAAGCAGATATAAATCGGATTTAAAAAAAAAACTATTAGGCAAAATGGGATGAAGCCACTAAAAATAATCACATTTCATCAAATATCAAATCAATAAAAAAAAAAAAAAAAAGTCAATCGAGAACTGGTAACAGCCAATAGACACAGTAGACGGGTGGAGACCAAAATTGCAGCAAGACAGTAAGAAAAGAGGCATGGAGAAAGCAATGACACTTACCGGTCAGAAACAAAATGAGGCAGTTATAGCAACAAATCTCAAACACAACAAATGCACATTCACAAAAGAGGCCTGCAGAAAGCAAAAATAAAACAAATTCAGGTTTAAATCACCAAGACAAAAAAATAATAATAATAAAACCCCTAAACAAATCGCAAAGAAAAAATATCAATGTAAGAACACAAAATAAGTCTGTGTGTATGTTTTGATATGTATGTATATATTATGTTTTTGTATATATTCTGTGTATAATTGATGTGTTAATTCATTATGGTGAATTGCTACAGTATTGTTGTTTAGTCCCATCTCACAGTAAAATAAACAATTTGAGGTTCCGTTTTAGAACCATGACACCCGTTACAAAGACATACCGACGCATATGTTATTGGTACGGTTCCAGGTTTGGGAATCCATGGTAAAAGGTCACGGTTCTAGCTAGTCGGTTCCGGTTCCGGTTCGGGTTGGAACCTGTAACTCATCCCTACCAAAATTTTCATATAATTAGTTTAACTTAAGCTCGTTAGTCTATCTCTTAAGTGGTGCTTAATTATTCACAGCTTTTGAAATTCAAAACCAAGCATGAAGCAAGTAGCCAAAAGCAAGATTCCAGCTGAATGGATTAGCTTCACTTCCATCAACTAAAAAACCTGATTTTTTTATAAACGGTGCACTCATAAATCATCTAACAGAAATCAAAATCAAAACATGAAAATCATTTCTTGATGATTAATAGTTGCATGGCAGTTACACTAATCATCAGCTAAAACACCCATAAAACTCATAACAATGATTAATAAGAACTAATTTAGCATAAAGCCATTGCATATATTCAATCACAGGTTAGACTTCCAGAAACTTCACCTTAGTCATAAGGAGTTCAACCCAACACCAAATTGAAAATGTATGTACGTTGATGTTTCAAGTGTTGATGTAAACATCTAAACAACAGAAAAAGAATCAATTTTGAGCCGCCTGTCCACCAACAACTAAAGTTCTGAAGAAGAGAGATCTGCATAACAGAATATGAATGCCCCACAAATCTTACCCTATAGAACTGACCTTTGAACCCACAAAAACCTTTGAAACAAAAAAGAAAATGAACTTTGAAACTGTAAGTTGACATCTACGTTGATCCATCACTCACTCTGGGAAAAAAAATTACCTCTCGCAAGGCGGTAATCGGCGAAGGCGAACCATCAGCGATCTCATCACTGTCGCAAAGCGGCAATCTGCGAAGGAAGACCATAATTTAGGGTTCGTTTACGATAGGAAAAAGATGAGGTGAAAAAGAAGAACGCCATCTTACTTAGGCCACTGATTCAGCCGGAGAACCGCCGCGGAAGGATGCCAGTTCTCTCCCCTCTCTCTCTCGTTCATACGATTTCGATTCAAGCAGCCGGAAAGGCATTTCTTCTCCTTTCCATGGTCAATTTCTTCGGAGGTGTGCAGAAAAAAAAGGGGTTGCGGCTGAAGAATCGTGGAGCAAGTCTCTCGTCTCTGTAAACCTCAAGAATACCACGATATCTCTCCATTGATTAATCACAGTTTTATGATCGTTTTGATGACCCACTCGTAACCGAAAATCCATTAAAAACCATTTAATCGATCGAACACTTGCTGTACAAATTGATTATAAATAGAGGGTTATAATCATTAGCGAAACCCACCATAACCTCCCTACACTCGCAATTGCATCACATAACACGTCTGGATCAAGATTTGTAGCCAGAAAAGCTCGAACCTAACTTCCAGTCGATCTCGCTCTTCACTCACCCATTCCAGGTAAAATCGGTGTCGTTAGGATCGTATTGAGTCAGGGATCAATAGCCCTATGGTTTCGGGCTCGCACCATTGACCAATGGAGATTATTCGGGGGCTAGGGTTTCGGGTGTTCATCGGGGAAGAAGATGGCTTGGCTTGTGTTCCTTTTAATTTAAGCGCACCACGTTTAAACAAAGCAGATGCCCTGGTCTATTGGTTACGCGTGTGACTTGTGACTCGGGCGCAGACTCGGATTCGAGTTCAGGGAGCCCTTTCTAATTTTTTTGATTTTCCTTTTAATTTTTTTATTCACATAACTAGGTTAAAGCCCATGTTTTACATGGGTTGAATAAAAATAATAAAGATTTAAAAATTATAAATAACAAATAATGAAGATTTAAAAATTATAAAATTGCATTTTAAAATAAGATATAATTGAAGTTTTCTTATGATTTAGTATTTTTTTAATAAAATATTAATTTAAATTTTAGATATTTAATTATTTAACATCATCATTATTTAATAGGAGAGAAAAAATAAAAATAAACATCTAGCTTTCATCAGAAGTCGACACGTACCAAATATAATTATTCATCTATTATAATATATTAATATAGGTTAGAAACCCTGTATATTATACAGGGTGAATAAATACAGTGTTATATATACTTAGTAATAAAGATCTAACATTACATATTTTTTAAAACAAATTTTAGAAACGTTATATAGTTGTTTTTTTTAAATGTTTTATAAAAAGAATGAACATGAGAATGACATGTGGCACCCCAAAAACTTTATTTATTAGTATGTATATATTTAAATGTTTTAAATTCAGATTAAATCTTTATAAATCAAATGAATATGTTTCGTAATTTTTATCAAAGTAGGAAAATTAAAAATAATGTTTCATCAATTTTATTTGTTATAAATCCTAAATCTATACTATATAATAAATAAAGGTTTTTCATGCCATGTGTCGCCTCCATATTCACTTTAATCATTTTTTTCCCGTCTCCGTCTCTTATTAAATACACTTCTATCTTTTAATAATAATAATATATTTTTAAATAAAATAGTAATTATACTAATAAAACACATTTATTTTAAATTATCCCTTATTATAAAAAACTTTAAAATCTAATTATATAACTTTTATTTTCAATCAAATAGTAAATAAAAGTCAAATTAAATTAAATAGTAATTAACGTATTTTCGAAACCCAATTATATATTAATTTTTACATATTGTGAATTTTATTTTCTATCTTTAGTATATGTAATATATTTTTACACATGTAAAATATATACATAAAGATTTAATAATTTTATGTAATGATATTTTTCACCACGTGTGTAATACACGGGTTCTAAACTAGTAACTAATATATAAGAGTTTATTTAAATAAACCTAAATGAAATGTTTATTTATTTTAATTCATTTTTGAATAATTAAGGTGTTTGAATTGTTTAAACAAATTACTTATATTATTTATAAATATTCTTACACAAGTTATAAATTAAATAACATTAGTAAACCCTTTTAATACATATATAATTTTTGTGACAAAAATAATTATTTAAAACTTTTAAATCTATAAAAATACTTAAATACTCATTCTAAATATTTGATACAAAAATTCATATTTATTTATTTATCTTTTCATTCAAAAGAGATTGTTAAGTAGTTTAATTAATCATTTTAAATTACATAAAGTGAGATAATTACACCTTTTTCATTTTATAATTTATTACTTTTAGAATGATTATAAATGAATTCAATTATATTATTTAACTTATTCTATTCCATACATTTGTCTATTAATTATCTTTGGAATAATTATTTAAGTTATTAAATAAATAAATAAATCTTAATTTATCCTAATTACTTTTATGGATTACTTTATTCATGAACTTACTTTCTTGTATAAAATATATATACAAGTCCACCTTCAACCCAAACCCCATTAAACCCTAAAGTCTCACCATCTTATTCAATCTATTTTAAACCTAGAATACAAATTATTTTGTAGGTTTGTTGTGAGGAATTCTCACAATAACTATTCATCTCATCAAACCATATCATCCTTAGCTTCAATTCATGTGAGTTTACATTGTCTCTTTTTACCATTTTTTTACTTTTGGGGTGAAACATGTTTAATAACACTTTACTTATATAATTCAATACTTATGTTCTTATGCTTTGATCTTTATGCTTTATGTCTTGAACTACCTGGTGACCATTACATGTGTTCATGTCAGTACATTCATTAACTTGCAGTCCAAGCCTAAGGTAGTACCTTTTATGATCATTTATACGGGAATCCAAAACTATAACTTACCGCAAAACCTTGGCTGGTTTTTGTTGGGTATCAACTTACAAATTGGGTATCCTCTTGCCCTTTTTTCAAAATAGCAATCAGTGGGATTGCGTATCTAGTTTCCATTACCAAGATTGAACTGTACGCTTGGAACCTTGTATGTTTTCACATCTATGCTTTAGACATGCTTTGAACATATTGAATTGTAAAACTATACTTAACTTTGTTTGGTGTCAAAACCTATGTTTCTCACCAACTACTTGTAGTTGACATTTACTCGCATGTTTCAGGTGCACCTGTTTGAGGACTACTTGATCACACAGGACATGGACCTAGTTTTAATTTATGTTATATTTGAACTCTTTGCTTTCTACTTTCAATTGTAACGGATGCTTTAAATTTGGTTGAATAAATATTACTACATTTAATAGATGATCATGTGCTTATGAACAAATGCGTCAGCCCCGGCGTATAATCTGCTGCCGGTCGGGGTGTGACAAAAGCTCTACTGCTGTTATTACCATTCGGCGGTTAGCTGGTCTGAAACTGTGAAGCTAATTCTTGTTCGGTGGTGATCAGTGGTTCGACATTTTAGGGGATCCGAGATCTTGTGCTGGGTGAAGACGTTTGCCGAGAAAGAAAGATCGAGGATAATCTCATGGAATGTTGGTTTTGGTAATGGGTTGGGATAACAGGGACAGTGGGAGCTGAGCATAGTTGACTTGGTGGAGCTGCATGGAGGTATGTGGCATTTTTTAGAGTCGATGTCAAAGATAGTGAATTCTGCTTCTGAGAATGTGTCTGGATTGATGCATTGGGACTCAGTGAAAGTAGTGGAGACTATTGGGTTCAAGATTCTGGTATGCTTCATTACTCACTTATGTATTGGTGAATCATTGTTTGAAGACTTTGGGAAGATACAGGTTTATGTATCGCTGGAAGAAGGGAACCAACTTTCCAGTATTAAAGTCTTGGCTCGCTGCATCGGGTAGAGCTAAGTGGATTCATTTTGCAAGTGTGAATCATAGAGCCACGAAGATGTAAGCTGAGTGCATTCGAAGGTTTAAACCAGGTCAGGGTTTTGGAAACAGTGGGAACATGGGACGTGTTCTGGGTACAGTTCAAAACACCGTTGGGTTTTGAAGACCGGAATTCCGAATAGGAAAATCTCTCCATGGTACTTGCAGGTTTTGGAGAGTGGTGTTTCCTCTAGAAGTCTCTGGAGCCGGTAGTTCAAGTGAGTAGATGCCGGTTGAGATTGAGGATGAGTCAATGGCTGGTTTTACCATTGCTGGGTCGGTGATGACTGTTGGGTTGGAGCTCGGGGGAGTTTCAACGGGCTATTCTGGTAATTGAGGAAAGGGCTGCTGCAACTAAGAGGATTGGATTGAAGTCTTAGCTTGTTTATGGGAACTTAAGGCGAGGACTTCTGTTATTTGAAATCTTAGCTTGTTATTGGGAGCTGGAGACTTGGAAACTTCTAATAGTGAAGTGTTAGCTTGTTATTAGAACTGGAGGCTTGGAGGATTTATGTTATTAAAGATTAATGGAGTTACTTGTATAGGGTCTGATTGGATGGTGGATTGAGGATTGCTCAAGCCTCCAAATGGGAGATTGTTAGGTGTGGAGTCTCGTTTAAAGGCGGCCGACCCTAATTATGGTTAGCCGACCCTAATGGGCCTATATCTACGGTTTGGGCCTAACTTGGAGAACAAGTTAGGAACCCTAGTTTTAATCTATAAATACCTTATGTTGTAATTGTAATCCGTGTGCCTAGAGCTTAATGAAATAACCTAGTTGCAGCCCATGGACTAGGGGTGTTCATTTTACCCGAAACCCGAGTACCGAACCCGACCCAAATTAACCCGAACCCGATTAATATGGAACCCGAACAACCCGAACCCGTTTAAGATGGAACCCGAACCCGAAGATAGTATTCGGTTTGGTAATTGGGTTAAAAAAAGGTTAATCAGGTTAACCCGAATAATAATAAAAAGGTATTTTATTATTAATAGTTATTTGTAATCTTAGCTCAATATAAATCTAAACATTTTTAATGTTTATTTTATTTCACTTTTTTTTAATATATGATTGGAAACGGACGAGCGGACATGAATGTGAAAATTTGAAGAGTGAACACTGTTAATGAGTTTATTGGTTGATACGATTTGTCTTTTTTTAGTTTATACGATTGGTTGATACACTTTGGTTTTATGCTTATTTTATTTTATTTTTTTTAGTTAATATATGTGTTTAGTGCATGAGTTTGAACGAAAAATCATATTGAGAGTGTTTTTATTTGACATTTTGTGATTATTAGTTAATAAATATCATATTAAGTTAAATAATAAAGTATGCGTTGCAACCTGTATTTAGAAACCCGAATACCGATTAACCCGACCTGAATAAACCCGAAACCGAATAACCTGAAACCGATTAACCCGAATCTTATCTGGGTTGGTAAACGGGTAGGATTCTTATAACAAAAAACCCAAATAACCCGAACCGAATAACCCGAAACCCGATTAAAAAACCCGATGAACACCCCTACCATGGACGTAGGTCCCCTACTGGGACCGAACCACGTAAAATTCTTGTGTCGTTAATTTTTCTATACCACGTGATCATCGTTTGTGCATGTGTGTGTTGATTTCGCTGCGCCACGTTGTTCCTAACAATCACTGGTCGCGAGCTCTTGTCGCTCGCCTGATGAGTTCAAAGCAGGACGAAACCAGTAGACTCTGATCATTAGCGGGATGGATTGGCTGGCCCTGGACAACCCACGGCCTCGAGAGATGACCTCGTGACACTAAGACACACTTAAGATTACCAACTTACCTAGAAACTAGAGGCACACGTAGACACTAAAAAGTAGACCTATGCCTAGAGGCAACCTATAACTAAGTAGTCACCCTCACCTACGACTAAAGGTAATTTAAGTGAAGTGCAAGTCAAAGTACGAGGCCTCAGTGAATATCGCAAACCAAACGACCCCTCTAAAAATATCTAACATTTATCCGGCATTTCGAAGAGTTACTATCACATATCATATCCTCAAAGAGGTGGAAGTTTAACAAATTTCTCATAATTTGTTCGTCCCATATCAAGAAAATACTTTTACATAAAATGGAAAACAAAAGTATTTGCCAGAAGGGTAAATAAGTAATATTTTAACAATAATAATTTTTGAACCAAAAAAACCATACGAACCCACCAAAATGGTAGCATCGGGACAAAGTTGAAGCACAAGAAGGAAATCAAACAAGATCGCTGCTCAGTCCAATGATCGATCACGTGTACAACCAGCGTCAGATTCAGTTCACTACCTCTTCCTTCACCTCAACAACACGCACTACTGTGTGCTTTCACAGGATAAATTCACCACTGACCTAGGGTTTGAATCGGAGTTCTTGTCTTAAATCAACACCAAATTAATGAGTGTGTGAGTGTCAGATCGATTCAATGTTGGTCCATCAAGATCAATTAACCCCCAATTCCACCAAATCATCATCACCGCCAAGAAAATTTCGCTCAAATCGATTTTCCCCATCTAAATCACTCGATTTCTCCACCTGGGCTTTCGAAAATCTCTACAAAATCGTCGCGATCGCCACCGTGATCACCACGGTCTCCGCCGTCTACTTCCTCCGTAACGCTGCCGACTCCGCCGTTTTCCTCTGCTTCCAATCGGAAACTAAACAAACCCTAACCCTAACTCTAAATTCCCCCCAAATCAATTACGATTCAATTGTACCCATAACTGACACCACCACCCCTTATTCCAAATTCAGATCAGACCAATGGATTATAGTATCAGTATCCGATTATCCTTCGGATTCGCTTAAGAAGCTGTTGAGGATCAAAGGGTGGCAGGTTCTTGCTGTGGGGAGCTCAAAAACTCCTCAGGATTGGATTCTTAAAGGTAGTATCTTTTTATCCCTTGAAGAGCAAGCGAAATTAGGGTTTCGTGTTGTTGATTACTTGCCTTATGATTCATATGTTAGAAAAACAGTTGGATATTTGTTCGCTATCCAACATGGTGCGAAAAAAATATTCGATTTTGATGATAGAGGGGCATTGATTGATGATAATATCAGTAAGCATTTCGATTCCGAATTAGTAGGTGAAAATGCTAAAAAAGATGTTATATTACAGTATAATCATGATAACCGGAATCGGACGGTTGTAAATCCCTACATTCATTTCGGTCAACGGTCCGTCTGGCCTAGGGGATTGCCGTTAGAAAATGTAGGTGAAATTGAGCATGAAGAACACTACAATGAAGTGTTAAGTGGGAATCAGTTTATTCAACAAGGGATTTCCAATGGTTTGCCTGATGTTGATTCGGTTTTTTACTTTACACGAAAGCAAAATCTTGAACCGTTTGATATTAGATTCGATCAACACGCGCCAAAAGTTGCATTACCTGAAGGAGTAATGGTACCCGTGAATTCTTTTAATACTATGTTTCATTATTCATCTTTTTGGGGATTAATGCTACCGGTTTCTGTTAGTCCGATGGCATCTGATGTAATCAGGGGTTACTGGGCACAGCGGCTTTTATGGGAAATTGGTGGTTATGTTGTTGTTTATCCTCCAACTGTTCATAGATATGATACAACTGAATCATACCCATTTGCAGAAGAGAAAGATCTTCATGTAAACGTGGGCAATTTGGTAAAATTCTTGGTTTCTTGGAAATCGATTAAGCATAGATTATTTGAAAAGATTCTTGAATTGAGTTACTCCATGGCTAAAGAAGGTTTTTGGAGTGAAAAAGATGTGAAATTTACTGCAGCATGGATTCAAGATTTGATTTCTGTTGGTTATTTGCAACCACGTTTAATGTCACTCAAATCGCACATGCGAAAAAGTGTGATTAATCATGGAGATCGTAAGGATTTTGTACCTCAAAAATTACCATCTGTTTATCTTGGTGTTGAGGAAAAAAATACAGTAAATTATGAAATTGGGAATTTGGTTCGGTGGAGAAAGAATTTTGGGAATATAATTCTTATAATGTTTTGTAATGAACCCGTTGAACGAACGGCTTTGGAATGGAGATTGCTTTATGGAAGGATATTTAAATCTGTAATTATCTTGGCAGAAAATGAGAATCTTGATCTTGTTGTTGAAGAAGGCCACTTTGATCATCTATACAAGTAAGTTATTCTGCACTTTTTCTAATTTGAACACTTGATTCATGCAAATCTTTAGTTTTTAAATTGTTAATCTTTTAGCTAGTTTAGTATAATATGTTTTGAAGATTGAGCTAATAATATGCATATATATTTCATTTTAAAGAGTAATATAATCCATATGGCAATCTGATTTACTAAGGGTATTTTAGACATTTCATCAATAGTCAAATCATTGGTTTTTAGAATGCTAATCTTCTAGCTAGTTTATCATATAAATTGTTGATTCAGCTCATAATATGGACATTTATTGCATTTTAAGGAGTTATATAATCCATATGGCAGTCCAATCCATTAAAGGGTATTTTAGACATTTGATCTACTTTTAGTGGTATGACTTATGAATGTATGAGACTATGATGGCTAACCACAAATTTGTTGAAACTTCTCTTTCACATATTCAATCATCATCTGATATTTATTATTTTTGTTATTATTCTTTTCTTATTTTTATTTTATTTACTTGTGTGGCAGGCAGCTTCCAAGGTTGTTTGGTAGATTTGAAAATGCAGAAGGGTTTTTGTTTTTACAGGATAATACGATTCTGAATTACTGGAACATGGTCCAAGCCGATAAGACTAAGCTGTGGATAACCGACAAGGTTTGACTTTACTTGTAGTTTTAACTCTTAATTTAAGTGTCTAAAATACCCGTCAGTATGTTGACAAAAGTCTAAATAAGCGAGTTTAGCTTATGTTTTTCCGAGTAAGAAATGATCCTACAACACTTTCCTATTATGGCATAAGTGATCATTTTGTACTCTGTTCGAAAAAAAATTCTTTTTGCAAAATTACTAAAACTAAACTCTTTTCTCTCCTTCCATGCTTATTACCCTATAGATGGTTCGGAAATATTGATTTGACCAATTTATCCCTCATATTCGGCCTTTTGGGCCTTCTTATGTTTACTTGTCCTATTTACGGGCAATAATGAAAGTAATTTGACCAATTTACCTCCCATGTACCAACCCTTTTGTGTCCGCTTGTCCATGTTTTCATAACCGGACTAGTCATCGAACATGTTGCCTTACTGGTCCACCGGTGGCCGGTTTCAAAAACCGGATGACGTCATAAATAATTTAAAATTAAAATATATAAATATAACTAATTTACAACAAAATATGGAACCACTTTGTCTCTAAATGTGGATTTGTAATTTTAACAAAATATGGGGCTTCGAATAAAGAAAATATGGAGCCTGTTACTCTGTAAGTAAATGAGATTTTGAAAGGAAATTTTTTTTTTCTACACCGGTCCAACGACCAATCCGGTTCACTAGTTTAACCAGTCGGCGCCATAACCGGCCGGCCCAAATGAACGCGATTCAACCGGTTGTGTAGGCGGTTCCCGGTCCGGATTTACCCACATGTTTAAACATTTCCATTTTCGGGCAAGAAAGAAAGTAATTTGACCGATTTGCCCACATGTTCAAACAATTATGCATGAATGATGATCTTTAAATCTTTCTGTGTGTAGGTGTCAAGATCTTGGAGTACTGTCCCATACGATGGCAATAAAGATTGGTATGGAAAACAAGCCGAAATGGTCAAAAAAGTCGTAAAGTCAATGCCAGCTCATTTACAGGTCAACTACAAGGACCATACAAACAACCATGATTCGGGCCTCACAGTTTGCACTTCAGATGTGTTCTATATCCCTCAAAGACTCGTGGTTGACTTCGTTGACTTGGTCAACCTTGTGGACGTTCTTGAAATCCACCAGAAAGTTGCTATTTCCATGTTCTTTATAGCAATGGATTCCCCTCGGAATTTCGATCCTGTTTTTAACAAAATGTTTTATAAGCGAAAACCCGCTTTGAATCTTACCACGAGTTTTTATTCGCCTGAAGTGTCTGCGGTTCACCCAATGCGGGTTTCGAATGAGCGGGAGTTTATAGAGCTTATTAGAGTAATGGCAGCAGGTGATCCTCTGTTACTGGATTTGGTTTGAAGTGTAGGATTGCATCACGATGTTGTATTGTTGGCTGCATTTTTTGTACCATTCTTTTTATAGATGGTTGTTTGTTTTTATAGAATCTTGCTGGAGATTGGTGTATTTCAATAGAGTGAATAGATGGAGTAAAATCTGTAGTCACTGGTTTTATAGTGAAGTACATAAATGGTCCCTTGACTATTGTCTAACCTTCAAATTTCATCTCTAGTCGATCAGTTTCATATGATAATCCTTTAATAGCGGAGTTAAATGTAAACTTACGGGAGTAAACTAGTCATGTCGTTCGTGAGCTATGTGAGATTGACTCATTAAAAGCTTAAACTGAGATGAGATTAAACGAGTTCGAGCTCATATTTGAAATTCAATTAGGGTCATTATTAATCAATAGTAATCAATTATGGGGTATTAGACCACAATGTCATTAGGTAATAGTGTAGGGACTGAACTTGTAATAGTGTGCTCTATATTTGCACACCTCATTATAAACCCTAATACACATTCTAATACACTCACAAATACAAGGTTTAAGTTGGTATCAGAGCCTTGAATACGACCGCCATTATAATTTCAATTTGAAGTTCACTTAAAACATATGGATCATATATATTTTTAGGTTGTTTTCTATAAATATTTCATTTATATTTGTTAGAATAAAAATATATGTAAGAACTACTAGTTTTGAAAATATTAATTGAAGAAAAATATGAATATAATGGTATTGATTTTAAGTTAATTACTGTATGACAAAAAATGAAGAGAAAAAAAAAACAAATTAATGTGAAAAACACTTTAAATTACCCTTTACAAGATTCAAGCATAAATTAGTATAGAATTACCCTTTACAAGCCTAGGATGTGAATTTTTTACATGAGACGAAAACACGACCCTAGTATATAACTTACAGGGTTTGGGTTTAATAAACGGCCTCGGTTTAGTCTTGGGTTAAACGTGTGAACAAGTTTAGCTAAATGGGTCGTGTTCGGGTCAACGTAACGGGCTCACAGGTTGGCTCGTTTAAATGTTTACTTTTATAAACTTAAAAAAAAAATGTTTTATGTCATAACTTAGATTAAGCGGGTATTTTATGTCAAAATTTAAAAATAAAAAAAGAAACATCCATGATTTTATTAGTTTAAATATAATTATTTTATACACATATGTATTCTTGATTGTAAATTTATAATTTTAGAACACTAATAAACAAAAATAAAACAAAATAAAATAAAAACATGTGAAAACGGGTTGTATTCATGTCAACTTACGAAAGCCCATGTAGCCTCAACTCGACTAGACTTGTATATACAAATTGAAAAAAAAGGCTATGAACGATTAAAAAAAACTTATGTTACTTTAGTTATTAGATTAAAGCATATAACAGTGAGAAATGGAGCTCCAACATGTTGGCAAACATAGTTGACCCATAAAAATGTAAACCTAAACCACATTCCAAAATTTAGAGCCTGTCCTTTTAAAAGTTAAGAGAAAATCCCAGAACCTTATAACAATTGCTCTGGATTCAGTACTTAAAGCTCTGGAAAAAGAAATAAAAGCTAAAATGAAGAACCAGTTATATGCTTTCAGGACTTCTTATGTAAAGCTAATCAACTTCCATATCACAAATGGCTTCATTCAGGATTGTTTGAAGCCCTCTCACTCATTATGTAAAGCTAATCAACTTCCATATCACAAATGGCTTCATTCAGGATTGTTTGAAGCTCTCTCACTCTTTGTCTTGACAATGCAAAACAATCCTGCACCCATAACCAAGTAATTCGGGTTGTATTATGTTAATAATCGGTCAAACACGTAGAATATAAAAAAGAAACGGGCTAATGTTATATCCAAATGCCTACGAAATCCTAAATCGTGTTATTTAGAATATATATAATTTATTACTATAACCAGAGGGGGCGATTTTGACCCGTTTAGATATGAATGTGTCAATTTCGGCTAGGTTTGACTGAAAAAGGTCAACTAAGGAAAAAAATAGCTTAAAGATAACAATTAAACACGCCGAGATGGTTGAAAGTCGCCCACGAACTATCTCTAATGTGTACAAGCTCTAGTCGCCTTATTAAAAAATTTAGATTATTATTATTTTTTTATTTTTAAGACATTAATTAGCTATAAAAAGGACACAAAAATTGTTTTGGATCAACCAAACCCAGCCCGACCCGTTTCAACCCATACTTATAAGTGAACCTTTTCACTGAACTCGTTTTGACTTGTTACCTAACATGACCAACCCACTCTTCTAGAAAACTCTAGTTTCAATTATGTGGTTGTCATAATCATGTTTTAATATGTTAGTTATTTAAAAATATAAAATAAAGAGACAAAACCTATTTTGAGCTGTTGAAAAATGACAAGTTTAGACCTAGAACCATTATAGCCCGTTACCCAAAATGCACTGAACCGCCCGTTTCTTCACCTCTACTTGTGCCCGTCAAAAGATGTTATAAGATCATTAAATATTATAAACGTCAAAAAAGATAACTTGAAAACTTAAGTTGTAGACTGACCTGGATTATGGACTCATAGGCAAGAGCAGGCCCCCCTGGTTTGTAAAGAGACACCAATTGATATGATGAATCCAATACGATGGTTATTAGTGTTTCCATGATGGATTCTTCTTCAGCTGTTGGATCAGCCAGGATGTAATTCTTGTGAATTATGCAAGTTAACCCGAAAGGAATGCTCTTTAATTTAAGCTTTCTTTTCTCCTCGTTTACTGGTTTGTTCTTCAGTTTCTCTCCCTCGTTTTCTTTTGAAAAAACCACAATTCTTCCTTCATCATTCAATGACACCATGGGAATTTGCACTGAGAATATAAATGTATGGAGTTCCATGTCATTAATCATATAAATAAGTAAAATGTATATAAAAATTAAACTACAATAAACTTATAAGCCTATATTTGTGCGAAGAATGGTATAACAGATGGAATAGATGGTCTATGTTGCAGTTTCAGGAATGGCATAATAGTCACTGATTGATAATTTTATCTGGTACAAAGAAAATTAAGAAAAAGAAAACTGTAAAATATTGCGATTCTACAATCCTTTGGAGCCTAAGAGTGACTTTAATGGACATGAGGATACACAAGTGATACGTTAAACTCAAGAGTGACTTTACCAACAAAGCCCCTTCGAGTTCGGAAGGGCTCTTAAATAATGTCGTAATTCATAATACGGAAATACTTCTTTGAATTGATGAAGTTGTAAAATGACCAATGTTAGACCTGAAAATTGACCTTTGTTTTAATCTAGAGACTGAGAGATGACGTCCAATGGCCTCAACTATAGACAATTGCGAGTTTTACGTTAAACTCAAGAGTGACTTTACCAACAAAGCCCCTTCGAGTTTGGAAGGGCTCTTAAATAATGTCGTAATTCATAATACGTAAATACTTCTTTGAATTGATGAAGTTGTAAAATGAAAAATGTTAGAAAATTGACCTTTGTTTTAATCTAGAGGCTGAGAGATGACGTCCAATGGCCTCAACTATAGACAATTGCGAGTTTAAGTATATGTACAACTCGATACACAAATGACTATTTACCCTTTTGACCAAATTAGCCAAAGTTGAATAACTAGTTTTGCAAGTGTGAAGTGTAAGTGTGTTGTAAATGATATGCACTTGAGGCATTTATAAGATTTGATGATAATGCAAGACAAAAAAATAGAATGATAAATAAGATGCCTAAGAAAAAAAAAATCTCTGGCATTTACAAAGTGAGTCCAAATTAGTTATATACTATTTAGTTGTTAAATTTCTTGTATTTCAAAGTGGTTTTGGATTTGAAGACCTTAAGCAATGAAATATGGTGCAAGAAAACTTTGTTTTTGTCATTGAAATTGATTTATTCTATTTGGTTGATTAACAATGTTCACTCGGTCAACTACCTGATAAGATAGTGTTATTTTCCAAGTGTTGACACAGCTTAGGTTATGGATATAGCTTGATTGGAACTTATTTGCTACCAGTTAAACGATGATATTAGACCCTAGTATGATAATCGATTGTTTCCAGGTATTTTTTTTTAAATACTACATGTAAGGCATTTCCTTTTAGCTATTGATTTAGCTGCACGCTAGCATATATCCTTACAATGGGAGAAGGCAGCAGCGGAGGCAAGCAGGGCAGCATCAAATAGGGCACCATCAGCATCCAAACAATATATATCCTTGAAAATCAGTCTCATTTAGTATATCAATAAAGAAGAAACAATATCTAGCAATGTTAGGAATTAAAATGGAGATAACATTAGTGGAATACAACTATTAGAAAATGGTACCAGATATGCCATCCAAGCAGCTTTGCCACTAACCAATGACAACTCTTTTAGATCAATCATCCCGGAACTGCAATAAACATGTTTTAGCAGTAGAAAAAAAACATGAAATGGGTAACAGCATAGCATAAACCTTAATCTGTAGCATGTATCAGTTTCAAATATTGGCTTTATGAGTCCTTGCATAGTTGCATGTGGAAATAAAACTTAAAAAGAAACTTACCTTATGATGGTATCAGATAACTGCTTAGACACAACAGGTGCAGCCTCAGCAGGCCTGCCAGGCCTAACAATAGGAGAACAAATTGCAGGCATGTGGAAATCTATGGCTGGTAAAAAAAAGAAAGATAAAACAATCAAATACTATAGAGATAAATTGCAGGTAAGACAGAAACATAAATTGCATCGTCATCAAACCTATGCAGCCTTCATCTGGTGTTTCGTTTGCAGGCGTCATAACTTCCATTTTAATGGCAGCTAACATAGTCTAGTAGACAAACAACACAACAAAGGGTACTTTAGTAAAATCTCCATCCCCTCCCCCTTTTTTTCACATGTCAAGATCCTATTAGAAGAACACAACCAAGACCAATTTTAAACAACCATATCAAAGGGGTGTTTGGATTTGAGTTCTGAAACTAATTATCTTTAAATTTTGGATAAACATATTGCCATATTCCACTTCTGATTATTTAGGGGTCATATAGTTAGTTTCGGATAATCTGTTTAATACTAGCTGCAACAAAAAATAGTATCAAAGAGTAAAATAAAATTTCCTTTCTCGAGATATTTTTACCCCCATATCAAAAGATAATCTCCTTATTTCACAAGAACACTCCTGTTGGTCATTTTATGTATAAATATCAATAATATGAATTTGTTAAACACACAAACAACTGAATGACTGATTATATAGATTACTACAACATCAAACAGCAAAAGCACCCACATCTAAAAACTATCTTCTACACTACAGTCCATTTTATACAACTTATTCAAAACAACATAAATACTTCCAAAATGCACACCCAAACACCCTCCAAATCAGTATTGTCTCATCTTTCAGTTGATAAATAAACATAAAAATATGCATTAAGTGGATGAAAGAGGATTTACAGTGGAGCCTATCTTTGCTAGTGCTGATCCATCTGCAGATGCCACTGCCCCTAAATTACACAGATAAATTCAAAAATATAAATATAAAGTAAAGCATATAACTTGAATAAAAACATCACAAAATTAGAACTTTTAGACTAACCTAGAGCCAATGAAGTTTCTCTAGCTTTACCAAGTGGCCTGGCATCTGGCCGTACGGACTCAAGCAAATGGCGCTCGTGAAATCGCAAGGGGAAGAGCCTTCTGAACGCATCGACCTCCATCTCCGATGACAAATCAGTCGCACCGTTGACAGAATCCACCATTTTCCTATCTGTAGAAAGAAATCACGTAGTGAAAACCCTAGAAACCAGATTAGAAGAAAATCAAAAGCAATTTCTCAATATCGAAATAGAAAATTACAGGTCTATGGAATATATACACAGAAAAGGTGATAAAATTAAACCTAGAATGATCAATCTGTGTAAATAGAGGTTGAAACTTGGCTTGTTCCTCCGCAGCCGTTCGCCGGAGAAGAAGAAAAAGTGTGTTTTTGGTAGGGGCAGTGTTTAAAATAGGGCGGGTTCGTCGGAGTGGCCCGACACTTGTTTCGGGTCGGGTTGTGCAATGGTTTAGGGTTGTTCTTTCAATGACAGGCTCCTTGTTAATTTGTGAATGTGACAGTTGAAAAAAATGTCGTTCAATTACGAACTCAACATCAGCCCATATTAGATTCAATAAAAATTAAAAATACGAATTGGGCTCGCTTTGCTCGTAATGTTCAACCCGAGTTGAAAACTAGCCCGTCAGGTCCCCGTTACTCATTACAAATCAGGTTTCGGATATAAAATATGGTATACTCGTCGATTATTAAAAATTATTTGTTGGGTTTCCTTAGTGCGTCTCTTACTATTTTTAATTTCCACATAATTTAATTATCCAAGGAATAAGAAATATAAAAACTAAAAAGTCGGTAGATTATTAGATTACTCTATTAACCAATAACAAAATAAAATAAAAATAGAAACAAATTTTTTAAGGATGTGGTTCTGGTAAATAAGTATATATATGTTTTAGGTAATTGGGTCGGGTATCACCTAATACCATGCCCAATTTTTTTTTTAAATTAATCTCATATCCAGTCTTACACCCGAATACCCATCCCGAGTTTTTCGAGTTTGCCTGGGGTTCGGGTTCATTTGACATCTCTAACTAGTAACTACAAGATACAAGGAAATGAAATGGGAAATATGGATGAGCTTATAATTTAAATTAACCAACAAGCAAACTAATTCGAGTGAGACAACGAACGAGCTACCTTTAGTGCGAACTCCACTTGAACTTTATATTAGCTAACTTTTTTTAAGAACGGTTAGTTCACACACCCTCTGATCTTATTCATAAATCTACACATTTTTGTCTACCATGGGACTTGAACCCTCAACCATTTGGAAAGGGAATGAGGACGTATTTTCTATGCACCCTAGTACCGTTAAACCATAGGCCATTTGGTATATTAGCTAACCAACTCGTGTTTTTAACAAGCTAATTACAACACAAGTTACGAGCAATAAGTTTTTGTTTAGCCATTACCCCACCATATATCGACAACAGTGGAGAATGTAAATCAGAAACAATAGGCAAGGGACACCGATTGAATTTGAGACCTCCACATCATGTCATATAATCTCATGGACAACAGAAAATTCTAAAAATACATTATTGCTCTATAAAAGTTGGGTATGTATGTATCAAAATATAACCAATTTGTATAACACAAAATTGGGATACTAACAAGGTGTACGAGGCTCCCACATAAATGGAGTCATGGGGGTGCTACCTTCGACCTAATGTCTGTATCCTTAACAATAAAAATATAAAAACATTCCCATTAAAATTTGAATCAGTCTTATTTAATCCTTATAAACTTTAGTTATTTAGTTATGTCTAAGACCTGCTATTATATATATTATTAATTTTTGATGTTGATGAACAGTAAAAAGAAAATATTTAATTATGTATGAAAACAAAGCACTAGCCGCAAGTTCAAACCGATTTAATGATTTTTTTTATTTTTGGTTGGGACCACATTAGAAATTTATGTATCTTTTCAGAAAGAAATACGCAAAGAGCCTCCATTGAGATTGAACAACAACCTCAACGAAAACTGAAGTACGTTAAATTATGGTATGATTACTTGATTTCCCACCTTTTGATTTTCTATTTCCTCCCTCTCATCGCCACTCAACTGAATCTTGATGATGTGAGCAACCTATGCACTCACCCGCAAAACCACCTTGTCGTCGTGGCCAATTGCCATGTCAGCCCGTTTGCGCGTGGAACAACGCTCGACAGGGGCGTTAATAGGGTGTGAAGGGCGCTGGGGTGGGCCAAATCTCTAGCGTGGGATGCATTCCAACCAATAAAGAGCCATTGGCTCGGTTAAACATAAAAACAATAATTTTTAAATTAATGGTGGATAGTGAAACCATCAAACACTGTAATGGTTATGGTTAATAGTTTCAATCTTGACTACG
Organism: Smallanthus sonchifolius; assembly: GCA_023525975.1. Classification (NCBI taxonomy): domain Eukaryota; kingdom Viridiplantae; phylum Streptophyta; class Magnoliopsida; order Asterales; family Asteraceae; genus Smallanthus; species Smallanthus sonchifolius. The sequence continues at coordinate 132,422,262 of CM042018.1, forward strand.
TGACAGTGACATGGTAGGGCGGGGTGTTTTTTTTATTTTTTAGTGGAAACCATTAAAAATAACCTAACTTGCATAGCCATGACCGGGTTTACTACCTACCGTAAAATTAAAATTAATTACGATGAAATACATCAAAATTTTTATTATTTGAATTAATTTTAAATATTTAACAAACTATAGTTTCAATTGCTAAATTTGGTTAGGTCGCGACTTTTATTTTTTGTTACACGAGACCATCTTTAGCATAGTGTGAGGGTATTTTTTACTAATTAAAATTAACTTTCAATTAAGAACAAATAATCATGTTCTTGTTATTAAAGATTTTATTATAGCTAAAAACATATATCTTTTAGATAAAAATATCCAAAAATTAATTAATTAAATTGTTGAGCGAATTACAAATTACATCCTTTAAGTATTATCTAAATTTCAGAATACGTCATTTAACTAAGTAAATTACAGAAAACGTCATTTATGTTTAAAAAACCTTGCACGTTACGTCCTTTAGACTAACGTGCGTTAAATTTCACCGTTAAATCCACTCATGGTGAGGGTATTTTCGTCCATTTATCATTTTAATTAGTGCGAGTTACAAGTTACGTTCTTTAAGTATTACCCAAATTTCAGAATACGTCCTTTAACTAAGGAAATTACATAAAACATCATTTATGTTTAAAAAACCTTACACGTTACGTCCTTTAGGCTAACGGACGTTAAATTTCATCGTTAAATCCAGTCATGGTGAGGGTATTTTCATCTATTTAACATTTTAATTAAAAAAAAATTAAAATAGCCCCCTCTCTATCTCTAGATTAAATCCCATTACTGAATGCTAAAATGTAATGATGCCACCCTACCACTACCTGAAACCCATGGGCCACCACCACCTCCGGCCACCCACCACCACCTCAAGAGCAAATTCAAATTCAACAAATTCAAATTCTACCACTTCTAATTTCAAATTCAGCCATAACTTACTCTTATATACTTCCCATAAATCAACCACGTCAGAAAACTCACAGCCCCCGTTTTCATAGCAGGAAAACTCACAGCCCCCGTTTTCATAGCGGGAAAACTTACAACCCTTGTCTTCCATTGAAGCTAGCTTAAATCTGTTAGTGATTTTTCAAATTTGAAATTCGAATAGGGGGTGGAGACGAGAACTTGCACGACCTGCAATTCCGATGAAGGGGACTAAACCAACCTGCACGACCTGCAATTCCGATAAAGGACGTGCAAGGTTTTTTAAACATAAAGGATGTTTTCTGTAATTTCCTTAGTTAAATGACGTATTATGAAATTTGGGTAATACTTAAAGGACGTAACTTGTAATTCGCACTAATTAAAATGGTAAATGGACGAAAATACCCTCACCATGACTGGATTTAACGATGAAATTTAACGCCCGTTAGTCTAAAGGACGTAACGTGCAAGGTTTTTTAAACATAAAAGACGTTTTCTGTAATTTCCTTAGTTAAATGACGTATTCTGAAATTTAGGGAATGCTTAAAGGACGTAATTTGTAATTCGTAAATTCTTTTTAATAAAAAAAGGGGACTACTAATGGGACACGGGAATTGCTATCTGGATCGGGCTCTATACGCATCGTATAGGGCAATACGATGCGTATAGCCTTCACAATTTTCACCTGGTCATTCCAACCCCTATACGCATCGTATAGGTCAATACGATGCGGTTTAGGGTACGAGGTAACTTCTGTAACTAGTCATCCATCACAACTCTATACGCCGCGTATAGGACTAAGATATACTCAAAACTCCCATCGTACAGGGCCAAACGCACCCCCATTTTTACACAAAACCTTATACGAAGCCAAGGGAGATTCTTGATTATCGGCTCCAAAAAGTTATATTCTACTCGTAAAGGTACGTAATCTACACTAATATAGCATTTATTTAGATTATTACCCATTCAAATTGCGTAGAATTAGCATTATATAAACTGAAATTGATGAACTATACGCAACGTATAGCTCTATATGTGGCGTATAGTTCATCTGAGGAAGAAGATGAAACCATACGCCACGTATAGGGCTATACGTTGCGTATGGCTAAAGTTTCTCGGTAACTGACCTGCGTATGGTCTAGGGTTGCCGCGTATGGCTTGGTTTACCCGGAAACTGACCTGTGTATGGCTTGGGTTGCCTGCGTATGGATTGGTTACCCGGTAACACCCTATACGCCACGTATAAGGCTATACGTGGCGTATAGGTTTAAAAAAAAACTTTTTTAAATAAAAAAAAACCATTTATTATTATTTTAAATTATTTATATTAAAAAAGCAATTATTTATTATTTTTAACATAAAAAAACAATTTATTATTATTTTAAATTATTTATTTATATTAAAAAAACAATTTATTATTATTTTAAATTATTTATATTAAATTCTTGATGATGTGGCCGGTTGGTTGCCTCGTGGATCTGTTACGAGCCGCCGGCATCGAGCCACCACCACTACCACCGCCACGTCATTATCCGGGCGACCCCGTTCAGGATTAGGGCGAGGCGGACCAGGATGAGGGCGATGGCGGCGGGGAGGGTCAGGCTTAGTTGTTTTTATTTGTATTCAGTTTGTTTATTCTGTTATGTATGTAAAAACATTTTGATGTAATGTATATAATGTTTTAGTTATTTGTTTGGTTGTAATGTTTAATATTTTGTTTGGTTGTAATGATAAATTATAAACGTAAAATTATAATAAATGTTTAAAATAATAGATAACAAACTTATATTAACAAAGTTATATAAATTAAATTAAAAAAGATAACAAAGTTATATAAATTAAATTAAAAAATATAATTAAATAAAAAAACATATACGTGGCGTATAGGGCAATACGCCACGTATAGAGGTTGTTAAATTCCAAATCTGCCAACTTTTGAAGCAAAAATATAACCCGAGACCCATACGCATACGCTACGTATGTGACCCGGCCGTCAGACAGGGAATAACACGTGGCATTCTGTTGTCAGAGACTGAACCCTATACACCTCGTATTGGACTATACAAGGGCGTATAGAGCGACGACGTGTCCAATTAGCAATATTTCGTGTCCCATTAAAATCATCCTTAAAAAAAAAGTTAACTCGTTCCATTATATCTTATATGCATCAAAGACTTGTACATCGAAAGGTTATAAACCGGGAGGCGGGAGCTTCATCTTCTCGTCACGAAGACCTTTTCGTTCTTCTTTGCAATCGAGCCCGCGACAATCGGAACATCAAAATTGAAGGAAGCAATCGCCTGTCAACAAATGGCAAATGCAGATACAATGCAGGAAGCAGAAACAGAGGACGAAAAGATAGCAGGACCGTTCGAATTTCCCCTAATTTCAACATTTTTCTCAACCGGACTCCGTTCTCCATCGGCATTCCATTCTAAAACTAACCATCCTTCTTCAGATCTTCAATTTCTGCTTTCCATTCCATTCTCTCAGTTCTCGATCGAACCCTAGGTATCTCGTTTTTCAATTGCATTGTGAGTTTTTGTAATTATTTTGATCTTATTTTAGATTTTAATGATCATGATCGTAACTTGCGTTAACAATCTTCGTAATTTTAATATGGGAAGCACAGAAAGTGATTTAGGGAGTGTTTGGATGCGTGGTTGATTCAAATTGTGATTTTATATTTTAATATTAGAGAAAATCACAATTACATATATCATATGAGTATATTTATAAGATTATAAGAAATTGTGTATTTACTTTATATTCACAAGATTTGAGAACTTCAAAATATCGAGAGAACTCGCGAAAAAACCAATCAAAATCATATTATTTGTTTTTACTAACTTAGATTTTTGTATAAAAAAATGAATTTATATATGTATTCGTATATTACTAATTTTTACCATTTACGTATAAATTTTTTTAAGAATAATTTAGAGATGAGAGATAAATTAACTGGAGAGATAAATTATCTTTTATGTTGTATTTTAATAATAAAGGTAAGAAAAAAAATGGTTTTGATTGTTTTTTACGCGAGTTCTTACGGTTCTCCTTCCCCTATTCACGAATCATCGTAAATGTATAAATCTGTTCACGTATTTCATGGTTATAGAGGTAAAACTCGTCTAAATATATCAATATATGGACATATTTATGATATTCTCTTAATATTATCATTGTAGCATTAATATATTTATTTATCTAACTTTGACTTGTAAAGGTAGATGTGATTATGATTTTTAGCTAGGTCAAAATAATTGGATTTGAAAGTTACTATTGATATACATGTTATATGGCCTCTTATTTTTAAGCTGATATTGATATTTGTATTTAATTCAGTTTAAATTATGTTTGCTTTCTTTTATACTTTGCAGTGACTTTAAACTAGAGATTGCATAGTGGGAAATTTTGGATGTATTTTTTAATAATCATAATTTAAAGAACTAAAAGCCAATATTCAACAACATGGCTACTGCAAAAGCTCTTGAACCTGCATTCCAGGGAGTTGGTTCTAGACCGTATCCTTACTCAAGTTCAAGCTCGGATTTGTTGTCTCACTTTATACATCTTTCATTATATGCACATATATATAGGGGCGAGTATTGCGAGAATCGCATAAACACTTGTATCTATTGCTTTAACTGTTTGATAAATAAGGCGGTTATGTAACCGCATAACCATCTCTCTTTCTCTATCCCACTATGTACAAGTGCTTATGCAGTTTTTGCGGATCTCTATTTAAAATTGGTTATGTATTGAACGCGCCCCTATTATGTGTGTGTATCATTTCCATATACCGTTAGGTTTGTTCTTAACAATTTATAGAGGGCTTGAAATATGGAGAATTGAAAACTTTCAACCGGTCCCTTTGCCAAAATCTGGTTATGGTACATTCTACTCTGGGGATTCATATGTTGTCTTGCAGGTGCTTTATGATTGTTTCAAGCTCTTCTTTTTTGTTGTTTAATATTATCTTAATGAAATAATTAAATAATTTTATTGTAAAATGGTTCATGTATTTGCAGACTTCTCATGGTAGGGGAGGTGCAGGTGTATACTCCCATGACGTTCACTTCTGGTTAGGAAAAGATACTAGCCAGGTATAGCAAACATACAAAATATTTTTTTGAGCGGTGAAAAATGTTTTATGTACTAGTATATGTAAAAAGTTTTTAAAACGTTTATTAATTATAAGAATTAGAAGGGAAGGCCACACGTGCTAGCAGCTCCTTTCTAATGGTTTTTTGTTATAAAAGCTGCTTGAAGAAAACAACCAGGATTCTATTGTTTTTTCTTGGAAAAAATACCAAGAAAGAGTAATGTACTTTGTGAGTGGCAGAATCAAAACTTTTTGGTCGGGTTGTCAGCATAGAGTTCTTTCCTGTGCTGACTATAATTCGAAGAAAAATTGTGATGAATTTCGGTGGCTGAAGGGTCAGCAGACCCCCTTGACCCCTGTTCCGCCAATTTTTCTTATGCAAAAACAGTAATATACTTTTAAAAACATTTACAGAATGTAACTTTGACATAAATATGTTACCCTCTTGAACCAAAAAGAATTATAGCTATGGTGTCCTTTTTAGACTTCATATTTATTCGTTTTCGGTGTCATGATAACCCTTTTGGATGTCATAATAACCCTTTTAAGCGGTTTCTAAACTATAGCACAATACCCTTTCTTGAAGTCTTCCCTTCAGAATTTCTGTCTCATTTAGATGGTCGCGGACGATGAACTTCCATTCTTTTTATATGTGTACATACATTATGCATATTTATGTATCAGGTTAAACATTCATTAATTAATGATATATATTAGGATGAAGCTGGAACAGCAGCAATAAAAGCAGTGGAACTTGATGCGATTCTTGGTGGGCGCGCAGTGCAACATAGAGAACTCCAAAACTTTGAATCTGACAAATTTATATCATATTTCAAACCATGTATTGCACCACTAGAAGGTGGTGTTAAATCTGGATTCAAAAAACCTGAAGAAGAAGAGTTTGAAATAAGATTATATACATGCAAAGGAAAACGAGTTGTTCATTTGAAACAGGTTCACATATTTCCATACATATTTCAATACAGTTGTTATGTATGTTTATGTTTATATAAAAGATTTGATTTTTATCTTTTACAAGGTCTCTTTTTCTCGATCTGTGTTGAATCATGATGATGTGTTTATCTTGGACACTAAAGAGAAGATATTTCAATTTAATGGAGCAAATTCAAATATTCAAGAAAGGGCCAAGGCTTTGGAGGTTATCCAGTTCTTGAAGGATAAATATCATGAGGGGACATGCAATGTTGCTATTGTTGGTAGGGCTTTTGATATCGATACTGATATATATGCTTAGATTTTATTTTCTTATTAATTTTTTTATTTTTCTTAAACATTTTAGACGATGGAAAACTACAAGCTGAGGGGGATTCTGGTGAATTTTGGGTTATTTTTGGTGGGTTTGCTCCTATTGGCAAAAAAGTGCTAAGTGATGATGATATCATTCCAGATAGGACAACTGGGAAACTTTATTGGTATGAATCTTTCTCTTTGGTTCAGGATTGTTTTATATTTTTTATTTTTTGTGTGGCTGTACCCAAGTTATGGATATTGTCCAAAAGTTTCAGTTTAAACATTTTGAGTCCAAAAATGTTTCATTTGTACACATAAGTTCCACGTATGAATTTCTAAATTAATCCGTTATGTGACATCATGTGCACAAAACGTGATAGATATTTTTGTCATTTTACTGAGAAAATTTGTAGAAAACTTTCTTTTGCTCCAATTTTTTTTTTTTTTTTATGATCATAACGATATTTGATCTTTTTTTGCAGCATTGCTGGAGGGAAGGTTGCGGATCAAATTGAAGATTATTCAAAATCGTCATTTGAAAGTGACAAATGCTATCTAATGGATTGTGGTTCTGAGGTGTTCGTTTGGGTTGGTCGAGCAACACAGGTGGATGATAGAAAAGCTGCCTCACAGGCTGCTGAGGTAAAAATAAATAAATAAATTTGTTTTTACATTATTTTTCATCAGTTACTGATTTTCATCATCAACTATTTATAGGAGTTTCTCACCAGTAATAATCGACCCAAAGCCACCCTTATAACCCGCCTAATTCAAGGCTATGAGACACATTCATTCAAGTCAAACTTTGACTCTTGGCCATCATCAACTGCACCTTCTGCTGAAAATAGAGGAAAAGTGGCCGAAAATAGAGGGAAAGTTTCAGGTAATATTGAATGTTACAATTTCAATCCGTTCACATATAAATGGGTTGATTCATATTGTGTTTTACCTCAGACGGGCAAATGGGTCGATCAGGTCAACCCGATTGAAAATTGTCCAAAGTCTATTTCCAATGCATACAACTTCTTAATTTGTTTAAATCAATCAATTATCTTGTGATTGTAATAATATGGTGCTTGTAATATTATTAATGTAAAACTGCAGAAACTTATTCATTCTTTTACAAATATATGCAAAGTATTATTTTCTGATGCATTTAATGCAACATACTTGCCATTTCTTATGGAGGCATGCAGTTTGTTGCATTAAATGATTAAAAAATGGGAAGTATGTAGCATCAAATGGTTACAGATTGCATACATAGGTAAAAAGATGGTAAGCATGTTGCATTAAATAGTTAAACGATATGTACACCGTTTGTATCGGTATAAAGTGATTATTACCTTGCACTTTTGTGTATGTTGTTCTATAGCTAATCCATTAATTCTTTATAAAAATTCTCAATAAGATTTTGAGGGTCAAACCAACCCAACCCATATTTAAAAGTGTCCACTTTCATCTGAACTCGTTTTGACACGTTACTCAAACCGTATTTTTTTTTTTTTTTTTGCATTTTAGCTCTACTGAAGCAACAAGGTGTTGGGCCAAAGGGAAAAGAAAAAAACGCTCCTGTAATTGAGGAAGTCGTTCCTCCTTTGCTTGAATCGAATGGAAAACTTGAGGTTTAATCACATATTTATTTCAATATTCATCGGTTTATTTGTTTATTGTTTACATTTTTAAATTCTTTTGGCATTTAGGTATGGTCTATTGATGGTGGTGCTAAGAACCCTGTAGCCAGTGATGACATTGGTAAATTCTACAGTGGGGATTGCTACATTGTTCTTTACAGTTACCATTCTAGAGAAAAGAAGGAAGATTTTTATCTTTGTTACTGGATTGGAAAGGATAGTACCGAGGTAAAACAAAAATAATATATTATCTATATATATTTATTATTATATGAACTAAAAAGATTAAATGATTGTATTTTAATCCATCTGTTTTAACAGGAGGACCAAAATACAGCTGCTAAGTTGACTACATCAATGTTCAACTCACTGAAGGGGAGACCTGTTCAGGTATAAAAGCGTAATCATTCTTTTTTATGTGGCGAAATGGACGGGTCAGGTTGGTCGGGCGGGTTGGTTAATCGTTAAAGCGGGTTTGAGTTAAAGCGGTTATTTTCTGGTACAGGTTTGGTTTGATTGGCAGCAAACATTTTATGGACAATTTTTTTTGATTTTTTTTATGAATATTCAGTGTGTCAAATATGATTACAGAAGTTATATTAGTCAGTTATTTCATTAATACGAGGTTTTACGTGTTTGAATTACACTTTGGGAGAGTATCACACCCTAATTATTTTTCTATGTGGTAAAATGGATGGGTCAGGTAACCCGTCAACACGGGATGGATTGGTCCGAATCACTTTTTGTACAAAATTTTTTTTATAGTTTTTTTGATGAGTAATCATTCTGTCAAAATATGATTGAAAAAGTTATGTTACTTCGATAAAAAAATCTATATTTGAATAAAATGATTAAGAAGATTTTACACATTAAAATACACTTTGGGTGATTTTCAACCCATTGACCCGTTTCCTTTTAAGCTAATATCAACATAACCCGATTTCACCCATTATTAAGTAAGTGGGTCAACATGGCTGGCTCTAATGTTTAATCCTTTTGTTTAGGGCCGTATTTATCAAGAGAAAGAACCGCCACAATTTATTGCTATTTTTCAACCAATGGTTCTTTTGAAGGTACTTATTGCAACATTTATATAGTTCTAAATTACAGTTTTGAATTCTGCTATGAAGTTTAAAGTGATGATATGGTTTTTTCTGTAATTAGGGTGGATTAAGCTCCAGTTATAAAAGCTACATTGCTGAAAAAGGAGTAGACGATGAAACTTACAGTCCAGATAGTGCTTCAATTATTCGAATATCAGGAACTGCTGTGCATAATAATAAAGCTATCCATCTAGATCCGGTAAGAGTAAAAATTGCTTTTAAAAGATGGGAAATTATTATTTATCAAATTTCAAATTTAATATTCCATAACACCATATATACTTAATTAAGGGTGTATTTTTATTTGGGTTTTCAAACTGATTATCTAATTATTACTGACTTCTATCCATAATAATGATCTGATTTGAATATTTTGAATAAACAGATTTTGCTTCTTATTTATCCGATTATTTAACGGCCAAATAATCAGTTTCTGGCTGCCACAAAACTGGTTATTGAAGGGAAAAATAAAATTACGTAACTATCCCCTCTCTTTTTTTTTCAAATTTGCCAAACACTCAAATAGATGGTTATCTAACTACAGCACATTTTATCACTACTGATAATTTGGTTATTATTCAAAATCACATCATCAATCCGAAACGAACATCCAAACACCCCCTAACAAGACAAGTCACTTGACATATATTATTTACACACCAAGATATAATTACGTGTACAATTATGAATTTTAGGTGCCAGCATCTTTGAATTCACATGAATGCTTCGTTGTACATGCCGGGTCCCATCTATACATCTGGCAAGGAACCCAAAGTACTTATGAGCAGCAGCAATGGGCAGTCAAAATTGCTGACTTTTTAAAAGTATGCATTTCATACTCTTATTTAGTTTCTTGTTTCATGCTTCAATACTTAAGAAGTTTATGGTTAATTTTTATATTATTTTTTTTTATTTTTCAGCCCGGGGTAACAGCAAAATATCAGAAAGAAGGAACAGAAAGCGCAACGTTTTGGCTTGGGCTTGGAGGGAAAGAAAATGTCAGCACTAACAAAGTATCATTGGAAACTATTAGAGATCCTCATTTGTTTTCATTTTCACTTTCTATAGGTTAGAATTAAATTATACATTTTTATTTTGAATTTAACATTTTATCCTTTCTAACTTGTTTTTTATTACCATTTTTGCTGGTTTGTGATTTCCAGGAAAATTTGAGGTGGGTTTGGAGTTGGTAAAATACAGTTGGTTGGTTTTGTAAATTATTCGTGTGATGAATGTCTAAAGCTGGATTCTTTTTCTTTTAATTTACTAAAGGTTGAAGAAGTTTACAACTTTGATCAAGATGACTTGTTGCCAGAGGATATGTTAGTATTAGATACACATGCTGAGGTTTTTGTTTGGGTTGGTCAAGCAGTTGACACAAAGGAGAAGAAAAACGCTCTTGACTATGGCCAGGTATTCCGTTAGTGATCAAAATGCGCAGGTTGGGTAGTTGTGAAAACAGGTAACCTTTTTATAGATCTAAACGATCCGTGTGGGGTTTGGAAGGTCTGAAACACTTATAGTCAAAAATAGGTTTGAGCGAGAATGGGCAATTTTTGTACGGGTTGAAGTGGGTTGGATTGACCTAAAACATTTTTAGTACAAATATCTCATCTCTTATAAATAGTAATTATGATCATAATTTTTTTTTCCATTAATAATTTAACTTTTTGAACCATGATTTAGGAGATTTATGCCTTAAAAGTTAAAAGTACACTTTTGGTGACTTTTGGGACATTGATGTATTTGATTTGTTTCCATCAAGCTAGTTTTTAGGATTGTACTTGTTTGATCTATGAAAGGTAAAAGAAAAGTCGAATTGACCTATTCATAACTAAATGGGTCAAAATTGCCACATCGTGCATTTTTGCATAGAAAATTTACCCTTCTATTACGAATTTGATTTCAGAAATACATAGAATGGGCTGTATCTCTGGACGGATTGTCCCCACGTGTGCCATTATACAAAGTTCCAGAAGGAAATGAACCTAACTTCTTCACAACATATTTCTCATGGGAACCTTCAAAAACATTAGTATGTGCAATTGTCACATGTTATTATCCATCAACCCGTTTTAATCGCTATTTGGATAATGATTTGTTTTTGTTTTTTCTCAATACAATTAGATTCCAGGGAACTCGTTCCAAAAGAAGATTACTATACTGTTTGGAGGAGGCAATGAGGTAAATTCCTGACTGAAGTCATTAAAAAGAACCTTAATGACACATTTTTGTAAATGTTTGGCTGATTTGGGCCCAGTGGGTTGAACCAGGTAATATTGGGTTGGAAGCTAGGTTACCCAGAGATTTGGGACCGTTTCAAAGTTACCCGTTTGGACCTGAATCTGTTTTGATCCGTTATCTGACCCGATTCAGCCCATTTGACCCGCTATCTAACCCAAACCACCAATTTTGCCAGCTGTACTATTTACTGACTTTTGGTGTTAACACAGAGCCATGGGAATCAAGGTGGTGGTGCAACTCAAAGAGCTTCAGCCTTGGCTGCCTTGAACTCAACTTTTAACTCACCTGGTGGTGGTGGTAAAGGACCCGCTGCAGCAAAAGGTTCAAGTGCTGGTTCACAGAGAAGAGCTGCAGTAGCTGCATTATCTGGTGTTCTTACTGATGAAAAGGCCAAAGTCGATGAGCCCTCTCCCGAATCACCTGGTATTCAAAATGGGTCGAGTCCGGTTGACCCGGCCCACAAACACTATATTTACCCCCCCTTTTGATTTATATAAATAATTAATGCGTAAATATTTGATGACAAACCGTAATCCATGACAATCATAATTTAACAATTTTGAGAAAGGAGATGTAGGTGGTCTTATCATTTTTTGCAACTGAATACATTTTTGATAACCTTTTCAACCCTTCTGACCCGTTCCTTTTTTAATTAAATATTTTGGCTTAACCCTTTTCATACCCATTTACAGGGTCAAAATTGTCACCTGTAGATTTTAACCAAATCATGCATTATTCCTACATAAAAAGATTGAGGGGTTGTTTTGAAATATCTTTTAACAAGATTATGTAAACTGTAATTAATATTTATTATTCGAGTTGTATTTGATCTAAATCAACTGTGTGCTAGTTGTAATGCATACTGTTTGAACATGCAGAGAAGCCTGAAGAAGCCCCTGAAGAACCTGTAGAACCATCTGAACCCATTCCCGAAGACCACGACTCAGAATCAAAAGTGGCAATTGAGGAGGACGAGAACGGTATTTTATCAAGTCAATCCACTTTCAGCTATGAACAAGTGAGGGTTAAGTCAGAGAACCCTGCTCCTGATATCGATCTTAAGAGGAGAGAGGTTAGTTTTCTACAAAATTTTGTAGAATTATATAATTAGTATGTCGGATTTTTGAATTATATTTTATCAATAATATTATAATTTTAATTGGATAAAATGTGGCTGGCAGGCTGGGTAACACGTTAAAACAGGGTCATTGTTTGGCGTGGGTTGGGTTGAAACCGACCCGTTTGAGGTCGGGCTGGCCCAGAACCTTTTCTATTATAAAAAATGTATTATCAGTAATAATCTATTTTTTTGAAAAACATAATATAGGAGGTTTTTATGTATTAAAGTACATTTTGGACGAGTTTTAACTTGTTTGACATAATTAGGGATGTAAACATGTCAAGCTGAGCTCGAGCTCGCCTATCTGCCTAAGCTCAAGCTCGGCTCATTCAGTTTAACAGAGCTTGAGTTGGGCTCGTTTTGAGCTCTATACCCCAAGTTCTAGCTCGGTTCGTTTAGGACTCTATATCCAAAGCTCGAGCTTGGCTCTTGAGAAATTTTTGAAGCTTGAGCTTGGCTACTTTGTTATCTATTAATTGTTTAATTATTTTTATATATATTTATAGTTATAACTTTATATATTACATAATATATAACATAATATATATTATTCAGTTATTTTAATATAGTTGCATGTATAATTATTTTTATTATGTAATATATATATACTATTATATAAGCTCGAGACCTTAGCCGCACTCAGTATATGAAGCTCGGGCTCGTTTATTAAATGAGCTTATTTTTAGGCCGAGCTCGTTTAAACTCGGCTTGATTCGAGATTTTAACAAGCCAATCTTGAGTAGCAGACAACGGCTTGTTTACGCCGATAGACATAATCGATCGGTTTCCTTTGAATTTTTCACGGGTTTAAGACATCTTGAAACGGATTATTCTAAAGTGTATGGATTGAAATTGTTACCTCTAGTGCTTAATTCTGTTTTTTTTTTAATAAATGTTTTAGGCTTATCTTTCTGTTGAAGAATTTGAGTCTGTGCTTGGGATGACAAGAGAGGAGTTCTATCAGTTGCCAAAATGGAAGCAAGATTTGACCAAGAAAAAAGTTGATCTCTTTTAAAATGTTACCCCTTAAAGCATACCAAGTAATAAACACTAAACACCACCATTATCAGCATATTAATAACACCATTATTTTCAAAATTGATTATTTTCGGTTTCGACCCGATCAATCTGCCTGATTATACAGGCATGTTCTTGATTGTGGTATGATATGATTATAGTATTTAGTATCTTGTCTTTTTGTTATATCATGCTGGAGTTAAAAGACTCATTCTTTTGCCTCCTTCAAGATTTCAAGACTTCAAGATTATAGCAAAATAAAGTCTTTTTTTTTGTTACTTTCTGCTGTCTTTTATATTTAAGAAGGTAGTGCGAATTGTATTCGAATTCTGATACATAATGGATAAAGATTCATTGTTCTTATTGGTAGTTTTCAGTCCCTATACTTTTAGTATTATTCGTTTGTATGCTATCTGTATTGGAGCCGAGGGAGGGTCTCTCCGGAAGCGGCCTCTCTATCCCTAGGGGAAGAGGTAAGGTCTGCATACGGCTTACCCTCCCCAAACCCTACCAATAGTCTTGCTATGGGTGAGATTTCACTGGGTATGGTTGTTCTTGATGATATTACGTTATCGTTAATTTACGATTGGTAGCAATTGTATAAACTGTCATACCGTGATAAAATATGCATAGATTATGGTTCTTATCTTCTTCACATTGATGAAGTAGTAATATAGGTTTTTGTATGAGATACAAAGTTAGGTTAAAGAGAAATAAAGTGGCTTGATATCAACATTCTTTTGAGACGAACAAAGATACATGCCAAAAATCAATTATTTGTAGGAACTGCCTCTAGAAATGGCTTTTGATTTGATCCATCGGTAGTAATTTGTGCAATGAGCATTAACGTGTAATCAGCAGTTACATGTGTTAGTGTTGAAGACCAACTATCAGTGACAATAGTCAATTATCAGCAGTAACTAAGTAATTAATTGTAGCAATAACTAATATACATCTGATAGAACTATTGGTAACAGACTACCAGAATTAATTGCCAAACTAACACACCGTTTCACGAAACATTGAGACGTTTCAATAAAACATTATGATGATTCCCAACTTATAAAGCGAATTTTTTGAATTCAGCACATAAACCAACATATTAGTTCTTGATTTTTCGGAGTTATCCAATTGAGATTTCATATGTACTATTAAAATACTTTATTTTGATAGTGATAACACAATTCAGAAAGATCACCCGAAAATTCAATTGGTGGCCTGGTCGTCGGTTGTGAACGATAGCCCAATAGCCCATTACTAATTAAAGGGAGTTAATGGGCAACAAGTATCATAATAAACCAATCAACCAATAAATGAAATTAGCTGAAGTTTAAAAAAAACTAACTGGGAGCCCTCCAATTGAATTTTTGCATCAGCGATGAAGCGTAGATGTGAACGATAGAGCGAGCAATTCATCGACCGACGACCATGCCACCAATTGAATTTGCACTCTTTATTTGGTTTTTATCTAATAATTTATTGTTTTTGCTAGATTATTGAGTATTTCATTTGGTTTTATCTTTCTATTATGCGACTCGACCCGACTTTACCCGAACCAGACCGATTTTTTTTAATATTTAAAGATATACAACCGACCCCAAAATTTTTGACTCCAATGAAAATAATTCCTATGTCTGCCACTGTCTTCAGGTTAGAGTTTTCAAGATTGCGAGTGATTCATGGTGGTTTGAGGTTTTATGTAAATTTTAAGATGCTACTAATAAACCATACCAGGACAGGACATCCCATACCAGTGGCAGACCCATAAATTTTTTTATTGGTATCGGAAATTTTTGGTGTTCGTATATCTATTAAAATGGATTTTCTGCAAGGTTGGGCCATTGAATTTGTTTTTCCCATAAGTCGGGTCATTGAACTTTTTTCATTGTTTATATGTTAATAATCTAATATTCTAATAAATAATATAGCAAATAATCAAATGATAAAGTTTAATCTAGTGTAAAAGTTTTTCATTTATTAGAGAAAACCTTCAAAAATGCCTAAATTGGTGTTTTTTGGGTTTTTGGTATCGGATTTGAGAAAGTGAAAAGGGCAGCACTCCGACATGTGACCTATATCTTGCAGGCGACAATGGCAGGCGATTGCCGATTAGTTGGGGGAGAGGGGTGGTTGAGAGGGGTGGTTAATTGTTTAGAAGGAAATAGATGAGCTTAGGGTAACAGGCTATTTGGTTAAATTGTTAGTGGCCTAGTGGACTTAATTGTTCATAAGGCTTATTAAGGAGTATTCTAACACCCCAAATTTTAGGAAAAATACAAGTATAAGGTTAGAATTGTAAACATCCCAAAGTTCAGGGGCCAAAGATAGAAAATTCTGAAAATTGAGCTGGTAACGGACCACTACCGGGTCCTTAACGGTCCGCTACATGAAGAGGAATGAAGCAATGATGACAGGACACGTGTCATGCTACCAATCCTCCGCCGCAACCATATAGTGCACCACTATGAGAAGCTTAACGACCCACGGTCTGCTACGCCGCAACCTGGATAGCGAGGCACATAACTGTCCGCTACGTGCGCCCCAAGGCTGACAACTGGCTAGGAAACGGTAGCGGTATGCTACCGATGCATGTTCATCCTATAAATTTGGAGCTTGAGCCGTTCATCTGAAACAAAAACACACACACGCACACTTCTAAGAAGCATTTAAACAAGCCAAGTGTGGTACGCTGCAAGTCTGTGTTAGATAGAGCGAAGTGTTTAAGCGAGGGAATGAACATAGAGAAGTCCAAAGATTTTCGTAAGTACATTGGACCCGTATTTAGCCTTGTTTATCTATGTGATTATGTGCTTAGGACATACTAAGATACGGGTAATGATTATACGTGATAAAGAATGTGAGTATGTGGTACCAAAGAGTCTAAATTCTAAACCGTGTAACGGAGTATTCACGAAGTATCAAAGAGGTGGTGGGTACGCCGCTGGTACACCCTATATATAAATCTTTTTGATACATCGGGGATAAACCTTTACAAGGGTTTAGGGTAAAGACTGGTTTCGAAAGCATGATGAAAGTACATGGCAAGAGGTTGTGTCTATGTGATGCATATGTCTGCCTGATAAATGGAGAGGTTGTGGGTCTACGATACCTAAGATCCCAATTAAATATAAACAAGGGGCTGAGCCTACGAGCGAAAGAACCTTGTGAGAATGAGAAACAAGGGGCCGAGACTACGGGCGAAAGGAGCTTGTGAGAATGAGAAAACAAGGGGCCGAGCCTTCGGCAAAATGACCTTGTATAAATGTCGTGACATAGGTAACGTCCGAAGTGTCACAAGGGTCTGTGGTGCCTGAAAAATGAATAAATAACGTGGCATAGGTAACGTCCAAAGTGCCACGGGGGCAATGTGGTGCCTGGAGATACAAACTAAGGAACCAAAGAGTACCATAAATTAAAGAAATGGTTTTTTAAACAGATAAAACAATGTACTTACTTAGCTTAAGCTAATGTAAAAATGTTTTCAAAATATTTCAGGGAAAACACTCGGAATGAATGAAGCTTTCACGGACAAGGCCAATCCGAGACGAGAATCCCTAGATACTTTGTAATATGTTTCATTCAAATGTTTGTAAAACAATATTTTGTATAATAAAAGTTTCTTAGTCATTACGATGACAATGTTTTTGACAACTGAGACCGAAATTCCATAAAACTCTGATATTTTAATAAATAAGAAAGTAGGATGTTTCAAGTATGCTCAATTAACTAATTAATTTATAGTAGATATTTATTTGTTAATTGGTTTATAATAATAAATAAGTATATATTTATAAAATTTTAAATAAATTTTTTTAGTTGTCGTTTTGGTTAAAAAAAAATTCATAAGGGTTGTTGGCAATTTTTTTATGAATCGCTAAGTATTAGATCGTATATATAAACAAACAAAATATTTTTTTCAGAGGGATCAGACCCCTTCCAATACATGTGGCTACACCACTGTCCCATACAGACATCAATGTATATGTTATAGTATTGGATTACTGTTATAAAAAATGGTTTTTGGTATTGTATGGTTCGGTACAAAACGATTATGACTCAAGACGTAATCAGTTTTTTTTAATTTAGTTAAAAGACACCGCCTTAGTCTAGAGTTTGAGTTCGGTTAAAGGTACAATTCGGGACTAAACGGGTTCAAAATCGATACCAAACTAACGTTATCTTTCCACACTCATAGGTGGTTTTGGTGTTTGCAAAAGTGGTCGAAAGTTTACCAAAAGAATCAAATATAAATATAAGTATGCATACATGTTTTAATCCTTAAAAGAAGAAAACAAAAGTCGTCAAAATTAAACCAATAAATAAATTAGAGGAAAGACCATATGCACATGCTTTCAAATATACTTCGATGATCTCACGTTACGCTGTTGACTTGTATTTTATAAAAATTCGAAGTAATATTTAATTATTATAACTATTTTTATTATGTATTCTTTGCAATTGTATTTAACAAGTTTATATTATTATTACTTTTAATGATTTTAACATCAATCTTCTTTTTAATTTTTTTTCAATCTTCTTTTATACTTTTAATGTGAAATTCACTTGAATATTATTTATGTGCATATCTATATCTAGACTAAATTTAAAGAATCCAAAAGAATCATAACACAAATAACATAAAGAGTTGAATATATATATATATATATATATATATATATATATATATATATATATATATATATATATTCAATTTAAAAAGAAGGCGATTTGTATTCATACGGCACGATAATTATTGCATATATCACGGCACATATTCTTTTATACATTTTTCTTTATGTGATAGTATTTACTTATGTATTCAACTAGTATTTTTACCCCGCGTTTCGCGGGGAGCGCAGTCGTTTTTTCTTCGAATTACGTAGTAGGAGTTTGGTCGTCATCGCTTCGACTCGTCGAAACCATACAAGCAAACACTGATACCGAATAAGATAATACCACAACACTGCTAACGATGTTGTTCGCTCCTAAGTGATTGGATATGTCACGACATCGCAATGGTAACATCGTTCGCTATAGCGTACGACAAAAAAAATATATACTTCATTTTAAATACAATTCCGTTTAAAGGTTTTGTATAGGATATAGAATTAAGTTTTACCGAGGGGACTTCTTTGGTGGTAAAGTCAAAAGTGGTGTAGTAGAGTAGAAGGCATGTATTCTTCTGTCAAAATAAAAAAAGTAAGGGTTAAGTCGTTATTTAGTTAAACATGATATACCAAGCAAGGGTGTGGGTGTGGGTGGGTGGGGTGGGGTGGGGTGGGGTGGGGGGTAGGATCTAATGGCAAAGCAATTTGGAGTTAAGTTGTGAAGCTCCCCTGGGTAAAGGGTTCGAGCTCCTCTTGCAGTAAAGGATTCGAGCGCCGCCTGTAACGAATTTGTGTAAGTTATTAGAATGAGGCCCAAAGAGTGGTATTGATGTTAAAAAAAACAAACAATTATGGTGTATAAATCAAAGAGTCTTCGTGAAAAAATCTAGATTTTTCCATAAATGTCTATAAAGAAAAGTCTAGATTTTTCCATAAATGCCAACCCTAAGAAATCTAACATCTTCATAATTCATAAATACAAAATATAATTGAAGCCCATGGATATATTGCTCTTTATGTGTTTTGTGTTTAGTTTTAAAACTATATACAAATTGATAATCATAAATATAATGTTATATAACAGTGCATATTATGATATTAACTCTGAAAAGCACATGGACGGTATAATTTATAACTATAATTAAATAAAAAAAAAGTGGAAACCAAATTTGAAAATACTTGTCATTATTTTATTTCATTATGTAATCATATTTTTTTAAATAGCATGTCACGTCACCGGGACAACTTCCATTCCACCAACAATTTATACAACATAATCACATAAATAACTAGTTTGGTACAAATTAGAATATGATCACCAATATAAACAAAAGTAAAAAATATGTAGATATCTCTATAATATTTAACTTTGCCATTTTTGACACCATACATATTCAACACGTGAACCAAGCAGGGCCGTCTTTGAGGGTCTGCAGGGTGGGCGATCGCACATGACCCATACTTCAAAGGGTGGAATATTACTGAAGTGACAAATGGAGAGGAGGGGGTGTAACAAATACAAATGGAGATGAGAAGTACGTTTAACACAACCTTTTAATAAATAGTCTGGTATAGTCGAAGGGTATGCTCTCCCAAAGGTGTTGTAATCTATTTTTATTTCATTTATAATATTTTTCAGGAAAAACCTTACACCAGAAAAAAAATTGATAATGTAAACTAAATTATATAAAAGTTAAAACAGAGAAAAACTAAAACAGATATTTATTTGATTACTTACAATTTTTTAAATTATTTTATTTTAAAAATCGTTATTTATTTTTTAAAATCATATTTTAATAATCACAATTAGTACAATAGTTACTTAAAATACGAATATAATTATCTTTTTTATGAAAATAAGTTAAATAATTGTTCAATACAAGAGTCAGCAAAACTCTTATATTGGAATATGTATAAATATGTGTATTTTTTAGTTTTAGTGAAGATGGACAAATATGGTCATTGGTCACATCATCATTACTTACCATCAACATTCTATCAAGAAATTAATTATTTGTTGCAATGATTTGATTAACATGGCCACATGCTTGATATCTTTTTTTATTAATATGATGTGATGATTTATCCCTTTACTTAATCAACGCATATTTGATTCAATGATTTATGCCTTCATAGCTAATCATTTATGTAAACACATAGTTATAATACATATATGGTAGGAGAACCCTTCAAACGTCCGTAAAATAATATATTAGTTATAACTAAGGTGACTCAGGATTCGGGTTACAAGTGTAACATCCATGATTTTCAGGCTATAATTTTTTGTTAATTTATTTATTCATTTTATTATGTACAGAAATAAACATTTAAAATCCCATACTTGTTCAAACATAATACGTCACAATAATTATTACTTTAACATGCATCAATTCAAATTTCGAACCTTGCATTTACATATTATTTTTCTTATTATATATAACACATGTATGTATATTTATATGTATAAAAAACATTTTGTTATAACCAAAGCAAAACATGTGAGTTTTAAACCATACTTTTACATTCTTTAAATATATACACATATTATTTACGAACATAAATGTAAGTATATATATTTTATTATATTAAATAAATCATTATTACAAGTTATAATTTCATAAAAATGGAATTTTTTTTAAGTGATGAAAATAAAACAAATAATTTTAGGCTTTATGAATTTTATAAATACATTTTTATAAGTATTTAAAACAAATAAAATCTAGTTTTGAATCCATTCCACATCTTTGAACCCTGGAACAAGAACCACAACAATTTTGACTCGGAAAAGTCAACCCACCTTAGAAACCCTTGACATCGTCCCCATTTCGGTTATCAAATCCTCTTGTAACTGTTTCTCCACTTATTACAATCATTTAGGCAAATCAATTCGTGCTTTAATTGAGCAATCATGGACTTTTAAGAGCAAAACTAAATGTTTCGGTTACTAGTCTCAAAACCCATGATCTATGTTTAAATCCCGCAAACATCCATTAAACTGATGTTGTAATGTGTTAAGAATGGCCCGATGTGAATTCATATCCCCTAACAATGCGAAATCACTGCTCGAATCCGTTTTCCTCCTCTCCCCCGTCGCGACCAGGAACGAGCAGCAGGTGATGTGTAGGTGTTCGTTGGGTGTTTATGATGCTTAACTATACGTTTTTATGTGTGATTTAGCATGGAACGCGTTTACTTTGCATGTGTTTATAATTTGTACGTGTTTGGATGCTAAGTACGTGTTTTGGAAGCATTAGAGAGGAAGTAGAGGGTTTGGATCGGAAACTATGCAAAAGATGGAGGCTGATGTGGAAGTTCTGGAAGCTTAATCTTGAAACAGACATATCTCGAGCTAGAAAATGAGTTACGAGACCCATAATATATGAATCTTGGGTAGCTCGAGAAGCCGAATCCAAATATTTGGTTAAAAAAATACACTAGGGGCGTAAGATTACGCCCTAGGAGCGTAAGCTTACGTCGGTAACATTTTCTGAACAGAAGCTTCAGCTCGACGGAGTAAGCTTACGCTGGTTACGTTTCAGACGCGGATTTTTAGTGAAACAGCTGATTTTCAGTGTTTAATTGGGGGTTTCTTCCCCAAATTCGAAATCCTCTTTTTGACATCAGTTCTTGGGCGATTTTAGGAGTTCTTGGAGGCTAAGGAACACGATTCTAACATCCAATTGAAGATTGATACTCGAAAGATTGAAAGATTGAAGATGAATTCCACAACCATGAGCGGCTAATCCACCGATAATCATTCCCGGGTGGATTGTTTGTAAGTTTTTAGGGTTTTATCATGTGCTAGCTTTGAGAAACAATTCTTGTAATCATTTGGTTTGAAATACTTGAATCTTCGTGTTTAGTATGGTTATGAACTCACGGGAGTCAATAAATTCTTGCACCATTGACCCCGTTAGATGATAATTGCTATGAACTTTGATTTGTGTTGAATCTATTGATTAATCTAATTCTATATTGCATACATTTGTCTCGATTTCATTCGTGAATATTGTTTTACACTATTTGCCGATGATGTATGAATGTTGATGTTCTTGGTTAGATTTGATCAATTTGATTTAGATAACCATTTGATTGCTTGAACTCATATGTTGATGTGATAATCCCTAATTACTTGTGAACTTGAAACCCGGGCGTGATTCCTTTTTAATTATTGTTACAATCTAAATCGTTTGTTTGGTACTTGATTGCTATTGATCATAATTGTTACTAGATAATCCTTGTTTGTTGAGTTTGATAAGTTTCACCTAAACCATTGCTTGTGTTTGGTCAGAAAGACCCATTGCAACTTCATAAATCACTTTGTCAATTGAAGTTAAGCACCGACCACAAACTCTTCGTGGTTCGACACCCTTCTTACCCTAACTAGTTTCAGGTGATTAGGACACTCTAATTATTTATCTTTGACCGGTCCCTTCGACATCGGGGGGCAAATTTTGGCGCCGTTACCGGGGAGTGTGTGCGCTTGGTGTTTTATTTTAGCTGACTTTTGTGACTACTTGTTTCTTGTTTTGTTTGGTTAATATTCTTCTATTTTTGTGTTACGCGTGGTGTTTGTTTGTGTGTGCAGGTGACAGAATAGTGCATGCGTAAGTTCATCCCGGAGGACTTCACCGCTTGTTCATGTATTATAGAATTTCAAGCATATTGATCTCACCATGAATATAGACTTTAGTGAATGCTTTCATTGTAGGAGCACATCTCATCGGAACAATGATTGTCCATATTTTCTAAAATTATGTGGGAAAGTCTGGTGGCGTCGAATCCCATATCAATATGAAGATTGTGAGAAGCGTCGAGTACAATATTGTTTATCTCGAGTCGATCGAGAGTTGGCGCAACTTCATCATTCGAAGCAATATCGCTTAGAGTTGTTAAGTTACAAATATGATCTTTTATGCACGGGAAGGCGAAGGGGAGAGCGAGGCCTTTCAGTTAACGAACATTCTAAGGCAAACACAACTGTGGATGTCTTCACAAATTGGAGATGCGGCTGTGGAGAATAATACCACACCAATGCCTTCAACTACTGAAGAATTAACGAGTGCACTAGTCGTGGATGATGACAATGATGATGATAAGGAAGAAGAGGTTGTGGATCTTTCAGAACATATAATTGAATGTTTAGACTCGGTCAATGACATAGCACCTCATGAGAAATCTGAGATATTGATGGTTCATTCTGACCCTCCTCCCGTATTAATTACTCGAGGCAATAAAGTTGGGGATGAGGGTCCGAGGATAAAGATTAGGAAGGTGGGACTACAAGACATTGGACAGTCTAGTCAGAAGCAAGCCCGCATCGATTTAGCCGACATGTCGATCACAATAAGGCAGGATTGGACACGACACGTCAACTACCGGGCATACATTGGAAATTCAGTGGGAAAATATGGAGTTAGATTTTCGGACATCGCATCAATTTACATGCAGGTTTTGAGAGAGCAAGTTTGGATGAGACACATAAGATATCGGGCTTTTGTTGGCAATGTGGTCGGTAAGTGTTCATTGCGACCATTATGAGAGACACATGAGGTAATGTCGGGCTGAGGATAATAAACTTAGCGATAACCGGGAGGCAACCCGGCTTGTTATTGTCTTTATTTTGTCTTTGTTTTGTTTTGTTTTGTTTTGTGTTGTGTGTTTAAGTTTCGTCACCATAGCAACACTCAAGTGTGGGTAAGACTCATGGAAGACTTACGAGTTCATTTTTGGTGGTGGTTCAGGCACTCTATGATCGCCTCTAATCAGGTCCACGTACTCTTTCTCATATCTATGTTGCTTTGATTGAACGATTTTGTTTTTGTTTGTTTTGGTGTGTTTATGTTTGAAACTTGGTTGATTGTGTTGGGTTGGTGTTTATGGTTTGGGAATCTACTTCTTGAATTTTGGAGGTTTGGGTGTTAGATTTGTTTTGGCACCCACTAACCGCACTTTTATATTTCATAACTATTTACATTGGGACAATGTAAGGTTCAAGTGTGGGGATGTGGGAAATCTTGGAAACCATAATTTTTTTTTTGATAATTGTTTTGCAAAGTGTTTGGTAGAGGTCTTTGGTCATGGTTAATTCATTAAGTTACTTGATTAAGTTTTTCCAACAAATGAAAAAAAAATTGAAAATGTTGGATTTGGGAGTAACAAAATTGAAGGTGGCGGTTTGCATGCACATGTCGGTAACTTATTTTCCACCATGTTGTGAGATTTTGAGCTAAATTGATATATATATTCTCTTATTTGAGTGCTTAGCCACTTTGTTTCACATTTTAGAACTTGCATATTATTGATACATGTTGAGACCTTGAACCAATTAATTGCACAAAAATGATAAAGGCATTAGGAGAAACCTTTTTATTTTTAGACATTTTTATACCCTTACCCGTTAATATCCACTAGATGCCCATTCTGAGCCTATACATTTTCTGTTGACAAAACCCATAACATTAGCCCATTCACATTTTTAGCCTTTTCTTTTTAAACCCGTGAGTTGGAATTCAATTAACTTAGATTATTGTAGTTGCGGTTGCAATTGAGATAAAAAAAAGAAGAAGAAAAAAAAAGAAAAAAAATGAATGAAAAAGAAATACAAAAATAGTATTGGGTCAACATTTGCCCAAAGGTTTTGAGTATTAGTTTGAGCTACAATAAAAGATGTTATTGGGTCAGTTTAACCCAAGTTTTATTTGATAGTTTGAAAAAATAAGAACTTTAGTGTTGATGAGTCATTTATACTCATAGTAGAGATTTGAAAGTTTTAGATTGATTTGTAACTTCATTAGTTGAATTCCACTTACCTATAGCCACTTTAAAAAATCACTATCCATGCCCATAACCCTAGCCTACATTACAACCCTTAAAAGACCTTTTGATTTGTGCATGTTAGTTGTGTTAGTAGGAGGAGATGTGATTAATATGCAAGCTTATGATAATGTGGTTCATTGTTTGGGTTTGAGTGAAAAATACTAGCACATCATCGCTAGTCCAGATATGAAACCGAGGGGAGTGATTGATTGTGAGGGGTGTGTGCATGCAAAGCCATAACTAGATATGAGTTAAGCGCGTTCCAATAATTCCTTTTGTTTAAAAATTCATCGATGGTTTGTTGGATTGTAAATCTGTGGAGAGTATAATTCTTATGAATTTTGCATTACCTTGGACCTTAGCTTATGTTTAGTTAAAACAATTGTTTGAGATTTTGAAATGTGGATTTGAAGCAAAAGACTTTGCTTGAGGGCAAGCAAAACTCAAGTGTGGGGATGTGATGTGTAGGTGTTCGTTGGGTGTTTATGATGCTTAACTATACGTTTTTATGTGTGATTTAGCATGGAACGCGTTTACTTTGCATGTGTTTATGATTTGTACGTGTTTGGATGCTAAGTACGTGTTTTGGAAGCATTAGAGAGGAAGTAGAGGGTTTGGATCGGAAACTATGCAAAAGATGGAGGCTGATGTGGAAGTTCTGGAAGCTGAATCTTGAAACAGACATATCTCGAGCTAGAAAATGAGTTACGAGACCCATAATATATGAATCTTGGGTAGCTTGAGAAGCCGAATCCAAATATTTGGTTAAAAAAAAATACTCTAGGGGCGTAAGCTTACGCCCTAGGAGCGTAAGCTTACGCCGGTAACATTTTCTGAACAGAAGCTTCAGCTCGACGGAGTAAGCTTACGCCCCCAGCGTAAGCTTACGCTGGTTACGTTTCAGACACGGATTTTTAGTGAAACAGCTGATTTTCAGTGTTTAATTGGGGGTTTCTTCCCCAAATTCGAAATCATCTTTTTGACATCAGTTCTTGGGCGATTTTGGGAGTTCTTGGAGGCTAAGGAACACGATTCTAACATCCAATTGAAGATTGATACTCGAAAGATTGAAAGATTGAAGATGAATTCCACAACCATGAGCGGCTAATCCACCGGTAATCATTCCCGGGTGGATTGTTTGTAAGTTTTTAGGGTTTTATCATGTGCTAGCTTTGAGAAACAATTCTTGTAATCATTTGGTTTGAAATACTTGAATCTTCGTGTTTAGTATGGTTATGAACTCACGGGAGTCGATAAATTCTTGCACCATTGACCCCGTTAGATGATAATTGCTATGAACTTTGATTTGTATTGAATCTATTGATTAATCTAATTCTATATTGCATACATTTGTCTCGATTTCATTCGTGAATATTGTTTTACACTATTTGTCGATGATGTATGAATGTTGATGTTCTTGGTTAGATTTGGTCAATTTGATTTAGATAACCATTTGATTACTTGAACTCATATGTTGGTGTGATAATCCCTAATTACTTGTGAACTTGAAACCCGGGCGTGATTCCTTTTTAATTATTGTTACAATCTAAATCGTTTGTTTGGTACTTGATTGCTATTGATCATAATTGTTACTTGATAATCCTTGTTTGTTGAGTTTGATAAGTTTCACCTAAACCATTGCTTGTGTTTGGTCAGAAAGACCCATTGCAACTTCATAAATCACTTTGTCAATTGAAGTTAAGCACCGACCACAAACTCTTCGTGGTTCGACACCCTTCTTACCCTAACTAGTTTAAGGTGATTAGGACACTCTAATTATTTATCTTTGATCGGTCCCTTCGACACCGATCAGCAGGAACCCACTTTTTTCATCCAATCGGCTCAAGATTTCAGGTAATTAATCCAATCTTTCGGTTCAAAAGCCCTTTGATTCTACACACGATTTGCGCTGGGTTTGGATTAGGGTTCTTCGATTGAAATGGGGAAGAAGGGGCCAGGGACCTTTATGTTAAAATTAAAAAGGTTCCAATCCATGTCAAGGCACTTGTCCAGATCCGCCGGTTAAAGCTCTTAGCCCGTACGCTTGAGGTCGCGGGTTTGATCCCGGCCAGGCCGGTTTTGGGCTATTTTCTTGGTTTTCATTTTTAAACTCATAAAACTATAGTTTTAAAATTCTGAATTAACTTTTATAAATCTTTTAATTATAATCTGAACCTCTTTATAAAAAAAATAGAAAATATAAAATAGCGTTTTTTTATTCTGTTTTATTAAAAACATATTATAAATATTATAAGTAAACAATATGAATGATTTATTTAGACAAATCAAGTTTTATTAATTTTATTATAAAATAGTAATGTTATTAAACAAAATTATAAATTAATTGTTTAAGCATTATTAATTTGTTTCAATCTTATAAATAATTATTTTGACAAAAAATGATTATTTAAAACATTTTAAAGCTTAATGAATTACTTAAATAATTATTTTTAGATAAATAGTTATACAAATTCATTTAGTTTCCTTAAGCTTACTCATATTAAAAAAATATTTAATATATCTTTATTTATTATTAAGCTAAAAGAAATCCATTAGATAAGTTAATAATTATTTATTTACATAACACAATTATTTAAACCATTTCTAATCCACAATTTATTTATCATTCTTAGAATGACTATCAAACGTATTATGTGTATAAATCCTACATGTATAATTAATTAGAGATTTCAATTAATTATATATATATATATATATAAATATATATATATATATATATATATATATATATATATATAAACTATTTTATCATTTCCATCCAACACATGTGATAAACGTATATATTCTTTAAAACTTGTACAAATCCTATAGCCGATTCCAAATCCTATAAAACTCTAGAATCTCAGGATTTCTTACTTTATTAGACATACATTGAGTTTAGGATACAATTAACTGTGTAGGTTGATTGTGAGAAGTCCTTACGAGGCCTATCTCTCATTTACAATTCATACAAACCACTAGCTCCATTTCAGGTGAGTTTACATAGCCCCTTTTTCACTTTTATATATTTGGGGTGTAACATGATTACATTCAAACTACTAGGTTAGAATCCCGTGTATTACACGAGATTGTATATTAAAAAAGATAAAACTTATAAATTTGTAAATGCGTCCTAATTTGTCAGACTATTATGATCGTCTCGAGATATATCAAGTAGAAATGTGTGTGTATATTACGAGTTAGTATTTTTTTAATTAGTCATATTTTGATTTCCTACTATATATTTTCTTATTTAATATAATTAATATTATTCTTTAATAATATATTTATAATATCATTACTATTTAATAAGAAAAAAACGCATTTATTAGGAGAGAGAGGCGGGAAAACCAATATGAGAAGGTATGAGGAAGTGACACGTGTCCATCTCAAACCTTTATTTATTAGTATAGATTTGCAATTATTACAATTCAAACCTTATGATCATATGTGCAATTTGTGCCTTATGCCTTAACACTATTTGTGCAAATAACATTTACATATTTTTTTGTGCATAGTGTAAGTGCAATAATTAACTTTGTACAAGCCGAAGGTATACAATGATAGATCTATTGTGTCTGACCAACCCACCCGGTTAGGGTGATTGTTGCCGAAAACACTTAAGGATAACCTGCGTGTTATGCCTATCAGTCACAAGGTTTGATTTTGCGCCCAGTTTAAAAAATAGTGGTTCTCCATAATTACCTTATTAATCCATGTATCATATGAATTGTACACAAACTCTTGATATTACTTGTGGTGTCAAAACTTATGTATACTCACCAACTATTTTTAGTTGACTCTGTTTTCATCATGTTTCAGGTACTAGTGTATGAGATCATATGCAAGATACAACATATAGGATTTGGACTTAGTGAACAAAGAACTTGAACATGTTGATGTATTTTATTTTGGTTGTTGATTGAACTGATGTAATGAAATCTTGATGTAATTAATATATGAAACATTAGCTTGATCATGTGCTTATGAACAGTCTACACGTCCGCCACGACGTATTTCGCCGTCGGTTGGGGTGTGACAACGAGTCTCCTAAGACAACTCGTCTGTTTCCCGAGCTACAACAGCAGAAACAGAAGGTACTATCAAAGAAGACTCGTGCATCCGAAATTATACATATGTGTTTGTGTTTGCTATGAGTTATGATGTTTTTTTAACTAAGGATCACCTTTGTTTTATGTTCAAAGCAAAAGATTAAAATAGTTCGATCATTTAATTAGAATTAAACGAAAAAATAAATTATGTGAAACGTATTCGAAGCAATTTATTCAGTTTAATTGATTTTGATTACATTTTCTGTTTCAACTGCTCAGTTCCTAGGTCAATGGGAACAACTCAGTAGGAATAAGTAGTAGTAACTACTGAGTGGTAACTCACGCATGAGCCAATGGAACTGGTCAGTACTGCTTAGGCCATCAGGTATGGGTCGTGAGAAAGGGGCGTGAAACACCACTCTCTTCCACGTGAAAGGGGCGTGAAAAGTTTGCCGTGAGAATTCTCACGGGATAAAAGAGGCGTGAAGAAGGTGGCCAAGAAAGATATCATTTGATTGATTGAGAGGGGACGTGAAAATTTTCACATGCTGAGAACACTAACTTTCTCTTGTGTGAAAGAGTGAAAATTCTCACTCATGTGAGTATATCAGATGATCTTAGTAGGAACCCGACCATTAATAGGAATTGAGCAAGTTAACATGCTTATGTAATTAGAGGGTTACGCATGAATAAGTCTTATTTTAACAAAAAAAAAATTAGTATAACATACAATTGCAAATGTCGGTTCTTTATCTTTTTATGTGAGTGAAAATCGTGTTGTACAATTCCTTAAGCTGTTGGTACAACCTATCCAAAGACCACATCACACGCTCACACCTCATGTAACTTTTTTTTATTGTTTTATTATTTTAATTATTTTAATATATAAGTTTCTTTGCTTCCCATACCCACATCACATCATGTAAGTTTTTTTATTGTTTTATTATTTTAATAATTTTAATATTTATAATTAACTTTATAAAAATTCTATTTTTCTTTTATAACATTTAAAATATAATTTCTTTGTACACTTCGAATATACCATTACAACGTGCTTGTTTTTATCTACGTTACAATATAAATTTTATTCAAACCGAGCCGATCAACGTTCCAATGTAAATTTTATTTAAAATCGAACCGAATTAAATATAATATATTTTTACTTTTATTTTTAAATTTGTTTTCATCTTTACGGAAATCAATATTTCGATATAATTTTTTTTCAATACTGATTTTCCGTTAAAATGCACAATTTATCAGCATTTCGATTTAATTTATTCCGAGTGGTTAAAACCTATGTACGAATCGTTAAAACCGAGCGTTACAAATTATAACACCCACGCAATAAGATGCGGGTTAACGTTAACCGGTTATATCGACATTTTTGTAATTCTCGTATATTATTTTCAAAAAAATTAGTAAAAGGAAATATTGGTCTGAATTTAATTACACTCAGGCGAACACGCGGTTCAACACATGGATTTCATATTTTCATTGGACCGTCAGCAATAACAACGACAGCTGCATCTGACACCACCTAAGCAAACAAACGACACCGTTTCGCTGTCATAACCCATTAAAACCTTAACGCGTAAGAGGGAAAAAAAATCCAAATTCAAAAAGATGTATAAATTCATTGAGAAATGTACAAGTAACTTAAGCAGCATGGTACAAGTCTAAAAGTTCGTGGAAAAATACCTAAATTAAAAAATAAACATAACATGTACTTTACGCTATGAAAGTTGTACCTTTAATGCTCCCATCGGTCAACAATCCGTGTAGACCGAGGAGTCTATTGAAAATGAACAAATATGCTTCATAATGACTCCACCAATATCGAAATTGCTATTTCCACGCCGTACAACTGTCAGATTTGCTAATCCCACTCCACCGAGTGAACTCGGATCCGGTATTGACTCAGTTGGCGCGACAAAGCGTATGCTTTTTTGCAAGAACTCATTCCCAGCGAGTTGACTCAGTAGTGCCGACTCAGTAATCGAATTCTTCTTGTTATGATGCTGACGCGTTGTTGATCGAACAATCTCCGTCAGCATTGCGACGGATAACCGCCGCACGCCACGTTCGCCGCCGATTATCAACGCCACGTTCGCCGCCGATTTGTTGCTTTTCCGGCCGTGTTTTGGAAGTGTTGAGTAAAGAAAAATTGACTCGGGGGAGTGACTCTTGACTCGGCTGAGTGGGTCTCCGAGTAGTAAAACCTCCTTAACGTCAACAAGCATTACCCGTTTAAATTTCCGGCGAACCCGACCCAAAATCATCGGGTAAGAAGCCCATCTTCTCAAGCTTATAGGGACCGAGTCAAGAAACCCGGATAGCGAGTTCTCCGGGTCAAGCTCGCCAATCCCAAAACCCACAACCGACCCGTAACTCAAACTCGAATTAGTGGAACTATTACTCTTAATCTGCCGACCCCAGATGGGTTCTTTATTCTCCGGCTGGTACCCGGAGTTTACAAACCGGGTCACGTCAAAACTCGCCTGAATGTCGCCGGAAGTTCTCCGGACTTCTTGAACAAGATTCAAGAATACATCATTTTCGTCTCGAATTACACCATCGAAAGAATCTATGGTCGAAATTGAATCGAAAATGAACAAAAGGTCTGATTTTGAAGGTAAACCGGAGCGGTGGAAGGTTTTTAAGAACAATGAAAGTTCGTTAGTAGTTACGAGGTTGGAAACGTGGCAGATGACGAGGTCGTTCATGGCGGTTGTGCCACGTGTGTAAAGAGTCCCTAGCCCTTGTAACGCCGGTGAATTGGATTTGGAGTGAAAATTGGGGTGGTTTTGAGTGAGTTTCCGGTGAGATGAGATGAAATCGTTGTTGGGTTCGAAGGACGAGAGTGTGAAGAGAAGCAGAGTGAGGAAGATTAAGAGAGCACAAATGGAGATTGTGGATTGAGCTCTGGTGAATATGTGACTAGAATTCGTGCGTTTGAGGATGGAGTTAATTGTCGGTGATGATGTCGGTTTTGAAGAATTGAAGTGGTGTTGTTCTTCCGGGAAGAAAACTAAGAAGAAACCCATTGTGGGATGTCCGGCACCGCCGCCGCCGCCGGTGAGGTAGTTTTCGTGGTTGAATTTTGGTGGGTTTTGTTTCTCTGCTGTTTAAGGAATTTGGTTTGTATGTGCCTTTACAGTTGTATGTTTGTGTGTGTTGGCTGTTCATCTGATAATGTGGGTTTGTTCTTGGAGGGGGTTTTACGGATAAAGGAAAATTAAGGGGTTTATTAAACAAATAGTAAAGTGGAAGGACTGAAAAGTTAGGAACTTTCTTCCTTGAAATAATAAAAATAATGCTTACTTCTGTGCTTTAAAAGATGGAGAGAGAAATATTTCACACGTCCCTTAGAGCACCTCCAATGGTGCGTTCGGTTGGCACCAGATGCCTGGCCGTGTTGGAGGATTCGTCCGGCCATGTCCTGTTGAGTGTGTTGTTCGGAAATCCTGACGGTGGTGAACGGCACCGTCGGGCCACGATCAAACTAAAATCTGATTTTTAATTCAATTTTCAAAGATGGTGGGCCATCCTCAATCGTTAATTCTAGTTTTCAGATTTTAATTCAATTTTCAGATTTTAGTATACTAAAACTAATTCAATTTTCAGATTTTAGTATACTAAAATTAAAAACAATATAAATTTAAAAAAAATTATTATTTTTTAAATATATTATAATTTTTAACGGCTAGTTTTCAAACGGCTGTTTTTTCAACGAATACTTTTTATCAGTATAAATACAAGTAATTGTTTCACATTCAATTCTAAATTTTTAGTCTTTTAGTTAATGTAATTTTAAATTTTTAGTTAATGTAATTGTTAATTTTTAGTTTATCTAATTTTTTTTAGTTAATGGAAATATAATATTATTTAAAATAATACGAAATAAAAAATAAGATTATAATAAATAAGTTTTTTGGTATATAGAATATAAATGTAAAAGTAAATGATGATTTGAAAATATAGGGGTGTTTGAAAGTGGATGTATGGTTGGAGTAAAAAAATGGGTTTTTGAAGGATAAGTGAAAATCTGATGTGACAACTGATGTGCCGCGTTTGGTTTGGTGGATGGCATCCACCATTGTGGAAGCTCTTATAACTTTATATATATTTTAGTGAAACTAGAATTGTGATGGAGGGCAACGGAACAAGCTCGGTACCAAAACACCGTCCCTAACTCCATCGATACTAAAAAATAAAAAATTGAGATGATGCTGATTAAATGCTGAAAGTTTAGCATTTTATTATTATTATTATTTGGTTTATTTTATTATTATTATTATTATTTCATTGTTATTTTTATTTTTATTAGAGTAAATTATTATTATTTGAGTCCTTCAGGTTTGACAGTTTTAACTATTTGAGTCAGGGCCGGCTCAACCATTTTGTAGGCCTAAAGCAAAGTTTAAAATTGAGGCCCTTTTCGAATTTGGTTCTTATCAATGCAAAATTTAACTTCATTCTTATCGATGCTAATTATCAATATCTCCCCCCCCCCCCGAAACATGATGCTACAAGATTAAGATTGGCAAAACTTAGTCAGGTAACGGGTTATACCGGGTTTAAGGAGAACATGACGCTAATAGTTAGCTTCTTAAAGTTTTTCAAAAAAACAGAGCGACTGCCAACTTGAATCTGCATCCAAAATATCACTAAATGTTCTTTATTCTCTGGTTGGTGCCCGGAGTTCACAAACCCACGTCAAAACTCGACTGAAATTCTCCAGAAGATCACCGGACTTCTTGAACAAGATTCAAGAAAATATCATTTTCGTCTCGAATTACACCATTGAAATAATATATGGTCGAAATTGAACCGAAGATGAATAAAGTTCGGATTTTGAAGGGTTCCAATTTTATTATTCCCATGTGTTAGGATTATAAGAAAAAAAAAATGTATTTTTTATAAAAAAGGTTCCAATTTTATTATTCGTTTTGAAACCTAAATTTTTTTGAGCCAACCCCCTTTTCCAAATATACAATAGAAACAAAACAAATCGAGTCATATAACAATTTTCATTTGATATACGTTAGACATCACACCTAAAACACTAGATGTAAGTTTTTATAACATTATTGTGGTTCTTAATTGACTATCTCCACATATAAAAGTGTTTACGTGATTCTTGACGTTCCTAACATAATTATGGAAAACGATGTTGTAATTGGTTAGACGCTGGTTGTAAATTAATCACATATCTATATCTATACTATTATATAATGGATATAGGCAGTGACGCATCCAAGAATTTTTTCCAAGGGGTTCAATGTTTTTAGATGCTTCAATTTTATAGGGCCGGACATAAAAAAATTCTGGTCGATCGATGGTTCGGGTCGGATAAGGTTCATCACGGTGTTGTATGTAGTGACAACCATCTAGAGATGACCATTAAATTAACATATAGGCATACCACTAACTACCAACTAATAATTATGTTTCATTTATTAAAAATATGTTGTACCTGAACATATCTCAAATAACCAGTGCATCATTTATAATTTATGCTTGAAAAAAAAATGAGTTCAGAATTTTAGAACAAGCCTTTGATAACTTGATGTAACTATAAGTCTATAACATAACTTGTAATCTACATAAAAATAATAGTCTAACCTGTAAAAAAGTAGAAACCACAGGCAAAAGAGCAGGATTAGCCAAGAAATTAGGGCTATTTAGAAACTTGCAGATCCTACACCAAAAAGATTCTGGAAAACCAAAACCACCATTTTACCCATACACATTGCTGCACCCATTTGTTCTGCCCATTCATAGCCTCAAATAAAGGCTTCTTCACAAACAAATCAATTAAAAAAAAGTTTTTAAAAAATTGACAATGGGGGGATTCGAACCCACAACCTCTAGGTTATAAAGCAAAGCCTAAAATATTACACCACTTGTTAAACTTTGATTAGGGGTTCATCATATAATTTATTTAGGGGTACACCCCAGTTTTTTTACCTATCGTTCTATAAAAATTTCGAAACTCGGGGGCCCTCCGGGCTATGTAGGTCCGCCCCTGGATATAGATAAGGCAAGAGGGTAATTTCTATCAAAACTCTTAAATTTAAGAGTTGTACATGTGTGAATGGTTATGGTACAGCATCCTAATGCTAATGGACAACTATGAGCCCTAATTCCATTCAATCCCGTGTTCATGTTTTCCCTCATCACATATGCAATTCAAGCCCTAATTCCATAACCTGGCAAACGAACGAAGTTTAACAAGGGACTGGCTTTTGATACACGAAAGAGGTAATTCTCTCTCTGTGCTTCTTCCCTTCTGCTGCGTTTTCTCTTTTCTTCCCCCAGAACCCGAATGAGCTAATCTACAACAGGCCAAAGAAGAAGGTCACCGTTTCTTCTTTTCTTCCCCCCAGAACCCGACGTAATGGTCTTTCTCATGGCTTCTGTGCACACTCAAACAAAGTGCTCAATTCATTCTCTCGCTCAGGTATTCCTCTTTTTTTACAGTTTAATCTAATTTTATTTCACAGAGGCAATCAGAAGCTTTGTTTGTTAAAACTGGCTACAGCTTCGTCTTCCTCAATGTTTATGTATTATTATGTGTTCAGATTCAGATTGTTGTTCTTTTATTGATTTTTATTTCTATTGGTTTAAGTTAAAGCTGTAAATATGTGCAAACAAATTGAAATAATTGATACAGCATCTGTAGCCAACGGGTTAAGGTTTGACTTCTATTCTTGCTTTTTCTGCCCTAAATATGTAGTTGATGAGGTAATTGTATTGGATTAATGTTCTTTTTTTTGCCAGTTTAAGAAGCTTGGGGTGTTCCATTTTCCAAACCAATTTGGTAAAATTTTGGAAAATGGTTTCTGGTTATAAATATTTAGAGCCTTATGTTAAAATTCTTTTTAACCTTCATTTTTGTTCTACTCCGGCGGTTCCTTTTAACGGTTTCGTTGCCGTTGCGTCATGCTTATATATGTCAAGACCAACGGTTACCACAGCAACGCGCGTGTCACCCATCTTAGTATCCTGCCACAAAGTATTCTTTGACTTTTACCCTGGTCATTTTGGTAATCCCATGCCTGTAGTTCTTACACTTGAAAAGCATTTTTTATATTACTATATATATATATTAGATCACAATTCTTATAATTATTAAAATAGGTGATGAGACTTGGTTTGATAAAAAAAATCAAAGACTGAATTGAGGTTGGGTTTTTTATAGATAGGTTGATGTTTGGTTTTTGGATCATCATTAAATGGTATTACGTTGAATTGTTGTTAGGACTAGAGTTGGCAAAAGGGATGGGTTGGGCAACATGTATATATCAAAATGGAGTTTTTAGTACATGTCAGATGTGAAAATATATATTCTGCTGTGTGTGGTTTTGCTGTAAGCACAATTGTGATGTTTCATTTGGTATGATGTTGTAAGCAATCACATAGTTACAGTCACAGAGCTTTTGATTTCCCTCCAATATTATCCTTTCATATCTTTTGTTCTCTATTTTTATTTTGCATGAAAAACTGCTATATAATTCTTCATATAATATATATTACTGCTATTTGTAAAATTGCAATTGGGTTGTGCAGGCTGCTAATTATTGAGTTTGATATATTTTGTAGATGAAGGTCATTTCCATGAGGCAAAAGATGGAAACAGGCTACAGTTAGCATATATGAAATGAAGTTGTCACAAAATCATGCCATGAGGAAGATGGAAGGAGAATAAAGAGGTATGTGTACAAAAATTTCATGTCATGATGATCTTACCATTAAATTTATTGTCTCTTTTTGTGACATTTTTTTTCTTTGATTTGGTCTAAATGATCAATGCAACAAACTTTGTTTCTAGGGGTGAGATATTCGACCCGTTTATTTATGGACGTGTCCTTTTATGTTCCTTTAATCCCTTATCTTGAGGTAAAAATATCTGCTAAAAAGGATTATGTCAAATGATTAGCTAAACCGGCCAAACAGGTATGAAGTTGTCACAAATTCGTTTTGATAACAACCAAACATCTATTCAGGTTAGATTCGATTCAATGATTACGGTATTTTTAATGATTTCTTATAGCAATTCTGCGTTTTAACTTTAGTATTATCCTCGCAAACGAGCCGAACTGATAACAACCAAACTCCCGCTACGTAGCGCCGGGGGAAATTGGATCCGATAACACCGATTCAGAGACTTCACTTCAGTTGAGGTTTGCAAAATTGGTAACGTGTCAAAATAAGTCTTGGTCGAAATTAGTAACTTTGTTTGGGTTGGTTCATGTTAAACACTTTTTGTTTAAAATTTTCACAATTACTTACATTTACAAAAATATATTTTTTGGATGATGAAACAAATAAAAATTTGTGATAAGTGAACACATCATCCAAAAAATATATTTTTGTAAATGCAAGTAATTGTGAAAATTTTAAACAAAAAGTGTTTAACATGAACCAACCCAAACAAAGTTACTGATTTCGACCAAGACTTATTTTGACACGTTACCAATTTTGCAAACCTCAACTGAAGTGAAGTCTCTGAATCGGTGTTATCGGATCCAATTTTCCCCGGCGATACGTAGCGGGAGTTTGGTTGTTATCAGTTCGGCTCGTTTGCGGGGATAATACTAACGTTAAAACGCAGAATTGCTATAAGAAATCATTAAAAATACCGTAATCATTGAATCGAATCTAACCTGAATAGATGTTTGGTTGTTATCAGAACGAATTTGTGACAACTTCATAGCTGTTTGGCCCGTTTAGCTAATCATTTGACCCAATCCTTTTTAGCAGGTATTTTTACCTCAAGATAAGGGATTAAAGGAACATAAAAGGACATGTCCATAAATAAACGGGTCGAATATCTCACCCATAGAAACAAAGTTTGTTGCATTGATCATTTAGACCAAATCAAAGAAAAAAAATGTCACAAAAAGAGACAATAAATTTAATGGTAAGATCATCATGACATGAAATTTCTGTACACATACCTCTTTATTCTCCTTCCTCATGGCATGATTTTGTGACAACTTCATTTCATCTATGCTAATTGTAGCCTGTTTCCATCTTTTGCCTCATGGAACTGACCTTCATCTGCAAAATATATCAAAATAAATAATTAGCAGCAACCCAATTGCAATTTTACAAATAGCAGTAATATATATTATATGAAGAATTATATAGCAGTTTTTCATGCAAAATAAAAATATAGAACAAAAGATATGAAAGGATAATATTGGAGGGAAATCAAAAGCTCTGTGACTGTAACTATGTGATTGCTTACAACATCATACCAAATGAAACATCACAATATTCATTCTTATAAATTTTTTTCCCGCTCTCTCTTTTAATAAAGATACTTCAATATTTTCAATAATAATATATTTTTAAACAAATTATTAATTATACTAATAAAACACATTTATTTTAAATTATTCTATATTATAAGAAACTTTGAAATGTAATTACCTAGCTTATGTTTTCAATCAAATAGTAATGAAAGTTAAATTATATTGAATAGTATTTAATGTATTTTTGAAACTCAAATTATATATTAATTTTTACATATTTTTTGATTTTGTTTTTTATTGTTAGTATATGTAATATATTTTTTCACTTATAAGATATATATACACTAGTATGAAACCCGTGCGATGCAGCGGTGACAACAAACAAGTTCTTTAACACCAGAAGTTCTTCCATACTTAGAAGTCTTCGCTTGTCAGATAGACTCGTTTTGACTGCAAAGTAACAAACTTGGACAACTCTGTCGAATCAGGAGCATCTGATTAAAGTGTTAAACACCTGAAATTTGAATAAAGTTATCATTTTTAGATTTATTTGGGAAATGATAGTTCATCTGGAAGTATTAATAAGACCTTTGATCCATTTAGCATTCTTTTTACACGACCCTTTGTTAAAACATAACATAAATTAGTTCATTACGTAAACGCGAAAAATATTAACGTTTTCAAAGTTTTATAACTTAAAATCAAAAGCTTTACGTTCCGCTCACTATTTTTCTTGGAGGGATGAGTACGAATAGTCCAAACAATAGTTTTTTGTTGAAATTAACAGATACCCATATCATATGAAGAACTAAACAAACATCTAACCCTTATTTGAGAGGACATGAGTTTTTCTGGGTAATGGGCATAGCCCGGACAAATTTACTTAATAAGAATGAAAGAATACAAAATAAAAAATTTCGTAGGCAATAAGTAGCAAAGAATCCAATAACCCCTAGTACAATGCATAATAGAGCCGGCCAAAAGGAAACCCCACATCAGAGTCATCCACTTAAACATGAATTTGCCAATAATATAGATTTTTAGTTATGATCACAAAGGTTTTTACAAAAAATCGTTATGTTGGTAAGAAAACTGAAGATTCAGACTTTAGAATCCTGATTGACAAAAAAATATGCTTAGAAAGGGTTTTACAGAATCCCACTTTATGCTCAGGAGTACTTGAAACATAAATCACATTTCAAACAATAAAATAAGCAAAGATCTTCCAATTTCATCAATAGAGTCTAAAGCTGTAACGTACAAAAATGTGGATCATACTTTAATCAAATTTAACAAATAATAATTTATGTAGAAGTTAAAAATAAGGCCAAAACCACAAAAACCTTTATTTATTATATAGTATAGATTATTTTATAAATATCCCTATTATAACAAAAAAAACTAAATTTTGTGCCACTTGTCAACACCATATTTATCCTTACATTCATTTTCCCTCCAAAACCACATTTACATCCTCCATACAATATTTTCATATTTAGCTCATTTTTTAAAAAAAGATTACATAAATAAACATTTTACCAAATCAATTTCATCATTATAACCATTGACTCACATTTTTTTTAAAAAAATTATCATCAAAAGTGAATATTTAAAAAAAAAAATAAGAATAAAAAAATATGATATTTAAAAAAAAACGAGTTTTTAAAGTTTATTATCTAAAAGCGAGTTTTTAAAATTTTATCAATAAAAAACCAAAATTTTAATTTTACATATAAAATTTGAAAATACTATTTTTGTATTTTAAATAAATATGTGTTAGAATAAAGTTTGCTAATATTTAATTAAATTTTTTTAATTAAGATATTTATCAATGTAATCTTAACGTTTCACCTCGTATGTTACACGGGGTTTAAAACTAGTATATTTAATATATTGATTAAAAAATTATATAAATAATAGACTCGTTTAGGCTCGCGAGCCGGCTCGAGCTCAGACTCGTTTATTAAACAAGCTTATTTTTAGGCTCGAGCTCGGGCTCATTTAAGCTCGGCTCGATTCGAGTTTTTAGCGAGCCGGTCTCGAGTAGCACGTGAGCCAGCTTGACTCGTTTACACCCCTATCCACAATCTCCATTTCCTGATTTCTCCTCTTCACACTCTCCTCTTTCGATTAATGATAAAGAAAAAGAAAAAAAACCTCCGCCGGGCCGACCTTGGCCTGCTTTAATTATATTCTTCTTAGGCCCATTTGGATTTCTTTTAAACCCTATTTATATCCGGGTCTCCTTGTTTAGTAGGTGGAAAAATTAGGGTTCGAAAGATGACGCTATCAACCATCCGCTTGCTGACCCGTCGTCGACCATCAAGGATCTCCGGCATAGGGACTTGTACAACACATGCGGCTAAAGAAGAGACAAGTAATAAACCACAAGTTACGTTTGAGACAAGTGTTAGCTTTGAATGTTTAGAAGCTTGTTCTGCCTTCTCTTGTGCAACAACATTTTGAAGAGGTTGAGCAACTTGTGAAAAAAGAATTTTTAAGTGGGCCAAAGGAAGAACGCCGTATTATACGTTTCAGCGGTTACGTTAAGATTCCTACTTTTTTTAGTACTAAATAGTCTCATGTTATTTTATTCCTTTTTAATTATTAATTTTTATAAACTAGAACATTCACATTTGTTGCTGCTATTCATTATGGGTCTTTATATTCATCTTTCATTTTTCACCTATATTTTAGTTTTTCATATATTCAAAGCTATTGCGGCATCAATCCATCTCAAAGGAATTAGAGTTAAGAAGGAATTGGATTTGGAATTCAAAAAAATTTGAATTTGAAATCTATTTGGTTGCCACCACAATTGACGATCACCCCATCACCACCGTTGCTGACCACCCCCATCTCCGTGATGGAACAGTTAGTTGTAAATTAATTTAAAATCATTTTCTGTGGTGGGGTCGAGCCAGGGCAGTAGTGGAAGGATCGGGGAGGGGCGGTGGTGACGGGGTCGTGGCGGGCGTCAGGCGTCCGTGGCAATGGAGAGAGAAACAAGAAAATGGGAATGAGAAGTTTCTAGAATTGTGACAAGTGTTCTCATATTTTACTTGTTTATTATTATTATGTAGTATAGAAGTATAGATATAGATAATTTCCTATTCTATATCTTAATATATGTGAGATCCATAAATTGTGAATTTTGTTTTTCTCCTTTTTTTTCTTTGGTAAACGTTTTATTCTTTTTCAAAGAAATTTTATGTTAAGGAAAATTTTCACTAGTAATTAACGTAAAGTGTATTAAAATGCCCAAGTGAGTTTTCTCATGTGTTACTGTAACACCTCGCTCAATTTAGGACTGATATGTCACATAGTACAATAATAAGATATAACATTAAAGGTGTAATTAACTTCATCGGCCTAAGGCGCCGCCACTAGACCAAGTGAAGTATTTACTATTTAGTTTTCATTCCCACTAGAAATATTTTGTAAAAAAACACTTAAGTGTTAAGTAAAAAATATATATATATATATAATTCAATAAGAAACACAATTTAGGGGAAATCAGAAAAAAATAATCAACAAATCATGTTAAATCTATGAGATTTAGGGCAAATAAAAACGATGAAGTTATGATATTAAATACCTATCGGAAGTTAAGGTAGATGAACAGGTGAATGAAGATCGATTGTTGATGAAGAAGCCGTAGATCAGATAGAGAGGGAGAAATAAGTGATAGCGGCTTTGAAAAGGAGAATTAGGGTTACGAGTTGAAGAATATTGGGTCATTTGGTTTATTTCAGATCCGAAATTTAGGTTATGGAGACCCGCGTGCTTTTACTCATACGAGTAAGAATGAGATTGAGACTTGGGAGGAAAAATTTAGCTGAGAGTGAATGTGATGGTTACACTTGTCACTTTTTGTAATCATTTATTAGGCTAAGGATGTTCATACTAGCCATGTGTTTGTATACACTTGAACATAACCATGATCTTCCTCCAAAAACTAATAATATTCTCCTTCCACAACAAGTAGTAACAAGTTATCATTCATTTAAACCACATAAATTAATTACAAGAATTTACTATATTACTGGAAAAAGGAAAAAAAAACCACCCATTGGACTTACATAAGTGGTATGTTCATTGAGTTAAAAAAAAACTCCCCCGCCCCAACATGGAACATGAGGTCACGTCAAATGTCAACATAACACTTAAAGTTCAA
Source organism: Smallanthus sonchifolius (assembly GCA_023525975.1). Taxonomy (NCBI): domain Eukaryota; kingdom Viridiplantae; phylum Streptophyta; class Magnoliopsida; order Asterales; family Asteraceae; genus Smallanthus; species Smallanthus sonchifolius. The sequence continues at coordinate 132,464,617 of CM042018.1, forward strand.
ATGTAATACTTAAATTAGCAAAGTAAGAAAACAAGCCTAAAAACATCCACCAAATTTAAACAGAAACTCAAGGTTCTAAGCTTAATGAAACGAAATAAAATAAAATCTCCAATGCATAAGTTTTCAACTCCTAGTGGCATTCTTTAGGGGTGTTCAAAAAAATCCGAATCCGAAACCGAACCCGAAGTATCCGAAAATCCGAATCCGAATTATCCGAAAATTCGGATATCCGAAATTTCGGATATCCAAAATTCGGATATCCAAATTTTCGGATTCGGATTCGGATAGTGATTTTCGGATATTTCGGATAGTTCGGATATCCGAATATCCGAAATATTATATTTATATATTTTTTTAATTGTTTTTATTATTTAAAAATAAGAAAATTTGAATCAAAACCGATATATTATATTTATATATTTTTATATGTATATTTTCTAAAGTTTTTTAAGGTTTTTAATTGTTTTTGTAATTTAAAAATATTATTTTTATATATTTTTTTATTTTTTTTATATTTTCGGATATCCGTTTCACTATCCGAATCCGTATCCGAAATTTCGGATATCCGAAATTTCGGATACGGATTCGGATAGTGAAATCCACTATCCGAAAATTTCGGATATCCGACTTTGAACACCCCTAGCATTCTTCACACATCCCCGATCAACCCTGATTACATGCCGTGAAAAACGGTTGAGCTACTGGCTCAGTACGCGAATACAGATCACAATAGACAAACATAATATCTCGAAATAACAATGAACATGAGTCATCATAAAAATCAGATTTTGAATTTAAAAATATTTCCGTCGTACATCACCATCTACACCAGAATACAACAAAGAAGTAAATAAGGCTGAATCAATAAGGGATTAGCGTTGTTGATACTGAGTAACCTAAATCAAAATATCCAAATGCACTCACATAGTGCCAAAATCATATCTCATATCACAAATCACATATCACAATAGCAATGATACACTGGTCGCGACTCCAGTGCATCCCAAAGTCGGAAGGTGTGTATGGCACTACACCACTCAACCGCAAAATAATCATCACATATCATAACAAATGCTAGGATGCATCCATACGCCTCCCAAATAATCCAAAGGCTCTCCTACACGAGCATATAATCAATCAAATAACAAAGTGGATACGCCGTGAACTGATCACACCGTCACAGATAGTGTCATGCCGTTGGTCGTCACAACGACATGCCTATGGTACCTCTATAGGTAGTTGACTCGGTATCCCTATCTCCTGTCTACGAATCTAGGGTTCTATGGCCGCACGAGTGAACATATAATCCAACCTCCACCAAATAATATGCATCATGCGTAATGATCCTAAATTGAATGAGATTGAATAACAACACACAAGCGATAAAGTTTCACAAAAATGTTTTCCTCAATGGTTTCAAAAATAGTTCAATAGCATACAACAATTCGACTCGAGAGAAGAAAGCGGATCATATGAAAGAGTCACAGATCAGCGGATCTATTTTCAAAGGCAACATAATTTTTACGAGTAAATAAATAACGCAGAACATCCGTACCTGAATAAGTGTCTAAAGCTTCTAATATCTCCAAGGTCCACCGACGTGTTCAACGAAGTCTACAACGAGTAATTTAAACTATAAACTAGATTTATGTCCTACTTGTCTTCTTCTAAAATCCCATATCCCATTACTAATATATTACTATTCACTCTATTATCATTATGGTTCATTTGTTATCTAACAAGCCGGATTGATGTTGAAATAAAATAGGATTTGTTAATACCTCGTTAAGACTTGTAACAATCATTATAATATATAGATATATGAACTATTACTTTAAAACAAAATACTATCATTCTAATTAGAGTAAATTTCGTTTTGAGTCTCTGTGGTTTGCCCAAAAATTCGCTTTGAATTAAATGGTTTCAATTGGACTTTTTGAATACTCGTGATTTCATTTTCGTTTCAATCAAAGTCAGACCTTTAACACCGTTAGAACAACTCTGTTAACTATATATAAAAAAGACTAAAATACGCTTGTTAATAAATAAAAACAAAACAAATTTAAAAATATATATAAACACCCCCCTCCCACGCACACACAGACACACACCCCCACACTCCCTTATCTTCTTCCCCAACCCTTTCACCCCCACCCCACTTCTGCCCCCTTTTCCGGACACTAAACCACCGTCGGCCACCTAACCACCGACGACAACAAAACCCGTCACCCTAGATCCAAACCCTATGAACATCCCACATGCGCCATCTCCATCCTCAAACACCCCCCACACCGCATTTGCGCCATCTCGCGAGTTCTAGGGTTGATCGAACAGGTGGCGCTACAGCTGAAGGAGGCGACGATTGGGTGAATTGGGCTGGGTATGATCTGTAAAAGGAAGACCTGCTTTCGTCGGCAGGGACCATCGCCATCACCTTGCTCATCTCCTTATCCCCTCCATCATCTTGCTCTCCCCCACTTCGCCGGCAGCCACCATCGATAAAGACTTAGGTAAAGAGAGATAATAGATCTAGGTAGAGATTTAGGTTAATAGATTTGTGTAAAAAGAGGGATACTCCGGTGGCAGTGCTCCTCCTCCTTCGCCACCAGCAGAGGGTGGTGCTAGCGGTACCATGGTGATGTCCAAGTAATAAGCGGTGGTGCTCCTTGAAGGGGTTTAAGATATTAAAACCCAATAAAAGAACCAAACGAACCGGATCTCCGATTTAAGGAAACGAGCTACGGCTCAATGCGAGTCCCGGCCAAAGAAGATTGAAGGGGATTAACCCACCCAATAGCAAATGAGCAAGAACGCCCATTGAAGGGGAAGGGTTATAGAGTCAAACCCCAAAACCGATAAACCAAAGTCTCGAGTCCCGGTTCTCAAGCCAGTTGCGGCACAAGGCCAGCCACGGCTGAGGGCCAGCTGCAGCACAATGCGGCACAAGGCCAGCCGAAGGTGAAACCCAAATCCAAACATGGTAAAGCCCAACCCGCAAGATGTTCCAAAGAAAGACTACCAACCCAAATCCAAACATGGCTGAGGGCCTACCGCGGCTCGATGTGTGTCACGGCCAAGGGGCCTCCACAGTCATTTACTCACGTTGCTCATTCGGGGTCAAACGCAACCACCTGTTCAACACTTAGGAATTATTTGAGGAATTACGAAGGAAACGATCACGTGACTGGACAGAAGAGTCAGCTGACCAAGTTTAGTTAAAAAATAATATAAGTTTTCTAGCCGCGACCGGACAGACGACGAGTTAGCTGACCAAGTTCATTTGAAAAATGATCTAAGTCTTCCGGCCACGGCTGGACAGACGAGTCAGCTGACCAAGCTCAGTTGAAAAATAATCTAAGCCTTCCGGCCGCGACCGGACAGAAGAGTCCGCTGACCAAGTTCAGTTGAAAAATAATCTAAGCCTTCCGGCCGCGACCGGACAGAAGAGTCCGCTGACCAAGTTCAGTTGAAAAATAATCTGTCTTCCAGACGCGATTGGACAGACGAGTCAGCTGACCAAGTTTAGTTGAAAAATAATATAATTCTTGCAGCCGCGACTGGACATACGAGTCAGCTGAGCAAGTTCAGTTGAAAAATAATATAAGACTTCAAGCCGCGACCAGACAGACGAGTCAGCTAACCAAGTTCAGGTTGAAAAAAAATTTAAGTCTTCCGGCCGCGACTGGACAGACAAATCACCTGACTAAGTTTAGGTTGAAAAATATTATAAGTCTTTCAGCCTCGACCGGACAGACAAGTCATCTGACCAAGCTCGGGTTAAAAAATATTTGAAGTATTCTAGCCGCGACTGGACAGACAAGTTAACTGAACATGTTCAGGCAGGTAGGCAAGTTTTCAATTATGATAAAGTAAAAAAGGTCTTAAAAACAAACAGTTGTAATTTGCATAAACTGAAAATTCCATCTAGGGACTACTAGGAACGTAAAAGTCCATGCTAGGACAATAAGAAACTAAACATAAAGGTCTACACAGGGACAAAAAGAAACTAAAGGTAAACGTCTGCGTAGGGACGCCGACAAACTAAAGAAACAAACGTCCACGCAGGGACCACAGTGCATAAAGATAAATGTCCACAAAGAAACCAACACAACTATCACTTAGGAGGAGCAAGAAAGGCCTGAATATCATCAAGCGTAGAGCTGACCATGCCGGTATAGAGGCAGACATCGGAAACTGACAATTACCAAATTTGTCTGAAAACTCGCGAAGCTGATCAAGAGCAGGGTATGAATATATAATCCAATATCATGGTATGAACACCATAATAATGGATTGGGGGGACATGAAGGGGTTTAAGATATTAAAACCCAATATAAGAACCAAACGAACCGGATCTTCGGTTTAAGAAAACGAGCTGCGGCTCAATGCGAGTCCCGGCCAAAGAAGATTGAAGGGGATTAACCCACACAATAGCAAATGAACAAGAACGCCCATTGAAGGGGAAGGGTTATAGAGTCAAACCCCAAAACCGATAAACCAAAGTCTCGAGTCTCGGTTCTCAAGCCCAGTTGCGGCACAAGGCCAGCCACGGCTGAGGGCCAGCTGCAGCACAAGGCCAGCCACGGCTGATGGCCTGCTGCGACACAAGGCCAGCCGAAGGTGAAACCCAAATCCAAACATGGTAAAGCCCAACCCGTAAGATGTTCTAAAGAAAGACTACCAACCTAAATCCAAACATGGCTAAGGGCCTACCGCGGCTCGATGTGTGTCACGGCCAAGGGGCCTCCACAGTCATTTACTCACGTTGCTCATTCAGGGTCAAACGCAACCACATGTTTAACACTTAGGAATTATTTGAGGAATTACGAAGGAAACGATTACGTGTTAGGAAATAAGGATAAATAACTAAAGACAAAACAAGGATAAAAGCCAAAGGCTCATACTCATGTACCAGACTGACATCTGTGGCAAGTATATGAGTCAACTATAAAGACAAAAGTAATGGAGAAACCTGAACTCATGACATAGAGAAGTCAGACAGAGGGTAAGCATATAAAAGAGGAAGTCAGCTAAAAAGATAAAAGATACCTAGTACGAAACCTGCGTATCAGGAGCACAAGTCAACTATGAGGACAAAGTGTATTACGTAAACCCTGAACCCTCTTGACACCAAAAGGGGAATAACGGTTTTGTAAGCAACAACAGGGAATGAAGTTTGACTACAGATAGCATTAAGTAGATCTTTAGTTCAAATACCCCAAACCATGAAGACCCTATAAATAGTTCCATCAGTTTCCAAGATGGAACTCACTTTCACTCTCATATTCTCAACACCCGAATTCACTTCTCTTTGCGATTCTCTTCTCCTTTTACCTTTCACCAGACAAATAATTATCCTCACGCCGGAGGGTGGTCACGAGGAGAAACTCCTTCTGCTCGTGGGAGACTCACGGTGTTACTTGTTTTGCAGATCATCTCTTCAAGTCCAGGAGATCCGGTTCGTTCTTCCAAGTCCAAGCCCAGAAGTTCAACTTAGCTTGTCTATCCAACACTGCTCCAAAGCTTAAGCCTCTAGGTGATAAGTTTTGTAGCAACACTCCTCCTTGAATATGAATTGGGATTTTTTTGTTCATTTGACTTTTTGAGTTTCAGCCTTGTAGCTGAAATGCTGAATATACAAGGTGATTTTGAGTAAACAATTTTTGATTTGCATTAGTGCCTGCCGGAATCAATGAGGCGGCAGAGGTGGAGGGGGTAGCGGCGGAGGTGGAGATGAGAGAAAGAAGATAGTGGGTTGAGTTTGGGTGAAAAGTGAGATGATGAGTTTTTAAAAGTTTTTAATTTTATATTTAATAATAAGGGTATTTTAGTCAATCTACAATAACTTAACAGAATCTTTTTAACGGTGTTAGAGGTTCGGATTTAATTGAAATGAAAATGAAATCATGAGGACTCAAAAAGTCCAATTGAAACCATTGGACTCAAAGCGATTTTTTGGGCAAACCAAAGGGACTCAAAACGAAATTTACCCTTCTAATTATTACATGAAAGTTCATTAATATTAGGCCTGGCAATCACAACCCGTTCTATCATTAATGGGTAGGTTTGGGTAGTTTTTTTTTTCTTTTTGGTTCTGCTGGGTATGTCTAAACTAATGAATGGGTTAAATTGGACACCATCAGAAAGTCTTGACAAGGATGAGCGGGTCAGAATGGGTCGAGGCAGGTGACTCATCGGGTCAGAATGGGTTCCCCTGGGTAAAACATGAACCAAGAGAAGTATGTGAGGTGTATAACAGAAAACTAAATACAAGAGAAATTAGTAGCGTCAACCACCGTAACCGCCTCATCACCGCTTACAGTAGTGTACCACCGCTGCCACCTTCATGCATGTACCGTCGCCTTCATCCACCACCTTTGTCTACCACTTTGATTCTTGAGAGTAAGGCAAGAAAGTAAGAAACATAGTTCTGAAAATGGAGAGTGACGAGTGATGACCCAGTTTTGATCAAGCTCTTTCTTCCATAACCGGCTGAAACAAACACGCCATTGATTTCCATTGATTTCAATTAAAAGAATAATCAACAAAAATTTTGAACCACCATTTTATTTCTATCTGGGTGTATAAGAGAGAAATACTTTTGAGGAGAGAGAGCGCACTCTCTGTTTGTGTGTAAATAGTCATACTCACGAATTTTTAATTCAAAATGTGGGTAAATATCTTCTGAACAATTTCTTTCTTTTTATCAGTTTTTTTAGATTATTAAAATATTATTTATGTGATATCAGATACTCACGTGTCACGAGTACCTTAACTTCTAAAAGTTATTAAATTTATTTTAAATTTGTTAAATTTTAAATTAACCATAATATGTAAATTAATGGTCTCATAATATAATTTAATACTTTTTTAAAACTACCCCTTCTAAACCGTATTCTGATACGAACACGAGTGACTGTTTTTATAACGGCCCATCCTAATTCGGACCAATCTTGACCCAAACTCATTCTGACCCGGACCAATCTTGACCCAAACCCATTCTGGCCCGGACCCATCTTGACCCAAGCCCGTTCTAACCCGAACCAAAATATCATTTTTCTAAAACAACCCGTTTTGACCCGAACCCGTTCTGACCTGTGACCCGAACCCGCCCGACCCGTCCAGTTTGCCAGGCCTAGTTAATATTAAGTTTGACTTAAAACAATCAGAAGCCATTTGCATAATTAGTTTTCAAAAAAAAAAATTAGAACTTTCGTTACAACAATACTGGTAAATTTAGTCACTTAAACAAAATCATCCGGTTTACATTCTAGTCGTCTAAACTCAAGATGGGTTGTTGTATTATTTCCTTTCTATCTTATTAACATAGTTAATAGATTCGGTAGACCCATTACGAACAGTGTAAAACGTAACACATGAACAAGGTGGCTCTCGATTACTGCAGCGGTTGTGGTCTCACCTTCCAAGATGCGGTAATTGGTGTAAGGTTTAAATGGTGGGGTGATTAGAGCCGCTAGTTGTCGTCAGGATTCACTTGGAATAAACAGACGGAAGGTGGGGGTCTATATGAGGTTTATGAATGTTTCAAAACCAATTTGCTTCTTATAAGGTTAAGTTTTAATACGATAAGGATTGTTGAGTAGCAAACTAATCATCGTGAAGATAGGAGAAGAAGTATAGGATAAGTTTGGGTTTGATCATGTTTTTGAAATTCAACTTGAATCCAATCGTAAATCTCATCATTAGTTCATTATTATTATTATTATTATTAAGATTTTTGCTTTAATTTATTATCAACTAGGTTAAAAACCCGTGTATTACACGGGCTGAATAAAATAATTTTTAAGCACCAATACTCAAAGTTTAGTTGTAGAAGAAATGTTCAATAAATCCAGGGGGGGAAAAGAACCAATACCCTGCCCATACTACCATTACTTGTAATCTCAACCATAACCCATCACTTCCTAATTAAATTCTGTTTTGACTTCTTCAATCATTCAAGCTGTCACACTTAAAATCTTAAAAACATTACAAGTTTCACATTGCAACCAGTCTTCGGAAAAAGACCCACAATATAAATGAACTGTGAGAACATATTTGAAAACATTTTGTCACTGATAATCTGTATGCATTACCAACCCAAAGAGTTTTTAGATTGCTGAATTTTGGCGTTATATGAGGCTTCCATCTCTTCCTGCAATATACAAATTAATAAAAGTTAGCTAAATAGGAAAATGGTCAACATGTCAAAATCCCCAAAGTGCATTTCGTAGTGCATACAACCTACTAAATCATTTTATACTAATCATATAGTTTGTAATAATATGCAACACACAAATTGTTTATGGCTTTCAGATTTTAGAGCAGGACAAAAAAAAATGTTGACCCGTTACCCAAACCGCTCGAGCCATCCGTTTAGCCACCTGTACTGAATCCTATGCGTATCAATCTAAATTCTGAATTATAAATAGACGGCTATGACGTTAATCTTTTGAACAATTAAGGACCAAAAACGAATCTCGTTACCTTGCAAGATTTCAGCAGCGGCTGCAAGAATGATTCTTTGAAATATCTGATGGACTTCCCCATCTATCCCATATTGGCATCAATCCACAAACTGAAATATTGTTGGTTTAGTATAACATGATAAGTCAATATTATACATGAGTGAAAAATTTCATGCATGTTCCGAAACATATAAAATCCTTAAAATAGATTTAATCTAATTATTGAGCAGTCATTATGATATTTTGAGTAACGTACTTTCTCGCCTACTGCTTGCAAGCTTCCAATGTTCATTTCTCTCGGAAGCTGAGATTCAACAAAGATCATCCTATGCTTAGGTGGAAAAAGAACACTAAACAGAAATGCAATATACTGATACAAAAAAGATGTCAACAAATAGCTTGTTAACAAATTAAATTACCTTAGAAAGTGTTGGCGATCAAACTCATCACAAAGGTTTGGATTGATGGGAACACAAACACGGCCTGGAGAAAAAAGTTTAGCATTTAAGCATGGAATTTAAAAAAATAGCCGTTAAAAAATAGCCGTTGGAAACTAGCCGATAGAAATAATATTATAAAATTAAATGATTTAAAAATAATATATATATATATATATATAATTTAAAAATTCAAAGTTAAATTAAAAATAATATATATTTAATTTAAATACAATTTAAAAGAAAATTTAAATTTAATTTTAAAGTTTAAGATATTTTTTAATAATATAAATATATTAAATATATATATGTGTGTGTATGGTTTAAAGAACAAAAAAAAATTAATATTAAATGGGTTTTAAAAGGGGAGCCCACCACCTCTCATCCACTTCCATCCTCTTTTCCGGATGAACAAGAAACCAAACGAGAAGTGGACAAGTCCTCCAATGGTTCCACCTTGTCCACTTGAACCGGATGCCTCATCCAAACGCCCATTGGAGGTGCTCTAACTCCCAATTCTATCTTCACCCACTCAAAACCTCTCTAAACCCATCACTTCACAAACCCCTCCATCAAATGCACTTCAAACCAGCCAGTAGCCACCAGACTTCCCGTCGCCGGACGACTTAGCCACCTCCAGCCAGGAGACCTTCCCCATCGTGAAACGATGAAGATCCGAAATCCTCCGACACCGGAAATACGAATCAGGCCTCGTAAAACCCGAGCTCCCTAATTTCGAAATAGGTTGGAAGCGTACGGTGCCGATTCCGCTACGAGGTACGTGATAATGGATTTCCTGGAGAAATTGGAGCTGATGGAGCGGGTCGACGGCGTTGCTGGCGAAGGTGGGGGAGATTGTGGCGGAGAGGGCGAGGGAAGAGGCGGAGGTGCTGCGGAATGAGGGGAGGTGGAGGAGATCGAGGATGGAGACGGAGCCGTTTAGGGTTTTGAAACTGATGAAAAATGGATCTGGAGATGGTGAAAGCTGCTGTGAAGGAAGAGACGTTGAATGAGAGGATTCAATAGGCCAAATACAGGTATCGACAATCCATACTTGTTGCTAAAAGATCTTGCTTTAAAAAAAGCGCGAGGTTTGGCAAAGCGTTTCAGTCCTAAGATCCGAGGCGTCACGCCTCAAGCGCGAGGCGAAGGTTTCACTTATGCAAGACGCTAAAACTAAAAAAAAGTAATAAAAAATTTATTATGGATGACACATTTCACTTGTTAGTCATAAACACAAAACATGCTTTAAGAGTTAAAAGTTTAGAATATAATTAAACATTCATAAAAACATAAATAATTGTCTCTAATCAATCATCGTGGCTGATATATAGGGTTATTGAATGGGGTCGCTCATTTAGGGTTATTGAAATAAATTGGGTTAAATTGGTCGCAGGTTTAAAGCCCAAATTGGTTTAAATTATGGGCCAGCCCTTTTAATTGTCCAAGTCCAACTGATTTAAAGCCCAAATTATAGACCAGCCCTAATAAATACATGAGGCGCTCAGCGTCGCTTCAGGTCGCTTCATGTATCTCCGGCGCCTCACCCGAAGCGATGCGTTTTGCCAAGCGCCTTGGAGCGCTTTTTTAAACCAAGTAAATGATTATACTATAGCAAATTAAACATTGTTGCAAAATCATTGTATGGATCATAATTTTAAAGTGATCACCCTTTTCCTCAAAACATATATAAGAAGAAAGGTTGAGATGTAATTGCTAGAAGGTCAAAATAATCCTCATGCTTTCTAGTGACTTGCCAACTCTTTCAAACGTTTGATGGCTGAGTAATATCAAATTTATCAGCCTGCATAAGTGTATTACAAAGCAGTATACTTCAAATGAGAGCATGTTTTTGAATAAAAACTTCATATTAAACATACTGTTACTATTCCATCCAATAAAAACTTCAAATCAAATATCCACATTATTACAATTACAACACATGAATGCTGTAAATTGTATTATGAGATTTTACCTGGGTGTAGACAAAAATGAAGTTGCAAAAACCCTTAAAGGATCATAAGTCCTGCAATAGATAGCATAGTATTAGAGAAGGCCCAAGGGTTCCACTAGCGTGAAATTAGAGAGACTAACCATTTAATTGCCACCGCCGTTTCCGCCTTTTCCGTCGCCGCCGTTTGACCCACCGCCGTTTCCCCCATCATTAACGCCTTTTCCGTCGCCGCCGTTTAATATTTTAGTTTTGGGTTTCGCTTTTATTAACGTTTAAATTTCCTTTTTGATTTACCGTAATTCAAACTTAACTTAAAATCGCTCATTTTTAGAACAGAGTGACGACCGTTACTACGTCCATTTTTTAAATTTCCTTTTTGTTTTTTTATAAAATTGGGTTAGAATTTTATATTACATTAATTAAAAGATAAATGTATTTTATTAATTATAGTAAAAGTAATGAATAATATTGATAGAAAGTTTTCATCCCAAAAGGTAAAAACCCTAAAATTGAAAAGATAAATGAGTCTCAGTTTTCAATTTTTATTGTTACAAATCCAACACGCATTCTCTTCTTCATCCGAGTACATTCAAACCTCTATCAAGTATCAACATGAGAGGGATCAGAGCAAGCGACCTCTTTAGGTAGAGGGCAGCTGCAACAGCCGCTTCCACTTCCAAAAATCGAGGTATGAAACCCAAAACCTTAGAGTTGAAAATTAATTTTGATGTTGGCAAGAAATCTGTCACATTCCACAGCTACTGGTTAGACGAAGTGAACAAATACGTTTCTACAGCCCGCTTTCGCCCTGTTCTTCGGTTTCCGGCTTTGCTTCAGACTTTTTCATCATCTCGTTTCGGCCCTCGTCTTTGGTTTCAGTTTCAAGCTCTGTAGCATGAGATTCATGTTGAAAAACATCCTCAAAATCCTTGAGGGAAATGTATATGTTCACTTCGTCAACCGATAGCCGGTGAAAGTGACAGATTACTTGCTACATTTCCCTCAAGGATTTTGAGGATGCTTTTCTCCATGAATCTCATGCTACAGAGCTTGAAACTGAAACCAAAGACGAGGGCTGAAACGAGATGATGAAAAAGTCTGAAACAAAGCCGGAAACCAAAGAACACGGCGAAAGCGGGTTGTGGAAACGTTTTCGTTAACTTCGTCTAACCGGTAGCTGTGGAATGTGACGGATTTCTTGCCAACATCAAAATTAATTTCAACTCTGAGGTTTTGGGTTTCCTACCCCGATTTTTGGAAGTGGAGGGCAGCTGCTGCAGCTGCCCTCCACCTGAGTAGGTCGCTTGCTCTGATCCCTCTCATGTTGATACTTGATAGAGGTTTAAATGTACTCGGATGAGGAAGAGAATGCGTGTTAGATTTGTAACAATAAAAATTGAAAATCGAGACTCATTTATCTTTCAATTTTAGGGTTTTTACCTTTTGGGATGAAAATTTTCTATCAATATTATTCATTACTTTTATTATAATTAATTAAATACATTTATCTTTTAATTAATGTAATATAAAATTCTAACCCAATTTTATAAAAAAAAACAAAAAAGGAAATTTAAAAAATGGGCATAGTAACGGTCGTCACTTTGTTCTAAAAATGAGCGATTTTAAGTTAAGTTTGAATTACGGTAAATCAAAAAGGAAATTTAAACGTTAATAAAAGCGAAACCCAAAACTAAAATATTAAACGGAGGCGACGGAAAAGGCGTTAATGGTGGGGGAAACGGCGGTGGGTCAAACGGCGGCGATGGAAAAGGTGGAAACGGTGGTGGCAATTAAATGGTTAGTCTCTCTAATTTCACGCTAGTGTAACCCTTGTGCCTTCCCTAATACTATGCTATCTATTGCATAGTAACAGTATGTTTGATATGAAGTTTTTATTATGTTGGTTTTGTAGATTGATTTAGTTATTTCAAATGAGATTGGGATTTTAACAATTATGGTTTCTTTCTAATTAACATTTTCATGAAGTCTAAAACTAGATGAAATTCCTATTAACCCTTGGTGCAGACGGGTGATAAAAGAATCATGAATGTTTGAAGTTCAAAATGATTGTTTTCGTTAATCATTTGGATATGGAAATTTCATGTAAAAATAAATCAAACTAATTCCAAATATTTTTCATGTTCAAAGTTCAAAATGATTCTTCTTAATCACCAACAATTTCCATTTGGGGACATTTCAAACTAATTCCAGATTCTTTTTTTTGAAGCCTAACATTTATTTTAGAAAACTGATTTTGATCCTCAACCATTTATTGTATTTGCTTATATACATCTGCATTATTCATGATTTCGATTTCACTCTGGAAAACTGGTTTTTCGATTGATATAATTACTTTTTGATGGATTAACTCGCAATATGCTTAGTTATATATAGGCTTTGCAAAACGAACTGGTCAGATCGGGTAAACGGAGTGGCTATTTCTCGTTAACTTTAATAACACCCGTGGTGGTCGCGGCCGTGGTGGTGGCGACAACACCACCTTTGGTGGTGGTGGCGGTGGTGATGGAGGAGGCGGCGACGCTTGGGTAGTGACGCCAAGCGTTGCTTGTGTAGTTGTGTGTGGTTTTGACTTTTGACCCATTTGGACCAGTTTTAAGTTAGTAATATAAGAATGACCCGTTGCATAATTCGAGTAGACCTAAACTGACCCGTTGTATGATTTGAGTGAACCCATGTGTAAATATTTTTTTTTTCTCAAATTAACCCATTTTTTTGATGAATGGGTCATCATCGCCACCCTTTAGTTATATACTACCACTACCATTCAAATTCCACATTTAACTATCATCGGTGACCATAATTGACTAATTTAGCACCTTGTTTGACCAGAAAAGTCAAAACAAAGATCCAGTTTGAATTATCAATATGCAGGCTTTTGAAGAAGTAGAGCTGCCTAATCTGAAAGATGAGAAGCATGGCCTCACTCACACCCGGTATAAGGATATGATATGGAAGCTATGGAAGAAAGCACCTGATAATCCACTTAACCAGGTAAAAGGATGAATTTTCCTCTTTTTGATGCTTACTTTTCTCAAGAATTTTTGGTTAATTTCATATATAATGTATAGATTATGTAATGAAAGAAATTCTAAGATGCAATTGTATAAGATTCTTGAGATCATTAAGATTTCATTTGGGTATCATTTAAATCATTGTGAATCACTGGTGTAGTAAGCTAGATGTAAAAGAAGATATATTGCCATTGGAGCTTGACCTCTAATACCCCTTTGTTCCCAGATAATTGAGCCATCTAACTCACAGTTTTTATTGTAGGAGTTAGATGGCTCAATTTGACTGATCTTGGTTGGTGCTCTTAAAATCAGATGCTGCTGTTTTTTAGTCGGTTTTGCAGTTGTAGTATGGAATGAGTTGGTAGTTGTTTTGGTTGTTCTGGTCTGCTATGAGATTGCTGATTTTTTGTATTGTAATATACATATATTGTAATTATTCTTTTTCTAATATACGTGTCTCCCGCGGCAACGTGCGTGGGGAAATTTACTAGTTGTATTGAAAGCATGCATGCCAACTGTTCGATAAAATGCCTGTGATCTTACCTACACTGTAATTTAAGAAAAAAAGGATAATTTCAATTGTGTAAAAGACAAAACTATTAAGGTTATCTAGTGCAACACCAATTCACCAATGGCACAATGATCTTGCCTTTAATTTCTTGGATTTATACAGGTTTGGGATGTTGCAACCAATACGACAATACAACTTTTAAGGTCATGATGCACCCGTTAGTTCTATATTCCTATAGCATTACGACATTTAATCAGGTACGTTTTTCTTTAACATCAAAATTGTTAAACTCGGTTTTATCTTTGAGTAATTAGAAGCTCACAAGCAACCAAAGTGTGATGCCTTAGTTTAATGTAGGGCTGACATAACATGTCAGACACAATCTGTTAAAACACGACACGATAAGACATGACGAGGTAAGACACGATTACCTGTGGTGTTAGACACGAACACGACACGATAACTAATCGTGACATTTTTTCCAAACACGAACACGAACTTGTTAAGTAACGGGTTAACACGATAACACCTGTTTAGGAACATGTTTAAGGATACGATAAATAATACATATATAGTGAAACAAAAATTGTCAAAAACGAGCATAAAAGTCTTTATTAATACATAATCCATAACATATTTGAAACAAAAATCCACAAAAGTCTAAAAGTAAATATAATTTATTATTATTTTTTTAATTAAAAAATATAAAAAGGTTATTAATAGGTACTTTACAGGTGTTTTGTTAAGACACAAATTTTATCGTGTCTTATACAGGCCGACGAGTTAATTCTGTGTCGTTTCATGTCGTGTTAACAAGTTCGTGCCACAAATTGCTAGTCATAGTTTAATGTTCTATTTAATGGTTATCTTTAGAAGGATCTACATGCTCTATATAACTATAATTTGGTATCAATTTTACATGTCACAGTTACATTTACTTGTTAAGTAGAATGTTATGCATCTAATGTTAAATTGCACTAAGTTCTCAAGTGTTTCCGGATGGAAACATAAGGAAATAAGTAAAGTAATTGCATGTCCATTTCTCTTTATCCATTATGTGGGTGCATCCCATTTTCATTTCTGTTTATTTTTTAAACAACTACAGTTGTTTCTTTATATAGATAGGTAACATGTCAAAACGGTTTAGGTTTGATTATATTTTAAGGTTATACTTCCAGTGACGTAGGAATTCAAATGTAGTGCTTGAATTATATAGTACAATAAATTACAAAGTTTATTAATCAGAATTCTCTCACAAGTACTGCTAATCTATATCATATTTAAGAAATTAGGGAACCATAAAGGTTGAGTCGCCCCTCTCATCCGAACGTAACTAAAAGCACCCTCATACAACATGTGACCCGACTTGGACTGAAAATTCTACAGTCAAGTGCATAGTTGTCAATAGCGAATAGCGGTAAATAGCGACAAGCCACCTATACGCTACGTAGCGAATAGCGGTAAATAGCGGGCGCTATTTCACATTTAGCGATACACTGCTAGAAATTTTTAGAAATATTTTATATTCAACTATTGTAGAATTTGTAGCAATTATAATCAATAATCATCTAAATCTTCATATATTAGGGTTATTAGCAACCCTATTTATATTAATCAAGTAAAAAATTAAAAAATAATTAAAAAAAAAAGAAAAAACGCTATGTAGTCGCTATATGGAAATAGCGGTCACCTGCCGATTCGCTAGGTAGCGCGCTATAGCGCCCGCTACCAGCGCCATTGACAACTGTGGTCAAGTGCCACATCGAATATTGAGTATTAGTTACCCCATTGAAAAAAAATTCCTGGCTCCACCGCTGGCTGGATGTGTACACACTTTTAGCGGCTACTCGCTTGATGAACTGAAACAGTTCATACCACTCCCATTGTGAGTGTGAGAACCGTGTGTCGCCGTCATGCCATGAACAAGTTCACCACATAGCCTACAACCAAAACCGACAGAACAAATGAGTTGTTTCAGAAGATATGGAGTGTGAAGAATCAGGTGGCGTTGGTGTTAGGTTAGGAGAGGGCGAGGGAAACAACAGCAATGGCGGTGGGGGAAACGACAACAAGGGAAATGCCTGTGTAAACGACATTTGAATTGTCGTTTCCACCGCCATTTCCCCTTTTCCCCTGCTGCCGTTTTCCCCACCGCCACGCTGTCGTTTTCCCCGCCCTCTCCTAACCTAACGCCGTATGATTCTTCACACTCCATATATTCTTAAACAACCCATTTTATTATGTGACCAACCCTACACGAACTGATCTGAATTGAAAATTTTGACGTCGGGTTATTAGAAATCCGAATACCATAAAATAGTGACCACATAAGAAAATAATCATGGCTCCGCCACTGATTGCCACCATATACCATCATTCATTCAAATTCCACATTTAACATGTATTTCCTTTTTTAACCATGAAAGTCAAAACAAAGATCCAATGTTTAGCTTACTTAGATAAGTCCTTGTTTGATACAAAAAATCCGAATCCGAAACCGAACCCGACCTATCCAAATTTCCGAATCCGAAATATCTGAAAATTCGGATTCGGATATTGGTTTTGGAAAATTTCGGATATCCGAAATATTTTATTTTTTAATTATTTATTATACTTAAATATATATACTTATATTATAACACACAAAAACCCTAATGGCCTAACTCTCCGTCTGCAAATCCTTCTCCCGCCACATGCAGACAGCCTCCCCCCGACGGACATTCAAATCCGTTGCCGCCTCCCGGCCGTCGCCACCACTCCTGGCGACGACGCGACCGATTCCTGTCGATCGCTACAGCCGCTCCCTGTCGATCGCTACAGCCGCTCCCTGTCGACCATGTAAGCCGCTTCCTGCAGGCGCTTGTGTCTTATGTCCTTCCACGAGACCATGTACGAAACACTTCAGTATTTAACTTCCATGGCGTCTGCAAGTTTCGTAAAGGTAAGTGGATCTGATTTTGGGTTGTGTGTATGTAAAATCTGATTAATTGTTACTGTTAGGTTTTTGGTGATGTTAGGTTTTACTTTAATTGCAATTGGATCTGCATTTCTTATTTGTTTTTTGCACCATTAGCAGCTAATGGAATTCTTTTAATTTGAAATTCATTATTCATTTGTTTTTTCTTTTCAACAGAGAGTTAAAACTATAACAAAAAAACTAGTCTAATCTCATTGTTAAACGTGGTGGTTGTGTAGGCTGATTATCTTGTTTCAGCATAATCGACAGACTCCAGACAGTAGAGACTCACCTATTATTTTTTTCATATTTCGGATATCCGATTTACTATCCGAATCCTTATCCGAAATTTCGGATATCCGAAATTTCGGATAGTAAAATCCACTATCTGAAATTTTCGAATATTCGAAATTCGGATATCCCGGATATCCGATTCTGAACACCCCTAATTATGGGGATAGCTTTCTTTCACGGCTGGAAAAAACGTGAGAGAGGGGAGTTTTAGCTGGTTAATTTTGAATGAATAATATATGGTGACAGTATTTGATTTTCTATTTATTATGATGCAAGGCTAAACTTCACTGTGATCGGATGAATGGTTCATATAGGTAACGTTTGAATAGAATTCTGCTTAGATTTTTGGATTGAGTTTTGTGTACCCGTTTTCTTCCATCAGATTATGAAGGATATTATTCATAAGTGAATTACAACTTTGGGTAAGATTAGGATTACAACAATCAGTGTCGGTCCTAAGGATTTAAGTGTCTCGACCGGTTCGAAAAAAAATGCCCTTAGGCCCTAACGAATTATATAAACTAATTTTTTTAAACGATGATTAACGCTATAGCAATAAACATAGCAAAAATATTGTATTAGAATGACATACTGTAATAGGTAACCGATGATTCGTGAAACTCTACTCGCATTCTTGATAGTAAACTGTTTGATCATCTCTTCGTAGTTTATACTCTTGATAGCTATCATCGCCAATCCACTAAGTCTTTTTTGGGACATTGTGGATCGTAAGTAAGATTTCAATAACTGTAGTTTCGAAAAACTTCTTTCTACAGAAGCTACCGTGACCAGAATAGTCAACAATATTCTATATGCAATTTTTGCATTTGAGAAATTTTCTTGGGTCTCATTCAAATGCTTCAAAACATCTATAAAGTTGTTAAATTCACCGATTTCTAATGTGTCAAATGACTTCAACTCCTTATACAATTCGTCACCATCAATATCTAATCTTCCTTCAAACTTGAGTGCATTTTCAAGTGTATGACAAGACAACTCTAGATCTTCATCTTCAATTCCTCTCAAGTTATGCGGAAACAAAAAACCAAATAATTTCTCGTAGTTTTTTAATTGATCAAATCTTGTCTTAGGGGACTCAAGATCGATACCAAGAATTTCGATCTCTTGTTTTGTTCGTTTCCAATCCATCCTCTCGTCTTGGACGTTGTTAAATCTTGTCATTTGTTCGACCATTTTCTCGCCGATTTCGTCGTGTCTTGAAACCGATCCTGAGCCCGAGCCCGATTCTTGGGCTTTTGCTTTTTTCTTCCCAATCGGACGGGGTATTTCCACGTCTTCCGGTGCATCTATGTTTAGGTCGTACTTAGATCTACCATCGGAATCGCCCGGACTAGCGTCGATGTCGGTTGATGTTCTTTTTTTGGACGAGCCGGTTCGAGTGGGGGCAATGTATAGTGTTTGCCACTTTGGCGAATTCCTACAAATCTCCCAATATTGAATTGGTGTTTCGCCACCATGGTCGTCTTTAAACCGGACCGTTGCTCTCGTCAAAATATCGGCATCGCTCTCACCGCTTCTTCGATCCCGCAAAACTTCTTGATAGATCCCGTGGAACTTTACCACCTTCCCATTTATATGAGTCCATTTTGAACTCAATTGGTCCAAACTTCGGTAACCGGGCGGTACACCCATAAAAGATTCATATTTTTCTTGAACCCTTGTCCATAATGTTTTTTTGTTTTGGGCGTTGCCTACAAAAAACAAATATTCAAATTAATAATCATAAAAATAAAAAATGGAAAATTTTAAAAAATACAAAACCAAAATTATTGTTACCAATTATTGGATCCTCCGAGACGTCTATAAATGCCTTAACCAAGAATAGTGGCTCGTCTTTTTCCCACTTTTTTTTGGTATTCGTCCGGCTAGAAGTCTCTTGCGAAACCTTCTTCTTTCCTTTTTTTCGTGAGACATTTAGATTTTCGTCCACGGTTTCTTGTGGCATTTCTTGAGTTTCGGGTACAAATTCTAGTGGTGTACCCGGTTGAGACATTTGGGGTTGGTAGTTAAACATTTGAAAGTTCGGGTTTGGTACGAAGTTTGGGTTGGATAGGAAGTTTGGGTTGGGTTGGAAGTTTGGGTTGGCCCCAAACGCGTTATCACGAGCCGCGTATTGAGCCCAAAAGTGTTGGTTCTGGTTCGGGTCGTTACTCATTTTTGAGTTGGGGATATTAGAAATGAGTATAGAAGATTAGTAAGTTTTGGTAGAAAATGAGTGTAAATATTATGGAGTAAAATTGAGTATTTATAGTGAGTAAAAATAAAAATTATTAATATTATTATTTTAATTTAAATTTTAACGGATATATTACCGTTGAACGGCTACAAAAGTCGAATACTCGCGTGAGAAATATCACGTATGAAAATGACGGCGTGATTTTTTTTTTGAGGGGGCGGTGTGCCTTGGGTATCACGGCGTGATTCCTATTGCCACATAGGATCACGCCACCCATCACGTGGGTATACCGGATCCTCTTAAGGCATAATTCTAAAAATCAAATCCAAATTCAAAATCAAATTAGGGCTCAACATTCAACAAAACACCCAAATTAGGTCTCAACATTTAACAAAACACTTAAATTAAGCCTCAACATTCAACAAAACACCCAATTTAGGGTCAACATTGAACAAAAAAC
The DNA here is from genome assembly GCA_023525975.1 of Smallanthus sonchifolius. Classification (NCBI taxonomy): domain Eukaryota; kingdom Viridiplantae; phylum Streptophyta; class Magnoliopsida; order Asterales; family Asteraceae; genus Smallanthus; species Smallanthus sonchifolius. Next base: position 132,484,926 of record CM042018.1, read on the forward strand.
CCAATTTAGAGCTCAACATTCAACAATGATAAATTAGAGCTAAATTGCGTGATTGAAGGAAATAGAACAAAAAAAAAAATAAAAAAAATACCTTGATAGTTGTTGACGGTGGTGGCGCGGTGGTTGACAGACGACAGTGGTGGGGTGGGTCCGGACGTCTGGTGGTCGATTGTTACTGTTCGCTGAAGGCTGTAGTCGCATTTTTTTTATTTTATGATTTTTTATGTTTAAATAAATATTAAATAAATCAAATTAGTTTATTTGGCCCAATAACTCAATAAGTTATACTTTTGGGTTTTAGAGAGAACCCAATAACTTAATCTATATCTATACTATACAATAAACAAATAAAATAGGAGGACACTTGTCACAATTCTAAGCTTTCTCATTTTTCTGCCTTTCTCTCCTATTAATAATCAACTTCACTATTTTAGGCAATTAAATTAATTATTTGTTTCAACTTTTATCTACACTTTTTTTAATTTAAAAATGTGTTTATCTTCAATTAATTTGTTCAATCATATTTTTATGAACTCTACAAACTGAAAATAATTTTATAGCCAGGATTCAAATAAAAAGTTTTTAATAATATATTTACATATTCACATTGTTTCATTTTGACGAGTGCATGTGTTAAAAGATTACATTATATTTTATTCAACTCATATAATACACATGTTTATTCAACCCGTGTATTACATGGGTTTTAAAAAACATAAACTTTTTACTACTATGTATTTAATATTACATTTATTCAACCCCGTGTAATACACGAGATTCTAACCTAGCAAGTTATATAAAGAGAGTCTAATAAGTTTTTTAGTTTTATATTTTTAATTGATCAAATATTTTTGAAAGGGTAAAATAGTCATTTCCCTTCCGCTTAACAGAATAACCAACGAAAGTTAACCTTATGACGCAAACTCGTTATAAAAATAAAAGTATAAAACCCGAACATATTTGGTACCAAACCTGTTATTTTTTGTAAATCAGAGGGACTATCCGTGTAATTAACTCTTGATTCTATATGAAAAAAACAAAGAAAATAATTATACAAAGAGTGTCCATTTAGAGTCCTAGTATATATAGATTAAATAGACCACCACCATACAATATCCAACCCTTATTCCATATCCATGGAGAATGATGTTGTGGTGGTGGTTGTGCCTTTTGTAGCACAAGGTCATCTCAACCAACTACTCCACCTCTCCCGTCTTCTTTCTGCCTACAATCTGCCTGTCCATATCGCCGGAACCACCACCCACAATCGCCAAGCAAAGCTTCGTATCCATGGCTGGAATCACAACTCTGACACAAATATCCATTTCCATGAATTTGAAACACCTGAATTCGAATCTCCTCCTCCAAACCCCAACTCTTCCACCAAATTCCCATCACACCTCATCCCATCATTCAAAGCATCGTCTCATCTCCGAGAACCTTTCGCAAAACTACTCGCCACAGTTTCAAACTCCGCTAGGCGAGTTGTTGTTATTCATGACTATCTAATGAGCACCGCGGTTCAAGATGTAGTTTCATTTCCAAACGTAGAAGCCTATGTGTTTCATTGTGCATCGGCTTTTACAACGTTTTCGTACATGTGGGACCAGAAAGGAAGACCATGTTTAGATGATGTTGAATCCTATATACCACTTACAAAGATCCCTATCCTTCAAGATTTCATCCCACCAGTATTTATGGAATTCATTTATTCACATGTGAACTGCGACAAGTTTAACTCAGGCAATATTCACGATACTTGCAAAGTATTCGACAGTAAATTCATCGACTATATTTCGAAAGAAGGGTTTTCGGGTAGCACAAAGCAATGGGCACTTGGTCCTTTCAATCCAGTGTCCCTAAACAATAACCAAGAGACTAGAAAACGTCATAAGTCACTCGAGTGGCTCGATAAACAGGTTCAAGACTCGGTCATATACGCTGCGTTTGGCTCGACAACTTCATTATCCGATAAGCAGATTCAAGAAATTGCTAATGGATTAGAGAACAGTGGGCAAAAGTTCATCTGGGTGCTACGAGATGCCGATAAAGGTGACATCTTCAAAGGGGAAAGTAGGAATATTGAATTGCCAAAAGGGTTTGAAGAAAGAGTTGAGGAACAAGGTCTGGTGGTGAGAGACTGGGCACCACAACTAGAGGTATTGGCTCATATCGCAACGGGCGGATTCATGAGTCATTGCGGTTGGAATTCGAGCATGGAGAGCATTACGATGGGCATTCCGATTGCCGCTTGGCCTATGCATTCAGACCAACCAATAAACGCTACGTTAATAACCGATGTATTAAAGATTGGTGTAAATGTAGGGGATTGGGGGCGTGGTGGTGAGGTGGTTACATCTTCGGTTATTGAGAAAACTATTAGAAAATTGATGGATTCTGATGAGGGCAATGAGATAAGGATGAGAGCTAAGAAGATTGGTGAAGATGTTAGGCAATCAGTGGAAGAAGGTGGTGTTACACGTGTGGAGATAAACGCTTTTGTTGATCATATCACTAGACAATAAAAATGGACTTTGATTTCAGTGTACTGATTATTGGGTATGTGTTTGAAAAAAATAAAAAAAAATCGTTCTTTTGTAGTCATTTAGGATTTAAGATTGAAAAGCTTTGATTTGCACAATCAAGTTTTGATGCCAATCCGTGCTTTCGTGACCGGAAATTGTCGACGTGGGGCTATCCCACTTGGTAGATGTATATGTCTCTTAGAGGAGAGGTCCCAGGTTCAAACCTGGTAATGAAGTAGTTTAGAATTACTGGTTTAAAGTAAAATAGGAATAACATTTTCCGTTCAAGAAAAAAAAGAATAGGATCGAAAACTGTCTATACAATTGATCTGGTTAAGACTCATAAACAACTTTTACTTGGGTAGGCTAGCTACCGATGTATTAAATCACATCGTTGGTATGACGAGAACCTTAAAATTACATATTCTCTTTTCAAACTTATTTACCGGTTGAATTTCACTTTAAAATTCATTTTTAATTAGTATAGTCTTCATATTTTATTAACATTGTACATTCATACTAAAAACTAAAATAACTATTTAATTATTTATACAGTTTTTTTTGGTTTTTAAACCCATACAACGAGTGTGTTTATAGGATGGTTAATCAATGATCGGTCTTGTTAAAAGAAGATTAATGGTAAGAATATAATAGTTTTTAGCTAATACTACATTTTCAAAAGACATAATTAGATTCATAGTTAAAACTAATTATTTTTTTAAGTGATAAAAGCGATATGGATTTGTCCATCTCTCAGTCATTCATGAGCTTTAACTATGATCACACAAGAGATTCAAATACGATAATTGATAATATCTTCAATTATTTAGTACTTTTTCATGCTTGTCATTTCACAAATTATGCACCACATGTTTACTTTTATCATATAGCTAGCCTCCTAACTTGACCTCTTCCTGCTTTTATTTTTATGTCTATATCTATACATACTCATAAATCAAGATTTTAGAAGACACACTTGTCATATTTCTCACTACTAAAAACCTGAACTGTTTCCGACAAAAAAATTCGTAGAAAGTTTGTCCGAACCATCGTTTACCGACAAAAACCCTTTGTCGGAAAAAACCTCGTAGGAAATATTTTCCCGATGAATCTCCCACAAACTTTCCCACAAAATAGCGACAAAGATGATTTGTTGCTATTTGCAACAAAATACCGACAACACCATTTCCGATAACTTAGCGACAGTTTTGCACAAAATTGATTTTTTTAATATATTTTTTTATTTCTTAATAGTAAATATAAAAGTAATAATAACTAATTTTATTTTTCTGACATTTTTTCGACAAATCATCTTTTAAAAAAATAATTTAAAAAAATCTTTATTGGGTGGGTCTCAATCTATTGTAAACTCCCACTAATATACAAAACATGTCATGAGAACCAAATAATAAAAATCATCAAAATTCAAAACCATAATAGTATATTATATACACCAGTTTCAATTCTAAAACATAACTGTCTTGCAGGTAAAAAAAACAAGTCTGTTCCATTGTTAAGGTATCAAGTTTTGCTAACTGCTTAGCTTAATCCACAAGTTCAATAAGGGTTGTCTCACCACAAGAACCTACTTATCCGCAATTTTTTTCATATTTCTTACATTTGTTTTTGTAGTTTCTCGCGTTTAGCCCGATCTTTTTCGCGTTCGGCCCGCTCATTTTCCGCTTCTCTTTCCATTTGTTGCAAGCGGTTTCCAAGTATTGTCGGGCCTCCCTTTCTTGTTCTAATTGGGCTCGAACATCTTTGACCTATAATTTTAGGCCTCTACATTCTCATTTTCACGTCTCTCTGTCCTAATAATAATCAATTCCACTATTTTAGTCAACTAAATTAATTATTTGTTTTAAATTTTATCTATAGTTTTTTAAATTTAAAATTGTGTTTATAATCATTTAAATTGTTCTATCACATTTTTATGAATTCTATAAACTGAAAACAATTTTATAGTCATCTAAGATCCAAATAAAAACTCTTTAATCATGTATCTATATATTCACATTGTTCCATTTTGTCGAGTGTATGTGTTAACAGATTACATTATATTTTATTCAACCCGTATAATACACGGGTTTTTAAAGGTATAATTTTTTTTATTACTAAGTTTAAAACATTACATTTATTCAACCCGTGTAATACACGAGATTCAAACCTAGTTGAAAAAATATATTTATTTAATAGGGTTGAAGTTTTTCCTATTAACAATTTCTTTATCGCACTTCTTAAAATATTAACAAACAATACTATTAAAATTAAATAATACCAATACTTTATATCGATCTAATGGATATAGTAGATGTTTGTCAAAATTTATCGTATATTGATTTGCATATATTCTAAAAGAAGAATTTCATTTCTCATAGAAAAAAGATCATGTTTAAAATAAAAGAACTCCAAAATGAGATAGCTTATTGCCAATATATCATCTAATTTTGTTTATTTCGGTTTAAGTTAATTATTAATAATAATTTGAACGGTAATATAATCTACTATTAATTCTACATCATTATTCATCGCGTGATTCGAACCTTTGACTTCAAGGGAAAGACACTATTTTACACTTCAAAATACCGAATAATTTATCAAGAGTATAATGTAGGAAGATAATAACTTTGTCAAGTGACACCTTAACCTTGACGTTTCACTTTTAATGAATTAAAGACAATAAATACTAATAGAAATTCATTTTGAACTTAAATTTCATATATAGTTCAAATCGTACTACAACTTTTAATATTTTATTAACCTCTTCAATATTCCTTGTAATCCTGATTATATGTCTTGAATAAAGAATGCGACTAAGACTAATGTCCAAGTGAATATATATAATAAAAGATGAATACGATTGTATAAGAAGGATTGATTTTATATGTTCAATGGAAAACAAGAATGTAAATTTAACTAGACATGTCAGGATATAAAACGATTGTAGAATATCTTTGAACACATATCTCAAATTTTCTAAATACGTGGTACCTCTTCTTTTGAGATCTAATGTGTGGTCAAAGAAAGAACAAAGTTTTATGATAAACGCATTTTTACAGAAGTAGAATTTAATAACATATAATATAGTATCCGATTGTCATCATAACTAAACTATAATCATAAGTGAACAAAAACCGAAATAATAAAGGGGGTAGCGGCGCAGCTTGTTGCCCGTCTACCTGCCATTAGTTTGTAATTTTGGTACTATATATTTATTTTTAATAACAAATCTACCATGCTTCTACTCATAAGTCAAGGTCCAAACTTTATAGGGCCAGAGGGGGCCATGCCAACTCCACTTTTTTGCTCAGAAGTATTGATTTCGGCCCACTGAGTTTATTTTATATTAGTTATAGTGTTTGATGCCCTTCTAATCTGGATCAAAAGCCCAAATCCACTAAAAAAATTGGTTTTTCTCCACTTTTTTTGCTTAGAAGTATTGATTTCAGCCCACTAAGTTTATTCCATATTAGTTCTGGTGTTTGAGCCCCTTATAATCCAGCCCAAAAGCCCAAATCTGTTCCACAAATTCATTAAAAAATTTGGTTTTTTAATGTGTAATATTTTCGTCCCCCATTCCAATTTAATTGTTCAAGTTCCGCCACTGTCCTAACACTACTAGAAAACATGTATATTTTCTACAAAATTTTCCGACAATTTACCAACAAAAATTTTTTTCCACAAGTTTGCGACAACTTTTCGACAAAACAAAAACAAAAAAGTAAGCACAAGATTTCCTACAATTTTCCGACAAGTTTATTAAGTAATTTGACTTATTTATTTAATATAATCGTCGGAATATTGTCGAAAATTACCGACGAAAGGCTTTTGTCGTTAATTCGTTGGAAAATTAGTCGGGACTTTGTCAGAAAATACATTTCCTATGGTTTTTTTTTCCAACAAACACTTTTTGTCGGAAACTTGTCGCTAACAGCCAATTCCGACAAATTTCCCACGAAAGTGCTGTCGCAAATTTTTTATTTTTTTAGTAGTGTAAGTTACACCAAATAATTGATCCCATGCTTGGGTTTGAACCAATGACCTCCATCTAAGAGGCAAGAGCCTCTACCAAATGGGTTAGTCCCACATACTATATTACTTGTATGAATCAAGAATTGAATACCAAGTAACTACTCTTTCATATAGGGTTGCTTGCAAACCAATGTGACGTGTGTGATGTGATGCAGACACACACACACACACACCAATCCATTCAATGTCACATAATAACATAATAGTGTCAAAAACTCAAACAAAACTTTATTAAACCCAAACCTAAATGTTTAACCCCGGAGAAATTGATTCAGACTCAACAACAAAGAACCACTCAATACAACAGACTAAGACTCAGATTATCAACGTGATAGTCTGATAAGATGAAACAAATACAGACACTAAGACAATCATCAACAAGATGATAGACCCCTAGAAAACAAACTGATCGTATAGAGAGAGAAAACGAGATTGATACGAGTGAAAACGAGCATGAATGACTGATCATTCTTCTCTCTCGTCTATTTGAACGGTCCAAACACAAACTAGACCATCCATGCCCAACCTCAACCCGCGTGTTCTTTAGAGAGCAAACGGGTTAAAGACAAAACTCTGAGTAGCGATCCAGCTTCCACTCCTAAGCCCCAGCTACTGAGCCCAATCCAGCTACAAGAAGCTTCCTAGCCTAGATAGAAGCCCATTAACCATAAAAAATAAAAAAAAACATATTAAAAACAAAACCAAGATATAAAAACTATAACAAAAAATATAATTGCAGGTAGAATTAGAATATATTATATGTATTTTTAACATCCTCCTTTAATTAAACCAGAAATTCATCGAACATACCTAATTTGTCACACAAAAAACCATGTTGATTAACTAGAAGTCCTTTAGTAAAGATATCGGCAAGCAGATCCTTAGACTCAACCCCTATGGTTTTAATAAAACTGGTTGATATTTTTTCCTTCAAGAAGAACAAGTCTATTTCAAAGTGCTTTGTACTATCATGAAAAACTTGGTTAGCATAATTTGAAATTGCTGTAGAATTATCACAGAACAGCTTTACAGGAATATTAACAGTAACATTTAATTCCTTTAAGAGATTTATCAATCACAATATTTCACATGCTGTATACACATGGCCCGACATTATACTTCAGCAATAGATGTATGTGTTTCCTTTCAACAACCCATTAGGTTATGGAGTATAAGAGGTCTGATGATTTATTCCATTATTTTTCAAAATCACATTCATATTATTATTAACAAATTTTGTTCCATATTAGTTGGGTGCTACGAGATGCCGATAAAGGTGACATCTTCAAAGGAGAAAGTAGGAATATTGAATTGCCAAAAGGGTTTGAAGAAAGAGTTGAAGAAGTACAAGGTCTGGTGGTGAGAGACTGGGCACCACAACTAGAGCTATTAGCTCATATCGCAACGGGAGGATTCATGAGTCATTGTGGTTGGAATTCGAGCATGGAGAGTATTACGATGGGTGTTCCGATTGCTGCTTGGCCTATGCATTCAGACCTGTTATGATATCGAGAATGATCACAAGAAACAAGCAAGAATGATAAACGAGAGAAAGAAAATGAGAGAATGATTGGGGGTAAAATTGATTGATTTGATTGATAACTTGAATAATGGTTACAAGATACTATTTATATACAATAAAAGGAAAACTAACAAAGCTAAACAAGCGAACATACTAACAAGCGAACTTAGTTTAAGTTCGCTAACACCCCCGTCAAGTTGGAGGTGTATACAACCCCAACTTGGAAATGATATCTGAATGCAGTTGACCAGCCAAACTCTTAGTGAATAAATCCACAAGTTGATCAGAAGTTCGTGTATGAGAAAGCAGAATCAAACCTGCTTGAAGCTTCTCGCGGATAAAATGACAATCCAACTCGATATGCTTAGTTTGCTCATGAAAAACTGGATTCTTAGCAATATGAATGGCCGCCTGACTATCACATTTGAGAGGAACAAGAGTAAGATTATCAAGCCTAAACTCCACAAACAACCGAGTCAACCAAGGAAGTTCCTGTGTGACACGGCGAAGAGAACGATATTCAGCTTCAGCAGAACTAAGAGAAACAGTAGCTTGCTTCTTGGATTTCCAAGAAATAGGACTGCCCCCAAGAGAAATGAAATAGCCACTGACAGAACGCCAAGTATTAGGGCAAGCCGCCCAATCAGAATCACAATAAGCAGACAAAGACATATCATGATCATCATTAAAGAACAACTCTTGAGAACAAGTGCCTTTGATATACCGAAGAGTATGCCGCGCAACATCCCAATGAGTAACACACGGATCACTCATAAACTGACTGAGAAACTGAACTGCAAAAGCAAGATCATGCCTAGTATAAGTGAGATAATTGAGTTTACCAACAAGGCGACGATAGGCCAAAGGATCATCAAGAACTTGAACTTCGTTGAGCTTGAGTTGTAAATGTAATGGCAAAGGAGATGAAACAGAAGAAACATCGTTTGTAGGAAACTCAGTCAGCAAATCCTTCACAAACTTGTGTTGAGTGATGATAAGACCAGAGGAACATTTGAGAACCTCAATGCCCAGAAAATAGTTAAGACTGCCAAGATCCTTGATCTGAAACATGGAATGTAAAAAAGCCTTCAAATCATACATTTATTGTTCATTATTACCAATAAGAAGAATGTCACCAACATACACAGCCACATGAACAACAGAATCCCCTATCGTCTGAGAGAATAAAGAATAATCATTGGGAGAGCGCATATAACCATTGGTCTTAAGAGCATCAGAAAGCTTTCCATACCACTGCCTTGAACCTTGCTTCAAACCGTAAAGAGACTTCTTGAGCTTAAGAAAATGATCAGGAGAGGATAAAGACATTCTAGGAGGAGGAAGCATATAGATGTCTTCATCAAGATCCCCATGTAAGAAAGCATTATTGACATCCAATTGATATAAAACCCAATGTCATTTAGTGACAACATCAATGAGACTACGAATAGTAGTCATTTTAACGACACGAGAAAAAGTTTCATTATAATCAATATCGGCTTTCTGAGTATCACCACGAACAACCAAACGGGCTTTGCAACGTTCAACAGTGCCATCAACATTATATTTGACTTTATACACCCATTTGCACTTAATGGCCTTTTTACCCTTGAAACATAAGAGCACGTGCATTTTCGAGAAGATGGTTATGTTTACGTTCCACCACCCCATTCTGTTGAGGAACACCAGGACAAGTAGTCTGATGAATAATACCTTTTTGTTTAAAATACTCGGCATGATGAACACCCGAACCAAGTTCAAAAGCATTACCAGATCGAACACGCTTCACTTTGGTACTAAACTAAGTCTCAACCATCTCAATGAACCTTTGAAGAATAGAAAATGCATTTCCTTTAGTTGTCAAAAGATGAGTCCAAGTAGTTATAGTAAAATCATCAACAATGGTGAGAAAATATTTATATCCATCAAATGTAGTAGATCGATACGGTCCCCACGTATCAATATGAATAAGATCAAACATTTGAGAACTGGATATACTACTAGATGCAAAAGTCAGTTTATGATGTCTAGCCTTAGGATAAACAAAACAATCATCAATAGAACAATCATGTGCACCAGTAAAAGCATTCAATTGCTTAAGTTTGTACAAAGGTAAATGACTAAGACGAGTATGCCAAAGTTTCAAAGAAACGACAGAATTACAGTGAGAAAAAGAATCAATTGTAACAGAGAAAAGTTTATTAGGATTCAAAAGATAAAGTCCGTTGAGAAGATCTCCCAGAACCAACGGACTACTCAGTGAAGGGGCCTGCAAGAAACAAGAAGTTTCAGAAAACTGAACAAGACCCTTTGTATCCCTACAAAGTTTGGGAACATATAAAAGATTGTGCTTGAACTGAGGCACAAAGAAGACATTAGAGATAGAAAACGTCTTGGTGAGATTAACTGTTCCGACTTGCGTAACAGTTAAGACATGCCCGTTTTGAAGAAGAACATAAACGGGCGAATTACGTATTTGAACATCAGAAAGTAAATTAAAATCAAAGCATATATGATTACTTGCACCGGTATCAATGATCCAAGTAGTATCGACCGTAGTCGAATTGCAAGCAATAATACCTGTAAAATTTGCAAAGCTGAGTGGTTGAATAGTAGGAACACCACCCTGAACCCCAGAATCTTGCCGAAGAAGTTGCAGCAGATTGTTATATTGTTCAGAATAAAGAGCAATAGGTGCATTGGAAGTAGGAACAGTAACGCCAGCATCAGAAATAGCATTAGCAGCAACTTTAGGTCTAGTAAATTTGAAGTCTTTAGGGAACCCAATTAAACGATAACATTTGCTGGCATCATGTCCCGGCTTCTTGCAATGAGAACAAACAGAACCTTTCCGAGCACCAGAATTCTTTGGTACCTACACAGAAGCATTCATAGAAGCATTCTGAGGAATAAACTGTGCAGATGAATGAAGCTCCCTCTGTTTCTCATCTTGAATGAGAAAAGCATAAGCTTCATTTATTGAGGAAAGAGGCTTCATCATGATAATATTCTCACGAATCATGTTATAACAAGAGTTAAGGCCCATCATAAATTGCATCAATCGTTGATTTGCTTGGCGCTTAGCCATAAGTCATGAAGTACCACATGTGCAGGCTCGATTGCATTAAGCTCATCCCAAACAGACTTGATTTTGGTAAAATATGTAGCAACATCATCATTCCCTTGAGAAATAACAGAAAGAGACTTCTGCAATTGATAATACTTTACCCCATTACTCTGTCCATACCGGTCAGTTAACTCGTTCCAAAGTTAACGAGCAGTCTCAACATACAAAACACTCTCATTGATATCACTAGACAGAGTGTTCAAAATCCAAGAAATAACCATATCATTGCATCGTTTCCACAGCTCCAGATTAGGAGAGGAAGTAGGTCTGACAACAGTTCCATCAACAAAACCAATCTTGTTCTTAGCAGATAAAGCAATTGACATGGCACATTTCCAAGATCCAAAAGCAGAGCCATTAAAAGTTTTGGAAACAAGTAAGATCCCCGGATGATCAGATAAGTGTAAGAACAACGGATTAGAAGAATCCATGGGAACAATGATAGGCGGAATAGTGGTATTAGACATTATACTTGACTTTATACACCCATTTGCACTTAATGGCCTTTTTACCCTTAGGTAAATGCATAACCTCCCAAGTTTGATTACATTCCAAGGCATTAAACTCCTTAGTCATAGCCTCTTGCCAAACAGGATGTTTAGCAGCCTCCTGATAAGAAGAAGGTTCTTGAATAATGGTTACAAGATACTATTTATATACAATGAAAGGAAAACTAACAAAGCTAAACAAGATACTATTTATATACAATGAAAGGAAAACTAACAAAGCTAAACAAGATACTATTTATATACAATGAAAGGAAAACTAACAAAGCTAAACAAGCGAACATACTAAACCGACCAAGAAACGCGACGCTAATAACCGATGTATTAAAGATTGGTGTAAATGTAGGGGATTGGGGGCGTGGTGGTGAAGTGGTTACATTGGTTATTGAGAAAACTGTTCGAAAATTGATGGATTCTGATGAGGGCAATGAGATAAGGAAGAGGGCTAAGAAGATTGGTGAAGATGTTAGGCAATCAGTGAAAGAAGGTGGTGTTACACGCCTGGAGATAAACGCTTTTGTTGATCACATCACTAGACAATAAAAATGTGCTTTGATTTCAGTGTACTGATTTATTGACATATGTGTAAAAAATACAGAAAACCTTTCTATTATAATCATTAAGCTTTGATGGCCATCCCTGCTCTTAAAACAGGACCGGAACCGTCTATACAATTGACCTGGTTAAGGACTCATGACCAACTTTTATTTGGGTAGGTTAGCTGATTGATGCGAAAATATGAGCAATTAAATGGATCAAAATCTCTACGTTCACAAAAGCTTCAAAACCGATGGGTTTTGTAAATAAAATTCAATATCCAAAATCTTATTTCATTTAAGTGATTAAAATTATCCCAATACCAACCTATTTAAAAGACGTAAAAGATGAGACTAAACAAAAGGTAAACCACTTGAAACAAATAAGGAGATAACTACTAAAAAAAATATGTCAAACGTAAATTCATTTATATAAACTTCAATCTTCACGCAACCAAATGGATTAATCCATTCAATCCAAAATAAACAACCACTACTCATGCGTCTTACTCCCCGTCTTTGAAAAAAAAAGGTCTATGAGTTTTGCTTCCAAACCAAAGCCACATGTGTCGAAGAGAACATGAGGTCTTTTCTTGTTCACTACGATCAATTTGACCCGCTTAAATAGTTCAGTTTTATGGTTTTCATGGTTCGCCTTGCTCAGCTTTGGACCCGTACCACCGATATATTGATTTGTATCACAATTTGAAAGTAAAATCTCTTTGTCAACTATTGGATTAATTTTGGAGAGAATCTGTGAAAATATTTTACACCATTTAAATTGTGTATTCGGTTGAGAACTAACTTCGATAAAAATCTTACCATTGAATGTAGAATTATTGACACTTATCCATGCCTTTTCAAAATTGGCAACCGGATTAAACACTATTGCGGTCACCTGAAGTGGCTGGACTACCGCTAATGACCACGGTCAACCACTGTATACCCGTTCATAAATTCATCAAACATACCTGAAGAAACCATTGCAGATTTGTTGTTTTCATCTTCTTCCTCTCTAATGGAACTCCGTTAACAGCTTGTTGCCTCCGTAAAAAAGCCCTTGATCTTGCAAATAGTTTTGTAATTCTTGTTGCTTCCTTACTCAAAGAAAATAAATCAATCAAGGAAATCTACCTAGGCAATGAAGGTAGTATCGACCTGAATCGTGCATGTCAGTTATTCGAGAGGGTCATGACAACAATGGGCAAGAGACGAGTTGACATTAATCCTTTTGAATCCGGTGGATTGTCTTCTAAGATTTCAAGGCTTGAGGTTGAGTCTTTTTTATTTAACCCTGAGAGTATGATGCTCGAGCATGGGCATATGATACAGATGAAGTTATGGATTGAGATGCATGGATTTATTATTTGAATTTTAGTTATCTAGTTGGTTTATCTTTTCGTTTGGTTGTTATTATCTTTAAATTGTTTGAGCTCTATAAGTACTCTTGGATTTATCAGGATGATTAGTTTTTTGGATATTGAATGTTATTTGTAAAACCCTCTGGTTTTGAAGCTTAGATCGAATTCTTGAGCAAATTGATTGCTATACGATTCGGTATCACTAGCTAGCGATCTTGTTCTTAAATGGGCAAATCACACCGTTAGTATGACCGGATCCTTAAAATTTATGTATTCCCTTTTCAAAAACTTACTTACCGATTATTTTATACTTTAAATGTTATTTTTTAACTATTTATGTGTTTATATTTTGGTAACATTGTATATTCAAAAGAAAAAATAAAATAAATATTAAATTGTTTATAAGGTTTCTAAAACCCGTACGACTAGCTAGTGTGCTTAGGGTGGAGGGGGTGGAACCCCTTCAACCCCTAACTATCCTAAGAATTAACCAATCAACACATGCCATGTCATGCCACATCATTTGAACCACTAAATACCCTAAAGTACCCTAAATACAAGGGGGGAACCCCTAACTACACTAGTTTTTTTGAGGTAAACGGTCAAAAATTACAACGGCAACAAGCACAAAAGACTCAGGTTCATGAAGCCGTGAAAAGTAACCGAGTTGCTCCAACCCGTGAACCTCTTGGTGTTGCGGCGGTGTTGCCGACTACCCGTGGGAACCCGAGCTCCACCCCCTCCACCCTTATAGGACGGTTTACTGGATATCGGTCTTGTTAAAAAAAGATTAATGGTAAGAATAATAGTTTTGATCTAATACTATATTTTCAAATGATACAATTAGATTCTTAAAACTTCAAATTAATTATTTTTTTAGTGATAAAAGCAATATAGAATTTGTCCATCATTCATTCATTCATTCATTCATGAGCTTTGACTATATTACACAAGACAATTCAAATACAATAACATCTACTTTTTTCGTGCTTGTCATGTGACAAATTATGAACCACAATATCATATATATATATATATATATATATATAGCATCCTAGCTTGACCACTTCCGGCTTTTACTTTTATACTGAAAAAAACTAGTAATATTCCCGTCCGCGCGTTACGTCAGGTTTCCGTCACGATTACAAATAACGTCAATGATAGGGAATTACGTCACGATCCCAAATAACGTCGCTTTTTTTTTTTACCATTTAAGCATTCAATCTGGAATGAGTGTCAACCGCTGTCGAACATGGCTTGCAAGCTTGCACGTTGCACGTCAGCCCGTTTTAAAATTGTTGGATCAGACCCAGGTAAAGGTGGCAATCTTGAAATATTTTTCAAAGAATGGGTTTATTTGGGAAAAAATCAATTGAATATGAGTCAATTTGGATCACCTCAAATTAGTCATCGAGTTAATTTGGGTCACCTCAAATTAGTCAACGAGTCACCTCAATAATCAACAAGCCAATTTGGTCCCCTCAAATTAGTCAACTAATCACAACGAACAAGTATTATAAAACTTGTTAACTTAAAAATAATGCATATGTGTTACCCCACCCAACATTGTCATCCCACCCCCACCCCGTGCCACCGCCACCACCCGCCGCTGCCGTCACCCTTGGGCCGCTACCACCCACCGCCGCCAGCACTACCGCCTTGCCGCCACCGCCACCAGCCACCGACACCTGCCGCCCGCCGCCCCATCGCTACCACCACCTCTAGGGCTCATAATAGAAAAAAATGATTCCTGAATATGGACTGTTAAAAAGATTGGCCCCATATTATTCTAATCGTAAATGTTTGATCTTGTTTATGGTGCGCTTGCTTGGTCCTTTACATACACACAATTGCATTTATCACAATTCCTCAAGCAAGTTGGGTTTGGTTAATGGTCATGGTCGTGTCATGTGGTCGATTGTGATTATGGTTATGTTCACTGGAGCAGGTGATGGGTCGTGGGTCCAATAATGCTACCACCTGGCTCCCACCGTAATGGCCGACCCGTTTTGACCCGAATCAAATTAACAATTTTTTTAGAACGACCCGCTTTGACCCGGACTCAGTTTGCTTCAAACCCGCTTTGACCCGAACTCATTTTGCTCCTAACCCTTTCTGACCCGTGACCCAAACCCTCCTGACCCGTCCAGTTTGCCAGGCCTAGACCCAGGTTTCACACACGTAAGCTTTTGTTTACTGTTTTAGCTTGCTCTTACGCATTCATTACTTGCAACATGCAAAAGGAAAAACTACCCACTATCCAGACATGGACAATGTTCTCCATATGTTCTTGACCCACTAAAACCTAAATAAACAATAAACTAATTGCTATTTGGCCCGTTCAAATGACTCGTGACCTGACCCGACTTGAAACGGCTGTCCGTTCAGGCGTAAAGTTAAGACCAATATCATTTACCGAAAATCCGAAATTCCATGGTGTCCAGTTTCTTTAACATGTTTCCGGTCTTCACAATTGTATATTCTGCCCATTTTACTGATCTATATATCTTTCCGATAGTTCGGGTGGTTTGAAGATAAGACCTTCCCCAATCCGTAACCAGTGGCGGATCTAGGAATTTTTTTCAGGGGGTTCACTCTATATTTTTTAAGGGGTTTACCCCAGTGTTTTTACATACCGTTCTATATAATTTTCAAAACTCGGGGGGTTCCGGTGAACCCTCTCCGGGCTATGTAGGTCCGCCCCTGTCCGTAACAGTTTATTGTCTGTCAAAATACGAAACTGAAACTATATTAGAAGTAAAGAAAGTAGGAAGAAAAATATAATATTCAGTTTTAGAAGGCCAATAATTAGCAATATGTTGCACGCATAAAGTTAAATGATCATGAGTCTAAAAGGTTATAAGCACTACTAGAAAATAAACCTTTAATGACACGTAATGTGTGTTATAAAATGAGGTAGATGACATGCCGGACCGTGTCAAGGAAGGCCCTGTCAAGAATGAAGATGACACGCATTTGTGTGTCATCTGTTTATGACGCGCATTTATGACATGCAATGCGCGTCAAGGAAGGCCCTGCCAAGAATGAAGAATAGTCATGCCTTCTTCTGAGGCCAAAATGTCCAAATCAAGAGTAATGTACAACATTCATGCATCAATTGCTACATTACTGCTATGTATTTGATCATTCTAGGAATGAAATTATTCTAAGTTGTATAAAAACATTCAAATATGCTAAAGAAAATTGCACCTGTTTGCCATAGTCTACAGAAGCAGGGGATCAAAATCGGTTCTTGTACCTTAGTTCAGATTCACAAGTCATTAGGGCTTGTTTTACCTGGAGATTACCGGAGTCAAATATCATCCCGTGTTTACTCAAATACATAAGATTATCTAAATTACTTTACTCAAATACATAAGACCTAATTTGAAATCATAATACATGCAGCTTTAAGAAGCAAACAACTCTGGCAGGAGGCGTCTTCAACACAAACGTAAACCTTTTATCCCGTAAACTCAAACCACCAAATCTAATGATCAGGAATTGAGAAATGTAAAACCAAACCAAAATCTAATATACTCAGGAATTGGGTATGTGACTTACAAAACGAGGAGATGGTGGTCCGACGAGCAGGTGGTGGTTGATCGTGTGTCGAATGCTAATAAAAAATATAATTAAAAACTGATCCTTAGCTACTTTAGACTGTAGTACGGAAAGTAAGATTGTCGAACCCACAAGGAATTCGTGGAGAATGCTATTTAACTATTACTAAATAAAAATGCAGAAACTACTTGAACTTTGAATGCTGATTTGGATAACAATTGCTAAAAACAGTTATGAGAAAACAGATTGATCCCGGATTCAGATTGCAAGTTCGGTAATTACTGGTTTGTACTTATCGGAAGTCACATAGACATGACTCGTTAAACTACCAAGTTTGATAAATAACTAATAATCAAGATAATTGACTTTGTTGAGCAATGATTATAAAAACCGGATACTTGAGACAAGTTAGATTCCCAATAATTAATTACCGATTTAGAACATCAAACATAAACACTCAATGGTTCACGATATAAAACCGAAAAATTGATGAATGCATTAAATCTAAAAAAACCAAATCGTTTAATCAAACAAAGTAAACTATAGAATTCGAATAACCGAAAGATTAAACCAAGTCTAAACCAAATCAAAGTATGAACCAAGTAAAAATCACCTTACATAAACAATCCTACACCCGGAAACAACCACGGGTGGATTAGCCGCTCATGGTAGTCATACGATCTTCAATAATCAGTTTAGAATGTTGCAACATCAATCCAGAATGAATAATAGTGGAAAGAAGCTTCAAAAATCCTCTCTAGAACTTCAAAAACGACTGGGGAATGATGGATTCTCGAAACCCTAAAGTTATTCTTTAAATATAGCCAAAATCCCTAAAAATCCGCCATTGCCCAACTCCGACCGTATGATACGCTGATCTTACCATATGGTACGGTCAACAGAAATCTGATACGCCACGCCCAACCTTCGGTTACCAAGCTCATATGTACGCTGACTGGTACGCCCGATCGTACGGTACGCTGGATGATTGTACCATACGCCCAAAAGCACATTTTCATATTCGTCTCGCCAAGAAACTTAGGTTTCATATATTATGGGCCCCGTGGTTCGACTCGTAGCTCAGGATACACTCCTCCCAAGTTTTGGGCTTTGTAACTTCCTATTTCAGTTCCATGTTTTGTATATTTCTTTTTTCTATTCTTCCAACATCCTTCCAAAACATATGTTTAAGCTCCAAACATCTGTAGATCGTAATACACTCAAAGTCATTTTATTCAACACGTATAAGCACAATCAAACACCCACTCATCAGTGGTCCGCCGAGGAGGTGGTGGTCGGCGAGCAGGGAGTGGTTGTGACATTTCAAAGTTTCAGTTATAATATATTTTAAAATTATTTGAGTAAAATGTAGGTTCAGATTTACTTGGAATTTCTGATTTGATCGAAACTATTTTTGGTAGTGTAAACTATCGAAACTATGTTCAATCGAAACTACTAGTTTCGATTGATCATAGAGCTGTCGAAATTATCTTCTATCGAAACTATTTAGTTTCGATCGAATTAAATAAGTAGTTATTATGTATTTATAAAAAGTTCTATTTATTCATTTATATTATCATTATTATATATATTTTTGTAAGTTAAAACCATTTAAAAAAATTTTATAAAAATAAATGACTTTGAAAACAAATAAAATGATTTGACAAAAAAAATGAGTTGATTTATATAAAATAATTTATTAAGTTTATAAAAACATTTAAAATTTAATAAAACAAACCGCTCGAAAACATTCTCTTTATTTTTTTTGAGAATACCAAACTATATAAAAACTAATTCTAAGTGTTTTACACATACTCGTATTATGTCAAAACTATTAAACTTATATATATATATATATTTTATATATACCTGACCCGTCCTGACATATAACGACTATTAATAACCGGGTTACACATAGCGGGTATTATACCGGACTTGTACAAGCGGGAACACCCAACACCACACTACACTCCTACCCCTACCCTACCACCCTACACCCCTCCCCCTCGTGCTCACCTCTTCTCGGCCGACACCCTATGGAGGGGACACACCCTTCTAAATTGATGTTTCTTCTTAACCCACAAGACCATAATGTCCCTTGAGAACTAGACATGGTTGTCTCCCTTGGAACACAAGATCCATAGGTTAATACACATGGATGAGTGTATAAATAGCATGCATGGGTGCATGCAGCCAACACAAACTCAAATCACAAACCACCAACACTCATTTGCTCTCTCCCTCTTCTCTCGGCTATACCACACCCGACACCACCCTTGCTCTTCTTGGCTTCAACAACACAGCAACACCACCTCCCCACCCCTTGCTCCTTCCCTTCAATTCCATGACAACAGCAGCAACCCGACACCTTCACCACCCCTCCCCTTCGGTTCTACGCAATAGCAACACCAACACCAACAGCACCCTCGACAGTCCCTCCTCAGCCACGTCCCAGTCCCAGACAGCCCCGACAACCACCGCCGTGCACCGTTTTCACCACTGCAGCCCACTGCCACCTTTGCGGGTTCACCACCGCACCGTTTTCACCACCGTTTTCCCACAGCCCCGACAACCACCGCCGTGCACCGTTTTTAAACTATATATAATAGTTTAAAAATATATATATATATAAGTTTAATAGTTTTGACAAAAAAAAACCAAGTATTTTTCTAAATGACTAGTTTGATATCAAAAGCCTTATTTTCTATAGTATTTAATTCCAACCCTCAAACCTAATGATGATACGATAATATAATGACATACATATCTTAACATATAAAAGTATTTTGTGATCACAAACCGTCACCAACGATCGTCGTGTCAAAACACTTGGAAACTTAATAGGGATTCTTGACGAGCCTAGTTGGGTGAATTGAATGCATGATCAACGCACGATAGAATCATTACATAGACTTTATGGTATCTTAAATATTTAGGACTCGAGTAGGTCGGATTACACTATTGGACTTTGCTACATACCGCATCACTACCTTGTTTGCTCAAGTGAGTTACATATCCCTTTTTTTTTACATTTTTATACATTTTGGGGTGAAACGTAATCTGTGCATACTTACATACAATTCAACTTGTGTTTACATGTGTAGATTATTGTGCTTTTGTGCTTGATCACTTGTTATGCTATGGATACTTTTAGGATGGTTTAAATTATGTGTAACCCACATAGAATCAATCTTGATTCCATGCCTATCACTTTTAGGGTAGCGGTATGCTATGCCTATCACGTTAAACCTATATGCTTATATACATAATTACATGCTTACAATTGGTATACATATAGTGAATTCTTCACATTATGCCATATCATACCATGTCAAACTATGAATTGTATAAACGTTTTTAACTAAACTTTTACTTTATTTAAACGTATGTAAACTCACCAAGTCTCGTAGTTGACACTTGTTTTGGATTACGTTTCAGGTGAAGATATGTGATTGTGTGACTATGTGTTGAAGGTGCTACACATAAGGCTTTTGGACCTAGTAAAATAATTATGTGTAATATTCTAGAATAGGGTGTTGTAACTTGAATTGTATTTGGATATTTGGTATTTAAATCTTATTAATGAATTATGCAACCTTAGTAGATCATGTGCTTATGAACAATCATTTCATTGTCCGCCTCGATGATTCCGCCATCGGTCGGGGTGTGACAGTGGTGGTTGTAGGTACTTGGCAGTGGTGGTGGTAAAAGCCGGCAGAGAAAGGGGATCGAGTCCAGATCTACAGCGGAGGAGTGGTCTGAATCGCCGTCGCTTGCCCTCTCATGCCTTGTGTTATAGCCGGAGGAGTTGTTTGAATCATCGTCGCTTGCCCTCTCGTGCCTGGTGTTAGGGCTTTGAAGATGAAACCCTATATATATTCGACTTTTCAGAGATAGCGCGCAAAGGACTGATGAGCTGCCGGGGTGTTAAATTAAAAGATGACATGTTCAAGATGACTCACATATTAAACAAGTGCACTCCGTGTTTTTTTTAATATGACATTAAAAGATGACACTCTTTTTTGCGAGTCATAGTACGCGTGCCATTAAAGCCCAGTTTTGCTAGTATGACACTAAAACGATGACACACACTTTTGCACGTCATAGTTCGCGTGTCATTAAAAGTCTATTTTCTAGTAGTGAAGAGTTAATATTGATCTTCGAGGGAGCTTTCTGGGCTTATTATCATCTTACAACATTATATTTTATACCTTGATATGAATACTTATCTCTCAAAATGGTAATCAAGTAAGCATTCAATTTGTTTTGAAAGAGAGAATTTAACTTTTGGGTAAATGATCCATGGACAAACTTCGTGAATATTTGTCTGCATCAAAAGGCCAAAGATAAAAGAAAAATAAAGGTTACATTTATAGCACTCTAACTTTCTCGCACATATTTTTGCTACGCTTATTCCTTCAAAAGTACTTTGCTTATCTTCCTTATAAAGGAACATAAGGATCAAAGACTGGAATATACATGGTAAGAATAAAAATCTCTTAAAATATATGGATAAATTAGAGTAGGAACACAAATATAACATGGTAATGCTCAAATTAAAAGGGCCAATTACATATATCCTCCTAAAACTTCACTAATTACATATATACCTAGCTCAAAATTTCTTTCTCGATCACGGCTTTGGTTGGCCCTTGGTTTTCCCAATCGATCACGACTTTGATCGTTGAATACCAAAACAGGTTAAGAGCTAAACTGCTCTGACACCAATTCAAGGATTGAATTGATAAACAAAATCACAAACACACCCAATTTGACGAACTCTCGTATTATTATAACCAAGAAACTGACTCAAAACTTAGTTATAATAATCTCTCATACAATAACCTTAAACATATATGCATGGTTATGTATTTGTAGGAAACCTAAACTTGATCAACAAGAAAAAACATTAAACCGTAATACACCCCATAAACACATTAACTAAAGTTAATGAAACTCCACAAGTCTATTGAGTCAGGGCCTTCCACCTACTCGTGTTACGCCCTATCTTTGAGATTGTAAATTACCAACATTATGGACGTGGCACACGTTAATATATTAATCTTGGACTATGGTTAAATTTACATTTGATAATATCTTGAACTATGTCCTCTTTTAAACATCATTTTTTAAGAGAAGTTATAATGTTTGTCTTTCTAGAAGACCTACAAAGTCAGGCCGGAAGACTTTTCTCCATTGTTAACATGTATATAATGATAGATAGACCACCATCTTACCTTCACACACTTATATATTCCCATAGACCAAATCAATGGACAATGATGTTGTGGTGGTGGTGGTGCCTTTTGTAGCACAAGGTCATCTCAACCAACTCCTCCACCTCCCCGTCTTCTTTCCGCCTACAAATTACCGGTCCATGTCGTCGGAACCACCACCCACAACCGCCAAGCAAAGCTTCGTATCCATGGCTGGAACCACAACTCCGACACAAATATCCATTTCCATGAATTCGAAACACCAGAATTCGAATCTCCTCTTCCAAACCCTAATTCTTCCACCAAATTCCCATTACACCTTATGCCATCAGTCAAAGCATCATCTCATCTCCGGGAACCATTTGCAAAACTACTCGCCACAGTTTCAAACACCGCTAGGCGTATAGTTGTTATTCATGACTATCTAATGACCACGGTGGTTCAAGATGTAGTTTCATTTCCAAAGGCAAAAGCCTATGTATTTAATTGTGCGTCGGCTTTTGCAACGTTTTCATACGTTTGGGAAGCGAAAGGAAGACCATGTTTAGATGATATTGAATCCTATACACAGCTTACAAAGATGCCTATTGTTCAAGATCTTATGCCACCGGATTTTCGTGAATTTATTGATTCTAATGTGGACTGTCAAAAGTTTAATT
This sequence comes from Smallanthus sonchifolius, assembly GCA_023525975.1. NCBI lineage: Eukaryota > Viridiplantae > Streptophyta > Magnoliopsida > Asterales > Asteraceae > Smallanthus > Smallanthus sonchifolius. The sequence continues at coordinate 132,507,974 of CM042018.1, forward strand.
CCGGCAATATTTACGACACTTGTAAAGTATTTGTTGGTAAATTTATCGACTATCTTTCGAAAAAAGGGCATTGTGGTAGCACAAAGCAATGGGCACTTGGTCCTTTCAATCCAGTGTCCATAAACAATAACCAAGACCCTAGAAAACGTCATAAGTCACTCGTGTGGCTCGATAAACAGGTTCAAGACTCGGTGATATACGTTGCATTTGGTTCGACAACTTCATTCTCAGATAAGCAGATTCAAGAACTTGCTATTGGATTAGAGAACAGTGGACAAAAGTTCATATGGGTGTTAAGAGATGCCGATAAAGGTGACATTTTTAAAGGTGAGGGTAGGAATTTTGAACTGCCAAAAGGGTTTGAAGAAAGTGTTGAAGGAAAAGGTTTGGTGGTGAGAGAATGGGCACCACAACTAGAGCTATTGGCTCATATCGCAACGGGCGGATTCATGAGTCATTGCGGTTGGAATTCGAGCATGGAGAGCATTACGATGGGCGTTCCGATTGCCGCTTGGCCTATGCATTCGGACCAACCAAGAAACGCTACGTTAATAACTGATGTATTAAAGATTGGTGTAGATGTAGGGGATTGGGGGCGTGGTGGTGAGGTGGTAACATCTTCAGTTATTGAGGAAACTATTAGAAAGTTGATGGATTCTGAAGCGGGTAATGAGATAAGGAATAGAGCTAAGAAGATTGGTGAAGATGTTAGGCAATCTGTGGAAGAAGGTGGTGTTACATGCATGGAGATAGACACTTTTGTTGCACACATCACAAGAAAATAAAGATGTGAAATAGTTAAAAGTATTTGTGTTTTACTCTGTGTTAAAATCTAGAGAAAATTCGGAAAATGAACTAAGTGATCTTTTTCTTTTCTTTAAATTAAATATTGAAAAGTCAACTTTTACTAAATAAATACATCAAAATCATCAAAACATTTATCAGGTGGGGGCGTAAACGCCGGCTTCATGGCTGTCATAAAAAAACTGACACGTGTAAGATATTCCGACGGATTCGCCTAAACCTTTACATATTCTTGGCGGATTCGCCTAAAACTTTACATATTCTGGCGGATTCGCCTAAACCTTTACATATTCAGGTGATTCGCCTAATTAAACCTTTACATATTCCGACGGATTCGCCTAAATCTTTACATATTTCCGCGGATTCGCCAAAACCTTTATATATTCCGACGAATTCACCTAAACTTAATTAACACGTGTTAGTTTTTTATGACAGCGATGGAGCTGGTGATTTTACCCCATCTTATAAATGTTTTGACGATTTTGGTGTGTTTATTTTGTGAAAGTTGACTTTTCAATGTTTAATTTAGAGAAAAACAAAAATAAAATGTTTATTTTCGAAATTTTCTCATAAAATCTATGATGGTTTATTCAGCGCTGTCCGTAAAAATATAAAGTTTTGGTTAATAGAAACAAATAAAATATGTTTTGATGGTAATAATGTAATAGATTTAATCTAATCCTATAATTTATACAACAATTAGATAAAAGCAATATAAATTTGTCAAATCGATCTCTGTCATTCATTTTCAACAACTTTGACTATAAACACAAGAAATTCAAATAAGATGCATCTTCCATTATTTAATACTTTTGTCATGCCTGTCTTTTGATAAATGGGCGATGTATATATGGATGTCACAAAGATTAACTTGGATTGTGATGTGATAAAATTCTTTTTATTTTTATAACATCACTTCAAAGAAAATAACCAGGTTTTTTAGGTTGTCACATATAACATGTTTGATAAACGATCTTTAACTTGTTTAATTAAATGAGTAGTATTCGGATTGACATGTTTAACACGTTTAATTAAACATGTCAACCAATTTAACACCCAATAAGCCCTTATTACAACATGCAAACTGGTTTATAACATGTTTAATACGTTTAATGATTATAACTTATGTATAACCTGACAACTCGTTTGACTCGTTTAAATAAATGGCTTAAACAAGATATGTTCGGATTACAAAAAGTTGATTGTGTCTGAGTTAGAGTTGATGTATTTGACATAAACATATATGAGTTGTTTTCAAATCTAAAGATTCAACCCGTCAACCAAAACATGTCAACCGACAAGCAAAGCCAGATTGATATCCTAGTTTTTAGTGTGTTTTTGGACATTCATCTTTGGGCAAGTACAACCCGTTCCATTTTTGGTTAATTTTTTTTATAAATAATATATATATACTAATTTGCAACTAATTTATTAAAATAAAAGAGCATTTCTACATTTCTTAAATAATTTAATTATATTACTTTGTCTTTGTAATATATTTAAAAATAAATAATTTAGTTATCATGTATTTGTAAGGCCTCGAATCCTAAAAAGGCTCACTTGTTGGATTTACTCATTCACACATAGTTCATAAACTTAAAACTTCAAATTATGCAGCAGAAACATTCAATCAAAATACTACTTGTCCTAAAACAATTCAAATATTGTCTTAACATAACAAATTGCAATAACATAACACACGGGATGCCAGATCTTCAATAGTCGGGTAACTCCTCGCTGTAAGCCAAGCATCCACTAGCTACCTTCATTCATACACTCAACTCGATGAGCATACTAAAATACAGCGAGTGCTGAGTGAGTTCTAGTTTTACATAAAACATATCATTTAATAAGAGAAGAAGGATTTAAACACGCTAATATCGGTGCCGGTAAAGGCAAAACATCCACTCATACTTCCAGTCAAGCTATGCATTATTAGTCTAATCTGTTTCATGTTGTATCCGTCAATTACTTTCGTTACTATCCTCCATGATGACTGTCCACGGAGTTTACGTAACGTTTATGACGACCGTCCATGAAGTATACATAATGCCTTTATCATGATGACCGTCCATGATGCAGACATAACACGCTGAGGGTCACGTTAACCATATGAGTAACAGTCGTTACCCTTACACACTGAACAATTGTACAACCGAAACCATCATCTGGCCACAAAGGCACCGTCTATGTTATCTTATAACAGTCACGGACTTCAGGACCGTGAAGCTGTCATAAGGCTTAGGATATGACTAGTCACGAGGACTGTGCCGAATTCTCAAGACTCCTATCATAAAGTAACATATGTTCCTGTCATAAAGTAAACACATCTTTCACTTTTGTTTATTAACACACAATTATAATAAACGATACACAGTATGCACACCACCCTAAAAATAGTCATAAAAATGGGATCTAGAACTCACCTGGATAAGCTACCTTCCACGTACTAAATAACTGAGCCCGGCTAGAACTACTCACAATCTGGAAATTAATTAAAATGTAATCAGTCTCCCTTCCTATAGGTTAAGTTCTCGCTAAATTATTAAAATTACTCGCATCAATTATTCGCTCGGATACCCCAGTACTCGCTCAAGATTACACGCTACGGCATCCAATGTACTCGCTTATTAGTATTCGCTAGAATACTCGTAGTACACGCATTAGGTATACGCTTACCTCCTGACCGATTACTTGAAGTACTCGTATGGAGAACACGTGCGGATACTCTAGTATTCACACATAATACTTGTGCGAATACTCTGTTCATCAGCTCCTTTTTGAAACCCTAACTTTGCATGCCATGGTGGCTGTGCATAAAACTGATCAAGTCCAAAACATTTGTTTAGCTCCCAGAAGTCTAGATCTATGGTTTTTATGCTAAAAATCACGTAAAAATCCAACCTTTTTTTATTATATAAAACCCTCTTTTTTTCCTTAAAAACCCGTTTCAATGTTAAAAACATAAGATTTATGGCTCGATTCTTACCTCCAACTCGTGTAGTTTCATATTTCATCTTCCTCGTCGATCCTTAGCCAGAAAGGAACATAATGGGAGCTTGATGCCCATCTTACTCAAGCGTTCTCGCTATCTCGTCCCTCTCTCTCTCTTCGCGCTTTCTCTCTCTCCATCTTTCTCTCTCTATATATATACACACACACAGACACATACATACATACATACAGACATACACACATATATATACACATACATATACACACACACATATATATATACATACATACACACACACACACATATATATATATATATATATATATATACATGCATGCATACATACATACATACATACATACATACATACATACATGGGAAGTATATGGAGAAAACCCTTTGAATTGAGAAAACCCTGAAAACTCTCTATTAACATATGTAACAGTTAAAAACCGGTGAAATTATTTTTCTTTAGATAGATTCTATATTTAATTTTATAACTTTTGGCAAAAAAAAAAATCAAAAAAGCGCCGAGTGGTTTTTTTTATAAAATCGTTGAATCTGTTTACGTATGTAACATCTTGTGTTACGTATGTAACATGCTGATGTAATGCTGACATATGATACAAAAACGTGAATTTTGTTATTTTATCTTGATTTAAAAAAAAAGTACTCGGCGTTTTTTTTGGTTTTTTGGTGACGAAAATAAAAACGGGTTTTTCTCAACTCTAACGGGTTTTTATTTTATCCCTCCCCCATACATACATACATACATACATACATACATACATACATACATACATGCATACTTATACCCGTTCTTCTAACTGAACTTCAAACCCTAATTCCTCATTCAACTCAATATCACAACTTTCTCTCTATTCACAGGACTAATCTTTAAGCTCTAATCTATCAATCACTTCAGATTTAGCGTGTTCTTAATCACTCCATGAGTATTATTACTTATCTTTTATGATTATGTTTTGATCTGATTTATTTTTTATTTGATTTGTTTTGATCTAATTTGTTTTTATGCATGTTGTCACTGTATTAGGCATCGATCGGGTTCGGAGGTCGGATATTAGCATCGATCAGGTATAATTTTTACTCCTCCCTCTTGGATATGGCAAATCGACTATTCAAAACTCTAATACATTATTAATATTTGGTGATGAAAATCAAAATATAACAATATTTTGGAATCTGTTTGTTCTTTTGATATATGCCAATGAAGATATACTTAATTTGGTTGAGGCACCAAAACGATGAAACAATCATTCAGCCCCTTTATGCAAGGTTAGTGTTTAATAAGTGATTTAGTATTCATAAATTTACTCTCTTACTCGATGAAGAACTGCAGCTGAAAAGATTCAGCACAGCAGAACTCGGAAGAACTTAAATACATTTTCTGTGTTTTTATTAGCAAGGTATAATTGTGAATTATGTTTAGCTCGATTAGCATAGTATATGCACAAATGATGGTCATATGGGTAAACGTTAATGTCTAAAATTGAAAAGATAATTTTATGCAGAATGAGGTACCTGTGGTTGAAGCCCTCAAGCTCACCCCTACATGGGGTGGGGTGGGTGGGTGAGGGGGTGTGTTTCAAGTACTATATACTCTATATTGATTTCTGTTTGTATCTTTAATCTAGATGGCAAACTTCGTTAATGATATAGCTAGCCGGAATTGATAATGATGATGGTTATTTGAGCATGTGAAGTAACATCATATGATGTGATGTCAATCTCATAAATCTTGAACATTTTAGATCATGTATGCCTATAGACATACTTCTATGGTAATGCCAATTTGACTATTTTCCATTAACCGCATTGATTAGCATCTGCATTCTTTTTATTCTATAGATATTATAAATTTTTATAATGTTATTAGAACAACACCAATTATTTGTTCCATCTTTTTTAGGTTGAGTGAGAAATATTTTGCCTTCATGGTGGATTGGTGGGTTGTCACCTTCAATTGAAACTCTTGATAGTATAAGGAACTTTGATCACGTGCAAGAGGTAGCGCTGTAAAAAATGCTAGACACTTGAAACTCGTTCGAAAAATACTCGGAAATATGCTCGTTCGATTTTTGCTCGGTTTGAAAACGAGCCGATCGGTTCGGCTCGGTTTGTAAACGAACCAAGCATGAGCAAAGGTACGCTCACTCGTTGCTCGTTCGGTTTAGTTCGAATTAATTTTTAAATTATATATATATATATATATAATTAATGAATTAATATTTTATACATTTACAAATAACTCTTTTGACCTAATCCATTACGGAATTTCTTATAGCGAGTCAAGAGTGGCCCAACTTAAAACCTAAAAAAAAACTCTTTAGTAATTACGTTATTTCACTAGTTCACTCTTAGAGCCCTCTTCTCAATTCAAGTCTCAAATCGTCTTTGACTAAAATCCCTAACCCTAATCGAACGTCGCCCTCATGAGCAGCCTTTGTCGCTCTGCGATTCAAGTCTCAAATCGTCTCTCCCTCTTGGTCAGTTGATAAGCCTTTGTGGCTCAGGGTCAGCGACACCGAGCGACGAGCAGCCTTTGCGGCTCTGCAATTCGAAGGGCACACTAGACAGTAGGGCTGTCCAAATCACTAGCCGCTCGCCTGGAAAATTAATGCTCGGATAATGCTCATTCGATTTTCGACTCGGTTGTAAACGAGCCGATCGGCTTGGTTCGGTTTGTAAACGAACCAAGCACGAGCAAAGGTCCGCTCGGTTCGGTTCGGTTCGTGAACAACCCTAGCAAGAGGTCCCACATGAGGGTGGTCCAATGTGTGATCTTCTATGGTCTGACCCAGGTGTTGTGCCCGGTTAGGTATATCAATACATGAGACTTATATTATCCCACTACGGAAAAAAAAACCATTCAATGGCATATAAAATGTATCACAAAAAACAAAAAAAGTGCCACTAAAGAACCCTAGAAAGATTCAAGGTTTTATCGAGCATTGATCTCCTCCAAAGATGGTTCATCTACCAGTACGTTCTGTAGCACCGGCCAGTTTCTGTAAGTATCCCCTCTACCAGTTTTGTATCGTTAAAAAATTAGCCAGAAAGCATCCTTTAAGTCTCTTAAAATATGCACATAAAATTAACTATTAATATGTATTAACCCCTTTTTCGTAAATTCTTTCAGCATATAGTTACACGGATATATTTTTTTTTTTGAAAGGAAAGTTACATGGATATATACATAGATTAATAAGTAGTCCTTAAGTAAAACAAAATTAATGCAATAGACACTGATCATTACCTGTTGCAGAAGCCTTAGTAGCAAATTCTTTTCACATATTTATTTTTTCTCGAATTTGCTACCAACTTTTTTCATACCAAGAAATCAGTAGCAAATAACTATTTTTAAAATAGTGCATATTGTATAACATGTGTTACAAACGTTATAAAATTTCTATATAAGAAAAAACAATTCCTTTTCTAAATAAGTAAATTAATAATGTTTTTTTTATAGAGTCAAAGATATTTGGTTACTTAGATAAGGAACATTTAGTAAATCTCATAAGGAATGAGATTCCTTGATTTATTGTGATTTTGGTCCAACCAAATAGCATATATTGGTATGCATCTTGACATCAGGTAATGAAACAGTTGAATAGCCATAACCTATTATTAAATCACATCATACAGATTAGGCGATATAGCTTTTTAAAGAAAATAGTTTAAAAGAAGTTGGAATGTTTAAAAGAGTTAAAAATTTACAGGAATCGTAATTATTTCCATCCAAAATCGTAAGTTGCAAATGTATGGTAAATGTCATGGAATAACCATAAAAAACTTATAATTATTAAAACATAAAAGATTATGATCGATATTGACTATTCTAAAACGTACCACTATAAAGCACGTTTATGCTTATGGCATTTATTTACGAGAAGTTCGATCAAGTGATACACCTGGACATACTCATTTATCCATGGGGAGCATGTGACTTGAAAGTTATATTTCTTGTGAGCATCCTAACGAAGAAACTTGTGAATCCATCTCAATCAACATGGACCACCACATGTAAATTAAGAGCTAACTACGTAGTAATTTACTAAATTTTGAATAAAAACGGCATCTCCATCTTAATCAACATGTGAATCTCTCTATAAAGCGCCAAAATCTCATCAAACAAAGTACACACATCTACACACCCGTTACACATATACAATGATTGCTACTGGCATACGATGGTGGTAGTGAGGATTCCCCTTCCACAACAAGCAGGGCCGGTCCTGAGGATTTAAGTGTCTCGACCGAGCCGGAAAAAAAGGCCCATACGAACAAAATATATAAACTATTTTTTTTTAAATGACGATTAACATTATAGAAATAAACATAGAAAAAATATAGTAAAGAAGGCCCAACCAATAAACATAGAATTTTTTTTTAAATGACTCAATGGCCATGGAATAAACAAAAGGGCCCAACCATTATAAAAGAGGGCCTAACCATTATAAAGATTAAAAAGACTTAACCATTATAAAAAAAGGCCTAATATATTTTCAAGTTTTATAAAAATAACCTAATATATAAAACCGGTATTTAAAATTTTATAAAAAATATATATATACATACAGGCCCTGTAAAAATTTTAGGCCCTCGAAAAAAACGGGCCCTGACCGGCGGCTCGGCTTGGCTCGGGGGTAGGCCGAGCCCTGACTACAAGGCCACCTAAACCAGCTCCTCCACCTCTCCGCCTAATCTCCGCCAACAACATCCCAGTCCACTTCATCTGCACAACCATAATATTTTCAGATCTTACAAATAAATTACATTACATTCCCTTATCTATATATGTGCGCCCATTCTCTTGTCACGGGCACACATGCAATGTTCTCCTATCTTCTTCTATTTTGTACCCCATGAAGCCTTAGGACTAGACGCGAGCACCACATAAAATAATAAACTACATTTATATGTGAGTCCATGAGTTCCCATGGCTAGACGTTGGCAACACATAAAAATAAATAAAAAACCTTTACATATGCGGTCATGACAAATATGGATTTGACTCTACATTCAAACCCCAACAATTCAACCCAATGTGATGTGCCATCGACAGAATACGCACATACCACGGAGTATATAAATTCAACCCAACATGATGGAGTATATAAATTCAAACCCTAACAATTCAACCCAACATGATGGAGTATATAAATTCCCAGACCAGCTATTCCAACAAACCCGTTAACAACGATCTACCATATTAACTTTTCTCACATACCACGCCTAAACAACAATCTGCCATACGGACTCGACACATATCATTTTTGCTATTTATAGAAAGTGTACAAACTAACGTTTGGTTTTTATTGCTATTTTTATAAAGACTTGGTTGTTTCTAGTTATAGAAGGTTTTAACAGGGACTACCGACAGTGTAAATGAACCACACCAATAAACGACTGAAAAAGTCTGGCAAAAATCTTATAAAAAGATCCCAAAACAAAAATTCAGACGAATTACTGATGGATAGCCCGTTACAAACAATTTCTAGACAATTGAGGGATGAATCGTTTCTAAAAAAAGCATGTGCGTGGAAATTATTAACTTTAAGTTACCGAGAAACGATAACCAACGGGATCCTTAAATATTAAAAAATTAAGTCAAAAAAATGGGTTTTGGTGGATTCCGTTAGTATATTTCTGATGGACTTTTCTGTCAGTAAATATCCATCGCTGATTCTTGGTTGAGTTATGTAAGGCCCCAAACCCGGGAGGCCTCACTTGTTGGATTTACTCATTCACAAACAGTTCTTAAACTTGAATATTAAATAACGCAGCAAAAAATTTCATTTCAAATATAACATAACCTCGTTCAACATGCGGAAGCGTAACATTGTCTATTACATAAACATAACATAACCAACTTCAAAACGGGATGCCAGTCTTCATATCACCCAGGTAACTCATCAAGCCGCCCAACATCATCGTCCATCATCATAACCTGCCTTAACGTGAATGTGCATACAAAAAGTCAGCTACGCTGGTAACTTCTAGCTTTTCATAAAACATTATCTTCAAATATTTGACAAAAACATAACTTCATACTTCATTTAATAAAAAGTGTACGTAAAGTAATGCATTAACAAACATAACACATCATAACCCATACGTTAACGAACATATCGAATCTGCGCCTTCTCGTAACCATCAATTCCAAACTTCCAGCACGATACGCCGAAGAGTAGTCGTACCTAACTTCCAGCATGATACTTCGAAGAGTAGTCATACCTAACTTCCAGCATGATACTCCGACGAGTAGTCATACCTACCTTCCAGCACGATTACCCCGTAAGGTAAATCATACATACTTCAAGGATCACGGTAATTCCCATGGTGACCGTCATCACCCCAGTTGTATAATAGTTGGCCAGCTACAAAGGTCCCTAAAAGGTAAAGGCCCATAACATACTTCCCATACCCATAACCTTAATTCCCTAAGGAATAATGGCAGATTCGTTCGTTTGTGCCTTTCGTAAACATTCACTTCTTTTACTTCAAAACTTCAGTTAAAGCAGTCGTAAGTTTTATTAAAAATCATTCATTCATTCGTAAACACTTCGTAAACTTCTTTTGGCAAAATATTTCATAAACATTTTTTTCGTATCCTTTCCTTTCAAAATATCGTTCATAAACATCGTTTTATAAAACGTCACATACATCATTCATAAACATCGTTTTGTAAAACAGTCACATCGTTACGTATGCACACCAGCCCAAAAACATTATTAAAACATTTAAAAGAGGGCTTCTAGAACTCACCTGAAATAAACAGGGTCAAAGGTCTCTAAAGGATCTTCTAACCTGTACATGCACAACCTGGTCTTAACTTCTCATACAACTCATTACATTTCATTTCGTTATACCGAGAACTTCTCTCAAACCACAAACTTTACCCAAACCGCATACTTCACCGTAACCGCATACTTCACCCTAACCGCATACTTTACCCAACCGCGAACTTCATGAGCCGTGAACTTCACCAGACGTGAACTTCACTCAATCGTGAACTTCATAAACCATGAACTTCACAAACCGTGAACTTTCCAAACCGTGAACTTCATCGGCCATGAACTTCATCAGCCATGAACTTCACAAACCATGAACTTTCCAAACCGTGAACTTCACAAATCGTGAACTTTCCAAACCGTGAACTTCTCAAAACCGTGAACTTAACAAACCGTGTGAACTTTCCAAACCGTGAACTTCATCAAAAACCGTGTTTTTGCATGGATTCAGATCTGGATCGATTGGTTCGCCAAGTTTGGAACTTTTTACGTTCAAAACGTTTGTTTTCCACTCTAGATGCTAGATCTATGTTTATTTCCAAGTTTCATACATAAAAATGCAATCTTTTATCCAAAAACCCGAGAAACCCAACAAAAACTAAAAACTCAATTCTAGGTCGAGTTGTTACCTCTTTCGAGCATTTGAATCGGAGGTTCTGCTCACGAGTAGTGTAGGAACAAGATGCAAGCTTCTCGGACCGATCCGTCAACTTTCTCTCTCTACAGTTTCTCTCTCTAGGATGGCAAAGGAGGGAAATGAGATGGGCTAAGGTATTTATACGGAGAGGCTACCCTCCCCTAATCCCAGTCACGCGCAAGCCCATGGTCGGCCCATTCCTCGCTCGTTTATTCTTTCCGGCTTATTTTGAGATGTTACAAGTTAACTATAATACATATTATGATGTGTTCCCCCATTGTATTGATAATATCCTTAAAGTAACATGGTTAAGCATACGATGATTGATGTGATATTCATAAACCATGCCCAAAGTTATATCGCGTAACAAATTAAATATCTATATCAAACATCGAGTTAGTAAATTGCAAACAATCTCCCATAAAAGAACTCGTCTGTCTTCCGGGGTACAACAGCCGAAGCAGTAAGTACTGTCGGGAAAGGCTCTCGCTCCCGAGGTATCACCGGGAAAATATGCTTCTCGTTATTGAAAAAGAAGGTGTAAAGATGTGATAATGGAGTAATTAGATAGTACTACTCTTTAATTCAAAGTGACATTTCAGTTGTAAGAGTTGTGGTCATTTTCATCTCTCTAAAAAACAAACTCTAAAGTCCAACTTTATACTCTCATCAAATAGAAACCAAAACACCTCATTTAATATTGTAATCAACAATATTGAATTTTATTAAAATGGTCAAATCAAAACTACCATTTTTTGGATACGGATTCGGATAGTGAAATCCATTATCCAAAAATTTCGGATATCCGAAATTCAGATATCCGATTTTGAATACCCCCTATTTCGCGGGACCTGTTTCCCTTAGCGAGACCTGTAACACGTGTCACGTTAGGCATTTCATTAAACATCTATCCTTTAACATACTTTAAACATAATCATTCATTCGTTAAGTAGTTGAAATCATTCAATTAACACGTTTTTAATCTACTTTACTTTACCAAGTATGCTCACTGCCCCAAAATAGGTAAAAAAAGGATTCTAGAACTTATCTGATCGCCTACTACAGAAAAAAACTAAGGGACTTAGGCTGGGTGGAACACTTTACAATCTGCATGAAGATTCACACATACACTAGGATAAAACGGGAAACTTTCGCCTAACTTTCACCTAGACTTTCGTTTAAACTTATGTTAAAAAATTTTATGTTTCGTTCCGAATCTTTCATCCGAAACATAATGTTTCGCCCAATTACCTTCGTCCAAAACTTTTGTAACATATGACAAATTTCGATCACAAATATTACAAAAAAGGAGACTAGAAGGACTATAACCGCAATTAAGCCAAACCCAAAAGGACCAAAAGAGAAAATTTAGAAAAAGAAGCGGTAACAAACGGTCATCGTGGATAACAGTCTATTACAGGGGCATGAAGGAAACAATCTGGTAGTGCCACATGTCCCTATGACTATTCATGAAGATCTGATGTGTGTTAACCCATAACGGACCGTCACCACCTGTAACGGTATGTTAAGCCGCAAAAACCTCGGATGCAACCGGAGACTAACATGTGTCATGGTAACTTGCTAAGCTTAGTTCAGTATAAGACCGTCACCATGGATAACGGCCCATTACGAGAGGCGGTGACGGACCATCACCAAACATAACGGTCCATCACGAACCTAGTTTCAGCCTATAAATTGGAAGTTTACGAGCAATCCAAATTCACACTTTAACATTTCATTTCTACTTTCAAAAACTTGAACCCACTTTCTAGTTTAACGTACCGCACTAATGTTAAGCACTTTTTTGTTTGAAAGAAACGCGTAGAATCTTCGCCAAAGTAACCCAAGGTTGGAAACCGTTAACAAGGTGTTGTCCAAGCTAAGAGACATGCATTAGGAACTCTTGAGCTTTTCCAAAAAATAAGATTATGAAAAGGTGAATACATTTAAATGCTTTGAAAACCATGAACTGATTTTGTTTTATTGTCTGACTAAAATGAAATTCTAAAACCATTTGGTTGCATAAGGTAGTTTATGTGATAGCATTCAGGCCATAAGTTCACGTGTGATTGGATCTAATATATACACGTGTTATAGATGAAACACTGTAATGCCTCTAGTAACAGACTCGGTTGTGGGCACCCGTAAAATATGATGATCCGAGTATAATACTAGTGCGATCAGTGGTTATAACCTTTCGGTAAAACATTCCAACTTAATGTGTAAACTACTAATCCAAATATGGCAAATAGTTTTATTACGTCAGTTTAGTCAGTGTCAAACATATTTTGATATATGTATTCACCAGCTTTCGCTAATATGTTTTCAAAACATTTTCAGATAACTAAGGATAATTGTTGATTGGATTTATGCCGAAAGGATTATGACTCCTTAGAAAATGATAGAAAGATAGGATGTTGTATGGATGACGACTCCTTAGTCATCTACTGAACCCGCTGGCTCTGGCTCTGTAAAAATGAAAATACTGTGTAAACATTTTCTAAACGGGTTTTGTCACACCCCGGCCGGCGATGGATTATACGTCAGGACTGACGCGATTGTTAATAAGCACATGAACATCTATTAAATGTGATAATATTTATTCATTCAAATTTAAAGCATCCATTACAGTAGTAAATGAAGACAAAACGTTCAAAACATAACATAATTCAAATTAAACAAGGTCCATTCCTATATGATCAGGTAGAATCCTCAAACTAGTGCACCTGAAACATGTGAGTAAATGTCAACAACAAGTAGTTGGTGAGTAACATAGGTTTTGACACTAAACAAAAGTTGAGTAAGAGTATTTGAAATTCAATATGTTCAAAGCATAACTATGACATAAATGTGAAAACATACAAGGTTCCAAGGGTACAATCAAACCGTGTAAATGGAAAACTGTAGGTACAATCCAACTGATTGTCATTTTGAAAATGTAGTAAGATGTATACACAAAACCCGTCAAGGTTCGTGTTATGTAATGAATCGAATTCCCATATAAATGATCATAAAAGGTACTACCTTAGGCCTGCCTCGCAAGTTAATGATTGTACTAAACATAAACACACGTATGGTCCCCAAGTAGTTTAAGACATAAAGCACATAGTAATAGCATGAGAATAGTGGTATTGAATTTGTATGCGTAGTAATGTAAACATGTTCCACCCCGAGTATTTTGTAAACAAAAGTAAAGAGAAAGGGGGCTATGAACTCACCTGTATCGAAGCTAGAATTGGTATGAATTGGTAAGGACTGATAAGCCTCGTGAGGATTCCTCACAATAAACCTACACGTGTAATGGTACTCTAAATTTAATGTACGTCTAAATGGTAGTAAGGAGAGTATGGGACTTTAAGGTTACACGGGGTTTGGATTCGAAGATGAACCTGAATGAATATTTTGTAGAAAAATACGAGTTTGAATCTTTTTGAAACGTTAAGTTAGAAATTATTTATAAATTCAATTAGAAATAAATCAAAACTTCTAATTAATTACATAGTATTTTATTTATAAAATTATCTTTAATCTTAATAAATAAAATTATGAAATAGGACAAAATTAATGTATTTAAATCATTATTCAAAAATGATTTACAAATAAGTCTTGGAATAAAGAGATTTAATTAGTTTATATTTTATGTGAATAAAATAATTAATTAAGCTAGTGGTTAATGTAAATAAAAGTGTTAATTAATCTACTAATAAATGCAAATAAAAAGGTTACTTAATCATTTAGATAAATTCATGTTAAATGGATTTATAAAAGAATAAATAGGTTTTAAATAGAATTTATTGAAATTTGCATAAAATAATTATTTGAGTATTTGTAAGTTTAAAAGTATTTTTAAATAATCATTTTTGAAAAATAATCTATTGTGAGTTCGAAAGAATTTGATAATGCCGTAAACATTTTAATTAGAATTTGTGCAATAACATATAATTAAATTTGCCAAAGCTAAACATTTCCATTATTTATTTAGGAAATTAGAATGCTTCATAATATGTTTTTTAATTAAAATAAAACAAATAAACACTATTTTATAATTTCTGTTTTATAAAAATTTACAGAATATGTTTATATAGTTTATAAAAATTTAATTTGAAATTTTTAATATTAGATAATGCATTAAAATGGATTAAAAGAAAAAGAACTAAAAAAATTGGGCTGCCGGGACTCGAACCCTCTCATGAGCCGGCCACACCACACACACGCAATTAACCACTGGACCAGGGCAGGTTGCCATGTCAAGTGGGTTTGCGGTTATGTTTTAAACAACAGAACACAAGTCCATCGTCCCCAAACCGTTAACCCGTAACCATAGCCCATAAATTCCTTCGATTGGTCATTGATTCGAATCCGAAATCATGGGGCTTTTGTCCGCGGGGTTGAGATGAGTCGAATGAAACTAATTTTACCTCCAATGGTCGAGTAACGGAAGCGAACGGCTGGGCGGAACAGAGTTGAGTTCGTCGACAGAAATCGAGCTCTAAGGGTGAAATTAAACGCAATTGCTAGTGTAGAAAGTTTGTGATGGGTTTCGTCTATGATGGTGGGTACCTATTTATACCCAATTTAGAATTTAATGGCTTGAACGTTAAATGAGTGAAAGTGGGTTTTTCGATTACGAGTTTGGTAATGAAATTATCATAAAACTTCAATTAATCGCAGATAGTGGGTCGTTGGATTGGTTTAAATATGTTAACGGTTTCAATTTCATGTGAAAATATCATATTTACAAGTTCGAGATTAATGCAAAAAAAAAATCAGTGGTCGCGGGTCTCGAACGTGCGACTGATCGGAAGGGGAGGAAGTTTTAGGTTTTGGCAGAACCGGACCCTGAACTTTCAAACTTTATTATTTTATGTAAAAGCTTTATTTTAATTAGAAGTTAAGTTTTAGAAATTGACATTTTAGACCCTGAACTATAGAAGACATAAAATTATTAAAGTTTTTATAAATTTAATAATTTCTATATTATAACTAAATGTTATTAATGCAAAATTATAATTTTTGTAAAATAGAAATGGTTTTATTTATTTAAAATTTATTTACTTTGTAATTTGTGAAATTTAATGTTTATAAATTCCTACATTTATTCATTGGATTTATAGCCTATATTTATGTATTTGTTTAATAGGATTAATACATTTATAACTTCAAAAATATTTATTAAATTTGAAATAAATACACCCAAGGTATGTATGTATACTCATGAGATGTAATGGGTAGGTAGGATACTTTGCAAAACATAAAACAATGAAATTACAAGTGCCGGAAAAAAAATATAGGCCGAAAATTTATGGGGATTACAGTCTCCCCTACTTTAAGAGATTTCGTCCCGAAATTGTTTAGAAAAAGGGTCTAGAAAGGAGACATGAGTTTGGATTATCAACTAGTTTTGCTTGTCGGCTTGGGGAGTATAGTTGATTACAAGGTTTAGGTCAGGTCATCGCGTTAGGTATGGATGGTGGTAGTGGATTTTGTTTGAGTGGAAAATGAGGAGAAAATAGCCCTAGAATGATTTTGGACTCAAATGATGGGATGCATCACTTATAATGAGGATGATGGGAATTTTATGATCTAAATTTGTTTAGGATACAATCTAAGATGCTCGAGTAATTTCACTGGATAAGGATTTCACAACTATTGGTCAAAGTAAATAGGAAACCCTACGTGAATACGGACAACGTTACTATGATAATATGACAGGAGCATTTATATATAGGATGTACTAACGATATATCTACTATGCCTTTATCATATCACCTTAGTTCCGTTACTGTATATCACCATAGGTTTTATGTCATGATACACGACAGAATTTACTATGCTTTTCATGCGCTGATTTTTATAATTACGTGTGCACCCGTAATTACTCAAATCATCGTATGGTCCGTATAGATCATTCTATTGGGTGTGGGTACAGAGGGGGGAAACACCCAAAAATATTTAGTTTATTTTTGTTTTCATGTATTAGTTGTTAATAAGTGAATGTGTCTCTAGATGGTAAAGTCAGTCAGGGAGTAAAGGCAAATAATGTGGCACAACCCCATACATGGGTGTCCTGAGTAGATGGCATATCCCTCCAGATTACCCATAATGTTGATAGCTCTCTCGTGTCTGAACAAGAATACGTCATACCCCGAGTAACTCAAAGTTTATAGCTCCCTCGTGTTTGAACAAGAATACGTCAAACCCCGAGTAGCTCAAAGTTTATAGCTATCAATTTTCATGGATAAAGTGAATGATCATGCCTCATGTATATAGTGAACAATCATTAGCAAACAATGTAAACGGTCTTGTTTCGTATGTAATGTAGGCACTCAAGTTTCATTTATAGCGAATATGATATAGTATTATGCGTATTGTAAATAACCAAGCATCATGTATAATGTGAACAATCTGGTATAATGCATATTGCAAGTAATCAAGTTCTATCTATAATGTGATCAATCTAGTATCATGTATATTGCAAGTAATCAAATTTCATGTATAATGTAGGTGTTCATGTATATTGTATACAACCAAGTTTCATGTATAACGTGAACAATCAAATTGCATGTATAATGTAAACAATTTAGTCTCAGGTATATTATGAACGTTCGTATGTAAATAGTTCAACCTCATGAGTAATGTAAACTATCGAATCCGGTTGGTGATTGAGTGCTGCGGACAAGCGTGTTGCATAATGTAGGTAGTTGTGATTTATGTTTTCAATTTTTGTTAATGGATGGTTAAGGCCTGTGCGAAAGGATTCATCTTTTCGAAGTGGCTAGTAAGTTCATACATTTCTGATCGTGCAAGGTGATGAAAAAGTTTTACAAATATTTAAAATTAATAACTGATTTGAGCTTTTTGTTTGTAAATAACAAGTAATTGAAATTTGTCATTGTTTGTAAATTAATAAGTGAAAATAGTAGGTGGAATAACTAGGTGATTGGGTAAATAAAACTTTTTTTATTTATCTAGTTATTATAAAGATCCAAATTATCTCGTAATTAGGCCAAGAATTTATAAGTAACGAATTAAGTGACCGTAATGAAATAATTATTAGAGTCAAAATTAATTATTAGCTAAGATAATGAGATAAATATTTTATAAAACAAATTGCATTAACTTCCTTCACTAGGTAGAGGGGTTTGTAAATTTATAATCTAGATAAAATTTATAAACCGAGGGTTTGATAAAGGTTTTGTTTAGAAAAAATAACTACATTAGTCAAATCAGGGACAATAATTTGTTTACAAAGAAGGTTTAGATATCAATCATTAAGGAGATTTAAAAATAATAACATTCATATTTGGGTACAGGATATGGGTTTTAATTTATGTTTTAAGAAAACGCGAAATAGAATATCCGGCTAACATCGCAGATAGATTCCCACCAGGAAGCAAATGAGCACCAAGACGAACATCGTTACAGTTATTTGTATTGAAAACCGGGATTCAGCTCTAATTATTTCCGTACGCGCATCAAGTATCCCCTGATCCCCATTTATCGTCTCAGGAACTCTGCGGTCCCTACATATAGGTGAGCGGTATCAGCTGGAACTCCTATTGCACTGGTAAGTCCCATGACTTGTCTTACTCCTGGTTCTGGAGGGTATAGGTTAGGTGCTAGATAGGGGTCTCTCGGTGGAGGTGGTTCAGCTGCTCGGAGTCTCATGCCTGCGTTCCTAAGTCAATCTGTCTTGCGATCGTGTCGGTGACTGATTGCCTGGTGATGGGAATCCACAGTCTTACTCTTGTGCTGACTCTGTTGTGGGGTGATACTCCAGGGAGTGGGGAGGGTAAGAGGCCATGTCCAGCATGGAAAAAGCTCATAAGTGATATTGAAATGGTATGGGTGTTTATGAGTTTAATATTGACTAATCCTAACACTGAGTCCTCATAAGGGTATGTTAGGAGTAACACTTGACCTATAAGTAGTGCACCCACGAAAAGAATTCCTAGGAAAGAGATGTGGGTCATAAGGGGCACACAGAAGTACTCAATCTTTCCTTTGTCAGAATCTTTCATGGACCTATACTGACTCTCCCAGCCATCATGTACCATTAACATTAGTATTTGAACTCATGGTTATGGTGAGAATCGTTAGGGATTTTATCTTGTGACTCAAGGGTGTGTTTCATTTTTTTCAATCAGCTTCCTTTCCTTGGATGGTGGGATCTAAGGGTGTAAATCTCTCACAAGAGATGATAAGGATGATAAAATTTTCAAGGCATAAGGATGGAATGTATAGGAACTTAAATAAGTTTAAGTGTAAGAATCAAATAGGGAGGTTTAGACTTATGTACCAAATTATGATAATTAAGCGAATGATGTTTAGATTGTATTCATCTGGCATATAACGAAATGGATGTTGTGACAAATCAAAGTGATTCAAGTTCTTATACTTTCAAGAAGACATGCTTTAGCCTATAGGTGAACACTCACTTCAGGAATTCCCAAGAAAGCATACGGATCCTTTGGTTGATTTGGATTTATATGAAATGCTTTCATAGACAGAAGACTCAAGGTACAAGCATTCACCCTTCCAGATTGAACATGTTCTCTAGTAATTTTCAGAACTCAAAACTTTGATGGGATTTTAAAATTTTAATAGACATTGGGCCTAAGAGTTTGAATCTTCCCATAGGTGATAAGTGTGTGGCAAAACTTAGGATAATATTTAGTGATATCAAGTAGGTATTGTGCAGACAATTCAAATAGTGTAGCAAAGAAGGTATCACAGAGGTAGTAGACTATCAAGTAACATAGCACATAAGCTAATTCGTATTGTATCATGTAATGTAATACACTAGGTAATATGTAAGATAATTACACCAAGGTATCCTAAGGTTATAGACTATAGACTAAGAATATGTTTCAAGTAATCCATGTTGTTTCAAATAGTTCCATGTAGTCCTTAGGATGTTGTAGTTCATGTAATTGTATCATGTAAACAGAAGTAGATAGATGTAGGTAAGTATGTGTATAATTGAGTATAGAGTGGAGTTCCTAATAAAAGACACGAGTTAGACTCATGTTTGGAGACTCCTAGGTTATAGTCTAAGTCATGTGTGTCTAGTAACCAAATTCCCTATAACCATGGCTCTGATACCAATCTGTCACACCCCGGCCGGCGACGGATTATACGCCGGGACTGACGCGGTTGTTCATAAGCACATGATCATCTATTAAATATGATAATATTTATTCATCCAAATTGAAAGCATCCATTACAGTAGTAAATGAAGACAAAACATTCAAAGCATAACATAATTCAAATTAAACTAGGTCCATTCCTATATGATCAGGTAGAATCCTCAAACTAGTGCACCTGAAACATATGAGTAAATGTCAACTACAAGTAGTTGGTGAGTAACATAGGTTTTGACACTAAACAAAAGTTGAGTAAGAGTATTTGAAATTCAATATGTTCAAAGCATAACTATGACATAAATGTGAAAACATACAAGGTTCCAAGGGTACAATCAAACCGTGTAAATGGAAAACTGTAGGTACAATCCAACTGATTGTCATTTTGAAAATGTAGTAAGATGTATACACAAAACCCGCCAAGGTTCGTGTTATGTAATGAATCGGATTCCCATATAAATGATCATAAAATGTACTACCTTAGGCCTGCCTCGCAAGTTAATGATTGTACTAAACATGAACACACGTATGGTCGCCAAGTAGTTTAAGACATAAAGCACATAGTAATAGCATGAGAACAGTGGTATTGAATTTGTATGTGTAGTAATGTAAACATGTTCCACCCCGAGTATTTTGTAAACAAAAGTAAAGAGAAAGAGGGCTATGAACTCACCTGTATCGAAGCTAGAATTGGTATGAATTGGTAAGGACTGATAAGCCTCGTGAGGATTCCTCACAATAAACCTACACGTGTAATGGTACTCTAAATTTAATGTACGTATAAATGGTAGTAAGGAGAGTATGGGACTTTAGGGTTACACGGGGTTTGGATTCAAAGATGAACCTGAATGAATATTTTGTAGAAAAATATGGGTTTGAATCTTTTTGAAACGTTAAGTTAGAAATTATTTATAAATTCAAATAGAAAAAAATCAAAACTTCTAATTAATTACATAGTATTTTATTTATAAAATTATACTTAATCTTAATAAATAAAATTATCCTTAATCTTAATAAATAAAATTATGAAATAGGACAAATGTAATGTATTTAAATCATTTTTCATTTATGACACGAGATGAAACATTCTATATAATGTTACCGACAAGGATCCACTGCTCTACATCATTGGATCCGAGCAGTGGAATTGGTCATATTAGTGGATCCACATTACAGAAACTGGGCACATCAGTGGATCCCTTGACTAAGTGGTATAATAGTTAAGGAGTGATCCTCCATATATACCACTCAAAGTTTTGTTCCTCCACCGATGTGGGACAAGTTTCAATCCATTTCTGTCACTTTTTCATAGCTTTTGGTTTACGAACAACCAACTTCGAGCATCGTCATGTCATATATTTGAGCCCCGTTTTGGACACGGTTTGTTTTGTTATGAAGCTAGCTTTCACATAATAGAAAATAAACCCATTGTATAATTAATTATATAACTAATTTATAAGTATAATTATTTGTGTTTAAAGTTAGAAAAAAATTAATTTTTCACTAAAAATTCCAACAGACGTATCATGCTCATGACATCTATTCATAGATACAATATCATGAGCTATTTTAGGTAATTACTTTTTGCATAAATTAACGATGTTAATCATTAATCTCTAGAGTTGTATATAATATGTGCATTGAGGTAGCATATTGTGCTCTTTTCAGTGATATTCTATATATTATAATAAATTCTTTATGACAATGATACAAAGATGTATTTTATTACTTACAAATGCTATAAAATTTCTATATAAGAAAATCATTTCCTTTTCTAAATAATGTTTCTTTTTTTATAGAGATGCACGTATTTGGTTACTTAGACAAGGGGCATTTAGTAAATCTCACGAGGAATGAAATGCCTTAATTTAATGTGATTTTGGTCCCAACCAAATAGCATAGATTGGTATGCATCTTGACATCAGGTTACATCAATGACACAACAGAATGAGTTTTGGTAGCATGGATCATGATTGAGTCTATGGTTAAAAGTTTTTTCGTATCAATTACCCCTAGGGGTGAAAAGAAACCCGAAACATAAATACAAACAGACCTGGACCTTACAAATACAGACCTGCGCCTTTAGTTCCAACAGCCCAAAATCATAAAACATAACTATGACCCATTAAGCTAAAATAAATAAAACATTAAAAGATCAAAAGATTAAATAATCAATATTCCCTCCTAAGCTTTTGATCTTTGAATTCTTGATTCTTCACTTGCTATATCTTCAAGAAGAACCACATCTTTGTCTTCTACTTGGACAAAGTCTTTTCCTCCAAAATTCTGCACTTTGACTTTTCTGTCATCACCGTTCATCTCATTTTCTTGCACATGATCTTTCACTATCTTTGGTCCACACCCCGGTGGATAATCTTTAACCATCTTATTCTTCATTCTCTTGAAATTAGGCTCACCACTTGAACTTGGTTCTCTCATGTTGATCTTATTCTTCTTTGACTTTATGTAGTACCATTCCAAAAGATCCAAATAACTCATGTATATGATTTTTATTTTTTCACTTAGTTCCCATGGTAAACCCAACTTACTAGCAATTAATGCCCACTTATTTTCTTTGGATACATTGATATATCCTCCCTCTTCTTTGACAAGCGTATAGAGATTTAACTACTTAACTTCAACACCATTTGATAACTAACGTGGAAATGATTTTTACTTTGAATATTCAACATCTTGTTAATAAACCATTTTACCAAGTTTTCAAAATCAATCTCTAATGCTTACTTACGTTTCAAAACAAAACTATGAATATGTAACATGTCTAAAAATGTTACACACGACTCTATGGAAGTAACTCTAATCGGTTTCTTGGTTTGACTTCATTCTCTATTTCAATTTCTTTATCTTGATCATTTTCACACTTATGATCTAAACTTTCTCTTTCAATCTCATAACCCGTTCCCTCTAATTCATCTAAAGATTGTGGAACAAAATTATGTAAAAACTTACTTTGATGATGTCACACCCAGCCCCGGACACCCCGGGGCATCACTAGGCTGTGACGTTAGTTGGCACCCTTGGTACCTGTTTTGATTTCAGAGTTTGTTTTTGTGCAGCGGGATAACGTTTGAAAATGGATCGCATTGCCTCAACCTCAAGGGTTGGTTTTGTAAATAGTGAAATCTTGTCGTGTAGACAAAATATTATTTTTATTCAAAAACTGGGCATGAACACCCGAATGTTTATACATTTGATTTCAAATCAAAAACTCTGACACAGGTCAGTAGAATCACAAGGAGGTCATCTGCCTAGGGAAACGTAGTCCCTCGGTCACCTTAACTTTGTCCTTTCCTAGGTTCTTCATGTGCATAGCACGAATCTGAAACATAATTTATTTGAGTTGCACCGGGTCTAAGTGTGTGGCCTGACTCGACCGTGCAACAAAACTGCTTTCGGGATTTAGGCTGTAGCCGGTCCCGGCATGATGAGGTCAGCTATAAATGAACGTCAGCTATAAATGAACGTCAGCTATATGCTGATGAATACTTCATGACCTCAAATCATTTTCGTAAACACGGCAAAACAATTAAACATTTCATAGGTGGATTCTAGTAATCATATCACTTTTTTCCGATTCATCCATTTGTATACATTGGACAAGTACTTGGGGGCTACGCGACATCCTTAGGCACTTTCTGCGTTTTACGCAATCACCCGACATACAAGCCAACCCCGCCCAGCCCAACTGGATCCGCAGCGAGTATAAATATTTGATCAAATTTTACGTACATTTCTTGGGTAATCACATCACCAGGGGTAAAACCCCTAATACTGGGATTAGTATGAGTAAATACTTAATTATCGTGTTTTGCCCTTTTTGTAAACGTAAATCGGTTGATCTTTTGCATGAAGGTGCCTATAGCACAATCACGTCTTATAAATCGTTTTGACAGACTCTTGTTTAGTGTGAATGAGTATTCACCTTTGATCGGAAGTCGGATGCTTGATAGATAATAACTTAAAGCTACTCGGCTCCTATAATCAACTCTTATGCTCTTAGAACTACTTCGTTTTCCTAATGCTTGAGTCCGATAATTAACGAACGTCGGTCGAACCGGGAGGAGCGGCTCAGGAGTCGGGACGGCTGGAGGGCTCGGGAAATGCTCGGAAGCAGAGGAAACTCGAGAGTGTGTGTTGTGGGTTGAGTGAGAAGTGAGGAGAAAACGCTCATCTATTTATAGGCCTGATGACCGCCCATATCGGACCGTTATCCAGGCGCATATTGATCCGATATGCGCCCTTGATTTGCATTCGTGCCACATGACAGCCATACAAAGCTAGTGTGTCACACGTCCATAGCGGACCGAGTGGGCATACCATATCGGTCCGACATCCGACCACGTGTCCGGCATGCTGAGGCATGCCTTACACGTGTCACGACGCGTGTCTGGCACAGAGGGTTCCTAGGGGTTTGCGTATCGGGCCGTTGGCCAAACACATGTCAGTCCGACATCCATTTTCCTTCCATATCGGACCGACATCTAAGCGTATGTCGGTCCGATATCCCCTAACTTCCAGAATTCTTAATAAATTTTTCTATCTTCCAAGATTTCGTAATTCCTCGTCCATTCTTATAATAGTTGCGGGTAGAAATTGAGATCGGATTTTGGCAGGTGTCACAGATGACAATTGAAGCCCTTCACTTTTGTAAACTTCTTTGCCATAATCTTCTCACCTTCATCCAAATCCAAACAACGCTTCTCTAATCCGATCGTAATTCCTCTCCGGGCAACACTCCTTTGATCCTTCATGGATCCAACTCTACTCAACTGCCCAACCCATACCCTCCGGGATCTCTCAGCCGTACTAGAACCACGCATCGCGATCTCTATAACTTCATTGTTTGAAAACGAACCAATCTTCATCTCTTTCTCATTCACTCGAACCCCTGGTTCACTTTTGAAGGCCTCTGCCTCTCCAATAACCCTCTTCACTGCATCTTGCTTGTTCCATCCAGATTTATAAAGCCTCATGCTTCTTCTCTTCGAATCCAAACCCAAGTTTGAAGGACCACAATGTTTTCTTCTGGCCTCACTCTTAATCAATCATATCTTGATTTTCTCGCGCCAGGAACACCATCTTCTTCTGGACGACTTGATTTTGAATCCAATTCTCCGTGTGATTCGAACCCTTTGACTCTGATACCACTGTAGAACATCTTTCTCCCAGACATCAACTTGAATCACACACAACACAAATATGATTGAAACAAACAAAAACACAGGAATTGATTGCACCCAAATTAAACTTGTATTCCCAAACAGAAAATACAAGGTGACTCGATAGTTTCATGACTTTACATATATATTCTATATATATACATACTGACAGAACCGTTACGACCCTTCATCAATACTAAGCTTGTGAATCCATCTCATCCACATAAATAAAACATTAAAAGATCAAAAGATTAAATAATCAATACAAAACCCAAATTTTAAAAAAACGAACCACCCCTTAACTAATATCATTTAAAAACATGATACATAAATTAATTTAAGGTAAATGTCATAGGAGACCTATGGAGACCTAACAAAACTTGTAATTGTTTAAACATAAAAAATATTATGATTATTCTATAACGTACCACTACGCAAATTAAAACAGTTATCCATAGGGAGCATGTGACTTGAAACTTATATTTATTGTGAGCATCCTAACAAAGAAACTTGTGAATCCATCTCATCCACATGGACCACCACAATCCACATGTAAATTGAGACTTAACTTTTTTTTGTAGGTATTCAAATTAAGGAAGTATTTTACTAATTTGTGAATAAAAACATCTTCATCTTTATCTACATGTGAATCTTGTTATAAAGTGCCAAAATCTCATCAAACAAGTTACACACATCTACACGCCTCCAATTACACCTACAAAGGCTACAATGGTTGCTGACGACCAGCATACGGTGGTGGTAGTGATGATCCCACTTCCACTACAAGGCCACCTAAACCAACTCCTCCACTTCTCCCGCCTTATATCCGCCCACAACATCCCGGTCCACTTCGTTTGCACCACCATCCACTGCCGCCAAGTGAAGCTCCGACTCCAAGGGTGGAACCCTAACACCATCTCCACCATCTTCTTCCATGACCTCCCTATTCCACCCTTTGCATGCCCACCTCCCAACCCCAACTCCACCAACAAGTTCCCTTCTCATCTTCAACCATTATGTGAAGCCGCCACCCATCTCCGCCGTCCCGTCACCTCCCTCCTCCGAAAACTCTCCCCGACCACTCGCCGACTTGTCGTCATCCATGATTCCCTCATGAGTTCCGTAGTTCAAGACTTTGTTTCTCTCCCAAACGTGGAATCTTACACTTTTCATAGCGTATCTGCTTTCTCCATTGCTTTATACACTTCGGAGAAAGTTGGAGAACAAATCCGAAAGCTAATCGAACCACATGATACGAAAGACGACCTCTCGTTTGAGGGCTGCTTCACTTCTGATTTCAAGAAATTTATCGCGGTCCAACACGAGTATGCGAAACTAAGCTCGGGCCGCATATACAATACATGCAGAGTCGTCGAGCAGCCGATCTTGGAACTACTTGAAACCGAGGCTAGAAGTACAAACAAGTTACTATGGGCTCTTGGACCCTTCAATCCTTTGGAATTAAAAAGGTTATGACAACGAAATTAATCTATCTACACAACTTTTTGGAATTACACGGGATTTTTGAAATTCATTTTGATTTATAGGTGAATTTTGGAAATATTTTGGTTTATAGATAATCTCCTAGTTAGGCAAGTTGATTCAACAAGTTCGCTAGTAGGTTTAGCGAAGTTAACCAAATCCGCTTATGGAAGTAGCTACTCACAATATTTTTTTTATTTCTTCTCTCTAATAATTCATTTAATGTAACATATTATTTGATTTTTCTCTGAAGAACTTATTTCGAAAACAACCCAATTTTTAATAAAAATAATATCCGAATGTCGACAAAATTTTTTTTAAATAAAACGGTGAATTTTGATCTATCTATTAGAAAAATTAAAATTACAAATTATCGAAGAAAAATCAGATTATATGTTAGATGATTTATTAGAAATGAAAAAGAAAATTTCCGATTAGAATTCGCTACTTCCATCAGCGGATGCGGTTTACTCCGTTTAACCCATCAGCGGACTTGTTGAATCTGCTTACACGCAACCAGCAGATTAGTTATAAACAAAAATGTTTTCAAATTTCACCTATAAGACAAATGTATTCAAAAGATACACTAAACCCAAAAAAATTTTATGGATCAATGTGACATGATATTCGCATAAACAACAAACTAACGGTATTTTTATTTTTCTGTAGTGTATCAAAAGCCTTGAGAAAAGATGGTGGTCCAGTGGAGCGATGCCTCGATTGGCTTGACAAACAAGCATCGAACAATGTGATATTTGTTTCTTTCGGTACTACCACTTCATTGTCGCAAGAACAAATCATCGAGATCGCAACCGGCTTGGAAAAGAGCGATCAAAAGTTCGTGTGGGTGGTGAGAGACGCGGATAAAGGAGATGTTTTTAGCGATGATATTATTCCTGTCCAACTCCCAGAAGGGTATGAAGAACGTGTTAAAGATCAAGGCTTGGTGGTTCGAGACTGGGCACCCCAGTTAGATATACTGGCTCACCCATCGGTTGGTGGATTTATGAGTCACTGTGGGTGGAACTCGTGTATTGAAAGCATGTCAATGGGCGTTCCAATTGCTGCTTGGCCCATGCATTCCGACCAACCAAACAACGCAGTTTTGATAACCAAGATTCTTAAGACAGGGTTACTGGTGAAAGATTGGTGCAAGAGAGGAGAGGTGGTGGTGTCAGCCGAGGTGGAGAATGCGGTGAGGAGATTGATGGGTACAAATGAAGGGGAGGAGATACGGAAGAGCGCGGTGGCGCTGGGCCTCCGGGTCCGACAGTCGGTTTTGGACGGTGGGGTTACTAAAACCGAGTTCGGATCGTTCATTGCTCACATAACTCGATAAACTAATTGCTACTGTGTTTTTTTAGCTACTTGCTAGTTTTATTTATAAAATTCCTCGCAGTTAAAAAAATTAATTGATACCGACATCATTTCATCATGTGATCAAAATTAAATAAAAAAGCAGCTAGCCGTTATTTTCTGTCTTTTTTTTTGTTGTTCTGGTGGCTGGGGAGGCGACAAATAATGGAGGGTCCGGCTGCCAGCGCCACCGTATGTGAGTTACGGTTACAACTTAATTCTCTCTTGTGGGCTGTCGACATTCGAAACAGATTTCATTTCTAAATGTAGCTTTCAACTTTCAAGTCCTTTCAATAGAAAACATTTAATGTGATGTGTTTTAAGTTTTTTTTTTTTGAAAAGTGATGTATTTTAAGTCCATTGCAAAAGGTTGTTTGATTTATTTAAAAAATAATTACAATACTTGCTTTGATATGTCTTCTAAGAGAGTAAGAGGATAAAGGGATAGGAGTTGCTATAAATTTGAAATAAAAAAAATTAATAATAATAATAATAATAGAAGAATTAATTACAATACATATGGCGACATTAAAATTTATGTTTATCAGTATATTCTTGTTATTAAAAATACAAAAAAGAAATCAAATAAAACCAAAAACTAGCCTCCACTTACATTTCCCCTTGTCTTCTCCCATCCCTTGACCAACCTAGCCGTCTTCTTCCACGAGGGGGGTGGGTTGACGAATGGAAGAAGACGAAGGGAACTAGGACTGGGGTCTAGAAACCCGTGGCTGCCTGTGTAGCTGGGTTTAGTAGACGAGGAATTGAAATGACGAAAAACAAAACTTAATTCATATGTGCATAAGTTTTACATTGGGGGTTATTTCTTCAAATTCAAAAATGAAGAGGGTATGCAATCCCTCCTTGAAAAGGTACCATGTCTAGTTGATAATGTCCCTTTAGTTCTTAAAAAATGAGAACGTAACTTTGACAACTTCTTAGAGAAGCCAAAACCATCTAAGGTTCCAATATGTATCTTGATTGTGGGTTTACATCTTAACTTATAGAATGGTGAGAATATTATTCAGATTGCACGATTGACCATCCTAGCATGTTGAATAAGCTGATTAGTAAGATTGCAAAAAAGGAGGAGGTTTTGGCCTTTACTCTGGTTTTGGTTGAGGTTTATGCTCATAGTGACAATCAACACAAGGTAGTTCCATCGCACTTATTACCTTTCTATATCGTATAAATGGAAGCCCCCATGTTGTTTACGATGAGTTGTTTATTGACAATTGTGGAGTGAACCTTCAAAAGGTTGATAACATAAGGAGACTCTTACCGCACCGGTGGCTAATTTACCACATGGTACTTAGTTGAATAACGTAAATGCTCTACACACAAAACCTCCTACTTCTGGTATATAGACCTAATACAGTTGCTTCGGCCGCAAGTGTGGCTCTTGACCATGGCCTCGGTATTAGACCAAGTGTAATAGTGTGATAGCGTAGGATTAGGGATGTAATATTGTGATCTATATATACCACACTCGTGTAAACCTAAACACACACAACAAACAATTTTCAATATGCAAAGACATTTGGTGACCTGATTTGGTATCAGAGCTAGGAGAGCTCTCGCCGAAAAACGTCGCCGAAGAGGCGGCCGACCACCTATGTCGCCCTACCCACCACCACAGCCGCCGCTACCATCTTCATCTATTTCTCCCTCCATCTTCGTCATTAACCTTCACCACACCAACCTCACAGCCACCTCTATGACAAAAACCATAAATCGCCACCACCAACACAAAACCCTAGATCTGTAGCCTCCATAGTCTCCGTTTCCACCACAGGCAGTTGTCGTTCCTCCCCAATTCATCACCACCACTATATAATAGTAGCCTCTCCGGCGACTTGGACCTTGCGAAAGACACAATGCTTTCGATTCCTTTTCTTGCGAAGGCTGCAACACCAGGATCTCACTCGGGGGAGAAGATGGAACATGGGAACAAAACCCTACCGGGCAATATATATGCCAGGCGAAAATTTCTAGATGGGCCGAAAGTTTTCACAGTGAAACTTTCTGTCGATGGGCGAAAGTTTGAAGTTGGCGGGTGAAAGTTTTGGCCTGTAGGAGAATGGGAGAAGATGAAGACCTTTTATCATTTTAAGTTTTTTGTCTTTACATTTCAACCTAAATTGCTCCCACACTTAGTCTGT
Source organism: Smallanthus sonchifolius (assembly GCA_023525975.1). Taxonomy (NCBI): domain Eukaryota; kingdom Viridiplantae; phylum Streptophyta; class Magnoliopsida; order Asterales; family Asteraceae; genus Smallanthus; species Smallanthus sonchifolius. The sequence goes on from CM042018.1 coordinate 132,538,509, forward strand.
AGGGAAAATATTAGACCAAGTGTAATAGTGTAGGGTTAGGAATGTAATAATGTAGTCTATATATTTCACACTCATGTAACCCCAAACACACACAACAAACAATTTTCAATATACAAAGACATTTGGTGAACTAATTTTGTAATCAAAAACTAAAAAATAATCTATAATTAAACGAAACTTGAAATGGAATTTTAGGGTTTGTCACCCTTGATTTATTTACAACAATCGGTTATACACAATCTTAAAAGAAAGACACGACGATTCAATAGAACGTCACAACCCTAATCTAAACAACATATCTTAATCAATTTCTAATTTTACATGTTTACATAATGACCCCCTAACTAATTATAAATATATAATAGACTCATAAATACAACTTTAGACTAATTACATATTTAACTCGTTACTTTATTTCCCATTCAAACTTGTGTAAAAAATTAAGGCTAACAATCACCCCCTAGTTTTTTACCCGAGTTTGAGTCTTCTCTTTATTGTCTTCATAGCCTTCTTCACCTTTATCTTGATTATGTTTCTTGACTTTTGATTTCCTTTAAAAGTTGCCTAGATGCATTAATGTTCTTTAATTGCTTCTTCTTCCATTGTGATTACAAGTCTTTAAACTTGGTTTTCTGCCCGTCTTCTGCATGATTCAAAATTTGAAGTGTTATTCTTCTTGAATATAGGCTTTCTTCCTTTCTAATGAATGTTATCTTCTTTGACTTTATCTTTATGAGTTATATCATAGACTTTGTCTTGATCATTGCTTGATGATCCCTTGTAACTATTTACTGCATTCTTGACTTTTGCTGATAAAACTGTTTCTCCATTTTCCTTGTATCCCTTTTGTTCTTCAACAAATACAAGAAACTGTTCTTTTCCTTCAAACACTTGTTCATGTTGGTCTTCTGACTTCATTCTAAGGTCAACATGATTATCAATGTCTCCCTTTATTTCAAATTTTCGATCGCCTTGGTATTTCTTAAATACATCATCTTTTTCTTCATCCATCTCTACTCTCTCTAACTTTAAATCTTCCATATCTCAACTTGTAATGTCTCTTAAATACTTTATAGTCTCTTATTCTTTCTATATTTGTTCTTTAAATAACTTCACTTGTTTATACATGTGGTGTTCAAACTTCATTTCTCTATCTCTTACTTTGGTCTCGTGTTCTTATCTCTTCATTTCAAAATCTTGAAGCATCTAAGATTATTTTCTGCTAAATACTTCTAATAATACAGATTTCTTGTGTTCTATTTCTGCGCAAATGATTCCTTGCTTAACTTCAGGGACTCCAGTTCTCTCTTTATATAACTTTATGTTTCAAATCTTAGTCTTTTCAATCGTTCTTCTTTTCTCTTATCACTGAGATATATAACTTTGACTTTATTCTTGTTGTTGCTTGAAACAACCATTAGGAGTGTTGTTCAGCATCCTCTTCTACAAGATTTGAAGGTTCTTTTCTTTGGTTTGCTTCGCGGCAGTGTGAGGCATAGTGTCCAAATTTATTGTAGTTGTAACATTTTACTTCACTAAAATATCTTTTGAATCTGTTTTACTCTCTATGGTAACTCTTCCTTCTTTCATAATCATTATCATTCTTTCTGAAGTTATATTGTGAAGGATTTCCTTCTATTCTTTCTTGTCTGAATCTGCCACGACCTCGTCATTGTGACGTATTAAATCTTCCTCGTCCATGATTTCCAATGTGTTGTCCAAGACCAAAGTTATTGTTGTGACGCGTGAGCAGAAGTTTCTCTTGATTATCTACTAGGATTTCTTTCTTGAACTTTATTCTTTCTTCATAGGTCTTTAACCTTCCAATTGCTTCATCTAGAGTTATGGTATCTAAATCTGAATATTGTTCAATAGATACTACAATTTGAATGAACCTATCTGACACAGAGTTTAGAAGTTTTCGTACAAGATATGGTTAATCAAATGTTGATCCTAGAGTGTTTGCCCTAGTGGCAATACTATTTAACTTAGTGGTGAACAAATCGATGGAGTCTTTTTCTTTCATCTGCAACATCAAATTTTGTCTTAAGTGTTTGCAGTCGTGCCTTCTGCACTCGATCCACACCGACATGTCTTGACTTCAGTGCATCCCAAACATCAATTTGCAACTTGCAACTTGTAATACGAGATCCTCTGATATTGCTTGAAACAAATATGCAGTTGCAGTCTTTTCTTTCTTAGTATCTGACTAAGTTTCTGCATTCGGTTCAATCATCTTCCAAAGACCATTTGCTTCTAAGGTGATCTTGATTCGAATTGCCCAAACAGTATAGTTTGATGAATTAAGTATAGGGCATTGAAAACAGGATAAGGTTAATGTTTCTTTTTATGTAATGACTGTGCTAGAACCTTGCTCAGAACTTTTGGGATTTTCTGGCATGGTTTCATAGGAGTATTCTATTCCAAAGCATTAAATAAAAATAGGGATTCTAATTCTAAGTCAAGAGGTTTATGTGCAAATTGTTTCAAATTGAAATACTAAGAATTGTGTATTGCTTGAATTGAATTTACATAGAAAAAGAGATACAAATATATAGCCGGATACTAGAAGCTAAACAAGGAAAAAATAATCAATTATTGAGCTGGAAATCCTCTTCAACGGTCCTTAATTAAGAGGTGTAGGGCTGTCACAAATTTCCCAAAAAATAGGAAATGATAATAGAATATTGATCCTATTATTCTTCCCATAAAATATCTTTTATTTTTCTAACACTCCCGCTCAAGTTGAGTAGTGGGGTCTCCGATACTTAACTTGCTAAGACAATGGTTGAAGATCCTCATGTTAACCGCTTTTGTTAATATATCTACTAGTTGGTCTTCTGATCGAACGAATGGAAGCTCTATAATCCCCGTTTCAAGTTTTTCTTTGATGAAGTGTCTATCAACCTCTACATGCTTTGTACGATCATGTTGAACAGGATTTCCTGAAATCTGTACTGCAGCTTCATTATCACACATGATCCTACTAGCTTCGGTTTGGGAAAAACCGATCTCAGTCAGAAGTTTGCGTATCCATAGAACTTCAGCCAGGCCTCGTGCAATCCCATGAAATTCTGCTTCGGCACTGGATAGGGCCACAACCTTTTGTTTCATGCTTCTCCACGTTACCAGATTCCCGCCAACCAAAGTAAAGTATCCGGATGTTGATCTTCGGTTTCCTTTATCTCCTGCCTAGTCTGCATCTGTGTAAGCTTGGATCTTAAGGTGTTTGTTTGGTTGAAATAGAACTCCATGGCATGTTGTGCCTTTGAGATATCTTATAATCCTCCATACTGCTTCCATGTGAGCCACTTGAGGTTGGTGCATGAACTGGCTGACCACCCCAACTGCATATGCAATGTCGGGGCGAGTATGCGAGAGGTATATTAGTTTACCTACTAGGCGTTGGTATATTTCTTTGTCTGTCAATTCTGCTTCTTTTTCCATATAAAGTTTTTGGCTAGCTATCTTCGGGGTGTCGACAGGCTTGCAATCGATCATTCCTGTCTCGGCCAGAAGATCAAGGATGTATTTCTTTTGGCATATAAAGATTCCTCGTTGAGATCTCAATACCTCAATTCCAAGAAAGTACTTAAGTATCCCCAAATCTTTCATTTCAAATTATGTGAATAAACTTGCCTTTAACTTCTTAATTTCTTTTTCATCGTTTCCTGTAATGATCATGTCATCAACATATATAATTAAATAAGTCACTAGTTTACCTCTACGTTTCAAGAACAATGTATGATTGGAATTTCTTTGTTGGAATCCATATCCTTTCATTGCTAGAGTAAATATGCTGAACCAAGCTCGAGGAGATTGCTTAAGCCCATAGAGGGTCCTTTTCAACCGACATACTTCCTCGGTCTTGAATTTTTCTGTGAACCCAGGTGGAGCTTCCATATACACTTCTTCTTTTAACTCTCCATGCAGGAAGGCGTTCTTAACATCAAATTGATGAAGAGGCCATCCTTCATTTGCGGCGATCGAAAAAAGGACCCGAATTGTATCAATCTTGGCTACTAGGGAGAATGTTTCTGAGTAGTCGATCCCATATGTTTGAGTATAGCCTTTTGCCACTAACCGGGCTTTATATCTTTCAATGGTTCCGTATGGTTTGTGTTTGATTGTGAAGACCCATCTGCACCCTACTGGTTTCTTTCCTGGTGGAAGGACACACCTTTCCCATGTATTATTCTTCATAAGCTCATCCATCTCTGTTTCCATTGCATCCTTCCAATTCTTTGAATCCAAGGCCTCTTCCACATAATTTGGAATTTGTTCGTCATATAACCGGGCAGCAAAAGCCTTAGCTTTTTTGGATAAGTTCCCTTCACCAATGTTTGCCATGGGTACTTAGAAGATCTGGTTTGCTTTTCTTGATAGTAACGTTTTGGTGGAATCCCTCTATTGGCTCTTGGTGGGAGAACATATTTTTCGGTTGTTTCCTCTTGGTATATCCTCAGATATATCAATATTTTGATTTTCATTAGACTCAGTATTTGGTATATCCTCATGGTGTTGTTGAGAATTACTTACCTCAGGCACATGACTAGGGGGATCTTGGTTCGTAGCACTGACGGTCTGTTGTTGAGAAGTTAGTGACTCATCGTGGGTACTATGATTATCTTCTTGTAATGGAGGACCCCATTTCAACCAACTCAGTGTGTCAATATACTCCTTCTCCCCCTGACCACTGTGTTGTGTGGTGTAAAAGAATTCGGTTTCAAGGAAGTCACAGTTTAGGGTAGTATACATGTGATGCCTTTTTGGACTATAGCACCGGTACCCTTTTTGGTTGACTCCAAAACCCACAAACACGCACTTTTCAGCGCATGGGCCAAGTTTGTCCCGATCAGTTTTGGGTATGTGGATAAAGGCGGAGCATCCAAAAACCCGTGGTTCAAGCATAAGGGTACTAGGCAGTTTGGTAAAAGTGGATAGGGTTTGGAGAGGGGTTTTTAGATCAAGAGCTTTGGTTGGCAGCCGATTGATAAGATAAGTGGCGGTAGCGAGAGCTTCGGGCAAAAAAGATTTAGGAACTATAGATTCAAGTAGGAGAGCTCGAGTTATTTCTAAGAGAATGCGATTTTTTTGTTCAACGGTACCGTTTTGTTCAGGAGTATGCGGGAAGTTGATTGATGAATAATCCCTTTCGTTTAACAAAATTGTTTCATTGAATTATTTATAAACTCCCCCCCCCCCAATTATCGGATCGAAGGATTTGAATGTTGGTTTTAAATTGCGTTTGTATCATGGTATAAAACATAGTAAATTTATCAAAAACTTCATATTTGTGTTTTAGAAAATAAATTCATGTCATACGAGTGCAATCATCAATAAAAAGAACAAAAAACCAAAAGTTTGTCCCCCAATAATTTCTGCGGGTCCCCAAACATCCGAATGAACAAGAGAGAAAGGAAAATCAACTCTTGTGTTATTTGGTTTATAGGTATGTCTATGACTTTTAGCTAGAACACAAGTTTCACAATGTAATGGTTTATTGAAAGGAAATAATTTTGAAAATAAAAGATGTAAATAACCGGTGGAAGGGTGTCCCAATCTTCTATGTCATAGCCATGCCCTAAACTTCATAGCCAAATTGATGCATATCAAAGTTATCAACAAATGGACGAATAGTTCGTTTGACCAACTGTTAGAGCTTCTACAAATTGCAATGCCGAAGGAAAATCACGTTCCAGGGTCACACTATGAAGCTAAGAAGAAACTGCGTAAAATTAGGTTAGGATATCAGTCTATCCATGTTTGCATTAATGATTGTGCACTGTTTTGAAAGGAGAATGAATCAATGCAAAACTGTCCGGTTTGTGATGAGAGTAGATGGGTTGATAAAAACACAAAGGGGAAGAAAGTACCACATAAAGTGTTGCGCTACTTTCCTTTAACTTCATGGCTTCGACGAAGGTATAGTTCAAGATTAACGGCAAAAGAAATGATCTGGCATAATACTGGACGCTCAACAGATGGTATGATGCGACATCCGGTTGATGGGAAGGCATGGCAAGATTTTGATGAGAGATATCCGGATTTTGCTAAAGAACCAAGGAATGTCCACTTAGGTTTGGCTGCCGGTGGTTTTAATCCGTTCGGTAACATGAGTCAGACTTACAGTATGTGGCCGGTAGTGTTAACAACATATAATACACCACCGTGGTTTTGTATGAAAGAGTCTTCTTTCATATTAACCTTGCTAATTCTCGGGCCTAAATCACCTAGTAAGGGCATTGATGTATACTTAAGGCCGTTGGTTGATGAGTTGAAAATGTTGTGGGCTGAAGGAGTCCAGGTGAGAGATGCATCAACCAAAACTGTATTTAGGATGCATGCTGCACTGTTATGGACTATCAACGATTATCCTGCTCATAGTAGCTTGTCTGGATGGAGTGGTCAAGGTTATAAAGCATGCCCTACGTGTAACGTTGACACACCTTCATGCGCTATAACGAATAAGATAGCTTTTGTTAGACACAGAAGATTCTTGCCTAGAAAGCATAAATGGAGGAACGATCTGTCTTTTGATGGCAAGAAAGAGACAAAACATCCTCCCCGACGATTGACTAATGCTCAAATATTAGAACAACTAAAAAATCTCCCAGATCGTGTTCCGGGGAAACATCCAATGTATAGAGGGGTAAAAAGAAAGCGCCTAACATCAGAGTTGAATTGGACTAAACGAAGTATCTTCTTTGAGCTCGATTATTGGTCTTCTCTGCTTTTAAAACACAATCTTGATGTTATGCACGTGGAGAAAAATGTGTGTGAGAGTTTATTGGGTACTTTGTTGATGAACGATAAATCAAAAGACACACACAAAGCCCGCAAAGACTTGGAAAATATGGGTATTTGACATAACCTATGGCTAACACAAAAAAACAACAAGTTGTACCAACCACAAGCTCCTTACTCTTTCACACCCATTGATCGAGAACGCTTTTGTCAGTTTATTCGAGGAGTGAGACTGCCTGATGGATTTGGATCGAATTTCAAAAATAAGGTAATTCCCAATAATTCAAATATAATTGGGTTAAAGTCCCATGATTATCACATCCTCATGCAACGATTGCTGCCAATAGGGGTACGATCGGGTCTGCATAAAAATGTTTCAACAACAATCAATGACATTTGCACATTCTTTCAAAAAATTTATGCATGATCAGTAGATGTGAAAGACATGTATGAAGCAAATGAGGAAGTGGTTGAGATATTATGCAATTTGGAAATGATATATCCTCCAGCATTTTTTGACATAATGGTTCATCTCATTCTTCATTTACCTGAAGAAGCTATTCTTGGTGGCCCTGTGTATATGAGATGGATGTATCCTTTTGAAAGATATATGAAAAAGCTCAAAGCATATGTTAGAAAAAAAGCCAAACCCGAAGGCTCAATTGTGGAGGGTTATGTTGCAGATGAAGCTTTGACATTATGCTCTATGTATCTGGACGGTATGCAAACCAAATTTAATTGGCCAGGTAGAACTGCAGATGCTGGCATTCCCAAAAGGCAGTTTCAAGTGTTTTCTTCACAATGTCGACCAATATCGAAAAAGAAAATCAAGGCGCTCTCTGAACATGCAACAAATCATTACAATGGTTTGTGTTGAACAACTGCGATGAAATCAAAGCCTACAAATCGTAAGTGTTTTTGTCCATCTACCCGTGATAAACTATTATTATATTTTCATTTAATTCTACTAATTTAAGTTTGTTTTGTCCATCTACCAGTGAATTTGAATATAAATTTCCTGAACGCAATATGCAAACCGATTTTTCTTCATGGTTAAAATATGAAGCAAATGTATTTTCATCTTCATCTTCATCTTCTACACCCGATAACAAAGAATTAAGGGCATTGGCACATGGTCCCTTGTACGCATCTTCTTACACTGCTTGCATAGTCAATGGTGTTAGATTTGTGGTACAAAATCGTGATTCCCGACGCACTACTCAGAACAGTGGTGTGGTTACAATAGGAGAAGATGATACTCCATTTTATGGTCAACTAGAAGAGATCATAGAGTTGAACTACATAGATGGTTACTCGGTTGTACTATTTCGTTGTAAATGGTTCGACACGAGAGGTAAAAGATTAATTAAGCAAAACAATACTACTATAATTGACATTGGCCGTGATTGGTATGTTGGCAAAGAATGGTATGATGATGTCCAATATATATTAGCCACATAGGCTAAACAAGTGTTCTATCTTCGAGATCCTTCTCGAACCACTGGCCAATGGAGGGTTGTTGAGGACGTTCACCATCGGAAGCTTTGGGATCATCCTACTGTTGTTAATGAGATAGATATATTGCACGACACTCAATCAAATGATTATACTTTGGTTGTAGACACCGGATGCGAAGGTGGTGAATCAAGTCACGTAGGTGGTGAATCAAGTCACGTAGGTGGTGACCAAACTCCAATTCCCCATGTTGATAGTCAATCTATTACACGGGAAACTCAATCATATTTTGGTAACTTGGTTGTCGACTTAGGCTACTTGCCTATGCGTACAACTTTAAATGAGGGTGGTGACCTAAGTCATATTGCCTCGATTGATCTCGATGAAAGTTTTATTAATGATGATGAATAAGATGAAGAAGATGCATACAATTCAGATGATGAAGACGAACTAAATGACGACGATGAAGAAGATGATGATGTTGTTGACACACGTTATTTTAGTGATGATTCTGATTGAATGTATGTTAAAAATGTACTATTTATCTTTGTTAATTAATAATTATTTGTGCTTACTAATAAATTTTGTTGTAGGAAAAATGGCAACAATGGCGCAATCACACGGTGGAGATGGTGGAGACGGTGGAGACGGTGGTCCGTATCACTTCGACTCGGGTTGTGCGACTGGATCTGGTGGTAAGTTACTTGTTATAGTTTAATAGATGTCTTTATAATTGCCTAACTTTTGAATGTCATGTGTCAATGTAGGTAGTTCCTCCCAAAAAAGACGATCTAAAGGCAAAAACCTAAAATTGTATAAGAAATTTGAGCAAAATGGGAGGAAGCCTCTTCCCATTGATGTAGAACTTCATGCCGGGGGGTACAAGTTTGTGGGTCCCAAAGCTACGGATTTTATCCGTGCTATCTCGTTGGAGGTTGAAAAGGTTGTTCCGCCATATTATCCTAATTGGGCTAAGGTTCCAATTGAGAAGAAACGGGCCGTATATCCCACTCTTATAGTAAGTATAGATGTTTTATAATTACTTATAATTTCATAACTATTACATTTATAATTACTTTCCATTTGTAGGATTATTTTGATCTGGACTCCTGGAGAAACACTGATAAGTGGCGAGGCGTTGAACTCGGAATCACCGCCGAGTGTCAGAGGGCGTATAAAGATCACAAGAACGTGTTGAAAGTTCACTTCGAGGAGAATAGGGGATACGATGATGTGGAGGCGGCGATGAATAATCCACCAGAAGATGTTGATCAAGAAACTTGGGAGACTTTGATTAATGAGCTGTTTTTAGATGCGAGCTATAAAAACCGCTCGATGAAGAACAAACAAAACCGATCAAAACAACGTTACCCAAGTTACCATGGCAGCAAATCATACGCCCAGCGCCGACACATAGAGGTATGAAAATACAATTGTTAGTATTATATAAACATGCTTATTAATTCTTAGTGATATTCTTTTTGTGTTTCACAGGTTACCGGCCCAATTGATGTGTTTAAATCGACCCATTATAAAGAAGGGACCGGTTGGGCCAACACGAATGCATCATCAGATTATGTAAGTCAAATGATTTTGTTGTTAGACTTACTAGACTTAGAACATCCAACTGTAACTTAAAACGGGTCAAAATGACCCAAACATACTTTTAGAGACTTAAAATATCCGGCTTTAACTTTAAACGGGTCAAAATGACCCAAACACACTTTAATAAACTTAGAACATCCAACTGCAACTTTAAACAGGTCAAAATGACTCAAACACGCTTTAATAGACTTAGAACATCCAACTCGAGCCCAATTGCTGAATATTTTTGCTAGTATTATTAATATTTGTTGTTATTAGTGTTGGTTGATTGGAATTTGTGAATTTGGGTCGTTTATAACTTATAGTTTAATAGGTTGGTTATCCATTTTACAGCAGTTATGCTGTCAAATTTTAGTAAAATAGTCAAGTGATTGTTTATTACATTGTTTAATGCAGGACCGAATCCAAGAGGAGTATACAAGATCCTCTGCTGAGTCTGGTGGTGACTCGTCTGCTGTCGATGAGATTGCATGCATGGAGCGTGCATTGGGTCATCGGCGTGGCCATATCCGGGGTGTCGGTCGTGTGGTGAGTAATCCCACACCAGATTTGTTCAGTACCCCCCCCTCCACAACCACATTGGCAAGAAATGGATGAGCGTGTAACTCAACTTCAACAACAAGTCCAAGATCAACAACAACGCGAAGCCTAACGAGATGAAGAACGTCGTGTGCATAATCAACAAATGCTTGAAATGCAACGACAAATGGATTAAATGCGTCGAATGTGGGAACGCCGAACTAGCAGCGACGATAATTAGCTTGAAGTTGATGCGCCTTTGCCTTGGTTGTCGGTGTTATTTGTTGAATGTTTGAACAATTTTTATGTTTGTGTGTCGGACAACTTTATGTTTGAATATTTGATTTGTCTGTCGAACAGGTTTTTGTATCGAACAATATGTTTCGGATTTCAATTTTTGAATGGTTTGAATTATCTGATTTGCAGGTTTTGGTAATTAGAAATTAAATATTTCTGGAAAATTTTGAAAATTTAATAAAAATAAAAAATATAGAAAAACATATGCCGACGACATGTCGTCGCTATAGGTTATTTTCAAATTTAATTAAAAAATTGAAAATAGCCTATACCGACGACATGTCGTCGGTATAGACTATTTCCAAATTTAATTAAAAAATTAGAAATAGCCTATACCGACGACATGTCGTCGGCATAGGTTGGTTCTTTCCCGACGACTTGTCGTCCGGATAAGTCCAGAAGCTATACCGACAACATGTCGTCGATATAGAATTTTTTTTTTGAATTATTTAATTAAACCCTATGGCGACGACATGTCGTCGGCATAGGTCGACCTATGCCGACGACACCTATACCAACGACATCTTTGACCTATTGGGACGAGGCAATACTGACGACATGTCGTCGGTATAGCCTATACCGACGACAAGTCGTCGCTATAGGGTCAAAAAAAAATCGTCCGAATAAGGTGATATTGTTGTAGTGGGAGGTATACGTTTGTCTGAGATAGTTATCAGGGGAAGGAGTGGCGACGTGGGGGAGATAGAACGGAATACATGCTAGGTGGGTTAGTGGAGTATAACAATCAGGAACGATAACTTTTCTATTAACCGTCGACTTTAAATTGTCCAGATCTATTTTCAGCTTGATCTGATGGTCATAATTGATTATGACAACGGTTACACTCACCACAATCATAAGAATATATAATTAGGTTACAATAAATTATATAATAACCCAGAAAAGCAATAACGAATCACTATATTTATGTAGATACAGGGAGGGCCCCGGCCCCTGCCGTTTTTTCCGTTAGTAGTGTTAGTTTTTTCGTTTTCGTCCAAAAAATTTTTAATGTAAAGAGCCGGCCCCCGCTTATTTTTTTCGGCCCTTGCTTCTTAGCTTGTCAAGCTCCGCCACTGTGTAGATATGATATCAAAACCACAAACCATCTCTTTGTGATCAAGTGGCAGAATTTTAAATTATAGTTTTGAAATAATTCCATTAAAAATACTTAAAAAGGGATAGCAGTTACAAAGATCATCAATAATCACAAGTTACTAGGGGTGTCTAAGTATGTTATATATGGAAAATTTCAAGGGGCCTATTATGGACATTCTAAAACTACAAGCATATTCATAACCCTTAAATACGTATCCTCATCAAATACCCTAAACCCTAATCCTCTCCTAGGCACAAGATTTAAGCCGATCATCGATTCCACCTCTTCTAATCTTCATCTCCATCTCCATCTTCAATCTAGGTTTCATGGAGCTTGTGAGTTATCAGCCGGAACACAACCCAGAAGCAATAACAAATTACTGTTCAGATGGCATTAAAACAGGTAGAAGCAAGAATCCAGATGTTCAAGATATGATATTGAAGGCGAAAAAACATCTTTCTGCAATCGGTTGGTCTTTCTTTTACGTTTACAAGAATCCAGACCGGCGAGAACTCCGGTATCGTTCTCCGGGAGGCAGAAGTTATTATTCCCTCCGAACAGCCTGTCAATCTCTTGTAGACCACCAAGGTAGTTCCAAGATTGAAAACCCTAAAGAACCAGAAACAAAATTGGAGAAAAAAGATGATTCTTTGAGTAATAACCGACCCAAGAAAAAGATTCGAATGGAAGATGTCGAAAATTCATATTTTCAACAAAAACGAGACCGATTTCTTGCGAATAGTGATCCCTGTTTCGTTGAAAACAAGAAGATTGAGGGTGCTAGGGTTCAAGATGTTAAAAGAATGATGAAATCCAAGAAGAAAAAGATTGATTTTAAGCCCAAGAAACTTATTCGAAAGGCGGAGGGGTTGTCTACGCGTAGGAGGTGCATGCTTTCGTTGCTAATCGAAAAGAACATTGTGTTAACCGGTTCAAGTGTGTCGTATTGCCGAAAAGATGGTCGAGTTTCGGCGAAAGGGCGGGTGTATGAGGACGGGATTCGATGTGATTGTTGTGATGAGTTGTTTTTATTGAGTAAATTTGAAGCTCATGCTGGAAGTACATATCGTAGACCAGCAGCCAACTTGTTTCTTGATGATGGAAGGTCTCTTTTCGATTGTCAAACTCAGTTACCCCAAGAAAACAAGATTAAATCCACAAAATCGACTGATAGTGTAACGATTATCAATGATTTTTGCTCGTTTTGTAACGATGGTGGAGAGTTGGTGTTATGTGATTCTTGTGCATCTTCTTTCCATTCAACCTGCATTGGATTGAATGCAATCCCTAATTCAGATTACTGGTTTTGCCCTTCTTGCTGTTGTAGAATTTGTCATGAGGGTCACATTAGTAATTATGGCCAAATCAAGTGTAGACAATGTGAGAAACAATTCCACATTGATTGTGTTACAAAATTAGGGTTTTCAATGTCCAACACCAATTCTCATGAATGGTTATGTTCTGAGAGTTGTGAACGGATACATTCCGGCCTGAATGTGATATCAAGAAAACCGATTCGGTTAACCGTGGACAGCCTAAGTTGGAGGTTATTGAAGCTTGATGAAGATGAACAAGACATGAATGAATGCACAGAAACTTATAGCCGATTAAACATCGCGTTAGATGTGATGCACGAGTGTTTTCAACCCGTAAAACATCCTTGGTCGGATAATGATTTGGTTGAAGATTTGATCTTTAGTAGATCTTCAAAAGGGTCGAATTTTACAGGCTTTTTCACGGCGGTTCTGGAGAGGGATGATGAGATGATTACGGTGGCTACAGTGCGGGTTCACGGTTGTAAAGTGGCTGAGATTCCCCTTGTTGCAACAAGATTCCGGTACCGGAGATTGGGGATGTGCAGGATGTTAATGGATGAGATTGAAAGGAAATTGGGAGAGTTGGGGGTTGAGAGGGTTGTTTTGCCGGCGGCGCCGGAGATGATTAATACTTGGACTGAGTCGTTTGGGTTCAGTGTGATGACGGAACTTGAAAGGCTGGATCTTGTTGGATACAAGTTTCTTGATTTTCCGGGTACTATAAAATGTCATAAGATCTTAAAGTAAATGTTAATATAATATAAGTTTTTATTTTTTTATAGAGATATTTGACTTGGGTTATTCATTACTGTTATATATTTGTAGAGATGCTTGAATCCAAAGTTCTTATGATCGAAATTTTTTTTCATATTGAGGTAGTGTTGTGAATTATGTTGCTAAACGAGGCGTGTTTACATGCAAATAATTTTCGACAAGGGTTATTCTGACAAAAGTTTGTTGTCGTAAATTTGTCGGAACTTGGAGATTCTGATGCATTTACGATGCAATTTTGCGTACTATAGTTTACAAATTTATGTTAAGAAAAAATAAAAGCTTATATAAATTAAACCATTGTTTTGATATTGCCGAATCTCCTTTCTTTTTCTTTTAAACTTCTATGTTTTAGTAACAAACAACTCGTTTAAATTTTAATAAAAAAATGCTACTTAAAAGATTTAAAAGATGAACATGTCAACCCGTGAACCGGTCAGTTTGACCCCTGACCGACCTGTTTAGTTAAATGTGTCTGTGTGTTCGACCGGAAACCCACCCAAACCCTTCAAGCTAAACCTAAACCCACAAATAATATTGTGTTAGTCTAAATAACATACCATTGCAAAACATATGAGATTATTTTTTAGAACCGTTTGATATTAAGAATCAGTAAATATATTTTATCCGAGCAACCTTATACAACTTTTGAAGGCATGCAGGTCAACATTTTTACATAATGTAGAAGCCATGTTAGCATAAATTTTATCACAAAAATTGGGGACTTGATAGAATAATTGTGTTACAAAAGATTTATAAATCGAGTTAAAAACATCTAGGCACTCATCAAGAACAATATAACAGTAATATTTAGTTCAATTAGTTTTCTTTAAATAAATAAAAGCAAGCATTCATACACCATAAAAATGAAAATTCACAAACTTATTACATTCAATCAAGTTTGTTTTGGAACATGCTATATAAGACGTACTGAAACCATAAGCATTAGTTTTGAACGATGGAATTATGAAACTTGTGTGACCAATTTGTCACATACATGCACTTAGTGTGAGATCCAAACCATAAAACTTTTCTTTGGTAATTTTATCCAAAATCTGACTCATTTCGGCTGTGAGATGGTTCCTCCAATCACCAACTTTCACTTCCCTAAAGAAAGCCTGATTAGGTATACCTATACTTAAAGGCCCATATTTATTAACTTCTCATAAGTTTTCAAAACTACATAGACTCACAATCTCTTCCACCATACCTTTGGCATCTTCCTCCACTGTGAAAGGATATCCCACGAACTTTGCGAGCCGCCTCAAATTTTTTGCGGTATCCATTTTCATGTCCTCGTATGTTAAAAACATAATCCTTGTTGGTTGTTCTAACCCGACTTTGTAGTACCCTTTCACATGATCCCAATATGGCCCGTTTGGTATAACACCTTTAGTAAACATCTCAAAAGCCTCCTCGAGTGTCATTAGATCATGAGAGTTCCCTCTCAACTTATTTGCAAAGTGAAATAAAGAAACTAACACATCTTTAGCGTTTCTACACATATAAACTATGCGACAACCAGAATCAAGAATGGATTGAGGCAACGAAGTGTAAGGCATATGGGTAGCAAAGATACGTGGTGAGTGTGCATTAACATAAGTAGGGCTAGTTCTTAAAACTTCACACTCAACAAAAGGCAAGCAATTATGGGGGTTAGAGGTTTGTAGAGGGTGAGCAGATAGATGCTTGTTTTTGTACATGTTTCTGTTAGTAGCAAACACAAGGGCTTTGAGCCATGTTGTTCCTGATTTCGGCAGTGTGGCTAGGTAGATGCCGGTTGGAAGAGCTTAGAAAGTGTCTTGTGTAGCCATCACGGTTTCAACTGAGACAACATTCTTTGATTGGTGCCAAAAGCCTTGATACTTGTATAGATCTTCAGTCATCCAACCTTTCTCTTTTGGGAAAGATGTGAATCTATCCTTGTATCTATCAAAGATCAGGGCCAGATTGGCCTCTTCGCCTTGATAGTCATCTTCTAAACCAGGTTTAGTTACAAATGACATTTGCAAGATTTTCTGTATAAGGGATTGTTGTTCTTTACAACCACAGCTAACTATTTATATAGGAAAAACAATTTCTAATATTAGGTTGGAAAATTGGTCCATATGGTAAACGTTTACACTAATTTATCTAATATCTTTTGAACAAAATTAAACAAAGTGATCACATATCTATAATTTATCGAAGATATCTTATTTATAATACCTTAAATTGACCACACAACAATCTCTTGATCATTTATTTTAAGTAATTGTTTTCGTGTCACATTTGTGTGTGTTATATCTTAATAAAATCATATCTATATCTATGCTACCTAATAAATAATTAAAGTAGGAGACACTTGTCACTTTCTGGTGCACCTTCAACATATTTTTTCGGCTCTTTCTCTCCTATCAAATAATGATAATAAAAAAAATTATTTTTTAAATATTTAATATCATTCTAAATATGGATACTTATTATTTAATTATTGATAGTTATTATAACATTAACCAAATGAATTTACGTTCATCAATTACATAAAAACATTTAATACACAGTTGAAAAAAATGTTTTAAAAATTAACTTAACAGTACTTATAACTATCATGTCAAAATACATTTTTAAAAGATATATTTTGACGAGTTTATATGTTAACATATTATATTATATTTTATTCAACATGTGTAATACACGAGTTTATTCAATCCTGTAATACACAGGTTTTTAAAAACATAATTTTTTATTACTAGATATATAACATTACATTTATTCAACCCGTGTAATACACGGGATTCTAACTTAGTATATATGTGTATATATATATATATATAGGGAAGGGTTCAAATGCTAACCAAATTTTTATGTGATAACCACTCTCAAACAATCACATAATTTATAAATTATTTTTTATTTTAATTGTTAAAAGAGTATTTAAGTATCTTGAATATATATATATATTGAACATAAATACGGAAATAAGGAGTCTTACATATACGTACCACATAATGTTACATATACATGACACATAGTGTTACGTATATGTAACAATAACATAATGATAATTATTACATATACGTAACACTATGTTTGAGAGTGGTTATCACATAAATATTGGTTATCATTTGAAGTATGATCGTATGATGATACTACATATATGTAGTCTTACATATACGTACCACATAATGTTACATATACGTGACACATAGTGTTACGTATATGTAACAATAACATAATGATAATTATTACATATACGTAACACTATGTTTGAGAGTGGTTATCACGTAAATATTGGTTATCATTTGAAGTATGATCGTATGATGATACTGCCTATATGTAGTATCTAATAAATCCGACAAGTTAAAATAAATTTTTTTTAATATAACAACATTATAGTCAAATTACAAATAAAAAAGTGATGATTATATATATAATATAAGAGATGGTTCCTTTGTTAACCACCGCAATTGTGTTAACTCAATAACTCAATCCTAATGGTTGAAACGAGTTAGATTGAACAAGATCATATCATATGCCATCTACAATTTTTTAATACAAAAGGGCAATATGGTCATTTAACTCACAACCAAAATCAAATTCAATAAGATGGTGATATGTGTCACCATCTTATCCATCCAATTTCACATCTTGTTTTTTCTAAAAGATCCCCTTATTTTTATAACATTATTTATTATTTATAATTCTTAAATATTTATTATTTGCTATTTATAATTCTTAAATTTTTATTATTTCTTATTTCACTAATAGTTGATGGCATACAACATACAAATCTTCATAGAAACCGTTGGCTTGTAAGAAGTTGAATTTATTTAACCCGTGTAATAAATGAGTATCTAACCTAGTAATAATAATATAAAAAGACTATAATTATTTTTTTTATTTTTTATTTTTGTTTAAAAGGCTATGATAGTTTAGGATAAAAATGACATGACATGTTTGAAGTGACATGGCCGCGTGTTTTGATTGAATAATGAAGAGATGTAGATCTCAACCAGAAAAGAAATAGGACAACCACATCACTCATATCCACCATGAAAGAAATCAGATACATTGAATTGTATATTTTCATATGTAAAGTACACACAGATAGATAGAGAGAGAGAAAAAAGCCCCTTATTCCAAAGGGAGAGCTCCTTATTTATAGTGTCATATTGTACTAACCCTAAATCCCTAATGGACCACTTTCAACCTGGGCTTGCCCTAAATGAGCTTACAAGTATTGGGCCTATTAGAAATGTGCATCTTCAAATAATCTTTAGGATGGTTTAGGGTTCAAGGGTCCCACCCCTCCACCCTAAACAATTTAAGTGTAAAATAAAATTATCTTTTGCGGGAAGAAAAAGGAAATTAATTGCTGGCATAAGAAATCAAAATAGGAGCTTTACAATTAAAATTAGTTATTTCAAAAGTTTAATTAAGGATGTAGGGATAAATCTTCAAAATGGTTGAATACTATATGGTTTGTTTTTTCGGTTTCAATAAAGGGTAAATAGTTTAGTTCTTTTTTGCGATATCCAATATAAAGTTATAGTTTATCAAACTAATTACTCAAATAAAATATCGGTGCTTCATTCAATCATAAATTACCTAAATTTAAATGACTATATCTCGTCGGAGGTTTGGTTTTAGCCCGAATTATACACAAAAAGACGTTACACGATACTTAGTAGGGTTGATCATAAATCAGGTTCAACTGAAACCTGGACTAACAAATACCTAAAACCCGGACCGTTATGTTTTACTTTGATTGGTCTTCGGTTCTTATATATTGACCATCTCGGATTGGGGTCAGTCCTCAAGTCAGGACCGACTGATATTAAAAAACCAGGACCGAAATTGAAAACAGAAGCCAAAATTACGGGCCTAGGCCCCAAGTCCAACAAGTTTGACCGACAATAATTTTGATCTATTGTAATTTAGACTTTAGAGTAGCATAACCAAATTACATAACAATTGTAGCGGCATAAATTTTCACTATCGGTTCAAATCTTTTACAAGTTTTATAAACACACCAAGTATATGCTCCAACACCTTTGAACACAAATGAGATTTCAAGTCACCCAATTGGGCCAAACTGACCCTAGTTTACAAACATAATTAGTTTACAAACATAATTAGTTGCATACATTGTAATGTTCTGTAAATTTTCCGTCAGCACAATATATATCGTAATTTATCATTTTACCAACCGGTTGGGCCAAGCCCATTTACTTTTAAAGTAAATCTATAAACACAAATACTTTATATTCCTAGCCTGTTATGTTTAGCTCACAAATAAATCTTATTGACCAAGTGCATAGATAATCAAGATATTTTAAATTTTTAACTTTATTTGTAACAAAAAGAAAGCTCATATGATCACTAATTAACTTTATTTGAATGCCTACCTCATTGTCTCCGTTTAACCACTTAACAAGTTCTTTTAGTCGCGTGTCTTGGTGGGTGGAGCCTCGTTATCTCATGTGATGAAGGAATGGTTTGTCTTATCTCACCCTCTGCAGACCCTTCTATGAGTAGGATCTTATTCAGTACGTTTTTTTAACCATTTAACAAGTCGGGCTCCAGGAGATATCCAAACCATAAAACTTTTCTTCAGTGATTTCATCTATAATACGACTCATTTCATCGGTTAGATGGTTCGTCCAATCTCCAACTTTACCTTCCCTAAAGAACGCATCATTAAGTATATCCTCGCGTAAGTTCCCGTGCTTATTAACCTCACTTAGATTTTCATAACTACAAAGTCTAATGATTCCTTGGACCGCACCTTCAGCCTCTTCATCCTCTGTGAACGGGTAGCCCAAGAACTTTGCAAGTCGCTTCACATTACTCGCAGTATTTATATTCATATCCTCGTACGTTAGGAATAAAACATTTTTCGGCTGTTCCAAACTGACCTTATGGTACCCTTCACATGGTCCCAATAAGGTCCGATTGGCATGACACCTTTACTAAACAACTCAAACGCCTCTTCGAATGTCATTAGCTCACGCGATTTGTCTCTCAACTTATTTGCAAAATGAAACATAGAGACCAAAACATCTTTAGGGTTTCTACATAAGTAAACTAAACGACAACCAGAATCAAGAATGGATCGAGGCAATAAAGTGTAAGGTATATGGGTAGCAAAGAGACGTGGTGAATGTGGATCTACATAAGTAGGCGTGTTCCTAAAAATTTCGGTTTCAATAAAGGGTAAACAGTTATGTGGGTTAGAGACAAGTAGCGGGTGAGTTGAAAGACGGTTATTTTTATACAAGTTTCTATTTACCAAAGCAAAAACAAGCGCCTTGAGCCAAGTGGTGCCAGATTTAGGCAGTGTAGCCAAGTAGATATCGGCTGGACTAGCTTTGAACGTGTCTTGTAAGGCCATCACGGTTTCAACCGAGATTCTACGACTCGATTGATGCCAAAAGCCTTGGTACATGTACACGTTTTCGGTTATCCAACCTTTCTCTTTTGGAAGCGTTGCAAGCCTATCTTTGTATCGATCGAAAACGAGGGCCATATTTGCCCTTTCTTGTTTATCTTCATCATTACATTTAGCTATTGAAGGAAGATAGAAAGCATGAGAAGCTATAGGCGTCGACATTTGAAGGTTATTTATACGGAATCAAATTATTTCTTTTCTTATTTATAGACTGAAATAATTTTCTTTTATTTTACTTTTATGAATTTTAAATTTGTTCATACATGGATGACACACACATTTAAGGAATAAAAAAGATTCTAAAATCAAGGGGAAAGATTATATGTGATAAGATTACATGAACCAAGAAATTTCGAATTTGGTCAAAGAGAGAATTACTCGACAAGTTTTTATTAAGATGTGGAAAACTAAAAGAAAAGTAATTCCTTTAAAAAAAAGTAATTAGTTAATTAATTTATGATAATTAGCTTATTTAAAAAGTGACTACATTACACTAATCGTTATATTAAATTTCACGCGTCCTTATGGGAACATCTTGGTAGTATATAGTGTATTCCCCTTAGCAAATGATGAGGTGTGTTGGTTTGATGGGTTTAGTTAATAGGAGTAGATTAAGTGTCGTTCCAAAAAAATATTAAATTTCACATTAATCCCTAAGTATCATAAATTACTCATATAGTCCCTACCACTTACATATTCGTCACTCTTTGGTCCCTAGGATGAACGAACGTTACAAATTTCGGCTGAAAACTAACTATAGTTCAATCAAAATGACGATAGTAAGAAAACCATATATTGTCCCAATATTATTGGGTTTTCTACGTAGGGGGTAGGTTGATAAAGACCTGAAGCATGTTCGATAAAACAATTACATTAAATCACTAAAAAATATTTTTTTTAATATTTACTAATAAGGGATATTTTCATATATCGCCTCAAACCTGGTATAATATCATATTTACCCAACAGAAATCAAAATATCGATTATGCTCATTTTTAAATAAATAACAAGTTATATTCTTCCCCCTAAACTTGTATTAGGACATAAGAGTTTGGAGCATAAATAGAAAGAAAATTGTATAATAATCATATCATGAAAAACATGTCGATATGATATTTTGAGTATTTTAAATGGGTATATTTGATACTAACTTTTTAGTTTGGTAAATATGATATTACGCAAGTAATTAGACTTATATATAATATTGCCCTGGCTAACAAAATTGAAATGTTTTCAAGCCTTATTTATAAAATTATAATCCCAAGAATCATTGTTTACAACCTATAATCAAGAAATCAAACTATAGAACAAGAACAATAGGGGTTAACCCAAACGAAATATGGAATTAACGAATCAATCAAGAACAATTACAAATGTTACCAAGAACCGTACTTATAACCCTAATTCTAAGAGATGCGTTGATTCCCTAATCGACACACATAACCGTACAATCAGTTTTTACTTTACAAGCATTACACACTTGCCCTTAACCTATTTACATTAACACTTTTCACTCTAACATGCAACTTTAACTAAATTACACTTTGACCCGTTAACTTTTAAACTTGGGTTAACCAATTAATTCTAACAATCACCCCCTAATTATTAACCCACGTTTGATTCTTCTTTGCCCTATCTTCACTGTTCTTGTCCCATTACTCCTCTGTTGTTGCTTACCACGTTCTCTTCTCTTTCCCGAATCCATTTACAAGTTTTGAGAATCCAACTGTGTTCCTCTCTTGAGCAATTTTCTCGCAGTCCTCTTGACCCATTATTGCTTTCAACATGGCCAATCTAATCCCTCCTAGATCTGGCATACAACACCATGAACACGCATTGCCTTCTCCCAAACTTGCACATGATCCGTAGCATCTCCCTATTCCAAACCGTAGCACAATTTTCTAATTGAATATATAACAACAACAAACAATATGTAATCCCCAGGAAATTCCGACCATTATTTTAACTATTCCGACAAATTGTAATTTCATTATTTTATGATTCGTATTTATGAAAGTATCGTATTTATTCATTATAATTCATGAATGTGTATACATACTTATATGATTGTTATGAAATAAATATATATACCTTGTTATAATAACCAAATCTAAACTTACAAGCTTTGATTATGAATTGATATCATTTATGTGTCTACTTATAAATATATATGTAACTATATATATACACACATGATAACTAAACCATTTAAACGATTTATTATGAAAATATAACATTGTTAGTTAACATTACTAGTGTTTTAAATTACTAAAAATACAACAAATAAATATATAATTACATTTATGATGAAATGGAGTCATAAACATAAAATTTATGAGCACTTAAGTTAGTATATGTTATGAAATTAAAAACTTATTATTCATATTTTGCAATCTAGTCCTTACAACAAATTAAATTTCGTGAATAAGCCCCTTGTCCTACCCTATAAATAGAGTCTTTATTCTCATGTATTATTCGCACCTTAACAATCCTCTAGAGTTCTCTAGCTACTAAAGGTCGTTCTTCTCATCCTTTGGAAGATTCTAGCTTAAATCCTTCCAATCTAAGTAAGTTCTTCTTATGTTCTTACTTGTTCATACTTTTTCTTTTAAAAATCCCTCATAACTAGCTAGATCTATAATCTCTAACATGTTTATGTTATAATCATAGACCTATCCAAGATCAAAAGTCCTATTTTAATTAAACTTGTTCAAAACTTTTATTTAAAAGCTTGGTTTGATCTTTCTTGTCTCTTTCAATTTTAAAAATCATGTTTTTACTAAAACTACTTATTTTCAAATTAAATTATTTAATATTCAATTTCTATCTTTACTAAACTCATATTTCCACTTTAGCCTATATACTTTCCAAACACACCCTAAACTTGGTTAAGTATGCAAATAGAATAAATTTCAAACCAGTATGTAGTTATCCGGCAAACATTAAAGTTCTGGCTAGGAAAGACGGGGTTAAGATCTGGCCAACTATTTCCTGAGAACTTTTCTGTTGGAGGTACTACTATGGAATGATAACCATTCTAGTGTACAACAACCACTTTCAACTAATTATGATTATGATTAATTAAACCCTTTTAAAGCCTATAAATAATTATTTAGTAAAAATAGTTATTTAAAAGACTTTTAAATTTATAAATACCCAAATGATTATTTTAAATAATTATAAAAGACTTTTAAATTTATAAATACCCAAATGATTATTTTAAATAATTATTTTATACAAAGTTCAATAAGTGCTACTTAAAACCTATTTATTCCTTTATAAATTTATTTAAAATGAATTCATTTAAATGCTTATATAACCATTTTTGTAATTATTACAAGGTTAATCAACAAAATTTAATTACATTAACCAATAGTGTAATTAACTATTTATTTACATAAAATAAATTGATTAAACAGTTACCATTTCAAGATTTATTTATAAACTATCTTAGAATAGTTATTTAAATAAATTCAAACGGATTATTATTTAAATCTCTTTCCTATATTATTTATTTAATTAGAACAATTATATAAATTCAATGTTACCATTATTCTAATTGATATTCACTTATTGTCACACCCCGGTCGACAGCAGATTATACGTCGGGCTGACGCGGTTGTTCATAAGCACATGCTCATCTTTAATAATAACAATATTTATTCATTGTATTTAAAGCATCCGTTACAAAAGGAAATGGAATATGAAAAGTTCAAGACAAGACAATATTAAATTTAAACTAGGTCCAAGTCCTAGGTGAGCAAGTAGTGTCCTCAAACAGGTGCACCTGAAACATGTGAGTAAATGTCAAGTACAAGTAGTTGGTGAGTAATATAGGTTTTGACACCAAACAAAAGTTGAGTAAAAGTATTTGAAATTCAATATGTTCAAAGCATAAATATGGCATAAATGTGAAAACATACAAGGTTCCAAGCGTACAATTCAATCCGTAGTAAATGGAAAATTGGTAAGTACAATCCCACTTATTGTGTTTTGGAAAATAGTAATATGGTACACACAAAACCCACCAAGTTTCGTGTTAACTGGAATCGGATTCCCCTATAAATGATCATGTTAGGTACTACCTTAGGCCTGGGTAGCAGGTTAATGAATGTACTAGCATGAACACATGTAATGGTCACCAAGCAGTTTAAAACATAAAGCACATAGTAGATAGCATGAGAACAAAAAGGTATTGAATTCTGGTATGTAATGTAAACATGTTCCACCCCGAGTATTTGTAAACAATAGTAAAGAGAAAGGGGGCTATGAACTCACTTGTACTAAAGTTAGGAATGGTACGAACTGGTAAAGATTGTTAAGCCTCGTGAGGAATTCTCACAACAAACTTACACGTGTAATGGTAACCTAAATTCGTTATACATCTAAATGGTATTTAGGAGACATTGGGACATTTAGGGTTTCATGAGAGATTTGAGACTGGACATAGGGTTTGTGCAACTTTGGTAAGAAAACTTATTTATTTATATAAAAAAAATGCTTGGATTTTATTCACACAAAAATTTAGTTAATAATCAAGTAAATCATAGTGTGGAAAAAAAAAGTATTGCATAAAAATTGTTAAATACACATAACGTAGTATGAGAAATAATATACTTGGGACAATTTATAAATAAATTATAAAGTGGGGAAAAATATTTAATAAATTTTATAAAATAATTTAATTATAGTTAATGTAAATAAAGTGGGTAATTAATTTGTTTAATAAATAAAATGGTAGAAGATGTTTAGTGAAGCAAATAATTCATTTTAAATGAATTTCGAAAGTAACCTATAAACAAAAATAATTATCTAAAATAATTATTTGGATGTTTAATTTAAATAATTATTCTTACTAATAATAATTATTTATAAATTTTAGAGGAGTTTAATAATGTTTAGATATACAAATAGAATTTGTGGAATAACATATAAATATACAAATAATATAATTAGATTTTGTCTAAACAAGGACTTTTATTTTATTTAGATTTTACCTTAGGTTTAATAAAATGACATAGTAAAATATTATTTATATTTTTCTTTGAATTACATAAATATCTATATTGTATTTGTATAATTTTATAAAATTAAATTAGGAATTTTTAAAGTTAAAGAGAGGGGTTAAAAATGGTTTAAATGGGAAAAGGAGAAAAATCCCCCCCGGGATTCGAACCCGCGCCTGCGGCCAGTTCACGCTTGCACACACACACTAACCACTGGACTGGGCATGATGCCTTGTCCAGTGGTTGATCCGCTATGTTTTTAATAAGCAAACCCGGTAGTCCTTCGTCCCCAGTCTCCTCCGACGAACCCTAGCCCTCCAATTCCCCCTGTCCGGTCACGATAAGCACCCGAATTCATGGGGCTTTCGATCGCTAGACTGAAACGAACCTAATGACATAGAATTTACGTGTAGTGGTTAGGTGGCGGAAAAGAACGACCTCGGAAAATGGAACGGAGTTCGTCGACTGAAATCGTGCTCTAGAGATGAAATGGGATGTAATTTAGGATGGCACGAGTTTGCAATATGTCTCGTCTACGATTAGGAGTGTCTATTTATAGCCGAATTACACTACATTGATGGATCGAGTAAAAGCTAATGAGTGGGGGTTTCAATTACGAATTCGTCCTTGATTATGCACTGAAAACTCAATTAATCTTAGATAGTGGGTCGTTTAATCGATCTAAATGTGATACCGTTACCAGTTTTGTTTGCTAATATCTCATTCGCGAGATTGGGAATTAAATGGGTAGAACCGGTGACAAGGGGTCTCAAACCCGTGACTGGAAATGGGGAGGGGGTTTATCCGAGAATGGCACAACAGGTCCCTAGGGTTTAAGACTTTAACATTTCATGATGAAACTTCGTTTTTAGCTAGAACTAAGTTTCAGAAAATGCAATATGAACCCTGGACTTTTTATAAAGTGAAAGATCATTGCATTTTATAATTTTTATAAAACTTAACAATTGTAAAGGTTATATATTTATATTTATATAATTAAAATGGTTCTATTTCTAATAAAATCATTTGCTTTGAAAATTAAATAATACAATTTTAATAACCCAAATTTTTTTTATAGAATTTATAACCTAATGTGATTATATATATATAGGTTTAGAAATAATTTAGCATATATATATATTTATAGAATGATAACAATCATTTATATATTATACATATTTATTATTTTTGTAATAACTGTACTTAATGTATGCATGTATGAACACTTATACAATGTAATTGATGAATAAGATAATTTATTGAAATGGATAGATACAACCACATAATAAAGAAATTACAAGTGCCGGAAAAGTTCAAATAGAGGCTGGAATTTCCTAGGGATTACAGTCTCCCCTACTTTAGGAGATTTCGTCCCGAAATTGTTTAGGAAGAGGGTCCGAGAAAAAGATGTGGGTATTTGGCTTTCATTTTATCCTCATGTTTCCAAGTGAATTCAGGGCCACGTTTGGGTTCTCACCGAACCTTAACAATTGGAATGCGACTTCGCTTGAGTTGTTTAACTTCTCGATCCATGATCTCCACAGGTTTCTCTACGAAGTGCATTGATTCATCAATGTGAACCTCGTCAAGCGGTATTTGGAGATTTTCGTCAGCTAAGCATTTCTTTAGGTTCGAGACATGGAATGTAGGATGGATGTTGCTGAGTTCTTCAGGTAGGTCTAACTTGTAGGCTACCTTCCCAATCCGCTCAAGGATTTTAAAAGGACCTACGAATCTTGGTGTAAGTTTCCCTTTCTTTCAAAAACGGACTACTCATTTCCAAGGGGATACCTTGAGAAAAACCAGATCGCCGACTTGAAATTCTAAGGGCTTTCGACATTTATCGGCATAGCTCTTTTGCCGACTTCTTGCTGCCAGAAGGTTGTCTTGGATTAACATGATTTTGTCAGAAGTCTCCTGAATAAGTTCAGGACCGGTGATTTGTGCTTCACCAATTTCAGTCCAACAGATAGAAGAGCGGCACTTCCGACCATAAAGTGTTTCGAAAGGATCCATGTCAATGCTCGTGTGATAGCTGTTGTTATACGAGAACTCGACTAAGGGTAAGTGTAAGTCCCAATTTCTTTTTTTTTGTTTATTTTTTTTGTCAGCGGTCAGAGTATTTTTTTTTTGTATCGTACGTTATAGCGAGTCTGTGTATCAATGTAGGTTTTATCGCCATGGATGAGTCGAACCGATAACTATTAAACTTCCGCCGCGTAGCACGGGGAAAAAAACTAGTTACTTTATATTTTGCCTTTAAATACAGTCATGTACCCCTCCAGTGGTAGATTCATGAATTTTCATCAGAGAGACCTGAAGTATACTCCGATAAAAAAAAATTACATTAAATCATAAAAAAGAATGAACTTTTTAAGGTTTACTAAAGGGATATTTTTCATATATCGTCACAAAACTTGAATAATACATGTTTATTCAACATAAAATCATAATCAGTTATGCTCGTTATATAACTATAATTGCTCGTGAGGTGGAATAGTACCTTTTAACTCTTTTTTTTTTACCCTAAAAGTTTTGTTTTTTATAGAAATGGCACAAAAGGTTTAACCTTTTATTTATTTTTTTGACAAAAAAGTTTTTTTTTTAAGATTTGCTACAAAATTTCAATAGAATAAACTTTAGTTTTTTTTTCTCAAGTTTGATTTTTATTTTAAATTGTAACAAAAGTTCAATGAGTTAGTATTTTAGTAAACTTTCGTTA
The DNA here is from genome assembly GCA_023525975.1 of Smallanthus sonchifolius. Lineage (NCBI taxonomy): Eukaryota > Viridiplantae > Streptophyta > Magnoliopsida > Asterales > Asteraceae > Smallanthus > Smallanthus sonchifolius. The sequence goes on from CM042018.1 coordinate 132,566,480, forward strand.
ACTTTTTTTTTAAATGGTATGCACGGCTTTGTTTAGTTTTTTTTTTGCGAGCGATCTGAATTTTTGTTTGTATCGTACACTATACCAAGTTTATGTTTCAACTTTCGACGTAAGTTTTATCACCGTGGACGAGCCGAACCGATAACTACTAAACTCCCGCCGCGTAGCGCGGGGGAAAAACTAGTTTTTAAATAAATGACATTTATATCTTTCCCCTAAACTTGCACTAGGACATAAGGCTATGAAACGTACCTGTCACGGCCAAGCCGGTGAGCCAACGTGGTGTCGTGGCCACGCGTGAAACACCGCGCCGCGGTGACGTGGTCCACGGTAGTGAGCCACAAGCGTGACTCGCCTCACGGCTCTCTCCCCCTCTTTTTGACCGTTACTAGTATTTAAAAAATAATAAAGCGTTGGAGTGGTGGGGAATGGAAATCGTTTCCATGTTTAAGCGATGGGAGTGAAGAATGATGTGACGCAGATGTCGCAGTAAGTGGGGATTGAGCAGTGATGAATACGCCTCATAGAGAAAGAAAATTGTCTAATAATCATATCATGAAAAACAGGTAGATATGATATTTTAAGTATTTTAAATAGGTATATTTGAGAGTAAACATGATATTATGCAAGTTTACAAACATATATAAAACTGGCCCTGCTAATAAAAGTGAAATTTTCTGAAAAAAAAATTACTAACATTATTTAAGATTATTATCTTTATAAGTTAAGTGGGGTCAAATTGTTAGAAAGATTCGCAAAGAGCCATAAAGTTTGCTTCTTGTTTAGTGGGTCTGCAAGATTTTGTGGGATATGATGCCTGTGATGAAAGATTTGTGATTCCCTATGGCCATGGGAGGTTGAAAATTGGTTTTATATAACCTACAATGAAAACAGATCTAGACCGGTTTGGGTCGGATTTAAGGTGTTGAACCCAAAGGTTTACTGTAAACAAATACTGAAATAGGATTAAAAGAAATGCATATAAATAAATATGTACTTTGTTTGACTAAAGAGAGTCAACCAAAAAAAAGTCTGAGAAAGATAGGGTTCTTACTTTTTGAATTTTGATCATGTTATGATACTTGATGGCGATAAAATGTAGATATAATAATACAGCCCAAAGGGCTTTCATTCGAATGCTAAATCGCTGCTGGCTTTCTCTAATGCTCGTGCGAGATGAGTTATACGGTAACGGAGTTTAGCATTTTCTTCGGTAACCCTTTGCACCTCCTTCAAACCCTGAAGAAACATAAAGTTCAATTTTAATGAGCTTTAAATTTTTTTGCACATTGGCAATCTTGAAATTAACTAATGTGGTTGGTTTGTAAACAATTTAATTTTTTTTACAAAAATGTGACTCGCATATGTGATGTGTGCGCGCATCTCATGAGCCTCAGCTGTGCCTCGCGCTTTTTAGAACACAGATTTTAATTCACTTTTTTGCCCATTGACAGTCTTGAAATTAGTAATTAAGGTTGTCCTTTTTAAGCACCACTTTAAACATATGAACAAGTCTCAAACATTTTTATTAAATTATATGTTAAATCAAATGTTGGATCTTTTAAACAGAGGGGATTGAATAGTTCACCTTTTCTCTTTCAGCAAGTTGCTCTGATTTTGCATCTTCTAACAACTTTTGCAGTTCGGCTACTTTATTTGATAATTCCTTATTTCCCGAGTCTGCAAGTACTCAATTCCATAAAAAAAATTACTAGAAAATAAAGTTTAATATCTTATAATTATGCTTCAGAACAAGAGTATAGAGTAATTAACGTAACATGCTAAGGAACCAACCTTTTGTTGTAGCAAAGGCAGCTTCAAGTCTTGCCAACCGTTCCTTCAGATCAAACACAAATGAGTTAGATGAACTCCTAAAAAGGTACTTCTATGCAATCTAAAAAATGGAAATATATTTGATAGTCAGAATGTAAATTAACAATGTAGGTGAAAGACGTGTGTTTGCCTATCTTTTCTAAAAAAAACATGTACAACAGGATCGATCATATACATCACCATCAAGATGATCTAACAGGCAGTCAATCTTAAAAAGACCAAAACAGATGGCATACTCCCAAATACTTTCACAAAAGATTATAATATCCAAGATTAGGACAAAATCATATCCTGTCCTAAAAATTCAATTAGGTTGTTTATTGGAGACTAACAATTGCTACTGGATAACCTTACATAGAAAAAAATGTTTTTTTTGTAAAAATGGTGGGTTTTTATTGTCTGTAGCCCCAATTTCATCCTCTAGTAATCTCCATCCTAAATGAGTCTGTTCTGTCTGATTGGGAAGGCCAGAAAACACCATGGGTGACCCAAGGGTCACTTCAACATGAAACCGCCATGAGTTCACCCACGGGTCAGTGAACTCGTTTTCTGGCCTCCCCACATAGAAGAATCATAAATGCATTTGTCAAGGTCACCCATGGCGCCATGGCGGTTTCATGTTGAAGTCGGGGTCACCCATGGTGTGTTCTGCAACCCCAATCATACACAACACTCATTTAGGATGGAGATTTCAAGAATATGCAATCGGGGCCACAGACCCTGATTATACTAGAAATACAGCGAAATAAAAAACAGTCATTTTTACAAAACCTTATTCAAAATCTACTATTTTTACAAAAAAAATCAAAGAATTTCCCATAATTAAAGAAAATACATAGTAAGATCTATGAACTAATAACTTTTGATCATAAACAAGCATTGCAATTTCATACAAACATTAAAATATCTCTTTCTGAAACCATCCAGAAAGGAATATTTAGCTCTTGCTTCTGATATCACTGGTGCATTTTCATTAAGCTTAACAGAAGAGATCATAGATATGACAATGTATTGTGAAAAATTAAGATGAAACTGAAACCTAAATCCTAAACCCTAAAACAGAACGAGTCGTTCCTATATAAAATCGACGCCTTTATCAGCTACTTATTAAGACAATGAACGTATTGAAATGAATATCGACGAATAGATTACGGCATACATACCTCAGCCTCGGAAGCTCGTTGATGAAAGGGTTTTAGGGCTTCTTGAAGGTCAATTGATGCCGCCATGTCGCAAAATTGATCAAAGCCCTAAGCCGACGATAGGATAACGAAGCAGGGAAATCAGTAAATTAGTCGACCTATGTAAAATGATAGAAAATTATGAAGGTTATGTAAATCGTATGTATTTTTTATTTTTTTTAAAAGAAGCGTGGTGACCCGGCCACACATCTAAGCGAGACTCGAACTCATCATAAGACTACCACTCAACCAAAAGACCGGTGGTGTAAATCGTATGTATTAAATTTTATTTTATTAATGCAAAAGGTTGGTGGTGTAAATCGAACCCATCATGGGGCTACCACTCGACTTGGAGTCACGGGCTACCACTCGACTTGGAGTCACGTATCACTCATGTTTTTTAACGGCAATTGTTACTCCTACTATACTTTACACTAATCATTCTAAACTACTCAATTGTCCAGGTTTGAACATGGAACTTCTCATGCGCCTCATATCACTTATGTAACATCAGAAAACGTTGTCATGGTTAATTGAAAAAACTTCAATATTCACACAACCTTAGACAAAAATTCAATAGTCACGGTTAACCCGTGTATCTTTCGTATTCGTAAGTGTATGTATATTGGTAATGACAACCCTTCATATGTATGTATCAAATATATTTAGGTGATAGTGATACTTGAACATAAGTTATGTAAACTTCATTTGTTATATAAAGGCATAAACCAAATAGACAATGGAACAATTTAAGACCATGCCCAATAAAGGCGCTCTTCATCGTTTTTTTTAAGAAAAAAATTGATGAGTGAAATAAAGGGAGTGCTTAAGTGGAGGAGAGAAGGTTGTTCTTGGTGGTGAACAACTTTAAACGAGTGATGTGAGGGGAGAGGGGAAACTTGATAAGGTGAAATAAAGGGAGTGCTAAAGTGGAGGCGACAAGGTTGTTCTTGATAGTGAACGACTTCAAGCGGGTGATGTGAGGGGACAGAGGAGATATAATGGCCATCCGTTTTTACTGAAAAGAGAGAATACGGGGCAAGTGAGTAGTTTTTGGGCTAGAGAGAGGGTTATGACTTGGTCGTTTTTCACTCCTCCCTTATTGTCATGGGCGGACCTACACCCTAAGAATGGGGTGCAAGTGCCCTCTTTAAAAAAATTAGTGTAGATTATACCCTAAAATCTCTATTGCCCTCCATAAAATTTTAGTTAATACCTCCCATTGCCCTCATGAAAAAAAATCCCGGGTCCGCCACTGCTTATTGTGGATGCTCTGAAACCATATAGATGAAGAAAAAAACAAATATTGAGATACTGGGTGATGTATGAGAGGTTTTTTAAAGAAGTCATTAAATAAATACCGGACATGGAAACTACTATAGTGATTTCAGAGGTTTTTCATATCACAAGATCAATTGTTGGTCATGGTTGGTTCATGATGTTTGGATAACTTCTCAAATGAGTGGTAATGGTCATCGGTTAGCGGTTGGTAGTGTGGGATGAATAGAACTTGGTAGTTCTACAAGCATACTATAACTTTGAGAGATGTTATTCGTATTTTAGTCGTCAGTTATATGTTAACAAATTGGTTGAAGATGGATAATATTTACAATTCAAACTCACACACTCCTTATTACAGAGAGCTTAGTATGCTATTAGAGTCTTGTTAAGAGGATTGTATCGTATGACCTAGTGAGGGACTTGCTACTAGTTGCATGATTTTTTGTGGACTTCAAACCTGTACTTTGTCCATACGTTCTCAATATAGTAAAAGGCAACACATATATGAATCAAATCTTGTGAGCATACTTTTTCAAAACAGAACGTATCTCCTTAACATTATTATAAACATGTTTTGGTTCACACATTCTTGTCTTTTGAATAATTCAGTGCCTTTTGATCATTGTTGTCTTCTGATAAGTTAATAACATGTAGACATGTTCGTTCGTATTTCCTATGATAATTTAAAGCCTGCTTTTAACAATATAATTATGCATTTATAGCATTCAGGGTTGGTTGTAAATTTGTAATCTAATTTTTCTCAGAAGAACTTGGTCACATGTAATAATTTGTTGAAATTATGTTACCACAACATTAGATCTGATTAATAAATCAACTTTTCTACACTTAACTGAAAACCGGTTTTCTATTTTATAGATACAACCTTCCATAACTTTACAAATATGCCCTTCACATTATAAAGTTGAGAAAGTTTTATTAAAACCATCACCTGGCAAAAGAACTTCAAGGAACATTAAAGAAAACAAACAAATCTTTCAACAATTCTCTAATGAGAAGCTAAAGTAGTGCAGATACACACTAAGCAACGAGGAAGGGTAAAACGGTCAACATGAATGCTTCATACGTAAAGGTGGCATTCCCTGAGTATGTTGTATCCTTCTCCTTGAACTTTTCAGTTAGCCCCTGACATCACAATAAAAACATATCTTTATATAATATCAAAAATTGAAAAACTTACCTTCAAATCATTCATTAACTTATTAACGGGTCGATTTAGGTTATCATTTACAAGTAAATTGGTCTAATACTAAAATGTCAGCGAAAAGGGAAACGGGTTGAACTCAGAAAAATATTTGTGGGTTAAACCAAATTCAATCTGATCAGTAGACCCGTTTTGACCCACAACAGGTCTAATAAAAATTTTCAAACATAAAAGGGCAGCGGGTCAAATGGGTTGAATGCAAAAAAATATTTGTGGGTTAACCAAATCCAATCTGATCAGACCCGTTTTTTACCCACAATGGGTCTAATACCAAAATTTTAACAGAAAAGGAAAACGGGTCAAATGTGTTGAACGCATAAAATTACTTGTGAGTTAACCAAATCCAATCTGATCAGACAAACAAAAAAGGGAAACGGGTCAAATGGGTTGAACGCAAAAAAAATATTTGTGGGTTAACCAAATCCAATCTGATCACCACCCCCGTTTTGACCCACAACGGGTCTAATAAAAAAATTCAACACAAAAGGAAAACGGGTCAAATGGGTTGAACGCAAAAAAAAAAAAAAGTACTTGTGGGTTAACCAAATCCAATCTGATCAGACCTGTTGTGGGTCACAACGGGTTTAATAAAAAATTTCAACAAAAAGGGAAACGGGTCAAATGGTTTGAACGCAAACATATATTTGTGGGTTAACCAAATACAATATGATCTGACCCATTTCGACACAAACCCAGCTCGTCATTCTACAACCTCTAACTATAACAAATGTAGTTATGGATCAAAACTTGACCAAAAGAATAGTAGTTTTTCACGTAAGCAGAGTTCGTTACATACCTTAACGGTCAAGCAACACCTGATATCATCAAACATAAACAAGAACATTGTTAGAGATAACTAAGTTAAAGAAAATGAAAAACTTTATAAAAAAATACAAAATATTAACATATAAACATACTCGATGAAATTATCATATTCAATGGCCTTATTCTTTCCACCAGTTTTGTCAAACTTGGACACAAGTAAATCCAAAACCACAGGTGAAACTGCAAAGCCCAAGCTCAAGAGAGCCTCTCTTAATTCATTGGCATCGATATGGCCACTACGATCGCGGTCAAATTTCTCAAAATTTGCCTTCAAAAACAAGAAACACGAAAATTATTTATTTGTTAGGAAATTAATCAACAAATAATCTCGAAACGAAGATAAAGAATCTCGTTAAAACTCACCCTCCAGTTCTGTAAACTGTAGAAAACTTGAGTGAATTCCTTAGGTCCTGATTCCATCAAGAACAATAAGTTAATACAAACAGAAAATCCTTCAGAATATTCATTTACTATTCATGTCAAACAGCTTTAGACAGCTTTTTACCCGTATAGCGATGAAATTCACAAAATTATTTTAAATCAGGTATCATCTAAATCTATCAAATGCACTAATATGACCAACATTTTACATTTTTTTTATTATTTTTACGTGAATATTTGTTTCCGGGGGTCTCAGTAAGAGCAGCATCTCTATCTCCTAGGAGAGAGGAAATGTTTGCCATCACCCCAACCCCCAGACCTTAGCAATAGCTTTGCTATTAGTAAGATTTACGGGTACGTTGATTGTTACTTTTATCTGTTAAAAAAATCTACTTTTTATCATGTATCTACCTTAATTTCTTAAAAAAAAATGGGTTAAAAGTTACACATTCAACAAGGTTTTTTGGCATCTACTTTTTTTTTTCATGTATCTACTTTTTTTCACGTACCTACCTTGTTTCCGCGTAAACTTCATCTAGACGTACCTACTTAACTTTTTTGCTTCTAAAAAGTTATACATCTACTTTATTTTCACGTATCTACTTTATTTTTATTTTAACTTTAACGTATCTATTTTATTTTAGAGTAAATTACAAATTATGTCCTTTATAACTATGTCTATGTTTCATGTAAATTGAAACTGATATGTGTTCTCAAAATGTTTGTATGTATGCTTTTCCCCAAAAGAATGAAATAAGTAAAAGAAAAAAGAAAAAGAGTGGGGCTATGAACTCACAATGTTCATATCATGTTCTCAATTTTATCTCACATGGTCAGGGGCGGCTCAACATATCTTGGAGCTAAGACGAACTTTGAAATTGAGGACTTTTAGTGAAAGTTTTTTAAAGCTTTTAATATATAATTTTATATAGCGTCAAAACATATAATATTAGTGTTTACGCCAAATGTTATTATATTAATCCCATAAATAAACCTTCAATTTTGTTATCTCTTCTCTTTTCTCTATAAAAACACAAAAATTGGTGGACTATCACATATATTTTCAGTTTAAAATATATAGATTAATGTAGTTTTTTTCAATTTTGGTATAAAACGGTTGCTTTAGTTGTTTATACGGTAGAAAGTCTGTGATTACACTTCAATAATTACACATTTAAATTGATTTTACATAAAAATTAACCGTATACGTTTCAAAATTTTCATTTTAATGATTTTCGAACGTTTTTATTTTTATTTAAAAATTAATACACACGTCACCATCTAACACATAATGCAAGTCGTGTAACTAAAACCGGGCCCCGTAGTCCACGTGGCGCAAAACGCGTAGGACCTTCCAACGCCGTTTAAGCTTACGTCAGACTTTAATTCCACAACAACCACCACACGTGGCGCAGGCACGTGTCCGATTTCACCCAATTTCACTAGCGGATCGAAATGTGAGGAAGAAAGTGAAATTCAAAAAGAGAAAGATGCATACCGATCTTCCTAGTGTTGGTGTTGGTGAACAGATACATAAGAAGATGAACAGTACGGATGCTGAAGCTCTGATTGTACGACGATAACGCCCTCTGCAATTCCTTATCGTCGATAACTCCACTCCCGTCCTGATCGGCCACCTGAAAGCACGCGATCACGTTAGGATCTGTCCCGGGAGGGAACGTCGACGGCAGGAGTGCGGAGAACGGACTGCCGTACGATCCCGGCGCCGGCGGGTAGCCTCCGCCGGGTTGAGGAGCACCGTAGGGAGAGGCCGAGGGTTTGTTTTCTTTTGGGGGTTTAGTTTGTGGCGGCGCACCGTAAGGGGCTGAGGGCTGAGGTGCGCCGTAGGGAGAGGCTACGGGTGCGTAAGGGGATTGTGTGTGTGCGGGTGCACCGTAAGGCTGTGCTGGTGCGCCGTAGGGTTGTGCGGGTGCGCTGTAGGGTTGTGCGGGTGCGCCGTAGGGTTGTGCGGGTGCACCGTAGGGTTGTGCGGGTGCACCGTAGGGTTGTGCGGGTGCGCCGTAGGGGGCGGAGGAATAGGGTTGAGATGACGGTGGCGCACCGTAGCCGGAGGGATTTTGGGGGTAGCTGGACATGATTTTGGTATAAAGAGATGGAAGAAAGCGAGAAATGTGTGTTTTGTGAGGAAAGTGTAATTATCGAATGAGGATATATACGTACTTTAGTGGAAAATATCACAATATTGCCATTGAGATATATTCAAATTGGGAAATTATATTTATTTTGATTTCAGAAAATGTAATTTACGAGTTACCCGGTATTTAAGTGTAAAAAATTATGAACAAGTTTAAAAAACATTAATAATTCGATTATACAAATGAAAACTAGTGTGTGAATATGATATATATACACGCACGTGAGTTTTTTTTCCATAATGACGATTTTTTTTTCTCGACAAGTTTAACCCAGAACCTCTTGGTATTTATTTTCTGAACGTAGCCATATATTTTGAGTTAATTTCAATTGACATATAAAATAAGTTAGTTGATAGCGCATTTAACATTTTTTTAATTTTCCACCCTATAGATCCCTTGTTGATTTTGATTTATCGTTAAAGATGACTCAATTATGACTTCTTTTTATTACAAAACAAACAAATTAATTAATTATGTGTATACACTACATGTGTTTTGGTTATATTTCACATCATTAAAGATCAAGCCGGTCGAACCTTTCTCTATTAAGAAAGTGTATTATGTCCATACAAAATGTCTAGTTTAAATTTTTTTTTTTCAAAACTAGTCTTGTTATAGTAACAAATGTTATAATTAACAATCTATTTTTCATAAAACTTTATCATAAATCATTTTTCATCAAAAAATATACAAGAAAAGAAGTGCATTAATAAGTTATGTAAAGTTCAAGTTTACTTAAAAATGTACGACATGTAAGAAACGCACCAAATGAAACATGTTGCCAACACACAATTACTAGGTGACAAAACATAATTTGATTGAGAGTAAACCGTAGTTTTCATCCCTGAGGTTTACCTAAAAAAATTACTTTACGTCTCTCCTACTTTAAAACTGTTATTTTCGTCCTCGTAGTTTCTTTTTTCATCACTTTTCGTCCTTGGACCAACCGTCCGTTAGTCAATGGCTAGCCTTCAGGGGCAGTGATGTCTTTTCACTTCATATTTTGAGGCTATTTTGGTCATTTCCACCTCAATTGTTTGAGTTAACTACAATTTTCGTACCTGTGGTTTACACCAGAAATCAGTTTTCGTCCCTGTAACTTTAAACCTCCCCCATCACCACCACCACTCGTTTATTCAGCGCCACCACCGGTTTATTCACCCCACCGTCACTTTCGCCGCTACCGCCGCCGCCAGTTTACTCACTTCCACCATCACCCTCACCGTCGTCTCCACCACCACAATCACCTCCATCACCGTCTGCCCCAAGTCAAGGACGAGTGTCGCTGGAAAAACGAAGTGGTGGCCGCGGAAGGTTTCTGATGCAACTAGCTAACGGAGGAGCATGACAGAGGGTGGAGATGGTGAATGGCGATGTTCACTGGTTGTATCCGCGACGTATAGACGATTTCTGTTGTCGTCGTAGTATCGCCGGAAAAACGAATACGCAGGTGGCGTCTTGTTTCGAGATTTTGAATACCGGGAAAACGTCACAGAAGCTGGAGCTGGTTAATAGTGGTGGTGGCTGGTCAGTTTGTTGACGGGAAGGACGTTTCTGGTGGTATGGTATGCTGCCAGAAGATGGTGATGAAGAAGATGGGGTGGTGATGAAGAAGATGGGGTGAGGATGAAAAGTGTTAGACTTTTGTAACCTCAGGGACGAAAACCATTAAAGCAAAAGGGGCATTTTAGTCATTTCGCCAATTATTTAACAGATCCATAACAGACGTTTGGTCTGAGGATGAAAAGTGATGAAAATAGAAACTATGATGACGCAAATAACAGTTTTAAAGTAGGAGGGATGTAAAGTGATTTTTGAGGTAAACCTCAGGGACGAAAACTACAGTTTACTCTTTGATTGAACATTGTAATAACAAATTTTGATTAAACATTATAATTTGACTTTATTAAGAATTAGATCATGAACACTACAAAATATAAGGTTTTCAGTGACGAATCAATCCGTCGGAGAATGCTATCAGTGAATGTATTTACCGACGGGTCACCTATCGAATTTACGAGGTATCATCGACAAGGATTTCAACGAGGGGTTACAGGTAGAATTTATTGACAGTTGCGATGACAGGTATAACTAACGAATAATCGACGAATATTCAACAATAAATCACCGATAAAATTTTCAGACAACTTTTAGTCTCTTCTGTGATACTTCTCTTGTAGTGAAATAATCTATAACAATATTTAATTTTATGTGTTTGTTCTATATAAAAATTTTATGAGTTTAAATCTTTATAAATGTAAGATTAACTGGTATTTAGATGTAAAGTTACTGTTAAAAAAATTATAAAATAAAAAAAAGGTAAAAAGACATCTTCATGTCAACACATGATAATATTTTTATTCATAATATAATTTTAGTCGTAGATGTGATCTAACACGGTTAAATATTACTCATTTACAATTCGTATTTAATAATTTCTTTGAAAAAACGATGCTTTCTTATTCTACAATCCACTTGTCACGTTCACTTTACTATTTATCCATTTTAGTTCATCAACTTGTTTAAATATTATATAAAAATAATCAACTAAATTGACTTTTCTCAAAATTATGGTACTAAAATATTATATCCAGATTTTATTTTATCAATACTAATTATTATTTAACACGAAAATCTTAATAACGATCATGCATCCATCATTAGTCTTGATCCTGGTCCCATTACTTGATTACCAACGGGATCAAGAAAATAGACACTTAAATAAATGAATATCGTAATTAAGAGAAAATAATATTTAAATAAATGAATTTCGTAATTCGAGCAAGTTTGCGTCAGAATATTGAATCAAACGCGATGACACGAGAGGTGTCATAAGCTACTTGTGGGTTTCTTAACACATTACTTATCAAAAAGTTATGATAGTTTTAAGTTGGGTTATTCTTTTTTTTATCCTTTTCTATTGTTTGCTATTTTCATATATTTATGTACTAGTTTGGAATCCAGGGGTGAAAAATATCAAAATATAAAATTATTAAATTTTTATGTATATATTTTACATGTGTAAAAATGTATTACATATAATAAGGATATAAAACAAAATTCAAAATATGTAAAAATTAATATATAATTGGGTTTCGAAAATACATTAATTACTATTTAATATAATTTGACTTTCATTTACTATTTGATTTAAAATAAAATTACATAATTACATTTTAAATTTCTTATAATAAAGGATAATTTAAAATAAATGTGTTTTATTAGTATAATTAGTATTTTCTTTAAAAATATAATTATTATTAAAAGATAGAGGTGTATTTAATAAGAGAGAAATGCGATAAAAAAATAATGATAATAAATATAGAGTCGACACGTGTCATAGAAAAACATTTATTTATTATATGATATAAATTTATGAAATTCATATACTTTTTCTTTCATCAACATGAATGCCGACCTAAAGAGGAAAAACAATAGCTTATAGACTTTAAGTTTATCATTATTCATGGTTGAATTTTGCCTTGTCTCTTTTAATTTGTGTAGATCTAAAATAATGGTTGGGGTCTTGTTTTCCTATACACAAAATAACAATATCTTAATATGATATAATAAAAAGTGGCTTTTAGTAAAATAGAGATTGATCCATCATTTTTATAACACAGAGTTTGTTTGTTTTAAAAGAATTTTCTGGTAAAAGTGAAGGGAGAGTATTAGAGCAAATGATAAGGACGCTCCTTTGTGACCTTAAGGTAGGTCATGGGTTCAAGCCATGATAAACATACTTCTGCATAAAGTGTAAGGTAAGGTTGCGTACATCAGATCGCAAATACAGGAGCTAAGTCACAGGGGCGACTTAGAGGGTGGTGCAGGTGGTGCCGCTGCACCGGGGCATGTTTACGAGTGGAGCATATTTTTAAAATTTTTTTTTATATATATTATAAAATGCTAGGAGAGCCTCTCGATTCATACAATATGAAGACTTGATCAACAACTTAGGTATGTAACTACTAACTAGATACTTCATCAACAACTTTGCCTCGCAAAATGCTAGGAGAGCCTCCCGACTCATTTAGGTATGTAACTACTAACTAGATACTTTTCTATGGTAGTTTTATTTTCTTTATTATTATAATTACAATTATCGTTGTATTATTGAATTTTTTTTATATACATGCATATTGAGGGGGAATGAGAGCATTTTTCTTATATCGAGCCGGATACTTAATTTCTCAGGGACGGACCTGCTAAGTCACATCAAAGAGTCGCTGGCAATTTATGTCTATAATGTGACAATTTATGTATTGCTGTCAATCTTAAACGTGCAAAGCCGCAACAAAGAGTTGCATTCCAACCAGGTTGACTTATAAGGAAAAGTCAGCCAATAACCACCAACCCAATGATCACCCGAAGAAGAACTTTGACTTTGTAAAATATAACTTAATACTTTTATTAAGATTAAAATTGAATAAAAAGAATAAGCACTATTCAAATCCATCAAATATTGAAAAGGATCGGGTAAACAGAAGTACACTTGAACAAATAAACAAAAACTTGATATTACTAAATGAGCATATAAATGCTCATGAAAGAAAATATATTTATTAAGGAGGGGTCATCTTATATAATAAATTTTTTTATATTTATAGTTATGATAAAATCATTATAATTTTATTTTGTTTAATGTATAACTATAGTTATACATGTATAACAAATAATTGAGTTAAGTATAGGGATAGTCCCCGTGGTATGTCTAAATTTTGAATGCGGTCCCTAAGTTTGAAATATTACATTGTCAATCCCAAATTTTGAATGCGGTCCCATTGCGGATTTCATATGGACACAAGTGAGTGCGTGATGTAAAATCCCTTCGATTTATGTTTTCTCTTATAAATACTTGATGGAGTTGCACAAAACTATATTAGCCGATTCTAATAGGAAAAAGATGTTGCATTCTATCATTCTTGTTTCTTGTTGGTATATTTGGAAACATCGTAACGAGGTTATTTTTAATGGGTTAACGGTGTCCCACTCCATGGTTGTTACTTTCTTGGAAAAGGAAAGAGATGACTTGGGCAAACGATAAAGAAACTATTGTTGTATTTTTTTCTTTGTTTTTATAATTATATGAACTAGAAAATAGTACACGCGCGTTGCGGCGTGGCTATACGGTGAGATTAACGTGATTAAGCACATAATTAAGCATGCGTGATATGGCGTGTTTACGAACTTTGTAACGCGTGTTGTGGTGATGACATTAACGTCGTTAAGTACATAAAAGAAACGTAAGGAGTTGCTGCGATTAGGTATAGATAGAAAAAAATATTACGCCAAGCATGTTGCAGAGTAAACAGGACGTAACACTGAAACGATAAAATCTTTGAAGAAATAAAAACGTAATAGAAAGGAAAATATAAAAGAGTAAAAGAAAAAAAAATATGGGCTTAAAAGGTTCGAACAAGGTCCTTATGGATAAAAGGGAAGAGTCATACCAAGTAATCTATAGCTACTTTTGTTAATTGATCTGGAAAACATATATATAGATATAAGTTAAAAACGTAAATAAAGAACAATAAAAGTTCTGTAGAAACCGACCTTGTAGTAATATAAAGATTAATCATTTATTTATATTTTCATAATTGGATTAGTTACGGTTAGGAAGCAACTTCCAACTAATTTTTATAAAAGAAAGTTTAATTTACTGAATAAAAAAATTTATTGATTACATAGTTATTGACTTTTGAGAGGAAACTTGAGGGGTGGTTGAAGAGATTTCTTTTTTTTTTTACTAAATTAGAAGAAATTATCTAACCATAGTTTTTTTTAACTAAATTAGAAGGAATTAACTAAACTTGAGGAATTATAAAAGGAAACTTTAACATAATACTAAAATTTAAAGGAAAAATATCATCTAATTTTTTTAACAACAATACCCTATTTTGAGGACCTTCTAATAATTTACACTAATTTGTAATAGGCGGGGCTCGAACCCTTACCTCAAGGGACTACTTAACTCTAAATTGCTTTGCCACTCCACCCCGAAAAATATCATCTAATAATAATCTTGTTTCATCTAATAAGAATGTGCCTACCTTCAATGAAGGCACTTCGAACCGGAGAGATCAAATAGTCCAAAACACACTTCAACCGATTCACTAGGATTATAACCTTATGGTCCATAACACTAATAAGAGAGATTGATCTGAATTCGGAAGGATTAATCAGATCAGCCACTTTCGGTATAAGGGTGGGTAATAAACGAGGAGCTACAACCGTGCCGATGAAATTGATCCAACAAAGTCTTGAACATAGGTTGAAAACTCTCCCCAAAACTTTCTTATAAACGTAAACGTAAATCCATCTGGCAATCCCACATGGCCATTTTGATTTCTTCAGGAGAGAATGGAGAAACTAACTACATCCCCTCTCCATTTTGATTTTGCCTCTCTCCACTTCCTTATGAGATACTTGATTATTTTCAGTCTTTCTGCCAACATCACATCCCCTCTCCCTTCATTGATATGCTTGTTCATTCCATCTTTAACTAACCTGGAAGCCCTATCCAAATGTTATAAAACCTGAAAGGAGCTGGGCCAAAATTTATGATCGAAGTGGACAGGACAGGATTAAAGGGCAATGATTATAGAGAGGTCATAGAATACTCCAAAAATCCCGCTGAGCTAATAGAGCTATTGAATGCGAAAGCACTGTTTGAATCAAAAACCGAGTTCAAACCGTGTTCCGAAAATCTGACATCATTATAATCCCAAAGCACAATCCAATAACCAATGATAGAGTATCTTAAAGATAGCATCTCATCCCACAATAATTTTCTCTTGCCCGGATATATTACACACAACCAACTCTTCCGTTTCTCTTGCCTGAGCTTACATGCCTAACAGACACTTCGTTTTGTCTGATCTCATTGATTTTAACTTAAACCTTTTTAACTTTACCCTCCTACACTTTACATAATCTCATTAATTAGCAGCCATTGATTTTAACTTTACCCTCCTACGTTTTACATGATCTCATTAATCAACAGGTACTGAAGATTTCCTAGTTTCTAACAACTTCTGAAAACATCTTCATATAGTTATAAAAAAAAAATGCATCAGGCCTCCCTTTACTTCTTAGCAACCTGCTCAATTTATAAAAACCTAAAATATAAATTAAGAAAACATATAACCTGTACAAGACTATCATACAATTTGGTCATCATTGTTTATCTTATCATCGTTCTCCCGCCAAAAAAAGGATAATAATATCAATTTTATAACCACTCACTTGAGATGTTTTATATAAATGTGGTGGGATTAAGATTCTCATTTACAATCCTTGTTGGTCTTGTGGTTCTTTGGGGTGTCAGTGCATCGCCTCCTCAAATTCTTCTACCATATTGGATGCCGAAGAATCAGGGTTTTTAGGACCTTTTTGAGGCCTTGATTTTGGTGGCCCTTTTTCGGTTATAGATTTTCTCTGCAAATGAAACAGGTTAGTTTGTAGGTAACAAAGAAATATAGTAAAAACTTCAAATGTTAATGTATCACATTGACAAGTAATTCTTGTGAGGAATCCAACTAAATTCTTGATACTGGCCAGGAAGGTTAACCTGAAACATTTTTAATGGAGTTCTGTCCAAAAAAGTACCATATGAAACAAAAACAAGCTTTATATTCTTTAGCGAATTTAGCAACCAACTTTAAATTAGACGCAAAATAGAACCCGCGTTTTCTTCAGTATTTTCCCAATTTTATCTCCGATTTTAGTAACTAAGTTACATTTTATTACAATTGTAGCACTGACTCGCTCATTTTCTGCAGTTTTCAAAAATAGGTGGCATCTCTTTTTATCATTTTAGTTTATAGATTATATGCCACATGGCATATGATGTAACATTTACTACTTGCTTTTAAATATAAAATTTAGAAAATAGATCATTTTTTTCTTAAACTTGTAATAAATTTATTTTTAAATCTTTTTTATACATATAATCTGATGTGGTTGGTGGCTAGCATGGCATCAACCAGAACCACATCAGCAATTTACACAAAATCAGTTAAAATGAGGCTGGTTGGAAAAATGAGCAACAATGTGCAAGTTGCTTCCTATTTTACATCCAATTCAAAGCTGGTTGCTAAAATCAGGAAAAAGTGTAAAGTTAGTTTTATTTCATGAAGTTTGCCCTTTATATAAACAATTAATGTGCCAACTGTCTAATATGATTAAAAAAAATTATAATATTATAGTGATACTTTCAGTATTTTAAATTAGGTGATATATGAGGTGTTATGCGATAAAACCATTTTTCAGCTACTTTCAACCTGTTGACCAATTTTGACGATTTTCATACCTTCTTACTGGACGATGGTTTATCACCAGGAGGGGTTGTGTATGCATCTGGTGGAGGTTCAGGGGCCGTAAGATCTTCAAAGCGTGCATCACCTTCATCGTCTATCCTTATAGCTTTTGTCCCACCTTTTCTCTTATGTCTATCTTTAACCTAAAATTTGAACAATTGGATGCATGATAATCAGATATAATAAAGCTGTAGTTCAAGTTATTTAGCTTAAAACACTCTCTTATATAAAACCTTTGAGAAAAAGAGTTTTCCCGGCACGTTACCCAATGGCAGGTTATCATACCTGTGGAATTTCTTTTAGCTTTTGCTCCATTTGTGCATCATCAATGAGTAAAGAAATAACATCTTCAGGAGCTAATATGTCACCCTGTATATGACCACCAGTCATTACAAGTTGCTGAACTGTACTTTTTTGGCTAGCTCTGTGTAAAATCTTTTCTTCAACTGTTTCTTTGCAAATTAACCTATAAACTGTAACCTGCATCATGAAAAACATAAGTTTCAAAAAACTCAACTATTAATCCCAGAACCATTTAGATTTGATTAAAACAAGACCACATATATACGAAATATAAAAATAGCAAAAGATACATGGAGATGAGCATAAACTCAGGTAAAGGTTAACAGCAGGTTAAGTCATAATCATTCGAGGTAATATTGTCCCAAGTTGCATTAAGAATCAGCTGTGGTACGTTAATAGCTATTGAATCTATAATCATTAGAGGTGGTAAAATGGGCAGGGCGGGTGAGCCATGGGCCAAAATGGATGTTTTTTGTCTCCTTATAAACACTTTTTGTCCAAAAATTGAGTTCTTTTTTACAAATAACTAGCACGTAAAATATGATTACAAAAATTATAACATTTCAGTAACATTTTAAATTTTTTTAATAAGATGATTTATTAAGAGGTTTTAGGCATGAACAATACACTTTGGGAGACTTTTGACCCACTCACCCCGTCCTTGGCTATTTTTTTCATACCCATTAGAGATAAACATAACCCAAATAACCCATTTGACCTGTTTTCTTTTTAGCTAATTCTAATTTCATTTTACCTGCTTGACAAGTTAGGGATAAAACATACCCGAACGATCCATTTGACCCATTTTCTTTTTTATCTATTTTTTTTTATTTTACTTGTTCAACCCGTTAGAAATAAACCATTAAACGAAGGACACATACATAAATAAACGGGCCGAAGCTTAAGAAATAGATGCTTCCTTGAGACACACGGTCTTAAACTTTATATGAAACAGAAAAAGAAAAAAGTTACTCATGAGAAAACTAACATCTTTAGTCTGACCCAAACGATGAGCCCTATCCATGGCTTGTAAATCCAAGGTTGGATTCCAATCACTTTCGTAAAATATGACAGTGTCAGCAGCAGTCAAATTGATCCCGACCCCACCAGCTCTAGTGCTCAGTAAAAATACAAAAATATCATTTCTGCAAAAAGAAAACAAGTGTTAACCAAAGCAGTTTGTCCTAATAATGTAACAATAAACTTAGGATAGACATGACACAGTAAGTAGAGCAATAAGAATAACAAAATAACAACGATATAATATTCTCACCTTAGTTGGAAGTCTTTGACCATATCCCTACGGTCCGTTATGGTAGAGGATCCATCAAGCCTTAAGTATCTGTACTTCCTATAGTTCATATAGTCCTGCAAATTTAAGAGCAACCATCATTCCATCCAGAAAATATTCCAAAAATAATTCCTCAAGAAAATAGGAAATAACTATATCCAACAAATAACTAGCAACATTCAGAACGGATCTACTCAATAATTAAGATTTACCCAATGCTCAGACACCATGGTTACGAAAGGAAACAAAAAGCTGAAAGTTTTTGATACCTCAATAATATTCAACATCTTGGTCATTTGTGCAAACAGGAGAACACGGTGATTTCCTGCACGCAAGCGCTTCAAGAGTATATCCAGTGTTTGAAGCTTCCCTGAATCCTAAAGGAATAATCAAAATCAATTCAAGTTAGCAAATGACCAAAAATGGACGGAGTATTCAGATTACAGGAGGCAATTCTGACCCATGTACCTTATAATAGGGTTGATTTGGTTATGTTCTATCTCTAACATGTCAAACTAGTTAAGCTAAAAGACTTGAATAAAAAGAAAATGGGTTGAAAATCATCCAAATTGTATTCAAATGCATAAAACCTCCTGAGTCGCTTGACTAAAAAAAACGCAAGTTATTACTGTAGTCAAAATATTCCCTTCGTTCAAAAATGGTTGTCCAAAACAAAAAAAAAATACCATTTAAGATATGAACTAATGCAATTTGTTACTTGCATAATTTCAATTTTACCCTTAACGTATATTTAAGATACCATTTGACTTGAAAAACTTGCAACATTAATAAAAAAAGTTTAGATAAAGATAAAGTGGGAAGTAATAACTTTTTGTAACGTATTTATGAAAGTGGAAAACTATTTTGGGACAAATTGAAATTGTAACGTGGGCAATATTTGACATTTGTATGAAAAAAGTTTTGCAGGTCAGCCCAACCTGCTTGGAACCGCAATAAAAGCAACCCGTTTTCAACCAAACCCATTTTGACAATTTGACCCATTACCCAACAGCACGACCCACCCATTTTCCACTTCTGATAGAGATGTATTAGAGCAAGCAAGAAGCTACAAGTAGGTGGAATGTTAGATTTTTCATACTGTAAGCATCTTGGCAGGATCGAAACTCTGCATAGGTGGACATGAACCAAAGATCTTGTGCGTGAGCTGGAGAGCAGGTTGCAGAACAGGTAGTTCTTCGTCGATCTTTTGTATCAAATGGTGAGGAGCACCATCTGGTTTTCTAGGTCCATTTGAGTCAGACGTGCGTGCAAACCCGAGCAATAATCTTTTCATCCAAGGACTATGTAATTCCTCAACTTTTCTGTAAGCAAAATCTCTATCTGGACAGTCTGCATCAATCTACCAATCACATAATGTACAACGTCAAATCGTCAATAACAGAAATAGTATTTTATGGCAGTTGGTATGTTGATGATGAGCATACTACGCTACCGTCCCTCGAAGAAGTTGAAATTTTACGAGCACAAATCAACCTATCTTTGTTTTAATGATTTAAAATATACACAGTGATTTCATGAGATAGAGGTAAGGTGTGCCCTCTTCCCACCCACCCCAGACCCTACTGTGAGTGGGATTTTAGTGGGTATGTTTCTTTGTTACAGTGATTTCATGAGAAGCTAGTCATAACTTGACATTAGCTCTGTCTAGAGGCAATTTTGATTCATTTATGAAGGATTCGATCCGGGTTATTTTTTATTTTAACTCTAAAGGACTCAAATGGGTAAATTAAATGAATTCCTTAAAAAAAGAAACAGGCTAAGTGGGGGTCAACGTTTGACGAAGCGTATTTTCGCATAAAACCTCCTAAATTATTTTATTCAAGAAACTAGATTATTATTGGATAATAATAGTAATCGTATTAGACACACCGATTACTTACAAAGAAAATCATATCTTTTGGTCAATAAAGGTGTTTGGTGGTCAATCCACCCGGTTCGATTAGTAATTTTTTTTGGAACCACTAGAACCAAGAACCGAAATGAATAGTCCAATATCTGTTTGATCCAATCCAATATCTGATTTTATTTTATTCACTGAGGAATGATTAAAAATGATGCTTTTAGTGTTTTGGAAAGGTAAATATGATACTATGGAATTTCGAATGATGTATATGAAATTACCCCTAAAGGTGTAGCGGTCCTTTTAAGAGGTAGTAAGAATAACATTTTTAGACCACAATCAACAAAGATATAGTAAAGAAAAAAAAGGGGGAAGATAGCAGAAAAGATTTATGCATGTGTGCCTATAAGTCAATAATAACACTTACAGGAGGTGCTCTTATCGGTGGAATGAAAGAGAAAGCTGAATGAAGTAAGCGAACATCTGATGCAAGTCTATCTTCATGTGAGAGTACCAACCCCTCAAATGGAGCATCCATGGGTCCCGTTGCAAGTCTCCGTTTAAGAACGTTTATTTCCGACTTCGATGGTAATAATAACATTCTTGTTACGGCCCTTACTTTTTCCTTCTCAATATGATTACACTCAACATCATTATTGTCCTCCTTTTCCATTATCAAGTCAATAACCCCATCCAAAATATGTGAATCCCATCTAGAAATTGAAAACAATAATCTCTCCATTAAAGAAGCAATTGCTATGAATGATGTTTCTGCCGGTGAGAGATCAATCAATCGGGTAAATCCAAATGCTCCTTTTTTAAAGGAGGGCTCGTGTTTGTCTTGCTTAAATATGGATTCATAAATGTTTAGTGGGGAGAATATGTTAAAATGTTTCTGAAAAGATTCTCTCTTGATACCAAATTTTCCTCCTGACGAAAAGACGTCTAAACTTCGCACAACTTCTTGGTATATTAATTTTGGAATCTGCAAACAAAATTAGTGATTAACAATTTAATTGTGCCCTTATGTCTGACTGGATTCCAGACTGTGCACAGTTGCTCTAGCACATGATCATGGTCAATTGGGTTTTCAACAGAATTTGTTTTTGAAAATAAAAACTTAGATTCAAGTAATTACCTTATATGTAATAGGGTTCTTAATCCCAGAGTAGTATACATCCTCCAATTCCCCAAACGGAGCTGGAAGAAGTGGATTTGGGATTTCTCCAAAATAGAAATATGAACTTCCTTCATTTCTCTCAAATAACTCAGGATGGTTACAAACCTGTCATCACAAGGAAACATAATGATTTAAACAGGAATAGAAAATGTTGATAAATGTGTTCTGAAAAAGGCTAAGGAAAAAAAAATTGCCTTCCTCAATTGGATGACAATATTCATCAAGTTCATAAACTTTTTCTCATTAAGTTGACCACGGTTGCTGTCAAACAACTCAGCAAGAGAAATTTTATTTTTTATAGCTTGGTAAAACGCTTGTTGCCGTGAACTCAATTTACAATGCACTGTAATTTCAGTCTTCCGAGTCAACTCGGAAACCACATCCTTCTTAACACGCCGCAACATGAAAGGCTTCAAAATTGCATGCTGGTGAAAAATTAAGAAAACAAAAAAAATTTAAAGATAAAAATATGGTGAAAATCTCATATAAATAGAAAAAATAAAATCTCATGGGACTAACAACAGATTACTTACCAATCTGCTAAGTTGGTGCTCATTTAAAGTGCCACCATGTTCAGCATGGTTTTCAATACTGATGCATACACAGTGAACCATGATCAGGGAGGCAGTTCTTGATTATTAATACTGTTGGAATATAAAAGGAATACGAGTTTTAAAAATTAATATCCTACCCTTTAGAAAACCACTCATTAAATTGTTCATGGCTGTCGAATAGAGTTGGCATGATAAAATGGAGGAGGGCCCACAACTCAGCCATGTTGTTTTGTACAGGAGTCCCAGTTAGTAATAGACGGTTTCTACAATTGAAACTGAGTAGTGTCTTCCATCTTATACTGTTAGCACAATTAAACAAAATACAGTGAGAAATAGTAGCCAGAAAAAACTTGAACAAAATACACAGGCTTGTATCACTTCAAATAAATTAGAAGTGGATCAGGTGGAAATTATGACCCATTTACTGATGAACGGGAAGATTGTGGCTGTGCTATATATCTCAAACAGGTCAAATAAAAAAAGTTAGCAAAAAAGGAAATAGGCGTAATCGGTAAAATGAGCTAAAAGTCACCCAAAGTCTATTTAATGTATAGATTCGACCTAAATTGTTTTATTCAAAGATTTAGATTATTGCTATAACAATATTATAATATATAACGTGTTAATTATTTATATAAAATCTTAAAAATGACAAAAAAAATAAATAGTGTTTGCAGGCCAACTCAACCAGACCCAGCCCATTTCAACCACCAACCCATTTTAAACCTTTACCTGGTTGAACTTTTGATTGCCTGAGCTTCATCCAAGACCATATACTGCCATTTCACACGTCTGAAATACTTTTCATCAGATACTAGGAGTTGGTAGCTAGTAATAAGAATATGAAATCCAGCATCCCTGTTGAGTCAAAATTAAGTGAATTCAGCATGTCTGGAATATAACGAAACATGGCACAATCTGAAAACTCGCATTTTAAACAAACAAGAAATTTGCGATTCTCTAAGACTTATGAAAGCTGAAACACTTAGGGGTGTCTGATTCTATGTGGTCAAAGGCACCAAAGGCGCTCGCCTATGCGCCCAGGCGCAACCCAGAGCAGCAATAACGCCTTGCGCCCATCCAGGCGCAAAAAACTTGAAAGAAAGAGATAATTTTTGCAGAAAACCTCTCTGAACCGGCCTAAACTAGCCTAAAACAGGTCTAAAACAGCTAAAAATGGCCTGTTTATAATGTGCGTCTTGCTTAGAAAGGCCCTCGCTTTTTAAGCGCCTTGTGCCTAGACAACAGGCTCACCCTTTGCTCCTTGAATGCGCCTAGTGCCTTCGATTACCCAGGTCTGATTAGTGTAAGAGCTGAAATCTTGAATCTCCAAACGCATCTGAATAGGTCTACAGATTTAAGTGGTGGCATCTAAAGCTTGAATGTAGAACCATTCAGATTGTTCAAAGAGTAAACCGTGAGAAATTGTCTGAATGCATGTACGTATCTAGTTTTGTTAAAAGCAATTCATAAAATTTTAATATAAATATTTAATTAAAATAGAAAACATATCAAAATCAATTTTTTAAAAACAAATAAAAAGAGTAAAAAAGCACCCATTTGTGCCATGTTACTATTGGCTTCGAAATGCAAGGTTAGAAGACAATATAGACTGTTTGGTTATTGATTTTCCCTACTTTCAAATTTATCTTCCCAACCTCACTTCATAATTTTCTAGAAGTGGTTTCTCAGCTTGCTTATACGAAAAGAATACGTAGAAAAAACAGCTAGTCTAACAATCAACCAGAAAATATGATTGACTACATTAGTAGATTGCAATCAGCAATTCACTTGCATATGTACGTTGACTCAAACATTCAAAGTAAACAATAAAATATGAAAGCATAAGCATTTGTGTTTAGAGGAAGCCTAAAGGTTCACACCTTTTAAGAGAAATCATATTTTTTTAGCACTGTTTTATAACATAACTTATCACAAAAAAAGTTTGATGTAAATATATAAAGAAAATGAAGAACCACGGTGACAGATGAGTACCTACGATAAAGTCGCTTTGGATTTATGTTTTTCCTAAGTATCATCCGTTCCTGAATACCACCCCAATAAGGGAGTGTTTTTAGGTCAGGGCAGAATCGTCCTATTTCATCAGCCCAGTTATTCAAGACAGAAGTAGGTGCAACAACCAGAAATGGGCCCCATATATTTTTCTCCTGCAAAAGAACATAATCATTGCATGTTATTACTTATTACAACTAAAACCGTAGAGAACATAGGTAAAGGTGACAATTTCAACCCATGTATTATGAATGGTCGATCTGAGTTGTTCTATCTCAAATGAGTTCAATAAAGAACTTTAGCAAAAAGGGGAACAGATCAAACGCGTTGAAAATCACCCAAAGTCTATCTTTAATGCAAACAACCTTCTAAAATAGTTTTTATTCAAAGATTCAGATTATTATTGCAATGATACCTTTTTTGTAGTCATAATCGACACATTAGTTATTAGTTATTTATAATATTTTTTTTTAAAACAGACAAGTGTTAGCTGGTCAACCCAACCAGCCACTTTCAAAAAATATGCCCCCATTAACCAACATGCCCATGTTGCCACCAATAATAAGAGTTTCAGGTAGTTTACTTACTTCAGCCAGATGCGCCAAGAATGCCATTGCTTGAATCGTCTTCCCAAGGCCCATCTCATCAGCAAGAATACCATTTAGACCCTTTAAGACAACAGTCAATAGCTCAACATGACTATAGGAAAGAAGGGTAAAAATGGGAAAAAAAATTGTCCATTTGGGACCACTTTATTACCTGCTCATAGCAATTCACCAGCCACTGGAGACCTTTTAGCTGATACTCTTTCAGAGACCCTTTAAATAATTCAGGTGTTTGTACCGAAGAGGCTACCGGCATAGTTGACCTGAAATAATTTAGAACATGTGCCCATTTAAGTAAATAAACTCCTGTAAGAATATAGGGGGCATTTGGTTTGTAATTAGGAATCACTATGGGTATGGGTTTAATAATAGTTTGAAATTGGAATGGGAATAGATTTCTAGACTATGCCTA
The DNA here is from genome assembly GCA_023525975.1 of Smallanthus sonchifolius. Taxonomy (NCBI): domain Eukaryota; kingdom Viridiplantae; phylum Streptophyta; class Magnoliopsida; order Asterales; family Asteraceae; genus Smallanthus; species Smallanthus sonchifolius. The sequence goes on from CM042018.1 coordinate 132,591,896, forward strand.
ATTATGTGGGTATGATATCCATTCGGGTTTAGAATATGCCTAATTATGTGGGTATGATATCCATTTTTAAAAGCAAAGCCCATTAACCAACCAATTCTATTATGAATACAAAATAAAAATCAATCCTTCATTCCCATACCCATAAACCAAACACTACCTTACAACATGTACACACTAAGAATTGGAAGAAAAAGAAACATACGGGTGCAATAAATCCATGTTGCTAGATCCGGCAACTGAAGAATCATGTTGTTCAGGGTCCTCAACACCTGAAGCTTGACGCAATTTTGAGCATTCATCATCAAATGCACTTGTGATCTTTTTCTGTTTGGAAACTGCATCTTGGGCAGCTGTCAGGGCCTCCATTTTCATCTGGGCCTCTTCAGGATCTTCTTCAATTGCAACAAATTCTGAAGAACCCATGATTCCTTCTTGATCAATAATTTTATCATTTTCGAGTAAGGTTTCAGATGGTTGGGAAGATGACTTGTTCTGCATGAAGTGACCATAAAGTTCTGTTTGAGATAATAAAAAGTTCAATCTCTGTTGCTGGCGTTTGGCTTCACGAAGCTCCTGTTCACGTTTCAAAGCTTCAGCAGCTTCTTTTTCTTCTCTTTTCCTAATCTCAGCCTGAATGACAGATTGAATATAAGTGAAATCATTCCCCAAGCAAAAAAGTTACTATGAAAATGATTTTTTCTCTAAGTATGTTATATGTGAACATCACAAGTATAAGCAGCAGATAGTGTTTGTCTATAAAAAAACAGACAAAGAGAAAAACAAGAAAAAATGTGTAGATGCATCTCAAGATAGACAATAATTCTTGGTTGAACGTTCTTTTGTCTCCTATAAGCACTCAACATGAAGATTCATAAAGTTGTTAACTCGCCAACAATAATAACGAAAGAAGTAGAAGTTAGTAGCTAGCAAGCAAGGCAAATAGTAAATCGTTTAATCAACCCAAAAACCATAAGTCAATGAACATTGAAAAAGATCAATCTTTTTCTTTTATATTGGATGAAAAGACGACGTTTATTTCTTTTAAGTAAATACACCATACACGTATGTATAAAAGGTGACAAATCAGCAAAATTTAGAGTAAAAAAACAGTTTTCAATTTTTTTTATCAGATTCATGTAGGCAGTTATGTCCAATAAATTTAGAGTAAAAAAATATTACCATCTCTTTATCCACTCTTTTCCAAAACACCAGCATATCTCTTGCAAGTTTTCGTGTGCGAATTGAAGCACCCCTCATTAACTTGAGTGATCTGCTCACCTTCATTTTTACCTGGAAGAGAGAACGAAACTTAAGCATGCCAATTTCCAAATGAAAATAATATCTGAACTCTAAAAAGCTAGCACTTGAAACTATATTACTGAATTTTGACTAACACTTGTAGATTCATACAACAAAATATGAGGACATAAAATTACCTCTCTTTGGCAGTTCTCAGAAAACCTCTTTGCATCAGTTAATTGCTTTCTATGGAAGTTGATAAAGAATCTGTGATGTTTTGGTATGTCTTTTCTGACCATACTCACCCAATATTTATCAACTCTATCCATCTCCTCTTTCTCAATTACAAACAGATCGTTCTTCTCATTTTGCTTCTTAGGTAGACTACGTTCAATAATCTGGCAATCAAATTATTCAAGAAACATAAGTCAACAAATCCCAATGAACCATAGAGGTCAACGTCTAGAGACAAAATACAAACCTCATATGTGTCACCTTTCTCTAACACCTTCACATAGTGCACCTGCAGCACTCCACTTTCTGACATGATAAACCGCCTAAAATTGCCAGCTGCACCCTCTGGAGCAGAATATGAATCCAATGCAGCATCACTGACTTTAAGACTGAACTTTTGTGAGGAGTTATTTGATGTTTTGGAACTTAATCTAGCCCAAAGAGATTCGTATTGTGGTTTGGGCTCACCCATTCCTGTTCCACTTCTGGGCCCAAACCTTTTGTCAGCTGACATCATTGAAGCCAACGAGCCCAAATCAAGGGTTCCTGTAAGATAAAACTCCTCCACTCGAATATCTGATGTTTTAGGCAAGTTTAATGAGCTGGCTAGTATTTCATAAGTTGGAGGAATCTTGTAACTGACACCATCCCCAATGTCCAAATAAGCAGGTTCATAAACTGACCTGCAGATTGAGGTAAACAACTTAGACATGCTGCATCTGACTATCTGAGTAACCTAGCAATCACTTAGAAGGTGTTCGGATGTACGTTTTAAAAGCAACTATGTGATATAGAATAATCATAATTTAATAATCAACTCCAAGACTACAATTCAAACAACACAAACCTATCCAAGCCATACTCTGGAGAAAAATCTGCCTCTTTGTAATGCCCTACATTTTGAGGTACCGTATCAATCTTGTGTGCTCCCGGGTGGCCATTCCCCAATTTATGATCTTTTGATCCAATACCACCCTTGCTGCTAAACATCCCATTCCGTGTGGAAGCAGAAGATGGCAAATTATTATGTTTCTGCCTTCTTTTGTACTTATGAACATGCTCACCAAGCATTGCTCTATATCTCTCCTCAGAAAAATACTCATCATAACTGCCATCCTGGTCCTCATCACTGCTATACGTATTTCTCCTCTTCCTCTTTTCCAACATCATTCCATTATTCCGGTCTGTCATTGGCACACCTGCTAAAAGCTAAACCATTAACTTCAATATGCACATTTAATCTACTATTTACCAATCCTAATCATTCCATCACTAGATACAAAATAACTAAGTCAATCTACAGCTAGTTCGCTTGTTTCAAACCTGTAATAGACTAATTGTGATGTAATTTTAGTGAAAACCTACCTCGGCTACCTCTGCTCTCTCCTTGACTACTATTCGCATAATAATCAAACTCGTCACCTTGAGGTAGTTGAAATTTCGTCAGAGACTACAAACACACAACGAAATAAGATAATCACATACAGACGCACCATAATTACGTGAAAAAACTGAACAATAACGAAATCACAGAAAACCTAACTTCCAGTCGAGTAAATTCATCCGGCAACGATTCGATAAAACGGCAAAATTCAATCGCGAAAGTTGCGAACGAGAATTTGAAGAAGAAGAAGAATACAGATATATACCTCGAGATTGAAGAGATTCGAATAGTTATACGAGTTCCTGAGATGGTGATCTGAGTCCATAAGGTGTCGGCGAGCGGCAATCTGAAGAAACAGGAAAGTGAAACCGTAGGTATGTGAAGAGAATGATGAATTTTATTTGAGAAGAGAGAGAGAGAGAGAGAGAGAGAGAGAAAGAGAAACCCTACGCCTGTTGGAGGAGAAGGCGGAAGGGGTGCGCAGGATAAGAAACTACAGGCGTAGAGGTGAATTGACATGGTTGTTTGATTAAGGGCGTGGTGCTAATGTGAGCGGGTGGTGGGTATGGGTTGATAACGTGAGCCTGGGTATTTCCTTCAGAACAACTTCTCGGCCTCTCTGTACAGGACTTTCTCAAATCGGAGATGGTTGGGATTAGTTAAGCTGCAGTCAGGTCCACTGTAAATGATTTGAGGTTAATCGCAGATTTTATCCACCTGGCGATCTCTAACATGTGTACGATTATTTTAATTTATGTTCTGTTAAAGTGGCTAATAAAATTCTATTAAATATTATCTTAAAAATTAAAATAACTAGCCGGCACACCCGCGCTCCGCGGCGGGGCGCGCCTATTTTGAAAAATATTTAAACGAAAACTTAAACGAAACTTTAAAAAACGTTAATAAAAAAACCTAAAACTAAAATAGAAAAAAAATTAAGTATTAAGACCCGTACGTTGCGGCGCGAAAAACGATGGAAAAAAATAAATTATCGGAAACTAAATTTAAACAGAAAGGCAGACGCTTGCGGCGTGTTAAACCGTGGAAGAAATTAACATCATCGAAAGCTTATAAAACAGTTATCTTTAAACGAAACAAATAAACTTACTCGAAACTTCATATAAAAAAATAAACTGTAACAAAGACGTTAAAAAAAGTTATCAGGAAAAGTTAGTAAAAGAAAGCAAAATCGTTCAAAAAAAGTAAAGACTTAAAAAAGAATTCATAACGACGTTGTACGCAAGTGTCTAGATAACTTATATACTATCAAGCGTAACTCCGTTATAATTGTACGTATTCCTTTTCTTGTAAATCGATTGGTAAAAAAAGAGAGGAACAAACGTTTAATGTGTAAATGATAATTTTATTAAATTCAAGGGCTGTAATATAAATTTGTTAAAGAAAAAAAACATTTTTTTTTTAAATTCAGGGGTTTAAAAGTAAATCTGCTATAAATCAAGGGTCTAAATGTAATATTATATAAAAAAAACAAAATTGCTGACATATTAATGATATCAGCATATGCATTCATGGTTTGTACTACATGGTTCTTATTTTGCCTTTTGTAAGTATTTAAATATAGAAAAAAATCTTTCAGTTTAAAATGAACACGAACAGGGTTTGTTTGTGTTTGTTTGATTAAATTTAACCGAACAAATAACAAACAAAAGCATTTAAATAAACGGATTTTTTTATCGTGTCGTCCGTAGAGAAAAAAATAAATGTATTTTTGACTATTTAAGTTCGTTTATTCGTTTATTAATATTCTCCGGGCTCAAGATTTTCTAACAGTTATCCCCATTGAAAGACTGGGCCAATATATGTCGGCTGTGGAGTACCGGGATATCCTCAAGAATCGGCTAATGATCCCCTTGTTTCCGACTGATGAGCCATGCCCGGTTTGCCGCAAGGCTTGTTTAGATTCTTTTGGCGAGCATGCGGTCCATTGCAAAAAGTTACCCGAGTCTAAATACAGGCATGATTTGGTTAGGGATGTTCTTTGTGATGTTCTCAAACGGGCAAGAATTTCTGCTAAAAAAGAGGCTCTCGTGAACTTTCTGACAGATCCGCTTGAAGGGAGGTCTACTCTACGGCCGGCTGATATTCTTGTGTTTGGTTGGGCGGGGGGAAACACGCTTGTGTGGACCTTACTGGAGTGTCCCCTCTTGTGGGGCTCAGGGACAATGGGGTTGTGGCGGGTCATGCTACTTTAAAGGCGAAATCAGGCAAAGTTGCTAAACACGAGAAAGCTTGTTTAGAGAACCAACACGTGTTTATCCCTTTTGCTTTTGATACTTTTGGGTTCCTAGCACCGGAGGCAGTGGAATTCCTAAACAGGGTTCAACGAGTCGTGCATCGTAATTCGGCCCCTAAGACCCAAAGCTTTGTTTTTAGTAGGATCGGTTTTGCTATTCAAAAGGGGGTTGCAGCGCAACTTGTTACCCGTTTACCTGCCACTTTATTGTAATCGTCCTTCTTTTCAACAGAAATGATTATAGTGTGTGTCAAAAAAAATGAACAGAAACAATAACACGAATTAAAAGTATGCGAAATCAAAATTAAAGTTTAAATATTATCATCAGTGTATTTTAACATTTAAATAATAAGCAGGAGACTTTAATTTAAAGTATAAATACCTTTAGTTGATTTGTGATGCAAAAAGCTCAAATCTGAAAAGTAAAGTGATGCCCTTATCGAACGTTTGGTTTTAAAATTTTGTTGGGTTAATGCATGAGGGGTGAATTAGTATTACATATAAGTAATCTTATAAATAAATTTAAATAAATATGTAAACGAACATAAATTGATGAACACAAATTAACGAATATAAGTGAATGTTCATGAATATAAATAACTAATTAGATATGTGTTTATGTCTATTAGTTTAATTAAATGAACAAAAAAAATTGTTAACGTTCTTTCGTTTATTAAATAAAGAAAAAAATTGTTAATGTTTAATCAACTCTTTATAATCCATATTCTCTAAATAATCATTCTCAATAGCTATCATTCTAATTCATTAAGTCTTTGTTGGATATTGTGGATTGTAAGCAAACTATAGCAACTTCAATTTTGAAAAGTTTATTTCTGCAGATGTTAGCATTACTAGTATAGTTAACAACACTCTATATGCAATTAACGCACTAGGAGAACAATCGACTTGTTTCAAATATTTAAAAACATTAGTATGGTTTTTTATGTACTGGACAATCTTCAATCGTCTATCGCACTCAGCCTGTGTTTTTTTATTTATCGACAGTTGACGATCGTGGTTTTTTTATATATCAAGAATCGATTATTGCCAGACGCCAATTGAATCGCCAACCCCGTAGTCTATATCATTTTTTTTTTGTTTTTAAAAAAATAAAGATTAAAGAATAAATATATTTTAACCTAATTGGTAAAACAGCTTGGCTTATTGGGCCCACTCTATAATACTCTTTCAACAAAAACATTAAAACACCCTTTCAGCAAAGGGAAAAAACACTTATTAGACCCTCTTTAGAACATGTAATTACTAATAAGTTTATAATTTTTTTAATTTATTTTAATGGACCTACGGTGGTAAATGAGAACCGTCTAAAACGTGGGATTTGTACGATCGCTCACCCTGCACACCCTCAAAGCCCGATGCTCATTGTTTTAAAGAGAATTTTGACCACCGTATGGAACAAACATATTTTAGCAATTACAATAAATCAATTCGTAGAAATCAAAACTACTTTATGACATAGTTTTTTTTTTTTTTAGAACGGCATGTCGGGCTCGAATTCAAAGACGTTGCTTGTTTATCGTATTGGTTGGAAAGGGATCGTAAAAATTCCGGGCTTCAATTTGTGTAACGATGGCAGAATCAGGCCCAATTGGATATTCCGTGTCTGGCTTGCTAAGGCCCAATTGAAAAAGATAAAACATATAAAAAAGATAGAAAAAAAGTTTTTTAATAATTTTTTTTTCAAAACCTAAAAAGATTATACATAAGAAACTTTATATATTAAAAATTGTTTTTAGAAGAGTTTTAAAAAAAAGTATTTTAGAAAAACTTTCTCTAAATAATAATAATAAAAAAAACACCAAAAAGGTTGAGTTGTGTTTTGATGTGATAACATGATTACATGAAGGTAGATGGGTTTCATGTGACCGGTTTATACACGCTCGATCTTCTCCTCTATCTTTTATTTACATATGATTTTCATTTACTTCATAGCTATTAGATGTAGGGGTGAGTCATAAATCGAATTAACAAAACCGAAAAAACTGACTCAAACTAAGAACCGACGGTTTGGTTTTGTATTGTTTGAAAACCGAATATTATGGTTCGGTTTCGGTTTTGTATTTTTTAAAAATAAAAAAAAACCGAACAAAACGTATACACCGAATATTATTGTTCGGTTTCGGTTTTGTATTTTTATAACAGGAATTAAGAAATTTGCTTAAAAAAAAGAGTATACGAGTAATGTATTTGGATGAGTTTATTTTTATTTCTTATTTATTTTTGAATCAATAGCATATTTTTAATATTGAGTAGTTTGAAGTCAATCGTCATAGCTACACGAACGTAAAATGTTAGCAAATCGAGTTCTTTCTTGTTGTCGATTGTTTTGGTTGGGTTGCTTAACATAGCTGTTTTGGATGCATTAGTTTTATCGTTTTAGGTTGTGATTAATTTTATCATGTTTAGTCGAATAAAATATCTTCATTTGACCCGTTTTGACCGGTCCAATTTTCCCATATTTGACCTGTTTTGATATGTCAATTTTTGCACCCGCTGAATGAAAATCCTGGATCCATCACTGCGTATACATATAAACTTTTTTTAATATATTGTGTACATGCATATATGTGCTACACATATTTGTATTAATAGTATGTTAAGATTTATATTTGTTATTAAATTTATGGATTATAATGTTTATTTTTTAATTTTTAATGTTAAATATTTTGTAAGAAACTAATAAATTATGTAGCTCAAATATTTTAGGTCTAAATGTGTAATAATCACTTAATCATTAGTTAACAAAAAAAATTTATTCCAAAAAATTAAAGTCCAATTGGTAAAATCGAAAAAACTGAAACCAAATGTTTTTAAAAAACCAAAAACCAAACTTTTGGTTTTGTGTTCGGTTTTACCCAAAACCGAACCAAGCCGACCCATATACACCCCTAGCCGGATGAGTGATGGGTCCCATAAAGAGTGACCTAACTATTTCATAAACGTTGTAAAAAATATGAAAAAAAAATTATAAAGGGAGAATAATAAAAACCCTAAGTATATAAAAGGCAACAAATGAACAAACCCGATACCAATTTTCACTTGATGACTAAGAGGGGAGAGTCCGTGATCGTCTATATATTTGTTTTATAAATGTCAGTCTATCATAAAAAAAAGTATATACTAATGAAAAGATGGCAATATAAGCCATTTGAAATAATAAACAAATATTTGAAGACAAGCATGTTACAAATAAGCACATGTATCTACAAAAAATGAAGAAATAATGTCAAAACATAAATTTTCACCGGCAGCATTTTAGGGTGAAATACCTTTTCTTACGCCAAAACAAGCTTTTAAAAATTTTACTACATGTCATTTTTAGAGTGATAGAAAAGGAACTTAATATATCTTTTTAAATATAGTAAAGCAATTGTTTAGTAAAAAAACGAGTTCTATTACATTTTAATTTTTCAATGTATCTCGCAGTTCTCTCTTTAACACCAAAGGCAAATAGGAACGTAACTTTCTCATGACGTTTTAAACCCATCTCATGAAAGTGTGAGGACTGAACTTTCACTTTCTTACTTAAACTCCTAGCTTTTTTTGTTTTTCTCTTTTGAGAGCTCCTTTGGTCCATAATTGCAAGAATCACGAGATGACATACATCAGTGGTCAGCCGATGAGGGTATAGTAGGGCCCTAGTCCTGTAACAATTTAGATGGGGCAATGAGAATTCCTAGGATTATTGAAGGGAATATAAGGAAGTTTGCATCTATAATACCTAAAAGAATGGAGTCAACTCATATGCCACCATGATTCCTTTTAGAGTTTAGTATCAGATTTTAACCTTGCATGTACTCGTCGCCTATGTTGAAAGATAAAAAAATAAATAAAAAAGCTTTAGCATACCTTTACTTTTTTTAAGAAGATACAAAAAGGAGCAACCTTACTAAACAAACATAGGCTTGGGTTGAAAGCAAGAAGAAAAACCAATTAAAACAAACCATAGGATGTTCAAAGTATGATACTGAAGTGAACCGATTTGGGTAAAACAATCAATTGGAAGAATTAGGGTTAGTCAACACAGATTTCTATTAACCAAAGAAGGAATGAGAATTACAGAGAGAGATTGAGATGAGAACTAGAACAAATCACACACAAGTTAATTCATGCCCACACTCTCCTTCCACCCTTGCTTATAACGTTTAACTTGTTGGGCTTTTACTACACATGAACTGGTATGCTTGATTGGGTCCATAGTGGTGTTATATATATCTGGGCTTGGGTCAGTAGAGTTCATAACATTATTCCCCCCTTTCAAGTGCACCTTGTCCTCAAGGTGCAAGTCAAGCAGTGCGTGGGCAAATGATCCCCCAATAGGTGACGAGCTATGTCGGGTAGTTTATGTCCATAAAGGGTCTCTACTGATGTGATTATCGGGTTCAAAAAACACTCACCTTCATGGCTCATATAAGTAAACAACAAAGTTTTTGTATGACATCCTAATGAAATCACTTCATGGTTCACATGACCACTGTCTATTTTGGGAGAAAAGCTGCTAGGCGTCTTTATCAACTTGACCAGCATGTTATTTTGGTCCCTCCATACTATTGCATTGCTTCTTGTAATACCACTCCAAGATATTGAAATAGGCTGACATGTGGAACCTACAGCAATTGACAGTTGCTCAACACATTCCCAATCTTTCCAATTTCGGATGGGAATGATTTTAGATGATGACATCATTTGGCTCACTGCAATACAAGTAATTGTATTGGTAATGATAGGTAGGTTCAAAACAAAAATTCTTGTTACAGCTGCACTTTTGAACCAAAAATTACTTATAGTCCGGGTCAAAAATCTTTGAAATGGTAACAAACTTTCCAAGGCAACTTTAGTATCCATCTTGACAACAATTTCATTCAAAGGAACTAGCAAACGCTTTGTGGTGTAATCGAATTTAGTTTTCCACTTATGCCACATATGCACCGGTAACTTACATATATTAACGATCCAACCCGTAGCTGACCACCGTAATAGCTCGAACTCTATCTCGTTATTATTCCGGAAGCTGAAATGGGTTTGTGTGTGACCGAATTCAAGCATTAGACCAAACTTCCATCCTAAGTAATCACCATCAAGACTTGCAACTATAACAATTTTGCTAACATGAGTGGTAGCTTTACCACAAAAAACCATTAAGATCATCAAGGAAGTTTGCTTCATTAAGTCCAAACACATCCAGCTTGATGTACGCCACTTCTCCAATGTGTTGTTTGAGATATAACAAATTAGAATTATAAAATTCTATCCGGTCAAGTAAAGTGCAGGTATCATTAAACGGTGACACATCAGCAACAACATGACCCGTAAATTTCCCAAAATGAGGGTAATGCACATTAATAAAAACATAAAGATTATGCCTGATTTGCACTCGTATTGCAGCCCTAAGATCCGACAAAACAACAGCAAAATCCTGATCAAGGTGCAAGGCGGTAAAAGTGGTGATCAACCCGGTAGCGCACGCAACTGCACAAGTCACAGAGAACAGTTGAGAGAGTCTAAGGAGTTGTGTACCCGACTTTTAGAAACGATATTGAGTTAAAGGAATGCCACCCCAAGAAAGAATGCTTAATTCAAAGCACACCCGACTGATTTCATCAACCCATTTGTGCACGGAAGCAAATTCAACCCAAATATTTTTCTCTTCTGCCAAAAGGACCAAAAGGGTCCTTGGTAGGGTAGTCAGTTCACTCTCCAATTCAGCAGCTAAAATACCGTGTAGACCCTGTTGAAGATCTGTTGTGATAGTATACGCGGGTAAAACACACTCTATAGTTGCTTCATTTGGTAATACTCCTTTTAGCCTCATTTCTTTGAATAAGAATACTCCTTTTGCTTCTGTACCAAGCCCTTTTGCTGTTGTACCAAGCCTTTTTGAGGGGCGGGTGGGGGTTAGGTTTTGTTGTACTACACATATGTAGTACCTTTAATGAGGAGTTTTTTGATTTTCTTATGAAAATGAGTTTGCAAGTGAACTCAACCCTATATATTTATATATATATATATATATATATATATTTATATATATATATAATGTATAGGATGAAAACCCCCTCAAGTTGTGAAAACATTGAAAACTCCCAAAAAAATGGGTTTTTACAAGGTTGTTTTTTTTAGAAAAGTTTTTATATGTAATTTCAAAACTTTTTATAAAAAAAAAAATCAAAAAAGCGCCGAACAGATGTTTTTATAATTTTTTTTAAATGCTGCCCAGTTGTTTTACATATGTAACATGTTGTGTTACTTAAATAACACGATTTTTTTACACAAAAAACGGAGATTTTTGTCCATTTTTTTTATAAAAATTGGCTCGGCATTTTTTTTTGACGAAAATCTTATAAAAGTTGGTTAGAATGATTTCCAATTTTTTTTTAAACATGTAAAAACACGTTTTTCTGGAGAGTTTTCAAATGTTTTCACAACTCAAATAGGTTTTCAAAATATCCATCCCATATATATATGTATAGAGAGAGAATGTATAGGATGAAAACCCACTCAAGCTGTGAAAACATTGAAAACTCTCCAAAAATGGGTTTTTACAAGGTTTATTTATTTATTTTTTTGGAAAAGTTTTTATATGTAATTTCAAAACTTTTTATATAAAAAAACAAAAAAGCGCCGACCAGATGTTTTTATAATTTTTTTTTTAAAAAAATTCTGCCCAGTTGTTTTACATATTAACATGTTGTGTTACTTAAGTAACACGATTTTTTTACACAAAAAACGGGGATTTTTGTCCATTTTTTTATAAAAATTGGCTTGGCGTTTTTTTTATAACGAAAATCTTATAAAAGTTGGTTAGAATGATTTTCAATTTTTTTTTGTTTTTTAAACATGTAAAAACACGTTTTCAAATGTTTTCACAACTCAAGTAGGTTTTAATATTAGGTTATATATATATATGGAGAGGATCAAGAGAAAACCACAAAGTTAGGCGAAAACCAAGAAAACCAGTCTCAGCCAATCAGAAAATTAATATTTTAATTATTTCTTTTTTATATAAAAAGGTATTTTAGTAAATCTACATTAATTTATATTTAATATTTATTGTTTTTTCCATTCAAAATCCCTAACTATTCTCCAATTTTTAAGTTTTTATTCTCTTGAAACTATTGAAACTTTGAAACTAAAGATGATTTCATATCATCAAAGATTTTTTTTTTCAAAATGATTCCATTATTTTAGGAACCAGATTTCAGTTTCCATTTTAATCAATATTTATCGATTTCAAATATCTCATTCATACGAATTTTGTTTCTAGAGAATGAAGTCAAAGTTTTCTTGTTTCTGAATTATCTCTCTCTCTTTCCAAATTTTATAAACCACCGCATGATGAAGAAGAATAATCGATCAATGGCAATACACTTTTAACAAAGGGTTGTGTAATACATACCCTCTTTCACTGATTTTTACTTGTTGCACCCCCTCTAAGTTTTTAAATAAATACAATTCAAACTTTTTTGTTTTTTTTGTACTTTTGTCTTTTTGTTAATTAGTCATTGTTGGTTAAAACTTATTTTTTCAGGGGGGTATGTATAGCCTAACCCGTTTTTATTTTATAAAAAGTGATTTTAAATTTAAAAAACCGGTTTTATAAATAATGATTATTCGTATGGGGTAAATGGGGAGGGGGAGGGGTATACGTTTTATTTTATAGAAAGTGTTTTTAAAATTAAAAGAACGGTTTTAGAAATAATGATTTTTCGAATGGGGTAAAATGACAAGTTTAAAAATTATTTTTTCAGAGAGGAGGTACAACAAGTAGGAGTGAGGGGTACGTATAGTCTAACCCTTTAACAAATCTGATGCAAGAAATGGTCCAGTACTCCAGTGGATGTTATATGTATTGTTTGGATTGCAATGGCAATACCTTCATCTGTTATCTTCCCTCCATAAAGACCACGTTCCAAGTTAAATAGTCCACTTTTTTTAATTAGTCTACACTTTTTCTTCACACTCTGATCTGTTATACCACACTGTTGTAATGTATGTTTCCATTGATTTTTTTTAAATAATGAAATGCATATTATAATATGATATTTGTATAATGCATCATAAACAATGCAAGGGTTTTCTATGTATTAGGGTTAAAATTTTCTGAATTCTAAACAACACAGTGGGTTTTCTTTGATATTTGATTTTTGTATAATTCTAAACAACACAGTGCGTTTTCTATGATATCATGTAATCTGTAACTCATGGTGATGTTAGTTTCATGAAATTTTTAATTGATTTCTAGTTTATGAAATTATCTTAAAAATATTAATATATTAGCTACGTATACGTAACTCGTTTTTGCAATTTTTTTGTATGAGCTACGTATACGTAACTGGTTTATTCCCATTTTTTTATGTTCTGTTAACCCATTATTCCCATTTTTTATGTTCTTTTGACCCACATTAATATATTGGCTACGTATACGTAACTTGTTTTTGCCATTTTTTTTGTATGAGCTACGTATACGTAACTCGTTTGAGCTACGTATACGTAACTGGTTTATTTTTTTCAAAATATAAAAATTGCAATCTAACTAATATACCCCTATACCATTTAAATAAATCCATTATCTATTAAATATTTACAGATTTGCCACCGATTAATCTCATCCATTGATCAATTTCAATCAATGGTGAAAAGTTGGTTTTCTTAGTTTTTGTCTAACTCTTGGTTTTCTCTGGAACACTCCCCTATATATATAAATTTATATTTTATTATTACTTTAATAATAAATTACCTTTATTTATACAAATCCAATATATAAATATACGAACTAATTAATCAAAATAAAACTCCTTTTTATTTTAATTAATTAATAATAATTATTATTATCCGTAAGATAATCAATTGATATTCTTATGATCATAAGTTCCCATCTATGATTCACTAACACGTCGAACGTGTTAACTTGATTCGTTATTCGTTGTGTGATCCTAAAGGATCAACTTCACTAGCAGTACTGTGTTATGTTGAGGCTTGAGCACACAAGATCCAACAGCGTTGGGGCAACAAGCGTCTCTCGTCCGAAAAAAGGAGATATGAAAATCCGAACGTTTTCAAACATGTGGGCTAGGGTTGTAAACGAGCCGAGCTGAGCTGAGCCGAACCAGGATGGGCTCAAGCTCGGCTCGTGAAAAGTTCGAGCCTAGCCGACTCGGCTCGTGAAAAGTTCGAGTCTAGCCGGCTCGACTCGAAAATTTTAACGAGCTGAAAAGTTAGCCAGCTTGATAATTAAAAAAAACTTATTTTTTTATTTTGTATTTTTTTTGAACACTTTAAAATATATATGAAATAAAAAAAATATTTTGGAACTAATAAAATAATAAATAAAATAGTAGGTTGTAAACAAAAAAAATTATATATTTTTTTAATTTTTTTATATATCGAGAGACACCGAGGGAAATTCAAAATATTATATGAATTATGTTTGTTTTTTTTTCAACTCTTTTATGTGTTATTTATTTTTATGATTATTATAAATAATCTTATTTTGAACGAGCTAAACGAGCGAGTCAATTAGCAAGTTATTGAGCGAGCCACGAGCCGAGCCTACCCTGGCTCGGGCTCGGCTCGTTTACAAATCGAGCCGGCTTGGCTCGCTCAGCTTGTTTTCAACCGAGATTTTTTCAAGCCTTTTTCAAGCGAACTTCGAGCGAGTTGCAAGCCGCGAACTTTTTTAATAGCCCTAATGTGGGCCCTTCTCTATATATTATATATATATATATATATATATATATATATATATTTGCTTTTAAAGGCTTTAAATATAATTTTTAATATGTATATATATATATAATATAATTATCAACATTTAATATATATATATATATATATATATATATATATATTTGAAATTTAATTTAAAATTGAAAGTTGAAATTTCCAACGGCTATACTTTAAAAAACTATAATAAAAGTGTTTGTTTCATACATAAATGAGCATCAGTAACAACGGATACACGTATTTGGATGCTCTTTATCCTGCTTTGTTGAGTATTAGATCATTAAGAACATCTTTATGAAGTCATGCCACAATATTTTAGCCTCAACATTTACCATGGTTGTCATTTCACGATGACACGGGACAGAACATACGACAACCACGTTGTAATTTTCATGGACTTTCTAAAAGTCTATAAGTTTAATGTCTTTGGTATGACTTTATAATATCAACGTCTGGATACATGGTTCTTCCAACTGGTATGTGGTATTACTTTAAAACTCTGTCTAGTAATTTAGATATTGAGTTAGTTTCACTGAGGAGTGAGGAAAATACTCCTAGATTAACTTCGTACATTGGAGTTAATGGGGTTTGAGAGACTACCTTGTATGTTGTAAAATAGGAGTTAAATACCGATACTTTAAAAAATATGAATGGGAGGCTGTGACGAAAACTGATACTAAAATATGCTTTTTTTTTTGTAGAAGATTATTTTAAATTTATGTAACTTTTAATCTTTAGTTTAATTAAGTTTTAATTTTTAGGTCATGTAACTTTTAGTTTTAATTTTATGTAACTTTTAATTTTAATTTATGTGATTATTAGTTTTTAATTTGTAATTATATTTTATTATTTTAAATAATACGAAATATATTAAGTAGATTATTATAAAAAGTAATTGACTTATAGAAAGTAAATATAAAAGTAGGTGATAATGTGAAAATATATGGGTGTTTGAAAAAGAATGCATTGTTGAAGAAAAAATTGAGTTTTTGATGGATGAGTGAAAAGCAGATATCGTAAGTTTCTTGATAATTTTATAACTTTGTTCTTGTGGTGTTTCACGGACCACAAGGCTAATAAATAATTAGTAACATCTTGTTGGCCCTCTTTGACACTATTTATTTAGATGCTATAATTACATTTGAAGATAACATGGTATCTTATTTTCTGGGAAAGGAAAAGAAGCAAAACTCATTTCAATTATCTTTTTAGTAAAGCACTAAAGTGGTAAATTTTATAAAGATTTCGATGCATTTAACTTGGTCTACATAGGACAACCCGAATGCAAGAGATGATGATTCGTTTATAGTAAAGTGTTACTAAGTGACAAGGTGTGCACTGTGTAGAGGGTCTCTGCGCTTGTATTTAATTAATCAAGCTCCCCACGATGGTCTAGGGACTCATCACAAAACAAAGATGGCTTCCTTCTCCAAGAAAGCAGTAGTGTTTCTTCTAACCATCGCTACCATTTCTTCTTTTTCCTCTGGCGGGTACGTTAATTAGGTTTTGTTAATCTATTTCTTAAACGATACTGACAACTATATGTGTCACTTTGTGCATGGAGAGTAATCTTTTGGAAGATGCAGGTAATGCTCTGAGTAGCTTCGGCCATAGAGTTATGGACTTCATCAGTGATGCACCTGATGGGGATAAAGTTTTGGCCAAGACGATAGGGGTCATGCGGCGGAGAAGGCTGGGGCACGAAGCTAAAGAGGCTTTCAATTGGGGATATGACGCCGCAAAAGGTTATGTTGCAGCCGGGGAGTTGTGCCAAAAATTTGTGAGCATTTTAATGACTTACGCCAAGGCCAAACAACACGAACTACGAAATTTCCCAAGTGTGATCCTGTTCAATGCGCTGTCAACTTTCTAAAAGATACATCCGTCGGTTCTTTATGCGTCTACACTGATGGTTGCATCAAAATAAAGACCACGTGCAATTTGACCATCACTGCTACGTCCTACACTGTTAATTGTCTACCTCGCGTGTGAGTTTTTGGACTCTGATACGTGCCGGGTCAAACTCAAGGGTCAAGCATGTATGGACGTGGGATTTGAATTGCAAGCTGGACGTGGGTTTTTGTTTGCTTAATTTTATGTTTCCTTAATTTAAGTGAGATTGTGACTAGAATAATGGGGTTGTGGGATGCTATGACACCCACGTTTGTTAGTTTCTTTTTTAATTTCCTTGTTTGTAATCCCCTTTATAAGGGTCCTTCCTTTCATGAATGAGCAGGCTGATTATGAGTCATTAGTCCGATTCCCTCCTACTAAATTCTATCAAGCTCTCATCTTCCCTTAATTTCCGGCCTATCCACATCAGACTCCTTTTGTGTGATGTTTCCTATGGTTTTTTTCTTATGAAATCGAACCTGCCGGTTAAATTGGAAAACGTCAATTACCATCTAATAGCTTCTTCAATGGGAATAAGCTATAACCGGTTAAAACGGACCGTTTTGAAAGTATATCAATTCGGTGACAGAATACAACTAGTTTTATATCTGTCCAGTGGTCGGGTAATGTAACGTAGTACTATAGCAAAGCGACTCTTTTCAAAGAGATACAGAGAATTGTTTTTTATTGCTTGTATTGATTTGTATTGCTTGTTACTTTACAAAGAAAAAGATACAAATATATAGATGGATAGTAGAAGCTAAACAAGGAAAGAACAACCAATTACTAAGGCTGGAAATCAACGGTCCTTAATTGGGTGGCTAAAGCTGTCACAAATCTCTTAAAATAGGAAATGATGATTAATGCTAATCCTATTATTTTTGCATAAAATATCTCTTTATTTTTCTAACACTCCTCGTTAAGTTGAGTCACTGGTTGAGATTCAATTAGAAGGGCCCGGGTTATTTCTAAAAGAATTCGGTTTTTCCGTTCAACCGTCCCGTTTTGTTCGGGAGTGTGGGAGCAAGGCGTTTGGTGAATTATCCCTTTTGTTTGACAAAGGTGTCTCAAAGAGGTGTTGACGAATTCCCCCCCCCCCCCATTATCAGATCGAAGGATTTGGATATTGGTTTTAAATTGTGTTTGTAAACATAGTAAATTTATCAAAAACTTCAGATTTGTGTTTTAAAAAATAAATCCATGTCATACGAGTGCAATCATCAACAAAGATAATGAAAAAACGAAAGTTTTGTCCTCCAATAACTTCCGCCGGTCCCCATACGTCCGAATGGATAAGGGAAAAAGGTAAATTAACTTTTGTGTTATTCGTTTTAAATGTATGTCTATGACTTTTAGCCAAAACACAAGTTTCACAGTTTAATGTTTCATTTAACGGAAATAATTTTGAAAATAAAAGATGTAAATAACCGATAGATAGGTGTCCCAATCTTTTATGCCATAACCAAGCTTCTCTATTCGTAGTTCCGTGAGCAAGCATGATAGTACCGTGTTGAGTTACTTCGTCCACATAATACAATCCTTGGCGTTCAGTGCCACACCCAATAATCTCTCCCGTCCTGATGTCCTTTAAAATACAAAAGGTGGGATGCATTAATACTGAGCAGTTTAATTCTTTTGTAACATGACTAATAGATAATAATTTATGTGACATCTTTAGAGTCGGAGATATTTCAATAGTTCCTCCTCCTTTTACGGGAACTATTCCCCCATTGACGGTTTTAATGTGGTTAATTTTAGGTTTGGAGTTTGAAATTATGTCGGATAGTTCGATTGTCATGCTGTCGGTAGCACCACAGCCAAATACCCGTAGTTTATTTAAATTTTCACATGTTCTACCATATTTACTTGTCCAAATTTATTTTGGTTATTTTTTGAAACAACAGAATTTGTTGTAGCTTTATTTTTAAAATTAAATAAAACAGATTCTTTATATTTAAAATCCTTATATATTTGGCTAGTGACTTTATTTTCGAAATTTGGTGTTTGGCTTGTATCGAGATTAACAATTTCTTTAGGATGGTTATTTAATATTTCTAGAACATGGGGATAAAAAAAGATAGGGTTACAAAGAGAAGGGCTTGAGGATAGTTCCTCAAACCCATTATCTCTGCCGATGTCAATTGAATCGGCGCCTCCATCTCCGGCCGATGCGATAGCACCAAATCCACTGCCTCTTTCTCCATTATCTGGCCGTCGCCACTGATTTCGGTAGCCTTTGAGTTGCCGACGGCGGCAACCGCTTTCCCCCTTTCCTTATTGCCTTTTTTGTGACCGTCGTTCCACCATTCGGGAGAGCCAACGAGTTTGAAACATTGATCCTTGGTATGTTTCGACATACCACAATGATTACATTTTATTTTTGTTTTATCGATCTGGGATGATGATTGTAACGAACCGATTCTTGGGTTTAATTTATTATATGGTAAGGGGGTGTTTTAAATAAAATGAAAGTGGATGGATGTTTTGATTTCACTAGATAACCTAAGTTTGGAATAAAAGGGGTCTAGTTGCATATTGGAAGGACTAGAATTGTACTTTGACCAAACTTAATTTGGTCTTGTAAGGGGGTGGCGACACATACACATCAGAAGTGTATATGTCGTGGTTTTGAAGAGAGAAAAGGGGGAAAGGAGACCTTGAATCAAAGAGCAAAATTCTGGAGTTGCATGTTTGATTTGGAAGATTGATTGACACAATCCTTCCTAATAATCAAGTGAGTATCATCCTTCTTCCTAAATCCTCCATGGATTCTTGTTTTAGCAAAAGGGTTTAGTAGATGAACTCTAATGAACTAAAATTGATGGTGGAATTGGGCGTTTTGTTGATGGGAGTTGTTAATCTAGTGATAATAAAGCTAGATGAATAACAAATTCAAGTTAGATTCATTTAATTACAAGTTTGATAATTAGGGTTCTTGAGACCCAAAATCGGATGTTTGGTTGTGTATTTGATTATGTTTTAGCATTTGTAAAGTTAGATAAACTCAATTGCATGTAAAAAACCTTTTGAATTTGGTGAATTTTGAATTGCATGAAAATAGAGAATGTTGGGTGTAAACCTTAACTGGTCAAATGGGTAAAATTGAGTCTTGTAAGATTAAAAGATGATGTATGACTTAATTAATCAAGTCTTGTAGTAGAATGAAGTGAATAAAGTCTTGGGAGGGTGTAAGTACCTAAATTGGTGGTTAACAAGATCATAGATTACAAAACTAAGTGTGAATTGTTTAGGTAATCGATGGGTCAAAGCCGAGGAGCAACCGGGAGCTTCTAACACCAAAGGTAAGTGCTTGGTACTTATTTAGTACTAGATATGCAATTTGTGTTAAGTGTCTTTGTGTTACATTACTTACTTGTCAATGTTATAATTGAATTGTATGAAGTGGTTGAATGTACGTTTAAACAATTGAGAAAGATGAGATTGTGAGTTTAATCCTAAATAAGTGGAAACGTGTCATTGCACTCGGGCTTGAGTAACCAAAATACTAAATCCTTACATATTAGTATGAGGGGCAACCTAAATGGATGTTTAATATATAAATATGTACCATATTAGTTTGAAAATGCAAACGGGTCACTCGACGGAAAGTTGCAAAAGCTGAAAAACTAAAAATTGGCCATTTTGACCTGGTGTCGGCGTCCCATACGCCCAGACCGGCGTCCCATACGCCCACTGGCATATGGTACGCCCAAACGAGTCTGGTAGACGCCGGGAAAAGTGTGATTTTGGGATTTTGGCTTATTGTTCTTGTAGGGACTTGTTAGGAGTCCCAAGGACTAATTACCTTTACTAATCTTGTTCACTTTGATGTTGTGAATGTAGGAAAAGCTCCGTCATGATCTCGGGTCTCGCCAAAGTTGGACAGTTGGATTCTCAACCTTTCTTTTGGAAGTTGTTTACTTCAAACTAACTCTTAGAAAGGAATAGTGTAGGGTACTTTGGTGTATGTATTAGTCTTAAATCCGTTAAACACTTTCCTTTATGAAGTTTTTGTTGATCTTATGTTTATTTAATTAGTGAAACTAAGTTTTTGAACGTGAATGTTCATTTGGGACCTAAATTCCGCGTTACTTAAAAAGTTTTAATTGGTTTACAAATCCGGGTGTTACAATGATCCAATGTTTGAGTTCTTGTAACCAGTTCGCCCCTTTGACAGAAAGCCTAGCCCTTTCGATTCATGTGTCCCGTTGGCAGCCAATCCTGCCGCCACACCGTTTTGAGTAGATGAGTTGTCTGTAATGGTTCCTAGTATGCCTTGATGTGCCTTCTCTTTCTGAACGCCTGAATAGGCGCCCTCATCCTAGGACAGTGGGTCCCATAGAAGGATTTCCCTTTTGATGGCATCGTATTGTCGATCAAGAGCATTGAGGAACTGGAAGAGCTTCTTTTCTGACCGAATTTTGTTGTAGGTTGCAATGTCAACTGAGCAGGTCATGAGGTTTGGATCTCGCCTTTCAATCTCTCCCCAAAACCTTGCATAACAATATAGAAATCTTCGAGTGGTGAGCCATTTTGTTTTATTCCATTTGCCTTCACGTGTATATCGAAAGTTTGCATTTTATCTTTCCCGCTGCTGTAAGTAACCACCAATGCGTCCCATAATGTTTTGGCCGTGGGAAATTCGGTTAGGTTGCTTGCAAGAGCAGGTTCAATATTCTATATTAACCACGAGAACACGACTAAGTCGTCTTGTTCCCATTGTTCATACATCTCATCGGTTGGTTCCGGTGGTGTCGGGTTTCATGATAAGAGACTCAAAAGAGCTTTTGATTTCCCCCCGATGGCTACTCGAATCATTCGAGCCCGTAGGGCCTAGTTTTGACTGTTTAGCTCGAGGCTGATTTTCAAGCTATCAGAGAGGTTCTGTTTTTGGGTTTGGTTTTGGCTGTTAAAACTGTTTTTGAGAAGATTGGTGATTTGTAATGCCAGGTCATCACTGTTGTTGTTGTCTCCGGGCATTGTGGATTTTTTTACGAGATGAAAGGTTTGAATACGGGATTGAGAGAGGTTGATGATGAGTAGTTTTGAGCAGGTTGATCCTAAGATCATATACACTACTCTGATACCATCTTTTCAAAGAGATACAGAGAATTGTTTTCTATTGCTTGTATTGATCATTGTATTGCTTGTTACTTTACAAAGAAAAAGATACAAATATATAGATGGATACTAGAAGCTAAACAAGGAAAGCACAACCAATTACTAAGGCTGGAAATCTTCTCAACGGTCCTTAATTGGGTGGCTAAAGTTGTCACAAATCTCTTAAAGTAGGAAATGATGATTAATGTTGATCCTATTATTTTTGCATAAAATATCTTTTCATTTTTCTAATAGCGAGAAGAGAAAAGTGAACTGCAGGGTAACTTTAGGCAAACAGACAAGGCCAGCGGGTTTTCCTTCAGTGACCAAACCTAAGAAAATCAATTGATCAGTGGAGCAACTCGTTTTAGTATTCATTTATCACATTTTAAAGGAGAATTTAGTTGTAGCCTTGTGCACTCCATATTGCTGAGACCAAAACGAAGTAGAAAAAGTCCATTTTGCTTTTTTTTTAAATGTAAAGGAAGTTCCAGCAGAATACTAAACAGCTATTGCAGCCTTGATTCTTCTTTGAGTGATTTGTGTTTGCATATTGAGTTCATTTGGGTAGCCCTAGATTACAGGTTAAATGGATGTGCAATTAGAAAAATTGGCTAAGAACATGTCTAAAAGGAAAAACTATCCCATCCTTCTTATTCAATTATTTAAGAAACATAGGGCTTGAATTAGAATATTTAAGGGTCTTAGAATAGTTGAATTAGACATATCAATGTCCTCAATCATGATTACACGTCTTAAGACGAGTTACATGTAAGTTAAACCTATAAATACATATTCTTTTATTTATATTTTTACACCAATGGGAGGCTATCCGGGAGGATCGTATGGACCGAAATTTAAAGATGTTTACGGATCTGCCCGATCATGTGACCATGTTGGAAATAATTCTCGAACGAAAACGTGAAATAGCGAAACGCTATGGATGACTTTGTGATTTCTAGATTTATTTTTATGTATTTTTTTTATTTATTGTTATGTAGATTTTTTATATTTATGAAGTGTTTTTAAATTAATGAAGTTATTTTTAATAAAGAATTATTTTAAAAAATGAAAAAAAAACTTAGGGTAATCAAAATCTTATGGTCAATAAACACAGTAAATTTGACTCCATATAGATAGTGCCTTTATAATTTCAAAGGGAATATTATGGCACCCAGTTCTAAATCATGAGTCGTGTAATTATTTTCATGTGTTTTCAATTGTCGTGACGTATGAACAATAACTTCGCTTCCTTGCATTAACACAAAACCAAAGTTGTTATGTGAAACATCACAGTAAATAGCAAAGCCTTCGTTTCCTTCTAGCAAGGCCAGAACTGGAGCTTGCGTCAGCTTTTTCTTTAATGTTTCAAAAGCTTTAGATTGCTTCAGTTCCCATTCATACCTAACTGCTTTACGAGTCAGAGAAGTTAATGGAATAGCAATCCTTGAGAAATCTTGTATGAATCTTCTATAGTATCCTGTCAAACCGAGGAAACTATGTACTTCAGTTGGTGTTTTTAGAATTTCCCAATTTGAGATAGCTTTTATTTTCGAAGGATCTACTTGAATTTCTTTGGCATTTACAATATGACCAAGGAATTGTACTTCAGATAACCAAAATTCACACTTTGAGAATTTAGCGTACAACTTCTCATTTCTTAGAAGTTCAAGTAGTGTCCTGAGATGATTTGCATGTTCTTCCTTATCTTTGGAATAAATAAGAATATCGTCAATGAATATGATTACAAATTTATCCAAATAAGGTTTGCAAATTATATTCATCATATCCATAAAAGCTGCTGGTGCATTAATGAGTCCGAACGACATTACTGTGAACTCATAATGACCATATCTGGTACGAAAAGCAGTTTTGGATATATCTTCCTCCTGAACTTTCAATTGATGATAGCCGGAACGAAGATCAATTTTTGAGAAACATCGTGCTCCCGGAAGCTGATCAAACAAATCATCAATTCTGGAGAATGGATATCGATTTTTGATTGTGTCTTTGTTTAATTCACGGTAATCAATGCACATATGCATTGATTTGTCTTTATTTTTAACGAATAAGACCGGAGCTCCCCAAGGCGACGACCTTGGTCTAATGAATCCTTTTTCTAATAATTCATCGAGTTGCTTTTTGAGTTCCGCCATTTTTGTCGGAGCTAACCTGTACTTAGCTTTGGCAATTGGTGTCGTGCCAGGTACTAAGTTAATTTTAAACTCCACTTCTCTTTCAGGCGGTATCCTAGGCAGTTCATCAGGGAATACATCAGGATATTCATCCACAACAGGTACATTTTCAATTTTCTTTTTGCTTTCGGTTGTTACGGATATTACGCATCCTTTCCGAAGATATTTTGTGGCTTTCAATATTGAAATTATTCCAACAGATTTGGATAATTTCTCACCATTTATGATGAGGGTTTCACCTGTTGGTGTACAAAGTTCTATGGATTTTCTATTACATAGGATACGGGCTTGATTAGAGGCTAACCAATACATACCTAGAACAACATCAAATCCTGCTAATGTCATAGGCAACAGTTGTGCAGGTATGATATGTCCGGCTAAAGTGACTTCACAATTGTTCAGAATTTCAGAGATATGGATAAGGTCTCTGTTCACGGTTTCCACTAAGTATTTCAAATAAAACCCGAGCATAAACATTATTGACAAGAAATGTACCCATAATCACATCGAGCATTCCTTCTGCTTCCTAGGCGCTTAGAACAAATGCCTGCCCATTCCTTTTTACCCCTTCAGCAGGTTTAGAAGCAGCCCCTTCTGTTCTTTCAACTTTGGGTAGTTGATCTTAATGTGGCCTGGTTCACCACATTTTAAAACAGGTGATGGGTTTCTTCTTGAAACATTCTTCTGTTTTGTGGCATGTTTGTTTACAATGATTACAGTAGGCATTCATCCTACATTGTCCTGAATGTATTCTTTTGCATTTCCGACATTCTGGAATTGGGATCCGAGAGTTCTAGGAGTAAAGTTTGAGTTTGGCTTTTTGTTTTGACCCTGATTATTGGTTTCTCTTCTCTTCTTATTTTCTTCTTGGGTTCTGATCAGGCTGTCAGTTAATGATGCACCAAGTTCCATGGCATCATCCAGAGTTTCACATTTGGCCACTTTGACCATAACACTAATCTCACCTGTTAAACTCCAAATATATCTTTTAATAAGATTGGATTCCAGGGTAGCCAAATGAGGCACGATTCTTGCATACTCTAATAATTTCGTAGCATAATCATGGTGGTTAGTGCCCACCATTTTTAAGCTAAGAAATTTTCCTTCAATTTGTTCTTTTTCATTTAAAGGAACAGTTTTCTTTTCAACTCTTTCTCTAAATGCTCTCCAACCCATAGCATTCACTTATTCTCTTCCCTTTGCTGCAATTATGTTGTTCCACCATTCAAGGTATTTATCCTTGAATAGGTTAAAAGCATAGAGAACTTTATCTTCTTCTTAGCACTTGCTAATGGCTAGCACATATTCTGTTTTCTCTATCCATCTAACTACAGCTATACTACCTTCTTTACCAGATAAACTGAAAGGTTTGCAATCGTGGAACATTTTGTAAGTGCAACCTTTTATTTTACTTTTCTTGTTATGGTGGTAGTAGTTATGTCCAGATCCTTCTTCTTCAGAGGAATTACAATTTTTCTTGCTTTCGGTTCTCTTCGTGTTCGAACCTTGATAACTAGCAGATTCTTTAGATTTTTAAGAAATTGTTACTGGGTTCGAATGAGTAACAGTTTTAGAATGAGTGGCATGAACGGAATGAACTGACGGTTGTATAGAATTTTCTTTGGCTTTATCAGCGTGATTCTTTTCCATTTCAGAAAGAATCATAGGAAGAGCCTCTTAATTCCTTCAGCAATTAATTTCTAAAGCTTATTGTTTTGAGGATTTGTTTCAACAGTGTTGTAAATTATTTGTTTCTTCTTTCCCCTTGTGTTCTGTAACGGTCCTGTTTGTTTCGACATTCTATACAGAAATAAAATTGATGTTACAAAATAGAGAATTTTTTTTATTGAAATATTTTACAAAGTAACATTATATAAAACATCATAATTTAAAGGTTTTTAACATTCTTTTAATCCAAGGCTTGAACCAGTAGGACGTTCCGAGCTTCGATCTCTACCTTTTCTTGTTCTAATTCGGCTATACGGTTTAACCACATTCTTATCCTTTCATCTCCAGTGGTTTCTTCGTTTACACTTGGAGTAGGGATGTTAACCGTTGGAATATAAGGTTTGTTGGAATCAACTTGTTCATCACCTTCTGGTACGTACCTATTTTCATAAGGTATTTCAAAGAATCCTTCTTGAAAATTATTAGGTAGTACCGGGGTAATGTTATAGCTTCCGGAAATTGGAGCAGAGTGAAAACTTATGGATGGATTATAGGGATTATTTGCGTTCCCTATTTCTCCTACATTTCTGAAAGGAGAAGTTTCAGTGTCTTCGTGAGCTTTGATGGTAGTTTCATTAGTGATTTGTGCTCTATAAATTGGAGGAGCAAAACGACAAAAGAAACTAGGTCCTTTTCCTTTTCCAGCCATTCTGATAAAACGAAAATACTTTTATCAAAACATTATTTATATTACAATATACATAAACATAAAATACATAGATTCTAATCCTTCATTAATTCTTCTCCCAAGATCCTCATATCTTTGCCGAACTCGTAGACTTGTGCTCCATAAAATTTCATCCTCTCCTTATCCATGTGCCATCCCTTTTTAACCTCATTTGTTTCCCTTAATGAACGATCGAGGCATTCAATAGGGGAAGAAGGCATCTTGTGTGCGTATCCAAATTGTGGTGGTGGTTCTCGAATACCAACCACTATATCATTGTACACATGTTGATAAGAAAGAGGCATGTTAAAATATTCTTCTAGAGGTTCATAGTTTAGAGGGTTAGGAGCAACATATAAGTCCTGAGTTATTGGGGATTCTTGATTGAAGAATGGATAAGCTTCTGGATTTTCGGAAACAGGTTCTAAGTTTGGGTCAGAAGGATGGTATTTTGGTTATTCCTTCGAGTTTTCCTCTATCTGAGGCAAATTAGAAACCACAGTAACTAAAAAATGTAAAATTAAAACTAATGGATTAAAAATGACTTGTTTACATCACTATATAAAGAAATATGTTCTAGTAAAAAAATGGGTTTTGATAAAGTATAAAGAGGGATTGATGTATTATCCTTTTTAGGAAAAAGTTTTTATGATAAAAAGAAGATTGTAGTACATACAAAATATAGCAACAAAGTGAGTCTGAATATGGTCCTGGTTCAAAATGTCGGTCTGGTCTAATTTTTAAAACATTGGTTAAAACTACGGGGTGTGATGAACTATTGTTATTATTATTATTATTAGATAGAAAAAACTCTACATTGGGTTGGTGGCCCACTGGTAGAAGAAAATCCTCTAAAAACACTAAATGTTTGAGAAAGTCATGGGTTCAAGTCACACTTCATGCTTCAATGTTGATTGTGAAAACCTAATTTCACTGTGGAACAATGTATCTGAACTAATAATGGTATTTAGATGAGAAAGTTAGGTTTGTTAGCTAGTTTTGTTAACAAAATTATGTTTTTTTTCCTTTTTTGCTATTTATCACCTATCCATGCTTCAATATGTAATATTCTATAGTTGGAAATATCCATTTCTGTTTACGTTCAGATATTTATTATTACTGTTAATATACCTGATAAATAAATAACTGGTTACGTCACATGTCATAATTCTATGAGTCCGGGATTCTTTTTCTCGCTTGTTTTTTTTCCTCAACTATTTAATATTTTTTTATTCAACGCGTGTATACACGGGTTTATAACGTACAGTAGATGTGGGTTTACTTTCTTTGGGCTCTCTTTTGAGTTTTTGGTTTGGGCTGACCATTGGACTACGGTTCTAGACCAAGTGACCAACAAGTATTGGCTCTGTTGGGCTTATACGTTCTCTCTCTATTTAAGGGAGGGTCCACTAATTAAGAAAAGGGTTTTAAACTCATAGCGTGTAACTTGTTCGTAATCCAACCGTATAAACACTTGATAATCATGCCAAAGATGGTTAGTCATTTTCCAACTTGAGTAAATTTTCATTCTTGATTTTCCTTGTAAAAACGTATAAAACAATCAAAATTGAAAAAAAACAAGTCAATTCATTGAAAAGGCAGGAATCAAAGATAGGTATGTTTTTAAGAAAGGAATCACACTCTAGTTTGAAAAGGCATGCAAGAAGTTGAAAAACGTCCCAGGTCAAGGTCAATCATCAATGTCAAACGAGCGGAATTTGGAATTTTGACACAAATATGGTTCGGGAAAGAAAGGCAAAGTTAGTGATATGTTTAAACTTTTAATAATTTACAATTTGTTTAACTGGTTTCAAAACCTACCTGAACTGGTTTCATAGGTTTGGGTTTCTCAGTGCACAAACCGTTTCAAACGAGCCGGTTTGAGATCAACCGGTTTTTACTTTTTTTTACCAAACCGGTTCCGATTTGGTTTCAATCCGACACCGGTTCGGTTTGAAAACCATTTTGTGCACCTCTTGGTCCACTAATGAAGAAAGGGGTTTTAAAAGTAAGGTTGTTCAACTAACTCATAAACACTTGATAATCAAGCTAAAAATGGTTAGTCATTTGCCGAATTGAATAAATTTTCATTCTTGATTTTCCATACAAGTATGGAAAATCAAGAGTCAATTCATTGAGCCATTAGCTTGTTCGAGTTCCATACGAGGAGAATATGTATGAGCTCAACTTCTAGCTCGAATTGAAGAGTAACAATTGAGTCAACTCGACTCATATTGTTATGAGCTTGAGCCTGAGTTGATGATGGTTTGGCTTAACTCGCTCGTTGAACAACCCTACTTGGAAGTTCTCACAATCTTGACACCCCCTTCTCTTATAGCTTAGCATACACATTTACATTCCCATATATCAAATACATGTCCTCAATGTTTCTATCTTATACCAAATTAACCGTTGGAGGATGGTACTTGACGCTCCAACCTCAGGACTTATTTACTAGGTTTTCTTGATGTTTATAGCCTAACTATAAGATCGAGATGACAATGAATTGCTCAAATAGATCGTCAAGACAATCCCGGTTGATTTATGCTCCAACACACCCATTAATA
The DNA here is from genome assembly GCA_023525975.1 of Smallanthus sonchifolius. NCBI lineage: Eukaryota > Viridiplantae > Streptophyta > Magnoliopsida > Asterales > Asteraceae > Smallanthus > Smallanthus sonchifolius. Next base: position 132,620,901 of record CM042018.1, read on the forward strand.
CGAGCATAATGTAGGAAGTGGAATTCGTGTTGACTTGGATTATATGAAAATCGCGTAATCCCTTTCAGATTAAATTATTTCGTTGGAATACACGAATATTCAATCGGATAAGAATCATAGATTCAAGAACGAAAATGTGAAATCTGTTAGGATTTTCGTTATTAATAGGGTTAAAACGATGCAATGAAATGCCACGACTGATGACTGAAAACCACCACAAACGTCAACCGTTTGGAAATTTCCTTAACCGCTGCTTCAATTTGGCCCGGATAACCAAATTTGGCCTTGATGACCAAAATTGCCATTTATCTTCAATCATTACCAAAGATCAATTTTAAGCAACTTTTAGCAATTTTAACCCCAGCCAGGGGCGTTGCCCCCTAGACCCCAGTAGAGGTTGCCGCCCCTAGGACTCTACTAACCAGGGGCGCTGCCCTCGGACCCTCGTTGTTCAGTGGGTTTCGCCCTCTTAAAATAACAAAATGTCTTTAGCATCAGAAATCACAAGATTCTCTGAAGTAATGGCGGGTGAATTAGTAGAATTTCAAGAGGGTAGAATAGACATTGCTTTTAATTTGGAATCAACTAATTATGGTGTTGTATTAATGGGTGATGGTTTGCTGATACAAGAAGGGAGTTTTGTAAAAGAAACAGGAAGAATTGCTCAGATACCAACGAGTGAGGCCTATTTGGGTCGTGTTATAAACGCCCTGGCTAAACCTATTGATGATAGAGGTGCAATTTTATCTTCTGAATATAGGTTAATTGAATCGCCTGCCCCGGGGATTATTTCTCAACGTTTTGTATATGAGCCTCTTCAAACAAGTGTTCATTCCACATTTACCAACTTGTTTGATGCTTCGTTATCACTTCTCATTTGGTCATTAAGTAAATCTAACTACACAAAATAAATAGATGACACTAAAATCATCAACACATAATAGAAAATTACCATGTTATATCATACATGCCTTCCCATTTTTACAACTAATCTAGTGGAAATTACAAAATGTTTCTAATTAATATGTACAATTTAATCAGTTGAAGGCTTTTTAATGGCTCCATTCATACAAGAGATAATTGTCATAAAAAATTAACTGATTTTTGAAATATTCTCTGGCCAGGAGTTAATATTGCCAAAGGGTCATACATAAATTTCCTTCTAGCAAAAACTTCCCATTGACTACCAAAATGTTTTTTCCATTCTTCTTGTGTGTTGTAATGTGGCAGATACTGTTTGGTTTCGAGGTTAGCGGTTTCACACACTTCTAGAATCTTTTTGTTTTGGCTTAGGATGTTTTCTAAGCTGTCTGATCCTGTTGAAGATGGCATTGCTGATGATAGAAATGCCACCAAGTAGAACACATTCTCCTTTGGTGTCACCATTGATGTTTTAGTGTTCCACCTACAAGAAAGTAGCCAAACAATCAAAGATTAACACCAAAATGAAGGTGAAATGAAGTCCATAAGTTTTGACAAGTTTCACAATTATATGAATCATAGAGGTGGCGATTCTTGACACAACCCGAAACACGACAAAAATTATTAAGTTTTGGATTGTTATATATAACCCTTTTAATAATCAGGTTTTGTTCGAGTTGATCTGTGTAACTCGTTAATTAAATAGGTCATGTCAAGTTGACCTGTTTAAGTTTAACCCTTTTAATTAAAAGATCAACGGGTCAACTTTTTTATGACCGGTATAACCCATTTATTACAACCCTCCAACCTGTTAACATGTTTACAACCTGATTACAACCCGTTTGACTTGTTTAGATAAATGGTTCAAACAAGACGTCTTCGGATTAGACGATTTTAAGCGTGTTTCGGTTAGGGTTGATTGTTGACACGAATATATATAGGTCGTGTTTGGGTTCAACAATTTAACCCGTCAATCAGCCAACTCGACATGATTGACATCCTTAGTTAATCATTATTGCGCAGTTTATACGTTTTTCAACTTTTTTTTATTATGTGATGCCTATTACCTTGACTTGTCAACAGGGTAGATGAGTATTGGTCCATTGCTAGTATCAGTTAGAATTTTCCCAAAAACTTCATCAGCAAATTTGTGTATTTTGCTTTTGGGAACAAGAAGATTTAGCCAGGGATGAGGTACATCCCATAACCCCTTTTCTTTCAGTTTCAACTCAGAAACATGAACTCTATCCAAAAAGTCCACATAAGACACTTCTGATATGAAGAGTGTGAATTCATTGTAATTCAACTTTGATAATAAGCTTTCAACTTTCTGCATATAAACAAAATAGATCACAATTGTTTAGCAATGGACAAACTCGGGTTATGTTTTATTTCTAACGGTTCAAACACGTAAAATGATTAAAAAAAAGAAATAGATTAAAAGGAGATTGGTAGAAATGTTAAAAGTTACCTAAAATGTATTTTAATGCATAAAACCTCATGAATCGTTTTTATTAAGAAAATAATTTAATTGAAATAATATTATTTTGTAATCATATGAATATACTTGTTATTCATATAAAATTGCTATAGACTAAACTTAATGGGTTGTCTAGAGGAAGCTTTTTTGACCATTTATTTACTAATCGATCGATTGGGGATTTTTTTTATTTCTAATGGTTCAAAACGATAAAATAAAAAATAGCCTATAAAGAAACGGGTCAAGTAGTTGAAAGTTTCCCCAGGTGTATTTTTAACGTATAAAACCTCAAAAATCAGTTTTGCTTAAAAATAGGACTTTTATTGAAATCATATAATTTGGTGATCATTTTTGACAAGGCAGTTCTTTAAATAAAAATTTAACTTTCGGACAAAATATTCATTTTGACCCGTACTAAGAATATCCGTTTGACCCGTTACTCAACTCATCCGAGTCCCAACCAGCACATTGTCATTTTCATCTATCTTTTTCTTTTTATAAAATCACCTGATCAATTGTATGAATATCTTCCTGCTTAAAATACTTGGCAATTTCCAGGCAAAAAATGGTTTTTCCTTCAGAAACAAACTGTCTAGGCTGAACCGGATCTTTATTTTTAAATGATGATCTCCAATTATTAAGAAGTCCGGTTCTATTGATCAATACAAACCCTTCCACATAATCAAATGAACTATTGGATGATATTAGTTGTTCTTGATCTTTTGTAAATGTAGCAAAATCCAAGTAAAGAACTTTAATCCATTTGACCTGGTGAAAATTGTCAAAATCAAGAGATCAGATTAAAGATTTTCACAACCCAATTTTGATATTAAGATCAAGAACAGAAATTTATAATCTTTTTACCATTTCTGGGGCCGGTTCGAGTGAAATATGAGCTCGCGTAATTATCCCGAATTGCCCAAGTCCTCCAAGAAGACCATGAAATAAATCAGAATTTGTTTCTTCTGTACATGTTACTACTTCTCCTGTCCCTGGAAATTTTCAAGTTAAATAAATCTTTATTAATGATTTTACTTTTGGTTAGTTTTACTATCATACCCTTCAAGAATAGTCTTTATCGGATAATACCGGTAATCTGCCCAACGCAAACTGCGTTTTAATTGATGTTATTGGTTATCAGGGTATTCCACCACATTGTGTTAGTTTGTCATCATGACATATTGATCTCATTGGTTATAGGGATTTTACTTTTGAGTTTGATGATAACGGGTTAAAAATAATGATAATAATACCATTTGTTCCAAGAACTATAGTAGTACTTTCTCATTAGTTGGTCCCTCAAATAAAGTATGTAACACGACATTGTGTTAGTTTGTCATCATGACATATTGACATTGCCCATTCATGTCACACCTTTTTAGCAAACTTATTATTATTTGGTGGTATATAGTTAGAAAAATACTTTTAACAAATAAAAAAAAATCAACTGACATAAGGATAATCTTTATGGAAGTACCTGTAACCACTTGTAACTGGTATACATTATTGATCTGAGGTCCATGTCGAAAAGCTTGACCGCTAATTCCAGCATTAGATAAAGTACCACCAACGGTTAAATGAAGATAATCTGTCCATGATTTTGGGGAAAACCCGCGTTTTAAACTCTCATGCAAAATATTAATCCAAAGTTCACCGGCTGAAACATCAACAAAAGGTGTATTTGTGTTCGCGTTAATATGAAATCGCATTTCTTGAGATTGCGCGAGTGATTCCATGTTTATGACCACTCCTTGATGAGCTTGGGCTTGGCCTTCAAGTGAGTGACCGTGACCACGTGGTGCAATGGTTAACTCGGACGTGGGTCCCATTTGGAACATGTAGGTTACGAGAGTTGAGATATCGGAAACTGACTTCGGGTATAGAACCGCTAGTGGGAGGAAACGATATATGTTGCCAAAATCTTTGGATGCATGGTGGATGTTGTGGAAACTAAGATCACCATCAAGTTTTAGTTTTTTCATCAATGATGTGATGGTTTCATTGTTGGGAAGATATGTTGTGGAAGAGATTTTGTTTTTGTCAAAAGTGTAGCCTAATACGAGGGCCATGAGAATCTTGATAACAAGATTAGAATGTCTAAGCATGTTGTGTGTGTGGTTGGCGGCGGGTGGTGGTGGTGACAAAGAGAAGGAGGTGGTTCGGGTGTGTGTTAAGAAAGGAGATGGTGTTTGGAACCAATGAGAAAGAGAGGTTTTTGAGAGCTTTATAAAGAGGAATGAGATATGAATATATGATGCATGATGCATGATGCACTTGTCAAAGTTGTCTTTTTATGCATAGTAATTCACCATGCAAACCTAACAAATTTGGACCCAAATGAACGATTTCTAAATGAGTATTGGATGCGTGTTTTGACTGTCATAATGATAATAAGTTAATAACTAACCTTCGTTATGATTATTTAATATATTCAATAAATCAGTGTCACTCGACTGTCGTCTTATAACGACGATATTGAATATATAAATAACAGATGTATATAATATTATGATTAAAAATAAGTATTGGTTACTACGTACATAACACATAAAACAAATTTACTGGTGCCTTGTAACAACGATATGAATATATATAGTTAATCGAAACTTTGGAACTAAAGGTAGGAAAACTAGTTCTTGAGATAAATATAAAATCATCTCCACAATAAGCTTTTTAACACTTATATTTAAATACAATGTAATTATATTCGTGGTGGAACTAAGATTTTTTTTGTGAGAGGCGAGATAGGTTTATTTTCTCTGCCGACAATAGATGTCCAAATTACAATTTAAAAGAAAAACTTATTTTTTACGAAGAAAATTTCGACAAATTCAGTTGGTTCGCTCAACTTTTTCATATGATATCAGTTTTTTTGTATATGTTTCAAATATTCGAGTATGTTGGGTTAGTTTTGTCACAAAAGGTTGTGTTAGACTGTTAGTTATTGAAACCAACTTTTCACATGATAGATGTATAAAAGTGATTTTGAATCTACAAGCAATAGCAAAAGGTTTGGCAAATCCTAGTTCACTTATCTTTTAGCAATGTTTTGAAACCCGGACCGGACCGGCCGGTCGGACCGGTCGGACCGGGAACCGGTGGTCTGGCCGGTCCGGTTACATGTGTTGAACCGTTTCTGCAGCGAACCGGTGGTCGGACCGGTTGAACCGGCGGTCGGACCGGAAACCGGGTGGTCGGACCGGTTGAACCGCTTGACTATTTTTATTTATTTATTTATTTATTTTTTAATCTTTTTTAAGTCTCTTGGCTTCTTATTTCGTAGGTAATTGTTAGTTTAAAATTATTTGAATTGACTTGTTGGTGGTTTTTGAAAGGATTAAAAGCTATTTAGACTGATATATTTTTATAATATTTATGAAGTCGTCCGGTTCTTAAATCCGGTCCGACCAGTGGACCGGTAAGGAGACCGGTTCGACGTCCGGTCCGGTTCTGAAAACATTGTCTTTTAGTTGCCAACTTTTGAAAACTTTCCCGGGTTTTACGTGTTTTCTTTGGACAATATGTATGGTGACTCATTTCCTTTTGGTTAGTACTCATTCGTTAAAATATAATAATTAATAGTAAAAAATTAAACAAATCAAATTCTTTTATTCAAAATCCTAAATCAGGAGACATGTTATCTATGATGTCGGAAATCTTATTAGATCCCAAGTTTTCGACATCAAAAATAGTATTAGCTAGGGAGCAAGGGGCACAATCCTAATGACTCGGTCCAATGAGTGAGTGACACCTCATTTTTTACCTAAATCCAACCCCAAGTACCCTAACTACCCAAATCCGCCCCAACGGTTCAATTACTTTCAACCTTCATTTGCTGAACACGGGTACTTATAGCCGAACACCATACCTGCCACGGGTACCCGCAAACTTTGCGGCGGTGTACTATCCGATGAACCCGAAGGTGCCCCCAATGCCCTTAGGGTGTGAGATGAATGTTTGATACAAAATCAATTTTAATCAGGGATCTGCGAAAATCGTATAAGCACTTATATATATTACTTTAAATGTGATTCATAAGACAATTTCTAACCGTCTCCTTTTTTTTTTTCCCACTACATGTGTTTACTTTCAAACACTATATACAAGTGTTTATTCACTTTTTCTATATTTAACGTGCCCGGGAGAATAGGGTTTTAACTTTAGAAAAAAGGTTTAATTATTCTAAATTTACTTAAAAATATAATGAGAAGGGACACAAAAAGAACATAACAATATAAAATTTCTATAAAAAGATCTAAAAAAGAATATATTGCTATATTTTTATGTTAATATAATTTAGTAACGATTTACTCATAGTGGACTCGATGATCAATCTCACCAATCAGCTTTTAACAGCTGTGTATTATAAAAAAAACGGAATGAGTCCACTATTACATATTGCCCATATAAAGAAAAGATCATAAAATCTGAAAAAGTTTTCAAAAAGTTGGCAAATAATATATGCACTTATTTTAGTAAATTGGTCAAATACACATAATCACAACGTAACTTACAATTTCACGTAACTATACGTGGTATTTAGATTATATGTTTATGTTTTTATTATCAAAATAAGAAATACATTTTAGTATGATCATGTATTTTTTTTTATTTTTTTTAAATACTTATTATAAATAGTAATAAGTATTTTTTTTAAATACTCATGTATTTATTAACAAAATATAACACAATATGTTAGTCTCTTTTTTCATCTATATCTATATCTATACTATTTAATAAATAAAAATTTTAGAGGACAAACGATGTGATTCTAGGCCTCCTTAACTTATATTTTCCCGCCTCTCTCTTATATTATATATATAAATTTCTTTAATTGTTTTTATATTTTTTTGTTTTCCCGCCTCTCTCTCATATTAAATAATAATGATTTGCATAATTTTTTTTTATAAAATATTTTTTATTTAAAAAAAAGTTAGGTTTGTTCATAAAACAATTTTATAAATTGAACATTTCATTCATTCTTTTTATAAAATATTTTTAAAAAATAACTATCTAACGTTTCTAAATTTTGTATTAAAAATCTATGTATAACATGTCATAAATATTTAATATGTAAATCTTTATTACTAAGTATACATTGCATTTATTTAATTCGTGTAATACATCGGGTTTCTAACCTAGTTAATAATATATAAAGTAAGAGTACCAACCAAATACTATATGTGTACTAAACAAATAGTGAAATAGAGTATATATGCACACACATAAATACTATATTTAAAAATAAACTGATAAAAGATAGTATAAAATATATTCCAAATTTTGTATATTTCACAAAATTATAAATCTATTTTTATTTATACTATTATTGATATTACTATTATCATTATCATCGTTACTGATATTATTATAGTCTTAAATCTATTTTTATTTATTTTTACATATATTTATTTGCAGATTGGTTATATATTTATAATGAAATAGTGATAAGGTAAGTAAAATTAGAAAGAGTTCCGAAAGAAAGGAAATTAATTTAATAAGTAAAAAGGGTGCTATAACTTTTTTTCAAAAAAAAAATCCACTATTACTTTATATCAACATTAGTTTTATAAAACTAAAAAAGTTAAAATAAATGCTAGAGTTTTATAAGGATTTAAAAAATACCAAGTTAGTTTGTATAAATTATGATAATAATAATAATGATTATGATAAAGAAAACTAAAAAAATAAACAATGTTACTTCTAATATAGAGCCGATGAGTTTATAGATGAAGGGGGTGCCTATAAACTCACCATATTTAGTTGAAATAAAGAAAACGACATTGAGTTATAGAAAGTTAGAAACCTCTACGTACCTATTTGTTATGTGGTTCCAATTTTAGTCAAACAAGTTATGTTGGTCTCAAAGATGCTTTTTGAGATATTTTCAATTACTTCCCATTCGGTACGTTATAGCATATAAGGACCAACAAAATTCCTAGAATTTTAATTATTTTATATCCCGATAGTTTGAGATAATTATCAAGAATAGACTAGTGTCATGCATTTCTTTTCACACGGAGTAATTTTAGGGTGGAGATCAGTCAAAATCTGTAGTAACCATGCACTTTCATGTAACAAGAGGGGTCTAAGGTATGGTCCGACCACTGGATAATGTTAATGTTCGGTAACTTGTGGTGTGCGAACACACTACTGTTAAGTAATTGGCGCCATTCTTCACATTCAAGATATAGATTAATTCAAATATCAAATATATAGATAAGTCAAGCTAGTTAGTTGATTTACAATGGGGACTACTAACCACACACGGGAATTGCTAAATGGACTTGGCCATATACGCATCGTATAGGGCAATACGATGCGTATATCCCTTCACAATTTCCCATGCCTGACATCCTCGTACAACCTGGTCATTCAAACCTCGTATACGCATCGTATAGGTCAATACGATGCGTATAGCGTACGAGGTACTTTCTGCTACTAGTCAACCATCACATCGCTATACGCCACGTATAGATCTATACGGAGCGTATAGCGATGTGATGTTGACTAGTTGCAGAAAGTACCTCGTACGCTATACGCATCGTATTGACCTATACGATGCGTATACGAGGTTTGACCAGGTTTGACCCGAATCCTATACGCACCGTATTGCCCTATACGATGCGTATAGGGGCCAAATTTTGTGTATTTAACCATGCAAAATTCTCATTCGAACGTATCGTTCAAAAAAATTTCAAACAATCTCTCAAAAATATAAACATGTCTTGGTGGTGGGATGGTAACTACGGTTTTCAGGTATATTCTAACGAGTCGCTGGAAAACAACCCGCAAAGTTCTGGCGTTCAAGAGGTGAACTGGGAGGAGGTCTCGTCCGACGTTTATTCTAATCAACGGGTAAGGCTTCCAGATTTGAACGAGCCACTGAGCAATCCCGAGTTCGTATACGGTGAACCGTCTTACCTTACACAACCCACGAACGACTTCGTATACGGTGAAGTCTCCTCCCCGACACAACAAACTAACAACTTCGTGTGCGGTGAAGTCTCTTACCCGACACAACAAACCGACGACTCCAAAGACGAAGAACAAAACCATCAAAATGTGTCGTATAAAACTGACCAGAATTTTCAGTCTCGTGAACAGTTGGTGGATTGGGCTATGCGGAGAGGACGTGAGAATGGTTACGTCCTTGTCACCCGACGATCGAGGAGAAAAGGCGACGATCCGACGGAACCGTTTATCAAGGTGTGGCTTGTGTGTGACCGTCACGGCGAACGTGCGTCTACTGCCACGGTTAGACGTGCCGGTAGCAAAAAAATAGGTTGTCCCTTTAAATTGGAAGGAGAGTATCAAGAAAATACTGGTGATTGGAAATTAACGGTGAAGGATGACAGTCATAACCACGATCCTAGTCAACATCTTGTGGCGCACTCGTTTGCAAGGAGACTGTGTCAGTCGGAACAACTTTTGGTGGGGAAGTTGTACTCGCAAAACATGTTGCCACGAAACATTCTGGCAACTATAAGGGAACAAAACCCAGAGAGTAGTTGCATTAAAAAGGACATTTATAATGCTATACAAAAGATAAAAAACGAAACGAGAGTCGGTGAAACTCCAATACAGATTCTGGAAAACCTGCTTTCTTCTAAAAAATACGTCTACTATACTCGAGAAGATCCTGTCACAAATAGTGTGGAGGAGATATTCTTTGTTCATCCGAAATCGTACGAGATGTGGCGTGCTTTCCCGCACGTGTTGATGATCGACGCGACCTACAAAACAAACATGTATAAACTTCCATTTGTCCAAGTGGTCGGTGTGACCTCCACACACCAGTCGTTTTGCGTCGCTCATGCATTTATATCAAAAGAACGGGAGGAAAACTTCGTCTGGGTGCTACTTCAAATAAAAGCAATGTTGCAAAAGTGTATGGAGCCGCGTGTGATAGTAACAGATAGGGACAAAGCTCTTATGAACGCGTGTGATAAAATATTTCCGGGCTGTTCCAAGAACCTATGTCGGTGGCACATACACGAGAATATCGCAAAACATTGCAGGGCATCATTTACAGACGAAGACTGGAAAAATTTCAAGTATTCATGGTCGGTATTATGTGAGTCTCCCACGCCAGATATATACCAGTACAACTTCAACCGGCTTTACGAACGTCTGTATGCAGCCAAACGAGGAAGTAAGTTTTAAATATTAAATATTTAATATTTTCAGTATTTAAATATTTATTCAATATTAAATATTTTTCCAGGAGTTATAGATTATGTGACTAAAAATTGGCTGGACCCGTATAAAGAAAAGTTTGTATCGGCGTGGTCCAACAGAAACCTCAATTTTGGTCAACATACAACGAACCGAGTCGAGAGCCAGCATTCGCTCTTAAAGAGCTATCTTAGAAACGCTAACAGCTCGCTAGATAGACTTGTTGGGTTTGTTGATGAAATTGTATCAGATCAGTATTATCAGTTACAGTTTGGGTTTGGAACAAGCCTGATAAGGAAAATGGACAGCCACATAGCTATTGAATTGTTTGATAACCTGCACGGTAAAGTTTCACATAAAGCTCTAGATTTGATAGAAAACGAGTGGTACAAGTTATCAAATATACGGAAACAAAATGCAACGTGTGGGTGCCAACTTTTCAGTAGTTGTGGGTTGCCGTGTGCTTGTCGTCTGGCAGATATCGAAGCTACAGGTAAACTGTTCTGACTATTTAGTATTTGTGGGTTGCCGTGTGCTTTTCAAAATGTTCTGACTATTTCGTTTAAAATACAGGTGGCATAATCCCTCTAGATGCGGTGGACGTCTTCTGGAGGAAACTTGATTTAAAACCGTCGTTTGTCGATGATGAAAATGTAGACGTGGATAAGGTACTGGGTCAAGTGAGAAACAAAATCATGTCACAACCCGATCAGGTCAAAAGAAGTATGCTGTCGAGAATCGCATGGGTTGTCTTTCCGAGCAAAAGTAACAAGAAAGCGCCTATGGTACAAGAAGATACTCGCGGTCGTCCAACTTTGAAAAAGCAACAACAAAGGAAACAGGATGTCGCGAGAAACAGCTCATTCACAGGATCCCAACCGAGCAAATGTGACCATGCGAGACACAGCTCGTATATTGCGTCACAAGAGTCTATACAAGCGAGTTCGGTCTTTCAACACAGTCGTTCAACGAAGGGTAAAGGAAAGCAACCGCAAGATGATAACGCCCATCTAGGGTTTCCATTGATTACGGGGAAAGATGCGGTTAACAATATAAAATGTTTTAAGGATTCGATACCGTCTGTGTTTCATCCGTACATTTCACATATACAGGATGTAAATCCAGACGGTAACTGTGGTTTTCGATCGGTAGCTTTGGGCTTAGGGTTAAATGAAAACCGGTGGCTCTTTATCCGACAACAACTTCTAAATGAGATGGACAATAAAGAGGAATGGTGGAGAACTGTTTTTGACAGAGTCGCCTTTCAAGAGTATGATAGGCTACGTCACACAATAGATTGGCAGTATGTGAAAGCCGCACCAGTTAGTCGTTGGATGTCGATGCCATACACAGGACTCCTAATTGCTCAAAGATTTGGGGTGATTGTTCATCTTTTAAGCATCAACGGTAATCAAACATTTTTTCCATTGTGGTTTGGTCCTAACGTTCACGCTCAACATCAAGTCGTATCGTTAGTTCACGTCAACAATGATCATTTCATCCACGTCAAGTTAGACGGAGAATTTCCGATTCCTACGCCGAATGCACTTTGGAATTTGCACCGAAATGATGATGCAGCAAAATGGGAAAATATATACAATGATCGTATTGAACGATTTAAGAAAATAATGGCTACTAATAGATCTAGATTTCCACAATATTTCACGAATCTCGGATGATATTTGTTTAAAATTGTATTGTAACTATTTTTGAATTAATTTTATGGTTATTTTAAATATTTTTATTTAATTATAGCTGATTATAATTAAACTACTAATACGTGTGATTAATTTTAATTAAATATAATTATAATTAATTTTTATTCAATATTCTATACGCCACGTATAGTCCAATACGTAGCGTATAGAATATAATCAGAGGGAATTCAAAATTTTGACATATACGACACGTATTGATCAATACGTGGCGTATAGAATACCAAACGTTGCTGAAGATACGACACGTATTGATCTATACGTGGCGTATAGACTTTTGTTATATCAGTTTTGCCTCACGTACTGACCCAAACGAACCAAACAAACAAACACAAAGCCATACGCTACCCGCTCGTTGATTTGGATTGTGGCCTCAAAAAAACTTTGTAAAGGTACGTGTCTCAACCCACGATCATTAATGTTAGGTTTTACTACGAGCCTGAGACGGTGACGCCGCTTTTCACCGTCAGACCCTCAGTCAGACCCTCAGTCAGTGGGCCGTCACGACGGGCTTATACTACGAGCCTGAGACGGTGACGCCGCTTTTCACCGAGGCGGTGACAGAGGTGGACAAGGAGGAACTCCTTGTTTTTTGGGGCTTGATTTCAGATAGTCCTTGGTTGGGTACCAAGGGGAGGGTCTCGGGTATTAGAGACCCTTTGTATAGATATCTGCACCGGCTTATTTCGACGTCGATCGCACCGCGTCTGAAAAGCCGTGAGTGGTGCACTGATAGAGATCTTTTCTTCCTTTTCTGCCTGCTTACTGGGAGGCGGTGCGACCTGTCCACTAGCATGGCGCTTTATTTTGCTTCTGCCTATATGCGACAGAAGCGCGGACTTTTATATGGCGGTGCTTTCATCACGCATATCATGCGGTCGGTCTTACCATTTGACCAGCATGAGCCTGCGATGTTACCGGCCATTCCCCCTGTCCGATTAGACCGTCGCACGGCGAGCGGCATGCGCATCACGCACCGATTCCCGCAGGGCCTTCGGTTCGTAGGGGCCGTCCAGGACCAGGTTTGGGTCCCGGTGCCGTTGCCGCAGATGCCTGGACAGGGGGACCCGCATATGCCTCAGCCGCTACAGGGTATAGCGATTGAGGACGAGCCGCCACACGTCGAGCAGGTCCACGAGCATCCGCCACAGCATCCCCGACACGTGCGTCGGTCTGTTAGGCTGGATAGGGCTACCCAGGCAGTGCTTGATGGCCTTGTTGCCGACTCACGACGACAGGGTCGTCAACTCGATCGCATGGAGGACCTGATGATGTGGGCGGTTGGACAGCTCGTGAATCAGTCACGAGCCGCCGGCATCGAGCCACCCCCACTACCACCGCCACGTCATTATCCGGACGACCCCGTTCAGGGTGAGGGCGGGGCGGGTCAGGGTGACGCCGGAGCCGGTCAGGGTGACGGCGGAGACGGTTAGATTTAGTTCTTTTATTTGTATTTTGTTTCTTTCGTTGTTATGTATGTAAAACATTTTGATGTATATATTTAATTTTTTGATGTAATGTATATAATGTTTAGTTTATTTGTTTGGTTGTAATGTTTAATATTATGTTTGGTTGTAATGTTTAATATTTTGTTTGATTGTAATGTTTAATATTTTGTTTGGTTTGTAATGTTTAATATTTTGCTTGGTTATACTTTAAAAATTTAACAAATGTTTAAAAAAAATAAAATATACAAATGTTTATATAAATTAAAATAAAAATAAACAAAATATAAATAAATAAAAAAATATAATTAAATAAAAAATACCTATACGTGGCGTATAGGTCAATACGCCACGTATAGGATTCATAAACTCCAAATCTTCCAACTTTTGAAGCAAAAATATAACCCGTGCCTCATACGCTGCGTATAGGTCAATACGCCACGTATTGGACCAGCCGCCAGACAGAGAATGACACGTGGCATTCTGTTGGCAGTGACTGAATTCTATACGCCCTCGTATTGCCCTATACGAGGGCGTATAGATCGGCGGCGGGTCCAATTAGCAATATTCCGTGTGTGGTTAGAAAAAGCCTTTACAATAGTTATCTCCTATATTCATGCTCATGTAAACTGTATATATACAGATGTTGAACAGTATAATAAATCAATTCCAGTCATATCACTCTTTCTCTCTATACCTTCATATGGTATCAGATCTCGGTTCAAGACATACCTCTCTAACTTCCTCTCCTTCTTCGTCTAGACCCTCCACACCATGTCAGAAGTATCATCTCTCTTTATCAACCCCTCCATGAAGGACCTTACGGTTGTAACCCTACCTGCTACTCTCAAACTCAAACTTACCCAGCCCCTCAACCTGTCGCTACCACTGATGGAAGGACTCCACAACCCCACAAAGATTACACCCAATGGTTTTGCCAAGACCGGTTACTTTTCGGTGCACTTGTGAGAAGTCTTTCACCCTAGATTGTACCATTGATCACCGGTGCAACTTCTTCTTATAATGCATGGTAAACCCTAGCCAAAACTTATGCATCACCCAGCAAAGGCCACATCAAATAATTGAAACACCGACTCAAACAAACCTCCAAAACTACTACACAATGCATCACCGAATACATGCAGACTATCAAGACAATCGTTGATGAATTGGCCATTCTAGGCAAGAAAATGGACGATGAAGATGTAGTGGACATCATTCTCTGCGGCCTGGACCAAACAGCTTATAAACCAATTGTCACACCCCAACTGACGGCGGAAACGTCGGGGCGGGACATGTAAACTGTTCATAAGCTCATGGTTTGCTAAAGTTGTTATAATTAAACAGTAATTTCATTTCATAACTCAAGTCATCATTTACATCATCTACAAGAATTTAAGAATACATGAATCCCCATATTAAAATTTAAGACTAGGTCCTCAACCCTAAGTGAAGTAGCTTGAATCTTAACTCAAACAATTGTACCTGAAACATGATAAAATGAGAGGGTCAACTATAAATAGTTGGTGAGCAAGCATAGGTTTTGACACCACAAGTAAAGTTCAAATGTTTTGTGTACAATTCATATGATGCATGGTTTATAAAGCATTTATGGAGAATCTAAGTTAAGCTAAATGTACAAATGAGACTTTGTAATTGAAGGGCATAACAACACATGTTATCCTAATGTAGGGTATAACAACACATGTTATCCTGATGTAAATGTAGGGCATAACAACACATGTTATCCTAATGTAGGACATAACAACACATGTTAGCCTGAAGTAATGTATTTGTGTTTGCACGTGTATATCATGTATATGTAGCCTTAACAATTAGCATTCAAGCATAAAGCACACAAATAAACACATATGATCATATTGTAGAATTGTACGTGTGTAATTGCAAATAGTATTTGAATGTAATCATGTTTCACCCCAAATATATGTAAATAAGAAAAAGGAGCTATGTAAACTCGCTTGTAATAGTTGTTGTAGATAACACGAGCAACAGGTAGCACAAGTGATATCCTAGTCACCATATTAACCTAGAGTTGAATTATGAATTGGAGTCAATGCTGTGCACAGAAAAGTCTAAGGTTCTAAAAGGATTGAATAAAAGTCTAATTGAATAATTGTGGGAATTCGTACCACAGAGTTTGTGAAATTTCATGTATTTGATGTGTGTAACTTGATGTTTGTATTTGAATAAATGTTTAATATATAAATGCAGTTTCAAAGTATATATGAATTTTAATGACAATGGTAATTGTCTTAGGGTTTAGTTAATAAATAATTTAAACCCTACATGAAAGTATTAATGTAAAAAGATAATTAATTGTAAATAATTAAATTCTTTTTATTTAGTTATTATAAAATAGTGTGTCTTTATAAAGAAACAATTGAAATGCGAATATAGATGTATTTATATATATATTTAGTAAAAACTAAATTGATGAATAAACGGAGCATTGTTTTATGAAAATAAAAAAAAATAACTATGTATTTTATAAAATTTTAACAAAATTTTATAAATTTCTAAATGCATTGATTTGTAAGTTTAATTTAAAATAATCTCTCTTTTTTTGTTTTATTTAAAATTCTTTATTATTGTACTGATTTTTCCCAAATGGTATAGGATTTAAAAAAAAATATTTTTATAGATTAGTTGCTGTTGAAAATCGGATGTTAAAAAGAAAAGTGGGATCGCAGATTCGAACCCGGGTGGCTCGCGAGGAGGCTAAGTGTTCAAACCACCCGGACCAGGAAGTCTTAGTGTTCAAATACGAGATTCGTCGGGTTTTAATCATAAGTAGAATCTTGATTTACTGGGTTGCAAAAGAAAATGTAAAAAGGGTGTGGGATGTGGGTTTCGAACCCACACCATCTAGTTCAGTCACACACTGGTATTAATTCAGTTCCAGAAGTTTAAATATGTTAATTCAAATCAAGCAAAAACCCCATTGTTCTTATGCGCAGATCGATCCAAATGTTCTAATCAAATTGAGTCTGACTCCCTCTGTCATTTGCAATTGACAGAGGGCTATTGCTCGAATTTAAACAAAGAATCTAAAGCATTAAACCTTACCTGTAATGGTTACGTAATGAATAAGAACGACTGTCACAACGGATTCGGTGTTCTTGGGGCTTGTACGTGATCAAGAGATGTAATGCAGGTCGATGGAGGATTGGGAGAGGATGTAATGAGTCGTGCGACTGTGAGAGGATAAGTTAATTCAATTAATTTCATCAAAAACGCTTGATTCGGTTTGGCCTTTACGGATGACAACTGTCGACACATATTACGCATGAATTCGAATGTTTCAGGATGAACTGGGTCGTGAAACTGGTCTGATTTGTAACCGAATTGATTCGGCTTTGACTCTAAGAAGTCAAATTGTTCGAATTTGAAATCAACCGCTCAAATGCTTGAATTGGGTTGGTAAATGGGTCAGGATATGGTCTAATATTGATTGAGAAATCATGGGATGTCCAAAACATTGGGTTGGATCGATTTGAATGATGAATTGGATGAGGGTTTTGGGCTGTTTGACTTTAGAAAGTCAAACTGGGTCAAAGGTTTAAAAATCTTGATCAAGAAGGTCCAATTTCTAAGGAGAGGGTTCATATTGAGGGTTCAATTGATCAAGGGTTCGAACTAATTTAAAAATATAAATTATGTATATATATGTATATATTTTTGTATATATAAAAAAACAATAAAACTTTATATTGCAAATGTGTAATTACGTACATAGTTTTAAGAAAAATTACACATATATACATATACATGTACACAAGGTGTGTTATAGAAATTAATATGTAACGCAAGTTTAGATTTTTGAATAGAAATTTTTAGTTAAAATAATAGTTTATGTGACATAATGTGTTTGAATAAATACAGAATTTAACGTAGTGTTGTTATTTAAAATAAACTAAAATATAGTCGGAAATATTTGGGATGTTACAGTCTCCCCATGTTAAGTGGATTTCGTCTCGAAATTTTACTAGTGGAAGCTACTGTATCAGAAAAGATGGGGGTTTGGATTCCCAATGAGTTTTGACTGTCGGTTTGAGGAATACATTTGATAACAAGATTCAGGTTTGTTCCTCAAGGTCAGGCATGAAAAATGATGGTGAGTTTAGTTTTGGCTTTTGGTTGCTTGTTTGGGCTTTATGATAAGCAGGTGGGTTTAGTTTTGAAATGAACTCAATGAGAAAGTTTGTTGAATAATAATTTGGATTCTAAAGATGAAATGTATTACTTGGAATGGAAACGATGGGAACTAGATAATCAAGGTTTGTTTAAGGTGTAATCTAATATGTTCAGGAATTATCAGTGGATACGAGATTTCACAAACATTGGCCCCGCCAAACAACATAAAACTTTACGTGGCAAGAATAACGCTACTTCTGATTTTATGACAGAAACACTTATATATAGGAAGTACCAGCGGCGTATCCACCATGTTCTTATCATATCACATTAGTTTTGTTATTATATACCACGATAGGTTTCATGTCATAACACACGATAGATCTCACTATGTCTTCCATGCGCTGATTTTTATAATTACGTGTGCAACCGTAATTATCTAAATCCTCGCATGGTCCGTATAGTTTATCCCATTGTGTGTGTGGGTCCAGGGGGTAACACAAGATCACTTAATTCATAACTATTGTTTTCACGTATGCGTTGCTAACAAGTAACTATGCCCATAGATAGTAAAGTCAATCAGGTATTAAAAAGTAATAACGTGACATAATTTAGGGTTCCATAGTTTTCTCATGTTTGAACAAGAATACGTCAAACCCCGAGTAGCTTTCATGAATAGGGTGAATAATCATGCATTGTGTACAATGTGGTTGCAACGATTGTAAACAATTTGGTTCTGTGTATAATGTAAACACATAAGTTCCATGTATGGTCTAGTGTAATGTACATTGTAAACAAATAGATTTCATGTATAATGTGAACAATTAAGTATCATGTGTGTTGTAAACAAATAAGTTTCATGTAGGATGCGAACAATTTAGTATCAAATAAGTTTTTATGTATGACATGGTAAATTTAGCATTTAGTATAATGTATTTTGTAAATGTAACCGATTTAGTATTTTACATTTTGCAAACAATGAAGTCTCAGGTATAATATGAGCAACATAGCATTACGTATATTCTATAGTGTGAACAATTTGGTATCATGTATTTTGTAAACAAGTTTCATGTATTATGTGATCAGTGTAACATTATGTATATTGCAACTACTAAGTTTCATGTATCGTGTGATCGTGTATAATGTGCTCATTTCTAATATTATGTATCGAACCAACAAGTTTCCTGTATCATGTGATTAACCTAGTATTATGCATATTGTAACAACTAAGTTTAATGTATCATGTGAGTGTTCATATCTAAGTTATTGGACCTTATGTGTAATGTAAACTATCGAACTTTGCAGGTAGTCGAGTGTTACAGACAAGCGTGTTGTTTGGCGTTCATTCATAACGTGGGTAGTTGGATTTTTAAATTAAAAAAAATCTTGTTGAGGTTTATAAGGATGGCTAATGCCTACGTGAAATGACTCATCTCATTGTAGTGCCTAGTTCATTCATACATTTCTTGAGAAGTAATATAACGAGAAGGTTGTGTAGATATTTAGAGCAGTGTGTTTACGAATAACTGATTTGTGCTCTTTGTTTGTAAATGAAAAGTAGTGGTAATTTATTCTTGTTTGTAAATAAAATGGTGGAGAAATAGTTGAATAAGTAACTATATAGATAATTAAATGAACCCCCCCCCCTTTTTATAAAGAGAATATTTCAAAAGAAAGTAATGCCTAAATAATTTTGCCAAAGTTTAATAATAATTAATTTAACGAGAAGAAGTCATAACTAATTATTAATTTAAAATTAAAGCTTTTATAAAACAAGTTGTGTTAAGTTTCCTTACAAAGTGGAACAGTTTATAGAAAATTTATATTTCAATTACTATTTATAAACTAAGGGTTTGATGAATACTTTGTTTAGACAGAATAACGATGTTGTTTAAACCCGATAGGAAAAAGATTAGTTTACAAAGAATGCTTAGGTGTGTGCACTAAATTGTAATAACAAATTGATGGTGTTTAGATTGTACTCATTTGGTATCATAACAAAGTGGGTACTTTGACAAATCAAAGTAATTCAAGTTCTTATACTTTCAAGAGGACATGCTTTAGCTTATAGGCGAACACTCACTACGGGAATTCCCAGGAAAGCATACGGATCCTTCGGTTGATTTGGATTTATATGAAATGCTTTCCTAGACAGAAGACCTAAGGTACAGGCATTCACCCTTCCGGATTGCACGTGTTCTCTGCAAATTTTCAGAACTCAATACTTTGACGGGATTTAAAAATCTTAATAGGATTTAGGCCTAAGAGTTTAAATTTTTATTTATTTATTTATTTATTTTTTCACAAATGATGATGGTGACCTGTGTGTGGGATTTAAGGGTGCATGAAGGATTATGTGTGTATAAGTGTGTGTTGAAGCTTAGGATAGCACTTTAATGAATCAAATAGGTAGCATGTAGATAGCAATGAATATAAGCACAAAAGTTATCAGGTAGTGTGACACATAGACTATTAAGTATTGTATCATGTAGTGTAATTCCTTAGGATAACATGTAAAAATATTCACACAAGAAGTAATCATGTAGCATGTATTACCATGGCATAGTATGGGTGTCCTAAGGTTATAGTGTAGGTCAAAAGTGTCTAATAACCTAATTCCATACAACCAAGGCTCTGATACCAATCTGTCACACCCCAACCGACGGCGAAAACGTCGGGGCGGGACATGTAGACTGTTCATAAGCTCATGGTTTGCTAAAGTTGTAATAATTAAACAGTAATTTCATTTCATAACTCAAGTCATCATTTACATCATCTACAAGAATTTAAGAATACTTGAATCCCCATATTAAAATTTAAGACTAGGTCCTCAACCCTAAGTGAAGTAGCTTGAATCTTAACTCAAACAATTGTATCTGAAACATGATAAAATGAGAGGGTCAACTATAAATAGTTGGTGAGCATGCATAGGTTTTGACACCACAAGTAAAGTTCAAATGTTTTGTGTACAATTCATATGATGCATGGTTTATAAAGCATTTATGGAGAATCTAAGTTAAGCTAAATGTACAGATGAGAATTTGTAATTGAAGGGCATAACAACACATGTTATCCTAATGTAGGGCATAACAACACATGTTATCCTGATGTAAATGTAGGGCATAACAACACATGTTATCCTAATGTAGGGCATAACAACACATGTTAGCCTGAAGTAATGTATTTGTGTTTGTACGTGTATATCATGTATATGTAGCCTTAACAATTAGCATTCAAGCATAAAGCACAAATAAACACATATGATCATATTGTAGAATTGTACGTGTGTAATTGCAAATAGTATTTGAATGTAATCATGTTTCACCCCAAATATGTAAATAAGAAAAAGGAGCTATGTAAACTCACTTGTAATAGTTGTTGTAGATAACACGAGCAACAGGTAGCACAAGTGATATCCTAGTCACCATATTAACCTAGAGTTGAATTATGAATTGGAGTCAATGCTATGCACAGAAAAGTCTAAGGTTCTAAAGGGATTGAATAAAAGTCTACTTGAATAATCGTGGGAATTCGTACCACAGAGTTTGTGAAATTTCATGTATTTGATGTGTGTAACTTGATGTTTGTATTTGAATAAATGTTTAATGTAAAAATACAGTTTCAAAGTATATATGAATTTTAATGACAATGGTAATTGTCTTAAGGTTTAGTTAATAAATAATTTAAACCCTACATGAAAGTATTAATGTAAAAAGATAATTAATTGTAAATAATTAAATTCTTTTTATTTAGTTATTATAAAATAGTGTGTCTTTATAAAGAAACAATTGAAATGCGAATATAGATGTATTTATATATATATATATATATATTCAGTAAAAACTAAATTGATGAATAAACGGAGCATTGTTTTATGAAAATCCAAAAAAAATGACTATGTATTTTATAAAATTTTAACAAAATTTTATAAATTTCTAAATGCATTGATTTGTAAGTTTAATTTAAAATAATCTCTCTCTTTTTTTGTTTTATTTAAAATTCTTTATTTTTGTACTGATTTTTCCCAAATGGTATAGGCTTTAAAAAAAATATTTTTATAGATTAGTTGCTGTTGAAAATCGGATGTTAAAAAGAAAAGTGGGATCGCAGATTCGACCCGTGTGGCTCGCGATGAGGCTAAGTGTTCAAACCACTCGGACCAGGAAGTCTTAGTGTTCAAATACGAGATTCATCGGGGTTTTAATCATAAGTAGAATCTTGATTTACTGGATTGCAAAAGAAAATGTAAAAAGGGTGTGGGATGTGGGTTTCGAACCCACACCATCTAGTTCAGTCACACAAGCACCTAACCGCCTGAACTAGATGGCCCGCTGGTATTAATTCAGTTCCAGAAGTTTAAATATGTTAATTCAAATCAAGCAAAAACCCCATTGTTCTTATGCGCAGATCGATCCAAATGTTCTAATCAAATTGAGTCTGACTCCCTCTGTCATTTGCAATTGACAGAGGGCTATTGCTCGAATTTACACAAAGAATCTAAAGCATTAAACCTTACCTGTAATGGATACGTAATGAATAAGAACGACTGTCACAACGGATTCGGTGTTCTTGGGGCTTGTACGTGATCAAGAGATGTAATGCAGGTCGATGGAGGATTGGGAGAGGTTGTAATGAGTCGTGCGACTGTGAGAGGATAAGTTAATTCAATTAATTTCATCAAAAATGCTTGATTCGGTTTGGCCTTTACGGATGACAACTGTCGACACAAATCACGCATGAATTCGAATGTTTCAGGATGAATTGGGTCGTGAAACTGGTCTGAATACACGAGAGGATTGTCTACGCGTAATTTGCGTGATTGAACGCGTGTAATTTACTGATTTGTAACCGAATTGATTCGGCTTTGACTCCAAGAAGTCAAATTGTTCGAATTTGAAATCAACCGCTCAAATGCTTGAATTGGGTTGGTAAATGGGTCAGGATATGGTCGAATATTGATTGAGAAATCATGGGATGTCCAAAACATTGGTTTGGATCGATTTGAATGATGAATTGGATAAGGGTTTTGGGTTGTTTGACTTTAGAAAGTCAAACTGGGTCAAAGGTTTAAAAATATTGATCAAGAAGGTCCAATTTCTAAGAAGAGGGTTCAATTGATCAAGTGTTCGAACTAATTTAAAAATATAAATTATGTATATATATGTATATATTTTTGTATATATAAAAAAACAATAAAACTTTATATTGCAAATGTGTAATTACATACATAGTTTTAAGAAAAATTACACATATATACATATACATGTACACAAGGTGTGTTATAGAAATTAATATGTAACGCAAGTTTAGATTTTTGAATAGAAATTTTTAGTTAAAATAATAATTTATGTGACATAATGTGTTTGAATAAATACAGAATTTAACGTAGTGTTGTTATTTAAAATAAACTAAAATAGAGTCGGAAATATTTGGGATGTTACACCAATGTTGGATATGATACATGACAGAGATACTTCTATCTCATTCAATGAACTTCATGAAAAACTCATTATCATGAGTTATCCATAGCCCAGAAAATCGGTACTCAATGTATTCATCAACCTGCTTATGTATTTTATGCTCAAAACATGAATAATTATGGGAGCTGATCATGGACTAATAGACAAGGAAATAATAGCACTGGGCCCAATGTACAATCCTATAGGCATGGAGGTAAAGCATCAGGTGCAGCAACAGGCCTACTACCCACACCTACTAGTGGACAAAGACCCTTTCTAGGGAAATGTCAATGGTGTAACCAAAGGGGTCACTCACTGACTTCTTGTCTAACTTTCAAGAAAGTACACCCTACAATCTCTCTTCCCTCTTTTAATCGTAATTTGCAGGGTAACCATGCACAGGTTTACACCATGGCCACCAACACTGGAAATGATCATACTAATTGGTTATTTGATAGTGGAGCCTCTCACCATGTCACAAATGACCTGAACAACCTATCCCTACATGCACTATACGATGGAACGAAAGAACTTGTCATCGACGATGGTTCGTGTCTTAAAATAACTCATATTGGCTCTATTATTATTAAAACTTCTACCACACCACTCATTCTTAAAAACGTACTCTGTGTGCATGCTTTATCTAAGAACATCATTTCTATATCTCGCTTATGTATTGACAATAATTTTCTCATTCAATTCTACTCTTTTGTTTTTGTTATCAAGGACTGGGACACCAACCTTCCGTTACTATAGGGCACAGCAACAAAGGGAATATATGAGCTGAAATCATCCCTGTTGAAGTCACCATCCGTTTTTTATTTATACAAGACTGACTCACGGACATGGCACCACCGCCTTGGTCATCCACACAGTAAAGTCTTTAAGCTTTTGTCTTCCATTGTTTCCTTCAATTCTAGTTCTCTTGATAGTTGTAATTCTTGTCAAATGAATAAAAGTCATTGTTTTCCTTTTTCTAATTCATCTCTTATATCCAATGCACCACTTGATCTTATTTTTTCTGACGTTTGGTGTTCCCCTGTGGTTTCTTTTGATGACTACAAATACTACATTATTTTCGTCAATCACTTTACTAAATATATTTGGCTTTATCCATTAAAAAGAAAATCTGATTCACTCTCCATATTCATTAGATTTCAAAATCTAGTGAAAAATTATTTTAACAAGAAAATCAAACAATTATTTTCTGACAATGGGGGTGAATACACAAAACTTTCCTCCCATTTATCCTCTTGTGGAATCTCTCACCTTACTTCCCCACTTCACACACCGGAACATAACGGCTACGCTGAACGTCGTCATCGACATATAGTCGAAACTGGATTAGCTCTTTTATCCCACGCTACACTGCCGACTACGTTTTGGCCATTCGCTTTCACCACTGCTGCCTATCTTATAAATCGTTTACCCACCCCCACCTTAAACAACACGTCTCCTTTCTACCGTCTTTTTTCAAAAACAACTGAATTATCTTAAACTACGCAGCTTTGGCTGTTTATGCTACCCTTGGCTTCGGCCCTACTCCCCACATAAACTATCCAATAGATCCACCCCTTGTTATTTTGTTGGATACTCTCCCACTCAAAGTGCTTATTATGCCTATGATCCACTTACTTCCAAAACCTACTCCTCTAGACACACTGTCTTCATAGAACAAGACTTTCCATATGCAAAACTTACTCAGTCAAACCCTACCTCAAATTTCAATGTAAATCTTGAAGATTGGGTCCCCTTTTCCATATCTCTCACTTACCTACACTCTACCCCACCCAACACTACTGACACCACTCCCTCCAACATATCTACTCAATCTCCCTCACCCACACCTTTTTCGTCTCCTTTACCTGCCCCCACTTCTAACTCCCTGCCCACACCCATGCATGCGTCCCCATCAACCACACCTATTTCATCACCTTTAATGCATGAGTCTCCTCTCTCCCCTTTATCTTCAACCCCCTCATCCACGTCCCCTTCTCCACTTTCAGAACCTCACACATTACCATCTCACGTCCCCAGCCCAAACTTGACTCACGTCCCAACATCAAAACCCTCCACACGTCCACAACCCAAACCAAACTCACGTTACCACAATTCAGAATTTCAACTTTACACCAACACCCTCTATGATCCTACCGAACCCCCCCCCCCCCCACTATTGCCCATGCCCTTAAACACCATTCATGGCGCAAAGCCATGCAATCTAAACTTGATTCACTTGAACGAAATCACACCTGGTCTCTCGTCCCTCCTACTATGGCTCCAAACCTCATTGGCTCCAAGTGGGTGTTCCATACGAAATACAACCCCGATGGCTCTATCGACCGTCTAAAGGCCCGGTTAGTTGCCAAAGGGTTCACTCAAAGACTCGGTATCGACTACACTGAAACCTTCAGTCCAGTCCTCAAGCCTGCCACCCTTTCTACTTGTTCTTTCCTTAGCAGTTTTTCATGGTTAGTCTCTACGCCAACTGAATATTAACAATGCTTTCCTTCAAGGGACACTCAATGAAGATGTCTTCATGATTCAACCACCCGGATTCGTCCATCCTTCCTTTCCAAATCATGTCTGTAAATTAAATAAAGAAATCTATGGGCTTAAACAAGCATCTCGGGCCTGGTATAATGAGCTGAAATCGTATCTCATATCTCACGATTCCAAACCTACCATCTCTAATTCATCTATTTTCACTCTCACCACTGGCACCTCCCCACTTTTCATTCTTGTATACGTCGATGATATCATCATCACTGGTCCTTCTTCAACCCTTATCAATCGGTTCATGAACCTACTGGCAACCAAGTTCTCACTTAAGGACCTTGGTCCCTTGTCTTACTTCTTGGGTGTGGAAGTCATTCCACATCCTCACGGCCTCCTTCTCTCTCAAAAGAAATACAACCTTGATATAATAAATAGAGCTAAAATGAGTGATTGTAAGCCAACATCAATGCCTATCTCAAGTTCTGACTCGCTCACATTGCATGACAGCACACCCCATTCTTCTCCTATCGACTACCGGACCCTTGTAGGAGCATTACAGTATTTATCTCTTACCCGTCCAGATATAGCCTTCACTGTCAATAGGTTATCTCAGTTTATGCATGCACCAACCTCTCTACATTGGCAAGCCTTAAAAAAGCTACTACGGTACTTACAGGGCTCTTCATGTTATGGTCTTTTACTACGGAACAAATCTCCTCTTCACTTATATGCCTTCACCGACGCAGATTGGGCAGGTGACAAGGATAACTATCGCAGCACAACTGGATATATAGTCTATCTTAGAGCAAACCCCATATCAAGGAGCTCCAAACGCCAAAGCACCCTTGCCCGTAGCTCAACCGAGGCAGAATTTCGAGCAGTGGCATCCACCACTACTGAAGTACAATGGTTAACTCAGCTACTTACGGAGCTCGGGTTTAAATCTTCTACAGTTCCCACCATCTACTGTGATAACCTCAGTGCCACAACTTACTCTGCAAACCCTGTTTTCCACTCTCGTATGAAGCATTTAGCCTTGGGTTTTCACTTTGTAAGGGAAAAGGTTCAGGATGGGACATTACGGGTCACCCACATTTCAGGTACTGACCAGCTAGCGGATGCTCTTACCAAGCCATTACTCAGACCACGTTTTCAGCTGCTCATCTCCAAGATTGGTCTCACCTCTAGTTCGTCCATCTTGCGGGGGAATGTTAAGTAATTGGCGCCATTCTCCACATTCAAGATATATATTAATTCAAATATCAAATGTATAGATAAGTCAAGCTAGTTAGTTGATTTACAATAGTTATCTCCTATATTCATGCTCATATAAACTGTATATATACAGATGTTGAACAGTATAGTAAATCAATTTCAATCATATCTCTCTTTCTCTCTATACCTTCATAACTACTACCTCTCTAACGTCAAGAATACATGTAATACTTGATGTTGTAGACTTTGTCTGTAGCTTTGGATTAGAACGGCCCCCATTGATTTTATTTGCTTCTTCTAACCCTAGATGAGCCTTTTGGTGCTCCAGTGCAGGGCCGACCTAGAGGGAGGGCGAGGAGGGCGACGTTCCCGGGCCTAGTCTCCCTAGAGCCCAAAGTTTTTTATTTTTTTATATTATATATATATATATATATATATATGTGTGTGTGTGTGTGTGTTTTAAAAGAAAATCTATATATAATATATATAAGGTCAATTGTTTATAAATCTGAACCCAAAACCAAGAAATAAAAAAAATCTATATATAAGCCTAATTTTAAATATATATATATATATATATAAGCCCGTATTATGTTTTTTTTATATATGATTATTGAGTTTATATTATATGGTCCGATTTTTTTTACATGTCCCGGATCCAAAACATTTTAAGGATTCTCGTCCAGTGATCATGTGCAAACCTTCAGAGGTCCGAATATGAGGTTATGTTATCAATATATATATTCTAAATGTATTTTTTTTAAAGGCGGAAGATTTTATAAAAAAACAAACAAAATATTACAACCCACAAAGAAAGTTGTGGAGGAATAACACAAAACTACATGCGTCAATAATAATACTCGCTACTAAATCCGAAACTCACACCATTGTGACCATTCCAGAGACCCGATACTTGAACGGTGCTTGACCCAAAGTAAGCTAGTGCTCTTAATATCTTCAAATGACCATTTGAGAGATGCTCTTCGCTTTCTGAAGACAACGTTGCTCCTCGTTTTCCAAATGCTCCAAATAGCCGTATAGATGACTGCTTGTATTGCTTCGTTTCTTTTGGATTGGATCGAAGTTCCCTTGATCACCTCCAGTATATCTCTGGCCGAAAAAACAAAGATAGGGGGCAAGTGACACCAATTGCTGATAAACGCCCATGTCATGGAAGCAAAGTAGCATGCTGTGAATAAATGCTCAGTCATTTCCATATATTGAAGGCATAATGGGCAAAGTTCAGTTTTAAGGCTTATCTTTCTTGTGATCAAAGCTTGTCGGGTTGGTATCCTATCCAGTTTCGCACGCCATGCAAAGATGTTTATTTTTTGAGGGATCCATTTGTTCCGGTTGAGAGTAAAACTTCTATTTGTTGTGGTGTGGATGGCATGAGAATTTTGCACGTGGATCTTACCGTGAATACTCTTTGTGAATCCCAGTTCATGAGATACATGAGATACACTTGCGCATTCTAAATGTATTTGAAAGTGGTATTTTGTGTGTGTAATCCATGAGATACACTTGCGTAGCTTATTTAATTATCAATTTCTCATTAAAATGCATGCATTTAATTCATACGTGAATTAGAATTAGTGAATTAGTGAATTTGTTTTACACGTGCTTCTAAACTTGTGTATCGCCTTTCATACGTGTAGCTGGAATTTTTAGTCTAAACTTAGTATAATTCTTAGTCGTTCATATTTGTTAGGGTTTCTAAACTCATATTATTAACAATTTTACATAACTTATTGTTTAAATAAAAAAATGAATGGTAAAACAACTCAAAAAAGAATTTCTTTAATAATACATTGTTGGGAAATTGAGAACTACGTTACATAACATATTTTTTTTCCATCATAAGATAGCTTTGTAACTTTGTTGTAAGGTTTAACTGTCTTTCTAAACAGACTAACAAAAATTTATGTTTAACATATTGTTCATGACCAAACATCTTCAAAAGAAAGACACATTGATGGATGAGGACCCAAATTATTAATTATTGCTTTGTCTTTGAATGTAAGTTTCTCATAAATGTTTTCCATAATAATAAATGAATGAAGTACACATATTTTCACCAAATACAAAATCATAAATACTTATCTAAGTAAGTTGTATCATATCTAACAATTAAGTTATGAATACTTGATAGTAGTTGTCTTTTAACTTTACTTCCTAACTTTTTTTTCACTTCTCATGATGAAGGGTTACATACTTACATTTATTGTATGCTACCTAATTTCAAGTTAAACAAAAAATATATTTTAAGTGCATTGATGATCAAAATACCATCCCATGACTAGTGATAAAAACTTAAATTATTGGTATGGGATTGCCGGGAGACTACCGACGACCTACATATCAATCGGTGATCACCGACGGAAAGCCTACGTTGTGTACCAAAATCCATAAAACTAACTGAAAATCTGGAATTAGACGGATTCTGTTGAATGGTATATTTCCTACGAAATTGTCTGTCAATAAATTCAAGTTTTCTTGTAGCATTAACTGTTACAAGTTATTACATGAAGTTATATCTCGATCAAAAGATTTCATGTGGACACAAAATCTCAATTGGTGCTTTTGGAAGCTCAAAAGCAACATTGTAGTGACACATTCTTTATTTGTGTTACTACGCGTCATCATACGATAA
Organism: Smallanthus sonchifolius; assembly: GCA_023525975.1. Classification (NCBI taxonomy): domain Eukaryota; kingdom Viridiplantae; phylum Streptophyta; class Magnoliopsida; order Asterales; family Asteraceae; genus Smallanthus; species Smallanthus sonchifolius. The sequence continues at coordinate 132,650,621 of CM042018.1, forward strand.
TATAAATGTGTCAAGCCACCGTCTATTAAATTGATGTCATCTTTTACATACTATCTCACCATGTATGTGTTGTGTTTTCATTAGATTAAATTTTTTTAATATTCATGTAATAATTCAATTTCGTTTAAATGGTTATAGTTTTTTAAAATCTAGCCAAATAGCTATTTAAATAAAAAATAATTGTCAAAATAGGAAGACCGTAATTTTCCCTTGATGCAATGCAACTCATCGTCTCATCTCTTTGGCAAAAGTCAAATGTAGCATCACTTAATTTATTTAGGTTTTAGCTATAATAATAACATATTGTGATTTTCTCGTTTTGAAAATGATAAATGTTAGAATAATAATTATTTTACGTCAAATTTAGCTTTACAAGATATACTTTCTTACTAAAATAAGCCATGTATTTTTATTTTTTATCATTTATTTTATATACTTAATACTTTTCTCATTTAATGTTGAAAAGCAGTAATGTAGATTTAGTCATTGAAAGATCAATGTATGTTACTTAAAATTAACAAATATATATCTATTCTATATTATAACTAAATTAAAAAGTATGAGATTGTCTTTTTACATTAATTATTAAGAGTTTAAGGGGGTAAAATTATCTTTTATGAATTTAACTACCTTAATTATCTTTTACACATGCATACCAATTATGTGATTAAATATAAAAAAAAAGTAACTGAATAATATGGATTATAAATTCCATAAATTAGTTAGACTATTTTTTTTTAACGGCGAACATTGAATGTTGTGACGTCGCACCCTCCATCACATGGGAGAGCCTCGTCCAACTCCGGTCAATATGTTTTCTCCCTCAGGCCTACTTGGCGTCAGAGTTGGAGAGCATCCAAGGAAAAATCCCACCCAATACGGCCCCTTCCAGGCTTGAGGGAGAGCCGAGGCTCGTACCCTGGATCAGCGTGGGTAAAACCCTGTGCATCAGCCTAAGAACTAGGCCTCATTTGCATGTCTCAGAAATTAATTGTGGTGGCAGGGATGGAACCCGGGTCCCTTGGGACCTCAGACCTCACCTCAACCACTACATCACAACCTCTTTGACAAATTAGTTAGACTATAACTTCAACTTTGTAGTTATTACAATTGATAACGAAATTCTTTTACAAATTTAATTATGTAAACAATCAATTTTCCGTTTAACTAAATTCTAAAAATCGTTTTTATTTTATATGATTTCATATTACTTTATTTTATAAACTTTTATTAAACCTTCAAATCTATATGATACTTCACCAGTTAATTGTTAAAGCACTTTATTAGTATCTGTGTTAGTGTATTGTATTTCTTTCCGCATCGTGCGAACACCCCTCTAGTTATCTAACGAAGGACAAATAGCGCATTACCTTGAGTTGTAATTGTCTAAAATAGATAATTATTTTTAAAATATTTAACAAAGATTCGTAGCAATACTGAACGAGTTTTTTTTCTCACGTGGGTTTCTTTTGCGGACAGTGAAAGACGGAGGGCGGCCCCTACATGGTTCATTATTTTCTTTCGTGTCCAAATTTATGGTCCAACCCATCTATTATTTTTAATTTATTTACATTAAATTTAATTAATATCTATTTTATTTTCTCAATGTCAAATTAGTTTGACAAAGATTTTAGGAAAAAGTTAAGTCGCACATAGATGAATTCACGTGTTTTTTTATCTTATTTTGAAGTCAGATGTTTGAGATAAAGAAAGTCTCAAATGTAAAGTAGACACGTGTTTTGTTGATCATGTTAATGGCATGTCTCTGTGTTTTCTGTCAGAAAACAAAATAATATTGTTTTTTTTTACAAACGATGTAGACATGTTTGGTCATTTTATGTAATCAACTATTCATAAAAACATATTGTATTAAAGAAACTTTTTATCATTTTATGTTACGAGAACTTTTTAAAAAGGAAAAAATATCAAAATGAACATTAGCTGATAAAAGATTACTAAAATGAACATTTAGTCGGAACCATGCCGGCTAAACCTATGGTTTTTGCCGGTAAAACATTTGGTTTTTGCCGGCTAAGCCTTTGAATTTTGCTGGTTAAGCCGGCGCCGTTTTAAGTTAGCCGGCTAAATGCATATTTTGGTATTTTTTCCTTTAATAAATGTTAAAATTAGGTGACATAAATTGAAAATATATGATATTTAATTAATATATAAAAAAATATTTTTTCTTTAAATTTGACTTGAATTGAAAATTATAAAACACGTTTATCATTTAGTGGATTTTTTTTGTACTATTATCTCTTACTTTAAGTTAATTTAAAAAAAATAATCATTAAATAGTAATTAAGATTTATATATGTAGGAAATTGGGTTACCTTTTATTAAATATTTAAAAAATAAAATAAAATAATGATACTCTCGTTATTCGTGAATAATACTCTAGTACAATACCATACAAAACCAAAATGGAAAAATAAATACAAAAAAGCAATTTACATAACAAACTTGATTCGAACTGGTGTCTTCGACGAGTACTTTAACAAAGCTTTCTTGTAGTATCTTTAACACGAGTCTTCAATGCGTTATGTTTTCAACTTTGTTCTTAACTACAACAAAGAACAAGCTAATAATTGAACGGTTGTGGTTGAGGATTCGTGTATAACACGAGTCCCTTAAAACAGATTCCGAGTCTAGCTCCCCTACGAGAACTCGTTTGTCTCTCAGTGTACAACAACCTAAGCAGTGTGTATTATCGGAGATGGCTCCCGTGCTCGGGGTTTCACTAGGTGAAATAGTCTTTTGAAGATTAGGAAAAAGAAAAAATAAAGCTGGTTATGTGGTGGAAGAGATTCGTGAGAGTTCTCTCTAGTTGGGTTACTCGACTCTCTCGTTTTCTATGTGAGTATTCAGGTTTTTCATCTCTTAGAAAAAAAATGAATGAAAAGGTTCATTTTATACTTATAACAAAACTCCATATTTAATTTTTTATTTAAACACAATTATGACAGTTTTATGAGTCAAAACAAAGTATCCATTTGATTCATGATTATGTCAATTTAAATAAAATTATGAGCCAAAATCAAAACCTCCATATTCATTGGTAAGGGCAACCCCACTCTAACGAAAAAGTAACTTCGTCTGCCCCTAGCGAACAATTGACTGATTTTTATCGCAAAATCAGAATGTTGTAAATTGTTCGAAATGACATAATCGAAAATTAGGGGGTGGATAGTTACATTTTATTTAAGTGGGATTATTCTTGGTGAAGAAAATGAAAGTTAGAAATGTTAATGGTTACATTCCTACTACGGATTATTTCTGGTTAATGGGTCATAGTGTACAATATTAAAATCCAATTTGCCTGATTAAAAATGAAAGTTTGAATGTATGATTATCTATTCATGATCATTTATTTATTTGTATCATTGAGCCAATTTGATTGAACTAAAAATTTTAGTTAGAGAATGGCAAATTGAATTGTACATGTATGCTTCTCTGTATCTACTGATTTAAGATTCATTAACACTGATTAATCTTTATATTTGAATGTATTCGTTATAATTCGTGACAAATATCCCAACTACTACCCATAAACATAACCTTAAATTATATATGTTATTGGGTAGCAGCGAACTATAGAACCGATAAACAAATTACAAGATTATATAATTTTAAATTTACATCAATCCTTTCATTGAAGGTTCTTGAGAGAGGATTTGCTTTTTATCCATAAAAATCCAATAGACTTGATATCTTCTAATATTTTCCCCGCGTTTACCGCTTTATTTGAAAAGATTGCCTCATTCCTAGCTTTCTATATGCTCCAGCAAGTGATTATAATGACACCATGAATTATCTTCTTTTGTAGAACTCCAGTTGATAACGAGCTGTGAAGGTCCAACAAATCACGAACGAGAAGACAAATATTTGTGGAATATTGCACCATAAACTAACTTCATTCCAGACAACTGAGGCAGTGATACAAGAAGTGAAAAGGTGATTCGCCGTCTCATAACCATCCCCACAAAGATGACATAGCTGGGAGTTGACCTGAATGTTTCTTTTTGCTAATTCTGCGAATCATAAGAGGCTAATTTAGTATCCAAGGATCAAACCAAAATCTGATTTGACTGCCATTTTCCAACTGGCCCTTAACCAAATTTTGGAATTTAATACATGCAATGCAAAATTTAGATATAAATCTACCAATATTATTCCATACCCCAGTTATGGATTTTTTTTAAAGGTAGCATCGACCAAGAATTATTGTTATGGTGGAAGGCAAGAATCACTTGTTTCCATAATCCGTTATCCTCGGTTTTAAACCGCCAAGCCCATATTGCCAATAATTCATTATTAATGTCTTTGAGTTTGCATATACCCAAGCCACAAGTCTTTTTAGATTTAGTAACTCTATCCCATGCGACCCAATGTATCTTTTTCTTACCTTCACAACCACCCCACCCATAAGAAAGCCTTACGGATAGACTCCAACTTCTCTATGAGTTTACTAGGCGCTTTGTATAATGAAAAGTAATAAGTAGGTAAACTCTCAAGAACAGTTTTTAAAAGGGTAACTCTGTCTCCAATGGAGAGCGAAGTAGCTTTCCAAAGAGAGAAGCCAGAATGAAAAGTATCAACGACCGGACTCCAGTTGTTAACACGATTCAGGTTAGCCCCCACCAAAAGACCAAGGTATTTGAAAGGAAGATTAGCCATGTTGCATCCCAAGATAGAAGCCATAGAGTTTACTTCGGCCGAATCTAATCCAATACCATAGAGATTAGATTTCTGCAAATTGATTTTGAGATCCGAACAAAGAAAGAAGCAATGAATGATCCTTGCAATGTTAAAAGCGTTAATCCTTGACCAATCACCTAAGATGATAGCGTCTAGGAACTCGCTATCTGGTTTACATATCAATGGCGAATGGTGCACTAAACCTATAATCTCTTTTTCATTTTTAAACACGGTATATTTTTCGCCTTTACAGTAAATCGTCTTTTTTATTTGATAGACGATTTATTTTTATAATCTCTTTCACCTTGACCAATCACCATTCACCTTGACCAATCACATATAATCTCTTTTTTATTTTTAAACAACTACAAGAATCTCTTTTCAAATCATTTACTAATTCACTATTCATATTTGATATTTTTATCAGTATCTTAGGTTTTACGTCCATTTTTAGTCAAATTTATTCACTCTAGGGTTATATTTTTCGTTTTACATTTTACATCGTAGCTATTATTGATCTTAATTAACTAATCTTGCAACTCTGAACATAATAAGTACTTGTTTATTAAGTATTAATTATCAAACTAAGATTGAGTCAAAGTAAACTTTTTTAAGTGAAAAGCTTAAAAGTAATATTTTTTATACAATTAAACACCAATAAAATAACTCTTTACATATAATCAAATATGTCTTGTAATGTATAAACATGATCTACTATCTCAAATATAGGCGGTTGTTCAATTAGGAACTATAATTTTGATGAGAACCAAAATAATCATGCATTCATACACAAATATACACAAATGCATACATGCATCCTTACTGCATATATGCACAAATACATACATGCATCTTTAAATATGTGTATAAATACATGGTTCTTTTGGTTCTCGCAAAAATTATGGTTTTTAATTGAACATGTCCCTTCAAATATAAAGTGATACAGAAAAATAGACACACAAAGTAGATAAAGTGATAGAAATTTTGTTTATAAAGAAAAGGAAGTAAAACAATGGATTGTGTAGGTATATTTTCTAGCATTTTTAAGCGGGTAGGAATTTATGTTAATAAGGAGGTCTCCATGAACTTTCTGACAGATCTGATTGAAAAGAGGTCTACTTTACGGCCAGCTGATATTCTTGTGTTTTGGTGGGCAGGGGAAACACGTTTGTGTGGACCCTACAGGAGTGTCCCCTCTTGTAGAGCTCAGGGACTATGGGTTTGTTGCGGGCCAGGCTGCCGGAATCAGACAAAGTTGCTAAAAACGAGAAAGTTTGTTTAGAGAATCAACATGTGTTTATCTCTTTTGCTTGATATATTTGGTTTCCTAGCCCCGTAGGCTGTGGAATTTATGAACAAGGTTCAGCGGGTCGTGCATAGTAATTTTTCGGCCCCTAAGACCCAAAGCTTTGTTTTTAGTAGGATCGGTTTTGCTATGTAAAAGTGGGTTGAGACGCAAGTTGTTGCCCATTTATCTACCATTTTATTGTAATCGTCTTTCTTATAAATAGATAATCTTTTAACATGAAAAAAAAAATTAATACATGAAATAAAGAACGTAAATTTTCTAATTTTTTTAATATAATTTTACATGATGGTTTATCAAAAAATTTAATCGCATTGGATTCTTAAAAAAATAGATTACATGTAAGACAACAGAATCGAGGATGATGCCACATCATGATGACCTCACCAAGGAGTAACGGGGCACTAGCTAATTTTGCTCACATATTAGCTCTCTGTTGTTTGTTGTCATTTTCCTAAAAATATCCTAATACAAGTTAATAAAGGATTATGAACTATAAGTTTAATCCGTTACATTATTGATTTTGTTATTGTAGCAGCCAATCTCTACACAGCTTGGTAATGGACTGAATATGCTCATTTTTAGTGTTGCTAGAAGGGTTCCTACAAAACAAACCACTGTTAGTTTCGCCGTAGGGGACCCCGCAGGGTGTCTCTACGACCAGCCTCCGGCGTGAGGATAAGAATCGGATTGTGGAGTGGATTGTTCACCCCGAAAGCTCTAGCTCTCGAAAGGGAATAATGAAAAGAAAAGCTTTGTGTAATCTTTTTAGAGCGAGAGAAAGAGAAATCTTTTTCTTACTTGTGTCTTCTTCCCCTTGATTCTAAGTGATAGTAATTGAATAATGATTAATTAGTCAATTCCTTCTAATTATCTCTCTATTTATATGTATACCCAAGGAGAAACTCATTAATGGCATATCAGAGTAATTACGCCCATCAACTAATTATTAGCCATAGGTTAATAATAAATAAATAAATCAATTGATCATATAATAATTAGATAAATGATTATAAGAGCCACATATTAAAATTGTGTCTTACACAAATGTGTAGTTTGTAATGATTGTATATTAGGGTTACAAATGGGGTCTATATATATAGAGCCAAATGTTTATTTTATTATCTTCTAATCTAATACATTACATATCTGGTCTAATATTCTCGCGCAAGCTAATCGCGGGAGAGATTGTAGCTTGTAAAATAAAGATAGCCATAGACGAGATCCATCAGCCTGTGATGATGATGATTGATGGCAGGTTGTATTCCCCCGTGAACCGATGGTTGTCTTGAGCAACCATGTTGGCGTCTCCCCTGCTAACTTTCATACGAAAGTTCTTCACATTCAACCAACTTTCGTGCGACAGTTTCTTTCGCTTGTTACTTTCGCCTAAAACTTTCGTGTGAAAGTTCGTGACCGAAACTTTTGTCTAGTCTTCACACGAAAGTTTCACTTTCGTATGATTGTTTCTTTCGCACGAAAAGGTGCTTGCGCACTAAACCGTTCTCCGACAGTAGCTGTTGTGTAGCGGTGGCGCGGTGGTTGTGAAGCGACAGTAGCGTCGCGATTGTGGCAACAGCTAGGGTTCCAGATGGAGGTTATTTCTGTGAACCCTAGTGAGCAGGTTGACAATGTCGATGGATAAGAAGATCGAGCGGCGGCTGCCTGTAGTGGCAGCGACTCTAGGGTTTGGTGGTTGTGGAGCAAAAGTTGTAGTGATGGTTGTTTTGTTGTGATGGTGGCTCTACTAGATCTGTTTCTTGGAAATGATAGGAAAAGTTGTGAATGAAGATCTTAAAGTTGTAGCAAGAAGAGAAGAAGACAGGGCGACGGCGCGCTGCTTTGTCTATGGTTTTCCGACGATGGCTCTCCTAGCTCTGATACCAAAATAGACCACAATTATGTTGTTTGTTTTGATTGTATATTTAGGATTACAAATGGGGGTCTATATATATATATATATATCTAAATTTTCCTACCCTCTAGTCTAATAATACATTACATATCTGGTCTAATATATTACTATACATTAGGTTTTTGGAGTCAGAGGTCTCAGTAGAAGCAACCTCTCTATCTCGAGGATAGGATAGAGGTAATGTTTGCTCCAAGACCCTATCAATAGTTCTGTTATAAGTGAGATTATACTATGTATGTTTATTTGTTTGTTTGTTTTTCTTGAAATAATAAATAAAACAACAAACATATAATATATCATTTACAAGTTGCTACAGCTATTATAGTTTAATTGTTAATAATATGTTTTAGAGAACAATTATTATGGATTAATATATATATATGCACACATATATATATAGGGGAGGTTCAAATAAAAAATGATATTTCGCTAAAAAGACTAAGAAATAACAAACACTTTAAGAAACGATATCAAACGAACTCCGATTAAGCTCATTCCAGCGGCGTTGGAACCATCTCGTCGAACTCTACCATCTTAGCTTTTAGGGTTTAGATTTTAGCGTTGAATTTTATGGTTTTAGCCCTAGGGTTTAGGTTTTTTTTTTGTGGGGGTGGGGGGTTTAGGTTTTTAGGGGGGTGGGGTGGGGTGGGGGGTTTAGATTTTTGGGGGTGGTGGTTTTAGGCTTTTCGGGGTGGGGTTGGAGGGGGGTTTAGGTTTTTGAGGGTGCGGGTGGAAGGGGGTTTAGGTTTTTGGGGACGGGTTAAGGTTCGATGAGACGGTTCCAACGCCGCTGGAATGAGCTCAATCAGAGTTCGTTTGACACACTTCTTAAGATTTTTTTAGCGAAAAACCACTTCTTAGTAGAACCTTCCCCTATATATATATAGAGAGAGTAAATTACCGTTTGCGTCCTTGTGGTTTACACGATTTAACACAATGCGTCCCTAATACGAATTTTTAACGCTTTGAGTACCTGTGGTATACAATATGTAACACTTTGAGCCCCTGGGCCTAACTTCGTTAAAAAATTCCGTTTAAATTTAGGTGAAATGTTCGTTGTACCATTTTACTGTATAACAGTCTGCGTCCCTGGAAACATGTAATATCTGTTTGTGTCCCTGACTAATATTCACCCGAAACTTCTAAATTCAACCGAAACTACTAAGTTCACGCAAAAATAAACGATACAATATAAACGATATTTCGTGTAATACATATCACACGAAACTACTGATTTCATTATCACCAAAAATTCAATCCAAAAATACATTCACAAAAAACCCCAAAAAATACAAACCGAAACTACTAATTTGAAGTCCCCGAAACTACCTGTTCCCGTCATATTCCACCTGAAAGTTGAAGTCTCAGTTGAAAAGGAACTTCAACACGACCCTTACCCGCACCCGAAGGTGAGTAGGGGTCGCGTGCACCCGCATTCCGGCTTCAAACACAAAAAAATGGACCGATCGAATGTCCGATTATTAACACAAAAACGATCAAACACAAAATTGGTCAAAAATTGTAACTGTGACAGCCTGGTTGTCGATGATAACATCGACTCGAAGAGCCATTGTCTAGGAAGAGGTCGGGGATGGCTTGGAAGAGGGAGGACGGCGAGTTTCGAATAGAGGACGACGAGTTTCGATAGGGGGCGTGAGTTAAAATAGGCCCAGGGGCTCAGAGTGAGAATTAGGGTTATTAAAAAGTAAATTACCATCTTACCCCTGTCGAAATTAAACTTAACGGAATTTTTTAACGAAGTTAGGCCCAGTGGCTCAGAGTGTTACAGATTGTATACCACATGTACTCAAAGCGTAAAAAAATTTGTGTGTTAAATTGTGTAAACCACAGGGACGCAAGCGGTAATTTACTCGTATATATATAAAGGCGTGATCCGCATGAAGAGTGCGACCACGTGTCATGTTCTTACTGGTCCAAGCATCAAGGTACAAGTGAGAAAGCAAGGGGTATAAGCTGGAGCAGCACAGGCGATTCTTTTATTTTATTTTTGGGGATTTACAGTTTTTTGTGTTCAAATACAAATGGTGAAGGAAGAATTAATAAACAATGGCCGGAGCAAGTGGTTAGAGCGCAGCCCCTCATCCGCGTAGCGCGGGTTCGAACCACAGACAAATCCCCTCTCCCTGGTTTCCGATTCGCTGATGTCCGCAGTTCCCTGTGGTGATGTCATTATTATCATTATTTTTTTGGAATCTATAAGAAAAATTCTTTTTCTTAATAATTTAAATATTTATACTTAAAATATTATGTTTTTTTAGGTTCCAAATATACCGTTATAACATGCATATTTTTATCTACATTGTTCAGAATCGGAGTCACCGCAACGCGCGTGTATATTTTTACTAGTTAAATAAGTAATAACTATATTAATGATACACATATGTTATTAAAAAATGAAATATGATATCGTTCTAAGAGCATTCACAGCCGGTTTGATATAATTGTGTGAGTGAGTTTTGTATATTTTATGGAGTGGTTTAAAGTGGTTGTGAGTGGAGGAGAGAAGAAAGATATAATTTATTTTGTAAATATAAGGGAAAAGGTAGTTGTTTTTAGTGTAATTATAAGGATAAGGATAAAGAGAGAGAAAAAGAGAGAAAAAAGATAGATAAAGTAGTGATTTTTAGTGTAATTATAAGGATAGGGATAAGAAATATAAGGATCTGGTTGGTAATGCTCTAAGGGTTATATATAATTTGGTATGGTTTGAAATATGTATGTTTTTTTCGGTGTTTACACTAAAACCCAAACCAAACTGAACCATAAAAGATGGGTTTTTGAAATTTAAAAAAAGAATCTACGGTCTTACAAACATTTTTGGTTTTTCATATTCTTTTTTAATATAAAACAGAAACTTCAGTTTTCGTCCCTGAGGTTTGAACCAAACTTCAGGTTTCGTCCCCCTGCAACACATATCATCCCTGACGTTTTATGTTTTAACAGTTTCCGTCCCTGGTCCTTAACTTCGTTAAAATTTCTATTAGTTTTTATATGAAATTACTAGTATACCCCATTCTTCTTCTTCAAACATCAGTCCCCTGTATTTATTTGGGTAAAATGGTATAAACTTGATCTTGCATCCCCCAACCAAAACTGGAGTCACTCTCATATGATCAATTCCATCACAACCCTTATGCCTTCAAGACTTTGTCTCTCTGTCACTTCCATCAAAATCCCTAGATCCGGCAACCAATGACTCCATCGCATCAGGCAACCAAAGCCATCATCTCTCACATATCCGGCAACCATAGCTATTGTCGCTCACATATCCGGCAACCAAAGCCACCATCGTTCACAGATCCCGCTTCTTCTAATTTAGTTTGCTTGTCGGTCCGGATCAAATAAACGGCTAGAGGATGATGAAGAGGTTCGAGTGGTGGTAGCCGGTGGTGACGTCGATTTGCCGATTCACAACCACCTCGCTGGCTGGATCAAATAAACGACTAGAGAAAGATGCACTCGTCTTCATCCCTACCCTGATTGCTTTCCAGTTTAAGTTCTTTGATCTTCATCACCCACTGTCGCCTTCCCAAACCCTAATCACGCCCTCACGAATCTTGACCTTCAAGATTTGGGCATTGTTCTTCGATTTGTGAAGCGTGGTAAGCTGAAAAAAGAGGTCAACAAGATTTTCATTAATCAGCCCTCTCATTCCTGCGATTCAGCAAAAGATTGTGTCTGATGGTGCTTTTGTGGATGATTTAGGCACAAGTATAGATATCGTCCCTTAAGACATGGTTTTAGTTGGGTAGAACCGCGATTTAGGTAAGGGTGTGTAATTTCATGCTTTGATTGCTACTGGTTTTAGCCATTGTCTGCCCTGTTCTACAATCAGGTTTTGGGTTTCTTGTTCGATTTGGGTTTTCACGAGGGATGTTAAAACCCTTTATTCTTGCTTACTGTTAAAACCTAAGCAATTAAAACACTAGGTTTTTCGGGTTGGATTGGGTGGGTTTTATGCGAGTTAAAAGTGATGTAAAGGTTAGAGTGGTGGTAGCCGGTGGTGCTAGAGGTTAGAGTGGTGGTAGCCGGTTGGATTGGGTGGGTTTTATGCGAGTTAAAACTTTTCTTTTAGTTTTTGGTGGTGGTGGTGGTGGTGGGTTAAGGATAAAGAAGAAGATGGAGCTCAGGGCATATTAGTAATTTCATATAAAACTAACAGAAATTTTAACGGAGTTAAGGATCAGGGACGGAAACTGTTAAAACATAAAACATCAGGGATGATATGTGTTACAGGGGGACGAAACCTGAAGTTTGGTTCAAACCTTAGGGACAAAAATTGAAGTTTACTCTTTCTAATAATTAGAACAAAGAGTGTTTGAAATATTTTAATGAAAGCATTAACATTGAAATCCTTTTATAGATCTCATGATAAAACACTACAAAAATCGAGTGTATCAAAAGAACATTGAAAGGGAACATCATTATATTGTACTTGATAGTGTCTAAAGGCTAAATATCTTAATGCGGATCTCAACCGCTCCACGACAACACACATATTATTTTTATTGTTAGAATATTATTATTACCATATACAATGTTAAGTTCTTTTATATGTGTGTAAATTCACATGTGTTGAAAAATTTACACATATGTAAATTGTAACTATACATCTATACTATATAATAAATAAAAATTATTTATGCCACATGTCGCGTCCACATCTCTTCTCATCATTTTTTCTCCGCCTCTCTCGCTTATTAACGCTCTGTTCCAGAGTTTCATTTAACAAGAGAAAAGAAAGGATTTGGAAGGAAAGAAAAAATTGAAGGTGTTCCAGAGTTTTTTTTTACGAGAGAAATGGAAGGAAAGAAAAAATGTGTGTTCCAGAGATTTTTTTTGAAGGAAATGAAAGGAAAATGAGAGAAAGGGAGGGGAGTTTGGGTTAAATTTAATCCTTCCAAATTTGAAGGAAAAGAAAAGAACAGGAAAACAAAAGAAGAGAAAGGGAAGGAAAATGTATCATTTCTTCCCTTAAGTGAACTCTGGAACAGAGCGTAAATACACCTCTTTTTTTTAATAATGATTTGTAATTAAAGAAAATATTAATTATACTATTAAAATATATTTATTTTAAACTATCTTATTTTATGAACTTTGAAATTTAATTATGTAACTTTTGTTTTTAACTAAATAGTGATGTAAGTCAAATTATATTAAATAGAAATTAATGTATTCAAATCGTGTAATATACGAGTTTTTAAATATATAAACTTTTTATTACCAAGTATATAACATTACATTTTATCAACCCATGTAATACACGAGCTTTTTAAAATACAATTTTTTTATTACTAAGTAAATATTATTACATTTTATCAACCCGTGTAATATACGGGATCTTAACCTAGTATATATTATATATGTGTACTTAATGTAAACAAAGTACACATTGTTTAATCTAGCATCCCCATTGGTGTTAAGGCAATGAAACAAGGGTGCTAGACAAGATAATGAGGTAGCCAATTATTGTTGTTCCACCCAAGTGCCTCACAAAATCAAAAGAATATCATTTAAAACCTATATATTATATTTCAAAGAATTGAATTGTTTATCCAAAAGGGACAACACTGGCAACATATTCTTCGTCATGCATGATTTCCTACAAGAATAATTAAATGTTAATTAAATATGGTCCAATGAATACATAATATATTGGAATATACACACATTCACAAGCAAGTCCCAATATTCATGTGTGCATTGGAGGAAACCTAACCTGTGAATAAATAATTAATGTAAGAGTATAATTAGGCAAAAATGTGGACTTTGGAGTAGAATATGACTAGACATTAGGTAACTTTTTATTGAATAAATCTTGTTTGTTAAATAATAACAAATAAATAAATCAAAAGCCATTATACATATGTATGTAGTTGTATATTTTCAAAAACAAAAGTAGACGATTTCATATTAAATATATGAGTAAACTGTTATTTTCGTTCATGTGTTTAGTAACTTTTATCAGTTTCATCCAAAAGTTTATTTTTCTTCTGTGCATCCTCGTGTCTTATAAAACTTATCATTTTCATTCATTCAGTTAACTCAATCCATATTTACAATGTACTTGAATCCTCTCCGGATACAAACGGACTATCCACTTTTAAATTCGAATACCAAGCTCAAGTAGCTTATCTTGAATGCCAACAATCAAATTCTTTTTTATTATTTGTCTACATGTTCCCTATCTATCTTACATTCTCCTCACATCAAATGGTGTATTAGACTGTATAAGGTGAACAAAGTGATGGACATAAAAGCAAGTTGTTAAAGGGAAGTCACGTGGGTGACAAGCTGAAGACAAAACAATGAACTCGACAACAATAATTTATAAATAAGAAAACGAGAACAAAATCCAAAAGGAATCATAGATATTGTCATGAGATACATTTGTAGGTCTTAATCTCGTACAAAACTATTTTTCTGATAACACTTACTCAAGCTAGATGTTTATGCGGCCATCTATTGCGTATAGCTGACAAAAACTTCGGGCTATCAAACAATCTATATATAGATATATTTATATAAAACCCTAAAAAAAATTTGACATCAAATATCACTAAAACATACCCATTTAAAAAATAAAGCTAGGGAGATTGTAGTGTATAAGAGGTTTGTTTGCGAAAACAATGTTCCAAATATGGAAGCCACTAAGTCAATATCAAGTTTTCGAATCACAAGATCAATCGCTACTCATGGTTGATTTATAATGTACTGTAACATCCCAATTTATAAATAAATAAATGTAAACGAGATCGGGAGTAACTCGAAGGTTAGATTGAAAAGCAAGAAGGAAATAGAACAGGCTTGGTCTCGGCTCCAATGGGCTGAGGGGGAGCCTAAGTATATAAGGGGTGAGACCAGCTTCACCTTCTCATTCCATCACCATTTTAGTAAGTTTTTAGAGAGAGACAGAGAAACCGTGCTAGAGAGAGAAAGCTTGGGATTCGGCTCAAAGTCTCCGGGATCGTTCCTCATCACCACAACAGCGTTTAGCAACAAGGAGGAAGCAAATCTAGGTAATGGTTTAGCCTAGATCTGAGTTTTTGTTTACAATTTGGGTTTTCGGGTTTAAGGCAAAAGATCACATTTTTACATATGAAACAATGAAATAAATATAGATCTAGCTTCATGATCGAAAAAGCAACAGTTTGAACGTAAAAAGTTCAAATCTTGATCGATCCGAGTCCAACATGCAGATCTAGGTTTCTGATTGGGGAAGAAGGTCGCGCAGGCGAACTTGACAAGTTCGCACGGAACCACTATTTGGCGAACTTAATAGGTTCGCTGGATCATGTTCGCCCAAAAGAATAATTGTAGCGAACTTACCTAAGTTCGCCTGAATGGTGAACTAATTACATCTTCGCTAATAATCCACATAAGCGAACTTATCGTGATTCAAATATAGTAAACTTGCTATGTTCGCATAGCACAAAAACAAAGCGAACTTGCCAAGTTCGCTTAAGCCCAAAAGTGGGGAATTTGCCTAAGTTCGCCTAACCCTAAGTACATAAACGTTTGGTGTCGTTTAGGATCATTATCTTATCTTGTATGAATTGATTATACAGATTGTGTGTGACCCTAGTGACGCTCACTGACCAGCTAGTATACTTCAGGAACCTGCTCATCAGGTGAGTTCTATGTGCCCCCTATGTGTTACGTGCAAACAATTTTAAATGTTTTAGGGTTGAAGTGTATACATGATATGAATGAATGATATGAAGGCTATATATAACCATACGTGTTATATGACAATACATGATGAATATAAAAATGACAAGCATGTCTATGAACACATAATTGAAAGTATGACATAACGTATAAGAACTAAATCTTGCTTTATATACATACATATATATATATATATATATATTACTTGTTATGTGTGAATAAACGTTATGGACGGAAACGATGATAACGGCTACTTCGGTAGACGGACGACCACACGACTATTATGCAGCCAGAACTAAAAGTCTAGAAAGGTAGACTAAACTCAGGCTACTACGGTAGAATCAGTCACTTAATCGATGCACGGCTGCATAAATAGTTCGGGTGGGAAACGGATGCCTTAGGGCAGATGAGCTAATAGGACGGACTACGACGGTAGGACGATTTCAGACGGACGGCCGAAGGTTTGCCGGACGTGTTATGCAGACGTACGGTTTCTAGTGCCTGACGGTTTATGAAATGGGCTACGACGATAGTTCGAGAACATTTGTCTTCGTGACCTAAGTAATCAAAATGACGGGTTGATCACCCATATGTGTAAGACCAATAATGTTCAGCAATTAGCAAAAGAAAAGGTGTAGAACTCGCCAGCGTTAGCTGACTTTTAGTATGCACTTCAGGTAACAAGAAGAAAGGGCGTGCAAAGGCATGATGGCTACCCAACACGAGACTAACATCCCGTTTTATATGATTTTATGATAAGACTTCCGTTGTTATGTAATTGAATGATGTATGCTTTCGTTATGATTATATATTTTTAATTTAAGTTCAACATTATGATGACTATGTTTATGAATAAATCCAATAAGTGAGGTCTCCCGGGTTTAGGCCTTACATGTATGGATCAACTACTCATTTGAGTGGTGATATGTAGGATTTTATGAACTATTGTCACATTGATAGTCGGGTTACACTTATCGGTAATGCATTTTCTAGTGGGGTTTAGTATAACTTCGTTGTTCTGCTAGCTACATTATAGTTTTATGAGATATTGTTCATATTCCAACCATCTAAAGGGTTATAACAGTTTTAGTAAATTGGTTGAAGATGGGTACATGATATATTTCGGTCACAAACTCATGATTATGACAAAAAAGGGCATGCACATTTTAGAGTTGTTGTAGTCCTATTAGGTGGGTTGTATCGTCCGACACTCGCAAATGACTTACTAGCTATAATATGTTTGTATGAACATTCTGAACTTACCATATAAAAAGAGCATGTCTGGATATCATATGAGTTGCATGTTTTCATGAAACCCCGCATAAAGAGAAAAACAATGTAATGAGACCATTGCTTTGGCGTAGGGCTAGTAATTCCTGACCTGTTTAAGACACGATTAAACATGTTTAATAAAAAATACACTATTTAATTTTATACATTTTTTAAAATAAGTAAAATTAGGAGGCTAGTGTAAGACCCCGACCTGGGCATCCTACAGTTGGTTCTCATAACTGTTATTATCTTTAAAATACTTGTGTTATTATTCAAACTACAGCGAAAGTCTTTCTAAAACAATAATTACTATTTAATATCATTATCGTCATTAAGTTTACCTCACGAATGCCTGCACACCAATCCGAGTAACACCGCTCCCAAGCCAAGACACGTCGACCCCCAAAGCTCACTTGCAACATAACCTAACGTACACACAAAGTCAGCCACGCTGAGTGAGTTCTAATAGTTTAATTTAAATAAAAGTCATCTCATCACAATTATTATTTATCTTCACTCTGGACCCTTCGGTCCTTATAAAATAGCTTTATAAGTTATTATCAGGTAGATAACCCCCGTTATCTCATGATATCCCAAAAGATTCACTACCCCATACGCATCCCACAAATATAACTCAGTAAGTTTCTCTGACATGGATCGAGCTTACTACTCTGATAACTCAAAGTTTACCACATATATTAACCATACACTGGTCACCTCAACCAACCTCTAGACACCGACTTAACCAACCCTAACCAAGACTCTCGCAAGCCAACTGGCACAACAGTTGTAAACACAACGACCTCATCCTGACACAACGGTCAATCTAACTCTACACGCACATTAATATCATTTACACACCACATTAATATCATCTCATGCACAATAAATATAACTCAACACTTGCATGCAATTTAACACATATATATATGCACACAAACACATACCTCATCACTACACCCTCGTCAGGGCATTTGACACACCCCGAGCTCATCATTAACCTGCTAAATATTGTCACCTTTGGTGACTTCCTGGAGGACTTCATCCTTCACAATCCCGTTGTCGTGTCACAAAGACAACGACGCAAACACAATACCCGCCGTGTCACAAGGACAATGACACAATACACACAACACACGTATAAAACACATAACATCATACTCTATTTACATGACTCATTAACTGCACCTACACCCTACACATAGCACTAGGATAATGTATCCTACACGTATTCATAAGCGTGTAACTTATATCCCGACTCACCCCGACTAACTCATAACACCAATACACCACTATTATAGCAGCACACATACAAATATTATGTCTCGTTATCTAAGCACATATCACGTACGTGCACACCCTGTAACACCTCCTAGTCGTACCTGCACGACATGTAAACTTGTCCCTCGACTCACCCCTATTAGATCACTATACGACCCACGACCATCTCCCCACCTGTGACCCACACGCCCTATGGATGACACACAGTCCCTTACCCCATATTTGAATACTTAAATTTATAAACTCATCGGGTTATGCTCAAATCTCTTTACACATTTAATGCAATAAAACACGTCTTGAAGTATGTACGATAGCCCCAAAACATTAAAAACATTTAAAGAGGGGATTTGAAACTCACCGGTATGAAGATCCAACTCTCGTACCGCAACGGCCGCCTAACATGAAACTCGAACCTTTCAACGTAGGATCACATGGTCAGAGCTCGTCGTAAACATGTGTCAATTACGTATCACAAAAGTATAAATGGTTCCGACATTCGTCTCATCCGTACACCCCTTCATCCATGCAAAACCCTAACTCCACGTTCACAAGAATTGGGTCGTCCTTCACCTGTTTTGAACCCGCGTGCATGCACATTCCCGTTCCATGCAAAACCTTAGTCTTACGGATCACGCGTACACGAACCGAGCTTCTCATACACGTCCAAACCACGCCATGCAAACCCTAGGCTCATCAAAATCATATCGGGTGTGACCCGACTCCATCATTTCGTCCCTCACCACCGTGAACCTCCCCCGTGTACTTCCCATGTGTGACGCCATCATGCAGCACCATTGATCTTGTCGGCGTGCCTAATCCTAATGGGATACAACGCCAATCATCACCTCCGTCGTCCGCCACCGTGAAGCACCACCACAGCAGCCCTCCCCGGCATCCCTTCCATCGGCACAACACCTCACCGTCGAGCACCATCGTCCCCACGTCTCCCTTTCATAGCTCACCAGCCTTTCCCTCTCTCTCCCCTCTCGGCAGCCGACCACACCACAGTCACCACCGTTAACGGCCTCCGTCACACACCACTAACACTCCGTCACCGGCCACCTTCACCCCTTGTCGTCGCCTTCGGCTGAGTAAACTAAAACCCTAAACCCTAATCGGGTTCTTCGACCTAACATGCAAACAAACGCATAAAAAGACACGAACGGGGTTTACCTTGGTTAATCGTGGAGTTCCCGCTCGAAACTTTCGTGAAGCTTCCTCCACCGATCGCCCCCTTCCCTGCTCTTTTGCTCCCTGCCGTCACGAGTCCTCCCTAGGTCGATTGGAACCTAGGGTTTACTGCTAAACTTGTTTTTAAATGATTAAGTTTTACACCCGGGTCCCTATGTTCCCTTTTTGTACGTTTTGATCCCAAACTGTGTTTTAAACGGTTATCTGGTTCACTTACAGGAGTTAAACACACCATTAGTGGCAATCCATGCCCCTTGCTACACTTTAATAAAGATTCGGGTCACCCATTGCCTGTTTCATTAGCTTTACGGATTTTCGGGATGTTACATCTAGGCTCCATCATTCTCCTTCTTAATACATAAAAGATACAACTGTCTTATAGACATGAGATATAAAGCAGTTAAACAAGTCGTATTCATGTTTGATACTTGTGTTATTGGTGTCGTCTCTGACCTGTTTAACACGATTTGACATGTTTTGCCAGCCCTACTTTGGCGTATAACGACAACCATAGAACTCCTTTATTGTTCTTGAACGACAAGATTTTGAAGATGAAAAACAGAAAATATAAACAATGTGTATAACGAAAATAGTATAAAAAGTGAAGCAAATAATCAAAATAATAGATATTACATGTGTTGCGCATTACATTGCTTATAATAGTACATGAAGTAAAAGCCGATACATGATAAATGATCACGTAACATCTTATTCGAGTAACTATAATTAGAAAATAGTCGGATATGTGAGTAAAAGTATCATTTGTATAGAGGATAAATATCTCTTAAAACAGATATGGAAATTATAGATAACTAGAATTGTGTTCACGCGCGTTGCGGTATATTAAACCGCGAAAGAAATTAACATCATTAAAAGCTTATAAAATAGTTATCGTTAAACGAAATAAATAAACGTACTCGAAAGTTTATATAAAAAGGCAAAACATTTACAATAACCCACGCGTTGAAGCGAAATAGCTAGTAATATTACAAAAACTTTATTAAAAAAAAGAATCTGTAACGAAGACGTTAAAAAAAGTTAACACGAAAAGCTAGTAAAAGAAAGCAAAAACCGTTTAAAAAAAAGTAAAGACTTAAAAAAAATTATAACGACGTTGTACGCAAGTGACTAGATAACTTATACACTATCAAGCGTAACTCCGTTATAATTGTGCGTATGCCACGTATCGTAAGTAACCCGGTTGGTAAAAAAAAAAGAAAACATTTAATGTGTAAATAATAATTTTTTTAAAGTTTAGGGGCTTAAAAGTAAATATGCTATAAATTCAAAGGTTTAAATATAAAATCATATAAAAAACAAAATAGATGCATGCATTCAATGGTTGTACTCTATGCATAGGGTGTGGAGAATTGTAAGTATTTGAATAAGTATTTTTTTTATAATGTTTTCTTTGTTGCATATTTTGAGTCAACTTTTTGTGACTAATAAGATCTTATAACATTCCTTTCAAAAATATTTTTGTTTTAAATAGGCTAAAAGAACCTTTAAAATTTCAAATATCAATACCTATTTATGTTTAAGTATATGGTATATAAGATTATTCTTTTAGTTTTGTTTCTAATAGATTCCTTTTAACAAAAGTACAATGACAAGAAGTTGTACTTTGAATCTTGAAAGTTTGAGAAACATTCAAACTTTTTCTAGAACCATCCTCTATCTCTGATACATTTTGGCATAATCATTTACTTGTCAACAAATTACATCCATTAGATATGAATCCACAAATAATTTTCATCTTTTTTAGTGGAATACTTTGTTCATGTCAACATTAATTCTGATCCATGTCAAGTCACTTTCCCTTTTTAACATTGCACTTGGTCACACTCATTTTCTTAAAAAAAATCATAATTATTAATTTCATTCAATCTTATCAAACTTGAAGAATTCTATATGAACATATGGTATTTGAAATTTGTATTGTTTTTTAACTTTAATTTTGATTATTCGAGTTTAAAATAGAAATATAAACCGAAAAACTAAATCAAAGTCCAACTTTAACACTAGATCTTGATTATCATTTTCATGAAACAAAATATCCTTAACTTGAATCTACTTTAGAATGGTAAATTTTTATTGCTTGTCATGCAATTTTTTATAAGCATTTTGTTGGATTCATTTAAATATATGAATCAATAAACTTTGTTGATTAAAACATTTATAAAAATGAGAAGGTCTTGGGTTCAAGTCCCACTTGTTACAAAAAAGAGGGTTCGGGTTAGGCCAGGAGGTTTTCTCACCTATGGTGAGTTTCCTCCTGAGGGAGGTGGAGATGATCGGATGGGTCAGTTACCCGTCAGTGATCCAAATTGCCGTTCAAAAAAAACATTTACAAAAAAGACATTTGGGTTTGGGTTGGGAGCGAGAGAATCTTGAACTCTTGAAGTGGACTGAAGTGTCGAACCTAGATGCCATTGGTGTGGCCCAATGGACAATGGTGGTTGTGGTTGGCTTTTGAC
This sequence comes from Smallanthus sonchifolius, assembly GCA_023525975.1. Lineage (NCBI taxonomy): Eukaryota > Viridiplantae > Streptophyta > Magnoliopsida > Asterales > Asteraceae > Smallanthus > Smallanthus sonchifolius. The sequence goes on from CM042018.1 coordinate 132,672,453, forward strand.
TTAGACTATCAATGACCAACTTTATAAGGGGGTCGCAACCCAATTAACTCCTGCATGCACCACGTGGAAACACTCTTTTAAGTCTTACCTATAAAAAAAAGTAACGAATATACCATATATGTTAGAATACATTTTTAAGATCTCTAGTCTTAAATTTATAAAAAGAAGATACTTTGGTAATTGTAAGAAGCGGTACTTAAAAATTAATGAGATCTATTAATACTCTACTAACCATTGAGTTCATGTAAAACGTAGCTTGTGTTAGATATATGATCTTCAAGGAGATTAAAGATAGAAAAGAGGTGAAAGCTGGGTTATAAAAGAACGCAAATAATGAAAGTCGGAGTTGGAAATGAGATTTGTTTGGATTGGTAAAAGGGGTTGCCCAAAACAAAGTGGAAAACATGATGCGACTCTTGGGTTTTTTTATCTAACCTAAAAGTAAAAGTAGAGGTAAACTTGTACACGTGGCTTAACCTTTGTAGGGGTCTTGCACCCCTACCTATCACATATGCGCCGCTGTCACGTGTATGTTAGTAGAATCTCTATCTTCATATCTATAATTTAACTTAATATCATATTTCTTTAAATTTATCTCTAAATTGGTTTAACCTACCACGTCTCATTCTCCATCTCTATCTATATGACTATATCTCTCTCACAAACACTTATTTTATTATTTTTCTTCTTTTCAGATACTTATAAATATTTATAGAGATGATGAATAGTGGATCTCTATATTTAGAGAATCACCATTCATAAAACTCACAATTTTAGAGATAGAGATAGAGTTTACCGCTCTCATTTTGTGATTTAATCAGTAATCTTACTTTCACAATATTGTCAACTATGAAAAGAAGTTATTCAGAATCGCAATTGCATGCGCATAGTAATAATAACATATTTGCCTAAAGAATATGATCATATATAAGGATACTATATAAAAATATATGTATAATTTAGACGATATCAGTTTACTAGTCTATTAGCAATTAGAATCCCATATCGTTTTGTTCGGGCTAATCACCTTTCGGATAACTTTTCCCAAACAAAGCAATTCGGAATCGGCTTTATCTAGAATAGGTATGATCTGAAAACCAGTCAGTCTTACAGTTTGAAAGATAAAAATATACAATGACACTATTTCCAGATTAAAATTAAGAAAAATAGTGAAAAAAAACTATATGGGCTTGGTTCCAGACCAGACAGAATCAAGAATCAATATTTGATGGTAATAGCGGCTACAGTGGTGCGGCGGTGGTGGTGGGGGCGCCGTGGTGGCGGCAATAAGACAAATACATAATTGAACTCTATATTTTTGAATCATACTAAAAAAGGGTGTAACAAAAATCACGGTTAAATTAATCATCACTATGATTCAGATGCAGCTGACTTCAATTTCTTTGGAGGTGGGTTTCCTCCGGACACAATAACATATGTGTAAAAGCATAGCATTGCAATACAGGCAAAGAAAACAGAAAACGGAATGATTTTAAATTAAAGCTCCAGCCTAGTAACAACCTAACGGGCCAAAACATGTTCCCGTCAAAATGGGTCGGGTCATATTGGGTCGATTTACAAACACTTATTTGTCTTTTATTTTAAAATAAGGTTACAAATAATTAATGTGTTGAATGTTACTAGAAAAAGCTACGCCTTACAAATTTACAATCATAATACATTTTTATTTAATAAAATTGTTTAAGGAATTAACGTTGTAATTTAGAGGTCTCAATCGTGTCGGGTTGGCGGGTTGAATTGTTCAACCCGGACACGATCAATATATTTATTCGTGTCAAAAACAACCTAACCCAGACACACTTGAGATCGAGTAACCTGAACACAACCCGTTAACCCATTTATCTAAACATGTTAAACGGGTTGACAAGTAGTAATCAAGTTGTAAACGTGTTAAAATGGTCGTAAATGAGTTGAAGGATCGACCTGTTTAATTAAACAGGTTGGCGGGTTCACTTGTTTAATTAAACATGTCAACCCGCACGTTCCATTTATTAAATGGATTAGATATGACAACCCAAAATCTGATTATTTTCGTGTCTTGTAAGAAATTGCCACCCCTAGGTTGTATGCATTAAAAGTATACTTCAAGCACGTTTTGACCCATTTGACGTGTTCCCTTTTAAGCTAATTTCTCTTTTAATTTAACAGAATCCAAGTTAACCAGTTAATCAGTAAATGGGTTGAAATTGCCTATTTTTCTATCATGAAACTTGTTACCTTAAGACAATATGGAATCCAGTTGGTAATATCTTCTTTGTCTGCATGATAAAAAAACATATTGGATTTAAGATGGAAACGACATACGAACTAAAACTAAAACTAAAACAGTGAGTGTAATAAATAGTATTTTTAAGGATATCCAACATTACCAGTGAATAGGTTTGAATATTCTTCCAGAGTAGTGCAGCAGCAATTCCTGTAAAGTAGAAAGCATCAAAGCAAAACACACTCATAAAGAGAACATGTGGTACCGTAATTAAATATGTATATTTACGTCATAAGATGCATAAAATATAGAGTTTATGTGGAGGCTACCCAAGCATTCGACTTCTCTCATCAAGGCCGCCAATATATTCAGACTACTTTATAGGCCAAAAACGTAGTATCTTGTTTCCTTTGTACCAATTATGGCAAATAACATGCCAAATGATGAAAATGCCCTTAATTTTTAGAAAAAGACAGCAACTGAAACCTCTAACATGTTTTTTTTATCAACAGATATTGAAAAACTCACGGTACCACATCTATATCTTGCTAACCAATGGGATCAGGTAAAATGCAGCTTGTCTAGGACAGGTGACCTTCAAGAAGGTTAAAGGCAGAAAATACTTGTGAAAGTTGAATTCAAACCTGAGATCTCTGCTAGAGGTACTTAGCACTTACCATTTTGTCATCTCATCAAAAGTATGTTGGTCCTTTTAAGGTTTTAATGGCATTTTCTTCATCCATGTTTTGGGCCAAATTTGGTATAAATGAAATCATATACATACTTGGGTGGCTGATACAATATTTACAAAATATGTTATTGGTCTTAGTTCTTGAAACAAAATAATACCGAATCTGAAGTTGATTTAATTAGACCAACACATAGGACTTGGTTCATTATTTACCTAATTGTCCAAGAATGAATGGTGTGCTGGACTGGCCTTGTTTCCAGATTTTTAAGCTTAAAATGCTAAGTGCCAGCAAAGCACCACCATAGAGTCCACCAGTCATTAAAGAAGCAGGCTTTCTTGAGAAAATAAAACCAATAAGTCCCCCACCGAAAACAATGCCACCTGTAGGGAGGTGAAGGGTAATTGTGTAAATGGTAAAATAGAGCAGTAAATAATTGGTAAAAAAAGTAGTCAATGTCTTAATCCTCAAGACTTATGCACGCATTGATATTAAAGGTGGCAATTTCAACCCACATATCCTGGATCAAACAGGTTAGGACAAGAAAAAGGGTCCAACTTGTTGGAAGTCATTTGAACTGTATTCAAATGCATAAAACCTCCTAAATTGCTTTGTTAAGAAAAGATTGATTATTATTCTAATGTCATAATTTTTTTGTAATTATATTCTAATGAATAAAACCTCCTAAAGTTATTAGTAAATTTTTAAATAAAAGAGATAAAAAAATGTTCATGGGCGGCTGACCCGACCCGGAATTTTGAGCTGTAATTTATTCAAAGGTAGCCTAAAGTGCATCTAAGTGCTTACAACCTCTTAATTCATTTACTTAATAAGTTCATATCATCATTTTAATAATAAAGTTTCTGTAGTAATACTTAACACATTAGTTAATTACTTTATTAAGAAAATTCACATGTAGACCCCTAATCTTGAAATGATGAATTCACAAAGCATTAAAAGTATCACTTGAGTATCACAAAGTAATCAGGTATAGAGTGATTCTTCGCATACTTCAACACATCGCACGTTATCACAAAATTATAAAATGTACAAACAGAAAGAGAAACTCACCATATGGAATACCAAAACAGAAATCATGAATCTTTGCTGACCTTTGTGATTCAGAGATTACACTTTCCGCTGATTCATCGATTTCTTCTCCATTGACAAATTCCACAGTACTTGAATATGGTTTCCCTAAAATATCATTATGTGATTTTAATGTATGATTTAGAGCTGACTTACTCTCTAAACTAGATCTTTTATGGCATGCCCATTATTGTTGATCATCATTAGCACCTGAAACATAAAATGTGTTGCAGAACCATTTAATAATCATTTACCAAGGCAAGAAATGATTGAAAATATATATCTTTGAGTAAGAATATCCAGCATCTTTTTAAAAATAACACTTAACTTACCTGTAAGGCAGTAATAGTTACTTTTAGTATTATTATTTATTAATTTAAAGCTGTAACTGTTTAGTTGCTGATGTGTAATAGAAACTCAAATTTATCAACTTTGTTTATCTGACCACTACTTGAAACATTCTGTTAAAACTGTTGCTAAACAATTGAATCAGTGTTTATGTTGGACTTAATCTTGTTGGTTCACAAGAGAAATAAGTCGAAACTTGGTGTGGAAGGGTCTGGAAGAGTTCGAATGGGTCAGGGACAATTTGAGTCTTTTAATAATTAAGATTGTTTATTTAATTTAGGGGATAAATTAGTTAGAGTAGGTTTAGTATTTGGTTAGTTTAAATATCGAGTTTTGTAACCTCTTTAACATTGAGAAATTTTGACGACTGTTTTTGACTTTCTGATGTGATTCATGAATATTTTGAGTGTGGGTCATATTTCTACCTGATGAAAATGTCAAAATACAATACACCATCTTGCAAATTATATTTTGTCAATCTAAAGTTTATATAATTTGTTTGTATGTACTTACTTGCATAGTTAAGTTTTAAATTTCTTTTTTCTTGGGTATTGGAAGATGGTTTGCACCATGCCATACATGACGGTTCATTTTCAGAAGATCATACATTACAAACAGATCATTCTTGAATGTCTTATGATGCTATATTTTGGATGCTGCATATTCCTACCAACAAGCATATTGGATGTATGTAATCGAACTTGATGAAGAAAAAAATACTATTTCCATATATGGACAATTTATGAGCGCATGGTAAAATTAATGAACAGCTCAAAACAAACTCTCAAGCAGTAAGGTGGAATATGCCACAATCATCCAAAACCAAGAGTTCATTAACAAAATGCATACAAAATCCAGAAATTAAGATACTTCAAAAAAACTCAACAAAATAGTACAAATAATGAATAGGAGTGAACAATATCAAATGCATAATATCATCAAGTGACACCTGAGTACCATAATAAAACACCACCATTGCCAAATTTTACATAAACTAGTGGAAATTTAAGCAGGTTCCTTATAAAAATGTTTTCAGAACGGGACCGGACATCGAACCGGTCATCTTACAGCTCCATTGGTCGAACCGGTTGGACTTAAGAACCGAATGACGTCATAAATATTATAAAATTTTAAATAATATATATATATATATATATATATCTAATTTAAAACAAAATATGAAAATATCATATGTTTTGGTATAGATTTTGAAGGAAAAATAAAAAAAACAATTAAAATCCGGTTCGCCGGTTTGTTTGAAAAACGGTTTAAATAGGCTAACCGGATGCCGGTTTACCGGTTTGTCTGAAAAACGGTTTAAATAGGCTAACCGGACCGGTTAGGCACCCAATTCCCAATCCGGTCATGAAAACATTGTCTTATAAACACTGCAAAAGGAAAATAAGATGTTCATAAATCTTCATACTCCCTAGCTCCAAAATAAAAGTGACAGATAGGTCACACTGACTACTTTTCAGCTTCAAAACCTAATGAACCTTTAAAACTAATAAAATTCTTACAACTTCCTTTTACTTTACATAACACCTGATTAATTGAGTCTAAAAAGTCATAGGTCAATTTCGTAAGTCAAAACCTGTATGTTTCTGTGGAGCAAATGGAACACAATATCATCACTAACAGTCTAACACATTAAACCACATGTTTGACAGTGTTTACACCTAATAGATTCATTCATTACACCTAAATCGCATACATATCAAAATTATTTCTGTAAATTCGCAGAACTAAACGATTAGCTTCAGAAACACACAGGAAACGAACAATTACACAAAAACATATCATAGAATATCAATTCCGAGATATTAGACGAAACTTAATGATAAATTCATAGATTGAAACGATACATATACCTTTGAACGAAAAAGGTGTGGATGTGATCGATTATGATGATATGATCTGTTGTGAATCGCAGAGAAGCATGATGCTTGAGAGATTATTGACGACATTTTGCCTCCGATTATCGCAAAAACTTTCTAAATCTCGAAACAGAATTGATTACAGATTAGGTTGTGCGTTTTGCTCTACAGGTGTGTGTGTGAATTCTTCAATTTCCTGGAGTCTCATTTGGACAGCGCTGAATTGAGGGATGGAGGATTGCGAAGATATTTCTAGAATTTGACCCTCTCCTTCCCAATTTCTTTTATTTTTTTTAAATTATATGAAGGCATGTTTTTTCTCCGGATTTTATTTAAATTCGGTTTTGAATAACTAATAAATATATAAAAAAGACGACTTATTATAAGGACTTCTAAATTCTGTGTTAAAGGAAGGAATTATGAAAATCGGATAACACTTAGGCTATGTGTTATGGAAATGACGCACATTCGAGCGGTCGGACGACAAAGAAGTGGGGGAGACGACCGAGAACGGCAAACCCTAGAACAACAATATGAGAAAACAGGGACGAATATGTGGCGCAAACTGAAGACCTGTCAAAAGCAGGAGGGGGATTGGGGAGAGAGGCCTGGCAACACGTAGACAGAAACGTGTACTAATGGAGGTGCATGTGGTATGTGGCTCACTAAAAAAAGCAGGTGAATACTTGGTTGACACGAAACTGCTTGCTACTGTTCAACCAACTTCTCTTTTAATCTTTATTGTAATGTAATAATTATAACAAATACGAAAAAAACAAATCATGCAATTGGTCTTCTGGTCTAATGGCATGGGAGTGATGCTAAGGACTTGGGATCTTTGAGATCTCAGGTTCAAATCTGACTTAAGGAGAGTTTTACCCAGGCCTGACATCCCGTATCTGGAAGGCTTACTCGGGTATTGGGGGTATTACCAAAAGCCGTTCAAAAAAAAATAAATCATTAAATTTATTTTTTTATGATTTCACTAATATTTGTGATTTTATTATTAAATTTTAAAATAACAAACTGACGAATTCAGTAATTTTGCTCAAAACCAGGGCGACAAATATGAAACCCGTAAAACAACCGCCCACCGTCTTCCAGGATAAAAACCCAAAATTCTCATAAGCACCCAACCCGCCGTTTGTCTCCCGATTTCTGTTTTCAAGTTTTCAGGGCTCAATCAAAGGTACGCATCTTCGAGTTCGGTTTAATTTTAATCTCAAAAATCTGAATTTCGTTTTCTATTCTTAATCTTCATCTTCTAATTTCGATTTTCCTTTTTGAACGATATGCGTGTTTGTGATACAGTGTTTATGGATGGTTGGAAAGATCAGAGTCATCATTTTTCTCCGGAGGTAACAACAACAAGATCTAATAGATACAGGAAGCCTCCTCTAGGTATGATCTATGTGTTACGCGTTTGAGAATTCGATCATAATCACTGAATCCGGTGTTGTTTTTGTTTAGAATAAGCAACCGCTAGAATTATCACTGAATTCACCAGTTTTTTCTGTTATAAAGAAGAGATTTAAGCTGTCTCACATGTGTGTTCTTTGATCAATGTGAACTTTTGTGGTTGCCATATTTTTGCCCTAAATTTGCAGGATATAATTTGATGTTAGTTTTGGTGATTGTCTTACCAGATTTAGGTTATGGTTATGGACTTCTAGGAGATTGTATAGATCTTTCTTAGACTTGTCTTCGGCCTTAGCATTAGCCCTAGCTTTAACTGTCCTAGCGTTTGTCTTATACTACAGATTTTTTATTTAGGGAAGTGTATATGTACTGTCAAGGGGGTTTGGCTCTTTTATTCTAGTTCCTACTATAGTTAGTCACCACTTTATGCTAGCGGTAGTTTATTACTATATTTATTAGTACTTTTGTATGGTTGTTGCTCTGATTTCAATTAGCCACATTTTATGTTATCTGCATTACTAGTTGTTACATATATATAAATGTTAATCTATACGAGTAATGCTTTCATACCATCTACAATTTCGAATATAACAAGTAGATTACTTAGGTTGTCATATGTTTATACGGGCGTATAAACTAGTATCTTTTTTTTTAAACGGCGTATAAACTAGTATCTAATAACCTAAATTTCAAAAACAAAACCTGAACCGAGAAACGGAATATTGGATTAACCTAGAGGATGAACTATAATGCATGCCTTGATTTCATATTTACTTAGTTTTTACAATATTTAGGTAATCTTTTTGGTATTTAGATAGTTTTAAGAATGAAATTTCCATGATTTTGAATTAGAAATCTTATATTTATGAATAAGTTATAACGTAATAAAAGGTGAAGTATAGCTTGTGAAGAAAGACAACAAGAACAAGAAATGATTAGACACAAAACCTTAAGAAAAGACCAAAAAATTATGTAGGTCTGCAAAATTCTAGATCATACTGGCTGCATAGATGTCCCCAATCATAACTCTAATTAACATAAATCCATGACAATTCAATCTTTTACCATAAAATAACTACATAATCCCTCTACAGGAATTGAGTCACTGTGTTACTTTCTTGTAGCCTTTAAATCTCAGTAAACTTTGTATTTTCTTCTCTTTTACACAGATTAATACATGTAAAGCTTAGCATAATTTTTACAGAACTCGAATCGATTAGAGTAGCAAACTTGACCTCAACTGAACAAATTTTGCTTCTATAATCTGGAAAAATAGCATGCCCTGCACAATGGTATGTGGAAGGCCTTCTTGTATGTAAGTTTCGAATAAAAAAAAAAGTATCAAAACTAAATGATAGTATTGGTTTTGTAATCAAATTGTTCATAGACTTTTTCTTTAAAATGCATAAAGAAGAGTGTACGGGTCAACCTAACCTAACATCACCCAACCCGCTTCAACTGATGCTAACACAAAAAGTTATCTGTTTTGACTCGACCTGTTACCCAACTCTCACACCCGTCCATTTTCCACCTATGTTGTTTCTTGTTACCATTATATAATATAAGCAAAAAGAAAAGAGTATAAATGTTAAAAAAAAATATGTTATTTTGCTTCAGGTGATGGTTCAAATTGGCAACAATCTGTCCCGTCATGGGAGAAAAAGTTTTGTGCTTCAGTCGGCTCGATATCGTGGAAGAAAATCTTGGAGACAAAAAAGATTATTCATTTATATGACGATATAATTAAATGGAATGATTCTGCAGGGAAAGAAGCATTTGAAAAGGCAAAAAATAACTTCTATGCAAATATGTATAATCTTCCTAATGACAGCGTGTTACCGGATGCAGACATTTACATTGATAAAGTAAACTGGGATTCCGAAGTCGATCAGAATTTAATGCGCGATTTGGATTCCGATTCCGTTGTTCCCAATTCCAAAGATGAACAAGTAGTGATCTTTGGGTCTAGCTTCCCCCCATCTTATCAAAACTTCTCACCATATGGATGGGGTGATAGTGATGATGACAAAAAGAAAGATGTTACGTCTCCCGAATACAATATTCCTCAACGGGAAACTGGTGGGGGTGGTGTTGATAATAATGATAATTGGTGGGTGCGGAATGAAAATGATGGGTGTGGTGAAAGCAGGAATGATTATTGGGGTTGGAACATGTATGATAATAATTATTTTTATGGTGATGTGAAAAATGAGAGTGGCAGGTACATGTCAAGGTATAAAACATCAAGGTTTCAAAACGATAATGATCGGGCTCGGAGGAACAACGGAAATAGGAGGAAATCAGGATACTCGTGTGCACGAGTGAACCCGAGTTCACATGAACATAGATGGAGTGTAAAGAAGCCGGTTTCTTGATTTGTTAGGTATTATTTCTTTGCTCAATGCGGTTTGTGTCTGTTTTGTTGGTGAGTAAAATGTTATATGCAGGTTTTTATGTATATTTCGGCTTGTTAATGTTGACTGAACAGGTTAAAGGTGGCTCACAAACGGTTTAAACTTGGTTTATGCATAGAGCCACCTTTAAATATTCAATCATTTTATGAATGATAATACAAATTAGTTATTTATATTATACAAAAATAAATTGGTTTAAACGTCTAAACTGTCAAAACCGAACTGTTAGCTGACCTACTCAACCTATCAGTTTGTGTTATAGTTGTGCAAAAATTAGTTCAAATGTCTAAACTGTCGAACCGTCAGACGGGTCGATTCAGCTGAACCACCCAGCCTCAACAGTTTGTTTTGTATTTTGAAAACCGTAGTCAAGGGTTCATTCCACAAATTATAGTTGGTGGTTCCGACCGTATACAAAATTACAAACCGATGTTAGTTCTGTTTTTGACCCAGAAAACTGAAAAACCTGATGGGGACTGAACCTGAACCAGTACTGGTGGAGTGGTGGGACTGAACCAAGTTCCGGTTTGCGGCGACCTGAACCCGGTTCGGGTTAAACCCGATACAAAGCCAACCCGGTTCCAACCTGATAAAACCTGCCAGTTCCAAACTGTGTTATCGTTTTTTGACTCAACCCGACCCAACCCGGATAAACCCGGTCAAACCCCCATCAAAAACTGTTTACAACTCGATCAAAACCCCCCACTAGAACCCGACCTGACCCAAGTTCAGCCAAAACCCGGTTTCAATTCCGTTGACCACACCGACCGGGTTCGGTTTAGGGTTTGAACCCGATATGTGCAGATTATCAGATTATTTAAAAAAAACATATTCTAAACGTGTTGCCTTTCTAAACGTTTGACCCGAACTATGTTGCCTTTCTAGATTATCAGATTATTTAAAAAAACCTGTTCTAAACGTTTTTGAAAGTGGTCTTCGGTTGAGCCGTGAAAAAAGGTTGTTTCTGAGGAAAATACAGCATTTGACCAACAAAATTACAAAAACACTTTAATCATTTTTAAACCCAAACAACCAATTAGAGCACCACACATGTCAAGTTATACGTGGGCACGTCTGTACCGTAGCATACGGGTTAATGGGTCCTCATAAGAGGTCCGTGAGTGGAAGCTGTGAGTCACTCACGTTCACGGGAACACCGCTCCCGTCACCTGTGAGTGAGCCATGACGTTCATAAGGAAGTTGCTGACTTTAAACCAGCCAATCACATTTGGACATATATGCATTTCATTTTTTTAATAAGTTTATTTTTATTTAAAAAAAACCACTTACGCTCACTAACCATACCTCTCACTAACACTCATTAATCATACCCTTTACGTGAGTAAGGTGACGTTTACGTAGCAACCACTTTTAACTCAAAATCACTGACCATACCTAGTGCTCTAAATGAATCACTAACCATACCCAATGCCTAAATGAGTCCTAACAGGGTCGGTCCTGAGGATTTAATTGCCCGGCCGAGCCGGAAAAAAAAGGCTCCTACGAACAAAATATATAAACTAAATTATTTTTAAACGACAATTAACGTTATAGTAATAAACATAAAAAAATATAGTATGTTACATGACATGCCGTAATAGCTAATCGATGATTCGTGAAGCTCTACTAGCATTCTTGTCAGCAAACTCTTTGATCACTTCTTCGTAGTTTATGCTCTCTAAAATTTCGTTCTCGATAGCTATCATCGCCAATCAACTAAGTCTTTCTTGGGTCATTGTAGATCGTAAGTATGATTTCAAGAACTTCAATTTGAAAAACTCCTTTCTGCAGATGCCACCGTGACTGTAATAGTCAACAATATTCTATATGCAATCCTTGCATTTGGGGAATTTTCTTGTGACTCATTCAAATGTTTCAAAACATCTATAGGGTTGTTAAATTCACTGGTTTCTAATGTGTCAAATGACTCTGAGCTTAAATGGATTACTGGATTAGGGCACAACCAATCAATCATTACATATTTACATTATAAAGATTAAACAGATTAGGGCTCAAGCATTACATTATAAAGATTAAAGAGGGCCCAAACATTATAAAAAGGGCCCGATATGTTTTTAAGTTTTTATAAAAAGGTCCCAATATATAAAACCGGTCTATAAAATTTTATAAACACGCACACACACACACACACATATATATATATATATATATATATATATAACATACACATAAAATTTTAGGCCCCTAAAAAAATGGGTCATGGCCGGAGGTCCGGCTCGGCCTACCCAAGGGCCGGCCCTGAGTCCTAATAAGATATTTCCATATGTATGTTATTCATCGTTTTTTAAAGTTAAATAACTTATAAAATATTTTATCATTTTATAAAAATTATACCGTTAGATATAATATTTTTTTTATCTCATATACTTTATTATCTTTTTATAAGAATTATATCATAAAAAATTTTAACATTTTGTCTTTACTTTCGTTGTAAAAGAAACCTTTTTCTCTTCAACACAATTCAAAATTTGATCGCGTCAATTTTGTAGGTCGATCAGATCAACGCTTGTAGGTCGATCAGATCAACGCCTAAAACAAAAACTTTTTTTTCAAAAATAAAAATAATATTTATTATGTTATATATATTATTATAATAAGAGTTAATTACACAAATAGTTAATGTGGTTTGCAAAAAGTAACATGTTTGGGTATTAAGAGCAATGTTGTAAAAATCGGGATTAATCGGCGGATTACCTTGTAAATTTGGGCTAGTCGGACAATTAATCGGTAATCGGGATTAATCAGACCTAGTCGGGATTAATCGGCCTAATCGGGATTAATCGGACCAAATTGAAATGTGGGTTTTAAACAGAATTAGGCCCAAATAACGACCCGATCCATGGATCCATGGGTTTTTATTTAATCTAATCGCAAAACTGAAGGCCGTTCTCCACCTCCGACCTGTTCTCGCTGCTGCTTTAACTTAATCGCTACCTGCTGCTTCAAATCGAAGACCACCTGTGCTGATACGGACAAGACGATTATGAATTTTGAAGTATTTGATTTTTGAAGTGTTTGAACTATTTTATCTTTGAAGTATTTAAACTATTTGATATTAGAAGTATTTGAGATCTTGAACTAATATAATAATATGTTAATGTTTGTATTTGTGTGTATATATATATATATATAAGTTTGAAAAATTACTTATAAATTCCAATCCGACTAATCCTGATTAATCCCTAGTTGGTACCCCACCGCCCGACTAGCGCTTAGCGATTTTTACAATACTGATTAAGAGTTTAAAATAACATGTTTGGGTATTAAGAGTTTAAAGTAACATGTTTGGGTTTTATGATTTCAATTTTGCAATGAGTTTGGGTATTAAGGTTAATTTCCATTAACTTTTTAGTTAACTTGGGGTGGAATGACCAAAATACCCTTTTACTTTTAACCCTTAGGGAGGTGGGAGTGGACAACGGGTTCACGACGGGTAGAGGGCGGAAGAGGGTACACCGCCGCATCCTTGGCAGCTTCAGCGGGTATGGGCTGGCGGGTTGGGTTAGCGGCTTCTTGAACCCGTCGAAAGTTGTAGAATATAGCCGTTTAAAACAAAAAAATAATAATGATAAATAAATAATTTAATTTACCCCTATAAATACATACCCAATCATTTTACTCACTACACAAAAAATACATTCTTTCTAAATATAAACCATTTCTTTTCTATCCACTCAACCAAAATATGAATCGTATGTTATACTTCTCACCCGATTTATCGGAAGACCCGCTCGACTTCGTGTTCGGTGGCGATAGTATGCAATTTGTATGTGATATTGTCGCCAAAGCCGAAGAGGAAGACACGGCTACATCATCAAGGACGTATGTACGCCGTGATCGTGAACAGGAGAATCTAAAAAGAGATTATTTCGACGAAACCCAACACACGGAGAAGCGACGTTTCGAGATAGATTTCGAAGTTGCACGATGCTTAAAATTGGCGAAGATTAGGAACGAGGTATGTACATGCATGATATTGCACAATATGATCTTAAAAGATGACGGGAACGCAATATCACTTGTCTACATAAAGGATCCTCCAGACGAACCAGTTATTAACGATAACGTCCTTTCGGAGTTGTACGATGTAGATACACATATTAGACTTTGATTTGATCTCGTGGAACATATTGTGAGAAACACCCCCGGACTTGGACGAAGACTAGATGAATTTTTATTTAATAATTACTTTTTGTATTATCTTTTTATTTATTGTTATGTATTTTTAATTAATTAATTAAATTTTTAGTTTTTTAATTTGGTTATTAATTTTTTTTAATTAAAAAAAATAAAAAATAAGAGGGTTGGAGAGTACTTAGAGGGTACCACTCCCACCATAGAGGGTACTTAGGGATGGTAGTTTGACTAATTAAGGTGACATCTCCTAATCGGTGTAATTTGGAAGGTAGTTTGGTTAGGAGGGTACCCCTCCCACCTCCCTTAGAGTGCTAAAACCTATTGTTTTCCACAAAAAAATATTTTAGTCATTTCACTTCAAACTTAACAGAAAAAAACGAAAGTTACCATTAATACACAAACTCGTTATAAAATTGGAAAAAAAAAACCAAACCTGCTACTTTAAGTCTCAATTACTTAAAAAGAAGATTAAATATATGAATAATATATTTAAATTAAAAGTAAAAAAATAAAAATTATTTTTAAGTTATCTTAAAAAATAAAATATATATTACTTAAAAAGAAAACTAAGTACTAAAAAATATTTTTTTATAATTATCTTTAAAAATAAAATATACAAAGATCATTTTCGTTTAAAAAATATTATTTTACACGTGACACGGTACGTGCCATAGGACGCACAACAATTGCATGTCTTCATTGGTTCTTTTTTCGAAATATTTAAAGAAAAAACCCGAAATCGCAAAACTATTCTTGCAAATTTATCTTCCCGTATTTTCCGTTGTTTATCAAATTATCATTCTTAGTAAACAGGATGTCGGTGGCTACAGTGCCACCGTACATCCTGTAATGGTCAAAGTACAATCTCCTTATGCGCGTTGGTTACACTGCCTGTTGGTCGACCTTCTGCACTATTCAAGAGAGAGAACGGGAGGAACGGTGATTCTCGCTCCTGCTTCTTCCTTCAAACGGCTCGCCATCGGCAGAGGATTCCCCGTCGTCGGTCCTGTTGGTCGACCTTCGCCGTCGCCCCTGATCGACAGAGTTAAGCCCTAACTCGGAAGAAGAAATAAAACCAAAGTGTCCAACTCGCATTTATAAACCCTACACTCTACCTCGTGATCTCTCACTCTGTGTAACCATGGCGGATCGAAGGTTAAACCCTAATTCTCTCGCATTTCTCTCTCTGTTGCTACTCTTCTCGATTGTTTATGCCAAAGTGTTCTTCGAGGAACGTTTTGAAGGTTATTTTTTAAAGAATTTGCAGCTTTCTTCGGATTAATGTAGCTGTGATGAAGTTTCGTTTTGATACATTGAATTAGTATAATCCTGTGTTTGTCCTATTTGCGTTTGATGATCGGATCTATTCTGTCTAGGTCAGGTGTTTATCAATATGTGAATTTGTAGTTGATTTATGAGATTAATTGATACAGCAAGGTTATTTGTAAATTGATCTGTGTCTATTTATTATGTATAGACCGAATTGATTTAACATGAATTTGATATGTTCAGAGAGGTATTTATGTTATGCACATCGTCATTGCTGTTTTTTTTACTAGAATTATCAATGGAGTTAGATGGATACTAATTCAGGTTATCTGTAAATCGATCTGTGTCTATTTATTGTTATAGATACTTGGACAATTTTAGCCTTTTAGGGGAACCTACGATCAACAAATTGAAAATGCACCAGCATTCATTATTTTTATAACATTACATTAACTTCTGTTGTACTAATCTATCCATTTGATTCAATGTTTATGTCAGATGGATGGGAAAACCATTTGGGTTAGATCCGACCGGAAGAAATGTCTGAAACAATCTCTTACAATTTATTTTCTTTTTATAATATATTATTCATTCTCCATCATGCACTCTAGATCTGAAACGTCCAATTTTTCTTCATTTGATAACCTTTAATTCCTCCATTTCCACACAAAGCCTTTTGAAGCATCCCTCCCCCCTTTCTTTGATTAACTAGACTTTTCAAAAAATAATAATAGTTGTTAAACTGTTTCCTGTTAATATATGAAATTTTATCCAACTTATTAGTTATTTTGTGACTATCTAATTTCGACACCATCTTGGTTTTTAATTGAAGTTCTGTTAGTCCATTTAGATTGTAAAATAGCCTGGAAATTAGAGGTGCAGTTTTAACCAATTTTCTTATTAATGGGTCGGCTCCATATAGTTTAAAGTAGAAACAGTTAATTAAAAATAAATGGGTCAAAATGGAATTGGAGTCCCCCAAATTGTATGCTTATCAGAACTTTAAAAGTGGTTTTTATTTTTGAATTTTGGATTAGGTTGAAGGCGTTGTCATTATATTTGAGCCGCAAAGAGCTCCTACATCAGAAGCTAAGAAAGAACGTAAGTCAACAAGATATTCAGGTAAACTTTAACCTTTTTTTGTTAGCAGTTTCAAGATTTCATATAGTTTAATAATTCAATCTAGGGTAAGCTTTGAGATTTTAGTTGTCATTAAACACATAACTAATCTCATTATATGAATAAATGTAAACAATTTCTCCAAAATAGATCACGATTGATGTTTAAAGGAATAACCATATTTTTCAGTGGGTGTGTTGCTGCTTACAAAGTTAAATGGACTGATTAAATTTGAAGCTGACAGGAGACTTGGGGGGGAAACTAAGAGGCATTTTACAAGATGGTTTAATATTGCCAATACTATGATATATCTTAGTACATTATGATTAATATCACCCCCCAAGCGTGCCTACACAATTAAGTTTATTTTGTGATGCTTATCATATGTTTTACCTTATGCAGACTTAGAATGAGGAAGATGTCAGCAGTCGGATTGATGATCTTGGGTTTCGAGATAAACAACAATTTGTAAGTTGTTGTGCTTGATATAGTTGTCATACATAAGAACAATTCGGAATTAACTTTTGTTGAACTGTGAATTAGTTGCTAAAATTGAAGTACTTATGCTCTTCTTCTTGCTGCTTCAGAAGTTGCAATGGCAAACCCTAGAGCAAGTATCTGAGTTGGGGCTTTTTTCTATGTGGTTGTGATGGAGCTTGACTGCTTGAGAAAAACATCATCAATGTATGTATTTAGAATTGCGTTTTGTTGATTTGTGAAACATTTGCCAGATTTGAAGTATATTTGCTCGATGAATTGCATGAATGAGACTACTTTTTTCTTTTTTTTTGCTAAAAACCAGTTTATTTTCTAACTTTGTGTTTCACAAAGTAAGACATCTGATCAACTGAGTTGGAGAGTCCTGCAACATGAGAAGTTTCCCACGGTAAGAGAGAAGCTCCATATTCGTAAAGAACAACTCGCAAAAGGTTGGTTGTTCTATGCCCACAGTTATATATGCAAGTGATATCTTCATTTTCTTTTATCATTCTATGGTAAAGTTGTAATTTTTAGATAAAATCATAAAATCCAAGGTTGAAAAGTGGATTCTGACTTGAAAGTTAGATATTATTTTCTTTGCATTTTTTTTTCTTTTCTGATATATGCTAGATATTGGATTGAGTTTCGGATCTATCTTTCTGTTTGCAGTTAGAAAGAAACCGCAAAGAGCAACTGGAGAGGTATTATCCTAATCTCATTTGCACTCAGAGCCTTGGCCATGTGAACACTCTTTTTATGTATGGCTTTTCTCAATTTATCGTTGCCGAAGAGAGTGAATTTTGAGTTATCGTTTTAGTTTTCTTCATTTCAAGTTTAATCACCCTTCCTAAAATTTGCCCTAATTTTGATTTTTAGAACAGAATTGAAGGTATGGAGTTCCAGATTCATTATACTCAAAGTTTAGTCCTATAGCGAACCACGACGATTCTGGTCGTATTACGTTCTTGGCCATTTAGTAATTTATGTGAATTTTTGGGAGCTTATAATGGAGCAAGATGTATTTTGAACTTTCGGAATGTAATTGCATAATGTTAGTAGTTTGTATTTGGCTTTGTATATTTTTTTGTTTCCTCAAGATTCGGAAGCGGTATTTACGTCACGCGCGTTGCGGCGCGGGAGCCAGATACGAGTTATATTAATTCATTGCTTGATCATCAATCAACAATCAAATATTAATTCGAATTGCTTGATCAACAATCAAACATTAATCAACAATCAAACATTAATCAAACAATAATATAAATTTATACCTTTTGATTTTGAAGGCAAAAAGAGTCCACAGCAGTCCAAGAAGAAAGAGTTAGGTTCCTGCCGACTGCTGCAGTCCACGAAACCCACGATGATCTCTTCTCTTCCCGCTGGGTTCGCTGGGCAATGCCATGGATTGAGGATCGATCGATGAGCAGGCAGTCCAAGAGCCGGCCGCTCGCTGCTGTGTTCCTTCTTTTTTCTTTCTTTTTTTTCATTTATCCAACTCAAGCTCATGCTGGGTATGGCGTCCGCAGCAGTGAAGCTTACTAGTTAAAGACAAAATAGTAAGGAAATACGCAAATGTATTAGAAACCACTAAACCATGCCAAAAACATTGCATGTTAGAAGGTTCAAGAAAACGTTGCAAGTATCTAAGACCATCATCAACACCAACATATCTCCAACTCAAAACACTCAACACCCCAACACACACACTTCCCACCACCATTCTCCTCCTCCCCCCCCCCCCCCCCCCTCAACCTCCTCCCTCATCGTCAACCGCATCTCCGCCACCATCCCACCACAACCACACCCCGCCGCCGGCAACTCCGCAGAAAACCACCCATCCCCACCCGAAATAAAACTCCCTCTCCCTTCACAATCCATCATAGTAAAAACACCTTCCAACCCTCTCAACACAACATGCCACGTCACCTTTGTGTCATCCAACACCTCGAATTTTAACCACTTTTCGTGATCCCGAACATCGATATCGAACCGAAACAACGCGGTCAGGTCTAGCGAAAGCACGGTCCCGGGTTTTATTACGGTGACCGGAGGCGAATTTGAGGTGGTGAGGGTTATGATGAAGAGGAGGTTTTGGAGGGGGATTCGAGGTTTTGACGGCGGTGGTTGACGGCGTTTGGTGGATGTGAAGCCGAGGTTGTAGAGGCGGTGGTAGGGGAAGGATGGGACGGTGGTGGAACGGATCAGGTGGGTGAGGATGGGAAGTGAGAGGTGGTGAGGTGTTCCCAAAGGTGGTCGGATGACATGTTTTTGAAACGGAAGATGCGGTGGCTAGGGTTTTGGGGTCGAGAATGGTGGCAATGAGATCAAGAACTTCCCACGGGATTGAAGTTGGCATTGTGTTTGAGATTTGAAGTTTTGAGTTGTTTGTTAGTAGAGTGATTACTTTATATTGTGGATGGGAAGGTTTTTTACTTTTTTGAGGGGTTGACACGTGGAATTGTGTTAGGGTTTTGCATGCGTTGTGGTAACACGTGTGTTTCACCATGAAGGAATCTACACGTGTGAATAAAAAATAACGGAGTAAGTAACCCTGTGCTGCAGCCGGACACGTGTTAATTTTCAAACGTAAAAGCTGGAAAAAAAACATTGAACCCAGGTGGCTTCGAAAAGCAGTGAATTCTGGCCCAATAAAGGTGAAATAGTTGCAATGCATATTGGGCTGGACCATCATGGACCAAAAACAGTGCATTAAGAATTCTGGCTTAATAGAGGTGAAAAAGTTGCATGCATATTGGGCTGGACCATCATGGGCTGGGTTGTACAGTAACTCCACCAGAGCTGCACGTGGCACGAAGAAGGGAACTGTGATGTCCACGTTTGCGAATAAAACACGTGGAAGACAAAAAAATACCAGAAGCAAAAGGCGGTGGTTGCAATTGTTAATTCAATTGAACTTGATTTGATTTGGTTCATGGAGTTAATTTTTATTTGAAGCAAGTCACAATTGAAATGTAGGTCATAATTGTTAATTTAATCTTTTTTGAGTTAGGGTCGCACGAGTGTATAAGAAAATAAGTTGAAGCTTGAGGCTTCTACTTAAGGGGCCCTCAATTTTTAATGTTTAATTTCATTTAATTTTTAGTTTTTAACAATTAGAACGAAAGATCAATATATAGTAAGGTTTTATTTTTACTAAAACATCAACTCTAATATGTGTGTTTTTGTGCCTCATAGAATTCGTATACAAAAGTATGTGTCATCATATTCCCTCGTGTTAAGGTCTTAGGTACAAACATACACACACACACACACGAAAAGGGCCACGATTTAGAATTCACCTTTGGACCCCAAAAAGTTTGAGCCAACCTAGTTGTGAGTTAAGTTGAACAAAACAGAGGATTGTCATTGTAGACACGTCGGAAAATCAAACAAAACCGAGGATTATCAATGGTGGCGCGAGATGGTGAGTGACCGGATATAGTGGTTGGGGTGGGGGCGGAGATGGTGGCTAGATGAGGGGGGTTTGGTTAATTAATATTTCTTTTTTATAATAAAATGTGTAGAAACCTAGAGGGGGAGAGGGGAGGGTGAATAGGTTTTCTTTAAAAACTTGATTAATTAAAATTAATTAAACTTCTATGATGAACACTTGTCAAGAACACAATAGATAATCAAACAAACAAGAGTTAAAGGAATGAATGACAAAACCGATTTACACAGGTTCAAGTGGATGTTAACTAACTCTACGTCCTCTCCTCAATTCTCTAATCGAGAATTGTTCCAGTAAACGTCTCTTTTGAAGGGAAGAGATAGCGTCTCACTAATCAAAGGTAGTGATTACCTTTTTCAACCAACTATGTCAAGATAGTGGTCTTTACAATCTCACAACTCAAGCACTATGTCATGATAGTGCAACACTCACAAACTCAAGCACTATATCAAGATAGTGCCTAATCTCACAACTATCACTATATCAAGATAGTGATTCTCACAACTTACAATATACTATATCAAGATATTGTTTCCCAAACAAATCATCAACTATACCAATATATTATGAGAATGAACTCACACCAAGTGAGTGCCCCTTACAAAAGTTCTTTCTCAACTAAGTGGTAACAAACTTGAATCTTGAATCTTGAATCTCTCACTTGATTTGATGTTAGAAAATCAAGTGAACTAGAAAGATTGTATTAGATATGTATTTCAAAGTGTTGTCAACAAAAAGGGTGAGTTAGAATTAAAGATGAGGGATATATTTATAGGCTCAACAAGGAATAAAAAAGGTGGCATGTTGGCACATCCACGGTCGCAAGCACGGGCGCTACACCGTTACCAAAACCGATCATTCGGTTAAAGCAAAATTCATTCCATAACCGTTAACCTATGGTCGGTTAACCATGACTCGGTTAACCGGCGATTATGGTTCGGTTTTGGTTAAATTCGATTAATGAAGTTTAAATGGTTTCAGCTTAGTTTTAGCTCACTTTTGTAGGTTTTGCACGTAATCGAGGCTTTTCATCTTGTTATATATGTATACATGCTCAAAAAAGCTTACAAAATCACGTATACAACGTATATTTGTACGTGTATATATGTATATATGCATGAAAAGTGAAGATGGAGGTGTATATATGTATATTTGCATGACAAGTGAAGATGGAATACGAGATCGGTTCGGTTTCGGTTAAAGATGGTTAATGAGACACCCTTAATCATAACCATAACCGATTTATCGATTAATCATAAAACCTTAACCATAACCGTCGGTTATATCGGTTTTCGGTTAAATTTAGTGTGGTTATGGTTCGGTTATCGGTTAATGGTCGATTATGGTTAAGGTTTACTCACCCCTACCTGAGACATACCGTTGTTTCACTTATCATTTTAATGAACAACTTCTCTTGGGAGTTTCCCAGAATCGAGACGAGTATCACGATTCTTGTAAATATGTGAGATGTTGTATGTGTGTATAACAAGTGGTCATACCCCGCACCACTTTTTTTTATTTTATTGTTTAATTAAAATTTTAATGTTTTTTAGCTTTCTTTTTTATTTCTGTTATTATTTAACTAATTTTTTTAGTAGTTACCTATGTAGTTTTTTTAATTCTTTAATATTTTAATTAATTATAATAACAAACTACATTTTTAAATGATATATTTGGACAGACAACGGTTTTACACAGTTTTATCTTTTTGTTAAACGGTTTTTTAAAGTTCGTTTTCGTTTTTTTAACACCATTTTATCTTTTCGTTAAACAATTTTTTAAAGCTGGCTTTAGTTTTTCTTAACATTCATTTTTACAACGACTTCCAAATATATCGTCACGACGTGTTTTTTCTTCGTGTACGTTTAGAAAACAGCCCGCCGCAACGCGCGGTAACTAATTACTCGCGATACATGAAAAAGGATTACATGCAAAAAAATGTAAATATGTATTAGAAATTATATATTTACACAAAACCGGTTACAAACCTACCCGGACCTGTTCCTATAGGTTTGGGTTTTTTTTCATCAATACCTGGTTCTTAACTTGAACCGGTTCAACATATAATGAGTTTTTGACTTTCATTGACCAAAGCAAACTGGTTTATGAAAAATCCTGATTTGATCACCTATAGACCAGTGGGTTAAATAATTAGTTTAAAAATGGTATAACTGGGCTATGTTTAGAGTAACGGGCTCATAAGTAATAGCCGAAAACGTCACGACGGACCGGCCCATTTTGATGTAAAAATAATCAAGCAATTAGGGCCCTAAAAAATTTGGGGGCCTCATTTTTTTAAAAGATGTTATATATAAGATGGATATTTAATGTTGTTTGAGTGATTTGAAACAAAATTTGAGTTTAGCTCATTGGTTTGAGCTCTCTATTTCGGACCAGCAAACCTAGGTTCTATTCCTATCATCTGTTACTTTTTATTATGTCAAATACATATGTTTGGTTTCATTTTATCAATACATATTTTTGTTATATTATTATTTAATTGTTGGTTTCTTTCTTACGATAGGTATTTTTATTACATTATTATTTATCTTTTGATTTCTTTTTATAATACTTAACAAGCAAGATTCGTTTGATTTCTCAGAACAATCAGTTCTATCGAATCTGTATTGGGGGATTCAGAATGTGGAGGATGCAATTGAATCAAAATGTTTTAAGTATATTCAGGCGTCTGAGAAGATGCTTCAGGCGCCTGCGTCGTTGAATGAGAATGGAAGCACTGCTGGGATGTCGAATGTGATGCGGGAACGGAAGCAATCAAATGGCTCAAAATACTCAAGAACTCAAAAGCTTAAAAAACCTCAAAGGTTTATTGATAACTAACTTCAATCAAAAAACTAATCTTCAACCTGGATCCCATTCCAGAACGGGTTCAGCTCCTGGGTGTTCGTCCGCATCATTCTCCCCGTCTTCGAAAAAGACTCGTCCTCGAGTCTTGAGAACTTTGAGTGGACCACCGGCTCCTTTAAATTAAATTTCTCCCTGCTACCCACGTGGAAGTTTCTTGGACTACCTGAATTGGAAAATGCAGACAGAATTGAACACGTTAGAGGCATCGAACCGAATTGAATGTGAGGGACTTTAGCTTTTTCGCATGGACTAAACTTTGTTGTGGCAGGTCCAGTAGGTGACTCATTTGATTTTTGGGCTTGTGCTAGCCCATCGATGTGCTCATTTTTAGGCAGCCGTACCTGCCCATCTTCCTTAAATATTGGGCTAGTAATATTTTTTGACCCGTTATCCTTTAATCCATTCCTTTGCAATGTGCCATCATCTTTGACTTCATTTCTTTGCGATGGCCTAATAGGCCTCAACTCTTCCATTTGAGCTGCATTAATTCCACATGTATCATCAATTAAATCATGTATTTTATTAACTGATTCACCATCCTTATCACCTTCCAAACTTATCAACTCAAAATTCAAAGTTTCCTCTACTATCGGTTTGTTTGTTTGACTTTCCAAAGCCAAATGATCTTCACCAAAGAATTTCCGATCACCTGCAAAAGGAACACCTTCCGTAACCATCATAGATTCATCATTAACACCCGAACAGAGCATAAAAGTTTCAACAAAAATAGTGGTGGACGTTCTCGCATATTCCGACATCTCCCGTTTCAAAGACTCCCACCCATTCAAACCCATAATTTCTTTCGTCGCACCACGATCGGATTCGGACAAAAAATCAATCCCCTACAATGGTTTGCCCCCTTGAATGACAACCCCATTCAAGGCTTTTGTAACGAATAAATATTTTGCTTTGCTCACCTCTTCATCACTATAATTATCAAAACAAGGAGGTGAATGATAAATAATGTCGCCGTCTTCAGGATTCTCCTCTTTCCCAACGTTCTCATCCCAGATGACAACCTTTGGGTCAGTTTCCGGAATTTTGCATCCTTGTGAATCGAACACAACTTGACCACTGCCTCTGCCGGCGAATCTGCAGTTAAGAAGATAATCCTCTCCACAAGTAGCCATTTGATACAACCAAGAGCTCTGATAACAAATGATGCAAGAACGGAAGCAATCAAATGGCTCAAAATACTCAAGGACTCAAAAGCTTAAAAAACCTCAAAGGTTTATTGATAATAACTTCAATCAAAAAACTAATCTTCAACCTGGATCCCATTCCAGAACGGGTTCAGCTCCTGGGTGTTCGTCCGCATCAGAATGCATATTTGGTTTGTTGTTCTTATTTTTATTTGTGTGTGATTAGGAAGGTGCAGGGGGATGAGCTTCAAGTGGCCCTTCATTTTCTACAAGCGTTGTTGGTTTCGCCTGGGGTGGTGAGGACTGAACTCGCCCCAGAGCTGTATCGGACCGTGGTTGAGTCGTGCATTGTGTCTTTGAGACGTGGTTTGGGGGATGGGTTCGATGGTGTGAAATGGGGTGCCATGAGTTATAAGGCGTGGTTGATGTATCATCAGGTTATTTCTTATGGACGGTCACCGTTGTTGATGAAACACAAAGCTCATGAAATTAGGTAACTCTGTTTTCCTTTTCTTCTGGGTGTTCCTACATGTACCTACACCACACCAGATGACGTCATCAGAACAGAAGATGACGTCATCATACTGCCTATATTGTTGTCGAAAAAAGATAATGTGAGCGTGTATTGTATTCATCTATGGTGTATGTGTCATATCAGTCGCTTCTTTGTGAGTGAGAAAAAGTTATACAACTCGTATTGTATCTATACGGTACGTATGAGTGAAAAACACATCCCATACGGCCTGTATAGTAGACGAATAAAGGTAATACGACCCGTTTTGTATCCGTTGTTTGAATAAAATGAGACAGATATGCGATAAGACTTTCGTTTCTTTTTCTAAAATATTTTAGGGGTTTTTCTAACATTTACAAATGTTAAAAGAGCATTTCAAAAACATTTAATGATTATAATAGAAAGAATTAGAAGATAATTAATATCAATTTGGAATTTTACCCGGCTCGCGTTGCAGCGGCGTCGAATTTCTCATGGTACATCAATGGTAACGGCGTCCGCTATAGCCTAAAAAAAAATTTATTATTCATTTGCTTAGGTAAATCAATAATAAGAAGAATAGGTATTTTTATTATATTATTGTTTAATAGTTGGTTTCTTTTTATTATTTCTCCGTGACAGAATATACAGGTGCATTTATTATATTATTTTTTAATTAATGGTTTTATTGTTACGTCTCTTTGAGATAATACATAGGTATTTTTGTTAGTACTATTTAATAATTGGTATCGTTTTATTATCAGTGTTGATATGATATTTTTACGATTCTTGATTTTAAAGAAAAATAATTAAAAGAACCGTATTAAAATGCATCAAATATTATAGAATATTTACGTATATATTTTTATTTGGTACCCTAACTATGTTTGATTTCATATTTTGTTGTAAATAACTAAATATGTGGTCTTCTTTCACATTTTTTTAGGGGACTACTAACCACATACGAGAAATGCTAATCGTACTTGGTCATATACGCATCGTATAGGGCAATACGATGCGTATAGCCCTTCACAAATTCTCGTGCCCGACATTCTCTTACAACCTGTCATTCAAACCTCGTATACGCATCGTATAGGTCAATACGATGCAGTTTAGGATACGAGATTCCTTCTGCCACTAAACCCATCACATCGTACCTTATACGCATCGTATTGGGCTATACGATGCGTATAGGGCTCAAATTTTGTGTATTTAACAATGCAGAATTCTTATTCGAACCGAACGAATGAACGTATGCTTTCCAAAAAAAAACTATAAACATGTCTTGATGGTGGGATGGTAACTACGGTTTTCAGGTATATTCTAACGAGTCGGTGGAAAACAACCCGCAAAGTTCTGGCGTTCAAGAGGTGAACCGGGAGGAGGTCTCGTCCGACGTTTATTCTCATCAACGGGTAAGGCTTCCGGATTTGAACGAGCCACTGAGCAATCCCGAGTTCGTATACGGTGAACCGTCTTACCTTACACAGCCCACGAACGACAACGTATACGGTGAAGTCTCATACCCGACACAACATACCGACGACTACGTATACGGTGAAGTCTCATACCCGACACAACAAACCGACGACTACGTATACGGTGAAGTCTCATACCCGACACAACAAACCGACGACTTCGTGTCTGAAGACGAGGAACAAAACCATCAAAATGTGTCGTATAAAACTGACCAGAATTTTCTGTCTCGTGAACAGTTGGTGGATTGGGCGGTCAGGATAGGACGTGAGAATGGTTACGTCCTTGTCACCTGACGATCGAGGAGAAAAGGCGACGATCCGACGGAACCGTTTATCAAGGTGTGGCTTGTGTGTGACCGTCACGGCGAATGTGCGTCTACTGCCACGGTTACACGTGCCGGTAGCAAGAAAATAGGTTGTCCCTTTAAATTAGAAGGAGAGTACCAAGAAAATACTGGTGATTGAAAATTAACGGTGAAGGATGACAGTCATAACCACGATCCTAGTCAACATCTTGAGGGAGACTGTCTCAGTCGGAACAACTTTTGGTGGTGAAGTTATATTCGCAAAACATGTTGCCACGAAACATTCTGGCAACTATAAGAGAACAAAACCCAGAGAGTAGTTGCATTAAAAATGACATTTATAATGCGATACAAAAGATAAAAAACGAAACGAGAGTCGGTGAAACTCCAATGCAGATTCTAGAAAACCTGCTTTCTTCTAAAAAATACGTCTACTATACTCGGGAAGATCCTGCCACAAATATTGTGGAGGAGATATTCTTTGTTCATCCGAAATCGTTTGAGATGTGGCGTGCGTTCCCGCACGTGTTGATGATCGACGCGACTTACAAAACAAACATGTATAGACTTCTATTTGTCCAAGTGGTCGGTGTGACCTCCACACACCAGTCGTTTTGCGTCGCTCATGCATTTATATCAAAAGAACGAGAGGAAAACTTCGTCTGGGTGCTACTACAAATAAAAGCAATGTTGCAAAAGTGTATGGAGCCGCATGTGAGAGTAACAGACAGGGACAAAGCTCTTATGAACGCATGTGATAAAATATTTCCGGATTGTTCGAAGAACCTATGTCGGTGGCACATACACGAGAATATCGTAAAACATTGCAGGGCATCATTTACAGACGAAGACTGGGCAAATTTCAAGTATTCATGGTCAGTATTATGTGAGTCTCCCACGCCAGATATATACCAGTACAACTTCAACCGGCTTTACGAACGACTGTATGCTACCAAACGAGGAAGTAAGTTTTGAATATTTAATATTTTCAGTATTGAATAATTATTAAATATTTAAATATTTATTCAATATTTTTCCAGGAGTTATACATTATGTGACTAAAAATTGGTTGGACCCGTATAAAGAAAAGTTTGTATCCGCCTGGTCCAACAAAAACCTCAATTTTGGTCAACAAATAACGAACCGAGTCGAGAGCCAGCATTCGCTCTTAAAGAGTTATCTTAGAAATGCTAACAGCTCCCTAGATAGACTTGTTGGGTTTGTTGATGAAATTGTAACAGATCAATATTATCAATTACAGTTTGCGTTTGAAACAAGCCTCATAAGAAAAATGGATAGCCACATAGCTATTGAATTGTTTGATAACCTGCACGGTAAGGTTTCACATAAAGCTCTAAATTTGTTAGAAAACGAGTGGTACAAGTTATCACATATACGAAAACAAAATGCAACGTGTGGTTGCCAACTTTTCAGTAGTTGTTGGTTGCCGTGTGCTTGTCGTCTAGCAAGTATCGAAGCTACATGTAAACTGTTTTGACTTTGGAATTTGTGAATGATTAATTTTCAAACTTTTCTGACTATTTCGTTTTATTACAGGTGGCAGAATCCCACTAGATGCGTTGGACGTCTTCTGGAGGAAACTTGATTTAAAATCGTCGTTTGTCGATGATGAAAATGTAGACGTGGATAAAGTACTTGGTCAAGTGAGAAACAAAATTATGTCAGAACCTGGTCAGGTCAAAAGAAGTATGCTGTCGAGAATCGTAGGGGTGGTCTTTCCGAGCAATAGTAACAAGAAAGCGCCTGTGGTATAAGAAGATACTCGCGGTCGTCCAACTTTGAAAAAGCAACAACAAAGGAAACAGGATGTCGCGAGAAACAGCTCATTCACAGGATCCCAACAAAGCAAATGTGACCCTGCGAGACACAACTCGTACATTGCGTCACAAGACTCGATACAAGCGAGTTCGGTCATTCAACACCGTCGTCCAACGAAGGGTAAAGGAAAGCAACCACACGATGATAACGCCTATCTTGGTTTTCCATTGATTATGGGGAAAGATGCGGTTAACAATATAAATTGTTTTAAGGATTCGATACCGTCTGTCTTTCATCCGTACATTTCACACATACAGGATGTAAATCCCGACGGTAACTGTGGTTTTCGATCGGTAGCTTTGGGCTTAGGGTTAAATGAAAACCGGTGGCTTTTTATCAGACAACAACTTCTATAGGAGATAGACAATAAAGAGGAATGGTGGAGAACTGTTTTTGACAGAGTCGCCTTTCAAGAGTATGATATGCTACGTCACACAATAGATTGGCAGGATGTGAAAGCCGCACCAGTTAGTCGTTGGATGTCGATGCCATACACAAGACTCCTAATTACTCAAAGATTTGGGGTGATTGTTCATCTTTTAAGCATCGCCGGTAATCAAACATTTTTTCCATTGTGGTTTGGTCCAAACGTTCACGCTCAACATCAAACTGTATCATTAGTTCACGTCAACAGGGCTTATTTCATCCACGTCAAGTTAGACGGAGATTTTCCGATTCCCATGCCGAATGCACTTTGGAATTTGCACCGAAATGATGATGCAGCAAAATGGGAAAATATATACAGTGATCGTATTGAACGATTTAAGAAAATAATGGCTACTAATGGATCTACATTTTCACAATACTTCACGACTCACGGATGATGCTTTATTAGTTTTTTATTAATTTTAAGTATAGGGTCAATTTAATTATTTTAAATTTTAATTATTTGTAATTTTAATTATTTTAAATTAATTTTAAGTTAATTATAATTAATATTTTATTAGTTTTTGATTAATTTAATTAAATATAACTAATTTTAATTTAATATTCTATACGCCACGTATAGGGCCATACGTGGCGTATAGACTTGAACAAGATATTTTAAAGGTTATACGCCACATATAGGTCAATACGTGGCGTATAGCCACTTGATATATCAGGAAAACGCAGCGTACAGACACAAACGACCCAAAACAAACAAACACAAACCCATACGCATCCGGCAAAAAAGCTCGTTGATTAGGATTGTCGTCTCAAAAAAACTTCGAAAAGGTACGTCTCTACACCCATGATCATTAATGTTAGGTTTATATTGAATATTAGCTGGTAAAACTGGGTAGATTAGCAATTTTTAGGTTTGAACTTAAGAACTATACGCTACGTGTAGGGCCATACGTGGCGTATAGTTCGTTCTTGGAAGACGTTGAAGCCATACGCCACGTATAAGTCTATACGCTGCGTATGGCTTGGTTTACCCGGTCACTTGCCTGCGTATGGTCTGGTTTGGGTCGCGTATGGCTTGGTTTACCCGACAACTCGCCCGCGTATGGCTTAATTGGGGTCGTTTACCGTCAGACCCTCCGTCAGTGGGCCGTCATGACGGGCTTATACTACGAGCCTGAGACGGTCACGCCGCTTTTCACCGAGGCGGTGACGGAGGTGGATAAGGAGGAATTCCTTGTTTTTTGGGGCTTGATTTCAGATAGTTCTTGGTTGGGTACCAAGGGGAGGGTCTCGGGTATTAGAGACCCTTTGTATAGATATCTGCACCGGCTTATTTCGACGTCGATCGCACCGCGTCTGAAAAGCCGTGAGTGGTGCACTGATAGAGATCTTTTCTTCCTTTTCTGCCTGCTTACTGGGAGGCGGTGCTTTATTTTGCTTCTGCCTATATGCGACAGAAGCGTGGACTTTTATATGGCGGTGCTTTCATCACGCATATCATGCGGTTGGTCATACCATTTGACGCCCATGAGCCTGCGATGTTACCGCCCATTCCCCCTGTCCGATTAGACCGTCGCACGGCGAGCGGCATGAGCATAACGCACCGATTCCCGTAGGGCCTTCAGTTAGTGGCGGCCGTCCAGGACCAGGTTTGGGTCCCGGTGCCGTTGCCGCAGATGCCTGGACAGGGGGACCCGCCTATGCCTCAGCCGCTACAAGGTATGGCGATTGAGGACGAGCCGCCACACGTCGAGCGGTCCACGAGCATCCGCCACAGCATCCCCGACACGTACGTCGGTCTGTTAGGCTGGATAGGGCTACCCAGGCATTGCTTGATGGCCTTGTTGCCGACTCACGGCGACAGGGTCGTCAACTCGATCGCATGGAGGACCTGATGATGTGGGCGGTTGGACAGCTCGTGAATCAGTCACGAGCCGACGACATCGAGCCACCCCCACTACCACCACCACGTCATTATCCGGACGACCCCGTTCCGGGTGACGGCGGGGCGGGTCAGGGTGACGGCGGAGCCGGTTAGGTTTAGTTCTTTTATTTGTATTTTGTTTCTTTCGTTGTTATGTATGTAAAACATTTTGATGTATATATTTAATTTTTTTATGCAATGTATATAATTTTAGTTTATTTGTTTGGTTGTAATGTTTAATATTTTGTTTGGTTTATAATGTTTAATATTTTGTTTGGTTTGTAATGTTTAATATTTTGTTTGATTAACAAACTTATATTAACAAAATTATATAAATTAAAATAAAAATAAACAAAATATAAATAAAATAAAAAATATATAATTAAATAAAAAATACTTATACGTGGCGTATAGGTCAATACGCCACATATAGGATTCAAAAAACTCTCAAATCTTCCAACTTTTGAATCAAAAATATAACCCGTGCCTCATACGCTGCGTATAGGTCAATACGCCACGTATTGGACCAGCCGCCAGATAGAGAATGACACGTGGCATTCTGTTGACAGTGACTGAACTCTACACTCCCTCGTATTGCCCTATACGAGGGCGTATAGGGCGGCGGCGGGTCAAATTAGCAATATTTCGTGTGTGGTTAGAATCACCCTAATTTTATTGGAACTGGCTCCCTATTTTTACTTCGTTTTGGACCCCTAAAATACTTGAGCCGCCTCTACCGGATTATGTTCAACTATCGGACCCTAATTATTAACATATAATTTGTCGTGAGATTGAATAGTTTTCTTTTACCCCAAATTTTTTTTTAAAGACATGGCCCAAAAGTTTTAGTTTTTTTTTGACAAAAAGATTATTTTTTTAGATTTGTCACAAAACTTCAATAGAGTAAACTTGGGTTTTTTTTCCTCAAGTTTGATTTTTTTTTTAAATTGTAACAAACGTTCAATGGGTTTATTTTTTTAGTAAACTTTCGTTATTTTTTTAAACGGTATGGACGACTTTGTTTAGTATTTTTTTTGTGAGCGATCCGGGTTTTTTTTATCGTACGCTATAGCGAGTCTATGTTTCGACGTAACTTTTATCACCGTGGATGAGCCGAACCGATAACTATCAAACTTCCGCCGCGTAGCGCGGGGATTGAACAGTATTTTTTTTACCCAAAAAGATTTTTTTTATAGATATGGCACAAAAGTTTTAGATTTTTTTTTCTGACAAAAAAGTTCTTTTTTTTTAGATTAAAAAAGTACTTTTTTTTTGACAAAAAAGTTCTTTTTTTAAGATTTGACACAAAACTTCAATAGAGTAAACTTTAGTTTTTTTTCCTCAAGTTTGATTTTTTTTAAAATTGTAACAAACGTTCAATGGGTTTATTTTTTTTTGTAAACTTTCGTTATTTTTTTTAAACGGTATGGACGGTTTTGTTTAGTATTTTTTTGTGAGCGATCCGAGTTTTTTTTTATCGTACGATATAGCGAGTCTATGTTTCGACGTAACTTTTATCACCGTGGATGAGCCGAACCGATAACTATCAAACTTCCGCCGCGTAGCGCGGGGATTGAACAGTATTTTTTTTTACCCCAAAAGTTTTTTTTATAGATATGGCACAAAAGTTTTAGATTTTTTTTCTGACAAAAAAATTCTTTTTTTTAGATTTGCCACAAAAGTTCAATAGAGTAAACTTTAGTTTTTTTTTCCTCAAGTTTGATTTTTTTTAGATTTGCCACAAAACTTCAATAGAGTAAACTTTAGTTTTTTTTCCTCAAGTTTGATTTTTTATAAAATTGTAACAAAAATTCAGTGGGTTTATTTTTTTAGTAAACTTTCGTTATTTTTTTTAAACGGTATGGACGGCTTTGTTTAATATTTTTTTTAGAGCAATCCGAGTTTTTTTTATCGTACGCTATAGCGAGTCTATGCTTCGACGTAACTTTTATCACCGTTGACGAGCCGAACTGATAACTACCAAACTCCCGCCGCGTAGCGCAGGGATTGAACAATATATTTTTTTTTTACCCCAAAAGTTTTTTTATAGATATGTCACAAAAGTTTTAGAATATTTTTTTTTTGACAAAAAAATTCTTTTTTTTAGATTTGACACAAAACTTCAATAGAGTAAACTTTAGTTTTTTTTTCTAAAGCTTAATGTTTTATAAAATTATAACAAAAATTCAATGGGTTTATTTTTTAGTAAACTTTCGTTATTTTTTTTTAAACAATATGGACGGCTTTGTTTAGTATCTTTTTTCTGAGGGATCCGAGTTTTTTTTTGTATCATATGCTATAGCGAGTCTGTTCTTCGACTTAACTTTTATCATAGTGGACGAGCCAAACTGATAACTACCAAACTCCCGTCATGTTGCGCCGGAGAAAAAACTAGTTTATTCCATTTTCTATATAAAAATGCAAAAATATTTGATCGTTTAAATCAACTGTATCATTTAGATATGTAGGGGTGATCTGGACATTCTAGAAAAATTCTCAAAAAAGATATTTGAGATAACATAATAATATAAAATAATAAATTATTTACCACCCAAAAACACCAAAATTAATTAAAAAAAGGTAAACCAATGTGACGGACCCACACAATTGTCGAGACCTGTCGTCTTCCTAACCCTGGCCCAGTAATAATACCCACCTTAACCACAAACCGTTGGATTAAAACATAAGGGTTTAATCTCAGCCGTCAATCTCCCCGTAATAATCCATCAACTCACAGGTGGGTTCCACGCACCTTCCCATCACTTTCGTCCACTCGGAAATTAACTTGTGCGTCAAGCGCGTCGGCTATAATTCAATGGGTTGGTTCGGTTCCGAACCTCAGGTTCGGGTTGCAGACTATTCTGACTTATAAATAGTCGTGTTGTATTACCCTCGCACCCTATATGATTGCCCGAGCCAAAAGCTCCGAACCTCGTTTCGCTTTTTAGATATTTTCACTCGATCGATCGAAGGTATAATTTACTGCAATTCTGCTTTACTGATTTTGAATCGATTGATTATATCATGTTCGTTTGATTCGAGTTATCGTCTAGGTCTGGTCTCATATCTGTTGTTTCTGCTTGTTGCGCTTTGAGTTTTGTGATCTAGTTGACTAATTGACTCGGATGATCATCGATGACCTAATATTCTGTTTTCTAATGATATTTACTTGATTTCGAGCTTAATATAATGATTTGAGCTGTGAGTTGTGATGAGATCTGTAAACTGTTACCTCGCTTGTAAAATTTCCGATGATTTGACTGATCACGGAGTTCATTTGACTTTACGGTTCGAATTTTAGTTAATCACTAAAAGCGTGAATCATATACTGTAATCTGCTATAGTTTTATTACCTTCGGTTTCAAATTCACTTGATATAATGACTTGAGTTTTTAATTGTGACGAGATCTGTAAATTGTAACCTAGCTTGTGAAATTTCTGATGATTTGACAGATCACGGAGTTCATCTGACTTTACTTCTGTGAATATATACGAGATCTGTAAGTTGTGAACTGTGATGAGATCTCTAAATTGTAATTTAGCTTGTAAAATCTCTGATGGTTTGACCGATCATTTAGTTAATCTGACTTTACCTTTTCAAATTTTAATTAATCACTAAAAGCATGAATATGTACTGTAATCTGCTAGAGTTAGCTGTCTATGATCATCAGTTTCATAGAACTTGATTTTGTTTGAGCAGTTGAGCTTGATAAAATGACTTGAGTTGTGAACTGTGATGAGATCTGTAAATTGTAACTTAGCTTGTAAAATTTCTAATGATTTGACCGATCATTGAGTTTATCTGACTTTACCTTTTTGAATCTTAATTAATCACTAAAAGCGTGAATATATACTGTAGTCTGCTAAACTTAGCTGTCTATGATCATCAGTTTCATAGGAAATTGATTTAATTTGTATTGCAGACTGGTGATCTAACTAGTTTTTGTTCTTCCTTGTTATGTAAATAATTGATATGTTTCTGTTATGAGTGGAGATCCTTTGTTCTAATTCAATATTGATTGCTAATCGGAAGCTTTGAATAAAATCATAAACATCTGAAAAAATTTTGCCGGAATGATTGGTATGCTTCAGTTATGTTTGGAGATGCTTTGTTGTAATTCAGCAACGATCGCTAATCTAAAGCTATGAACAAATCATAAATATCTGAATGTAATTTGTCGGAATGGTTGTTTTAACTTTTTCAATTTTCATGTAGATTTGATTAACTGCGCTAGAAGATGACATTAGTTTCAACAGTAAGATCTACACTCAATCCAAATGCTCCACTGTTCGTCCCTGCTGCGGTCCGCCAAGTAGAGGATTTCTCCCCAGAATGGTGGGATCTAGTAACAACATCCACCTGGTTTCATGACTATTGGCTTAGTCAGCAACAGGGGGAAGACGGTTTCTTTGGAAACACAGAAGATGATTTGGACTTCACCGACATTGTTGACATCCTGCCTGATTCCATTTATGCTGATGAAGACACCTTAACCATGGAATCAGAGTATGAACAGTTCCTCCTTTCATCTGAATTGGAAAACAAGAACATTTATGCTCCATCTTCTTTCAAGCAAATCCCCACCAATGGTAATTTAAATAGTTAATACACTATTACACACACACACACACACACACACGTACAACAGATATTCAAATTTCTCATGGGTTTGAATTATGATCAGGTTTGGAATTGGAGCTGAAACCAATGAGGGAAAGGGGCCCAAAGTCACCTGTGGAGACAGCTAGGTATTGGGAGAAGCCGGCTAAACCGGTTAGCCCAAAGGTTCGCACACAGCGCATTCAGCAACCGCGCTAAATGTGGTTGGTTTTCTTATAGGTTTCTCTGGTCTAGGGTTAGCTTTCAGTTTATATAATCAAATCCAGTGTTGAAAAACCGGAGTAGTGTCCGTCTGTCTGTCTGTGTTTCGTTTGTTGTAATTTTCTGTACAGGGCAAGGTCTCAGCTGTCGTCGTATCTAGCCTTGTTCATATTCTGACTAGCCAGGGAAATGTAAACATAATTGTAAAAAAAATTGAAAAATTTAGGAATTTATGTAACATCAAGCATCTGATCTTGTTTCTGTGCTTATTATGATCGGTTATGATGAGTGAGTCGACAAAGCTCGCGGCTGGTTATGATAACGTACGCCAGTGTTGATCCATTATACGTCATGAGTATCGTGCATTATCATTATGTGGCGGGTTGGGTTGGATAATGGATCAAAATATGTTTGAATCAAAATGGGTTTGATAGAGTTTCAGTTCAGGAATGGGTCAAAACAAATTCTGATTTATAAGTTATAGACTAAATTATAATTTTTGTCCTTTATGTTTTTCAAAATTATGTAATGGGTCCTTTAAAACTTTTACTTTCACTCACTGTTTTTTATTTAAATAGTTTTCTCATTTCTTGTCCTTTTAACAAATTGAGGTTAAATATTTCTGTTAAGTCAAGGGTATTATTGTCTTTTAGCCCTTTACTTTTTTCTTTTCTTTCTTTTTATTTTATTCTTCATTAATTTTTTTATCACTTTTATTTTATGACTTTATTTAAAAC
Organism: Smallanthus sonchifolius; assembly: GCA_023525975.1. NCBI lineage: Eukaryota > Viridiplantae > Streptophyta > Magnoliopsida > Asterales > Asteraceae > Smallanthus > Smallanthus sonchifolius. The sequence goes on from CM042018.1 coordinate 132,708,988, forward strand.
TTTATTAATTAATTAACAAATTTGATTATTTTATAAAGATATATATTTTGTTATTTATTTATTTTCGTTTGTTTGAATAAGTAATATTCTTTTATCACTTTTATTTTAAAGGTTTCTTTAAAGTTTTATTAATTAATTAAACAACTTATTTATTTTATAAAAATAGATTTTTTTATTTTTTTATAATTTGTTTATTTTCTTTTTTTATTAAGTATTTACTTTTATCATTTTACAATTATTATATTTCTTTATACTATTTTTTATATATTAGAAAGTTAGTACGAGTTTAAATTTATTTTGTAATCATACACTCAAACTTGAGACTTTGTTTTTAGTCGAGCAAATGTTTAATGGATACTCGTTTGTTCGTATCCTATTTTTAACGCAATAGGTTTTAACTAAGAAATTTGTTAATTAGTGAAACAGGGTAAACTAGTTCGATATAAATGTATTATTTGTATTGGTTAAAATATAATTAAGTTCCAAATTAAAGAGTGAACCAAACGGGTTAAGCGTTAGTTTTCGGTTGTCAAGGTCGGGCATTGGGGCCATTCAAACCGACTCTAACATTTCTAGGATTTTACCTAAAATTGTCCCGTAATAGAATTCTGTTAGAAGTGGTTCTAGAGACAACCATGTGACGGTTAGGTCGATATTCATAGACTTGTAAAATGAACTGAACAAGTACAAACTGAACATATTCGTTTCGTTCGTTTAACTTTAACCAAACAAACGATCGAACACGAACAAATAATAAAATTTTTAAAAAACGAAAATAAAGGAAATTAAATAAAAAATATATATCTTTATAAAATAAATAAGTTGGTTAATTAATTAATAAAATTTCAAAGTTGAGTGTATGATTACAAAATAAACTTTAAACTTCTACTAACTCTCTAATATATAATAAATAACATAAAAAACTATAATAATTGTAAAATGATAAAATTAAATAGCTTAATAAAATATAAAATAAATAAATTATAAAAATAAAAAAATCTATTTTTATAAAAAAAATAAGTTGTTTAATTAACTAATAAAATTTTAAAATAAAAATGAGAAAAGTATATTTCTTATTCAAACAATTAAAAATAAATAAATTAAATAAAAAATATATATTTATAAAATAAATACGTTGGTTAATTAATTAATAAAATTTTAAATAAAATATATAAAATAAAAGTGATAAAAAGAATAAATGAAGAATAAAAGAAAAAGAAAGAAAAGAAAAAAAGTAAAGTAAACTTTACATTACAAAACTTGTCCTTTAGGGCTAAAAGACAATAATACCCTTGACTTAACAGAAATATTTAACTTCAATTAGTCAAAAGTACAAGAAATGAAAGAACTTTTCAAATAAAGTATAATGAGTGAAAGTAAAAGTTTTAAAGTACCCATTCCATAATTTTGGAAAACATAAAAAACAAAAATTGTAATTTAGTCTAAATTATAAGTGACTAAAGCAAAATAATGCCATTTTACATAATAATTTCTACTTTTAATGGTAAAAATTGGATCACTTATAGAAGTGGAAAATTAGTATAAAAAATATAATTTGTACATAACCATAAGATTTCTTTGCCTCTTCAATCTTCAAAGTTCAAACCCGATAATCTTGTCATTACCATCATTTTGGAAAACATAGAGTGTACTGTTAAGATGGTGTAGGTGAGGTTAGAGGCTCACGAATTTAGAGAGACAGGGAGAGACGAATTATGGTGATGGTGATGATTTCGTAATTAATGATTCATTAGTCATTACCATCTAATAAGCTCTCTCTATATATATACAATTAGGGCTGTAAACGAACCGAACGTTTAACGAATAGTTTGTGAACTGTTCGGTGGGAAGTTCGTTTACGTTCATTCGTTTAATAAATGAACGAACATAAACAAGGAATTCTGCCCGATTAACTAAATGAACGAACATGAACAGAGGTCTCGTTCGTTCAATTGTGTTCGTGAACGTTCGTTTATTTACGTTTGTTCGTTTACGTTCGTGTTCGTTTGTTTATGTTGTTCATTAAAGATTTTTGTATATTTCTATTTTATTTTATCTAAACTTTTTATATTCTTTAATTTTTATTTTATTTTTTACCTTGACAATTAACTAAGTAAAGTAAGTTCGATACATGTATATAAAACTTGATATTAAAATGATCTTAAATATTGTTTTCGAAAGACATTAGGGTTGACATAAAAAGTCCCAAACAAGGCTCCGTTCGGTTCCGTTCGTGAACAAATTCATTTCATTAATAAACGAACATGAAATTTCGTTCGGTTAGTGTTCGTGAACAGTTCATGAACAAGTTAAATGCTAAACGAACGAACACGAACAAGGCTTCGTTCGGTTCGTTTACTGCCCTATATACAATCAATGGAAAACCCTATTTATGACAGTAAGTGTAATTATGTCCATCAAATAATTACCATTTAATCCATAAAGGTATTTAGGTCAATAATCAATTAATAAATAAATGATAACTAAGGCCACATAATTAATAGTAAGTCTTACAGTGTTGACCTTGCTCACTCGGATGACAATCACCTACTACAACTTCACCTCTCACTCGCCTCTTCTCTCTAGAATATCTCACGCACATTCCCTCACGCCCCTCACTTGAAGAGGGGGCGATGTTTTGTAGCCGGGATTATGCCAGAGTGGCTCACGTGAGCCACTCACCATGGTATACCACGTTCTGTTAATACTTATATTTAAATTTTTAAAATGAAACAAAAGAAAAAATGCATCTAGTTTATTCCCTATAAATACTAGTGGGCATGATTCACGTGTTGTGTGGGTCATGACACAATTAATGTCGTATCGACGTGTCCTATTTTTTAATGTTTTGTTCGCCGAATATTTTTACCCCAAAAAAATCGTTTTTCGTAATATTCTTTTTTTTTTTCTGATAACTAATATATTATTATGATTAATAGGTGAATATTTTATTTTTAGGTCAATCGATTTTCTTTTTCTAATATATCAAAAACCAAAAGATTATTAATATATCAAGGGTTAGAATCTTTTAAGAAATCGTGATAACTTGTCAATAAACCAATTAAAATCATTTTTTTTATTTTCATTACCTTTATTATTAAAATACAACATAAAAAATGATTTATCTCTCCAATTAATTCATCTTTTTTTTTTTCTAAATTATTCTTAAAAAAATTTATACACATGTGTAAATGGTAAACACTTACACATGTAAAGATTTTTTTTAATATATGAATACATGTAAATTTAAATATATAAATTCACTTTTTTAGGTTGTATTCTAGTAATAAAGGTAGTAAAAATAAAAAAAAATGAATTTGATTCTTTTTTGACGAGTTCTCGTAATATTTAAAAGTTCTTAAATAATCCATTCCCTATTAATATATACACACACACACACACACACACATAGAGACATGTTCAATTAAGAACCATAATTTTGTTGAGAATCAAAAGAACCATGCATTTTTACACAAATGCATAAAATTCATGTAACCATAATTTTGGCGAGAGCCAAAAGAACCATGCATTTATACATAAATGCATACATGCATCTTAAGCATTTGTATAGAAATGCATGGTTCTTGTCAAAATTATGGTTTTTGAACATGTCCCTATATATATATATATTTATATATATATATATATATATACATATATATATATATATATATATAGGTGAGTGTTAAAATCAAAACCTACTCTTCGCGTCAAAACCAGAAAAAACCCCGCAAAAATAGACCCAATCATGATTTTTTTTAGTTTAATAAAATTATTACACGAATTTATCGTTACATCCTTTTTTGAATTTTTGTAAAATCGTAAGTGTGAGAAAGTTTATACTAGTGTAAGTTGGGTTACACTAGTGTAAATTTTATTTATTTTTACACCACTGTAACCCAATTTACACCAGTGTAAACTATCTCACACTTACGAATTTAAAAAAACATAAAAAATAACATGACGTTAAATTCGTGTAATAATGTTCTTATAATTTTTTTTTTTGATGATTGGATCGATTTTTGCAGGATTTTTTCGGGTTTTGGCGCGAAGAGTGGGTTTTGATTTGAACACTACCATATATATATATATATATGTATATATATATATATATATATATAGGGGATGGATATTTTGAAACCTCTGTAACACATATGTAACAGCTTAAAACATGTGTAATTTTTTTTTGTTTTTTGGGATAGATTTGTTTCATAATTTCATCACTTTTTATAAAAAAAAACGCCGACCAAATTTTTTTTACAAAATGTTACGTATGTGTTACGTATGTTACATTTACAAAACGGGTTTTTTTTTTAATTTTTCAATATTTAAAAAAAAAAGTATTCGGCGCCTTTTGTTTTTGTTTTTTTTAAGTTACGAAAATGGGTATAAAACTTACATTTAAAAAAAATATATACATATAAAAGTTACATAGTGGTTTCACGAGATTTCACAACTCAAGGGGGGTTTCATTTTATCCTTTCCATATATATATATATATATATAGGGATAATCAAATAAAAAGTAGTTTTTCGCTAACAAATATAAAAAATGACAAAAACCTTAAGAAACGATATCAAATGAACTCCGATTGAGCTAATTTCAGCGGCGTTGGAACCGTCTCGTCGAACTCTACCATCTTAGCTTTTAGGGTTTAGTTTTTAAGGTTTATATTTTACGTTTGAATTTTAGGGTTTTAGCTTTAGGGTTTAGATTTTATGGTTTAAGTTTTTTTTTAGGTGGGGGTGGAGGGTTTAGGTTTTTAGGGGTGGGTGGGGGTGGGTTTAGGTTTTTACAGGGGTGGGGTGGGGGGTTTAGGTTTTTGGGGGGTGGGGGTGGTGGTTTTAGGCTTTTCGGGGTAGGGTTGGAGGGGGGTTTAGGTTTTTGGGGGTGCGGGTGGAGGGAGGTTTAGGTTTTTGGGTCCGAGTTAGGGTTCAATGAGACGGTTCCAACGTCGCTGGAATGAGCTCAATCGGAGTTCGTTTGACCCACTTCATAGTATTTTTTTAGCGAAAACCATTTATTAGTGGAACCTTCCCCTATATATATATATACTTGAGAACTCATCAAAAAACCAATTTAAACAATTTTTTTGTTTTCATTATCTTTATTATCAAAATATAACATAAAAATGATTTATTTTTTCATTTAATTCATGTCTTCTTTCTAAATTATTCTTAAAAAATTTTATACACATGTGTAAATGGTAAATACTTACACATGTGTAAGTGGTATACTTACACATGTGTAAGTGGTAAACTTACACATGTGTAGATATTTTTTTTAATATATGAATATATGTAAATTACATATATAAATTCATTTTTATGTTGTATTCTAATAATAAAGATAGTAAAAAAAAATGGTTTTGATTGGTTTTTTGACGAGTTCTCGCGAGTTCTAAAAATATTTAGGGGTTCTCAAATGATTCATTCCATATATATGTATGTATATGTGTGTGTGTGTGTATATATATATATATATATATATATATATATATATATATATATATATATATATATATATATATATAGGGACATGTTCAATTGAGAACCATCATTTTGGCGAGAACCAAAAGAACCATACATTCTTACACAAATGCATACATGCATCCTTACTTTATATATGCACAAATGCATATATGAATCCTTATATTTGTGTAGAAATGTATGGTTCTTTTGGTTCTCGCCAAAATAATGGTTCTTAATTGAACATGTCCCTATATATATATATATATATATATATATATATATATATATATATATATATATATATATATATATATGGGAGAGATCAAGAGAAAACCACAAAGTTAGGCGAAAAACAACAATGTGTAATACTATGGGTTACGTATACGTAACCGCATTTTTTTTGAATTTTTTTGTTTTCTGTTTACGTATACGTAACACTATGGGTTACGTAAATATTTAAATGATTTTTTTATAAAAAATTGTAATATTAAATTGATATTCTTATAAAAAAAATATATATTATTATATTATTGGTTAAAATTGGTTTTTTTAGTGGTTTTCTTGGTTTTCGTCTAACTATTGGTTTTCTCTGGAACACACACCTATATATATATATATATTAAGTGAAAACATATATATATGAACACATCTGAAAAAAAAAAACCATATTCTCCTTCCTCGTTACTGGTCAGTTCGGTGCGGCTATGACTTGGAAATCGAATTTATAACTAATATTTTAGTTTTTAAGCCTTTATAACTGATCAACTTCAGTTACAATTGGTTTTATTTTTTCGGTTATAAGAGAAGATGGTCTGGTAAATTTGGTTAATTGTGGTCTTCCTAGGTCAATTCAATCTCATGCTGGTTAAACAATAAATTTGTTAATTTATAAAAAGTTTAGGCAATCGGTAAGGTTGAGGGCAGGCCATAGAGTAATTGGTAAGGTTACTGCTTTGTGATCTTAAGGTCACAAGTTCGAGCCGTGGAAACAGCTTCCTACACAAAGTTTAGGGTAAGACTGCATACATCAGATCGCGAAGTGATCCGGCCCATTCCCCGGCCTCTGCGCAAACGCGAGAGCTAAGTCAAGCACCATGTTCGCCCTTTTTATAAAAGTTTTAGGCAGAATAAAAAAAAAAAATTAAGCATAAAAATTGTTATAGAACTGCTTTGATTGTAATATAACATTTACGAAAAAAACAAAAGAAAGTTTGAGTTTTTAGTGTCCGTTCTGTTATTTTAATTATTTACGCACATATAAATATAATCTAACCAAAAAATCAATTATAAATAATATCTTAATTATAACCATCTTGTTTTTATTTTCTAATAACTTATGCCCGCTAGATAAAAAATAAAATAGTAACTAAAAAACCTGTACGTTTATGATTTTGTGTTATTAAATATAAATGAAGAACCCATAAAAAGACCAAAAGGCAAAAGTAATATAAATAATATAATGAATTATTGTTATATATTAACTATTATTATTATTATATATTATATTATATTATATTATATTATCATGAAAGTTATGTGCACATGTCATGGTCATTTTTCACGTTCACTGTGTGTGGTTCGTGAGTCGTATCCGATTTTATAGATTCTTTAAAAGAGAGTAATATTTAAATGAGTATACGTGGTTAAATCTCCAACACTACCCGATTTTCATTGTTAAAAAAGCTCATGATATTATTTTATTCTTGTATAACATAAATGATTCAATAACATTTGTTACTTTTAACGTCTAAAAAAATTACAGAATTCTATTTTTGGTTGCAAAAGATAAGTTTTTAAAAGTTTGGAATCAAAATTACATATTTACTCTTAACAATCGTTATAAAATAGAATAAATTACAGAAAACGATCTTTATGTATATACAAACTTGTAAGTTTGGTTTTAAATTTATAATATTTATTAATTACGCTGAACACCCTTAAACTAAAGTGTATGTAACGCGTTGTATCCTTTTCACTAATAAATGTAAACCTTTTAAGTTAGTTTTTTTTCTAAATAACCATTTTACACTTACTATTTAAAGGATCAAATGTGTAATTTTCACTATTCTTTTGTGTTTTTTTTTTATTACTTTACTATTCTTTTCTTTTCTTTCTTTGTATTTTTATTTTAATACTTTACTTTTCTTTTTTTTTATTGTTATATTAATATAAAAGGTTAATTTTCAGATTTCAGATATGAAAAGTTTTAAAATTTAAAGTTAAATATTATGAGGTCTCTAATTTTTATTGGTTTTATTTAGAAAAGTAAATAACTAATTTGAACAAATGAAAATAAATTTTGTAATAAAATAAAATTCTAGAAATAAAATAATATTTTATAGAAAAAACTAATTAATTAATTATTAACTTTTAAGATAAGTTTATAAATTAAAAGTGATGAAAAATTAGAAGTAAAAGAAAGAAAAGTAAAGTAATAAAATAAAAAAAATAAATAAAAGTAAAATAATAAAATAAAAACAAAAAGAAAGAAAGAAAAGAAAAGAATAGTGAAAATTACACATTTAGTCCTTTAACTGGTAAGGGTAAAATGATCATTTAGGAAAAAAAACTAATTTAAAAAGTTAACATTTGTTATTGGAAAGGATGCAATGTGTTACAAACCCTTTAGTTTATGAGTGTTTAGCGTAATTAATAAAGATTAAAGGTCAAATCTGCAAGCTGGTATATACATAAATGTTGTTTTGTGTAATTTACTCTATAAAATATTGCCTTAGGAAGATAACCAACAACATTCATTAGTTAATTAAATTTGACTCGTCAAAACAAATCTTTAGTGCTTTTCAAGAACTAATTAGACCTATACTTAGCTTCTTGAGCCGGTTTAATGTTTCATCAAATAGCTTGCATATTCATAGAAGGCGAGCTATGTTTTAGATTTCTTTCGTAGCAACGTAGGATATAAAAAAGGTTAGCTTCAAAAGTAGGATAAAGGGTGTGTAAATTAATCATACAAGACTCAAAACTAAGACGTTCTATGAAGTCAAATGTGTTTTTCAGCTACGTTAACCACTTGAATGTGATTTTTTTTATTGTTATTATGTATATTATCTGTTTCGTTTTTTTTTAATTATTATCTTTGTATGATTAATTTTTAAACTTGTGTTACCTTTAAGATTGTTAATGTTTGTATATGACTATTTGCTAATGTTTAAACGGTTAATCTATAAAGTTCCCCTATTTTATAGAATTTTCTGTATTTTTTTTACTTGAAATGTTGATTATGAAGGCATCCGGTTTTTGTCTTTTTGAGACTGGTACGTTCAACTAATAAAACGATAGAACGGTCTAAGTCAAAAACGGACAACATAAAACAAATATAAACATGTTCATATCGATGCGAGGTTGTCATTATTCAATAATAAACATAAGTTGCAATTTCTTCGGTCACATTCAACATAAGCTACACAATAGAATTGTATATGCTCATCTTGAAGGCGGAAATATGCTCATATATGATTATTGATTGTAGAAAGTTTAAGCGTCTTGATTTGCTTCTTGATACCTTTACTCGACTTCATCTTGGTCTCGGGTTTCTGTGTGTTCAACGATAACGCTTGAGGGTATGTGGCATCTTTACTGATCGATGTGGGTTGAGGATAAAAGAAATCGGTTGGGAAGAAGTTGTATTGAAGGCCAGCCATTACACCACAAAGAATATTTCAAAGGAAGTGAATGGGTAAAAGAATAACAACTTGAAAGATTTGGATCCAAAATGAGTTTATTTATAGAGTTCAAAACTCACGTGGTGTTTGAGAAAGTAAACACGATTTTGTTGACTATTTCAGCTAAAATACAATAATCACCCTCAAGAATCAAATAATTACAATGAAATTAAACTTAGTTTTCAAAATGGACATCCTTTGAAGCTTAGTTTAGGTGCGTAAACAAGTTGAGTCACTTATGAGCAATGTTTAAAAAGCTGAATTAAACATTGAACCGATCGTCTTATCGGTCAGACCGGATGACATTATAAATAATATATATATATATATATATATATATATATATATATATATATAGTGTGGTTCCGCTACAAAGTCAAAAAAGTGTAAAAAGTCGTTTAAAACGCTCATAACCGGCTCATACGAACTCCGATTTTACTCGTTTCGACATCGTTGGAACCGTCTCGTCGAACTCTACGATCTTAGTTTGTAGGATTTAGTTTTTGTCTTTGAGTTTAGCTTTAGGGTAGCTTTAAGGTTTAGTTTTTATGATTTAGGCTTTTGGGAGGTGGGGGTGGGATGGGGTGGATGTTAGGATTTAGGTTTTTTTGGGTGAGGGGTATTAGGTTTTTCGGGGTGGGGTGGGGGTTTTATGTTTTTGGGGGTGGTGGTGGGGTTTTTAAACGACTTTTTACACTTTTTTGACTTTATAAAATAACCCTCCCATATATATATATATATAGGGGAGAGATCAAGAGAAACGACAAAGTTAGGCGAAAACCGAGAAAACCACTAAAAACCAATTAAATAATTTATTGATTTTTTTATTTTTTTTTAATTTATTTCTAAGTGTATTAATATAATATTACACAATATACCAAAAAATCATTTTACGTATAAGTAATCGCAATTTTTTTGTTTTCTGTTTACGTATACGCAACACATAGTAAGCCAATACTCAAATGATTTTTTGGTAAAAATGTGTAATATTACGTTGATACTCTTTTAAATAAATAAAAATATATAAAATAAAATAAAAAATAAATATTATTATATAATTGGTTAAAATTGATTTTTTGTGGTTTTCTCGGTTTTAGCCTAAGTATGTGGTTTTCTTTGGAACCCTCCCATATATATATATATATATGGGAGAATCAAATAAAAAATAGTTTTTCGCTAATAAATCTAAGAAATGACAAAAAAAAAACCCTTAAGAAACGATATCAAACGAACTCCGATTGAGCTAATTTCAGCGGCGTTGGAACCGTCTCGTCGAACTCTACCATCTTAGCTTTTAGGGTTTAGCTTTTAAGGTTTAGATTTTACGTTTGAATTTTAGGGTTTTAGCCTTATGGTTTAGCCTTAGGCTTTAGCTTTTAGGGTTTAGATTTTATGGTTTAAGTTTTTTTTAGGGTGGGGTGTGGGGTTTAGGTTTTGGGGGTGGGTTTAGGTTTTTTTTTTTTTTTGGGGGGGGGGGGGGGTGGGGGGGTCTAGGTTTTTTGGGGGTGAGGGTGGTGGTTTTAGGCTTTTCGGGGTAGGGTTCGAGGGGGGATTTAGGTTTTTGGGGGTGCAGGTGCAGGGGGTTTAGATTTTTGGGTCCGGGTTAGGGTTCGATGAAACGGTTTCAACGCCGCTGGAATGAGCTCAATCGGAGTTCGTTTGACCCACTTCTTAGTATTTCTTAGCAAAAAACCACTTATTAATGGAACCGTCCCCTATATATATATGTATATAGGGGATGGTTCTAATAGAAACCCAATTGAGTTAAATAAACCCACTAAACCATGTTTACATATGCAAAAAAAAAACTTTTTTTTTATTTTTAAGATGGATTCTACATTCAATTTTAACACTTTTTGTGAAAAAATTATAAAAAAACGTCGAGCGGTTTTTTTAAAATTTATTTTTTTAAAAATCTGACGTTTTTTACATATGTAAATGTTATTTTTTACATATGTAAGTGCTGGCGTAAGCATACGTAATAAAAAAAGCTGATTTTTGTGTTTTTTACATGTTTTTTTATATTTATTCGGCGTTTTTTAAAAAAAAAAATTGCGAACCTGCTTTTTTTTGGTAAATAATCAATCCTAAATTTTATAAAAAAATTTCTAATTTTTTTCAAAGGATTTCTTGAGTTTTTCCAACTCAAGAGAGTTTTTGTTCTACACTTTACATATATATATATAGGGAGAAGATCATAACAAACTCATTTTAATAAGAGAACTCCTAACTAAAGGCAAAAAAAATAATAAAAAAATCATAACTCAAAATATAACCCCACCCCGCTCGGTGGGTGGGGTGGGGTTAGGTTTTTGGGTGAGGGTGGGGTGGGGGGTTTAGGTTTTTAGGGGTGGGTTATGTTTTTGGGTTGGTACTACACATATGCAGTATTGCGGTTTTTTTTAACGAGGACGATGTGGGAAACATGGTATCCGAACCACTTTTTTAGTTTTTGATTTATATTTTGAGTTATGATTTTTTTTAATTATTTTTTTGAATTTTTTCCCTTTATTGAGGAGTTCTGTAGTTCTCTCATTAAAGTTAGTTCTCTCATGAACCCAAATATATATATATATATATATATATATATATATATATATATATATATATATATATATATATATATATATATATATACACACACACACTAGGTTAGAATCCCGTGTATTACACGGGTTAAATAAATGTAATGTTATAAAAAAATTATGTCTTTAAAAGCCGTGTATTACACGGGTTGAATAAAATATAATGTAATCTGTTAATACATACACTCGTCAAAATTGAACAATATGAATATATAAATACATGATTAAAGAGTCTTTATTTGGATCTTAGATGGCTATAAAATTGTTTTCAGTTTGTAGAATTCACAAAAATAAGATTGAACAATTTAACTGATGATAAACACAGTTTTTAATTTAAAAATCTATAGATAAAATTTGAAACAAATAATTAATTTAGTTGCCTAAAATAGTGGAGTTAATTATTTGTCACACCCGTAACACAGAACAGTTATCTACCAGAGTAGTATCTCCAACAGATATGTTCCCATGTAAGAGCGACGGGTCTAGGAGAGATTTATACACCGCTTATTCCTAGACAGAACATTCCATTCGTCAGATAACTACATACCGGTTGAAGGCCGCCTTCTAGTTACTGTGACGTTGATACCAAAAACACACATACAGCGAAAGACTTTACATTTATAAAACTATTTCATTTCATATATGTAACATTGTTTTACAACAAGGACTGACTGGTAATTACAATACAAAACTCTGGACTTATAGTTCAAGAAGAACATGCCAATCACTCGGGCCTTATGGTCGCCCCGGGACCTGCCCTCAGTCATCCCTATGTCAAAACATATGTACCTTTCCTAGAATACCAACTATCCGCTAGGGTTCACCTGTGCTAAAAAACACTTGAAAACATTTTAGATCAGCTTAATGCTGATGAGTTCATAAACAAAATCATTTTCACTGTTATCTTTGATACAGGAATGAATGCCTCGACAGGTCTTACAAGCATCCTTTCCAATCCATCACCCGAATCGCCCTTGGATTCTGAGTCTACAACATACATATATTCAGGAACCTTCCGGGCGCGTTGGTCACCCTTAGACCAAATCTAACCAAGAGGATCAATCTTGTCCCTAGGTCCCATCCTAATCATGGCCATAATAAGTACTTATTATAGGATATATGCACGGATAGTATTGGAATCTTAGATAAAAATCATTTACAAAACATTTCATAGAGCACAGTTTAGAGGAACTCACCTTAACCAGAACCTCCTCCTGTATTGATTATAATAATCAACACTTCGACAGAACCCTAGATCATGTATGATATTATCATAAATAACATCCCCATCTTAGGTAGGGATGTAAACGAGACGAGACGAGCCGAGCCGAGCCAGGCTTGGCTCGAGCTCGAGCTCGAAATTAAACGAGCCAGCTCGATTTTTTTTCCGAGCTGAAAAGTTGAGCTTGAGCTCGGCTCGTAAAAAGCTCGAGCCAGCTCGTGGCTCGTCGAGCTAGCTCGTTTTTTTTACATATTAATATATATATATAAACAACAAAAAAAATATTTTATTCTCGGTTTGAAGTTGATTGTCTTCAAAAAACTAAATAGATGGAAGAGACAATATATAAAATACAAAAAAAACATAGATAACCCAAAACTTACAAAGTAGAGAGTAAATACAATTGTAGATAAAGTAAAATTTTAGTCCAAAACTCAAAGTTCTTGAAAACAAATGAACTTAAAAAATCAAAACATCATATTTCAAATATAACACATATATAACATATATATATATATAAATATATATATATATATATATTAGTTATTTAGACGAGCCGAACCACGAGCCGAGCCAACGAGCCAAGCCACGAGCCGAGCCCAAGCCGAGCCAACCCTAGCTCGAGCTCGGCTCGATTACAATTCGAGCCAGCTCGGCTCGGCTCGTTTACAACCGAGCTTTTTTCGAGCCGAGCTTTTTCCGAGCTTTTTTCGAGCTATCTTCGAGCGAGCCACGAGCCGCGAGCTTTTTGAACAGCCCTAATCTTAGGTTTATACGAAGAAACCTAAGGGTGTTCAGAAATCTTACCTCGGTACAATCTATGGCAGTTTGCGGACGAATTGCTAGAAACCGGACTCTCGGGAGCGGACCAGAACCTCGGGAATCGAGCTACCCGAGCTTAGGTGTATGAATTGAAAGTGTTTGTGTGTGCAAAATGTGTTGAAGTCGAGCTTCTATTTATATGGTGAGTTTGGGGCCCGTAGCGGACCGCTAAGCAAGGGTGTGGCGGTTCGCCACCCTTGTGGCGGCTTATTCTGCTTGGCGCCTACGTAGCGGACCGCTAAGGTTAAGGCTGGCAGTCCGCCACCCTTCCACGCGTCAGATTTCAATCAGTGAGTCACAGGGACACGTGTCTACTCCCTGTGGTTTCCTTAGTCCACACGTAGCGGACCACTAAGGCTTAGGGTAGCGGTCCGCTACCCCTTCTATTTTCAGATTTAGTCCTTTATCTTTGGGGAGTTAAAGTTCAACCCCTGAACTTTCTATTTTGACACTTTTGGCCCTTGGGAATTATCCGGGTGTTACATTATTAATAGGAGAGAGAGGCGGAAAAATGAGAATGTGAAGACCTATATGACAAGTGTCCCTACCAAAACCTTGATTTATTAGTATGTATAGATATAGGGTCATGTTCAATTAAGAACCATAATTTTGGCGAGAACCAAAAGAACCATGCATTTCTACACAAATGTAATGATGCATGTATGCATTTGTGCATATATGAAGTAAAGATGCATGTATGCATTTGTGTAGTAATGCATGGTTCTTTTGGTTGTCGTCAAAATTATGGTTTTTAATTGAACATGTCCCGATATATATATATATATGTATACTAGTCTATATGTATATATACTAGTCTATATGCCCGTGTGAAACACGGGGTTAGAAAATAATAATAAAACATGCAAACAATTTAAATTAATCATACATAAAAGATAAAAAAAAAGTACAATAGTTATTACAAATCTCTAAATAATTCTTTCTATACAACATTTGATGTTGTATTTAAAAGATTACCATTACTATCTAGTATAACAACTTTTAGGCTCAATAGGATCAAAAGTTGTGAATGAAAAACCATAACTTGGACCGGAGAAATCACTACAAAGGTAGACTTTACTATCGTTGTATATGCCAGTCTTGTTGTCGTTGGCAACATACTTTTTTCTTGAGTTATTTCTACCAATTGTAGGTTTCACAATGAAGTAACGTCCTATGTAAATAGAAATATAAAAATTCATTAAAGCAGGAAGTATAGTTTTAATATAATGATACTTTGAGAACAAACAACATAGAATGGATGATTTCAATAAACTATTAGGGTGTTTATAACATAGATATGTATAAAAAACATGACATATAAAAGATTTAGGTATATAAAATTTGTTTGTCCAAAAAAAACTTAAATGTAAGAAACATGAGTAACAAAAAGTAGGAAGTACAGTTTTAATTTTAATATAATGAGTTAAGGATTTTAATACTTTGTGAACAAACAACCTAGAATGGATGATTTCAATAAATTATTAGGGTGTTTATAACATAAATATGTATAAAAAACATGGCATTAAACATTAATGTAAGAAACAGGAGTAACAAAAAGCAAGAAGTATAGTTTGAATATAATGAGTTAAATAGGAAATATTATTAGAAAATAAAATGTTTAACAATGAAAAAATTTAAGAAGTTCAAATAGAAAAAACATTAACCTATATCCTTTAGCAGATGCTCAAATAGAGAAAACCATTGTTTAAGAACACTGGCTTGCAATGTGGTTCCCTGTTAATTTTGTAGTTTTTATAGTATCATTATTGATAAATAAAGTATTCCAACTACATAGACATAAAAAAAGTAAATAGACATATACCTCCTCGTCAACTACAACCATTTCAATAGATTAGGTTTCCGCAAGGTTGTTATACATGGGTTGCTTCCATAGAACTTGGTCCTACGTTAAATAAAAATTAAGGAAGAACTTGTAATAATAAAAGGGAAAAGAGAGGAAAAAAAATTATTTCTTAAAATATTTTAGTTTGATACCCATAATAAGGTAGCTAATAAAATGGAATAAAATGTTAGAAGTTTTATTATTCTATAGTTTTCTATTGCTTTCCTACTCAGAATGTGAATATCAAATAAGTTGCTTGCAATTTCAAAACTGTATTAGTATATATAGTTTCTGTGGAAAAATGAATAATCGCAATTAGAAGTACAATAAGTATCATCAAATATGGATACAAAAGGCTTGATCTTAAGACTGTAAATGAATAGAAAATATTTATAGTTTTGTTAAATATAAGTTTACTTTTAAAGTAAAGCTTATGTAGAATAACAGGTTCTATCTCTATTTCTCTTCCTGGGACCTGTATTTACATCCAGGGGCGGAGGATGTAAAGGGCCCGAGGGGCCCCGGGCCCCCCGATTTTTCGCTCAGAAGTGTTAATATATACGTATTCGCTCGATTTTTCGCTCAGTTGTGTTAATTTATATGTATTCGGCCGAAAATTTTATAGTTTCGGCCCCCCTATATGAAAAAAAATTCCTGGCCCCCCCGCGAAAATTTTCAAGCTCCGCCACTGTTTACATCTTTTGTTTTTTTGGAGACTGTATTCCCGCAAAATGAAAATGTTTCTCATAGTTAAGACTACTAAAATATAATGAACACTATTTTTGCACATAATAACATAAGATAAGACCACTAAAATATAAAAGTAAAACTCAGTTATAAAACTAACAATTGTGTCTATGATTATGTTTCTCATAGTTGATAAACATAATTTTGTTAACATGAAAAACAAAAGATATGATATGAATACACTACCTTGGATCAGTAAATTGACTAGTATCTATTGCTTGCAAACTCATAGCTTGGATTCTTAAGTTTCAAAGCAGTGGAAGAATGGGTTGAAAGATTTTGAATAAATGGTTGATATTTATAACCGTTTGATTATAAAAAAAAGAGACAAACCGTTTATTTTAGGAAATCTGATTGTAAAAATAATGGGTAATCAATGTTTGATAGAGACCGGATATATGTTTGGTGAAAAGGGTTTATATACAACATTAGAGGTTTTTTTGTCTTGTATAGTTGACATAGAAAAAGTAAAAGACTGTATTTAAAATATTTTGTCTTTATATGCTGAAATTTTACTTTAAAAAAGATAACCAAAAACTGAATTTGGTTTTTAGGTTTCCTGAATTTAACCTAAACTATAAAGTAAGTTGGATAGATACAGATAGTACATAATTTAGGTAAATTCTTATATGTAGAACTCATTATCAGTCTAATTAGCACCACTATACAGTAAACCCATCACAAATACATCAAATTTCGATTAAAAGGGTAGAAGACTATAATAAAAAAGTTAAATTATCAGTTCATTTAAGACAAAAATGTCATTATTAGTATAATTAACTCAAGTATACAGTAAAACCCATCATCAATAATCAAGAATCAACCAAAAACAACAATTAAAAAGTAGATTAAAAAAAGATGAAAATGGCGATGATGAGGAATTAGTTAGATCTTGAAACTAACATGTTTAGTCAATGTACTTTTCTGGAACGGCAACAATCGAGAGTGAGAGCAGGAAGAAGGGGATGGCGGGTGGAGGAAGATGGTGAAGACGATGTCGAGGACGATTTTTGCAGGGTGGAGGACAATTTGGAACAACAGCGGCACCAGATGGTGGTTGTGACGGCAAGGGGTAAGTTTAGGGTGTCGGCATAAGATGGTGGTTCTGGATGGTGGTTGTGGAGGCAAATGGTGGTTGCGCAGGCAGATGATGATTGTGGATGAAGTTTAGGGTTGAGAAGATGAAAGTGTCTATGTGTTCAATGGAGGAATTGAAAAGGATGTGGATAAGTGGTATGTTTAAGGTTTTTTTCATTTGAAACTGGGTATAAAAAAAGGAAACGGGTTACCGGATCCTGATATGTTTTTAAAACATGCCAAGTATCACGCTATGTGCTAAAAGTTGCCAAGTGTCATGTTGCTTTAAAATTTTGACAAGTGGTCAAAACCTTTCTTCTTTATTATATATAAAGATATATAGGGGATGGTTATGATGAAAACCCACTTGAGTTGAAGAAAACCCACTAAACCCAGTTTTACATATGTAAAAAAAAACAAAAAAAAAATATTTTTGGGATGGATTCTACATTCGATTTTATCACTTTTGGTGAAAAAATAAAAAAAAAACGCCGAGAGGTTTTTAAAATCTGACGTTTGTTACATATGTAAATGTTGTTTTCTAACATATGTAAATGCTGACGTATTGCATATGTTAGAAAAAAAACGCTGATTTTTTGTTATTTTTACATGTTTTTTATTTTTATTCGGCGTTTTTTTCATTTTTTTGCAACCGGGGCTTTTTTTATATAAATAATCAATTTCTAATTTTTTTTCAAAGGTTTTCGTGGGTTTTATCAACTCAAGGGGTTTCTTTTTTACCCTTCCCCTATAGGGAATGGTTCAAATACTAACTAACTTTGTATGTGATAACCGTGCTAACCACTATAAAACTATCACATAATTTATAAATTATTTTTTCTTTTAATTGTTAAAATATTATTTAAGTATCTTGAATAAATATTTTGAACGTAAATACGGAAATGATGAGTCTTACGTATACGTACCAAATAATGTTACATATAAGTGACACATAGTGTTTACATATATGTAACATTAACATAATGATAATTGTTACATATACGTAACATTATGTTTGAGAGTGGTTATTATATTGGTTACATAAATTATCAAATTATTATGTATACTGAAAATGAAATTTAAGCTTAAAAAATATGTTATAATATATATATATATATATATATATATATATATATATATATATATATATATTAAAATTTAGAACCTAATTTAAACGAATCAAAGGAGTAAGTCAAGGGGCGAACCAACGAACTAGGTTTATCTTAGCTCGGGTTCAAGTCGTTTACAAAGAGACCAATTTTAAACGGAGTTTTTTGAAATCCTTGGTCAAGCTCACCCGTTTTTTTTTCAAAAAACACTGCAGTGCACTTGGAATGCATCTGTCACCATCATATAAGAAGGGTCATTTTATAATTAAAGGAAACATTAGGGATGGTTTATGTAAAGAATGAAAACCAAACAAGCATGGCTTATGAGGTCAGTTCTTTTGCATTCATTCTGTACGTTAAATATTTTTTTATCATCCATTTTCTAATCTCATATTACTTCTGATAATCTGACATTGTTTTGAAAATAAAAATGGAAATTCTAATGGGACACATAATTTTGCTATTTGGATACGTCGTCAAGGCTACACGCCTCGTATAGGCCAATACGGGGCGTATAGCCCCTAACATTAAAAAACAGACATGTAGGTGTCAGTTCTGGTCTGCCGACTGACCCTGTACGCCCCATATAGGCCTATACGACCCCGTATAGACCTATAAGACCCATATAGGTCTATACGCCACCTCTTTTTTTTCAAACTTAAGCAAATTTTGATTTGTATATGCCGAGAATAGCCCTATACGCAGAAGCCTATACGCCCCATATAGGCATATACGACCCATATAGGTCCATACGCCGCCTATTTTTTCAAACTTGAGCAAATTTTGATTTGTATATGGTGAGTATAGTCCTATATGCAGAAGCCTATACGTCCCATATAGGCCTATACGTCCCATATAGGCCTATACGTCACCTATGAGATTTTGGTGCATGTTAATGTTTGACGTATTAATATAGCGGTATGTTTATTTTTTTAATTATTCGCTCTTAAAATCACCACTAAGCTATAGTATAAGCTATAGTATACTATACTATAGTATATTTAGTATAGCTCAGTATAGCTTAGTATAGTATAGTATAGTATAGCTTAGTATAGGATAGTATAGCTTAGTATAGCTTTGTATAGCTTAGTGTAGTATACTATAGCTTAGTGGTGGTTTTAAGAGCGAATAATTAAAAAAAATAACAATACTACTAAATTAATACGTCAAACATTAACTTGCACCAAAATCTCATAGGTGCCGTATAGGCCTATATGAGGCGTATAGACTTCTGCGTATAGGGCTATACTCACCATATACAAATCAAAATTTGCTCAAGTTTGAAAAAATAGGTGGCGTATGGACCTATATGGGTCGTATAGGCCTATATGGGTCGTATAGGCTTCTGCGTATAGGGTTATACTCGGCATATACAAATCAAAATTTGCTCAAGTTTGAAAAAAATAGGTGGCGTATGGATCTATATGGGTCGTATAGGTCTATACGGGGTCGTATAGGCCTATATGAGGCGTATAGGCTTCTGCGTATAGGGCTTTACTCGGCATATACAAATCAAAATTTGCTCAAGTTTGAAAAAAAGATGTGGCGTATAGACTTATATGGGTCGTATAGGTCTATACGGGGTCGTATAGGCCTAGATGGGCGTATAGGGTCAGCCGCCAGACCAGAACTGACACCTGCGGGTTTGTTTTTTAAGGTTAGGGGCTATACGCCCCGTATTGACCTATACGAGACGTATAGCCAAAAAACTCCGTGTCCAAATAGCAAAATCCGTGTGCCAATAGTAGGCCCCAATAAAAATTAGTGAAAGATTGTTAATCATTTATAATTTTATTAATAATTGTTAATGTAAGTTGTTTAGTTAAAGCTTAGCTAAAATAATATCACTAATCTATATACTTTATAATAAATAAAGGTTTATGTGGAACACTTGTCACTCTCATGTTCATTCTCAATTTTTTTTTCTTGTCTCTCTCTCTCCTGTTAATTATTTAAATTTGTTTAATTGGCTTTATTATTTTTTGTTACTCGCATCTCTAAGTATTAAATAATAATGATTTATATAATTATTTTTATAAAACACTTTTTATTTAAAAAAATAGGTTTGTTCATAAAACATTTTTATAAATTGAACATTTCTTTCATTCTTTTTATAAAACATTTTTAAAAAATAACTATATAACGTTTCTAGAATTTATATTAAAAAACTATGTAATATGTTATAAATATGTAATATGTAAATCTTTATTACTAAGTATATAACATTTCATTTATTCAAACCGTGTAATACACCGTGTTTCTAACCTAGTATGATAACAAAATTATGAGTATATTATAATTGATAGATTTAATTACATACGTGATAAAAAATATAAAATATAATACCAACTTTCTATTATTTTATAAAACAATGAAGTTAGACCATCCTTAATGGTTTGTAGCCACTGACGTCGGTTTTTGAAAACCTTCAAGTCCGTAGCATCCTGGTGTTCATATGCACTACCACAACTACAAGGGCGTTTGACATCTCGTTGTGGATGCTCTTATAGATGACGATGGACGACAAAAATACCAGAACCGATGGAAAATGTTCCACCAAAGGTGGGTAAATCCATGAGATGAGGTTGAGATTAACATAACCGCGGGTCGTAAGTGGTTGCATAAAAGAATCATAAAGTTGGCATATTTATATCTTTCTATACATGTTCGGTTGTTTCGGTTTATATAACAGTTAGCACACATTAAAACCAAACAAAACCGCCAAATGAAGCATAACTACAAGAATGGAAACACCCAAAACCACCAAACATACTTTGATCGATCGTATCCACATACGCCACAAACAATACAAACCGAACCACTAATGTCACACTAGCGCAATGTTTACTACTCGACAATGAGAAGAAGAAGATCATAGGTAGATATATTTACATACAAACATCAAACAACACAATATAATGGTATTGAGGATCTGTACATGTGATATATTGTACACAAAATTTTGCAAAAGAATATGTTTTGCAACCGAGAAAAGACAAGCTGCGATTTGCCCCTTAACAAACCATTCTCGATCCACAAACGATTAAATATCACTCGATGTTTATGTACCTAGTATGCGCTTTTGTAGTTTATAGTCACTGATAACGAACGACAAGTTCATCCTCTACCTGCGGATTATATTCAAAAATAAGTTATTTACAAAAAATCATGATGACAAATGATTTTTTTTTCTTTTGTCAATTTGTTGTTATGTAAGATAACGCCTTTTGTGTCTTAGAGTTGCCAACACTGAAGATTATATTTTTGTCTTGTAAGTTGAACTACTACAAGAAAAAATAATATTTTATCTTTGTGATCAAGACACTAAAGTTGGTTATCTTAAACAGCAACTAACTCAAAATCAAAAACAAAAAAAAACTGACCCATTTGTCAAAATCCTTTTGAAAATAACCTATTTTTAAAAAAGAAAATCCAATCCTATGAATACCTTTGATTCAAGAAATCTTGAAAATGGCAATGTAGATTCAAATTTCTGGAAATGGTACAACTGCTTCGAAAGCTTCGACGAGCATGGAGACTCTCTTCTTACGAGCCGGAGTTAACTTAGTGACGATATGTTGAACCGCATAATCAAGCATCCATTGTTCTGCTTTCTTCCTTTCATCCACCACTTGACGCCTTAAATCCACTCGTTCTTGTTCCTGATCACTTTTCAAGATTTCTTGTCCCGGGGATGGCGACTTCAGTTTTCTAAACCCTTCTAACGCCTTGATAGAACGTTTAAGCATAATCAGTTTCTTCAACTTCCCCCAGTTTTTCGACTTTTGTTGCTGTAACTTTGTAATCGAGCCATCACCATCTTTCTTATCTTTCTTCACTGATGTTTCTTCGTGATCAGAAGCTATGTCGCTTTCTACAGATTGAGTGTCTTGTGAAGAATTGTCAGGGAGGAGGATTTCATCAACGGATTCTCGAACAAGCTTAACAGCATCGCTTTGGGTGAATTGACGCGTGTAATTTCTTTCCGTTTGATCTTCAACTTCTTGCACACTCTGTTCTTCGCCGGTTGTTGATTCTTCGCCGTCAAGAAGCAGGTCGGATCCGACCTTCTTAGCGATGTCGGTTACCACATGTTGATAAATCATATGCCACATTTTAATGTGTTTTTCTCTCTCCAAACAAGTCTCTCCGTCCCCTGGAATAGAGGTAAGGTTTGCCATCATCACATCCTTCTGTGATCCTTCCAATATTATATTGGATGCGTTTGTTTGTTTGTTTTCTCTCTCTCCGGATTGAATTTCGATTCACTTATCTCTTCAAGTTTACCTTTCGATTCCGAACCGACCCTTTGAATTTCACCCGGTGAATCATCTTGTGCCGGAGCTACGGTTTCGAAAGCTTTAACGAGCAAAGCGACTTTCCGTTTCTGAGTTGGAGCGAGTTCACCCACGACCTTTTGAAGAGCGTAATCGAGCATCCATTCATCAGAATTTTTCTTCTCGCCGGCCGTCTGTCGCTGGAGAGAAACCGTTTCAGTTTCGGGTTCAGCCAGCGACGGAAGATGTCGAGGCTTTTTCGGGTTGAATTTCTTCACCTTTTCGAGTTCTTTAACAAACTTTGTTAAAAGAATAACTTTCTTTAGGTAACTCCATCTATCAGGTGATCCTTTCTCTGTTTTTGTTCCCTGCGCCGGTGCCGGAGACTCCTCTTTCCGGTCACTTGTTATTTCACTCTTTTCTGATGAATCTTGTTCTGATATAACTTCACTTGTGGAAGATTGATCATCTTGAACTTCTGGAAGAAGAATCTTCTCAATTGCATCTCTTACAAGTTTAATTGCAAACATCTTTCTAATCTCAGTTTCTTGATTCACAGAATCATCAATTTCTGAAAGAAAAGATAGTTAAATTAAGAATCTTTTTACAGATTCAAATAGGGATGTTCACGGTTTGGTTTGGTTCGGTTCTGCCGGTTTTGACAGGATTTATGGACTGAACCAGTAACTACAGATTTTAAATAAACTAAACCATAGCTGCTGGGTTGGTTGGGTCGGCCGGTCCGGAGGTTTGGGCCGTTTTTTTTTAAGACAAAATGGTACCATTTTCAATGTTAATAGGATGTTTGAGGGCAAAAAAAGAATAACGAACGGTTAAAAGAGGTTTGCGAAAAAAAAAGTGAAAGAAAAGAAACTTGAGAGCACGAAATCAGTTAGATTAGTAATCTATACGTATTATAATTAAAAATAAAAATTATTTTTAATCTTATTATTTATTATAGTTATATAGATTAAAAAATATAGTTTTTTTTATTATTTATTAATTTCTCGTCTGGCTCCAAGTAAACCGAACCGTGAAACCCGGTTTTTCTAACCGTAAACCGAACCGTGATACTCCTAACCCAACCAAACCAACCCATTTAGTTCATGATATCGGTGGTTCGGTTGGTTTTAACGGTTTTTGAACAGCCCTAGAATCAATTCCGAAAACTAAAATTATAAACCTTTGGTTTCTGATTTCTGTTCTTCATCTTCTTGTGGAACTATTAAGTCCCCTGATTCTGCAGCAAGACCAGATACCATATGCTGATGGATCATCCGCCACATGCTTATATGGTTCGTTTTCTCTAAAGATTGCTGCTTTTCAAGAACACGCTTCGACCCGGCTGAATTTTCATCTTTTTCGTCGTTTACATCACTAAAGTCTCGGTTATTTGAAACGGGTATGTCGTTTATGTCATTCTTTATCTCTTGGAAGCTGTCGACCCCGAATAACATATCAGCAAGCTCAGCATCACCATGATCATGGCTAGAAAAAGGTTCCGGTTCGGACCTTGTTTTAGCATAGAATTCTATAGAGAAATCATCATCCTTAGAACCCATTTTCGTTCCTTTGACTTCTCGTTTCTTGCCTGAACTTTTATACTTGGGTTGACTTTCGGCTTTCACGATCTTTTGGTCATTCGTTGAGCGTTTTTTAAGGTATGGAAACCGCTTTTGTGGAGGCTCGTGGTGGTGATGATGGCCATGGAGAGAACAGTGTTGGTACGGACAAATCTTTGCTACTGGAAGTACTTCTTCGGGTTCTGATGATCGGGATTGATGTTTAAGTTGTTCGGGGAACTTTGAATCTTTGAGAATCGATGAACAGGTAGCTTTTTTCAGATGGGATTCTTCGGAAACTTGTGGAAAATTGTCGATTGAAGACGTTTTCGATTTGATTCTTGACCTGTTCTTGTTTTTGTTCTTGCTGTTGCTCTTGAAGATCTTGACAGATCTTAGACTACTTGTTCTTGTGAACTTTGGCATAGGTTTCTGCATATAAAATTAGAAAGAATAAAATGTCTAAATATTAAATTTGTTATAAAATTCGTTCGGTGACATCAGCATTTTAAAGACCAATGACCAGTTCAAAAGATGATATACATTTTAATATATAATAAATTTTGAAGTATAGAATTGTGATAACAGTATAAGCATTTGTACATGGTGTTGACTAGGGGTGTCAATTCCTGACACGACCCGAACACGACACGAAAATAATCAGGTTTTGGGTTGGCCATTTCAACCCGTTTTAACAAACGGGTCAGGTTCGGGTTGACCCATTTAAAAACGGGTTGACCCGTTAACCCGTTTAGGTTAAAAAATATATATTTTTTATTTTTCACATTATAGAAACGACTGTTTATTTACTTTTGTATTTAGTGTTTACCATAAAGAAACTAAATTATACCAAAATTTTTCTTTTTTTTTCTTTCTAGAGATAATTAATCAATTAATTTTTGGTTTACCTTAAATGAATTAGATTTTGGATTTTGTACTTTATGATTTTGATTTAGATAAATGGGTTAAACGGGTCAGGTTCGGGTTGACCCGAATTTAAATGTATCTAGGTTAGGGTGTTGAAATTTTTGACACGAATAAGAATATGGGTCAGGTTCGGGTTGCATAATTCAACGTTAACCCGCCAAGCTGACACGATTGACACCCCTAGTGTTGACCATATATAACAAGAGACAGAAAGAGAAACGTATATTCAGTTACATAACCACCATATGCATCACAGATAAAGCAATATTGTGGTTGACTTAAGAAGTCAAACATGAACATAATGAGTTCCTGGACATAATTAGATGATTCGTCGGATACTTCAATGGAAGTAGATTGCGGGGGTGTGGTTGAACCATCGTCTGACAATTTTATTGAAGATCGACTGAGTTTTGATTGGGTCCGACTTCTAGATGTCTTGAAGCTCCCAGAAGTGGTGAGTTTTCTTGAAATAGACTTGTTTGGTGGTTTCTTTAGTCGGGTTTCTTCTTTGACATTACTACTGTATCGATCGAGTGATGATGTGGCACTCGATATGGAGCCTTGCATTGATGATGAAACTGAAGTGGATTCTGAATCACTATCTCCCTATAAAAAGACAATAAGAGTGAATCAAAATTTTACTATTTTCCTTCATGTTGATGCAAATCAGATTGAACAAGTGAAGGATATGTTTATGGATCAAATAAATGGAAACAGGTAAAGTATTGATTTTTGAACATGAAGGGGTTATTGGGCCATGGCCCAAATCCCATAGTTTTGGGCTCCAATTTCAACTATTTTATAACCAAACCAGTCGGTCAGACCGGGAACCTGCGACATAACAGCCCAATTGAGTATTTCTAAACCACCATCATTTGAACCCCCTGGTTTTGTGCCCGGGTATGGGACACGATTTTACGATGAGTATGGGACTGGGATTATCAATACCCGGCCCGAACCCGGCCCATTGCCATCCTTGATTGTAAATTCACATCAAAACATATAGTACTTATATATTTTGTTTCAAAAAAGTTTTTTGGAACCGGCCTGATCAGTGAGCTAGTAAAACAGTCTATTCAATGATGGATCCTGTTACGAAAGCATTAGTTCTCGGTGATCTTCCAGACTTCTACTCACCAAACACCCCTAAATCATTCTTCTTTTAATCATTTTTTTTCCAGAATTGATGAATCACATGAGTTCAATTTTAACACATGAAGTATGAATCAATCTAAGCATCTTCAACCTACAAACAAAACAAAAAATTTACAACCCTACAAATAAACTAATACCCATCTAACAACACAATTGAAAAAGTCAACAAGAACAGGGTTGACTCCAATTCCATGCTAATATCTCTCTCAAATGGAAATTCTTGAAACTTAAAACAAAAGGGCCAAACAAGTAACAAATTTAGAGCTTCAAATTATCAATTTTGGAATAAGAAACAAAGAAACTACTAACCAGAGTCAACGATGATTGAGGCGAAGTGTAGTCCAATTTGGGTTTCTTGTTTTCCCCAATTTCTTGAGTCAAAGATGATTCAATAGCCATTGATGAGTCACTAATCCTTTGGATCTTGAATACCCAGATGGAAATTAAAAATCTTTATGATAAAAGAGAGTTCAAATCGAAGAAATCTGAACAGGGGTATTGAGGTAAGCAAGATGTAGGTGGAATTGGCGGGTGTTAGAATGACAGTTTGATGCTGGCAAAATGATTCGGTGCCGTGAAAGATGGTGCGGTTGGCCTTTTGAGTTGTATATAGATTAGATTGACGGACTGATGACTTTTGCGTGTTGGAGAATGGGATATTTTTTTAAAAAGTAATGTCTTAGAATATAAACTTGACCAACTTTTATGTTATATTAAAATCAAATCATTTGTATTTAAAGAAACCATTTTAAGCGTAACTAGCATTTGGACCCGTGCTTGACGCTTCGCGGTGAGAGCGGGTCTTTTTCTCCAGTATTACGTCGCAGTAGTTTGGTCGTTATCAGTTCAGGTTGTTGAAGATCAAAAAAGTTAACAACGATACCGGTTACGATACAACAAAAATAGAGGAAACGATGA
Organism: Smallanthus sonchifolius; assembly: GCA_023525975.1. Classification (NCBI taxonomy): domain Eukaryota; kingdom Viridiplantae; phylum Streptophyta; class Magnoliopsida; order Asterales; family Asteraceae; genus Smallanthus; species Smallanthus sonchifolius. The sequence goes on from CM042018.1 coordinate 132,736,386, forward strand.
TGTTCGCTCATAAGTGGTTGGGTCTGTAACGGTTACGCAACGGTAACCTCATTCGCTATAGTAAACGTCGAAAAAAATGAATTGATTTTGAATAGTAGTCCGTGAAAACGTTGAGTCAATGTTAAAAAGAGCGTTAATAAAAGGAAACATAAAACTAAACTATTAAAAAAAATCCTAAAAAAACAGAAAAAAAAGGATAAAAGGATTAAGTATGTGGAGGTTTGGGGAAAAACGGGATTCGAACCCAAGTCTTTGAGATGGACGAAGGAACATTTTTGTTAATAAAGTTCAATGTAATTAAATATAAACAGAAAAAGCAGTGTTACAATAAAAAAAAAAAAGGCAACGGGATTTGAACCCGGTTGTTTCAGTTAGAAGACAAGGGAACTTAACCAGGACCAAGAAACATTTCTATTAGAAAAGATCAATGTAGTTGAATATAAACACAAAAAGTATTGTTAAATAAAAAAATGGAGTGCCGCCCAAATGATCCAATAAGGATAGTTTACTGGCATTTCATTTTAGTCCGTGGTATGGCCCACGCTACGAGCTGGAAATTTGGTCAGTATCGGTTCTGTTAGTTACGATATTCGTATGGAACCGGCACCCGCTATATCAAACAAAACAGAAAACCTAAAAACAAAGGTTGTTATATACCAAAAATGATACTAACACGCGTTGTAACGGGGTGTGCGTAGAAACGGCTCGTTCTTAAAAACGTTTATAAAAATAAACACGTTGTAACGGCACATTTTAAACCTAAAAAAAACAAATCAATTATAAAGATTTAAATTATTAAGAAATAAAAATTTCTAAAAAAAAATGTTTTTTTTAATTTATTTGTTATGTCAGCTCACCCTATGCTTACGTCAGAAACAAACTAGAAGGGGGCGGGGGTTATCGTGGATTGAACCTGCGCCTCGCCTGTGTGGGTGTGGTGGTCAGCCCCATACTTTGTTTCATATTCTCTTCTCTCAATATATATATATATATATATATATAGAGGGTGGTTCCGGTACAAAATACATTTATCCTAAAAAACGTAGGAACCAATGAGATGCTGACACGTGTACATGACTGGAAATTAGTAGAAGGGCAAAATAGAGAATTAACACTTCATTTGACTTTTTTTTCATTAAATAAAAGTTTCACCCATTTTTTTAAACTAAAATAACTTTTATATACTATATTATATTTTTAAAATAATTATACCATAAAATTAAGAATTTTTTTCTCTTTAATATGAGTACCATATTGCAATATTTTTTATAAATGTTTTTTTATAAATCATGCAAAAAAAACACTTCACTGATAACAACACATTATTCATTCGATAACAACACAGAACAAATTATATCAGCATAGTATAAAATGAGAAAACAACACGTGTTGTTTGGTGTTGTTATCCTATTACAACATGTTGTTATATCAATATACATGGTGTTGTTATCAGTGGAGTGTTATTTTTTACCCTTTTACCCTTTTAGTGATTTGTTAATCTAACTAATTCCAAAATTAAAACTTAATTAATATTAACCATTGAATATCATGATCAAAGGTCAAGATTGTTTCCTACATTTTTTAGGATAAATCTATTTTGTATTTGATCCTACCTCTATATATATATATATATATATATATATATATATATGAAAACTCATTATTCATGAGAAAACCAAAAAACTATTTATTAAAGATAAAAAAAATCATAACTCAAAATATAAATAAAAAACTAAAAAACCGCTTCGGAGATCTTGTTCCCCACGTCGTCCTCTTTCAAAAAAAAAATCAGCGTTTTACTACATATGTATAGCATGGTTAGCTTTTGAGGGTGGTTTTTTGGGTTTAGTTTAGTTTTTAGGTTAGGTTTTTGGGGGGGTGGGGGTGGGTGGGGGGTTTAGGTTTTTGGGGGGGGGGGTGGGTGGGGTGGGGTGGGGTGGGTTTAGGTTTTTGGGTGGGGGGTGGGGTGGGGGGTTTAGGTTTTTGGGTGAGGGTGGGGTGGGGGGTTTAGGTTTTTGGGTGAAGGTTAGGCTTTTGGGTGTATATATGTAACATTAACATAATGATAATTGTTAGATATACGTAACACTATGTTTGAGAGTGGTTATTATGGTTATCACATAAATATTGGTTAGCATTTGAACCTTACCATATATATATATATATAGAGAGAGAGAGAGAGATAGAGAGAGGGCCATTCTTTTAAGAACCAAATAAAAGTAAAGAACTATGAGAACCATTTTTAACCATTCATTTTATTTTTGAAATTATTATATTTATTCGAATTTCTAGATATTATCAGGGGCAATATTGTACTTTGTTATATATGGATCATGTTAGTGGGGTAGAGAATGGCTTGAGAAAAAACCGTATTTTCCATACGTTTTCGTTTTTAAGGATTATACGATCTGGTCCTTTTGCTAACTGATTCCATTAATATACTTTAGTTATCCCCTTATTTCATTGATTTTTTTCAAATATTCAATGATACCATGCATGGAATCCAGGAAAGGATATGGTAGTAGAAATTCTTCATGGTTTTTTTTTCTGATGTTTGCAAACATGTGCTGGCTTAATATCTTTTGTTTCTGGAATTTTCATAAAACATGTTTGCTAACATGTAAATTTGACACTTTTTTTAACTGATGTTAACGGTATGAAAAATCTTTTTAAAAATTGGGTATTTTTATTGAATCATTGCTTTAGGTTTGGATGCACATAATTTCATTTGCAGTGATACACATAACAAGTTATGCACATATGTAATTATGCATTGCACATATGTAATTATGCACATAAGCACTTATGCATGCATGCACATATGTATTTTTTTCTCTTATATGATAGACTTATACGCTCTATGTACATGTATTTTGACAATGTTTTGGTATTTGACAGCAACGCATTCTAACTAAAAGTGCATTAATGCAGAAATTGCACCATGTATTATTTTTAAGAGAGTTTATAATGCCTTTAAAAACAAATAATTATAGTAACCTAGAATCATTGACTAATTCATTAATTAAAAAAAATGATGAGAATTATGAAAAAATAAATCATTAGCAAAAACAATAACATATAATTTTCAGTAAATATGAATCAAACTTCTTTAAAAAAAATACTTTAAAATTCATTATTGGTAAAAGTGACAACTAATAAATAACATCGTGCTATTATATATAATCATACTAATCCTTATATAAATTGGTGCTATGTGAACATACATTATTTTATATGAATAATAATTAACAACTATATTGTATAAATAAGGTGTATTTAATTTATAGATTTTATCAATAGAATTGATTAATCATAAGGGAAGAATTCCTGATGTTGTTATTTTGAAATTTGTATAGAAACCGTTTAATGAATACGGTTTTTTTAATTCTCTCATAAGCCCCACACGATCTTTAACGGAAGTTTGAAAGACCATGTAATTTCCATTAATACCCTTAATATATATATCTAGATGTTTTAAAGTTAATTTTTACCCTTGTTTATTGTGGACCATTGATCAACAAATCTAGTGGTATACAATGGTTCTTATAGTTCTTTACTAATTATTGGTTCTCATATGAATAAATCCCTATATATATATATATATATATATATATATATATATATATATTAAATCCAGAATGTGGAAATAAAAAAAACGCAGGATTGTACCAACAGCTGCAGCTGTGGTACCTAACGCATATGCCTACCGCTATTAGCGTGACTACTTTTCACGATCTTCTAATTGTATGTATATATATTATTGTAAGAAGCTTGTAAACATTTTATTTAAGTGTGTGATATGTAATACGATTATGTAATCGCTTATTAATTCTTTTTTCTCTTTCAGTATATCTGACAAACACTACATATATGTATATTATACTATCCTTATTATTCTTTACTTGAAATTGGTTTTGTATTGAATATGTTCTAATCAACCAAGCCAAGTAATTAGGGAGGTAGGTAGATAAATAAAAAGTTGACTATTAGGAAAAGACCATGTGTAAAAAATGGGGGGGTTTTGCTTGTTAATGGCGGTAGATGGTCTAATACAGAGTTTATTGTTGTTCAAGTTCATAAACTTTGATTGATAATGTTACTAAGTGATGCATGTTAAGGTTCTTGGGTGTTCATGTGGCCATGTGGGTTTAGATCATTTGGATGGGCAATATCATTTGGGTGAATTAAATTGCGAACAAAACATTGAGATTTTTTACTAATTGTTATATTCAATAACATCAAGAGGATTGAAATAATTCAATATTGTTGTGATTAATTTAGTAGGAATGGAATTGGATCATCACAAAGTAGATTTCAAAATTTAATGATTTAATTTGCACACTAGGTGTTTTATGTTTGATGAAATGCTTCAACTAAGGATTTTGTAAATTTGAATGAATCCACAACTAAATTTTATAAAATCATTGAAAATAGTCTTAGTGGAAAAAATACAATATTGATGGAATCAAGTTTCATAAGAAAGAACAAGTATTAATGACTTCGAATGAGTGAGTTTTTGATAAACTAAGCACCAATTGGGTATATGATGTAAAGAGGGATTGCAACCAAAATTTAGATTATTATGTTGTTGTTAAATGAAACTATATATAGCATATGGTAAGAATCCAAAATGACATGAACAAGTTATTCTATTGCGCTTTGATTGACTTGTATGTTGAGGTAGAATAGTGTAGTTGAATTTGTAAACCTAAAAAACTAAATTAATTAAAGTATGATACTTAATGAACAAGCTACAATATATTACATTTTTATATATTCTAAGTTAATTAAAAAGTTTGATCAAACAGACTGAAGTAAAAAAAATAACTGGGAAAACATATTTCATAATGCATAGCAAGTATAGATCATGCATGGGATCATGATCTTGAAAATAAACAACCTATTCTAATTATTAATATTCTTGAAACAAAAGATAGCCTTTTGAAAAATACAGAAATGGGTTGACCAAACTAATGAACAAAAACACCCACTCAATAGTTGATGAAAACAGAGGATCTTATGCATCAGAATGCATGACACAAATTTTATGACAAGTTCATAACCACCATAACTGAAAATTCTCATTATTTATATATAAAAACCACTCTCAACTCACTTGCAACTAACTAGATACGCATTCCAACCCTGTGCGCGATACTCCCGAGCTGCATCAACAGGATTATCGGCTTTTATGATCCCACGACCCACGATGATTATATCACTGCCTCTTTCACAAATTACCTAAAAATCAAAATGTTAATTTGTCATCAATCCGAAAATGGTCAAGAAGTCAAACATTGACTTTGAAAGTCAAAGTTTTCAAAACTTACAGAATTTGGGGTGTTATATTGCTGGCCCAATGCATCACCGCCTTTAACCAACTGAACGCCCGGGGTTGCATGGATTAAAGCAGGATTAGACGGGCCCGTGGGCCATGACGCTGGGTTAACCGAGATAAACCCAATCACAAAATCAGAATGGTCTTCTGCAATTTTTGCTGCTGCAGCTGTGTAATCTCCTTTAGCAAAGTTGCCAGCAGAACTCATTTCTGCAAGCAGCAGTAACCCCCTTCCACGAGGTAAACCCTAAAAGTCAACAAATTAGTCAACGCTGTTTATTTGGAACCCCTAACAAAGTCAAAGTAAAAAAAGTCAACAAACCTTTAATTTCAAACCGTCAACGATTCCAGGACCAGAAATAATGTGACAGTTCACTATATCTGCCCACTCCAATATACGAAAAATACCTCTGCAAATTAAGTTAAACGGGTCGATTAGTTTTGGGCTTTTTGGTCATTTAACATATTCATTGTAACCATGGTTGGAAAAATCGCTAGGAGCTAGGCGGGCGGTGGGGCCTAGGCCTAGGCATGATTAATCGGATTGGAATTTTTATATGTAATTTTAAGTTTTTTATATAAATACACACATTTTTATATGTAACTTTTATAAAAATGTTCATTTTTAAATATTTATACACATATTTGGCTGGAGATTGAAGGGTTTGGCTGGAAAATCCAAGGTTTTGCCAGAAAATCCAAGGTTTTCGCCGGAATTTGGCCGAAAATTTCAGGTTTTTGCCGGAATCTGGCCGCCTAGGCCCGATTCCGATTAATGGTCCGCCTAGCTCAAAATTACAAGTTAAATGGCCGCCTAGCGCCTAGGCCCGATTTTTACAACACTAACTGTAACATGCTCACCCTTCATACTGCATTGTTACTGTGTTGCCAATGTCAGCGAATTTACGGTCTTCAAAAATAAGAAAATTATGTTTGTCTGCAATCTTTAGAATCAAGTATAAAACACAATTATGATTATTCAGCATGTTATAACTAAAATTATTTAAAACAAAAAACAAGTTTAGCATACCATTTTACAGTGAAAAACAACAGTGTAGGCCTGTAGGGGTGTTTATGTGATGTTTGGATAACAAATTATGCTTTTGATTATTTAGGGTTCAAGTAATCACTTTGGGATTAAACAATTTCTTTTAAGCTGTAATAGAATCGATTAACTAAAAAAATAGTTAACTAACTACCTGTCCTTTTACCATTTTACGGTTTTACCCTAGTTTGAAAAACATCTACTCTCATTTCACAAAACATTTCTTTTTTTTTTCACAAAAATGTCATTTTATCTATTAATTACCACAATTTAACAAAGACAAAACATATGATCATCTAAGTTTTACAATTTTGAACAGTAAAAACAGATACAAGCACTCTTTTCTGCAACCTGTTTTACTGAAGTTATTCTGATTATTCAATATTACATAATCATTTTCAAAACACACATCCAAACACCCCCTACTTTACATGTAACATAAATAAATAACTTCAAAATTAAAGCTCATTTTTTTAAAAATTTAGAGATATACCGCACGAAGCTTGGCTCCAAAATCAGGAGTAAAATCGGGCAAGATGTCCACATGAGTCTTTAACATACATATCTCTGGTCCAATCTGGATAATAAGCCAACAATTAAGCCACAAAATCAAGAATATTAACAAGAAAAACAATCTTTTTACATTATTTCTAACCTGTTACCTACTTTTTCTCAAGAAAACCAAAACAATATGCTATATTAGTATTTCTAACCTGTTACCATTTTTTTCTCAAGAAAACCAAAAATACAATCTTTTTCTCAAGGAAACAAAAAATACAATCTTTTTCTCAAGGAAACCAAAAAAAACAATCTTTTTCTCAAAAAACCCAAAAATACAATCTTTTTTTCTCAAGGAAACCAAAAATACAACCTTTTTCTCAAGGAAACCAAAAATACAATATTTTTTCCTCAAGAAAACCAAAAATACAATCTTTTTTTCTCAAGAAAACCAAAAATACAAGCTTTTTCTCAAGAAAACCAAAAATACAATCTTTTTTTTCTCAAGGAAACCAAAAATACACTCTTTTTTCTCAAGGAAACCAAAAATACACCTCTTTTTTCTCAAGAAAACCGAAAATACAATCTTGTTCTCAAGGAAACCAAAAATTCAATCTTTAAGGAAACCAAAAATACAATTTTTTTCTCAAGGAAGCCAAAAATACAATCTTTTTCTCAAGAAAACCAAAAATACAATCTTTTTCTCAAGAAAACCAAAAATACAATCTTTTCTCAAGAAAACCAAAACAATATGTTACATTAGTATTTCTAACCTGTTACCTACTTTTTCTCAAGAAAAATTCAATCTTTTTCCCAATAAAACCAAAATACAATCTTTTTTCTAAAAAAAATGCATTGTTTCTATTAACATAACAACATTAAATCATAAATTAATAATATTATATAAAAAAAATAATCAATTAAAATAAATAATCACCTTATCAGCAAGTGCTAGCAACTCAGAAGCAGTAGAAACATCAGCAGACAAACACAAATTACTCTCTTTCTTCACCATAATTTCAAACAACTTTTTCCCAGTTGGATTCTTTGCCAACTCAGCCCTCTCCCCATACGAAACCCTAATTTTACCACCCGCCGGAGAAGCCACCGGAGCAACCTTTTTATTCTCTTCCAAAAACTTAAGCACCATAGCCTCAGTCTCCTCATCAACCCTACCTTTCTGTTTCAAAACCCTAACCATCTCACTAAGCTTCACCATCGAATGCAAAGTGATCCCATTCGCCGATAAGTTCTCCCTCCCCCCCTGCTCTCGATCAATCAAAACGACGACGTCAGTAACCCTAAGTCCGGCGGCACGGAGCGGCGCAGCCGTCTCGAGTACGGAGGTGCCGCTAGTGACCAAATCTTCGACAATTAGGCATGTTTGGTTAGGGTTAAAGGCGCCTTCGATGGCTTTGGAAGTGCCGTAGTCTTTGATTTCTTTCCGGCGCATGAGCATTGGGACGTCGGAGGAGGTGGAGATGACGGTGGCGATGGGGAGGGCGGTGTAGGGGACGCCGCATATGACATCGTAAGAGGTGGAAGAGGGGAGGGTGGAGATGATGGTGTCGGAGATGAGACGGAGGAGTTTGGGGTAGGAGACGATGAGACGGAGGTCGATGTAGATTGGGGAGGTTATGCCGGATTTTAGTTTGAAGGTTCCGAATTTGACGGCGGAGATCTCGTGGAGCTGGAGGATCAGTGACTCCATTGATGAAGATGAAGACGGTGGTGGTGACATTTTTCGGCGTTTGGGGAATATTGTTTCGACTTTCGACCACCCTAATTGCTTTTTTAAATTGGTAAAGATGCCTCTTAATTCGTGCATGTATTTAAATTATATAATTATTGTATTATTTGGTGATGGGTTAATGGGCTTATACTTATGTACTAGCCCAACAAGAAAAAAATCAAACCACACGTTTTTATAGCTATCTTTGATTTTATAGCTTAGTAAATAAAAATTTTATAAGCATAGAGATTCATTTTCATAAATCTCTATATTTTTTGTTAATGTTTAAAAAAAAGAAAAAATAATAAAATAAATATTTTTGAGTGAGATAGAGATAGAGAATGAGATGTAGGAAGTTAAAACAAATTTAAAGATAAATTTGAAAAAATGTTATATGTAGTTAAATTATAGAGATGAAAAAGCTGATATAAAGATGAAAAAGCTGATATGAATACTCTAAAGGAATGTTCTTGTTTATGCTATGTTGTTTATGTTATTTTGTAGTATGTGTTGTTTAGTGGTGTTGTTTATGTTTTAGTGTGTTTTTATCTATATAAGTGATGAGTAGTAGTATAAATTATTGAGAATGGAGTAATCTTAAAGATGTTAAGTATGTAGAGGTTTTAGTAAACATGGTTAGCGCTATGGGGATTTAAGCTTATAATGGCTTTAAAATCCGGATATTTACAATATCTTATTAAAGTATTGTTGAAAGAAGCACTTCCCATGTTGAAGAAGCTTCAAGTGTTCACAGTAACAAGAGGGAACGCACGAGCCAAGTCAATTCCTTGCTCCAGAATTTCAATGATGTAGACATTTTATTTGTTGACTCACCATCATCGATGAGGTTTACCCCACCATTTTGAATGGCACAGAAGTGGCTCTGATACCATTTTGTAACGTCTGGTCTCCCATACCAACAATATTGCCTGCTTTACCTAATAGGAGCTCACGGATTTATTTTCGGTTGCCCGGTGAAAACTTCCTAGAGGGTCACTCATCCCTGGAGTACGCTTAACTGTGGAATTCTCTTATCATTCACAACCAATGAGCCCAAACGCGTTGTTAGTAATTGAGGTGGATAATTTCCTATAAACCCAACGTATCTCATGTCTACGACCGATGTGGGATTTGCCTAGGGTGTTAAAGGGAGAGTCTTCCGACTCTAAACACATCACAACATGATATTGTGAGGTATGGGTTAGCACGGAAGGGTCGGTTTTGGTAGTGGGGGTGGGTCACGGTATGCAAAAGGATCAAAGTTGTGTTGTTTTAGAGGAAGACGAAATTCACTTGACGAAGTTTGAATAGGCTTGTTTGACATAGAGGGATAACTAATATTTTAGGTGCCCATTTTTCTAGTCGCACAGGGCATACGAAATCTTAAGGACGGCCCTGCCGTGAACACGAACCATTTAACACACTTAGACTTATAGCTTCACTTAAAAGATAAAGCCAAAAAAAGCACACGAATTTCTCTTAGGGATTTCTAATGAATTCATTTTTCTCTCTACATAATAAAAGAAATTCAAATTGATCCAAGCAAAGAGTAAATAAATTTAAGAAAAACCAACAACATATTGAAATCTTCTTCTGTAATATACATACTACTAACTACCTACCCAATTTAAAAACAAATCATCTTGCCTCTTTTAAAAGTCTACTATGTATATGTGTGAAAGAGAAGCAATTTAGCATATTTGTCTATAATAATAATAATAAATACATTGCCCCTTCAACCTCTCCATCTAAAACGCTAAATTTGGAGCTTTCTGTTAATTTTGCGTTTAGTTTCTCGTAGACCATCAACATAATGTCTCACATAAACCAGTTTCAACACCTCAAAATACAACTACAAGTCATACAATCAGCAACCAACAACTTTTCCGATGACAAATGCATCGGGCATGGAGGATTCGGGAAAGTTTATAAGGGAGAACTAGTTCATTCCACAGGCGAAAACACGGTTGCATTAAAGCGTTTAGATCCTAAATTCGGACAAGGAAATTCCGAGTTCTGGAAGGAGATCATGATGCTTTCCTTCTATAAACATGAAAACATTGTCTCTCTTTTAGCGTATTGTGACGATGATGGCGAGAAGATCCTCGTGTACGAGTACGCATCAAAGAAAAGTCTCGATTCTTATCTCGGGAGTGATGATCTCACATGGGTTCAGCGCCTTAAGATATGTGTTGGAGCGGCTCGGGGACTAGCGTACCTACATACCCCTGCTACGACTCAACTTAGAATAGTGCATCGCGATATTAAAAGTGCCAATATCCTACTAGATAATAACTGGACTGCCAAGATCTCAGATTTCGGCCTCTCCAAATTTGCTCCTGCAAACGCTTTGTTCACATTTCTTGTATCCAACCCTGCGGGAACACATGGGTATATTGATCCGCTATACGCGGAGACAGGGCTACTAACAAAAGAGTCAGATGTGTACTCTTTTGGCGTGGTGTTGTTTGAAGTGTTGTGTGGGAGGTTATGTTTTGGCAACGAGAATCTGCGGCCTTTAATAGGATTGGTGCGAGAGTACTATTTACAAAACCAAATAAGTGAAGTTGTTTTTAGTAGTATAAAGGAGGAAATAAATAAATCTTCTTTGAGATTGTTTGCGGAAATAGCTTACCGATGTTTAAAGAGAGAGCGTGAAGAACGTCCATTGATGACGGAGATCGTGAGCCGACTTGAAGGGGCACTATATATTCAAGTAAGTTGTATTTGACTGGATACTCTTCATTCGAAAAAAAGAAAAAAAAAAGTTTGAAATCAGGTTCGCCGGTCCGACCATTTCAAATAAAAGTGGTTCAACTACACACAACTGGACCGGTTATGTGTTTGGTTCTGAAAACACTGCTTATAACAAATTAGTTTATGTTAATATAAAACTACAATGAAATATTATTTTATTCAGGAAAACGCAGATGCAAAGGCAGTTGTTAAAGGAGCTGGAATTTTGAATGTGAAAGGACTTAAAACAATGGATGCTCAAAGTGAAAACCCTTTTAATGCTTCAAATCATTACTTGGTACTTTATATAAATCACTATGATCCATTACAAAATAAGAAAACGACTGCCAAATACAACGAGGTGAATGCAGAATTCACTCTATATGTGAAAGATGTTGATACTCAATCTTTATCTATAGTTGTTAACGCCATAGTATCGGTATGTTTTCTAAACGAGTAATCAATCTTTATACCGTTGGCCATTTGGTGCAATGGTAGCCCCAAGACTTCCCATAGTGGAGGTCTTGGGTTCGAATCCTGGCAACAGCAAAAAAGGGGTCTGTGGCCAGGTCAGGAGTTTACCCAGTTAGAGGGGTTCCTCCTATAGTGGGCTGCCCTGGATGTTCTAGGTGTTGCCCCTGGGAAACCCAATTATCCTAGAATATCTAGGTGTTGCCGTTCAAAAAAAAAAGTCAATCTTCATAGTATACTTTTAAAACCTCCATCTTAACTATTGTTTGGTGCCAATGAGCTGGTGGTGGAGTGGTAAGTGAGAGATCTGGTGTTCCTTGAGACCCAGGTTTAATCCCTACCCTCTCCATTAGTTGTACGGCATGCAAATGAGGCCTAGCTCTTAGGCTGATGCACTTGGATTTTACTCAAGCCGATCCAGGGTTTGAGCCTCGGCTCTCCCTCAAGCCCGGAAGGGGGCGTATTGGGTGGGATTTTTCCTTGGATGCTCTCCAATTCTGACGCCAAGTGGGCCCGGTTAGGACAACATATTGACCGGAGTTGGACGAGCCTCTCCCATGTGACGGGGGGTGCGACGTCACAACATTCAATGTTCGTCGTCGTTAAAAAAAAAAACTAATGTTTGGTAAATTGGTAAAATCCCAAGGTTAATCATTGTTTGCTACATGTCACATCGGATATCATGATACTTACAAATCTAAATTGAATTAAGACTCAGGTAGTTAAAAGATACTTCTTTGTTTGTAGGTGGAGAAGCATCGTCAACTAGGAGCGGCGACGTTCAAATTGACAGATCTTACTCCCGGAATGCCACTGACCTTTACCCTCCCTGGCTATTTCAAAGTTGAAGTGTTGTACAAACCGACTAATATTGAAGATCCACTTGCTTCAGTTCAAAAGGCTCCTATATGGACGCCTAAGGATGGAGGATTGCTTATCATTATAATCCACGGCGCCTATTTACTTTCTGAAAAGAATGATGCACATTCATCTGTTTCGTTATTTTTCCATGGCGAAATAAGAAAAACCCAGGTTAGTTTATGAATTGGTAGTTGCAAGAGGTTCTTAATTTTCACTATTTTCTTATGTTTCTTGCAGTCTATGATGAATGCCAAGTACCCAATGTGGCTACGAGAGTTTACATTTATGTTAGAACAACCACCAACGGATGAAAATTTGCATTTTGAAGTCATTAATAATGAATCGATGGTACGATGATATTCAACTTTCCTTGCAAGACTTATAATTAGTTTTTTAGAGTTAATTGCACAAATTCTCTAAAAACTAATTGAAAAATTGTAAACTTAACCCAAACATTTGTGAGCTGGTTGCACCTTTAGCCACTGATGTTAATATCAGCTAGTTTTTAATGGGAAATTACCCTGTGTGCCATCCACGTGAGGGTAATTTAGACTTTTCAAATATCCGTTATAAAAAAATGCATAAAAAATAAGCACGAAAAAACATTAAAAAGTTATCATCACCGTAAAAAAAATGAATTAAAGATAAACAAAAACCTGTATAAAAAGAACATTTTTTGGGATGTTTCGTGCTTAGTTTTTTATGCATTTTTGTTTATTAGTTATTTATTAGGGTCTAACATTTGAAAAGTCTAAATTATCCTCACATGGATGACACATGGGGTAACTGGCATTAAAATCAGGGGCTAAAGGTGTAATCAACTTACAAATGTTTATGCTAAGTTTGTAATTTTTCAATCCCGGGGCCAAACATGCAATTTGATTAAACCACATGAGGAATTTATGCAATTAACTCTAGTTTTTAAATGCAAACACAATGCCTTTTTTTCATTAGGGATCTCTTGGGAGCGTTGATATAAGCCTTGCGGATGTGGTTAATGAAAAATGGACCAATCAATTGTACAAACTTGAACGAGGTTACGATATAGTCAATCATCTTCAAGTGGAGTTGCAGTGGAGAACCTCTGATTAGATTACATTCACATATGTATTTATGTATGATAAACATGGATAGCTTCCTTTTTGCTAACAAGGATACAAGTTAAATGATTACAATACTTCACAAGTCAACGATTCATTATACTTTGGACAATATTTATGAGCAATAAGGATTCGATTTCCTATAATAACATATGTTATACTATCGCCACACCCCGCGGTGCTCGTGACGTGCCCGTCGGGGGGTGTGCGGGAACACTACCCCCTCCCAGCAGCGCTGCACAATTAGCCAAAGTGTGCTAGATATCCCCCGCATTCTCTATCACCCTCGCCACACTATTTTACTGACGGTTGCCGGGAAACGACTAGTTTAAACAAAAAAAAAGTGTTTTACTCCCTAAGTCCCTATAATAACTATTTTAAACTTCAATTCTTTGCACATCTCATCTACTCTCTTAAATCTTATATAAAGAAAATGAATCCCAAAAATTGAAACAATCCTTTCAATACGGGTAATTCTTATTACCCGTACTTTGATCCAATATGATTTTGAAAGACGAATGTGCTGCAATAAATCCTAATTACATTAACGATCCTCCAACCAATGAAGTAAACGATATTGTTCTTTTGAAATGCATTGCCAACAAACGCATGATAGCCTTCGATAGGATCTCGTGGAACATATTGTAAACGCCTACGCACCCCACCTTGACCACTAGTTGTAACTTTTTATGCTTTCATTTGGTATTGTAACTTGCTAAATGAATGGAACGAGAAATTTGTGCCCACGCTTCATTTGGTATTGTAATTTCTTAAACGGTTGAGGCGGTGACATTGACATGGCACGTAGTTAAGTATATAAAAGAAACGTATGAAGTTGCGGAGACTCAGTTGTGGAGATCGAAACATAGATAAAAAACAGTTATATAACGGTGCCGATGTTCATTAGTCGGTGTCGGTCTCATTCTTCATTACCATTAGTCGATATAACCCACCATACCTAAAAAATACCTTGTTTTGAATAAAACTCCGTTTTAACATAATTTATACCGGGACGCCAAGAGAAAAGAACTAAACACAACCACAATTTTTTTTAAAAAAATTAACGAACGAAAATTATTGAGGAAAAATCAGATTATATATACTATAGGGGATAAACTCAAAATTTTAGAAACTTGAGAGGGTCAAAGTGATAATTTATAAAGTGGAGGGGCTAATTTTGACATTAGACTAAAGTTGAGGGATGGTTGTGTCGGTGGGAAACCCCACCGACTTTGATGTTTAAGATATAGTATAATGTTGTTTTTATTTTTTTAAATTAATATTTAATTTTTTTAAAGTTTTTTTAATTTTTAATTAATGAGTTAATTGCATAAATGGGTCTCTGCTTTGATCAAATTGCACGTTTGGCTCCCAAGATTAAAAACTTGCAAACTTAGTCAAAACATTTGTGAGCTGGTTGCATCTTTAGCCCCAAACGTTAATACCAATTAGCTTTAACTGAAAATTACCGTATGTGCCATCCATGTGTGGGTAATTTAATCTTTTCAAATGTTTAAACACTAATAAACAAAATGCATAAACAATAAGCACGAAACCTATAAACATAAAATTCTTAATGGTGCCAAAAATACCCAACCCTCTTCAAAACCCCCCAAATTTTAGAAACCCACTCCTCAATTTTGCCCTAATTTAGATCCATACAAGTATACAACCTCCAACCCTCCAATTTTCAAAATTCAGCACCAATTCCTTCATCATCTTTTGCAGAGTCACCAATGACGCATACCTTCGCCTCCTTTTATCCGCAACTTTGAATAATTTTGTTTGAATACGCATCGTATACTATTATAATTCATACATGTGTTATCTTCATTATCTCATCAACTTGATTTTTGATCCCATACCTTCATCATCAATTCAACTTTTAAATCCACCACCGTTCAATTCGTTTCCATCACACTCTCCAACGTAATTCCCAATTTAAATTAGGGTTTCGTTCTTTCCAATTTCGCGAGATCCCCTTTCGATTTGAGCAGATTCCGTCAATTATTACGGTTAGTCTCCTTATAATTCGATTTCACTTTGATTAAGGTCTGATTCTTTGTGTAATCGGTGGGAATTGCATCCGTTCTAGGTCAATTTTGACTTTAGTCAACTCTTAACAAATTTATTTAGGGTTTGATTTGAATTTGTACTTAAGAAATGGATATAAGCAGCGAAGCCACGGTTGATCGATTTTTAATCGGACCGTCAACCGTATTTGGCCGGACGATTGCTTTTAGGGTTTTATTTTGCAAATCAATCGCACATTTGAGGCATCAAATTGTCCATGTGTTGTTTTATTACCTTGGTATAATTAGAACATACGTTTCAGACATAGCTACACCTGTTATCTCATGGTTACACCCTAGAAACCCTCAAGGGATATTGTTGTTGGTGACACTAATAGCATTCTTACTAAAACGGTACACGAATGTGAAATTGAAAGCCGAGATGGCGTATAGGAGGAAATTTTGGAGGAATATGATGAGGGCGGCGTTGACGTATGAGGAATGGGCTCATGCTGCTAGAATGTTGGATAAGGAAACCCCTAAATTGAATGAACATGATCTTTATGATGAAGAGTTAGTGAGAAATAAGCTTCAGGAGCTTAGGCATAGGCGTCAAGAATGTTCGCTTAGAGATATTATTTTTTGTATGCGGGCGGATTTGATTAGGAATCTTGGAAATATGTGTAATCCCGAGCTTCATAAAGGTAGGCATCAAGTCCCTAAGATGATTCAAGAGTACATTGATGAGGTTTCGACACAATTGAGAATGGTTTGTGATTCTGATTCTGATGAACTACTTTTGGAAGAAAAGCTCGCGTTTATGCATGAGACTAGGCACGCGTTTGGTAGAACGGCTTTGCTTTTAAGTGGTGGTGCATCACTTGGAGCGTTTCATGTGGGCGTGGTGAAAACTTTGGTAGAACATAAACTTTTGCCTAGGATAATCGCGGGGTCTAGTGTAGGGTCCATAATGTGTTCGGTTGTAGCGACTAGATCATGGCCCGAACTTCAAAGTTTCTTTGAGGATTCGTGGCATTCGTTGCAGTTCTTTGATCAAATGGGGGGGATTTTCAATGTGTTCAAAAGGGTTATGACACAAGGAGCACTTCATGACATTAGACATTTACAAATTCTGTTAAGAAACTTAACGAATAATCTTACGTTTCAAGAAGCTTATGACATGACGGGTCGTGTTCTTGGGATAACTGTATGTTCCCCTAGAAAACACGAGCCCCCGAGATGTTTAAACTACTTGACTTCACCTCACGTGGTTATATGGAGTGCGGTTACTGCTTCTTGTGCTTTCCCGGGCCTTTTTGAAGCTCAGGAACTTATGGCGAAGGATAGAAGCGGTGAAATTGTACCATATCACCCTCCTTTTCATTGGGGCCCTGAAGAAGCTAGTGGCACGTCTTCTAGGCGGTGGAGGGATGGTAGTTTGGAGATTGATTTGCCCATGATTCAGTTGAAAGAGCTTTTTAATGTAAATCATTTTATTGTGAGTCAAGCAAATCCCCATATTGCACCTTTGCTTCGGTTTAAAGAGTTTGTGAGAGCTTATGGAGGCAATTTTGCTGCAAAGGTACATCTCCAACTTCTTATAATTTATCTATACAGTTAAAGATGTAGTTTTTTTTCTTCCATTTTTTAAATATAATATGATCTTGGTGCAGCAACTTCTTGTAATTTATCTATACTGTTAAAGATTGATTTTTTTATTATTATTATTATTATTTTTTTCAGTTTTACATTTAATATGATCTTGGTGCAGCTTGCACATCTTGTTGAAATGGAAGTGAAACACAGATGCAATCAAATTCTGGAACTTGGTTTTCCATTAGGAGGACTTGCAAAGCTATTTGCTCAAGATTGGGAAGGTGATGTTACAGTCGTTATGCCTGCAACCTTAGCTCAGGTGAGTTCTTGTTGTGTTTACATTCAATTTGGTTCCAGTTGTTTGCTATGAAGGTGTTTAATTGTTTAACTAACTTGTGTTTTTTGTTTCTGTTACCAGTACTCGAAGATCATCCAAAACCCGTCTCATTTGGAGCTTCAAAAGGCTGCTAATCAAGGTCGGAGATGCACCTGGGAGAAGCTTTCAGCCATAAAAGCCAACTGCGGGATCGAGCTTGCACCTGACGAGTGTGTCGCGATTCTAAATCACATGCGTAGATTGAAACGAAGTGCAGAACGGGCGGCTGCAGCTTCTCATGGAGGATCAAACACTGTCCGATTCAACGCCTCGAAACGGATCCCATCTTGGAACTGTATAGCACGAGAGAACTCAACAGGGTCTCTAGAAGAAGATCTAGCAGACGCGTCTCTCCATTATGGTCGAAACTGGCGGCACCACCGCGTACACGACGGGAGTGATAGTGAGTCGGAGAGCGCGGAGTTGCATTCCTGGACTAGATCCGGTGGGCCGTTGATGAGAACGACTTCGGCTGATCAGTTTGTTGATTTCGTTCAAAGCCTCGATACCGACTTGAAAATGAACAAGGCGGTTAGGGGTTTCCAGAATTTGCGGGTGGTGCCACCGGAGAGAGTCACAGACCCCGAAGCCGATCAAAGGGATAATACACCTAACAACAGAGTTCATACCAGTAGCAGCAGTGGTAGCATCACGGTGGCTGCAGGGGATCTTCTTCAGCCAGAGAGGACTGATAACGGGATTGTGTTTAATGTGGTGAGGAAAGGAGACTTGACACCTTCTAATAGAAGCCATGACTCGGAATACAACTCACCGTCTGACTCAGTTGCTGAGTGTGTTCAACTTGACTCACCGGAGAAGGACATGGATGCTAGCTCGAGTTCCGAATGTGGTCCTGTAGATGACGATGACGATGACGGTGATCACAAAACTGGTGTCCATATGGTGGTCTAGTAGCACCTTATGCTCAGGTCGAGTTTACCCGGTTGAGTTGACTCGGATTAGGTCTAGTAAGCAATAAATTGTAGACATAAATAGTCTATGATTGAGAATTTGAGATCTAGCATATCAGAAAAATGTAACATCTCCACCATTCCACTCAAATTAGTGCATATCCCAATCATACATTAGTTGCAATATTATTTCAATATGCTTACACATTTGGTCTTTGTTCTTTGTACATTCATAAATTCAACTAAATTTACAATGCATTCACTTGTCTATATCTGTTATCTTTTTATACACATGCAAACGGTTTAGAAAGTCGTCCAACAATCTGAGTTTTTTTTTAAGAAAAACATGAATCGGACCCAATAGCATCCACATCAGGATTGGTATATATATATCGTATCTTTAAATTATAAGGAAAAAAAATAAGATTCAAATTAAAAAGGTCTCACATCAAGTTCTTTAAATCTTTTTTTATCCTTAAAGTTATAAGGAAATGTACATTACAATCTTAAATATACTAATTCTTTATAATTTCTTTAAAATTATAAGGATAAGAATGAGATTTGAGAGATTTTTAAAAAATGAACAATTTTTTTTATGAAATGATGGTTTTTAGTTAAATTATAAAGATAAAGATAAAGATAAAGATAAAGATAAAGAAACTGATGTGAATACTCTAAGAGAATAAAACTTGTGATGTCGCCTACGAAACAAGTTATGTTAGAAAACTTATGGATCAAAATTATAGAAGATTTTAAGTTTGTAAATCTTGACCTTATCTAAGTTATATATATGATTTCTCCTCAATGGAATAATATACATTTTTATAAATTAGATGGACAAATTTGAAATTCCAGCAAACACGCGCAAAGGGACAAGAAAGCAATTACCAAAAGCATTGTCCGGCGCATTGAATGGTGCATGTGGCCAAGTGCGACCACTGGTCCACCTCTATCAGTATGCGTCCAACTGTGACTTGTGCTCATGCTCAATCATGCTCATTTACTCTTACCTAACCACTAAGGGGATATGGTATATCATCGTGAGTGGCTCACGTGAGCCTATGCAGCACCCTCACACCATGAAAACACCATCCCCCTCCCAAGTGAGAGGCGTGAGCGTGAGATTTTGTGTGTTTGGCCTGAGTTTTCTCACGGGGAGAGAGAAGGGGGACATGAGTTATGATTGGGTGTGATCACTTGAACACCACTCCCTTCCCTAAGGAGGGGCGTGAGAGGCCTCACGGGAGAGGAGGTATACCGGATACCCTAAGAATAATGACACTAGATTAGTATATCTATATTATGTATCGGGTTCTCACTTAAAAAAAATATAAATTTGATCATAATTGTCTATTAGTAACGCTCTATTATATCGTAACCCGTTTAGTCACTATTCTTGTACTTTGGGAGCTAAATGGTAAAATATAGGGGAAATGGGACCTTTTTTCTGTTAAAACAATAATAATAACTACAACGATACTCTCGTTATTCGTATAAATAATTTAGTATAAACTGTATAAAAAAACGAATTACAAAACATGTTAATTAAACATGACATAAATGTAAAAAGATTCAAATCAAAGTCTTCAATGGGTAGAGTCATCGACTGCACGAAAGAAACAAGCTAAACCGTTAGCATTGGTTGAGGCTTTGTGTTCAACAGGAGTCTCTTAAAACATATTTCTATCCTCCCAAAAGAAAACCCGTCTGTCTCTCAAGGAACAATAACCATAACAGTGTGTACTGCTGCCCGAGATAGCATCGAGTTTTTTTTATGGTCTTTTCATGTTTTGTGAAAAAAAGATGAATTAAATGGAACAATTAGAGAGTGATCATATCTAATTTTCTTGAAGTGCTTGTAGTTCTTCTATGATTTGTGAGTATTTAGAGTGATCAACCAAAACTATCATTTTAATATATGACTTGTTGAAACTGCTTAGGTGCAGTCGCAACCCACGAGTTAAGCTAATGTGGCACGAGTGTATTAGTGCAAGTATGCGCACCTTTCTAAGGTAAACAATATTCAAAGAGGGCTCCTCTTTATAAACCACTACAAGATTTGTCTGCTGACCTATGTGGGACAAATGCATCCATTTTCTTCCAATTTTCGCATATTTTGTAATTTTAATCTTAGTTTTTGACATAGTTTGGTTCATTAAGAAGCTCTCATATAATAGAACGCAAACCCATTAGATAATATTTATATTTATAGTAATTACATACCGTTATTTGTGTCAAAATTTAGTAAAAAAATCATGTATTAACTAATTTTTCCAACAAAAACCGGTAGGGGGGTTGATGTTTCTAATAAATTTGGTAAAATAGTTATTTGATATCAACTTCACAAACATTTATAACGTCTATTGGTGTTACAGACTAAACGAGTTACAATGTAACATGTTAATACCAAATTCATAACTTTTTAAAAATTTCTATCTAGTTGAACGTGTCACATGAACTAATTTAGTCCACTAGTTATTATAATACCCAACCAAGTGTATTTGAATAATGAAATTATCATTGATGGCTTTATTTTCTATTAAATTTTATTTATAATCATTCGATTGATACACCATCAAAATTATAATGAACCAGTCTTAAAAAACTCACAAGCGACTTAACACGTTTACACCCGTTAATAGCTTAATTTTAGTTTATTAAAGAAGCTCTTACAAAAGATTTTTAGCTTTTTACTATTTTAAATTGCATTTATGAATAAATAAAAATTACTAATTTATTAAACACGCCGATTTTCTGTGTGGAAGTCATACTCCGTGTCCTTACCGTGTATTGTGGAAACTATCGTATAATGGACGTGGATGTTAAATTAAAATATTTGGAGAAGAAGAAATGTGATCAAAAGTGGAAATTATAATTTATTTAATAAGGTCACATATATTCAAATACATTTAGTATTTAAATCAATTATATTTTATAAAATGTTTGCAATCGTATATACACATCAATTATTTATAATATTAGACCAAAAAAAGTCAATTTAATCCGGCACAAGTTGTTCACTTGTATTATAAGTTTATAACGATCACTTGTGATGTGATATCCACCAACAAATCAAACCCTAGAATCAAACCATTCCCTAAAGCTTTTTCGATTCTTGTTCCTCCCCCACCATTCCAGACCATCACCGTCGCTATGCCAGTAGCCAGACCACACCAACAAATCAAACCCTGGATCTGTCAAGGCTTTTTCTCCTCTTAGAGGGGAAATCGATTTCAGAAACATCACGAATCATGGAATATTTATGGAAAAAGCTTGAAAATTCAGATAAAGATGCCACCGTCGGCGTGAAAACCCACTTCCACCGCCGGATTCGTGTTCTCCCCTTCTGATCCATCCATTTTTGCCCAAACAGATCGAGGAGGTGGAGATGACAGTGGCGAGGGGGTGGAGATGACGGTGGCGATGGGGAGGGCTGTGTAGGGGGTTTGCAGATGAGGTCGTAGAGGGTGGAGATGATGGTGTCGGAGATGAGGCAGAGGAGGGGGTAGGAGACGATGAAGATCTGGTGGTGATGGTGGTTGGATAGGGTAGATGAAGATCTAGGGTTGAAAAAGACTCTTTGCCCTCACGTGGGGGTCACGTGGGGGTCACGTGAGGGGTTTTAACTATAAAAGTTAATGTCGTTTGGGGTAAAGGACATGAGGTGCAAGAGTTTTAAAAATAAATGATGATACCTGATAATTTTTTTGCTAAAGGACAAAATCTGAAAAAAAGTATAAACATAAAAAACGATATCTGTAATTTACTCATTAAAATATTTGGAGAAGAAGAAATGTGATCAAAAGTGGAAATTATAATTTATTTAATAAAGTCACATGTATTCAAATACATTTAGTATTTAAATCAATTATATTTTATATAATGTTTGCAATCGTATATACACATCAATTATTTATAATATTAGACCAAAAAGAGTCAATTTAATCCGGCACAAGTTGTTCACTTGTATTATAAGTTTATAACTATCACTTGTGATGTGATATCCACACCATTTAATTTATAATAATTAATTGTTAATCCAATGTTTTATTATGACTTATAATTTATAAAATTTTAGATATGGGTTTGCTTTTTGTTATACACATTCCCGTGTGTTATTTAAGAAAGAACATTTTGATATTGAAATATACTTTCATTTTTTTAATATAGTGAAAAAGATAATTCAGTAAAATAACCAACTTTAATATGTAAAAGTTGGATTGAGTGACTTTCATGAAGAAAAAAAATAAAATTATGTTAGTTTTTTCTTTATAGAATTTGTCCAATATAAACCACTGAATGTTAGGCTTTATGTATTTTATTATGAGAGAAAAAAACAAGAAATACAAAACATAATGGTAATGCTAGAGGAACAACAAATAACTCAATTACTAGTTTAAACAATTTATTTTTAGTTATAAAAACATAATAATTTACTTATTATTCTCTTAGTGGAGTTGTGAGAAAATTATAAAAGTAATCATTTCCTTTATGCGTTACACTTTTTATAGTTATGACAAAGAAAGAACAGTCACATATATGACTACGAAGTACACTAATTCGTGTCCACTTAGCTCGTGTATCAAACTTTATTTTATAGACTAGAAATCACGTTGCATGCAAAATACTACTCACTCATAATTAGCATACTTATGCTTTACTGATAAAACTTAATATATGTGCGACATGGACTCGCATAGTATCCGTTTTGTTTGTGTATATGAGGCGGAAACGAGAATACAATACTTGAGTTTTCTATTTAAGACATGCAGTTTAGACGACGAGTGCCACTAATTTGTAACTCATTTAAACACATGCAAAGAGAGATTGGTATGCATCAAAAAAAAATTTTTAGTCGATGAAGGTGATCCAAATATATCAAGAATCTTTAAAATCACAAGATTAATCGTTGTTCGTGCTAGGTTCGTAAAGTAAGGACCAACTACTCATTCTCAACTTATCATAATATTTTATAAAAGAACGATTCTTATATTGAGTTGAGTTGATTAGTCATTCCTTTTTATTTGACAATAAGTTACAGAATTTTAGCTGAATAATAGAAAGAACAAAAAGTTTATCGCTTATGATATAGATAAAGTAGAAGACATGCATTTTAGTATTGAAACACAAGCAAAAGTTATGATATAGTATATTCGGGTGTGATATAGAGATAGCAAAAGACATGCATTTTAACATTGAAAATAGTTGACAGTTAATAGACTACAATAGAATCATGTATGATATATGGATAGTAGAAGCAATGCATTCTAGACTGAAATTTATGAACAGAAGTTGATATGTGATGGCAGATTTGCGTATGATATAAAGATAATCGAAGACATGCATTTTAGCATTGAAATAGCGATGCCATGTTATTTTGTAAAAACCAACCGTCAAATCATTGAGGCGAGATAACTTGATTCTTAACTTAATAAAAGACAATGTTGTTTGGCTGTTAATAACATGTTTAACGTTAAACATTTTTAATGCATACTTAAAAAGGTAGTTAACCTGGAGGCGAATGATAGAAAAAAGATGTTATGTAATGCTCGACACTTATCATAATTCATAACTAACTCCCAACATTGTAGTACATGGAATCATTGAACATAACATTGGATGTTATCTTTAGTTGTTGTAAACCTTTTACCATCCATTTTTATTGTTTATTTATTTATAAATGTAATTTCTTTGTATAACTCATGGATTAATTAATTAAGAGTTAATTGCATAAATGGTTCTTGTGATTTAATCAAATTACATGTTTAGTCCTTAAGTTTTAAAAATTACAAATTTAGTCCAAACTTTTGAGATCTGGTTACGCCTTTAGTCCCTGACTTTAACATAAGTTAGTTTTCAACGGAAAGTTAGCCCATTTGTCATCCACATGACTTACGATTGCAAACTTAACTTTAAAAATGAGTTAAAATCAATAAAAATCATTAAAAAATAATAAAAAACAGTGAAAATTCGTAAAAGTCACTAATTTTTTATTGATTTTTACTAATTTTTGATATTTTAACTCATTTTTAATATTAAATTTGCAATGATAGGTCACGTGAATGGCACATGAGCTAATTTTCATTTAAAAACTAATTGGTGTTAATGTTATGGGGCTAAAGGCGTAACCAAATTATAAAAATTTAGGCTAAGTTTATAATTTTTAAAACCTAAAGAACAAAAATACAATTTGATCAAACCACAAGATTGGTTACGCCTTTAGCCCCATAACATTAACACCAGTTAGTTTTTAAATGAAAATTAGCTCATGTGATTTTAGCCCAAATCTCAGGATTCCCATCGAAGGTTTAGGGCAATGTATGTCGCCAGTGGAATATCGGGCTATCCTCAAATACCGGCTAATGGTACCCCTTTTCCCGGTTGATGACCCGTGTCCCGTTTGTCGGAAGGCTTGCTTGGATTCTTTTGGGGAGCATGCTGTCCATTGCAGAGAATTACCGGGCTTCAAATACCGACATGACCTAGTTCGAGATGTGCTTTTTGATGTCCTTAAGCGGGCAGGGATCTCGGCTAAAAAGGAAGCCCCGGTGAACTTCTTGACAGACCCATTAGATGGGAGATCAACCCTTCGGCCCGCTGACATTCTTGTTTTTGGATGGGAAGGAGGGAAACACGCATGTGTTGATTTGACAGGTGTGTCCCCCCTAGTTGGGATAAGGGACCATGGGTTTAAGGCGGGTCAGGCGATAAACAAGGCAGAGGCGGGTAAAGTAGCTAAGCACGAAAAAGCTTGCCTCATGAATCAGCACGTGTTCGTACCGTTTGCCTTTGACACCTTTGGCGCTCTCGCCCCTGATGCGGTGCGGTTCCTTAAGCGGGTTCAGCGGGTGGTCAGCAGTAACACCGCATATATTTATGGGGGGAACTTTGTGTTTAGTAGAGTAGGATTTGCTATTCAGAAGGGGGGTAGCGGCGCAGCTTGTTGCCCGTCTACCTGCCATTAGTTTGTAATTGTGACGGTCATCTCGTTATCAAACTTTGAAATTGATATTGAATCTAAAAAAAAAAAAAATTTATTTATGTAATTAACTCATTAATTAATTAGTCCTTGAAAAAGAACAAACCGCACCCTTCAATTCTCCAAATAAATTTGATACTTATTAGTCTCTATACGGCTCCAACGAAGCTTCCAGGAAGCTCACTATGGCTTCCCTCAAGTCTCTCCATATAACCACCCCCATCTTCCTCCCTCCTTCCATCAATTACTATCTTTATTATCATCAATACCTACTGCATCTATTCCCTCTTTTCAATCATGAAACTCGCCAGCAAAATCAGCCTGTTTAGATCGAAGAAACGCAGCACGGTTTCCAGATCGGAATCGTCTTCTTTCGATTCCTCCATTACGACGTTGTCTGGCTCACCGGAGTCCAGCCACCACCACAAATCCAAATCAAACGGAGTCGCCACTCCGACTAGCGTATTACCGACGCACTCGCATGATATATCGTCCGATGAGTCGTTGGAGATCTCCGCCGACGTGCAGTACGAATTGGTGCAGGCGTTCCGGATTATGGATGCCGACGGCGACGGGAGGATTAGGAGATCGGAATTGGAGGCGCTGTTGAGCCGGATCGGAGGATCTGAACCGATTAGTCCGGAGGAGCTTAGTTTGATGCTTAACGAAATCGATTCCGACGGTGATGGAAGGATAAGTTTGCAGGAGTTTGGTGTTATAAGCTCGGCGTTTGGTCCGCCGTCGTGCGACGACGAGCTGAGAGGCGCGTTTGAGTTTTTTGATACGGATCACGACGGGATGATCACGGCGGATGAGTTGTTTGCGGTGTTTAAGTCGATCGGCGACGGACGGTGCACGTTAGAGGATTGCAGGCGCATGATAAGTAGCGTGGATAAGAATGGAGACGGGTTCGTCTGCTTCGAGGACTTCACGCGAATGATGGAGCAGCAGAGATAGAGAGATGAAAAACATGTACTCGCTAGATCTCCTGAAAAATTCTAATATTAAATCAAAAATCAAATTCTTGAATTAAAATTTTTTTTTCTGTTTTAATTGTTTAATTTTAATTTAATTGTGTGGTAGAATATCGTGTATCCATATTACTCTATATTATTGACGCGGAATAAGAAAACCGTTTTTTGCTTTCATTCTCACCCTCTGATCTCTCTTCCTTTCAATCTCAGCCGTGTTAATTCAAACCGTTTTTGGTTTGATTCCCACCCTCTGATCACTCTTACTTTCAATCTCATCCGTGTTAACCTTCTTTGGCGGTTACCGGCGGTTGCAACGATCTCTCCCCACGTCCCCTAACCATCAGCCTGCAACGATCGACTTTATCAAACTCGATTTGAGTTCCCGATTAGAGTATGAAATTGAGGTCGATTTCGAGAGGATGAAATTGAGTTCCTGATTCGAGTATGAAATTGAGGTCGCTTCAGAATCTAAAGAAGCGTATGTAACTCTATTATACGGAGATAAATTCGTGAAGGGAGCACACGTTCTTGGGAAATCGTTTCGGGATACCAGATCCACCAAAGATATGGTAGGTTTGGTCTCTGATGGCGTTGCAATTGCGAATAATCTTCTACAGGTTTTGAATCCGATTTCGATTTAGGGTTTTCAATTTATAAAGCATTTATGACAAAAATGTGGCATAAATAACTAACAATTCTGTATATTGATAATGTATGACTATCTGGTTGCAATTTTGCAATTCGATTTAGAAGAGGAAGAATGTAGGTCAAGCAACCGTTTGATGATGTTTTGATTATGATTTGCTCTTTTGCAGGCTGATGGTTAGATTGCACTTTGATGTCTCATCCCATAAAACCAAGTTCATTTTGAGTTTGGATGGTAAAATTTGCTGCTTTTTACACTTGCTTGTGTTGTTTAAATTTGGGTTATGGTTTATTCCTAACTGGTTAAATAATAAATTTAGCTAAAAATGAATCTGGGTCAGACGGGTTAAACATGTTGAAAGTTGGCATTCACTGAAATTTTAATGTCTAATCTGCTTATGATGTTTATGAAGAATCCTGCCCATGTATGCTTTAATAAATATTGTAA
This sequence comes from Smallanthus sonchifolius, assembly GCA_023525975.1. NCBI lineage: Eukaryota > Viridiplantae > Streptophyta > Magnoliopsida > Asterales > Asteraceae > Smallanthus > Smallanthus sonchifolius. The sequence continues at coordinate 132,764,108 of CM042018.1, forward strand.
ACTATAATATAGGGTTAAGCCCATTAGGTGCTTTATCAGGTTTTTTGGTAACCTTTTCTCTAGATATTTTAGTGTGGGCATGAGTGCAATTTTTGAATATGCCAGCACATTCGATGACATTCAACACATACATGCTGAAATAAGGTAGTTGTTGTTCTTTGATAATCAATAATCTTATTTGGTCTGTAACTGCTTTATTTAAAGGTTAATACGAGGTCTTGTATCATGCGTTAAATGTGGTTCACTTGATGCAAGTTTAACATTTATTATTATGCAGCGGATACTTTGATGGAATTGATTTGAGGCTGCGTCTTCCTGCTATGGTTAGCAAATTACTCAAAGTTGTTAATCAATTGGTGGAGTAACTTACACGTTGCATTGCTGGACTGGGAAGAGCTCCTACAACTGATGTATGCAGAATCTATACTTAAAACTTATTTTTTTTATTAATGTTCTTTTGCATTAGTTCTTGTGACTATGTCATCTATCCATATCATTTTAACATTGCCTGCAATACACATGTCACCTACACCATTGATACGCATATGTTTTAGGGGAGATCATACCAAAATCTTATAAAAATATGTGCATGTTGTTTCTGAGAGGATGTTTCTCATAGCATGTCGATTCATATGCGATGTTTCTACCAGGATGTTCTCTTTTATTTGCCTGCGCATTTATTTGCTTTTGCCTGACCTATAATAAAGGAATTACTTATGTGTTTATACTTTTTGCAGTTGGCATACATGTTCTGGGTTCAAGGTTATAAGCTAAATAACTCCATCAATCTACTTTTGGTATAATATTTCTTCTAAATTGCACTCTGTTCCACTATGTGAAAGTAAAGATACATTCAAACTTAATACTTTAAAAATGCTAAATCTTTATGTTTTACCTGACGGAACCACAGTAAAAGGGGCTTTACACGTTCCTAAATTCAAGTGCAATATCTTATCGGTCGGAAAATTAGCCGAAGACCTTCATTGTGCTATAACGTTTTCCCGGATTTTTGTGTCATGCATGACTTGAACTCGAGGACATTGATTGGAAGGGGTAGACGCAATGGTCGGCTCTATGAGATGGAAATGGAGAATAATAGAAGGGTGGCCTTGATGAGTTCGGTTGATCTGTGGCATAAGAGGCTTAGGACATGCTTCAGATGATAAACTTACACATGTTAACTTCCTTAAACCCTTTTCTCATAAGTCTAGAAATAAGTTTTGTGATTCTTGTGCCAAGGCTAAACAAAAAAGATTGCTATTTCCGGTTAGTACCACTAAAACTACTAGTTGTTTTGATTTAATACATTGTGATGTTTGGGGGAAATATCGCACACCTTCTTTTCGAGGACAAGATATTTTTTAACCATAGTCGATGATTTTAGTAGAGCTGTTTGGGTTTTTCTTCTCAAACACAACCATGAGGTAGGAGATTGTTTAGTTACTTTTCACAAATTTGTTAAAACACAATTTGAGAAGAATATTAAAAGAATAAGATGTGATAACGATGGAGAATTCACGTCTAACCGTATGATTGATTTCTATGCCGATCAAGGAATCGTCTTAGAAACCACGTGCCCACATACCCCACAACAAAATGGGATTGTGGAACGAAAACATAGACATCTCCTTGAAACGGCTCAAGCCCTGAAATTTGAAGCAAACATTCCTACCAAATATTGAGGAGAATGTATTTTGACCGCCACATATATCATTAATAGGCTTCCCTCCACGGTATTAGACAACAAAATCCCTTATGAAATACTTTATAATGAACAACCCGACTATGATCATATGAAAGTGTTTGGTTGTTTAGCTTACTATAGAAGCACCGAAACAAAGGGGGCCCAAGTTCGAAGAAAGGGGGAGACCGGGTGTTTTCTTGGGTTACCCATGAGGTAGAAAGGGCTACAAAATTTTGGATGCTAAAAATGGAAAAATAATCATTTCACGAGAGGTGAGATTCATAGAAGATGTTTTTCCATTTTTTGGCTCACATTCCTATCAGGAAGAACCGAACAACACATACAACAATGAATCTGAATTTTTTGAAGAGCCCATATATGCTAGGGCCCAGACTTTGCGACAAAATGAGGATGAAAGTGATCAGCCCAATGCTACTCAAAATGAGTATGTGAGCCAAGAAAGTGAAAAGCAAACGATGGCCTGAGATGACAGAAACCGTGGCCCAATCTGAAGGTGAACAAATGGGTCCATCCGTAGAAAATATAGCCCAAGCAGATAACTAACAACCGGCCCAACTAGAAAATCTTCCTAATGCACCTATCCGAGAAACAAGAACAAGAACTCGTCCTAAGCATCTCGACGAGTATGTGACTGATATTCCCCCATCCATAGATCACGCTCTACCCGTCAACAATCAAGAGTCCTTGACGATACACCCTTTATCTAATTATGTTGCTTATGAAAAATTCTCTCAAGCTCATAAGACATTTCTAACGGCTATTAGTTCCATTGATGAGCCAAAATTTTTTAGTCAACCAGTACAAGATGCTAAATGGATGTAAGGCCCCAAACTAGACACCTTACAATTGGTTCTTATAACTGTTTATACTCTTTTAAAGTACTTGTTTTATTTAACAACGTACAACGGAAGTCTAAATTTATTTATTTCTCTTTAAGGTCATAAAGGATATTAACCTTACATCACGAATGCTTGCACACCAATCCGAGTAGCACCGCTCCCAAGCCAAGATACGTCGATCCCAAAGCTCACATGCAACACAATCTACCGTACTCATAAATTTAGCTACGCTGAGTGGGTTCTAATAGTTTAATTTAAACAAAAGTCAACTCGTCTCATTTAATATTTATTTCCACTCAAGACCCTCTGATATTTAGAACATAGTTTTATAAATTTTCATCATATAAATAACCACCGTTATTTTATAATATCCCAAAGGATTCACCACCCCAGACTCTACCCACCATTTTAATTAAGTAAGTTTCTCTGGCATAGAACAAGCTTACCACTCTGATAACACACAATTTACCATATATATTGACCACACACTGGTTAACCCATCTAACCTCTAGACACCGACTTACCAGTCATAACCATGACTCTCATAAACCAACTGACTCAACAGTTGTACACAATGTACTCATCCAGATACAACAGTCAATCTAACTCGATACACCACATTGATTCCATCTATTTATCACATCAATATCATCTCGTACACAATTAATATAACTCATCACTTGCATGTAATTTAACACACACACACACACACACACACACACATATATATATATATATATATATATATGTGCACACAAACACATACCTCGTCACCGCACCCTCGTCAGGGTTATCCCGTCGGGATACTCGTCATAAGCTCAGCTGTACCCTTGTTACAGGGCCCCGCCACTAATCATAACGACACACTCGTCGAGTCGTCATCCATGATGACTACCCAGCCATCCACACGGTGACTATATCGTCTACCATACGGTGACTGACACGTCACCCACACGATGCCTGCCATACCACCCCTATGATGATGACCCCGAGGGACCCCGTTCTCCACATCACTATTGACCGTACATTCGGACAACAACGCAAGCACACAAAGAAACACATATATACACATGACACTACTTGGACATGTACTACGACTCACCACCCTTTCACGGATCACTTACATGTGAAATAAAACACTTACTTTAGACGTATCCCCTTAACGCCTAGACACATTACCCAACTCTTTCCGAATAAGTAATTATACGACACACAATCACCATACTGACTTCTAGCCCATACATACTATGGACACCACATAGACTCATACAAACACGATACCTGTCATGTCCCGAGGACAACGACACAATACACACAGCAACAAGCACATGACGCATAACATCATGCTAGCGTCTACTTGAATCGTTAATGAACCACATACGGTTTCCCATGCTAACTCCCCTTATATCACCGTCATAGGTTTAACTAAATTCCTGACTCACCACGACTAAATCATAAGATGACACACACAGATCATCACTACTCTTGCTCACCCACCCTAAGGACCCCACAACGACCCTTAGCTTAATTATTACATAACGATCTCATAAAACACTTCAAGTTTAAATCATAACTCATAATATGTTCATTTAAATAAACATGCGAGTATGTACGACAGCCCCAAAAACAGTAAAACGTTTAAAAGAGGGGATTTGAAACTTACCATTACGATGATCTAACTCCTGCACTGCAAACTGCCTCTTCGCACAAAGCCCGAACCTGCCAACGTATGATCACATGGTCAGAGCACATCCTAAACATTTGTCGATTACGTTTAAATATAAATGGTCCCGACACTGTTCTCGTCCGCTTGCCCTTTCGTTCAATAAAATTTGTCGTTAAAATAATAATAATAATTTCATGAAACTAATGATTTTCAACATTACTCCTTCGTTACTAAAACTTACAAAATCTAGGGTTTTTTGTCTTAATTACTTTTCTACCTCAATTTCGATTCCCATATACTTTTCGATTTGTTTTATACATAATAGAACCTTCATAGACAAAATTGGTCAATAATTTTCTGTTATTCATGCTTAGGTCCATTTTGACAAGTCAAATTTTCTTTTAGAAAAAAAGATAAATGTGTAAAATTTAAGTGATTTTTTGAACTTTTACATTATTTAGTGTATATATATATATATATTATATATATATATATATATATATATATATATATATATATATATATATATATATATATAATGCCAAGTATTAGAGATTTTTAGAGCATCCACACCAGGATTGATATATATATACCATATCGTTAAATTATAAGAGAAAAAGATAAGATTTAAGTTAAAAGAGTTTTACATCAGATTTTTTAAACCTTATCTTTACCCTTAAAATTATAAGGAAATGAACATTATAATCTTAAATATACCAATTACTTAACCATTTCTTTAAAATTATAAGGATAAGGAATGATATGTGAGAGGTTTTTAAAAAATGAATAATTTTTTTTTATGAAATGATGTCTTTTAGTTAAATTATAAAAATAAAGATAAAGTACTTGATGTGAATGCTCGTGCATATAACATTTGTTCGGATGACAATTCCTCATATAATAAGAACATAAGAAAATAATTAGGTTTAGTTCTTGCATCTAACTCGTTTAATAAATGAGTTACGTTCGAATTAACCTGTTTAATCCATTTAATTAAACAACTCGATCAGTAAACCTACTTATGACCTGCTTAACACATTTATTCCAACCTCCAACCCTTTTAACACGTTTACAACTCGTTTAACACGTGTATATAAATTGGTTAATTGTTAAACATATTGTTTTCTGTTACGATTTGAAGTGTGTCTAAATTAGTATTAATGCATTTGACACAAATAAATATGGTCATGTTTAGGTTGAACGATTCAAACAACTAATCCACACCAAGATTGACACCGATAGAGTGCTAACTACACAAATCTTTTCTCTAAGAAAGCACACTGCTATTTATAATTAAAGCCAATGAAAATATGAAAAATAGTAAAATTATCCACATTAGGTCACGGAAAACTTTAAATTTAATCGTTGAGTTTTTTTAGAAGTATAACTTAACATAAATATGAAGAAGTCCAAAATAACCCCAATTAGGTTTTCAATCTAGGTTATTGTTTGGACAAAAATAGCTTTACTTAGATTAGATTGACACTCAAAATTATGATTTGTACCGTAAAGATTGAGTAGGTACATAACATTAGACCATCTTGTTTTCCTTTGCATCTTTCAGCAACTATATTCTTACAGCTTTCAAAAGATAAAAGAGAACAAGATGGTGCAAAAGAGAACAAGAAGTGCTATGACACGTGTCCAAAGATCTAGGGTTTGTTTGATGAAAGTTGATAATAGCCGTTTGGTGTTAAAATGATGATGGTCGTGACAGGGAAATGTCAAGCTCATTGGTCAATATCACATTTTTCTCTTGAATTGTCCCATCAATTTGGCAATATTTGGAATCCCACAAGACTTCATCAAAGTGTTTTGTAGGGCATGCACACAGTACTTTATGTGTAGTGAAAAAACATCCAAATGATATTGCCAACTATTAAAACTTTCATACGTTGAATAGTTCTTTTACAAATTACTATATTTTTTTTAACGGCAACACCTAAATATTCTAAGATAACTGGGTTTTTCTGGGGCAAAACCTAGAACATCCAGGGCAACCCACCGCAGAAGGAACCCCCCAACTGGGTAACCCTGACCTTGCCACAGACCCTTTTTTTAATGTTGTTAGGATTCGAATCCAAGATCTCCACTATGGGAAGTCTTGGGGCTACTATTGCACCAAAGGGCTAACGGTACCAATGACTAAATTGTTGGAAATCAGGCCCAAGAACACGAATTTTGATATCAAAGATGACTCTTTATTGATAAAACTCGTGTTCTTGGGCTTGATTTCCAACAATTGGTATCAGAGCATAGGTTCGTTATCTGCTTCTTGTGATAAATCGTGGGGTGCTTAACCACGATCAAGGCGTTTTTTCCTTGCTTGGTTTATACACCAAGATAATATTCTAGAAACAAACATACGCAGTGAAGGAATTAAAAATCGAGTCAGGCCTTGTGGATAAGGTTTGGCACAAATATTGATATTTGTCTTGAGATTTACAAAGAAGAAAAGTTTTTTTGTGGTGATTTTTTAAAGGCTCACAACAATACTCCGAGCAAGACAGCACAGGAAAAGAAAAGAAAAAAGTTTAAATGTATTCGAGATAGCAACAGATCGTGTTGATTTCTTGTTGGCTTCTAGGTTCGTAACAACGAAGGAAGTTAACAAGATATTTTTTTGTGTTCTCGATTTTTTTTGGGTTTAAGCAGCAACAGACCAGCAGGTGCTTCTGGCCGAGAACAAACAACAACGGTGGTTCAGTACGTTTAAGCGGCGGTGGTGTTAGTTGTATGGGCGGTGGTGCTAGTTTTTTTATCAAGTCTTTTGGTTCGTGAATAATCAAGGAGATAAAACCGTGACGGTAATTAAGGTGCTGTGACAGCCGATTGCGAGAAGCGATCAAGAACGGGGTGAAAAAAAAATGGTTGTGTGAAGCAATCGTGTTTGCTGTGAAAGCAAGTTCATGAAGAACTGATCCGTGAAGGAATCGGGTGACCCGTGTGAAGAAATCAAGGCGAGAAGCTAACCGGTGAGACGCCGTTTAAAACTTGTGTGAAACAAATTGCGTGGAAGTAAAGCAAGGAAGAACCGTGTGACGCGGAAGAAGTAGAATCAAGAAAAGATGGCGGATGGTACGGTTGCACAAGTTCGTGAACCGAGCAATGTGACGTTGCAATGCCCGAAGTTGACGTCGACCAATTACACCGCATGGTCGATTATGATGGAGACAATCTTGGTGGATAATGGTCTACAAGAGGCCATAGATCCTGTGACGAGAGGTGAAGTGGATGTTAAAAGGAAGTTCACGGCAAAAGCAATGATATACCAATCAATACCCGAAGACATTCTTCTTCAAGTTGCAAAGCACACAGAACTGAAAGACGTGTGGGAGGCAATCCACATTCGGTATTTGGGTGTAGATCGTGTTCAAAAGGCTTGCTTGCAAACACTTCGAAGTGAATTGGAGATGTTGAAGATGAAAGATACCGAAACAATTGATGTGTTCGCGGGTAAGTTAAGTATGTTACAATCGAAGTATAAGAGTCTCGGATCTTCACTTGAGGATGAGGTTTTGGTGAGGAAATTTCTGAATTCTATGCCAAAGAAATATTTGCCAATCGTCGCTTCAATTGAGCAATACTCGGATATCGAAACCATGGCGTTTGAAGAAGTCGTGGGTAGACTGAAAGCTTATGAGGAAAGGTAAAATCCGAAGATGAAATTGAAGATACGCAAGGTAAGTTGTTGTTCACTCGTGATGAGGAACAAGTTAAACCGAGAAACGATAGTAATTATCATCAACAAGGCCGTGAAGGTCGTGGATGGGTTAACCGTGATGGTCGAGGTCGTGGTAGAGGCCGAAGTTGGGGAAGAGGAAGGGGTCGTGAGAATCGACCCGGTTCAAGTTCAAGCGGTGACCAACAAGAACAAGTAGGAGGACGAGATAAGTCACAAATTCAATGTTATCGGTGTGATGAGTTTGGTCATTTTGCGTGGGAATGTCCAAAGGAAAAACCAAAGTACGCGGAAGCGAATTTAACACAAGAAGAAAGTATGCGTCCATTAATGTGATATTAGACGGGGACCGTATTCAAGATTAAAGGGGAGAATGATGAAGTTAATCTTGAATAGAGAAAAAAAATGATTTATTTTATTAATTAGAGTTTATGTTTATCTAGTATGGGTTCCTAGTTTGAGTTTAATTAGGAGTTAATTTATTTAATTAGTTTAATAGAGTTTGAGGTAGAATAGGTTTGAGTTTAGATTAGTATAAATAGAGAGTATGGTTATTGTATTATTTACAATTTTTAATTAATAAAAAGAGACTTGGAGAGTTCCATAAGATCACCGTGTTTGAGTGTTCGTTTTTGATCCAATTTCTCCAACAATTCTAGATAACCTATTTCATCTTTTTTGCATTCTATTTATATATTATTTATTTTATACAGTTTTCTCAAGGTTTTATTTATGAGAAATGAATATGGTGCTGTTAGTCATCTAACTTGTATGCGAAACTATCAAAATTATACCGTTTTGATTAAAAATTCCCTAAATCCCATCGAATTAAATCACTTTCCAATTGAAACTTGAATATCGTTTAAATCATAAACAAGAATCACTGTATCTTCGTTGATTCCATGTCTACACCAAGATTTCACAATAAAATAATTTAGTTACTTATTTAATTGTTGTTTCTCATTAAATTGTTTGATGTCTGATGATTTCAAGTCATATTAAACTATTAAAACAAATTTCTTTCTAAAGATTAATGGCAAATCTCGCCTGCTTCATTCAAACATCCAGTTATATTTTATTAATTTAATACACTTTAATCCATAAATGATGTATCCGTAAGAAAGAAGAAAACCTGATGAATTTTCAACGATGCAAAGGTGTGAAAATGATACAAGTCGGTTATAGGGTATATAGAGTACTAAAATAAAAAGATTTGAATTAACTTTTAATTGATTTTAATCAAAACGACGTAGTTTTGATAGGGTTCACATACAAGTTAAATGGCTAACAACATCATATTCACTTTCCCCTTTATATAATATAATTTAAAATATTTGAGTGCGTTATTATTTCTACTCATATCACATCCATCAAATTGATTATTTTATTTTATTATTATTTATATAAATCAAATTTAATTTTTAATTGAATAATATATGATGTATAAATTTTTACATAATAATTGAGAAACTTTTAACAAGTTACATAATGCATAATCAAACAATAGTTAGATTTATTTAATTATTAAATTTTTATACATAATTAAAAAATTATAAACTATTGTTCAACTAATGACGAACTAAATAATTGTAAGTGTTTTTTCTTTATTTACTTTCTCATCTATTTCTCGTGATCTACATTACATATATACATGCAAATTTAAAAAAACAAATATAATGAGAAACAAATTAAAAGAAAAGACAAGACCATAAAGTTCATTGTGGAAGTGATGCAGTTTATATGCACCAGTATAGAAACCTTCTTTTGGAGCGGTTCAAAAAAAAAATTTGGAACGATTTTAAGGAAATCTGCCTAAGAAATCAGGTTCAAAAACCAAAACCGCCTTAAAAAATAGAATCCGCCTTAATCTTTATACCTTCATCTTTATACATCTTTATATTTTCCTACATAAAACGCATAGGAGTCTAACTTTTAATATTTACCTTTTTACAAGAAAAACACTAACATGTACACTTTCAAGTGATAATTCTTGTTTATCCGTATTGTACCAAGCTTCCTATTATCATTCATACATTCAAGAGAAATCACGAGAGTACTTTTTTTCCCACAAGGTATTATACCTCTATAGAGATTTTACGAAAAAAATTATTTCAATAATCACATATCTATTTTAGCTCGTGTATCATATTTTCTTACCATCAAAACATACTTAAAGTCATGTGATACGTAACACATAGTAGCATATCAACATTTCACTCGTGTATCATCCTCACACGTCCTTTCAGTAGTAGTTTGCTCACTCTAATTCGATACAAAAACGGATTCAAGTTGCGTAAAACCTATTTTCTTCATGTATTATAGACAAAATGACAAAACAATTTTCGTTTGATGTTAAACATATCTAAGGTCTTTAGAATTAAAAGATATACCTTTGCTCGTAGTTGGTTCTTAATGTATATACCAACTACTTACGTAAGTGGTTTTGTGCAATATTTTCAACTTAACATAAACTAAGAGCACGATTGATGGAATACGGTAACAATATATGTATTCATGGTACAACCATAGAAACAGACATGACCTATGCCTAGTTTAGTGCTCGTATTAGAAAATTTGTGCCAACTAAACCTGTTTAATGACTTAAAGAATACACTATTGTTAGTACGAATTTCATGGCTTCTCAAATGTTGGTTATGCCCACCAAGTCAATTATGAACAACAAATCAAATAACTCTTACTATAAAATTGATTATGGACCCAAAATAGAACCTTTCAACTAACCGTCTATTAGAATATTTCAACTTCCTTCAAAATACTCATGAAATCTTAAATTTATTTGATGGAGGGAATTTGAAGAACGAGTTCTCATTCTACTTACATATTATATATAATTTTAATTTCGGTGGCAAGTCGATGGCTATAGGGCCATCGTACCAAACTTCAAGCTACTTGTACAAGTTCCTTATAACTAAAATAAATAAAGGAACGTTACAATATGCTAACGGGGTCAACGGAAACATCGGCCCTGTCACTGTGCTGGCAAGGTCTCCGGCCGCCATGACAGGTCTGGCGAACCAAATCCTAGATTTGTATGATCAAACAATTCATCTAACTCCACGTTTCACCGTTGTTATAATTACTAATATTCACACCGTCGAAGCCAAATTCATACTCGAACGAGATCCGGTAATCTAACCCCATAACTAACTGAGTTCAACCGACAACCAATCCGGTTGAACTCGTGTTCGTATCAGTCGGAGATAGACTGAGTTTGTCGTCAAACACCTCTAACATTTAACCAATAAAATACATTTTTAATTGAAACTATTTATAACTTCCGTTTTGAAACATTTTTACTAATAAAAGGAGCTTAAAAGACTAAATTTTTTTAGAACGACTAACTAATATACTTTCAAAAGTCTAAATCTACACCAATATTATTCACAATAAGACTATAACCCTTGACCACTTATAAAAAAGTAACTTTACTACACATAATTATACCGTTAGACTCCAAATCCGTTTAAGCTAAATGCCATTATTCTTTGACAAGTGACTCAAAAGGTAATTTTATTTTAGTTTTTCCTACTTTTTGTTTGACAAGAAAGATAAACTTCCGGTTCATCAAACACTTTACCAGTTATCACACTCATAGTCTCTCACTTTCTCTCTCTAAAGTTACAGATGATACCTCCTTCGCTCTTCATCAAAGCACCACAAAATGTCCATATCAGTGATCCAAAGAAATCGTGGCTCTCTTTAATCTTCAAGTTTTTTTTTCTTTTACTTTTTATGAAAAATCTTAAGGAATATATGATGTTTATTAGTTTATAAATCGCAGTTTCTTTCACAACGTATCCCAGAAAAATCGTGAATATCTGCCGACAGCACAACTCCGAGCCCAACTGACCTTGCCGGAAATGAAATCAACATCCTTCTTCATTTCTCAACAGTTACACACAACGGAATGGTCTGCCGCCGGAGCTTTCTTTCCTTTCACTCTCTCTTATTTTCCTTCAGTTTGTTTGTGTGTGTGAGGGTTTTGTTTTGCATGCTTCTCCACCGATGGATCTGCTGATGTGTGTGTTTTGGAAGAAAGATGATGCTGATTATAATCTTCTTAAAGAAATCGAAGGTTTGTATTAGCTATTTCTTTTTTTTTTTAATCAGAGAGATCTGGGTTCTATGATGCATGCAACTATAATTTTTAAAGTTATTTCGTTAAATCTTAGTGATTTATAGACCGGTAGATTAATAGTTTGTTCAGGTGGGTCAGATGTTTTTTCACGTTGGGTTTTCGGGTGGTTGGTTTCCCCTTGAATGGTGGGCGGGACGGGTCATGCATCGTTGTCTGCTTTCATGGGCGTGGGTGGCCTTTCGCCAATGAGTTTACCCGGGTCACCGAGCTTATAGTATTCGTTGGCCGTTCAAAAAAAAAAATTCGTTAAATCTTAGTGATTTATAGACTGAGAGATTAATAGTTTGTTTAACATTATAATTTGTAATTTGTTAAAGTTCACAATCAACTTATCAATCCTTTTTTTCATTTCATCCCTAAATCATTGAAATGTCCATCTCCCCCATCCCTTAACTTTTTTTTAATAAAACGTTTAAAGTAAATAAAAAAGTAATTAAAAATACATTTAATTAAAACAACCAAACTAAAAACATAAAAGTATAATAATTTGCTTCTAATTGAAAAACATAAAAATAAAATAATTAAATCGCTTCAAATTTAAATAACTAGTCTTTGTTTGGTAGTCGATTTTCAGAAATATGTTTCATCAAATCATAAATGTTGATAGTCGAGTTGTGTAAATAGGTTCCACCAAGTCCGAGCACGTGCCAAAAGCGTTTACGCGATCAAAAAAAATTATTTTGATAACCACTTGATTTTCAATAAAATTTATATCGGAATGTTGACAAAAAATTAAATAAAAAAATGTATTCAAATTAAAAAATATTAAATATTACAAGTTATTAGAGAAAAATTAAATTATTTGTTAAAACAATTATTGAATAAAAAATGTTTTTTTTTCTTAATGTTCGGTAAACATATGCCGGAAGTGACTCATTTGGTCCACACCACAAGGGGGTGGGGCGATATGCACCGCGAGATGTAGTGTCCCTCCCATACCGAGGGTGCTCCCTCCACCCTAAGGGTGTCAGGAGGAGAGAGGCGGGATGCCACGAGGGTGAGTCTGACTGAGGTTGAAGGTGAGAGAGGGTGGTTCGGGGTAGTTTCTCGGGAGTGGATTACAGGAGGTGAGAAGAAACAGAGAAGAGAAGCGAGAGGGGAAAGCGGGATGGTGGGCTGATATGGCAGTTCATGATGAGCGGGAACATCGCCCCACCCTCTTTGGTATAGTGCGGGATTTCCATCTTTACTGTGCCGTCCTTTATCCACTCCGTGCACCCTAATGTCCTAAAATTCTACACAAGGAATCCTTAGACCATGAGAAAGGAAGATGAAAAAAAAAAGAAATATTTGTGTGTTTGCTCTATATAGTCAAGAGAAGAGGAGAGCGGGAATTGAAGAATTCAAGCTTTAAGAAAATTTGCATACACCAATTATTATTGTTCTAGGAGTTTCTTTATCATCATTAAGCAAGGTGACAAAATTCTATTTCTTAGGGTATGAGGTATACCCTCACGGTGAGGTTGTCGTGAGGGCCTTCATGCCATGAAGGGTTTTGGAACACCGCCCCTCTTACGTGTGGTGGGGGGGGGGGGGTGAGGGGGCTCACAGAAGAAAGAGTAGGGTGAGGTTAAGAGGGTGAGGTGTCAGTGTGTGATTGGAAAGAGGGTGAGGTGACAGTGACATGAGGGGGCTCACTTGGATGAAACACCGCCCCCCTCTTGCATGAGGGGGATCATTTGGGACCAGCGTGAGGGTATATCTCATACTCTTATCCTCGCTAGAGGTGGGTTAATTTTACCAAAGTATAGATTTTTGATGCTAGAATGATATTAACACTTTTGGTAGCTTAGAAACGATCGAAGAATTCATAGCGTAACTTGCTAAAATGATGAAAATTAACATATAGTGTGCTTTTGATAAAAATGTAATGATAAGGACGACGACCTAGGCGTTGAACCTATTCTGGAAAGGGATCCATTGGGATCCAGACTGAAGTTTATCCGGAGATTTGAATAATATTTAATTTCTTAATTATAGAGTTTTTTTATTAAGTTATCGTTTCTTTTATTTATTTAGTTTGTTTATATTTATCTCTAAGATTGTTAGGGTCTAGTATAAATAATGTTATCTAGCGAACATTTAAGGGGAGTTTTTTTGTTGATTTATAAAATATAAGAACATTGTTCTTGGAACCTTTGGTTCAATTTATGGTCTTTGATCATCATTAGAATCTTGAGCCATTTGATTGCTTCCGTTCCTGCATTAAAATGTGTTTATGAACCGGTGATGATTATATATAATTGATTAATATCAGTAATAAAAGTGTGTTTGAATTTAAAATTAAGAACTGAATTTTGAAGAAGAAGATGATATTTAGTTAAAATTGTTGGAAATCAGGCTAAAAAACACGAACACAAAATTTGATCTCAACAAAGATCGACTTTTTATTAATGTTGAAAACCAAAACCATACTTTACAATGACCCTTGAACTCTCTATTTATACTAAAACTAAACTAATCATAATCCAACTTAATAACTATTAAGTAATCAAATTAATAAACAAACTCACTCCTAGTTTAATACGAACTCAACCAAACAATTAATAAATTAATATTAATAATAATCTTTAATCAAGATTAATCCTTTATTCTCCCCCTTAATCTTGATTTGTACCTCATAGATCTTGAATTCCCAGCAAGACCCGTAACTTTCAACAATCACAATCACGATCTTCATTCTTTTATCAATAACCCGAATCACTCAGGTCTTTCACATCATCTTGAATCACTCAATGTAACATCCCGAGTTTTTAGAACCCGAATAAGTCCACGAGAAGAAATAGAAAATAAAAGAAAAGGGAACGGGCCTTGGGAGCATGGGCCAAAAAAGGCAAGGGTTTGGGCCCTTATAAGCCTCAAGATCAACCCCAAACCCTCATCCCCATCCCATTTTCGTTTTTCTAGAAAGAGAAAGTGAGAGAGAGCCTAGAGAGAGAAAGTCCCATTTTCGGATTCGAGCTTCAAGGATCGTTAGCAAGAGTCTCTAGAGTGATTAGCAACGAAAGAGAAGCGTTTACAGGTAACCGATTCTCCTAGATCTGAGTTTTTGTTATGAGTTGGGTTTTGGAGAAAAATCGAATAAAGGCTAGGTTTTACGTTTGGAAATTAAAATAAAGTATATATCTAGACTCCTGGTTGGAAAACGAACGTTTTGGACGTAAAAAGTTCGAGTCTTGATCAGTTTCATACTTAGCCGGCACGAACATGCAAAGTTAGGGTTTTTGTGGGGAAGAAGAGCTCGCAGGCGAACTTTCGGGCAAAGAGCAAGCGAACTTGTCAAGTTCTCTTAATAAGTTCGCTACATTATTGTCTAGCAAGTTTAACAAGTTCGCTTGGTAAGTTCGCTAGGGATAAGGTAGTGAACCCAATAAGTTCGCTTGATAAGTTCGTTGTGCCCATAAGAGGCGAACTTACCCTAAGTTCGCCTAGTCAGAAATGTAGTGAACCGCTTAGTGACAGGGTAAGTCTGATACATGTCAAATTGTTATGATTGTTCAGATTGTGTGAGATCCAAGTAGACGTTCAACTAAAATACTAGGTGAGTTCTAATCCCCTTTTTGCTTTCTTTAGGGGTGGTGTACATACTTATTGTATAGTATTTATTATATTTTAAGTAATGTATAACTATATTTCATGGCAAGTGTTTACTATATTTTTATATAAATAAACAAAGGAATGATATATGTGATAAGCTATGTTTAGTAAAACAATGATATTTTATGGCAAGCGTTTATTATATTTTATACATAAACAAAAGCATAATATATGTTAAGTTTTCAATCAGTAAAGGAAAGCTATGTAAAGAAAGTAAAGATATTCCCTACGGGAATGTATACCAGATTGTAAAGGTACTTGGGACAGATGTTACTTGTACAATATGTCAGATATGGGTTAAACCCATTAGTAAGAACTTTCGGGTTCACTAACGGTTGTACCAATTGGGCTGAGTGACGGCGGTTTCTCGGGAGAACCACGCAACTCCCCTTAGCGGTAAAGCGGTATTGTCGGTTTATGGTGTAAGCCATGAGGGCAATGACCGGACAGAGGAATTAACGGTAAAGCGGTATTGTCGGTTCATGGTGTAAGCCATGAGGGCAATGACCGGACATAGGAATTGACGGTAAAGCATTACTTGTCGGTTCATGGCCGTGTGCCATGAGGGCAGTACTACGTAAATGAATTGACGGTTATGGTATGTATATTTTTAATTAAAACCGATTTAAAAGGTAAAGTATGTAAAGATTTGCCTTAAGGGCAGTACGTATGTAATAGTAAATCTTTTGTATAATTGATTTAAAAGTAAAAGTTAGAACTCAATCAGCGTTGCTGATTTTTAGTATGCATATCAGTTAAGTGTAGGTGGCTGTAGATGGATAAGGATGCTTGGCTTGACGAGAAGAGTTACCCGAAGATCAGCGTCTGGCATCTCGTTTATGTATATGTTTTCTTTTGACTATGTTGCTTTAAAAACAAGTTTTAGTTTATACTGGCAACTTGTATTAGACATGTTATGTTTCCGCTGCACGCTAAAGTTTTAAATCGTTTTCGCTGTGTTAGTGAATGTTTTATGTTTAAGTGCTATGCGTTGACGAGTAAATCCAATAAGTGAGCTCTTCCGGGTTTGGGGCCTTACACTCAAGTTAAATCACCTTCACAACTCAAGTTAAATCACCTTCGCCCCGTTTCACACGGTCTTCAATCCTGTTTCACATAAAATCTTCGCCCCTGTTTGATCACTCGCTAATCATAAATCTGCCTTGTTTACTAATCAATCTATCACGGATTGACAACCACGTTTTTCACCGTATCACACAGTACCACCCTTAATCGCACATATAAACACTTTGTAGATCCCTACACCATTCCCAGGTGATTAATCCTTCACTCAATCTAAATCATCTAGCCATTATATCTCTTGCAGTATCGTTTATTTTCGCCAACTTCAATACAATTTAGATTTCACATCATCTTCACTGACTTGGTTTATCTATGAAAACATTGAATCTCATGCATACCATATCCATGACTTCATGCTCATGTATTCCTACATGCATCACATAGCCCATCATAGACCTATCTGCTTGTCTGTTGTAGGTCCCTCCAAGATTACCAAGGACTCCATGTAACAATCCACTAGATCTCGTTGTGTCTTAGGGCATGTTTGGGATTACTTATTTTAAGCTCCTTATTGACTTTTGTAAAAAGTTATAAGGAGTTTTGAAAAGTAAGTTCCCCCTTACTTCTCAAAAACTCTTTTTCCCCCTTTAAAAAATTAAAAGGAGTAGCAAAAGTCACCTTCCCCAAACACCTTTTAACTTATAAAAGTTAATAAGTTAATAAGTAGTTTCAACCAAAATTGACTCTTTTATTAATATTGAAAACAAAAACCACACTTTACAATGACCATTGAACCCTCTATTTATACTAAAACTAAACTAATCCTAACATAACTAAAAAACTATTAAATAATCTGTGACATCCGGCAAATTCAGGTTAACTCCGTTAACACAAACATTGTTTATACAAACTCAGTTATCTCAAACATTCACTCATGCATTACATTTAATTAGGGTTAATTAATTGTGTCAGTTATTGCACAAACATTCACGTAACGGTAATTCGGAGAATTACCGAATCACACGAGTCGATCCCCGAACGTTGGTGATAATTAAAAATAATATTTAGAACAATAAATAATTTATAATTAATATAAATTATGTGCTTTTACGTGTTATGTGATTTTATGCGTAAACTGTAGACTTTCATGAAATCGCGTACGTTTACGCGGAACGTTGTGACTTTTATTGTTTTAGTAATTTTTATAAATAAGTTTTATAAAAATATTTATTAGAAACTATCTTAGATAGTTACATTTAATCAAAATAGTTTTAAACTCATTTAATTAGTCAACGGGCCTCCTAGACTTACACTTTTATCCATTTTTGGGCCCATGGAGTGAGTATATAAGGATTTTATAAAAACCCTAATCCCATAACTCCGAAATTTCGAAAATAATCAGCCCCCACTCTCTCCTTTGAGCCGAGATCTTCAAGCAACCCAAACACACATCGATCGAGCTTCAATCGCGAAACCGGAAGTGAATACGTGCTAGTCTAGGCATTCCTAACATTCCTACGTAAGTTATTTTATTAAAATCCGTCATTATTTCATTATTATTTATGAGATCGAAACCCTAGTTCATCCAAACTTGATATTTTCGAAATATATTAATGAATTGGTTAATTGATTTGTAGTATTGTATCGTATTAGTGATTTTATGAAAATATGCGAAACCCTAGCTGTCATACGAGGTGTAAATTGAATTTTGTTGATTATGTGACATATAGGAATCGCATGCTAGACGTGAATTATGAATTATATAGTTATAATTAATTAGTTGAAAGATTTGGGATTGATTAGACGTGTTAATTGTGTAAACAAAGCGTGTAATGGATGACTTACTAAAAGAGGAAACTTTGTTGAAACGTGATTTTTGAATGTGAAGGTTTCTAGGTGTGTATGATGCTATTATTTGACTCTAGTATGTTTGTATGGTTGTATTAATGATTGCTAAAGGATTATAGAATACAAATAGCTTAAACTTAAATAGATCATATGTTACTAAAAGTGGAAACTTTGTGATTTGGAAATTGATGTCTAAACTTAATGTTGTGTGTTATGGTAATCTATTATGTATTAGCATGTGTAGATAGACATGGAATGATGATACGAACGTGTTATAGATAATGTGATTCATTTGAAAGCAAACATGAGTTTATATTATTTTAAAAAAATAATAAATTAATGTAACGTGTATTGTTGACGTAGTGGCCATGCTAAATTGGTTATGACTTAGGTAGCATGAAACGTGAATTATTTGTGTGCTAAGCGTGTTGTTATGCAAGTCAAATGTTTAATCACTAAACGGGTCACCAACGGGTCGTTGAGTCAAACTTGGTCAAACTTAGTCAAACTTGCAAAACTTTTCTAAACACTTAAACAATAGTATTGTTTGGATACTAAGGGTTCATATCAACTTGCACAAACACACACTTATAAACCGGTGTTTATAGGTGGCAGTGGGAGAAAACATGGGTACGAACATTTAGATTTTACATTTCAATTATATCACTTGTTGTACTAAGCGCAAACATATCATGCAAGTCCTTACTTATCGAACCGTTTAATATATGGGATAGCGAGGTAATCTTGAGTAGTACTACTGGGCATTGACAAGCCCCACCCGCGTTAGTCGCGCTAACACGACAGGTAGTCGAACGGGTGTAACATTGACCTAAACATTTACCATTGATCATGATAGTCATGGTAGAGGCAAGTTCAAACATAAACAGTCTGCTTCGGTGTCGAAACGCTTTAGTAACATGTAATTAGGTTAGCTACCTATGATATAAATTGTAAATGGTTTTATCTAGTAAACTTTACAAACATTGAAACCTGTGAACTCACCAACCTAGTGTTGACACGTTTTAGCATGTTTTCTTAGGTCATTAAGGTACAAGCACAAGCTAAGGCATGCATGCATTTGAAGTCCATCATTTTTCAAACTCAAGAACTATTTATTTTAATTATTGTTGAATTGTTTATTTTTGGCGCGACTGTTTTGGCGCATGCTTTTCATCTAACTTTTCGCTTCCGCAAGTCTTACATTAAATCAATGTTTTCATTACTAGTGTTGCATCGTGACTATGAGCAATACTAGTGGTTTTCTTAAACTCACATAGAGTCGTTCAACGTAACTAATGACTGAGATTTTGGTATGTCACGCTCCTAACGGTAAAACTCCGTTAGTGGATTTTGGGGGTGTGACAGATTGGTATTAGAGCCATTGGTTATAGAGAACTAGGAAATGCATACTAGACTATAAGCACGTACATGCATTAGTTACGCAGCACTTACACTCAAACATGGCACTCACTCATCCCGTTACAGGAAATGTCGACCCCGCCTAATGCACCCGCATCCCTAGTCGTTCAGGAGCACGATGTTCCTACCGTACCTTTGCCAGAGCCGAGGAGACGTCGACTCAACCCGATCAATACCACTGTAGGGTATGACGAGCCTATTCATGTGCGTGTTAGAGGTAACACGCATGACTGGGATTGGTATCCCGATAGGATCAGGAACTGGATCCGCGAGGAGGAAGTCCCACCTCCACTCACTGCTGACATTGCTTCTTCTTCATCATCTTCTGTGCGAGCTTTGCCACCATTACAGTACCCCTTTGAGCAGGTGTTTGCTGCATTTGTAGCTAGGATGGACCGGGAGATCCGGAACATGAGAGATGCAGCATGGGAGATTTCAGGTATATTAGAGCGGCAGATTCTGATGAATCAGAAAATGGACAAACTAACTTCAGATTTGGCACTCACTGATAAAGTGCATGAGAATTTGGCAAATGGATGTGTGGATATAGAAGACCGGCTGAACACTGCAGAGTGGAACCTAGATATACTCCACACTAGGATCGAGCAATTGGAGGCTCGACTTGTAGCTGCTGAAGCAGTAGGAGTTGCACCAGATGATGCAACCGCAGGAGATCCGGCCGAGGACGAGGATGCAGCATCTGATGTTACATCAGCTAGCAGTGGAATTTGATATCTTATCGTCATTTCTTATTTATGTCTTTTCTTTTGAACCTAGATGGGCAGAGTTGTTCCCAGCCAGCAGATGTTTCTGTATTTTGGTTAAGATTATGCTGCGGGAGGAGTATTGTCCCCGCGATGAAGTGCAGAAACTTGAGGGCGAACCTCAAGATGGAGGGATCTGAAATTGAAGCCTACACTACTCGTTCACATGAACTGGCGAACTTGTGTCCGCAAATGGTAACACCTCCCTATAAGAGGATCGAGAAATTCATTGATGGTTTGGTCTCGCAAATTCAGAGCATGGTGACATCTTCTAATCCCACTACAATCCAGCAAGCAATCAGGTTGGCTCACAGGCTAACCGATCAGGCAGTCACTCAGGGCACCCTACCCCTAGAGGTGCGGTATAAAAGACAACTGACAATAAGCGGTAGTTTGACAGTTCATTCCCCAAAACCTTCCAGTCAAACCCACCTTCTCAGCAACAGCAACAGCAACACCGTAAGTTTGAACCGTCAAAGAACAACAGCCAGTCTAACTCTTCTCAGCAGAATCAGGGTTCTTATGTTGGCAAGTACCCGAAGTGCAACAAATGTAACTTCCACCATCATGGAGCGTGTGACCGGTACCGTTGCCACCGGTGTGGAAAGATGGGTCATTGGGCCAAAGACTGTAGAGCAGATATGAAGAACAAACAGACACCACCTGGAGACGCACCCAAAGGCTGTTTTGAGTGTGGTAAAGAAGGGCATTTCAAGAAAAATTGCCCACAGTTGAGGAGAAACGGAAACGGGAATGGAAATGGCAACAATCATCAGGGCGGTAATGGAAATGGTAATAACCACCAGGGTGGAAATGGTAATAACAACGGAAATGGTGCAAAGGGCCGAGCATTCGTGATTGGATCGGGGGAAGCTAGGAATGATCGGAACGTTGTTAACGGTATGTTTTTCTTAAACGATCATTTTGCTTCTGTACTTTTTGATACTGGCGCCGATAGAAGTTTTATATCTAGAGAACTTAGTAGTCCGTTAGGAATAAACCCAACTTTACTAGAACATCATTATACCGTAGAGATAGCAGACGGTAAAGTAATCGAGGCAACCCACATTCTCAAGGGATGTCAGTTAGAACTTTCTGGTCACAAACTCGACATCGATCTCATGCCAGTTACACTTGGCAGTTTTGACATAATTGTGGGCATGGATTGGTTGTCTAAAAACCAAGCTGGGATCATATGTAGTGAGAAGATCGTTCGTATACCCCTTCCTAGTGGAGAGATCCTATCCGTTCAGGGCGAAAGAAGTGGTGCGATCATGGGCATCATATCTTTCATGAAGGCTCAGAAGTGTCTACGTAAGTGTCATACCGCGATATTAGCTCTTGTCGCTGACAAGTCCAACGAGGAGAAAAAGTTAGAAGATATCCCTATCGTTCGCAAATTCTCAGAAGTATTCCCTGAAGACCTACCTGGTCTTCCACCTCATCGTCAGGTCGAATTTCAGATTGACCTAACACCCGGAGCAGCGCCTATTGCTCGAGCACCATATAGACTTGCACCAAGTGAGTTGCAGGAGTTATCCACTTAACTGCAAGAGTTGTTGGATAAAGGTTTCATCCGACCGAGCTCATCGCCATGGGGAGCTCCAGTCCTATTTGTCAAAAAGAAAGATGGAACTTTCTGCATGTGCATTGATTACCGAGAGTTAAACAAGGTAACAGTCAAGAACCGCTACCCACTACCCCGTATTGACGATTTATTCGACCAACTTCAAGGGTCAAGTTTCTACTCGAAAATCGACTTAAGATCTGGTTATCATCAGCTGAGAGTTCTAGATGAAGATATATCCAAGACTGCATTCAGAACCCGGTACAGCCATTTCTAGTTTTTGGTCATGCCATTTGGATTAACCAACGCACCCGCGGTGTTCATGGACCTCATGAACCGTGTGTGTAAACCTTACCTGGACCAATTCGTCATTGTCTTCATTGACGATATCCTCATATACTCTAAGAGTCGGGAAGAGCATGAGGAGCATCTGCGTTTGATTCTTGAACTACTGAAACAAGAGCAGTTGTACGCTAAGTTTTCCAAATGCGATTTTTGGATTCGCGAGGTTCAATTTCTAGGACATGTGATCAATGAGAAAGGAATACATGTCGATCCAGCAAAAGTGGAAGCTATCAAGAATTGGGCAGCACCAACAACTTCAACCGAAGTTCGGCAATTTCTAGGATTGGCCGGATACTACCGTCGTTTTATCGAGGGATTCTCAAAGATTGCCCAACCTCTCACTGCCTTAACCCAAAAAGATAAACCCTATAATTGGAGCGAGGCTCAAGAATCGACATTCCAGCTACTGAAGCAGAAACTATGTAGCGCACCTATCCTGTCTCTACTAGAGGGAACGGATGACTTCGTGGTGTATTGCGATGCCTCCATCCAAGGCCTCGGTTGCGTGTTGATGCAACGCGACAAGGTTATCGCATACGCTTCTCGACAGTTAAAAATCAACGAAAAGAATTACACAACTCACGATTTGGAGTTAGGAGCCGTGGTGTTTGCACTCAAGATATGGAGACATTACTTGTACGGTACCAAGTGTACCATCTACACCGATCACAAGAGTCTTCAGCATATTTTTGAGTAGAAATAGTTGAACATGCGTCAACGTCGTTGGATCGAGTTATTAAACTATTATGATTGTGCAATCAAGTACCATCCGGACAAAGCTAATGTGGTGGCCGGTGCCCTAAGCAGAAAAGAAACCAAACCCCGACGGGTTAGAGCGTTACAACTCACTATTCATACAGGATTACCCGAACAAATCCGCAATGCCCAACTCGAAGCCTTAAAAGAGGAGAACTTCCCATTGGAATCCACTCGTGGTATGGAGAAACAACTTGAGGTTAAAGCAGATGGTAT
The DNA here is from genome assembly GCA_023525975.1 of Smallanthus sonchifolius. Lineage (NCBI taxonomy): Eukaryota > Viridiplantae > Streptophyta > Magnoliopsida > Asterales > Asteraceae > Smallanthus > Smallanthus sonchifolius. The sequence continues at coordinate 132,787,694 of CM042018.1, forward strand.
TCGCTACTTTGCGGAACGAGTATGGATACCAGTATATGGAAACCTAAGAGACCTAGTCATGGATGAAGCTCACAAATCCCGATACTCTATCCATCCCGGATCTGACAAAATGTATCACGATCTAAAAGTTTTGTATTGGTGGCCGAACATGAAAGCCGACATAGCCACCTACGTGAGCAAGTGCCTGACTTGTTCCAAGGTCAAGGTGGAGTACCAAAAGCCATCCGGATTACTCCAACAACCGGAAATACCAATGTGGAAATGGGAGCAGATTTCCATGGATTTCATAACCAAATTACCCCGAACCCCTACTGGATGTGACACAATCTGGATGATAGTGGATCGCCTAACCAAATCCGCTCATTTCCTTGCTATCAAAGAAACCGATAAAATGGAAAAGTTAACTCGTCTCTACCGTAAGGAAGTAGTATCTCGACATGGAGTTCCAATCTCCATCATTTCCGATAGAGACGCCCGATTCACCTCACGTTTCTGGCAATCGTTATAGAAAGCTCTAGGCACGCGCCTGGACATGAGTACAGCGTACCATCCTCAAACAGATGGCCAGAGTGAACGTACCATACAAACCCTAGAAGACATGCTACGAGCTTGTGTGATCGATTTCGGAAACAGTTGGGAGACTCACTTGCCTTTAGTGGAATTCTCTTACAATAACAGCTATCATACTAGCATCAAAGCAGCACCGTTCGAGGCTTTGTACGGGAGAAAGTGTCGATCACCACTTTGTTGGGTTGAAGTTGGAGATAGTCAACTTACGGGTCCTAAACTTGTGCATGAAACCTCAGAGAAAATCGTGCAAATCCGAAACCGGTAGCTCGTGACCGTCAAAAGAGTTATGCAGACAAGCACAGAAAACCGCTAGAATTTCAAGTGGGCGACAAAGTGTTATTAAAGGTTTCACCTTGGAAGGGTGTGATTCGTTTCGGGAAATGAGGAAAGTTAAACCCGCGTTACGTTGGACCATTCGAGATAGTGAAAAGGATCGGTCCAGTAGCATACCAACTGAACCTACCGGATACACTCAATGGAGTGCATAATGTCTTTCATGTCTCAAACCTAAAGAAGTGCCTATCAGATGGGACACTTCTAGTTCCACTCGAGGAGTTAGAAATTGATGAACAGCTACGTTTCATTGAGGAACCAGTTGAAATCATGGACCGAGAGGTCAAAACTCTCAAGCGCAGTAAGATACCTATTGTCAGAGTTCGCTGGAACTCGAAGCGTGGACCGGAGTTCACGTGGGAACGAGAGGATCAGATGATGAAAAAGTATCCTCACCTTTTCAAACAGTCAACGACAAACACGGAAGGTACTAACTAAATTTCGAGACGAAGTTTATTTCAACAAGGGGATGATGTGACATCCGGCAAATTCAGGTTAACTCCATTAACACAAACATCGTTAGTTCAAACATTGTTTATACAAACTCAGTTATCTCAAACATTCACTCATGCATTACATTTAATTAGGGTTAATTAATTGTGTCAGTTATTGCACAAACACTCACGTAACGGTAATTCGAAGAATTACCGAATCGCACGAGTCGATCCCCGAACGTTGGTGATAATTAAAAATAATATTTAGAACAATAAATAATTTATAATTAATATAAAATATGTGCTTTTACGTGTTATGTGATTTTATGCGTAAACTGTAGACTTTCGTGAAATCGCGTACGTTTACGCGGAACGTTGTGACTTTTATTGTTTTAGTAATTTTTATAAATAAGTTTTATAAAAATATTTATTAGAAACTATCTTAATTAGTTACATTTAATCAAAATAGTTTTAAACTCATTTAATTAGTCAACGGGCCTGCTAGACTCATTTAAAAGTTTTATAAAAACTTTTATCCATTTTGGGCCCATGGAGTGAGTATATAAGGATTTTATAAAAACCCTAATCCCATAACTCCAAAATTTTGAAAATAATCAGCCCCCACTCTCTCCTTTGAGCCGAGATCTTCAAGCAACCCAAACACACATCGATCGAGCTTCAATCGCGAAACCGGAAGTGAATACGTGCTAGTCTAGGCATTTCTAACATTCCTACGTAAGTTATTTTATTAAAATCCGTCATTATTTCATTATTATTTTTGAGATCGAAACCCTAGTTCATCCAAACTTGATATTTCTGAAATATATTAATGAATTGGTTAATTGATTTGTAGTATTGTATCGTATTAGTGATTTTATGAAAATTGTTATGATTGTTCAGTAAAGTAAGATATATCATTTGGCAAGCGTTTACTATATTTTCATATACATAAACAAAGGCATGATATATGTGCTAGTATGTTTTCAGTAAAGTATGATATATCATTTGGCAAGCGTTTACTCTATTTTCATATACATAAACAAAGGCATGATATATGTGCTAGTATGTTTTCAGTAAAGTAAGATATATCATTTGGCAAGCGTTTACTATATTTTCATATACATAAACAAAGGCATGATATATATGATAAGCTATGTTTCAGAAAGTAAGATGTATTTTACGATAAGCTATGTTTCAGAAAGTAAGATGTATTTTATGATAAGCTATGTTTCAGAAAGTAAGATGTATTTTACGATAAGCTATGTTTCAGAAAGTAAGATGTATTTTATGATAAGCTATGTTTCTGAAAGTAAGATGTATTTTATGATAAGCTATGTTTCAATAAAAGCAAAGATATATCATTTGGCAAGCGTTTACTATATTTTTATATACATAAACAAAGGCATGATATATGTTAAGTTATGAACAAGATTTACAGAAAGTTTTATGAACAGTAAAGTGAACAGTTTTCCTTCGGGAATATGTACCAGCTATAAAGGTCCTTGGGACAGATGTTACTTGTACAAGATGTCAGATATGGGTTCTACCCATTAGTAAGAACCTTTGGGTTCGTTAACGGTTGTACAACTGGGATGAGTGACGGCGGTTGCTCGGGAGGTCCACGCAACCTCCCCTTAGCGTTAAGCGGTATTGTCGGTTCATGGATGTAAGCCATGGGGGCATTGACCAGGGTATTGTCGGTTCATGGATGTAAGCCATGGGGGCATTGACCAGGTACTCGTCGGTTCATGGACGTTAGCCATGGGGGCGGTACAGTAGTGACAAGGAATTGACGGATAAGCGGTATTGTCGGTTCATGGTCGTTGATCATGGGGGCATTGACCAGGTACTTGTCGGTTCATGGATGTAAGCCATGAGGGCAGTACAGTAAAGAGGAATTGACGGTTTATTATACGTTTTAAACTGTTTGAAAAGTAAAGTGTGTTAAGTTTAGCCTTAATGGCAATATATATGTTTTGAAAAGTGTAGTATGTAAAGTTTTGCCTTGAGGGCAGTATGTATGTATGTAATAGTAAATCTTTTGTATAATTGATTTAAAGTAAACGTTAGAACTCACTCAGCGTTGCTGATTTTTAGTATGCACATCAGTTAAGTGTAGGTGGCAGTAGATGGAAGTGGATGCTTGGCTTGGCGAGAAGAGTTACCCGAAGATCAGCATCTGGAATCCTGTTTATGTTTCTTTTGTTTATGTTGATTAAGACAAGTTTCAGTTGTATTTGACAAGTTATGTTTAGACATGTTATGTTTCCGCTGCGTATGTTGAGATTTTAAAACGTTTCCGCTGTGTTAATGAATGTCTTATGTTTAAAAGTGCTATGTGTTGATGAGTAAATCCAATAAGTGAGGTCTCTCGGGTTTGGGGGCCTCACAAGTTGGTATCAGAGCCATAGTTTGAGAGATTCGGACATTCCCAATGTCCAGACTTAAACTGAGAATGGGACCAAGTAGCGGATGCCAGTACGGGTAACTCAAGCCAAAGCATCAGAAGCGTATAGTAAGTAAAGTTTACCTTTTAGAGCGTCAAGATAAGAATAGAGGCTTTAGTGGAACCATGAAAGCGAATAAATAGAAAACAAGATGTGATGTAATGGTTAATTGCAGATGGCCAGTGTATATTAACATCTTACCTTACTTATTGTGTTCTACATATTCTCTAGCATGATGAAATTAAATCCTTTTGTTCTTTATCTTCCAGTTAGAAATGGCTAGACGTGGAGGAACTAGAGGGGGTGGAGGAGGAAGACGTGGTGGGCGTACAGGCCTCCACGGTGGAGCTAGCACAAACCAAGTGATTGAGGGGAGTGTTCACACTACCCATACTGATACAGTAGTCAGCTAACACAATGCTGAACATGTGGAAGGAGATGATCAGACGTTTGAGTTTGAACCAGTAGTACAAGCAGCTCTCGGTCGTGAGTTTACCAGACTGCTGAAGGAAACCTTACCAGCCATACTAGACGAAGCGTTGAGGAGGGCCAAGGAGATCCCCAATGAAATCCCAGCCCCTGAAGGGCCAGTGGTGCTTCCAGCTGCGGGAGGACCAATCCTGGTGGAGGATGTTGCACCGCCTACTCGCGGATGCGATTACAAGGCATTTCGTGGTTGTGATCCCCCTGAGCTAACTGGGGAGAAAGAAGCAGCAGATACTTTAGATTGGATCAATGGCATGGAATCCACCATCAGCCTCAGTGACTGTCGACCGGATCAAGCGGTCAGGTTCGCGGCTAAGTCACTAAAGGGAGAGGCAGCACACTGGTGGGAGACTGTGAAACAAGCGAAGGGTGACCAAGCGGTCGAGCTAATGAGGTGGAATGATCTGAAGGCGTTAGTAATTTCGAAGTTCTGCCCTAAGAATGAAGTCCACAAGGTGGAGAGAGAATTCCTGACATTGCAAGCCGGACTCATGACTCACAGACAATATACTTCCAAGTACAACGAACTGGCACGCCTGGTGCCTCATCTTGTAACCACAGAAGAGAGGAGGATTCATTATTATATTCAAGGGTTGCCTCAAAAGATACGTACATTTGTAAATGCCAACACACCGAGTACCTTTGAGTCGGTGGTTGTTCTGAGCGGAGTTGTCTATGATGACATTGCCTCTGAAGTCATTGCTGAAGCACCCAAGAAACAAGCAGCTAAACGAACTGCTGAGGAACTCCAGGGTCCTAACGATAGGAGGGCAAGGGTAGAAGCTGAGGGTCTATGCGGAAAATGTGGAAGGAGACATGGAGGTGAATGTAAAGCGGGTCAGGTGGGATGTTTCAGGTGTGGCAGGTTTGGACACCAATCGCGGGACTGCCCGGAAAGGCCAAGATGCCACAATTGTGGGGAACAGGGACACAGGAGCCGAGATTGCAGGAAACCCAAGAAAGCGGAAGCGGGAGGATCCGGAAAGGGTAAGGCTGCAGAGAAGGAACCTTACATCAACAAGGCCACAGCAAGGGTTTACCAGATGACTCAGTAAGGTGCGTTGCAAGCTCTTAATTGTTATATGGCAAGTTTATGTTATTATTTCCTTACTAAATTAGTTAGCCCCATTAGTCTAGATGCCTTAGAATTTGAGATAGCCCAAGGTCAAGCTCCCAGTGGTAGTTGATCACAATGGCCTTCATGACCAAGCTGCCTTGCATAGCTACGGTTCATGCCACCCGTTCTGTGATTTGCTATCAGTGTAGCTTATGGCAGGTTTCGAGGACGAAACCTATTGTAAGGAGGGTAGACTTGTAACATCCCGAGTTTTAGAGCACGAGAGAATTCACGAGGAATTAAAACTTCAATAAAAAGAAAGGAAGCGGGCTTGGGCCGGGGTGTATGGGCCGAAAGGGGAAGGGTTTGGGCCCTTATAGGCCTCAAGAACAACCCAAAGGCCTCATTTCCATACTCATTTTCGGATTCTAGAGAGAGAAAGTGAGAGAGTCTAGAGAGAGAAAGTCCCGGTTTTTGGATTAGAGCTTCAAGGATCGTTAGCAAGAGTCTCGTGGGTGTTTAGCAACGAAAAGGAAGTGATTACAGGTAACCGATTCTCCTAGATCTGAGTTTTAGTTCGTTTTTGAGTTTTTCGGGTTTCGGGTGAAAAGATTATGTTTGAACGGATGAAACTGAAAGATAAGCATAAATTTGAGTTCCTTAATGGAAAACGAACGTTTTGAATACAAACAGGTTCGGGATCTTGAAGCGATCAGACCCGAATGCGAAAGTTAGGGTTTTTCGCCAAGAGCAGGTCGTGCGCACTTGCTAAGTGCGCACAGAGCAGGTCCTGCGCACTTGCTAAGTGCGCAGGAAGAGGAACCTGCGCACTTGCTAAGTGCGCAGGAAGGGAAGTCTGCGCACTTGCTAAGTGCGCAGGAAGCAGTGTCTGCGCACTTGCTAAGTGCGTAGGCATCAGGACTGATTAAGTAAAGTCAGTATGTTAGAGTGGTTAAACCGTTTAGCGTCGAGTTAAGTCTGATAAGCGTCAAATTGTTATGATTGTTTAGATTGTGTGAGATCCAGTAGACCGTTGCAACTTAGATACGAGGTGAGTTCTAATCCCCTTTTTGCCTTCTTTAGGGGTGGTGTGCATACTTAGTGTAAAGTGTTTATTATATTTTATATATTATAAACTGAAGAGAAAAGCTATGTTTTAGTGAAAGGTTTAAAAGAGGCAAAAGTATGTTTTCAGTAAAGTAAGATATATCATTTGGCAAGCGTTTACTATATTTTCATATACATAAACAAAGGCATGATATATGTGCTAGTATGTTTTCAGTAAAGTATGATATATCATTTGGCAAGCGTTTACTCTATTTTCATATACATAAACAAAGGCATGATATATGTGCTATTATGTTTTCAGTAAAGTAAGATATATCATTTGGCAAGCGTTTACTATATTTTCATATACATAAACAAAGGCATGATATATATGATAAGCTATGTTTCAGAAAGTAAGATGTATTTTACGATAAGCTATGTTTCAGAAAGTAAGATGTATTTTATGATAAGCTATGTTTCAGAAAGTAAGATGTATTTTACGATAAGCTATGTTTCAGAAAGTAAGATGTATTTTATGATAAGCTATGTTTCTGAAAGTAAGATGTATTTTATGATAAGCTATGTTTCAATAAAAGCAAAGATATATCATTTGGCAAGCGTTTACTATATTTTTATATACATAAACAAAGGCATGATATATGTTAAGTTATGAACAAGATTTACAGAAAGTTTTATGAACAGTAAAGTGAACAGTTTTCCTTCGGGAATATGTACCAGCTATAAAGGTCCTTGGGACAGATGTTACTTGTACAAGATGTCAGATATGGGTTCTACCCATTAGTAAGAACCTTTGGGTTCGTTAACGGTTGTACAACTGGGATGAGTGACGGCGGTTGCTCGGGAGGTCCACGCAACCTCCCCTTAGCGTTAAGCGGTATTGTCGGTTCATGGATGTAAGCCATGGGGGCATTGACCAGGGTATTGTCGGTTCATGGATGTAAGCCATGGGGGCATTGACCAGGTACTCGTCGGTTCATGGACGTTAGCCATGGGGGCGGTACAGTAGTGACAAGGAATTGACGGATAAGCGGTATTGTCGGTTCATGGTCGTTGATCATGGGGGCATTGACCAGGTACTTGTCGGTTCATGGATGTAAGCCATGAGGGCAGTACAGTAAAGAGGAATTGACGGTTTATTATACGTTTTAAACTGTTTGAAAAGTAAAGTGTGTTAAGTTTAGCCTTAATGGCAATATATATGTTTTGAAAAGTGTAGTATGTAAAGTTTTGCCTTGAGGGCAGTATGTATGTATGTAATAGTAAATCTTTTGTATAATTGATTTAAAGTAAACGTTAGAACTCACTCAGCGTTGCTGATTTTTAGTATGCACATCAGTTAAGTGTAGGTGGCAGTAGATGGAAGTGGATGCTTGGCTTGGCGAGAAGAGTTACCCGAAGATCAGCATCTGGAATCCTGTTTATGTTTCTTTTGTTTATGTTGATTAAGACAAGTTTCAGTTGTATTTGACAAGTTATGTTTAGACATGTTATGTTTCCGCTGCGTATGTTGAGATTTTAAAACGTTTCCGCTGTGTTAATGAATGTCTTATGTTTAAAAGTGCTATGTGTTGATGAGTAAATCCAATAAGTGAGGTCTCTCGGGTTTGGGGGCCTCACAATTCTAATCGGGATTTTCAAATTTTGAAATTGTTAACGGTTTTTAGCGAATTCCTTGTTTCCTTCGATTGATAAAGCATTGAAACGCGTTTAGGAGGCTTTTACCATTCCGAATTCGGTGGATTTTGAGAGATTTGAATGCCTTGGAATCGATTTTTGACTTTTGAAAGTCAAAGTTAGTCCATGGGTAGTTCAGGGTTCAAAAGATAAAAGGGAGGGTTCAAATGATTTTGAGGGGGTTCAAACCTAAGATAAGGGTTCAAGGTCTATTTTTAAAATTCCCTTATTAAATAAACAATCATTTAATTTTAATTAAACTCTTAAATTTTTATAAATATGACTAATCAATAAATAAATAAAAAAATATTAATGTAATTAATTATTAGGAATTAGAATTAACTTGATATATTAAATAAGACGAGGAAAAACGAGGCTTGTACATTAAGTCGAAGCAGGATTACACGAACTAGAATCATACAATTTCTAGAGATGTCACAGTCTCCCCTAGTTAGAAGAATTTCGTCCCGAAATTCCACTAGTAAAGTTTGTGCTAGCATGAAAAAGGTGAGGGTACTTGAGCTTCATCTGGTCTTCACGTTCCCAGGTGAACTCATGACCTCGCTTAGAGTTCCATCTGACTTTAACTACCGGAATGCGACTTTGCCTTAGCCTTTTGACATCACGATCCATGATCTCAACTGGTTTTTCAACAAAGCGTAACTTGTCGTCAATCTGAATCTCATCCAAGGGGATAGGTAAAGGGTCATCGGCTAAGCACTTCTTAAGATTAGACACATGGAAAGTGTCATGGATACCGCTGAGTCCTTGAGGTAGTCGAAGTTTGTAGGCAACTGGACCAATCCTTTCCAGGATCTCGAATGGCCCAACATACCTAGGTGCAAGTTTACCCTTCTTCCCGAAACGGACAACTCCTTTCCAGGGGGAAACTTTAAGTAAGACTCTGTCACCGATTTGAAACTCGAGGGGCTTTCTTCGATTATCAGCGTAACTTTTCTGACGTTCTCGGGCGGCCTTGAGTCTCTCTTGAATCTTGAACACTTTGTCTGAGGTTTCTTGAATGAGCTCGGGACCAGTTATCTGATTATCACCAATTTCAGTCCAACACACGGGTGATCGGCATTTCCTTCCGTACAAGGCTTTGAAAGGTGCACACTTGATGCTGGTGTGATAACTATTATTGTACGAGAACTCAATGAGAGGTAAGTGTGTGTCCCAGTTTCCACCAAAGTCGATTACACAAGCTCTTAGCATGTCCTCTAGGGTTTGTATGGTCCTTTCGCTTTGGCCATCGGTTTGAGGGTGATAAGCCGTGCTAAGATCCACACGCGTCCCTAAGGATTCTGTAGGGATTTCCAGAATCTGGATGTGAAGCGACTATCACGGTCAGAAATGATGGATACGGGTACACCATGACGAGTAATAACTTCGTTCATGTAAAGCTTGGCTAGTTTTTCCATTTTGTAGTCCTCACGGATAGGGAGGAAATGAGCAGACTTAGTCAAACGATCGACTATGACCCAGATTGAGTCGTGTCCGCTAGACGTTCTAGGGAGTTTGGTGATGAAATCCATGGAAATTTGCTCCCATTTCCATTGAGGGATTTCAGGTTGCTGGAGTAATCCTGAGGGTTTCAAGTAAGACACTTCCCAACGTACAGAGCTATGTCTTTCTTCATTCCGGGCCACCAATAAAAATCTCGAAGGTCTTGGTACATTTTATCGGAACCAGGATGAACTGAGTAGTGGGACTTGTGGGCTTCATCCAAAATGAGTCCTCTAAGGTTATTAAAACTGGGAATCCATATTCGGTCCATAAAGTAGAGAACTTCATCGGACTTGGGCTCTAATTGATTTTCAGATATGCTTGCGAGTTCAGTCTTCAAATCAGTCCTGACAAGAGCTTGTCTTTGGGCTTGAAGGATTTGGGCTTGAAGGCTAGTTTGAACAATCATTCCCAATGCACGAATGCGTGAGGGTTTGATTCTTTCCTTCCGGCTGAGTGCGTCTGCTACTACATTTGCTTTACCAGGGTGGTAACGGATCTCGCAATCATAGTCACTCAGTAGTTCAATCCAACGTCTTTGTCTCATGTTGAGTTCCTTCTGGTCAAAGATATGCTGTAGGCTCTTGTGATCTGTATAAATAACACACTTGGTACCGTACAAGTAGTGTCTCCAAATTTTTAGAGCAAATACCACAGCACCTAACTCAAGATCATGAGTGGTGTAGTTCTTTTCATGCACCTTGAGTTGTCTAGACGCATAGGCAATGACTTTATCTCGTTACATGAGTACGCAACCGAGACCTTGGTTGGAAGCGTCGCAATATACGACAAAGTCGTCGTTGCCATCGGGAAGGGTTAGGATAGGTGCATTGCAACGCGTCTTCTTGTTTCTGTTCCCAAATGAAAGGTTTGTTTTTCTGAGTCAAGGAAGTGAGTGGCAGAGCAATTCTCGAGAATTTCGAGATGAACCTTCGATATTACCCTGCTAAACCCAGAAAAGAACGGATCTCTGAAGGGGTTTTAGGTGCATTCCAGTTCTTGACTGCTTCAATCTTGGATGGGTCGACATGTATACCCTTGTCGTTGATAACATGACCTAGGAATTGAACTTCTCTTAGCCAGAATTCACATTTAGAGAATTTAGCATAGAGTTGTTCCTTTTTGAGAAGTTCTAGGATAAGTTTTAGGTGTTTCTCGTGATCTGCTTTGGTTCGTGAATAGATCAAGATGTCATCAATGAAGACAATGACAAATTGGTCTAGGTAAGGCCTACAGACACGATTCATGAGGTCCATGAATACTGCGGGTGCGTTTGTTAACCCAAAGGGCATGACCACGAACTCGTAGTGTCCATAGTGGGTTCGGAAAGCGGTTTTAGGGATGTCTTCTTCTAGAACTCTGAGTTGGTGATATCTAGATCGGAGATCAATCTTTGAAAAGCAAGTGGCTCCTTGTAGTTGGTCAAACAGATCATCAATTCTCGGAAGTGGATACCGATTCTTGACGGTCAGTTTGTTCAACTCTCTATAGTCGATACACATGCGAAACGAACCATCTTTCTTCTTGACAAACAGGATTGGAGCTCCCCAGGGTGAGAAGCTTGGTCGAATAAATCCTTTGTCGAGAAGTTCTTGTAGCTGGCTGGATAGTTCCTTCATCTCAGATGGGGCTAAACGGTAGGGTGATTTGGCAATAGGGGTTGCTCCGGGTACAAGGTCAATCCGGAACTCAACTTGTCGGAACGGAGGTAATCCGGGCAAATCATCAGGGAACACTTCTGGGTAGTCTTTGATAATGGGAACATCTTGTATCTTCTTTCCCTCAGATTTCTTCTCGACTATATGAGCTAAGAAAGCCACAGTATCATGCTTTTTAAGATAGCTACGAGCCTTCATACATGAAACAATCTTCAGGTTTTTACCGGGTTTCTCTCCATGAATGTTTAGAGTATCACCAGATGCTAGAGGGATACGAACCACTTTTTCGGCACAAATGATTTCGACATGATTGTTGGATAGCCAGTCCATTCCAACAACTACGTCGAAGCTGCCGAGTTCCATGGGGATAAGATCAATAGGGAAGGAGTGATCTTCGAGTGTTAGTGAACAACCTCGGACAACAGTATGAGCACGAATCAGTTTACCGTTAGCTAACTCAATAGTATAAGCAGAATCTAGCTTAGTAGGTCTCAAATTAAGCATGGGTTCGAAATCAGTGGAGACAAAACTTTTGTCCGCACCGGTATCGAACAAAATAGAAACAAAATGATTGTTTAAGAGAAATGTACCCGTGACGACGGCTGGATCTTGACAAGCTTCAGGTGCTCCAATAACGAAAGCTCGACCATTTGCCGTTGGAGTGTTGTTGTTATTGCCTCGGTTCAACCTAGGACAACGGTCTCTAAAGTGATCTAGACCACCACACTCGTAACAAGCCCTGGCAGTGTTGTTCCCAGGGGCAACGGTTGCCACAACAACATTGTTGGCATTAGTTGCGGCAAGAGACTCTTTGCATAAACGGTTCGTGTGGCCAAGTTTGCCGCATTTGTTGCATTTGCGACACTCACCATGGTGGTGAAATGGGCATCGGGGGCACTTGGGTAGGTTACCGGTGTAGGGCTTCCGGGCAGTGGACTGAGGGGTTGGAGCAACTGCATTCACTGGTATAGCAGGAGTTGCCATAGCAAAGTTCTTAGCTGTCTTTTGCTTCTTAGCTGGTCTCTTACTATAGTCCTCCTTAGCTTTCTTTGATCCTTTTCTTGATAGCACCCCTGACTTGACCAGATCATCAGTTAAAGAGGCAGACAGAAGAATTGCAGCCTCGAGAGTAGCAGGAGAAGCTGACATAGTGTGGCCTCTAACTTGAGGGACCAATCCTCCAATATAACGGTCTATCATGCGACTCAGGGGAGTTACCATGTGTGGCACGAGAGTGCATAACTCATGGAACCGAGTAGCGTATTCCATGTGTTCACCTCCATCCATAACATGGTTCCAGAATTCAACTTCAATCTTTTGGAGTTCATTCTTCGGGCAGAACTCAGAGATCATTAACTCCTTAAAGTCGTTCCAAGGCATAGCCAGAGCAGGCTTCCTTCCTCTAGTTCTCACCTGGGCGTTCCACCAAGTAAGGGCTCTTTTCTGGAAGGCACTGGAAGCATATTTGACCTTCAGATTTTCGGAGCAATCACACATGTTAAGGGTGGACTCCATCTTTTCAAACCACTGAAGCAGACCAGTGGCACCTTCACTGCCGAAGAACTCAACAGGCTTGCAGGCTAGAAAAGTCTTGTAGGAGGCATTGTTGATGTTGCCACCTGTAGTCCCAGCATTGCGGAGTGCTTCACTCACTTGAGTGACCATACCGGGTAAGACATTAGCAAGTTGGTTGATGATGATGGTAGCAATTTCATTAACTTGGGTGGTGTCATGTCGAGGAGGCATTCTAGCGAAGATCAAAATGAATGGCAATGTTAGATATGACAAGATAAGATGACAAATGATAGATAGAATTATAAAGCAACCAAAGATAGAATTTCATTCATAATTAAATAGTTCCAAATTACAAACGAGGAAAGATAGATACATAATGTCTAGAACTTGAACTTAAATTGGAAAATAAAATGACTAATCAAACTCCGGGTCCATATGATAGATGCTAGAAAGATGTGTTTTAGCCTATAAGCGATACTCACATCAAAGATTCCCAGGAAGATATGACGGGTCCAGGAGGGATTTATACACCACATCTTTCCTAGACAGAATCTTTAATGTACAGGTACCTACTCTTCCAGATTACACATGTTCCTATCATCCACCATTAGGGCACTTAGTTTTGATGAGAGTAATTAAGGAATTTTCTCAGCACCGTCTTCTACTTGTCGTATCTTCGGGGGTCGGCTAGCAGAAGAGCGGGTAGCTCCAATTCTTCTTTTCTTGAAGCTGATCTCGGGAAGTATAGGATTGATCATTCGGGTGATAAGGACAATCTCTGGGCGATAGGGGCTCGTTGCATCGGATCACAGCTCAGGGTCTTCCATGTCTCGGGCTAGTTGGCTCCAATTGATTGAGCTAACTAATTTTCCAAAAGAGGGTAGTTCTGAACTATCGCGCGTATTGCCGGAAACGTCAGCAGAATAGGACGACATGTCTAGAAGAGAAAAGTTAGCGCGTTAGTACATGTGTGCATGAAATTTCTAATGTGGGGGATTCCTAGGGTTATAGTCTAGGTCTTATGCTATGTGGCCTAATTCTCTATAACCTGGTTCTGATACCAATCTGTCACACCCCCGCCAAGGCGGAAACACGAGGGGCGACGAAATTGAATCATTACACATGGAATAAAGAAAGTACTAAGGAATTTATTGAAAAACCGATAGTCATTACATCAAGTTTAATTCAAATAAAGCAAATAACCAAATAGTTTCATTTTCAATTTAAGTCTATGCTAGGTCCACTAAGCCTTATCCTTGAATCCTAGCGTGAGCACGACAGCAAACTAGTTTCCATTACCTGAAAAACATGCTAAAATAGGTCAACTAAAAAGTTGGTGAGAACATAGGATTTGATAGATATAATACAATAGGTAACCAGAAACAATCATAAACAAGTTTCAAATTCCAAGTAATTTAAACTATCATACATGAGTTCACAACCAACCCTAGTGATCGATAGCTCTCCCGCCCAACACCTTGTCAGGGTGTTAGACTATAGTATAAGTGTCAAGAATGCAGTTTCTGAACACCCAGCTCCTTCCAAGTTGATCAGAATCCACAACTTGAAGGACGCTCGGAATTGATTGGCATGCATCAACCCGAGAACTGAATGGGCTAGTCAGGCCAATAGATCTATTTACGTACTCCCGTGGCTTCCCCGAAGTTAATGGTTGTGTAGTTTTAGAAATAAGAGAGACTTTGTAGTAAAAATGACATTTGCAACATGTATAAATCAGTTTAATGTTACTAGAATTAGAAGTTTGTTATTGAATGCAAAGTATAGTTTTGACTCAAGACTTGGTTTCAGTTTTGATATAAGAGCATGTTTTCCACACCAAAATAGAAAGCAAAAAGGGGCTATGAACTCACCTTGCAGCAGGTGGGATTGATCTTGATTGCTGAAGTAACTTGGTTTAGAAGATGCCTAAATAAGTTCGAGTTTGAGTTAGTTAACAGAATCGTGGAAAGATGAGGGGTTGTTTTGTAATTAGAGGAAAGTAGTTGTCGTATACTAGAGTGGTTATCGTACTAGAGTAGTACCTCCAACAGCAAAGTTCCCAGGAAAGAGTTGGCCGGATCAGAACCCCGTCTTTCCTAGCCAGAACCTTACTATTTGTCAGATAGCTACATACCAGTTTGAAGTTTACTCTATTTGTACACTTTAACCGAGTTTAGGATGTGTCCGGTAAGTTTGGGAAAAGATAAGGATTAAAGTGCAGTTGTGTACTTAATAAGGATTGAAAATAGATAAGTTAATATTAGAGGGTTTTAATAATAAGTTAAAAGTTAAAATATAATTCTAAAAGTTAAAAAGGAATTAAGAAATATATAGTTAAAAGTAAAACATTTGAACCAGTTTTCAAAGGGTTTATAAAATCTATTTTGTAATTCTTGTGATTTAAAGAAGAAAACGTGATTTTTAAATAATGTTTATATAGTTTCTAGTTTAAATAACATTATTTGTAGAATACAAATTTACTTTTAAATGAATACACGATTACTCCCGACATCTTTTATATAAAATATACACAATTTCTTTATGTTTATTTAAAGAAAACATGCTATTTTAACAGGAAACACATTTTATTTTTACTAAAATAAAACATAATACATAGTATAATAGTAAATTGAGAATTATAAAAAGATTTTGTTTGCTAACATTCATTTATTTAGAAAACGTGTTACTAATTTTTATTTGCCTAAAAATATTAATCAATGTATTTGTTATGTTAATGTGTGTGTTAAAGAGAACCAAATAACAAAAGAAAGAAGAAAAAAATATAGAAAGGGCAGCCCCAAGGCTCGAACCCGAGACCTTGGGTTGCCTGTGTGCTATTAGCCACCAGACCAGAGGCTCCATTTGTTTTGAGTTCCCGAAATCAATTACTGGTACTTGAACCAGACTTCATCCCTTTCCCAAAATAACTTTCAGACATGAAACCATGGAGCCCTAAACCGATTTTGAACCATAAAAAGTCAAAGGAGAATGCGATTTGAGGAATACGATTACCTTGAGTCGGAATCACACGGATTCGAGTTTAGATGGCGACGATCTGAGACCGGAGAACTCCTGCGTCGATCGGAACAGGAAGGAAAAAAAACACGAATTTTTGTGGTAGCTTCGTTTTAGGTATCAACGTGGGTATATATAGGGTGAGTAGCTCCACCGAAATCGTATTAACAGTTGTGATTTGAACGAAAATCGGGGGTTTTGAAGCTTGAAATAACGAGGACGCAATATTCTAATCGGGATTTTCAAATTTTGAAATTGTTAACGGTTTTTAGCGATTTCCTTGTTTCCTTCGATTGATAAAGCATTGAAACGCGTTTAGGAGGCTTTTACCATTCCGAATTCGGTGGATTTTGAGAGATTTGAATAACTTGGAATTGATTTTTGACTTTTGAAAGTCAAAGTTAGTCCATGGGTAGTTCAGGGTTCAAAAGATAAAAGGGAGGGTTCAAATGATTTTGAGGGGGTTCAAACCTAAGATAAGGGTTTAAGGTCTATTTTTAAAATTCCCTTATTAAATAAACAATCATTTAATTTTAATTAAACTCTTAAATTTTTATAAATATGACTAATCAATAAATAAATAAAAAAATATTAATGTAATTAATTATTAGGAATTAGAATTAACTTGATATATTAAATAAGACGAGGCAAAACGAGACTTGTACATTAAGTCGAAGCAGGATTACACGAACTAGAATCATACAATTTCTAGAGATGTCACAGTCTCCCCTAGTTGGAAGAATTTCGTCCCGAAATTCCACTAGTAAAGTCTGTGCTAGCATGAAAAAGGTGAGGGTACTTGAGCTTCATCTGGTCTTCACGTTCCCAGGTGAACTCATGACCTCGCTTAGAGTTCCATCTGACTTTAACTACCGGAATGCGACTTTGCCTTAGCCTTTTGACATCACGATCCATGATCTCAACTGGTTTTTCAACAAAGCGTAACTTGTCGTCAATCTGAATCTCATCCAAGGGGATAGGTAAAGGGTCATCGGCTAAGCACTTCTTAAGATTAGACACATGGAAAGTGTCATGGATACCACTGAGTCCTTGAGGTAGTCGAAGTTTGTAGGCAACTGGACCAATCCTTTCCAGGATCTCGAATGGCCCAACATACCTAGGTGCAAGTTTACCCTTCTTTCCGAAACGGACAACTCCTTTCCAGGGGGAAACTTTAAGTAAGACTCTGTCACCGATTTGAAACTCGAGGGGCTTTCTTCGATTATCAGCGTAACTTTTCTGACGATCTCGGGCGGCCTTGAGTCTCTCTTGAATCTTGAACACTTTGTCTGAGGTTTCTTGAATGAGCTCGGGACCAGTTATCTGATTATCACCAATTTCAGTCCAACACACGGGTGATCGGCATTTCCTTCCGTACAAGGCTTCGAAAGGTGCACACTTGATGCTGGTGTGATAACTATTATTGTACGAGAACTCAATGAGAGGTAAGTGTGTGTCCCAGTTTCCACCAAAGTCGATTACACAAGCTCTTAGCATGTCCTCTAGGGTTTGTATGGTCCTTTCGCTTTGGCCATCGGTTTGAGGGTGATAAGCCGTGCTAAGATCCACACGCGTCCCTAAGGATTCTGTAGGGATTTCCATAATAAAACAAAAATATTTCTTGTAATTTGTTTTTTTAAATCAGTAATGAACATAGGATTTAGATTCATATTTTCTTTCACAAAATCTAATAAAATTAAGTTATCTGCTAACTATGACGCTCTAAAATCTAATAATAATTTATCAACATATAAGATATTTATTTATCGTATTTTTTTCATGTTTCAGCGTGTGTAATACATGAGAATCTAACATAGTAAGGGGTATATATTCTAGTAAGTATTGATCGACCGACTTCCAATCCAAATCTAATCTGAAAATTATTTCGCATCATTAAGTTTTTATCAAATTAAAGTCGATTTTTTTAATTTGAAAAATTACTTTTTAAAAACCTAACTAAAACCCAACCCTAAAATTATAACCCTACAAATCTAATTGAAATCTAGTTCTGGAAACAATAATGATGATTTATGGGGATTCATAGTGTTTGAAATCTATGGGGATTCATAATAAATACAAATTATAACCCTACAAATGTAATTGAAATCTGCTTTTTAAATATTGGCTTACGTATACGTAACTCATAGTGTTACGTATACGTAAACAGAAAACAAAAAAATTCAAAAAAATACGGTTACGTATACGTAACCCATAGTATTACACATTGTTTTATTAGTTTTCTCGGTTTTCGTCTAACTTTGTGATTTTCATCTAACTTTATGGTTTTCTCTTGATCACTCACACACACTTACTTTTTTTTTGCACTCATTGTTCAAGATGTTTTTACAAATATATATATTTTTTTCAAATTTCTATACATATGCACAAAGTCAATAAGTTTTAAGATGAGCTAGACGGAATAACTTGACATCATATTACAAGATTTTATATTCAAATTATAAAAACAATTGTCTCCTACATATCAAGAACACATAAAAAAACAAAAAAAACATACACGTAGTATTGCAAATTCCTACAAAATATGCACAAACTTAATATGCTTTGACATATACAAGCAAACCTTACATTTAAATGGTTGTTGAATACTAACAAAAAAATAAAAGGACCTACATAAAATAATAGTACATCATATTACAACATTTTATATTCAAAGTATAAAAACAATCACCCCCTACACTGTATCAAGAACACCTACACAAGAAAAAAAAAACCTACACATAGTATTGCAAATTAATACACAAAACTCGATATGTTTTAAGTTACATTTAAATGGTTGTGGGTACTAAGAAAAACATAAAAGGAGCTAGACATAATAACATTATATCAATTGTAAGATTTTGCTTTCTGATTAGAAAAGCAATCGACCACTACACTAGTATCAAGAACACCTACACAGAAAAATAGAAGAGAAGCTACACATAGTAACATCATATCAATTATTAGATTTTGTATTATGGTTAGAAAAATCATATCAATTATTAGATTTTGTATTATGATTAGAAAAACAACTACCACCTACATTAGTATCAAGAACACTTGCACTAGAAAAAAAACCCAACCAAATAGTATGACAAATCCCTACACATGATATTACGAGTTCCTACGTAACATGCACATACTCATTCAAAAATGCCTACACAGAAAAAACCATTTCCCTAGAGAACCAAATGTACCCTACACTAAACTCAAAGCAACATACACATAGTAATGATCATATATGACCTACACAAATTTCACACAAAAAATACATAAGCAGTTGTCACATACTTAATTCATAAACATTAACATATCAATCCAATTCTCATAAATAAATGGTACGTGAACCTTCGATTTCGGAAAAAATAAAGGTCGCATTTCTTATTTCTTTTGAAAGAGAAGCTCATTTTAGGATTTAATTGATTTATGAGAATAAATGGAAGAAAATCTTGCAGCTTTGATTCTATTTTAGTAACTATGTCAATCCAATTAAATGTGATTCACAATGAAATGTCCATTATACCCTTGGATTTATTAAAATTAAATGAAACTAATTAATATATTTACATAAATGCCATTATTAATTAATACTCCCTGTTCTCGTAATAAATTGTGTTCTGAATTGAACACTCCCCTATACATATATATATATACGCGCGCGCATACAAGACAAATGAAAACAAGTAACTGATTCGGAAATTTTCGATGGAGTGAGACAAAATCAAACCAGATAAATAACGGGTGTTGTTGAAAGAATTACGCTAAATAGTCCCAAAATTAAACTTGTTGATGCCGGTACTAATAAAATAACATAAACGATGATGATGATGATGATAAAAAAGTTCTTTTATTAATAATCAAATGTTTATTTATTAGTTAATTTTGATTAAGAAAATTTTATATCCAAATCAATGTCTGAATGTTTTTAGTAATCCTTTATCGAGAGATAAGGCCAGTAACTGTATTTTATGGGTAATTGAAAATTTTAACATTTATCTTGAATAGCAAGTTAAGGTTAGTCCATATAAACCAAGTTATGATTAGATATTATTTTTTTTAACGGCTAATCTTATCTTATTTCATTTCAAATTTACTCCATGTCTCAAGTGAGATTATAATCCAACACCACTTGAGTGAATGACATACCACTTTGCCACTAGGACAAGCTAGTGATTGTTATAATTAGACATTATGTATTCTTTAAGAGATATTTGCTGAATAATAAACTTATCGAGTTACCGTAATTATATGTTTGTGTTTATCGATTTAATCTTTGAGATATCATTTAAACATGTATAGCGATAATCTATCAAAATTAAATCTTTGTATATATAGAGATTGATAATTCTGACATTAGAAAAGCAAAGAGTGTGAGTTTGGGGCAGTTACGTGAATCAGAGTCTGAAATGACAAGTCAAGTGTCAATTCCAAACTCTTTGAAATCATAAGACAGTCAGTGATGTGTTGTCAATCCATGATGTCTTTCTATTGCCTTTCGTTATCTACAAAGTGCTCACCACCATCGATCAAACTTTTAATCACTTAAATTCAGGCCTAGCTACTTTGCACACTAAAGCTTATTTAATTTACTTTCACCATGCCTATTTTATGAGATACACACTAAAAAGAATTATTAAATGATATTATAAATGATGATTCCTTCTTATTTATAAGTAAATGTGCTTGCTTAATTTGTTTTTATTTTTGAAATTTGAAATGTGTAAATTTTAGAAGTTTTCTTAAAAGAAAACAAATTTAAAGGTCGAACAATGCTATTTTCTGAGCAAGATTAGTTCAACAATGTTAAATATGAAGTAAAATAGTTTAAGATGTATTAAAATAAAAAAATATCTTAAAATGATTTATTGAATATAATCAAATTACTAATTTAATAGTTACATTTTTATAGTAATCAAACATCACATTAGGGAGAAAGTAATTAAATGTTAGGTTATCTGTTATACCTCACCGTAGGTGTGATGAGGGTGAAGACGCCGCACATGGCCCAGGAGGGGGACAGTGTTGCTTCACCTCGCTGCATGCCACATCATCCTACACTCACCGCACCTGGCTACTTCACTTCACAATTTGGCATAAATATCGAAGAACCTTTACCTCACAATTGCACAAAGTGCGGCATCACAGTAGGGGGATGGTGTTGCTTCAAGTCATCGCACAATTCCATCTATAAACACATGGCCTAATGATTGATATGTGTTAACATTGTTTTAATTGTTAATTATCTTTATAACATTTCCTGACCACTTAAAGTGAATATAGAGTCTAACTTGTAGATCAGGTCTAAATATTTGAAAAGCTTGTGGACTATTCAAATATCAAGGCCATGACTAGAAGATCAAACGGACTACTTAGATAACTATTGGAAGATGAACGTGACTACCAGAAGAACATGACAACTTGTTTTAAATAGTGTAGATGAACTGCAAATTGAAGAGTATTCGAATAAAGGTTAAAACTACCAAGAGTTCTAAAAACCTACTTTTATTTTTAACAACCAAAGAATTATATATCACCAAACACCACCTACTAGTAAGAAACTAGCCGGCAAAAACGAACAATTACATGACTAGTAGAGGCCGGGTTTTTAAGCAACTCTGTCCAACCAACTCTACACTTATGGTTTCTACTAGAAAACCAAAGAAAAACAGTAGAAACAATCAAATCAAATAAAAGATCCCGCTTGTTAATATTATTTTCAAATATAGAATCTTTTGTAAGCCTCCAAATGAACCACCAAGTCGTGAAGATAACTGCTTACACCAACTCTTTCTTGTTTTTAGACACATCAGCGATCCATGAACACGGCGAAATCGGATCTTTAGAAGCCGGCCAAGAAACCTCCAACCATTTTCCAACGGCACTCCAAACAAAGTCCATTGCTCAACAGGAACCGAACAAGTGACTTCCCTTCTCCACCTCTGTATCACAAAAAGGACATAGGATATATGAAACATACAACCCTCTATTACTCAAATCATACATGTTAGGCAAACGATCCTAACACCACTCTCCAGGAAAGAATGTTGACCTTTCTAGAAAGGCATCGGCTCCATCTAGTTTGAGACGAACCAACAGGCAAAGAATAATGATCAATAAACTTTCTAACTTCCTTGATATAGAATTCCTCCTCAAACTCCTAATCCCAAATCCATTTATCCATCTCATCAGACCAAGCAACCACCTGTAGCTGATCAAGTAATAACGCTAGCGGAGTACTTTCGACCCCTCCCCTAGGTATTCACCGCCAACTCCAATCCCATCCGTGATTAATTCTACGATCCGTAACGAAACAATCTTTATTAGTCTCTAAGTTAAAAATTAAAAATTCTAGAAAATCGATTATATAACGGAGCCGAGCCCAACCACACCTCCTTCCAAAAGGCCGTATTCGCCCCATTACCCACTTTTTTTCTTTGACGTGTCTAAAGGAATAATACCTTCTTCATCATGGTACCGAGACAAATTATACTCGCCCAAACACCATTACCTCTAACCAAATTAAAAGTAGTATAAACACCCGCACCCTCCCGTAAATCGCTTTAATAACTCTAAAAACCTACTTCTTAGTTGTTGAAATATTAATGCAAGAAAGAACTTATCAAGAATGCCCATAGCCAATATGCGTAAATGCATATATATCAATATATTATGTTAAAATCCGTGTATTAAATGAGTTGACTAAATATAATATTATATACTAAGTAATAAAAAATTTATTTTTTAAAAACTCGTGTTTTACACAAGTTTAATAAACTCGTGTAATTCAATATAATCTATTAACACATACACTTGTGAAACTATGTCAAAAGATTTATTAATATAAATATTAGTATTTTCTTTAAAAATATATTTTATTATTAAAAGATGGATGTGTATTTAATAAGAGAGAGATGCGGGGAAAAAATGATAAAAATAAATATGGAGACGACACGTGACATGAAAAACCTTTATTTATTATATAGTATAGATTACAAATATGTACATAAAACGCAACAAACTGACGATATTGACTAGTACTTATAACATTATTTTAGCTTTAGATTTATAGTGATAATTAAAAAAATAGATTTACCAGATATATTACTAACATATTATTCACCGTGAGGTTGAATAGTATGTTTTAAATTTTTTTTATTTTTATCTTAAAAGTTTTTTTTTATAGATACGGTCACAAAAGTTTTTACCACTTATTTATTTTATATTTTACTAAAGTTTTTTTTTAGATTTGTCACAAAACTTTAATCGAGTAAACTTTAGTTTTTTTTCCTCAAGTTTGATTTTTTATAAAATTGTAACAAAGGTTCAATGGGTTTATTTTTTTAGTAAACTTCCGTTAACTTTTTTTTTAAACGCTGTGCACGGCTTAGTTTAGTTTTTTTTGTGAGCGATCCAAGTTTTTTTTGTCGTACGCTATAGCGAGTCTGTGTTTCGAATAGTATCTTTTTAATTTTTTTTTATTTTTACCCCAAAAGTTATATATATATATATATATATATGGCGCAAAAGTTTTTTCCTTTTATTTTTTTTACTAAAAAGTTTTTTTTTATGTTTGTCACAAAACTTCAATAGAGTAAACTTTAGTTTTTTTTCCTCAAGTTTGATTTTTTTATAAAATTGTAACAAAGGTTCAATGGGTTTATTTTTTTAGTAAACTTTCGTTAACTTTTTTTTTAAACGGTATGCACGGCTTAGTTTAGTTTTTTTTTGTGAGCGATCCGAGTTTTTTTTTATCGTACGCTATAGCGAGTCTGTGTTTCGACGTAAGTTTTATCACCGTGGACGAGCCAACCGATAACTACCAAACTCCTGCCGCGTAGCGTGGGTGAAAAAATAGTTAATAATATTGCACATTTTTTATTAGAATAATTTAGAAGAAATTTCTTTATTAGATATAAAAGCATTTAATATTACTTTTAAAATAAACACTTAAACAAATTAATTAGACTAGTATACGTATAGTCACTGTGGTATTTCTTAATTATAGATTTGGTCTCTAAGTTTAAAAAATTACACTAATAGTATCAAATTATACATAAACATAACATGTTTGGTCCCTGGATTGGATGACCGTTAACTTTTCTGTTAACTTTTTTTGAAAATGACCAAAATACCCTAGATTAAAAAATAAAAATTAAAAAAAAATAGAAATAAAAAACCCCTATATTTTAACCCCTAGTCTCAAGCGGCACCACCACTTTTTTTAAACCTATTTTTTTATTTTTTATTTTTTAATCTAGGGTATATTTTGGTCATTTTCAAAATATTTAATAGAAAAGTTAACTGTCATCTACTCTAGGGATCAAACATGTTACGTTTATGCATAATTTGGGATGTAATTTTTCAAACTTAGCGATTAAATCCAAAATTTAGACATACACAGGAACGATCCATATACTTAACCCAATTAATTAACTATAGAAAATGTATTTACATAATTATATGGATTAGTTAAGTATGTCTATAAATAATTAAAAGATAACTAATTACATAGTTATCTTTTAAAATTTAATTTAATTGTTAATCAAATACAAGATAAGGATTCTAAAAATAATCTTTTTCAAATTAAATGAAAATAAAAATCCTCGGAGAGTATATAACTGTAGCAAGAGATGTTAAGGTTTCGACCAGGGAATTAAATACATTGTGTCTGTTTGACGAGTTGATGAATTTTGGGTTGAAGGATTGAATAGTTGAATATAAATATTGTTCATATATTTATTCGTATAAAAGAAATGAACCTAGATACTTAAAATTGTGTTGTGTTTCGGATCAATACGTCTAGTGTTCATTTACAAATATGAGTAATAAATGGTAATTTAGTAACAATTTTAATAATGAATGAGTACAACTCAATTGAACTTTTTTTTGTAATTGATGATTTTTTTATTGTTTTCTTTCCTTATCTCACATTCCTAATTATCATGCTTGCGTTTATGAATTTAGCTCAAAATTAAACGAACCGACGAGTAATTGTTGAAGAACGTGAAAGTGAGAATGTATAGTTGTGAGTAATTAGAGGCGTCTCCAAGATTTCAAATGCTCGGCGCGGCTACAGAGAAAAACCCATAGAATATGAACTTATATTTAAAAAATTTTGAATTGTGTTAAAAAACCATTGTGTTTAAATTAAATTTGGGCCAAAATAAATTTGAATGTTAATAGGCTTAAACTTTATAGTTTTTTTATAAAATATAATTATATATATATATATATTAAAAATTTTATGCCCCTCGAAAACCATCAGAATTATATGACCCGCGCGACGACACATGTCGCACATGCCACTGAGCCACCTATGTGAGCAATGAATAAAATTATTGAAAATGAAGAATTCAATTCACTTCTAAAAATGAATAGTTAGTGAAAGTTAAAAATTAAAGTATTAAACTTTAAATGTTAACATTGTTTTAAAAATATCCATCTAAAATTAAGGAGGCCTTATGATTTTTTTTACATTTAAGAACGATTATATTAACAAAACACAACTCTCAAAGGGAAATTACATAGAGATAGAAGGCAAACGGGCAACAAGCTGCGCCGCCAACCCTTTTTGAATAGCAAAACCAAGTCTTTTAAAAACTACATCTACAGATCTTGGGGTCATAACATTACTATGCATGACCGTTGTACTCGGTTAAGTAACTCCACAGCCTCTGGTGCAAGGAAACCAAAGGTGTCAAAAGCAAATGGTATAAACACGTGTTGGTTGTCAAGACACGCTTTCTCGTGTTTGGTCACTTTGCTCGAAGCAGCTTTTAGAGCAGCCTGACTCACCGTGAAAGCACAACTCCCAAGCCCACCAGAGGGGAGACCCCTGTTAGATCTACACACGCATGTTTCCCACCTATCCACCCAAAGACCAAAATGTCAGCGGGTCTAAATGTTGATCTTCCTTCCAATGGGTCCGTCAAGAAATTCACTAGTGCCTCTTTCTTAGTAGAAACCCCGGCACGCCTAAATATGTCAAAAAGAACATCCCTAACCAAGTCGTGTCGGTACTTGAACCCCGGGAGCTCTCTACAATGAACCGCATGCTCCCCATAGGAGTCTAAACACGCCTTACGGCAAACAGGGCATAACTCGTCAACCGGGTATAGTGGAATCATAAGGCGATACTTAAGGATAGTACGATACTCCCCCGGCGACATATGTTGGCCTAGCCCATCTATAGGGATCGTGAGAAGGTAATCTTGAGCATGTGGTGCTCATAGACACTCAAAAACAGCTCTTTGTCTAACGGTCATTTCAAACTGGACTTCCATTTCACGGACGATTTTACTAAAAAGGGCACTCGCCAATGCATGTTGTGCTTTAGGGGGGGGGGGGGGGGGCGGTGTCCTTATTAGTGAAACCGCTGAAGTCAAAGCTTGAAATCGTATCACGAAGACAAGCCAAAGCACAATCATAATCAGAATCCATACCACATATGCCGCTGTCTCGTAAGATGTGGTCCTGTAACGCCCAAGATTGGGCCCTCGAGGCTACAAAGGCATAAGATGAAGCCTCTACAGCGGAATACAACCCCAAACCCTCAAACCTTATGATGCAAGAGCTTTTGAATTTCAAGTATTTTCAAGATATATTTGAAATTTGAATTTCAAATATTTTCTTTAATATTTATTTTATTTTGAAATATTTAGTTTCTTATTTAAACTATGATTCTCCACCTATAAGTTGGGATTTAGGGTTATTGTTTAGAGAGACTTGTTTTTTTATCAGATATTGTAATCGAGACCTTTGAGGCTTGAGACAATCGACTTTCGGCCGGAACCATTTGGTTCCAAGCCTTTGAATAAATCATGTGTTCTTGAGCCATTTGATTGCATATCAATCTGCATCATTTGGTATCAGAGCTTTGGTTTTCAAATGGCTCTGCGTGGAGAAGACTATTTTCTTGCTCGTAGAATCGTCGAGAGAGGCAACGACAAGAGTAGTGTAATTCACGCGCCTGAGGGAAGAGACATATTTTCTGTTTGTAGATTCACCAGAATCCGGTTGTGATTCATCGCAAGGAACCGTGAGTCAGGAAGGAGAGTCTAGAGATCAAGAGATGCACAAGGGGTGTGGAATCGTCCGTCGGTGTTGATCGAGACCTCCTCTTAGGCAACAGTTGGAGAAGGGTGGTTCATCATGGGGGTAGGGTGAAGACAAAGGAATCTGTCCCGACTTACGGGACCCGGGGAAGAGATGGATTTTCTATTTGCTGATTCGCCGGATGAGGCAGCAAAAAGAATCTGTTCCGACTTACGCGATGCAAACGTTGAAGGAAACCGAACCAAAGTTCCATGTCCAAGACTGAAGCTTTGGGGAAGAAGAGTATCATTTCAAAGGATGCAATTTATCCATCAAAAAAGAATTAAAAAATTGTGTAGTGGTTTTTTGAAGTTTGGCTGACATAGTCATTCATCCAGATGAATGTGTGTTGAGTGTATTGTGGCATCATTTAGGAAGAGCAAATTGATGATTGATGATCTGATTCGCGGGCTTGAGCAGGTCAAGTCGATAGTGACCAAGTAGCGAGCCGTTGTTCCCTTAAAACTAGGTGGTTTTGGTACGAAGGCAAAACTTGAGGACGAGTTTTTCCGAAGACGGAGAGTATCATGCAGGAGCATTTGAATTTCAAGTATTTTGGAGATATATTTGAAATTTGAATTTCAAATATTTTCTTTAATATTTATTTTGTTTTGAAATATTTAGTTTCCTATTTAAACTATGATTCCCCACCTATAAGTAGGGATCTAGGGTTATTGTTTAGAGAGACTTGTTTTTTATCAGGTATTGTAATCGAGACCTTTGAGGCTTGAGACAACCGACTTTCGGCTGGAACCATTTGGTTCCAAGCCTTTGAATAAATCATTTGTTCTTGAGCCATTTGATTGCATATCAATCCGCATCACCTTAACTTAAAGTGGTTAATTAGTCAACTCGTTTATCAAATGAGTTGTGATCGGGTTAATCAGTTTATCAAAAGAGTCGTGTTTGGGTTGACCCATTTAATGAACGATTATTTTAGTGTTATGTTTCAAGTTATGTCAGGAATTGTCATCCATAATTTCAATTAATAAGTGAGTTTAGCATCTCATCTCCAACCTTGAGAAAAATTAACCTCAATTCTAATTGATTTCAACCAAGAACAGGAAATGTGTTCTAGTTCTTCAAGTTTCGTGCACAAACTGGTTCCACAAACAAAGTTTAGTTTGGTTTGGTTTGGTGTGCAAGGGAACTACGCAATGTAATAAACTTTCGATCATGATTTCAACAGAGGTGGCTCAGTGGCATGTGCGACATCTGTCGCCGCGCGGGGCATGTAATTCTGATGATTTTCGAGGGGCATAAAATTTATATATATATATAATTTAATTTTATAAAAACTATAAAGTTTAAGCCCATTAAAATTCAAATTTATTTTGGCCCAAATTTAATTTAAACACAGTGGTTTTTTAACACAATTTAAAATTTTTTAAATATAAGTTTATATTCTATGAGTTTTTCTCTGTAGTCGCGCTGAACATTTGAAATCTCGAAGACAGGTCTGGATTTCAATTATATCGTTGTTGTTACGTTCATGTCATGACTAAGCTTTCATGAATCATTTTTATTAGTTTTAAACTGTTAGTTTTTTCTTGTCGTATTATATATTAATTGTTTTTAGATATGAAAAAATCTTTCACTGGTATCATAGTAATTTATGATGATAAGAAAACGCCCGTAGATTCAAGCTTTTATGTTCTTGATAAAAAGTGTAGGACAACCGTTCATAAAATAAACAAAACACTTTATTATTCAATTATTTAAATAACAATACAGAGAAGGAAACATAAGTGAAAAGAAATTACAGGAAACAAAATAAGTAAAACATAAGAAGGGAAACATGTGTGATAGCTGATGATTTCTTTTTAACAGATGTCACTTAAAACAGATTTTGGGCTACCCATGTGAATCCGTCTGTCTCATAGGGTACAACAACCGGAGCATATGCACTACCGGAATTAACCAAGCTCCTGAAAACAGTACTTGAAACGAGAGCGTATATGGCCGAGAATGCTGGAAAATCTTCTGATTGTGTGTAGAGTTTCTGAAACATATATGCACATATGTCTTGTATTTATATACGAAAATGTGAACTTGAAGAGTTTGAGTTAATACACAATTAAATCTGCTTCATTGCTAGAAGTTGAACAGTCTTACAACTGATGTTTAATTAGTGGGACTTGAAGAGTCTTGCACTAAGCTTGAATAGGCAAAACCACACCTACACGCACCAGGTCAAAAGTACTTAAGGCGGCTCTCGACGATGCGAGCGTGCGAAGTGAACAATTAGAACGCCATATTACGTCAATCGCCCTCGCCCGGGTCCCAGGCGCGTTTGGTGCTACGCACCCTAGTGACTGCCACTAAGTATCACTCCTTATAAGAGAACAAGTTTCTTTAGAGGCTCCCACTTATAAACCCATCCAATGTTTATCTTTTATCCAATGTGGGACAAGTTCACAAGCTTAATTTCCACAACTTTTAAGTTTCAAACACACAACTTGGAGCATCGACGTCTCATTTATCTTAGCTCCGTTTTAGATACAATTTAGTTTGTTGTGATCCTCTCACATGGTAGAACATACACGTACTAATTAATAATTATATTAATAATAAATACAAATAATTATTTAGGGTTGAAATACAAATTATAACCCTACAAATCTAATTATTAATTGATAATAATTTATAATATTACATTAATACTCTTATAAAAAAATAAAAATAAAATAACATAAAAAATAAATATTATTATATTATTGGTTAAAATTGGTTTTTTTAGTGGTTTTCTCGGTTTTCGCCTAACTATTGGTTTTCTCTGGAACCCACCCCTATATATATATAGGGAATGAATCATTTAAAAATTTCTAAATATTTTGAGAACTCGCGAGAACTCGTCAAAAATCCAATCAAAACCATTTTTTTGTTTTTACTATTTTTATTGTTAGAATACAAAATAAAAAAATGAATTTATACATGTAAATTTACATGTCTTCATATATTAAAAAAAACTTAAACTTGTGTAAGTTTACCACTTACACATGTGTAAGTGTTTATCGTTTACACATGTATATAAATTTTTTAAGGATAATTTAGGGAGAAGTGATAAATTAATTGAAGAGATAAATTATTTTTTATGTTATATTTTAATAATAAAGATAGTGATAACAAAAAAAAGGTTTTAATTGGTTTTTTAACGAGTTTTCGCGAGTTCTCAAGTATTTATGAGTTCTCATTTTAACCTAACCATATATATATATATATATATATATATATATATATATATAAATTCAAATTGAACCTAAGAAATATATAGAAAAATGGCCAGATGAATATGACCAATATGTTACGTATAATTTTAAATTCATAAAAAAATGAAGAATCAAATGAAGTAAATCAAATCCCCAAATTAGTAGAGTGAAAATTTTGCACACATATAAAAGAATCGGATTCAACCAAAGTTAAAAGATTTCATTGATGATATTCAAAATTTGATGATATAACTTTCAAAATCTATACATACTAATAAATAAAGGTTTTTTAGTGTATTATAAGAAAACTTTGAAATTTAATTATGTGACTTTTATTTCAATCAAATAGTAATTGAAAGTAAAATTACATTAAATAGTAATTAACGTATTTTCGAAACCTAATTATATATTAAATTTTACATATTTTGAGTTTGTTTATATCCGTAGTATATGTAATATATTTTTACACCTGTGAAATATAGGGATGGCAATGGGTCGGGTTCGGGCCGGGTATCCGTAATCCCAAACCCATACCCGGTTGTAAAATTGTGTCCCATACCCGGCCCATTACCCGTCGGGTAATTACCCGTCGGGTATCGGGTATACCCGCGGGTAACGGGCATACCCGTTGGTATCGGGTATCGGGTATACTCGCGGGTATCGGCCAATAACCGTAGGGTATGTGTCGTGTACTTTTCTATGACTCTACTTTTTATATTTATAAATACATATTTTAAAAGAAAAAGTAATTTTTCACATAATAAACTTATTAAAATGAAGCATTAATAGCCATGGGTTAAGAGAAAATAAAATTATAAATTACAAATTTTCGGGTATATGATTCGGGTATATGGTTCGGGTAAACGGGTATGTGATTTCGGGTATTCGGGTCGGGTATCACCTAATCCCATACCCGTTCCATACCCGCGAAATTTTTAAAAATTAATCCCATACCCGGTCTCGTACCCGTCGGGTTTCGGGTATACCCGCCCCGAACTCGTCGAGTTTCGGGTATACACGTCGGGCTCGGGTTGTTTTGCCATCCCTAGTGAAATATATATACATAAGGATTTAAAAATTTTAAATATTAATATTTTTCATCCCGTGTCTAGATACGAACCTAAACTAGTTAAAGAATGAAAAACGGATGATATAACATTCAAAATTAGTGGAGGTGAGTAATAAATCTAGTTTTATAATTACTATTATACCCTTATAATAAATTTAAATAAAATTTGAAAGGAAAAAACTTGATTGGTTGGATTTTATTCTTTTTGTTCTCGTAACTTTTTATTGTTCTGTAATAAATCTCCTTCTCTCTCACTATATATATATATATATATATATATATGTCACACCCCAACCGACGACGGATTATACGTCAGGGCGGACGCGGCTGTTCAATAGCACAAGGTTGACTATTTAAAGTTTCAATAGTTTTATTAAATAGCTTCAAAGTTCCAATACAAAGAATAAATCAAATACATAACAAGAATACAAGTCTAATTGATTAAGCATTCTAGGTCCAAGCATCCTATGTGATCACAATAAAGTCTCATGTTGTAGTACCTGAAACATATGAAAGAATCTGTCAACTACAAAATAATTGGTGAGATACAAAGGTTTTGACACAGTTTAACAAGGATTTGAAAAGAATTACAATTCACTATGATATATGCATTCTATAATGTAAGTATGAGAACAAGTATCTTAAACATTGTGCACTTCAACCCTCTAACCAAGTTTAGGCATAACCCGCAGGTTACCCTTATAAGTCTCAAGTCTCAAGTTTAAAGTTTAATTCAATAACAATCACCAAGGGCTCCCCCCGAAGGGGTCAATCAATTAAGGTGGATTGATCAAATCCAATAGATCTATCATTGTTACTATAGGCTTGATCAAAGTTAATGAATGTGCTAGTTTTAAGTTTAATCTAAGCATACAAGTCTCAAGTTTAACATAAGAATAAACACGTAGTCATAGTTGTATAAGAATTGTATAAGTTTAAGAATTTTGAACATGTTTCACCCCAAAAGCATAGAAAGAAAAAAGGGGCTAAGTATACTCACTTGGATCGATGAAGAGTATCCGACACGGATAAGTATTTGCAAGACTTCGAGGGAGAATATCCTCACAATAAGCCTAAGAATATAAGTCTAAAGTTTCAAGCAAAAGTCTAAAACAAAGGATCTAGGGTTTCAAGGTTTGACTAGGGTTCCAAATAGGAGACGGAAATGATTTGTGTTTATGAAGTTTAAATCAAGTTTATAATAGAGGTTTTGAAGGAATGATACAAGACTTGAATGTCCAAGTTTAATAGATTTATAGATTAGAATAATTATTAATTAAAATAATTATTTAAAAGTTTCACAATTATCAATTTTACACGCTAGGTAAAAAATCATCAAAATAGTTTTCTAAGTATTTAGAAATAAATCATTTACAAGAATAACATAAATCATTTGAGATTTGATTAAGTTTCTAAGTATTAAGTATTTATAATACAAATTAATTCGTAATATAAATACGTTTAAATGAGTAATAATACTTATAAGTTTATAATAGAATATGGTTATATCTTAATTATAAGTTTATAAATATTTTTAAAGTCTAAAAGAAAACCATAAGTTTAATAGGTTTTAAATAGAGTTTCTATTAATTTATAAGTGTTTAAATAAAGTTTTACAAGTTCATAAGTGTTTAAAGTTTTCATTTAGTTTTTTTATAAAGTTTATAACTTTATAATTATTTGGGAAATAAATAAAGAATAATTATTTCTCTCCTTTTATATAAACAAATAGATTTATGTTTATATAAATTTTGAAAGTGTCTAAGTTTGTAAGTTTATAAGTTCCTAATTTTTAAATAGATTTTATAAACTTTTCTAAGTTTACAACAAAAATTTATAAAATTAAACATTAGGGTAAAAGAATTCTTTCAATTTAGAATACAAATAATAAATTAAGTTTATTGTTTTTAATAAATAGTTTCTGTGTAATTATAAGTTTTATAAAAGTTTTAAATCATTTTTATGGTTTTTATGAATTTAAAACCAAGATTAAAGATTTAATTTTTTATGTGTTTAACTAGTTTCATTTAATTAAAAATGTGAATATCAAAATGAAATTAAAACTCACAACTAAGTTTATAAAGATTCAACAGATTTTATAAAAATAATTCAGAGTTTAAAATTGTTTGGAAAAGGCAAAATAAAAATGAATTGGGCGAAACCGGCTCGAACCCGGGTCACGGACCGGGTCGAGCATGCACACACACACCAACCATCCCAGCTACGGGTTCGCTGGTGTATATACTCGGAAAAGAAAAACTTAAACAACAACTCGAATCAACCTTGATTTCCCGTATGAACCCTAGAATCTAAAACCCCTAAATACGAATCGGTAATCCCTCTGTTGTTACAAATTGACAGAGGGCTTTCGATTATAGACAGAAAACGAAGACAATGATCACAAGAATTACCTGATTTGGTGTCGAGATGAGGGTGAACCAGTTTGGGTTCCGGCCGACTGTTCTACGGGTTTGAATAGGCAATGCAGGCTTCACACGATGAAATTGAGGGTATGAGTTGTTATGGTGTGGTGTCGCTGGTGTTCTCACTCCCGTATTTATACCCGATTTCGTTCATAAATGTCGAAACGGTTGGGGAGTTGATGGTTGAGTTAAAGCGGATCGAATCCGGCTCCATGCGCTATTACAGTTGGAATGACGAGTTAATGCGCCTCGGGGGGAGGTCGCATGCGCGAATGGAAGATCGAGGTTCGGTGAACCTGGACGGAATCGCGTTTTTGGGTAAAGAGGGACGAAAAATCGGGTGTGGGGAGGTTCGAACCTGAGACTGTTTTGGTTTCAGGGAGTTTGGGAAAATGACGCAACAGGCCCTTGAAGTTTAGAAGTTTTATCATTGAATGTTGAAACATGAATTCAAGTTATAAATGAGTTTCAAAATGGGCAGTTTTGGTCCTTAGAATTTTATAAAAATAAATATGCTTTATTTCTATAAAATCTAACTAAGTTTTATATCTTTTACTATTTTATAATTTTATCAAATAGTTCCTAAGATTTATAGTTTAAAATTTTGAGTATTTAAAATATGTTTATCAATTATATTTTTTTATTATAACTCATAATATTTTAAGGATTTTTACCACGTTTTATTCACAAGATATACACGTTTCTAAATAAGTCTCACATGTGTATATATATATTTGTTTTTCTTAAATATATATCCATTAAATCAATATTTATTATTCAAGAAAATAGTTTTGATAAAATTTCAAGTTTTGAATTAATAATACGTGCAAAGGTTTTAGGAAAAGGTAGGTCGAAAAAATACCGGATATTACAATATATACATATATATATATGGGGTTGCATTCCAGAGAAAACTAATAGTTAGGCAAAAAACAAGAAAACCACTAAAAAAACCAATTTTAACCAATAATATAATAATATTTATTTGTTATTTTATTTTTATTCTTTTATAAGAGTATTAATGTAATATTACAAATTTTTACCAAAAATTCATTTAAATATTGGCTTACGTATACGTAACCCATAGTGTTACGTATACGTAAACAGAAAACAAAAAAAATCAAAAAATTGCGGTTACGTATACGTAACCAATAGTATTACAGATTGTTTTAGTGATTTTCTTAGTTTTCGCCTAACTTTGTGATTTTCTCTTGATCCCCCCTATATATATATATGACGTATCAAATTAAAACGCTGTGTTATTGTGAAAACCTTTAAACTTAATTCTGGTCACACATCCATTTTACTTTATTTTAATATGTGAATGATATTTAATCTAACTTTTTAATTTTAAATTAGGAAAACATGTGGTCTATATTTATTGCACAGGTATAAAGGTAATTATACATTTTTCTTTTTGATTAAATCTTATTTTAAAGTTACTTCTCTCTCCATAATCTCAATTTCTCTCTCTAATTTCTCTCTCTCTCTCTAAACTCTATATCCAAAATCAAATACACATTTTTTTATATATACATTCATGCTAACTTTAGTTTTTTTTTACATTGTTTACAATAACAAATTCAATAACATGATTTTTAACACTGTGTAAATTCAGTTTCTACACAAATCATCAAAAATCTCTATAATCAAATAACTAAATATCTTTACAAATCAGGGGGAAAAACATATACACAAATGAGGAAAAAAATATCTTTACAAATAGGTACATTGTGTAAAATAAAATAAAATGGGTAAAAACTCTATTACACAGCTGTAAATTCAGTTTACACATGTGTAAAATCAAAATAAATATGTGTAAAAATAAAAACCCTTACCTATGTATCAAATCAGATTGATCTTGAACCTAGATCCAAACTTGATCTTGAACCCAAATCCTGATTTTTACACCGCCACAGAACCCATATCTTCTTGCCATACTTCGATCCTCATGTGCTTGTCTACACTATCTAAACATCAAAGGCGTCATAAAACACAATATCTTCACATATAAAACAAAAAAATACAGCAAACCAAGATCAAAACAATCTTTAAAAGTTGAAATTAAAACAACCCAAAAAAATAAATAAATTCAAGAATACCATGTTATACACTTGTGTAACAGGAGATATATATGTGTAAATCAAATATAAACATGTGTAACTTACCTTGTGTATGTCGAACATACACATGTGTAAATCGAAACATACACATGTGTAAATCGAGCATACACATGTGTAAATCGAACATACACATGTGTAAATCTATAAAACCACAGAAAACTAACCTGATTTACTGGCGCCGGCGAGTGAAGATCCGGATCAAATTCCATTTTGAAGCCGATGCTTTAAAGTTGAATAGATTAGCATAGTGGTCCAAGGTGTCCTTGACAATTATATCAAGCTCCGGTTCAGCCAGATCAGAATGCAATGCTGTCTTCAATGCATTAGTTTTTTTTATTTTGTATTTCAACCCACTGCTCATACTCTGTCTCGAATACACCAATTCCTGCAGGTGTCACTACGAGTCCTTTACTTAACTGAAAGATAGAAACTTTAGAGCATCTAAAGAATATAAA
This sequence comes from Smallanthus sonchifolius, assembly GCA_023525975.1. Taxonomy (NCBI): domain Eukaryota; kingdom Viridiplantae; phylum Streptophyta; class Magnoliopsida; order Asterales; family Asteraceae; genus Smallanthus; species Smallanthus sonchifolius. Next base: position 132,823,827 of record CM042018.1, read on the forward strand.
CCTGAATTTACGGCTCCATGGAACACATGTTGACTAGCAATGGCTACACCACTCATTTAAGCACATTGCAGAAAACAAATTTGGTAAATTGGAATGTAATATTGCACGGATGGCAAATCAATCTTGACTTACATGTGCCTTAGTTTGTTCAAATTCTTGTTCAAGATGAAGCAGTTTCAAACGACTAGCTTCTAACTGCTGAACATAGGCCTAAAAAACAAGATTCAGGGTACACGGTTAGAGTTTATAAAATCAAACATGTTCTATTGACATTATAAGACATTAAGTTCACATAAACGAGATCTGATTAATCAATGGAATGAACCCAAAAACATAAAACCCTTTTTTTATTAACCTCCAGGTCCGTTTATACTTGTGTTTAATCAAATAGGCGTGTGTAAATTCAGTTTACACAAGTGTAAATTCAGTTTTCACATGTGTAAATTCAATTTACACATTTGTAAAATCAAATATGGGTTTTTTACATATGTATAAAAACTCTATTTTCGATGTAAAAACTCTAGTTCATGACTAAAAACACAAACAAATGCAAGCCATGGGTTATGAACTATAAATTCAAATATGGCCTTTTTGAACAAGTAAAAAATAGTCAATTTGTTTTAGCAGCCTTCTATAAGATTCAATCCACTACATGTTCTTACTACTTTTATTAACTAATCATTGTTCTATACTTACATAAAACTCATAGAATATGTATTTATTTGTTTTAGCAGCCTTCTATAAATTACTTTTGTTACTTTTCAGATTGACATACATTTTTTAACACTTCAAAGTGGATAGAAGAAGTACGTACTGAGTGTGGTAGTGATGTGATTATAGTCCTTGTTGGCAACAAAACTGATCTTGTTGACCAAAGGTTTAACTTTACTTGTTAATCTCCTTGAATCTTGATTCATCATTTTGATATGCTGGTTTTCAAACACTACTCAGTAGTCATATATGCAAGCATTAATCACTCTTTTCTAATGAAGCAATTAAATAATCGTAAAGAAAATCAATAATGAGGTCTGCTTGAAATCTTAAACATAATCACTCTTTTCTAAAATTTACAAAAATACCCACATAAACAAAAACCTCACACAATTTGAATCTTAAACAATAAATAACAAAACTATCAAAATCTGAACCAGATTCAGAAATTCAAAGTGAGTCCACAAAACACAACTTCACAATGAAGCAATTAAAGAATCGTAAAGAAAATCAATACAGATTAAAAAAAACTCTAAAAATCAAAGAACTGGAGACCAGATCTGAGTAGAAACTCCCCAAACAACTGAGAGATCCATCGAACAGTTTTAGTAGGCAAGGGAGTGGGGAGATTTTAGGGTTTTCAATGAAATCGGAATCACATTCAAAAAGGAAAACAGAAACGAGATCTTACCGAGCGGCGGCGGTTCAAGAACCCGACTTGGATTCATCGTTGTTCACATCTCCTTTCCCTGCTAGGAAATCAAGAACTGGACTTGGCTTCATAGTTGTTCACATCGGTGAAGAGAGAGAGTGAGCAGGTCAGGATTTTTTTAGAGAGAGAGAGGAGATCTGGTTTTAGGTGTTTAGAGAGAGAGAGAGAAGTAAAGATCTGGTTTTGGGTGTTTTAGAAAAAAAGATTGGTAAGAGAGAGATTGAGCAAATGACACTTCTGCCCTTAGGTAATAAAAATAAATAAAAAAACCAAGATAATAAATGTGTGGTTCATATGAAGTTTAAGAGTTTTTACAATAACACATGATTTTCATTTTATACCTCCCCATATATATATCACTACTAGAATTTTAGGCAGATTCAACGACCAGTCTCGACGACATGTCGTCGATATAGCCTTTCTCGACGACATGTCGTCGATAATTCCTCCGTCGACAAAACTTCGTCGAGACAACTTAAAATGTCGTCGAGAAATAGTCGTCGAGATTGATTACCCTTTTCTCGACGACATCTCGTCGATATTGGCCTGTCGGTAATAACTTTTTATTTAAAAAAAAAAAGATAAAATAAATTTTTAAAAACTCAATCTCGACGACATGTCGTCGAGACTGGGTATTTAAATTTTATTTTATCTTTATTTATTGTCCAAAATGTTTATTTTATTTAAATTTTCAAAACATCAATCTCGACGACATGTCGTCGAGACTGGTTAATTTTTTTTTTTTGAATTTTAAAAATTTTCCAGTAATTTAATACATAGATATTCAGAACCTGTCAAAACTGTTATATATATATATTAAAACATTCCACACCAATATATTACATAAAACATCCAACAAAAGTATACGAATTGTATAAGTTATTACAAATCGTTCAAATAAAAGCTTTGACCAAGTTTATTCATCGTCGTCGTCATTTTGGTTGTCGGATTGGTTGCGGTCATGTTGCATTTGTGTCACGATCTCATTCAGTTGACGAATTTGTTCTTTTAATTCGTTGAATTGAGACTCGGAGAGAGCCGAAACATTAGTGGGCGTGTTTCTAACTTTTCTTCCAACTCCTCGGCTCCAACCGCGTCTCTCGCCAAGGGCACGTTTTAGGACCTCTTCCTCATCAACCTCTCCGCCGGCTTGTTGCATCCGGGTCAATTCTTCTTGAATTGTATTCTGTAATAAACAAAAAATAAACATATATAAAAAATATTTAAAAATCCGACAGCATAACTACTGCAAAATTGATAGCCAACCAACTTAACAATACTCAATAAACATAATAATTCACCAAAACTCAATAAAAACATATAATAACACCAACAATAACCAATATGATTAATATTCTAGTGTATTTACCAAACTAGAAATACAATATACAAACTTAGTACTCAAATAATTTCTCAACCTACAATAAAGGTATCAAAATGCAATAGTATACATGTATTAGTGGACTTATGTTAAACGAATAATTTTGACCCATTTAGAATGGGTACGTGTCATTTTGACTCATTTATACTTTGATTCACAACATAATAACAAAATATATATACTTACCCAATCGTTTTGTGCCCGCTCGTTGACCCATGTGCCGTGAGACGTGTGCATACGTCTCCAACCATCAATCAGGCTGACGTTTCCACCTTGTTGTACCTATAAACAACAAAAGTAATATTACTAATATTTGACTAAGTTATGAATTTATTTTTAGAATAATATTAACAACTTTTGTTACCTCCTCATATCGTCGTTGAGCAAATGACTTGCTCCCACTAGTATTGGCATATGGTTGTTTAGCTCGGTTTGAAGAATTTTGATTGCAGCGTGCCACATACTTGGGATCAAGGAACAAGTTGTCGATGAGGGAATTCCAATTGCCGGAACTGATGGACTCATGAGGATGATTCCTTGCTTCTTCCACATCCTCGTAACCACCAACCAATTCAAAATGTTTCTTTAAAGCAGATTTGCGGTCACGATATCTACGGGCACAATCATCATGGATGCCCGCAGATATTTGTGGCTACTGCGGTGTGTTACTCGAGCTTTCTAAATCAAAGTAATTCTGTAAAAAAAAGGTAATTAGGAAACATTTAATAATTATGAATGTTAAAAAATTACATTTTATACTTACGTGAAGATTGCGAAATACGGTGCTTTGATGCTCCCTAGGAACGTGCTCCCAACCAGAATAGTGTGATGGGATTTTCTCTTGAGCAATAGTGATTTGTCGGACAAACCATCGACCGTTCGGACCGACAAACTTGTATGTCTCGTGGGTTGGATCAAGCTCAAGTGGCAGTGGCTTGTTGCCATTTTGGGCGAACGCCTCCAGCATATCAAGGTTTCTACCACGGCCCCTTACCTTTTTCGAGGCAGCTGTTACATGAATTTGAAGAATTAGCAAATTAAAAATATATACAATATAACTTACAACACTCGCAGATGTTACATGAATTTGAAGAATTAGCAAACTAAAACAAGTAACTTACAAGACTCGCAATCTGTAGGGAGCCTCCTAGAATTCCCTCGTGGATCACGACCCCCACCGTCACCACCATGTGAACGAGCATAAGTCGCCATATATACCTACATAAATTTGAAGTCAATAAAATTTAAATCAGAATAAAATATAAGTGTCTACATCAGTACATCAATAAAATAAGTGTCACATACATTATAAGTTAATCAGAATCATCACTAATATCATCGTTGTCGTCCTCATCCGAAGTGAATGTGCCTTCATCATCGTCATCATCATCATCCACAATCTGGGGGTTAAGACTCGAGTGACCACCTTCACCTAAAGTCGACACCATGGGCAAGTAGCCTAGGTCGATAAACATACTACATGATTGAGTGTCATGTACGATAGGTACAACACTGGTACTTGGACCCTCGTTAACATTACTTTCAAGGTCTGAGTTGACAACCAAGTTATAATCAGATGATCGAGTGTCGTGAAGTACATCTATCTCGTTAACAACACCGGTATCCTCCCAAAGTTTCCGATGATATACGTCTTCCACAACTTTCCACTTGCCGACAGGGCGAGAAGGATCTTGGAGATAAAACACCTGCTTAGCTTGTGTGGCTAAAATGTACTGTTGAGCATCATACCATTGACAACCAACATAACTTTGACGGCTAGCGTCGATAATAGTCAGATTGTCCTTTTTAATTATCCGTCCGTTACCCAACGTGTTGAACCATTTACAAAGAAAGACTACAACCGAGTAATTACTTAAATAATTCAACTCTATGATACTCTCAAGTTCACCATAATATGGTGTATCATCTTCTCCGAATGAAACAACACCACTGTTTTGGGTAGTGCGTCCGAGATCACGACTGTGTATCACAAATCTAACGCCATTGACGATACAAGCAGTGTAAGAATATGCACTCAATGGACCATGTGCCAATGCCCTGAGTTCGTCGGTACAGTCGGGAGACGTGTTTACCTTAGCATTGAGCCATGGTGAAAACTCAATTTCTACATTTTTGTTGGGAAACTCAGTTTTAAACTCCCTGTATGAGGGATAGAAAAGATGTTCAAGTTATTTATTTATTAAAAACTAAAATTAAAAGAAAAGTTTGAGAAAAAACTTACGATAAGTAGCTTTTAATTTCAACACAGTTGTCCAGCACAAACCATCCTAATGAATTTTTGGCATTTTCACAAAGTGGAGTGATTTTCTTTGCCGACATTGGCCGACATTGTGATGAAAACACAGAGTATTGCCTCTTTGGAATGCCAAGATCTTCATTTCTGTCAGGACGATTGAATTTGGTTTGTACATCCTCAAGATACCTAGAGCAAAATGTCAATGCTTCTTCTACAACATAACCCTCCGCTATTGAGCCTTCGGGCCTGGCCTTGTTTCTGACATACGCTTTCAGCTTTTTCATATATCTTTCAAAAGGATACATCCATCTCATATATACCGGCCCACCAAGAATAGCTTCTTCGGGTAGATGAAGAACTACGTGAACCATTATGTCAAAAAACGCTGGCGGATATATCAATTCCAAATTGCATAGTATATTTACCAAGCTATCATGTGCTTCTTGCATGTCTGTCATATCTATTGATCGTGCACATATTTTTTTAAAGAATGTGCAAAGGTCACTGATTGCATTTTTAACATCCGTAGGCAGACCTATTCGGATCCCTATTGGTAGCAATCGCTGCATGAGAATATGATAATCATGAGACTTCAACCCGATTATATTTGAATCAACCACTTTATTTTTAAAGTTGGATCCAAAGCCATCGGGTAGTTTCACTTCTTTAATGAACTTACAAAAACGTTCTCGATCACTTGGTTTGAAAGAGTAAGGGGCATGCGGTTTGACGACCTTTTTGTTTTTCATTGTTAGCCATAGATTTTGTCGAATGCCTAAAATTGCCAAGTCTTCTCTTGCTTTGGTTGTGTCTTTTGATTTGTCGTTCATTAGCAAAGTACCCAACACGCTCTCACACACATTTTTCTCAACGTGCATAACATCAAGATTATGTTTTAATTCAAGAGAAGACCAATATTCCAGCTCGAAGAAGATACTACGTTTGGTCCAATTCAACTCTGATTCAGCACGATTTCTTTTCACACCTCCATGCTTAGGATGTTTCCCAGGAACACGATCGGGGAGGTTTTCTAGTTGTTCTAATATCCGTGTGTTCGTCAATTTCATAGGAGGCTTTCTTTTCTCTTTTTTGCCATTAAACAATAGGCTATCTCTCATACGATTATCGGAAGGCAAAAATCGTCTGTGACCAACATAAGATAACTTATTGATAACACGATAGGAGGGTGTGTCTTCGTTACAAGTAGGGCATGCTAAATAACCTTGACCGCTCCATACAGACAAGCTGCTACGAGCAGGATAATCATTGATAGTCAATAATAGTGCCGCATGCATCTTGAATACAGTGTTGGTTGATGCATCTCTCATTTGTACTCCTTTCTCCCACAACATTTTCAACTCATCCACCAAAGGCCTTAAGAAAACATCAATGTCCTTTCTAGGTGATTTGGGCCCTGGAATTAGCAAAGTTAACATGAAAGAAGTCTCTTTCATACATAACCACGGAGGTGTATTGTACGTTGTCAACACTACCGGCCACATACTGTAAGACTGACTCATGTTACCGAAAGGGTTAAAGCCATCGGCAGCTAAACCCAAGCGGACATTCCTTGGCTCTTCTGCAAATTTAGGATATCTCAGATCAAAATCTTGCCATTGCTTCCCATCAACCGGATGACGCATTATAGAATCCCTTGAGCGTCCTGTTTTATGCCATGTCATGTCTTTTGCCGTGAATCTGGAACTATATATTCGTCGAAGCCGAGAACTTAAAGGAAAGTAACGCAACACTTTACGTGATACTTTCTTGCCACTTGTGTTTGGGTTAACCCATCTGCTCTCGTTACAAATCGGACATTTTTCCTTTGACTCATTCTCCTTCCAAAACAGAGCACAGTCATTTATGCAAGCAAGAATAGATTGATATCCTAACCCAATCTTTCTCAGCTTCTTTTTAGATTCATAGTGAGATTCGGGAATGTGATTCTCTTTCGGTAATGCAACTCTGAGAAGCTCTAAAAGTTGGTTAAACGAAGTATCCGTCCACTTGTTCATAACTTTAATATGCATCAATTTTGCTAAAAAGTTTAGGGAAGACATCCAACTACAACCAGGGTATAACTCGGTACGGAGCTCTTCAAACAACGCATCAAATTCCGGGTCTAAACCAGCTCCACTTCCATCTTCATCAGTATTTTCTTCATGTGTATTTTGTTCCGCTATAACATCATCAAGTGCATCAAACATCTCATGATCAGTTGCTGCAACACTTGTATTTGTAGCCCAAAGTGCGTCTACATCCGAAGCATTAGCATATTCCTCGCCGTGATAAAACCAAGTGTCGTATGCTTGTAGAAACCCATTAACACGTACGTGTGAATAAACAAAAGACGGAATTTGCCGATAAGAGTTGGCACATCTTTTACACGGACAATAAATCTTGCCATCTTCGTCAACATAGTTTTTTGCATTATCTATAAACTTTTGAAGACCTTTTATGAAATCCGGATGATTACGATCTCGCAGTGCAATCCAACTCTTATCAATTGTCATAACTGTTTTTTATTAACTGATAGCACATCAGATGGAATATCTACAGGTGATGGATCCTAACCCACCTTTTGAATATTCTATCTCCTATGTATACATTTTAACGGGTTGATTATTCAAGAATAAATCGACAGCATTTCCCCTTAACCCCCCAAGTATGCGTATGAAACGCAAACTCGAAGAGTAGGAGAAATAGCTACCAATTTACTCTTGAATAGTCAACCCGTTAAAACGTATACATATCCTAAATGAGATAGAATATTCAAACGGCAGTCCCAAACGGGGACAATCCAAAATTTAACTCTATTAGTTAAATTTCGGACGGGTATTTTCTAAAGGGTGCAATACATAATTTATCTATGTTATTAAGTCAAACACGAACCATTTGTTTTTTATTTTATTTTTCAAAAAATATACTTTATATAATAAATTAAACTGATTACGTATCTTTTGTTAAAATAATAAACCAATTTTCCAATATAAATGGGTTAACAAACGGATCGTGTTCGAGTTTGATATACTAAAAAAGTGTTACATAATCTAAACAATTTTTGGTTTAGTAGAAAAGTGTTACCTTTTTAATGCAGTCAAAGTCGAGCGGAAAGAGAAATCTAAACAAGAAATCCTATATATTCGTTACAAATGTATTAGATATAAAAAAATCAAAACGGATTAAATATATACATAGATACATTCATCTATATTCATACAAATAATACATTTCACAAAAAATAAATAATGATATTCATCTAAATACGAATACCCAAATAAATAATAAATACAAATATTCGGGCCAAAACAAGTGAAACGGTTCGTATTAAAATTACTAATATATATACAAACATACATTTCTTACAAAGGGTAAAAAACATACATAACACCACCAATTTCATCTATACATTCAACTATATTAATACAAACCACCAATTTCACAAAAAATAAATACATAACACCATCAATTTCACAAAACAATACATACATCTATATATTTATACATCTATACAAACCTACAATTCACCAATTTCACAAATAATACATACATCTATATATTTATACATCTATAGAAACCTGCAATTCATCAATTTTACAAATAATGCATAAATATATATATATATATATATATATATATATATATATACACATTTCTACAAACCTAAAATTTCACAAAATATACATATATCTATAAAAATTAACCATCAATTTAACAAATAATACATACATTTATATATTCATCTATATTTTTCAAATAAATAACAATTATAACAACAATTTAACAAAACTTCATACAAAATACAAAAATTAGGGCAAAACACAAATACACTAAATTTCACACAAATATATACATATTACCTCCAAATTCGACGAGATGTCGTCGGGAAAGCCTCTAATTAGCTTCCAATCCGTTCGCTCCACCAAAATCTCACCCTACACATGATTTATATTAAAATTTTTCAATAATAATGGAAAATGTCAAAAAAAATCAAAATATGCCCTTATCACTTCAACAAGATGATTAATGGTGGTGGAGGAGGTGGAATATGGTGGCTAAATGAGTGGAATGGACGGAAATGAGTGTGAGAGCCGAGAGGAAGAGTTTGGAGAGAAAATGGGTGAAAATGAGGGTGTTTGACGTTTCTGCCGAAGATAAGTCCAGGTCGGACTAGTCTCGACGACATGTCGTCGAGATTGGTTCTTTTTTAAATTAATTTAATCAATTTAATTATTAAATAAAAATTAATAAAATTTTGGACGGCTATTTCGACGACATGTCGTCGATATTGATAAAAAATAATTAATAAAAAATAATTATTATTCTACCGGGCAAAAAAAAAAGAAAAAATAAATAAAAATTAACAGTTGCGACGACATGTCGTCGAGAATACCATAGGGTGAGCGCCAAAACTTTTCACCGATTCCCGCTTAACCATTGCCGACGACATGTCGTCGAGAAAAAGTGAAAAAAAGTCAAAAATCGAATCTGAGCATCGTCGACGACATGTCGTCGTAACTACCCCTTCTATATCGACGACACGTGTCGTCGAAACTGTCTCGTTGAAACTGCCAAACTTTCTTGTAGTGTATATATATAGGGTGAAAACCCATATGAGTTGTGAAAACTCATGAAAACTCTATGTAACAACTTTAATTTTTTTTAAAAAAAATAGGGTAGTTTTGATACATATTTTCGTCACTTTTTATAAAAAAAAATTCAAAAAAGCGCCGAAGATTTAAAAAAAAAGATATAACAATTGTAAAAAAACCCGTTTTTATGTTGTTACATACATAACACTAAAACAGTAATTTTTTTTAAATTGTTACATCTTTTTTTTTTAAATTCCTTTGGCGGTTTTTTTTATTTTTTTTAATAAAAAGTGATGAAAATATGTAACAAAACTACCCTAATTTAAAAAAAATAATAAAGTTGTTACATAGAGTTTTCACAACTCATATGGGTTTTCATTCTATCATAACCCTATATATATATACATATATATATATATATATAGGGAATGAATCATTTAAGAACTCCTAAATATTTTGAGAACTCGCGAGAACTCGTTAAAAATCCAATCAAAACCATTTTTTTGTTTTTAATATTTTTATTGTTAGAATACAATATAAAAAAGGATTATTGGATTTTAATAATCCCACCTTTTACCAATTGGCCGATAATAATCCCAACTGAGAATATTCTTACCACTGGTCCCTACTTTCAAACTATTTTTTTACATTGGGCCCCCCGTTAAAAAAACTTAACGCCGTTAGAGTTTATATGACGTGGACATCTGCAAACCGCCGGAAAGTCGAACCAAGCTAGCAGTGGTCTCGTGGTGGCTTTTGAAATTGGCTCTGGTGGTGTTTAACTGGTCTCGTGGGTCCGGAAAGTCCAAACAGAGAAAACGGTGGTGTTTAACGAGACCAGTTAAACACCACCAAAGCCAATTTCAAAAGCCAACACGAGACCATTGCTAGCTTGGCTCGACTTTCCGGCGGTTTGCAGATGTCCATGTCATATAAACTCTAACGGCGTTAAGTTTTTTAACGAGGAGTCCAATGTAAAAAAATAGTTTGAAAGTAGGGACCGGTGGTAAGAATATTCTCAGTTGGGATTATTATCGGCCAATTGGTAAAAGGTGGGATTATTAAAATACAATAATCCTATAAAAAAATGAATTTATATATGTAAATTTACATGTCTTCGTATATTAAAAAAATATACACTTGTGTAAGTTTACCACTTACACATGTGTAAGTGTTTATTATTTACACATGTATATAATTTTTTTTAAAGATAATTTAGAGATAAGGGATGAAATAATTGAAGAGATAAATAATTTTTTATGGTATATTTTAATAATAAAGATAGTGAAAACAAAAAAAAACCTAAACCTACCCCGAAAAGCCTAAAACCTAAACCCCCATCCACCCGCACCCCCAAAAACCTAAACCTCACTTCCAACCCTACCTCGAAAAGCCTAAAACCACCACCCCACCCCAAAAACCTAACCCCCCAAAAAAAAAAACCTAAACCCACCCCCACCCACATCCAAAAACCTAAACCCCCCATCCCCACCCCAAAAAAAAACCTAAACCCTAAGGGTAAACCATAAGGCTAAAACCCTAAAATTCAAACGTAAAATCTAAACCTTAAAAGCTAAACCCTAAAATCTAAGATGGTAGAGTTCGACGAGACGGTTCCAACGCCGCTGGAATGAGCTCAATTGGAGTTCGTTTGACCTACTTCTTAGTATTTATTAGCGAAAAAACACTTATTAGTGGAACCGTCCCCTATATATATATATATATATATATATTCTTCTAAGCTAAATCTTTTTCAAAAACTAGAAAAAATATTAACATGAGGCTTTAGTTTATTTGGTGTAAAAAAAATTAAAGAGACTAATGACACAATATGTCATAATGATAGTGGCTTCTTCTTGAGCAACATTAGTGACCCACTCTCAATTAGTTTGTCTAAAAAGAAGAACGCCATTAACTTTATCACTTGATATTCTTAAAGGGTATTTTAGTAAACACAAAAAATCTAAATGAGTATGGAAACCACGACGGCCATCGGGAGAGGCCACAATTTTTCTCAAGTAAACTCACTTGTAATCATCATAAGACGGCCTAGTGGTAAGGCGTCTGAAAGGTCTCCTAAGAGACCTATGTTCATACTTTCTCTACGTAAACATCTTAGATAGCTATCGCCGTTAAAAAAAGTAACTCACTTGTAAAGGAAATACGTTATTGCGGTGAAACAAGGCTATGCCGACCAAATCAACTAATAACTTGACATTATTTTTAAAAAAGTTCAAGCTCGGTTTGAATTCAATTTCATCATAAATTCAACAACAGGAAAGAAACTAAGCCACGTTGTCTTGGTGCTCATAAGTAACTTTGTGTAAGGTACCAACTTCCAGTTTAATAAAATAATATTATTAAAGGGTGTAGTTAAATAAAAGGAAAGTGGGGGGGGGGGGGGGGTTTGTTGCAATGGTGGGCTTCTGAAAAAAATTGAAAGAAAATGACCAGAGGCTGAAACTAGAGGGACTAATGGTGTAATTAGGCTTTTGCCTGGTGGTTTTGGTAGAGAATGGCGCGCACACACACACTCAATCTTGAGTGTGTGTCTTTTTTTTCAAGAGAAAGAGAGGGAGGAGGAGCGCTGATCAAGAACGAAATTGCATGCTTTGATTGAAGCTGTTAATTCACACAATCCATTCCAAACAATAAGTATGCTCTCTTTCACCTCTTGGAACCTCCATTTTAAATGTTATTGGTGGGTTTTTGGTTAGCAACGAATCGGGGCTGAATTGGGTGGAGTAAATGATTATTAACTTAATAAAAGTTATAATCTTGCTTGATTAAAGGTTAATGGTGGTAGATAAATCATTTACTGTCTACTATTTGTACTAACTTATTATTGTCTATGTTCTATGTTATGACATTGACTACCTTCTTTCAATTATCTTTCCATGGAAGGGTTGCTCTGACTGACATTCTTTTCCTTCCTTTCCTTTGTTGCATTCTCATTTTAAGTTTAGACGTTATCACAAATGTCCGAATCTCTCAAACTATGCCTCTGATACCAACTTTAAACGCCCCAAACTGGGTACATCTCATAGTTGACACAAAACATAATAACATAGTTCTTAAACCGAAATAAGAATCTTTTACGGCGGAAGTCTTAGAATAAACCATACATAATCCAATAACAATCAAACTTTGACAATCATTGTTTAACATAAACTATCAGGAACACAAATGTTAGTCTTCATCATAGCAACCCGGTAGTCCACGCTATCAAGCCCTCACGCCTCCTTTACTCTTTACTTTGCCTTACCTTTGCTACCTGCCATACATACTAAAAAGTCAGCTAACGCTGGTGAGTTATATCATTACTTTTACTGTAAACTTTAATTTGGTAGCTTAATTTTATATAAATAAAATAAGCATTCTTTCTAACTTTAAAAACAACTTTTGCCTTTTACTTTGGAAACTTTACAACATTACAATTTTAAAATCGCTACGTTACTTTCTTTTCTTAAAACTTACTTTTGAGAAAACCGATTAAGTTGTCCTCATTTACTCTTTCAAACTTTACTTTTCACTCGTACAGGAAAAGTGACTATCACATACTTTAACTATCGCATATGGATCATTTTTCGAGGACAAGATCCCTTTCTTGTTTACACCTCAGGGTAAGACTTTTACTTTAACTGTGCCCACACCTCATGGTGGACTTTTTCGCTTACACCATAGGTTAAGACTTCTTAAGCTGTGCCCACACTTCGGGGGTTGGACTTTTTCGCTTATACCTCAGGGTAAGACTCCTTTAGCTTGCTCACACCTCAGGTTGAGACTTCTACTTTAGCTTGCTCACACCTCGGGATGATACTTCTACTTTAGCATGCATGCAGAACTTTCTACTATGCAATTATACTACAACACATAATATAATGCAATCACATAAACATCACATAGACAAATAGCACATATTAACAAATAAGCATATAACATGGCATTTGTCACTGTCGTTGTTGACCTATACCGAAGTACAACTCCTTTACCATTCTTTAACTATCTTTCTTTACTTTTTTTAAAATAGTTATTTCAAAGATAGTACTATACTCTTTATCCTCTTTCTCTTTCTTTTTATAAAACTATCATTTTTATAAAAACTATCTTCTTCCTCTTTCTTTTATAAAAATATCATTTTTATAAAAATTATACTTTGCATTTAAAAACTACCTGTCTGTATACATGCCAGCTTAAAACCATAGGAAAAAGGGTAATAAGAACTCACATGTGCTAAGTAATTGGTATAACGAGCCTAAGCACGATTAAGAGTCTATATGGATTCTTTAACCTGTACATACACATTTTAAGGGCTCAGTTTGTATTCTAAGTGTTTTCGATGGAAGTTCTCGCAACATGGCCTGAGAACTATGGAGTTCTCGCCCTTATGAAAGTTCTTGGGATAATCCTCCGAGAACAATAGAGTCCTCATAAAGGAAGGTGGTTCTCGGGATAGCCCTCCCTCCGAGAACTATAAAGTTCTCGGTTGTGAAAGTTATCCGTGTTTGAACACCCGAGAACCATTTCCGAGAACTTTGCCCAAAACTCGTTCCTTGCATGGATTCAGATCTGGATGGCTTTGGATGTAAAGTTTGGAACTTTATACGTCTAAAACATTTGTTCAGCGTCCATGATACCAAATTTATGACCTTTATCTCAAAACACATGTAAAGTCCCTTCCTTTTTACAAAAATCCCCCAAAACCAACTTCAAAATGAAAACTCAGATTTGAAAGGGGTTGGTTACATGTCTGTGTTTGATCTTTCTTGCTAAACACTCTGATGATGAAAACGATTGATTCCCGAGCTTCTTGGATCCGAAGAACGTCTTTCTCTCTCTAGCCTTCTCTAGCTTTCTCTCTCTAAAAGTTGGAAGATGAAGATGGAATGAGGGATTAGGGGGGTGGCGGGTAGGGTAAGCCTTCCCATTCCCTCCTTTCCATTCCCTCCTTTCCATCTATCTTTTAATTCCCGAATGACCCCTCAATCTTTACTCTTTTATTTTTTCGAGCCTTGTTTATTAAAACCCTTTTATTACCAAATTTATACTTTTGGGACGTTACAATAAATTTTTTTTTTTTTTCATTTTTTATTGGACTCATATTACCAACAGATTACCGAGGCTTATCCGTCGGTAATATCTAGAAAATCCGTCGATATTGTTGTATAAAGGTGCACAAAAAAATCGGTTCGGACATCCAAACCGTTTTGAAACCCGATACGAACTCATATTGAAACCGATTCAAATCGTCGGTTTTTAACCGGTTTAGAGATTTTTGGAAGAATTCTTTTTGGAGAACGGTTTTGAAACCGGTTTGGTCGCTGCAAGAATATAGTCGTTAGATAACGACTATATAGTCGTTATAGAGCCGTTTGTTACCTGTTTTTACACTTTTTGTGACCATTTTACTCACATATGTTAGTATAAGTAGTTATTGGATATTTTGGTTCTAACACAACTCTCAACTGCTCTCTACACTATCAAAATTCAAAAACGCTCTCGAAAAACTCTAAAAAAAACAATGGCTTCCTCAAGTGTTGGTGGTTACTCTAGTGAAGTAACTGTTGTGAGGATTATACGACAACGAGGAACCAACACATTTGGTACACTACGAATAATGTGAATTGTCAAACCATTTACAACGAGCTCGATGCAAATTGTGTGGTATGTTTTTAAAGAAGGAATCAAACTCTAGTTTGAAAAATTATGTTGAAAAATCATGCAAGGCGTTGAAAAGCGTTTTGTGTGAAGGTCAAGCATTAATGTCTAATGAGGGAGAAATTTGAAATTTTGACGCAAATATGTTTTGGGAAATAATGGCAAAATTGATAATTCAAGAGGGTTTGTTGTTCAACCACTTCGACAACCCGCGTTTGACAATGATGATTTAAAAAATGATTTAATCACGTTATAAATAAATAAATCGCACAACCCTAGACGTGATTATTAAAAAATGTGGAAAAAGCAAAAAATGAATTAAATTTAGGTTTTGAAAAGCTACAAACCGGTGTGAACTTAACTACCGCTGTTTAGTCAGCTCCACATGGTATACCCGACTCGTACCTTTGCGTTACCGCTCATTAGGTAGATCCCAATACATGAAAAATGATGAAGTGTACGATTGCGTTTGAACTGTTTGCATATTCACAAATCGGTGATAATTTATTTTATATTTAGATAATGCAATAAGCACTTTAAATTACAAAACTAAATTTTTTTAATATCTTTTGATAATGCCTCAAATAATACTAGTGTAGTTTAAAAATTAAATTTAAATATCAACCGGTTTGTCACGATGTTTTTTTCCATAGTCGATGTGTTGCACACATTATTAACTTGGATGTGAAAGGCAGACTTGTCGTTCAAGAAGTTTGCGATTTAAAAAAAAGCTTTTAAAACCTTGTTACGTGATGCTTTTTATACTCGTAAAAAAACGTACCATGATTATATTAATCTTTATCACGAAACGAGTTTTCTTTGCTTATGTCCGAATTTGGATTTACCTACTAGATGAAATTCAACTTGTAAAATGTTTGAAAGCGCCATACGACAAAGATCAACTTTAGAAATGTTTCATGACAATCTATGTGCAAAACCTCATTAGAAAATTCAAAAATTGTCGGGTGCAAGTCGGGACATTATTGAAAATATAACCGATTCGCTCGAGGTTTAAAGAAACGACTACTTTTTTATCAGAGGGTTTATTATCCTATAAATCCTTTAGTGCTTAAACAACTCATTTTAATGTGTAACAAATTAGCCGAGCTTGAATTTCACAAACCTATTTTAACGAAAATGATAAACCGATGAAAAATATATTTATAAAATATTTTAAAGAGATGCCTCACATGATAAACTGTAATCACAAACAAAACATCAATGATGTGTGTTCCACCGGTGACCCATTTGTCGGCAACCGGAGAAAACTTGTCAGCCACAGGAGAAGACATGTCAGTAATCTGTCGCTAATGTAGCCGTCGATAATCCCTCTGTCATCAAATTACCCACACTCAAATTACTTACAGGTCTTCACCATCGGATTCTCGTCGGTAACGACTTTCAACGACAGATTTTCTAACGGAAGTGATCGTAGGTAATACTCGGTATTATTTTAGTAGTGCTTGAATAGTTGAATGTTATAAGTTTTTAAACTCAATTATATCTTATGCAATCTTTAATCCGACATGTGCAAGAAATTCAACAACTTTATCTACAACTCTAACCTCTAGGAATATGCAATGTAAGGAAGGAAATTCACATATTCAAACGGCAGTGGAAAAAAGCTCAGTAAAATTGACCGTGTGTTAGTTTTTCAGGATTTCATTGATTTATGGCAAGACACATGTCTTTTGGCCTTGCCCCGACATCTCTCTGATCACTGCCCCCTAGTCCTAACCTCTAACCAGGTCAATTTTGGTTCTAAACCATTCAGATTCTTTAACTCATGGCTAGAACGTCAAGATTTTGAAGATGTAATAATCAAGGCAAATACAGACTACATTTGTTCGGGCCCTCCAGATAAAATTCTAGCTTGGTAATTGAGGTTTTTCAAAGAAAGATTAAAAGCTTGGGTCAAGTCAAATAAAGTAAAGAAGGAGGAGGAAGAGGAAAGTTTGGCGAAGAAGTTAGATGACCTAGACGAACTGTCAGAAACAAAAGACTTATCGAAAGAAGAAACATGGATAAAGATGAAATGTAAAAGAAGCTTGTTGGAATCAAAAGAAAGAAGAGCCAAAGATCTAAGGCAACTATCCAGGGTCAGATGGGCCTCGTTTGGAGACGATAATACGACATATTTTTACGGAATAATCACTAGCAAGTCATCAAAAAACTCCATTCTGGGTATCTCCATCAATGGTGTCTGGTGCACAAAACCAAATCTAGTTAAGAAGGCTGCTTTTGACTTCAAGTTAAAATTCAAAGAACCTGTTACCAATAGACCAAGTATGAAGTGCCATAACATAAAGAAGTTGTCTGAAGCTGATGCCTCATTTCTTGTAACACCTCTCTCTCCTGAAGAGGTAAAATGGGCAGTTTGAGATTTGGGGGGGGGGGGGGGGGGTTGGGGGGGGGGGGTTGGGGGGGTGGGGGACCTGGCCCTGGGTTCGGATGGTTTCAACTTTAAATTCATTAAACGCTTTTGGGGGATTTTGGAGGGGGATTTTTGTCGGGTACATGATAATTTTTATAAGGGCGCCTATCTTAGCCCTGGTTGTGGGTCATCCTTTATCACCCTAATACCAAAGACAGACGATCCCAATGGTTTCTCTGACTCCCGGCCTATAAGCCTGATTGGGGGCAATCAGCAAAGTTGTGAGGCCCCGAACCCGGGAGGCCTCACTTATTGGATTTACTCATCAACACATAGCACTTTAAACATAAGACATTCATTAACACAGCGGAAACGATTTAAACTTCAACATACGCAGCGAAAACATAAACATGTCTAATACAAATTGTCTTTAACAACGTCAAGCTAAAACATAACATAAACATAATCGGGATGCCAGACACTGATCTTCGGGTAACTCTTCTCAGCATCCACCTCCATCACCTAAACCTGCACTTAACTGATATGCATACTAAAAATCAGCAACGCTGAGTGAGTTCTAACGTTTACTTTAAATCAATTTTACAAAAGATTTACTAAAACACATATACTGCCATTAAGGCTAAACTTGACACTTTACTTTTCAAACATATATACTGTCATTAAGGCTAACTTAACACACTTTACTTTTCAAACATATATACTGCCATTAAGGCTAACTTAACACTTTACTTTTCAAACGTATATACTGCCATTAAGGCTAACTTAACACTTTACTTTTCAAATAGTTTAAAACCTATAATAAACCGTCAATTCCTCTTTACTGTACTGCCCTCATGGCTTACATCCATGAACCGACAAGTACCTGGTCAATGCCCCCATGATCAACGATCATGAACCGACAATACCGCTTATCCGTCAATTCCTTGTCACTACTGTACCGCCCCCATGGTCAACGACCATGAACCGACGAGTACCTGGTCAATGCCCCCATGGCTAACGTCCATGAACCGACATTACCGCTTAACCGTCAATTCCTTGTCACTACTGTACCGCCCCCATGGCTAACGTCCATGAACCGACGAGTACCTGGTCAATGCCCCCATGGCTAACGTCCATGAACTGACATTACCGCTAAGGGGAGGTTGCGTGGACCTCCCGAGCAACCGCCGTCACTCATCCCAGTTGTACAACCGTTAACGAACCCAAAGGTTCTTACTAATGGGTAGAACCCATGTCTGACATCTTGTACAAGTAACATCTGTCCCAAGGACCTTTATAGCTGGTACATATTCCCGAAGGAAAACTGTTCACTTTACTGTTCATAAATCTTTCTGTAAATCTTGTTCATAACTTAACATATATCATGCCTTTGTTTATGTATATAAAAATATAGTAAACGCTTGCCAAATGATATATCTTTGCTTTTACTGAAATATATCTTAACACATATATCATGCCTTTGTTTATGTATATAAAAATATAGTAAACGCTTGCCAAATGATATATCTTTGCTTTTACTGAAACATAGCTTATCATAAAATACATCTTACTTTCTGAAACATAGCTTATCATAAAATACATCTTACTTTCTGAAACACATCTTATCATATATATCATGCCTTTGTTTATGTATATAAAAATATAGTAAACGCTTGCCAAATGATATATCTTACTTTACTGAAAACATACTAGCACATATATCATGCCTTTGTTTATGTATATGAAAATATAGTAAACGCTTGCCAAATGATATATCTTACTTTACTGAAACATACTTTTGCCTCTTTTAAACCTTTCACAAAAACATAGCTTTTTCTCTTTAGTTTATAATATATAAAATATAATAAACACTTTACACTACGTATGCATACCACCCCTAAAGAAGGCAAAAAAAGGGATTAGAACTCACCTGATATCTAAGCTGCAACGGTCTACTGGATCTCACACAATCTGAACAATCATAACAATTTGACACTTATCAGACTTAACTCGACGCTAAACGGTTTAACCACTCTAACATACTGACTTTACTTAATCAGTCCTGATGCCTGCGCACTTAGCAAGTGCGCAGACTCTGCTTCCTGCGCACTTAGCAAGTGCGCAGACTTCCCTTCCTGCGCACTTAGCAAGTGCGCAGGCTCCTCTTCCTGCGCACTTAGAAAGTGCGCAGGACCTGCTCTGTGCGCACTTAGCAAGTGCGCACGACTTGTTCTTGGCGAAAAACCCTAACTTTCGCATTCGGGTCTGATCACTTCAAGATCCCGAACCTGTTTGCATTCAAAACGTTCGTTTTCCATTAAGGAACTCAAATCTATGCTTATCTTTCGGTTTCGTCCGATTAGACATAACCTTTTCACCCAAAACCCAAAAAACCCAAAAACGAATTAAAACTCAGATCTAGGAGAATCGGTTACATGTGATCACTTCCTTTTCGTTGCTAAACACTCAAGAGGCTCTTGCTAATGATCCTTGAAGCTTTAATCCGAAAACCGGGACTTTCTCTCTCTAGACTCTCTCTCTCCTCTCTCTCTAAAATCCGGAAATGAGGATGGAAATGGGGCTTTTGGGTTGTTCTTGAGGCCTATAAGGGCCCAAACCCTTCCCCTTTCGTCCCATTCACCCCGGCCCAAGCTCGCTTCCTTTCTTTTTATTTAAGTTTTAATTCCTCGTGAATTCTCTCGTGCTCTAAAACTCGGGATGTTACAAAAGTGGTCTCAAAAGTCCTTGCCAACATACTCAAAAAGGTTTTAGGCTCGGTTATCTCGGAATCCCAGTCGGCTTTTCTTAAGGATCATTACATACTAGAGAGACCTTTAATTATTAGTGAGATAATATCTTAGGTAAAAAAATCTAAATCTAAAGCTTTTCTTCTAAAAAAAATAGATTTTGACAAAGCATTTGATAGCCTTAACGGGGAGTTTCTCCTTTCGGTAATGTCTCAAGTGGGATTCCCATGTAAGTGGTGTGGTTGGGTCCGTAATATACTATATTCGGCCCGAGCCTCAGTTTTGGTTAATTGGTCACCAACGTTTGAATTCCAATGTGAGAAGGGGGTTAGGCAAGGTGATCTTTTATCTCCATTTTTGTTCATCATTGCAATGGAGGCATTATTAGGTATGTTCTCTAAGGCTAGGGAATTGGGGGTGTTTCATGGTATCATCACCCCTAATGGGGGGCCTTCTCTGTCTCACTTACTATACACGAATGATGCTATCATCCTCAGCAATGGGTCTATAACTAACATAAAGAATGTTGCCATGATGTTAAGGTGTTTTTATTATTCCTCCAGTCTAAAAATAAATCTTAATAAATTTAACTTGTTTGGGATTGGTGTCGCCCCAAATGAGGTCGGTCTCTTTGCTGATATTCTTGGTTGCAACATGGCTAACTTACCTTTTACGTATCTAGCTTTATTGGTTGGGGTAAACAACTGGAGGCCGGTCTTCGAATCTTTTAAATCAATGTTGTCTTTATGGAAGGCCAAAACTTTATCGACTGCCGGGAGACTCACACTTCTCAAATCAGTCATAGAATTCCTTCCATCATACTACTTTTCATTATACAAAGCTCCAAATAAAGTGATCGAAGGCCTTGAATCAATCCGGAAAAAGTTTCTATGGGGAGGGGCTGAAGATTAAAGAAAAATTCATTGGGTAGCATGGGATAAGGTAGCTTCCCCGATCAAAGAAAAGGGCTTGGTATTTTTCGGCTACAAGATATAAACAATGCTCTTCTGTCGAAATGGGTCTGGAGATTTAAAGTGATCCTCAAAGCTTATGGAGGAAGACAGTGACTGCAATCCATCAAGGGAGAAACTCATGGTCAAACCTTCCTTGTTGGGCTAATCCAACGGATGTTTTGGAACAACATAGTCAGATTTGATTCAAAATGGAAAAATGGCGGGAAGTAGCTACACAATATAATAAACGGAAAAATTGGGAATTGGGAAAACATTCAATTTTGGTTGGACCCGTGGGAGGCAAATGAACCTTTAAAAGACATTTTTCCAAACTTGTTCTCTTTGGAGCGTAATAAGAAGCTTGGTCTCCTCTTCCTCTCCGTTCTCCTAGATATGGAGGTGGAAGAGGTTACCTCATTCCACGACGGGACTAAATGATTGGTCTCAGTGTTCACTTATGCTTGGGCCGGTGGTTATATCGAGCAACCAAGATAGTTGGGAATGGATGGATCACGCTACAAATGAATTCTCGGTAAAAGATATTAAGTCCCTAATAGCCGAAGGTCGGGCTTCTAACAACAACTATGTCATGGATTGTTGCAATTGGGTCCCCGCTAAGTGTAACATTTTCGGCTGGAGGGCTAAACTAGATGGCATCTCTTCCCTAGTGGCCTTGTCTAGGCGCAATGTTCCGGCCTGTTGATTCTATTTTTTGCCCGCTATGTGGAAATTCATATGAATCGGCATGCCATCTCCTTACATCGTGTTATTTTGCTTCGGTTGTATGGCAACATGTTAGTATTTGGTGCAAGATCAAACCGATCTACGCTTTCTCAGTTCATGATTTCATTGAGCTTCATAAGTCGGTTTTTTCGGATAAGGTGTATAGAGAAGTATTCAAAGTAGGGCTGTCCAAAATGCTCGACGCTCGAAACTCGCTTGAAGTCGTTCGAAAAATGCTCTGAAATATGCTCGTTTGATTTCGGCTTGTTTTGTAAACGAGCCGATCGGCTCGATTCGGTTTGTAAACGAACCGAGCACAAGCAAAGGTACGCTCGCTCATTGCTCGTTCAGTTTGGCTCGAATTAACTTTTAATTCATATATATATAATTAATTAATTAATATTTTATACATTTATTAATAACTCTTTTTGGGCCAATCCATTATGGAACTTCTTACAATGAGTCAAGAGTAGCCCAACTTAAAACCTAAAAAAAAACCTCTTTAGTAGTTACGTTACTTCACTAGTTCTTTCTTAGAGCCCTCTCCTCAAATCAAGTCCCAAATCATCTCTGCCCAAAATCCCTAACCCTAATCAGATGTCGCCCTAACGAGCAGCCTTTACGGCTCTTCGATTCAAGTCTCAAACCGTCTCTCCCTCTTGGTCAGCCGATCAGCCTTTGTGGCTCCCGATCAGCGATGCCGAGCGACGAGCAGCTTTTGTGGCTCTGCAATTCGAAAGGCACACTAGACAGTAGGGTTGTCCAAATCGCTCACCGCTCGCTCGACGCTTTCCCGAAAAATTAATGCTCGGATAATGCTCGTTCGATTTTCGGCTCGGTTCGGTTTGTAAACGAATCAAGCACGAGCAAAGGTCCGCTCGGTTCTGCTCAGCACGTGAACAACCCTAATTCAAAGGCATTATCCTTATAACATGTTGGTGCATATGAAGGGAAAGGAACGAGGTTCTCTTCAAAAACAAATCACCTAAGGTGTAAGATATAATTGAGAGCATAAAGACTTTAGGCTTTTTATGGTTTAAAAATCATTCTAGCCTAAAAAAATCTTTCTTAAAAAAATTAGATTAGTCTATTTTGTATCATTTAGTTGGGGAACGGGGGTTCCCCTTTTCTTTATAAAATCTTGCCTTTCGAAAAA
The DNA here is from genome assembly GCA_023525975.1 of Smallanthus sonchifolius. NCBI lineage: Eukaryota > Viridiplantae > Streptophyta > Magnoliopsida > Asterales > Asteraceae > Smallanthus > Smallanthus sonchifolius. The sequence goes on from CM042018.1 coordinate 132,847,091, forward strand.
AAAAAAGGTGATATTCAATAAAAAAAAATAGGTATAGAACTTGGTCAAACTAGTTTGGTGAAAAAGATAAACATGTAATAGGCCAGTTAGATTTTAAGAATTGTTTGATTTTGAAAATACAACTCTCTCAATTACATGCATTTAAGAGTAAGGGGATGTACACAATTGGTCATTATTAAGCTGATAAGGACTAATCTATTTAATCAATTTGTTTAAAAAATTGTAATTCGACACCACATGATGAAATTGTAATATATTAGGTGTAGGAATGTGGATTTATTTAGTTTTCAGATTAAATTATTTGTGTGGTATACACTAATATTCAGTCGGATAAAAATCAGATATTCAAGAAAGAGAAAGTAAAAGTCTGTCAGGAATTTTGCGTCTGTGATACTAACCAAAAATTACTTTTATTTAGGGATAAACATATTTAATGAAACGTTATAAGGGTTATTGGTAGAAACCACTAAAACCATCAATAATTAACTACTGTTTCAATTTGTTTCGCATGACCAAATCTGGTCTAGATGACCAAATCTAGTACGGATGAGTAAATTTAAGCAGTTTTCATTTTCGAATCAATTTTCAATACATAAAAAAACATGATAAATAAATTGAGTAAAAGTAAATCTACTCCGGCGTTGCCCTATGGACCCCACTAGGGGTTGCCGCCTCTAGGACCCTGCTATCCATCTAAAGGCGTTGCCCTCGGACCCCGTTGTTTAGTGCGCTTCGCCTCCTTAATATAACAAGGTATCTTTAGCACAAGAAATCACGAGATCATTAAACTTGTTTGATGTTTCATTATTACTTCTCATTTGGTTATTAAGTAAATCCAATTATACAAAATAGTTAGATGTCACTAAAATTACCAACATTTGGTGGTTAGTAAGATTGGTGAAAGGAAATGGTGGTCGAGCTGTTAGGTTGTGTCCATTGTACTAATCAAAGCCGATATGAGTACATAGTTTGCTAAATTACTTTCACTTGCAAGTATTCATTAGTTTTGTTATATTACCTATTTATTTTGCTTATATAGTAAGAGGGTGTTTGGGAGTATGGTGAGAAAGTGTTTATTGATTTATTGGTTTTTTCAAAAACCGATAAGTCAAAAAAATTAGCACTTTTTAAAAAAAAAACCAATAAATCAATAAGTTATTCTCAAAAGCCAAGAAATACTGGCTTTTGGAAATGACTTATTGACTTATTAGCTTTTCAAAAAGCCAATAAGTCAATAAGTCATTTCTAAAAGCACATCCAAACACCCCTAACTTGTTAAATTGTAAATAGCTAACTATTTTAGGCCTTATTGTGTGAATATACATGTAGTCCTAATTTATTTTTTTACCACTGTGCATGGTAGCATAACTAATTATTTAGATAATGTTTATAAGCGTATTGATATTATGAACCAATGGTTCCAATTATCTGCATGCTTGATTTTTATGTGAAGCATAGTGTTAATGACGTGAACGTGTACTTCCACAAGTATCAATAATGACGCGGGACCATATTTGTTTGAATTAGATACGAGCAATTTGGTCATCTCCTAAGCGTTTTGGGAGTAGTGTTTAGGTTTATTCTCTAATTAACGTGGAGTTCTTTTTCAAGTATCATAGGAATTGATCATTTCCTAGGGAGCATATCTTGCATCCAAGCATTATGTTTTTTCTATTATTGTGTGCTAATTCAGTAGTTAGAGTATATTATGCCCACTAATATTTTGGCTTTCTTGCTAAGAGTGGTTCATGTTTTTAGCATATTCAAGGTTTATTACCCCCACAGTAATATTATTGGAGGATTTGCTATTGTGTTATGTGATTACAAAAACCTAGCTAGTATTTTGGAATACTAGTTTTTAAAAAATGTGAAGGGCAAATCTATGGCGCAAGCACAATAAGTTTATATTAGATCATCGTGGGGTTATGATATTCGGTTTGATTTACGTAAGTCTGTCGTGACTCTTAATTAGGTTTTTGTAGAAAATTTTAAAAAATGTTTTTCGATTATTTTGGTTTGCTTTCGGGTACTAACACCTATATATTCATTTAGCATTGTGTACTAACTAACCCATGTATATTCCACCTATAAATTCTCAATTCTCAAAGTAATGTTCATTCATTTATGTTAACATTAGGTTTATATATTTGACATTTGGTCGCTCTGTTAAAAGTTTAAAAGTTTAATGTGTTAATTAATCTATGTTTGTGGTTCATAATCCCATGGTTTGTAGAAGCTTGCCCACGCATATACCTTTCGATATCATCAATGTGAAATGACTTATGCCGATACTTTATACATTCCTTTTCGTTCTTTGATCTCGGTGGATGGCATATTGAAAAAGATTAAGTTGCCTCAGTGTATAAAGCATATAAAGGCTATATAAAACACATAATATGCAACATAGCCTTTGTCAATCCTACTTTGACGTTCACAAGCTAATCAAAATGTTGATGGTTAAACCCAGGGGACAAACACAATACATGGACGTGGTTTCTGAGATCTTGTGCTCCCAACTTTTCCTACATCTCATGACAAATGTTTAGGGTATCTTGAGGTCTTGTTGTTGAGGATAGAGTCAACTCCTTGAATCTTGATTGGTCAAATCCCCTCCTCTGTTGGTCTTACTTCAATCATAGTGTTTTATTTATATTTAGTATAACTAACATAAATTCATATTTTAAGTTTTAAGTTCACAAATAAAAAATATAGACATGCAAGCTTAAATTACAATATGATTACATAAAGGGTAAATGGATTGTAAGAGCGTCTACAATAAGGGCATTCTTAGGCGTTTTAGTAACATGGAGAAAAGAGAGTGGGGATAGGAAGGAGAGAGAGTGGGTGGAAGTTCATGGGTATGAACTACTAAAAATGGCAGATGCAAGGGGAGTAAGGAGAGGGGAGAGTACGCCTGTAAAGGAACTAACCGAAGTAACATAAATGAACATAACTAAATGAGCATCGATTAAAACCTTAATAAATATAACCATCATTAAAAGTACCTTTAAAAGTAAACAAATTCATATAACATACAGTCTAAAACAAAATTAAATGAACGAACATAAAGGAACGAACGAGACACGTGTTCATGTTTGTTTATTTAATTAAATGAATAAGAAATTATATTCATGTTCGTTCGTTTATTAAATAAACATACATAAACAAACTTCTCGTCGAACAGTTCACTAAACGTTTGGTTCATTTATGACACATCACCCGTTCTTTACATGGTCTTAGAGCATTTACCTTTGGATCTTCATTTCTATCTCCGTCCTCAAATTTAGGGAAAGTCATAAAAATTTTATACCTTCGCTCCTATATCAGAATCCCAATCTCATACCACATCCTCATATTTATAGAGAAAAGTAAAATGAATTCTCATATTTTAGGAAAACTAAAGAGAAAACGCATAACTTTAGCGATGAGGATTGAAATATGAGAGATTTTTAGAAAATGAGAAATAAATTTAATAAATAATAATTTTTAGTTAAATTATATTGATAAAGATGAGAAACCTTCTTAATATTTTAAGGTGCATGTTACCAAGATTAAAACCTGTACAAAAATTCAACCAACAATCATAACATATCCTCACATTCACATATTGATTTGGCTATATGCAATGCACATGTCTCAATTTAACCGTTAAATTAAAATCAAAACCTTATTTTTATCTTGTGACAATCATAAAACAAGTATTATTACATACAAAAACTATGCAACTCATTCTTTAACAGTCAAACAATATCAAGTCAGAAATTTTAATTATCTTTTAGATTAAAATGAATCAGAATAACTTAAAACGAACGCCAAAATTACGCAACACATAGATTTGATATATCTTTTCTTGTTTTACTCATGATCTAGAACTATTCTAGACGAAAATCAAGGTCAAATGTGATGACCATGAATTATTGAATTACTTTATAGGCTTATTTTTTAAATAATAATAATAACTAATTCATTACTTACAAATTTTGGATTTTTGATACATCTTCTGTTTTCACCCTTTTAAATAGCCCCAGCCGTCTGGCCACCCAATTTCTCCTCTCCCCTAAAAAAATATCTCCTTGCCACAAGAAATCACATTACACACACACAAACACACACTCTTTCTCTCTCTCTCTCTCTACATTCAAGAAGAAACTACAGAAACATGAAGTTGAAGGACAAGCAAACCAAGCCTCTTTTGTACCACAACTATTGACTTCAAATTTCAAAACGAAAATCAAGCAACTCTTCTCTTGTTATTCAGCCATGTCACTTGAGGATTCACTACGATCTCTATCACTAGACTATCTTAACCTTCTGATCAATGGTCAAGCTTTCAGTGATGTAACCTTTAGTGTTGAGGGCAGAATCGTCCATGCCCACCGTTGCATCTTGGCAGCTCGCAGCCTCTTCTTCAGGAAGTTCTTTTGCTCCGGTGGAACCGATTCTCCCACGGGATCCGGATCCGATCCGTTAGGGTCAAGGATGGGATCTGATAATTCTCCAAGGAACTCAACGAGTTCACAGGTGGTTATTCCTGTGAATTCGGTTGGGTATGAAGTGTTTTTGTTGATGCTGCAGTTCTTGTACAGTGGGCAGGTTTCAATTGTGCCTCAGAAACATGAGCCCAGACCTAATTGTGGTGAGAGAGGGTGTTGGCACACACATTGCACCTCAGCCGTTGATCTTGCTCTTGATACTCTCTCCGCCGCTAGATCATTTGGGGTTGAGCAGCTTGTTTTACTCACTCAGGTGTCCTCTCTCTCTTCTCTCTCTCTAAACATATACTCATCCTGTGAAGAAATTAATTAACAAGAACAAGCAAGATCTTTCTGTGTTTCTCTATTTTGTAGCTTTGAAATCTTTTTTTATAAAAAACTAATCTTTGATTCTTTGATATCATTTTTTTTTGAATTTTGCAGTGTTAGTTTGGTCCAATTGTTGGCACCTGAAACTGATTTTTTTTTCATATAGAAAGCTAGAACAGATGAAGAATTACAATAATCTTTCTTGAAAATGGATAGAATATTACCAAAAATGTCTTTATGAAAGTGAAGTGTAAATTTTTGTTATCTTGATTTCATGAATATTTTTCATTTCTTGAACTTGGTTCCTCTATCTTTATGTTCCACACTACCAGCTTTCTAAATTTGGATCTTTTTTTTATCTATCTATAGTCTTGTCTTCAACAGTTTTTACCCCCCATTTGTGTTTTTGTTTGGTTATAGAGATACAGTCCAATTAATAATGCAGAAAAGGAATTTTTTTTAATACTATATATAAATATATAATCACAAATCTTCATCCTCAAACCTAATTGATATAATTTATCTTTATGACTAAAAAATATGATCTTTTTATTTATTTTTTGATAAAGTATGAAGACTATTATAATCTTGATCTTTAAAACAAATAATCTGTAGAAGCAATTAGCAATCATGGTTGAGAAAGCTTCTATTGAAGATGTGATGAAGGTTCTTTTAGCTTCAAGAAAACAAGACATGCATCAACTATGGACAACTTGTTCTACCCTAGTTGCAAAATCTGGTCTCCCACCGGAAATTCTAGCTAAACATATTCCGATAGACGTCGTGGCGAAAATAGAAGAACTCCGACTCAAATCATCCTTCACTCGCCGCTCTCTCATCCCGCACCACCGCCCACACCACCACCACGACCTATCGGTAGCCGCTGATCTCGAAGATCAAAAGATTCGACGAATGAGGCGCGCCCTTGACTCATCGGATGTCGAGCTTGTTAGGCTCATGGTCATGGGTGAAGGACTAAATCTTGATGAATCATTAGCATTACATTATGCGGTTGAGAATTGCAGCCGTGAGGTTGTGAAAGCCTTGCTTGAATTAGGTGCTGCCGATGTGAATTATCCGGCCGGACCGGTAGGGAAAACACCACTTCACGTGGCGTCGGAGATGGTCTCACCGGACATGGTCGCGGTGTTACTAGACCATCATGCGGACCCTAATGTTAGAACCCTTGAAGGGATCACACCACTTGATATCCTCCGAACCCTAACCTCAGATTTCTTATTCAAAGGGGCTGTTCCAGGACTAACACATATAGAACCAAATAAGCTCAGGCTTTGCCTTGAGCTAGTTCAGTCAGCTGCATTGGTGATCTCTAGGGAAGAAGGAAATGCAGCTTTGAATTCGACACAAATTTATCCCCAAATGAATGATGATCATACTCACAGCAACAGTTCAAATAACAGTGGGAATGTTGGTAGTTTGAATCTTGAATCAAGATTGGTTTATCTGAATCTTGGAGCAGCACAAGATCATAACCATCACCATCACCATCACCATCACCATCATCGGCATGGTTCTTCGCTAGGTGGTTGTGACACATCAATGTACCACCATCCTCAACATGAGTATTAGGTCAAAACTATATCTTTATATATTTATCTCTCTTTCATCCTTTATCTAGAGTTAAATTTATATATATTTGCCCAATGAAGTGGGATTGATCAAGCACAAATTAATCACCCAAATGAACAGATTCATGGGTACGTATTGATATAATCTCTCTCTTTTATATTTGGTCTTCCTTTTCATCTGTCCTTGTGTGATCTTAATTAATTCTTTTTTTTTCCTTTTTTAGTAGTTCTTGGTGATTGGTATATTGGGTGTGCTTTTGAAATAAAATTAATTATACGTTTGTTAGGTTATTAGGTTTTATAAAGTAGATAAAAAAAATATTTAAATTAATTTATCTGCAATATTTTATTTAGTTTTATTGTAATTAAAATAAACAGTTTAATATTCAAAAATAGTTATTTTAAATTCTTTATTTGGTAGCAAGCCAATAAACTTTTTATAATAATCAAAATCCCAAAACACCCTTTCATACACATTTGAGATTTTTTTTATAAAAAATTTAAACTTTTCAGCATATCACTAGAATGCATTTATATTGTTAAGGTAAAATCGAAGTGATGGGTGGTGGATGTTCTTGATTGTTGGTTTTATGATGATCATTGGCAGTGGTGAGACCATTGAAGGTGGGGATTTTTCAAAGTATCACTCATGAGATGGATGGGACATTGAGTCTTGAAATCAAAGTTTTTGCTCTCTTCTGTTGTGTGGAGGAATGCAGGCCAGCCTTTTCTGAAAAAAACAATTCTATTTTGTTTTGTTGTTGGAATTTAATAAATATGTATTTAAAACTTTTTGGCCAATTATTATTTTCTTGCTCCTCAACCAGAAGCATCATCTACTTTACCTGATATAAATATAGTTAATTTATGAAGTATAGGTCCAGCTACTTGTAGTTTTATAATTATACGCTTATCCCAACAAAAGAAGAGTTAGCTATAACGACCAAATCAAGATAGATATATATATAGAGAGAGAGAGATGACCACCACCATCGTACAATCACCATCACCATCATACAATCGGAGAGGGGCAAGAGATCGGAGTGGGCTTGGTGGTTGGTTCGACGGCGAGGGTTTCAAACCCTAACCCCTTTCTCTTCTAGTTATGGTGACTAGTCGATGATAACGAATTAAGTTGTACAAATAAGGAGGTCTAGGGAGATAAGATCATTGTGCGAGGGTTTCAAACCCTAACCCCATGAACAATTAGGATTTGTTTAAATCCTTGCTTGGTAGTCCCCTGCTCGAGTTGTAACGAAGATAAGATCTTTGTGCGAGGGTTTCAAACCCTAACCCCATGAACAATGAGGATCTGTAGGATGACCTATACGAGAGTGGGATCACCGGTGATAAACCGTGGCTGTGATGGTGGCGTATGAGAGGTGGTCGGACTTGGGGGATTTGAAGTTCTAGGGTTTTTGTTTTGAGGAAGACAAAGAAATGTTGGTTTTTGTTTTATGTAAATTACACAACATAGTCCCTGTATTAATTTGAGAAAATGACATAATTAATTCTTATCAGTAAAAAGACAAAAAAATTTCTTACTTTTAATAGAAAAAACTAACAGAGTTAATGTCAGGAGTCTGATTAAGACAATTAGGTAACCACAGGGAGCAAAAAGTTAACCACCGGGGCCAAAAACGAAGTTTACCCAAATAATAATATTAAATGATAAAGTAAAAAAAGAAAATCATAAAACGTTTTGTGTACTATATATTTACATATTATCACAAAATTACATATACTTTATTCTTTATGTTCATTGATAATTATGGTTTTCGGTCTCTAACTTAAATAATTACATTTTCGTTTCCTCTTTGTTACGAATTGTCTTATAGATGGAAGAACGTTATAATTAGACATTAAATGCAATCAGTTGCAAGACACATGAAGGCATTTTAGTTATTTACCCTTATCATTTAAAGATTAAGAAAAATAAACCTTTCTCACCTCCACTCCCATCTTGGTCTCATATCTTTCTCACCTCTTTTGCTTTCCATCCATATCTTCCCTCTAGTTCAATTTTTTCTAGACACCAAAACCCTTTCTTGTTTATGCGTTGCCAACAAGAACAACGTTGAGGTCGAAGCCGCTTTGTAGAAAGTTCGTATTAAGCAACTTGATGATCTCTCTTTCATTTACCCAATGGAAAAGAGCTAGAATTCATTCTTCATACTTCTCCCAAATAACCACTCTTTCATTTACCTTTATTTGCAATTAATTGATTATGCAAAGTTCATATAATTCATAGACTAATTTTGGAGAATATGGTTTGAATTGTTGTTCTTGGTGAATATTACTACCCTCATCATCGATTCTCTCTCTTTCGAAGGTAATCAACCAATATCTCAATCAATCCATTTCAAGTATTTAGTTTGTGATGTGTACTAAAGTTAATCAAAATTAGTATTGATAGTAACTGTAGTTAGTTAGTTTGGTTAAGTCATGTTAGAAAGTTGTTAGGAAAAAATTAGTCAACCTTGTATGTGTATAAATAGGAGAATTCACCTTTGTAGTCAATTTTCAAAAAGTAATAACAGATTTCCTTTCTCTCAATTCCAATTCCTTGTAACTGAATTAACTAACTTTCGAGAATCATTTTTCCCTCAAGATTTTCCTAATTTTTAATGTGTTCATCCGTTGATTTCAATTATGAACCCTAAGAATTCAAATTAATGGTACCAAAGCTAGAAATCCAAGGCTCTTGAAATTGCAATCACTGAAAACATGGCAAAGAGGCAAAACGGTCAATTTGATGCAGCAAGAACAACATTAAACAAAGATCGATACAACAACAGCATCAATTTCCAACCAAACATTCCAACTGGAAAGGTAGACGCCAATCAACAATCAAAAAAGCACCCTTGAAAATGAGAATGCCCAGGCAGTTTCAGAAATTCATGATATGGTAACTAGGTTATCAATACAAGTGAATCAGTTGGTTAATGATCAAGATAGCAGCTGTGAGGTGATGATTCCTATTCTCAAACACAAAACTTGTTTTGTTATCATCAATGATAGTAGGGGAGAATTTGAATTAGACTATTCTTCAAGACTCACTAAGGCGGAGTTAGCTGACAAGGTGTTTGATGAAACGCTTTAACAAAAACATAATGAAAATGGTAATCTGTCAAGATCTAAATTTAGGGAAACATTAACACGATGATTAGATGATCCCCATGTTGGAGAAATTGATGACACAAGTTGGTACTGTGGAAGAATATTATGATTCTTTTAACAAGTTCATCAATCAATTACCACTCTTACAAGATCAAGCATTGAGGTACTTCATAGAAGGGTTGAAAGAAGACATTTAAAATGAGGTAAATAAGTTTAACTCTAAAACTCTTTATCATGCCCTTTGTATTATAAAATTACATTCACTTTAAAATGCAAACAACCTGAAGGTAGTTCCAAACCATAACCCCTTCTTAAATTAGTCAATAGTTATTCTCAATTCTTGACCGTAGAACTTGACAATGGCGATGCTTAAATTTCAGAAAAACAAGTTGTAAGGGAATCAAATGAACACGAGTTACACAATATAAAAAACATAGTTGAGGGTGACAGTAAGGAAGAAGAACAACAACAAAATTCAAAAACTGTTTGTGGATTCAGCATGTCTTCTGTTAGTAGTGAATTGGTTAGAGATGTTGTCCGTATTCCTATTGTTGATGTGGTGGATGGAAATAATTTGGTTGGAGATGTTGTCCATATTCCTATTGTTGATGTGGTGGATGGAAATAATATGTTGTCCATATTCCTATTGTTGATGTGGTGGATGGAAATAATTTGGCTGGAGATGTTGTCCACACAAAATTTGATTTTGGAGTCTAAACAGATGCTTACCAAGTGAACACTAATAATGTTGCTGATGACAAGTAAATGCAAAATAGTAGTATTCATGGTGGATGATGTGTTACTTATGAGTTAGCAAAATTGTCATTCAAGTATAAAAAGGAAAGGGTAAAAATGGTTAGTGAAACAGAAATAAAAGGCTGCATTGATATAAAGATCAGTGGTACAATCTTCACTCTTTAGATTCTTTTCTTTGATCCTTGGGGTCAACAATCATCTTAACTAAGGGGTATTGGTGTGTACTAAAGTTAACCATAGTTTGTAGTGATAGTAACTGTGGTTAGTTAGTTTGGTTAAGTCATGTTAGAAAGTTGTTAAGTCAAAATTAGTCAACTCTGTATGTGTATAAATAGGAGAATTCATCTTTGTAATCAATAGTTAAGAAGAAATAACAGATTTCCTTTCTTTCAATTCCAATTCCTTGTAACTGAATTAACTAACTTTCGAGAATCATTCTTCCCTCAAGATTCTCCTGAGTATTAATGGTGTTCATCCATTAATTTCAATTATGAACCCTAAGAATCCACATCAGTTTGATATTTTCTTTGATGGGGGGTTTTGATTCTTTAACTTATCTTTATGGGTTGTGATTGTTATTGAACACGTTGTATGTTATGGTACCCTTAAATTTTTTTTTTTTTTTTTTGAAGATTTTGTGAAGAAATTTCACCTTTTTAATCGGGTCTAGATCCATTTTTGGTTTCGTGAATCTTGAGCTCCGAATCCATTTGTGGTTGATTGAAGAAATATCGATCCATTCAAACCCATAACTGATTGTTCAAGAAATTCGAGGGTGTTCCAAAGAAAAGAAGAATGTGGTGTATTGGAGGTGAGTTACAAAACCGATTTTGAGCTCCTAACTTCATGATTGTTCAAGAAATTTGAAAGTGTTCTAAAGAAAGGTCACTAGAGTTGATATGTGATAGATGGTAGCATTATTTCTTAAAATCGGTCGTTAAATTATAACTTGTAGGCGTTCTCATCTTAAGAAAAGATGAGAATGTTTGAACGTGAAATGTAAGCCACAAACCCGGGAGACCTTATTTGTTGGATTTACTCATTCACAATTAGTTCTTAAACTTAAAAATGCATTCATAGCAGCAGAATAAACGTCATTACATTGTATAGATGTCAGATCTCGTTCGCCAATTAAAACATTTGTTCAATAACATAAAATTCTCATAACAATTCGTAATAGATGTCAGATCTCGTTCGCCAGGTAACTCCTTGGGAATAGCCAAGCATACATCCCCTTATCGCTCCTCTATGCTTAACCTGACATGTATATTAAAAGTCAGCTAACACTTGTGAGTTCAAGTATTTTATTTCTTTATTAGGAAAATGGTTTCATCGTTCATTCATTAAATAAGGTTTATTCGTTTCATAAGAAAATAAGGCTTTATCATTCATCATTTATTATCATTCATAATCATCATCAAAACAAGGTTTAACGGAACATTCATTTATCATTCATTTAAGTCATACATTTAATGTCTAAAAATCCGCGTCATCATTCATTCGGTCAATTCATATTATATTGCACCTAAGGCTTAACTACACGAAGACCGACAATATAATTCATTATGTCAATTCATTATATATTACCCCTAAGGCTTAATTGCACGAAGACCGATAATATATTTCCATTCCTTTAATTTCCCTTATGGTTCGATAGTCCATACACCGAACAATGCGCTTCGACGGTTATGGCTTTTACGTCCATAACACCATCGGATCATAATTTAAACTATATGGGTCACGTTAACCCTAAGCGACCGTCATCACTCCATTCGCCAGTTGTACAGCATCAAAAATCATTGGCAGGACACAAAGGCACTATCCCTGTTGTGCATATGACAACTATGGCTCGCGGTAAATAATCTACCATAAGGTTGGTGATAGTTCAGTCAGATGGACTGGATCGAGGTTTTAGGTAAAAACCCATACTTTTGAGATTAAATCGTTTATCTAGCTTTTATGAAACCAGATCTATACTTTATATCCCATATTACATGTAAAAACCCATAATTTGAGATTGAAACCCTAGTTTTATCTCAAAACTCATTTAAACTGAAATCAGAGGTTTTAGGTAAAAACCCATACTTTTGAGATTAAAACCCTAGTTTTGACTTTACCTGAAAAGTTGCAGTTCTTCATGTATTCTTGTTCCAAATCGCTGGAGAATAAGATTGGAAGCAATCTTGAAGCAAAATGGTTGTTTCTTGAACTTTCTCTCTATAGAAACCCTCTCTTTCTCTCTTTGCAAACCCTCTCTTTCTCTCTCTACAAATTTGGGTGAAGATAGTGAAGTGAGGGTAGCTGAATAGGGCAGCTAGGGTTACGGGGAATGTTTCCCAACTTTGGCCTTTGCCCCTTTTACCCCTACTCCTCTTGCCTCTTTTGTTCTTGACCCCGACGTCATAAAATGCGTCGGTTTTCGGAATGTTACTTGAAAACATATTTAACGTAAAATGTTGTTAGTGTTTGCTTAGAATGGTAGTTAACTTGAATGTGATTAGAATAAAGATAGTTCATAATAGAAATAAATATGTTATTTAATGCTTGATACTTCTCATATCTTCCAACAACAATGTATTATATAGAATCAACAAAAATAATCAAAGTTATGGTATATATATTCATTTAATTTAAGTTATTGTAATCATTTTATGATCTTTATTGTTTATTCGTTTACTTTTTCATTATAAATCTCACTGAAACAGATAATCTCATACATAATTTAGTTAGGTAATATCTTGTGTTATTTCAATTAAATTCTTCATACTATGTTTTATGTTGATTATTTATTTCTTTCTATTTAAACAATAAGTTATAAAAATTTTATAATTCATAAGTATACCAAACCCTTATAAATATGAAGGCCGTAGAAGTATTTTAGCATCAAATTAAGAGAAAGTTAATACATGGCAATAGATTCGACTATAATATAAAAGATGTAATTTATGTAATATATGTAAATATGTATTTAGTAAGATTTAAGTCTGTTAAATAGATATATACGTAATTAAAGGATTCGTATAAAAGGTAACGTTTCAAACTCTTCTTATTCGCCAACTTGTGCGGTGGCTATAGTGTGTATATCAATTTTATTTTCGCCTTCTATAAATTATTTGAAGAGTAAATTAAAACAAATAAATCCCTTTGCCCTGGTGGTAAGGAATTTGGTTTTATATAGGACACAAGTTCGAGCCGGTATTCATCCCATTTCAGTAGTTCAGTTTTTTTAATTAAGAATTTTAATTTTTTGGTTTGTTTGCTTTTTTTTAGTTTTTTTAATTTTATTATTATTTTAATGAATATAATTAATTTTAGATACGTTATGTTGTCCTTCCATAACTTTAAAATATAACGCTTAATTAGGTTCCGAATATAACGTTACGATATTTTTATTTTTATCTGCGTTTTGATATAAATTTCGTTTAAAACCGAGTCGAGTCAGATATAATATATTTTAACTTCTTTTATTTTTAAACTCAGCTTCGCTTTCCTCAGCGCTCATTTTCACTGCAACATAATCCGAATATACTATTATGACGTGCTTATTTTTATTTACGTTTCAATATAAACTTTTCTCGAAACCGAGCCGCGGCAACACTCAGTGTAAAACACGTTGCCAACCATCCACAATGTCAGGTGTTCGAACCCTTGCCGCACATACTCTTGTAACTTTTAAAGTATAATGTTTTATAAAATTAGAACGTGCATTTGCGACTTACTTATTTTTGTCTACGTTTTGATATATGATATATTGTTCAAAAGCAGACATTTTTTTTCCTTTTATAACTTTTAATATATAACTATTTTATGAAATTCTGAATATATCGTTCTGATCGTTTTCCCCGCTGCATCGCGCGGGTCGAAACCTCCTAGTTATTTTAACATAGAAAGTAGGTTTAAAAAAATTAAATACAATTTTTTCGTGATTATAAATTCAAATTCATGCACCTGGTTCAGTTTAATGTGAGTTGCTGTTTTGGACTTGGTGACAGGAATATAATAAATATTTGATACACCCACACACTGACCCAAATCATGATCTCTTCTTATACTTTTTTATATATTTCTTAATAAATAATAATTTCCTATTTAATAAACAACAAGTTAATTTGTTCTTCATGGCAAGAAGGCATGCAATCTTTTTTTCACATGGGATTATACTTTTTGAATGAGGAAATTGAAGTTTGTGTTAATTAAGAATCTTTTAATTGGGTTTTAGAATATATTATTCATGTAATAATATAACAATTATTCATAAATTTAAGAAAGGATCCAACTTTTTTAAATTTATTTAGATGATTATTAAGTGTAACAATGAGAAGTAGAAGAAATTTAATATATTTATCTTTAACTTGATTATTAGATTAGAAAAGTAGGATATTATAAAATAAAGTATTTATAGAAAGAAAAGGACATGAAATGGGGTAAATGGGCAAATCGACATATTGATTGGTTGTCTTGCATGAATTGCAACAACCGATTGTGACAACACAGCAGAGTTAATATTTAATTAATTTCTTTTATATATTTTCTGGATTCCCTCCATGTAATCTTGTCTCTTGTCCCTTCCTGTGCCTCCTTTATTGCACTACTACTTAACTCCATCTTTCATAAAGTTTAAGCCCTAACTAATATTTTAAAAACATTGACAGTTGTTTAATTATGATTTATATATGAGTATAAATTTGTATTTAATTATATTATGTATTAGATATAAAAGAAAGAGTTTAGCTTTTAAATTGTAGATGTGTGATGTTAATTGTAATGGATTACTTGTTAGTAAAATTTCTTTAGCTTTATCATACTATTAATAATTTTTAGTTTGATCTATGAATTTTCATCATCTTATTCTTGGTTTTTTTTCTTTATATATCTTAATAATAAGAGTAACAATTTACTTGTTGTTTTTATCAAGATCTTTCTTAAAGCTTTTATCATCAATGGCATGCAGTACTAATAACAATTTACTTGTTGGATATGCTGAGCTTCTAAGTGTTCACTTTCAGTTGTGTGTTCCCTATGTAAACATGGTTAACTTAGGTTTAAGGTTTTGTATGCACGGGCCTGTGAAAAGCTTGTCTTGACTCATGACCCATAACTGACTGAAACCGGCTGATTTCAACAGCCTTCTTTTCTGAAGTAAAGATAAGTGCTTTCACTTCTATCTGTTTCCTTTGACTCTTTTGCTTTGAATCAAGTAAAAGAGATGTAAATTCTTTAATATTACCCTATAAAATAATTAAAATAAATTTATAAAAACAACCGCCCTCAATTTCAAGAATCTGAGTAAAATAAGTAATATAACCGGTTATATAATAGAAACATCTAAATGTACATCGTCGTACCATCTCTGACATTTGTACGACTGTCAGAGATAATGTATGGATAGTGAGGGTGGTGTACGTATAATAGGGTCCTTTATTAAGTACTACCCGAACACTATTTTTTAAAATAATATAACTTGGTTTCAAGTTAAACAACCATGTCTTTAACCGAGTAATATAACTTAATTCCTTAGATGGAACCGTACTTTATAGTATTAATTACCTTCTTTTTTAATATTTAGCAAATTGAACCTGAATATTTATATGAAACGAGTTATGTTTTAATTTTTTTTTAGACTTTATAGCAATTTTCTGAAATAACAATATTTTTTTATTCAATCGGGCAATTTTTTTTTGTACAAACGTCTATTCAATGACACGTGTCATTATTTCATTGATTTTGATTTAGCCGGCTATGGTGAAGCCGTTACCAGAGATACGATCTACAATTTAGCCGGCAAAATATACATGGACATGCTCCATTATTAACACGTGGTCGGCTATATTGGAGCCTTCCAATCAGTTTTTACTTACGTGTCAATTTTTTATTGGTTGGTTGTCGATATGGTTATAATGATAATTTGGAAAAGTCAATGTATATATTTTCTCAACTTTTATGGTCAAAATGTTTATTTCGACAATTTTCTGTCCAGAAACCATCCAAAGGACAATCTGTCCAGAAACCGTCCATGGGAAACATAAATAAACACCAAAACCCACCCACCCAAGGGACTATACACCCAAGCTACACAAAATTAAACTTTTTTCAATCCTCTCAAGTGACAGCTTTGCTTCTCGAATGACTCATGATCTACAGGAAACCTAGAGATTTTATATCTTTAATTAGATTTGCAAGAGAAGTAGACTTGTTATTAAACAACACTCCATTTCTTGCCTTCCACAAACACCAAGGCATTGTTAGTATAATTGCATGTATAATTTTAGCCAACTTTAGAACCTTATGTATCTCCAAAAGATCCCCCGTACAAAAGGCATATATCAAAGGAATTTTACGTCACTGAGAAATGATTTGCCAAATGGATTGAGCAAAATGGCAAGAGATAAAAATGTGTTCCACCGTTTCACCACAATCCCCACACAACTTACACAAGCCCGGACGGACCACAATGTTTCTCGTGACTAAAGAATCCAAAGTTGGTAATCTATCCATCTCGGCACTCCAATCAAGGATACCTACCTTCTTCGGAACCCAATTATTCCACGTCATCACATAATTAAATCCCACACCATTTAAGTCTTGAATTCAAACCTTAATACTCTTGACCAAGAACATCCCGGAACCATCCAGCTCCCACGTCCTGTTATCCCCAGTCGAAGACAAAGCCATCAAACTAATAAGCAAAGACAATTGAACTAGCTCCCTTTTTTCGTCCAAAGAAGCCGGAGGTCTGGACCACGCCCAACAACCCCTCAACCCGGCCGAACCAACATTGATACGGACTGCCACACTACATTCCTTGAACGCTTCAAGAGCAAAAATATTCGGGAATCTGGATGACAAAGGTTCAAGGCCAATCCACACATCCACCCAAAACATAATATCCGAACCACAACCAACAGAACCTCTTATCGATTTTTTCAAGTCCACGCCCAACTTTGCTAAATCACTCGAGACCCTAAAAGTTTGTTTCCATGGCCCCGGGTTTGAAAGCTTAGTTGGAATAAAGTTCCACGACCTTGAATTATGATGAATCGACCAAATGACCTTTCTCCACAACTCGTCTTTCTCTTCCATAAATCGCCACCACCATTTTGCAAGCATCGCGAGGTTAGCGTCCTGAAGTGAACCAAGCCCCAATCCTCCAGACTTTAAAGGGGAAACCACTTTCCGCCAAGAAACCCAATTTACCTTATCCTTGTCCTCCAATCCACCCCAAAAAAATACCCTACGTAACCGATCCAAAGCATCCAGAACACTGACTGGGGCTCGAAACAGAGAGAAATAATATATAGGTAATGAATTCAAAACCGATTTAATCACCCTTTCTTCTATTTTTCATTGTCTTTTGGGAATTTCAATTGAAACATATATTATATTTATTTTTCTTTCATACTGTAAAAAGAAAATACATCAAAATTCATATACTGTTTAAAGAAAGAAGGACGATTACAATATAGTGGCAGGTAAACGGACAACAAGCTGCGTAATCCCCTTTTGTATAGCAAAACCAATTCTACTAAAAACAAGGCCTTGGGTCTTCGGGGCCGAAAAATTATTATGCATGACCCGCTGAACCCTGTTCAGTAATTCCACAGCCTCCGGTGCTAAGAATACAAAAGTATCAAAAGCAAAAGGCATAAACACGTGTTGATTCTCTAAACAAGGTTTCTTGTGTTTAGCAACTTTGCCTGCTTCCTCCTTCAACGTAGCCTGGCCCGCAACAAACTCATTGTCTCTGAGCCCCACAAAAGGGGATACTCTTGTAAGGTCCACACAAGCGTGTTTCCCCCTACCCACCAAAATACAAGAATATCAGCTGGTCATAGGTAGAGTATACCTCCCTTCTAGCGGATCTATCAGGAAGTTCACGGGTGCCTCCTTTTTAGCAGAAATTCCTACCCGTTTAAGAATATCGCATACATCCCTAACCAAATCATGCATGTATTTAAACCTAGGTAACTCCTTGCAATTGATTGCATGCTCGCCAAAAGAATCCAGACAAACCTTACAGCAAACTGGGCATGGCTCATCAGTCAGAAATAGTGGCGAAGCTTGAAGAAAAACGTAGGGGGGACAAGATTTTTTTTCCTATCAGGGGGAGCCGGAACTATAAAATTTTCAGCCGAATACATATAAATTAACACTAAATGAGCGAAAAATTGAGGGGGGGCCCGGCTTTCCCGGGCCCTCACTAAGCTTCGCCAATGGTCGGAAATAAATGGATCATTAGTCGGTACTTAAGGTTGGTATTCCATAGCCGACATATGTTGGCCCAGTCCTTCAACGGGGTATAATCTATTTTTTTTTTCATTTTTCATTATTACGAAAGATATTCTCCTACTATTGTTCATTGTCTTTTGGGAATTTCAATTGAAACGATTATTACTATAGATTTTGTATGTCATCACATCGTCTTTTCTCCTTTTCCAGTTGGTTGTTATTTCATTCTTTCAACATCAGTATTTTTTTTATAGTCACAGATTTTTTTGCTTTTATATATAATGATATGTAATTTTCAGTGTGAAATTAAAGTCAGTCAGAACTAATAGTACAATAGACCCATCTCACCAAGGCACGCACGCACGAACGTGGTCAAGATCAAACAAAGAAAGCCACAAATATAAGTACTTTGTGTTCAGTGGCGGATCCAGGAAATATTTTCAAGGGGTTCACTATTTTTAGATGCTCTAATATCATAGGGCCGGACATAAAAAAATTCGGGCCGGTTCAGGTCGGTTCGATTATTCGGGTCGGGTAAAGTTTATCAGATAACAAAAATACGATAACATATATAATAAAAAAACATCGTCATTAGAAATTAAAACACACATAATATAAAAATAAAATAGTCTTTATGAATTAAATAAACTAGAGTTGTTCCCTACGAGTTTTCATCTTTTGAAATCGTTGCATTACATCTTCGTCCGAAACTTGTTGAAAGAACTCCCTTTCTATGTAACAAATGCATGAATCGTTCATGTATCCATCACCCATCCTATTACGCAAATCCGTCTTCACATGCTTCATTGAAGAAAAACATCTTTCAACACTTGCCGTTGCAACCGGTAAAACTAATGATAACTTTATTAAACGATAGACCAACGGATAATCAATGTGTTTATTTGTTTCCACCATCATTTTGGCAAGATCACTTACTCCATTTAGGTTCGCAAACCGCTTATCTTTTTTCACATTGTCAATGTAGCGGTCGAGTTGATACAATAACTTGTCTTGCTCATCAAAATTAAAATCACGCGGATACATCTCGGCCAACTTTAGCAAGTTTAGTTTTTTAAAGGCACTAAAATTACCACAGGGGCTAAAAGAACTCATAAATGTAAGCAAGTTAGTGGTTACCTCATTAAAACGGTTTCCAAGCTCTTGAATTTGCATATCGAGAACCGTGTTGAAACTATTGACCATATAATGGTGACGATTGGTGATGCCGGTCTTCCTTCTTCGATATTTCGGGTCAACATACTCGGCTTCCATGTTAACCATTTCAATCTCATATTTGTCACAAAAGGATGTGACATCTTTCAAAAGTGAGTCAAAACCTTCAAGTCGATACCTATGTAATTCTTCTTTAGTTGATCTAACTAGCTCGACTGCATTCAATATATCTTGATTTTTTCTTTGAAGTGCTTCACATAATGTGTTAGTAACACCCAAGATGTGCTTCATCAAATGTAAATAAAATATAAAATTAAAAGTTTTCATGTATATTTGAAGACCATTTGCTTGACTCCTGTGAGCACCAATCTCTGCCGAAGTTTCTATATATTCAAGCACGTCAATAACACTAGGATATAAAGCAAGCAAACGGAGAATTGTTTTTTCGTGAGAACTCCAACGTGTATCTCCGGCTCTTGCAAGTGACATTTCTTGATTCTTTCCACTTCCGGTTTCAACTTCCGAATTCAATCCCAATCTTTCTCTTTGACTTTCTCTTATCAAATCTATTCGTTTGCAAGATGCACCAACAACATTTATTAAATCTGATATTTCTTTAAAAAATTTATAAAGTTCATGATGTTTGGTTGCAAGGGCCACAACAACAAGTTGTAGTTGGTGAGCAAAACAATGAACATAATATGCAGAAGAATTTTCTTCCAAAATTAAAGCTTTCAAACCATTAAACTCACCGGACATGTTGCTTGCACCGTCATATCCTTGGCCTCTAACCCTACCCAAACTCAAACTGTGGCGAGCAAATAATTCATCAATTGCAGATTTAAGAGATAATGCAGTTGTGTCCATAACATGAACAAGGCCAATAAATCGCTCCTTCACAAATCCTAATTTATCAACATATCACAAATTCACGGCCATTTGTTCCTTTTTAGAAATATCCCTCGATTCATCCACTAATATGGAAAAGACATCATCACCAAGTTCTTCAAATATCTTTTCCATATTCTTGTGTGTACCATTCCGTATTAAAACGTCTTAATTTACCAGCATAATCTGTTTGTGGAAAATCATGCCCTGTTGGTTGACATGGACCTCTAAGAAGGTATGCCCGTCTAATTTCATCTTTTTGACTTGGATGATAAGATGAAATTGGTTTCCTTTCGGAAGGATCCCATGAAAGCTCATTCAAATCTATTCGAGACGGTTTACTATTTGAAGATGATGATTCAAGGTTTGATGGTGGCGGTGCTCTATGGAAATATCTTTTAATATCCATAATAGATTAATAGTACCTAGGAATCAAATTCAAATTAACATCTAAAATCTTAATAACATCTAATCTAATTCAAACAAGTAAACAACAAACATTAAAATTAACCCTAAGTCCCTAACAACAAACATTCAAATTAATATTTAATCTAATTAGCTAAATTCTAACCTGTGGTTGCAGGTGGTCCGAGCAAGTGAGCGCCGGTGGGTGCAGGTGGTCCGGTCACCGGTGGCGGCAGTGGCGTCGACGGCAGCAGGCAGCCCAGCAGCAGCGACGGCAGCAGGCAGCGAGCCCTGAGTTCCGAGTCTTCTGTTCTGTTTCCCTAATTCCTCATTTTCCTTCCTATCCCTAATTTGTATTTCATTTAGTCTGTAGGCTGCTGTAGCCCAATTAAATAGCTCAAGCCCAACAAGAAAGAAATGAAATTATTAAAGGGCCTGGATGGCTGGACTGGACCAGTGGGCTAAATCAGCTAAAAAAAAAAAATTTAAAAATGTTGGTGAAGGGATTCGAACCCACAACCTCCATGTTATAATGTAAATCCTAAACCACTACACCACTTGTTATACTTTGTAAGGGGGTTCACCCTACAATTTTTTAGGGGGTTCACCCCAGTTTTTTTCCCTAGCGTTACACTATAATTTCGAAACTCGGGGGGTTCCTGTGCACCCCCCCCGACACTACTAAATCCGCCCCTGTTTGTGTTATTATTAATGACTTGCAGACTTTGTCCGGAGACAGTCATATATGAACAATTCATTTTAATTAACTATTGAATAGTATTATATTAATTCACCAACATATTAATTATTGAAAATAAAACTAATTAATGTTTGTTTTTTTTAACAAGTAGCTGATTTACATGTATAATATCATTTTCTCTTTCCTTAACTTCAATCTTTATTCTTTTACTAGCTTTTACACGTACACAATAAGTAAAGTTTTAGATTTTATATGCATTGTATATGTAACATAAGGTGATGATACATTAAAAATTCAAATTTGTTTTAGAAATATAGATGCATAAACTAAAATACTAATGTTAATTATGATGTCAATAAAGTTGAATTTGAGACTCAAGTTTATATATTATTATGATTTATATGTCAAATAAATTTTCATAAAAAGTTAGGACATATATAGTAAATGAATCATTATTTCATAAAGTTAAAACAGTTTGTTCTTTATATCTATTTTGTACTTATTTGATTATGAAAGGGTAAGATAAAATATTAGATGGTAAAATAGTGTAATATATTTATTATAGTTCATTTAAAAAATAAACCATCAGGAATTAAAAAAAAATCAAACTTAGTTTTACTTAAACACACTAAGAAGAAACATATACATATATATCTATATCTATATAATAAATAAAAATTAACTCATAACTTAACAGAATTTATAACTGTCACGTAATAATTTATTTAACCTGTATATAATACACGGGTTTTTAAAGACATATTTTTTTTATTACTAAGTATATAAAATTACATTTATTCAACCCGTGTAATTCACGGATTTTAAAGACATAAATTTTTTATTACTAAGTATATAACATTATATTTATTAAAGCCGTGTAATACACGAGATTTTTACATATTATATATATATATATATATATATATATATGTGTGTGTGTGTGTGTATATATATATATACTATCTTATAAATAAAGGTTTTTTTCATATCACGTGTCACTTCCATATTCATTCTCATCATTCTTTTCCCGCATCTCTTTCTTATTAAATACACATATATCTTTTAATGATAATATGATTTTAAAAAATACTAATTATACTAATAAAATACATTTATTTTAAATTAGCCCTTATTATAACAAACTTTGAAATCTAATTATGTAACTTTTATTTTTGATCAAATTGTAAATGAAAGTTAAATTATATTAAATAATAATTAATATATTTTCGAAACTCAATTATATATTAATTTTTACATATTTTGAATTTTGTTTTCTATCCTTAGTATATGTAATACATTTTTACACATCTATACTATATAATAAATAAATATTTTCCATACCACATGTCACCTTCACATTCATTCTCATCAATTTTTTTCTACCTCTCTCTTATTAAATACACTTATATCTTTTAATAATAATATATTTTTAAAAAAATAATAATCTATATATTATATTAATAAATAAATCTACTGACATATTTTGACGAGTGTATGTGTTAACACATTATATTATATTCCACGGGTTTGTTTTAACCCGTGTAAAAGACAAGTTTTAAAAAAATATTTTTTATTATTTAATATATAATATTATATTTATTCAACCCGTATAATACACGGTATTCTAACGTAGTTCATAATAAGTCAACAATGTCATTTTGCATACTATAATTAGTACATAAAAATTATATAATATTATTTTTGCATGCATTATCTTTTAAAATTGTACTTTTGACACAAATTAAATCTTTAGGAAGTAGTATGAACTCAACTTTGTCCTTAGAGGTTTCTACTTGTAAGTTTTTTTCACACCTTGTTGCTCTCTAAAAGTCTTTTATTCATCAGTGTACTTCTTGAGTACATTGCATAACTTACTATCATTTGATCAATTACATTACTTTAATCACTAAACATAATATAATCATACTTACTTATGCGTTGAGATTTATTTAACCTTAAATGAATACTTAACGAGATTTTAACCTAGTATAAAATATATACATAAAAATTTATGAATTTTATGTATTGATATAATACATGGGTTCTAACCTAGTATGTATATATATATATATGGGATGGATCAAGAGAAAACCACAAAGTTAGGCGAAAACCGAGAAAACCACTACAAGTCAATCAAATAATTTATAGGTTTTTTTATTTTTAGAATTTATTTATAAGTGTATTAATATAATATTACACAATTTAGCAAAAAGACATTTTACGTATTGTGTTTTACGTACACGTAACTGCAATTTTTTTGTTTTCTTTTTACGTATACGTAACATTATGTATACGTAAGCCAATACTTAAATGATTTTTTGGTAAAAATGTGTAACATTATATTGATACTCTTATAAATAAAAAATAAAATAAATTAAAAAATAAATATTATCATATGATTGGTTAAAATTAGGTTTTTAGTGATTTTCTCGGTTTTCGCCTAACTATGTGGTTTTCTCTTAAACCCTCCCCTATATATATATATATATATATATATATATATATATATATATATATACTTATCACTATTATGTTTTATTATAAGTTAATCACGTATAATTTTAAAATTATATAACATTAATCATGCATAATATCTGGTTTTTCTTCAACCTCTAAAAATATGTAATCTTGACAAATTGCATACAGAAAGAGTATGTATGTGTGTATATATATATATAAGGGGGATCCACTAAAAAGGGGATTTTGTCTAAGTAGTATAAGAAGGATTATGAAAAAAACATGTGGCACTCCTCATAAATATGATTAAAGGGCATTTATGTTCTATAACCCAAACTTTCACCACTTCTTTTCTCAAAGTACAACACAATAAATTCAGTACAAAAAATCCAGCATAAAAAAATCTAGAACAAAAAATCCAGCATAAAAAATTCAATACAAAAATTTTAGCATAAAAAATCTAGTGCATAAATTTCAACACAAAAAAATTAGCACAAAACATATAGCACAAAAAATTTAGTACAAAAATGTTAGTACAACATAGAAAAAACCCACTTTTTTGAATTTTCTTTTGTTGTTATTTTTTATATAGCAATATGATACTCAAATTAAAGATGAAAAAATTCTTGATTTTATGGTGCAACTTTTTTTAAAAAATAATTTCGTATGAAAAAGTTATGAACATTTAAAAAAAGTGGAGGGATATGAAAAAAGTTAACAAAAGTGGCTATCTATAAAATAAACTCACTTCCCTATTTTTTCCTACACTTTGATATCAACCGTTGATTACAAAAATGAAAAGTCAGTATTACTTCTTAGGCTATTTAGGGAAAATCCCCTTCTTATTTGATACTCCCTCGTATATATATATAGAGGAGAGATCAATAGAAAACCACAAAGTTAGGCGAAAACCGAGAAAACTACTAAAACAATGTGTAATATACACGTAACCGCATTTTTTTTTTTTGAATTTTTTTTGTTTTATGTTTACGTATACGAAACACTATGGGTTACGTATACGTAAGCCAATATTTAAATGATTTTTTGGTAAAACTTTGTAATATTACATTGATACTCTTATAAAAAATAAAAATAAAATAAAAAATAAATATTATTATATTATTGGTTAAAATTAGTTTTTTTATTGGTTTTCTCGGTTTTCGCCTAACTATTGGTTTTCTCTGGAACCCACCCCTATATATATATATATATATATATATATTCTTTTCAATTTTTTTCAAAACTAACAAGTAGAGCATATAATTTAAAAATCAAAATGTGTTTTGATATTTTCCCAAGATAAGTGTAATAACTATATGTGTAAGTTATACAAAAGAGTTTCTCCACTTCAAAAATACATGTGCATTTGTGTTAAGTTGGTCACTCTAAAAAATGAATAATAAAATATTATATTTACAAGTTTGGAGAGAAAAAATCTAGTTTATCACATGCATTATTTAAGCCAAAGATAAATGGCAACAAAAAAAACTATAATCAAATTGATGTTTGATTCTACAAAATTGTACATATGGACCAAGTGTACATTCAATTGTTCGCGTCAAGCTTAGGTGTCACGTGGTTCACGTCAATGTCTATGTGGCTTGTGGACTCCACAGTGAACACTGCGCTCCCTCTCATGGTTCGTGGCTGGACATCCATGCCGTCACCACAGTAACGTCACTCTCCCCTTCATTTTATTAAAAAAATAATTATTCTTTTATACCGACCAATATTATTATTTTTTATTTAAGTATTTCTATTTGTTGTTTTTTATCATTTAGTGAAATATAATCTTATTTATTTTTGTTTAAAAAATAAAAAAAAAGCGGTGATGCTGTGGCAGTGGACGTCTTTGGGCGTGTCTGATAATGGTGTGGTGGGAGTGGAGAGGGAGTGGAAATTGATATGACGCTAAAGTAACAATGGACAAGGCCGGCCCTTAAGGGGGCGGGGACGGTCTCCTCAAGTGGAGGTGGAGGATCAAATAAAAAATAGTTTTTCGCTAAAAAATATAAGAAATGACAAAAACCTTAAGAAACGGTATCAAACGAACTCCGATTGAGCTAATTTCAGCGGCGTTGAAACCGTCTCGTCGAACTCTACCATCTTAGCTTTTAAGGTTTAGATTTTACGTTTGATTTTTAGAGTTTTAGCCTTATGGTTTAGCCTTAGGGTTTAAATTTTACGGTTTAGGTTTTTTTTTGTGGGGGTGAGGGGTTTAGGTTTTGGGGGTGGGTGAGGGTGGGTTTAGGTTTTTTTTGGGGGGGGGGGGGGTAGAGGGGGGTTTAGGTTTTTGGGTCCGGGTTAGGGTTCGATGAGACGGTTCCAACACCGATGGAATGAGCTCAATCGGAGTTCGTTTGACCCACTTGTTAGTATTTCTTAGCGAAAAACCACTTTTTAGTGGAACCGTCATATATATATATATATATATATATATATATATATATATATAGGGATGTATTCATATAAGAACCAAGTTTTAGTCAAGAACCAAGTTTTAGTCAAGAACCATGAGAACCATTGTAAACCATTCAAAAATAAAACTGCTATACTAATAAATTACATTAATACCCCTGGTTATATCATTTCTTATTAATTACCATTTAATTAAAATATGTGGACATTAATGGTTCTCATGGTTCTTAACTAAAACTTGGTTCTTATATGAATAGCCCTCTATATATATATATATATACAAAAAATTCTATCTATTTTTTAGTTTTAAACCTAATCACATTAGTCCATTACTTACACATGTGGCCTGAATTGTTTAAAAAAATGTTCCAGTTGTAATTAGACCCACATAAAAATTAAAAGGCCCAAACATATTTTTAAACTAAAAAAAATGGATTGTATTATGGTTTTTTTATATAAGATTATTGAGTTTATATTATAGAGGCCCGCTTTTTTTTATATGCCCCGGGCCCAAAATATTTCAAGGATTCTCGGAACCGGCCCTAACAATGGATGCCCCTCCCGACACGCCTGTTAGTCTAAAGGGTTCTAACAAATGCGAAAGAAACGGTTGATACTACCTTAAATCGCTAAAAGTTTATCAACTTTATGGAGATTCATACCATATTACTATCATGATATCATCTCATATTTCATTGGAGCTTATTTCGTAGGCACGTATTTTATTGTCACATTATCCATTATCTCCTATTTTATCGTGTCATATAGTTTGTGTTGTATGTTTAAATACTAAAAGAGTTTACCACAAATCTTGAAGAACTCGAAAGTGGAATGTCAATGACGCCTCAAAAGTGAATATCAGGTATTGGACTGCTGCTGGCCCATGTTGTAAAGATGGTTGTGTGCTAAAATTAAGAAATTTTGGGTTGTCTACTGGGCCTGGGCCCTGGTTTTCTGATTTGTCTTCCAAGACCTTCTTCATCAAGTTTTGTAGTATCGACAGATGAAACTACTTAAAGTTTGATCTTCGAACCTTCAACAAGTCTCTTGTTCGTTCATATAAGAATCCATCTACCATTATCACCTTGCAACCTACTTTAGTTAGTTGCCCGAGACTCAAGAATGTTATCACGTAAATCGGTTATAAAGTATACATTTGTAATAAGTCTTTTTTTCACCGCTTTTGCATTGTAATAGCACTGAGCCTTTTCCTTTGATATCTACTGTCGAATCATCTCCAAACTTCACATGCCCCCAGTGGCGGATCTAGGAAAAAAATCCAGGGGTATCTAAAATTTCGTTAAGGGGTATCTTGATACATAAAACAGTAAAAAAATAATAATTTCCGCTGCGCGTCGAAAGTTGAGAGGTACCGACAGGTACCCCTACCCTCCACATACATCCGCCCCTGCATGCCCCCATTGTCTTTTCATCGAGCTTGTTAAAATAACTATGTTGCCCTGTCATATCTTTCTTCACGGTTGTCTTGGGTATACACACTAGGAAAAACTTTTTCCCCATTCAACAACATCAACATCACAGAGTCGGTGTACGGTATATAAAGATACTTTACATATCGGTGATTCATTCACGTATTTTGTGGCGGTGATCCACTACACACACCTGTGTGTATGTGTGTGTTTTCAATTTTTTACTGCTTATCGACAGAACTTGCTTTAATTTTGTACAATTGGTCCCTTAGGTTATTATAATCAAACTTTTGCACCTTGAACTTTTATCATCAACTTTTGAATCCCATTTTCTATGAGATTAGGTGTAGTTGTCAAACGATCTCGTTTTAGAATGTGAAACGAAAAAAACATAAAGTTGAGTTCTTGAATGTTTGTTTGTTGTTAACTAAGAAGTTCATCCGCGCGATGCAGCAGAAACATGTATATTACAAATTAAAAAAAAGGTTTAGTTACAGTAGCATTATGTTTAATTACACAAAAGATATCCCATGTAACCAAAAGATAAATGTGTAACTTGCTCAAATAGATATCGGCACGTGTCTTACGTAGCTATATACATAGTTATGAAAATAGGTGTCGAATACGTCATTTCTTTGGCCCATGTAAGATAGTAGGAGCTTTTATTAACATAATAATAATAACAAATAGTACTAATACTATCATGATAAAAACAATGATATAATAATAATAATAATAAATAGTAATAAAAAAATCATAAAAAACCCTTAAAAACCTGGCAACAAAAAAACAAGGACAAAACATGAGGCGAGCATGGGCGGACCTAGTAAGGGGTATGGGGGACAGCCGTCCTCGCTGAAAATTTTTTTTAGTGTTATATACGTGTTAAAATCCCTATCGCCCCCTATAAAATTTTAAAATAGCCCCTGATCGCCCCCAATTGAAAAAAAATTAGTGTTATATGCACGTTATATATCACTAGTCAACCGACCGTCATAAAAAAAGATTTGGGTTCGTCACTAAAGGCGAGGGTCAGACACCATACCTACCGTGTGGGAGAACTTCCCTTTGTTGATAAATCTTGAATAAGTATATATAGCTTATCAACCACGTGGCAAGATTTAATCAATGTGAACACAATTTATACTTTCGAAATTACAACATGAAATATATTTGGTTTATCATATATGTACTTAGAACAAGAAAATCAAAATTATGTTTGAAACATTACTATACCAACGTTTACCATACTAACATCAACTTAATTTATAATTGTTTACGAATATTCAAAGACAAGGCGTATTATGTTCGAACGCAAAATTTAGCTAGGATGTGTAATTGAGTTTATTGTTAAAACAATAATAATAATCATTTCAAAATTAAATTTTATCACTTGATAGATTAGTCTTATCAAAACAAATAATAGGACCAAAGGACAATTATCTAACGGGTTAACGTTGTTATGATAAGAGCCACGTCTAAAAGTCGAACTTAAAAAAAAAATAAAAAAATTCAACTTGTATAACAAAGACATTTTATTTAGAGTTATATGTTATCTTGGCATTTTGATTTGTATTTTTAAATGGTAAGCAAAAAGCGTTCTTGGTCTAATGGTAAGCAAATGGTACCTAAATCTCTTGACGCGGGTTCGAAACTCCTTGGGCGATTTTGTATTGTGTTTTGAGCAAATTACAAATTATGTACTTTAAGTATTACCTAAATTTCAGTATACGTCATTTAACTAAGAAATTACAGAAAACATTCTTTATGTTTAAAAACCTTGCATGTTACGTCCTTTAGCCTAACGACCATTCAATTTTACCGTTAAGTCATGTCATCTGCAAGGCACGTGAGGGCATTTTGATCTTTTTACCGTAAAAAGACTATTTCTGTAACCCTCATTCATAGAAACAAATTACAAGAATAGTCATTTTATGTGTGAAAACTAGGGGTGTTTAAAATAATCTGAATCCGAAACTGAACCCGAATTATCCGAAAATCCGAATCCGAATTATCCGAATTTTCGGATTCGGATTTGGATAGTGATTTTCGGATATTTCGGATAGTTCGGATATCCGAAATATTATATTTATATATTTTTTTAATTGTTTTTATTATTTAAAAATAAGAAAATTTGAATCAAAACCCTATATATTATATTTATATATTTTTATATGTATATTTTCTAATGTTTTTTAAGGTTTTTAATTGTTTTTGTAATTTAAAAATATTATTTTTATATATTTTTTATTTTTTTTATATTTTCGGATATCCGTTTCACTATCCGAATCCGTATCCGAATTTTCGGATATTCGAAATTCGGATATCCGAAATTTCGGATTCGGATAGTGAAATCCACTATCCGAAAATTTCGGATATCCGACTTTGAACACCCCTAGTGAAAACCCCAAAATACTCTCATATGCATGGCACGTGATCAGACTTAACAGTAAAATTTAAATGTCGTTAGACCAAAGGACGTAACATGCAATGTTTTTTAAACATAAATGACGTTTTCTATAATTTATTTAGTTAAAGTACGTATACTGAAATTTAGGTAATACTTAAAGTACATAATTTTCATTTTATCTTCTTTTTATTCTTTTTTTATTTATTTTGATGCCTTACGTCTTTTTTTTTGTTTAGCTTTTATTTATCTTTTTTTGTATGAGTTTTTACGTTGATTTTTTTCATGATTATGGAACACGTGA
Organism: Smallanthus sonchifolius; assembly: GCA_023525975.1. NCBI lineage: Eukaryota > Viridiplantae > Streptophyta > Magnoliopsida > Asterales > Asteraceae > Smallanthus > Smallanthus sonchifolius. The sequence continues at coordinate 132,877,766 of CM042018.1, forward strand.
GATAACTTTTTAAGCGGTTTTTTTTTATATAAGGTCTTCAATATTATCAATACTGTCACTACAACGCGTGAGTTTACGTAATGGTTTTGGTTTTTTTTATACAAAATTTCGTATACATTGATTGATTTTGCGGTTTAACGAGCCACAACGTCTTAATGTTTTGTTTTTTTTCTTTAATCTAATTTTTTCACGAATTTGGAGCGCAATAACCGAGTCTTGTTTACGACGTAAGGCGCAGGGTAAGTCGTAACGTGTTGGGGAATCGACATACTTATTTTTATTAATGTTTTGACGTAAATTTTTTTCCGGTTCAACGCCGCTGCCGCAACACGTAGGTCTTTACATTAGCTATAACACATTTTTTTCTATTTTTTTTCCTTCTCGATTTTGGTCAAATACAATTTCTTTTAAATTAAAACCACAATCTATCTCTTAGCTCAATGGTAAGGTGGCGCTTTTGCTAAACCTTCGACACGGGTTCGAGTCCAGGGTGTGACAAATCGTATTTTTTGTTGTTTTTTCTTTTACTTATTTTATATCCGATTTTTTAAATTCCTTTTTTACATCTGTTTTTTAATTTATTTTTCTTTGTTTGCTAACTTCTGTAGCGAATTTGTCACTTCAACGTTAACTCCTATTCACGCTGCAAAGTGCGAGACATAATACTCTTTTTTTATCTGTTTTTCGATCTCCAGAATCAAGTCACCGTAACTTCGTACATTTCTTTTATGTACTTAGTCACGTTAATGTTAACGCCGCAACACGCGGGCTTAGTTTCTAGTTAGGTAACCTTTGTAAATAAACATGTATGATTTTTTGTTTAAAGATTTAACTTTCATATAAAATAAATAATTTAAATTTACATAATCACAAACAAGGAAAATAACATATCATATTACCATTGCAATCAAATAATTCGGTTTATAATAAGTGCCATTGGCACTTTGTTCCCATCAATATTATCTTGGTGGGTTGGTTCATGTAACATCACTTTTATGTGGAACTGAAAACTCGCCCATTTTGAGACATCCACAAGTTGACCTTTCTTTCTTGTCCAGGCCATACCCACATGATTCTTTACCACTTCCATTATCCAATCTCTCAAACCCATGAATTCTTCACCCCCTCACTCCCTGGTAAGTTCTTCCCTCTTTCAATAATCTTCAATTCTTTAAAAAGTTCATAACTTTGTTGTAGAATTTGGGGGTTTCAAAAAACCCACTTCGATTCTCGTCAATAATCTTGAATTCTTGAAAAAGTTCATAACTTTATTGTAGAATTTGGGGTTTTTTGGGGGTTTTCTTGGATTCTTGATGTGTGTTGGATAAACAGAACATCAAATTAACCAAAATTGCATCTGGGTCTTCATGGATACATTGTTAAGAACTCATAACTCGTTCGAATTTCTGCACCCAATTCATAGATTTGCAGGAAATGTGACCACTTTGAGTCAATCCAAGTCTCAATTTCATGACCTTAGATTTGGCCCCAAGAAATCCCAATTCAAATTAGGGCAAAAAGATTGTGTTAAAGCTAGTAGTAGTGCTTTGTTAGAGCTTGTTCCAGAAATCAAGAAAGAAAATCTTGATTTTGAGCTTCCTATGTATGATCCCTCAAGGGGGCTTGTGGTGGATCTTGTGGTGGTTGGTGGTGGTCCTTCTGGGTTAGCCGTGGCTCAACAAGTGTCCGAGGCTGGGCTCACTGTTTGCTCGATTGATCCTTCACCTAAACTAATTTGGCCCAATAATTATGGTGTTTGGGTAGATGAATTTGAAGCTATGGACTTGCTAGATTGCTTAGACACCACTTGGTCAAGCGCGGTTGTTTACATCGACGAAAAGTCAACCAAGAATCTTAACAGACCGTATGCGAGGGTCAATAGGAAACAACTTAAAACAAAGATGTTACAAAAGTGTATAGCAAATGGGGTTAAGTTTCATCAAGCAAAAGTGGTTAAAGTGATCCACGAAGAATTGAAATCGTTGTTGATTTGCAACGATGGTGTCACGATTCAAGCGACTTTGGTGCTTGATGCGACGGGCTTTTCAAGATCTTTGGTTCAATATGATAAACCATATAACCCCGGGTACCAAGTGGCATATGGCATCCTAGCTGAAGTCGAAGAACACCCTTTTGATGTGGATAAAATGTTGTTTATGGATTGGAGAGATTCACATCTTGACAAGAATCTTGAAATAAAAGAGAGAAATTCAAGAATCCCGACTTTCCTCTACGCGATGCCCTTTTCGTCCACTAGAATCTTTCTTGAAGAAACTTCACTCGTGGCTCGCCCTGGGTTGAAGATGGAAGACATTCAAGAAAGAATGGTGTGCCGGTTGAGACACTTGGGGATAAAAGTTAAAAGCATCGAAGAAGACGAACGTTGTGTTATCCCAATGGGCGGGCCTCTACCCGTGCTACCTCAAAGGGTTCTTGGAATAGGTGGCACCGCGGGGATGGTGCACCCATCCACCGGATATATGGTGGCAAGAACACTAGCCGCGGCCCCCATTGTTGCCAAATCGATAATTCGTTATCTTGGTAACGAGAAAATGGTGGCCGGAGATGATTTATCGGCCGGAATTTGGCGGGAATTGTGGCCAATTGAAAGGAGGAGACAAAGGGAGTTCTTTTGTTTTGGTATGGATATCTTGTTAAAGCTTGATTTGGAAGGAACTAGAAGGTTCTTTGATGCGTTTTTCGATTTGGAACCTCGTTATTGGCATGGGTTTTTGTCGTCAAGGTTGTTTCTACCGGAGTTGGTGACGTTTGGGCTTTCTCTTTTTGCTCATGCTTCTAATACTTGTAGGGTTGAAATTATGGCGAAAGGAACTCTCCCCTTGGCAACTATGATTGGCAATTTAGTTCAAGATCGGGAATGAATGTTAAGATTTATAGTTTTATACTTGTAAGCTTTGGGTTTTTATCATTTGGATGTTATGATTATTGTATGTTTATTCTTACAATATCTTGAATTGTGCCTACTTTCAAAACAATTCTAACAACTCATCACATACCGTTAGTCATTTGGTGCAATGATAGCCCCAAGACTTCCCATAGTGGAGGTCTTGGGTTCGAATCCTGGCCACAGCAAAAAAGGGGTCTGTGGCCAGGTCAGGGGGTTTACCCAGTTAGGGGTTCCTACTGTGGTGGGCTGCCCTAGATGTTCTAGGTGTTGACCTGGGAAAACCCAATTATCCTAGAACATCTAGGTGTTGTCGTTCAAAAAAAAAAAAAAACTCATCACATTAATACCTTTTCCTTAAAATTCTGCTTGAATTCATGGTTGGTGGTTCGGTTTTGAAACGATGAAACCGTCCAAGCAAACCGGTCATTCGTTAGGATTTTTGGTCGGCTTTTATAAATAAAATTTGGTCGATTGACTTGTAAATGTTCAAATTGTATCAGTTAGGTTTACGGTTTAGACAAGAAACTAGTCGTGAAAAGTTTGACCAGACTGACAATATTTTTATAAATCTATTTTAAATATTTTTTTTAGAAATATACGTTTCAACATGGAAAAGTCTTGTCACTTTATGTGTCTAAGACATAACGTAAACCTATAACGTTTTACAATATTAACATACAATCCAAACATTGCACCCAAGGCTTGATAAATAGCCATCCTTTAATCTCAACCATCATGTAGACACACATATATGAATCATATGGTAATCTATCAAGTACATAACTTCAAAAGTAATATGAATCATAAGGTAAATTGGTCATCTATCAAGTACATAGCTTCAAAAGTAATATGAATCATATGGTAATCTATCATCAAGTACATAACTTCAAAACTAATATGAATCATATGGTAAATTGGTCATCTATCAAGTACATAGCTCCAAAAGTAATATGAATCATATGGTAATCTATCAAGTACATAACTTCAAAAATACATTGGTCATCTATCAAGTACATAACTTCAAAATTAATATGAATCATATGGTAGTCTATCAAGTACATAACTTCAACATTGAAAGAACAAAGTATCGCCAACGATTTTGAGAGAATAATAAGGAGTAGACGAAATCTGGGTATAAATAAGCTTCAATCCAATCAACCAGCGACTTGCAAGACCAGAATTCCGTTTAGAATCTGGTCAATGCTATTACGTATGAGAGAAAATTAACTTAGAGTATAAGCTCAAATTATCAGTGTATATGAGTAAAAAGTGAATGAATGTATTTTAACAAAGATGCATTAATATAGGTGTGACCCTACATGACTCTTTTCTATTGGTTGACACCTATTAGGTCATAACCGAATTCTGTTAGAGGCTATCATGTTTCTATTGGTTAACACCTTTCCACATGGATCATTACAACGTCACTTGTACCGTGTGCCCCTTGCTAACTACATAACCTGACATGTCATATTGTCATCAAAGAATGTCATATAAGCCTGCAGGGCCCAACTTACTTTGGCCTAGTTAGTACTATAGCTCTTCATACATAAAAACTAAAAAGATCATGAAAGAAACCCTAAACCATCCCACATTTCAATTACAAAATAAGTTTTACGGAAGATAAGAAGCTACAAAAACTAGAAATTTCCCCATATCAATACCATCAGCGTTGATGATGAAACCATTGGTTCATGGACACATAAACATTGGTCAAATATTCAAAATCCTAACCATAAACATATAAAGTAATAAAATAATCATCTCACACCTTAAGTAGCTTTTAAATATGAGAATTTTAAGTACGTTTTAATATAATTAACAATTAACTTTTGAACTCAATCTAAGCCACTTGAACTAAATATAACATTAACATATTGTTTAAATGATTTTAAAGATGGATAAAAAGGTCATATTTCAACCTTATTATACAGTGTTGTTTTGCCTTTTGTGTATGTGGATTAAAATATTAGAAAACTTTTAAAATCTAAACAATAATAAATTATTTTATAAGAAAAATAATCATATTCAAAAGGAAAATTATATAAAAACAACACACTTTAACCACATTTTATAGATTATTCACTTGTTCAAAAAGTTATTTAGACATTACAAATGACACTTTATTTATAAGTTATTCTAGTAATTTAAGTATTAAGTTCGATCAAAATAGTTGATATATTAATCAAAGACTTAATTGAAATATAAAATGGAGCAGAGATACTTGTTTCTATCAAAATACTAATATTTTAAACTTAACTAAAATAAATGATGATGGCCTTTTGACCATTATCTGATCAAAATGGTGTGTGTTCAAGTCCACTTTAGGAACGATAGGTGGATTTTAGGAGTAGGTTTTAAGAAGATGTTTGTTCACAGTAAAAAAAACTAAAATAAGTAATAAAACTGACTAAGTTATTTAAAAAAAACATCTAAAGATGATTTTCATTGGAGTTATGACTCATTTCTTTACTTCTTTTTTTCGTATTCTCATTTTATCTTACTATTATAATAAACAAACGTCTTTCATTGTCACATGGCATATTCTCATCAACATGCCACGTGGCATATTCTCATCAACATGTCACGTGGCAAGTTTTTAGACAACCTAAATTCTTTACTCTATTCTGGAAAATTAATTTAAATTAAATACAAAGAATGAAACTGAAATCTTTCCTTATGAAAAATGTTTGAAACTCAAAAGCTATTCCACCTTTGACCATAATTTGTTAATTATGATTTAATATTTAAATGTAGAAAATAACTTCTTATTTCGGATTAGATTAATTTTATTTTCTAATTTAAGTTCTTGTGTTTGAAATTCTGACAAACAAACCTAATACAAAATTGGTTTTATTTGATTTGAAAGCAAAAGGTTGAATTCTGACATTAATTCAAAATAGTCTAAATTATATATAATAATTCTTTGTATTATTTTAATTATTTTATATTATAAGTTAGTAATTTACAATAAAAAAATAATGAATTTATAATATGGGGTTCAAGCTCATATAAGTTATTAATTTATAATAAAAAAAATAATGAATTTATAATACATAGGAAGTTAGGAACTGCCAAGAACTTTTTTTCATAACAATCATTTATTGAATTTTATTTACGAAAAATGAATTATGATTTTGTAGATAGTCTAAAAGCATTTCAATATTACTTTTTAAAGGACAAAATAAAGAAAATTTGAAATAAATCAAATTCACTGATAACTTGCAATGATAAAAAGAAGATATAGATGTTTTAGTTTTTTAAATTAATTTACTTTTAATATTTTAACAAAGGAGGTTAGTTAATTTATTTATTTTTATTATAAATTACTAACTTATACGAGCTTGAACCTCATATGAGCTTGAACCCTATTTTAAACCCCTCTTTGTCTTGAACCCCGGAACTCAAACAATCGTAATTTTGACTTCTGAAAAGTCACCCCAGTGTAAATCATCTCTAAATCCCCCAAAATCCGCAAGCTAATCCTTCCATTTTTTATTCCAAATCATCACGATAAAAGGGAGACGAGAAATGAGTTGATTAATTGCAAAATCTCCATCAATTTCGAAATGGATTGGTAACCCACTTTAGAAACCGCGAACGTAACATCAATTCATGGCAAATCAAGCTATCGTCCCTGATTTCACTCTCCAATCACGGGTCTAAAAGCGTTTTTGACGAGGCCAAACATCTTATAATGGTCAGATTGTTTTAAATGTCGCTTCAAGTGACATTTGTCGTTGCTATTGACCAGAGGAAGGACAACACATTTTAGGTTTCTAATTCCATTAAATTTGAATGAAAATTCTCTTTGTTATATAAAGTCAGGTAGTGACGTTGCCCATTTGTTAGAGCAAGCAAACTTGATTATTTGGGACGAAACACCAATGATACATGAGCATGTGTTCGAAGTGTTGGACAAAATTATGACGAACATATTGACCTCTAATATTGTTAACAACTCTGAAATGACTTTTTGGGAATTTTTTGGCAAAGTGGTGTTATTGCATAAACTCAAATGGTTTCCGGGTGTTGCATGGGATAGATTTGAAAAATGGGGAGTCCGCTTGGGCAACCAGCGGATTCATAAAAACTATATCGACTTCGCTTTTCAAGATAGCGGACTCCGAGTCCGCTTGGGGAACCAGCGAATCGTCTTGCCGGAGAAGATGAGGTGGAGGCCGGAGATATGGAGTCCGCTTCCCGGACCAGCGGATTTGACTCCGCTTCTTTGACCAGCGGACTTGAATAGTGTCACAGCAGTCCCTCGTCTTTTTCTTAAATGCATGTGAAGTCTAATGCATGTGAAGCCTTTTCTGCATGTGAAGCCTACACACCTAGCCTAGGTGAGTCCGCTATCTCCACAAGCGGATTCACTTAAACCCTATTTTAAATCTGCTATCTATATAAACGGACCTTCAACTCTTTTACAAACATCCCCTGTGTGCTTTTTCATCAAAAAAAATACTTTCTTTGCAAAAAAAATATGTCTTTTAAACTTGCATAAAGTTTTTTTTTAAAGCCTTTTAATAATTTTCTTTTTAAACTTGCTTTGTTGTGGGTTATTAAGATTCCAACGGTTTTGTTAACGTTTATTTTTACTAAATCGTGTTTTTAACTTCTTTTTTATTGTTTAAAAAATGACTTATCAGTTACATCCCGGGCCACTAGTCGGTGATGTTTTATTTCTTGAAGATGAACACAGGGCTCGCCGGTTGTTTGTACGTGGTACGGGTGACGACGAACCCTTTTACATTAGACGTGGTGATCAAAAATTCTGGGTTCATCTCCGGGAACATAGTATTCCAAATAATGTTAAGGAGATGCTAAACGTTTCCGGCTTTGGTAGGCTTATTGATTGTGGTTACCGGACCATTGATCATGCTTTAATAAGCGCCCTCGTCGAAAGATGGCGTCCGGAGACCCATACTTTTCACCTAACTGTTGGTGAAGCAACTGTAACCCTCCAAGATGTCAACGTTTTATGGGGTTTGCCGGTAGAGGGTGAACCGTTATCAGGCTATGATCAAGCGTATTTGTTGGCGGAGCAAATAGAGAGGTGTCAACGTTTATTGGGTATTAACCCAACAAACAGTCATATAAAGGGTGGGCGAATAAAATTATCTTATCTACTAAATGAACTTGAAAAAGAATTTCCAGAAAATGCAAATGATTTACAGTGCATGCAACGTGCACGGTTGATTATGTTGATTTTATGCGGCGGCACATTATATCCGGATACGTCAAATAACCTTGTACCGTTATATCATTTAAATAACATGGAGGATTTAAGACGTTGTGGTCGGTTAAGTTGGGGGGGTGCGGTGCTCGCCTGTTTATATAGAAATTTATGTAAGGCGGCTCATCCAAATGCTGGAGACATTGCTGGTCCTGTGTACCTCTTACAGTTGTGGGCATGGGAGAGGTTTAGAAATTTGGCACCGAGGGTGATTTCACAATACAATTATAACCAACCCATTGGTGCTCGGTACGTTTTAAAAATTATTAGTTAAAGCAAACGTAAAATTATATTTCTATTTTTTTGTATTACTAATATTATTAAAATTTTTGTATTTTAGATGGCGAGATAATCTGAGTTATCGAGACACCCCTTCTCATGTACTGAGAGCATACCGATCTCAGTTACAATCGTTACGGGACAGCGAGGTAATTTAATTTATATTTGGTTGTATTTAAATCTTATTAATATTATAATTATTTTTAAATTTTTTTTCAGTTTACCTGGACCCCATACGATGAGTGTCTTGATCGTTTACCGGTTACATGTACTAATGGTTATCGTAGCTGGATGACCGAGTGTTTTTTAATTTTGTGGGAGGTTGTTGAGTTGCATTTACCCGGGAGAGTGATGAGGCAGTTTGGTAGGGTTCAAGAAATCCCTAACCCGGTACCAATTCCAGTAGACTTACATCACCAATTGCATAATTTAAATCGTTGTGGAAAAACAAACCGGAATTGGTTGATTGAACATCAACAGTACATTTCATCTTGGAATAACCGGTTTGATAATACTGTAACGGGAGAATTGGCCGGAAGACCAACCGTCAGTGAGGGATACATGGATTGGTATAGGTCTCGTACCGTCCTATACATAACCGATCCGGGGAATGATGAGTTAGACCCACCTGGGTTTCAAAATAATGGAGGAAGATATCAACTAATGGTATTTTTATATATTTAATATAAATTCATAAAATATATGTTTTTAAAATTTATAATTGGTCGGTTTATATTTTTTTTCAGATGGAAGGTATGACCCAGATATATCGATCTAGTAGACAATTCATGGGAGATTTTCCTCAAGCGGATCCTCACTTCCGCCGCATAGAAGATACGGTGACGCAGGTTATGGGACTTGCGCATCAAGGGCATCGTTTACAATTGCCCACGCATCTGACAACTGAACCGGTTAACCTAGGTGTCAACAATAATGCACCTCAAACAGTAGGTAGGCGGGAAAGGAGACGTGGTAGACGTGTACCTGCAACCAATAATGAAGAGCCAATTGTTGAAAATGTTCAACAAAATTTATTTGATATCGATTTTGGTGCTATAGATACTTGTGGTACAAATTTTGGTGATACAAATTTTGAAGCCTTTGTAACTTCAAACATTCACCAACAACACCAAAATGCCTATGAAGCGGACACCTCTTCAAACACTCACCAAAATACCTATGAAGTGGGTACCCCATCTTATATACCACAGTTCGAGAATCAATATTCGCCATCCGGTTCATACACTGACTTTGGGGTGTCGACTCAACATCAGACACCTTTTATGATGCCAGATATATCCCAAAACCTTTCCCCGTTCAATGTTATCACAACCAACCAAACTCCATATCAACAACCTCCTTATTCATTTGTGTCACCAGTACCGTTGGACTTGAGCCTTGGTATGACCTACAATAGTCCAGACATCCAGCCTGAAAATGAACAGGGAAACCAGGTCCGTAACGAACGACCAAGACGGAATGCAAGAGCACCTCAATGTGGAACTGGACATCGTCTAGACCGTCACCATCCCTAGTATCTTTTTTATTTATCTATGTATTGTATGTTTTTTATTTACGTATGTATTTTATGTTTTTACCTATGTACTTTGTAATATACAATAATTTATTAAGTATCTTTGTTATTTACATATGTATTGTTTGTATGGTATTATATAAAAAATATTAATTAAACTTTATATATCTTTAAAAGGTGATAGCAACTTTTAAAAAAATACATAATAAATGAATTCAACTTATTTATAATATTTAATGGAAGTTGAACATTACATGATAATAGCATAAAACACATATAATAAGATCACATAGAATAACTTTCAATGAGCATCTTCATTTGAATAGTTTACGAGTTGCATGAACCTTAGGATTTTCATGTGCCACTATTATAGAAATAAAACAAGAATACATAGGTTGACAAGAACACAACAATTTCATTAAAAAATTACAACGAAATAGAGTTTAACATAACTTGAGAAAAACAAAGTAAAAAAATATAAAAATCTAACGTGGCAAACAACGCCAGAAATAAATCTGATCAGCCATAAACCGCCGGTATGACATACATTTCTGTTTAAAATCTCCATTTATATCGAGTGGTTTACCAGTTACTAGATGCTCCATTAGCATACAAACAAACACCCCTTCATTACCAACCAAGTCTTCATGTGACTGAACAAATTCGTCATTAGCTTCGAACGACATTATCATTTCTGAGTATCCAGTCTTTTTCCAATAACCGATGTTCACCAATAACGCTGTGAAATATACCGAGATTTTCATTAATTTGGGGTGAACCAACCGTAAGTATGTATCACCTGAGACGTTTTCACTCCAATACAATACCATATTTATTGTCCTCATATCAACTCGGACAAATAACCATTCTTGATTTTGAATACAAATAGGAAAAAAGACATAGTCTACCTCCCAAAATGGGGTAAAAAAGTTTAATTTTCCATCAGCATAAGAAATGACGTTTTTGTTAGGTGAGTCTAGCAGAAAATCATAAAATTGCGGTGGTAGTATTGTCCACCGCATATCAGAGGATACCCCACTGGCGAGCTCTCTATGTTTCCATTTCATCAATCTTCCAACCCAACCTTCTAAATGCTGTAAAAAAATATCTTCATATTAGTAAAATAATATTTTTCAGAAAAAAAAGTTCAAATAAAAATTATATGTTTTTTTACTTCTGGTGACAGATAACCGTTACTACGATAGCCTAAAAGACTACCCCAAAAACGTTTGTCAAGCTTTGGGTATCTAAAGAAAACTACGGAATAACAGAACGGCTTGTCCCCGTTGTTGTAGAAGTCAAGAACATTTTGGGACCAATGATCAGACTCATCGTCTGGAATTGCCCATCTACGTGTACTGACACTATTTCGTGGACGCTGAAAGTTGTCCGGTTGGTTTTCAGCTGGGTTTTGTTGCCCGGATGACGAAGATCCCTCGGTGTTCTTTGGACGCCTCCATTTATCAAGTATCCAACTTGAAGGTTTACGAGCTGGTTGAGAACTGTATTGACCATCAGCCATTTTATGGTAAATAAGAGTTAATGGTGAATTAGAGTTGGATGGTGAATGAGAGTTGGATGGTGAATGAAAGATAGATGGTATTTATAGAAGAATTGTCATATGATTTAATTTGTTTATTATGTATTTTTTATTATAATTTCATGTTTTTTTAGTAAAATAACATACGTACTATCATATATTATATACCTTTTTATTTTGTATACTAATTTTAAACTAGTTATATGTTATTCTTCATTTAAGATATAATAATATACTAATTACGTTTTAATCTTATTTTAATTATGTTTTAACTACAACATAAACTGTTAATCATACAATTTACTGTTATTAAAACATATCATACATAATAAAACATCATTGATTTCTGTATGGACATGATTTCCTATTATGACCGGTTTCTTTGCATAATCCACACTTATAGTGTCTTGGTTCATCCGGATAATGAACATCCATTTCGTTATGCATTCTCCGTGCGCGCCTCCTACCACGTAGCGTTGTAACCTTAGACGGGTCTCCTTGGATACACCAACCCGCACCCCGCCATAGATCCTTGTGAGGAAGCGGGTGATAATGGCCTGAATATTGTTGACGATAGGTAGAGGTATAGTAACGAGAATCAACAATTTCATTTGGTAGTCCGTTTCTATGACGGCAGACGGCTATAGCATGCGAGCATGGAAATCTCTCCATTTGCCATTTACGACATGTGCATTTTTTTCTCTTAAACTCAACGGTGTAGTCGTTTCCACCGTAATCGTTGGTTTCCATTCGTGACGTGACCCTGTACGTCTCTTCTACGTGATCATACTTGAATACCCTGTGGTCTTGTGCGCGTCTATCACGGTTATTAAAGACGCTCCACATGCGAGGGGGTAAAGCAGTTTGGCAGTTGATGGCAATTTCAGTGTGCTTAACATACTGAGACACATCTTTCTGAAATGTATAGTCGATACAGGCTTTAATTGGCAACAACCTGGCATCACGTAAAGCATTATTCAAGCTCTCTGAAATGTTTGTGGTTAGGTTACCCCAACGACGATGACCGCGATCATATCGAAGAGTCCAATGGGTTTTGGGAATATTATTCAAGTATAGCCAAGCATCCTCGTTAATGATCTTCATCTGCGCTACAGCAGCCATATACTTTCTAGCCTGGGTGGTGCTTCCGATAGCCCAGCAAAGCTTCTTTAAACTCGCACTCTTGAACCTTTTCATTAGGTTGCTTCTAACATGACGGAGACAGAAACGATGGTACGCATTCGGCTCCATCCATCCTTCTAGAGACGTCATTGCGTTAACTATTCCTGCGTGTCGATCAGAGATGACACACAAAGGTCCCATCGTTTCATTTACAACATGTTCCCTAAACATCATGAAAAACCAAGCCCAACTTTCATTTGTCTCTTCGTCGACAATTGCATATGCAACCGGAAGTATATAGTTGTTCGCATTTTTTGAAACTGCAATCAACAATTTACTACGATAAGGTCCTTTCAGATGAGTGCCGTCTACAGAGATAAAAGGCTGGCAAAGATGAAACGCATCAATGGAGGGCTTAAATGCCCAAAAGACGTATTTAAATGTGGCACATTGGGATGACCCGTGTGGATGATGTAACCACTCAACCACAGTGCCTCTATTTGAGGCTTTTAACGCTTTGATGTACATAGGTAATTCATTAAAGTTGGAATCCCAACTGCCGAAAATATTCTCGATGGCTATTCTGCGACCGAGCCATGCCTTTGAATAAGTAATATCAACATGCAACAAGTCCTTTATAAGAACTTTGACTTGTTTCACTGGAAAAGAAATATCAGCTTGAATTGCACTTGATATATGAAAGGCAACATCCTTCGACCTTAAGCAACGATTGTTGTTGCGTTGAACTGTTCCGTAACAGTTGTGTGCAGCCACCCATTTTGTTAGTTGCCACATGTGCTGATTCTTTTTTAAGCATGCACTAGCAGCCCAACGACATGGAGGGGTGTTTGGGAGAGGTTCGTTATATTTTGGGGCCTTAGTGTAGCATTTGGCTCTCCAACAGGTTTTTCTCGTCTCCGTAACGATCACCTCTCGATTACAAGCAACGTTCCATGACAAAACTGCATTGACCACCTCTTTTTTAGAATGGAAGAACATGCCAACACGGATTTGATTTGATTCAGGGTTCCATATATCCATTTGATCCTCATTATCAAAATCAGGAAGCTCAGCAGTTCTTAACTCTGCAACTTCATCATAAGCTTCCACCGGTCCAGTAGGAAATCCTTGATAAATTCCAGAGTTGTATTCTTCAGATGATTGTGGGAGTATAACTTCATCTCCGGAATCGTCATCTGACGGAGGGACCTCACTGTCTTCGGTGTCACCATTTTCGGATTCAGAATTAAGGGAATTTAGATCTTCTTCATCATCAATATGTTGATCAAGTGTTGGATTTTCGAGGTTGGTATAGGTAGATGCACCGACTTCATAATCATTCGATTGGGGTGCGGAAAAGCCACGCATAAGTTCCATAAAACTTTCGTGTTGGATCGTAACTTTTGGCACCTGACTCACAAAAATCTGACCGAAGTAATTTACTTCATTTGCTGCTAGAAAATACAACATGCTTACACCTTCTTCATCTGACAAATATGAGCTTGCATGAACCCCTTGAAACGTGTAGTATAAGACCAACTTCAAACTGTAGGAATTTCTATCTAGTTGAACATGATTGTATATCGTATCAACTAGTTCTACATATGACATTGAATCATAACGAACAAAAAACGAAGATGTTAAAGTAGATTCATCACAGATAATTACAACATTTACGAAAGTGACTTGACCACCCCAATAGAGTTTAACAATAAACGGACTAAAAGATGACATTATTTGAAATTACAGGGTTAGGATTTTGATGTTTGGTTTCAATGTTGTCAAGACTTGTGCTTACAAAGGAAAAATGAAGTTGATATATATAGATACGTAGAATATAAAAAATTAATAAATAAAATTATTATAATTTAAATAATTTATAATTTAAATTATTATATAATTAATCAAATTATTATAAAATTAATCAAATTATTATAGAATTAATATAATAAATAAACAAAATTAATTAAATTAATCAAATAATGAAATAATTATATAATAAAACATAGAATTAAAAAATTTTATAAATAAAATTATTATATAAATATAATTAAATGACAATTCAAATTTTGTATTAAATTAATTAATTAACAAATGTTAAATGAATTAGGGTTTATGTTTATGAGTATGCTATCTCAACAAGCGGAGTTGATTTTGCTATCTCCTCAGACAAACTCCAACTATCACCATCAATAATACCATAAAGGAATAGTATAGCCCAGGATTTCTCACATGCATGTATTCGAGAAAAAGAAGTGGTTGGGGGGACTGCTGTGACACTATTCAAGTCCGCTGGTCAAAGAAGCGGAGTCAAATCCGCTGGTCCGGGAAGCGGACTCCATATCTCCGGCCTCCACCTCATCTTCTCCGGCAAGACGATTCGCTGGTTCCCCAAGCGGACTCGGAGTCCGCTATCTTGAAAAGCGAAGTCGATATAGTTTTTATGAATCCGCTGGTTGCCCAAGCGGACTCCCCATTTTTCAAATCTATCCCATGCAACACCCGGAAACCATTTGAGTTTATGCAATAACACCACTTTGCCAAAAAATTCGACTTTTTGGAGGAAAAGTAGTTTTTTTAGGAGCCTTAGACAAATTCTACATGTGATTCCAAATGGAAGCAAACACGACATTGTGAATGCCTCTTTAAGTTCCTCTTACATTTGGCAAAAATGTAAAGTTTTTAGGTTAACAAAAAAACATGAGGTTAAGTCTAGGAAGCGAAGCATGCGATATTGAACAAACAAAGATGTTTTCAAACTGGCTTTTGGATTTGGGAGAAGAAAATGTTGGTGATGTTAACGAGGGTGAGTGAATTATCGATATACCTGAAGATATTCTAATTACTGATTCAATTGATCCTATATCTGCTTTAATTGATTTTGTCTAACCTTCAATTCTTTAAAATTTCAAAAAACTAAATTTCTTTCAAGAAAGAGCAATATTGTCACCAACAAATGAAGTTGTTCAAGATATTAATGATCGCTTGCTATCATTATTTCCCAGGGAGGAAAAGGAGTACTTAAGCTGTGATAGTATTTGCAAGTCATATTATGTTTACAATAACTTTGATGAAAGCTTATACTCACCTGGTGTTTTAAATGGACTTAAACTATCAGGTTTGTCAAATCATAAGTTAGTTTTGAATCTTGGTGTTCCACTAATGTTATTAAAAAACATTAACCAGAAATGTGGCTTATATAACGACACTGGACTACAAGTGATTTCTCTTGGTAATCATGCTATAGAAACGGAGATTATATCTGGCAGCAATATTGGTAGGCACACTTTTATCCCTAGACTTAGTTGACACCTTTTGACAAGATGATTGCTTTCAAATTTAAAAGTAGACAGCTTCCACTAGTAGTATATTTCGCCATAACCATAAACAAAAGTCAAGGACAATAATTATCCAGGGTTGGTTTGTATTTGAAACATCCAGTGTTTACCCATAGTCAATTGTATGTTGCATTGTTCATGGTTAAAAATAGAGAAGGTTTAAAACTATTAACTATAGATAAAGATGGTAAAGTTATAAATAGAACAACAACTGTTATATATAAAGAAGTATTTGATAATTTATGAAATATTGTTGTAACTTTTCATTGTAGATTTATGTAGTAACAATATGTAATTTAAATTATTAAAAATTGTTACACTTTTTTTTAATTTTATCATCTTTGTTATTCAGCTCGTGTAGTACACGGGTTTATAACCTACTAGATTTATATACCATTGAGTATTGAGTTCAGTGTTTTCAGAACCGGATCTGACCGTGATCTAGACACATAACAGGTCCGGTTGTATGTAGTTAAACCGCTTTTATTTGAATCGACGGTTACCGATTGGACCGGTGAACCGGACCGGGTGGTCGGACCGGATTTCAAACTTTTTTTTGTATTTTTCCTTCAAAATCTCATTTTTTTATTAATTTAGTATTTCAAGTTACATATTTTATTTATTTAAATCTTTATATGTCATTAAAATTGTAAATTTATATAAAACAAAAAAAGTTTTTATATTTTGTATCTATATAAATAGTTTTAATTTTTATATTATTTATGGCATCATTCTGTTCTTAAATCCGGTCCGACCAATGGACCTCTAAGACGGTCGATTCACTGTCCGATCCGGTTATGAGTTATCGTAGGTTATAAGTTGGCAACAAAATCTCAATAACATATTAACATCAATGAAAGCAAGGGAAGACAGAATTAAAAGGGAAAGACAAACGGCTTTCTTCTTTCCTTTTTTTCCTTAAATTCCATTCTTTGCTTTTTTAATGTATCGATAGATTTTGTGATAATGTGAAACCGGCGCTCACTTCTTGTCTACCTTTTTTTCTTTTTCGAAACAATGGGCGGTTTACCTCTTGTTTACCTTCTCTTTTTACTTATTTCTCATACAAACTTATTTTTTTAAGAGTGAACTCATACACTCACTAATCCTAATCTTATAAATTGATATCGTTTGTCTACGATGAGACTTGAACATACAACCACTTAGGAGGGACACCATTCTAACACCTTGGTACCATTAAGCTACATATGTCTTTGGTATATAAACTTATGTATATTTGTTATTTTATATAGGATGTGTTCAATATATAGTGCTAATGACTAATCATATGCGGTAAGAGAGTGAAAAGATAGGTGATTATACTGTAGAGGCGACTCTTTAGTATAAGCAACTAAAGCAACCGCTTTGATTCCTTAAATTTGAATGGCGTCAAAAATTAAAACTATTCTAGTATATATCCTAAACTAAAATTATATGTGACCATCTATCAAGTTTGTGTTTTTAAAAAGAAATGAGAAGAGATCAAAAAATGATTGAAATTTTAGTTACTGGGTTACTTTTAGCTTTTTAGATTAAAGATCGTTGTTGGGGAAGATGATTGTATTGGGAGGAAAGATAATTTGATGGCACATATTGATTGGTGTTCGAGATATATGCTTTATATTTTTATTTTTTTCCAAACAAACGAAAATGAACGGCTTTTTTTTTCTTTTCATTGAAAATGTGATTTTGTTTTTCTATTTTTGTTTATAATCTATAATACCATATTTATTTTTACTATAAACTTAAATGTTCTAATATAATTTTTTTATTAATATATATATATATATATATATTATTTTAAAGTAGGTTTTTTTCATTTTCGTTAATGATTATTTTTTAAGTATATAATTAGACATGAAACCATTATGTTAAATACAACTAGTTTATGATAATATATGTCTAAAAAAATACATACAAAACAAACTTGGCACCTTACTATATTAAAAGTTATATGAATTACAAAATTTAAGTTATTAGTAAAAACTAAATAACATGCTATATAAAACACCTAAAAAGAAATAACATTCGATCTAAATATTAACATTATACGTTTTGACGCTTCATAAAATTACTATTTAAAAATTTTCATTATTTAAAAAACTTTCATAAAAATGCCACAATTTCAAAGTTCGATTTAGGCCCCACAATATGTTGAGCCGCCCTTGTTATACGGTTACATAACTGCCTTATATATCACAAGTGAATCACTATGTACAAGTATATATAACGGTTCTTGAAGATTCTTTAGTTAGAATTTACTTCTATTAAATGTCCATAAATGAAAAAAGAGATTAGTAATTTTAAGTTTTAAAAGTTAATCACCAAGAATTAGTATAGTTTCCATAGGAGTTGGGTACATACTATTTTGAATAGTTCATTTGTGATATGAACTTGTACGATATTCCTGGATCCTTTGATCGTTTGAGGCTGGGATTTTGTCTTTTCGCTTTAACAAGAAAAACAAAGTGAGATTGATGTTTTTTCTAAAGAAAAGATTCATCAACACATATCATGCAACTGTCCTCGACTAAGCAAACTTTTAAAGCCTTACATGCACACATATGAGTTACTTTGTCTATGCATTAAGTTAGGAATGCTATCTATTATAATATTCCAAATTAATTGGCATTTTACTTTTTAAATAGCTCATGTGCTCACGCTAATATAAACAATTTTCATCTTGGTTTAGGGTGATCATTATCGGTGTCATGTCTGGTTTTTTGTTTAAATGGGAAAGTTTGAAACAATTCATCTCACATAAATCGAAGATGATGCAATTAAACACTTATTTTTTTTTAAATGTGACTTTCTTAAACCCTTAATTTCTTCGGGATCAGCCCGGGTGTTCCTATGAGTCATGCATGTATTTCCCAATAAGTTGTAACCGCTGCGGACTCGAACCCGGGACCCACCTAGGAGGAAACTCACAAATGGGAAAACCCCTGCTCAACCTGGAACAATTTGTCCAAGTGAGACTCGAACCCATGACCTTCCATTTGAAAAGTCGCGGAGCTAACACTCCACCAGAAGGCTTTGTGGTGAAATATTTATTTAGTTCTCATGAAATTCAATAAGATAAGTCATAAAGATAAACAAAATGAATATTCAAATATGTTATGAAAAAACAACATGACAGATATAGACCAAAGACCTTCCATATATAGGTGGGGAACCAGCATAACAATTTGCTAAAATATTGTAACTCTTCATGAAATAATATGACAGTTGACTGTTATACCAGTTGGAGTTATTTAGTTACATCAGTATTAACTCTTATCAGTAGGAAAGCATCAGTAGGGACTCCTTCAGCAACATAATTACTGTTAATCATCCTTGTTGTTGATTCATACTTACTGCTAGCCCAGTTGCTGCTTCTGAATCAAATTACCACTGATGACCAAGTTGTTATTGATTAGTAATAACTTATTACTAATGATTACCACTGATAATCATCTCATGATTAGGTTCCAGGCAATCTTTCATCAATCAAGTAAATCCGAAGCAACTTTCCAGTGATCCTCTGGCCCCTTTGACCTCGTCAGGGGTGCTGCCCCCGAACCTCGCTGCCCCCTTGAACCCATGAGGTTTCTAGGTGTCAGAAATCACAATAATCTCGAACAAGCATGTACTACAACTTTATAACTTATATTAATATTTATTATGATTTCTCTTTGGTCTTAAGTAATCTTATTAGACTACGACTACGGTAAGAGGCGCAACAATAGAGCTATGGTGGCAAAACTACAACTACAGAGGCATGAGTTATGACTATTGCGGTACGATGAGGGTGGTAAGAGAAAAATAAATAAAAACTAATCTATATATGTGTGTGCAAGCGCCCCCGTGACAGGACGATAAAAAGAATAAGAGAAAGAAAGTTATCACACAAGGAGGACTATGAGAGAAGAGATCGATGTCCAATCGATATATGATGGCAAAAGCAGAGAAATGGGAAGGGGGAGAGAGAGAAAAAAAAGGGAAGGCTGTGATACCATATATAATAATGAAATAATCGTTATAATGAGAGTAATTACAACAAAAAAATTATTCAAATTATATCTTCTAATTATGATAAATAAAAGGGAAATTGGGTTTTAATAATACTACATTTTACCAATTAGTTAATAATAATCTCAACTGATAATATTCTTACCACCAGTCCCTACTTTTAAACTATTTTCTTACATTGGACCCCCGTTAAAAAACTTAACGCCGTTAAATTTTATATGACGTGGACATTTGCAAACCGTCGGAAAATCGAGCCAAGCTAGTAGTGGTCTCGTGGTGGGTTTTGACATTGGATCTGATGGTGTTTAACGGGTCTTGTTTTTTTGGCAAGTCCAAACGGAGACAACGATGATGTTTAACGATGACAGACTAGGGTTTGCAGACCACCCCTCCAGCGAAGGCGATGGCTAGGGTTCCGGCTTAGCTCGAATTTCCGGCGGTTTGCAGATGTCTACGTCATATAAAATCTAACGGCGTTAAGTTTTTTAACGGGTGTCCAATGTAAGAAAATAGTTTGAAAGTAGGGACTGGTGGTAAGAATATTCTCAGTTGAAACTATTATTGGCTAATTGGTAAAAGGTGAATTATTAAAATCCAATAATCCTAAATAAAACATTACAATAATAAAACATAACTAATATATTCGTACTAATAATAACTTTTCATCTCCATGTCTTTATTTAATAACTAGGTTAGAAACCCGGTGTATTACAGTATTACACGATTTGAATAAATGTAATGTTATATACTTAGTAATAAGATCACTGAGTTTTCTAGTTGAGTGGTAATCCCATGACTTTCCAAATGGGAGGTCATGGGTTCGAGTCTCGCTTGGGACAAAATGTTCCAGGTTGAGCCAGAGCCAGTTGTGGGTTTCCACCTGGGTGGTGTGAGGCCAGGTCACCACGCTTCTGTTTTTCGGACGGAAGGGTGATCCCTTTGCCAAGGTGATCTCAGGTGTCTGGCCCTTTATACAAATTTCTTGAAACTTTATATAGTTATTTTTTTTAAATGTTTTATAAAAAGAATGAAAGAAATGTTCAATTTATAAAATGTTTTATGAACATACCTAACTTTTTTTTAAATAAAAAACGTTTTATAAAAAGAATTATATAAATCATTATTATTTAAGATGAGAGAGCTCACGAGAAACAAAAAATTATAAAAACAATTAAATTAATTTGTATAATTAGGAAAGAGAGGCTAGAAAAAAAGGCTGATCAAAAAGCACAGGAGAGTGACAAAGTTTAAACCGGTATGTGATGAATTATTTGGTGTAATTTAAAAGTAAGAGTATGATAAATTTGCGTTAAAAAATAAAGATATTAAACAATTAAAGCACGATTTGTTCGGCATTCTACCATGCATATTCCTAACTTCATTAACTAGTAGATATTAGAAAAAGCCATAGTCTTCAAGAATCAAGATTCTCAACGTCACTACAGACGTAAGTTACCTAGCGTCACAAAAACAATTATTTATAACCTTGTACCAATACCAAAATTCCATAACTTAACACTTGCCACCTGCACTAAACCACCAAATACAAAAATGTCGGCTCAAGATAACAACACCCCACGCTGCATCGAAGTCACTGATGATGAAGATGAATCATGGGTAATCAACTCGATTACCAATGCCACAGCCGAACCAGCATCAACCGCAAGAATCCATAGAGTTCCAACAATGGTGAAAGACAAAGAAGGCCACGAGAAATACTACATTCCAAACGTAATCTCCATCGGTCCTTACCATCATGGGAACCCAAAATTTGAGTTGGTCAAGAAACTCATACCTATCTTTACAACAAAGCTCGTTTCAAACGAGGAAACCCTATGGGTTTTGTACAGAAAGCTTGATACAATGGTGCAGGATTTAAGGAACTTCTATGAAGAAAACTCTACAAATGAGTTTTGCAATAAGGTATATTCACTAAGATGATGTTGCTTGATGCTTGTTTTATATTATATTACATTCAATACACTTTCGGTGAAAAACTTGAAAATTGTGAAGAGTTGAAAAGCAACCAGATTGCATTTATCTATCAAGATTTGTTTCTTCTTGAGAATCAAATCCCCTTTGTTGTTCTCGACGAGGTTATGAAGGTCATCGACGTCGATTTTAAGATCGAAGCGTTCATATGTGACAATATTTTGGCATCTAAGAGGCCGAAAGAAGCTGGTTTAACTTTAAATCAATGTTTTGTACCCAAAAAAATTATCAAGACACTACAACAATTTCACCCTATACCGACGACTTTTTTTGACCCTATAGCGACGACTTGTCGTCGGCATAAGCTATCCCGACGACTTGTCGTCGGGATAGGTGTCGTCGGGATTGCTTCGTCCCAATAGCCCAAGATTGTCGTCGGTATAGGGTCTAATTAAATAATTCAAAAAGAAATTCTATACCGACGACATGTTGTCGGTATAGGTTCTAATTAAATAATTCAAAAAGAAATTCTATACCGACGACATGTCGTCGGTATAGGGGTTTTTTTCATTTTTTTTAATAATTTTTAAAAAAGACCTATCCGACGACATGTCGTCGGTATAGGTCTTTCTGTTTTTTTTTATTTTTTAATTTTTAATATTTTTCCAGAAATATTAAATTTCTAAAAACAAAAACCTGCAAATAATTATATATAAACCATTCAAACATTCAAATCCAATAAAAACTAATATCCGAAACGTAAAACAAGCATACAAATTGTTCGACCCACAAACTTGTCCGACAAATCAAACATTCAAAACACAAAAATATGCAAATTGTTCAAGACAACACCACACCAACTACAAAGGTTAACTAACCTTAAAAACCGAGAGATTAGTGAAAATTGCACCACAAAACACTTCAAAAACGCGAAAACGCGAAATCGCCAAAGAGAGAGATGAGAGAGTTTTGTTTCGTTTTTGGGTGAAAATGGGAAGCAGAAACCTGTCTGCTGGGTTAGGGGACGCTGAGACCTATACCGACGACATGTCGTCGGTATAGCCTAGATAATCGGCGCCATAGGATCCTGTGCCGACGACATGTCGTCGGTATAGGTCTTCTTAGAGTTTTGACCGGTCAATAAAGTAAATGCCCTATACCGACGACATGTCGTCGGTATAGGGTTTTCCCAAAATTGTTTTTAATTAAAAAAAAAACCCACCGACGAAAACGTTTTAATAAAAGAAAAAACAAAAAAAAATAGAATTTAACCTATACCGACGACATGTCGTCGGTATAGGGTTTTCCCCAATTTTTCACCGGGCGCCAATTTTCCCTCCATACGGCTCAACCCTGTGCCGACGACATGTCGTCGGTATAGGGTCTCACTTCTCAAAATTTGTGATTAACCTATACCGACGACATGTCGTCGGCACAGGGTGACCTATGCCAACAACAAATGTCGTCGGGATAGGTTCCGTCGGCATAGGGTCTTTTTCTTGTAGTGAGAAGAGTTCTCAAGAGGGGATTTGAATAATGTTGTACCAAATCATCTGATCTGTCTTCTTCATCTTAGTCTTACAAGAAAAGTTGCAAAAGATTGTTTGAGTCGAATGATCAACAACCATTGCACTTTTCGCAATGTTAATGAGCTTAGGGATTCATTTCAAGCCGAGCAGCACAATGTCTTTGGCTCATGTTGAGTTTTGCAAAGGCTGGTGGTGGTTTTCGGCGAGTGTAGAACTCCCTCCAATAACCGTTAATGATTCCACAAAAGCCATGTAGTCAAATCTTATAGCCTATGAAATGTGTTCACGTGATGCATCATATGATGCATGGGTTACCTCGTACATATGTTTTATGGATACTCTGATTGATCACCCCGAAGACGTGACCGCTCTTCGCAAAGCAGGAGTTGTGGAAAACTGTTTAGGATGTGACGAAGAAGTTGCGAAATTGTTCAATGAAATAGGTACTGATTTAGTGCCAAACAATTTAGCTTATTTGGAAGCTAAAAATAGTATCCAAATGCATTATGAAAACCCTAGGAACAAGTATTTTTCACAACTTAAGCAGGAGGATTTTAAGAGCCCATGGTCACTTCTTGCATTTCTTGGAGCTTTGAGTGTTATTATTCTTAATGGTGTGCAAACTTACTTCACTATTTGGCCAAAAAGCGAATGCGATGATCTTTGCATGATGTTGAAGAAGAATCATCATATATGACGAAGCTAACGGTGGTCTGTTTTGTAGGACAAGTTTAGCACTGATATCTTCATCCTAAGATTGAAAGAATCGATGGTTCAATCTTCTTATATATTGTAGGTATGTTTAATTTTCATTTAAAAAAACATAAAATATGGTGTAACTAGATAAGATACAACATTGTAGTATTACTTTTTGAGTGAAGTTAATTATTATGTTGTAATTGGCATGCATGACCTAAAAGGCTTCTTGTTTTACTCATTTTCCGTCTCTTTTGACCATGCTTTATGCAATATATAGCGTGCAAGTGAAATATTTTATGTCAAGTTAAATTTCAAGAAATTTATAAAAAGCCTATAATTAGATTACTTTAAAAATGATAGAATGCAGTATCATGTATATTATGGATATAAGATTATAATTAGTTAATTACTTTGTTTTTATTCGGTAACATGACAACTCTTAAAATATGTGATGATCAATTATAGAATGTAATTTTTATATTAATTATAATAAAAATAGGATTATTGGATTTTAATAATCTCACCTTTTACTAATTGGCCAATAATAATCCCAACTGAGAATATTCTTACCACTAGTCCCTACTTTCAAACTATTTTGTTACATTGGACTTCCCGTTAAAAAAACTTAACGCCGTTAGATTTTATATGGCGTGGACATCTGTAAACTACCGGAAAGTCGAGTCAAGCTAGCAGTGGTCTCGTGGTGGGTTTTGAATTGGCTCTGGTGGTGTTTAACTTGTCTCGTTAAACACTACCGTTATCTCTGTTTGGACTTGCCGGACCAACGAGACTAGTTAAACACCACCAGAGCCAATTTCAAAACCCACCACGAGACCACTGCTAGCTTGGCTCGACTTTTCGGCGGTTTGCAGATGTCCACGTCATATAAAATCTAACGGCGTTAAGTTTTTTTAACGGGGAGTCCAATGTAACAAAATAGTTTGAAAGTAGGGACTAGTGGTAAGAATATTCTCAGTTGGGATTATTATTGGCCAATTGGTACAAGGTGGAATTATTAAATCCAATAATCCATAAAAATATTAACAATAATACAAAAGATTTTTATAACCATATATATCTTGAGTTCTAAAATAAATATAAAAAAGATTTTAAAACTGAAGAAAAAAGAAATGATGTATAAAAATTGGGTAGTCAATGAACGACTCAACCTTAGATCAATATTGTCGTATTTAATAAACCAAACAAGTCAAATTATAAGGTTTAAGTTAACAACATGCATACACATCCTTAAATATTCAAGACATGCGCTAAATTTAAATTTAAGGATAAATGATGTTAAGTTTTTGCTTTTTATAAATGAATACAATTTTACATGTCTTTGTAAACTATATAAAATTTTATGAACAGTTTTTAGTAAAAATTATTTTGTTAAAAAAATGATTACAAGGAATCTTCTGTTTAAAATGATATATCAACAGTCACTTTTTAATACAAGTACTTAGACCAAAATGACAAATTAGAAGAAAAAAAACTTGTTTTGCTTCATGTCATTACAACCTTCCACACTGCTTTACACATGATTGGTAAAGTCAAAACCAATCTCTCAAAGTTGTATAACCCTAGTGTTTTGAGTAGGAAAATATAAGTGGCAACATGTGATCTACACACCAAAATTGCTTCATACAAAACACGATTATACACGTCGGATCGTGATCGATCACACATCCTTAAGAAACTTTTTCGATGTTTTATTTCTTATGTAATCAAATGATGGATGATTATACAAATTAGTGATGAGTTTGAGTATTTTGATTTCTAATGTTAAATGTACTTAAGGAAATGTGTTTAAAGTTGTATATGAGAAATTGAAAGTAATTAAACATGAATTAGTGATATTTGGTGAACTTAGTATTTTATATCAATTTAGAATAAAAAAGATAAAATGGTGGATTTGCAAGTTTAATTGACTACAAATGGTTTTAAAAGATCAAATACATCTAACTAGATGTATTTGATGTATTGAAATTGAAAAAGAACGTAACAAAAAGGAATTATGTAAGTTTTAGTTTAAATGGGTCAAATGGGTTGAATAAAGGATAAAAGGGGGTCCAAATCCTATTAAGTATTCATTTGAGGTTAAATAAATCTCAACGCATAGGTAAGTATGATTATATTATGTTTAGTGATTAAAGTAATGTAGTTGATCAAATGATAGTAAGTTATGCAATGTACTCAAGAAGTACACTGATGAATAAGTTAGACTTTTAGAGAGCAACAAGGTGTGAAAAAAAACTTACAAGTAGAAACCTCAAAGGACAAAGTTTCATACTACTTCCTAAAGATTTAATTTGTGTCAAAAGTACAATTTTAAAAGATAATGCATGCAAAAATAATATTATATTATTTTTATGTACTAATTATAGTATGCAAAAATGACATTGTTGACTTATTATAAACTAGGTTAGAATCCCGTGTATTATACGGGTTGAATAAATATAATATTATATATTAAGTAATAAAAAAATTATTTTTTAAAAACTCGTTTTTACATTACATGGGTTGAATAAACCCGTGAAATACAATATAATCTGCTAACACATACACTCGTCAAAATAAGGAGATTTATTAACATAAAGATTAGTATTTTCTTTAAAAATAAATTATTACTATTAAAAGATAGAGGTGTATTTGATAAGAGAGATGCGGAAAAAAAAATGATGTGAATGAATATGGAGGCGACACGTGACATGAAAAAATCTTTATTTAATATATAGTACAGAAGTATAGATATAGATTAATATTTTCTTTAAAAATATATTATTATTATTAAAAGATAGAGGTGTATTTAAAAAGAGAGAGACGAGAAAAAAATGATGAGAATGAATATGAAGGCGACACGTGACACGAAAAAACCTTTATTTATTATATATTATAGATATAGTTTGGGTTCCATGACAATCATATTAAAATATATATACTATTATACAAACATGACATTATTGACTTATTATATGTGTATTATTATGCAAATATGGCATTGTTGACGTATTATAAATATAATTTGGAGAATCATGTGAAAGTATTTGTGCTATTACATAAGAACTTGTATTGAACATCACAAGAAAGTAAATGTATGAAAGTTCATTTTGAGATTAAGAATCTCACCAAAAAGGTTGTCAACTTAGCTTGTAGATTTGAGGTTAATGAATCTCACTTGAAATAGAAACAAGTCTAGATTCACATGTGTACCCGCTTTTGAAAGATGTCATATGATGTAATTAAAGTTGATATTTTGTTGAAACGGTTACGCGTGAAGGGCTTAAAAATTGAAAATTTCGAGACCATGTAGCGAAGATAATATTATAAATTGAAAATATTATAAAAATAGTTTACGAAAATATGCGTGTTATAAAATACTTTCCATATTTGAAGTGAGATCATATATTAGTAAGAAAAAAAAGTGTTGAGTGAGCTAAATTATTCCATTCTTTCATTTGCTTATATATAACTGTGAGCGGTTATGTCAACCTAGATTAGAGAAAAGTTACGAAAGGTAATCTCTACCTTGATCTGAATGAATACTAGTGATCCCTAGCAAAATCAGAGAGAAATTATAAATGTTGTATATCTGTTAAAATAAGTATTATTTCTATTTCTTCCGTATACAATCTTAACTACTAACTATTTTGTCTTATTATCTTTTTCATCTAAAATTGATTTTTAATAAGTTTTAATAGAACAGGTTCGGGTCAAAGCGGGTCCGTCTAAAAATGGTCTTTTGGTTCGTGTTAGGACGGGTCGACATAAAAACAATAAAACAATGTTAGTTTTTAAGACATTGAGTTCAAATACTATATTTTTAACTTAACAAAAACCTAAAAAACAAAGGGGAAGCATAGATAGTGTTGATCAAAAACACTTATCTGTCTACATAGTGTCTCTGTAATACCAAAAGATAATTACAACATTTCTTAGCCATAATGCAATATTATATTATTATAAAGTAAGATAAATCATTCCTATTTGGATTGAAGCATAGATTTACCAGAAGTAATATAAATCAATCTAGACTTCAAATTAAGCTTCTTTTTCTAGCAAAAGTGAGAATCTACATGAATTTTTCCAAATACCAACACATGTTCTCAAGCCTGTATATACAAAAGGTGATTATTTATTAGATTCTCATCGTAATGAAAAAGAAAACAACAAAGCAATAGAATCACGAAATATGGTGCAGAAAGTACCAGCAAGAGGCGCTTAAGCCACAATCTGAAATTCAAGATGCACGAGCAAATGAGGAAGAGGTAGGAGACAATCGTTTGGGGGAGTTGAACATGGATGTACACTGATTGATGAGGGAGAAAAAAGGGGATATGGGGTGAAAAGGGATTGGTATATATACCAATTTAATGTACTCCTTAAACCTATTTGTAAATTTTAAAGATGCTGATGTAGAAGATAAAAACCTTAAAATTTAAAGATGAGGTATGAAATAGGGATGCCGCTCTAGCTAATTATAAGATAGTGTTGAAATTATGCAAGTCCATACCATGGGTCAAGTTATAATGAATCCATTATATTTCGATATAAATTCAACACAAGTTAACTCAAGAAATACCAAATTGATTAAGAATGTTTACTTTAAGCCATTTACAACTTTCTATTTGTGAAATATTTTCATTTAAACAACATACAAGAACAAACATGCCATAAGAGATTTTGATGTAACACTACTTAAGGGCATAACCATGGGTGACTAGAAGTGTTATAAATGCCCAAGGACTCCCACTAGTCCTCAAGGGGACATCTTGCTGGTTAAATGGTGTACCCCATAACCGAAAGGTTGGATGTTCAAATCCTACAGATTGTGATGTATTTATTCTAGAAAATATAGGAATTGCTGTTAAAAAAATACTATAATGCTTATGAACATCAAACCTCACGTTTGAATAAGAAAATTTGTTCAGCAGAAGATATATATATATGTTTCGTTAAACAATAGGACTTGTTCAAACAACGTAGTGGTCGGGTATTGAGGGGTGATGGGTCTCCGACTTGTCGGAGATGCGACTGCCACTCAAAAATGAAAATCGCCGCTCAAAAAAAAAAACTAATGATTAACTGAATTAATCAAACCGCCTTTCCCAATAACCTAAATACATGCACCATCATTAACCAAAACCTATCAGTATCCAAAAAGTAAAAATCAAAACATCCGTTATATGTTCAGTTTTAACACAACCGAACTGAACCGACCTAACCCATGACCCATACCCACCCAACATTGACACCTCTGGTCAAAGTGTAGCATACTCTGCAAGAACAGTGAAAACCTGCAGGCCTAATGACCCAAATTAACTTATGAAGTGCTTTAAGCTAGTACATTTTTCAACAAACAAGCTAAGCTAATCCTAGAAAGCGAATACAGACAAAATATTTGAAGATAACTAGCATACAAACACACTAAGTCATTAGATTATTACCAAATTAAATCACCAGATGCAACGGTAAGTAACATGCAGCCCAGTTATTTCACCGTTGTAGGTGACTTCAATCACCTGTCCTTTTTCCAGCGCGTAATATTGAGCAATGGCATCCTTCTGTGACATTCTTGGAAGCTGCAATATGTGTCAAATGAAGTAAAGATTAAAGGGGGAATTATATATATCCCCTTATTTTAAAACATAATTACATATATACCCAACCCAAAACTTAAATTACATATATCCCCTTGTTTTAAAACCTAATTACATATATACAACCCAAAACTCCATAGATTTTTTTGGCATGTTTTTTTGGTACCATAATGGGTTAAAACTTTGGCACTTGTTTTGTACATTTTGGTGATTGTTGAAAAAAAAAAAGTAAAAACCAATAAAAGAAGGCAAAAAAAAACTGAAAAGAGAAGTAAAAACGGAAAAAGAAAAGGGTAAAAAGTACAAGCTAAAAAGGGTACATTTGAAATTTTTAAGTTTTAGTAAAAAAAAGGTTAAAATAGTCATTTTATAATTTATTTTTAATAAAATAAATCAAAATGAGTATATTTGATACTTTTATCTTTAAGGAAGGGGATGTATGTAATTTATATTTTGGGCTGGGTGTATAAGTAATTTATGAAGTTCGTAGGGGAATATATGAAACTGCCCCAAGATTAAAAGGTGTGAATTCCCATAAAGATTACAAATTTACAACAACAGAATCAATTTCAAGTTACTTCAATTATTATTAGCTTATATAATGAAACGGGTCGTAAAAAGAAAGTATTTTGATGCACTTTTTTTGTTTGAAGTTGTAATAATCATATTTCAGTTCCAAAACATAAATCCAAACATATAAATGTGCACCTGTTTCTCATCCAAATTAAACTTCTTCAAGAGTTTTTCTTTTTCTACATCTGTTATGACCCGATGCTTCGGCTTCAACACATGCTTTGTGATGTTAACAAGCAAATCAGTTATCTGCAAAAATAAAAAGGTACACAATGTGAAACATTTAAGCGCATATATACTTATAGTATTTAAATAAAAGCTATAACATAAAATGATAATACATGTTTCTAGTAAGCATTTCAACCCGTTTGACCTGTTTCCTTTACAATTAATTTGATCTATTAACCTATTACCAATAATAATTATCTAAACAGACCATTAAACAAAGATTAATGAAACACTTACTTGGAATATTTCAACCTTGAACGGGAAAAGATCGACAGCTTTCATAGCCTGGTTCGTAATGTGACTTTGAACTACTATTATCAGCCGGCTTAAAGTCTCCTTATTCATAATCTGTGTTGCAATCCAACGGATGGCGTTCACTTTCACTATACCGGTCCCACAATAAACAGCTAGAACCTGTACTTAAGAAAAGCAAATAACAAGACATCTACTTCTGATTATGTTCATGTATATTACACCATGTGTAACAAAAAATTTTAACTTCACCTTAATAAGTAAGAACATATATAAATAGTACTTAAGTTGAAAACGGGCCAGTTTGAAAAGCGCGTAGCTTTCAAGCAGTGAGGAGTTACGGGCCCGGGATTACTCAATACTTGGGTCTAATTTCCTTCATAAGGGCTCAAAATAAAGCATATTTATGGAAATTTCTAGAATTTTCTGTTTATATGTTCTTTTTGGCAATTTTACAACCTTGGTTTTAAAATGCGCGCATCACAGGATGCGGTGATGAGAACGCATCGCTGCACTTGATGCGCGCAACACATGATGCGGTTGATGTGCGATCGGTCTGATGTGGTGCCTTATGCAGTTAACCGGTATTTGAACAAATTAGCACGTCGATTGCAATGGGTCTGAGTTTTGAGCAATAGGCTTGAGTATTTGAACAAATTAAACCATCGAGTGAACAAATCTGACTAGAAATGATGAGAATATCTTACATTTTAGTGTTTAAAAGTTAACAAATTAAAATATCATCTACAAATAACTTTTTTAGTATTTTCTTTTTTAATAACGAATGCCTTGCAAACATGATGCGTGCGCTTTGCACCTTGCGCGATAACGCATCGCTTTTTAAAACCAAGTTTATAATGTAGAAAATAAAAATCATTTTTCTTAAACACTTGAAACTGATACAAACCCTAGCTCAAACCAGTGACCTGTTGATGGAAATTGCAGCAATTTATCAACCAAATTTAACACAAATCTACAAAATTTCTCCAAAATCTTGTTATCCATGCAATCAATTTCAGAATCCTAGAATAAATCAATCCTACATCACATGCAATTTCCCAAAACTGATGATCCAAACTTTAGGTCAAAACATCAATTTTCCCAAAATAAAGAATCAAACCCTAAAATAGAAAGGAATCAAATACCTTATTTTCAGAATCGGAGACATGTGAAGCGATGATTCGAAGACGGTCAACGTCGATTTGTTGACCATGGAGGTCGCGAAACTGGCGGAGAGTGTACTCGATTTCGGAATCGGAGATGTCGTAGCCTCTATCTCGGAGCATCTCTAACAGAGTTCTTCGTGAAAGATAGTATCGGTGACTCTCGACGCTACCGTCGTCCACAAAGCTGCTCAAACACAGTCCGCCGTTGCCGTTGCCGTTGCCGTTGCTCATCTCCGTTTCCATCGGATCTCCGCCGTTGTCGGCCATTTCTGTAGAATCGATGGGGTGGTTTGTGGTTTGATAGAGGGTAGGGTATGCTTCAGGATTCGTGAAACTTTGTCAGTATCGGTGACATGGTTTTTAGTTGGAGTTTGAATATGGGGTTTTACTCTTTTAGTTTCTGGTTCTTTTAATCAAAATTACTATTTTAGAATTTATACTTTTGATCCTATAAATTTAACAAATTTATTTAACACAAATATACAAATGAACCAAACGTTAAACAAATAGTTCGTGAACCGTTTAGTGAGAAGTTCGTTTATGTTCGTTGACAAGAAATTCCGTTTTATTTTGGTTAAGATATGTCGCATTCGTTCATTTATGTTCGTGAACGTTCAGTAATGTGTTTAGTTCTATTCGTTTGTGTTCGTTCATGTTTGTTCGGTCTTTAAAGGTTTTATATTTTATCAATTAAAAATATTTTTTAATTGTGTTTATGATAGTTATGTCAAGTATGTGGAGATAATTATGCCTAGTACGTAGAGATAATTATGTCAATTGTCAAGTAGTTCATGTTTATTTTTGGTGAATTGTGTGTAATGCTAATTTGAGATGAAAATGTTGATTTTATTCTCAAATGAGTTTGTGTTCATTTGCATTCATTTGTGTTCATTTACGTTCATTAAATAGAATTATCGGACAAACACGAACATGTTCATTTCCTTAATGAACGAACATGAACAGTAAATCTCGTTCGGTTATGTGTTCATGAACAGAAAACTTTGTGTTCTATATGTTTACATGTTAGTACTTAGTTACGCATTTAGCTCAATAGCTATAGTTAGAAGCTACGCGGTAGGCGGCATAATGATTATATATCGTGTAACATTATACTATAAACCATACACATTATACTATATACTATAGGCGGGTAAATGGAAAAACAAAGGATTTAGGACCTCAAAACTTTAGAGCCATTTCTTTTGTAGGCTTAAGTTCCCGTTAATACCCAACTTTTTATTAAGTGCATATCTAGGGATATTGTCATGAGAATATCAATGTTGTCGCATCAAATTTTACAGTCTCGTTGAATTCTTTAAGTTGTAGTTTCTCTATTTGTGAGCAATCTCGCATAATGATCAATCGACAATGATTTGTCTCAAAAAGTTTTTTTTTACATTTGTCTTAAATTTTAGAGATGAGAAAAGATATGGTTCCTCTGCTTTGAATGTTCTAATCCGTATTTTTTGTATAAACATGCGGCCCAATGTTTTTGTTTAATTTGCTAGGGTTGGTGCTTCGTGTTTACGCTAGAGCCGAGCGGGAGTCACTTCTAGAAATCGTCCATTCGTTTCATCCATGTTCAGAACATCTTATTTTTCTCACTAGAATTTTATCATACTAGATTACCAAATTACCTAAAAGCATATGTAAGACACACTAGAAGAATCACCATCATTATCGGTTCATAGGGTTTAACGATCGTTGCCTACTTATTTGAATTTGATAATTGGTTATATTTAATCTTTTACAAAAAAAAAAGAGTTAAAGTATTTTTACCTAGTTAATTTGAATAGTAGGGGTAAACAGACCTCTTCCCCGTGGAGGTGGGGCTCTACCAAGAATCTGCGTTGAGTCCGTTCCTTTTTACTATTGTGCGGATGAGTTATCGAAGTCGTTTCAGGAGGGAATACCGTGTAATGAACTCTTAGAGGGACTTGAATGAGATTTACAAGAACAAGAGGGGGTGTGAATGAAATAAGAAGGAAAACAAAGTAAATATTTTCAACATATTTATTCTCCCTTCCTTCCATCTGTTGACGGAACCTAAACCCTAAACCTTCTCGCTGTCTACGAATATGGCCGTAAGTATCGATCCCTGAGGCTTTTAATTTCAGCACTTCTTTATGATGATAATCGTTATGTTTTCAGCCAATCGAATTGTGTATGTATCGTTCGACTCATTAGTTTCTAGTTTTCGAAGAATGTGTGTCGAATTTATGGCTAACTGGTGGCGATTTGTCATTTTATCAACTGTGTGTTTGTATGTGTACGTACGATCTCGGAATCATAGATGAACACCATCTCTTTTAGCATATAAGTTTGTGGATTTGTTTTTGAAATTTTAGTTTTGATTCTTGAGCAAATTGTTGATGATTTACTTTAGTGTTTAGTTAAATATTTAACATCTTTTCATGGTAGTGTTTATGTTGGAAGTTGAAGATTTGTTCATTTTGAATGCAAATTTGGGAACTAAATTCTTTAAGCGTTGCAGACGGTACCAGTTAACCCTAAACCTTTCTTGAACAACTTGACTGGGAAGGCTGTGATTGTGAAACTCAAGTGGGGAATGGAGTACAAAGGTTATCTCGTCTCTGTTGACTCGTACATGAACTTGCAGGTACAACATTGAGTATGTGTTTGGTTGAGGGTTTTGTATGGGTATGAAAGTGGTAGTTAGGGGGCGTTTGGTTCGCGGAATTCGTTGGAATTGGAATTTAAAGGATTCCTTTGAAATCCATGATGTATTTGGTTAGCATATTTGTTAATGGAATTGTAATGTAAAAAATACCTAAAAAACAAATTACTTCTAAACGGGGAGGGATTCTGAATTCCATTGAAACGGGGAGGCATTTTGAATTCCATTAGTTGAGGGATTTGGTTGGAATTAATACCAATTCCAATTCCTTCTCTTAGCCAAACATGTCAAGGAATGGAATTTAAATTCCAATTCCATTAAAATCTCATGAATTCCTGCCAAACAAACAATAGTGTTTGTTTTAAGGGATTGGGTTTTCTAAAACCCATGATATATTGTAAACCCACGCTGTTTGGTCGGTTTTTGCATACCCACACACACACTCTCCTTTGTATCTTTCTTTCACCAACTTATAAAACGTACATTTAAAAAACTCATACTTCTCTTTTCTTCTTTCAAATCTATACCACTTGGTCGATTTCCAATCCCATTTACAAACTAAACACACACACTGACTTCCTAATTTTAAAGTTTTGAAATTCTAAAAAGGGTTGATGTATCAACGATTCAACGATGTAATCTGTGCTTCTAATAGTAGTTTTGTCTTATTTTCCAGTTGTCAAACTCTGAAGAATACATTGATGGTCAGTTCACTGGAAACCTTGGAGAGATTCTAATCAGGTATGCTTAAATATATCTGTAGCTTATAAAATCATAACTCTTCTCTCTTAGTATAAGTATGAAGTTGTTCTAGTCATATATTTTCATCTGATGTCATCTGTGATTTGTCTTGAGCTGATAATAGTGGGGGTAATCTTATTACTCCTATGGAAGTAGACACTATTCTGAGCTTCTTTAATCAAGAATTACATTAAACTTTTTATGAATTTAGGGAATATTAAGCTACAGTGTGTTGTATGAAGCTAGTACTTAGCACACCGAGCGTCTAATGAGTGGAGTTGCTAGGATATTGTGTATTTACTTACAATTGACAAAATGGTGGGTCAGGTGGATTTTGGTAATGGGTTGAAATAGGTATTCTTTATGCCGGTTGAAACGAGCAGGGTCTGCAACATTTTTATCTGTTCAAGTTTTCAAAAGTTTAATGCCCTAAAATTTAAATGTGATTATGTTAAACTATACTATTAAAATGACATCTAATTTGTTTGTATTAATTGTTTTAAAAGGTTGACAACGTTTGGGTAACACTTTTCAGTTTTGATGACTTTTAACATGTTTGACATGCTGAGCCATTACAATTTTAGATAAGTTATAAATTTTGACTCCATTAGAGAGAAATCCTAACCGAAGTTCACTCATTATGATACTTTAAACTGCTTAGATTGTTGAAGGTTATAGTGCATATGTGATATAAAAGCTTTTTCGTTCCTGCTGATTTTATTTTGCATATATCTGTTGTGGTTTAGAGGCTGCAAATAATAATTTTTTCAAATTTGAAAAACGAGTAGTTTGTGTGTGGGTCAAACGTGCTTGGTTAAAGAAAATTAATAATTATAATAATAATTTAATGCCCCTGGCTAAAGATTGATGCTTTTATGTGTTGGATATGCAGATGCAACAATGTACTCTATTTACGAGGTGTACCAGAGGATGAAGAAATAGAGGATGCGGATCGCGACTAGCACTTGTGCAGTTAGATCTATCAGTTTTAATTTCAACATCTTATGTTCTTGTATGGGAATACCTGCAGATCTTAAGATCCAACATAACACTCAATTTAGAAAGCCTGAACTTTTGATTGGTGCAAAGCTCATTGGGTGGATGTGCATTATTTCTGGACCTCTGTTAGTATGAATGTATCAGACAATGTTTGTTGAATGCAAAAAAACTTGAAATTTATTGGTAGGGATCACAAAAGATCTGGTTTGAGTGTTGGAATAAACAGAAAACCGGGTTCTGAAAATATCTTGAACTGGTAACTGGTTTTTGAAACTTTAAAACCAAGAACTGGTCCGGTTTGAGTGTTGCACTTGTTAGTTTGTTCAATGACTGTCTAATCTGACAAGGCTAATTAACCCTTTATACGGGATCAGACAGCGACAATTGGCATTCAGCTTTAGAATGTGACCGATGCCGTTATAAGGTTCACTCATATCTTTTCTTCTAGAGCTTTAGAAGCAACAATTTCAATATCACTTGTTTACAGCTGTTTTATATTTCTTCTACTGTTTCATTTTTTTGATCTTCCACCTAAATGCCTGACTTAACAATAATAAGGTAATCATGAAAGAAATTCTAAAAAATGGGCATGTAAACAGTTCTCTGCACTGATTGGGACAACTGAAAGTAGCACTTAAATTGAAAGCTTAGACTTTACAAATATCGATTCAAAACCTTAAGTGGATGAGATCAAAGAAGAGAAAAAAGCATTGGAATCAGCCATTAAAGAGGTTGAATCAGAGAACTCTGCGCTGATGGGACCTTAAGGGTCGACTTATTAAGGAAACGGGTCAAAATAGGTCATTTTTACTACATACCGGGTCTGGTAGGGTTGATCTGAAAAGCTTTTTTTGTTTGTCATAAATGTGTTAGTAAATAAACATTATTTGCTTATTCAAGTGGAGGCTCTTTTTCCTTTTGTTTCTTTAGTATCGTCAATGAATAATATTTGTAATATGTAGCATACAAGAACCGCATAAATACTTGTAATCGTTGTTTTAACTATGATACATAAAACGGTTACGTAACCACATAATCTAATCTCCCATTACTTTTGGCCAACACTACGTATAAGTGATTATATGGTTCTCTATTTAAAATTGGTTATGTATTGTATGTGCCCGTATGTATGTTGCCGTTTCATTTGCTTTGCAGGCAAGGCATCATGTACATGAGGACTCTGATGAAGAACTTGGAAGCATTATTGCTGGACTCATTAGTAGAAAGGTTTGAATTTGATATCTTGATTACATTTGTTTATCCAAATTACCTTTCCTCATGTGAGAATAACTGAAAAACAAAAAGATGGTATATATGTGATTAATTATTGTTCTTATTTTAATTTCAGTTCATATTTCATCGTTCGTCCCCTAGGCTTGTTCTATATTCTCACTATTTTTCCAAATTGGTTTCAAAACTTGAGTCCATTTACTGGAATGAAACATCTTGATGTAGCTGGTAGGACAGGTTAGTATTAGTTTTTTTGTACATTATTCTTTTCATAGAAGGTGATTATTTCACAGGTGATCTTGCTTTCAGGATTCTAGAAACTATTAATAGTGCTAAGAGCCACAGATGAAAATGGATGATTTTGAAAAGTTAGGGACGAAAAAACTAAAAAAAAACTTTTTGGATGAAAATGGCCAAACCACATGGACGAATATGGTACTTTACTCTTTGAAATATGTTTGGATGGCTGTCGAACTTTTAATTGAAGTGATATTATGATTTCTACATTTTATAGTTTGTTTTCATTTTATATTGTAAATAAACAATGATTTTAATTTGATGTGATTTTTGGTGCAAAATTTTTTGCCACTAATAGTATGGGTATTTAACTAAAAGTAGTTTTTACCGACACAAAATTTGTGACACATAAGTTTTTTTTAAAGCTTAAAATTTGAGTGACAGACCAAAAAAGTGTCACTAAAAGGATTAGTAGTAGCGCTTCTGGTGGCACTTTTTTTGTGTGCCGCCCATTCCTAAAGGGGTCTTTAGTGTCATTTTTTTGGTTTTTTGTGGCACTTTTTGTATGCCACTGAATGGCTTTTTTTGTAATCATTTTGAATGGCTTTTTTTTTTTCAAATAACTGCATACTTTCAAAGTTCATTTTACTTGTTTACATAAATTAAACTATTTATGATTAAACTCATTTTGACAGAAGATTGCTAATTTCTCTGATTTCAAAAGCTCAAATTGACAAGTTTTGTTAGGTAATAATATTGATAATAAAATTTAGTGATGCTCTCACATTGTGCATACATCTGCATTGCTTCTAAAAGTAGATTAGCTTCATCAATTGAGCCAGTACTCTTTTACTGATTCTCTATTTTACGATGCGTATCTATTGCCTCACATCTCCTGCTACGCTCAGCTCATATTGATAGTTGTCGAGCTCATAAATTCTAAGTAGCAATTATATTAAACTCTAAGATGTTTCTTGATTCAATGGATGAAAATGCAGTCAAATTCATTTGACCCCAAAGAAGATAGCACTTACAAATCCATTAAACACCATAAATGAAAATATAGAAATAAGTGTTACGGAATCAATCTCTAAACTACACAAAAGATCAAAACAATTATTAATGTAAATCAAACACAAAACAAGTGACAATGGTTATTGTGGATGTATCCTCCTAAATGTACCAAGACCATAGAGTTTAGCCCAAGCCTAGCAGGCCCATTAGGGTTAGGTCTTGCCCCTTCTCGTTGAAGCTTCTGGCCCTAAACCCACTATGGCTGGAATTTGCTTCTTCAATGGCGCCATCCGTGGGACCGGTGATAGCACATCTCATTTTTCTCCACATCAACATTCAGATCTGCGTTCGTTGGGTTTTATACATGATTTCAGATCTGGACCATTCGATTTTACATCTCATTTTCTCCAAAAACCTTCAGATCTGTGTTTTTGCAAGTCCTATAGGTGTTCAATGGATCTCCTATCTTCGGATCTGTGTTCTCGATTCCCCCGAAATCCAGGTTTTAAATCTCATATCAGTTCCCCTGAAATCCAAGTCATACTTTCAGATCTGAGTTTTTTGTGATTCGTTTTCAAATCAATCTTTCAAAAATAGGCAATATGGATTTATATGTAGTTATGACCAACATACAGGTGCACCATTGTTTGGTACACTATCCTAATTGTACATCGATTAGCATAAATAAAAAGGCACCAGGCTATGTCCTGATTGCGCGGCGGAACCAGGCTAAAACGCCATCTCCGGCGGAAGCTTTTTGGGGTGGTAACCTTGCTCTCCGACAATTACCAATGCCATTAAGGGTTATCTCTATGTAATCTACATTTCCGGTTGTAGTAAAAAAAAAATTAAAGTACCTTATTATCTACAGTAACCTTTTTTTTTTTTAAATTGTTTTTTTTCTTTATTGATTTATAACCTTATTATTTTTTTTCTTTATTGATTGATTTATTTATTTTTTCTTTTATAAGGCTTTTTAAAATTTTTGGTTATGGGTGATTGTACGCTTTCGGGTTTCTCCGCTGAGTAGTCGTTGTGTGACCTTCGTTTTTCTTGGTTTATTTTTATTGCTATCCGTTAGCGTTGCACAGTGTTTTTGTGCATTTAGATTTTTGGGATTTTGGCCGAACTCTAGGTTTACGTTTTTTGAACATGCATTTATGTATTTTGTATCGTGAAGGTCTTCCCGCCGCAACGCGCGGGTTACAATCCTACTAGTTAAAACTATTTGTTATTATTTTTTTATTAAGAAAAATTTTAAACAAAATACTTTCTACTACCTATCTGATCTATGTTTAAAAATTAATTTGTCTCTAGTTTGCAAATTTATAGCATTGACTAGTGATGGATGAATTAGATTGGGTCCGAGTGGTTCATTGATCATTCGATTGTTCATATTTTTTTTTTCTATTAATAGTAGTATTTAACCACATTTTCTTATATTTTAATTAACCTTACAAATTATCATCACAAAATCACTTTAAATAATATAAAATAAGTTTCTACAACAATCATTCGTTTACAAAAAAATAAAAAATATATGTTATAGTACACTCCCATCACTGCTAATAATAATTAAAAGAAAAAACAAATGTGTTGAAGTGAATTTATCTCAAATATAAATTGACATTGGTTTTAAAGCAATTGGATTTCACCCTATGTAAACGTGGCGTCATTTAAGAAAAATTGAATAATTCGGTAAAATCTAGATTTTTATTTCCCGCCTATTTCTCATGTTAAATAACAATATTTTAAATCATTAAATATTTAAAATTTGTTCTAATATTTTATTAAAACTTACTAAATTATATAAAAAATATCAATTATATCTTATCTTAAAATATAATTTTATAATTCTTAAATCTTTATTATTTATTATTTCATCAATGATTAATTATATCCAACATACAAATGTTCAAAGAAACTTTGGTTTACAATAAGTTAAAGGGGTTGAAAATGTAAAAAAAAATATAAAAAAAACTAAAAGTCATCGTAAATTCATTATAACGGTTAATTTTTTAAAATAAATAGAATTTGGTTAGGGTATTTCCAAAATTACATTTTTATGTTAATATATATAAGATCAGTTCCTGTTCCCTGACTTTTCACTTGTAAACCCAGCAGCAATGATGTCGCTAGCCAAAAACCTGTCAAAAAAACTCCGCGTCGCCGTCAATAACAAACACCCCGGAGCAAGCATTGCTGTGCCGACCACAAAAACCAAGAAGACGACCTATAGGCAATCGGCAGGGGCGGACTTAAGTGAAGCGGGGGGGGGTGCACAGGAACCCACGAGTTTCGAAATTTTAGTGTAACGGTATGTAAAAAAACTGGGGTGAACCCCCTTCGAAATTTTCCTGGATCCGCCACTGGCAATCGGTACGAACAAGAAGGCAAACAACATCAAACTATCAATCTAAACATGTAACTAAACAATCACTAAAGCTAGAAAAGACCCGCAAAAAAAGTAAAAATAAAAAAAAACCATCGAACATCCCTAACCCTAGTAAAATTTAATATGTAATTCGTCATGGTTCTACACTACTTCCACCTCTTAGTTCTATCAAACCAATCATTCAAATGAATTATGTAAGATTCTATTTATGTTGTTGTCAAGAAAATCTATAATTTTGAATTGACCATCAAAGAAAGTCTATAGAAGTGTGAGGTTTGATGTTGAGGTTGTACCTTATAAACATGTAAATAAATGAGTTGGGTCCCTCGTTGTCTTATGATGTCTTGGTAAATCGAAACTTGAAACCCCGTTCCTTTAATATTCTATATATTAGCATATTATCTTTTATATAAAAATCTTAAGTAAAATTTAAAATCTATACATAATAAATAAGTAATCGGTAACGTCTCGTGTTACAATTTTGTGAGCACAATAATTTTTTTGTTTATTTTTTTTTTCATTACTAACTATTTGATATTTTCTTATTACCTATTTAACATTTTCTTTATTAATATCCTAAATCTCCATTACTATTTAATATTTTCTTTATTAATTTATAAATCTTCATTGTTATTTAATATTTTTTTATAATTTTTAATTCTATGTTACTAACTATTTAATATTTTCTTTATTCAACTCGTGTAAAAGATATAATACTTTGATAAAGGTAATACAAAGAACTTTTTTTTAATGTAAAGGATATTTATGTATTTTAGTGAGAAACACATATCCCTTCAATATTTATTCAAAGGGAAAATTATATGTTCAAAATAATACAAACATGACGGACATGGTAACGACGAGGTATCATATCATCCTGTATCTTTACGAATCAAGATTTTTTATAAATAAAAACTTTTATAAATTCAGAGTTCATAAACTATTTATGAAATGACGACTTTTATGATGAAAAAATAAAATTTTAATAATAGTCATTGTCATATATTATTTACATAAACTTACCTTTTTTATACATATATTTGAAACCGAATTTATCAAATATTTAGTGGTCATAAACTAAATACTATCAAATCTTTAACATCTATATGGGCCAATCAAGTATTTATTGATTGCTTACTTATCCACATAGCAACTAGGCCCGATTTCAAGGTAATGTGGGACGCGGGATGAGCTTTTCTGCCCAACTAAATGCATCATATATGTATATATACAACGACTTAACAACGTCCCTAACAGACTTATCATCATTATGAATGGGACCATTCAAACACATGACGTTGCTTAATTTTTCTGTCAAGCTATCTGTTTTCTTGATATCAAAATGAAAGTACGTGTAATTCATAATGTTGTTAGACCCCTCGGGTCACCGTTGGATTTAGTCTCTTTGAAATAATGAAAACCGATCACAAAAACGAGTTATGCTAGATTCGATATATGTTGTTGTCAAGAAAAATTATAATATTGAATTGACCATTAAAGAAAGTCTATAGAAGTATAAGGTTTGATGTGGAAATTGTACCTAAACATGTAAACAGTTAAATAGGGCCCCTAGTTGTCGTATGATGTATTGCAACTTGTAACCCATTCTTTCATTTCAACAACAGATATATTATTATTTAAAATTTTATAATAATCCGATAAAAGTGATATAAAATACTTTTTTTTGTAAAATGTAAAGGCTATTAGTAGCATGTTATAACTTTTAATGAGAAGCACATATGCATTCAATATTTATTCAAAGGATATTTATATGCTAATTTGATTTTCATTAGTAATATGATCTTTATCAGCAGTAGTCGCCAATGGTAAGTATTCTGTATTCCTACACTAGAAACACTCTTCAACATTGAGGAAAATCATAAGTTTATATATCCATCAATTTCAAGGATAATAGATTTAACCAGATGTTTGACACAGAACCATGGATAACTTAGGAATTACGAAATAACCATCAACCGCTACTTTGGGGATATTCATTAGGCCTAATAAAACATCTATAACAAGAACATGTTACCTCATAGGGACATGTGTTATTACATCAATACGTTTATTATTAACATGTGTAGTCAGTGGAGGAACCATAACAGTTTAGTCGGAGGGTCATCATAAGTTTGTTTTCTATACCGACTACAACTAAAGGGTCCAATTCATTTTTTTCTTTTAAAAATCTCAACTTTTATGTATAAAAATGGACCCAAATTCTGGCGACTGGAGAGTTAATGGACCTTTTTGACCCTCTCATGGTTCCGCCTCTGTGTGTAGTTAAGGTGTTATGATAGACGTTTGAGGAACAAAATGAACGACTATGATAAAGAAGGGAGTCACCATCTTCTAGAAACGCTAAAACATTGTAAACATGAATGTTAATCTCATTTGAAGGTATGAAATTACTCGTAACAAATAATGATATAAATAGAAAATAAAATCCTAAATACAATCAATGAAACAAGTATCATGTAATGACTAATAGCTAATATAAACATAGTAAATTTGTGAAATATCCTTTTAAAATATTATTATTAACAATTGTAATATAGACTTAAATATTAGTCTTGAAGAAAGTATTATATTTTGGCATAGTTTAATGAATAAAGACTATACCACATGCCATTGTCATATGTCAAATAAGGGGACGTATCGATTGTAAACTCTGAGTTGTTGTGAAAACTCTTAAACTCATTCTCATCCACACATTAGTTTTCTATATATTTAATTTGTGGCTATGATTAAATCTAGGTTTTTTATTTATATTAAAAAAATATATATGGTGTAGATTTAATATAGGGGTAAAAGAGTAATTACACTTCTTTTTTCTTTCTTTTTTGTTTAAATCACACACACACTCTCTCATATTCACCATCATAATATAAAACTTCTAGAACATTTTTTTACACGTTTAAAAAACCTGTGTAAATTCAATTTATAACATAAACACAAGAACGATTGAAGAACGTCCTTTTTAAACATGTGTAAAATTTATATACACAAATGAACAAATAAATCTACATCCAAAAATCACAATTATCTTCGCAAATAAAACAAAAGTATACAGAAATAAGAAGAAAAAAATTACATCCAAATAAATAAAATCAAATTCACATGGGTAAACTCTTTTACACATGTGTAAAATCAGTTAACACATGTGTAAAAGAATCAAATACACATGTGTAAAATCAAAATAACATGTATAAAAATCAAAACCTATTGTAAATCAAATCAAATACACATGACAAACTTAATTTACCATTTATATAAGCAACAATCTGACTAATATATTATGAAATACAGCTTGATGACATCGTTTTCTTGCTTTTTGAACATTTTTCTTTCTTGTCTCTAGGGTTTTCATGTTTGTCTTTTTCCTTCCATATATAAACTAGAAAATACAACATAAATTATTATTTAAATTTAAATTATATGTT
This sequence comes from Smallanthus sonchifolius, assembly GCA_023525975.1. Classification (NCBI taxonomy): domain Eukaryota; kingdom Viridiplantae; phylum Streptophyta; class Magnoliopsida; order Asterales; family Asteraceae; genus Smallanthus; species Smallanthus sonchifolius. Next base: position 132,922,410 of record CM042018.1, read on the forward strand.
ATTCATAATTTAAAAAAAACTAGGAATGAGATCTGTTAAAATAATTATAAACAAAGACAATCACTTTGTGACCTTTGAATATGAGGAGGAAGATTCATAACTATTTACACATTTGTAAATTCATTTTATTGATGTGTAAATTCAAATCAGGGTTAAAAAAAATTTACTTGACATAAGTTAAATGGGTCAAAAATTTACACTTCATATGCAATAAAAGGCCATATGCAATGTACTAAAAAGGCCATATGCAATGTACTAAAAAATTTACAGTTCATAGAATACATGAAAAGCTTGAATATATCATCACATTGTGTTTTACTATTAAATATTAATTTGCATTTCAATCAACTTAGTTTGGTTCACCACCTAATAGCTTTAAAAAATCCATATGCAACACAGCATAGCAGATAATTCGAGGTAATAACAAATGATAAAATGATAACAAAGTCAAACAGACCAAGAACTTAAGTCAAGAATTTTATAGTCAACACACAATATGTGAAAGAAACCAAACCAACATCAATATTTCATTTAATAGTCAACAAATGAATTCAAATCAGAAAGTAGAACACATATAAAAAGAATCAGTAATCAAATCTATCTAATATAAAATATCTAAAAATAAAATATATATTTATTTTACTTACGGTCCGGTCCGGTTTTATACGACCAATTTTTGGTATAAACCGAAAACCAAACCGTTCACTACGGTTTAAAATTTTTGAAACCGACCGACCGAAAGTTAGAAAAAGAAACCGACCACAAAACCAAACCAATGACTGGTTTGGGCGGTTTCGTGGTTTTAAACCGAACCATGAACACCCCTAACTTCAACCGATCCACCCATGCCGCAAGCAATTAAGTATTTAATTTCATTGTAAAGTAAATTAATCTTTGTGTTTTTGAAATTTCAGATTAGGTATTAACAGAGGGGTATCCAGTTCAAGCCCAAATCGCAAGACATCATGTTTAACTTCCAGCTTACAAATGATTTAGATGATACCCAAATCTATGGTCTTGTCTTTCTAAAATATATGTTTCCTCAACAACCCTTGAACGGTTGAAAACAAACCATGGAGCCCACTGTTAAGAACCAAACCAAAAATCAACATTAGATAGTGTAACGCTTTTCTTTAAACCTAGTGAGAAATTATGCATAAAAGCATGCTTTGAACCCATGAATATAACTAACAAATTATCAAAAACAAAAAAAAAATAAGAATCGTATTTGTTAAGGTTTTGGGCAAATTACCGGTTCATTGAAGAATGCAGATTCGTGCAACAACAAGGGCTCTAATCCACCATTCACAACGATAAAAGCGAGTAACAACTGTCGATTCAATCTTTTTCCAACTCAAAACATGAAATTTTGTGGTAAAGTAGTGAGATCTAGAGAACCCAGATCTAGGGTTTGAAGGCGAACAAGCGGTGGTGGTCCGAGCATAATGAGAAGGCGAACGACGGATCTGGATAAGTGCGTGGTGGCCATGGCAGTGAGAAAATTTCTGATGTTGATATCTCGATATGAAGAAGAAGGATTGTGAGTAGGGGTGCAAACGAGCCGAGCCGAGCCCGAGCTTGACTAGGCTCGAGCTCGGCTCGTTTAACTTACTGTGAGCTCGAGCTCGAGCTCGGCTCGATTCGAGCTCTAATTTTGAAGCTCGGGCTCGGCTCGTTGGTAGCTTTACAAGCTCGAGCTCGGCTCGGGCTCGGCTCGTTTATTATATATTAATTAATTTATATATATTTATAATTATTTTTATATAAATTTTATTATAGTTTTTATATATAACATAATACATATTATTTAATTATATTTATCTTAATTTTATATATACTAATTATTATTATTATTTTATAAATATATATTAAATATATTAAAAACATTATATAAATAAAAGGCTCGTTAAGGCTCGCGAGCCGGCTCGAGCTCGATAAGTGAAGCTCGGGCTCGGGCTCGTTTAATAAACAAGCTTATTCTTAGGCTCGAGCTCGTTTAAGCTCGGCTCGTTTCGAGCTTTTTAACGAGCCGATCTCGAGTAGCTTGCGAGCAGCTCGGCTCGTTTGCACCCCTAATTGTGAGTTGTAGATGTTTAGAGAGTGAAAATTGAATAGAGAGATAGTCCGGATCTTGATTTAGAGCATTCCCAGTCCGTTCTTTATATTCCATATCTTTATAATTACACTAAAAAACACTACTTTTTCTACCTTTTATCTCTACTTTTCTCTCTCCTTATCCTTATAATTATACTAAAAATCACTACTTTTATTCTTATATTTACAAAAACCTTATATTTTTTCTCTCTCTTCCACTCACAACCACTTTAAACCATTCCATAAAATATATAAAATTCACTCATATAATTATAAGGAACGGGCTGTGAATGCTCTTAGAGGATTGATTACAGGTTTAAAGAGGAAGAGAGAGATTGAGAAAATGACATAAGTATTCCTCTAAATTAAAAATAAATCAAAAAACATAAAAAATAAAAGAATGAGTAGCTGTTGTAAAGTTTAAGGATTTTAACAATAACTCATGACTAAGGTTTCCTTGTCAAATAAATATCACAAATTATATATGTAACATACCCCACACGCCTTTATTACCGCTAGTGTCTCTCCAATCCTTAACGTGCACCGCCGCACCAAATCGGTTTATTTATCGAGAAAATTAATAAATTAGTCAATTTTTTATATATTTTCTTGTCATTCATTGTTTCACATTAACTTGTTCAATATATAGTTATACAATATAAATACTCAATTTCCTTTTACATATTAGTATTTATAATATCTAGATTATTTTTTTAATTATTTAGTTTTATCTATTTTCATTTTTTCTCAAACATTTTAATTTCACTTATTTATCTTATTTTCACCTGTGTGCTTAATTTTCTTCAAAGTGGATTAATTTTTCATTCAAAGAATTTTTTAAAATAAGTGAAACAAAGGTAGTACACAAATAATTTCACGTATCTCTTGAATATAAATATATAAAAATGTCTGACACGTTCACTAACGAATGCATATGTAAAAAACGACAATTTTCATGATTTTTATCTTCTTTTGTCAATCCTATAATGAACGGACGTTTGTTTTCTTAAGAAAGTTGCATAACATGTGTTTCCAATTTCATGACATATTAGGTTAGAAGTGATCCTCTTGTTAAATACATCAATCTTAACATGAATACACTAAAAACTATGTGACTCAAACACGACTCGTGTAACATGTTAATGTAAATCCATTGATAACTACTCAGTTGACGGGATGTCAAGGGTTGTCATAAAATTTGTAAACATGATAAATGAGTTGACGGGTTATAAACAGGTTAAACGTGTCGTGAATGGATTGGTGGGTTGAACTTACAACCTGAGTATTAAAGTATTAAAATAATCATCCTAAATATATTTTTTATTATTCTAAAAGCTTGTTATTTGTGTATCAGCCGTGTGAAAAGATGAAGATATGTATGTATACATTCTTCTTTCTACGCGTCCACTCAAATTTTCTTTGACTATTAAAATTCCAAAAACCATATTATTTTCTAATAATTTTTTTAATAATAAATATTACAAAACTAGGTGGGAACCTTTTGCAATAATTATACTTCTAGGGAGAGTTTCAAACGAACTCCGATTGATCTCATTTTATCGGCGTTGAAACCGTCTCGTTGAAATCTACCATCTAGCTTTTAGGGTTTAGATTTTAACGTTGAATTTTATGATTTTAGCCTTAGAGTTTAGCTTTTAGGGTTTAAATTTTAGGGTTTAGTTTTTTTTTGAAATGGGGGTGGGGGGTTTAGGTTTTTAGGGGTGGGTTTAGGTTTTTAAGGGGGTGGTGTGAGGGGTTTAGGATTTTGGGGGTGGGGGTGGTGGTTTTAGGCTTTTTGGGGTGGGGTTGGAGGGCCCCGTTTAGGTTTTGGGGGTGCGGGCGGAGGGGGTTTAGGTTTTTGGGGGCGGGTTAGGGTTCGATGAGACGGTTCCAACGCCGCTGAAATAAGCTCAATCGGAGTTCGTTTGACCTACTTCTTAGGATTTCTTAGCAAAAAACTAATTTTTAATGGAACCGTCCTTTTATTTCTATATATAATAGATGTGCGCAAAGTCAAAATAAAATAATTTATAGGAGCAACGTGTTCAATCATTCCAAATTGTATCATTTCTTTTTTTTTTAAAAATATGGAAGCTATTGCAAGAAATCTTTCGAAATTATGTAAAAGATTGCATGATTTTGAAAAATAAAATAAGAATTTAATAAAAGTTTAGAACCCAATGTACTTGTATTTGTGTTGGAATATATATAGGTTCGAGTTATCCTAAAAAGTGAAATTAACATGTTAAGCTAGGAAGCAACATATTGCGACATGTGACGTGGGGCAGGGGTTATATGCGTCAACATAAATTCACGCTATTAACCCGACACGCTATTAACCAATGTTTTAAAAACCGGTTCAAACCAGCTGGTAATACCGGTTGAACCGGATGTCGGTCACTACCCAGTAAGTTTGAGCCTGGTAATTTGAAAGAACGGTTTGTAACTTGAACCGTCGGTAATACCTGGTTAGACCATTGTACCGGTTTGAGGGTGTGTAAGTTAACATTAAAAAAACCCATTGTATAGCCAGATGAGTTCACCTAGGTGCCAAAAAAAGTAGTCAGCCTAATTAACGAAATTGGATGCATGTTAATCTTATTGGAAATCAAGTTGCAATCGGTAACTTAGTCATGTACCTAAAAAATAAGCTGTTCATGAAAATCAAACCTGTAAAATCCTATGAGATTGGTGATGGGGCATGCAATGGAAGCACAAAACAACAATCCATACAAAAGCTATTTCTAAGCCTTGTTGAACCATTTCTGAGCCCAACCTGGTACGGTTTAAAAAACCGGTTTTTAAAACATTGCTATTAACGTTATAATCACGTTACAAATCACATATAATGTTATAACCACGCGATTAATATGTAATCACGCTATGATATGAGTTTAAAAAATATATATAACAATACTATAGTTAAATTAAGTATAAAATTCTCGATTTTACATGTAAGCTTTCAATACATAATAATAATTTGTGTAAAAGTTACTTGAGTTTAAAAGATATGATAAATAGACAAAAGTTAACAAGTGTGGTTTGCACATATTACCTCTCCTAGCTATTTCATACGGTTCCTTCTTTTAAAATCTCAACAATTGACTGTGTTTATTAATGAGTGAGATTACTTCCTACCTTTCAAATGTTAATTCCACTTTATATTTAAACTTTCCTCTCTCTTTATATATATAATCGGTTCCGACCGGGCTACAGTCCTAATACTAATAGATTTTTTTTAAACGGCCCCAATGAGATAACTCAAAGAAAGCTAGCGGGGCGCTAGCAAATACCCTAAATACAAGCATCTAATACTAATAGATACTTATCAAGAATTGCTAAAAAGATAATAAAAAAGTTAATGATAATTAATTAAAACAACAGCTGCCTAACCATTATGTTTGGTATTTCAGTTGACAATTTTGTATTTAGAAATGATAACATAACTATATTTGGTAACGACTTTTCTTAACTAATTTTCCGTATTTTATGATGAGTTATTGAAGGGAACTTAGATGTTTTTCATCACATACAACATTCATTTACAAAGTGATCCGGGAATGTAGTCCATTCTAAAAAGAGTTATGTCGGAGTTAAATGGTTTGATTTCAACAATGGGTTCAACTTCAGGGGCTAGTTTGTAATATTTCAATAGTTGCTATGTTTTAGTTCTTTTATGTCAAGTTTGATAGTTGGAGGGGGTGTTATGACAAGTTTTATTCTCAGTTTGTTAATCCATTGTTAACAGACTAATTGGGGATATAGAGGTGTAGTGAGTTAGCTTTAGATTCAATCGGTTCATGTTCATCATTTTCATTTTTATGTTTGTAATCAAATTCATTGAGAGTAATAAAGAAATCGTTTGGTTTTTTATCTTTGATTCCAATTTCTTTGAGTGATTTTTTATCAATTGGTATCAGAGCTACGGTTTAGCTCGATTCAAAGAAGGTTCGCTTAATTCCGTAATTGAAGATCGAAATGGCATCTACGAAGTTTGCTCTGGAGAAATTTGATGGAAGAAATGATTTCAGTCTCTGGAGGGTTAAGATGCGAGCGTTATTGGTTCACAACGGAGTCGTCGATGCGCTCAGGGGTGAAGATAAATTGCCGGAGAACCTATCGGAGAAGGAGAAGAAAGAAATCATGGAAAAGGCACAAAGTGAAATTGTATTAAGCCTTGGTGACCGAGTGTTAAGAGAGGTTTCAAAAGAAGCCACTGCTGTCGGAATTTGGTCCAAATTGGAAGCCCTTTACATGACAAAGTCTCTGAAAAATAGACTCTACATGAAGAAAAGATTATACACATTTCACATGGTAGCAGGCAAGTCCTTGGAAGATCATACGGATGAATTTAATAAGCTGGTACTGGATCTGGAGAATATTGAGGTGTCGCTTGATGATGAAGACCAGGCTATCATATTCTTAACTTCCCTATCAAGATCCTATGAACATTTCGTTGACACATTAATGTATGGAAGAGATACATTGTCAATGGAGGATGTGTTAGCTGCCCTAAATTCAAAAGAATTGAAAAAGAAAACTGATAATCAAGATGAGGTTGGAGATGGGCTGTTTGTGAGGGGAAGAAAAGATCAAAGGGGGTTCAAGAAAAGGAATGAAAGTAGTAGGTCCAAGTCAAGGTTTAAGAGAAGATGTTACATTTGCAATTCAGAAAACACCTTAAAAGAGATTGCCCAGACAAGAACAAGAAAAAGAAACTTGATGGTGGGTCTAGTTCAACAAGAAATCAAGGGAATATGTGCACTTCAGATGAATCTGCTGATGGTTATGAAAGTGCAGATGTACTTGTTATGGAAAACAACAGTATGAATGGAGGGTGGATTATGGATTCAGGTTGTTCCTTTCATATGACTCCCAACAAAGAATTTTTCAAAGAATTGAAGTATGAAGATCTTGGTAAGGTGAAACTTGGTGATGACAGACCTTGTACTATTAAGGGTCATGGAATTATATCTATGAAGCTTGATAATGGAATTGAGGTGGAGCTAACAGATGTTAGGTATATACCTGAACTTACCAATATTTGATTTCATTAGGAACCTTTGAAAGGAATGGTTATAGTGCCAGCCTAAAGAATAGTATAGCCAAGGTCATTAAAGGGTCAATTGTTGTGTTATCTGGTACAAGAAGGGATAATAACATATATGTGCTAGATGGGCATGCTGTGGTAGGGTTTGTTAATGTAACTGAAGGTGAAAAACAGAATAATGCCTTGTTATGGCATAACACACTTGGGCACATAAGTAATCAGTGACTAGCAGAACTAAAGAAACAAGAGGCTATTACAAATTTATCTAATTGTGATTTTGGGTCATGTGAAAATTTCCTAATGGGTAAAGCTCATAGGGTAAAGTTTACAAAAGGGATTCACAATACTAAGAAAGTATTAGATTATGTGCACGCTGATATGTGGGGACCTACAAAGAATTTGTCACTAGGAGGAGCATCTTGTTTTCTGTCTATAATTGATGATTATTCAAGGAGAGTCTGGGTATACATATTAAAGCATAAGTATGAAGCCTTTGTAAGATTCAGGGAGTGGAAGAATCTAGTAGAGACTCAGACAGAAAGGAAAGTAAAGAAGCTAAGGACAGATAATGGTTTAGAGTTTTGTAGTGGAGAATTCAATGATTTTTGTAAAAGAAGTGGCATTGCTAGGCATTTGACCATCCCTGGTACACCCCAACAGAATGGCCTTGTTGAGAGAATGAATAGGACTCTATTGGATAGGGTAAGGTGTATGTTAATAGGGTCAGGAATGCCTAATACTTTTTGGGCAGAAGCATTAAATACTGCAATATATTTGGTTAATACCCTCCTCTGCCATTGACATGATGGTTCCAATGGAGAGATGGTCAGGGATAAAAACAGACTATAGGAATTTAAGGGTGTTTAGATCTCTGGTATACTCACATGTCAGCCAAGGGAAGTTAGATCCCAGGGTACAAAAGTGCATTATGGTTGAATATCTTAAGGGTGTCAAAGGATATAGATTGTGGAGGCTGGATAGTGGAAGTCCCAAGGTGATTGTGAGCAGGAATGTGGTATTTCAGGAAGGAGTGATGTATAAAGGTGTTATGGGTAACTACAACAACCTTAATGCTGTGAGTCAAAGAGTTCACATTGAGGTGGAACCCTTGGAAGGAGAAAAGGAGGGTGGCAGTACCAGTCAAGTTCCTGAAAATGATAGTGCTCATGTTAATGATTATAGCATAGCCAGGGATAGACCAAGAAGACAAGTAATTCCACCTGCAAGGTTCAGAAATGAAGAGGATATTTCTGCATTTGTATTCACTACTGCTGAAGAAGAGTCAAATAGTGAACCTTTATCATATAGTGAAGCAATAAACTCTGTTGATAAAGAAAAATGGATGGCTGCTATAGAAGAAGAGATGAACTCTCTATATAAAAATGATGCTTGGGAACTAGTTGAAAGGCCAAGGGATCAGAAATTGGTGCCATGTAAATGGATATTCAAAATCAAGGAAGGTGTGGAAGATGAGAATCCCATGTATAAGGCTAGGTTGGTAGCCAAGGGTTTTACAGAGAGGGCAGGGGTGGATTACAATGAGATTTTCTCACCTGTTGTTAAACATACCTCTATAAGGGTTATGCTTGCTCTAACTGCTTATAGAAATTTTGAATTAGAACAGCTTGATGTGAAAACTGCATTTCTCCATGGTAATCTGGATGAAAAGATCTATATGGTTCAACCACAAGGCTTTGAGGTTGAAGGGCAAGACAGTGGCATCTTAGATTTGATGAGTACATGACTTCACTTGGGTTTGAAAGGAGTAACTTTGATAGTTGTGTTTACTATAGAGAACATGTGGAAGGTGAATATGTCTATCTACTTCTATATGTAGATGACATGTTAATAACATGTGGTGATAAGCAGGTAATCAAAGATACTAAAGAGTTGCTTAAACATGAATTTGATATGAAAGAGCTTGGTGAGACAAGGAAGATTTTGGGAATGGAAATAACAAGGGATAGAAGTCAATGCTTGTTGTTCGTAAAACAAAGTTCTTATGTCAAGAGAGTGTTGTCCATGTATGGGATGGGTGGTAGTAAACCAGTAACAACTCCACTTGCAGCTCATTTTAAGTTGTCCTGCAGGGATTCTCCACAAACAGAAGAAGAGAAAGGTTGGATGGAGAAGGTGCCTTATGCTAATGTAATGGGAAGCTTGATGTACCTCATGGTGTGTACAAGGCCTGACATAGGGTATGCTGTTAGCCTTGTTAGCAGGTATATCTCATGTCCAGGTAAAGCTCATTGGAAGGCTGTGAAATGGATACTTAGGTATCTAAGTGAGTCAACTGAAATTGGGCTAATTTTTGGCAAAGGGGCATGTGATGCAGTGGTTTTGGGGTATCCTGATTCAGATTTTGCCAAAGATCTAGACAAAGGCAGATCTATGACTGGTTATGCATTCACTGTATTTGGTTCATTGGTTAGTTGGAGATCCTCATTGTTGATGATAGTGACACTATCATCAACAGAAGCTAAGTATGTAGCTCTCACTGAATCAGTTAAAGAATGTTTGTGGCTGAGAGGATTTGTCACAGATTTGGGTATGAGTGTGAGTAGATCTGTTGTTTTGTGTGATAATATAGGGGGCTTTACAGTTGACTAAGAATCAAGTGTATCATAATAGGATCAAGCACATCAATGTCAAGTTGCATTTCATAAGAGATGTGGTCAAGAACATAGAGGTTGAGCTTGAGAAGGTGGATGCCTTAGAGAATGAGGCTGATATGTTTACTAAGGTGTTACCGAATTTTGCTTGAAGTTGTTGAATGTGGGTTGAAATTATCCATAGGTGGAGATTGTTGGAGTTAAATGGTTTGATTTCAACAATGGGTTCAACTTCAGGGGCTAGTTGGTAATATTTTAATAGTTGTTATGTTTTAGTTCTTTTATGTCAAGTTTGATAGTTGGAGGGGGTGTTATGACAAGTTTTATTCTCAGTTTGTTAATCCATTGTTAACAGACTAATTGGGGATATAGAGGTGTAGTGAGTTAGCTTTAGATTCAATCGGTTCATGTTCATCATTTTCATTTTTCTGTTTGTAATCAAATTCATTGAGAGTAATAAAGAAATTGTTTGGTTTTTGATCTTTAATTTCAATTTCTTTGGGTGATTTTTTATCAAGTTATATAAACAATGATTATTTTTTAAACTTATAACACTAATGATCTATATAAAAGATTTGTTTGAGTATCATTTGTGTTTTAAATATAAGAGTAAAATGATTATTTCACTCAAACCAGCCGCATCATCATTCATCTTCTAATCGGAGCAAAGCAACCTCCAATCCTCCTCCACCACCACCATCTCATCACTACCCAAGGTGATTAGAACCATTTTCCTATGATAAAACACACGTGCACACATTTCCATCCAAATTGATTTCACCAGTCTCGTTGTAGCCCAAATTCGAAGACAAGCAAATTGTGTACATTACACTTTAAGAAATCATTTATCTTATTGATTAAAAGAAGGACGATTGCAATAAAGTGGCAGGTAAACGGGCAACAAGATGCGCCGAAATTCCTTTTTGGATAGCAAAACCGATCCTACTAAAAACAAAGCTTTGAGTCTTAGGGGCCGAAAAATTACTGTGCACGGCCCGCTGAAGGAATTCCACTGCCTCCGGGGCTAGGAAACCAAAAGTATCAAAATCAAAAGGGATAAACACTTGTTGGTTCTCTAAACAAGCTTTCTCGTTTTTAGCCACTTTGCCTGATTCCGCATTTAACGCAACATGGCCCGCAACAAGCTCATTGTCCCTGAGCCCCACAAGAGGGGGACACTCCTGTAAGGTCCACACAAGCGTGTTTCCCCCTGCTCAACCAAACACAAGAATATCAGTCGGTCGTAGAGTAGACCTCCCTTCAAGCGGATATGTTAGAAAGGAGGTCCACATATGTGAATCTATAAAGAATTTAAGCGTACATTTAAAAAAAAATAAAATCAAGTTTGCACAATTAAGTATCCAAACCGATTTTAGAAACCTTAACACTAAACAAAATTGGAATTCTATTAAATAAAACCCAAACAAACACGTAAAAAAATCTATAGGGTTGTTAGGTTTATCATCGTATATGGTCAAGGTCACAAGTGGTGATAGTGTGGTGGTGCTTGCCTTGCCTTGGAGAAGATGATACGAACATGTCAACGAAGGGGTTTTATGGTTGTGGTGTTGATCAATGGTTGAAGCGATTACCTGGTGGTTATTTTAAGGGGGAAAAATAGTAGAAACATAGAGAAAGGGTGGATTAGAAATGACTTCGCATTACAAATTTTAATGTTTAAAAAAATATGATTACTCTTTCTTTCAATGTTAATTAACTTAATAAAGAAAATTAAGGTCCATTAGTCATTAAAAAAAAGAACTAGTAGCCTTTGAAAATGTTACAAGTCACATATTATTAATTCAATCATACATGCTAACACATGTGATCATAAAAATTGACAATTGACACAAGGAGACATTAATTAGTATTATGATACACACAATCAAGATATGACCTCATTTTAAATACCAACAATATAAGGGACTTATATAGTACAGATACAAACTCAATGGTAGCAAAGTGAAACATCCTTTCCTCCTAAAAATCAGCTCTATTATCTTCTCCCCAATAACAGAGTACCCCCCCCCCCCCCCCACATCATCACTCTACTAAAATACAAAACTATCTTCCCTTATTTTGACCCCCAATTTCACATTATTTTATAAAAAAAAAATCCTTCTGTAAACCCTAAAGAATCTATCAATCTGTCACCATCTGTTGCTGGCCGTCCAGTTCAAACGGACCTGGCTGGATTTATCATCAACTTCCAATCTGTTCTTGATCTGTCCGGTGCTCTGTTTTCCCTCAATTGTAGATCTGAAATTGCTACTCTCAAAAACCTAATTTCAATTTGGGGATTATGATGGGTTTTGGGGGATTTAAGTTATTGTCATTCTTCTTGTTCTGTATATTATTATTATCATCTTCTTGTTATTCCCAATTTTCCCCTGCTGATCAATACTCAATCGATTGCGGATCTCCGACCAACTCCACCGTCGGAAACCGGGTTTTCTTATCGGATAATTTAGCTACGGGTTATTTGACAACCCCACAGAATGTTCTGGTTGATACATCTGGGAATTCGATTCCGTCATCGGAATATTCGCAGCTATACCGAACAGCGAGAATCTTTTCTCAAGCATCTACTTACAGTTTCAAAATCAGTCAACCGGGTCGTCACTGGATCCGGCTTTATTTCTACCCGTTTTCGGCGAGTAATTACGATCTGAAAACGGCGACGTTTTCGGTTTCGACTCGGGAGCATTCGTTGTTATCGGATTTTAATTCCGATGGGGAAACGGTTAAGGAATATTCCGTTAACGTGACGTCTGGTGATCTGGAGATCACGTTCACGCCGTCAGGTGGTTCGTTTGCGTTCGTGAATGGATTGGAAGTTGTTTCGGTTCCGGATCCGTTGATTGGTAATGACGCGGCGTCCGTCACGCCTCCGACGAACTTCCATGGGCTGTTGAATCAGGCGCTTGAGACGGTGGCTAGGGTTAACATGGGTGGTCCGATGGTTACATCGAGAAATGATTCGTTGGGGAGAACTTGGGTGCCGGACCGGGGTTTTTTGAAAAACCCCAATCTGGCATCCAACGTATCGAATATTAACTCTGTCAGGTATCCCCGCGGCGGTGCCACAGAGGATGATGCTCCACGGACCGTCTATGGCACTGCTGCGAGGATGGCGTCAGAGAACGACCCGAAAAGTAACTTTAATGTTACTTGGGACTTCCCGGTGGACCGGGGATTCCAGTATCTAATTCGGCTTCATTTTTGCGATATCGTGAGCTCGGCTGCAAACCAGCTTTACTTCAATGTGTACATTCAGGATTCAAATGTGTTGCCGGATTTCGATCTGAGTACGAAACTCGGAGGGTTGTCTATGGCTTATTACTCTGATTTCGTCACTTCGTCCATGAACAGTGACGAAATTCGAATCAGCATCGGTCCGTCTACGGTTAACAACGCGTTGCCGAATGCTATTTTAAACGGGGTCGAGATTATGAAGATGAACAACTCCGACGGGAGTCTTTCGGGGAAAGATATCCCTGTGTCGAGCAAGAAATCGAAAAGCAATGTGGGCGTGATCGTCGGGGTGGTTGTTGGTGTCGTTATTGCTCTGGTGTTGATTCTTGTTCTGTTCTTTGTGCATAAACGAAAGAAACAAGAACGACTGAACCAGTCGAAGATCTGGATTCCGTTATCGACAAACGGGCTCTCGCAAACGATGGGAAGCAAGTGTTCTAACGGGACGACGATCAGTGCAGGTTCTAATTTCAACTACAGGTGCCCGTTTGCAGCGATTCAAGAGGCGACAAATAATTTCGATGAGAGCTGGGTGATCGGAATAGGTGGTTTTGGTAAAGTTTATAAAGGGGTTTTAAGCGACGGTACAAAAGTGGCTGTCAAGAGAGGGAACCCAAAATCCCAACAAGGTTTAGCAGAGTTCCAAACCGAAATCGAGATGTTGTCACAGTTTCGTCATCGACATTTAGTGTCACTGATCGGGTATTGTGATGAGAAAAATGAAATGATTTTGATATACGAGTACATGGAAAACGGGACGTTAAAAAGTCATCTTTACGGGTCGAACTACCCGAGCATGAGTTGGAAGCAACGGCTCGAGATCTGCATCGGTGCAGCCCGCGGGCTGCATTATCTCCACACGGGTTATTCAAAAGCTGTTATCCATCGAGACGTTAAGTCTGCTAACATATTACTCGATGAAAACCTCATGGCTAAAGTAGCAGATTTCGGGCTTTCGAAAACCGGGCCCGAGATAGACCAAACCCATGTGAGTACCGCGGTCAAAGGGAGTTTCGGGTACTTGGATCCAGAGTACTTTAGACGACAACAGTTGACTGAAAAATCAGATGTTTACTCATTCGGGGTCGTTTTATTCGAAGTTTTATGCGCACGACCCGTAATCGACCCGTCTCTACCTCGAGAAAAGGTGAATTTAGCCGAATGGGCGATGAAATGGCAGAAAAACGGGCAACTAGATCAAATAATCGATGTTACTTTAAAGGGAAAGATCCGGCCCGATTCCCTTAGAAAGTTTGGTGAAACCGCGGAGAAATGTTTGTCTGACTTCGGGGTTGACCGGCCTTCGATGGGTGATGTTTTGTGGAATCTTGAATATGTTCTTCAACTTCAAGAAGCGGTTTTACCAAACGACCCGGATGAAAACAGTACGAATGTGATCGGTGAGTTATCTCCACAGATTCATGATTTTCATACGGGCGGGGATGAGAACACGAGCACTGGGATCGGTCAGTTTGAAATGTCGAGCGGGGATGATATCTCGGGTGTTTCGATGAGCAAGGTTTTCTCTCAGTTGGTGAAATCGGAGGGTAGATGAACACAAAGGAGGACATTTCGGGTGGTTGGTGCTAATCGGTTATTGGTTTTATTTCATAGAGTTTGAAGTTGTGTTTTATATGTAGTTTTGTTTTTGGTTTTTACTATAATGATGTAATGAGTAAGTTATTTGATTATTTGATCTGTTTTATGTTGGTTTTAAAACCATGAAAGTATGGACACATGAGATTTGTGTTTTAAGTTATTTGATTATTTGATCTGTTTTATGTTGTATTGCTAATTTAAAACATGTAATTTTGTATTGCTAATATAAAGCGGGTTCAAACGGGTCAATACCATCACGACCATTGTTTGTCATCACTACCGACACATCACCACCACCCTACTAGCACATCCGGCTACTCTGTCCAGCAGCCCTGCCATCACCACCTTCACCCGTGCCACTAGCCGCCGTAAAAAAGATATAGCAAAAATTGTTTTACTCAGATCCAAAATATAAAAAAGTTTCATTTCAACTTGCGTCCATTTTGGTCAGAACTTGTTTTAACTAGATTCAAATTTGCCCGTTTTGACCCAAAACCAATTTGCACAGGACCCGTTTTGACTAGAACTCAGTCTAACTCGAACCGGTTTTGACCATTTACCCAACCCTACCCGTCCGTTTTGCCATGCTTAGGTAGAAGCGAACCCATTTAGTTAACCAGACAATGTACGAGTCGACACAGCAGGTATGCAGGTTTATCCGTTTATTTATTTTTTAAAGTTTTTTAAACAAATGTGGTTTATATTAGAACTTAAGCTGATGTTATATTATATACATTTGCTTTTTTTGTTGTTGTAAGTTTCAAATAATAGCATATAAAAAAAGGTTAAACGGGTCGTGTTCGGGTCAACATGTGAATAAAGGTGTCATGATCGGTTCAACACGTTAGTACACCTGTCAGTCTGTCACTTTTGGGTTCATGTGTCTGACACAACTTTCACGTTTATGTTGTATTCGGGTCTTTGTCAGGTTCAACCTATCACCCAACAAACATGGTCCATTTCACAACTCTACATGACCCATGCCATTGTCCCTAGTCACTTGGATTAAACCATACCAAATCAAGAAAACAAATTGGGCATAAACAATAACCATCATCTTCTTATTACTCGAAGATCAACAACTTAAACACCAATTGCACCAACAATGCTACCATCATAATCAACAATAAGTATACTAAAATCAAATATATATACATGTAATTGCACCCAAAATAAGCAATTAAGAACAACAAACAGCACACCTGATCAACCCATTCTCATTGCAACTCGGGCACCTAATCGACCGCCCTTCATCCTCCTCAAACACCTTCCTACTCCCACAACAATTCGGGCACGGCACAAACCTCACATCCCCACAGCTACCACAAACAAACCCCGGATCAATCACCGGAAACCCTTTCACAAAATCAAACAATTTCCCATCTTCATGAAGCCGTTTGACATCATCCGCACCACCAATATGTTTCCCCTTGATAAACACTTGTGGCAGGGTAAACCCTTTGCCCTCAAACACTCTTTCCAGCTCCTTCCTGTAACTCGAATCCATTGAAATATCGCGCTCATCGATGAACACACTAAACCCCTTCAAAATCAACCGAATTTCGCAACAATCTTCGTAAGTTTTTCTAATTCCTCTCAAACTGGTATAATACAAAACAATTCTATCTTCACAACCGGATAAACACACGGGGGTGTCAGTATCAGTAACAGAATTGGTTACTAACTTTGATTCGTGGTAACCAAATCGGTTAGAAGATAATGCTTTGTTGTAGCAAGAAACCAAATTGGAATCCAGTTTTGATAAAAGTGATTCTTCTGATAAATGTTTCCACAACGGCTTGATTTCGGAATACTCCACCAGCTCGTATGGCCCGCCCAGCCCGAACGAAACGTAGTGTTGTTTGTTCTTTTCGTTCGGGTTGGACGGGCCGGGTTGGGTCAACATTTCCAATTCTTCTCCGTCTAATCCTTCCATAAGCTCCCACGTGTTAATTACGGAGTCTGGAGATGAAACAGAGTGTTCTGTACACTCTGTTTCGTCTAGGGTTTTGGTTTTGTCGGTGGTGGTGCCGCCGGCGGCGACGATGAGGGAGCCGTAGGTGGTGGAGGTGAGGGAGACGAAGTGGTTGGAATCGCCTTTGCGGACGGGTGGGTGGTGGATTAAGGGGGTGGGTAACGACATGGTTCGAGAAACAGGGGTTTGTGTTGACGATGAGTTGTAATAGTTGTAATCGTGATCTGAGAATGGGGAGCAGAAATGGTGGTGTGAAGGTGTGGAATTGGAGGAGTTAGATGGTGGTTTTTGGTGGTCAACGGTGGCGGTGGCGGTGGTGGTGATGGTGGTGGTGAATTGGAATGGTGGGGAGGAACGAGAAGCGGAACAGCCCATTTGGATGGAAGAGGTTGAAATTGAAGTGGGGGGGATTGTGGTTTGTGGTGATTTGAAGCTGTGGGTGTTAATTTTGGGTTGAATCTATGGTGGTTTGGGAGGATGAAGATGATGCAGAAAAGAAAGGAGTTATTAATGAGGGTTGTTAGCTTGGAGAAGCAATTGACTATAAATTAGTCAATTACGGTATATAAAAGTTAAGAATAATCATTTGACTTTAAAAGTAATCTTTTTATAAAAAAGTAATCCTTTTATAAAAATATCGTAAAAGTAGTTATTTTGTCTATGGTTAAAACTCGGGTAACCCTTTTAAGTTCTAAGTTTTAACTCATCTATATCCTTTTAAGTTTTACGGCTTTTTAACGAGCAAGCCGAGCTTGGCTCGTTTATTTTTAACGGTTTGAATTTTGAGCTCGAGCTCGACTTGTAAAAAGTTTAAGGTAGCTCGGTTATTTTTTCAAAATTTAATATAAATATTATCTTTTACATTAATACCAAGTTTAAAAATAAATTTAATACGAGCCAAACGAACGTAAATACATGTAAAATTTGAGCTTAGTAATATTAAGATTGGATTGTTACTTTAGTTATAACTTACCAATATTAACATTTAGGTTGAATATAAATGAGTCACGAACTTTTTGAACAACTCTAATCTACTTTAACTCGTGTATTCACATGCAAACATCAAAATAGCGTTAATAAAAAGACGGTTGTTGTTCAAAGTATTTATATTTTAAGAATCACGTCAGTTACACGAATTAGCTTTTGGCATTTTTTTGTATTGTTAGCTTGAAATTAGGTGAAAAACAAAATGAAAGTAATTTAAGTGATTCTAAAAAGAGCCGAGTGACGTATTAGGGTTATTAATTGAGTGTCAGCACGTGGCTGTGATGTCAGTATAAGGTAGCCAACACCTTTCGAAGCTTAAACCGTTTATTTTCTAGTGTGCGCTCTAGTTTGATATCCGAATACCAGTACAACGCGTGACCGGTCACTGAGTGCCCCATTGGGCAAGAGCCCCTTTTATCGATCGAACTTTTTTTCTAAACACATGTCCTTTGTTATTGGTGTTCTCGATGGTCATTCGATTCTAAAGCATCACGCTAAATTAAGTGGCTATGTATAAATTTTATGGGTGAAAAAACTAGTTTCAAATATTATTTTGGTTGAATCGGTTCTTTAAGTGATTTTCTCTTATAGTTGTCAAGTTATATATTGATTTTACATTAAATCTTCATTTTAATTTTAGAAAATAGAGTAAACTGTAGTTTTTTTCCTGAGGTTTGAACAAAATATCATGTTTCGTCCACTTGTAACACATTTGATCTCCGACGTTTGATGTTTTAACACTTTGCGTCCCTGATCCTTAACTTTGTTAAAATATCTGTTAGTTTTTATGTAAAATTATTGATATACCCCGCCCCTTCTTCTTCAAACATCATACCAAGAAGCAAATTTTGACTCCTGAAAGTCAAACACGTGAAATCATCTCTCAATCCACCAAATTCTACAATCTAATCCTTTCATTTTGGTCCAAAATCATTCAATTGGAGGTTAAGGATCAGTGAACTAATTGGAGGTCAATCCCTTAATCCACGCTCCAATCCATTGATTTATATACCCACTCAAACCCTCATATTCCTTCCTCACATGAACCCTATCAGAGCATTCCCAGTCGAATTCTTATATTTCTTATCCTTATCCTTATAATTACACTAAAAATCACTACTTTATATACCTTTTTCTCTCATTTTCTCTCTCTTTATCCTTATAATTACACTAAAAACAACTACCTTTTCCTTATATTTACAAAAAAATTATATCTTTTCTCTCTCCTCCACTCACAACCACTTTAAACCGCTCCATAAAATATACAAAACTCACTCACACAATTATACCAAACCGGCTGTGAATGCTCTCAGCTCCTTATTCTCTTGAGTTCATTTTGAGCCGCCGCCTACGAGTATACTGATGTGAATCGCATCACCCCCACCACCAAAATCAGCCTCTTCAATGGTTGATAATCTGTTGATGTACCACCGATTAAGTTCCGGCTCACGACCCCGTCTCCACCAAGCACCCGGGTACCACCGCTGTCGTCTCCCTCTCTGGTTCGTCTCTGATCAACTTTTGAGGTAAGTTTTTATCCATAGCTAACTTATATGTGTCCCTTTACTCTTAAAGTACTCGAATATGGTTGTTGTATTGATAGACGGATTACAGCGAGGTAAACGTCGTTTAATTAGAATTTAATGTTGAACACATAACATTTTAAGGTTAGTCTCTGTACATTTGGTTTCGTCTATGTTTTTCCATCTTGTTTTCCTCTGAAATATACCCATGCTAATTTTTGACACCCCATTTGATATAGATCCCGAAACATGTGAATTGGTTGTAGTTTTTATGCAATTGAGTCTAATGTTGAAGAATGGGGAAGGGTATATGAGTAATTTTATACAAAAATTAACATAAATTTTAACGGAGTTAAGGATCAGAGACGCAAAGTGTTAAAACATCAAACATCGATAATCAAATGTGTTACAGGTGGACGAAACCTGATGTTTTATTCAAACCTCAGTAATAAAAAGTAGTTTACTCTAGAAAATATATTTCATTGATCTATATTAATATATCCTTAACTTTTTGACAAGAGAAATGTATAGCAATTGATGAAAATGTAATTATTTTGATACTATGCATAAAGTGATATATAACATTTAGAACAAAAAGGTGTTAACACTTAACAATGTACATCTAATCAAACATTAATTAAATATTATTATTTTCTAACAAAAGATGAGTTTGAATATGATTTAGGTTTATTTAGCCATTTTTATTAATGTTATTTGAATAAGATAAATTTGTTTTTAAGAATGTTTACCTTTATGGTTTAATAAAAAAATCGGTTATTATTTAATTCTTTTAAAAAACCAGTACTGATGAGACGTATGCAAAACAAAATCAAAGTACTCAAATAATATTTATTGATATGTAAAGATAAAATTTAGATAGAAAACTTACTAAAAACCAAAACGCTATATTCTTTAGGACAATTTAATGAAAAAAATATTGTACTTGAACGAATCATGTGATTTGAAATTTGATATATTATTTTTCTTCAAGAAACGTTGATGTGTGTTTTGAACTTTCTTATATTAACAAAGGGGTAATTAAATACATCTCTCTAAAAATTTCATTAATTACATGTATACTCAGCTTAAAATTTTATTTACGTATATCCCCTTCATAATTACAAATATACCTAACTGGATGATGTAATCGATTAGAAGCGATGTTGGATGTTGGCATTGATCGGAAGCGGGAATCAGAAGGTTAGGGTTGAGATCAATGGAATAAGAATAGTCGTATTTCTTGTAAGGTTAAAAACTTAATTTTATAAAAGATGGGATATATGTAATTTAAGTTTTGGGATGAGTATATATATAATTAGGGTTGAAAATAGGGGGATATATGTAATTCTACCATTAATAAATGCATCTTTTATTAGTGTGGAGGGGGTGGAGCTCCGGTTCCCCCTCGGGTTCCCACGGGTAGTCGGCAACAACGCCTCAACACCAAGGGGTTCACGGGTTGGAGCAACTCGGGTATTTTTCACGGCTTCATGAACCCAAGTCTTTTGTGCTTGTTGCCGTTGCAATTTTTGACCGTTTACCTCAAAAAGGCTAGGGTAGTTAGGGGTTCCCACGACTTGTGTTTAGGTACTTAGGTGTTCAAATGATGTGGCATGATATGACGTGTGTTGATTGGTTAATTCTTATGGTAGTTAGGGGTTGAAAAGGTTCCACCCCCTCCACCCTTAGATTGGAAAAATTGGCTTTTTGAATGGCTAAATAAACCTAAATCATATTCAAACTTAAATCATATTCAAACTTGAATTGACTTTTTGAAGATCTCAAAACATCCAGTTTCTTGTGGGTAAAGAACATGCTTGGTCTTGGTTCATTAGATTGGGAGAATTGGTGCGCTTTTAAATTTTAACCTACAAATGTTGTGATGTTTAGTTCTTTTTTCTAGCTTCTGCTAGTGGGTTTCTTTCTTTTGGTTTTTAATAAAATCTTCCGCCTTTCAAAAAGAAAAAGGATCTTTTATAATAATAAAATGTATATATATATATATATATATATATATAATTTTAGAAAGACACACCCTTTACATCTACTCCTAAATCTACATCATGTCCACAATAGATTCGAACCTTCAACCACTTGAAAAACACATTTACTACACACATTGATACGTCGTTAGTTCGTTATTCGTATGATTATATCGTGTTATATAAGGTTCAAAGTATACGTGTGTAACACTAAAAAATAACGTATCCATTCATATTAACACATGAGTCTTTGATAGTTATTCTCGTATTAATAAAAGCATGCACACAGAACGATAATAATTTCTTTAGTGACTTTAAACTTGATATATTACATACACATGCAATTTGAAATTTGTGAACTATTCACTCACAACAAAGATGTATACAATTATTAAAGGTATGGAATAAACAAATGAATGAAATGAATAAGAGAAATAAATGAACCATTACCATTCTCTTGTTATATTTAGTTATCCTATGAGAATGAAATAAATAATTACTTCGTATTATTTGGTAGACAGAAAAATATTTTATAAAAAATAAAATATTTGTAACTAATAAATGTATATTATGGGTCGGGTCATGGTACGTGTCATGGTTCGGGTCATGGGTCCGGGCATGGATCAGGTCACGAGTCGAGTCATGGGTTGGGTCATCGTCGGTCCATGGTTCGGGTCACGGGACGGTTCATGGTTCAGTTATGGTTCGGGCATTGGACGGGTCATGATTCAGGTCATGGGTCCGTGCATGGGTCGGGTCATGGGTCAGTCACAAGTCGAGTCATGGGTCAGGTCATTGTCGGTCCATGGTTCGGGCCACGGGACGGGTCATGGTCCGGGACATGGGTCGAGTCATGGTTCTAGTCATGGGTCAGGTCATGGGTCGGTCATTAATTCAAAAAAAATCATTTCATCGCTTGAAGGAATTAAAAAAAGAACACTCATCCCCTAAGGAATGAAAATCATTAGAAATGAAATAAACACATTTCTTATGTAACAGTTCATTCTATTCCGATCTGCTTGATTACCAAACACGTTTTGGTTTATTTAAATGTAATGACTCATTTTATTTTATCATATATTTATGTATATCAAACACTACCTTAGGGTATACAATAAGTATCTATATATAGGTGTGAAGTAGCCCCTATTTTTATTCTTTTTCATACTTACACTTTGACCCTTCAAATGTTACTACTTTGCCACCTCTATTTTGCCTATAACTATCCCTTACACCTTACATTTATCCATTTGTTTTTTACACACATACAATTTTTGGGTCCTTTTTGTTTTCTTTTATTACTTTAAAAATTGAATGTTTTATAAAATTTTGAATGTACGGACATACCGTTACGATTTGCTTATTTTATATACTTTTTTATATAAATTTTATTCAAAACGAAATTGTGTGTCATAAGGTACAGGTCAAATAAGCACAAATGTACAAGCCGTCAAGACTGTTTTAACGTTTTGATTTTTATAGTGTCCTTTTGTTTTCCTCCTACAATATGATATTTTATAAAGTCCTAATTCACCATTGCGGCGTGCTTATTTATATCAACGTTTCAACATAATTTTTTTGTGGTTTCATTTTTTTCAGTTGAGACGTGCTTATTTTTATTGACGTTTCGACGTTATATTTTTTAACAGTTTCCTTTTTTTCATTGCAACATGCCAATTTTTATCTATGTTTTGTACATGAATTTCTTAACGGTTTCGTTATTTATATATACTTTCTAAAATTATCAATGTCCACGTCACAATGCACAAGTTTGCGGCGTTTCATTTTTTAATACAAAGTTTCATATGTTATCAACGCTCCTGTTGATGCGTTATGCATATCATTTTCAACATTTGTTAGGTTTTGAGTATAATTAATGTTCTTGTTAAGTTTTGAAGAGATTAAATTTTTTCATGGCTTTGCGCGCCGCCATGATTTGGTCTAATACATTTTTTAAGAACAAATTTCCACCTAAATTCCATTTAACTTTTTTAGTTGTAAAGATTTGAAGTTACACCACTTTTGTAGAAAACAACCATCATACCATTAGACCACTAGATCATGGTTCTAAGTAAACATTTAAACCTGTCAATCTTGACCCAAAGTAGGGGAAATGAATTAGTTTGGGTAATTATTTTTTGTATTTTGGGTTGTATTAGGGAACACCATAACACAAAACAAGTTGAAATGGGTAACACATTAAAACGATTTGGGTCTAGATGGGTCGCCTAAAAACTATGTAAATTTAGAATGGGTTCAAACGGGTGACAGATTTTGATACTTTTCTTTTCTTAGACATCTTATTTCAACCCGAACAACTTTTTAGTTACAACTCATTCTAATCCGAATCAAATTGATAATTTTTTTTAAACGACCAGTTTTCACCAGAACTCATTTTAGTCATAACCCATCCTTACCCGAACCCATCCTGACCCAAACTCATCCCGACTCATTACCCAAACCAACCCACCTCACCCCCACCCGTTTTGCTAGGGTTAGTTCTAATACATAGTTATGAACATATGAAAGGTTAAAGTTTCCAAAAATGCCAATTCATTATTTTCTACTTAGTATAGTCCAGCCAGATGAATTTGAATTAAAATATTTTAAAAGCTGTATTTTCCAAAAAAAAAAAACTTTATTTTAAAAACAATAATATAATAACTTTAAAGAGAGAAATTCAAGTCTCTCTTCCCCATACATATTAGTTTCTACAAAGAAAAAAAATAAAAATAAAGCCTATTAGACTGTGTGTAGTACGCGGGTGAGAGGAGGGGCGTGATGCCACCTTACCCATTACGGACGTGAAACACCGTGCTGGACCCGGGTGGGTGAGGGCGTGAGAGGAGGGGCGTGGTGGTGTTCCTGGGGGTGAGAGGTGGTGGATGGTCAAAAGTAGTCGTTGGGGGATGGTCAAAGACCAGTCAAAAGGACCGTTGGGGCACAATTTTTTTTTTTTTTTTAATTACCTATATATATTTCAACCAAACCAAATACCAATTCTCACTAAACCCGCTCTCTCTATACTCTCTAAACCCGCTCTCTCTATACTCTCTATATACTTCAACCAATGGATTTTTCTTCATCATCGGAGTCATCATCCGATTCATCGGATGGTGATAAGCTTTTCGTGAGTCCGGTTCAAACGTCTGTGATGTTTATAAACCATCTAGTCGAAGAATCTTTTAGAGTTACAAGACGAGTCCAAGTTAACCGAGGTCGTACGGTTACCTTAGAACTGATCTGATGGAGCATCTATGGAGTAATCGTAATTATCATTAGATTTAATTGTTGTATTTTTACAATATATTTGTAATGGAATTTATTAAATTAAATTAAATTAGGTTTTTTATTTATTTGTGGTTTTAAATAGCATTATTTTTTAATGTAAACAATATATACAAATTAATTAAATTAAAAAACAATAATTATGTAATTATTACAAAACTGGTCACCCTCACCACACCATTACGTACTTGGGTAAGGGTGAGGGTGAGGGTGAGAGAAGCCAGTGTCTACATGGCGTATACGTGACACAGGAAATCATTCACCTTCACACAGGTATTACGGATAGTCTTAAGTATCTTGATTATCGAGTATATTACTCTTTCTATTATATAATAAATACTATGTGTCGATGTACGATTTGTATGCAAATTAATTCGATGCACAACCAAATTTTTATTTTTGTTGTGCGTTATTCTTAATTTTTTTATCCGGAAAAATTACAAGCACATACTAAATTAGATGTATTTTATTTATTTTATTATAAATTCATCTTAGAAAGAAATTATAAGAATTCTTTTTTAGAACGACAAGTTTCTTTACTCCATAGGGACTTGAACTAAAAGACTTTAAACCAAGGTGTTTCAAAAGACTTTGTCTATGTCACTGGGCCACCAACCCAAGTGATACATTGTTTTTCTTAATTTATTTATTAAGGAATATTTGATGTATTTTATTTAATTAATTTTGTTTTAAATGAACTAAAATTAAGGGGTTATATTCTTTTAGAAGTAGGGAATAGGTAAAAAAAACTCACAGAAAAACAAAGACAAATCCCTTTCATGACAGCTTCACATGTCTATGCCATCATCATTTCCATTCAAAAGTTGTCTTTTTCAATTTTACTTTTTTTCAAAAATAATTTTGCTTGTTTTTTTTCCTTCTAAAATGGATATATTGTATTTGTTTAATAATAATTATGATCCCACATAAAGTAGATCTCTTTTACAAGTGATTTTCTTAACTTAGTAGGAGTTTGAACGAACCAAACGATCATCAAACAGTTCGTTAACCGTTTGACGGAAAGTTCGTTCGTTTAATAATAAACGAACATGAACAAGAAACTTCATTCGCTTAGTTAAATGAACGAACATGAACATAGGTCGCGTTTGTTCATTTATGTTCGTGAACGTTCGGTAATGTGTTCATGAACGTTTGTTTGTGTACGTTTGCGTTTATTTGTGTTCGTTTACGTTCATTACATAGAATTATCAGACGAACACAAACACACACGAACAAGTTCATTTCCTTAATGAACGAACACGAACATGAAATCTCGTTCGATTATGTGTTCGTGAACATGAAATTTCTTTAATGAACGAACACGCACAAAACCTTTTCCTTCGTTTTCAGTCCTATAACTTACAAAAACATACTTCCAAGAGCAAAGTATTACATGTTTTAAGCTTGTTAGGATAATACCAGTGTTGTAAAAATGGTATTAATCAGTGGATTAATCGGAAATCGGTGGAATACCTTGTAATTTTGAGCTAGTCGGACAATTAATCGGTAATCGGTCCTAGTCGGGGCTAGTCGGTCATAATCATCCCAAATTTTTTTTTTTCATTTTTCACTTATTTTTTAATAAAATTACGATTTTTATCCTCAAAAATATAGTTGTAACAAAATTAACCAACACTTTTATATATATATATATTTTTTCATTTATCACTTATTCATTAATAAAATACAAGTTTCATCCTCAAAATAATAGTTTTAACAAAATTAACCAAGACTTTTACATGTGTGTGCATCAACATGTTGTACATATAGGTTTTTAGGTTGTACATATATATATATATATATATATATATATATTTTTATATATATTAAAACATATATAAAGCTTATTTATAGCTAAATTTTTGGTAAATAATTCTAAAAATATATAAAAGTTCCAATTCGATTAATCGCTAGTCGGTACCCTACCGCCCGACTAGCGCCTAGCAATTTTTACAACACTGGATAATCAGTGGTGGACCAAAATTTTTTTTTCATGGGGGTCGGAAATTTTTGGGGTCAATTGACAAGCGATATATAACACGTATATAACACTAAAAAAATTTAATGGGGGGCAATCGGGGGACTATTTCAAAATTTTATGGGGGGCAATCGTGATTTTAACGCGTATATAACACTAAATTTTTTTTTTATAGATGGCGGCTGCCTCCCATGCTTCCTACGTAGATCCGCCCATGTGGATAATACTACTTATAAACCAAAAAAAATATATAATATAAAACAAATACAAATTTTTTTTTTCATTTTTCACTTATTTTTTAATAAAATTACGATTTTTATCCTCAAAAATATAGTTTTAACAAAATTAACCAACACTTTTATATATATATATATTTTTTCATTTATCACTTATTCATTAATAAAATACAAGTTTCATCCTCAAAATAATAGTTTTAACAAAATTAACCAAGACTTTTACATGTGTGTGCATCAACATGTTGTACATATAGGTTTTTAGGTTGTACATATATATATATATATATTTATATATATTAAAACATATATAAAGCTTATTTATAGCTAAATTTTTGGTAAATAATTCTAAAAATATATAAAAGTTCCAATTCGATTAATCGCTAGTCGGTACCCCCACCGCCCGACTAGCGCCTAGCAATTTTTACAACACTGGATAATCAGTGGTGGACCCAAATTTTTTTTTCATGGGGGTCGGAAATTTTTGGGGTCAATTGACAAGCGATATATAACACGTATATAACACTAAAAAAATTTAATGGGGGGCAATCGGGGGACTATTTCAAAATTTTATGGGGGACAATCGTGATTTTAACGCGTATATAACACTAAATTTTTTTTTGATAGAGGGCGGCTGCCTCCCATGCTTCCTACGTAGATCCGTCCATGTGGATAATACTACTTATAAACCAAAAAAAATATATAATATAAAACAAATACAACATAAAAGGTAATAGAAGTCAAACGAGAAGAACATGATTGGAACATAAAACAATTAGAAGCACAACATGATTGAAACAAAAGGAAAATATAATTTGGTTGATTAAAAAGATTGGGCATTTTTGCATCTTTCTCTTAGGGTATGAGGTATACCCTCACGAGAGGGCACCCGTGAGGGCTCTCACGCCGTGAGAGGGTAGGGAACAACGCCCCCTGTTGCGTGAAGGGGGAGTGAGGTAGTACCCGTGAAGGGTTTCACGCGAGAATGGGCAGGGAGGGAGATTGATCTATGTGTGTATGTATATGTTGTATGTATAGGTTTTTTTCTTTCTCACACTCCAACCAACTTTCCTTCTCTTAGGGTATGTGTCCTCTTTTTGATCCTTGAAGAAGAACATGGTTTGATGTTGCAGGTACAAACGAAGAAGAAGAGAACATATATAGTTGTTGGGGGCTTGAATTAGGTTTTTGTTTTATGTTTTTTTTATATATATTTTTTTTAATCAAGCCCCCAACAACTATTTATGTTGTTGGGAGCAAAACACATTGCAAGAACTTGAAAATTTGGATCCTAACATGTGCGTCCACAAGCACATACAAGTTTGATTTTTTCAAGCCACTCGAACATAATTTACAACCCTTTGTTCGCACTTAAGTGTAGGTCCAGAATCAATGAAGATGCTTATATAAACTCCCAACACACACACATGCGGGACAAACTTAACCAATTTTTTTTTTCATCCTATTCAGACAGTCTAATTTAAGTATCAATACCTTATTTACATATAAATCTAATTCAAATACATCTTAACTTGTTACGAAACCTCTGTCAAAGAGAAAACAAACCCTTAAATAACTAATGATATGTTTATTATAGTTACATATAATTATTTATATTCAAAGTTAATAAAAAAACATTTTTCACTGGGTTTTTTAAAAGTGTTAACGTTATATTAATAATTATCTTTAACATATTACTAAACCCAAACTAACAAAAATATATTCCAGCCGACATTCATGAACATTTAAAAAATATAATACACATTATATTGGTTAGATGTGTTTTTTCATTAGATAAAATCATGAAAGTAGCCATTTTTTGTGTGATATATCTTTATGTTAGAGCAATTTCACACATTAGTCACGCCTTTCACATGTTATGAACATCTATTTTTACTCGTGTACGACTTAATATGAGAAGACGAATTTTTTTAGGAATACGTGAATCTAAAAGGCAAATACGCGTATGCGTTTTTGTTTGTATTACCTGACCAACTAAAACGTGAGAAAAATTAGATATATAGAAAAATGATTGGATGCTTTTGTGATTTTTTCTTTTGATTAACTTTTTTTAACAACAAAGGTCCGGACACCCGAGATCACCCTGACAAACAGATCACCCTTCCGCCTGAATAACAGAAGCGTGGTGACCCGGCCTCACACCACCCAGGAGGAAACCCATAACATTTTGTTCCAAACGAGACTCAAACCTAAGAACTCTTTGAAAAGTTATGGGGCTATCACTCAACCAGAATGCTCGATTGTTTCTCTTTTGATTAACCGGTATACAACAAATAGTGTCAAAAGATCGGTCAAAGGCAACTCATGGCTCTAACCGGCTAGAGACGGAAAAATAATAAAATTTGAAATTCTAAATGATTTTTCTATTTAAATCCAAGTATGTTAAATTAAAAATCTACAATCAACATCAAAATGATTTATTGAATCAAACATTAACGTTAATAACCAAACTAAAAACTCAAATATAATTAAGTTGGGGTTTGATTTTGATTATTATGAAATTTGTTTATCTTCTTTATGATCTTGACTATTATAAATTTAATTTAAAAATATAAATTTTGAAAAAGAAATTGTGACTGAAACAGGCAATCAAAACTATTTGATTTAAACGGGCAGTAAGAGTTTGAAACACTTTGGACCATATCCGTCATTCAAATTAATTGAACTTATTCTACAATCTACCGAAGGGTTCCTATCAAGCCAATCACATGAAGCTTTTATAATTAAGTAGATTTGTTTGTTTGTAGATGGGAATATGCTTTCAGTTATATATGATGATATTCATCATACAAATTATATAAAAGAAGATGAGGTTATTCTTACTCTTTATTTAAAATTGGTTATGCATTGAACGGCTATACATATATATATGATTCGGTTTCCTTAAAAGGCTTTTAGTGTGCGAAATGTACGAAGGATCAAGGATGCCACAATGTATTTTACAGCAACCGTTTAATGACAAGTGGACTTTTAGATACACTGTTGTAATGGGTTTAACGATCATTGTAAGCGCACATATCATTTTCAAAATATATATATATATATAGGGGAGGGTTCCAGAGAAAACCACAAGTTAGGCGAAAACCGAGAAAACCATTAAAAAAATCAATTTTACCCAATCATATAATAATATTTGTTTTTGTTTTTGTTTTATTTTTATTTATTTATAAGAGTATCAATGTAATATTAAACATTTTTACCAAAAAACATTTTTACACATAGTATTACGTATACGTAAACATAAAACAAAAAAATTGTGTTTACGTATACGTAAATTAAAAAAATTATTTTTGGATACGTATACGTAAATAAAAAAAATTGCCTAAAATGATGTGGTTTTCTCAGTTTTCGCCTAACTTTGTGGTTTTCTCTTGATCCCTCCCCTATATATATATATATATATATATATATATATATATATATTTCATATAATGAAACAATAGTATACCAACATTTTTAACCGTTCTTTTAGTTTTGTATCAAAAACTCACACCGCTAGTTACTAAATTAAACATTCTCAAAAGCCGGACATCATATTCAGTGTTTTAAGAACTGGACCAGACCGGCCGGTCGAACCGGGAACCGGACATAGAACCGGTTCGGTTGTGTGTAATTGAACCGCTTTCATTTGAACCGGTCAGACAGGATTTCAATTTTTTTTATATTTTTTCCTTCAAAATCAATTTTTTTTATTAATTTAGTATTTCAAGTTACATATTTTATTTATTTAAGTCTTTATATGATATTAAAACTGCAAATTCATATCAAAACAAAAAATGTTTTTTATATTTGTATCTATATATATAGTTTTAATTTTTATATTATTTATAACGTCATCATGTTCTTAAATCCGGTCCAACTGGTCTGACCGGTCCGACCAGTGAACCTCTAAGAAGACCAGTTCGTTGTCCGGTACGGTTCTAAAAATATTGATCATATTTAATAATTTAGTTAATATTTATGGTCGAAGGGATGTGGGGTGGTTTGATAGGTACTTCACTAATTTTAAAATTATAAGTTAAGTTTGTTACAAAATTAATGTTCATTGTATAACTTTCATTTTAGTTTTTCAATAATAGTTGTCAAATTTTAAGGCTTTTCTAATCAGTGGCGGATCTAAGAAAAAAATTTAGGGGTATCAAAAATTTTGTTCATTTGTATCGGGAAACATAAAAACGGTAAAAAAAATCCACTACGCGTCAAAATTTTTTCACTACGCATCAAAAGTTGAGGGGTACCGAAAGATACCCCTGGGTATAAGGTATATCCGCCACTATTTCTAATAATATAAGAGTATTTATATATATAGTTTATATAAAAAGATTAGTTTTACTACCAGACTAAATAAAAATTAAAGTAATTGAAATGTATTGTTTTATGTGTTTTAAATTAACTAAAAAGATTTAGTGTAATAATAATATTACTATTATTATTATCTTTCATAAACTTTATCATGATCATTATAAAGTATATTAGGTTATGTGTAATGGTCTCGTGAGCGGACGCGAGTGGTTGACATGGCGGCCGTGAGGGGTGTGGAATGTTGCGCCGCCTCTCCGTGAGAGGGGGCATGGGACGGGGATGTGAGAGCGGTCACGGACTTGGTTAGGGATGTTCTTTTTGACATATTTAGGCGTGCCGGGGTTTCTACTAAGAAAGAGGCACCAGTGAATTTCTTGACGGACCCATTGGAAGGAAGATCAACACTTAGACCCGCTGACATTTTGGTCTTTGGGTGGATAGGTGGGAAACATGCGTGTGTAGATCTAACAGGGGTCTCCCCTCTGGTGGGCTTGGGAGTTAGTGCTTTCACGGTGAATCAGGCTGCTCTAAAAGCTGCTTCGAGCAAAGTGACCAAACACGAGAAAGCGTGTCTTGACAACCAACACGTGTTTATACCATTTGCTTTTGATACTTTTGGTTTCCTTGCACCAGAGGCCGTGGAGTTACTTAACCGAGTACATCGGGTCATGCATAGTAATGTTATGACCCCAAGATCTGTAGATGTAGTTTTTAAAAGACTTGGTTTTGCTATTCCAAAAGGGTTGACGGCGCAGCTTGTTACCCGTTTACCTTCTATCTTTATGTAATTTCTCTTTAGGAGTTGTGTTAATCCCTAAAACACATAAAAATAATTACACTAAATTCTGCGTAGACTAATGAGAAAGTGTTGTGGGGGACGTGGGCCGTACTACACATGGCCTTGGTATTATTAGTTAATAAATCGCGAATAGTAAAATCATGAATTTATTTATAAATCATTTAAAAATGTAGATGGTTACATTTATTACAAACTGCTTCCTTTTTTATAGGTTATAATGGAACTTAACCAACCCTGCACTCTTTATTAAATGAAGTTAAATTTTTATTAGATAATTTGTGATTTTCAAAATTTTATTTAAAAGAATATTAGATACATATTTAAAAACTAGAATCCACTAATGAAGTTTTATAATAAGTTTTGCATTGAACTTCAAAATTTTATTGTAACGTTTCCAGAAAGATTTTTGTTAAACCTAAATCTGATTTTTTTTTTAATTTTGAAAATGCAACACCAGGATCCTCTAGAAAAATAGATGTTATTTAAATCGGGCCTAACTACTCCCACCAATCCGGATCAAACCCTCAACTCAGGAGGAAACCCGTAACTGGGAAAACCCCCTGGCTCAACTCAAATAATTACTTCAGGTGAGACTCGAACCTAAAACCTCTACTATGGAAAGTCTTAGGGCTATCATTGCACCAAATGACCAAGATACCTAAATCTGATTTACCTCAATTTTATTGGATTGTTTTCTAGAAATGATCAGATTACAGATATCTACATTGACTTTTAGGATACGAGTGAAAAAGAATAACAATCAAAGTCCGTTTAAATGTAAACTTTTTTTTTCGAACGCAAACATATAAATCCTTGTTTGTATCAATTTCCATAACCGCTACAACCGGAAATGAGTTAAAATCAAAACTTCATAATATTTGAGTCGACAGGAAATTCGTTTAACAAAACCTCTTATTACAAAGAACTGAGTGTTTTTCTCAATCCAACTTTACCGATCCAACTTCAAAAGACGTTTAGAACATTTTCAATCCTTTCACGCTTGGATTTCAAGAATGCTACCTAAAAGTAAAGTGTCCAGTTTTTCATGGCTAGACTATGTATAATGTTTTAGAAACAGAGAATAAATGGTTATACAAAAATCAAAGATGAAAAATCTGTAATATCCCACATCGATTGAGGGGGAGAACGAAGCGTTCCTTATAATGGGGTGGATACTTTCTCTATCGAGACGTGTTTTGACGAAGCGTTCCTTATAAGGGGGTGGATACCTTCTCTATCGAGACGCGTTTTGCCTGGGCGAGCAACTCGTCGGGTGAAAACAAAACCGTGAGTTTCTGGATGGGCAACCCATCGGGGGCAAAGCGGACAATATCTTGGTACGGTTTGCTTGGGCAAACATAACAAAACCGTAAATGGATCAAGTTCTTCCCTGTGGATTTAAAGATATGGAAAACAATTTAAAACGAAATAAATAGTATCATTTTAATCGATGCTCTACAGGGGCGCGCTACAGATAAGATCGGCATAAACGGTTATGCTATCGACAGATCATGCAGGAGTTTGAAGTTGCAGGATGACGGTTAGGTCGCTTTGCATTTGTGGTTTAGTGCAACGGATTTTCGGAATAGTTCATGGGAGTTTGTGTTATCGTCTCGCTCCCCTTCGAACTTCTTTTTTGTTCTGTTTGGCACGGTTAGTTTTGCATGTGTTTCTCTTTTCTAGTCTTGTACGTGCATTTAGAGATCGTTTTTCTGGGTCAATTTGTAATGTTGTCTCGTTATATCTTGTTTCTTATTAGTCATGATTGAGACTTTTAATTAGAAAGTCAACGGCTAAGCCTTTTTTAATTCAATATTGATTTGATCCACTTCTATGCTAACCATTTCCAAGACCATAACAGATAATGAAAATGTCTAACACATAGCAAATACTCGAACCCTCGACTTTAAGGGGAGGGACATCATTTTATATACTGCTATGACAAAGACGCTTTGAAAGACGCTTTGATACATTTAAATATTTGTACATTTTCCATCGGTACTTGTCTTTTTTTAATGCTTTAAATGTTTGCACATGTGGTATTATTATTGTATTAATGTAGACCATTTTTTGTCATGTTTTGGTAACCATAGTCCTAATATCTACATTTAAAATGTAACTTCAATTACTTTTAGGTTTAAATTATTATGCTTTAACCAACATTTTAAACAACACAAAAAGTCAAAAACTACTAACAAGTATTTTAAGTTATTATACATTAACTATCAAAATCACTCTTAATCACAATTTTAAGAGCTATGTTTAACAATTCCCCTTTTACAAATATATATATTCAAAGTAAAAAAATGTGCATGGATAAGTTTGATTAGGTTTTTGCTTAAACCAGAATTCAAATAGAAAAGTTATGGAATAGAATGTTGATATTGAAATTTTGGGTTTTTCTAACCTTTTGGGCTTTGACAATTACCACAAATCATAACTTAGTCCACAAATAATTGAACTATTCTAGCCCAAAATGTAACATTGCCAATTTGTCAATTACACATGGAGGTGAAAAAAAAAAACGATTTGGGATCTTAAACTGGTTTTCAAACCGACCCAAACCGATTCTTAAACCAGTTTGAAACTGGTTCAAACCGTTGGTTTGAAACCGTTTTAAACCAAACCGAACTGATCCAAACCGCTCAAAAACTAGTTACAAACGAGTTTGAAACCTATTTGAAACTGGTCAAAACCGGTAAACCTCCCTTCTCAAATCGGTTTCAAAATGAACCGGTTTGATACCAAACCGGTTATGACTTTTGTTGACTAAACCGATTTCGGTTTGGTTTGAAAAACCGATTTGGGCACCTCTAATTACACACATAATATTCACTTTAACCATCTTTGATAGATCATAGAAGGATGGTTTATCATTCTGAAAGAGGAACTCATCCATATTACTAGTTTCTATATGGAGTTAAGTAACTTTCTTCTTTTTGTATTTAGACACTTTAAACGTTTCAATTAAATAAAATCAATTTTGTAATAATCCAATTAAAATACTCGCGTTTCAAGCAAAAACACATATAATCCATGAGTATCCATGTATTTGAATTTTGTTTACGGATGATTCGATATCGTATTTGCTGATGTAGACAAATTTAGTATATGTACTTACATACCAACTAGTATACTTACTCGTGAAATGCTCCATCTACTCCTAAAAATTCGCCGTTAGTTGTTACAAGCTTTATGTAATAACCCAAGTAAGCCGTCCAAGAATATTGTCCGCTTTGTCCCTGATGGGTTTGCCTAATCAAGAATTCACAGCTTTGTTTTCACCCGACGAGTGGTTCACCCAGGTAAAACGTGTCCTAGTAGAGAAAGTTTCAACCCTCTATAAGAAAGACTTCATTCTCCCCTCAACCGATCTGATCTGAGAATTAAGTTTTATTATGTGCTCGTAACTTTCTATAAATAATTTTTTCAGTGCTGACATGGATGCAATGATTTATGCTTATCAGTTATCACTTACTACATCATTGTTTCATATATTTTTTTAATGTTTTATTATATTTTTTTTTAACGACAACACTTAGATGTTTTAGGATAATTGGGTTTTTTCAAGGAAATATCTAGAACATCTATTAAAGCCCACACCAAACTTAGTAATTGGGTAATCCAAAACAAAGATAAGATTCGGTACTTAATTTATTATTATTCGTGTCAATTTTGGAATTTGTTGAGTCCAATAACATGTGTCAAACTATACGTTCTTAAATCTTACCAAACACTAGACAATATTTGTTGGCGTCCCAATCCCCAAATCAAGCTTTCATTCACCAGTCAATCGTCGTCAACAATGGCGATTTACAGGGCCAGATCACTCCTTACACTCGCTAAATTGCCATATTCAATTAGAAGAATTTCTTCTTCATCGATCATCCCGTGTCATTTGGAAGTAAGATTCTAATCTGTCATTATGCATTTGTGTGTTGTAATTATACATGTTTATGTAATTTTTATGATATTTCGTCACTTTGATATCATCGAAGAAGATATTCAGATCGCAGACCGTTTATTAGGGTTAAAATATAATATCCGATGTTCTATGAGTTTTAAGGACCAAATAACTAATTTTTAACACTTGATATTGATTTGAATTTTGACCTTACGATACTTTGAATATATCTTCGTTAGAGTTGACTCTGAAACGTCATATCTTGCCTTTGTCAAATTAAATTGACTCTAGGGGATGTGTCTTTTGAATTGATTATTGCAATATTCAAAAATCAGAATCAGAATCAGATAACTGGATGTTGGAAGCTTATATTGGTACACCACCCCCCTATTCAGACACCATAGGCCTGTCACATCATACGACCCTTATAGCCTAGTACGGGTCGTATTAGGCTTAGTCAAACGGACAGCGTTCCAGACATGTCACATCAGTCACACCAAGACCACCATACAGGCCGTATTGTAGGCGAAAAATGCAGTACGGCCCGTATCATGACCAAATAGCCCGTATTTAGGCGAAAAAAGTGTAACGCGGCCCGTATTGAGGCTGGTGTACGAATATAATGGGGTGGTGTCCGGATATCATGGGCCTTAGATGTAGCATAGTGTTTTAAGTTAAATGATAATTAGATTAAGTTTTGCACATGCGCACAAAAACCATCTCAAAATCCAGTTATCTTAGCCCTAAAAGATCATAAACGAAAGGGATAGCAGTAGAGTCAATCATAATTATTTTAACTATAAAACCACTCAAGTTTCATTTATTGTTACATTTTTGTGATGATCTTTTTCAAGTTGATTTAATGAAACACTTATAAAACTTGGTTATTATTTAGTGATTTTTTTTTCAAATCACAGTTACGGCCTACTTCAGGTTAAATTTGAAAAGAATAATCACTAAATAGTAACCAAATTTCATATATGTTCTATTTAGGTCACTTAATTTTTAAAAATTTAACGTTTTTAAAAAAACTTTCACAGCAATGGAACAATATTGAAACATGAGTGGTTTTTACTGTTAGAAAAAAAATTGTGTGACTTTAGTGAAACACTGAAAAGTCCTTGTTATTATTGGGTGGAATATTCCTTGAACGGAATGACCAAGCAGTACAAAACTGATCATTACAACTCATGTTTGTATATCTAAACACCCTCCATTAGTAATTTATTTCATTTATTATGTTTCTATGTTGTAATTATATATTTATTTTCTAATATGACTTGTATGATGATTACAGAAGGTTGGATTCATAGGCCTAGGAAACATGGGATCCAGAATGGCGAATAATTTGATAAAAGCAGGATACAATGTTGCAGTTCATGACATGTATTTTTCTGTTATCTTTTTGAATATAAACCATTCAAAATTGCATGTTAAAGTTTATTATTATTTTTATTTAATAGAAAATATAATGCAAATACATTATATTTTCCTATCAGCAATCTTAGTGTCATAAAGATGTTTTCAGACAAGGGAATCACTGTAAAAGGATCACCAATGGAGGTTGCAGAAATTAGTGATGTTGTAATTACCATGTTGCCCTCGCCATCCCACGTAAACTACACATTCTATTACATTTTCCACCTTTTAGATCACACCCAAAAATCTAAATTTTAGTTTCTTACTATAACTGATCATATGACTGTAGTTGGTCATAAGAATGTCAATTTGATGATTTATATGCAACTCGAATTCATGTTTTTTTAGGTATTAAATGTATATACCGGACCAAATGGCTTACTTAATGTTGAGAAACCGGTGAAACCGTGGTTATTCATAGATTCATCTACAATTGATCCTCAAACCACAAGAAAGATATCTTCAGCTGTATCTAATTGTGCTTTGATTGACAAAAAAGGTATATAGAAGAAGTTATAACTATTTAGATTCTTATGTAATTATCCGAACAAGGATTTGGAGATGTGTATTTGTAACAAATGAATCATTTTTAATAGATCATTGGGTGACACCTGTCATGCTGGATGCTCCTGTCTCTGGAGGTGTTCCTGCAGCAGAGGCTGGAACACTTACATTCATGGTATAAACAAAAAAATCCAAATATTGAATTATGTTTTTGTTTTTGTTAACTTAGGTTAGTTAAATGTTGGTGTTAGCATATTTTTTAAGGGGGCTACTGTAGATACACATGGTGACGTCATCATACAGGCCATATAGTTGTCGAAAAACGGTTATACGGCCCAGACAACCTTTGTCAGTGGTGTACGGCGTCAGATCAGTCGCTTCTGTGCCAGACAGAATGCTATACGAGCCATTTAACTTTCTATCATACGACCCATATAAGAGAAAAACACACCTCATACGACCCGTATAAGAAAAAAACACCTCATACGGCCCGTATAGTCACTGGTGTCTGAATAGTAGGAGGCTGATGTCTGTATAGTGACGGCCTTTTTAAACTTTGGACTAATGTGGTTATCAGGTTGGTGGCCCTGAAGAAGCTTACAAGGCTGCAAAAGATTTATTTACATCTATGGGGAAGAATACCATATATTGTGGTAGTGCAGGGACTGGTTCGGTAAATTTTGTTGATTTAATATTATTGGAATGATAGGTAAGTGATTTGATATTGTAATGTTTTGATTTTGACTTTTGACCCTGGTCAATTTAGGCAGCTAAGATCTGCAACAACTTGGCAATGGCTGTAAGCATGCTTGGTGTTTCTGAAGCCTTTGTTCTTGGCCAGTCTATGGGCATTACAGCCACTACTTTAACCAAAATATTCAACTCTTCAAGTGCTCGTTGTTGGAGTAGGTAATAATTTCTTTTTTAAAATTACAGTATTACCCTTTTCGTTAAACCAAATCTTGAATTGAGTGACAACAATTATTCTGTCAAAACAGACAAATTAGTACTTACCACCAACCATTTGAATGCTAGAACTAGAGGTAGCAATTTTATCCCATTTTCTTATGGACGGGTCTATTTAAACCATTAGCTAAAAGGGGAACTATCAAATGGGTCAAACGGGCTGAAAGACACCCAGACTTTATTTTTTAATTCATACAACCTCCTTTTATTCAAATATTTAGTTTTTCATCATAATAATATTGTTTTTGTAACCATCACATTAATCTTGCCCTGGCCCAGCCCGTTTCAACCCGTACTAAAAATGGCCCGTTTCAATCCAGACCTGTTTTGACCCAACCCGCGTGACCAACCCATCATGCCACCTCTAGCTTGAACAATGCTTATGTATTTTATATGTCGTTTGTCATTTTAAATCCATGAATTTGTACAAATACTTGTATCATATCATCATTTATACACTTGTCAGTGATACATATAATCCGGTACCTGGTGTGATGGACGGGGTGCCCTCCTCGAGAAATTATGATGGCGGGTTTGCATCTACACTGATGGTATGTGATCCAACATAATTTCGCGTCGGTATGAAATTGTTTATGGTTTAAAACACGATACTGTTTTGGCGTTTTTCTTATCATCCAGCTAAAGTTTAGGGGTGGTTTTTTTTATTTTCTGAAAAAACAGGTTCTTCATGTTTTTTTTATCAATGCAGGCTAAAGATTTGAATCTTGCTTCAGCATCAGCTAAAGAAATTGGCCTGAATTGCCCATTGACATCTGAAGCAAAAGACATGTAAGAATGAATTATGATAGCTCCTTTTCTTTATTAAAAAAATATCTTTTTTTGGCAATAACAAGATAATATATTTATATTACATAATAAAAAGGTAATCAAGTGTATTTTTAGGAGTGTAAACTAGCAGAGCTAAACCCGAGCTTGGCTCATTTAACTTAACAGGTTATGAGAGCTCGAGCTCGCTCGTTTATTATTTATTAATTATTTTGTTTATATACATATATAATTACGTTTATGTGTATTTATTGTTACACATATATGACATAATATTTATTATATTAAATAAAATTATTATTATATATATAATAGGCGTAGTCAAGCTCGGTATATGAAGCTCAGGCCCGGGCTCGTTTATCAAATGAACTTCAATCTGGGCTCGAGCTCGTTTAAGCTCGCTCGGCTCAATTCAAGCTTTTAGCATGCCGATTTTGAGTAGCTCATGATCGGCTCAGCTCGTTTACACCCTATATATTTTTTATTTTGGAAATTTTAAGGTTATATTTGTCATCAAACATGTTCTTTTTTGTCGGATTAGGCGTTACTGAAACCAAATACACATGCACCCGAGTTGTCTTAGTCTGATCATACAATATCGACACCTTATCAAAATTCATGTTACCGATTATTTTGTCGTATAGATTCACGAAGCTTTGTGACGAGGGTCACGGGAAAAGGGACTTCTCGTGCGTTTTTCGCCATTATTATTCGGGTAAGGATGAATTGTAATACAACTGGTAAATGAGTTACCTAAGTCTAGAGCTTGTTTACAAATGAAACTGTTGTACATGTAATTGAAATAAGTGGTTTTACACAAACACATTAGTGGTTAATACACCTAAAATAATTCAAAATTGAAATATTTATTTCACTGATTGATTTTCATAGTTATAATTTATAGAGTTAAAGTGTTTTTTTCATCCCTGTGTTTTGCTAAAAATTGTCATCTGAATCCAAAGCTTTCATAAAAATTGTCATTTGAATCCATTTGATTACGCCTAGTTAACACCGTTAACATTTTCTGTTAAACCTTCCCCACTTGAGGGGTATTTTAATCAAAACAATTACAAAATAACCAGCCCCACATGAGGGGTTTTGTGCGTTCAATCTCTTTAGGTAATCGCAAAAAACGAATTCCCACCCCTAAAATCAATCTCTTTCGTCCCCATAATCAACAATAAACGTGGTAATCGCAATTTCGTCCCTAAACTCAATAGTGTAATGTTTGAAGAACTTTGGTTTGTTCGTGACCCTATGGACGATTTTGATCACATGAGTTTTACGGTAAGTTCGTTCGTCGTCACCACAGTCGCTATCACCGTTGTATTATCGAATGTAATCGACCCTGCTGTTTGATTTGGTGTTTTGACCCTATTGTGCATTGTTCTTGATTGTGTGATTATGGGCTACTATTTGGGCCAAATTATGTAACTATGAAGAATCATCACTGATATGAGTGTTGATATTACTAACTGATATTGTAGTATTTTGTTGTTTGATTTTTGTTACTAATTTAATCTGTTGATATATATCATTACTGATGCTATTAGATGTCCTGTTGCCATTGTTGTTTTCATCATATGCATGAGGTCGTGTAGTAAATGTTTTTAGCTATGTGGGGAGTTATTATTGAATTTTGTTGAAGCTGATTTAAGGGTCCATAGTCTTTCTTATGGCTAGTTGACTGGTATGTCATGTAAACATGCAGTGGCAGTCAACTGGAACATGGTAGTCCATGGTATCAAGGTCAGCATTCCTGAAAGTTAGGTCTCTCAAGTTTGTTGGTTACACTTGAAAGAAGGTATATAAGCATACATTTGATCCTATAAATGGTAGAGATATATGGTCCCCATATAGCTTGCTAAAGAGATTGAACACACAAAACTATTCACGTGAGGCTGGTTCTTTATTTTGTAATTGTTTTGACTAAAATACTCTCAAGTGGAGAAGGTTTAAAGGAAAATGTTAACGGTGCTAATTAGGTGTAGCAAATAGATTCAAATGGAAATTTTTATGAAACCTTTGGATTCAAATGACAAGATTTAAACATTTGGATTAAATGACAATTTTTACCAAACCACATGGACGAAAAAAACACTTAACTCTAATTTATATTTTAAAATGTTGATTATCTACTTATAAGACACATTTTCAATTTCTTAATTATTTTTGGACAATGCATGTGGATTTTATCCATTTGTTGACGAATAATATATTTTGGATTTTATTGCACGCAAATCATTTAAGTATTTTACCATCATCAAATAATACCAATCTTTCGTAAACATGAGTTTATTGTATGATCCGTCGTTATAAACGTATACACATGCGTATCAATGAACATACACCATGAATAAAAGAAACGCGAAATCAGTGACCAACCACAACAATCTCCGGTGTGTCATCGTCTTTTTTTCTTTCGGCATACTTGCCATCTTTAGTGCCCTCAACGATTCTGGGTCTCCTTTTGGAGGGGGCAATGACACAATTGGGGTCCGTCGGGTCACATGCAGAACCTGCAGCAGCTTCGGTCTCTAGAATTAAGACCGAAGATATGAGGACTATAAGGCAAACAAAACCCATCTTTCTCATTTTGTGTAGTTATTTTTTTTGGTACTTGGTGAAGGAATTAGATGGGGAATTTATGAGACTAGTTTATGGTTAAAAATGATTTAAAATTTTGATGGTTTTCCGAAAAATATGATAAACCATTTTGGAAGTCTAGTTGAGATGCCACTTTCTAACCATTGATTTTTTTTTAATTGTTATCCAAAATATATGCGTGTTTTATGTTGAGACCATTTGAGTAAATTTTTAATAGCATCAACTGTGAATGGTAGTATCAACCATTCATCGTTGGCCATCTGGTGCAATGATAGCCCTAAGACTTCCCATAGTGGAGGTCTTAGGTTGAGTCTCACTTGTAGCAATTATTTGGGTTGAGCCAGTGGGTTTCCTCCTGGGTTGAGGGTTTGATTCGGATTGATGGGGTAGTTAGGCCCGATTTAGATAACATTTATCTTCTAAGAGGATCCTGGTGTTTGATTTCAAAAAAAAAAACTGTGAATGGTTTTTCTGTCTTTTAGAAAGTTGATTTTTCACACTATTTAAGAAAATTTTCTTCCCAAACTTGAAATTAACCTTGAACATACTAAAATTTTAGACTTCTAAGTATTCTTTATGTGATGTATGACTCCTTAAACATTTGTCACATTAAAAAATAGATTAAAGATTAGTAAGAGAAGAAGTGTTGAATGTTCTTTATATAATATTCTTTTTAACACGTAGGCTATAATTTATGAGTGGTCATCCCTACTAACATTCCGAGACTTGTAAAAGGTGAGCACTACCATTATTAGAGAGAATGAGAAGATAGAGTTATGATCACAACGAAATATTAGTGAGACGAGACTGGTGATCACTACCAATTTAGTGAGAGCATAAGAGGTTTTTAGTGTAGACAAACTCTTACAGAAGTGGACGTAAAGTGCATGAATTAGCATCCACTCAAACCCTATAAATCGTTGTGTTCATATATTGTGATACCTACATAACAAATTCATGATATTAACTGAAAATTTATGATATTTGTATTCTTCACTTTAAACTTATATCAAGATATAAAAGTTTAGAGTGCACAAAAAAAAGATATAAAATTTTATTAAATAAAATTTAATTATTTTCAATAATTGTATTTTAGATTAAAATTATTAGTTAGATAAATATGATGCTGTTAAAAAAAAGATAAATATGATATAATATTACAATGTAATTTTCATATAAAAAATGTTAAATATCCTTGAAAAGGAATCAAGGGATGGGGTTAATATCTTCTAGATCTCCAAACTTACAAAATTTCCAATCAATATCTTCTACAACTACGTCCACGATCATCCCAGTTCCTGATTTCACCCGAAATCGATCTATGTGTTTACACCCTATCGGTCTCTTTAAATAAATCTACATCTACAGTGTTGTCGGTGTTTACGCACACCAGATGTTCGATAAAATGCCTAAACGAGGTCTTTTTCGGTGAATCGATCTTTTGTTTGTGGGTATTGTTCATAACCGTCTGAATCGTTCAAAACCCTGATCAATTTAGCATCAGTAGCAGTAGAAAAGGGGATATACGATTATGGCAGTGCCGTGGAGTGTGTCACTGTGGATGGCGAATATGGTGTGGATGGCTCTCAGTGGTTGGGTTATTTCTTGCTTCACTGTTGCTGATGAGATCGCCGGTTCACTTCGTACCGGCGATATCGGCCCGTTCCATGTTGGTTAGGTTCCAATTTGCTACCGTTTTTAGTTTTGTGCAGGTTAGCAGTTCTTTCCCCAAAATTTAATTTCCCAATTAATTTTGAATCTCCTGATGTGATGATAGATTGATAAGGTAGTTCCAATTTATTTTCCTTTATCATTGGTTGCTTCAAAGTATTTTGATTGTTGAACTAATTATTAGGTAGTTCCAATTTAGTTCCAATTTACTTGATAGTTATTCTAATGCCTTAGAAGTTGTAACATCGGGCTTCTCGTACCAGCCAGTATTGTCTGTTTAGCTCACAAGGAGCTCACATATTTTGCTCACAAGGAGCTCACATATGCACTAGAAGCCACCTGCTCTGGTGGTCTCATCCAGAAACACTTAACTATGGAGTTCTCATCTGATTCACAACCAATGCAATCGTAACGCGTTGGTAGTATTTGAGATGGAGCATTCCTTATGTACCTATCTCTCATGTCCATTGCAAATGTTGGATTTTCCTAGGGGGTTACATAACATTGTTGTTCTTTAATCCTTCATTACTTCAAAGCAGTTATTTTGAGTATATTGATTCCTATATGTTGTCGCTCTTAAAAACGAGGGCCTTTTAAGCGAGGCACATAGTATAAAATTACCATTTTTAGGGGTTTTAGACATTTTTCAGTCTTGTTTTGGGCATAGTTATCAAAGGCGCAAGGCGCAAAGGGTGAGCCTTGGGCCTAGACGCAAGGCGCTTAAAAAGCGAGGGCCCGAGATAAACAAGGCACATAGCATAAACATACATCTTTGGGGGGGTTCAGGCATGTTTTAGGCTTGTTTAGGGCTAGTTTATGCTGGTTCCAGGCTAGTTTTGAATGTTTCAGACCAGCTTGTCCTGAATTTGTAAATTTTTACCGGAATTTTCAGGATTTAGCCGGAATCTTGCCATATGCTCGCCAGAACCTGACAGTTATCTGGCCGGAATCTCGCCTGAAGGTCGCCGGAAGGCCTGGATGTCAGCAAGGCTTTTTTCTTGCGCCTCGCCTCGCCTAAGGGCCTAGGCGCGCGCCTGAAGGGCTTTTGAAAACATAGGTTTTGGGATAGTTTAGGTTGTTTTAGGTTGATTCCAGGCTTGTTTAGGTCTAGCGTAATTGTTTCAGGCTTGTTTAGGTCTAGCGTAATTGTTTCAGACCTGTTCAGAAGATTTTTAGCCGGAATTTGGCCTGA
The DNA here is from genome assembly GCA_023525975.1 of Smallanthus sonchifolius. Lineage (NCBI taxonomy): Eukaryota > Viridiplantae > Streptophyta > Magnoliopsida > Asterales > Asteraceae > Smallanthus > Smallanthus sonchifolius. The sequence goes on from CM042018.1 coordinate 132,967,157, forward strand.
ACTTCTCTGGAACTTGGCTTGAAAATGCGCCTGAGCGCCTGAAAATGGGGCTTTTAAAGCCAGGCGACAAGGCTGCGCTCTGGGCCTGGGCGCCTTGTGGGCTTTTGACAACATAGTTTTATTCCAACCTTAAGTTCTGAACATTGTGAAGCATGATCTTGTGCATATATGTCCCATGATGTGTCCTTGGCTTCTTGGAGAAGATGCATGTCATGTGCAAATGTGCAAATTTTAGCATGTCATGCTTTGTATCCATTACATGGGAAGCCTTGTAATTTCTAAATTCTGCAGAATCTGTTTGTCCAAACAATTAAAAAACGATTATAGATCATCCGTTTCAAAACGCAAATCCAAACACCCCCTTGATAGAATATAGTTATCATCCTCTTTTTGGTTGCAGTCATTTCCAAAACACTCCCTTGATACAGAACATTTATCCTCCTCATAATTATTCAGATAAGCAAGATAATTGATATCAACTGTCGTTTCTTGCAGGGTTGTGATGATTTCAGTTTCTTTTCAAGTCGATATTAGATTGCAGTCCGCGTGTGCTTAAAAGATGGCATGCCCATTTTGTGATGCATGATTGAACAATCACAGATTCACAGTTATGTTCATGCTTTCAAAACTATTATAACCCTGGTTTGTACTCATCTCCCTTGCTGTTTATATTAGTGCAACTGGGACGAGTTGTGGTGAGTGTTTTTTAACCGAAGTGACAGAATCGGTGTTCATATGCTAGTCACATGTTTCAACAGTCACTTGTATGCATGGGTGACAATTTCGACCCATTTACCTAAAGTTGGTTGATTTGGTTGTATTAAAATATGAGTTCTAAGTTTAAGTTGATTTTAAAAGGTTGCATGTTTGAGTTATCTGGTTTTTATTTTGTAACAAATATGGGTTCTAACACTAACTTATGTGGTCTTTTTAGCGGAAGTTGGTGTTAGAACATAGTCTTGAAGCTAAAGGGTGTGAAGCTCAGTATAAGCTTACAAATCCAGTTTGGTAACTAACTACCCGCAGTATGGACTGGGACAATTTATTTTTGGTTTGGTGAAATGATGTCGTTTAGGTACAACATAGAATAAATCGGTTTTAAACAAGTATTATTTCTGACATGACTTGAAAATAATCAGATTTGGTTGGTTAATACAACTTGTTTATTAAACAGGCCTGAACGCGGTTTATTTAATAAACAAGTTAACATCTGCTTAAGTTTAACTGTTTAAGAGTTTTTGAAAAAGCTCATTTTAGAGAAGATTATTTAAAGAGTGTTAACATTTAAAGCTTAATAATTTGATTTTGTATTTTCTTTTTCTAAATATTCATTTCCTGAAATAAAATTTGAACAACCTTATTTATTGATCATTTAACTATCTATTCTCAGTTCCTCTAATCTTAACACAAATATATTTACTCAAGTTATTAGTTGAAAAGAGAGAGAAGAAACAAAAAGAATTAAAATAGATACCAATTAAAAAAAGAAAGGTTTGTTTAAGTTGTTATTAAGTCATAAGTATTATTAATATTAAAAAAAAATCTCATAAAAAAGTAAGTTAAATAAGAATGTAATCTTTAATTTACAGAAACAAAACCAACATTTGTTAAGTTTATTATTATGCAAAGTCGAAAGATCATAAGAAAAAAATTAAGCAATTTCAGCACGCAACATATTTTTAACAAGATTCAATATAAATAAACTAACATTTAGGCACTATATACTTTAATGAACTATAAAAAAAATTAAAACAAAAGAAAACAATTACATGGAAAATTTCAATCTTTTATCCGTAAGTATAAAAAATTACACATATCGTCCATATTGTTCACCATACTGTTCACCGGACCCGGACTCGGACTCGACTCTTTAACGCTTTTCATCCATCAAAGTGAAAGGAATTATTTTACATTTCTACATACATTTACACTATCCATTTTAGAGCTACAAAGATATATAGTTTTGCAAGAAATAAAACAAACAATTTACATAAGCACCATCAGTATGATTATGATAGGATTATACATACACACACCATTGGATAAAAGGGAAGTGGTCTAATATCCATATGAAGTTGTCTTCATCATTCTTATGAACTCCTCTATGTTTACTTCTCCATCATCTAACCAACATATTCATAATTACTCAATCCAAATTAAAACCACAAGTTATTCAGTAAACCAAACGTAAACGCTCAGTGGATAACCGAGTGTAAATGTTAAATGTGTCGATTTTGGTTATATTTTATATAAAATAAGTAAGGCAGTGTGTAATGGGGCGTGAGGGGAGAGGGGTGGTTGTCCTGGCGGCGTGAGGGGCGTGGAACACTACGCCGCCCCTTCGTGAGAGGGGGCGTGGCCCAGCCACCGTGAGTGTGTTAATAGGCGTGGGGCTTTGATGATTCTCAATGCATTTGCTTCAACCAATGGGAGCCAACATGTGTCCATTTTCTTTTTAAAAAATTAATAGAAAATGGATTACACTCACTAACCACTACGCCTCTTTAGTGAGTGTGACCACCACTGCTTGCGTGTCACCACTTTTGGGCTAACAATCACTAACCACTACACATAGCCTAACATAAAAATAAAAAAATGTCAAATGGGTAATTGAAAATTACCTAGGTTATATTATTAAGACAAATTGGATTTTAATAATCCAAAGTATGACCCATTGGCCAATAATAATTCACACTAAAAGTTTGACCATGTGTACTCCCAACTTTCACTTTATTTACCAATGGCAGTTCTACTCTAACAGACTAGTTACTTCGTTTGTTTTCTGATGACGTGGCAATGACTTGGAATTTTTTTGAGAAATTAGATTCTAATAATTATCCGTACTTGTAATTAACAACTAGTTTTAGACAACCTGACTCATCAATCAACATAAACTGAAATAGTTACAGCGGCTAAATGTAAAAAACTTAAAGAGTAGTCAATTAAAATTGATTCAATCAGCAGGTAAATGTGAAAACTGAAGGACAAATAGTAGCTGTGTGTTAGACTGCATATTGAAGGAATAAATAGCAGCCAAATGCATATGTAAGGGATAAACAACCACCAAATGCCAAAATCTAAATTCATACCAAGTCATTGCCACGTCATCAGAAACAGAGTAACTAATCTTTTAGAGCAGGACTGCCATTGGTAAATAAAGTGAAAGTTGGGATGCCATCGATCAAATTGTTAGTACAGATTATTATCAGCCAATGGATCATAGTTTGGATTATTAAAATCCAACTTGCCTATTATTAATACATAAAAAACCTCCTATATCTTTTGTAATCATATTTAACCCGTTAAAATCCTTATCATTTATAAACTTAGTTCGTGTTTTTCAAAGTTTTCAACCCGACCAACCAACCATAACATGAAGTGAGAAAAAATGAACAAACTCACGATCGCGATCGGCTTCCTCCACCATTGATTGGATCTCTGCATCTGTAAAACGCACACCCAGCTCCTTAGCGATATTCTTTATGTCTGGAATTGATATCTTCCCCTGCTTTCACCATAAAAACATTGGTTTCTAATTCTAAAACAAGAATGCTAAATGGTAAAAATGTTACATTTTTATCATGGTCAAGGATGTTGAAAGCTTTTGTAAGCTCCTGTTTGTTGTTCCTCTCACAAATTTTGTCAGTCATCATGTACACAAATTCATCAAAATCAATTGCACCACTCCCATCTCTGTCTACTTCTGCTATCATCTCATCAATTTGCTGAAATATTTACAAATATATAATAAAATATAATTTGAAAGAAAATTTTTTATCTTAAAGCAACAAAAAGAATCATAAAATAAGAAATATAGTTGGTAAAACATGTCGTGTTGTGTTACACACTTCATGTTCTACATGACATGTTTAATTAAACGTGTTATTTACTTAAACACTAACACACACAACATGCCACGTTTAACACGACTTTAAACGTTCTAATAGTAAGCGGATGTGGCTAGGGTTAGAAATTTAGAATAATATATCTAATTATTTATATAAGTTAAAAAACTATGTTGTTTGATAAATATGTCATGTGGACATACAGATGCACAAAACGGTTTCAAACCCTAAACCGGTTGTTAAGGGTGTTTGACAAGTTTAAAACCGTTTCTTGAAGGATTTTTGACCGGTTTCAACCTATAGGGTTACAAACCGTTTTGTTTTCGATTCAGGTAGGTTTCTAAACCGGTATTTTTTTCCACCTCTATGTGGACCTGTTAATCCATTAAACACGATTCATAAAAAGCTTTGAAATTTCAAAAACCTAGGGCCCTGAAAACCACCTCTATTTCAAAACCTCTATGTGGTCCGTCATAGAAATTTGATGCTTTGAAATTTCAAAACCTAGGGCCCTGAAATGAGACAAAATCAAGAAATGATTTTATTCATAATTTCAAAGCATCAAATTTCTGTTTATAGTTTAATGAAGTTCATACCTCATTGCATTACTCAATTCCTTGGCATCAATAGTGCCTGTATTTATTAAAAAATAAAAATAATAATAAATTAATTATTATTATTATTAGCTGAAATTGTGTGTATATAATATGTGTTGATAATAAATATACCATTGCCATCTGTATCAAACAGGTCAAAAGCTTCCTTCATCTCCTGCTTCGTCTGCTGAGTGAATCCATGATAACGTCCGCTAGGTTTTTGCCTCCTTGATTCTCCATAAAACCCCTGAAACATCAAATTAAACCTCTTCAACTGAATTTTTATCAACAGAAGTTGAGGGAAAATTTGCAGATTAGATTATGAAGACAGACCATTGTAAAGTTTGGTCGAAATTGAAAAAGGTTTGTCGGTAAGGATAGAAATTGCTGGTTTTGGTGAGGGGATGGAAGGTCTTTATCTAAATTGGAACCAAAGAAGATTCCAGATGATAAGAGGACGATTAAAGAATAATACAGCTCTTGCTAGCTTTACATGCAAACCGAATACAAACACAAAACCTCAGTCTTACAAAGAACCGGATAACCATGTATTTTATTATTATTATTATTAGGAAAATTTATTATTAGTATTAAGTTAAAGATTCCATACCATTGGGGTGATCGTAGACTATTTGACGAAGAGTGTTCACTTTCTGCCGATATGTTAAACGTTCACTTCTGAACGTTTGCCAGAAGTGTTCATCAATTTTTTCGGACATATCTACGCGGTTTACGTCTTGGAAGAATTTTCACGAAGCTATGGGCACGAGATTGAATATCAACATAATATATCATCCCCAAACCGATGGTCAGTCTGAAAGAACTATCCAAACTCTTGAGGACATGCTACGAGCGTGTATTATCGACTTCGGTGGTAGTTGAGACAGCCACCTACCACTCGCAGAGTTCTCCTACAACAATAGCTATCACATGACTATAGGCATCCTGCCTTACGAAATGCTATATGGTAAGAGATGTAGAACTCTGGTATGTTGGGGTGAGATTGGTCAGAAAGAATTTGAGAGTCTTGAAGTCGTTAAGGAGGGTGTAGAAAAGTTCGACAGAAATCCCGTATGAAAGCCGAACAAGATAGACAGAAATCCTACGTGGACAAGAGTCGGAGACCCATCGAATTCAATGTTGGAGATAGAGTGATGTTGAAAATATCTCCCAAGAAAGGGATTATCCATTTTCGCAAAACAGGAAAGTTGTGTCCGAGATTTGTCGGACCTTTCAAGATTTTGGCACGGGTTGGAGAAGTTGCGTATCGATTGGAGTTACCCGATGAATTAAGTGGGGCGCATTCTACTTTTCACGTGTCACACTTACAAAAGTGTTTAGCCGATGATTCAGCGCACGTGCTACTTACTGACATCAAGGTGGATAACAGTTTAAACTACATCGAAGAGCCCTTGGCCTTCGTGGATAGAAAAAAGAAGCAATTGCGAAACAAGGTGATCCGACAAGTTAAAGTACAATTGAGACACAGAAAACGTTCAGAGGCTACGTGGGAAGCCGAATAAGAGATGAAGGAGTAGTACCCTCAACTGTTTGACTTATAACATGTTGTAAGGAGGGTAGACTTGTAACATCCCGCTTTCTTGAAGATTTGTAAATAAATAAAACACCGGGTGGATTAGGGCTAATTTTGAAACTAGAAGAGGGGTAAAAAGGATAAATTAGGAGTAGGGTTTGACTACAAAAGGAAAGCTTTCCCTTCAAGGTAGGCCCCATCACACCCATAACACACTTACAATAAAGAGAGAAAGTAGAGAGAGGGAGAGCAAGAAGAATTCCGATTTCAATGCTTGAGGCTTGTGTTAACTTGGAATCAGAGAGAAAATCATCACTGGAGTGATCTGGGCTTGTTTTGAGGTATGTACAGCTCCTCAAACTAAGTTTTTGATCAAAAAATGGTGGGGTTTCGGGTTAAGGGTAAATCTTTTGATTTCACGTAAAAAGCTTTTAAGATTTACATAGATCTAGCCTCATTCGTGTTTATTAAAGCTAAATAAAAGTTTTGAATGTAAAAAGTTGGAAACTTGATGCATTTGTCGGAACAGATGCCATTTCATGCAAAAACTAGGTTTTCCTGCGTAGAAGATGAGCGGGTACTTGAGTATTCGCATGAATACTCTGGTTTGAATACTCAGAGTATTCTACTAAAGATGATAGTAGCAATTTTTATAGGTTTCCGCGTGTTGATCTTCATGCAGATAGTGTAGTACCCTAGCTAACCGTTTGGGGAAGTTACAACGAATCAGGTAAGTTCTAGATGCCCCATTTTTACGAAGTTTTATAATGTTTTGGGGCTGGTGTGCATACATAATGATGTGATGTTTATGAAGTATGATTTTGAAATGTTTTGCCAATAAAGTAATGAAATGTTTAAAAACGAAATGATATTTTAAACAAACGTACAAATGCTTTAACTATGAAGTTTAGAATTTGTTTTCTAAAGATAGATGTGAACGTTTTTGAAAGGCATACCCAAACTAGGGGCAGTACGCAAACTAGGAATTGACGGTTACGAGATGACGCAAATTTGGATCTATATATATATATATGCATATATTTATATATGTTTGGCTTACGATATGTTATTTTTAGTATAATTACGTACATTTTGTTATGAATTTTGAAAGTTCATGTTTTGGCAAAAACTCTTTGAATGTTTGAAGTTAATGTTTTATGTAAAGCTAGAACTAACTCAGCGAAGCTGACTTTTTAATATACACATCAGGTTAAGCGTAGGTTGGATCCACGTTGATGGATGCAGGGCTTGGCTGAGGAGTTACCCAAGTGTAGAGATTTGACATCCCGTTATGTTTATGATTTAAAGAACTATGTTAAGACAATGTTTTCTGTTATTGTCATGAACAAATTATGTAATTCGGTATGATTTTCCGCTGCTTGAACGAACTCTTATGTTTAAGAATTATGTGTCGATAAGTAAATCCAATGCGTGTCTCCTGGGATCGAGGCTTTACATGGTTAATATAATATCACTAACTCTTATTAAAGAGCATGTGCAGCTCTGACAATTTATTTATTTTTTTATTATTATTTTTTAATTTTATTTATAATTAATCTTTTAACCCCTATTTTATTTATAATTAACGCTTTTAACCCGTATAATTATTTATTGATTTAATTTTTCTATAATAACTTTCGTTTGTTAACTTTTTAAAAAAAATGGAATTCGCCGTTGTTTTTATATTTTTTTTTCAAAGTTTCGATATAATTTTTTTTTAAAACGGAGTTGTATTCAAAATCGAGTATTTTTTTTTATCATAGCCCATTGCGAGTGTCGTTTTTGTTATATTACCGTTACGACCTGAACCTATTATGAGCAAACATTATTGCCTGTATTGGTGATATCGGAAGCGGTGTCGTTATTCGCTTTTATGTTCTTGGACGACCTGAACCGATAACTACCAAACTTCTACCGCGTGGTGTTAGCGAAAAACAACCATACTCCCGCGATGATGTGCGAGTGTTCATTTATACAAGTTTATTCAACTCTTTTCGTTCTACGTCGATACATCCCGCCGTGAAGCGCGTGATCGAGAACCAAACTAGTTTCTTTTAATATCCAAAAATAATAATAATAGTTTTAATAAACTAAAAGAGAAATAAAACAGAAATTCCAATTAACCAATAAACATGAATGAAATAAAAAATAAATAAATACAATTATAATAATGGAAAGAGTAAATTACGCTTTTGGCCCATATGGTTTGGGATTCTAACCTTTCTCTTTTGTATAATGGTTGTTTCTTGATGTTATCATGTTACGGACTTATCCCGTATTCCTTGTTCTGTTGTTTGCCTAATTCCATATTGATATGCACTTATTTTAGTAATTGAATTTGTAGCATGCAATTGACTTTTGAACTTGTACTCATTATTGCATGTTCTTTAGATGGTAATCAGTTTGAACTTGTGTCATTATGTTCAGTTATTTGTTAGGTAGTTATACTACCCCTTAGATTTAGTATTCTGTTACCCGAGCATGTCAGACACATCATTGTGGCGCCAATGATGTGACACTTTTAGTGACGGTGTTTTTAAAAAGTTTACCGCGTCTACATTTACACGTTTAGTACTCAGGGAGTACATTGGCCATATTATATGGGAGGTTGATGGATCGATCCTAGTTTAGTTATCAGTTATCAGTTATCAATAATCAGGGGGATGGAATAATGTGTGTACGCCACACACACATCATCTCATTTGGTGCATAGGCTAGCTAGCTGTGAACCTCTCAGTTCCAGTTTTGGCTCTGGAGCCACCTTATATTACACGACTTATTTTGTTAACTTGTATGTCGTGTAGATTAGTTAAGTATTTTAGATTTCAGAATAATATGTTCAGCATCAGATATCCGTATTATCAGATTTTAGTATTTCGTGCTTCATTCAATATCAGTTATGTCGTGGTATCGCTTCTGTTTCATTACTGTAGTTTTATTGCTATTGTTCTTTCCATTACTGAGCAATTTTTGGTTCAACCGTATTCCCTTTTTGTTGTCTTCTCTTGTTCCATAATATGTGCATAAGGGAATCAGGGACATCAAGGGGTACCATCACGATAGCAATTGGAGTCAAGACAATCTTTTATTTCAGTTAATGTAATAAACACTTAATTAGGTTTCATTTGGAATGTTCGGGATTGTTTGGATTTAAACTTTGAACTTCTGCTTTTTAATTTATGGATTGTGTTTTTGGTTTGATATCTATAACTAGTGACATTTACAGTTATGGTATCAGAGGAAAAGGCTGTATCCTTTAGAAAACTAAAACCTTAATAATTGAACTTGTGGGGTAATGGATAGACGTCGGGTTAGGATCTCATCTTTCGCTTAATATGTATTTTCCTGCTCACACGTATATCTTCATTTCAGATGGCTCCTAAGACTCTTGTTGCTAACCCCGTTAATTCGGCTATTTCGGGAATATTGATCCCTAATCTGAGACTCAGCTCCAGCGTTGGTGGAATAACACCGGACCACCTCCCGGTGGAAATAACAATGGACCACTTCAGCAGTAACTAATATGATGGTCGAACGTCTTTTTATAAATTTGTTAAATATATATATTAGAAAATAGTTATATAAATTTGTATACATGTTAATATAGATTATATGGTGGCAGAAACATGTTTACTTGAAGAGGTAGTTGATAAGGAGCCTAGTGTATCAACCATACTCATGAACTTTGAAACTGAGTTTGATCCTTATGGTGTAATGGTAGTTACTAGTAACAAATAGAATAATACCAGTTACTTATAAGAGCTTGTTTTCTTGTAACTTAGGTTTATTACTATTGATTATCTGATTCTGGTTATTCAAAAATATATAATTACTTTTAAAACGCGCACACATGCACCCCTATATGTTATTTACAACCTACATATATCTCTTTATTTGTGCGTTTTCAGCCTTTTGCGACTGAATATGGTCCCTATGATTACACACGAGGTGACAATCCTACTTGCGATGTGCTTGAAAAGTATGATTTATAACGAGACCTTTTAAAAGAAATATATAAATAAAATTGTAAAAATGTGTTATTTAATATCCTCACTTGCATTTTGTTAGTCTCATGGCAAAGCTTGATAAAGCAGATCCTTATATTTTTTTTATACCTGTTGGAACTGATAATTAGTTGTAATAATTAATCATATAATCACTAGTTGTTTTAGTGTTTGACAAATTCTCTTCAAATCAAAAGTCAAACATAACCATTGGATCAAAGTGGGCTAACATCCATATGAAGTTATCTTCATCATTCTCATGAACTCCTCTATGTTTACTTCTCCATCATCTAACCAATACAATCAATATATTCATAATTAGTTAATCCATATAGAAACCACAAGTTAATTTTGTTCGTTAAAACATTAAACGGGTCAATTATGGTTATATTTTATATCTAATACATAAAATTAAACAAAATGACAAATGGGTAGTTGAAAAATTACCTAAGTTACATTATTAATAACTAAAAAACCTCCTATATCATTTTATTTAAAAATAAAATAATATAATATTCGTAATCATATTTGACGGGATAAAAAACCTTTCATTTGTAAATTTAGTTTGTGTTTTTCAAAGTTTTCAACCCGATCCGTCACCCATTATGAAGTGAGAAAATATGAACAAACTCACTATCGCGGTCGGCTTCCTCCACCATTGATTGAATCTCTGCATCTGTAAAATGTACACCCAACTCCTTAGCAATATTCTTTATGTCTGGAATTGATATCTTCCCCTGTTTTCACCATAAAAACATTGGTTTCTAATTCTAAAAAAAGAATGTTTAATTGGTATAAAATGTTACATTTTTATCAAGGTCAAGGATGTTGAAAGCTTTTGTAAGCTCCTGTTTGTTGTTCCTCTAAAAAATTTTGTCAGTCATCATGTACACAAATTCATCAAAATCAATTGCACCACTCCTATCTCTGTCTACTTCTGCCATCATTTCATCTATTTTCTGAAATATTTACAAATATATAATAAAATACAATTTGAAAGAACATACTGAAACTAAAATTGGATCTTAAAGTAACAAAAATAATCATAAAGTAAGAAGTCTAGAGCTGGCTAAACGTGTCATGTTTGACATGACATGTTACACGATATGTCATTACTTAAACACCAACACTGATATGTTTAATAAACGAGTTACATGACACGTTTAACATGATTAAAATTAACTTGTCCGATATATGAATGCAACAATACGACATGTTTAACACGATTAAATATAAGAAGTTTAATTACACGGACAACACGACTTTGAACAGAATACTTTAAACACTCTACAATAGTAAGTACATGTGGCTAGGGTTAGAAATTTAGAATAATATATCCAACTATTTATAACTATAAAACTATATTGTTTTGACAAAACAAATAGTAATCGTGTCATGTCATCCTGTTAACCCATTTAACACGAATACTAAACAAGTTAGGGCTAGGGTTATAATTTCATAATAATATATCTAATTATTTATAGAACTATAAAACTATATTGTTTTGACAAAACGTCGTAATCGTGTCATGTCAACCTGTTAGCTCATCTAACACAAATACTAAAAAGGTTAAGCAGGTCGTGTCATAAATCATCGGGTCTAGCAAGAACAAAAGGAAAGTTATGTGGAGAATGTTACCTCTTTGGTCATTTCAAAACCTAGGGACATGAAAAGAAACAGAATCAAGAAATGATTTTATTGATAATTTCAAAGCATCAAATTTCCATGTATGATAAAATGAAGTTCATACCTCATTGCATTACTCAATTACTTGGCATCAATGGTGCCTACATTTGTCAAAAAAAAAATATTATTATTCGCGGAAGTCATAAGTATTCATGGTTCATAATATACCATTTCCATTGGTGTCGAATAGGTCGAAAGCTTCCTTCATCTCCTACGTCATCTGCTTAGTGAGACGTCCGCTAGGTTTTTCTCTCCTCGATGATCCGTAAAACTCCTGAAACATGAAATTGAATTACCAAAAGGGAAAATAATATTTTCACAGATTTTTGAGACAGTTGCAGATTAAATTATGAACACACACCATTGTATCTGAATCTGGTTTTGGTGAGGGGATGGAAGTTAAGTTAGTTATCCAAATTTGAACCAATTAATAAGATTGGAGATGATGGAGGATTAAAGAATAATACAAACATAAAGGATAATATAGAAGGAGCATTTATTATAATCATTAAAATTTAGGATTCTGTGTAAGTTAACATGTTTTAGTATTTTAGTATGTGACTCTACTAGAAAGGGTAAAAAAATGACCGATAAATGTAAAGGCATGCAGCAAACTATTCTAAAAAAGAAAGTTTATTTACGTCGTTCCTCTCTATTATCATTATTTTTTATTTTTACCGGTGAACACACACTTTACTTTATACCTACTCTACTGTTAAAACTGTCGGAAAACTTGTATGTTATGATTTATTACACAAAAGGTGTCTCTTATAACCTAAAAATAAAACGACCCAAAAAAATATCGGCAAGTGTTTTAAACTAAAGATAGGTTACGTATTTCCGTAGTAAAACTGATTAGATTTGACTTCATGTTTGCAAGGGGTGAGTTTTAACTACTGAACCAAATCAAATGTATTTATATATTTTAAGTTTTAAAACTTTTAAATATTATTAACAGGTGTCAAAAAGGGATTTGTCAGGGTATTCATTACGTTGTATTAAATATTAGTTAAAACGATGTAAAAATTAGTGTTGATATTAGATATTAATATTATTGAAAATATTAAATGGTACTTATTATATATATTATTTTAAACTACTATAATTAAACCGAGATATTAACTAGTAAATATTTGCTGTTAAAAAAAACTAGTAAATATTTAACATTAAATTTAATTTTAAATATTAAAGACTTTGCATCATGAAAGATTTCATCTCTTTATGATTTTTTAAATCTCCCCTTAAAGTGATTTTATGAAACAAAAATTCTATTATTTTATAAGCCATACACATTATAAAATAATATTTTAATTCCAAATCAAAAAGACCCAATGAATCTTAATGTAAAAAATCGCCAAAACCGGATTGACCTGAGCCCTGGCATGCAGCCAGGACTCCAGGAGTGTTGCAAAGGAAAATCATTGGGCTAAAGCTCCAACCTGGTTTAACTTTGTTTTTTAAATATTTATTTAATACTACACGTGACAAAATATAATTGGTGAGAACACTATTCATCCCATTGGTTTTCGTTGATTTTACATGTTTTATATATAACTAGGTAGGATGTAAACATAACAAAAACACCATTCAAAACAAACAAATAAAACAGGTCAACTCAAATATAACCAAAACTCAAGACTAATATATTTTACACACCATATGATCAAAATAATAGCCTAATATCCATATGAAGATCTCTTCATCATCCTCATGAACTCATCTGCACCAACTTCTCCATCACCTAAACAATACAAATACATCAAACAATATTAAACATATTTAAAGATTAAAAAACCTCAAATAAGATTAAATTAAAAAACATTTTAGTTAAAACTAAACAAACTCACGATCGCGATCTGCTTCCTCCACCATCTCATTGATCTCTGCATCAGTAAAATGTTCACCCAATTCCTTAGCAATGTTTTTAATATCAGAGAATGATATCTTCCCCTGCATTCATCACAGAAACATTAGTTTCTAATTTTTTTTTAATAAAACTACAAGCGAATAATACAAAAGATTACATTTTTATCTTGGTCGATGATTTCAAATGCTTTTGTAAGCTCTTGTTTGCTGTCCCTTTCACCGATTTTGGCAGTCATCATGTACACAAATTCATCAAAATCAATTGCACCACTGCCATCTTTGTCTACATCTGCTATCATTTGATTAATTTGCTGAAAAAGAATGAAATAAGGGACATTTATAAAACTAGATACAGATTTGAGAAACTTTAAAATACAAGAACAAGATTCAATAAGCTTGAAATTAAAGTTATGGGCAACCCGTTATTTACAGTAAACAGATTTAGGGTGAGGCGGCAGTTTCAACCCGTTAACTTATGAAATGGTCGAATTGGGTCACTTTTAATCAGAAAAGGGCCAAATGGGTATAAAAAAAACGTTTAGCTGGAATGGATTAAACGGGTTGGAAGTTGCCTGAAGTTAATGTTTAATGCAGACAAGCTGGTAAATAGTTTTATTCAAAGATTTAGATTATTAACCACGGACAAATGGGTTGGAAAATCAGCGACGGTTAGAAGTTACCTCCTCTGTCATTTCAAAACCAAGGGCCCTGAAATGAAATCAAGTTAAGATATTATTGTATGCATAATCCCAAACATTATGGTTTATCTATAATAGGTCAAAACAGGTAAAATAAAAGAACCAGCTTAAAACAAAACGGGTCAAACAGGTTAAAAGTCGCACAAAGTGTATTTTAAAGGTTCACAAAATAGTAATCAAGTTTCTCAAGTGTTCCACTTAGGTCGCTCAAAGTTTCATTAGGTGTTTCAATCTTGTGAAACTTGTCTATAACTGTTAATATATTTTGAAACTAATTGACCTAAATGTAACATATGTGAATCCTAGTTACTATTTAATGATTATTTTTTCTTTAAATTTGATTTACACTGAAAATTATGAAAGTTGGTTAGTGAATTTTTTTATTCACTGTTACCTCTACTTCAAGTTAATTTAAAAAAAAAACCACCACTAAATAGTAATTAGGATTCATATATGTTTCATTTAGGTTACTTAAATTTTAACATTTATAAAAAATTTCACAGGATTGACACTTAATGAAAGTTGAGTGACTTTAGAGGAACAAAAAACTTTGAGCCACTTTAGCAGAACACTTGAGAAACTTGGTTACTATTATGTGAAGTTACCCCTATTTTAAATGCATAACATCCTCCTAAATCATTTTAAACAAAAAACAGATTATTACAGAAACAATATTACTACCGTAACAAAAAAATAGATTATAAAACTGTAAAAGTTTTGGACAAAAAATGTTTTGGCTTAACCTAACTGGTTTCAAACCGTACCAACAATTACCCAATTTGACCCATAACCTACCCGCCCGTAATTTGCCCGGTTCCACCTGTAATTGTATGGATGGATTAAACTCATACCTCATTGCAACATTCAACTCCTTGGCATCAATGGTGCCTATATTTTAAAGAGATCAAACCACTCTAGTCAAATAATTTTCAGTCAAATAACATATAATCATGGATTAACAACATACCAGATCCATCAGTATCAAACAGCTCAAATGCTTCTTTGATCTCTTGCCTTTTCTGCTGAGTTAACCCATGATGACGTCCTCTAGGCTTCTCTCTCATCGATCGCTCTCCATAAACACCCTGAAAACCCCAATTTCAAACCAAGATCGAGCAAGGAAATAGGAAAACAAACAAAATGAATATCCGCTTCTGTGTGACAGTGCAATTCAATATTCAAACATAAGTCTATAAGATCTATGTTTTCAGATTGTTTAAACTCGTAATCATATTAGTTTCACTTCTACCTGTTAATCAACAAACCTAAATCTCCAATTTCACTATAGGATCAACGTCTTCAGATCGCTTAAACTCGTAATCATATTAGTTTCACTTCGACCTGTTAATTAACAAACCCTAAATCTCCAATTTCACATGTTTTCAGATTGTTTAAACTCGTAATCACATTAGTTTCACTTCTACCTATTAATCAACAAACCCTAAATCTCCAATTTCACTATAGGATCGATGTTTTCAAACTGTTATATTAATTTCACTTCTACCTGTCAATCAACAAACCCTAAACCTCCGATTTCACAACCGTAGTTCGTCAAAACATGAGCAAATAGCAATAGCAGCGTCTAATCATCTATCCTAAGCTCAAATGTTTCAATTCTTGTGAAAACCTAACCGCCGTTAGAAAAAAATTGATCAATGAAGAAATCAAAACATGATCGAACAAACAGTTAGGTTTTGATTTCGTAAGATCGCAGAAAACAATCATAAAGTTTAAGATATACGGGAAATTAAACAGAATTGAGATACGATCGAATATGAAATCACGAGACTCACCATTTGCACCTAAATCTGGAGATCTTTAACGAACAACTCCCTCTGCAATCTTCCGTTTGCGCGTTGAACGAGTTCAAAGGAAAAATCTGAATTATGGAGAGAAAATAAAAGCTTTAATTTGAAAATTTCTATGTGGGTCCCACTAATACAATTATACAAGAGGCCCTTCAATGCCCTATCAATATCACTTGAACCCCTTAAACACATTAGGGTGGAAGGGGTGGGATGCGGGTTGGGCTTTGGGTTGGATCGGGTAACACATGAACACCGCCGCAAGTGGCGCGGGTTCGTTTTATGGGTTGAAAATTGGGTTCATTTTTACCGGTGGATGAAGTCGTTGTGGGGTAGTTTTGGGTTGTGAGGTGGTACTATGGTTGGTTGGTTCAAGGGGTTCATTCGAGTAATATGAGGTGTAATTACATGGTTGGTTGGTTGAGGGGTAGTTTTGGGTTGTGCCCCTTCCATCCTTAGATATACACAATCACCCATACCCTTATGCATGTCAAATACAATAATTCTAAGACTAAGTGTGGGAGCCAATTCTACATAAGACGGATTAGGCGTTAAACACGCTATGCCTAGGGGGCGCCAAAGGCAGGGCGTCGTGACTTTAACGGGCGAGAAGGGGTTGGTGGTGTGGGGTCAACTCATAATCAAACCAATCAAACCATTTTCTCATATTTTCAAATAAAAAATAATAATTTTTTTGTGTGTATCTAATTAAACCACTACACACTTTTGAGGGTTCAATTAGTTAAAGCCTCACTTTCTACGTGGCAGTGACGTTGCATGAACTTTTTCAATATTTAGTTAAACCACTACACATAGTCTAACTAAACACATTTAAAATTAAGAACCTAAAAACGACTTGTGTAACTTGTTTATTTAATCGGGTTAAGCATGTAATTAATAAGTTAAATAAGTTCTTGGGTTGAACTTACGAAATATATTTTTAAAGTTTTCTATTATGATGTTTGACGAGCCATTATGATTATATTGTATTATATGCATGATTTTAACATTTCGTTTTGTAGCCAGTGACGGACTCAAGAACTTTTTTTACAACGTATGTATCTATCAAGGAAGGGGGATGTTTACCGGGCACGGTCAACAACATTTTTTACTAGACCGTAAAATCACTCATATCACTGTCTTGCCGAGTTTCATGTCACATGTAGTCATCCCTGCATAGGTACATAAGGCTCGAGGTCTAACTGAAGATTTGATACGTATATCCATTGGGATTGAAGATGAGGATGGTCTGATTGCTGATTTAAATCATGTGCTCAAAACCGGGCCCATTTAGGATGTTTGGGTACGAGTCGAGTTTGATTAGGCTTACGAGTTTAGAACTCTGGCTAGTTTATCTTGTTTTCATGGTCATAGTAAAACAACTTTGCAATAAACCTTTGTACATCAAATGTTTCTTAAAAAGATTGGAAACTATGTATTATAATGCAAGTTTTTCATTTGATTGATCAAATTGGCAACAAATTTATCAAAAACCTTCAAGTGGTTGTGCAGTGGTAAGTAGTTCATCAACCAGTGTTTTAAAAAACGATATATAACAAGCTTAAGCTTATACATAGAATCCAAAACAACCGTAAGAAAACAAAAGTATACTATAAGTTGAAAGAATTATATTAAGAACGCGTATCTAAACAACTAGTATAATGACGAAAATGTTTGTCATCTCAAGCTGCAAGCGGACCAAAACTTTACGCAAAAATGGGTGTTTATTAATGTGGTTAATTTGCAAATAATAATCCTAAATTTTTTTCATGAATATTGATCTCAAATGAAGCAAGATCATAGTCAAGAATCATTCACATCTATAATTTATACCAAAACCAGAATCTAATTTAAGTAAAATCCTAGAAATAGCAAACCACCAAACTATAGAAAACAAAAAAATCAGAAAAATAAAAAAAAGATTGCCATCTAAACAAATATCCACCATCACACCGTTATTTGTTAGTTCGGATATACAAATTATTTCCCAAAAAATATGTCTACCCTGTCCGAATGTCGACCTGCATTACAACAAGTATATTTATTGATCTTCATTTTAAATAAATTATGCGTACAAATAACTGAAAATTCCACATGTATTACCTTTTTTGAACAAAAAATATTTATGAAAAACAATATCTTTAGTGCGGGAAAAATAAGTTAGGTAACAAGTCAAAATGGGTAAGGTTGGATCGGGCCGACTCAAAACACCTTTTTTTCTTTTCTTTTCGTATGTTTGATAAATAATCAATGTGTCAAATATGACTAGGAACCTAATTTAATCAAATTCTTGAAATAATGCAAGAAATAACATGGTTGGAAATAATATCATGAGTAAAAATAAATCAATAACTGCCAAACCCTTCATAACTCCAGCCTTCTGATGATTTTCTCGACGTTGATACATTGAGGTGATGCGAGGAGTTTTGACGTTTTTTTAGACGATCAATGAGGTGCTCTTATGAGATGCCTATGCTTATATCTCGGGAATTCGAAGCACGAAGCCAATGGGCGGAGCTGTGAGAGTAGATGATGAAAGCGTTTACGTAGACGCTTGACCAGAAATGTTTATGATGAGTTCAAGGTGATGACACTGAAGATTTCAGCACGGATTCAGCTAGGTGACGAAAGAGCCTTCATGGAACACGTTCCATATGAAGAATTCAGCCAAGGTGAGACACTAGAGGAACATGGATGTTTTCCCTCGACGAGGCGACGACTAGTCGAGGCTTGCGAGCAGACGAACTTCATGTTCGTACATGATAAATGAGATGCGGTCGGTAATTGCATGGTAATAGTAGAGAAACAACGAGAAAGATGAAACTCAAGAGGGGTAAGTGCAAAATTGCACATAAGTGACTGGAAAGGAGATGTTTACAACATATGGCTAGTTTAAAGTGAATTCCTGTAGAATGTGCACGTGAAGCAAATGTTTGGCTGTTGAAACAGACATGACGATGATAAGTTAGTTTTGAGAAACATCGAGGGCTGGTAAAGATGACCCTATTGTTTGGTGTATGTGCAAACTTAAGGGGCGTATTGAACGCGTGATACTGAAGTAAAAAGATACTATGGTAGAGGAATTTGGTAGAGACTAGTGTAGCTTTGCACAAGCTCCTGGAGGACGTCAGAAAAGGACAAAAAAAATACCCTTATGGGTAGGGCAGTGGGTTTGAGTTTGAGGAATCATCACAAGATGGCAATTGGAGCATAAGAGATGAGCGTGACGGACACGCGATAGTAAAACCACTATTACTCCTGTCTGTGAAAGACAAGGACCTATTTGGGAGGATGATCGTTGGAATGACGAGTTCATTAGGGTTATACGCGGGACAAAGGCAACGGTACCGTGAGCTGGTATAACAATACTGGCAGATGCAGTCGTTTGGCTAAGGGACGAGAGATAAGGGAATGAGAAGGTGAAACCTACAAATCCTAAATTTGAAAGCGGGCAACGGAGCAGACTTCTTCGAACACCAAGGGTGATGGTCGAGTTGCAAAGCAAAGTAATAGATTCAATAAGAACGAAGGGAATGCTTGGCACCAAATGGATTTGGGTGCACGAGTAGGAGCGGAAAGGTGAGTCGTGTTGGTTTGTGCCGACACAGGATTCGAGGACGAATCCTCTTTTAAGGGGGGTAGACTTGTACCATCCCGAGTTTTTACCTAATGAATGGGATTAATATGTATGTGTTTATGTTTGTATATAATGGACGGAAAAGTTGCGGGAACCTAACGAGACTTAACCGAAGGCATAGAAGCAAAGATTTCTCTTGTAATTAAATTGAGGGTTTAGCGAGTAATCAACAAGACATAGAGGGTTTTTTATTAAAAAAACTACGAGACGGGCCGAGCCCAGGGATTAGTCGGTGGAGAGCAAGGGCCAAGCCCGGTCCGAGAACAACACCCATTAGGGTGTTACGCATGGGGGAGACTCCCCATTGAGGGTTTGCGGCTGCCGAGAACAAGGAGAAGGGAAGAGAGAACCGTTTGTCACGATTTGCATCCGATTTGAGGTATTTTCGTGATCTCTAATCATCCTGAGCGTGTCGAATCCTCGAATCATTGTGTTTTGTGTTGTGGTGGTATTAGGTTTTGCGCAAAAAGGTGAGTTCCGAGGAAGACAAGTCCGAGCAGGGGTCCGACTAGCACGAATCATCGGTTTAAAGGTATAACTCGTAACCTAGACATGTTTTCGTATCGGTTTTGATGTGAAAGCAGGACGTGGGCTGAGACGAGTTCGGCTGAACCCGTAGAGGTGGCCGGTAGGGTTACGGGATCGGGTATAAGGGCCGGATAGGGTTGGGTTGATGAACCGTGAGGCAGAGGAGGACCAAACAGAGCCAACAAGGGTTGTGATGGCTCGGTAGTGGCTATGACGGCCCGATGGCGGCCTAGGAAGGTGACGGTAGTGGTGGGGAGGTTGGAAGTGGTCGCGCAAGGCTGGCCGAAGGCTATGGTGGCCGGGATTGGTGGTTAGCAACGAGGGGTACCACCGGGAAGCCGTAGTTGAAGCCGGAATTATCCGATATGTGTTCGGTGATGATTTTAGCTTAACATGAGGTGCATGGGCATGCATGGGTACTCATGAGAAGCTAGGGTTTGTGCATGACAACACGCGGGGGAAGTGTGGACCATGCATGGTGTCGTGTTAGTTGAGCGGGCGAATGTCGCGTCATGTATTGACACATATGTTATGTGTTATAGGTGCGAGGTCGAAAGGCGAGCACGAGAAGTTAACGGGTTCTTAAGATTGAAGCGTGTCGAGCAAAGGTGAGTTTCTAATCCCCTCTTTTAAACGTTTTACTATTTTGCGGTCATCGTACATACTCACGTGTTTTACTAAACGAACGTATTACAAGTTATGATTTAAACTTGAAGTGTTCTATGAAATCGTTATGTAATAATGAAGCTAAGGGTCGATGTGGGGTCCTTAGGATGGGTGAACAAGAGTTAAGATGATTTGTGTATGTCATCTTACGAGTTAGTCGGGAATGTAGTTAAACTTGTGATGGTTATATAGGGAGAGTTAGTAGGGGAACCCGTAAGTGGTTCATTAACGAGTCGAGTAAATGCTAGTATGTTGTTAAGCGTCATAGGTTTGAAGTGGTGTGTATTGTGTCATTGTCCTCGTGACACAACGTGTATCGTGTTGGCATGGGGCTATGGGGGTGTCCATAGTATATACGGGTTAGAACTCAGCATGGAGTTTGTGTGTCGTATAATTAATTATTTGGAAAGAGTTGAGTAGTGTGTCTAGACGTTAAGGGGATACGTCTAGAGTATGTGTTGGTTTACACACGTAAGTGATCCGTGGAAGGGTGGTGAGTCGTAGTACATGTCCAGATAGTGTCATGGGTATATGTGTTGCTTTGTGTGCTTGCATTGTTGTTCGTGTGTGTTGTCAACAGTGGTGTGGAGGACGAAGTCCTTCGGGGTCATCATTGTACATGTGACGTGTCAGTCACCGTATGGTAGATGATATAGTCACCATCATCATGGATGACGAGTGTGTCGCTATAATTAGTGGCGGAGCCCTGTAACAAGGGTATAACTGAGCTTATGACGGTATCCCGACGGGGATAACCCTGACGAGGGAGCAGTGACGAGGTATGTGTTTGTATGCATATATATGTGTTAATTTGCATGCAGGTGATGGGTTATATTAATCGTGTACGAGATGATATTGATGTGATAAATAGATGGAATCGATGTGATGTGTTGAGTTAGATTGATCGTTGTGTCGGGATGAGTACATTGTGTACAACAATTGAGTCAGTTGGGTTATGAGAGTCCTGGTTAGGACTGGTAAGTCGGTGTCTAGAGATTGGTTGAGTTAACTATGTATGGTTAATATATGTATAGTAGATTGCGTGTTATCAGAGTAGTAACCTCGTTCCATGTCGGAGAGACTTACTGAGTTAAAATGGTGGGTAGAGTCTGGGGTGGTGAATCCTTTGGGATATTATGAGGTAACGAGGGTTATTTATATGATAAAAATCTATACAACTATTTTCTAATGACAAGAGGGTCTTGAGTAGAGATAGACGATAAACAAGACGAGTTGACTTTTGTTAAATTAAACTATTAGAACTCACTCAGCGTAGCTGACTTTGTATGTACGTTAGATTGTTTTGCAGATGAGTCTGCTAGATGAGGTATCTTGGCTTGGGAGCGGGACTACTCGGGTTGGTGCGCATGCATTCGTCAGGTAACGTTATGAAAATTAACGAGTTTGAAAGATAACATTATTTTGAGAAAGACTTTCGCTGTTTATTTAAACGAAAGTAAAGTACTTTTAAAAGAGTAAAATCAGTTATGAGAACCAATTGTAGGGTGCCTGGTTTGAGGCCTTACATAATTTAGTTACATTCTTTTAAAAATCTAAAATGTCACTTTATTTTTAGCCTTAAAAGAAATATTTAAATTAGTAGAATAATTATTTTATTCTTAGTAAAAGTAAGATAATATACCTATATATATATATATGTATGTACATAGGAAGATCTACGTGTTAAATAAACTTAAAACGGTTAATAAAAGCTTGAGATGAGAGTTTTAACCAAACCTTATAAGTTAAGGGTAGAATTATTATATATTTTAAGAATAAAAACAGAAACAGTTTTAACCGAACCTTGAGATGAGAGTTTTAACCGAACCTTAATAAAAGTTTGCATGAACTCAAGTCGAGGTCAAGTTACCCTATAAAAGTTTGACTCTACGTTATGTAGTATACTTATCAGTTGTCACGTATGTTAGAAAATCCTAGTTGTGACTTTTCACAACCAACTTTGGTTTATTTGAATCTTGAAAATTAGTGACCATGTTATATCATATTTACTCTTGATAATATGCTATTCTTCTTTAAATAATGTTGATTAATTTAATAACATATATCTTGATAAAAAAGTGATATAATTAATATTCCCGTCCTCAAATTGTTTTTCAAAATTAACCATTTATGTCAGTTGAGTTTAAAATTTGTTAAAACTAATATATATGATGCGACTGTAAAATATTTGATAGATGATTGGTAAATACGATCATATCAATGTTTAGAAATACAAATGATGATATAAATTTATTTGTATTGATATGAATGTGGGAAAGATTTGTAGTTAAACATAATAGAGCATTAAAATGCTTGAAGAAAGGCAAAATTCTGACCATTAGGCTATGTGTAATAGTTTTCGTGAGTAGAGGGGTGGGTTGACGTGGTGGCGTGAGGGTCATGGAACACCGTGCCGCCCCTCTGTGATAGGGGGCTGTGAGTGTGCTCACGGGCGTTGCCTGCTCTCTCTACGTAAACCAATCAAAAAGCCCCAAGGGGCGTGGGGCGTGGGGCATGGAACCACTATAGATGGCCTTATATGATAAATACAAATATGATTCAACCAATCCTTGATCTAATCATGCTTAAATCCTGCCTAAACCAGGAGATGAAAACGAATCACCATGTCAAAGTCAAAGTCAATTGTTCAAAAAACGGTCAAACTACCAAAATGAGTTGACTTCAACCTCTCATTTTCCCTCATGAACATATAAACCTTTTATGATTAGCTCCCTGCATGTCTTCATCCATTGTCATTGAATACACATGAGTGTATAATGAAATGTAAAAAGGTTGACTTTGACTATATGAAAACTTGACCTCAATTGATGTTACATACTATATGTTCAAGTAAAACTATGTATAAACCTTGAGATGCTCTAACTGTCTCACACTGGTCTTTTTTTACATTCCCTTTTGTGATACAAAAGTAAAAAATAGTTGGTCAGAAGGAAAAGTAATTTAAACATCAAAACTAGAAGAAGGAAAAAAAAGTCAAAATTGAAATAGAAAAAAGACTATTTGGCGATTAGTCAAATCTACAGTATGGCCACCATTGAATTTGTGTTTTGCTTTGTCTTGTAAGAGTTTCTTCTTCCATGGATTTTCTTTTGCTTCCATTAGATTGTTCCTGTGGTTCAACTTCTGGGATTTTTAATACGTTTTCTTCGCGGTGTTCTTGATCTTGTTTACAAACTTCTTGATTATTTTCTTGATGATTATCTTTGATTTTGGTCTTCATTATGTGAGGTTTCAGTTTACTTACATCTGATAATCTGACTGGTTTCAAGAAAAATTCCTCAGCACCTTCTTCTAAGCATCTATTATAGGTTAAAATGATATTGTATTAGACCAAAAAAAATTTGGTTGAAAATTAAATAAATAAGCACATATGTGACTGATAAATGATGAGTTTAAAGTTTTTACCTACTAATCCTTGAAGGAACATTCTCTGATGACATAATGACGACTGGTATGTTCTTTAAAGACGAAGATTTCTGTAAAATATATAAAAAATGAATTATGATTTTGTACTAAATGGCAAAATGTTCACGGCTTAGTGCACAACATGTTTTTGTGTGTAGCGAAGTGGATTTTCAATCAGTTTGTCTCTTATAACATATCAATACATGTTCGCGTGTGATCATGTGTGTGTCTTTACATTCTATGTATAACAAACTTGTTATCATGCATCAAAATCCTCATTTTAGTATAAAATCGCGATCATAAATGCGTTTAATTTTCCCTAAACTAAATAGCATCAACCATTGATTTATAAAACCACTGGCTTTGGTCCAGTGGTATAGGCGATGAAGATTCAACCTGCCCACGCAGGTTCGAATCTGAGCCGAACCGGGTTTTAGTCCGGAGTGCGTTACGCTAGCGGGGTTTGGCCCGTGTAGCGGCGCAACTGCTGTCAAGTGGCAGCAGGCTCCATGGTTTCCCGGTGAAAGCCTAGCCTCTCGCTCTGAACCCGCGGGCCCGGTTCAGACAACGTAGTGGTCAGGTAGAGGGGTAACGGGTCTCCGACTTGTCAGAGATGCGACTGCCACTTAAAAAATGAAAGTCGTCTTTCAAAAAAAAAACCATTGATTTATAAATTGACCTTCATGTATCTTAAACAGATATGCTTGTACTAGGCTACATCTTTCTATTCATAATATACTTCTTATGGATTTACCTACTAGGCATCTATAGGCAAGAGGTAATTAACTTTTGTTTAATATATATTTTAACTTTCATTTAAATCATAAAATCAAACCTCAATCAAATCATATTAAAATAAATAAAAAAGAATCATACCTTAACTTTCTTGAGCAAATCATAGCCTGTCATTCCAGGCATACAATAGTCTGTAATGATCAGATTCACTTCAACTTCCTACAAAACAGTTAGCAAAATAATTCAACAATCATTCAAAATGAAATTTAATTATGTACAAAAATATAAAATTTCATCTCATTAAATTACAAACCTGATTAATATTTGGTGACACAGAAGGTTGAATTGAGTTAATTTCATCATCTTCATGTAATCCCAGAAATTCTAAAGCTTTACTTCCAGAATCAACTGTTGTAACTGTAAAATCATATGAACATTGAATCACAAACTCACTCAATATAATTTGGAAATCGTATAAAAACCGAATAAAAAGAGGGAAGAATTACCTTGTTAAGATGAGGTTTTAAGCAATCTTTCAATCAGTTTTCTGTCAATGATGCTGTCATCAACAGCTAGAACATGAAACTGTGAATCTGCTGCAACACCCATATGAACAAGATTCAAGATTTCAAACAAGATGAACAATTTTTTCAAAAAAGATAGGATTTTTTTTGGTGGGTTTGGTTTTTTGATGATGGAAATGGAAAAAGATGGAAGTTTTTATGTGAAAGAAAGAAGCACCAAAATCCACAACCCACAAAGCAAGATCTGACCAGATTTCATCCAAAGATCTTGCCACCTCTTAATATTTTTGGATTATAAGGCAAGCAAGGGGCAAAGTTTGTAAGGGTGCAAATGGGAAATTTTAAATCAAATAAAATCAAATAAAGAATACAACCAAAATCTTGGATGTTTATATTCTAATCAAAAGATTCTTTTGAGAGTTTGGTTTCATCTAACTATTCATATTTCAAATTATTGTGTTTTGTTAAATGATTAAATTACAATAAGTTTTCATTTAACTTTTAATTCCATTATCAATTACTAAAACAATTAATAAATAGATATTTAAAAGGTTTATTTAGGCTAATATACTCAAGTTGATTGTTATTCTTAACCTTTTAATTAGGTTGACTTTTAAAAAATATCAACCAATTTAGGTTCCGAATTTACGATTAAGCCATCTTTGACGATTAATCAACAGTTTTAAGTGCTTTTCTTATATCTTCTTGATAAATTAGTGTTTATATAAAGATGCAAGACAATTTTATAACGAATTTGTTTTATAAAACCAACATCTCTTCCGGTTGATGACTTTTCAAATTCTATAAATAAAACAAAAACTAGGCTAAAGCTGACATTTTCTTTTTTCAATCAACCCTTTATTAACAAAGTTTCTAGTGCCATTGGAGTGAGTACTTCAAAATTATTAATTATGCATTCTAAACTAAGTCTTTTGTGAACTTTTAGTGTAGATTTAAAGCTGAATGCTAACATATTATGTATTTTATTATTATTTTCTATTATTATATAGTCTACCTTTTTTAGAGTTTTTCTTTGTAATATAGTATTTACTAATATAAAAATTATAAAATAGAAGGCAAAATAGATATAGCAATTAGATTTCCATACTTTGCTTACTTGTGTATTTTACTTAGGAAAAATTATTAGCATATTTGCAATTATATTGCAAAAAGCCCTTTCTAATCACATATGTCGGTGAATATTTTGTCCTTAATCCGTTTATGAATAATGGAAGTTGTCATGGTAGCAATCATTATAATCCATCAGTAATATGTCACTGACAATCTCGTTGGTTATCTTTCAGTAATATTCATGAGTAATCTATCAGAAAACACATTATCCATACCCATTTTTCCGACAGAGTTTCACTGACGGATTATCTATGAGACCCACCTTTACCGACAAATCTATCTTATATACGGTTTTTTCTCTCTGATATAAAAGTTTTAACTAAAATATTTTTCATTTAAACTACTATAAAAAATAAGTATTTTAATCAAGCCTTAAAGTATAATGACAAAAGATTTAATACTTAGTGTAATAGGATATGTGTGTTTTGGTTCATTCTTGTATTCTAAAAAAAATTATGTATTTGTCAAAAGTATTTAATCATTGATAGGATACATATATTATATAATTTATACTAAACATAGTCTTCATATAAATATTTGAATAGGTATATTAAAATTGATAGGTAAAATATAACCACTTTAAGACTGTGTGATATTCCACGGCCCAAGCGTTGAGAAAGTCCAAGTGGCAACATGTGGCAACGGTTCTCAGATCACTCAGGGGCAACCGTGACCACACTCACATATTAAGGGCAGCACCTCTCACTCACGCCATTGTCGCATCACCCACTTCCTCACGAAGCCACTACACATAGCCTATAATAAGATTGATGATTAATGTTATATGATTATTTAATAAAGTATATATTGTGATGGAAATTAAATTTATTATTTTAAATTAAGATCCAGAATGAATATACAGGGAGGTATCAAAGGGTTTGTAACGTGATGGTATTAAGGTGTGTAATAAATATGTTCCTCTCCAAGTGGTTGAGGATTTTAGTCTCATGATAAACATCGGTGTAAATTTAGAAGTTGAGTTAACAATTTCATATATATCCCTACAAACTTGAAAAATATCATATATACCCAACAAAAACTAAAAATATCATCTATATCCTTACAAACATGAAATAATCTATACATATTAATATATAAAGGTTTGGTTCTGCCACGTGTCATGCTCCTAGACCCACTAGAATTGGTTTTTCCCGCCTAAAGTATTCCTTTGTTTACACGCGGGTCGACTTGACTCTAAAGACTATCCTGTCTTTACCCATGTTTCTTCCTTCAGATCTTATTACTTCTGTATCTCCAATTAGGGTTTCATTTCAAAAAACTTCCGCCTCTTCACCGTCCTCGTTACCCATTTAGGGTTCCATGCCACTACCGCTCATATCCTCCACCCTTTCCTTATGCCCTTAGCCGCCATGAGCGTACTCTCCCCCAACGATCTTACTCCTACTCTATCTCCAATTTAGGGTTTCACTTGAAAAAGTATCCGCCGCTTGACCGTCCTCTACCCCAATTTAGGGTTCCTCCATGACCGTCCTCTGACCTTGTCCATCAGGTTCTTCTCACAGTCGAGCGTCTACCGGGAAGATTAGTCGACGGAGTGTGACGCCTACACCAGTTGGTAAGCAGTATGGTGTTTTGAAAGCTGGAAAGGTTTAGAATGCTTTGAAAACAGTTTTGAAAAGAGTACGAGTTGAAAAGTCAGGGACGAAATGAAAACTGAATTCCGGTGAAGTCTCTGTCGTGGCCGGAAAATCGAAACTGTCGTCTCCGTCGGTTCATGAAAAGGGATGGGGGAAGAAGGAAATAATAAAAGAGAATAAAAAGGAATTTTGAAAAGGCGAAAATGCCACTGATTTAACGGTAATATTTTAACGGGGTTAATCAATTGGATGAAAATGGATAGATTTTGAAAAGTCAGGGACGAAAAAGCTAAAAAAAACTTTTTGGATGAAAGTGGCTAAAATGGCCAAACCATAGGGACGAAATGGCACTTTACTTTAGAAATTATAAGGAAAACCCTAGGCCATTCGGCCTAGGGGAACTTGCGACGAAAACGAGAGAAAAAGAGGAGGAGAGGGGCGACCGGAGAAGGTGGTTTCATGACGGTTTCGAACGGAAAACTCAACGTCTAGCCAAGGTAATCCTCGTTTATACTTTTTACGCGTTTACATTCGAGTTTTGATTGAAAACCCGATTAGGGTTTGGGTTTCCATGATCACGGCCGACGGAAAGGTGGGGATGATGATGGTGGTCGGTTGTGGTGGTAGTATATGTGTATTAAGCGGCCGGTGGTGAGGTGGTAGTGGCGTGTGACGGTGGCGGTAAACAAAGATGACGGCGGGGACGACTGTGTGGTGGCCAGAAAGGGTGGCCACGGCTGTTGTCGACGAGAACGGTGAAGGCCGACGGCTGCCGGTCCTCGCTATGGTGGTTTGGTGGCGTGCATCGGGCTACAATGACATGAGGGTGGTGCTCAGCGGCTATCCCAATGGCACTAGCTGTGGTGTAACCGTGTAGGGTGGAACGACGAGGAGAAAGGATCCAGTTATGGTTACTAGAAGCGGAAGACGGTGGGGAGATGGTGGTGGTGCATGGTAGTGTTCGGCTAAAGGGGCACGGGGAAGGAGACGGGGACGACGATGGTGACGAGTGGCGTGGTGGTGCACGACGTGGAAACCAGAGTAACACCAGTTAGGGTTCTTCGTTCCATGGCTTGCACGCGAGGGAGAAAACCGGCTAGTGTACACGTATGCTCAAGGGATTAGGGTTTGCATGGTCACGTACGTGCATGCATAAGACCCATTCAGATTTCTTTACGGGTCAAGGACGATTTGACAAGGGTGGACACGAGAAACTAGGGTTTCATGGGGAAGTGATGACGAGTAGATGAGACTGAGCTTCGGGATTCATTTTATATTCATGCGTGTTCGACGTATGTTTCGAACGTATTCTGATCGTGTGATCATACGTTTGACAGGTTTCGGGATTTGAGTAAGTGATCGGGGTGTAGATCAAGGACTTGAACCCAGCGTAACCTGTGAGTTTCTAATACCCTCTTTAATGTTTTACTATTTTGGGGCTATCGTACATACTTTAATGTTTTAGCTTGTTAATTGAACGTGTTGCGTGTTTCGGGTTAAACCTGCTGAGTTTATAAACTAAAATATTTAATAATGGAGCTAAGGGTATGTGTGTTGTCCTTAGGATGTGTGAGCTAGATGTTGGTATGATATTAGTGCATCATATGATGACCTATTTGGGATAAGTCCGGGAGAGGAGTTTACATGTTGTGTGGGAACGACTAGGAGGTGGGGTTATGGGTGCACTTTGTGGTTTGTGCTTAGGTAAGGAGCCATAGTAATTGCATGTGTGCTGATATGTGTTACTTGCTTGCTATTGTATGTGCTTGCGTCGTGTCCTTGTGATACGAAAACTGATGATGTGAAGGACGAGGTCCTTCGGGTGGTCGCTGTGGGTGATAATGCCCTTCGGGGGCAGTGATGAGATCCAGTGGGGAGCTCGAAGTATGATGAATACCCTGACGAGGGTAGCTGTGATGAAACCGGTAAAATCCCTCGAAGGTAATTGTTGTGTGCATTATGTTGATTTAATTGCATGCACGTGTTAATTGATATTCCTGATGTTGTGATGTTATTACTTTGGTGTGAGCTTTAAATTGACCGTTGTGTCGGGATGGTGTCGTGCTTACAACTGTTGTGTCAGTTGACCTTGTGAGTGTCTTGATTAAGGCTTGTCAGGGCGGTGTCTAGGGGTCGGTTGTGTTAACCGTACTTCGTGTGGATACGTGTGGTAGGTTCCAAGTTAGGAGTGGGGTAAGGTCGATCCCTGTCGGTGAGACTTACTGGATTATGGTTATGGGTTGAGTCTGGGATTGTAGGACCCTTATGGGAAATGGTAGGTGACGTAGGTTACCAATATGTGAATAAATGATAAACTGTTTTTATAAGGGGCTAGAATGTCCTGAGTCGGAAATAAACAATAATTGTGACGAGAATGTTTCTGTTTAAAATAAAATTGTTAGAACTCACTCAGCGTAGCTGACTTTGTATGTATGTTAGACTGTTTTGTAGGTGAGTTCCGTGGACGATGTATCTTGGCTTGGGGAGCGGTGCTACTCGGATTAGTGTGCATGCATTCGTAAGGTAAGGTTAAGAACGATAATGATTTTAAAAGATAATTCATATTTTGAGTAATACTTCTGCTGTATGTTTTATAAAGAAATAAATGTTTTCAAAGAAAACCTTCTGACATAACCCAACTATATGGTACCTTGTTTGGGGGCCTTAAATTTATAAAGGTATATATGATATTATCCCTAAAAAATATAATGGAGAAGAGAGGCACACACAATAATGGGTGGTTTTTATTGTGAGTTTTATACTCGAATTGTAATTCTAACTCAACAATAAAACTATTTTAAATATATCTTTTTTACTTCAAAACATCAAATAAACACACTTACAGGGGTGTTCTTTTCTGAATAGAATTTAATTAAATTGAAATATGAATTCTTCGTTGAAATTAAAATAGGGAATTCAAACAATAACAATTATTTTTTTGTACATTGAACTTTCAAATTCACTTATTTTTTTATTTGTTGATTTGTAAACATTATCACATGTGTTTGAACCATTCACATGTAAACCAGTCAAATCACATATGAATTAAGCGAAAATTTTATAGTTTTCTTTAACATTTTGTGGTTTTCATTTAACTCGTTTTTTGTGGTTCTGATTTAACTCGTCATCAATATGTACATATAAATAGAGTTTATCACTTGTAATTTAACATGTCTTTCATGTGAATCTATTTTAAACCCACACTTACATATACATATATGTAACTCGCGCACATGCGTTCGCGCGCGCGTATATATATATATATATATAGGGGACGGTTCCACTAACAAATGGTTTTTCGCTAAAAAATACTAAGAAGTGGGTCAAACGAACTCCGATTGAGCTCATTCCAGCGGCGTTGGAACCATCTCATCGAACCCTAACCCGGACCCAAAAACCTAAACTCCCCTCCACCCGCACCCCCAAAAATCTAAACCCCCTCCAACCCTACCCCGAAAAGCCTAAAACACCCACCCCAAAAAACTAAACCCACCCCCAAAAACTAAACCCCCACCTCCACCAAAAAAAAAAAAAAACCTAAACCATAAAATCTAAACCTTAAAAGCTAAACCATATGGCTAAAACCCTAAAATTCAAACGTAAAATCTAAACCTTAAAAACTAAACCCTAAGAGCTAAGATGGTAGAGTTCAACGAGACGGTTCCAACGCCGCTGAAATTAGCTCAATCAGAGTTCGTTTGATATCGTTTCTTAAGGTTTTTGTCATTTCTTAGATTTATTAGCGAAAAACTAATTCTTATTTGATCCTCCACCCTATATATATATATATATATATATATATATATAATTTTATGAGTTAATTGCACAAATGACCCATGTAGTTTGATCAAATTGCAAACTTAGTCCAAAGTTTTGTAAAAAGTTAGTAATTTTTACGAGTTTTTACTGATTTTTATAGATTTTTATTTTTTACTTATTTTTATTGATTTAAACTCATTTTAGGGTTATTTGCAATCGTAAGTCACGTGGATGACACATGGACTAATTTTTCTCTAAAAACTAACCGGTATTAGCTTCAGGGGCTAAAGACGCAACCACGTCACAAAAGTTTGGGTTAGGTTTCCAATTTTTAAAACCTGGGGACCAAACATGTAATTTGATTAAATCACAAGGGCCATTTATGCAATTAACTCTAATTTTATTATATTACATAAAAAATGTAATTTTTCAAGTAAAACTAGGGTTAAACATAAAAACAGTGTCACTAATACACAATAAAAATATTCATGTTTATGTTAATGATAATATACTTTTATAGTGCGTGAGATAATTTGATAAAATATAAATCAGTATCATATAAAGGATGAAAATCATTCAAAGAATAATTAAAAATTAATAGTTTTTATTAAAATCATTTAAACTTTTATTAAAAAATCACTCAATCTCAATTTTGTTTCATTATGAGCTTTTTCATAACAGACTAGAATTAAATAAAAAAAGTTTTAAAAATTGATTACTAATTTGTCAAACGAACAACTTATCCAATACATTTTACTAATGAAATTTATTTTTTGAAATTAACTGTTTAATTTAAAAAACTTTAAATAATAAACAAGATTAGATAAATTTAGTTAATTTTTTTTAATAGTAATAGAATAAATGGTTTTTTTTTTAAATAAGTAATTTTAATAAATCAATTGTCACCCTTAAATTGAGATTTTCCCATATGAACATGGAAGATTAGTCGGGCATAGGGATTCTAGTGGTGGGAGCCACAAAAATCCTGAGAAGATATACAGATGAAATCATGTGCACTTCCGTATCTTGGGCAGGTGGGGGTGGGGTGGGGTGGCCACACTTTTGATTCCTTCAAAAAGATTTGCTTCCCATGGTCATGCCATGCCATGCCCATCTATGTAATATGTGTGCACCCACCATCATCTATCATCATCACCATTTCCTCCTTTATTTGATTATTTCTATATCTACTTGCACCCTTTTGTCTATTTTAAAAAGATTATGTCATGGTCATGCAAATATATGTATGTGTATACATGTATCACCACCATCATCATTTACATACATGCATGCATGTATGTTTGGATGTTATGTTATCTGTACGGAATGATAAGAAACAAAAAAAAATGAAGACATTTGTGACACCTCAAAATGTATTATCATTCTATGCTAAATTGCCAATTTTTTTTTAACGGCGAAAATTGAATGTTGTGACGTCGCACCTTCTGTTATATGGGAGAGTCTCGTCTAACTCTGGCCAATATATTGTCTTAACCAGGCCCACTTGGCGTCAGAGTTGGAGAGCATCCAAGGAAAAATCTCACCCAATACAGCCCCTTCCGGGCTTGAGGGAGAGCCGAGGCTCGAACCCTGGATCGGCGTGGATAAAACCCTAGTGCCAAATTGCCAATTGACTATGAAAATTTTAAATTTCTCATTATATTTTGATTGGTAATTAACTAATTATATAATAAAAACATAAGTAATTACTGTTTTTAATGAGTTGCTGAGCTTATAATTATTTGTTAATTTAACATTTTCCGATTATTTTCAAAAACTCAAAACTTAAAATACTTTTAATACTTCAAACATCCACTTATTTTTTATATCATAAAAAGAAGATTATAATAAAATGATAAAAACTTAAATCCATATAACTAACTAGTTATTAATATATATATATATATATATATATATATATATATATATATATATATATATATATATATATATATAGGGGAGGGATATTTTATAAGAAATGAAAAAAGTGTAGTAATTATAGGAAGCCACCATAAAGTGACATGTGTCCAAGGAGGGACCAATGAGGAAGGGCAAAATCGTGAGAAAACATGCGTTTGATTTTTCAAATTCACAAAATATGCACATGCAAGTCACAAATGCATATTCCCCCATATTTTTTAAACGTTCATAACTTTTTAATACGTTATTATTTTAACTTTAATATGAGTACACTATTGTTATATAAAATTTTTAAAAAAAATTACGTGTTAAGTGGAGTTTTCTATTCATTGTGTTTTTGCACTAAATTGTACAAACTCTATAAAAATATCATAAAAAATGACGTACAAATACCATAAAAACGTCATAAATTAAAAATAATCATAAAAAACATTTAAATTGGACATTTTATGGTGTTTTTGAAGTGAACGTGTTATGCTGTTTTTAGAACTGGGCAAGTTTTTAGTGTTTTTGAACCGGAGGAATTTATGATATTTTTAAAATAACTTGTTTCATCTGGAAAAGAAAAACACCATAAATAAAACACCTAAAACCATTTGGTAATGGCGTCCAGAAATGCGTTTTCTGTTTTCTGCTTGATCGCGTACGAGCTCTTGCAACTCTCGCATTCATAAAGCCGAGCACCAAAGATAACGATTCCTCAAAGGTGTTGGAGAATCTGAAAAACGCATTTTCTGTTTTCTGCACAATCACTGTTCAAAACACACCATAAAGTTGCCCAGTTTAAAAATACCATAATACACTCAGTTCAAAAACATTATAAAAGAAAAAACCATAAAAAAAACACCTAAAACCATAATGGTTATTGCATCAAAAAAACACTATAAAACGCATTTTCTGTTTTCTGCACAATCACAGTTCAAAACACATCATAAAGTTGCTCAGTTTATAAACACCATAACACTCCTAGTTTCACATACGTTTTTTCTATTTTTTCGCACGATCGGTGATAAAAAAACACCAGAAAACTCTATAAAAAAGACACCATGAAAAAAACGTCATAAACAAATGTAGTGAAAAACGCAG
This sequence comes from Smallanthus sonchifolius, assembly GCA_023525975.1. Classification (NCBI taxonomy): domain Eukaryota; kingdom Viridiplantae; phylum Streptophyta; class Magnoliopsida; order Asterales; family Asteraceae; genus Smallanthus; species Smallanthus sonchifolius. Next base: position 133,002,201 of record CM042018.1, read on the forward strand.
TGAAAAAAGTCATTAAAAAAACGTCATGAAAAAACGCAGTGAAAAAACATCATAAAAAAACGTTATGAAAAAATTTAGAAGAAACGCCATGAAAAAACGACAGGAAAAACGTCTTGAAAAAACGTCATGAAAAAACGTCATGAAAACGCTGTTAAAAACGTACAAACCCAGTTCAACGAATTTTTTTTAGATATAGCAAGACCATACTCCGTTTTAAAGATAAAAAAACGCTTGATTTTATGGTATATTTTTAAAAAAAGATATAAACGTTTAAAAAATGATGGTGGAAAATGCATGTGACTTGCATGTGTATGTTATTTATCTCTCTTGGAAGCAATTACTATTATACCCTTAAAGACTTAAAATCTCTTCCTTTTTACGTAGCTTTCTTACAAACCCTCCATCTCTAAGATCAATGGCTCAAAATCCTTTCTAAACTTCTGTAACACCCAAAATAAAAAGAAAATAAAATTCAAAATTTCACTCCCTCGCGGTACGCGAGGGAGATTTTGGCAAAACCTCGCGGTACGCGAGGTGACTGATTATGCGCCAGAAAATCACCTTCTCGCGGTACGCGAGAAGATTTTCGATGAAGTCTCGCGGTACGCGAGGGAATAGTACACGCGTCAGGGCCAGAAAACACGTGTCATTCACCCTTGCCACCAGCCGACACGTGTCATGCTGACTCAGCACCGTTCATGACACCTCATCCTCTCGCGGTACGCGAGAGATTTCCTTGGCCGGCCTCGCGGTACGCGAGGGACTGGAAAATCAGCCTATAAAAGGCCTTCAACGGGATTGAAATTCTGTACAGTTTCCAAACATTCCTTATACACAAACCCGATCTCTCAAAACTCTACGACGTCCCGAAGCGCTGTTCAAGAATCCTACAAAACCCTGCTCAAGCCGTAGTTCTGTCCAAATCCCGCAAAGTAGGTATCGTTAAAACTATTCATATATATATAGTCGTAAATATATATATATTCTCTCATATATATTCTCATTAATCGTGTCTTCCCTAGGAAGAAACGTGTCGAGGTTCTGCTCAAATTCCGAAGCCTACAACCCTACCAGCCATCAAAATCAAGGTGAACACGTTTAACGCTTTTCAAACGATAAAACCATTTTATTTACGAAAACGGCATGAAACAAATTAAATGCTTTAATCATAAGGGTAATCTACGTGATAGCATTCAGGCCATAAGCATACGTAGATTTGATCAAATGGTATACATGTGACGGGTGAAAGTCCGGTCCGTGGCTGGGTACAGATCATGAAAGGGGGTATCATAAGACTGAGGATATGGTTCCTTAGCAGATTATACGAGGGACGAGTTCCTGAGTATCATATAAGACTAAGAACAAGGTTCTTAGCATCACGACCCTGGGAATAGGCTATCAGTCTGAGACATAGAGCTCAGCCAGTTGACCCCATGGCAGTTAACCCAGTGTATGTAGGTGGTATATATTTCAGGTGAAAAAGACTGCTGAATGTGTAGATTTACCATACAGAAACGTGCTTAAAGGCTTTAATTTGGTTTATGTTAGAAATCATTTTCGTGTCAGTTAAATGTGATTCACCGGCTTTATGCTGATGTTCATTTTCAAAACGTTTTTCACAGGTAATGAAAGAAATCATTAAATTCAGGGTGGTGCAGTAAAGACAAGATCTTTAGGCATATTTAAATCCCTGTGGCAGACTAATACAAGACCAAATGTTGGAACGGACGTAGATCCTAAACATTTTAAATGGCTTGTATTATGTAAATTAATTCAGCAGATGTACATTATATAATAGACTTTTGAATGTCTATTATCATGAAAGGAAAAGGGACGTGGATCCCAAGTTTTGATAAAAGTACAGAATTAACCCTTGAGGTTATTTACATGACATTTCATTACAAAAAGGGCATCAAGTAAAAACAAAGACTTCCGCTGTCCAAATTTATGGGACCTCATTCAGATACCAGCGTTGTCTCGCGACGCCCGGGCAGGGGTAGCCCGGGGTTGTGACAGGTTGGTATCAGAGCCACATTCAAGGGTTTTAGCAAAACTAGATACTTATATGATAGTATCTTAGCTTTAACCAATAGTTGTGCCTACTGAACGAACGGTAGGAAGATGCCTTTAACATAACCAATAAATTTCAGGATGTCAGATCCATACTATTATCCTTATAATTACCCAAACTACTTCCCTGGAGAATCATCTAATCAAGTAGTACCAAGCTATGATGATTATGTCCACTATCTACCGACTCCGGAGAATTGGAACAGAATGGTCGCAGAACAAGTGGAGCAGACTCAAGCAAGGCTTGAACCTCTGAGAGAAGAATCAGAGTATTCAGTGGAAATGGAAGATTCAAGAGAATCTTTACGTACTGTTATGACATCTATGCCACTACCTCAATCGTTAGACATAGTATACCCTACCGGAACAATTCAAGAACATCCACCCAGTCCAAGTGAAGAAACTCTACATTCAATTTCTGAATCCGACAAGGCTGCTGTTTGTGAAGGCAGTGGTGGAAAGTATTTCTTTGATCCTATTCCAGAACATCCCGTTTTCAAGGAACCTTTCTTCTATGTAGATCCCTCCGATGGACGTCAGTATGCAACCGACGGAAAAGTCGTGTGGTCTGTTAATTCAGCATATCACGATCTTAGGATGGGACACAGGGAACCACCTCCTTGTTATGGATACCATGATGAACTGCCAAAATCAATTGATGAACACCTTGATCGTGCTCTTAGAGAGGCTGACGATCTACGTGCTGAACTGTACTTCACCAGACAAGTCGTAGTTAAAAACGAACAAACTATATTTGACTATGAACTAGCCCAGGAAGACAGGAAGTACGCAGAACAATGGGTGGCAGATCAGTTGATCCAGAAGGGTGCTATGACCGAGACCCTAGGGAGATTCTATCAAGATTTGGGAGATGTGCTTCTCGATTAAAGTTAATGATAGTATTTGTATAATTAGCTAACTTTAGGTGATATAGATGCATATCTATATTTCTGTATTTGTAACAAATAGATGAAGTTTAAGCGATAATAAACTTCAAATTTTGACCCAAATTCTTGTCTTGTATTCTTAGATGTCTCAACAAAATAACAATAGCGGTCCAGCTACCTACATTACCAAGGAAAAAGGAAAAGAAGTTAATAATAATCCTGAAATAGCTACTCAACAACCAGAATTGCAACAACTGGTCAAACAAAGCATTAAAGAAATGCTTCCTGCCATAATAAAGGAAGTACAAGAGAACATCAAAACTCCAAGCTATGTAATCTCTCATTCAAAAAGAACAGAAAACCCTCCGAAAACCAACACAGAGCAAGTAGCAAGCTCTCGTAGAACTCAAACCTCGAAAAGATCCAGAACATCAAACAATAAGTATTCTGAATCTGAAGAATCGTTAAATCTAAGCAGTGAGAGCTCAGAAGAAGAGAATGAAACAAAAAGGTATAGACACAAAGGGTGTTCTTATAAAACCTTTCAGGACTGTAAACCTTATGAATTTAAGGGCACCGAAGGCGGTATTGCTACTCTTCACTGGCTAGAGAAGATGGAGTCAGTAATAGCAATTAGCAAGTGTGCTAAGAAAGATCAAGTACTGTATGCTTCAAACTCCTTCAAAAATGAAGCGTTGGAATGGTGGAATTCAATCATTTCTGCCAAAGGGAGGAGAAAGACAAATGCTATGGATTGGAAAGAATTTCGGGCAAAGGTGAAAAAGAAATTTTGCCCCAAGACTGAAAAAGAACAAGCTGAAAGAAAATTTCTGGAGCACCGAATGGTGGGTACCAATGATCGAGAGTATACTACCAAATTCTTTGAATATGCTCGATTGGCACCTCACCTGGCTAAACCCGAGTCGGTTCTCATAACTCGATATATTTACGGTTTAGTTCCAGAGATCCGTGATTTGGTGAAGGTTGTCTCACCAAAAACCATTGAGTCCACCGTAGAATTGACCGGTACCATGACGGCTGGATTAATCAGAAATATAGAGGAAAAGAAGAAAGTCGAATCCTCTATAAAATCAAAACCCGAGGCCAAAAGATTTAGTAAGAACTTTGGGCAAAAGGGGTTACCATTTAACAATCCACCATGCAAAACGTGCGGACGCAGGCATAGTGGAAAGTGTATTTTTGAAACTCCATTCTGTAATTATTGCAAGGTCTCAGGTCACTCTACTGAGAATTGCTTCAAGAAAAAGGGAATTACTTGTTTCAATTGTGGAGAGCTGGGGCACATCAGCACTAATTGCCCTAAGTTTGCAAGGACCGGAAGAGCTGGAGGATCAGGAGCCAAGATCACTCCAGAAAACAAAAAGACCGTACGAGCTTTTGTCATGAATGCTAACCAAGCTGAGAGAACGCCGGACGTAATTACCGGTACGTTTCTTCTTAATAATGTTTATGCTAAGGTCTTATTTGACTCAGGTGCGAACCGGAGTTTTATAGATTATAATTTTTGTAATCTATTAAACGAACCATTAAGTCCCTTAGCTGAAACATATGAAGTAGAAACAGCGAACGGTGATTTGATAAAAATATCCCAATCACTGAACAATTGTTACATTACATTGGCTGGTTTCACTATCCCAGTACAATTGTTACCAATGTCAATAACTGGCTTTGACATTATTTTGGGGATGGATTGGTTATCCAATAACCAAGCCGAAATCCTTTGTAATCAACAAGTTGTAAAACTCATTTCACCAACAAACAAAACTCTAAATATCCAAGGTGATAAACCCACAAAACCTATCCAGATAATCTCCATACTTAAAGCAACCAAGTGCTTAAGAAAAGGATATCTGGCATGTCTGGTATCAATTACTGCCTTGGAAAAGGAGAAGAAGATAGAATCAGTACATGTAGTATCTGAATTTCCAGACGTTTTTCCTGAAGAACTGCCTGGATTACCACCAGAACGAGAGGTAGAATTTCGAATCAACCTTGTACCTGGTGCAACTCCAATTGCCAAATCCCCGTACAGACTGGCACCCACAGAAATGGCAGAACTCAAGAAACAATTGGATGAACTTCTTGAGAAAGGTTTTATCCAACCAAGTTCTTCACCCTGGGGAGCTCCAATTCTCTTTGTTAAGAAGAAAGACGGATCAATGCGCATGTGTATTGATTATCGGGAACTGAATAAAGTTACCATCAAAAACCGATACCCGCTTCCACGGATTGACGATTTATTCGATCAACTCCAAGGAGCTTGTCATTTTTCAAAAATCGATCTTCGTTCAGGTTATCATCAGTTGAAAGTGCATGATAACGATATCTCGAAAACTGCATTTCGAACACGGTATGGACATTTCGAGTTCACGGTTATGCCATTTGGACTTACAAATGCTCCTGCCGCATTCATGGACATGATGAATCGTGTCTGCAAACCTTACTTGGATAAGTTTGTCATAGTTTTTATTGATGACATACTTATTTATTCCAAAACCCAAGTTGAACACGAAACTCATCTTCGAACCATACTTGAACTTCTTCGAAAAGAGAAATTATATGCTAAGTTTTCCAAATGCGGATTTTGGTTAACAGAAGTACAATTTCTTGGTCATGTCATCAACGTGAACGGAATTCAAGTAGATCCTTCAAAAATCGAAGCTATATCCAAATGGGAAATTCCCAAGTCACCCACCGAAATTCGTAGTTTTCTGGGATTAGCGGGATATTACCGCCGGTTCATTCAAAATTTTTCTCGTATAGCAATCCCACTCACATCCTTAACTCGGAAATCTGTAAAGTACGAATGGGGACCCAAACAATCTGAATCTTTTGAAACCTTGAAACAAAAACTGACAAACGCACCTATTCTATCTTTACCAGATGGTATTGAAGACTTCGTAGTTTACTGTGACGCCTCACATACTGGTTTAGGTTGCGTATTAATGCAACGCAAGAAAGTCATTGCTTATGCATCTCGTCAGTTGAAAATTCATGAGAAAAACTACTCAACCCACGATCTAGAATTGGGCGCTGTAATCTTTGCTTTGAAATTATGGCGACACTATCTCTATGGGGTTAAGTTCACAATCTACACTGATCATAAAAGTCTCAAGTACATATTTAGCCAGAAAGAATTAAATATGAGACAAAGAAGATGGATGGAAATCCTGAATGATTATGATTGTGAAATTTGTTATCATGAAGGAAAGGCAAATGTAGTAGCAGATGCCTTAAGCCGAAAAGAAAACGTCAAGCCAAAGAGAGTACGTTCTCTCAGACTTGAACTACAAATTGATCTTGTAAGTCAGTTAAAAGAGGCACAAGAGTTAGCTTTAAAGGAAAGTAACTTTGAAAAAGAAGGAATGAAAGGAATGCTTGACTTACTGATCAAAGGAGAAGATAATATCCTTCGCATGAATAAACGTATTTGGGTACCAGTTACAGGTGATCTTCGAGAGCGAATCCTCGAAGAAGCACACAAGTCCAAATACACCATGCACCCAGGAAGTGATAAAATGTACAAGAACCTTAAAGAAAGTTACTGGTGGATTGGTATGAAAAAGAACATTGCTATCTACGTAGCAAAATGTTTGACTTGTTCCAAAGTCAAAGCCGAACACCAAAAGCCAGCTGGATTATTGCAACAGTTAGAATTACCAGTTTGGAAATGGGAATTGATAACTATGGACTTTATTACCAAACTTCCTCGAACCACTCGTGGAAATAATGCAATCTGGGTTATCATTGACCGTTTAACCAAATCAGCTCACTTTCTACCTATTAAAGACACCATGAGTATGGACAAAATGGCGCAAATTTACGTTAATGAAATTGTAACGTTACATGGTGTGCCTCTATCCATAGTGTCAGATAGAGATAGTCGCTTCACATCTCGATTCTGGCAAAGTTTTCAAACAGCTCTAGGAACTCGATTGAATCTTAGCACTGCTTATCATCCACAAACTGATGGGCAGAGCGAAAGAACTATACAAACCCTAGAAGATATGCTCCGAGCCTGTGTGATAGACTTTGGAGGTAATTGGGATGATCATTTACCTCTAATGGAATTCTCATACAACAATAGTTATCACACAAGTATTCAGGCCGCACCATTTGAAGCATTATACGGACGGAAATGTCGAACGCCTGTATGTTGGTCAGATATCGGAGAAAATCAACTATCAGGACCAGAGATAGTCCAAGAAACTACCGATAAAATCTTGCAAATACGAGAACGTCTAAAAATGGCTAGAGATCGACAGAAAAGTTATGCAGATAAACGAAGAAAGCCGTTAGAATTCCAAATCGGTGACAAGGTGTTATTAAAAGTTTCACCTTGGAAAGGTGTTATTCGTTTCGGAAAGAAAGGAAAGTTAAGTCCACGATTTGTTGGACCTTTCAAAATCATTAAACAAATTGGACCTGTTGCCTATCAGCTTGAACTACCAGTAGAGATGGGTGGAGTACACGATGTATTCCATGTATCAAACCTACGTAAGTGTTTAGCTGATGAATCCTTGCTTATGCCTTTACAAGATGTGGAAGTAAATGAAAAGCTCAAATTCATTGAACGACCGTTACAAATTGAAGACCGGCAAATCAAAAAGCTTAAACGGAAACAATTGGTGTTGGTCAAAGTAAGATGGGATTCCAGGCGTGGCCCAGAATATACTTGGGAACTTGAGTCAGAAATGCGCAAAAAGTATCCACATCTCTTTCAATGAATCTCGAGGACGAGATTATTCTAAAGGAGGGGAGGATGTAACACCCAAAATAAAAAGAAAATAAAATTCAAAATTTCACTCCCTCGCGGTACGCGAGGGAGATTTTGGCAAAACCTCGCGGTACGCGAGGTGACTGATTATGCGCCAGAAAATCACCTTCTCGCGGTACGCGAGAAGATTTTCGATGAAGTCTCGCGGTACGCGAGGGAATAGTACACGCGTCAGGGCCAGAAAACACGTGTCATTCACCCTTGCCACCAGCCGACACGTGTCATGCTGACTCAGCACCGTTCATGACACCTCATCCTCTCGCGGTACGCGAGAGATTTCCTTGGCCGGCCTCGCGGTACGCGAGGGACTGGAAAATCAGCCTATAAAAGGCCTTCAACGGGATTGAAATTCTGTACAGTTTCCAAACATTCCTTATACACAAACCCGATCTCTCAAAACTCTACGACGTCCCGAAGCGCTGTTCAAGAATCCTACAAAACCCTGCTCAAGCCGTAGTTCTGTCCAAATCCCGCAAAGTAGGTATCGTTAAAACTATTCATATATATATAGTCGTAAATATATATATATTCTCTCATATATATTCTCATTAATCGTGTCTTCCCTAGGAAGAAACGTGTCGAGGTTCTGCTCAAATTCCGAAGCCTACAACCCTACCAGCCATCAAAATCAAGGTGAACACGTTTAACGCTTTTCAAACGATAAAACCATTTTATTTACGAAAACGGCATGAAACAAATTAAATGCTTTAATCATAAGGGTAATCTACGTGATAGCATTCAGGCCATAAGCATACGTAGATTTGATCAAATGGTATACATGTGACGGGTGAAAGTCCGGTCCGTGGCTGGGTACAGATCATGAAAGGGGGTATCATAAGACTGAGGATATGGTTCCTTAGCAGATTATACGAGGGACGAGTTCCTGAGTATCATATAAGACTAAGAACAAGGTTCTTAGCATCACGACCCTGGGAATAGGCTATCAGTCTGAGACATAGAGCTCAGCCAGTTGACCCCATGGCAGTTAACCCAGTGTATGTAGGTGGTATATATTTCAGGTGAAAAAGACTGCTGAATGTGTAGATTTACCATACAGAAACGTGCTTAAAGGCTTTAATTTGGTTTATGTTAGAAATCATTTTCGTGTCAGTTAAATGTGATTCACCGGCTTTATGCTGATGTTCATTTTCAAAACGTTTTTCACAGGTAATGAAAGAAATCATTAAATTCAGGGTGGTGCAGTAAAGACAAGATCTTTAGGCATATTTAAATCCCTGTGGCAGACTAATACAAGACCAAATGTTGGAACGGACGTAGATCCTAAACATTTTAAATGGCTTGTATTATGTAAATTAATTCAGCAGATGTACATTATATAATAGACTTTTGAATGTCTATTATCATGAAAGGAAAAGGGACGTGGATCCCAAGTTTTGATAAAAGTACAGAATTAACCCTTGAGGTTATTTACATGACATTTCATTACAAAAAGGGCATCAAGTAAAAACAAAGACTTCCGCTGTCCAAATTTATGGGACCTCATTCAGATACCAGCGTTGTCTCGCGACGCCCGGGCAGGGGTAGCCCGGGGTTGTGACAACTTCCTACGTTTTTTTCCCTTCCTAATGGAACCCTATATATATATATATATATATATATATATATATATATATAGGGGGTAGGGGTGGCGGTGGTAGGAGGTGGTGGTGGGTGGTGGAGGAAGCGACAGTGATGGTGGTGGTGGGAGGTGGCAATGGGTGGTGGTGACAGTGGCGGTGTCGGTGGTGGGAGGTGGACGGTGGTGGTGGTGGGATGTGGTTGTGGGTGGCGGCGGTGGTGGGAGGTGGGTGGCTGTGGTGTGGTTGTGGGTGACGGTGGTGGTGGAGGCGAGAGATGGCGGTGGGTGGTGGAGGAAAAACCAAATCCCTAAAAATATGTTTTTAAAAAATCAAAATATTGGAAGCATAATTTTGACAGATTAAAATTTGATTGTAATATTTAAAGAATGAATTCAAATAAAAAATAATTAGTAAATTAGTTTTGATTGATTTATATTATACATAGTTTAGTAAATGTAGTAATTAAATGTACATGTGATTAATTTATATTAATAAATTATAAATAAGGATTATAATTAGTGTGAACTTAAATTTAGAATATAAAATTTTAAAAATGAATTTAAATAGCAAATAATTAGGAAATTGACACGTGGAGCTAAGAATGTGACAAGTGGCAAAATTATCTTCCTTTATTAGAATAGAAAGAATATTACCATGTTTTTGAGATATTAATCGATTTGGTTTCCTTTGTGTCACAAAAACTAGATTCAATCTATGAATACAATTATCAAAGATAAAAAAAACTTCTCAGATGAGGAACAAGAACTCAGAAAACCAGATCAAATTGAAACACAGAACTGAAAATACAACCGCAAATCAACCTAAGAATGCAGATCATCAACTTGATAATCTGCTACAAGCTCTCAACTAGAAAATACAAAAGAATGAATCTCAGTTAATGAAACCCTAGACTAAAGCTCTTTTAGAGGGAAGATAAGAAGCGTGAAGGATGAATATTGACTGCAACAGTAAGCGGTGATTTTATACTCCAATGGTTTTAACTTCTGACAGAATAACCCCTCCAAGAATGCTCAAGATGCCATATGAAGCCTAAACTTAGTTAAGTCCAATCCAGCCTCCATCCAACAGGTCCGGTAACCCACAATTCATTTACATGAAACAAACACACAAACAAATATATGGATTAGAAAATTGTAGAGATATTATTTTCAACAGTAATTATCTCGATCTGTTGTACTCATATATATAGTTGATCAATAATACACAATACATCACTGAGTTTTCATTATTCTACATGGTATCAGAGCCTTATGGTTCTTGTGTTATTCTCTCATCTTCTCCTTCTCGTCTTGCCCCGGGGACGTTTGTACACACATGTATTAGGTTTTCTTTATTTTTTTCCAGGCCTAGCCGCCGCTGACCACGGTATAGACTCAACCGCCGCCGATCTTCTTTGATCGCCCAACCGTTGCCAATCTCTCTTCGATTTGTGCTGTCGTCGTAGTCGTAGCTCTTGTATGCATGCCTCACGAGGTTTTCATTATTCTACATCCCGATGGCTGCCGTAAAATATCACTATATTTCAGTTTTTAAACGGTTGATATTTACAGGTTCAGGCCGGGTAACCAAGATTCTAATAATAAGAGCAAATTACAAATCCTGTCCTTTACGTTTAACATAAACTACAGATCCTGTCCTTTAACGAAACTAATTACACGGATTGTCCTTTATTTGAAAACTTGTTACCAATCTTGTCCTTTCTCCTAACTAGAGTTAAAAAATAACGTTACTTTTCATCAAACCCTAATCACGTGAGGCCATTTACGTAAATTTAGCTTCTTTATCTTCCCCTGATTTAAAGAAGAGCAGGAAAATCTGAAACCCTAAATTTACCTTCTTTATGTAATTTCATCCTTTAAGAGCAAATGAAAGTCTTTTACTACCTTTCTCAAATGCATTTGATGAGAGAACATGAGACGGACTGTTTGCTGTGCTAATTGCAAACTGTTTCAAACAAAAGGCTGAGAGCTAAACACAAGGCTGTGCAAACTGTTTGTCATTCAATTTGCTGCAACCTCACTAGTCAAAGTTGACTTTTATGCATTCAATAAATGTGAAATTAGACATTCAATTTGAAACATACAGCCTATCTGAAATTATGCATTCAACCATTAATCCAACAGGCAATCTTGACTTGTTAAAAAAAAAAAAACCAACAATATTCATTCAACAGCTATTCCATTAAAAATAACAAGCATCCATAGTACCAAAATAAAAGCATAAAACTTCCCAAAATACCAAAATATAAAAAAAATTAATTCCCTAAGCTTGTCCTTGGCCTTTGCATGTTCTACTGTTGTGCCCCTGCTTTTTACATTTGCTACAAGTAACTGTTGAAGCTTTCTTTGATAGTCTCCCCTCCTCTAACTCAGTTGTTGACTTTTTTCTTGCCTTTTTAGGTCTCCCAATCGGTTTATGATGTTTAGGTGGTGTCATTGTCAAGAACATCTTGTTCAATCTCTTTATAATCTACTTCATTTAAATTCTGGTTAATGCACTCGGCATCTTTATCAACATTCAAATAGAAATCTCTCATATCCACTCCCACATCATCGATGCAATTTTCATCATCAACAATGAAGTCACTGTCATCACTGTCATTCCCCTCACTAACATTCAAAGTTTCATCATAAATGACTAAGTCATCCTGTCTAACAAAACTAGATTCTCCTACTGGACTATTACTATTAATCAATCCCATATATGATGTGTAGACATTTGTAACTCCATGTTCAACGAAGACAATAAGGAACTTATGCACCCTCGCATGTTTGAGAAAGTTGATAGTATCTAAATCAGTATCTAAGGTTGAAAGTTCAACATCCAAATTTGCACCGGGTACCAAGTAGTGGTAATAAACAACCCTGTTGTTATCCAATACATAACCTAACTTAAAAAGAACATGTTTAAGGTCCTGAACAGAAAACCTCTCATGATCAAGCAAATCAATAATATTTACTTTCCCATTAACATACATTCGACCCGGAGGTGCAGTAAACTCGCCACCATGATGCAACTCGACAGAAAAAAGAGTTTCATATATACCTGCAAACATAAATAGCGAAAAAAACGAATCAACTGATGTGGTCATCTGAAGAACAAAATTCCGATTGCTAATAACATAAAAACGGAAAAAAAATGATCGATTCTCTTACTGTAGATTTCGTCAACATCAACTTGATCAAGCTGTTCTCTAATGGCGAATCGATTATCACCCATGTCAAGCAGGTAAAGTGAAATAGCGCGAATCGTGTTTCTAATAATCTGGCCGATCGAATTTTTTTGTACAGAAGATGCCAAAGGGTTTTTGAAACGTGGAGATTGGGAGGGGGGGAGGTAAATTTACGTAAATGGCCTCACGTGATTAGGGTTTGATGAAAAGTAACGTTATTTTTTAACTCTAGTTAGGAGAAAGGACAAGATTGGTAACAAGTTTTCAAATAAAGGACGATCCGTGTAATTAGTTTCGTTAAAGGACAGGATCTGTAGTTTATGTTAAACGTAAAGGACAGGATCTGTAATTTGCTCTAATAATAATCTACACTTTGGTAGACATCTATATCGGTTTTAAAATGTATGGAAGGTGTAGGCAGTTTTAGTGATTTTAACGTGAAATTCATTTTGTTTTGCATTAATGCAATATGAATTTACGACTTGTTATATTGATCGTTAAACAGTATCGAGAATGGTTTTCATTTTGATATGGTTTTATTTTTTCAGATTATATATCTATGTGTAGTGGCGAAGCTTGAAGAAAAACGCGGGGGGTGGGGGCAGGATTTTTTTTTCCTATCAGGGGGCCGTAACTATAAAATTTTCGGCCGAATACATATAAATTAACATTACTGAGCGAAAAATCGGTCGAATACGTATAAATTAACACTACTAAGCGAAAAATCGAGGGGGATGGAAGGCCGGGGCCCCCAGGCCCTCACTAAGCTTCGCCATGTCTATGTGTGTGCACGTACATATGTATGTTTAGATACCAATATACCATGTTAATGAACATATATGCAAATATTTGTAGTCGAATAAAAGTCAACCATTCGTTTAAGTTCTTAATTAATACCCCACTATGTTATTGAATCAAATCCTTTACTAAAGAAATAAAATGTTTTAATAATTTATCATATCGTACAATAAAAGTCATTTTAAAGCATCCGATGTCAAACGTATATTAAAATTACAAATTGATGTATTTCAAATTAAATTTCGGATAAATCATTTTAAACCAAGAAATTAGTTGGATACATTAAAATACATGTTAAAGATTTTAAGATATTTAATCAAACAAACAAATTATCAAGGTTAAAAGGTAGTTATGTTTACATGATCGTTTCAAAGTTTTAAAACAGTAACCAATCTTTTAAACCGTAAAGGACTGTATAAATTTTAAACTGGTTGGATAGGTCAATTTGTTTAGGTTTAGACAATTCTATCAATTTCAAAAGTTTATGAACACCCCTAACTAGGTTGTGCTACAGAAGAGAAATGAACTAAACTGATTTAAATATATTATTAATTGAGGTGTAAATTAGATGAGCCTCAACCCGTCTAAGCTCGAGCTTGGTTTGTTTAAATTAAGATAGCTTGAGCTTGAACTCGGCTTGCCCAAATTAAGAGAGCTCGAGCTTGACTCGTCTAAGGCTCTATTTCTAAAGCTCGAGCCCGACTTGTGAGTAGTTTTTCAAGCTCGAGCTCGAGTTTGGCTCTTTTATTATTTACTAAATATTAAATATTTTGTTTATTTATTTATAATTAATTTTTTTATAGTTTTATAATTATAATTTTGTAATATAAAATAATATTTATTGTTTAATAATTTTTATTATAATTTTATATATAATTATTATTATATAAACATATATTTAATATACTAAATAAAAATTACATAAATTATAGGTTCGTTTAAGCTCACGAGCCTAGTCAAATTCGTTTAAGTTTGACTCGATTTGAGTTTTTAACGAGTCGATTTCGAGTAACGCACGAACGGCTCGATTCATTTACAACTCCTAATATAGCATCGACTACGACGGGGCCAACATAAGACAAAAACACCTTCTATTTTACATTGTTCTTTAAAAAAAAAAAACCATGTGAAACATTTTATATATTTTGTTACAAAACAAAAATTACAAATCTTTGTATATTTCTAGTATTTTAGCATCACTTTTTAGTTTCGGAGGATACATACATTAAAATTAAATTAATTAAATTTAGAGGGTGTTTGGGAGTGTGGTGAGAAAGTGCTTATTAATTTATTGGCTTTTTTAAAAAGCTGATAAGTCAAAAAAATTAGCACTTTTTTTTTGAAAAAAAAAACAATAAATCAATAAGCCATTTTCAAAAGTCAAGAAATCCTGGCTTTTGAAAATGACTTATTGACTTATTAGCTTTTCAAAAAGCCAATAAGTCAATAAGTCATTTCCAAAAGCACATCCAAACACCCCTTTAATATAACTTACTAGTTTAGGTCCCGTGTCTACACACGGGGTGAAAAATATTAATATTTAAAATTTTTAAATCTTTATGTATATATATTTCACATGTGTAAAAATATATTACATATACTACGGATATAAACAAACTCAAAATATGTAAAAATTAATATATAATTAGGTTTCGAAAATACGTTAATTACTATTTAATGTAATTTCACTTTCAATTACTATTTGATTGAAATAAAAGTTACATAATTAAATTTTAAAGTTTTCTTATAATAAGAGATAATTTAAAATAAATGTGTTGTATTAGTCCAATTAATACTTTCTTTAAATATATATTATTATTTAAATATAAAAGTGCATTAAATAAGAGAGAGAGACGAGAAAAAAATGATGAGATTGAATATGGATATGACACGTGGCACTAAAAAACCTTTATTTATTAGTATGTATAGATTAGTTCGATGCATTGAATCGAGCATCTCTAACAATTAGTTTAAGATATATTATAGCCCTTTAAGATCTTCTTAGGGAATATATAATAAAATAAGTGGATTTGTTATCATTTAATAAATGGAAGATAAGAGTGTGAGCTTTTCTATATTATTGTGCTAGTTAGTTTATTTATTTAAGGAACACAAAACGAAATGAAGAACATCGTGAATGATTAAAAAAAATCTTAATATATAACTAGTTTTTAAGATGATTTATTATTTTAATTTACAAATCTACAATTTTTAGTTTTAAAATAGTGCATTTTTAATATTTGATTGTTTAAAGATACGATACAATATTCATTAAATTTAAAACATCTCATAACAAAATTTGACTAAAAATACATTTAAGAAATCGGATTGTTCTTTTTCTAGATTTTAATAAGTCATAATGTTTTTATTATTCAAATAGTTATACAACACTTGACATAGAAAAAAAAAATTGGTGCGATAATGGGTAGGGTTTAAGATGGAGTTTGGTATACCTATTCTCATACCTGATTATACAACCGTGTCTTGTGTACAATCCCATCACATGTGCTAATTGTCGGTTTTATGAGTTTTCATTTAGATATCCGGGATCCTCGTTTATGGTATTAATCTGTTAAAATTTACATGTTAGAATTCTCATCACCTGATACCCGATCACAAACCCATCTTAAAATCTAACTTGAAATATGAAATAATCAACTACAATTATATCAAATTATCAATCTATATTTTTAATAACTTCGAGTTGTTAAAACTTTAAGGAATTGAAAATATGATATCAAATAGGTACCATTAGCATCATAAAAGTGACTAATAGTATTATACATAAATATCATATAAATACAATCTTACATATTATACTTAAATATTACATACACACTATCATACATATGATATCTAGTTTCAATGTAGATAAACATATTTAATATCAGTTTCCAGTAACCGGTTCAAGTATCACCAATTGGCAACTACTATCTCCGTGCTTGAACCCATAAATTTTTTTATAATTATTCTAATACCTTGTTTCGTCACTGAATGCTCGACTCGATAACAAACTTAAGATGTTTTAATTTTTGGTTTTCGATATGGGTTTGGCTTTTTTTTCCCTCTTATCCCCTAAAAGTGGGGTTCGAAATTGTAATATGGTAACATCACAAGTGGGTTCCCAATTTTGATGCCCCATACCGCAAGAAAGGATTTGATGTTTGACAAGAAGGATTCTTTCTTGTTTGGGGGGGTATAAAACAACATGATTCTTGGTTGGCATGCGTTATATGCAAGAGACACAATGGGGTAAAGGTGTTCTTGATTTTTTTATAGGGTTTTTGAGTTGTCCAATCTTGTATCATATGCACATCATGTGGGGATTCTGTCTCATTCAATACCACCAAACATTATAAGTTGTAGTGTACATCATCACAGTGGCGGATTCAGAAATTTTTTTCAAAGGGTTTAATGTTTTTAGATGCTCCAATTTCATAGGACCGGACATAAAAAATTTCGGGTCGGTTCGATGGTTTGGGTCGGGTAAAGTTCATCACATAACAAAAATACGAAACAATAATAAAATTAAAATTATAAGCTTGTCTTGTTCATCAAAATTACCCCATTCTGGTTCGCAAACCGTGTATCTTTTTACGCATTGTCAATGTAGCGGTCGAGTTGATAAATAAGCTTGTCTTGTTCATCAAAAATAAAATAATGCGGAAATCTAGACCAATTTTAGCAAGTTTGTTAGAGTAAATTACCGTTTGCGTCCCTGTGGTTTACATGATTTAACATAATGCGTCACTCACACGAATTTTTAACTCTTGAGTACCTGTGATATACAATCTGTAACACTCTGAGCCCCTGGGCCTAACTTCGTTAAATTCTTTCCGTTAAATTTAGTTTCGACAGGGGTATATGCGGATAGCCTTAACTAGATCAGCAGCAAAACTTATTATCCGCAGCATGTCGAAACTAAACGTAAAGGAAAGAATTTAACGAAGTTAGGCCCAGGGGCTCAAAGTGTTCAGATTGTATACCACATGTACTCAAAGCGTTAAAAATTTGTGTTAGGGACGCATTGTGTTAAATCGTGTAAACCACAGGGACGCAAACGGTAATTTACTCTTAGTTTTTTAAAGGCACTAAAATTATGACACGGGCTCAAAGAATTTTCTTCCAAAATCAAAGCTTTCAAACCATTAAACTCACCGGACATGTTGCTTGCACTGTCATATCCTTGGCCGCTAACTCTACCAAAACTCAAACTGTAGCGAGCAAATAATTCATCAATTGCAGATTTAAGAGATAATGCGGTTGTTGAACTTTGTATAAGGGTTCATCCTATAACTGCACCTCAATTTTTTTACATACCATTCTATTAAAATTTTGAAACTCGAAGGGTTCCGGTGAACCCCGCTCTAAATAAGTTCGCCCCTCTCATTTTATTATTTAAGATTTTAAAACTCTATTCAGCCTATCATTTTTAACATTTATTTCTACTTATATAAAAGATTCAACTATAGTTTTATTTATATTTTATTTTTAGAAAATAGCCTCCTTTAGAAAACAAAAAACCTATATCAAACGTCCCCAAAAGCAAGGAGCACACCCGTGTGCGCCATAAAAAGTTAAAAATACAAACTTAAAAAGCAAACTTAGTTCAAATTCAAAATAATATAAGCTTTAAACATATAACAATTTGAAAAAGCTCCTCCCCGTCTTAGCTTGTTCAAGACCACGTATATGTGCATAGGCTATGTGTAATGATTTCATTAAAAACTAAAAAAAACATTCGGTCACGTCACTGCTATGTAGACAGGTTTCACTATCCATCATCAATTTTAAAAATTTAACCTTTTTTAAATTCAAACTGAGCCAAATAAAGAGCGTTTAGATACAGCGCCCCACGCTTGTGGTTTGCACCACCCCTTTGCCCATCACGCCCTTGGGGGGCATTGTTCAACGCCCCAAGGGGCTAAGATGGCGGTGGGCGTGAGCCCTCAACACATAGCCATGTACTCATGGTTAAGTTTTGATAATTATTTTTAAGCTATTTTTCGAACTTTGTTAAACATCGTTACAATAATAAAGTTTGAGCTACTCAAGCTCACGATCAAGTTTGAGTCTTTCTAAACCTGCCTAAAAAGACTCGATGAAATATTAAATCAAGTTTAAGCTAAACGTAATTTGCTACTTAGATTTAATTTTTGTTATCTAAATTTAATCAATCCCTAATTTGAATGTTATAATCGTAGACCAAAAGCCCAAAAGCAAATGGTTTGAAAATAGTTGATTAAATCTCTTTGAAGCCCAAATTGAATATTTGGAATTGGTCCATCCAATCACTCTCCAATTATGTGTTGTTTGGGTAACACTTATACAACATTTTTCATCTTAAAACGTATATAGTCACCTCACACGTTAGTAACGCCGGCATACTTTGTTGAAAAAACAATGAATTAATTTAAACTTATATCTACACTTTTGATAATAATAAAAATAATCAACATAATTTACTATTGGCCAATAAATAGCATCTATATGACTCGTACAAGTCCTTAAACACTCAAATTATTAAACAAATGAGGATATCAAGATCAGGTCATCAAACACATAAAGACATCAAGTTCGTTATGGAAACCAACACGAAACCGACACGAGCTATGGATAATCGATGACAACAAAAATATGACGATTGAATGAGAAAGATCAAAAACGTTATCAACATACAAATCACACAAGAGACAATTTGGAACCTTGTTTTTGTACACATATACTTGCAAAACAAAACAAAACCTTATTATCTAATTAACACAAACATATACAAATGGATGGGAGATGAGGCGATCATGCCGAGTTGGCGCCGATGGAATATATGATATAGGCTATGTCGAATTGCCGTTAGAAATGAGTGGTCAAAGAATTGAATCGTGGGGCGTTATTAATGATATGATTAGCAAATTAAGTAAAATATATGGTGTTACCCTTATGTAGAAGACACAATAAAGGTTTGGGGTGAAATGATTAAAATACTCTTTGCGAAAAGTAACATATTTGGATACTAAACGTTAAAGTAAAATGGTATTTTGATCATTTCATCCCAAGTTAACAGAAAAGTTGCCTTAATACCCAAGCTCATTACAAAATTGAAATCATAAAACTCAAAAATGTTACTTTAAACCCTTAGTACCCAAATCTGTTGTGTTTATGTAATTAACTCTATTTTATATTTGAATATTTATTTAGTTGGTTATACATCACAAATTATTACTCACGTGGCCTACGTTTTACACTCGAATATCCTTAACCACATGTTCATTGTTTTCTTTTACAAATTATTATTTCGGCATTTCCATCATTTGGGTCGATGTTGATTTTCTTGTCGTGTTTCTAATGAAAGTACCCATTTTATGGTCACAAGTTCGCCTATGGCCCATACCACAATATTTTGGAAGCTTCCCCA
The DNA here is from genome assembly GCA_023525975.1 of Smallanthus sonchifolius. Classification (NCBI taxonomy): domain Eukaryota; kingdom Viridiplantae; phylum Streptophyta; class Magnoliopsida; order Asterales; family Asteraceae; genus Smallanthus; species Smallanthus sonchifolius. Next base: position 133,021,939 of record CM042018.1, read on the forward strand.
CCACCCAAGATCACAAATGATAAAATGTCGTTTGTACTATTAGCCTTGTAACATGATGTATTTTGGACACTTTTGGGCCTAGAGCCCACAGCCCAATCATTATCACTTTTGAGTTTTGTCACAAAATGAATTTGCATAGCCACCTTTCACTTAAATCTAGTGGAAATAAAAAGTAAAAGAATTGATAAATTTGTACTAATTTTTTAAATAAATAAAAAACTTTCAAAATCGGATAATACGTATGGTGAAATCGTTTGCTAATCTAGATAATAGGGATTATCTCGTATTTAACGATTTCAAAGTGTGTTGATAGGGGTGATTCAACCTCGTTCTGGAAAGATAGGTGGTTGGGGGAGGAACCTCTACATATACTATTCCCGAGACTGTATGCGTTGAAAAGAGATAAGTCGTGTGTGGTTGCTCAAAGGGTAAGTGGTGTTGATTGGTGTTGTGGCCGGCCGGTCCGTTGGGGAGCCGAGGAAGCTTAACTAGTAGCTTTGAGTTCCTTACTAACTCTAGTGGCTATTAATAAGTCCCCTGATAGATGGATTTGAAAGATAAATAGAGATGACGGGTCTTCGGTTAAGAATGTTAGAAGGCAAATTGATGAGTTTTTTTGTTGCCAGTGGGGTCAAGGAGTACGATAACTTTCAGATTTGTCCTGAGAAAGGTAAACATGTGTGCTTGGAGAATCTTGCTAGATAAACTTCTTACCCGGGTGAATCTTGATGCAAAAAAGCATTGTCATCCCGTCTTTATTATGCCCATTTTGCGAGAATGATCCCGAGACTGTTAGTCATTTTTGTTGAGTGTGGAAGAATAAAAAAACATTTGGAATTCGATATTTTCTTGGATTGGAGTAGAGTATCCTTCGTGCTTTCAACCGTTGCAGATCATGGATTTGTTCGACGGTTATAGTTGTTCGTTGGGCAAAAAACTTGTTTTGGGTTCGGTCATTTATGTGACTTGAGGAGCAATTTAGAGACTTCGGAATCGGAACAATGCGGTTTTCCTCAAAAATAAATACAAAAATGAGCTCCTGTTTGATGATATAGTTTATTGCTCTTTTTTGTGATATTCAAGTAGGAATAAAAAATGTAAGATTAATTGGACATAGTGGATGATAAATCCCCTGATGCATTTGCAATTTTCCCGGCTAGCCTCTTACTAGTCGTGGTTTTTTAATCTTATGCCGCCGTTCCAAAAAAAAAAAATCACGGTAAACGTCTGAATCCCTTTAGCAATGATTTTAGGATCGAATCAAACTTTCACTAGTTTTTTGCTTTTAACCCTTTCGTTTTCTTGATCTCATTGGTTAGTAATGTCTTGATGGATAACGTGAGTTTACCAGTAAAAAGTTCCCACGAAAAAACAAACAAACAAAATTAAAGTGTTAATTTATATCGTGCTTTAACTACCAAATACACACACATTAATCACCAAGATACATTATTTGTAATCGAAATATCATTAAAAAAAGTTAAATCTAACAACCAATTAACTAAACTTGAATATTGCATCAATTCGTTAAACCAATTACCTATCTTTATTTAATTTTTAAAACACTATAAAATATTGATAACCTATCCATCAAGATTTGAAGCCAATAACCACCAAACTATTACTCTATACCTATTTGAGTGCAAAGTACTTACTCACTCCTTTCCACGATTGATAAGTCATGCCATTATAGGAAATAACATAGCATCAACTTACAAGAGAGTAATCGGTATCAAAACTAGCATCCAATATAAATTCCAAGTTGTCATTGTCCAATGAATCAAATTGATCAAAGCGATCTGTTATTTCAACTGTTATTGGTGTGACAAGTACCAAACTATACATCTAACATACCCAAACATGGAAAAAAATCCAAAACTTTCAACAACCTCCTATAAAGCCGAAACATTTTATCATCATAGATGTATGTATGCACTTCTTACTTATTCATTTTTAAATGTTTTCTTCCCAAAAATAAATACTTAGATGAATCATACATTGGTTATGAACATGGTAGATATTGGGTTAAATAGAGAACATCACCTTATCAGGCATATGTGTTTTGTACCTTTCCAACAACCCACCCTATAACCGCCAACGACCCCATAACCCTAATTCCCGGCTATCCTTTAAATCGTCGACCATGAAAAGGACAACCCCACTTTTTAATTTGCCCCCAGAATCGAAAACCTTTTTTGTATGTATGTATATATGCATATATAGGATCAACGAGATCGTTAACAGCAACCCAAAGTTGATAACTTTTAATTTGCTTCGAAAACTAGTCGTTTAGAGCTTTAAACCTTGTTCAAGGGATCAATGGACACGAAGGTAAGTGGTGATGGCCTTAATTTGGTAAGTGAGATTGATGTCACTCACACATGAAACTTTTTAAACTTACGTATCGAAGACATAGACTATTTATATAATTAACTCTAAGTTATATTTAACCAACTTATTATACTTATATACATACATGGATAAAAAAGTAATGATATAAATAATATTGAACCGTATCCCGATATTTCCGTTTAAATTTTATTAACAATCAATCCGGCTCCCGTCGAGTGTAACCCGGTACCTCCATCAAAGGTCAATCCGATACTAAACTTTGAAACCAATTAAATATTGGATCGTGTTAACCGACCCGGTCCACCTATTTTGAATCTATCACGTCTATTCCACGTGGTTTCGAATTGTTATTTATAGAGGGCGGATAGGTAAATGTGAACAGCACGAAATTGTTTCAGAACCCCCTTTCGACATGCTTAATTCTAAGCTCTTTCTTACGGCATCTATGGTTGCTCTCATCATATCTGTTTTGTTATCCGTCGGATTTCCATCCAACAATCACTCCGGTGATGAGGGCGCAAAAGTTATTCCGATCGACGGCGGTGCAGTTGGACCGGAGAGCTTTGATTTCAATCCGGTTGACGGTGCAGGTCCGTACACCGGCGTTTCTGATGGCCGGATTGTTAAATTGGTTGTGAGTGAAGGTCGGTGGGCTGATTTTGCGGTCACTTCGCCGCACAGGTGAATCAACAATTCGACATTGAGTATATAGATTTTAATTGTTAAATCGTGAATTATTGCATATGTTTAACCACTAGAGATAAAAATAAAATAAAATGCTAATGGATGTAATTTAATAGATTAATCGAAATTCTTTTAGCATACTTTTTAAAAGTATAAGTTTATGGCATTCAATGATTCGATAAATATTATTCACAATTAATCCCTTTATATATGGAAGAGTTATAATAGGATACAACCGCTTATTATGGAAGAGATAAATAATAAAATCATAATACAAATATAATAGTATAATATTCCTTCATAGTTTGAACGGTAGAAGGATGTACAATCAAAATGGATCTGAAAGCCTGATATAGATTTCGTGGTATTCCTTTCATGAAGATGTAAGCATATTGTAAGGAAGAGTGAATATGAAACTCGAACCTGCCCGATACGAACTTTTTCTCGCACAAAGTGTATATCAATCTCCACGTGCTTCGTGCGTTGATGTTGAACCGGGTTTTTGGATAGGTATACACATGAAACATTGTCAGAGTATACAATAGTGGCCTTACACAATGGGACATGAAGCTCAAACAATATGTTGCGTAACCATGTGGTTTCGATGATGACGTTGGCAACGCCATGGTACTCCGCCTCTACATTCGATCAAGAGATAGTGGGTTGACGTTTAGATGACCGTGAAACTACATTATCTTCAAGAAAAACACAATAGCCGGATGTAGATCGGCAGGAGTCGAGACATTCGCCCCAATCAGCATCAGAATAGGTCATCAAAGTATGAGACGAAGAGGGAACTAGCTGTAATCCATAATCAATGGTACCTTGTAGATACCGAATGATTCTCTTCATGAACTGAAAGTGTGGCTCTCGTGGAGCATACATGAAGAGGCAAATCTGCTGGACGACATATGTAATATCCATGCGTGTAAAGGTAAGAACTGCAATGCGCTGGCAAGAGTACGATATAAACTACCTTCAGGAAGTAGGTCGCCTGTATCGGCACTATGTTTTATCCACCGGAGTATTGCAAGGTTTGCATTAAGACATTTCTCTTAATGAACTGAAAGTGTGGCTCTCATGGATCATGCATGAAGAGGCAAAACTACCGGACGAAATATGTAATATCCAGGCGTGTAAAGGTAAGAACTGCAATGCGTCGGCAAGAGTACGATATAAACTACCGTCGGGAAGTAGGTCGCCTGTATCGACACTAAGTTTGGCGGACGTATCCACCGGGGTAGTGCAAGGTTTGCATGAATGTGAAAAGTTTAGCAATACCAACTTGAGGGACTAGAATGGTTGAGTGAAGAAAGTTGATATTGAGAGGGAGTGTGAAAGACAAAGCAATATCAACTCGGAGGACTAATTCGAATAAGATCAAAAGTCCAAGGATTAGAAGTAATAATTAAATTTAACTTGTTGGTGAAGTTTGGTATTTATTTAATTATTTAGTTTCCTAAGTTGAATATGTTTAGGTTTAGTTTTCCTTGAAGAGCAAGTATTGTTTAGTATATAAATGGGCTTTAGTTTTGTTTATAAATTGTACCCTTTGAAGTTTTCGTTTAATAAAGAAAAGAGTCGTAGAGAGTTCTACAAAACTTGAGTTCGATTGAGTTCGTGTTCACGTTCCGCTTGCGTCAAGTTTAACAAGTGGTATCAGAGCCTAGGGCTCGTATCGTGGGTTTGAGAGTCGACTCCCGAGATTAGGGTAGCAGCCTCCGTCGGCGGCTGTGTCGGTCGGTGGAGGGCAGGCGTGAAAGAAGGGCTCGAGTCGCAACCTAGAGATATCCGCCGGCATACGCAGTTGTGTTTGCGTTTAGGGTTCTGTCGGAACCGGCCGAACCGCCACCGATTTTCTTAGATTTTGCGCACCAACCTGCTGTTGACCGGAACCAGAAGTCGCCGGTAAAAACAAACGGCCGCCACAGCTGTCTTGAACAGCAGACCTAATCGCCAGTCTTATTGCTATTAACCGATGAACCAGTAGCCGTCGGTGATTTTATGTTCGAGATCTGTGTTTGATTTCGTGAGTCACCGTTGTTGAAGATCGGGAATCTAAGATCGGTCGCCAATTTGAATCGCCGGAGTTCTGTTCAGATTGATTGCCGTCATGCAGATTGTTCCAACCAACCGAACCATCAAGCCGCCACCAAAGAATTTGAGTTTTGTGTGTGGTGTGTTAACCAAGAAAAGTCCAACAACAAAACCAAAGTATATTTTTTTTGGTGTCTTCGAAAGTGTGTGCAGTTTGAAGTTACAAAACCAACTTAATTTTTTAAATCAGTGGATAAGTCTTGCCGCTGAAGAATTAATATTAAATATTAATATTAGTATCGGAAAAGTATATGTTTGAAGTTAAGTTTTTGAACCGTTCGGAGGAATCATCGTGTTCTCAAACAGAAGATTGTGACTGTTAAAAAGTTCAGTAAGTTTAAGGTTTCCGCTTGCGTTAAGTTTAACAAGGGATTACGAACCCACTTCCAAGTATTCAAGCCGATTCTAGTAGCTAAAAATTTAGCAGTTATCAAGAGTTTGTGACGATGAATGGTGGTTCAAGTCAGCGGGTGTCACGGGGGAATACCGTTGGGAAAGCGGTGATTACCGATGATTAGTTCAGTTCGGTTCCTGATAGTGAACTTCATGATCATAGGAAAAGAATCCAGTTTGGGTATCTACACCGTGATCATAAGAAAAGAACTCAGTTCGTCTGGGTATCTGCACTGTGATCATAAGAAAAGAAACCAGTTCGTTTGGATATTTGCAACGTGATCAAAAGAAGTGGTAAGGTCTGGAGGATTTTTCTGACTGTGAAAGCCGGATCGCAAGTGGTAAGTTCCGATCGCAGTTACAAGACCAGTTTCCGATCAAGAACATTTTCTGATCACGGTGTCTAGTTTCCGGTCAGAGAATCTAGTTTCCAATCAAATCAGGAGCAGTGAATTTCGATTGATGAAGGACCAGAAACCTATCAAGAACTCAGGCTGATCGCTGCAAAGAACAAGACGAGAGAGAAACCGCATTGGTTAAATTGTGCGAGGTGAAAGCTCCGTCTTATATTGCAACAGGTTTATCGGTGTGAAGAAGTTCGGTTCAAGAGGGAGCGTGTATCAAGCTCAAAGAGAAGCGAGCGCTACGAGGTTTGAAAGGCCTTGGTGGAACAATGGCGGTTGGTATTGAGAGGGAGTGTGAAATGTTTAGCAATACCAACTTGAGGGACTAGAATGGTTGAGTGAAGAAAGTTGATATTAAGAGGGAGTGTGAAAGACGAATCAATATCAACTCGGAGGACTAATTCGAATAAGATCAAAAGTTCAAGGATTAGAAGTAATAATTAAATTTAACTTGTTGGTGAAGTTTGGTATTTATTTAATTATTTAGTTTCCTAAGTTGAATAGGTTTAAGTTTAGTTTTCCTTAGAGAACAAGTATTGTTTAGTCTATAAATAGGGCTTTAGTTTTGTTTATAAATTGTACCCTTTGAAGTTTTTGTTTAATAAAGAAAAGAGTCGTAGAGAGTTCTACAAAACTCGAGTTCGTGTTCACGTTCCGCTTGATTCAAGTTTAACAATGAAGACATAGATGCTTGCTGCAATATGTCATGGGTACAGCGTGCTTGAGACAAAAACAAGCCATGCTTATCTTGAGTGGCAGTGATACCCAAAAAAAGGGTGAAGAGTGCCTAGGTCGGTAATGGCAAATTTTGTTGAGAGATTTTTAATAGTACCTTGTAATAAACCAGAGTTAGAGGCAGTTAATATAATGTCGTGGGGCGTGGTGACATGGGTGGGATGGCGGTGGTGTGTAAGTTAAGACGAGTAGGGGGTTTGCGGATGCCGGCTTTGGCGTGGGTGGATAGGGTGAGTAGATGCAGTGGGAGGTGGTGATGGTGAAGCGGCTTGTGTTGTGGGGTCGAGATGGGGTTGGGGGTTGTTTGGGTTGGTTGTTTAGGTGGTAGAGGGGATGTTTGGTGCAACAGCTGTGGTGGTGGTGGTGGTGGTGGGGGGGGGGGGGGTGGTTCATTAGCTTCGATGGTAGGCGGTATGGTGGTGGCTGGTTCAGGTGGTGTGGAGGTTTCTGGTGGTGTCGTAGGGTAGGTGAAGAATGGGGCAGGGTGAGCATCGGGGAACTGGTAGGTGGTGGATGGTTGATAGTTGGAGAAAGGGAATGAATATCATAACGATAACCACAAAACGGTTAAGTTAGTATACTTATAATAGGGAGAATCTGCCATGAGAGACCATAGAGATTAGGATGGTCTAAATTAAAACAACCAAACGTGTTATTATTTTTTTGTATTTTTTTTCTGGGATAAATGAATTTGAAATGCATGACTACTAATCCAAGTATAAATTTGATAGGGAGTCGTGTGGTGGGCCGGCGATGGAGGATAAATGTGGACGACCATTGGGCCTAAAGTTTGACAAGAGTAGGGGTGTTTTGTACATTGCTGATGCATATTTTGGGCTACTTGAAGTGGGCCCAAATGGTGGGTTAGCTACTTCGCTAGTATCAAAAGCCCAAGGCCTTCCATTACTATTCACCAACGCTCTAGACATCGACTACACCAATGGGTTCATCTATTTTACAGATAGCAGTCAGCATTACACCCGTAGGTATGTTTATTTATATGAAAGTTGAATGACATTAAAGTAACTACTGACTTTAGTGGAACACTTGGTTGCTATTATGTGAAGTTTTTCGTTTACAAAATCTTTAAGTATTTTTTTCTTCTAATATTATGTAGGGACCACACGCTTGTCGTGCTAACCGACGACAAAACCGGAAGCTTACTAAAATACAATCTTGAAAGCAAAGAGGTGACTGTTGTACTCAATAACCTCACGTTTCCAAACGGTGTGGCGTTAAGTAAAGATGGTAATTTTCTTCTTGTGGCGGAGACAACTAATTGTAGAATTTTGAGACTCTGGCTTAAAACACCAAAAGCCGGGAAACTTGAAGTATTTACAGATCTTCCAGGGTACCCGGACAATATTAAGATAAACCAGAATGGGGAATTTTGGGTGGGAATGTATTCAAGAAAGAGAGAAGTTTTAACATGGATTCACTCACATCCTTGGATGGTAGATATTTTGAGTAAGCTTCCATTTGCCATTGTTGAAGCTAGCTCATATATTGTTGGTAAACTAAAAGGGGAAGGATTGGCAGCAAAGTTGGGGGTAGATGGTGAGATATTGAAAATCTTGGAGGATGTAAATGGTAAAACATGGAAATATGCTAGTGAAGTGATGGAGAGAGATGGATATTTGTGGATTGGTTCTGTTGAAAACCCTTTTGCAGTCAAAATGAAAATAGAAGAATAAAGGAATAAAGAAACAAAAGAGAAAAATTAAATGAGCACATATATATAGAAATAGAATAAAATGCAAGTTTGATTTGTATACCAATCTAAATAACACATTTTATTGTTATTATACATATAATCTATACATACTAATAAATAAAGGTTTTAGGGTGGCACATGTCATTCTCATATTTATCCATAACATTTTTTCTCAACTCTCTCTCCTATTTAATGATACAAGTTTTCTATAAAAAAAATTGTTTCCCGCCTCTCTCTCCTATTAAATAATAATGATTTTTATAACTATTTTTATAAAATATTTTTTAATTAAAAAAATAGCTTTGTTCATAAAACATTTTTATAGTTTGAACATTTATTTTATTCTTTTTATAAAACATTTTAAAAAAATAACTATATAACGTTTCTAAAATTTTTATTAAAAAATTATGTAATATGTCAAAATATGTAATATTAGATCTTTATTACTAAGTATATATAACACTGTATTTAGTCACCCTGTATAATATACAGAGTTTTAACCTATATTATAATAAATGAATAACTATACTTGCTACGAGTCGATTTCTGATTAAATCCAAATTTTTGTTTTTCGCCTTTCTCTCCTATTAAATAATGATAATGTTAAATAATTAAATATCTTGTTGGCCCAGATGGTTCAAACAATCATATCAAGCAATCACGAACACGAGATATTGGGGGGACAAACCTGCGACTCTTTTCTTATTTCCAAACGAACTTACAAACGAATAAACAATCAAAGAAAATGGACAAATAACATAATAACCTAGACCCCTATTTATAATACTATTCTAACTTGTTCTCCAAGAAATAAAACCTAATTTATAAACTTTCAAAACAGACCCTTTAACTTTTATTATTAACTAATTCAAGATTAAATTCCTCATTCACCCCCTTAATCTTGAATTATTCTTCTTCTTGTTTCTGTTCCTCCTCTTCAACTGACTATAGCATACTTGCTTCACTGGTTCTTCAAACTTAGCATTCTCTCCTGTACTTAACTTTGAAGTTGCATCAACCATTCCATTCTTGACTTGCTCCTTTTCTTTTTCATGTTCGAGATTTCCAAATAAATCTTTTGGAATCGTTCCAAACTGAAACGGACTTTCCTTCACTTTCACAGTCGATTTCTTCTTCATATCAGGACTTTCTTTCTTTTCATCTTCAAAGCTTTTAGGATCAGAACATACCTTAAGCTTGATTTTGTACATTCTATTCAGATTTCTCTGAACCTTCATCAACAATCTTCCTTTCTGATCATGTAACTTCAATATCCCATTGAATATTTCTATCTTATGTCCTTCTTCATCCAACTGTCCTAAGCTTAGAAGATTGACCTTCAACTTAGGCATATAGAAAACATCACAAAACGTTTTCTTTTCGCCATTCTTACTTATCACAGTTACACTTCCTTTACCTTTTATTTCAATCACGGATCCATCACCAAATGTTACATGACCCGAAATTTGTTCATCCAAAGTAGTGAAGAATTCTTTCTTTCCTGACATGTGGTTACTTGCACCATTGTCTAAGTGCCACATTCCTTCATCTTTTCCATCCTTTTCAAACATCCCCGAGATAACTCGTTCTTCATTCAAACTTACTTTCTTTGTCGAACAAACTGCCATGAACAAAGCAGGATCACAATCACCTTCCTCTTCTGTCTTTGTTAAATTCACTTCTACTTTATCTTTACTTTTTCTATATTTACTAGGAGCTTTGCATTCACTTGAATAGTGCCCAATCTTATCACAATTGTAACATCTCAGATTCTTCCTTCTATCGTGCCATTCTTCAGGGTTCTTTCTCCTTTGGTCTTGACCCTGTTCGTCTTCATCATTCTCACGTTCATTATTCCATCTTGGATACCCTCTTCCTCGTCCATTAAATCTTCCACGACTACTACCACGTCCTCGGTAGTTTTCAACTTTCTTTCCAGTTTGGGTGAACAAGAGTTGACTTTGGGATGAACTTTCAGTCACATTCTTGAACTTGTTTCTTTCTTCATACATCTTCAAACGTCCAACCACATCTTCAAACGTCATTGTTTCGATTTTGGCGAATTGCTCTATCGAAGAAACAATAGGTAAATATTTATCAGGCATAGAGTTCAAGAATTTTCTTACCACAACCTCTTCTTCAAGTGTTTCTCCCAAACTCTTGTACTTGGACTGTACTCCACCCATCTTTGATGCATATTCATCAATGCTTTCTGTCTCACCCATCTCCAATCCATCTAACTCGCTTCTCAGCATTTGAAGACGAGCTTTCTGAGTTCTTTCTGCACCAAGATAACGAACTCTTAGCGCTTCCCAAACATCTTTCGGTTCTGAATACTTGGCCATCTGTAGCATTACATCTTCCGGTAAAGTTTGAAAGATGACACCCAAGGCCATAAACTTTTTTCTTTCTTCAATTCCGGTCCCTTTTTCTTTATCAATCGCATCTGTCAAACCGTTCGCACCCAAGACGATCTTCACCATAACCGACCATGCTGCGTAGTTGGTCGAGGTTAACTTTGGTGCCTGCAAAGCAAAACTACCCATCGATTCTTTCGCTGTTCCTGAGGCTGAGTTCCCTTCTTTATCACCAGCCATGAAAAAAAAAGTCTAACACTTGCTTTTATTAAACAAAACCCAATTAAAAAAAAACTCCCTCTTTTTTTTCTTGTTTAGTCCCAAACAGAGACTACCACGAACAAAGAAAAAAAATAAACTTCATTGAATTTCACAACCAAAGTTTTGGCTCCTCCTCCACGTGAATATCTTGAGCAAAAACAAATTCTTATCCTTTGTTTTCTTTGATGGTAGGTCAAAACAAAACGAAAGCTATTAGTTTTTTTTTTCTTCTGTTGACGCAAAACAAAAACAATGGTGCAAAAAGTGAGGGTTTTCTTGGATATAAAACTTGCGGCTATGACAGTCGGCAACGGGTAATCAACTAACCTCTGCGAATTGTTTCTTTGATCGACCACAGCTCTGGAAAGACCACCTTATCGATCCGCTAAAAACAGGCGCTCAAGAGCTTAAACCGCTCTGATACCAATTGTTGGCCCAGATGGTTCAAACAATCATATCAAGCAATCACGAACACGAGATATTGGGGGGACAAACCCGTGACTCTTTTCTTATTTCCAAACGAACTTACAAACGAATAAACAATCAAAGAAAATGGACAAATAACATAATAACCTAGACCCCTATTTATAATACTATTCTAACTTGTTCTCCAAGAAATAAAACCTAATTTATAAACTTTCAAAACAGACCCTTTAACTTTTATTATTAACTAATTCAAGATTAAATTCCTCACATCTAACATATATTCTAATGTTTTTTAAAAATTACTAAATCATAAGAAAATTTTTAATTATTTCTTATTTCACAGATGACTAATAAGATCAAACATAAAAATCCTTATAGAAAATATTGTTTTATAACAAGTTGTATTTATTCACCCATATAAAACATAAGCTTTAACCTAGTTTGTTATATAAACTTGTATAATGAAAATAACATTTTAGTCGGAATTAGAGTAAGTTATACTCTTGTGGTTTGGTCAAAATTACTAATATTGTTTCTCGCTGATATTATTCATGAATTTAGTCAAACTTTTATCGTTTCTTTGCAATTTAGTCTAAATAAAGATGATACACATTGATTGCATCAGATTAATCCCGACCAAACGAACATAGTAGGTAAGACCTGGTAACGGGTCGAGGTAAAATTGGTTAGTAAGAAAATGGGTTCTTGTAAAATATTACTTATCTTAATTAATTAATATTATCTTAGTTTATTTAGTATATTAATTAGTTCCACTATTAAAAAATTGACAAACCCTTGGAGGATGTATTCTTGTGGGGCTCGTGCCATACGCAGGTTTTTGGTTGGCGGTTCCATTGCAAGCGTAAAATTGCACGTGGTGTGCACACTTTTTTTTAATCAATTATAAAGCATTATGTTATTTTAAAAACATTAAGTCCTTTAATTCGATTATTAAACATAAATTCAAATAATAATAAAAAAAAGATTTACGAGCATGATAGGGTTAGAACAAAAAAGAACAGAGAATACTATAAAGAAGGAAGGAAATTATCTTAAATCTCATAATTCATTCATATGATCTCTAATGATATAAATAAACTTTGATCTTACAATTAGCACCCCAACTAAACTAAAATAAACATACCAATCTCTAGCTTAATAATAACAATAATAATAATAATAATAATAATAATATAAAAAGTAATGTAACAATACTCCCCACTTAAAAACATTCTTGACCTCAAGAATCACAAATTAATGGAAAAAAAAATTGCAACATCCATGGACACTTTGGGACGACCCGTTCCACAGTGGATGCCATTCAGTTTGTCCAATGGCATTCGAGGTTGTGTCAATGAGGCGCCACGGTGGATGCCATTCACGTCTATCGGTTGCATCGCCTATCAGTGTCGATTCTTCCTTTACGGACACCGGTTTCGTCGTCTGATTCAATAGGCTCGGAACCACTGATGGTGCGGTTTTTGGAAATGGTACGGGTGTAATTGTTAGCGGTCGTTTTGGATGCGGGTTTGGGAGGTTGAAGGGGTTGCTCGCGTAGATTTTTGGGCAGTTTTTGGAGCAATTTTGATGGATGTTACTGGTTGTGGGACTATTTTAGGTGTAGGTGGAGCAGGTTGGGGATCGGTTTTCTTGGCTAGATTTGATGTAGACGACACGGGTAGTGTTGATGACACGGCTGAAGCTTGTTTCTGGTTCGATCCGGTTGGATCCAATCCTAATGCCACCATTATCTGTTACTGTTGTTTCATCGCTTGCTCATGTTGTTTCATGATGGTGGCTAGGGTTGCCCGGAGGTCAGAAATCGCCTTGTCATGATCCTTGAGAGCCTTGTCTTCATCTTGATTACGGGTGTTCGTCATGTTAGCGGTAGCGAATCCGATTAAGATCGACTGGACCTGGTTCTGATACCCGTGATAGGCTTAGAACCAAAAAGAACAGAGAATACTATAAAGAAGGAAGGAAATTATCTCAAATCTCATAATTCATTCATATGATCCCTAATGATATAAATAAACTTTGATCTTACAATTAGCACCCCTAACTAAACTAAAATAAACATATTAATCTCTAGCTTAATAATAATAATAATATAAAAAGTAACGTAACAGAGCAAAAAGGTCGTTGGTGATGGTTTTTGCGACAACCTTGTCACTAATCACCTTGCAATAGAACCTAGTGACGGAATTAGCGATGGAAATAAGACCATCTGTAATGGTTCGTGAGTGTGAGAGGGCCGGGTGTCACAGAACCACACTCATGAAACACCACTCCGTGATGCCGTGAGCTGGCCATGGCGGTGGTCTCCGTGGGCTAGGTCACGGCATGAGGGCAATATGCAACTTTCAAACATGCCAGTATTATAACATATTTTTAATTTTTCTCAAATAACTTGTATCCGTCAGATTTTTAAAAAACCGAAATACATAGTTTTGGTTATTTTAACGAAAACATAGTTGTTTTGAAGAAAACTATTTTTGATCTCGTAAGCGGTTTTGACACGTGCTCTGATCGACATTTCAGATCATAAGTAACTGTTTAGACAATATAGTATTTATTATTAAAAAATAATTAATAAAATGTATTAGAAAATTAAAAAAAGTTTATTAACCTCTTACTACACTATTACATGTATTTAGTGAGTGTGAGGGACCATCACATATATGGAATTAGCTATGGTTTTTCGGGACCAAATAGCGACAGATTTTGTCATGGAAAAACAGAATTAGCAACCGTTTTTTGACTCCATATGCCTAATCTATTTTCTCTAGAGTTATATTTAAAAGTCTAGATAATTACATGTTATTTAAAAAATAATATTCAGTCATCTCAACTAATTTAGTGACGTGCACATATTACTTGATAATGTTTATGTATTAAACTAAAAAAAATATTCGTTTTCTGTCATTTTTAAATATATTTCAGTTTTATAATTTTCTGAACTTATCAACTCAGTTTTATAAATGCAAGTGGGTATGCATTTATAAATACACCAGCTTATCATCCTCTCTTTCTTATCAAACCACCAGCAACAAGAATCATTAATCCTAAGATAACATAGAACTCAAAGATGCTAGCACTATCTCCTCCATTGTTTTCAACAACCTATGGATGGCCCATGGAGGATCCAATTGTCCAAAATCTTTCACATGATTGCAATGAAGCAAATTCATATAGTTCACTTCTTGATTTTCGTATCTATGATGATCAAATCGAGCGTAAATCTGTACCCGAATATTCCAATTCTTCTGGCGGAGTTGCTAATGGTGGTGGTGGAGATAGTATGAAAGTGGAAAAGAAGCTCAATCATAACGCAAGTGAAAGAGATCGCCGTAAGAGGGTTAATGAGTTGTATACGTTTCTTCGTTCATTGCTCCCCATTTCCAGTGATCAAAAGGTACTTTTCTATATTCAGTGGCGAAATCAGAACTTCTTACGTATGTTTTTCTTAAAAGTATATAAAGAAATCTGATGAATTCTAGTGATCGAGAGTCAACGGACCCTCTTACCCTTGTATATACTCACTTGTGAAGTAAAACTTCTTATTCATGTTTTTCTTAAAAAAACTTAGATTTTCATTCTGGTGACAGAGGGTCAGCGGACCCCCTTCCCCCTATCTATATATTGTATTATAAAGCATATATCTTTACTTTAATACCTCATAAAATTAAGACTTTCAACCTAATTAGGTAATCCAATACTATTTTGATCATGAGTGTTTAAGTCCAATAGTCTAGCTAATGATATTTTGATTATGATCCGATTATATATAGAAAATGAGGGGGGAACGTGTAAGTTCTTTTTAGTTTCTTCTAATATGAAATTGGAATTATACAATGGTCAATATTATTCACCTTTTTACTTTCTAATAACTTAGTTGTATAATAGAACAAAGGAAAGGCTTGAACATGTGATTTACATTTGAACTATTTATGTTTTCCCCTAATCATGCTAGTATTTTGTTTTGTTTTTTTGGATGAACTAATTAAAGTCATACATAATTCCATTTTGAAACAGAAAAAAGTAAGTATTCCGGGGACAGTATCGCGTGCTCTAAAATACATTCCTGAACTACAAAAGGAAGTGGAGATACTAAAGCGTAAAAAAGAAAAATTGTCGTCGTATTCAACATCAACGGCTAATACAAGGCGAGAGCATCTTGGCATCAAGAAACAAAGTGCTAAAGTTTCAGTGAACATTTTAGGTGACAAAGAAGTTGTCATTCAACTGATTTCCTCAACTGATCATATGAGCAAGAATAAGGAGATTAACCATTTGTCTAAGGTTTTGGAATACTTAGAGCAGGAAGAAGATGGGCTTGTTTTGATAAATGCAACTGCTTTTAAATGTTTAGGAGAAGGGATGTTACTAAGCACTTTGCATCTTCAGGTACATATATATATATATATATATATATATATTGTCTTCTATCTCACAATTTACATATAATTTACAATATAAAGATTTTGATAAGCCAAACAACATAGTTAGATTAACATTTTATGGAAATAATTATAGTAGTTTATCGTGTTTAACAGGTGCAAGGGGATCAAAAAATAGCGGCCGAAAAGTTGAAGGAGAAGCTCAGCGCTTTCAACCATTGATTAGATTGAACTTAGAACTGTCATTGGCTAATACGGAGCTGATTCAATAACTATAGTAGACTCATTATACTTGGACTAATTAGACATAGATGGGTTAAGAAATGACCTAATTTAAAAGGGGCATTACTTGCGCTATGTTGGGAGTTCGTAAGTAATGGACGGAAATGTTTCAACCGCTGTAAAATATGTCCATTTGTACATACTAGTATATCCTTGGGTAACGATCGCAGGAAATTGCCTAGCATTTTTTAATTGTTATGTAATCTCTATATATGCAGGCCATCAGTGCTTCTGCCCAATGTACACATGCCATTGTCTTTTTTATATCTAAAAAAGAACCGTTAGAATGATAAGACCTTTGTTGAAATATTTCAATTCAATTTAACAAGATTATTGTATATTAATATTGATTAATCTGAAATGTACACTATTTTAGGTAACTGTAGTTTTAGGAAACTAAGGGGTTGAGATGTACGTTGTAATAGAGTTGAAGGTTGTCTATGTAAATGTTGGACCTAATCTATGTAAATTTTAGTTGAATATTGACCTGGTTGCTGAAAAGGCTGAAGGGTGTTTATGGATTATACGGATTTTCCAAGTCCTCACTATAAGAATCTCTTAACCCTCTTTTTTCGTAGCAAGTTCCTTCAGCGACGAGCCCTTGTGTGGACAGTACAACCCGTCGTGTGAATACTTGGCCTATTATGTGCCCTCTCTCTATTGATATTTGTTTTCGTGGTTTTATTTTTTGGAAGGCATGGCGGATTGGATAAGCGATCGGACGACTTAGAAGCGTGGATACATACGTGGTGTGTTGATAGTAGTACCGTTAAATGTCTTTATAATCTTGTCATGTTGATTACACTTGACGCCTTCTTAGTGTCATGAACCATGTCCCTTGAGGTTGTTACTGTAGGATATGAGTTATCCTTGTTTATTTTTAATGTCATAAATGTCATTTTAGTATAATTAGATTTAGTTAAGACCAGATGAGAAATTGAAATATACATTGATACGAGTTAGGAGGTGTGGAGTATACACTCGATCAAGACTGTTATGATTTCGGGCACTAAGGATGCTCTCTAAGGTTTTAAGGGGCGAAGCCCATATGCATGGAGAGTTACAAGGAGGCACCACCCCCTTGGCGGGGTTCGAGGCCGCGCCCCGATGAGGTCCAAGGGGCAGAGCCCCTGGCGAGGGTCGCGCTAATCAATGAAAATTGCTAAAACGATGATTAGTTGGAATTCATCATCAGTGGAAGATTGGTGGCAACTGATCTATAGTGAAATTGAGATTAGTAGCAACTTGCCAAACATATGGTAATTAGTAGCAAGTAACATCCAAGCATTAGCAATTACCATCAGCAACAACTGAGCTTTATGGGAAACTAAGCATTAGTTGCAACTCAACAAGTGTGATTAGTAGCAAGTGACAAAGCAGTGGCAACTTGGATCAGTTGCAACTCATAGGGTTTTCACTAATGCTACTAATGAGTTCTTTTAACTACCAGTAGTTATATGTGCCATGTGTTATACCCTCTTACGAAGAGTTGTAACGGTTCACCCCAATCATTGTGATACTTCGAGCCCTATTTAAAGAAATTCTTTTTTGGTCTATTTGAAAGGCATCTTTAAAGCGAAATTAACAACTTTGTTTTCACATAAAAGAACATCTCGTTCATGCATACTGCAGACCACTTCCTGTTTTATCCGATTATTAATTTTATACACACACGAAATACCTTTAATCTAAAAGTGGACTTATACACGATTCAGAAAAGCTATCTAGGACGATATGAAATCCATAACCTACACACTGTTGTTACTTATAAGTATGCTAAGAAATGGGTCATCCTAGGTTATCCATCTTCTGATTCAGAAACATGTGATCTTGGTGAACATATTATTGTTTCCTTCATAAGTAAATGGACTTTGGTAAATCTCTTTTGTCTCCATGTTAGCGATACAAGTTCTTAGTTATAAATATAAAGTTGAAAGGTATCAAGAGTTATTTAGTGTAGCCAAGTTTAATGAAACTTACCTGCAAGTGAAACCAAGGATAACCGTGTTATGAGTAATTAGTGGGATATATGTAAGTTCATAGTAGATCTTGCCTACCATATAGAGGACTTATATTTTGCTCAACTTTTTTTTTCTAAAATTGTCTCAACAAATTGACAAGAATCAAATGTAAAATTCATGGTTCTGTTGTGTTCAATTTACATAAATTTGTTTTTAATGGATCAAAACGGATTATCAATCTCTAAAATATTCATAAACTAATTCTATATGAAGACAATTAGATTCAGTTAAAAATTTCCTTTTTGTACTTGTCACATGAGAAATAAATATTGGAGTAACCAAAGAATTAATTTGAGATTGTTCCTAATTACAGCCTTGATAATGTCTCCCAACTTATAAGAACAAATATTTTAACTAGGGATCTTCTTTGATAGCCAAAACCACTCTCTCTATTATTTCAGGACGAGATATTTTGCTAACGAGTCAAATCTTACATGATGTTTAAAAGAATATCAAATCGGTCGATGGAGTTATGAGTGACTTGACAATAACAGTCGAAATACTTTGGTTCATTGAGTTATTCGGTAAATCATGCACACCTCTAAGGCGAGTTCATGTTGTTTGGGAATATATTGTCCTTAAGATCCCTTGTGCGTCTCTTTGATTTCTTCAACTTTTTGTTGTGCGGGTGATTTCTCAATATATTTTCTAGTTTTGGAGGAAAAAGAAAACAAAAGTAGTGATCTCATAGTTGAAAAACATAAAACAGCTAATGTAACAAATGACATAAACTTCCAATAAACAAATACCAACTCCAAAACAACAACATATATGTGGATACCACATTCCATTCAATATTTGCATAGGAGTCATCCGAGTCATGAAGAGGAAACTAGCTTCAAATTTGTGCATGGCACACTCTCCACGTGAATCTATCATCCTACAGTAATGCCAATAATATATACAGACAAGTAATTAGAAATATTAATATTGAACATTTCAAATTTAATAATGCAAGATGATCTATATCTCAATTTATTAATGAGAGAGGATATCATAGTTGTATTTGTGTATAAATATACCAACCAATTTATCCAAAAAAACATTCCATAAAGTTGAAAAGAAAGAAAGAAAAGATGCTAGCATTATCACCTCCTTTGTTCTCCACAACCTATGGATGGCCGTTGGAGAATCTCACTCAGAATCTTCAACAGGATTGCAATGATATTTTTACTGAATTTGAAGCAAATTCATATAATTCCCTTCTTGATTTTTATACATTTAATCAAATTCAGCATGATTTTGCACCGGAAAATTCCATTTCCTGTTCTTCTGAAGGAGTTGTAAATGAAAATATTGGTGAACCTGTGAAGGTGGCCAAAAAGCTAAATCATAATGCTAGTGAAAGAGATCGCCGGAAGAGGGTTAACGAGTTGTACGCGTTTCTTCGTTCACTTCTCCCCATGTCAAGTGACAAAAAGGTACTTAATCATCTAATGTATAGATAAGTTTTGTCTAATTCTTGTAACTAGTTAGTGTTTTAATAAAACCAAACTCATATAAATCCCTTTTGTGACAGAAAAAAGTAAGTATTCCACAGACAGTATTGCGCGCACTAAAATACATACCGCAACTACAAAGGGAAGTTGAGGCCTTAACACGTAAAAAAGAAAAGCTTTCATCTTATTCATCATCATCCGCTAACACAAGCCAAGATCATCTCAGCGTCAAGAAACAAAGTGCTAAAGATGCTATGATGAAAAGAAAATCACCAGCAATTTCTTCGGTGAGAGTTTTGGGTGAGAAAGAAATTGTGATACAACTTATTTCCTCAACAGAACATATGAGCAAGAACAAGGATGTTGGCTTCTTGTCTAATGTTTTGGACTACTTTGAGCACGAAGAAGATGGGTTTGTTCTGTTAAATTCAACGACCTTCGTAGGTTCAGGAGAAGGGATGTCAATAAACACTCTTCATCTTCAGGTACATACATATACACTAATTCAAATTCTACTTCATTCTGTATTCTTTTCACCAACAAAATTGTCCTACATTATTATTATCTACTCTCTGAATCAAACATACTTATATCATATATCTACTTTTTTGCCACAATGAATAAACACTAGTTTTTTTAATAATATTATATCGAAATAATCTATGGGAATAATTATAATACTTCATTGTGTTGAACAGGCGCAAGGTGATAAGAAAATAGATGCTGAAAGGTTGAAGAAGAAGCTGTGCTCTTTCCACCAACTATCAAACTAACATTTAATGGCATTTCAGTTTCTAACATATGACGCAATTGACAAAATAGATCATCTTCTTTGTAAAACTTGTCCATTTGTAGATACCTTAAAAGTTAGAACAAATAAAAGAGAGAATATTTGTTTCTATATATAGTTTTTCACCTGACTATAAAATGCAGTACAAGGTCTTAAGACTTTGCACATAACTGTTAATAACAGAATTAGTTACAATGCTTAATTAACTATAGCAATATGTAATTGAATCTTGAATCAAAGATAGACAAATTGAGTGGAATGCAACCCATTTGTGATAATATCTGCAAGTTTATTAATAGTAGAGGCATGACAAACCTTTAAATATGAGCCAAGACCATGTCTCTGATGAAGAAAAGATCAATCTAAAGATGCTTTATGCGTTGATGAAAACGGGATTGACGACCAATATTGTCACACAAAAGAGTAGGAGAGCTATATGGAGATAATTGTAACTCATGCATAAGAGACATGATCCAACGAATCTCAACAACTACATAAGCTAGAGCACGATATTCAGCTTCGGTACTCGATTGTGCAACAATGTGTTGTCTCTTGATACTCCAACTAAAAAGATTAAAACCAAGAAAAACATAATAGTGAGTGCTCTAACGACAATCATCAAGACAACATGCCCAATCAACATATCCATGAAGAGTAGTAGTAGAGGAGCTACAAATTGTCAAACCATGAGAGCGAGTTCATTAAGATAACTAAGGAGACGTTTAACCGCTAACCAGTGTCGGTCGATAGATTTTTGAAAAAAAACGAGAAACATTGTTTATGATATGGGTAATCTCAAGGCGAGTCAAAACCAAATATTGTAAGACTCCAAAAATATTCCGATCAAGTAATGGATTGTCCATGGAGGTACTATAGAGTATCTAAAAAGTTGTATTCCTAGTGTAGAAAATGGTTTGCAAAACCTTAAGTAAGTGCACTATAATGGCTGTAACAAATAACGTTGATGTTATAAGAGTAGGCAATGAAGGAGCAGGAGTCTAAGAGGCGTTATATGACACCGTGGGAGCAACAGTGAGCGACCACCGGTGAATATTCATTCTATGACGAGGGACCAATAATCCTATGTTGGCCAACCCATACTTGATCATATGGGAATGTGGGAGAAGTGTTAGGAAACTAAAAAACATACATAACTCTACAACATTGATGACCGTCATTTTAGTTATGCGAAAACCAAAATAACCTAGTAGCTAGGGTAAGCAGGGTACCATATCCATAGGAAGTCTGTGGTCAGTGTTGAATACAAGTTGGTTAATTAAGTACTCCTAATTAAACTACTCTTAGAAATTGGTTGGTTGATTGGAAAGATTCAAACTTAATTTATGAACTAGAAATTAAAGCTGATTTGGAAACAATGAATAAAAGATGATCACACCTGGGTTCAGGTTTTAGAAGCAATCGTATAACCTATGTTAATTGTCAATCTTGAAAGGTCATAAAGAGGTAACTTTTTTTTAACAATAGGTATTAAAGGACAATCACAAGACCAAGGAATCTTGCCGTGTTGACCTAACGATCCAAAATAAGAACACCTGCTAAGATGTTTTCTAGATGACTATCAATCTAACCCTATCAAACCTAATTGAACTCATAATTGTTAATGATTCAAAAACCAATGACTGACGGAATATTCAACTGAATAGATAAAGGTAAATCGTTCTTGAATTACAAACATGCAAAACATGCACATAAATCTAGTAAAACCAAAGATCAAACAAGATTCATGTTCAAGAAAGGTATAAACATAAGTTGAATACAACTACTAACTCAAACCCTACACCCGGGGATGACCACGGGTGGTTTAGTCACTCATGCTTGCGGTTGATTCTTCAATTCTTGATTCTGGAATCAATTCCATGCTTTGAATGATCAAGTGTCGCCTCATTAGTGTCGCCATCCTCCCCATATATCCGAGATTAGTGTCACCTCAAGAACACAAAGCTAAACAACCTAATTTTTTATATCCAAAATTGCAACTTTTTACATTCAAATCGTTTATCTAGCTTCCATGAAGCTAGATCTATACTTTTTCAGCCATTTTACATGTAAAAATCCCACATTTGAAAAACAAAACTCTAGTTTTCCCATAAAACCCATTTCAAACCAAAACAGAGACTTGGAGGTCGATTCTCACCTGTAAATGCTCTGAATTTTCATGTTCTTTATTCACAAACGATCTCTAATGAGAATGGAAGCACGATGGAGCCAAGATGATGATCTTTCTTTGATTTCTCTCTCTAAACTCTCTCCTTTCTCTCTCTAGGTGAAAATGGTAAAGATGATGAATGAGGGAGGGGAGGGGGTGGCGGCTAGGGTTAACCCCCCGGCTTTCCGTCTTTCACGTTTTCCTCCTATAGTCCTCGATCTTTACTTATTTATTCCCGAACCACAAAACAAAGTGTCGGTTTTTGGGATGTTACATGACAAGACCAAGATGTTCATCTCGTGTGTGATAAAGAACCAGCATTGCTTTAAAAACAAGTCAAGCAAGTGGGAGACCTTCTTTAAACCATATTTAGTTTAGGGGGGGGGTACTGTTGAAGTTGTAAACTAAATATAGGGGTCTTTGTGTCTTTACTAGAAACTATGTTTAGAACCGTTTATGTATTTATTAGAAAGTCAAGGGTCTAGAGTGTATGTATGTAACGTTAGAAACTATATGAACAGTTATTTGATTTAGGGTTACAACGCTTCATAGAAGTAACATGTCGCTTAATTGGGTTTATATACCCACCAACGCCATGTAACATCGTAATGAACAAATTATATATGCAAGCAAGTTTATTATCAAAATCTCTGCAAGTTTATCAATTCATGCTCACTGATTACCAACATCATATATGTGGATTAAGAATTTTACTATTAAATATCATATATAAAAAAATGGTTAAACATAAACTATATATAAATATTAGCAATAAAAAATATGAGGAGCCAAATTAAAGTCAAAGATCAACCGTAGGGATGATGGGTATGTTTGTTGCACTTGCAAAATTTTATTTTATCAACTTCAATAGATAATGTGATTAGAGTAGTGATCTCACAATTAGACTTTAAACTTAATAACAAATACATCAACTTTACTTATTTTATTGATCGATCTCTAGAAGAAAAGGGACAGGCGCACCCTCCCAGGGTGAAAGTAAAGTGTGCATACCACATGCCATGTTAGTCTTCCATTGAAGCCATGAATGGTAAGCTCACTTAAAACATGTGCATGGCACGAGCTCCACGTGAATCCATTGCCACTATAAATTATACTTCTTTCAATATAAAAATAAAACTTATCCTCAACTCATTTATATTCTGATACTACACACACACAAATATCAAATAAGCCATTTTAAATTTGTAAAACATAGAGACAATTTTATGTTTTTATGGGTTCAAGTTACAATATATATTATGCACAAAATATCAATACAACTTTATGTAACAAAATAATAGGATTATAAGTGAATGAAGTTAAACATTACAAAGAAGATTAAGCCAATTAATTGTCAGACGAACCTCAAATTTACGATTTAAAAGAAAGGGAATTTCGTATAATGATACTTTGAAGTTTATTAAGAACACTTACAAGTTAAAACTGAGTCCACGTGCGCAGCTGCCCAATTAAGTTGCCCCTCTCACGATCTCAAAACCATCTCAAAAACACTCTTTTTCCTCTGTCACCTCTCTCTCTCCGTCTCTCCTCCCTTCACTCACATAAACCCGTTTTAGGGCGCTTTTCCACAAAATCAAGTCTTTTTCCTCTCTCTTCCACATCATTCCCTTTCTTCTTCACATTATGCCCATTCTCCTTCACATCACACTTTCTCTTCTCAAAAACACTCCAAAACCATCAACCGGAGATGCTCGAAATAAGTTGTGCATTACTTTAAATTATTAAAGGTTATGGAACAAAAAAAATCCCGTTAAATAATGTGTGTTGTTAATCAACTATTTACAAGATTACAATAAGGATAATTATAAAAGAAACTTAAACTAATAATAACTTCTTATCATATAAAGATAATTACGGATGTTATCTATATATAATGAATTCTAATTAATATATATTCTGATGTTAACCATTATAGAATTTAATTCTTAACAAGATTTAAAATATGCTTTTATTATTTTAACTAAAATCTTGATCCAATCATCAGAACTTGTTAGCTAACATGTTAATATATAATATGTGACTTATCATTTCCTTTAAAAAGGAAGAAACTCTGGATTTAGTTATAAAACAAATGCTTCTGCTGATCTAAGGATAAATTAAATTCCAAGATGATGTAAAACTCAATTTTATAATGCAATATGACATGAATTCATAGTCATTGTATATATACACCAACTGATCATCCTCAATCTCTCATCAGACATCCTGCAACAAATCATTACCTAAAATAAAAACAAATAACTAAAGAAACCAAACATGCTTGCATTATCCCCTCCTTTGTTTTCCACAACCTATGGATGGCCCTTAGATGATCTCATTACACAAAACCTTCAACAGGATTGCAATGAAGCTAATTCATATCATTCGCTTCTTGATTTTCCAGCAAATATTCAAATTCAACATGAATTTGCACAAGAAAATTCAACCTCCATGTCTTCTAAAGGAGCTGCAAATGGCAATAATGATGATCCTATGAAGGTGGCCAAGAAACTCAATCATAATGCTAGTGAAAGAGATCGTCGTAAGAGGGTTAACGAATTGTACTCGTTTCTTCGCTCACTACTGCCCATGTCAAGTGATCGAACGGTACTTAATCATCTTGTGTGCTATTTATAATTTTAGTTTTGTAATTCATTACTAGAAAATACACTACTGGTGACGAAAAATCACTGGTTGGGTGATTACTGACGGAGCAACGACGGCTAAGTCAAATTCCAAAAAAGAAAATAAAAAATTTAAGCATACGTCGTTGTTCTGTGATAATCACCTCACCTAGAGACGGATAAGAGAAACTCCCAAAAGGTACAAACTAATTTTTATAGAAGTCGTTGGAAATTCAGCAACGGATTTAAAGGATAAGGATAATTTTGGATAAAATTTCGCCCTCGGATAGGGTGATTTTCTCACGGCAATCCGACCATGACTTCCATCTGTATTTCTTCCATGTTCCCTCGGTTAAATTTGTTGTTGATCTATCAGTGAAGTCTTTAGCCCACTGATGGATCATTGACGGTTAGGTTCGCCACTGAACCTCCTTTGATTTGTAGTGAATCTTTTGAAAGTAGATTTTGTAACTATACATAACTATTTTGAATTTGCAACCCACAGAAGAAAGTGAGCATCCCAGGCATTGTGTCACGCGCGCTAAAATACATACCTGAACTACAACAGGAAGTGCAAAGACTAAAGAACAAAAAGGAAAAGCTCGTGTCGCGTTCGTCATCAACCAATGCTAGGAATTTAAATACTAAAGAGACTATGATCCGAAGAACATCATCATTGTCAGTGTTTTAGGTGAGAAAGAAGTTGTGATCCAACTCATTTCCTCATTTGATGATATGAACAAGAACAAGGATATTGGCTTATTATCTAAAGCTTTGGAATACTTAGAGGAAGAAGATAGTTTTGTTTTGCTGAGTGCAACTGCCTTCAAGTGTCTTGGAGAAGAAAGGTTATTAAATACTCTTCATTTTCAGGTACATAAAAGGTTATTAATTACTCTTCATTTCATTTTCAGATACATAATAATAATAATAATAATAATAATAATAATAATAATAATAATAATAATAATAATAATACATTGTCTTGAGCAGGTGCATGGTGATCATATAGTAGAGGCTGAAAAGTTGGAGAAGCTCGGCTCTCTCTACCAACAATGCTATGAACTTTTACTGTAGTTTCTAAGTGTTGAAAAATGAATCTAGAGTGATTCACTTTAAACACCAAAGGATATTTACAGATGCAAATCGAAAACCTGAATTGGTTAGAAATTGATCACCAACGGTTAACGATTTCTTATTGAACTGTATCAAACAATTACGACGAAAATTACAATGAAAATGAATTGTAAACTCTACCATAAAGTCTCTCTTAACCGCTTAGATACACTTGTTTAACCACCTCTATTAGTTTCTAATAGAAAAGGAAAAAAAAAACTTTTAATCCCCGTCGGCACTACTTAGTTCCTAACATAGTTATAAACTCCATCACTACTTGTCTACTTCAAACATTTCATTAGCATTAACTCACCATCGTGCTAACCACTATTTCCTACTTAGATGTTACTATATGCGATACATACAAGTTTCTTAAAACTACATGCGTAATTAACGTACATTTCATCAGCACTAACTCATCGTCAGCAGTAACTTTCATTAGCACTATAACTCAACGTCAGTAGTAACTTTACTGCAAACCGTTATTTACTACTTAAATGTTACTTCGTGCTCAAGAAGTTTCTACTCATAGACTCATTTCCTACCGACCATCATAGTTACTACTAACCAACTATTATTACACTACTAGAAAACTGGACATCGACAGAAAAATCCATCAATAATTTCCTTCCAACGGATTACCAATGGATCCCACGAAATCTTAAAAAAAAGAAAAAAAAAACAATTAACCGACAGAATGCAAAAAAAAAAATTTGGATTCCGTCTGTAAATTTACCAACGAAATAAAAAATAATATATTTTTTTTATTTTTTAAATAACAATTAACATTTATATACATTTTTAAAATATATAATGTTTTAATTTTATAAGTAGTTTTCATCCAAAAATTTCTACTTCTTACTTAGTTTTTCCCTCGAACCTTTTCTACTTTTTTCACTCTCAATATTCCCTCCCAAACTCTTTATTTTATTAACTTAACAATAAAGATAAAATAATTTTTACAATTTATTAATCTAAATATTGTAATTTTTAAATCACAACTATTATTAAACGGATTAAAAAAAATTGTCGGAATAATTTAGATGTATCGTTGTAACTAGTTTAAGTATACAGTAATAATTAACATTTTTAAAATAAATAACGTGAGTTTATGCTCACTACAGTGAAAACAGTCAATAGCGGCGACATTTGTCGCCGCTAATTCCCCAAAATGTCACCGCTAATACCTTTAGCGGCGACAGTCGTCGCTATTGAGTCGACACTAATTCTTCGCCGCTAAAAGGTAAATTGCCGCCGCTAATAACCTTAGGCATTAGCGGCGACATGTCGCCGCTAATGCCTTTATTTCCGGTTTTCTTGGTTTTTTTTCCATATTTTCAGTATTTCCAGTTTTTTTCAAATACAAAATACTTGTAAATTTGCAGTTTTGAGACATATAAACATATAAAACATATAAACTACATAAACATATAAAAACTGCATAAATATCATCATTCGTTAATGTTTGGGACAATAAGTCATAAAAATAAAACTAGATAAAACGTAAAAGTAGTCCTTATCATCATCATTGTCGTCCCCTTCTTTCGTATTAGTTGTCTGCTTCTCACCAAAGAAACTCGACGATGTAGATGAAGGTGATGATTAACGATCCTATTTGCTTCTATCCACAAATTTCTAACACCACTGCATGTTACAAAATGTTGGATTTTTATCTTTTTTTAACAAAACAATCCATGAAGACTATAACTCTTAGGTTAGAAAGCTTACCAAAACTTAGTAGGTTGGTCCAAATGGCGACATTTGTAAGAACCACACCAACTGCATATCCAAAGAATACTAGCAAGCAAAATAGCTATGAGTTGCCCAAAGATTTATCAATCTGCAAAATTTCAAAAAATGAACATGAACTCATTATTCTGAATAGTTTAATCAACGAAGATGAACACTTAAACAGAAGCAATGAACGACCTGATGAAAAAAAAAACAATGCCACTTATAAAACCCTCCTGGTGCAAAAAGGAAAAAAAGGAAATTTGACAAAAAAGGAAAATTATATACCTCTTGGTGCATCCTCATCACCTTGTTCAGTTAATTTATCCTTGTTATCCCTACATTAATAATATTAAAGATTAAAAATCAGGACATTCATGGTTAGACATGAATTACCATATAAAATTTGCACCTTAGGCGTCTGAAGTTAAAAAAAAGTAAAAAGAATTGAACATTGTACCTTAGAACATCTGCAATAGTTTCATCATCAGGATAAAGGTCATGTGCTTTGGACAAAAAAACATGTCACTTCTGGTACAAGTCCAAATGGCTCGGGCGAGTTTGGTTAACCTACAAACACTTGTCCCATTTATGAGAAAATATGGGTTGAAAGGGGAATCAAGTTAAAACGGGTCATTTATGGTACAAATCAAACATGTTGATTTGAGTTGGATTGGCCACAAACACTTTCTAAAAACCTTTTACTAAATAATTAATGCGCTGAAAACAGAACTGTTTGAAACGGGTCATTTATGGTACAAATGGGTTGCTGGTCATGTGGGATTGACCGGTAAACACTTTTTTGTCCAGGTTGAAACTAGTCATTTCTGATAAGAGCACAGTTGGGTTGACCCGCAAACACGTTTTTTCCATTTTATATATGAAGAACTAATGCATTAATTACTGATTATAGTAGCAAAACATTTACGACAACAGTCTAAATATGTGAATAAAACCGATTTAGGAGGCACACATTAAAACAGACTTTGGATGTTTTCCCACAATGTGAAACAAAACACAACCCAAATCGACCCAAACATAAGTAAGGAGGACAAAAATTGCCACCTTGAACAAAGATTGTAAACAAATGAGAAACCGAGAAGACTGAAGGTCAAACCGATGTGCATGATCAACATAAGTGATATTTTTCACTTCATATTTACAAATACAAGAAAACAGAAACAATTTTTTTTTTAAATTTGATGAAAATAAATACATTGCAATTTTGTAAAACATACCTGATTATTTTCTCCTGCTGCTGCTTCTGAAGGAGATTTTTGGGAATCTGATGGTTTTTCATGTTAACCCAAGATCTCTCTCAACAACACAACGATTATACACACAAACACTTGATTTTATTCACAACAATCGCAGGGATCGTTCCCTGACCAACTACAGACACAATGAACATTCGTTCCTATTTAAACCTAATGAAACGTCGTATCCTTTGAACGTACGGTTTCTAACTTTGGGCTTTAACACATAAGCCCTTGGACTTATAAACATATACAAATGACACTAAAACACACTTTACAATATTTACACAATGACCCCCTAAACTTTAAACCACATGGATTAGGAAATTATGTTCAATATTCCCCTATGATTTTTTAATCCATGCCTTCACCACTTTGACATCTTCATTCCAGTTTATCACGTGCAGCTTGTAGAAGATCGTCTCTGAACTTCGGTTTTCTGCCTTGCTGATAGATGTTCTCTTCTTTGACTTTAACTCCATGAGTTGTAGCTTCATCTTTATCTTGAACATAAGCATCCATCTCCATGACTTCACAGCTTCTTTGAGTATTATCATCATCTTTAACCTGTACACCGTTCTTTTGAATTTTGACTGGTTCACCTTTAACTAGTAAATCTTAAGTTGCCTCTAGTTTTCTTTTCTTATACGGTAACTCGGAATTCTTAATAATCTTGCTATCAGGTGACAACACAACCTTTGATGACATCTCTATCTCTCCCTTGCATTCCTTTTCTTTGTCTAACAATGCTCTTTCTATCTTCATTTTCCCAATTTCTTTACTAGCAGCATCTTTCAAGTCTTTCATGCTTTTCATCTCAATCTCCATCTTTATTGCAACTAAATTCTCTTTATAAAGCATTTGCCTTTCAAACTCTATCTCTTTATTTCTTAGTTCAGTCTTGAGTTCTTGTTTCTTTACTTCAAATTCATGAAGCAGTTCTATTTTCCAAAACTCTAACTTTTCCTTTATATCAATCTCTAATTTTGTTCTCAAATCACTCAGCTTTTCCTTGTCTAGAACTTGACTTCTCTCAGTAACTAATCCACTCCATTCTGATTCTTCATTAAAGTATTTAGCTAATGAAAACAACATATTGCCTTCTTTCTCAATTGAAGAAGTCTCTGCATACTTCTCTTTCTCTCCGGTAATAGCCATCAAGAGAGTCGGTTCCTCATCCTCTTTTACTAGATTCGACTCCTCTTGTGCTTGCTCTTTCTGACAACTTTCTTTCGCATAATGTCCAAATTTCTGACAGTTGTAACACTTTACTTCTCTCATATCACTTTGATTTCTCGGGTAATCTCTAGTCCTTTTAAAATTATCATACGAAGGACCTCCTTCTCTTTTTCCTTGTCTAATCCTTTCATCACGCCAATTGCCTCGAGATGAATTAAATCTTCCTTGTCCACGGTTTCCAAAACGCTTTCCATGATCTGACTTATTGTCATGCCTTGTGAACAAGAGCTTGTCTTGATTATCCACTATGCCTTCATTCAATAGACTTGTCCTTTCCTCAAAAACTTTTAGTCTCCCAATTATTTCATCCAGAGTAGTTGTCTCTAGATCAGCAAATTGTTCAATGGTAGCAACAATTTGAACGAACCGCTTTGGCACAGAACTTAGAAGTTTCCGTACTAAAGTAGGTTGATCAAACGTTGATCCAAGTCCACTTGCCCTAGTAACAATACCATTAAGCTTTGCGGTGAATGAATCAATAGTATCTTCCTCCTTTATTCTTAGCAATTCAAATTCCGTCTTCAACGTTTGAAGACGTGCCTTCTGTACTCGATCCACACCAACGTGTCTTGTCTTAAGTGCATCCCATATCTCCTTTGCACTCTCGCAGCCTGCAACTTGTAATATCATCTCCTCCGGTAGTGCTTGAAACAAATACGTAGTCGTAGACATATCCTTCTTTTCATCCGGTTACGTATCAACTTTAGGTTCTATCATTTCCCACAGTCCATTTGCCCTAAGTATGGTTTTCATATGAATTGCCCATACGGTGTAATTCGTAGACTTTAAGACCGGGCATTGAAAATGAGAGAACGAACTACCCTCTTTATGTATTACAATCTCTTTATTCTTAATTTTATTTTCCCCTCCTGATTCTGACATCGCTTATTTTTTCTCAACCACTATTTTAATCAGGAATAATACAACTAGTTTCTCTAACCCACAATAATCCCAAAAGTTCACGCGCATGGTCAAGAGGGGAATGTTGACTACAGGTTACTTGGAATAGGTCCTTAGTCCAAACACCCCAAACATGAAGACCTTATAAATAGCTCCCTTAGTTTCTAAGGTAAAGGCATCTTCTCTCATACTCTTACTTACTTACCTTCTCCTTGCTTTTTCCCTTATCCTAATAAATACTTATTCTCAAACCGGAGCGTGGTCACGGGGAGAAACCCCTCCTGTCCGTGGTGTGGTTCACGATGGTTACCTGTTTTGCAGATCTGTCTCCAAGCCCAAGCCCAAGCCCAGAAGTATCAACCAGGGACTCTCACAGTCCGAGCTTTACTTTGCTTCCTGCACTGCTTTAGGACTTCAGCCCCTAGGCGATAAGTTTTGTAGCAACAATAACATATCATTATATAAGACTGTTTTATACATTAGACCAGCTTTTTGAAAATCTTGATTTCATAGTCGGTTGAAGACCCACTTTGACAACAACGCTTTTAAACTAAATAGACAAAATGTTTCATTAAGATGGTGATTGCTTACCAATGTGTTAAAAGGAATTAGTTTCTCGATGTCGTACGTCCTAAAAATCATGTCATGTCACTACAACAGATATGCAATTATCCTAGGGGTTTTTATTTTATAAGAGTTTTATAACAAATATATGAATTTATAACAAATAACAATACTTATTACCTAATAAGCCTCACTTTTAGTTATTCTACATGTTGTAAAAGGTCTTAAGTTGCAATCCTTTCGTCACCCACATAAATCCAATAAAATAATTTAATAAGAAATATTATTCACCTTACTATGAGTATTATACGTAAAAACTTGGTAAACAACGTGAGATAGTCGGCCTAATCGGAAATTAGGGTTTCGATTGTTTGAACGTGTAATGAGGAAGAAGATGTGATGATCTGACACAAATGATGGTGGTGGTGGTGGTGGGTAGAATATATAATGTATTTTAACCATTTGAGTCCTAGAGGGTGTGTTTTGACCATTTCACAAGCAAGTTAACTGTTAAATCTAACGACGTTAGCCATTTGGACTCAAACATATGCAAAAATGAAAAGTCAGGGTTCAGAGTGACGATTTTAAACATAAGGGGCTCAACTAGTTAAAATGATCAAACGTCAGAGACTTAAATAGTAATTAACTCATCTTGTTATGACTGAAATTAATAATTTGTTTGAATTAGCATATCCAAATTCAATTATCAGCTATGCTAATTATACACTGAGAGAATAAAAGGTGGGTTTCAAAAAATAGAGAATTGCATATATCCTCTTGTAAGTTTTATTAATAGTATATTTATTTAAACCAAAACTAAAATTGCATATATTCTTTTGCAAACTTCATTAATTGCATATTTATCCAATCCAAAATCAAAATTGCATATATCCACTCACTTAATGAAATATTTTTTTTTTTCAAATTTACCCATTTTGATTTATTTTAATAAAAATAAATTATAGAATGACTATTTTACCCTTATATTTACCAGAACTTTAAAATTTTCTAAATTTTCATATTTACCCATTTTTAACTATTTATTTATTTATTTTTTTTTTACATTTTTTTTTGTTTTTTTATATTTAGCTAATAACTTTCTTTTTATTTTTTACGTTTTTACTAAGTTCCTTTTTTGAATTTTTTTTCATTATTTTCTTTCCTCTATGTTTAATCTACTCTTATTTGTCACGGGGTTTTAGAGTAACAGTAAAAAAAGAATACGATTAACAATCATCAAAATAAAATACAAATGTCAGTTTTAATCCATTACAGTACAAAAAAAATAATGTCGAAAAACAATCATCAAAAATCGACATACCAATCTCTAAACTGCAAAACAACAAATGACAAAGTTTTGACCCATTACGTTACCAAAAAGATCAATTACTCAGCTTTGATTAGTTGCTTTCATGAGCTTTTATAGTTTTTCCCCATCCCCTTTTACTTGTGGATGGTTGATGATAATTAGAATTTTGAGACGCCAGATTAATTAGTTGCTTTCACGAAAAATCAAAGTTTTGGTAGCGAAATAATAAAACCATGAAAAACTATTCTTATCAAACACAAAACAATCCCACGAGGATTCAAATGCAAGAATTATAGAAACCGAATAAGAAGAACATGAAATTAAAACTCTTTAATTTCTTACCTTAAATCTGGTAGGGATGTGTGAATCACTTGACTATCGATATCCACAGCAATACAATGATGAAATGTGCTAGCCAAGACTCAAAAATCACCAACAATCAGCAAAATAAGAAGCCCCCGACTTCTTTTTGCTCTGGCCAATATCCCACGAGAGGGTTAGTATTTTCGGTAACGGTACCGAGTATCGGTACCATACCGATAGATTCGGTACCCACTTTTCCAAAAAAAAATGGTATCGGTACCGGTTCGGTACATGTACGGTACCGATCTCATCCCTAATAGGAAACAAGGGATATGATATTTCATTAATCAAGTATATAATACAATGAGATACAATGGTGTATATATAAGGGATGAAAACTTAAGAAACAAGCTAATCTATATTAGTCATTGATAACCATAATAATATATAATTATAACATAATCAAATCTATATTTATAACAAAACACTGTTTTTTGACTTTGAGTCATTTTTCATCATTACATTTATCATTTTATAACTCTTTATGTATATAGTTACATATATAAATCTAATAATGTATGAATCCAAGTTTATATACAAGAATGAAATACATATCTATATTTAACTGATATTTTTTTGTTTTTTTACTATATTAATCATTATAAATAAATTGTTATTTCATTCTTAAAGTTAACTTTTATACTTGGTCAATCCATTTAAAATGAGTAAATAAAAGAATAAATTTGTTGGTATAGGGTACATTTTTCTGGAGTTTAGTCAAAGTCACCGGCGATAAGATTGCCTAGAAATTGTCCATGGTGGGGTTTGAGTTTGATTTAACAGGTTGTGGTTTGAGTTCATGAATACTTTTTTAATAATAACTAGAAATTGTACACCGCGTTTCGCGGAGGAAACCGGACCTTAAACGACTAAGACGGTGACATTAACGTGCCTAAGCATAAAAAGAAACGTGATTAAAAAAATTTGCTCCGCGCCCCATGGCCGAAGGCGGGCTTAAAACAGTTGAGGCGGTCACATTAACGTGACTAAGTACAAAAAGAAACGTATGAAAATACGGCGACTCGGTTGTGGAGGTCGAAACATAGATAAAAGACAGTTAGATAATGGTACCGATGTTTTTCAATCGGTCTCGGCCTCGGTCTCATTCTTCACGGTTGTCAGACGATATGACCAATGATACCTAAAAACATATTTATTTTTTAATACGACCCCTTTTTTAACAACATCTTGGTTGATATGTTTACATGTTTAATCGGTTTCTAGGTCACTAAATTATCAAAATTAAACACAAATGTACGTTTAATCGCTACACCTGAGCAAAACTAACATGCAATGAACCCGTAAAACAGTATATATAAAATACAATGACTAAAAAGGAGCCAATGAGAAAGTAATTTATTATTTTGTAACACAAACTTCCTTTTAACTTTTTGAGTATAATTAACACTAATAACTTTCCACTTTGAATAACGTTGACTATATGTACCCTAATTTCATTTCAAGTGACCCTACTTGCATTTTGACTCCTATAATATGCTACAAAAAGTAATTATATGCATATGGAATGGCTTGAAGGCTTGCAAGTTGCATTCTGAAATTAGGGTCCAATTGTACCATCTTAATTCATTAACATACTAAAGAATATGCACCAACTTGTGGACAAACTCCACTAGGAAGAAGTTCTATGAATCTTTCCATAGTTATGATGGTTATAAACATATTATAGTTGATGGCTGCTGTAAATGATGATTTTTATATTTGATCGAGGTCGTAAAACAATATATTCACATGAAACTTTTGATCAACTCTATACCCGCTAGCTAGTGCCATGATTGATTTGGGTGCCAACTTTTTCTTAGTGTCCTCTACTTCTTGGAAACACTTTTGGTTACGAGTGTTTATGAATTGTTGAAACAGACGGAAACGTTCAAACTGAAGCAATTTGGCGGTTTGAATTTAATACGGTTAGGTTTTAACGCTTTTAGAGTCTGGGGTTTAGAATCTGTCATGTAAATTGAATTGATAATTTAACAGTTATTATTTATTACATTTTTTATTTTTCTTATATATAGTTATGCATGTGTATTATACTAATTAACCACCTTTATCATTTTAAAAAGCTTTAATACAAATTAAAGATTTTGAAAAGAAAAATCAGTTCAAACTGTCAAACCACTCAAACAGATTGATCCGGTCGACCCATCCAACTCATCCGTTTTGATTTGTCATTCACTACTAGACACCGACGGAATCCATCAAAATCCAACTTTTTAATTATTTTTTGGATTTTGGTGGGAAGCCTTAGGTGAATTACCGACGGATTGATTAGCCACGGGTAAAATAAAGCTAATAATACCCACACGCAAGCTTTTTTAGAAAATATTCCCACTTGTTTGTCTAAAAAGGTGTTTCGACGGGATATTTGTCGATAATCCGTACAAAATTTTAGCATTGGATTTTGATAAGATTCCCACTAGGCTTTTTCAATCGTTTTTCGGTGTAGGCCACTCCCACTCATGTCAGGGTTTTCGACAGGTTATCCATCGGTAATGTCTTCTATAAATAGCAACAATCGGGTCATTCTGAAAATGGCAACAAAAACAAAACATTTTAATCTGTAAAACTTTCTATAAATAGCCAAGATAGTAACCGTCGAGTTTCTCAAGTCTAAAAACGACAACCCCCGTGTATTTCAAATATGGCGGATCATTATTTGGACGTGGTCTGTTGAAAGAGTTAATATGACAGATCGTTGTTATTAGGTTTGTTGGAATTGGTGGTCTCGAAATTTAAATAATCTGTCATGGGTGCCATTTCTGTCATCTGCTCAAATGTTCGGGTTGAAATTGATGTTCTCGGAATGTATAGGAATG
Source organism: Smallanthus sonchifolius (assembly GCA_023525975.1). Lineage (NCBI taxonomy): Eukaryota > Viridiplantae > Streptophyta > Magnoliopsida > Asterales > Asteraceae > Smallanthus > Smallanthus sonchifolius. The sequence continues at coordinate 133,058,397 of CM042018.1, forward strand.
CCTGCAGCCGGGGTAAATTTTGTTATTTGTGTTTAGGTTATTATTATATGTCTTTCCCAAGATGAGCCGTAGTGACTCATGGCCTCACATATAAATATAAGGGAATGTGTTCCCCGTGTTGCTCGCGTCGATCCATTGGCACATGTGTGCGCACATATAGAGGTCAGTGAATGTGTAAGATCTGGAAATGTAACTTATTTTTTATAAGATCGAAAAATACTACTACTACTACTATTTAGGGTTTTTGTAATGTGATTTTGTGGCATTTGGTTAACTTTACGTTTTTTGTTTGAAATGTGATTGTGGAACTTGTTTTAAATTTAAGTGAACAAGAATAGAAAAAAACTAATCAAGAACTGAAACAAATAGAAATAGTAGAGAAAATGATTGACAAAATACATACCATCCCAATGATTTGATTCGTAAACTGGAACTCCAATCCCCTTTCTTCTTTTTCACATAGATTGGCTTCTATCTCTATCCAGAACCTACTTGTTGGATACTCATCGACCACCATTAAACCACCCGAAGATCGCGGACTCGCCGTAGCTCTGGCTCGGAATCCGACTGGCTTCCATCGATTCAAGCCTGAAAATCTGGTGGAATGAAAGAGAAAACCCTAAAACCGATCTAAGAGGTAGTGATGATTTTTTATTTATATGATGTGCTTCCAATGGTCCGCCGGTGATGAAGGTTGGTGATGAAGGTTGGTGATGAAGGTGGGTATGGTGCCGCGGAGGGCGCCAACTTTCCTTTGCCGATCTCTCCCTCTCTGATCTCCTTGTCTCTGAAGGAAAATTGTGGCTGGAAAGGACTTGGTGGGCAGAAAGGAGTTGTACCTAACGCAAAAAAATGTGTAAATCCCTGTTACACTGTTCACCCAATGGGTTTTAAATAATAGTAAAATATAATATGTGTTGGATTGTTACTTGCATTAGTAATTTGGATTTATTTTGTTTCACTTAACTTGGAATTTATACAGACGACGAGACGCGCTAGAGACAACGAGAGGACTCCTCAATATATGACACATCGAGGGAATAGCACATCTCAAGGGATGGGGTAGCAGCAGCGCCACCGCATGTGGTGATCGATGGACAAATGAGCATGAGAACCATCTCATGCCGGAGTATGAGGATATCAAAATCGGTCTAGATGGCATCAATGATGGGGTCGATGGTGGTATTAATGATTGGTTCCATGGTTGGGAAACCCGGTCGAGGCGCGACTCTAATATTTAGTCGCAATCTTCGATCCATCCATTTAACCATGCAATGATTAGGATGACTGAATTGGAAACACTCTTAGAGACGGTTAACATGGAACTGAAAAATGACTGGAACAGGATTGACCGACTCAAGGAGAAAATAGTTGTACTGATGGCCAAACGGGCCCATGCAGAAAACATCTAATCAATTTTTTTTATTTGTGGTTTATTTTTTGTTATTTATATGTCTGTAAATTTAAATTAGTTAAAAAATGAATTATTATGAAATAAAATGAAATATTTAAAAAATTATTAATAAAATAAATAAATGATTAAAGCTAATAAAAATTATTAGATTAAAAGGAATATTAAAATATAAAGTACCATCCGTCGGTTACTATATGAAATTATAATTTCTATAGCCAGTTGGAAATTTGCCGGTAATGTGTCCGTCGATAATAAACCACGGCAACACACTGACAGAACGGTGCATCGTTGATACTCCAATTTTGCTAGTAGTGATTTCCCGAAACCATAGTTAGCAATTTGATCAAGAGTTTTCAATAAAACCCCTCTAACCGGATTGAAATGGTAGAATCCTTAGGCCGAGGGGAGTACCCCCGTGGAAGAGCTTCGTGGAGCTGAGTTGGCGCCGTGTGTGGCGTGGAACTCCACGCCCGCCTGGCGTGGACCACGCTCGTGGGTAGCCTCCGTGTGAATCTCCACGGCGTTGAGAGAAAAGTTTTAGCCGTTTGAAAATTTTAATCCGTTACCCAACGGATACATTTGATTTAATTTTTTTTTTCAAATTTAATCAACTCTATATACACCCATTTTACAAACCATAAAATTTATGAAAACCAACCTACAGTTCTCTCTAAATCATCCAAACCATCATTTCTTTTGAAAAGATATGGATCCCAATCCCAACCAACCGAACACCAATCCATTTTGGATGTCTCTGCCACCTCCCGGTCAATATTTTCAAGGCGACAACCCACAATTCGGTTTTTGAAACTATCAACTACAACAACTAGTCTCTCCTTTTTTGCAACAACCTCCACCATCACCACAACGAGATTACTCCCTTTTATTCGAGAACGAAACCGAAACCCAACCCGACGTCGTTCCTGAAACCCAACCCGAAATCGTTCCTGAAACCCAACCTGGATCATCTCGTAAAAAGAAAAAAGTAGGTACATCTAGCGGACCTCAAAAAATGGACACGCGACGAGGAAGAGGCGTTAGCAAAATAGTGGGTGGATATATCCGATGATTCAATAGTCAGAAACGCTCAAACGGGTCACTATATGTGGGAACGAATTTACCAAAAGTTCCTCACTAAAATGAATCGTGGAGAATACCGCTCATTAGACACATTAACTTCAAAGTGACGGGAGATACGGACAAAAACGACGAAGTTTTGCGCTATACATAATAACCGAAGCAATAACCGCAAAAGTGGCGAAAACGACGCCGATATCTTGAACGCTTGTTTACAAAAATATCGAGATGAGGAAAAACAAGTTTTCAAGTTTTTACATTGTTGGGAAGTTGTTAGGAATTGTTCACAATGGCATAAAGTGTCGGAGATGCTTCGACCCCAACCGACCGGGTCAAAAAGAAAGTCGTCTGATCGGGAAGGGACACCGACTAGCGGATCGGAAGCACGTTGTTTCATCAATCTCAATGAAGCTTCCGGAGAGTATTAGGAGGATGAACCACCACGTCCAATCGGGAGAAAAAAGGCAAAACACAAAAAGGAAAGGAGAAAGCTACGCCATCCTCGGCGACGGACGAAAAATTGGATAAAGTGTTGGCGAAGATAGAGAGCTTAACGGCATATACAACGCCATTGAAAATAAAAAAATCAAACTTCGTGAGGAAGCGAACGAACGAGAGGATCTAAAGGTGTTGACGTTGAATACCCAACACCTATCGGGTGAACATCTCGAAGACATCATAACTTTGCAAGTCAAGATCCGTACACGACTTAGGGGGCAATGATTAATTAGTTTTTGTGTTAGTTTTTTAGTTTTTTAAATTATTATGTTTTTTATTATTTTAAATGTAATGTTTTTTTTAGTTTTTTAAATGTAGTGTTTTTTAATTTTTATGTTATTTTTATTTAAATTGTTATATAAAATTAATTAAATTTGAAAAAGAAAATGACGTGGCAGTGTGAAAATGTGAAACCATTTTCCTCTAATGTGGAGAATGTGAAAAAACTGTAAAATCTGATACGACGCTAACGTGGAGGGTTGTGGAAATATGAAAATGTGGAACCACTCCCCTTGGCATTAGTAGGGTGAAACATCAAATGGGAGTCATGCATGTCGTGATATGCATAAATGTTTCGATAATTGAACTATTGAGATTGATAGATCTCATTTCCCAGATTAATTACGTACCGATGACCATTGAGGATTCGTTGTAGTAATAAAAAAAGTATAAGGGTGAAGGGGCACAACCCTTACCAAAAAACTATCCTAACAAAACTAACCAATGAGATTGTGTCACCTCATTTTTATCATTTTTCTACCCTAATACCCTAAAGTGAAGGGGGCACAACCCTAATACCCTCATTTTTTATTTTTTTATTTTTTTAAATTAAAACTAATAAATAAAACACATTTTATTTATTCAATAAAATAAAAATAACAAGAAATACAAAAAATTACATAGAATAAAAATAAAATAACATAAAGTCAATCTAATTTTCGTCATCCAAATGAATCGTGTTATCAACATGTTCCACAAGATCAAATCGTAGCCTAAAATGTGTACTCGCATCGTGCAACTCCGGAAGTACATTATCGTCTATAACTGGATTGATCGGAGGATCCCTAATGTAGACCGGTGATATTGCATTTCCGTCATCTTTTATGATCATATTGTGGAGTAACATGCACACATATACCACATTTCTAATCTTTTCTGGCATACGAGAGCGAGCGGGTCGCCTAAGTATACCCCATTTAGCTTTTAAAATACCGAAAGCTCGCTCGACGTCTTTTCTTGCCTACTCTTGCACCTTTTTAAACTTCTTTTCTTTTGGATCGGTTGGATAGGCGAACGATTTCACAAACGTAGACCAAGTAGGGTATATACCATCGGTAAGATAGTATCCACGTTTGTATTCTCGCCCGTAGACCAAACGTTTTGACATCCGAAATCTTTCACGAAGCGTACCTTCATCAAATTTTGGATTTTCGTCGACGAAATAATCGTTCATTAGAGTTTCAAGGGTTTGTTCACGATCACGTAGCACATATCTTTTTTTAGATGTTTCCGTGTCTTCTTGTTCGACTTGGGCGACAATATTCGTCAAAAAATGGAGACTAGACCCGCTATCGTGCCGGATGATTCAGGAGAAATCACCATATCACGATCCATTATAGTGTATATTGAGTAGAAAAAGAGATGAAAGAAAATTTTTTGGTATGAAAAATATTGTTTAGTTATATGGTATTTATAATGGTAAAAAAAGTTTTTTTTTTATATTTAATGCCCAACGGCATTATAGCCATTTTTTTGTTTAATTTCCATTCGGGTACTTATACCCGCAAAAGTCCCCAAATTGTATCGGGTAGTAGGTCGGCGGCAGTGTACCCGCGGTACCCGCATATCCGCATGCGTTTACCGAGTACGCCCTCTTCACCCTAAGGCAAGAAAAGGTAACACCAATATCTTATGCTCTAGGAGAATATATAGTTTCCATGCAATTGAATAAATCTTTTTTAAACCAACTCTCGTGTATTCTTGTCATTGTAGTTATCGATATATTAGTCTTGTTTGATAACATTTGTATTAAATAATAAAAAAATTATGTTATGTTGAACGCATATGCCTCTTAAAGGAAAGGTCTCGGGTTCAAACCTGAGCATTGGTGTAGTTTAAGATTATTGGTGTAAAAAACGTTTGAGTTAAAAAATATTACTATATTAAGAAAGTCCATATAGAAAAAGTAATTGTGTACCTTGAATAGAGATGAAAATGACCCGGATAGGCTAGAGCCAACAATGCTCAATTTGTATTTATCAATATTTTCAGAACCGGACCGGACGTCGAACCGGTCTCCTTACCGGTCCACTGGTCGGACCGGATTTAAGAACCGGACGACGTCATAAATATTATAAAAATATATCAGTCTAAATAGCTTTTAATCCTTTCAAAAACCACCAACAAGTCAATTCCAATAATTTTAAACTAACAATTACCTACGAAATAAGAAGCCAAGAGACTTAAAAAAGTTTAAAAAAAAAAAAATAGTCAAGCGGTTCAACCGGTCCGACCACCCGGTTTCCGGTCTGACCGCCGGTTCAACCGGTCCGACCACCGGTTCGCTGCAGAAACGGTTCAACACATGTAACCGGACCGGTCAGACCACCGGTTCCTTCTTTTAAATACATAAACTTAATTAAAGAAAGTGGATGATGTTCAATGAATCTTGGAAGTTGGTGGTAAACTGGTAAATATTCTTCTTTTACCTAATAAAGCATTTCTTTTAATGTATTTTCATAAAAATATAATAATTATTAAGTGATATACTGCTGGCCATTTGGTCCAATGGTAGCTCGGGAGCCTTACTATTTGGGAAGTTACCGTTTCGAATCTCGTCTGGACATGCTCTGGGTGAGTTAGGGGGTTTTCCTGGTGACGGGTTTCCTCCTGTGGTGCGGGGCCACCTTGTTCTTCAGATAGATTTCGATTAGCTTTGCTTTTAGTATTTTTTTTCCCAAAATCAGTTCAACAATCATTTTTACTTTTCTTTTCAAGATTTTAAAGTTTACTGACATTATGATAGATACAAATTACATAAGGATAGCAGGTAGACGGGCAACAAACTGCACCGCCATCCCCTTCATTTGAGATGTTAGAAAGTACATACATCCCTTGGTAGAGGCATATGCCTCTTAGAGGAGAGGTCTCAGGTTCAAACCTGAGCATTAATGTAGTTTAAGATTATTGGTGTAAAAATAAAGTAGCACTAACGTTTGCCTATAAAAAAAAATACTATATTAAGAAAGTCCATATAGAAAAAGTAATTGTGTACATTGAATAGAGATGAAAATGACCCAGATAGGCTAGAGCCAACAATGCTCAATTTGATTTATATAAACTTAATTAAAGAAAGTGGATGATGTTCAATGAATCTTGGAAGTTGGTGGTAAACTGGTAAATATTAAACTTCAACTTGTTTTACTTTGAAAATATTCTTCTTTTACCTAATAAAGCATTTATTTTAATGTATTTTCATAAAAATATAATAATTATTAAGTGATATACCGCTGGCCATTTGGTCCAATGGTAGCTCGGGAGCCTCACTATTTAGGAAGTTACCGTTTCGAATCTCGTCTGGACATGCTCTGGGTGAGTTAGGGGGTTTTCCCGGTGACGGGTTTCCTCCTGTGGGGCGGGGCCACCTTGTTCTTCAGATAGATTTCGATAAGCTTTGCCTTTAAAAAAATCTATTAAGTGATTTTATTTTATCTCATATATATATATATACACACGCACTTATCGATTTTTAACTATGATAGAATTTACCAACAAACTAAAACAAATAAAATCCTTATTCCACGTGTCGACTTCCGGTGAAATCTAGATTTTTGTCTCTCGTCTCTCTCTCCTATTAAATAATAATGACTTTAAATAATTAAATATCTAAAATTTATTCTAATATTTTATAAAAACTACTAAATCATAAGAAGATTTCAATTATATGTTATCTTAAAATATAATTTTATAATTCTTAAATCTTCATTATTTGTTATTTATAATTCTTAAATCTTCATTATTTGTTATTTGTAATTCTTAAATCTTAATTATTTTTTATTTCACTAATAGCTGATAAAACATACAAATTTTCATAGAAACTACTGGTTTACAACACGTTGTCTTTATTTAACTCATGTAATACATGAGCTTATAAGCTAGTATTATTAATATTTACTTAAGCTTTTGAGCTTTTTTTGGCACAAAAGTTTTTTTTCCCAAAATCAGTTCAACAATCATTTGAGATGTTAGAAAGTACATACATCCCTTGGAGTTTTATTTTAGCAATATATTTTTAATTCTCTTTAGTTGTTACTATTATGGAAAAGTATATACATACATAGACATAAACACAAGGGATGTATCTATATCTATACTATATAATAAATAAAGGTTTTTTTATGCACGTGTCGCCTCCATATTCATTCTTATCATTTTTTTTCGTCTCTCTCTCTTATTAACTACAATTCTATCTTTTAATAATAATATATTTTTAAAGAAAATACTAATTATACTAATAAAATAAATTTATTTTAAATTATTTCTTATTATAAGAAATTTTAAAATCTAATTATATAACTTTTATTTTCAATCAAATAGTAAATGAAATTCAAATTACATAAAATAGTAATTAACGTATTTTCGAAACCCAATTATATATTAATTTTTACATATTTTGAATTTGTTTTTTATCTTTAGTATATGTAATACATTTTTACATCTGTAAAATACATACATAAAGATTTAAGAATTTTATGTATTAATATTTTTTATCTCGTATGTAAACACGGGTTCTAAGCTAGTATATGTATATAGTAAAATAGTTATTGTTATGTGTACAATAAAAAAAATCTATGTTCCATGTTTGAAATAATGAGTAAAGTAGGAGTAACAGGGGGTTTGTATATGAAATATAAGCCGTATAATTTTTTATTTTTTAGTAAAACTATTATACATAGCCTAATCGAAAGAAATGTTATCGTTCGAATGCACTTTTTTTATTATGATGTCGTGGATAGAGTCCGGTTGCATACAACACATATATACCACCAGACTTTGAATATGGATCTGTAGTCACATCCTACGAGTCTTATCGATTAGAAATTCGACAATCCAATAGGATTAGCATATTTAAAATTAGAATCACAAAACATCACTTGCGTCCATCTACTGATTTCCTCCTTACATCAAAATCACTAAATGCCAAAGAGTTGTGGTGTAGTGGTTGAGGTAAGGTTCGGAGTTCTAAATGACTCGGGTTCGATCCCTGTCACCACCATTAATTTCAGCGGCATCGCAAATGAGGCCTAGCTCTTAGGCTGATGCACCAGGGTTTTACCCACGCCGATCCAGGGTTCGAGCCTCGGCTCTCCCTCAAGCCCGAAAGGGGCCGTTTTGGGTGAGGTTTTTCCTTGAAAGCTCTCCAACTCTGACGTCAAGTGGGCCCGGTTAAGACAACATATTGACCGGAGTTGGACGAGGCTCTCCATATGACGGGGGGTGCGACGTCACAACATTCGATGTTCGCCTTTCAAAAAATATTAAAATCACTAAATTGCCTGGATCAAATCCCCTTAAATGATACAACAAAATCATTTGAGGATGAAATATTTTACATTTTTAAGCATATTTGCTCCATTAATGGCATGAATGGTAACTAGATTTTTTTTTAACAGAAATTTTTTTTATTCCAAAATACCACCTAAACCTGATGCGGAAACGCAATCAAAAGGCTCAAATAACTTTATGATTAAATCAAAAAGCTTAAATCGAACCGAATGATTTCAGAAACCTCAAAGATGTCTTTACAATAATCAAAACTCAAAACTAACAAAACAATAATCCCTAGATCCCATTTTATAGTTGGGAATCATAAATCAAATAGGAAACTAAATAAAAGATTAGGAAATTAAAATTCAAATAAATAAAAGATATTGAAGTGATCTCTTCCAAATAAATAGCTATTTTCCATCCAACTTTGACGGGTCTTCCATGGATACGAGTTTGGTATTGGGTTTGGGTTCAATTAAACCGGATGCTCCTACATTTGCATGATTTGAACATACACTATTTTTATGAGAGGCAATCATTATCACTAGGCTACAAGGCCATAGGTATGAATGGTAACTAGATATGCATGACCCAATGAGGAATCAACGATGTATAATATCTTATTTCACGGGTGGATTTTGTATTTAGATCGGGTCCTTTTAATTTATTTTCATTCAAATATTAACTATTAGGCCACTGGAGTGGCGGGTATGGGCGGGTTGGCGGGTACACCGCTGCAGTCTTGGCGGGTAGAGGCCAACGGGTATTGAAACCCGTCGAAATGTTGGAACTAGCCGTTTGAAATGGAGGGTACTTTGGCCAGCGGGTATGGTCAACGGGTAGAGGCCAGCGGATACCACTCCCACCTTAGATGGTACTTTGAGAGGGTACTTTGACTAATTGAGGTGGCATCTCCTTATTGGTGTAATTTAGGAGGATACTTTGGTTAGAAGGGTACTACTCCCACCTCTATTACAGACCAATACTTTTATTTATATGTATTATGTGTAGAAGTGTGCATAAGAAAACAAACAAAAAATAAATGTTTTTAATCTCTCTAGTACAAAAATCACCAAATAAAGCGGTGATTTTAAACCTTATACTGCGGTTTCTAAATCAACCGCTTTAAATACTAATTCATCATGCATTTACAGCAGGTTTTGAATTTTAGGGTTTAATAATTAAAGCGGTTGAAATATTAAACCTAATTTTTGGTTAACAATTAACCATTTACAGCGGTTAGGGATATTAACCGCTTTATTTGGTCTTAACCTATTTAATAATATAATATTTTATTGATTTAATAATAACCAAATACAGCAGTGGGATATGAATCGCTGTATTTGGTCTTAACCTATTTAATAATATCATATTTTATTGATTTAATAATATATGAACCGCTGTATTTGGTTAATCTATTTAATATTCTTAATTTATTGATTTAATAATATTTTTAATAATAACCATTTACAGCGGTGGTGAATTGAACCGCTGTATTTGGTTTTAACAGATTTGATAATTTATTATTATATTATATTTTGTATGAAATTGAAACGATATAGATCCCCTAATTCCTATTTCCCCTCTTTCTTTCCTTAGTTAGTATTATTTTATTGTTGAAAAGGTTAAATCTTAAATCAATTGTATAACATATTTATCATTTAAAGCGGTTTTTATTATAATATAATTAAAAAACCGATGTATTAGTATTTTTTTTTAAATTTAGTTTATATTTATTGATACTTTTATCAAACTTTAAAAATATATAATCTGGTATAAAATTAATAATAGATATTGCTTGAATTAGTTTTGGATTCATTCCTATTTAAATTTTTTTGAAATCGATTAAACCACGTACTTATAATCCAAAACATCTAAATAGGCCCATTTAGTTATTTTTAATATTTATATATTAGTTTTCTTCTTTCTCTATTCAAATTCTTAAACTTCTTCATATTGAATTTCATATTCCTAAGAACTAGTTTTATTTTTCTGAAGATTCATCCGCAATAATCAGTTAATGATTTTATTTACTTTTGTTTTTTTTTTTGTTAATTGATCGTTACACCGTTATCTACATTTAGAAACCTTTTAGATTACACCAGTCTGAAATTAATCTGATAGAGATTAATTTTGGATTGTCCCCTTTGGGACTGCTTTTTGATTATTCTATCTCATTAGGGTATATATACACGTTATAACAGGTTAATTATTTTAAAAAATCGATAAATTTCTCTTTACTCCATCGAGTTTGCTATTTATATGCATACTTGAGGAGTTAAAGGGAAATGTTGTCGATTTTTAAAAAAAAATCAACTTGTTATAACATGTATATATATGAGATAGAATAATAAAAAAGTGGGTTAGGATCCACCACCTTAGATTAGTATCGGTTTATCGATTCACATTATATATGCATTTATATTAGTTGTTTTGTTTATTTACAATTTTCAGATGGATCGGAGTTGTTGGATGTACAACATTGGACGTATTAACCCATCATATTTGACTGGCGTGCAAAGTTTTCTTAAGATTGCTGAAGATGATCGTGTGATAAAAGGAAAAGAACACATTTATTGTCCTTGTATGGATTGTAAAAATTTCAAAAAATTTAAGCATGTTAAAGATATCGAGTATCATTTGCTTAGATATGGTTTTATGTATAATTATACTTGTTGGTCAAACCATGGGGAATCAAATGACAATCGTAGTACAACGTCGAATAATTTTGTCAGTAATATTGATGAGAACAGTGATACATACATTAGTGATGATAATGACAATTTAAATTATATCAATGATAATTTAAATGACATGCGCAATGATATGGAAACTAATATCGGTGACAGTGATCAAGAAAAATTACATCAGATATTTGTCGATTCTAAAAAACCGTTATATGTTGGTTGTGATAACTTTTCGAAACTTAGTGCTGTGTTGAAACTGTTTAACTTAAAGTCGAACTACGGATGGAGCGATAAGAGTTTTACAAGTCTATTAGAGATTTTGCATGACATGCTTCCCAAAGACAACGAGTTGCACATATCCTTATACCAAGCTAAAAAGTTGATGTGTCCAATGGGGTTAAAAGTTAAAAGAATACATGCATGTCCTAATGATTGTATGTTGTATAGAAATGAGTTCGAAAAAATTCATAAATGTGTTACATGTGGTGCATCAAGGTATAAGCGAAAAACTAAAACTGATGAAATTGATGACGATGTGACAAAAAATGGGCCACCTGCAAAGTTATTATGGTATTTCCCTATTATACCGAGACTGAAACGTTTATTTGCTAATGCTAAAGAAGCAAAGTTATTGCGTTGGCATTCTGATGAGCGTAAAGATGATGGAAAGTTCAGACATGTGGCGGATTCACCTCAATGGAGAAACATTGATTATAAATTTCCAGATTTTGGTAACGAGATTAGAAATATACGTTTCGGTCTTAGTTCAGACGGTATCAATCCGTTCGGAAACATGAGTAGTCGTCATAGTACTTGGCCGGTTCTTCTATGCATTTACAACCTTCCACCATGGTTATGCATGAAACGTAAGTACATAATGATGTCGTTGTTAATTCAAGGTCCAAAACAACCTGGTAATGACATTGATGTTTATTTGTCTCCATTGATTGATGACCTTAAAACTTTATGGACTCCGGGTGTAGACGTGTATGATGCTTATAAAAATGATAACTTTAAGTTGAGAGCCATAATTTTTTGCACAATAAGTGATTTTCCAGCATACGCCAATTTGTCAGGATATAGTACTAAAGGTAAACATGCTTGTCCGGTATGTGAAGATGAAACATGCTCGATGTATTTAAAAAATTGCAAAAAAAACAGTGTATATGGGGCATCGACGATTTCTTCCGAATAATCATCCTTATAGAAGAAAAGCGGAAGAGTTTGACGGAAAAACTGAGCTCAGAAGGGTTAGAAGAGGTTTTGATGCATTTTCGCGAGTTGAAAATATAAATACCATTTTGGGAAAAAGAGCTCGAACTGAGAAAGTAGGCAACTCGAAAAAAAAGTCAATTTTTTGGGAGTTACCGTATTGGAAATGTTTGAAAGTTCGACATTGCCTAGATGTTATGCACATTGAAAAAAACGTATGTGATAGTTTGTTGGGCTTCTTGTTAAACATTCCCGGGAAAACTAAAGATGGGATTAATACTCGTAAAGACATGGAAGAAATGGGAATACGTAAGGAGCTTGCCCCAGTTGAAAAGGCCAATGGTATTTATCTGCCACCTGCATGTTATACAATGTCGAAAGCAGAAAAAACAAGGTTTTGTAAATGTTTACATGATATTAAAGTTCCATCTACCTATTCTTCAAATATTAAAAGGTTGGTGTCGATGAAAGACTGTAAATTGCTTGGTATGAAGTCCCATGATTGCTATGTTTTTATGACACACATGATTCCTATTGCACTTCGTGGATTGTTACCAGAGTATATTCAACATACAATCACAAAACTTTGTTTGTTTTTTAACAAGATTCACTCAAAGGTTATTGATCCTGAAGAATTGGATGATTGGCAAGAGGAAATTATTATTACCCTTTGTGAACTAGAGATGTACTTTCCACCGTCTTTCTTTGATATAATGGTTCACCTAGTGTCTCATATCGTACAAGAGATTAAGGCTTGTGGTCCTGTATTCCTGCGTTACATGTACCCGTTTGAAAGATATATGGGTTTCTTAAAAGGTTATGTAAGAAACCGTCATCGACCAGAGGGTAGTATTGTTGAAGGATATGCTTCCGAAGAGGTGACTGAGTTTTGCACTGGTAATAACATTTATAATAGAATTTAGTTTATTTAAATATAATTTAGAATGTAATACTTTATTTATTCACAGGTTATTCGGAAGGTGTTAAAAGTGTTGGTGTTCCTATAACTCGTCATTCGGGTCGACTTTTAGGTGTGGGGGTAGTTGGTATGAAATTATCTGTACCAAGTCGTGTGAATCTACAACTTGCACATTTCGTTGTTCTACAACATATGGCATGCATCACTCCGTATGTTGAAGAACACATGAAACTGTTACGGTCGATACATTTGCACAAGACTGAAAAATGGTATAAAACAAAACATAATGAGGAGTTTTCAGAATGGATGAAGAACAAGGTTGCGGAAACTTACGGTCAACCAAATGTTGATAAAACTGTGAAAAAGTTGGGGAATGGTCCTGATTTTAGGGTAAGAACTTTCCAAGGGTATGATATTAATGGGTATACATTTTACACTAAACATCAAGACGAAAAAAGTGTAACACAAAATAGCGGAGTTACACTAATAGCCTCATCCACAGAATTCGATATAATGGATCATGACGTAAGATTAAGAATCGCCAAAGACTCATATTATGGTGTCATAGAAGAAATATGGGAGTTAAATTATGATGATTTCACTATACCTTTGTTCAAATGTAAGTGGGTCAATAATCGTACTGGTGTTAAAGTTGACGAACATGGTTTTACACTTGTCGACCTTACAACAGATGGGTATAAGTCAGAACCTTTCATTCTTGCAAGTCAAGCCACACATGTGTTTTTTATCAATGACCCGAGCAAAACAAGATACCATATAGTATTGCAAGGTAAAAGACGTATTCTAGGTGTTGATCATGTTGTCGACGAGGAAGAATACAATCAGTTTGATGAGCTACCATCATTTTCAGTTGGTATTCAACAGATAAATGAATGTGGAACTGATGGCACCACATACTTACGATCCGACCACGACGAAGGAATATATGTTGATAAACCACGTAAAAAAGTTTAATCAAGGTTTGATACGATATATATTTTTATTTATTGTTAATTTTTTTAAGAATACACGTGATTTTATTTATTTTTTGCAGGAATATAGAAAATCAAGATAAATGATAAAGATGGAAGAAGACACATGATTTTATTTATTTTTAAATTTTGATATATGTTTGATAAGTAGATGGTGTGGTGCGCCTACTCCTTAACTATATTATTAGTTTTTATTTATTTAACCGTTTGAGGCTGTGTTACATTTTCTTCGTTATAGGTTGTGTTTAGTGGCGGATCCAGGATTTTTACTCAGCGGGTGCATAAAATACAGTAATTTTTTTCATAATGTAAAAATAAACGATAAAAATCAATACACTTTAAAGAGGTGAAACACTGTTCTCTATTTACAAGTGCTAAAACATATAGTATAAGTTCTTAATGTTTGAATTTTTACACCACATGGCCTGTTTACTAACGCATCATCTACATGTTAGAATAAGAAAAAAATGATAAAAATAAACAGTAAAAATCAATAATAATTACTATTAGAATAAGAAAAAATGACGACTATAAAAAAGAAAGTTGTATTAATGTAAATATGTAATTAATAACTATCATTAGAAATTTATGTATTAATCTTATTATTCAAAAGAAAAAAAAAATTAATGTATATTAATCTTTGACGTTCAAAATAAAAGAAAGGTTAATTTATAAAATAATTTAAATGATTTTAAAAATAAAATAGATAGATACGTGGGTTAATTTTGAATGAGATATGGCCACATCCCACTTATATAATAATTTAAAATAAATTACACCCTTCTTCTCCAAAACCTTTGAGTTCTCCCTCCATTCCTCTACTTTTCCCTCCCTCCACATTCCACAGCGGTTTCATCTCCATTCACGGAAGCAAATCGACAGAAAAATAGGAAGCTTTTGATTTCCTCTTCAAGGTAAATATCTCCGCCATTGCTTTCCTCTTTTTCACCTTCCCCGCCCTAATTTTTTACTAACCTTGTTAGGGTAGCAGTAAGGAGCAATCTTCGCCATTACCGTAGGAACTAAAAAGTCTTGTTTTTACCGTAAAGAGGCAGCCGAGAGCTAGGTGATGTCGTCATATCTTTTTTTTAAAGTTTTATTAGGGTACCATGTCCCCACATCTTTGATTTGTTAGACTTTTTAGTATTTTTTATATTGATGAATTTAACCGTTAGTTTTATGTGATGTTTTACATTATTTGGTCTCATTCCCCAAATCTTTGACTTGTTAAGTTTTTTTAGGATCTCAATTTGTTACATTATTTGGTCTCATTCCTCAAATCTTTGACTTGTTAAGTTTTTTTAGGATCTCAATTTGATGAATTTACCTGTTCTCACATCTTTGTTAGGGTTTTTTTTAGGATTTAAAGTGATGAACTAACCTATATTGTATTATGTCTGTTTAGGTATTGTTTGACTTCTAATTAAATGTCGAAGGGGGAGAGTACATAGTCTAGTTTCTGTACTCAACTTTCCTTTACATCATCTTCAAATGAAATTAGGGCAATTTGGTTTACATCAAACCTTTCCATCTCAGATTCCTTGTTACAATTTGGAATTTGATTTGGATTTGGAAACATACAGTGTTCATATTTAGGGCAATTTGGTTTACAATTTGTGTTAATTTGATATTTACTTGGCTAAGTTTGGTGCAATGGATGATTCTTTGAAGGTAACTTATTAGCTTACATTATTTATTTATTGTACACTAATTTATTATTTTTTGTTTAAAAGAAATCTACAACTAAAATGTCTAGTTCCTGCAAACGTGGAACTGCAAAATGTAAAAGTAGGTATACCAACGCAGCAAGTGTTAACATTCAATTTAACGAGGACGGTATAGCAATTGGCCCAAATAGGGCTGATTTTATGTCATCGGTCGGCTTAGAGTTCAGAAACAATATCCCATATCACCTACTGGCTAAAGATGTTGAAAAAAAACTATATGATGAAGTGTGGACTAAAATTAAGGTAATGTATTTTTTTTCTTATTATAGTAAAGTTTATTTATATACATTGCAAAAAAAAAATTCTTCGTATTCGTTAACTTTATCTTTTATAAATGTAGATAGCGTTCAAAATACCTGATGATCACGCAAAAAAAACAACATTGAAAAAGGGGAAGGCTATTATGAGAAACTTCCGATCTATACTGGTGAATAAGTACGTTAAGAAAAATAAAACTCCTTTTAATGATTATGAGGGTCTAGAACAGAAATATTGGGATTCATTTGTTGCAAAGGCTTTGACAGAAGAGTATGAGGTATTTGTTAGACTGTGATTAATATTATTATCATTATTGTAATTAGTATTAATTGTTTTTCTTAATATTTTATGTAGGAAAAAAGTCGAAAAGCAAAAATTAGTGCACATAAAAACGTTGAGCCTGCACGTGTAGGTCGCAGGGGAATGAATGGGTTTATGGATGTTTGGGAAGATAGATGGGGCCAACTCTTGTCAAAATATGATTTGTTATCTGATATACAAGACGAGCGTTCAAAAATATATACTACCAGTAGAGCTCAACTTAATCCTGTTACAAATTTATATCAACTTGGACCACACCAATCATCAGAAGGTGTATTGACAGGAAGACTAAAAGAGTTGGTAAATATTTATATTTATTTTATGTAACTATATACATTACTCAAATTTTTAAGCGTAATAATTTTTAATAGTTGGAAAAAGAGAGAGAGATGAAGGCGAATGGTAGCTATTATGAAGTTGGTAAAGATGTGGTTACCGAGGTTGTTGGAAATGGACGGGAACATGGAGGGTGTTCACGTTTAGTTTCAAGTGTTATTGGAATTTCCACACAAAAAAGGAAGAAAACTAAAGAGGCAGAAATATTACAGGAGGAGATAAACGCCCTACAGCAACACCATGATCAGGATGCTACAGAACCAGGGCCTAGTACAGGTAGACGTGGAAATACTTGTGCGTCTGATAGATCGTACAACGATCTACCATTAATCGAGGTGATTTATTTTAATGTTCGCTTACTATTTTTTTTCTTGAAAAAAAAAAGTTTACTAAATATGATTGTCTTTGCAGAAAGTCACTACATGTGACCTTACATGGCCATTCGATGATGGTTATCCGGATAGAGTATTAGCCAAGGGACGAGTTTATCCTGCACATCAAAACACCTTACGTGGGTGCCCGATACCCGATGGTTTCGTTAAAGTATATGTAGATTTAATAAACGAAGATTACAAGGATTACGATGTACCGATTGAGACACAGGCTATAGGCATAGAGATAATGAGTCAGACTGATGGAAAGTATATTCAATGGCCTAGGAAAGCAATAAGGCTGGTATATTTTATATGAAAATCATTGTATATTATTGTATTTATTGTTATAGTAATATACTTTATGATAATGTACAGGTTGTCGCATCTGATCCTCCTCATACTACAGAGACGCACCAACATTCTACGAGTTCAATTTATAGTCCGAAGGTAGTTTTTAATATACATATTTACTTTTATAAAAACTTGATATAAAAATTAATTTTTTCCCCTAATGTAGTATGATGATGATGAAACACACGAGTATCATGATCCTAATTGTACTGAGCCTATTCCTATCAAGTCTGATCCAGTTTCGAAACCCACTCCTAGTATTTTTAGAGTAATAGAACTTTTTAGCAAGGTAGATAAAAGGCGTGGAAAAATAAATGCATTAGCGGAACGATTGGTTCTTAAAGCTTATGATAACTTAATGGTTATGGCTACTTCACCAATTGGGATGTATGATGAACCTTACGCTGAGGATATAGAAATAGAGTCGATGTTAATACTTTGCGTCAACGAATGGGCCGAGATCGGATCTTTGTCTTGGTATACAATGTAAGTTCAATTATTTTTTGTTAAAATATTTATGCGAACATTTTTTTAAAATGTTAACCTCATGCCTTGTCGTGTATTTTTTTTTTTACCGTAGGTATTTATATTGTTTTGGTAGAGCTAAAGGTTTTAATGAAACGGCGTACTTTAATCCTCAATATATCACACATGAGACTATAACAAACAATAGTGGCCTTGCCTTAGATCATGTGAAACGTGTACTGGAGCATCATAAAGGTAGACGATATTTTATGGCACCGTATTTAGACGGGTATTATACTTATTTTCCTTGCTTATGATGTTCTTATTTATTTCATTAATTTCAGTACTCGAATATTAATATTCTAAAATAAATTCATTTATGTAGGAACCATTTTTTGTTATTTATTATTCAACGCAACTTCAAAGATAATACTTACAGAGGATATGTAATTGATTCAATAAAAAGTGGAAAGGATGAATCGAGTTACATGTTTACAAAGTTGTTTGAGAAAGCTACGAAACAGAAAATAGATTGGCAAATGGTTAATGTAAGTTTCCTATTTGTTATCTTTACTATTTGTTTGTTTTAGTGTTTTAACTAGTTAATTGTTAATTCAATGTATTAGTGTCATCAACAAAAGGAAGGTTGGGAATGTGGATATTATGTGTTGATGCACATGCATGATTTTGTAATTAGTTGCAAAGAACACCTCGTAAGTATATTTTATATTTTTGTATCTTTTATACATTAAACTAGAATATGTATGAAGTTGTAATCCAACTTTGATCTATTATTCTGTTTCAGATAATGAACGATTGCAGGCCCTATCGTCAAGCTGAAATTGACGAATTTCTAGAACATGTATTAGAGACGTTTTTGGGTTTTTTAGGGGATGCTTGAATGAATTTGGTTTATAAATATTTGCAAAATCTTGTCATCTATTAGGTAAGCTTTATGTTTTTTTTATATGATCTTCATGTATGGACTTGTAATCTATAGCATTGATGGACATGTTATAAAAATGTTGATCTCTAAAGCTTGGTCTTTCATTATGCAGGTTTCAAACTGTTGGTTTTGATATACTAGCTATGAAAAGCAAGAAGATGGACATGTTCAAATATTTGGTTTGGAAATATGTGATTATTTCTTTTTACTATATATAGTTCTGTATTAGATAATTTTTTGGTTGAATGAAAATTGTTTTTTTTTTTTGTATATATGCATTGCTGGGTTGTGTATTTGAATTATCAAATATTGGTTTTGAATGTGCCATTTTTAACCGGAATTATCAAATATTCGTCCAAAAGAAGTCTTAAAAAAAGACCGTTGTATTTGGTAAATGACCGTTGTATTTCTTTAAAATGGATAATATCGCTGTATATGGTTTAAATGGGCAACCGTTGTATTTGGTTTAAATGGACAACCGCTCTATTTGGTTAATTAATTATGCGCTGTATTTGCTCTATTTTGTTAATTAATGATGCGCTGTATTTGGTCTAAATGGACACCGTTGTATTTGATATTATAAATGACCGCTGTTTTTGGTTAAAAAGAACCGCTGTAACCTTTTACAGCACTGGCAATTACAGCGGTTAAGGAACCGCTTTAAAAGGTTAGTTTCACCGCTTTATTTGATGTATTTTTTTGTACTGGCTCTTGTTTTAGTTATGGTGTATTTATTTTAAAAAATTACATGTAATTCTATTGACTTAAAAAGCTAATTGGTCTAAGAAAAACATTGTGATGTTATTCTACTAGATCATGTTAATCTTAATTTTTAACAAATTTATTGTTTATTGTATTTTAAAAGATATATGTATATTATAAAGTTGTTTTTTTCTACTAACATAACAAGATCACGGTTTTGAAAAAAAAATATTTTATAAGATCTTACTATTTGCATCAAGATTTTTATCAAATACATAAGTGATGTGACTTTATTTAACATATAATTTTGTGTTCTTTTCTAGCTTTTAAGACTGTGTAGTGGGGCAATGCACCCATCCTTTTGGCGCCACCACTACCATCTCTGATCGGTCCACCTCAACACACACAGACCCTCATGACCTTGCGCCCGTTAAACCACTCACGCTCCGCCCTTTGGCACCCCTCTTTGTTGTCCCCGTAGAGGTGTTTAACGCCCCATTTGGCCACGGTGTACATGGACGTTAGCCCACTACACTCAGTCTAATATATAATGTTTTATAAAAACATAAATATAACGATGCTATATGTTTGTTTTATCTACATTTTAATATAAATTTTATAAAAAACGGAGTCGTCGTCTCAAATATACCAAACGAAAAATTTTATATTTGATACGAATTCGAATTTTACAAAATTTATATCAAAATATAAATTAAATTACATCGCAACATTATATTCTTTACACCAATTGATGTGTAAATAAAATCTTCAGAAACGCATTATATTCTTGTTTCTATCAAATGTGAAGCTTTAACCTATCCAGGCTATGATGAGCTTACATTGTTAGTATACTAGTTTAAATCCCGTGTCTACACACGTGATGAAAAACATCAATATATAAAATTTTTAAATCTTTATCTATATATTTTACATATGTAAAAATATATTATATATACTAAGGATACAAACAAACTCAAAATATGTAAAAAATAATATATAATTGAGTTTCAAAAATATAATTTAGCTTTTATTACTATTTGATTGAAATAAAACTTACATAATTAAATTTTAAAGTTTCTTATAATAATAAGGGATAATTAAAAATAAATGTGTTTTATTAGTATAGTTAATATTTTATTTAAAAATATATTATTATTAAAAGATGAAAGTGAATTAAATAAAAAAGAGAAACAGAAAAAAAAGGATTATTGGATTTTAATAATCTCACCTTTTACTAATTGGCCAATAATAATCCCAACTGAGAATATTCTTACCACTAGTCCCTACTTTCAAACTATTTTGTTACATTGGACTTCCCGTTAAAAAAACTTAACGCCGTTAGATTTTATATGGCGTGGACATCTGTAAACTACCGGAAAGTCGAGTCAAGCTAGCAGTGGTCTCGTGGTGGGTTTTGAATTGGCTCTGGTGGTGTTTAACTTGTCTCGTTAAACACTACCGTTATCTCTGTTTGGACTTGCCGGACCAACGAGACTAGTTAAACACCACCAGAGCCAATTTCAAAACCCACCACGAGACCACTGCTAGCTTGGCTCGACTTTTCGGCGGTTTGCAGATGTCCACGTCATATAAAATCTATCGGCGTTAAGTTTTTTTAACGGGGAGTCCAATGTAACAAAATAGTTTGAAAGTAGGGACTAGTGGTAAGAATATTCTCAGTTGGGATTATTATTGGCCAATTGGTAAAAGGTGGAATTATTAAAATCCAATAATCCAAAAAAAAATGATGAAAGTGAATATGAAGATGATATGTGACACTAAAAACATTTATTTATTATATAGTATAGATTACCCAAACCTTAAAAACCATATAGCAAACACTTTATGCATGGTGTACAACTCCTCTTTGCATTGTATTTCTTTATTCATCAAAATCCTCTGTACACGTGTCCTATAATTCCAGTGGCTCAAAGAAAGCAGCCCAATGCCAAACAAATTTTTTTCCTTATTTTTGTGGGCCCATCTCACTGTCAAAACTCAATTCCAAGCACATATTTTGACTTCACTAATAAATCTTTCCTGATTCAAACTAGGGGTATGTTTTTTTAACGGAACCCGAATACGGAATCCGAACCAAATTAACCCAATCCGATTAAGAGAGAATCCGAGGAACCTAACCTGAATATTAAATAAAACCGAAACCGATTAACTCTTTTGGTTTGGTAATCGAATTCAATATGTTAGAATCAGGTCAACCCGATTATGATGATTTAGAATAATGCACCCTTTATTTATCAGGTATCAAGTTTTTATCTAATAACACACACCTTATTTTCTATATTAAAAATATGAGTTTTTTTCCTCCAAAATAGATGTACAAAGACATTTAAATCATATTTTTAGCTTAAACACTTCATTTACTCTTGTGCAAATACATCTAGCTTCCTAAGGGCATGTTTTACACACCTTTTTCTTTCAAATATTCAACTAATTGGATACTCATTTACTTTTATAATGAAATCAGGCAATTGGTTTATTTAAACATTGTTTTTAAGGAAGTTTAAAATAAAATAAATAGATCATAAGAACCCATGATTGCTAGAAATTGTCCATCATGTGATAATTATTATATGTTTAAAATAGAACTTTTTGAGTGCTAGGATGAACTTGAACACGTTAAATAAGTCTTACTCATTCGGTTAATATATATATATATATATATATATATATATATATATATTTATAGAAGGCATGTAAAAAAGGTAAAGAATTTGCTATACCAAATCTGACTGATGTTGAAGTGCAGCCTGAATACCGATTAAAAGCTATCCGATTACACCCGAACCAAATAACCCGAAACCCGATTACACATGCTTATATGGTTCGGTATTTGGTTTAATTTTCAACATCAAAAACCCGAGTAACCCAAACCAAATAACCCGATTACCGATTAACCAACCCGAATGACACCCCTAATTCAAACATTCAAATGTTTTTTATTTAATTACATTTTTTTAAACAAATTTTTTACACCTAAATTTCACCTAACCTTGCATTTGCAAGAATTTAAACTTACACCACTTTTATAGAGAGCATTTTTTTTAATTACACTTATATAAGTTTAATTAGTCTTAGTTAAATTATCTTTATTCATAAGTAAGTATTTTATTTATGAGTGAACCTAAACTTTCTATTTAAATTGTGTATTTATATGTGATACCGAGACTCGAACTTAATAGTAACTTTTTAAGTTATTTCCAGTATAAATTGTATTCAAAACCAAGTTGGGTAAGATATGATATATCTTTACTTCTTATTTTTAAATTCGCGTTTGTGTTTTTTAATGTTCATTCTTACAACGACATACTTTTTTCTTGATTTCCGCATAAACCGTTGAGCCACGTTTTTTATCTACGTTTCGATATTCAGAAGTGAGCCACCTCAATTTCACATGCTTCTCTTTACGTACTTAACCACAACGATATCGCCGTAACACGCGGCAGCTACGTTTCATCGAGACTGAGCCTAAAAATTTTAACAACGCTGCCGCAACGTGCGGGCTACGCCCACTGGTTAACCAATATTTATCAACCAGAAAATTTACTATTCATAATTTTTAATCTTTGCAAATTGATATATAGATGAAATAAATTTTTATTACTTTTATATTGTAGATTTGGTCTATTATGAATTGGACAACGTTTGAAAATGTCATTTAACTAATTATTCAACCTTTTCATTAGAATGGTTAATATTTCAAAATTAGTTTATTGAAAGCCAAAATTATATTCAGTTAAATTTATATCCAATTATAAACCCTTTTAAAATGTAAAGTCTCGTACAGTTTTTTTTTTTTTGTCTTTTATGAAATTTTCAGCAGAGCCGACCCAGAGGAAGAGCGAGGAGGGCGACGGTCCCACGCCCAAAATTTTTATTTTTTTTATATTATATATATGTATATATATATATGTGTGTGTTTTTTTAAAAAAATCTATATATATAAGCCCAATTGTTTATAAATCTGAACTCAAAAGCAGGAAATAAAGAAAAAACTATATACATAAGCCCGTATTATGTTTTTTTCATATATGATTATTGAGTTTATATTATACGGCCCGATTTGTTTTTACATGTACCGAGCCCAAAACGTTTTGAGGATTCTCATGACCGGCCCTGATAAATAGCAATATTTGGCCTATAAAAAGGGAAAGGGCCCGGAAAAGAAGGGAGAAGGATCTCGTGCAAAGACTCGTGCGTACGCACTGACGCAGGAACAAGCCAGGACGGATCCCGATGTGGCGTCAGGTACATTCATCCTTGACAACACTTTGGTTTCTGTGTTATTTGATTCGGGTGCCAGTAAAAGTTTTATATCTGCGAGTTTTTGTAAACGCGTGAAGTACACTGTCAATAAGTTAGAAAGGGCCTTTAGCGTAGAAACCGCAGAGGGTAGAACTGCGAGAGTGACCGATGTAGTTGACAACTCCACAATAAAAATAGAAGGACATAGGTTCCCTGTCAGATTGTTTGTTATGGTTTTGGGAGGGTTTGATGTCGTGTTAGGTATGGATTGGCTAACTGCCAATGAAGCACAAATTATATGTAAACGAAAAATAATCCAACTCAAGGCTCTGGATGGTAGCAAAGTCGAAGTCTTTGGAGATCGTGACGCCCCGATGCCAAATGTCATCTCAATGATTAAGGCAACGAATTATTTGAGGTGCGGATGCGAGGCTTATCTGGTATATGTAATTGATAAGTGTAAGGAAGTGAAGGAACTAGACGATGTACCCGTGGTACGCGAGTACCCGGAGGTGTTTCCAGAGGATTTGCCTGGGATACCACGCGATAGAGAAATTGAGTTCCGAATTGACTTAGTACCAGATGCCCAGCCCGTGGCTAAGGCTCCATATCGACTAGCACCAGTGGAGATGAAGGAACTTATGGTTCAATTAGACGAGTTGCTTGAGAAAGGATTTATCCAACCGAGCATCTCGCCGTGGGGTGCTCCGGTGTTGTTTGTAAAGAAGAAAGATGGTTCGATGAGAATGTGTATCGATTATCGCGAGTTGAATAAACGAACGGTGAAGAACAAGTACCCTTTACCAAGGATCGATGACCTGTTCGACCAGTTGCAAGGCGCGAGTTGGTTTTCGAAAATCGACCTTCGGTCCGGGTACCATCAGTTGAAGGTGAGGGAAGAAGACATACCGAAAACTGCATTTCGCACGCGTTATGGACATTTCGAGTTCCGCGTAATGTCTTTCGGATTGACGAACGCCCCCGCAGCGTTCATGGATTTAATGAATAGGGTGTGTCGACCGATGCTGGATCGATCGGTAATCGTGTTCATCGATGATATCCTTATCTACTCCAAGAATGAGGGTGATCACGCGTGTCACTTGAAAGAAGTATTGGAAGCTCTGAAAAAGGAGAAGTTGTATGCTAAGTTCTCTAAATGCGTGTTCTGGCTTAGGGAAGTCCAATTCCTAGGTCACGTCATTGGCCCGAACGGCATTATGGTTGACCCAGCAAAAATAGTAACGGTAAGTGAATGGGACATTCCTAAGACACCAACTGAAATCCGCAGTTTCTTAGGATTGGCGGGCTACTATCGGAGATTCATTCAGGATTTCTCGAAAATAGCTGTTTTGAGTGTTGTAAAGAAGGGCATTTCAAGAAAATTTGCCCGCAGTTGAGGAGAAACGGAAACGGGAATGGAAATGGCAACAATCATCAGGGCGGTAATGGAAATGGTAATAACCACCAGCGTGGAAATGGTAATAACAATGGAAATGGTGCAAAGGGCCGAGCATTTGTGATTGGATCGGGAGAAGCTCGGAATGATCGGAACGTGGTTAACGGTATGTTTCTCTTAAACGATCATTTTGCTTTTGTACTTTTTGATACTGGCGCCGATTGAAGTTTTATATCTAGAGAACTTAGTAGTCAGTTAGAAATAAACCCAACTTTATTAGAACACCATTATACCGTAGAGATAGCAGACGGTAAAATAATCGAGGCAACCCACATTCTCAAGGGATGTCAGTTAGAACTTTCTGGTCACAAACTCAACATCGATCTCATGCCTGTTACACTTGGCAGTTTTGACATAATTGTGGGCATGGATTGGTTGTCTAAAAACCAAGCTGAGATCATCTGTAGTGAGAAGATCGTTCGTATACCCCTTCCTAGTAGAGAGATCCTATTCGTTCAGGGCTGAAGAAGTGGTGCGGTCATGGGCATCATATCTTTCATGAAGGCTCAGAAGTGTCTGCGTAAGGGTCATACCTCAATTCTAGCCCATGTCGCTAACAAGTCTACCGAGGAGAAAAAGTTAGAAGATATCCCTATCGTTCGCGAATTTCCAGAAGTATTCCCTGAAGACCTACCTGGTCTTCCACCTCATCGTCAGGTCGAATTCCAGATCGACCTAACACCCGGAGCAGCGCCTATTGCTCGAGCACCTTATAGACTGGCACCAAGTGAGTTGCAAGGGCTATCTACACAACTACAAGAGTTGTTGGATAAAGGTTTCATCCGACCGAGCTCATCGCCATGGGGAGCTCCAGTCCTATTTGTCAAAAAGAAAGATGGAACTTTCCGTATGTGTATTGATTACTGAGAGTTAAACAAGGTAACAGTCAAGAACCGCTTCCCACTACCCCGCATTGACGATTTATTCGACCAACTTCAAGGGTCAAGTTTCTACTCAAAAATCGACTTAAGATCTGGATATCATCAGCTGAGAGTTCGAGATGAAGATATATCCAAGACTGCATTCAGAACCCGGTACGGCCATTTCGAATTTTTGGTCATGCCATTTGGATTAACCAATGCACCCGCGGTGTTCATGGACCTCATGAACCGTGTGTGTAAACCTTACCTGGACCGATTCATCATTGTTTTTATTGACGATATCCTCATATACTCTAAGAGTCAGGAAGAGCATGAGGAGCATCTGCGTTTGATCCTTGAGCTACTGAAAGAGGAGCAGATGTACGCTAAGTTTTTCAAATGCGATTTTTGGATTCGCGAGGTTCAATTTCTAGGACATGTGATCAATGAGAAAGGAATACATGTCGACCCAGCCAAAGTGGAAGCTATCAAGAATTGGGCAGCACCATCAACCCCGACCGAAGTTCGGCAATTTCTAGGATTGGCCGGATACTACTGTCGTTTTATCGAGGGATTCTCAAAGATTGCCCAACCTTTCACCGCCTTAACCCAAAAAGATAAAGCCTATAATTGGAGCGAGGCTCAAGAATCGACATTCCAGCTACTGAAGCAGAAACTATGTAGCGCACCTATCCTGTCTCCACCAGTGGGAACGGATGACTTCGTGGTGTATTGCGATGCCTCCATCCAAGGTCTCGGTTGTGTGTTGATGCAACGCGACAAGGTTATCGCATACGCTTCTCGACAGTTAAAAATCCACGAAAAGAATTACACAACTCACGATTTGGAGTTAGGAGCCGTGGTGTTTGCACTCAAGATATGGAGACATTACTTGTACGGTACCAAGTGCACCATCTACACCGATCACAAGAGTCTTCAGCATATTTTTGAGCAGAAGGAGTTGAACATGCGTCAACGTCGTTGGATCGAGTTATTAAACGATTATGATTATGCAATCAAGTATCATCCGGGCAAAGCTAATGTGGTGGCCGATGCCCTAAGAAGAAAAGAAACCAAACCCCGACGGGTTAGAGCATTACAACTCACTATTCATACAGGATTACCCGAACAAATTCGCAATGCCCAACTCGAATCCTTAAAAGAGGAGAACTTATCATTGGAATCCACTCGTGGTATGGAGAAACAACTTGAGGTTAAAGCAGATGGTATTCGTTATTTCGCGGAACGAATATGGATACCGGTATATGGAAACCTAAGAGATCTAGTCATGGATGAAGCTCACAAATCCCGATACTCTATCCATCCGGGATCCGACAAGATGTATCACGATCTCAAAGTTTTGTATTGGTGGCCGAACATGAAAGCCGACATAGCCACCTACGTGAGCAAGTGACTGACTTGTTCCAAGGTCAAGGTGGAGTACCAAAAGCCATCCGGATTACTTCAACAACCTGAAATACCGATGTGGAAATGGGAGCAGATTTCTATGGATTTCATAACCAAATTACCCCGAACCCCTACTAGATGTGACACAATCTGGGTGATAGTGGATCGCCTAACAAAATCCGCTCATTTCCTTGCTATCAAAGAAACCGATAAAATGGAAAAGTTAACTCGTCTCTACCTTAAAGAAGTAGTATCTCGACATGGAGTGCCAATCTCCATCATTTCCGACAGAGACCCCCGATTCACCTCACGTTTCTGGTAATCATTACAGAAAGCTCTAGGCACGCGCATGGATATGAGCACAGCGTATCATCCTCAAACAGATGGCCAGAGTGAGCGTACCATTCAAACCCTAGAAGACATGCTACGAGCTTGTGTGATCGATTTCGAAAACAATTGGGAGACTCACTTGCCGTTAGTGGAATTCTCTTAAAATAATAGCTATCATACGACCATCAAAGCAGCACCGTTCGAAGCTTTGTACGGACGGAAATGTCGATCGCCACTTTGTTGGGTTGGAGTTGGAGATAGTCAACTTACGGGTCCTGAACTTGTGCATGAAACCTCAGAGAAAATCGTGCAAATCCGAAACCGTATGGCGGCAGCTCGTGACCGTCAAAAGAGTTATGCAGACAAGCGTAGAAAACCGCTAGAATTTCAAGTGGGCGACAAAGTGTTATTAAAGGTTTCACCTTGGAAAGGTGTGATTCGTTTCGGGAAACGAGGAAAGTTAAACCCGTGTTATGTTGGACCATTCGAGATAGAGAAAAGGACCGATCCAGTAGCATACCAACTGAACCTACCAGATACACTCAATGGAGTACACAATGTATTTCATGTCTCAAACCTAAAGAAGTGCCTATCAGATGAGACACTTGTAGTTCCACTCGAGGAGTTGGAAATTGATGAACATCTACGTTTCATTAAGGAACCAGTTGAAATCATGGACCGAGAGGTCAAGACTCTCAAGCGCAGTAAGATACCTATTATCAGAGTTCGCTAGAACTCGAAGCGTGGACCGGAGTTCATGTGGGAACGAGAGAATCAGATGATGAAAAAGTATCCTCACCTTGTCAAACAGTCAACAGCAAACACGGAAGGTACTAACTAAATTTCGAGGCAAAATTTATTTCAACAAGGGGATGATGTGACAACTC
Organism: Smallanthus sonchifolius; assembly: GCA_023525975.1. Taxonomy (NCBI): domain Eukaryota; kingdom Viridiplantae; phylum Streptophyta; class Magnoliopsida; order Asterales; family Asteraceae; genus Smallanthus; species Smallanthus sonchifolius. The sequence goes on from CM042018.1 coordinate 133,087,426, forward strand.
AAACTTTTTGTTTCAGACGTTACCGACTTCGTTTAATTTTCGGGACGAAAATTCTTTCAACAAGGGGATGATGTGACATCCGACAAATTCAGGTTAACTCCGGTAACACAAACATCATTAGTTCAAACATTTTTTATACAAACTCAGTTATCTCAAACATTCACTCATACATTACATTTAATTAGGGTTAATTAATTGTGTCAGTTATTGCGCAAACACTCACGTAACGGTAATTCGAAGAATTACCGAATCGCACGAGTCGATCCCCGAACGTTGGTGATAATTAAAAATAATATTTCGAACAATAAATAATTTATAATTAATATAAATTATGTGCTTTTACGTGTTATGTGATTTTATGCGTAAACTGTAGACTTTCGTGAAATCGCGTACGTTTACGCGGAACGTTGTGACTTTTATTGTTTTAGTAATTTTTATAAATAAGTTTTATAAAAATATTTATTAGAAACTATCTTAATTAGTTACATTTAATTAAATGTGTTTTAAATTCATTTAATTAGTCCATAGGCCACATAAATCAATTTTTAAGTCCATGAAGGGGCGCATGGAGTGAGTATATAAGGATTTTATAAAAACCCTAATCCCATAACTCCAAAATTTTGAAATTAATCAGCCCCCACTCTCTCCTTTGAGCCGAGATCTTCAAACAACCCAAACACACATCGATCGAGCTTCAATCGCGAAACCGGAAGTGAATACGTGCTAGTCTAGGCATTCCTAACATTCCTACGTAAGTCGTTTCATCGAATTCTGTCACTTTTTCATTATGATTTTTATGATCGAAACCCTAGTTCATCCAAACTTGATACGTGCTAGTCTAGGCATTCCTAACATTCCATACGAAGTGTAAATTGAGATTTGTTAATTATGTGAAGTATAGGAATTGCATGCTAGACGTGGATTATGATTAATATAGTTATAATTATATTAGTTGAAAGATTTGGGAGTGATTAGACGTGTTAATTGTGTAAACAAAACGTGTAATGGATAACTTACTAAAAGAGGAAACTTTGTTGAAAGATGATTTTTGAATGTGAAGGTTTCTAGGTGTGTATGATGCTATTATTTGACTCTAGTATGTTAGTATAGTTGTATTAATGATTGTTAAAGTGTTGTTGGATACAAATAGCATGCTTAGATCATAGGTTACTAAAAGTGAAAACTTTGTAATTTGGAACTTGATGTCTAAACTTAATGTTGTGTGTTATGGTAATCTATTATGTATTAGCATGTGTAGATAGACATGGAATGATGATACGAACGTGTTATAAATAATGTGATTCATTTGAAAGCAAGCATGAGTTTATATTATTTTAAAAAAATAATAAATTAATGTAACGTGTATTGTTGACGTAGTTGCCATGCTAAGTTAGTTATGACTTAAGTAGCATGAAACGTGAATTACTTGTGTGCTAAACGTGTTTTTATACAAGTCAAACATTTAATCACTAAACGGGTCACCAACGGGTCGTCGGGTCAAACTTGGTCAAACTTAGTCAAACTTGGTCAAACTTAGTCAAACCTTTTCTAAACACTTAAACAATAGTATTGTTTGGATACTAAGGGTTCGTATCAACTTTCACAAATACACACTTATAAACCGGTGTTTATAGGTGACAGTTAGTCGTCAAGCATTCTAAGTTCGCTTTCTTTCGCACGCACTCTAAGGTGAGTTTCACGGCCCCTTTTCTTATGGTTTAAACTTGGGGGAGAAAACATGGGTACGAACATTTAGATCTTACATTTCTTTTATATCACTTGTGTACTAAGCGCAAACATATCATGAAAGTCCTTACTTATCGAACCGTTAGTATATGGGTTAGCGAGGTAATCTTGAGTAGTACTACTTGGCATTGACAAGCCCCACCCGTGTTAGTCGCGCTAACACGACGGGAAGTCGAACGGGTGTAACATTGACCTAAACATTCACCATTGATGATGATAGTCATGGTGGGAGGCAGTACAAACATAAACAGTCAGCTTCGGTGTCGAAACGCTTTAGTAACATGTACTAGGTTAGCTACCTATGATATAAATTGTAAATGGTATTATCTTGTAAACTTTACAAACATTGAAACCTGTGAACTCACCAACCTAGTGTTGACACGTTTTAGCATGTTTTCTCAGGTCATTAAGGTACAAGCACAAGCTAAGGCATGCATGCATTCGAAGTCTATCATTTTCAAACTCAAGAATTATTTATTTTAATTATCGTTGAATTGTTCATTTTTGGCGCGACCGTTCTGGCGCATGTTTTTCATTTAACTTTTCGCTTCCGCAAGTTTTACATTAAATCAGTGTTTTCATTCCTAGTGTTGGATCGTGACTATGAGCAATACTAGTGGTTTTTACTAAACTCATGTAGAGTCGTTCAAAGTAACTAATGACTGAGATCCTGGTATGTCACGCTCCTAACGGTAAAACTCCGTTAGTGGATTTTGGGGTTGTGACATATACATACTCATACATACAAACATACATGCATACACATACATAACACATACATACAAAATCATAAAAATCTTAGATCTAAACCAAATTTCATCACAAATTAGTAATCAAAACGAGTATTTACCTTCACAAAGCAAGAAATTAAAAAAATGGTGAAATTTCTCCAAAACCTAACCAAAATAAACAAACAAAACTTCAAAATCTTGAAAAAGTAGCTAAAATATGAAACTCGGATGTTACCTCACTTTAAATCCTGAGAGTTTTTGTGAAAGTTGCTCCCAATAAATACCCTCGTATATACCTACACATCACAATTACATACATACATAAAAGCCCAATTACATAATTACAAACATATATATACAAACATACATACATAAATAAATGTCCAATTACATAATTACAAACATATACATACAAACATACATACACATATATACATTCATATTAACTAATCATCATAAACACAAATTACACACATACATACAAACTAATCATCCAAACTAATCATCATAAACACAAATTACACACATACATACAAACTAAACATTCAAACTAATCATCATAAACACAAATTACACACATACATACAAACACTAATTTACATAAACTAAATTATATAAAATAATCACACATCTAAACCAAATGACCTAAACTAATTATAATTTAATAATTCCATCATATATACAAATATACATACTCATACATACAAACATACATACATTAAAACATACATGCATACACATACAAAACACATACATACAAAATCATAAAAATCTTAGATCTAAACCAAATTTCATCACAAATTAGTAATTAAAACGAGTATTTACTTTCACAAAGCTAGAAATCCAAAAAATGGTGAAATTTCTTCAAAACCTAACCAAAATAAACAAACAAAACTTTAAATTCATGAAAAAGTAGCTAAAATATGAAACCAGGATGTTACCCCACCTTAAATCCCGAGAGTTTTTTGTGAAAGTTGCTCCCAAAAAGCCCAAAAATCGTGAAATCGCCGGAGAGAACAATTTGGGGGAGTTTTGGAGGATTTTGGGTAGAAATGAAGGTCTGCCGTTTGTTTTCCCTATTTGTTTGCGCTGTCGTCGCCATAGGCCCACATGTCGTCGGCACATGTACCCTATGCCGACGACATGTCGTCGGTATAGGGTTCGTAGGATGTTGACCAGTCAATAACCCAATTGAAAAGGTGGTTCAACTGGTTGACTTCATGTTCTTAAAGCTCTTAAATTGTTACCTTTAACTCAGATTCGATTCCTTGGGTTGTGTTTTTTTTCCTTTCTTTCCCATTTTCTCCCCACTTTACTTAAATTTTTCTTTCATTGATTTACGTTTACTTAAGATATATCTTCCGTTCTCTCAAACACGGATTTTTTTTTCTTTTTTTCCTTTTTTTTTTCTCACTTTACATATATATATATATATATATATATATATATATATATTCTTAACTGATTTACGTTTAGTTAAAATCTTTATGGGTTTACTTTATTTTGTACTTTTCAATATCTTATGTTTTCCAGACATGTTTTTTTTTATTTTATATCTTCGGTCTCTCAAACACGTGTCTAGGTATTTGATATCATTTAAGACTTTCCGTCGCAACGCGCGACCTCAAAACTTCTAGTTCTATGTAAACATGTCCAATAATAAAAATAAGTTCAAAATGCTTTTGAAATGACAAAAATAAGGCATGATATAATAAAAAAAATTAGTGATCAATTTTTAGGATATTCTAACATTTTTAATGTGATGTGATTTAATATAAAATGAAGCTAGATATATATTTATTAATTTGATCTATTTAACATTACTAAAAAACTGGACTATAACCGACGGATGAAGCCGTCGGAATATTTCCAACATTTCCGATGGCACCCGTCGGAAAACCCCTTTATTAATTTTCTTTTCTAATAAAATCAAAAGCCGTCGATAATCCGTCACAAATTTACCGACGGATGGATATCCGTCGGTAACAGATTTTTGATCACTGTGTAGCTTTTAAGCTTTGATGTGTGGTCTTTTGTACGATAGCTGTTTCCGACGGACGTTCTAACAACATCCGTTAGAACCGTTGTCCTTTAAAAAAAAACTCAGTTTCTCATATAGCAGGTTTCCCCGTCAAAAAACGGATTTCCCACGACCAATTTTCCAACGAACCATTACTGACGGAAACCCGTCGGAGAGGGCTTTTACCGACGGAAACGTCCATCCTATTTTCAGTTAACCATTCGTGAACTGTTCGGCGGGAAGTTCGGTCATGTTCATTTATTTAATAAACGAACGAACAAGAACACATTTTTTTGTTCATTTAATTAAACGAATGAAAATGAACAAGCTTATGAGTTTTCTAAGTAATTAGCATGGTTATGTTTGGTTATCTTTCCTAGTTTCTTAAGCTTTTAATATGTGTTCGTTCATTATGTTCGTTTGTGTTTGTTTATACTATTAACGAACGAAAACAAACACACTTGTTTTTTTTAATGAACGAACATGAACAAGAAAATCGCATTCGTTTAAATGTCCATGTTCCATCATAATTTATTCAGTTAAAGTTAAATGAACGAACATGAACATGCTTCATTCGTATTCGTTCGGTTCGTTTACATGCCTAAATACAACAACTTTCTATTTCTTCTCTTCTTTATCTCCCTCCTCGCTTGTCTCTCTTATTATTTATTTTATTTAATTTTTAAAAAATGATTTATGAATAGAAAATGATGAATATCATGGGTTTAAAGATGGTTAGGAAAGAAATAAAAAAAAATCTAATGTAACACTAACGCGATAGATTATAGATAAGGAGATGGGATAAATAATACCCTCTATCCTAAGAGCATGTGGTATACATGCATGAAAGGGTCATGCTCACGATGTGAGAGGGTATGCAACACCACCCCCTTGATGGTGTGAGAGGGTGGGTGAGACTCCACCGTGAGAATCTACACGGAAAGGAGAGGACATCAACCATTTTGGTGTGTTGTACCTTGTGTTTGTACAATTGTATCATTTGTTTAATGCATTTAATTTTCACACTTCCCTTACTCACTTGGGTATTTCCCTTACTAAATGAGATTGGTGTGAGATTTGTAGAATTTGACATGGCGTCACGTGCCAACCATTTTTCTTCTCACTCACTTGGCTATACGACATGCTCTAATATATGAATGGTTTAATTAAAAGAATTTGAATTTGAATATTAAAAAAGATATATATTCTAATCATGTCGATAAGATATTTACGAGGTTTTAACACCCATGTTTGAATATCGAAACATGTGAGTTTCATTGTTGTTGCATATGGTCCTACACTCTCTCCCTCAAACCCAACATTGACAAACACATCAATCCATCCTCCCTTCATACATATAAACCCACCGGCCACCACCAACCACCGCCCACCGACAATCTTTCATGCAGATGTTCCAATAAGAACCGATCAAATTTAGGTAAAAGTTCGACTGATGAAAAGATGGTATTGATTATTGATCACATCAATCCACCATGCATGTCCAAGAATTAACAAACGAGAAGACTAGTTATCACAAGAAGAGGTTGATTACGATGAAGTTACGGTGGTCTTTCGGGTTGGTAGTTGTGACGGTGATGGTGGCGCTCACGGTGTTGCTGGTTGTTCTACCGTTGGTATTGCCGCCGCTTCCGCCGCCTCCACTGCTGCTCCTATTGGTTCCTGTTTTAATCATGTTTGTTCTTCTTTTCTTGGCTTTTACACCATCCAAGGTCCCACCTTAATTAGACCGTCGTCGTTTTAGGTTCAAACCATGCAATGAATCTGGCTGTCATTTGAAAAGAGTTTTAATTTTTTGGCACACACACGTATGTATATTATTCGGTAAATAGTTTAATATTTATATGAGGATTTGATTGAACTCTTTAATAAAGTAGCCTTTAATTTCGATTCATTAATTAGCATAAATTTTATGTTATCAAAATTTATAGAATTTCGAATTTTTTAGATTAATAAGCGATTTACGATTCCATATTCGTTTCTAGGTGAAATTTGAAAACAATTTGATTTTAGGTAGTTCGCTACCTGAGATAGCAGGACAACGCTCACGTGACAAGCGGACTCGTCTGCTTCTAGAGGTAGTGGACTATGCTTGTCTTTTTTCTTCATGAGAAAGTTTTGGTTTTTCATTTTTAGGGATTCCATGCAGAGTTCACTTGCCACGTGAGTGGAGTCATGACCGCTTTGCTAGAGTCGCGAACTACATAGAAACCAAATTACTTTTAAATTTCAACTAGAAATCAAAATAATTTTTTAAGCACATAAAAACCCAAAAAATTCAAGAATTTCTGGTTTTGTTCTTTTTCAAACTATACGCACACCGTTATCACCATTGTGTTCTCATTCTTGGAATGTTTTACTTTCTGAAAACGTCTTGTTTGATACTATTTTTATTCATAGTTTGTTTTAGTTTTTTTCAAAAGCATATAACAAGTTATGAAAGGATTATAGATGTCCAAATTCAAAACCTGACTTTTATTTTTGATTTATGATTAGTTAAATATATTATATATTTTATTAAAATGTAAGGTGATAGATAATATTATCACTACACACAACTTGTCATGTGTACTTTTACTTTTTACTTTTTTTTTGCTTTTTTATTATTACTATTATTATTATTATTAGTGTTTCATTTGTCCAGATGCGGACAATGAACACATTAATAATTGGACAAATGAAACGCTAATAAAGTAAAAGTTCATATTATCTTTCGCATAATTTTATTTACGATCAGATGTAAACTTTATTGAAAACCGAGCCAACTCAAAATTTGGTTTTCTTTTATAACTTTGGGTATATGATGTTTTATAATATTCTGAATATATTGTTCCAACATTCTTATTTTTTCTACGTTTCGAAATCATTTTTATTCAAAATCGACGCACGGGTATAACTTGCTAGTAAACCTTAAAAATATAAGCACTTGTATAGCATATAACAAATAAAGTATAGAATTAATTACACGGATGGTCCCTTTGGTTTGGTCAAAATACGGTTTTCGTTCCTAGGATTGAAAAATTACAGATTTAGTCCAACATAGTTTGATTTTGTTATACTGACGGTCCCTAGAGTGGATGGGGGTTAACTTTTCAGTTAATTTTTTTTAAAATGGCCAAAATACCCTTGTTTTAGAAATACAAAAAAATAAATGAAACTTAATTTAATTAATTATGTATATTTTATTAAAATGCCATTGTCCTCCTCCACCACCACCTTCTCCGGCGTTACCTGCAACTTCCGGTGAAAAAAAAACCTAAATATAAATATAGTATGAAGCTTATTTAAATCATCCTTAATCTCACCCACTCCTCCTCCACCAGCCTGCAACTTCGGATTACTTCAATCTTTTATATATATATATATATATATATATATATATATATATATATATATATATATATATATATATATATATGGGAAGTATCATAAGAAAACTCATTTTTCATGAGAAAACCAAAAAACTATTTATTAAAGATCAAAAATAATAAAAAAAATAATAACTCAAAATATAAATCAAAAACTAAAAAACCGCTTCGGATACCTTGTTCCCCACGTCGTCCTGTTTCAAAAAAAAATTCAGTGTTTTGCTACATATGTGTAGCATAGTTAGCTTTTGGTGGTGGTTTTTTGGGTTTAGTTTAGCTTCCATAGTTAGCTTTTGGTGGTGGTTTTTTGGGTTTAGTTTAGCTTTTATGTTAGGTTTTTGGAAGGGTGGTGGTTTAGGTTTTTGTGGGGGTGGGTGGTTTAGGTTTTTGAGGGGGTGGGGGTGGGGGGTTTAGGTTTTTGAGGGGTGGGGGTGGGGGGTTTAGGTTTTTGAGGGGTGGGGGTGGGGGGTTTAGGTTTTTGGGTGTACTACACATATGCAACACCTTTAATGAGTAGTTTTTTTTGTTTTCTCATGAAAATGAGTTTTCTAGTGAACTCACCCCTATATATATATATATATATATATATATATATATATATATATATATATATATATATATATATAACATAGTGGGACCCATGGGTGTCATTTACTTTTTATTTTATTTTTATATTTTTAATAATAAGGGGTATTTTGGTCATTTCACTGTTACTTAACTGAAAAAGTTAACCCATCCACTCTAGGGATCATCAGTGTAACAAAATCAAACTATGTTGGACTAAATCTGTAATTTTTCAATCATATGGACGAAAACCGTAGTTTAACCAAACTACAGGGACCATCCGTCTAATTAATTCTAAAGTATACGTGTTTTGGGTAAAAATTATTTAGACTAATTTTGTAACCAAACTTAGAAAGTGAAATAGTGTGCTTGAAAAATCTATGTAAAACAATATAAAAACATAAAGAGTGACACATTTGTTTACGAGGAAAGCTCTTGATCGTTCAGGATCTCCAGCATAAAACCTCGAGAGGTGACAATCGACACCTGCCTTGTTTCTTCTATAAATGATAAAAAATTACAAGTATTGAGCAGCGAATGATCGATATCTAAGTGTTACAAGAGTAATTGCGAGTGTATTCTATTGCTAAGTGCGTTGTTGTGTGTTTTCTAATCGAACAAGATGCTGATTATATAAAGAAATTATGCTAACTAACTATCCGAGAATCCCGTGATAGACTAATTCTTCAAATATGACCGTTTTAAGGCCAATCCACGCGTCTTCTACACGTTCTCATTGACTTCAAGACCGATTCATCAGGGGTGAACTTGACTTCGCATGTTTTTCCTGCGTATATAAAAGAAATAAATAATAAATAGCTGTTAGAAGTATTAATATTCAGGATACCGAACTTACAAGGATCTTGGATTCCGGATGTCGCTACATTCAGGATCCCGGATTCTGGATCATAAAATTGACCCCTAACAATTGTCCTCAAAATTTTGACAGCTGTCAACAGAAGTTACAGCTGTGAAGATTTTAAAATTTGAATTTCAAACTTCAAACCGAAACATGATGAGACGTGGTGCGATAAACGAGGCTATGACACGTCGTCGTTCAAGGCGGTTTATCATATTTCAGTATCTCCGAATTGGCTCATGTTTATAACTTGAGGATCCATGGCTCCTCTCGCTTTATGTTTCAAATAAAGTCCGGCCATAGTCACCTGATTTTAAAAATAACTCAAAATGATCCTGACCGGAAGGGTCATTTCTTTTTTGTGAAGAGGGATTCCATTCCTGGTGGGGATAAGTTGCCTGTTAAATGGGTCGTGAAGGGTAGGATTTTGACTATAGAATCCTTAATATTTTAACATCCAAGATACTGATTCTCGGTTCTTTCTTTTGCAGCGCCAAAATTTTCAAAACTTGCTCCCTCTACTCCGGATACTGCTAAGAGAGTCGCTTTCTTCTATGGTCTTGATCCTATCGACAAGACTTTCAAGTTCAAGGAACCTCCTCTTGAAGTGAGCTCATAAACTTATCCTTGCTCTTTCGAGATGTCTGGTAAGATGTGTACAAATATATAAATTTGTTAGCTAAATATATGGAATTCCTGAAATAGGCATCCGAAAATCCAGCTCCAGGTTCGCTCTTGATGATATTGATAGCATGGTCTCCAAAGGTAAGAGCATCAAGAAGGAGATGAGCCAGCCATCCCTTGAGGCTCGAAAGTCAGATGGTTCTAAACCCGAATCTTTGACTCCTCGTTCCAAGTCCCTCGCCAGCAAGAAGTTGAAGTCTTCTGATGTCACTGATGTAGCCTCACTTGAGAATCTAAGCTATGTTGATGTCCATAAAAAGCTTCAAACCTTTGGTCATTTGGTAAGAAATTTTGGTATCCCGGATCCTGAACCTGTATTAGAGAAATCCTAACATATTTTCCTGTAACAGGCCCTGGAACAAATGACCAGATGCTACGAGTCGACGGTGAAAGAAGCTGAAGAATCTAAATAGATGGTGAGCGACCTGTAAAAAATAGCCGCAGCTAAAAATAAGAAATTGGCGGATGAGGCCAAGGAGCACATCAGGGTGAAGGCGGAGCTTGAGTAGGCCTATGCCAAACATGCCCAAGATCTCGAGGAATCCTTCGAATAAGCCAAAACATCAGCTGCCATTTCAATATTCCAAGCCAGGATAAAGATGGCTAAAGAGGCTGATGATAAGGATTTTGACCGGGCTAAATAGGATGTCCAGGAGTGGAAAAGGCTTGTGGCTGAGCTAAGAGGTGAATCGGTGCAGGACGAGGAGATGGACAACCAAGTGGCTAAGATTGAGGGCTCTGTGAAGGTGGCAGCGGAGGTGGTCGAACAGGACAATGAGGGTGATAAAGAGAAGGCCTGAGTCCTGTGTTTGTGATTCCTGTAGTTTTATGTCTTTAACTTTGATCTTGTTTCTTTGTTGAACAATTTAATTTCCTTGCTTTTTGGGGATCCCTGAATGGGATGAACAATTTGACAACTCGTGTCCTAGGTGGATGGTTCCTTTTTTGGATGAAACCCGGGATACATTTTAATTTCCTGCACTTTATATGATAATTAGTAGCTTTGACTATTTGCCATGATTGTTGTTTGGTTGTTTTTTAGAAAATCAGGATTTGTTAGGTAACTAAACAAACAAGTTTAAACATGTTTCCAGGATACCGGATCCTTAAAGACAAATAACATTCTGATTTTTTATCAAAATTTGACTTAGGAAATTACAGTTTAATCTTGACAAATTGTATGGAAAAATACCAATTACAAACATATCATGACTTAGTCCTGTGAGTCTCAAACCTTCTATAAATTGAAAACTAACAAGTAACACATACCTTTGTCGAGAACTAAATCAGGCAGACACACATACCGGATTATGATGTTGAGTTAGAAATATAACAACTTTTAGTTGTCCCAAGTGTTCGGTCGTTGAATACGTCGTAGGCTTAGTAAGTATACTTCAGGATCCTCATTAATCTTAGACCCGTTTAAGGATCCTGAGTCAGCATATTGATGTTAATTTCTCGAGTTAACACGTGAGTGTTGAATAACTGTGACAATTTAAAATCGTGGGCCAAGCCAGAATAATGTGGGCCAAGCTAGAATAACGTGGGCCAAGCCAGAATTAAGTTAGCATGAAAATGCTAAAAACCTTAGGAGTAACATGTCTGTTACTATCGTAGCATTCAAGATATAGCCAACAGTGATGAAATTATCAGCCACTGTTACATGGACTAGTCGCACCACCTTGAACTATACTTGAATATCGTGCGCCTCTGGCGGGGTGTAGAAACCCAATCTACTTAGAAAGGCGAAAGCCGTTTAAACCTTTGAGGTATTCAGGATACCCAAACTTAGGAGAGATGGCCAATCTCTATTTTCTGTCAGGATCCCTGGAGGTATTTCCTGCAAAACTGGAAATCTTGGTGAAGGTGGCTAACACCCCTCCGACGCTCAAGTCAGCACTTTGATCAAGAGTAATTAATATGAAAATAGTCAGGGATAGAAGACATACCGGTTTTAGTTAGAATTTAAGTTCTAACTTACATGAAGTAGGTTTTGAGATGGATAGCGTTCCAGGATCTTGGTAGGATATCTCCTTCTATAATAGCCAACCAATAAGCCCCCTTGCCTGCTTCTGAATCAATCAAGTATGGGTCTTCCCATTTTGGTGTAAGCTTTCCATCATTGGGATTTGTAATATTTTGTAATGCCTTTCTTAATACGAGATCACCTGCTTAGAATCTTCTAACCCTTATGTTTTTGTTGTATGATTATGTTATTCTTTGCTGATAAGCTGCAATGCGAACTTTGGCAAGATCCCTGAGCTCATCCATAGTGTCGAGATCCTGAGCAAGAGCTTCGTCATTGGTCTCTGAAGATTGGAGATTGGTTCTGGCAGTAGGGATAACCATCTCTGTCGGGATCATGGCTTCTACTCCAAATACCAAAGAGAATGGAGTTTGCCCCGTCACGTTCTTCGTGGTTGTCCTATCTGCCCAAAGTACAAACGGTAGCTCTTCAGCCCATCTTCCTTTCTTTGCCCCTAATCTCTTCTTGAGGTTGTTAATGATGGTCTTGTTGCTAGATTCTGCTTGCCCATTGGCTTGAGGATGTACTGGGGTAGAAGTTATCATTTTGATTCCCCAACTGGCACAGAAGTCAGTTGTTCTCTTGCCAATGAAACGAGATCCATTATCACAAATTATCTCCGACGGGATCCCAAATCTCGTCAGGATATTGCGCTTTATGAAGGAGATGACTTCTTTCTCTCTGACTTGGACAAATGCTTCAGCTTCGATCCATTTAGAGAAGTAGTCCGTCATTGCTAGCATGAAGACCTTTCCTCCTGATGCTTTGGGAAGTTTGCCAACGATATCCATTCCCCACTTCATAAACGGCCATAGAAAGATGATTGGGTATAAAGGTTCGGCCGGTTGATGGAGTATGTTGTTGTGTCTCTGGCAAGCGTCACATTTTTTAGAGTAAGTTACAGCATCTTTCCTCATGGTAGACCAGTAATATCCAGTCCCCAGGATCCTTGAGAATAACGCTCTGCCACCGGTGTGATTACCACAATCTCCTTCGTGTAGATCTTTCAGGACTTCACGTGCTTCATGATCCTCCAAGCATCTTAAGTATGGTCCTACAATTGATTTTCTATACAAAACATTCTCAAAATTATAAAGCGAGACATTCTCATGCGAAAAGCCTTGTGGTTCTTTTCACCGCTTGGGATTTCACTATCCTCCAAGTATTTATTAATATGTAAAATCTAAGATCCTGGAATAGGTTCAAGATCCCGAATGTCTTCTTCGGTGTTGGATACTTCATTTACCTTTTCGATTGCTGGGCTCAGAATGTGTATGATAGGTATTCTGGTACCTTCTGGTATTCTAAGAGCTGAAGCAAGGTTTGCTAAGGCATCAACCTCAGTGTTATCTTCTCTAGGCACATATGTAATGTTAAAAGATTCGAATTCCATGGATAATTGCTTAACTATATTTGGCTAACTTCTCACCTTTTACTGCATATGAACCATTGAAATGATTAGCAATTAACAATGAGTCTACATATACCTGAAGATACCTGATCTTGATATCCATGGCTAATTGTAATTCTGCTATCAGCGCCTCATACTCTGCTTCATTATTCATAGCTTGGAACTCCCAGCTTATGGATTGGGGTAATATGTCCCCTTATGACGATTTTAGTATGATTCCCAGACCTGTTCCTCGTACATTCGATGCACCATCAGTGAATAAGGTCCATTCGTCCTTCGATTCTTCTAGTTGTTGGACTTCTAGATCTACCTCTTGTTGAATATCACTGCTGAAATCAGCCATAAAGTCTGCTAGTGCTTGAGACTTTATTGTTGTTCTAGGTTCATATATGAGGTCATAGGCGCTGAGCTTGACTGACCATTTAGCCATCCTTCCTGGCATCTCTGGTTTTCTTAAGACACACTTAATAGGATAATTAGTTTTAACATGAATAGCATGAGTTTCAAAATAATGTCTAAGTTTAGTTGATGCCATTATTAAAGCTAAAATTAACTTTTCTAAATGAGAGTACCTGGTTTCCGCTGGTAGCAGACTTTTACTTACATAGTATACCGGATGCTGTTGCCCCTCGTGATCCCTGACTAGCACATCACTTACGGTGCTTTGGGAGACTGCCAAATATAGGGATAATGGTTCGCCTTCCTCTAGTTTCATTAATAGAGGAGCTGATGACATGTATTCTTTCAGTGATTGGAGTGCTCGTTCATGCTTCTCTTCCCATTCGAATCTTTTATTCTTCCTCAGGATGTCGTATAACTCTTTGCACCATTCTGAGGATCTCGATATGAACCTGTTGAGTGCCGCTACCCTTCCGTTTAGTCTCTGGACATCCTTGGTGTTTGCTGGGGATTTCATATTGATGATCGCTTTGATTTGTTCTGGACTGGCTTCTATCCCTCGCTTGGTTACCATGTAGCCTAGGAACTTTCCTGCCCCCACTCTGAAGTGGCATTTGGAAGGATTCAACTTCATGTTGTATTGGTCCAGGATATCGAATGCTTCTTTAAGGTCCCTGAGATGATCCTCAGCTTTCTTCGATTTTACCACCATGTCTTCTATGTAGACCTCCATAGTGTCCCTAATCTTGTCTTTGAACATCATGTTCACCAGCCTTTGATATGTAGCACCTACATTCTTCAAACCAAAAGACATAGCAATATAACAATAGATACATGTAGGAGTCATGAACGCGGTGTCTTCCTGGTCCGATGGTTCCATTTGGATCTGTTGAAACCCCGAAGAGGCATCCATAAAGGTCAGGATCTCGTGGCCAGCTGTAGCGTCCACCATTGAGTCTATGTGTGGTAATGGGAAGGGATCTTTAGGACACGCCTTGTTGAGGTCCGTGTAGTCTACACAAACTCTCCACTTCCCGTTTTTCTTCTGGACCACCACCACATTGGCTAGCCATTTTGGGAATTTTACTTCCCTAATCATTCGAGATTTGAGAAGTATTTCCACCTCTTCTTGGATGATCAAGTTTCTTTCAGGAGCAAACTTCCTTCTTTTGATGTATTGGCCTGAAACTTTTGTCAATTTCAAGTCTATGGGTTATGATATTTTTTGATATACCTGTCATGTCCTCGTGCTTCCATGCGAAGGTTGCTTTTCTGCCCTTATGGAAGTTCAGGATATCTTTTTCAATATCTTTAGGGATATTGCTCCCTACAAGGGTCTTTACATCTGGATTTTCAGCATCCAAGGATACATCTTTAACAACCTGTTCTTTAGCTTCTAAAACATCCCTGGCCTGCTTTATTAATCGCTATGCTTGCCTGGTTTTGACGGAGGCTTTCATCGAAGAAGTGTAGCAATCCTTAACCACTTGCTGTTCACTGTTAATCTTCACTACTCCCCAAGGGGTTGGCAATTTGACACACTGATGGTATGTTGAGGGCACCGCCTTCATATCGTGTATCCATGGCCTTCCTAAAATGATATTATAGCAAGATAGAGAATCTATTACAAATTTTTTTTAATAGAATTTACCCCTTCAATGTACATCGGTAGTTTTATCTCTCCGACTATGCTTTTGACTTCCCCGCTGAATCCTACCAGCACCGAGGATTTTGAAATAATTTCAGAATCCGGGATCCTCATTCTCTTCAGGGCTTCATGCTGAATTATGTTCACAGCGCTCCCTCCGTCAATTAGTATCCTCCGGATGAAGTGGTTTGCAACGTACAGAGTGATTACTATACCATCATGATGAGGATCTTGTATGTTATTTCTATGGTCTTCATCGAAACAGATCACCTTTTCTTCAGTTAAACTGGAGGTCCTGATAGGTTTGTCCCCATTCTCTGTCTTCGCTTCTTTGGCATTTCTTTTTGCTGCAGAGTAAGAAGTACCACAAATATCAGATCCACCAGATATAAAACCTATTACCTTGGCATCCGGTGACGGGGATTTTGCTCTCTGCGGGATCCTGTCATGATCCTTAGTCTTGTTCTTTCCTTTGCCTAGAAATTTTTTGAGATATACCTTGCTCAGGAGATAGCTTATTTCCTTCCGTAAAGCAATACAATCCTCAGTTATATGGCCAAAGTCTTCGTGGAATGCACACCACTTGGACTTGTCTTTTCCTCCTGAGTTCCTCTCAAACTTGCGAGGCCACCTGGTTTTTTCTCCAAGATCCTGCATAGCAAATAGCAAACCAGTTGTATCATGAGAAAACAGTATTTAGACAACTTAGGATATTCTTCTTCGTCCTCGTCATCTTCTACGGTGTTGACCCTTTGATTATCCAGCTTAGAATACGGCTTGGATCTGTACGACCTGAAAGGTGCAGGTTCAGCTTTCCGGTTAGGTTTAGTGTAGCTTGTCAGAGCATTCACTCTTTGCTGGATCTTTTTATCATCTTCCAGCCTGATAAATCTCAATGCCCGGTTCCTGACTTCATCAAGGTTTCTGCAAGGATTCATAACAAGGTCTTCGTAAAATTGAGAATCCTTATGTAATCCCATCTTGAAGGCCTGGACTGCAGTGGCAACGTCAAGATTCGGGATATCCAGGGATTCCCGGCCGAACTTGCTGACATAATCCCGAAGGGGTTCTCCGTTGTTCTGAGTTATCCTGTATAAGTCACTTGTTAATCTTTCAAAGGTCCTACTGCAAGAGAACTAATTGTTAAACAAATTGATTAAGTGAGCAAACGAATTAATAGAGTACGGTTTAACGTTAAGTAGCCATTTCAGGGCTGATCCTGTTAAGGTAGTGCCGAAGCCTTTACATAAGCATGCTTCCTTTAGGTCCATAGGAATGGGGTTTATTTCCATCCGTTCCCTTTACTGCACGGCGTGCTCCTCAGGATCTGTAGTTCCATCGTACAACTTCATGTAAGGAGTCTGGAAGCGCTTGGGGATCTCGGCATCACATAACGGTTGAGCGAATCTGGAGATCCTGTGACTGATAGATGACATCTCCGGTATAGGTTGGACTACACCTGGTACACTGGAGATCATCTCTCTCAACTTCTTTAACTCCTTGGCCATGGACGGGGTGATTCTTGTCCCCTGCACAAATTCGTTAGTATTTGAAAATTGATTGAATGTGTTACCGTTCTCAAGATTTCAGAACAATGACCCCGGAGTAGCTCCAAGATCCTGATTTGTCGTAACTCTGACAGCCTGGGTAGGGCCAACTGCAGTAATCCCTGTTTGCATGGGAAGGAAATATACCTTATGGATTCCTAGGGATCCTAAATAGTTAAAATCCAAGATCCTTGGTTGCAGCGGGGTCGTCACTTCCACTAGTTTCTTCAATTCCTTAACCTTCTCAATCTCCCGAAACAGCGCTTGGTTAGTCTTCCTCTGTTGTTCCATTTGTTGTTTCATCTCCGAGAACAGATCGAGGATATCATTGTTTGATATGATCACAGGTCCACCAGCAGGTATTCCGGATCCCGAAAAACCTGCAGGAGTAGTTTTCTTAGGCTGATTAACACTTTTTTGAAATGGAGGAGGAGGAATAGGGTTGACCAACCCAGAGCTCGAAGATGGAGTAGAAACAAAAATATTCTTGGATTGGGACGACATTTTCAAAAATAGCTTTGAAAGATAGTCATTGAACACAAATTTTACTAAAGATTTGAAGATGAAAAACACCACTTGCCCAACGGTGCGCCAAATTATTTTGGGTAAAAATTATTTAGACTAATTTTGTAACCAAACTTAGAAAGTGAGATAGTGTGCTTGAAAAATCTATGTAAAACAATATAAAAACATAAAGAGTGACACAGTTGTTTACGAGGAAAGCTCTTGATCGTTCAGGATCTCCAGCATAAAACCTCGAGAGGTGACAATCGACACCTGCCTTGTTTCTTCCATAAATGATAAAAAAATTACAAGTATTGAGCAGCGAATGATCGATATCTAAGTGTTACAAGAGTAATTGCGAGTGTATTCTATTGCTAAGTGCGTTGTTGTGTGTTTTCTAATCGAACAAGATGCTGATTATATAAAGAAATTATGCTAACTAACTATCCGAAATCCCGTGATAGACTAATTCTTCAAATATGACCGTTTTAAGGCCAATCCACGCGTCTTCTACACGTTCTCATTGACTTCAAGACCGATTCATCAGGGGTGAACTTGACTTCGCATGTTTTTCCTGCGTATATAAAAGAAATAAATAATAAATAGCTGTTAGAAGTATTAATATTCAGGATACCGAACTTACAAGGATCTTGGATTCCGGATGTCGCTACATTCAGGATCCCGGATTCTGGATCATAAAATTGACCCCTAACAATACGTTATAAATATTATTAAAGTGACATCTACTATTTTATTTGTCTTTTAACCCCCCTACGGATTCATTTCAGTAGCTATATTATGTTAAGAAATGTGAAAAATTTATATGTGTAGGTACCTAGAACTGTTTCAATGAAAAAGATAAAATTGGAAAGAAATTATTTATTTTTCTCCATCTACTCTTTCTTAGATTTTAGAGCAAATTACAAATTATGTTCTTTAAGTATTACCAAAATTTCAGTATACGTTCTTTAAATAAGAAAATTACAAAAAAACGTCCTTTATGTTTTAAAAACCTTGCACGTTACGTCCTTTGTCCTAACAACCGTAAAATTTTATCGTTAAGTCTGGTCACGTGCCATCCACATGAGGGTATTTTGGGGATTTCACACATAAAAGGACTATTCTTGTAATTTGTAACTATGAATAAGGGTTTACATAAATAGTCATTTTACAGTAAAAAGACCAAAATACCCTCATGTGCCTTGCACATGACCTGATTTAACGGTAAAATTTAATGGTCGTTAGGCTAAAGGACGTAACGTGCAAGGGTTTTTAAACATAAAGAATGTTTTCTGTAATTTCCTTAGTTAAATGACGTATACTGAAATTTAGGTAATAATTAAAAGACGTAATTTGTAATTTACTCTATATTTTATATTATCTCTTGTGGATTTTTTTAAAGTATAATTAACGATAAGCGCGTACCATGTCTAGTGTATGTACGCGTATATGCATGTAGATAAAATGCTATTAATATCATGTTTTTAAAATAAATATCAAATGTATTAAATTAATCTACATACATTATAGTCAATTTATATAATAAACTATATAAGAGTTAAGTTTATTCTTACAGTTCTCAACACTTAATAGGTTTTCAAATAATTAGTTTTGAAATTAACACAGATGTATATTATTAAAGTTGTTCACTAATTAACCTAATGTGATAGTCAAGATTTATAGTGGCTTCTATCTTCAAAATATATATATGTGGATGTAAATTTCACTACAAGGAAATGACCTTGTGTCGACGTCGCCTATACCGACAACACTTGTCGTCGGCATAGGTCACCCTATACCGACGACATGTCGTCGATATAGGTCAAAACAAAAATTTTGAATGGGACACCCTATAGCGACGACATGTTGTCGCTATAGGGTTGAGGCATATTGGAGGGAAAACTGGCGCCCAATGAATTTTTAAGGAAAACCTATAGTGACGGCATGTCGTCGCTATAGGTTAATTTTGATTTTCTTTTTGTTTTTTTATTTAATAAATTTCCATAGGTCAAAAAAAAATTTAATTAAAAAAAAATTCTGGAAAACCTTATGGCGACGACATGTTGTCGGGATAGGGTTATTATCCCGGTTTCCCCCATCCTGGGCTTGGTGCATTCCCGACTCATATGACCATTCTCCCCACAATTGTAGCATTTGTAACCTTGTGGGCATTCACGGGAGTAATGTCCGGTCTTGCCGCATTTAAAGCACAGATTCGATCCTAACCGACACTCACCCGCATGTCTTACCCCGCATTTCCCACAGACTGTCGTCTCGCCTATCCTGGCCTGCTTGTCCCGAGCCCCAAACAACTTCCCACCCGATCGTTTAGCGGGAAAACTCAACTTCTTTTTAGGCTCTTCAATGGCAACAACATTCAGCGCCAGATCATCGAATACCACGCCACTTAGCTCTACCGCCGAATCATAGGTAGTAGGGGCGTTTGCCTTAACATATGTGCGGACCTGGTCCGGCAACCCTTGAATATAACAGGCAATCTTTCTCTCTTCAGTAGTGACAAGGTGTGGCACCAGACGTGCCAGTTCATTAAATCGGGTTGTGTACTGCCGGTGCGTCATGTTTCCGGCAATGAGATGCTTCCTCCCTCAAGGAGTTAGCAGCAAACTTCACTACTTGATTAGCTCGACACTCGCTCAGACGGATGGCGGCTTCCATACGTATTACCCAATCAAAAGTAGCCACCGTGTCCTTCTTCCCAGTCAGGACCGGCGGGTCACATGCCTTAAAGGACTTATAATCGCATCCGCGAGCAGGCGGTGCATTGTCGGTCTCATTGTTCTAAGCACCAACTGCCGCGCTAGACCCACCCGCCGCATTGACCTGCTTCAATGCTTCTGCCAACAGACCTGGCAGAGAAGTCTTCATCAACTCCGTAAACTCTCGAGCTATAGCTGCTCTCACTTCTGGTTCAAAGGTGAAGGGTTGTTCTTCAACCTGTGTCTGCTCGGCTCCATGCACACTAACCGTCGGTTCAGTGTGAACACTTCCTTCTTCACTATACTCTTGGCGCGCAGGGATCCTGCCACGCCCACCATTTCGACCGCCGGTACGACCACCGGTACGGCCACCACGCCTTCCGTTTCCTCTTCTTGCCATTACGTTCTATAAGACAAGAAATCTAATGTCATCACGCTAGTTAACAAATAGAATCCAATATGCACTGTAAGATGTTAATATACACTGGCCATCTGTAATTAACCATTACACTACCTTTCGATTTCTATTTGACCACCTTTGTGATTCCATCAGAACACAAGTCCATACTTAACCCTTTCTAAGGCATACTATATACGTATATATATACTACCTTCATACCTGATGCTTTGGCTCGAGTTACCCGTACTGGCATCCGCTTTCGGTCCCATTCAAAGTTTAAGTTCAAACACTAGGAGTGTCCGAATCTCTCAAACTATTGCTCTGATACCAACTTGTAAGGCCCCAAACCCGGGAGGCCCCACTTGTTGGATTTACTCATTCACAAACAGTTCTTAAACATGAATATCAAATAACGCAGCGGAAAAACTTCATTCATTCATCATAATTAAAACTTGTTCATACATGCGGAAGCGTAAACATAGTTTAAAACATATTTACATCATAACTAAACATAACGGGATGCCAGTCTTCATGATCAGCCGGGTAACTCTTCTCGCTTGCCAAGCATCACCGTCCATCCTCATAACCTACCTTAACCTGAATGTGCACACTTAAAAACGTCAGCTACGCTGGTGAGTTCTAGTTTTAACATAAACCTTAACTTCAAATAAATTGCCAAAAACATCACTTCATACTTCATTTAATAAAAAGCGTACGTAAATAATGCAATAACAAACATAACACTTCATAAGTCAACGAACATATAGAATCTGCGCCTTCTCGTAACCGTCAAATCCAAACGTTACATACTGGTTGAATAACTTAAGGATCACCACCACTAGGCCCATCATCACCGTACTGTCCTTCGGGTGAGGAACTCCTAGGGCCCGATACTTAGGTTATCCAACCCTTCAAGCACGGCGTCCCAAAGGATAGCGCGTACCAAACTTCAAGCACTGCATCCCGTCGGACACAAGTACTTAACTTCAAGCACGACTACCCCGTAAGGTAAATCGTACCAACTTCAAGGATCACGATAATCCCCTTGGCGACCGTCATCGCCCCAGTTGTACAACAGTTGGCCAGCCACAGAGGCCCCTAAAAGGTAAAGGCCCATAACATCCTTCCCATCCCTTAACCTTCATTCCCTAAGGAATATTGGCAGATTCGTTCGTTTGTGACTTTCGTAAACCTTCGCTTCTTTTACTTCAAAAACTTCAGTTAAAGCATTCGTACGTTTTATTAAAAACATTCTCTTCGTTAAAACACTTCGTAAACTTCGTAAACTTCTTTTGGCAAAATATTTCATAAACACTTCCTTCATAAACATCATTTTATAAAACGTTACATACTTCCTTCATAAACATCATTTTATAAAACGTTACATACAACCTTCGTAAATATCGTTTCATAAACATCGTTTCATAAACATCGTTTTATAAAATCATCACGTGTGCACACCAGCCCAAAAACATTATTAAAACATTTAAAAGAGGGCTTCTAGAACTCACCTTATAAGCTAGTCTCGGTTGTCCTAACAAAGGTCCAACAACTTCACTTCCGATCTGAATTGATTAGTTAATGCACATCAGACCAATACCGACTCTAACGGTTTAACCATTCTAACATACTGACTTCACTTAATCAGTTCTGATGTCTGCGCACTTAGCAAGTGCGCAGACTCTGCTGCCTGCGCACTTAGCAAGTGCGCAGACCATGCTTCCTGCGCACTTAGCAAGTGCGCAGGTCCTACCTCCTGCGCACTTAGCAAGTGCGCAGGTTCCTCTTCCTGCGCACTTAGCAAGTGCGCAGGTCCCTCCTCCTGCGCACTTAGCAAGTACGCAGGATCTGCTCCGTGCGCACTTAGCAAGTGCGCACGACCTGTTCTTCGAGAAAACCCTAACTTTCGCATTTCGGGTCTGATCATGTCAAGATCCCGAACCTGTTGCATTCAAAACGTTCGTTTTCCATTAAGGAACTCAAATCTATACTCATCTTCCAGTTTCATCCGTTCAAACATAACCTTTTTACCCAAAACCCGAAAAACCCAAAAACGAACAAAAACTCAGATTTAGGTCGGATCGTTACCTGAATCGAGCTTCTGATCCGGAGGTTCTTCTCACGAGTTATGGAGCAACACACTTCTCAAATCTCGGGTCGATCCGACAACTTTCTCTCTCTACGGTTTCTCTCTCTAGAAGTTGCAAATGAGAGAAAAGGGTTGTGACCTTGGCTATTTATAGGGGAGGCTCCCCTTCTAGCCCATCCGACCCGACCCGACATGCCTCGTTCGTTTATTTCGTCATTTTAACCGTCGTTTTATTTTTTTGGGATGTTACAAGTCTACCCCCCTTACAATAGGTTTCGTCCCCGAAACCTATCATAAGTCAAATAGATGAGGGTACGACTCCCTCATTTCCTTCTCCGTTTCCAAAGTGGCTTCCGATCCCTTCCGATGTTTCCATTGGACTTTAACCAATTGGATAACCTTATTACGCAAACGTTTCTCCTTCCAATCAAGGATGGCCACGGGTTCTTCGATGTAATTAAGGCTGTTGTCAACCTCGATGTCGGTAAGCGGTACGTGAGCCGATTCATCCGCCAAACACTTTCGCAAGTGTGATACATGGAAGGTAGGATGAATCCCACTTAACTCATCCGGCAACTCCATCCTATAAGCGACTTCCCCAATCCGTGTCATTATCCTGAATGGTCCGATAAACCTCGGACTTAACTTTCCTCTCTTCCTGAATCGTATGATTCCCTTCCAGGGCGACACTTTCAACATTACTCTGTCCCCAACATCAAACTCGATAGGCCTTCGTCGTCTATCCGCATAGGACTTCTGACGATCTTGTGCGGCCTTCATTCGCGCTTTGATCTGATCAAACCTTTCCGATGTCTCTCTTACGACTTCGAGACTTCCTAATTCCTTCTGTCCAATCTCACCCCAACAAACCGGGGTCCTACATCTTCTCCCATACAACATTTCGTAAGGCGGCATGCCTATCGTCGTGTGATGACTATTGTTGTAGGAGAATTCAGCTAACGGCAGATGGCTGTCCCAACTGCCACCGAAGTCGATAATACAAGCACGGAGCATATCCTCCAACGTCTGAATAGTCCTTTCGGACTGACCATACGTTTGCGGGTGGTATGCTGTGCTGATATTAAGCCTCGTGCCCATCGCCTCGTGAAATCTTTTCCAGAACCTCGATGTGAATCGGGTGTCCCGGTCAGATACAATCGTCAGAGGCATCCCATGCCGTGCTACTACTTCATTAATAAACACTTCCGCTAACCTTTCCGACGAGAACGTATCGCGAATAGGTAGGAAATGAGCACTCTTCGTCAATCGGTCCACAATTACCCAAATGGTGTCATGACCTTTAGCTGTGCGAGGTAGCTTGGTTATGAAGTCCATGGTAATGTGTTCCCACTTCCATTCTGGTATATCAAGTGGTTGAATCTTTCCATACGGTTTCTGGTGTTCAGCCTTTACTTGCGAGCAAGTCAAACACTTGCTTACATACTTCGTCACATCACATTTCATTCCAGGCCACCAGTAGTCCTTCTTCAGATCTTGGTACATTTTATTGGTACCAGGATGGATAGAGTAGCGAGACTTATGAGCCTCATCCAAGATCTTGGTTCTAAGCTCGCCACCCATAGGTATCCATACCCGTCCAAAACGTGTCCTAACACCAAGAGTGTTATATTCCAACTTGTCCTGTTGGCCAACCATCCTTTCCTTCTTTATGTTTTCTTCTTTAAGTGCCTCATCTTGAGCTCTTTCGATTTCGTTCATCACATCCGATGTTACCACCAACTGGCAAGCTTTCACTCTAATAGGAGTAGGCACATCCTTTCGACTTAGAGCGTCAGCCACTACGTTTGCCTTTCCAGGGTGGTACATTATTTCACAGTCATAGTCCTTCAGGAGTTCCAACCATCTCCTCTGCCTCATATTAAGCTCCTTTTGTTCGAAGAAGTACTTCAAACTTTTGTGGTCGGAGTAAATAGTAAACTTTACCCCGTACAGGTAGTGCCTCCAGATTTTTAATGCAAATACGACAGCAGCAAGTTCCAAATCGTGAGTCGGATAGTTGACTTCGTGAACTTTCAACTGCCGCGACGCATAGGCAATTACTCTACCGCGTTGCATCAACACACACCCTAATCCCTGACCCGACGCGTCAGAGTATACCACCAGGTCTTCACTGCCCTTAGGAAGGGCCAAGACTGGAGCTTGTGTTAGCTTCTCCTTCAATTCCTTAAACGCCTCATCCTGGGTCGAACCCCATTCGTACTTTACTTCTTTCCGAGTCAACTTTGTCAATGGCGAAGCTATTTTCGAGAAATCCTGAATGAATCTCCGATAGTAGCCCGCCAATCCTAAGAAACTGCGGATTTCAGTTGGTGTCTTAGGAATGTCCCATTCACTTACCGTTACTATTTTTGCTGGGTCAACCATAATGCCGTTCGGGCCAATGACGTGACCTAGGAATTGGACTTCCCTAAGCCAGAACGCGCATTTAGAGAACTTAGCATACAACTTCTCCTTTTTCAGAGCTTCCAATACTTCTTTCAAGTGACACGCGTGATCACCCTCATTCTTGGAGTAGATAAGGATATCATCGATGAACACGATTACCGATCGATCCAGCATCGGTCGACACACCCTATTCATTAAATCCATGAACGCTGCGGGGGCGTTCGTCAATCCGAAAGACATTACGCGGAACTCGAAATGTCCATAACGCGTGCGAAATGCAGTTTTCGGTATGTCTTCTTCCCTCACCTTCAACTGATGGTACCCGGACCGAAGGTCGATTTTCGAAAACCAACTCGCGCCTTGCAACTGGTCGAACAGGTCATCGATCCTTGGTAAAGGGTACTTGTTCTTCACCGTTCGTTTATTCAACTCGCGATAATCGATACACATTCTCATCGAACCATCTTTCTTCTTTACAAACAACACCGGAGCACCCCACGGCGAGATGCTCGGTTGGATAAATCCTTTCTCAAGCAACTCGTCTAATTGAACCATAAGTTCCTTCATCTCCACTGGTGCTAGTCGATATGGAGCCTTAGCCACGGGCTGGGCATCTGGTACTAAGTCAATTCGGAACTCAATTTCTCTATCGCGTGGTATCCCAGGCAAATCCTCTGGAAACACCTCCGGGTACTCGCGTACCACGGGTACATCGTCTAGTTCCTTCACTTCCTTACACTTATCAATTACATATACCAGATAAGCCTCGCATCCGCACCTCAAATAATTCGTTGCCTTAATCATTGAGATGACATTTGGCATCGGGGCGTCACGATCTCCAAAGACTTCGACTTTGCTACCATCCAGAGCCTTGAGTTGGATTATTTTTCGTTTACATATAATTTGTGCTTCATTGGCAGTTAGCCAATCCATACCTAACACGACATCAAACCCTCCCAAAACCATAACAAACAATCTGACAGGGAACCTATGTCCTTCTATTTTTATTGTGGAGTTGTCAACTACATCGGTCACTCTCGCAGTTCTACCCTCTGCGGTTTCTACGCTAAAGGCCCTTTCTAACTTATTGACAGTGTACTTCACGCGTTTACAAAAACTCGCAGATATAAAACTTTTACTGGCACCCGAATCAAATAACACAGAAACCAAAGTGTTGTCAAGGATGAATGTACCTGACGCCACATCGGGATCCGTCCTGGCTTGTTCCTGCGTCAGTGCGTACGCACGAGTCTTTGCACGAGATCCTTCTCCCTTCTTTTCCGGGCCCTTTCCCTTCCCGGTTTCCCCCATCCTGGGCTTGGTGCATTCCCGACTCATATGACCATTCTCCCCACAATTGTAGCATTTGTAACCTTGTGGGCATTCACGGGAGTAATGTCCGGTCTTGCCGCATTTAAAGCACAGATTCGATCCTAACCGACACTCACCCGCATGTCTTACCTCGCATTTCCCACAGACTGTCGTCTCGCCTATCCTGGCCTGCTTGTCCCGAGCCCCAAACAACTTCCCACCCGATCGTTTAGCGGGAAAACTCGACTTCTTTTTAGGCTCTTCAATGGCAACAACATTCAGCGCCAGATCATCGAATACCACGCCACTTAGCTCTACCGCCGAATCATAGGTAGTAGGGGCGTTTGCCTTAACATAGGTGCGGACCTGGTCCGGCAACCCTTGAATATAACAGGCAATCTTTCTCTCTTCAGTAGTGACAAGGTGTGGCACCAGACGTGCCAGTTCATTAAATCGGGTTGTGTACTGCCGGTGCGTCATGTTTCCGGCAATGAGATGCTTCCTCCCTCAAGGAGTTAGCAGCAAACTTCACTACTTGATTAGCTCGACACTCGCTCAGACGGATGGCGGCTTCCATACGTATTACCCAATCAAAAGTAGCCACCGTGTCCTTCTTCCCAGTCAGGACCGGCGGGTCACATGCCTTAAAGGACTTATAATCGCATCCGCGAGCAGGCGGTGCATTGTCGGTCTCATTGTTCTGAGCACCAACTGCCGCGCTAGACCCACCCGCCGCATTGACCTGCTTCAATGCTTCTGCCAACAGACCTGGCAGAGAAGTCTTCATCAACTCCGTAAACTCTCGAGCTATAGCTGCTCTCACTTCTGGTTCAAAGGTGAAGGGTTGTTCTTCAACCTGTGTCTGCTCGGCTCCATGCACACTAACCGTCGGTTCAGTGTGAACACTTCCTTCTTCACTATACTCTTGGCGCGCAGGGATCCTGCCACGCCCACCATTTCGACCGCCGGTACGACCACCGGTACGGCCACCACGCCTTCCGTTTCCTCTTCTTGCCATTACGTTCTATAAGACAAGAAATCTAATGTCATCACGCTAGTTAACAAATAGAATCCAATATGCACTGTAAGATGTTAATATACACTGGCCATCTGTAATTAACCATTACACTACCTTTCGATTTCTATTTGACCACCTTTGTGATTCCATCAGAACACAAGTCCATACTTAACCCTTTCTAAGGCATACTATATACGTATATATATACTACCTTCATACCTGATGCTTTGGCTCGAGTTACCCGTACTGGCATCCGCTTTCGGTCCCATTCAAAGTTTAAGTTCAAACACTAGGAGTGTCCGAATCTCTCAAACTATTGCTCTGATACCAACTTGTAAGGCCCCAAACCCGGGAGGCCCCACTTGTTGGATTTACTCATTCACAAACAGTTCTTAAACATGAATATCAAATAACGCAGCGGAAAAACTTCATTCATTCATCATAATTAAAACTTGTTCATACATGCGGAAGCGTAAACATAGTTTAAAACATATTAACATCATAACTAAACATAACGGGATGCCAGTCTTCATGATCAGCCGGGTAACTCTTCTCGCTTGCCAAGCATCACCGTCCATCCTCATAACCTACCTTAACCTGAATGTGCACACTTAAAAACGTCAGCTACGCTGGTGAGTTCTAGTTTTAACATAAACCTTA
Source organism: Smallanthus sonchifolius (assembly GCA_023525975.1). Classification (NCBI taxonomy): domain Eukaryota; kingdom Viridiplantae; phylum Streptophyta; class Magnoliopsida; order Asterales; family Asteraceae; genus Smallanthus; species Smallanthus sonchifolius. The sequence goes on from CM042018.1 coordinate 133,115,552, forward strand.
ACTTCAAATAAATTGCCAAAAACATCACTTCATACTTCATTTAATAAAAAGCGTACGTAAATAATGCAATAACAAACATAACACTTCATAAGTCAACGAACATATAGAATCTGCGCCTTCTCGTAACCGTCAAATCCAAACGTTACATACTGGTTGAATAACTTAAGGATCACCACCACTAGGCCCATCATCACCGTACTGTCCTTCGGGTGAGGAACTCCTAGGGCCCGATACTTAGGTTATCCAACCCTTCAAGCACGGCGTCCCAAAGGATAGCGCGTACCAAACTTCAAGCACTGCATCCCGTCGGACACAAGTACTTAACTTCAAGCACGACTACCCCGTAAGGTAAATCGTACCAACTTCAAGGATCACGATAATCCCCTTGGCGACCGTCATCGCCCCAGTTGTACAACAGTTGGCCAGCCACAGAGGCCCCTAAAAGGTAAAGGCCCATAACATCCTTCCCATCCCTTAACCTTCATTCCCTAAGGAATATTGGCAGATTCGTTCGTTTGTGACTTTCGTAAACCTTCGCTTCTTTTACTTCAAAAACTTCAGTTAAAGCATTCGTACGTTTTATTAAAAACATTCTCTTCGTTAAAACACTTCGTAAACTTCGTAAACTTCTTTTGGCAAAATATTTCATAAACACTTCCTTCATAAACATCATTTTATAAAACGTTACATACTTCCTTCATAAACATCATTTTATAAAACGTTACATACAACCTTCGTAAATATCGTTTCATAAACATCGTTTCATAAACATCGTTTTATAAAATCATCACGTGTGCACACCAGCCCAAAAACATTATTAAAACATTTAAAAGAGGGCTTCTAGAACTCACCTTATAAGCTAGTCTCGGTTGTCCTAACAAAGGTCCAACAACTTCACTTCCGATCTGAATTGATTAGTTAATGCACATCAGACCAATACCGACTCTAACGGTTTAACCATTCTAACATACTGACTTCACTTAATCAGTTCTGATGTCTGCGCACTTAGCAAGTGCGCAGACTCTGCTGCCTGCGCACTTAGCAAGTGCGCAGACCATGCTTCCTGCGCACTTAGCAAGTGCGCAGGTCCTACCTCCTGCGCACTTAGCAAGTGCGCAGGTTCCTCTTCCTGCGCACTTAGCAAGTGCGCAGGTCCCTCCTCCTGCGCACTTAGCAAGTACGCAGGATCTGCTCCGTGCGCACTTAGCAAGTGCGCACGACCTGTTCTTCGAGAAAACCCTAACTTTCGCATTTCGGGTCTGATCATGTCAAGATCCCGAACCTGTTGCATTCAAAACGTTCGTTTTCCATTAAGGAACTCAAATCTATACTCATCTTCCAGTTTCATCCGTTCAAACATAACCTTTTTACCCAAAACCCGAAAAACCCAAAAACGAACAAAAACTCAGATTTAGGTCGGATCGTTACCTGAATCGAGCTTCTGATCCGGAGGTTCTTCTCACGAGTTATGGAGCAACACACTTCTCAAATCTCGGGTCGATCCGACAACTTTCTCTCTCTACGGTTTCTCTCTCTAGAAGTTGCAAATGAGAGAAAAGGGTTGTGACCTTGGCTATTTATAGGGGAGGCTCCCCTTCTAGCCCATCCGACCCGACCCGACATGCCTCGTTCGTTTATTTCGTCATTTTAACCGTCGTTTTATTTTTTTGGGATGTTACAAAGTGCTGTGTAACTAATGCATGTATGTGGTTATAGTCTAGTATGCATTTCCTAGTTTTCTATAACCAATGTCTCTGATACCAATCTGTCACACCCCCAAAATCCACTAACAGAGTTTTACCGTTAGGAGCGTGACATACCAGGATCTCAGTCATTAGTTACTTTGAACGACTCTAGATGAGTTTAGTAAAAACCACTAGTATTGCTCATAGTCACGATCCAACACTAGGAATGAAAACACTGATTTAATGTAAAACTTGCGGAAGCGAAAAGTTAAATGTAAAACATGCGCCAGAACGGTCGCGCCAAAAATGAACAATTCAACGATAATTAAAATAAATAATTCTTGAGTTTGAAAATGATAACCTTCGAATGCATGCATGCCTTAGCTTGTGCTTGTACCTTAATGACCTGAGAAAACATGCTAAAACGTGTCAACACTAGGTTGGTGAGTTCACAGGTTTCAATGTTTGTAAAGTTTACTAGATAATACCATTTACAATTTATATCATAGGTAGCTAACCTAGTACATGTTACTAAATCGTTTCGACACCGAAGTTGACTGTTTATGTTTGTACTGCCTCCCACCATGACTATCATCATCAATGGTGAATGTTTAGGTCAATGTTACACCCGTTCGACTTCCCGTCGTGTTAGCGCGACTAATACGGGTGGGGCTTGTCAATGCCCGGTAGTACTACTCAAGATTACCTCGCTAACCCATATACTAACGGTTCGATAAGTAAGGACTTTCATGATATGTTTGCGCTTAGTACACAAGTGATATAAAAGAAATGTAAGATCTAAATGTTCGTACCCATGTTTTCTCCCCCAAGTTTAAACCATAAGAAAAGGGGCCGTGAAACTCACCTTAGAGTGCGTGCGAAAGAAAGCGAACTTAGAATGCTTGACGACTAACTGTCACCTATAAACACCGGTTTATAAGTGTGTGTTTGTGAAAATTGATACGAACCCTTAGTATCCAAACAATACTATTGTTTAAGTGTTTAGAAAAGGTTTGACTAAGTTTGACCAAGTTTGACTAAGTTTGACCAAGTTTGACTCGACGACCCATTGGTGACCCGTTTAGTGATTAAATGTTTGACTTGTATAAAAACACGTTTAGCACACAAGTAATTCACGTTTCATGCTACTTAAGTCATAACTAACTTAGCATGGCAACTACGTCAACAATACACGTTACATTAATTTATTATTTTTTTAAAATAATATAAATTCATGCTTGCTTTCAAATGAATCACATTATTTATAACACGTTCGTATCATCATTCCATGTCTATCTACACATGCTAATACATAATAGATTACCATAACACACAACATTAAGTTTAGACATCAAGTTCCAAATTACAAAGTTTTCACTTTTAGTAACCTATGATCTAAGCATGCTATTTGTATCCAACAACACTTTAACAATCATTAATACAACTATACTAACATACTAGAGTCAAATAATAGCATCATACACACCTAGAAACCTTCACATTCAAAAATCATCTTTCAACAAAGTTTCCTCTTTTAGTAAGTTATCCATTACACGCTTTGTTTACACAATTAACACGTCTAATCACTCCCAAATCTTTCAAATAATATAATTATAACTATATTAATCATAATCCACGTCTAGCATGCAATTCCTATACTTCACATAATTAACAAATCTCAATTTACACTTCGTATGAAAACTAGGGTTTCACATATTTTCATAAAATCACCAATACGATACAATACTACAAATCAATTAACCAATTCATTAATATTTTTTGAAAATATCAAGTTTGGATGAACTAGGGTTTCGATCATAAAAATCATAATGAAAAAGTGATGGAATTTGATGAAACGACTTACGTAAGAATGTTAGGAATGCCTAGACTAGCACGTATTCACTTCCGGTTTCGCGATTGAAGCTCGATCGATGTGTGTTTGGGTTGTTTGAAGATCTCGGCTCAAAGGAGAGAGTAGGGGCTTATTAATTTTGAAATTTTGGAGTTATGGGATTAGGGTTTTTATAAAATCCTTATATACTCATTCCATGCGCCCTTTCATGGACTTAAAAATTGATTTATGTGGCCCATGGACTAATTAAATGAATTTAAAACATATTTAATTAAATGTAACTAATTAAGATAGTTTCTAATAAATATTTTTATAAAACTTATTTATAAAAATTACTAAAACAATAAAAGTCACAACGTTCCGCGTAAACGTACGCGATTTCACGAAAGTCTACAGTTTACGCATAAAATCACATAACACGTAAAAGCACATAATTTATATTAATTATAAATTATTTATTGTTCAAAATATTATTTTTAATTATCACCAACGTTCGGGGATCGACTCGTGCGATTCGGTAATTCTCCGAATTACCGTTACGTGAGTGTTTGCGCAATAACTGACACAATTAATTAACCCTAATTAAATGTAATGTATGAGTGAATGTTTGAGATAACTGAGTTTGTATAAACCATGTTTTAACTAACGATGTTTGTGTTAACGGAGTTAACCTGAATTTACCGGATGTCACAGTATATTTGTATGTATGATGGAATTATTAAATTATGATTAGTTTAGGTCATTTGGTTTAGATGTTTGATTATTTTATATAATTTATTTTATGTAAATTAGTGTTTGTACGTATGTGTATGTGTGTGTGTAATTTGTGCTTATGATGATTAGTTTGAATGTTTAGTTTGTATGTATGTGTGTAATTTGTGTTTATGATGATCAGTTAATATAAATGTATATATGTGTATGTATGTTTGTATGTATATTTTTGTAATTATGTAATTGGACATTTATTTATGTATGTATGTTTGTATGTGTATGTTTGTAATTATGTAATTGGGCTTTTATTTATATATGTATGTATGTAATTGTGATGTGTAGGTGTATAAGAGGGTATTTATTCATATGCTTATGTTTGTATGTATATGTAACTTTATTTAATTTTGTTACAAGTTCAGAACTCATTGCGGTTGACGAGAGAATGAAATGGATGAAATGCGTCGAATGTGGGATCGCCGAACTAGCAACGATGATAATTAGCTTGGAGTTGTTGAGCCTTTGCTTTTGTTGTTGGTGTTTGTCTTCAATAATTTGCATATTTGTGTGTCGAATAAGTTTATGTTTTGAATGTTTAATTTGTCGGACAAGTTTGTGAGTCGAAAAATTTGGATGTTTGGTTTATGTTTCGGATATTAGTTTTTATCAGATTTGAATGTTTGAATGGTTTATATTTAATGATTTGCAGGTTTTTGTTTTTAAAAATTTAATATTTCTAGATAAAATATTAAAAATTAAAAAATATAAAAAAAACAGAAAAGACCTATACCGACGACATGTCGTCGCTATAAGCCTTTTTCAAAAATTATAAAAAAAACAAAAAACCCTATACCGACGACATGTCGTCGGAATAGGGTCAACCTATACCGACGACATGTCGTCGGTACAGGGTTGGACTCTATACCGACGACATGTCGTCGGTATAGAATTTCTTTTTGAATTATTTAATTAGACCCTATAGCGACGACAAGTCGTCGGTATAGGCTGACCTATCCCGACGACAATCTTGGCTATTGGGACGAGGCAATACCGACGACATCTATACCGACGACATGTCGTCGGTATAGGCTATCCCGACAACGACGACACGTCGTCGCTATAGGATAAAAAAATCGACGGGATAAGGTGATACTGGGATAAGATGATACTGTTGTAGTGTTTAGACATTCGACTTGGTCAAGATTACCGGAATGTGTATGTTGCATTACGTCCTTGAATATTTAACTTGTTTAATTCTATTAAGCAACGGCTCTAGGTTTTATGCTACGAAAATATTTGACCAATCGGGGTAGGGTTCACAAGAATCTTGTTGCTTTGTCATCGAATATTTATCCTTTTCGCAATATCGAATGTCTATACACTAGATTCTTCTTTATGAGTATAATTAAGAGAATATTATAAATCTTTTAATTTATTATGAACACTAATAGAAGTTGTCTTTTTTATATTGAGACCAAAATGTACTTTTATTATAGAATCTATTAGGCTCGCTAATGAATTGTTTCTTTTTTTTATCAACGGCGGGGAGATTTTATAAATAAAAATAAGGCTCTAGCAAGGAGTTAGTGACCTCAAAATAGAAACATATTACAAAGTATTGAGAAAATTGAAATTATACCAATATTTCCAATTGAGACAACCAATTTTGGATGGGTTTTCGATCCACAAATAGCTTAAAACCTTTATTTCTTCAGTGATGTTTTCTTCCTTCATGAGCATGTTGTTAAAAACCTGATTGTTCCTTTCCCGCCAAATACTCCAAAGAGTGGTAGATGCAATTCCCAAACATATATTCTTTAGATTCGGAGAAGAATAAGAATTATCAAAATCCAATACCTCTTTTACCGAATCACCAAAGAACAAAGGCAATTTACACCACGCCAAAACTTGTTGCCAAATAGCCATTGCAAAGCTGCAAGAAATAAGAAAATGATCTTTAGTCTCAAACACCCATCCTCAAAAGAGGCAAGCAGACGAAACGCAATCAATCCCTCGTTTAGCAAGCTTATCCAATGTAGGAAGACTATTAAGAAGAGTTCGCCATACAAAGAAGTTTACTTTGATGGGAACCCATTATTCCAAAAGCAATTCAAATCGAAGGAAGGACTCATACTATTATCAATCTTCATGCGTAAACAATTAGTTATCAACACACTTGAATTAGTTAGAGAGCATACCCATTTATCTTTGTTATGGATAACACGGCTTTATTTATAAGATTCAAACTTTCTCTCCATAAAGTCATCTATGTACCCGAATGAAGCTGTCGAATTTATAAGGGTTATTCAACCACCAAAGGAAAGAGTTTACCTTTCCAAGTTGACAATTTAGATTCAAATTTGTCAACGACAACCTTCTGATGCTTAATATGATTCAAGTTTTCCCTAATTGGAAGCCCAATATAATAAAAGGGAAATTCACCTATCTTATATCATATCCAATGATATTAGCCATATTAACGTTTTCATTTCCTTCCACCCTCACTCCAAACAGAGAGCTTTTGGAGTAATTAACCTTTAAGCTGAATGATAGGTGGAAACAACGTAGAATTCTTACCAAATTTTGTAGATTGGAAGGAGACCATTTTCAAAGACACATTTCATCATCCGCATAGAATAAATGAGTGAGGATAGGACCATTATTAGGGATAGAGATGCCTTGAAATAACCCAATCTCTACGGCTTTTTGCATAGTGACACCCAAGACCTCCATGGCAATGATAAATAGGAATGGCAAAAGAGGATCTCCTTATCTAATGCCCCTTTTGATGCATAACTCTTTTGAAGGGCCCCATTGACTAGGATAGAAGATCTAGCCGAATATAAACACCCATGAATCCATAATCTCCATCTATCCGGAAAGTTCATATGAGCCATCACCATGTCCAAAAAGTTTCAGTTTATCGAGTCAAAGGCTTTCTCGAAATCGATCTGAAGAATAACAGCTTTTTCTTTCACTTTCTTGAGCCAAGAAATAACCTCATTCACAATTAAGGGTCCATTAAGAATACTACAACACTTAACAAAGGCGAATTGTGAATCTGAAATAATGGAGGGAATAGCACAACTGAGCGTAGGTTAGATAGTATTTTGGCAATTACCTTGGAAATACAGCCCATTAGGCTTATCGGCCGATAATCTGATGGAGTAGTAGGGTCTTTGATCTTAGGAATAAGCACCACAAGTGATGAATTACAACCACGGCTAATGCTTCCATATGAGAAAAACCGATCCATAATATGACAATGTTTCCGTTGCCAACAAATGAATGACTTTTAGTTATTAAACTATGATGTGAATGAGTAAATCCAACGCGTGAGGTCTCCCGGAAACGGGGCCTTACAAAAAATTTACGGAACTCTTATATATTTACTAAAAATACATTGAAATGTTGATTAAAGAAATACTAAAGATAATTTTTTTATGCGAGTTGTCTAATTATATGATATTTAATTATTTTTTTTAGTTTTTAGAATGTTCCCCATTATAGGACCATCCTTGATTGAGAATATTTTGAACTCACGGTATTAGAAAGAAAGGGTCTATTGCAAGATAGCCTCTTCCATCTTATGCTTGGTGAGCAAAAGATTTCTCGTATAATGGAACTTTCTCCATATAAAAATATATGTATGGAGGCCTATAATTCCGTTGAGGCTTCTGTCGAGCCGGTTAATTCATTTAAGCATTCTTTTCAAAAGGATCTAATGAAGCAAGTTTCAATTTCTTTATCAAGGAATTAAGCCAAAATGGGAGAAATTCCGAGATATATAAAAAAATTTATATACACTTCATCGATGAACACGTGAAGTTGGGATTACCTCTCCCTTAATATGATATTCTTTTTGCACTCTTGCTCTTCAAACTAGTCATTAATGCTCGCCTTCATTGGTACCCTTTCGGTATGCGTTGCGAACACTTTCATTTTGAGCGTCTCATCTTCTCTATAGAAGCAAAACTCAAACGGATAGAAAAGATGGTCCAACTACATAACTTTTGATTTTTCATTACTTCCATGGTCGTGCCTCGTGGCACGGCAGCACCCGTACTATTGAAATGGTTCGTCAATAGAGATGTTCCCACTTGTGCCCCTTCTTTGTAACACCCAAAATTTTCAACCAATTTTAACTTTCAACACACGCGAAAAATAGGTCAAAGTTAACACTCTTGACAAAACAACACATGTTAAATTACAACAAAATGACAACATAACTTGTTTTAAAACATTCGACCGACATCTCAAAACAACACGTTTCAATATCTAAGAGATGACTGAAAATAAGTTTAATGAACCCCAACAAAGAGTTCCAACTCCAACCGCCAACATCCATGAAAAATGAATGAGAATCCAAACCGACACGAAGCGTGACCCGAGATTTCAAACCGGAGCTTTAGCTACATGAAACACCATAAAACAACCATTAGTAATGATATACGACCCCCCCCATGTGAGCCCCCAGGCTAGGGGTGTTCAAATTCGGATATCCGAAAATTTCGGATAGTGAATTTCACTATCCGTATCCAAATCCGAAATTTCATATATCCGAAATTTCGGATTCGGATAGTGAAACGGATATCCGGGTTTTTTTTACTTAAATATATTTTTTAAATTAAAATCTAAATATATAAAATATACTAAATAAACATCATCTTTATGAAATAATTAAAAAACCAATTTTTGAGTAATTTACGAAATTACGACGAGAATACGTTTTAGTTTTTTTTTAAATAAGAAGGCTAAACACATAACATAAAAGCTATATACTTCATATAAATTGTATTTATAACACTTTCTAGGAAACAATATATAAATTTGACAAAAAAAAATAATTTTCGAAATTACGACGCGAATACGTTTTGTTTTTTAAAAAATAAGAGAGCTAAACACATAATATAAAAACCATATACTTTATATATTGTATTCATAACACTTTCTAGGAAAAATATCTTAAAAAAAATTATTTTCGGATATTCGGATATCCGAGTATCCAAAAATTTTGAAAAATGCTATCCGAATCCGAAAATTCGGATAATTCGGATTCGAAATTTCGGATATTTCGGGTTCGGATACGGATACTATTGAACACCCATACCCCAGGCCCTTACAACAATAATCGATCAAAAACGACATTTCAACATTTTGGGTGTAAATGTGACCGTAAACAGCCCCATATGGGTGTAATTTACGCCAGGACACCGTAATTTACTCCCAATGGCCGTAAATTACGCACAGACCCCATTTTTTGAATTCCTAACGTCGACGCCCCCCAAATTCATATATTATGGATTTCGTTGTTCATTTTCTAGCCCGATATATACCTATTACAAGTTTGGGCTTTTTCCGGTAACATGTATAAACTCCTATACATGTTTAATCCCAAACCGAATACCAATTTACACCCAAAAACTTCAATAAGCATAATTAACACCTTACATACATTACCACCTATGTATGTACACACTAGTTAGCTAATCACCCACTAACCCGACCATACACTTGTGAGGTTCTTGAGACCTCAAAACACCATTACGACCTTGTGAAGCTCATGACCTCAATTCGCACCGTGTGAGATTCTTAGGCTTCAAACTCCTCTTTATGAGGTTCTAAAGACCTGAAACGCCACAACACAACCTTTTGAAGCTTATGACCTCAAATTACTTTCGTGTGAGGTTCTTTGGCTTCAAGCAACAACGACAATAGTGAAGTTCAAAGACTTCAAGCTACAACGACATAAGTGAAGTTCATGACCTCAATAAACTACCAGGTGAGGGTTTTAGACTTTAAACATCGACTATTTCACATACATACAAGTGTTCACACACGACCTCTATTCATCTTCCATAACTCGTATGTTATTTATCAACATGTGGGATTCAAAGACCCCAACCAACCATTTATACTTGTGAAGTTCAATGACTTCAATTATACCTTATTCACCCCATTTTGTTTTACTATACACCATATAAGTCAATTACCACATTTGTTTGACTCTAAACCACCACTTAAGTCAATTACCACATTTGTTTGACTCTAAACCACATAAGTCAAATTCACCAAATTACCACATTTGATTGACTAATAACCACAAAAGTCAATTTCACCGAATCAACATACACACATTTGCACATATGATAATCAACAAAATCAACATGTATATCAAGTATGTGCATTTACTACCACCTATCATTACTAAGTAGGTGCAAAGCACTTACATTTAGCTAGAGGCGATTCCACTTGGTCTTCCAAGCTAGCTCCTTTAACGCCTTGATCACCTAGCAATCAACTTGCATTTAGAAATCTTATGATCTCAATTCATTCACCAAATTGAGATTCGTGACCTAATAACCATCGTTCAACCCAAATGACATGTTTGACCCATTAAAGTCAAACTCCCAATCCACCAATTCACCATTTACCAATTGAGGTCTAACACCCACCTAGACCTTATGGATTACACCCATTCTAAACTTGGTGAATTACACCTTAAACAAGTTTTAACCTCCCTATACAATCATTCACCCATTTGACCCGTTTGGGTTCCACCCAATTTGTAACATCCCATTTTTTTATTAGAACTAATGGGATTAATGTATATATGTGTATATGTTGTAACATAATGGACGGATTTCTACGAGATAGTTACGAGACCTAACAAGGGTGTAGTGTCGGGTTTCTTTTGTATAAATATATCTAAAAGGGATGGCGAGTAATTAACGTGGAAGTGGCGGGACTGGAAATAAATCACGAACGGGCCAAGCCCGAGATGTCCGAGGTGTGCAAGGGCTGAGCCCGGCTTTAGGGAAACACCCATTACGGTGTTACGCGTGGGGAGAAGACCCCATTTGTGGGTTCTTGCGGCTGCCGAGAAGAGGAGGAGAGGAGAGCACGTAGAGGATTGTGTTCCGAGATCAATCCAAGGTGTATTCGGGACCCTCTAATCATGGTTTACGTGTTTTAATCCTCGGATAATCGTAGTAACTGTTTTGTGATATTAGGGTTTTGCGCAAAGACTTAGTTCGAAAAGGAGGAGTTCGTGGGTGGTTCGATCCACAAGAGTAACCCGGATTAAAGGTATAAACTCATAAATCTAACGTGGTAATCATTGTATTCATTTTGTGAGTGTTTACGGGCTAGAGGGTATTCGGCCGAACCCACGGTGGGTGGTCGGCGCTTGTTGTGAGGCCGGGTAAGGACCGGCTAGGACTAGATGAGGAGCCACGAGGCGGAGAAGGACCAAGCGGCGGCTGTAGTGGCACGACGGTGACTGTGACGGGTTGTGTTGGTTTCGGATGATCACGGCGGTGGTTCCACGAGCCGGGCAGCGCTAATGCAGAACCGGCCAAGGGCGGGTGACGTGTGGGAGTGGTGCTAAGGCGTGTAGCGGTGGACAAAGGTGGTGTTTGACGTGTTCAGAGATCCGGAGAGGAGCTCGGATCACGTTGGGACTTCGGGAACGTGGAAGGGGGTTCACGTAATGCATGGGAGTCATGCATGGCGTCATGCACGTGTATGTAATTATGCATGACGTTGGGTTAGTCTAATAGGCGGGGGTTTAATGTCGGGTCGTGTATTGACTCGTGTATTGTGTGTATTCTAGGTGCGAGTTCGAAAGGCGAGCACGGGGAGTTAGTGAGTTCTAAGAATCGAGGTGTGTCGAGCAAAGGTGAGTTTCTATCGCCCACTTTTAAATGTTTTATTGTTTTGGGCAGGAATACATGTAAAACGTGATTTTATTAAGTTGCATGCATAGACGACGTTTTTGGTAAAGAAATATATACTTTTAAATAATCGTTATGCTTGCATGAGTGTATGAGTTTGTGTCACGTACTTAAACGTCGTGGCGGGAGATCGAGCGTAAGCTTGATGTTGTGTTGACGTTAGTCAACGGGATATTGAGTCTGGCATTAGTCAAGCAGGAGATCGAGCGTAAACTTGATATTGTGTTGACGTTAGTCAACGGGATATTGTGTCTGACGTAAGTCGGGCAGGAGATCGTGTTTGCTTGTGTCTTCGGACCAGCAACATGGTATAATTGTTTGTCGATAAAATATATCTGTTTGAACTGTTGAGAAAGTACTATGAATAAACCTTTGAGATGGAAACTATTTTATAACGTTTTGGGATTCGATACTCCCTAAAGAACTACTATAGAACTCACTCAGCGTAGCTGACATTTCAGCATGTATTTCAGGTAAAGAGAAGATGTGAGCTGACGACTTCTGGATGGCATTTGGTTACCGTGGACGTTCGTGATGACATTATTTACTGGTTGTTTCGTTGAGACATTTTGATCTCAGTACTTGATTTGAATTATGTTGGGTCGGGTCGTTGACCTTTGTTGACTATTTGATTTTCGCTGTAATGAATTGTGTTTAGTTTGATGTCTATGACTACTTAGCTTGCGTTTGAGCCAACAAGTAAGGTTCCCGGTTTTGGGGTCTTACACAATTTCACATAAGCTCCCAATTCCTTAAATCACCAAATAGGTTGAGGGTTATTACTTGGTTATGTATTTAATCACACCACAAACACTTACCAACCCTCAATTACCATCCAAACAACCTCAATTCAAAAACCCCCCAATTTCACCTCAAGAACCCTAATTCTTGAATCATCAAATTTGATGTTTAGATGTTGTTATCTGCCTCCCATTACCTTTAATAAAGCTAGGTTATCACTTTTAACAAGTTAATAACCACCTAGACCACCCAATTCATCCCCAAATTCGTTTTCATCAAATCCGTTTTCATTAATGGAGGTTCTAGAGGATGAAGAAGACACTTACTTGCAATCTTGAAGAAGATGAATACTCTAATCCAATCTGATTTCACATGCAACTCTTTGATTTCGATTTTTGGCTCTCCTCCTCTTCTCCGTTGAAGAATTTTGCAAGAACACACACATGTGTGTGTGTGTTCTGCGCTACCACCACCATAAGACCAAATCAGCTTTTGCTGAATTACCAAACAACCCCTGAACTTATAAATTTGGTCCTTTTAGCAAGAAGATCAAGAATTGCTCAAATACAATTAAACCCTCCATTTAGATTTAATCTAATTTCACCCTCACATTATTATTTAAGCAAACAATATTTTATTTTGTATGTTGGTTCGTTACATTCTTCTAATGGTACTGTAATTCCTATTCTTATCCCTTCAGTCTCTCTTTTGGTCCATCTACATCCTAGGAAATTCATACGCTTCACGGACGGAGCAAAAAGCGGAGTCTTAATTATAGCGAGCCGACCTATTCTATTACCAGACATCCTTGGGAGAAGCTCATCCGAAACTATAGCTAGAAAGGCCTTATTTCATTTCATTCCTGTTCTTCTTTTCCTTCTTATAAAAAAAAGGGGGATTTCTCATATTTAGAATCTTTCTGCGCTGTGCTCCGTTTACTATTCTTTCATACTTTTTTCTATTTACCACGCGATAGGTCAGCGAAGCGTGAGCGCTTAGCTTTTAAAAATAATTTTTCATGGTTATTATTTGAGAGAATAATGCTTTTATTTTATTTTTGAGTTAATATCTTTAATTTCTACCAATACTAATTTGCTAAAATTTTGAACCTTTTACAAACTAATTTGTTAATGTTCTTAAACTTTACAAATAGATAGCTAACAATTTGAGTTAACAAATTTTATATTTTGAAATTATTTGTTGTTAAATGTTTTTATTTTCTACATAGTTCTTTTTTTTTCTTTTACAAACGGGCTTTGGTTAATGTCTTATTTTGAAATTATGTTTTTGTTAAATTTATTTTTTACATAGCATATATATAGTTACATTGAAGAGACAACATATATGTAATTACATATCTATATTATTTTATCTTTTGTGAATATCTGTATATTCCTAAAAATTTTACCAACTACTAACATGTAAAGGTAATAAAAAAATAAAGAAAAGACAAATATATAAAGACATAAATGCTATACTTTGTATTAGATATTTAATTAGATATGTTATAATTTCTTTTTAAAACAACATCCAACATATAAAACAATGTCTGATTTTTTAGATCCCACATTAGCTCATTAAAGGAAACATGGCAAGTGATTGGTTATAAAAGAGGGGAGGGGACACTAAACAGAAAAAGAACTTTGAGCATGTCCTTTCACCTTTGGCCTTTGCTAAGAATAGTTAGTAATTTTTTTGCACCGGTCCATTCTGATTTTAATCGGTTCATTCCAATTTTCCCGGTATGTTATACTTATATAGGTATGTCAAAGGGGGCTTGTAACCCAATGGTACCAAGGTGTTAACAAAAGATGTCTCTCCCCCAAAAAGGTTGAGGGTTCAAGTCCCATAGTGGATAAAATGATGTGTGAATTTGTTGTTCAAAAAAATTACCCAAATGTACTATTGTGTATCGCTTTCTGATGCGTGTTCGACTTTATTACAATCAATCCAAGCTAAAAATCATGACATACGTGAAGAAGCACTCGCGTATCACCTTTTCACTTTATGTATCATCAATAAACGTACGTTCAACTAACAAAATTCAATACATATGCGACATGGATTCGTACAATTCTTTTTCTTCGAGTATCTAGGGCAAATATGATAATATAATATTTGAATTTGATATTTAAGTCATAAATTTATTCATTTAAACACATACATGAGAGATTGATGGTTGATTTTTTATTGGTTAGCTTGATCCAAAGTATGGATGGTCTATAGAATAAAAATATCAATCAATAGTTGGATTCCTAAAATCAGTCATGTAAGTGGTGTTATGTAACATTCTCAACTTATGAGAAGGTGACAATTGGTTTCACGTAATTTGAGGTATTTATGACACTAGGTAGAAAAGTTTGGGGCTTACACCTAATTTTGTCCTTAAGTTACACCTTATCACCATGATGACAACACTCTAATCCAACGATCATAGATTTCTAATGGTTTGTGTTGGTGCATACATGTCCAACTACTAATTGCAAATTTTGAGGACAATAAAAGTTAAATATCATTTAAAGATAGTTATGTCAAACGTTTTACTTCCATTCCTTGAATCAATAAAAGATATCAAAATACATCCACAAAAGGTGAACAGAAGCTTCACGGTCGATATTAGGGTTACACCATAGATCGACCACCAACATGTTTGATACTTCAACAACTCCATGGTCAGTACTATGTTCAAACTGTGGAACGATCAAACAAAATAGCTTGGAGAAGAAGACTCATGCAAAAATTAGGAAACTAATGGTAGCACAATGTCAAACATGTTCAATCAACCATATCACCTCTGGACAAAAGTTTAAGATAAAAGGGGCATAAACCATTGAAAAGAAATAGGTTTAAACAAAAGGGGCATAAACCATTGAAAAATAAAAGATACAAATGACAAATTGGATTTTGTAAGGGAAGATGCTTAGCATATTAATCAATATTGGTCCATCTCCCTTCTTGCACAAGATAAAACTCAATTAATGCCCTTGGTTTTTCAGTGATTAAACTCTTGCAAAGACAGTCAAACTTGGTTTTTAGATATATCACAATGGACTTATGTTTGAGAGAAAAATGAGACATAAGGAGTACTTCACATGTCAAGGTCCGACTATGGATTGACCGTGGGAGTAAGGCGAGTGTCACGGTCCATCCATGGACCTTCTGTACTTGTACTAGACATATTTTGTTTTCTCTCTCTTCGTGACTATAAAAAATATATGTAAAAGACTATGATGATGTGAACATGTAAGGATGTTTGTGAAAAATGATAGGTCATAAGAGGAAATTAGTGTTTTTGAAGTATGAGGATTGTAAATTTGGGGGCTAATCGAGCATGTTTTTAGCATTTCGTGTTGGAGATGCTCAAATGTATATTCAAACCGTCTAAACTCTCTTAAATTAATTTATTATAGAAAATTCATATCAATCTAGTTTTGTTATCTCTTTTAATCAAGTTTACCTTTCTTTTATAAAAAGACAAATTGGTTTTTAATAACCAAACTATGACGCATTGACCGATAATAATGCACACTAAAAATTTGATTAACAACATTGCTAACTTTCACTTTCGTTGTTAGTGGCTATCCCAGTAGTAAAATCACATAAATTTACACTTGATTTCGACTAGCTTTTGCTCACAATAATGATTATGAACAAAATAGGAAAACATACAAGCGTAATCGAATGGAAATCAAGGATAAATCGAGTGTAAATGTATGATACTAGAATTGCTATTGACAATGGAAGTAAAAGCTAGTAGTGTCATTGGTCAAATTGTCATTATAAATTATTATCGACCAATATATTATAGTTTAGATTATTAAAATCCAGTTTACCTTTATAAAATACACGAACTACGCTCATTTATACCGGTCACAAAACAAAAATAACCATAAAATTATCTTATGTTCTAATTAGAAACTGTGTACAAGAAAAAAAAAATTTGTAGATATTCTTTTACCTTTTTTGAATTCTTCTTAAATCAACTTTTACAAGAAAAGGTATGAAAAGCAGATAAATCGGTTCGAGTTATTAACTTATTATATCACACTATCACTTAATATATGCAATATATATAATATATAATATAACCCATAGATATTGAGGAACAGCCACAAGCCCACAATACATATTCTCTCATAGGGACTTCATATATAAATTCATTAAATATCAACTATTCATCCACAGATATTAGTTACTTGCATTTACAGGTTAATTAGTTGTTGAAACAGCTAACAAAAATGATGGTTTTGCGTACATTCGACGATGAATCATCAGACGGAAGACCCGCCACCAGCTTATCAAATCCATATAAGAAAACAATGTTTCCGCCGATATTCCGGTGGAGTTTTGGTTTGAAAGCACTGGCGGTGATGGTGTTGTTCACGGTTTTCCTAGTGGTTCTTCCGTTGGTATTGCCGCCTCTTCCGCCACCTCCTCCGTTGCTCCTCTTCATCCCGGTGTTGATCATGTCTGTACTCGTTTTCTTAGCCTTTGCACCGTCGGAGTTACCGCCGGACGCCGTCGTTTACTGCGGTTGAATCATGTACAATGAATCTGGTGGCAAGTAGTCTTTAAGGTTTGAAACTTTTATACTGAATACATGCAATATTGTATGTATCTATCCATGTTTATTAATTTCTTTTATTTTTATTAATGAAAAAAATTAAATTTAGTAATTAGTGTGGCCATCCATCGGTTTCAATTGTTTAAATCAATTTAAATGCGTATGATTTTAGTAATTTCAAGATGTAAGGCTTCTAATCTCATCCACTAGTTAATTAAACGACTTTATTATATTTATGAAATATGAAATGAAATAAATTTCATAATTGTAATTGTTGATTCATTGTATGATAATAATTGTAAAAGTACACATGAATCCTGTCAAATAACATGTTCGATGTATTAAAGTGTAAGAAATTACAAACTTTAAAGTTTTTTTTTTCCTTTTTTTCTTTTTCTTTTTCTTTTTCATGATTACAATGGAAAATTTGTAATGAAATGACAATGAGCACCAATTCTTTTTATTTTAAATTAAAAAAAAAAACTTGTAAAATATTATAACTATTTATCGGTAAGATTTATGGTATTTGCGTGATGGTACCTAGAAAATCAGAGGGGTTGAGGAACAATGGGATTACATTTGCTTGTGTATTTTAGTAAAACATTCTATGAGGTTTATCCTTGATCCTTTCATTAGGATGCATCTATGAGTGAGACATGGGTTGAAGCAGTTCAATGGAGGGAGTATCACTCATTCTATCTCAGGCGATAGAGGCGTGAAATCTCTCGAATCTTTTTTTATTATAAGTGGTTTTGCAAACCAATCATGGTTTCTTGGTGTGTTTTGAAGTCTTCATGGTTTCTAGTTGAGCTGCTAGTTGAACTCAGTAGCGGATCTAGAACAAAAGTTCATGGGTAACGAAATTTTTTTTTTACCATACTTTTTATGTAAATGAAAAAAATTTGACGGTATTTTCATGTAAACAAATTTATTTTTTTTACCGTACTTTCATGTAAACAAAATTTTTTTTGGCACGGTAACATGCGACTGGCGAGGCGGACTGCGGAGGTGGCGCCGGGCGGTGGTCTCAGCTCAGGTCGAGCGGTTGGTCGGTCTCTGGCTCTCACAGTTCCCGCTCTCTCTATCTTTCTTATTGGGCAGCCGCTTGTGTAAGTTGGGTTTGAGAATTGAGACTTTGAGGTATTGGATTTTAATAAAACATTTGGGCTGGCTAAAGCCCAAATGTAAAATGTGGGGACTTGGGGTAACGTATTGAGTTTTTCATAAAATTTTGGACTTTTTATAAAGTGTTGAGCTTTTAAAAAAATTTGAGGGGTAACGTAATTTATAACCGGATATATAAAACCGTAAAAAAAAGTTTACACTGCGCATAAAAAGTTGAGGGGTACCCTAAGGTAGGTCCGCCCTTGGTTGAACTAGCGGATGTGAATATGCATATGATAATCCGCTAGTTGAACTAGCGAATGTAAACAGTGAAAGTGAATAAAACAAAATTAACAAAGTTGATGTTCATTGTTCACATCTGTTAGTTCAACTAGCAGAACACCTAAAAACCATTAAGCCTTCAAAACTCACCTAAAAACCATGTCTCATCATCAAAAATCAAAATTGTCTATTTCTTAAAAAAAAAATCTGACACCGATGTCTTCCTTGTGAACACGACTTTCAAAATCACACTTGTCACAAATATAATATTATTGTGCAACTCTCTTCCTTCATGTCAAGGGTGGACTTCCAATTGAAGACATGTTAAATGATCTTACAAGGCGTGTTTGTTCCTTGTATGACTCTAATATTAAAGGACATGCATGATATTATAGTATTATGTCATTAACCATGCTATATCCGAAAGTATATGGTTTTGAACTTAAGTTGTATGCATGGATCTATCTGGTGCATGTATGATTACACACATCTTTCAAGGATGTCCACTATATACTAGTTGGATGTATGATGACTTTGTTGTCCCTTAATCTTATTTTACACTCCGTACAATTGTACAAAAAGCTATCTTGAGGATGTTTATATCATTTTTTTAGATTTTTTCACAAGATCATGTGTGTGATTTTAC
The DNA here is from genome assembly GCA_023525975.1 of Smallanthus sonchifolius. NCBI lineage: Eukaryota > Viridiplantae > Streptophyta > Magnoliopsida > Asterales > Asteraceae > Smallanthus > Smallanthus sonchifolius. Next base: position 133,134,870 of record CM042018.1, read on the forward strand.
TTTCTCCAAGGGAGGTTCAGATTGAGACTTTGTCACAATATAAAAATATTAAAACATAAACAAGTTTAGAGCATTCACAGCTAGATCTCTATCTCCATCTCTATTTCTATTATTTAGAGATTTCATTTATTTTGCATCTTCATCGGTATCTTCATTTCCATCTCTATCTTTAAATTTTAGAGTTTAATAAATAGAGATTCTATAAATATAGAGATTCATTTTCATCAGTCTATATTTTTTACGAGTGTTTAGGAAAGAGAAAAAATAATAAAATAAGTGTTTGTGAGTGAGAAAGAGATAGAGAATGAGATATGAGAGGTTAAACCATATTTAATGATAAATTTGAAAAAAAATAATAGTTAAATTATAGAGATAAAGATAATCTTGTTGTGAATAAACTAGTAAAAACTCAGACCATACATCTATTAATTAATATTTCTTTTATTATTATTTAATCAATTTACTGAACTCGAATTAGTTTATAATTATCCCATTCACTTTCACTACATATAATCAATTTAAACCGAAAGTTATCTTCATCACTTTCATGTGTGTAGTTAAATCATGATCAAAATAACATTCGACAATCTATATTAAATGGAAATAAACAAAATTTTATGTGTTTTACTAGTCTAGGATAAAATTCTTTAACTCTAAGGTTTTAGAGTAAAATTCTAAATATTTTATAATATTGGATATTTGATAAAAAAAAAACCTTTTGTAGCTTTTTTGTTTGATGATTGATTTATCTTTTCTATTACCAAATTTAGATGTTTATGTTAGGTGAGTAATGGACCGTCTGACTCCTGTTAATAGTAGTATTATTTGGTCTCCGGTCTGGTCCCGTCTTCCAAATTCTACCGAGGAGTCTTCTGAGTTGCTGACCCTATCGGCTCTATTGAATGCAGTAACCTTTCACTTTGGTCGGGATCGCTGGGTTTGGAATCTGGACTCATCCGGTGAATTCTCGGCTAAAAGTGTAAAAGATCAGATCATCGCCTTCAATCAGACTCCACCGGATTTCAATTTCTTTTGGAATAATTGGGCACCGCTAAAGGTTAATTTTCTTGCTAGGAGGGCTGAGTTGGATAGACTTCCAACATTGGAAGCCTTGGTGTACAGAAGAGTACAACTCTAGAATTCTTGTTGTCCCTTTTGTGGTAATCATATGGAGATTGTGGAACACCTTTTTGTATCCTGTAATTTGTCCCTCTCCATATGGGAAGACATCTCCTCCTGGTGTAAGGTTCATTCGATATATGTTTTTGGGGTTAGAGACTTACTACAATTGCACTCTTTCTCCCCTTGCTCAAAAAAGTGGAAGAAAGCTTTTAATTTGGTAATTTTAACAACCTTTTGGTGTATCTAGAAGGCTCGAAATGATGTTATATTCAATCGTTCTCAAGTCAACAAGATTAAAGTGGTGGAAGAAATAAAGATCATGGGGTATCTATGGTTCAAGGAACGGAAAAGGCTCCTTTTCTGCTATGGGAAAACTGGATGAACTTTAATTTATTTTGATGTCTTTTGTTATATTTGGTGCCTTGCGGTTTGTACTTTCCTGGTGGATTCATGTATTTTGGTGTTCTTAGCTTTTGCTAGGCATATATAAAAGTTTTGTTGACCTAATGCCATTTTAAATTTTTAATCCATTATGACTTGTTATTACTGTTAAATGTCTAAAAATTTGAGAAACAATTGTTGCCATCCTAACACCTATAATGTTGATACCGCTACAATTTAGATCAATAACATGCACATCTTAATTTGATTTATATTTTTTTTAATGCAAACACACAAGTCTCTAAAATCTACTTCTAAAATCCACCTATTGTCCATTTTGTAGGACTTGAACCTGCACCACTTTGCTGAGATAAACACCAGGTGTCACTAGACCAAAAGGTTATCGACAATTTGATTTATATTTTTTATTTTATGTTTATACATGTTCTAGTTCGCGTTTGATTTTTTTTATTCGATGACTATTTGTGTGTGATTTTTGTTCTGATTTCTAGAGTGTATTAACTGATATGATATGATATGATATGATATGAACGGGTTTGTAGAATCAATATATATGGGTCATTGGTTTGTTTTGGCGATGAAGACGTTGGTCGTTGTCTTTGTATTTGTGTTCATTCGTAGATTATGGTGGGTGTGGATTGGTTTTCAATTTGGTGTTTGTAATTGTATTTGGTGGTAAATGATGGTGATATGAAGACATTTTTGGTGAGATTTGGTGGTAAACGATGCTGGTATTGGTGGGAGATTGAAGATAAAAAAATGCACATGCTAGTAAAAAATCAAAACAACATATTAGTAAAAAATAAAACTGTATCGTTAAATCATAAAAAGGTTTTATAATAAAAGTCATAAATACTAAATATTTTCTTATTTTGAAAGGAGTTAATCTATTTAATTTTTGTTTATTAAATTATCAAAACTCGTCAAAATTACACAAAAAATTTCTCAACCCAATTTTAGTATATTAAAGTCTCTAAACTTATACGTTATAAAGTTAAATTCACTAAAATACATAACCGAAAATTTAAAAAATCTTATGATTAGGAATCAAACACTACGTACTCGACATTTATAAAGTTATATATGTGCATTTACTAATTTATTTAGCTTCATTTAAATGTATAACTAAAATTGCGACGTTAATTATTCCTACAAGGCTACAAGTTGGAAAAGAATAACTCAAGAAGGAAAAAAGTCGAAAACAAAGGCCAAAGGGTAGGGGGCACATAGATTCTGTCATTGTGGTTTTGACACCTCATTTGTTGTGAAATAATAAAATAAACCACGTTTACTTAGTTTCTAATCAAAGTGATTTAAAACAATTTCGTCAAAATTTTAGACTTTTATCATATGATAACACAAGTAGAAGTTAGTTACTTAGTTTGTTTTAATTTACCGACACCTAAACTACACCATAATTAATTTATACAAATCCATCTATCTCAGGTTTAATAAATAAATTGGAAGGCCGGTGCCCAATTCATTATATATCAATAAATAAACTTTGGAACTACTAATTTCAAAACTACTTTAAGAATTTAATTGATGAATTAGAAAATAGGAAATTGGCTGATTAAATTTTTATTACAAATATGTCTTCTATACAACATACCCATTGAAGCGTGGAAGTGTATGGGAGAGGAAGGCGTTCAGTGGTTGACAAGACTGTTCAACAATATCTTTAAAACCGGGAAGATGCCAGATCAGTGGAGGCGTAGTGTCTTAGTACCCCTATATAAAAACAAAGGAGATGCTCAATGTTGTGCTAACTACAGGGGGATTAAGCTCCTATGTCATACAATGAAATTATGGGAAAGAGTTATAGATACAAGGATTAGACGACAAACCCAGGTTACAGCAAACCAATTTGGGTTCATGCCAGGCCGGTCCACTACGGAGGCGATACACATTTTAAGAAGATTAATGGAAACGTACAGAGAGAAGAAACATGATTTACATAAGGTGTTCATCGATCTTGAAAAGGCGTACGATAGTGTGCCTAGAAGATTGATCTGAGAAAGTCTGGAGGGAAGAGGGATCCCTAGTAAATATATTGAGGCAATTAGGGATATGTATCATGAGGCTAAGACATGCGTCCGAGCACCCGTGGGGGATACAGACTTTTTTCCGGTGGAAGTGGGAGTTCACCAGGGGTCGGCACTAAGCCCCTTTCTCTTTGCAGTAGTTTTGGATGAGTTGTCAAAGTCGATTCAAGATGCAATTCCATGGTGCATGCTTTTTGCTGATGAAATCGTGTTGATTGCAGAAAGTAAAGAGACATTGAACAACAGACTAGAGGAATGGAGAACAGTCTTAGAGCACAAAGGTTTGAAGATAAGCCGATCTAAAACCGAGTACCTTCACTGCAACTTTAGTGGTGCAAACGTCGACGAGGAGACCCAGATTTCTATTGAAGGTGGGGTTGTCCCTAAGACACTGAAGTTCAAGTATCTAGGATCTGTCATCCAGAGTAACGGGGACATCGACAATGATGTAGTCCATCGGGTGCAGGCTGGTTGGTGTAAATGGAGAGCGGCCTCAGGTGTTTTGTGCGACAAGAGGTTCCCAATAGGGTTAAAGGGTAAATTTTATAGGGTAGCAGTTCGCCCAGCGATGCTATATGGAACCGATTGTTGGGCCATCAAGAAGACACAAGCTCGAAAAATGGATGTAGCTGAGATGAGGATGTTGAGGTGGATGTGTGGACACACAAGAAAGGACCGAATAAGAAATGAAGTTGTTCGGAAGAGATTGGGAGTCACATGTATCTCAGATAAGATAAGAGAAGGAAGATTGAGATGGTTTGGACATGTCAAGAGGAGACAGAGCACAGATCCAGTGAGAACGGTGGAAACTCTCGTTGTAGAGGGGAAAAGGAGCAGGGCGAGACCGAAATTAACGTGGGATGAGAGGATTAGGCTTGATTTGCTAGATTTACACCTCTCAGAGGACATGATCAATGATAGGATTTCATGGAGACGTCGTATTAGGGTTTTAGGATGAGTGACCCGTTGTGTGGGAGAGTAGAGTTGTTTAGCAAATATTTTGCGTATGTCTTGTTTCTTGTAGGTGTGTTGTGTTTCTTGTGACTAATATACTCTTGTCATACACTGCTAATTGTTAGATTACTGTTAGATTTATTTATTTTACTTTATTACTCATTAATTTTATTTATATTTTTATCTTTTTCTTTCCCATGGAGCCGGGGGTCTAAACGGGAGCAGCCTCTCTAGCCCTTGGGATAGGGGTAAGGTTTGCCCTCATCACACCCTCCCCAGACCCTACTAATAGCGTTAGCTATGTGTGGGATTATACTGGGTACGTTTGGTTTGGTTTGGTTTGGTTTGTTAATGAAAGAGAGAAGCTTCATTTCGTAACCATAATGAAACGAAGGGATAAAGATTTACATTGTATATATCGAATATATATAAAGGGAATGGATCATTTAAAAACTCTTAAATATTTTGAGAACTCGTCAAAAATCCAATCAAAAGCATTTTTTTTGTTTTTGCTATTTTTTTGTTAGAATACAACATAAAAATGAATTTATATATGTAAATTTACACGTCTTCATATATTAAAAAAATATACACTTGTATAAGTTTACCACTTACATATGTGTAAGTGTTTATCATTTACACATGTATATAAAATTTTTTAAGGATAATTTAAAGAGAATGGATAAATTAATTGAAGAAAAAAATCATTTTTAAGTTATATTTTAATAATAAAAATAGTGAAAACAAAAAAAAATAGTTTTAATTGATTTTCTGACGAGTTCTCGCGAGTTCTCAAGTATTTATAAGTTCTCATTTGAACCTAACCATTTTTAGATAAAAAAATGGTTTTAACTGGTTTCACATATCTATTAGTTAAAGAATAAAAAACAAATATGAACACATGTTTCGTTCACTAAACTACATTTATATTAATTAAAATTTATTTATCAGTTACCACTAATGCAAATTTTTAAATGATTTTGATGATGACAACATTTATACTTTAATTTGAATAATGTAGCTTACTGTAAATTAGCGTGTCGCTTGTAATCGTATTATCTAGGTTTATATTCGTTTAGAATCTTAACAAACAATCGTATTATCTAGGTTTATATTCGTTTAGAATCTTAACAAACAAACATAAGTAAACAAGTACATTTTCCCAACAAACAGAAAACAAAAATACCGGTTCATTTAAGTGTTAAATACCTAACTCTGGCTCACGTTCATTTAAGTGTTAAACAAAAATACCCACCCAAACCGAACTCTGGCTCAAGTTCAAATACCGGAAAACACTAACCATTTGTTAAAAGTTCAAATCTCATGGCATGCAGAAAGTAATTTGGCCATAAAAACAACACTCCCACAAGTTGCAACTAACAAAACCGATAACTTAAAATATTCATTATGCAAAAATAAAACACGAAAAACATACTCAGATATAGAGCAAAATAATGCACACGTCAAATATTCAGTTAAGATTTTTGTCCTTCCTCTGCAGCAGCTTCAAAAGTCTCACCTGCCACAAGCTCCGGTACTTCATCATCATCCTCTTGTGCGGATGCGGCAGCAGCGCCTTCAACACCGCCTGCTGCTTGCTTCTGGAACTGCTCTGCTAGCTTTCTCAAGTTATCCAAGTTATCCGGTCCTGTAGAAGTCAACCACTCAACTCATTACAAGTGCATTTTTTACCGACCCAAATCAGACAAAAGACCTAGAGGTGACAAAACAAGTGATTTATGTAACAGGTCAAAATGGATTGGTGTCAAAATTAGTTTGTCGAAACAGGTTATGTTATGTTCGGGTGGCCCAACAACACTTCGTTGTCCATTTTTTGAATTTTGTAAATAATCTGTGTACTACTAATTACATATGACTAAAAACTATATTATTAGAATGATACAGTTTGTTTTAAATAGAAAGATTTACGACATTAGCATTTGAATATTGTTGGGTTAATCGGGTTAGTTTACGGGTCACACGGGTCAGCAGTGGATAAATGGGTTATCAAGACTTGAACGGGTCACGTGTGAAAGAAGTCTATGTCAGACCAAGTTTTGAGGAATTGTACGTTGGGTAAAAGGAAGAGTTCTTGGTGTACCGGGTTTTCAGTAGAATCAGTTCCCACGTTCTCTTTCTGTGTGGGTTTATTTAGCATGTGTTTATTTTATTTATTTTCCTTCTATATAAATAGCAGTAGGCAGTGGCGGCCGGTTAAGCTCAGAAATTGGATGAATGAGAGAAGGAGGAACAGAGGCAGGTCCAAGTCTAGAAAGAGAGGGATGAAATGAGCTCTTTGAATAAGAACAAAACATGGGTCTTAGACAAGTTTCCGCCAGTCAAAAGAGCTCTACAAAACAAATGGGTCTTCAGTAGGGGTGACAATCTTGACCCATACTTCAAAAAATGGGTTCATTTGGACACAAATCAATTGAGAATGGGTCAATTTGGGTGACCTCAAATTAGTCAATGGGTTAATTTGGGTCACCTTAAATTAGTTAACGGGTCAATTTGGGTCACCTCAAATACTCAACGGGTGAATTTGGGTCACCTTAAATTAGTTAACGGGTCAAAATGATCAAGTATTATAAAATTTTGTTAACTTAAAAATAGTGCATATGGGTCCCCCAACTTTGTCATCTCACCTCCACCTCCGCTATCACTACTGCCGCGCCGACCGCCCACCACTCCACCACCCGCCGCCGCCACCTCGGCTGCTGTCGCCACCACTGGTTGCCCTGCCATCACCACCCTCCGCCTCGCCGCCGCCGCCTGTCTACCGCCACCCGCCCGCGACCGCCACTTGATGCTTTAGTTGCACGTGTAGGCCTGGTGTTTAAGATATGCATGAGCAGATCGACCAGATGTGAATCTGATACCTTCTTTGTTGCTTTTACTTTGTTTCTATAAAACTTTTTATTCATCTAACGCTCAGTTTCACACAGCAAAGTTTGCTATAAGCCCAATATAAACATGCTAAAAACAAATGTGGATGCATGTGTGGTAGGGACTTTCAACTTTGGACACTTTTGTGTCTCATTGGAACATGAGCCATGGCTTCAAAGATGGAAAAGTATTGATGTGGTCGACCTGCCTTTATCGGATCTTTTTTCATCACCTAATCGTCTGCCACTCCAGCGTCCCACCGCCACCACTCGCCGCTGCCGCCGGCTGCTGTCGCCGCCGCCGCCTTCCACCGTCTCCAACCCCTCCCCCCGCCACCACCACCTCCCACCGTATTGGCCGAACCCGTTTTGACCCGAACCAAATTGATGAGTTTTTTTTATAAAAACAACCTGGTTTTGACCCGGACTCAATTTGCTCCAAACCCGTTTTGACCCGAAGTCATTTTGCTCCAAACCCGTATTAACCCGAACCCGTTATGACTCGTGACCCGAATCCGTCCGACCCGCCCCGTTTGCCAGACCTAGTCTTCAGAGTCAAGGAAGAACATGATGGGTCTAAACGGTACAAAGCCCGTTTAGTTGTCAATGGGTTTCAACAGAAGAAGGGGGTTGATTATGATGAGATGATCTCTCCGGTGGTGAAGATGACAACCATCAGATTAGTTCTGAGCCTTGTAGCTGCAAAAAGTTTACACCTAAAGCAGCTAGATGTGAAGACTGCTTTCTTCACGGTGACCTTGATGAAGACATTTACATGGTACAACCTGAGGGTTTTCAAGTTGCTGGTAAAGAGAATTGGGTTTTGCAAACTAAAGAAGAGCTTGTATGGTCTTAACTTTATGGAGAGATCGGGGTTCAAAAGATGTCAGATGGATCATTGCTGCTATCTGAAGAAATTCAGCAGCTCGTATATCATACTATTGCTTTATGTTGATTGCAGGGTGCAATATGAGAGATATAAGCATGTTAAAGAAACAGATGTCCAAAGAATTCGAGACGAAAGATATGGGTCCAGCCAGTCAGATACTTGGGATGAGCATTACCAGAAACAAGAAGGATGTTTCTTTAACATTGTACCAGAAGAAATACACAGGAAAGTGTTAGAGAGATTCAAGATGAATGATGAAAAGACCAAGCCTAGGAACACACCATTGGGAAGCCACTTAAAGCTTACCAAAGATCAGTCTCCTAAATCTGAAGAAGAAAGAACAGAGATGTCAAAAGTTTCATATGCATCAGCGGTCGACAGTCTCATGTATGCCATGGTCTGCACTCGACCATATATTTCTCATGTCGTTGGGGTTGTTAGTCGGTTTATGTCAGATCCGAGAAAAGAACATTGAAAAGGTGTTAAATGGGTGCTCAGGTACTTGAAGGGTACATCTTCAATGGGGTTATGTTTCAAAGGAAAAGATGCTATTCTGAGAGGTTACACAGATGCTGATTTGGGTGGATGCAAAGGGACGTTTAAAAGTACCACTGGGTATGTCTTTACAGTGGGAGGAACAGCAGTGAGCTGGATGTCCAGACTTCAGAAAAGTGTCTTTATCAACAACAGAAGATGAGTACATGGTTGTTGCTGAAGCCAATAAAGAGTTAGTATGGTTGAAGACTTTTCTTGAAGAACTGGGAAAACATTAGTCTGATTACTCATTGTACTGTGACAATGAGAGTGCAGTGAAACTTGCCAAGAATCCAGTCTATCATGGGAAGACGAAGCACATAGGGATGAGATATCACTTCGTCAGAGAATTAATCAGTTTAAAGAATATATCGGGTGCGAAGAATCCAGCGGATATGTTTACCAAATCTATGGTGCTAGATAAGCTAATACTTTGCATAGCTTCAGCTGGTCTCCGGGAATAATGTTGAGGACACTGGGGTAACTAGGGAGTACTGAAGATCAGAGGGGTTTTCATTTGCAGAAGTACAAAGTGGAGTTGAACGTGTTTCGAAGCCTCCAAGTGGGAGATTGTTGGGACGTAGGCTTTGGGTCAGAGCCGCCCTAGCCCTATGCGGGCCTTGGTTTTAAATTGCGCGCATAATACGGGATGCGCCCGTTGCGCCATTTATAGCGCATCGCGACATCTGATGCGATGCATTTACATGATGCGCTAATAATGCGCCGATTTCACATAATGCGGTCATCGCAAGATGCGCTATATTGCGTGCAATATGGAAAATTTTGTATTTTTCTATTAGGGTCATTTGAAAATGGGTTTCTGTTTGAATTAGAGTATTAGACATGTTTTATGTTTAATAATATGTGTTTTAAGTTTGATAATATGTGTTTTCTGTTTCATTGATGTTTTCTCTTTGATGATATGATAACATAATATGTTTTTTGTTTGATAGTTAGAGTATTACATTGATGTTTTTGTTTGATAATATGATGAATTAATTACACGGATGGCCCTTGTGGTTTACCCAGATTTCACTTTTGGCTAGGGGTGTAAAAGAGCCAAGCCGCTCGCGAGCTACTCGAGATCGGCTCGCTAAAAACTCAAAACGAGCCAAGCTTAAACGAGCTCGAGCTCGAGCCTAAGAATAAGCTTGTTTAATAAACGAGCCCGAGCCCGAGCTTCCCTTATCGAGCTCGAGCCGGCTCGCAAGCCTTAACGAGCCTTTTATTTATATAATGTTTTTAATATATTTAATATATATTTATAAAATAATAATAATAATTAGTATATATAAAATTACGATAAATATAATTAAATAATATGCATTATGTTATATATAAAAACTATAATAAAATTTACATAAAAATAATTATAAATATATATAAATTAATTAATATATAATAAACGAGCCGAGCCCGAGCTTCAAAATTAGAGCTCAAACAGTAAGTTAAACGAGCCGAGCTCAAGCCTAGTCAAGCTCGGGCTCGGCTCGTTTACACCCCTACTTTTGGACCTTAGGAATCAGAAATTACAGGTTTGGACCAATAGTTTGCACAAAAGTAACATAAATGGGCCCCAACATGGATGCCTGTTAACTTTGTCCGTTAAATGGGTGTAAAATGTCTAAACCAAACCAAACCAAACCAAACCAAACATACCCAGTATAATCCCACACATAGCTAACACTATTAGTAGGGTCTGGGGAGGGTGTGATGAGGGCAAACCAAACGTAAAATGTCTAAAATGCCCCTTAATATCTAAATAATAAAAAAAACAAAAATAAATTAAATACCAAAAAGTGGGACCCATCAAAACCCACCCCATTTAATTTCCAGGCATCTTCTTCACCATCTCTCTCACCCAAACCCTAGCCTCCACCTCCACTTCTAACCACCACCGGCCACCACCATTGCTTGAACCCGTCGACCACCCCATGCCAATGCTGTCAAACCAGCCTACCGGCGGATCCACCTTCATCGCCGCCGCCTGTTAAACCAGACTCCAGGTCACGAAGGTCACCCAGTCATGGATCCACCTCCACCACCGTCGCCTGAAAAGGTCTCCACCACCACCGTCGTCATTCCATGCTCCGATTCGTTTCAAGTGTACGGCTACAATCAGAATGTAGACGAAATCAATGTTGGATCTTATACCACTCCGTCAAGAAGCTGTCAATTTCATGGGCTTAATCTTATCCTCCTTCCATCTCCCTCCTCAACACAATCTTATTATTCCCTGAAGCAAAACACACAATTTAATCTTTTCATGGGCTTAATCCCTTCATGGCCAATTACTCAATCCCACACTTGATTATCCTTCCATGAACATTTTGGCCAAGACCCAGTTATATATTAAAAAAACTAAAAATAATAGATCCGGCCTACGGCGGTGGTGATAAATCGGTTTATTCCGGCGAGATGAAAAAGATCTGGCGAGATCTAGTACCGGAAACAGAGGCGGTTACGGAGGAGATGCCGGCGGATGTTCAGTTGGTTGAGAATTTGATGTATGAGATTCAGAAACACGAAGGAGATGAGCTCCTGCAGGAGAAGACGAAGAGAACTGTCGGGAACGAGATGAGCTCCGGAAAAGGGAGAAAAGGATTGAAAAAAGATAGTGGGGCCCACTAAAATTTAAATATTTTTTTTATTTTTTTATTTTATATCTAAGGGTGTATTATAGTCATATTATAAAAAAGTAACATAAAAGTTAACTCCCATCCAACTTAGGGGCTATTTATGTTACTTTTGTGGAAACTATTGGTCCAAACCTGTAATTTATGATTCCTAAGGTCCAAAAGTGAAATCTGGGTAAACCACAGGGGCCATCCGTGTAATTAATTCTAATATGATTACATAATATATTTTACAACTTTTTATGTATAATTAATATTTTAGTATTTTTTTTAATAAAGAGTGCATCGCATACGTGATGCGCACGCATCGCGCATCGGATTTTGTGACCAAAAGCATCGGAGCGCATCGCAATTTAAAACCAAGAAACTTTTTGATTAAGGGTTCTAACCCTAATTACGCCTATATAATAATCTATTGTACTTGTAATTCTTTATTACTCAATAAAACAAAAACCCTAGTTGCCCCTCGTGGATGTAGGTCACATTGGCAGAACCACGTAAATCGGGTGTCGTGTCTCTTTTATTTTCTTGATCCTAACACATTCGTGTTCCGGGGCTGTTAGAGGTGATCAAAGAAACAATTGGTTTGTTTTTGGCAGAAGGTTCCGATCAGATTTGCAGGACAAGCAGACAGGAAAGGATTCATCAATTAGCTTAGCAGGGAGAAGAAAAGGACGGCCGAGGCAGCAGGGCAGAGAGCCTTGTTTTTACGCTTTGATCGGTGGTCAAGAACAGGTTGGTTTCCAGAAAGAAAGAGGCGTAGGCGGGACGTCTTGTTCTTTGAGTTTCACCGAAGGTGTAGGAGATTCTGGCGGAAAGTTGTGGGTAGGTCATCGGAAAATGGAGAGATTAATCGGGGTGCGTGAAAAATGGGCGAAAAAGATCCATCAAAGCAGGTGGCTTTGGATTTTGTTCGTTTAGCGGGTGAAAGAAAACGGTAGACGCGTGTGGCTTTCTTAATCGGTGGAAGAAGGCTCTCGAGGCACAAAAGTGTTAAGCGCGAATGGGTTCTGTGCAGTGAAAAACAGCCGGTTGTAAACAACTTTGGTCGGGTGTCCGGGAAAAGTCAAGATGGTTCGGAGATGGTTCGAGAGGAGACGGTGATTCGGCTGCTATGAACGAGTGGTGTGAACAATCCGGTTAAGGGGGTGATTGTTGGGTTAATCGGGTTAGTTCACGGGTCACACAGGTCAAGTCGTTTCGGGTCAGCAGTGGATAAATGGGTTATCAAGACTTTAACGGGTCAGCCGGTCAGGTGTGAAAGAAGTCTGTTAGACCGAGTTTTGAGGAATTGTACGTTGGGTAAAAGGAAGAGTTCTTGGTGTACCGGGTCTTCAGTAGAATAATTTCCCACGTTCTCTTTCTGTGTGGATTTATTTAGCATGTGTTTATTTTATTTATTTTCCTTCTATATAAATAGCAGTAGCTTTGTTAATGTAAGTAGCAACTTTGAAAAGCCATTTTCTTCTGTAAGAAAGTGTGTGTGTGTGTTTACTGTGTGTAAACCTTGGGCCTGAATAATATAGTTTCTTTTAGAATAATATAGTTTCTTTTAAATAAAAATAAAAAGATTTACGACATTAGCATTTGAATAAATGTTTGACAACTTTTGAGCATCATTTTCAGTTTTCACCCATTAGCGTAAAGATACGACCTGGGTTGACCCATTACATATAAACAGGTTTGAATTGTCACCAAACAAAACCTGATGTCTTTTTTTACTGTCTAGAATCAGACCCAAAACTTAGGTGTGGCAAAATGGGTGGGTTGGGTAAAGGGTAAAAATGGGTTCAGGTTAAAACAAGTTATATGGCAGGTCATGTCAAGTTCAGTTACCCTTGACGCTTTTTTTATTTAATTTAATTTAATTTGAAGAACATTAATGATGAGTGCTCTATTTAATTAACACAACAATATTATTACCAGAACAAGCTGATTTTTTGTTTAAATTAAGGAACTTAAAAAGTTTGAACCTTTTAAGTAACTCAAGCTGTATGACCTGCTTTCTTTATACTTTATAGTTAAACCTTGTAAATTGAACTGCTTGAGCAGTTTCTTTTCCAGTTAAAACCTTTTCACTTAGCCCATTTGATATAAATGGTTCAAAGATGCCACGTCTACAAGAAAGATTTAGACATACCCAGCTGGTTGAAAATGCCTGGGAGAATATCTTGCAATTCTGGAAAAAAAAAATCATAACAGAAAACTAGGTCAGAAATAAAAATTTAATAGAAGTAATTAAGCAAGTCAAGGCTGTAGACTTGGAAAACAAGATACATCAAGATATACACACTCTAAGATTGTTGATGGATAAGAAATTTTATCAGAAATTATTTTTATAAACCTCGATTATACTCCCTTTGTCCCAAAATAATTGTCCACAAGCAACAGAAAATATATGCTACAATATATACAATTAAAGAGAACTTAATTAACAGAATGACAAGTTAATACACAAATACCAATTGACTTGGAAGACCTGCATGATTTATTGTTAAGGGTAATTGAAGGAAAAATGGGATAACTAGTAAACTATAACTATCCATTTTTGAAAGTGGGCAATTATTTTGGGAGCTTAATATATAAGAATGGACTATAATTTTGGACAGAGGGAGTACAAATGAATATTACTCTACATGGGTCTTGGATGTGAGCAAGCACACTGTTATTGATTTTGAGTCACAAAAACTGAAACACTTGTTTAGCTAACAGGAATTTCATATTCACTTGAAAAAATACAACAAAAAGACATAGACTTAGAGAAACTATCTTTAAGAAATAACCAAGTAAGTAAGCATACTCTTTGTTTGTGGAGAACCGTTAACAACCCACGTGTTGGCACCAATGGAGGCTTGAACTGAAAAAAAATTATCAGCATGAAAAATACTTCAAATAAAAGATGAAAAAGAAAAAAAGTAAGTGACTTGATTCTCAAATTTGAACACCTTTGGGATTCAAAAACTGAATGACTGTTTCATCCTTGAAAATGTTAACTTCCTCAATTGATGGTATTGAGTTTACTCCTATTCTTTTCAAAGTGCTCTGCAGCCTTTTGTCATCTGTGGTGGTTGTTTTATGAACAGCCTTCTTCTTTCTGCATTCAAAGTCAAGTCACATGTCATGGTTTAAGTTGACCAATATTTTACAAACTATCCCACTCGTTTAATGACTTCCAAAATAGTAAATCTGCTAACTTGTACACAAAACCCAAGTCAAGTTTAATTTGACCATAACTTTATCTCCTTATGAATGAAGAGTCTCCTGGATAAATTTCAACCTTCACAAACAGTTTGGGGTAAATATGTTATCTTGATTAGTTCATTCACAAATCCTACCAGCATTTCTTTCATATGTAACCATATCTTGTATTACAACAAACATCATATATGCATGGTACTGATAGCCTAGTATAGTAACACGTTCATCTAAAAGGCGATACCTTTTAAACCTTGCGAAAAATCTTATCGTTATTAGTAATTCTACATAAAAAGCTTACTTGTACACAAAACTTAAGTCAAGTTTTAAGTTTACCAAAATTTTATCTCTTTAAGGATGAAGAGTCTTCTCGATATATTTTTAGGCTTCCCAATTAGTTTGTGGTAAAAATGTTGTTATCTTGATTAATTCATTCACAAATCTTACCAGCATTTCTTTCGTATGTAATCATATATTGTATTACAACAAATATCATATATGCAGGGTACTGATAGCCTAGTATAGTAACACATTCACCTAAAAGGTAATACCTTTCAAACCTTTCGAAAAAAGGTTATCGTTATTAGTAATTCTACATAAAATGCCATCAGCATTTCATTTATTAAGTAATATATCTACTAATCATATAGCACATTTCAACAAACAACACTTTTACATGTACCTGCACAGTCTAAGCAAGTTAAACATATAATTTTCACACAGTAAAACACACACACACAGATCTAGAGCTTGCAATCATAAGGTAAAACAAACCTTCTCACGCTCCCCTTTCCACCGGTGCGAACAGCACCTGCCATTTTCATAAGCTTTTCCACATTCATCTGCCATAAACACATACATAAAGCAATTATACACATTCATGAATTAGTTACCAATACTGAAGTGAGAACTTCAATACATATTCAGAAAACCTAACAAACACAATTATTCCTAATCAAATAACGCTGTATAAACTCAGAAGCTTCAAATTCGCAGCTGATTCGTGTTGATTGGGTTATCAAACTACAAAATCGCAGCTGATTCGTGTCGATTAGTTTATCAAACTACAAAATCCGCGTCCCTAATTTGCTACCCGTGTAAAAAGTTCGAAATGATTGTAAATATCTCAAATTCGTTCGCCAGATTGAAGATTAAGTGAAGAAGAAGTTGATTTACCGTGGCGTCGTTTGGATGAACGTAAGCCGTGAGTGATAGGTGAGGTACTCACTACAGAGGGAACGGATAAACCCTAGCTAACAGTCTTTCTGGTTTTATATACAAAGAGAAGTTTCATATTGCTACCTTGTACAAGTAATAGCATTGCATTAAACTCCCCCATTTTTAGTTTTACACTTATAACCAAAAAAATGTATATAAAATTAAAAATAAATATTTATTATATAACACTTGTAATTTATATGAAACCTATGTTAAAGTTTTTTTTAGAATGATTAGTGGGACTTGAACTCGTGACCTACAAACCTTAGGGAGATGGGAGTGGTATCCTCCCAACCAAATTACACCAATTAGCAGCGGTGAAGCTTGAAGAAAAATGCAGGGAGGGCGGGTTTTTTTTCTTAACAGGGAGGCCGGAGCTATAAAATTTTCGACCGAATACGTATAAATTAACACTACTGAGCGAAAAATCAGGGGAGGGGCCTGGGCCCTCACAAAGATTCGCCCCTGTCAATTAGAAGATACCACCTCAATTAGTCAAAGTACCCCCAAAGTACCGTCTATGGTGGGAGTGGTACCCTCCAAGTACCCTCCAACCCTCTTATTTTTATTTTTTTTAATTAAAACAAATTAATAAACTAAAAATTTAATTAATTAATTAAAAATATATAACAATAAATAAAAACAAGTTAAAAAACACCTAAAATTTTAAAAATTACATGGTCAATCATACTTTGTGGCTATTTCACGTTTTCGTTTTAGGATTATTTCCAACATCATTTCGGTTAGATGGTCGTGCGGATCCGTAAATATTTTAAATTCTCGGTCCATACGTTCCTCCCGGATAGCCGCTTGTTGCTCCTCCACCAAAGTCTGTATGTCGTCGTCTTTTTACTTTCTTGAATCAAGGACTTTATTCATCATATCCTCCGGAACATTCGCGTAGCGCGCAATTTGTTAGGTCAAACTTCCTTTGCTTGACGGTGACTCAGACGCCTTCTTTGGTTTCCATGTTGGTCTAGATGGTGTCGCGTCTTCGTTTAGGTCGGGTGCCTAATTAGTGAAAGATTAGTCGTTTGAACCAGTGTACTTGCCGAAGTCCGATGACTTTCTTTTATGATCGGATTGAGAATCAAACTCCTCACCCATCAACGGTTGACGGATCCATTTATCATGAATCCGTACAATCTCCTAACATTTGACTTCGATAAAAGCTTTTTTTTGTTTTTTTGGTAGTCACTTAACGCTTTCTTCATTACATCCAAATCGTTTGCTTCACTAGCACGTAGACGATCCTACAAATTAATAAATTGACAATGTATTAATTTAAAAAAAAATTAACAATAAATAAACGTACAAAAAATACATAACGCTTGAACCCAACATCCGTTGAAGTGACACATACTTGTATTCAAAGAATTCCACTTTGAATTTAGTTGGTGTCTACTTTGGGTGCTTCCTCCAAGTTGAGAATTGTAATGTTCAAGTATCCGCTCCAAAAAATTCTCTCTTTTGTTGATTTCCGATCGTCGGGTCTTCGGAAATAAGGCACCAAGCCTTACACAAAGCTTCGGTTTGTTGGGGAGTCCACGCTTGACGGGTCGCCCGGTTGGTGAATTTTTCTTTTTTGACGGTTTCTTCGTCAAGTTCAACCGCCTCATCTTCTTCGTCAACTTCAACTTGCATCTCCTCCTCTTCTTCTTCAACTTCTTTTTCAACTTCAACTTCTTCCTCGTCTTCGATATTTGGATATATATATTGTCTTCAATTATGTTCTCCGCTAAGATCCTTGTCAACATGGTAATCGACACCATCATCATATATGGGAAGTAGACGTTCTTCTTGACGGGTGGGTTTACGAAACGGTCGGTTTGTGGTATCGAGGTGCAAAAGGATCAAAAGTTTGTTGATGTTGTAGGGGATAGGAGTATTGACCCGGTGCAACTTGCGTAGGCATGACCGATATTTGAGGATACGAAAAAAGTGGGTATGGAGTATACGGTTGTTGGGAAATTTCTTGGCTCGATGGTTGTTGACTAGAACAGCCTCTAGGTTTGGACACTTTTTTGCGGCTAGAACCGCCTCTCGGTTTAGAACTTTTTTGGAATCCATTGCATTTTTATGTAAAGAATATAGGAGAAAGAATGTATTTTTGTGTATTGAGTAAAATGTTTGGGTATGTATTTATAGGGGTAAATTTATTACTTTTTTTTTTATATTTTAACGGCTATATAGCCGTTCAATGGTCCCTTCAAACGGCTACTTCCTTAATTTCGACGGGTTTCAATACCCGCTGAAGCTAAGCCGCTGACCTCGCCAAGAATGCGGCGGTGTACCCGCCAAACAGCCGGGTAACCACTGGGTACCCGTTGTCCACTCCCAGTCCCCGTAGGTGCTTATAGAGGCTATGCCATTACACCACCAACCCCAATGGTGAAACCTATGTTAGATAAATGTGTATTTTAAAAACTATATTTACTTTTATAAACATAAAAATGTCTTTAACACTCACTTCCTCATTTATTTTTCTTAAATATTCATATCTTGTAAAGAACCAGAGAAACTTTGATTACTTGTTTATTTGAGATTGAAATAAACAATTTTGACGTTGAGCAAGCATTTAGGGAGTTCTTATTCAAACTTTTTATCTGATTATTGTGTTTTGTTTATTGCAGAATCAAATCTAGATATGTTATAGACATACCGTTAACCAAAATATCAATTTAAGTTATATTAAACCTAATTCTAGAAAAAAGCAAAAAAAATAAGCAACGATTCGCATTCAATATTCTCGGCATTCGACAGAGCCTTTCGAACGACTTGCGAGTTTCAATCAAGTTCAATCGACGGTCGCAACCAAAGAGCGAAATTAAACACTCCAACAACGAAATTGTACCTACAAACAACGATTATGCAGCAAGGTTAGTTTTCATTTTTTATTATTCCAAACTTGAAAGTTTAGATATTACTTATTAGTGATTCTTATTTAATGACTATGTATTTTCATTATAGTATAGTATCTTATTATACGACTAATCCGAACCGAACCGGATCAAAAAATCTTATGTCGGGTACTTAAAAATTAGAGCATCGAAACAAAGTGACCCCGTAAAAATAAATTTCTGGCTCCCTCACTAGATATTATAAATGAGAAATGATCAAATGAATGCTAGATGAGGGTGGATGATGAGATAAAACCCAAGCGTTATTATTTCGGAGTTACATGTATAACCCTAAATCTGAAAGAAAATGTTTCACATTACTACCCTGCACTACAGTAGAATCGCACAAACTTCTCTGGTTTTTTCTTCTTTTTTTACGTTTTTGTAAATAGTAAGATCGATTACATATTTACTTGAAACTTATATGACTTACATTTGGCTTATTTTACATAAACATGATTATACTTATTAATATTTATATCTTTATTATTATCAAATCATGTTAGATTATTGTTACGTAAAACACAGCACATATTTAAGAAAAAATACCAACACTTATACAGTTATACTCATATTACTGTGTAATAACAATCTGAGTAATTGGTCTTCGAGATTCGTATTAGTAGTGGTTCTAATATCGGTTTCTTGGTTTGATCATCCCTTGGTTTATATGTAAATGTGAGCATTGTTAGAGTCAACAGTCAACACATAGGAGTGAAGATCTTGCAGTGACTAAACTCCGACATGAGAATCAGTTAATTTAATGTTTCAAGAGGTGACTAAAATCCGACGTGAGAAGCGGTTAATGTTTCAAGAAAAGAAGAAAAGAGAAGTAGATGCCGGGTCATGCACATTTACCATTTGTTGGCCAATAGTAGGAGCAACAATGTACCTCGGTCATGCACATTAACCATTTGTTACGGTTCAAAACCCACGACAGGCGGAAAGTTATTTGACTATAAGAAAACAACATTACTACAAGTTGCAAGTAACATCAAAACTGATAACTTAAAATATTCATTATGCAAAAAAGAAACATCAAAAAACATACTCGAATATAAAGAGCAAAACGATACACACTACAAATATTCAATTCTTAAGATTTTTGTCCTTCTGCAGCAGCTTCAAAAGTCTCACCTGCCACGAGCTCCGGGACTTCATCATCATCCTCTTGTGCTGATGTGGCAGGAGCACCTTCACTGCCAGCTGATGCTTGCTTTTGGAACTGCTCTGCTAGCTTTCTCAAGTTATCTAAGTTATCCGGTCCTGTAAAAATCAACCAATTACAAGTGCATTTTGTTCTTACTAACCAAAATCAGAAACAAGATCTAAAGGTGACAAAACAAGTGGTCTAACGGGTCAAAATGGGTTAGGTTCAACATATGATTAAAAACCATATTATTAAATACTATAGTTTCTTTTAAATAAGATATAGGACATGGGCTTTTGGATAGACGTTGGACAACTTTTAAGCTGTTTAACCTTTTGGATCCTTTTCACCCATCATCATACAGATACAACCTGAGTTGACTCGTTTCATATAAATGGGTAAAAATTGCAACCTAAAAAAATCTGATGTTTTTACTGTCAGATCAGACCCAAAACCTAGACATGGCAAGTTGGGTGGGTCGGGTAGGTTGGGTAACAAGTCAGAATGGCTTCAGGTTAAAACAGGTTATATGGGTCATGTCAAGTTTAGTCACCCTTAACGCTCTTTTATTTTAATTTAATATGAACTTCATAAATGACTAGCGTTCTTGACAATTTAGAAAGTCTGAACCTATAACAAACTCAAGCCGTATGACCCGCTTTCTTTATAGTTAAACCTTGTAAATTAATCGGCTTGACCAATTTCCTTTTCAGTTAAAACCTTTTTGCATAACCCATTTGACCTACTAGAGATATAACATAACCCAAATTGGCCCATTTGTATATAAATGGTTCAAAATTGCCATGTCTACAAGAAAGTTTTAGACATACCCAGCTGGTTGATAATGCCTGGGAGAATGTCTTGCAATTCTGGAAAAAAAAATCAAGATAGAGAACTAGGTCAGATATATGAAATAGAGATTTAATAGAAGTAATTAAACAAGTCAAGGTTGCAGACTTAAAAAACAAGATACATCAAAATATACACCCTCAGAAGATTGTTGACAGGTAAGAAACTATATCAGAAGTTACTTTTATAGACCTAAATTGTACTCCCTATGTCCCAAAATAATTGTCCACAAAAAAAACAATATATGTTACTATTATATACTATATATACAACTAATGAGAATTTAATTAGCGGAATGATAAGTTTAACCTTGATGCATCAATACCAATTGACTTGGAAAACTTGCATGATTTATTGTTGAGTGTAATCGAAGGTAATTAAAGGTACAATGGGATAATTAGTAAATTATAACTATCCGTTTTTTAAAGTAGAAAGTTATTTTGGGGCAACTTACAATATAAATCTAGACTATGATTTTGGGAAAACTTAATATAAAAGTATAGATTATAATTTTGGAGCAGAGGGGGTACAAATGAATATTACTTAAAACGGGTCTTGGTCTCTTGGATATGAGCAAGCACACTGTTATTGAGGTTTAAGTTATAAAAAAGAGTAAATTACCGTTTGCGTCCCTGTGGTTTACACGATTTAACACAATGCGTTCCTAACACGAATTTTTAACGCTTTGAGTATCTGTGGTATACAATCTGTAACACTCTGAGTCCCTGGACGTAACTTCGTTAAATTCTTTTCGTTAAGTTTAGTTTCGACAGGGGTTGGCATGACTGATATTCACCCGGAACTACTTAATCTGTTGAAGTCCAAAGTTGATGCTGATAGGCTTTGAGTACCTGTGGTATCCACCCGAAACTACTTATTTGGCTGAGAAGCCTATCAGCAGCAACTTTTGACTTCAGCAGATTAAGTAGTTTCGGGTGAATATCAGTCTTGCCAACCCCTGTCGAAACTAAACTTAACGGAAAGAATTTAACGAAGTTAGGTCCAGGAACTCAGAGTGTTACAGATTGTATACCACAGGTACTCAAAGCGTTAAAAATTCGTGTTAGGGACGCATTGTGTTAAATCGTGTAAAGCACAGGGACGTAGACGGTAATTTACTCTGAAAAAAATTGAAACACTTGTTTTCAGATAACAGGAATTTCATATTTATACTAGAAATTTAAACTAAAGAAAGACAAAGAAATATAGAAAGTAGCTGTAAGAAATAACCAATTAAGTTTACTTACTCTTTGTTTGTGGAGAACCACTAACTACCCATGTGTTGGCACCAATAGAAGCTTGAACTGAAAAAAAAAATAATAAAAAAAAAAATGTTAGCACGTAAAAATACTCGGAAAAAAAATATGAAAAAAGTGACTTGAAACTCAAATTTGGGCACCTTTGGGATTCAAAAACTGGATGACTGTTTCATCCTTGAAAATGTTAACTTCCTCAATCGATGGTATTGCGTTTACTCCTATTCTTTTCAAAGTGCTTTGCAGCCTTTTGTCATCTGTGGTGGTTGTTTTATGAACGGCCTTCTTCTTTCTGCATAAAAAATCAAGTCACAAATCATGGTTGAAACTTCAACATTATGACAAGTGTAATATTTATAAACTAACCTACTCATTTAATGACCTGGAAAAGAGCAACTCTGTTAATTTGTACGTAATGCTTAAGTCAAGTTCAATTTGACCAAAACTTTATCTTTGATTTCCTTTAATATTTTAAAAAGGAGTTCTTTAAAAAAAATGTTGTTATTTTGATTAATTCATTCACAAATACTACCAACATTTCATTCATATGTAATCATATCTTGTATTGCAACAAACATCATATATGCAGAGTGTTGAAAGCCAAGTATGGTAACATATTCATTTAAAAGGCGATACCTTTAATTTAGTAATTTACATAAAATCCCACCAGCATTATTAACTTCTTTAAAAGGCAAAGTCGGTGGCTACAGTGCCACCGACCAGCCATATTATATTATCAATAAATTGCTCCTCGTGCTTAAGTATTCAACAAATCCTTCAATCCCTCATGAAATCGTCTGCAGCACACAACCATGGCGAAGATGATGCTATCAATCTTAACCTCATGCTCGCCTAATTCTGCCAGTGACTAAATTTGGGCGTCAACAGGTTGTCAAACCCATGATTCACACCGTGGGAAGTCGGAGCATCAGCGCCGGAGTTTCATCTCCCTCCAACGGTACCGGACCTATCGATTCCCCATTGACGCAATCGATGGAGAGCAAGGTTTGATCGTTTATTCGATTATGAACTGAAACCCTAAGTTTGACTTGTTTCATTTATTAAGTAACATATCTACTAATCATATGGCACAATTCAACAAGCAACATTCTCAAGTGTACCTGCACAATCTAACCAATATCTCCTACAAAACTTCACACAGTAAAACACACACATATCTAGAGCTTGCAATCATAAGGTAAAACAAACCTTCTCACGCTCCCCCTTCCACCGGTGCGAACAGCACCTGCCATTTTCATAAGCTTTTCCACATTCATCTGCCATAAACACATACATAAAGCAATAATACAACATTTTTGCATTAGTTACCAATACTGAAGTGGGAACTTCAATTCATATTCAGAAAACCTAACAAACACAATAGTTCCTAATCAAATAACACTGTATAAACTCAGAAGCTTCAAATTCGCAGCTGATTCGTGTCGATTAGTTTATCAAACTACAAAATCCGCATCCCTAATTTGCTAATATTGTTACTCGTATGAAAAAAATTTGAAATGATTGAAATATCTCAAATTCGTTCGCCAAATCGAGTATTAATTAAAGAAGAAGTCGAATTACCGTGGCGTCGGTTGGATGAACGTAATCGAGGAGTGAAATGAGGGGTGCTGACTACTGAGGGGGTGTTTGGGATTACTTATTTACTCTACTTATTAACTTATTAACTTATATAAGTTAATAAGGTGTTTGGGAAAGCTACTTATTTAGCCTACTTATACCATTTTTCAAGAAGTAAGTCCATCCTTACTTATTACTTATAACTTATTAACTTATAGCATAAGTCAATAAGTAGTTTTCAAAGAAAATCCCAAAGTTTTTGAGAAGTTACAAATTATGACTTATGACTTATGACTTATTACCTTTTTGAATAAGTCATAAGGAGTTTCAAATAAGTAATCCCAAACACAGCCTGAGATGACGATAGCAGATAAACCCTAGCTTAACAGTTTTTGCTTTTATATACGAACGGAAGTTTCATATTGCTACCTTGTGCAAGTAGTAGAATTACATAAATTTCTCCATCTCCCTACTAGACCAAAAAATACTATCATTAGTCGGGCGGTCGAATTGCGTAAATATATTCAAAGTTTCCGATTCAAACAAATGTCAAAGCCGTTTATGAGATCAAAAAAATACTTTATTTTAAAAACAACTCGGTTTTATATTCTACCAACGTTACCGATTCAAACAAATGCCAAAGCCGTTTATGAGAATAAAAAAATACTTTATTTTGAAAACAACTCGGTTTTCTATAAAACTTATATCGGAATGTAGTAATAAAATTAAACAACACTGAGTATTTAGATTTTTTTTAAATAGTTAACGAGCATAAGTTATTAGAGTCCAATCAAGTTAAATGATAAATAAAATCTTATTAAAAACTAGAGTAAATTACTATTTGAGTCCCTAACGTTTGTCCATTTTAACTAGTTAAGTCCCTTATGTTTAAAATGTCGCTCTGAACCCTGACATTTCATTTTTGCATCTGTTTGAGTCCTTTTGACTAACTCAGTTAAATTTTCTATTAATTTTTTAAGTAAAAAACCAAAATACCCTTAGGGACTCAAATTGTTAAAATTACTTTTATTTTTACCAACCCACTATCTTCACCATTTGTCTTCACCAACATCTCCGGCAACCACCACCACCACCATAGACTCCAACATCAATGAACCGTTCACCCCCTTTTGATCCTGAAATCTGCAATCAAATCAAGAAACTGTAAATGTAAACCCTAGATTCTTGCTACATCAAGATCCAATTTTTAACACAAAAACTGAATGAAAATAAATAATTTCATAAACCCAACTCAATTCACCTTGAATGTAGACGAATCTTTCGGATCCACGGGTTATATTACATTTTGCAGATCATTATCCCCAATTGGTACTAATAAATCTTGACTGTTTTTGTTATCTGTAATGCTCATCAACCCCATTTCCTGCTCACAAGTGGAATCACTCACCGATGGTGAATCAGACATAAATGACCAAATCAAAAATAATTCAGCCGCAGACGGGCAACCCAAGTATCAGGGCATGTTTGGGATTACTTATTTTAAGCTACTTATTGACTTTTGTAAAAAAGTTATAAAGAGTTTTAAAAAGTAAGTTTTCTCTTACTTCTCAAAAACTTAACTTTTCCCCTTTTTAAAGTAGCAAAAGTCATATTCCCTAAACACATTTTTAACTCATAAAAGTTAATAAGCAGTTTCGATAAGTAATCCCAAACACCCCCTCAATTTAACGTCTGCCGGCGGTGGGAGCCGGAAGCCGAATCAGATCTGTTGTGTGTTAAGGACTGAAACCATTGCAAGGTATGGGACTTGTCCCACATCGGTTGTATGGGCAACAAATGTGGGATTTATAACTCAAATGGCTCCCTCTCCCATCAGACTAGTCTTTTGGGATGAGTTCTACCATTTGGGTTGTAACATTGGTATCAGAGCCAAACTCGGATTGGTGGCCCATGGAGTGGTGGCCTGGAGGAAGCCAGCCGTGACCAACATGGCCGTGACCAACGAGCACGTTGGTCCTTAAGGAGGGTCGATTGTTATGGACTGAAACCATTGCAAGGTATGGGACTTGTCCCACATCGGTTGTATGGGCAACAAATGTGGGATTTATAACTCAAATGGCTCCCTCTCCCATCAGACTAGTCTTTTGGGATGAGTTCTACCATTTGGGTTGTAACATTGATAGGGTTAAACCAGAATTGGAGAAGAAAAGCTAAGAATTAGGAGAAGAGAATAACTCAAACAATCTGATGATTTTATTCATGATTCGATACCAAATATATAATCAAACAAAATACTAAAGACACCCCCAACTAACAATAATAGCCATTAACCCCCTTAACCTAATTGACTAAATAATAATAAAAATAAATAAAAATAAAACGTAACAATACTCCCCACTTAAAAACATTCTTGACCTCAAGAATCACAAATTAACAGAAAAAATTGCAACATCCATGGACACTTTGGGTTGACCCGTTCCACGGTGGACGCCATTCAGTTCGTCCAATGGAATTCGGGGTTGTGTCAATGAGACGCCACGGTGGATGTCATTCACGTCTATCGGTTGCATCGCCTATCAGTGTCGATTCTTTCTTTGCGGACACCGGTTTCGTCATCTGCTTCAATAGGCTCAGAACCACTGATGGTGCGGTTTTTGGAAATGGTACGGGTGTAATTGTTAGTGGTCGTTTTGGGTGCCGGTTTGGGGAGGTTGAAGGGGTTGCTCACGTAGATTTTTGGGTAGTTTCTGGTGCAACTTTGACGGATGTCACGGGTTGTGGGACTATTTTAAGTGTAGGCGGAGCAGGTTGGGGATCGGTTTTCTTGGCTAGATTTGGTGTAGACGACACAGGTAGTGTGGATGACGCGGCTGAAGCTTGTTTCTGCTTCGATCCGGTTGGATCCAATCCTAATGCCACCATTATCTGTTCCTGTTGTTTCATCGTTTGCTCCTGTTGTTTCATGATGGCGGCTAGGGTTACCCGGAGGTCAGAAATCGCCTTGTCATGATCCTTGAAAGCCTTGTATTCATCTTGATTACGGATGTTCGTCATGGTAGCGGTAGCGAATCCGATTAGGATCGCCTGGAGAAAGCTCTGATACCCTTGATAGGGTTAAACCAGAATTGGAGAAAAAAAACTAAGAATTAGAAGAAGAGAATAACTCAAACAATCTGATGATTTCATTCATGATTCGATACCAAATATATAATCAAACAAAATACTAAAGACACCCCCAACTAACAATAATAGCCACTAACCCCCTTAACCTAATTGACTAAATAATAATAAAAATAAATAAAAATAAAACGTAACAAAATGTTACAACTCAAATGGTAGAACTCATCCCAAAAGACTAGTCTGATGGGAGAGGGAGCCATTTGAGTTATAAATCCCACATTTGTTGCCCATACAACAGACGTGGGACAAGTATCATACCTTGCAATGGTTTCAATCCATAACATTTGTGACTGTCATGCTCATCAACCCCATTTCCTGCTCACAAGTGGAATCAACGACCGATGGTGAATCAGAGATAAATGACCAAATCAAAGATAATTCAGCCGCAGACGGGCAACCAGAGTAGCAATTTAACGTCTGCCGGCGGTGGGAGCTGGAAGCCAAATCAGATCTGTTGTGACTCTCCCAATCACAATTTTGACAAAGTGATAATTTTTCTTCAACGCATCTAACAAATGCTGGTTGCGAATTGCATTTATTGCATACGAGTGTTCTTGAATGACGTTTAGATAAAGCATTTGCAGAATGAATATTCCGATCACAGGATATTACTTATATATTGTTTTATGATATTTAAATACACCTGTAAGTTAGGATGTTTAAGATGGCCAATTCACTTACCTATGCAACTTGATGATGATGATGATGATCTATTTGTGTTTTGTTTGTCTAAATTGTTATATTTGATTTTGCAGGATCAATTGGAGGAATTTTACAGATGTTCGGTATGCCTGCAGCAACACCTGTTAGAAAGACGGGGGCTGATAAATTTCTCAATTATGAAAATGATAAGAATGATTATGGTTGGTACTTTGGCTTATATTAATTTAATTTAATAATCAACTTTGTATGCAGATAAAGTTTCATGGGTTGATGGGTGCCATTTTTGATTAATTTGCACGTCACAAAATTGCTCTTAACACTACTATACCTTTCTCCCAACTTGGTATTGTCTCAGGAATTGTGTTTCAGTTATTCTATGGTCTTCTTGGCAGCTGGACAACTTATTTCATTAGTGTTCTTTACATAGAGTACAGAAGCAGAAAAGAGAAGGAAGATGTCAGCTTCAACAACCATGTTATACAAGTTCATTTTGTTTTCTGATTTACGGTGAAAAGCAAAAATTAAATGGTAAAAGTTCTTTCATCAAAGAGTTCTAACTGATTTAAAATTTTGAAGTTTTGAAATTTGTTTTGCAGCCAGAAGGGACACTTTAAAGGTATGCTATTTCAAAGTGTAGTGAAACATTTTGTAATCCAACTTTTTATGGTTGCAATGATACAACTTTTTACTTAGACCTATGAGTGACTTCTGAATCGTTTGACCCATTTACTTTTCAGCGGGTAAAATAAGCCGTTTGTGAGTTGCTTATTCAAATTGATTATCAGGTTTGTATCTCAAGAATCTTTAAATAGGTTTGATTATTTTATGATCTAATTATTAAATACATTTCTATCTTTTAATAATAATATATTTAAAAAAAATACTAATTATACTAATAAAACACATTTATTTTAAATTATACTTTATTATAAGAAACTTTAAAATCTAATTATATAACTTTTATTTTCAATCAAATAGTAAATGAAAGTCAAATTACATTAAACCGTAATTAATGTATTTTCGAAACTCAATTATATATTCATTTTTACATATTTTGAATTTTGTTTTCTATCTGTAGTATATGTAATACATTTTTACACCTGTAAAATATATATACATAAAGATTTTAAGAACTTTATGTATTGATATTTTTCACCCCGTGTGTAGTACACGGGTTCTAAGCTAGTGGGTTGAATAAATCCAATTTTTTTGTAAACCAACAGTTTTTATGAATATTTGTATATTAGATGGTGAAATAAAAATAATGAAGTTTTAAGAATTATAAATAACAAATAATGAATATTTAAGATTTATAAAATTATATTTTAAAATAAGATATATTTAAAATCTTCTTATGATTTAATAACTTATAATAAAATATTAGAATAAAATTTGGATATTTAATTATTTAAAATCATCAATATTTAAGAAGAGAGAGAAAGTTATTTAATATGAGAGTAATGTGTGAAACAAAGATCTAAACTTAATCAGAAGTCGACACGTTCCAGATAAATTTACTATAATAAGGATTATTAGACACTTTTTGTTGAAAGTAATCCGACGCAGATATAAGTTTTACATGAAAAACAAGTTACTCATCCCTCATTTTATTCGCGTATCATACATATTTAACAACAATTACATTAAACCCTAACTTATTTCACACATCAACATTTCCACATATGCGATTCAAATAAATGAACTCCTTTACTAAAGAGCCTTTGTCTCAATGGTATCCGGGTATGCAAAATGTCGTCCCTCCTCAAGAGGTCGAGGGTTCTAATCCCGCAGGGGACAATGATGTACAATTAGAAGTAGATTATATTGCTGTTAAAAAAAACAAATGAACTCCTTTCACCAGATAAAAATAATACATGACTAGTTATCAGACACGACTATCTACACATAAAAGTCCTAAACAGTATCAAACGTTTTTTTAATCACAAGATCGATCAGTACTTGATACTCAATTATAGCATATTATATAGTATATTATATTATTACTCCAAACTTTCCATATTCAAAAAAGAATATAACAATAACAATTATGAAATAGAGTGATGACGTCCTTTGGTGTGAACATAAGGTCATATTTATTAAATTAAATGTGTCCGTCCACCCTGCAATCCATCATCCTACAACCATAACAACAAGTTTTTCCATTTGTAAAAGATAGAGCTTCGGGTGGCTCCCAATTTTCTCCAATTTCCATTTTATCTTCACACCTCTCATTCCCCCTCACTCTCCACACGATTTCCCCCCTTTTTTCTCTCTCTTATTTCATCCTTTTCGCTCTCAATTTACATGCTATTGTTCGTCTAATTTGCGTCTGTAATTACTAACTAGCATGTCTCTTCAGTCTCTAGCGCATGCTAATGGCTGCTACCTAAAACCTACTTCCGTTTTCGCATCCAAACGAGACATTTTCTTCGCCGATTTTGTCAATTTTGGCGCTAAACGAAGTAATCGGAGGTTAACCGGGGCGAGTGTTTTGAGAGGGTTTCAGAAGAGACGGAATTGGTCGAATTCGGTCAAATCGGTGCTTGATTTTGATCGTGTTGAGAATCAACAGTCTTCTGATTCGAAAGTGAAGGTCTGATTTTGTTTTTTTTTAATCTCAATTCATTGTTTCTGTTGATAGTTTTTTTGTAGTCTCTATGCAGATCAATTTGTTTGATTCTGTTATGTACAGATAATTGATTCGTGTGATTTTTTTTAAAAAAATTGAGAGTTGACTAAATTGAGCATCTGAAAATGCTGTTCATTATAAGCTGTTATGGGGGAACTTTGTGTTTAGTAGAGTGGGATTTGCTATTCAGAAGGGGGTAGCGGCGCAGCTTGTTGCCCGTCTACCTGCCATTAGTTTGTAATTGTGACGGTCATCTTATGTTCATTATTTCACCCTAAAATATATAAACTCAAAAGTGGTTATATGCTTTTGAAAAATGGAATAAATAGATAAGTTGTTTATATAAGCTGTTATAGTTGACTAACTATGATGCTAGCTTTTGGTGGAAGTGGGTATGATGTTATGATTGACTGTTAAAATCACTTTTGGAGTTTTGGTTTACACTTTATAGTAAAATCATGCCTGATAATAAGCACCAAAAGTAAGACCTAAGTTACTAATGCTTATGATCAAGTGGTCTTTAACCTAATGATATCAGTTCATCTCTACAAACCCTTGTGGGTCCAAGTATACTAATTCCTTGCAGACATCAATTTATCAGTGTGTTGACAGTTTCGAAAACGTAGCAATGTTTATAGACTACAAACTTAAAGGGTATGTTTGGCACATAGGTTCTGGGATCTTTAAGAGAGCCTTGGATGACAGAGCTACTCAAAGTAACTTTCAAGAAAAAAAAGGAGCTTTTGTGAACAATTTTCCTAGATACCCTTTTCACGATAATCACTTATCTAATAAGTAATTACGTGTATGCCCTTTTATGTCATCTTGAACTTTTTAGCTGCAACTGCTTCTACACACTTACATAAACCTCACAGCTCCAGCTACTTTTTTCAAATATTCTTAACCTACTAGAGATTCAATTTCTTTAACATTTTCATCATGATTTTCTCTTTAAATGATACTGATGTGATTTGACGTTTTTTAGGTTGCAAATTTGGAAGACATATTAGCCGAAAGAGGGGCATGTGGGGTTGGGTTTATTGCTAATTTGGACAACAAAGGGTCTCATGGAATAGTTCAAGATGCACTTATGGCTCTTGGGTGTATGGAACATAGGGGCGGGTGTGGTGCTGATAATGATTCGGGTGATGGGTCGGGTTTAATGACTTCAATTCCATGGGAATTTTTCAATAAATGGGCTGGAAAAGAGGGGATTGCTCCCTTTGATCAGTTGCATACAGGGGTAGGAATGGTATTTCTTCCACAAGATGAAAAACTTATGGAACAAGCAAAATCTGGTTAGTTATGGTATTCTTGTAATTGCTAATTATTAAAAGGACAGCCTGCCCGAATAAAAACAAAATTTGCATTTTCTTTTTCCTGATTTTAACTTTAAATAAGGCTCAAATATAAACCAAAGTACAGTTTATTACTAATTGTAGCAACCAATGATCTCTTCAAACGGCAGCAGATTTTTTTTTTCTGAGTCTTCAATAATTACCATGGCACCTTATTTTTCAATTTAGTGTATATGATACACCACATATTTGATGTGGTATTTAATAATCTTTTTAAATATGAAATTTGAAAAAAGGTATTTATAATTCATGTAAATATGTTCTTGACTTCTTGTATTTTTTTCTCCCACCTAAGCATTTTTTTGCATATGTGGCAACTGATGTGGTGGCTGTTATGGCATAAGCAGTGCCACATCAGCAATTTACCAGTAAAATCATGTAAAATGAGGTCGGTTGCTAAAATTGGTACAAGATTGTAAGTAGTTTTTTTTTATATTTTACTTCCATATTTTAAGTTGGTTGATAAAATTGGACAGATGTAAACTTCTTTTCCATTCTGTGCGTTTTTTCCCATTATTTAATCATCATACAAGAGTCCTTTCTTTGAAATTTAATCTATTGAACAATACTTTACTCAACACAATGAGTATTTCCTTACCTAGAGACTAGGTAAATCATAATCAACTGTTATTGATAAAAAGAACATATATTGTAGTTAAAAGAAATGAAAGATAACTAATTACTTCCATCATTATACTAAATCTCGCAAAGAGCCACCACATTATAGTATTAGCATCCTAAACGCATGATTATTCTCACTGAACAGGTGTTTGGATGTGTGCTCTGAAATGATTTTGTTATACTGAATAATCAGAATTAGAATTAGACAAGCAACTGTAATAAACAGACTGTAGAAGATAAGATTTCGTTGTTTGAAGTTGTAGTAATCAGATATTCAGATGTTTGATTATTTGGAATTTTTTAGTATTTAAGGAACTAATAGATAAAATTAGAGGGTTAAAAGTATAAATGTTTCTCTTTTTTAGTCTTGGCAGCACACAACCTTTGTGCTTCTAGCAGCACATATGTTATCTCCTGACATTTTTGTGAAGCAAGGATAATTGTTTTTTGGATGAAAGTATAAGTGTGATATTCTTGGCTAAAGTTGATTATTTGACCCCTAAATAGTTAAATAATCAGAAGCAGAATCTGTTAATCCAAACGTTTCAAAGTAG
This sequence comes from Smallanthus sonchifolius, assembly GCA_023525975.1. NCBI lineage: Eukaryota > Viridiplantae > Streptophyta > Magnoliopsida > Asterales > Asteraceae > Smallanthus > Smallanthus sonchifolius. The sequence goes on from CM042018.1 coordinate 133,167,449, forward strand.
AGAGCCAAACACTCCCTAAAAATGAACCAATCCTCACATATTCATTTGTCAGTGATGTCATTATGTAAGTGTGAGGTGGTTTAGTGTGATGTTCTTGGCTAAAGTTGATTATTTGACCCCTAAATAGTTGAATAATCAGAAGCAGAATCTGTTAACCAAACGTTTCAAAATAGAGAGCCAAACACTCCCTAAAAATTAACCAATCCTCACATATTCATTTGTCAGTGATGTCATTATGTAAGTGTGATGTGGTTTATTAGTCACAACATGTAACTGATTTTTGTTCTTTTGGTGATATTTATGTAGTTATTGTAAATATCTTCAATCAAGAGGGTCTTGAGGTGCTTGCATGGAGGTCTGTACCCATTAATACGCCTATTGTTGGTTACTATGCAAGAGAAGCAATGCCAAATATACAACAAGTTTTTGTTAAAATCATCAAAGAAGATGACATTGATGATATTGAACGGGAATTATATATATGTCGTAAATTGATTGAAAAAAGAGCTAGTTCAGAAACATGGGGAAATGAACTTTATTTCTGTTCATTATCAAATCGGACCATAGTTTATAAAGGCATGCTTCGGTCTGAGGTTCTTGGAAAATTTTACTATGATCTCCAAAATGAAGATTATAAATCACCTTTTGCAATTTACCACCGGAGATATAGTACAAACACGAGTCCTAGGTGGCCACTGGCTCAACCAATGAGGCTTTTGGGTCATAATGGAGAGATTAATACCATACAGGTTAGAATGCACTTGAGCTTTCTTTAGTCAAGAGGTGGTAAAATGAGCCGGTGGGGCGGGTCGGGTTATAGGTCAAAATAAGTTCGGGTAAGGGGATTGACCTGATATACTTTGACAAAGTTCCCGAATGTTCTCTAAATAAGTAGGTTGTCACACGATTTATAAATATTAAATTATTTGAATGAAAATCTATTTTTGGAATAAAATGATTAGGAGGTTTTATGTATTAAAGATGCACACTATGGGTTACCCATAAAACCCTTTTGACTCATTTCCTTGTGGCTATCTTTTATTTTCTGTACTTGACATGTTTTGCCTATTAGCAACTCTATTTAAATGAGAACGCCTCTGAACAGTAACTCACCAAATGGGGGAGTGCCACGTGTACTTTTAAATATTTTTTGTTTTCAACCCTCGTACTATATATAATATACGCTTTTAACCCGTCTGTTTTTTTAATAATTTCGTTTCTCTGTAATAACTTTCGTTCTTTAAATTTTTATAAAAAACGGAAAGCGCGGCTTCCTTTAGGTTTTTTTGTCAACGTTCCGGTATAAATTTTATTGAAAACGGAGTTTTATTCAAAATCGATTTTTTTTCGTACGCTATAGCGAGTGTACGTAGGTTTTAGCCCCGCAAACAAGACAAACTGATAACGACCATGTCTCCGCTGCGCTGCGAGGGTGAATTGTTTTAGCCCCTCATACTATATATAATATACGCTTTTAACCCGTTTAGTTTTCTATTGAATTCGTTTTTCTTCGCTAACTTTTTTTAAAAACGGAATGCGCGGTTTTCTTTATTTTTATCAACATTAAGGTATAACTTTTATAAAAAATGGAATTATATTTAAATTCGAGTTTTTTTTGCTATCGTGCACTATAGCGAGTCTGCATAAGTTTTCTCCACCCAAACGAGCCGACCCTGATAACGACCAGACTCCCGCAGCGAAGCGTGGCGAAAAAAAAGAAACTAGTTATAGATGAAAACATAACCTGAATCAACACATTTATTAGTAAACATGTTCGGGTCAAAACCTGTATTTTTTGGTGCTGGTTGGGTTGGATTGACCCGAAACACTTCCTATCCAGTATTTTTGCATATTTTATTAATAATTAGTTTTTGAAATTCGATTGTAAAAGTTACATTATTTCCATAACAATCCAATTTTATTAGTAATTGGGTTGAAATTACCACCTCAGCAGCTTTATTCTGATGTGGCAATTGGTCTTCATTTTTTTCATGGGATCTTGATACTTTATTTTATTTTTAATGTTACTTAATGCAGGGAAACTTAAATTGGATGTCATCTCGAGAAAACTCAATTAAGTCACCAGTATGGCGGGGTCGTGAAAATGAAATTCGACCTTTTGGAAATCCCAAGGCCTCTGACTCAGCAAATCTTGACAGTGCAGCAGAAGTAAGGCATACCATGCCTTTTATTTATTTTACATTATAATTATTATTTTAACTGATAAAACCTTTTTTATAACTATTCCTAGTTGTTTATACGAAGTGGACGTACTCCTGAGGAAGCTATGATGATTCTTGTCCCTGAGGCATACAAAAATCATCCAACTTTATCAATAAAATATCCTGAGGTATATATGTTGAAACACATGCTTTATATTCTTTTTGTGAACGTAAATACCAACACAAACTTGTCCCTGTTGGTGCTTTAGAAAAATATTGTATTTCGTAATAGTTTTTAGGCATACAATTACAAAGGATATCCTTATACGACACTGAATTTGACAGTTCAGCTAAAATACCAAAATTCATTATCAAGTATCATCATCAGATTAATGGAGATCCCTGATTCTATTTGATTCAAGTTTAGAAAGAAGAGAAATAAATAAAGTTAGAATTTTGAAATTTGTTGGAAGTTGATATTGGAGCTCCAAATTTTGGTTGATGTTAATTCTAGTTTCTTTAGGTTTTTAATTTTTTTCTCTTTTTTGAACAGAAAAACTCACACACCTTACATCTCTTTAGGTTGTTGATTTCTACAACTATTACAAGGGTCAAATGGAGGCTTGGGATGGACCTGCTTTACTCCTATTTAGGTAAAAAAAGTTGTTTACAGTTCACTACCAACTCCTTTATGGATCAATTTGAAATATATTGGTCATATTTAATGCATTATACAACAGATGATTGTGACTTTAGGAATATAATTTCGGTCCACTTCTATTGTAACAAATTTTAGGCATGTCAGGTAAACTAAAGATTTCTTGTAATATTTGTAACTTGTTGCAAAAAGCTTTTCTGGGTTTATAACTTTTTTTTAACAATTCTCTCAATTGTCTACATGGAATCCGCTATTTAGACGTATCTTTTATAACTAAGTGATTTCTCTTATTTAACCCAAACAAAAACTTTTGTTGGAAACAGTGACGGTAAGACAGTAGGAGCTTGTCTTGATCGAAATGGACTTCGCCCTGCTAGATATTGGCGGACCGATGACAATGTTGTCTATGTTGCTTCAGAGGTAAGTTTTTTGTTAATGTTTTTAAAAAACCTTATGCTGTTTGAAAGCAAGCCCAAATATATCTTACAGCTTTCTCCATGGATATAGACAATGCTAGTTTTTAAACATTTAAATTTGGATTTGCATTCTGGAACTGATTATCTGATTATTGCAATTTGAAATCACAGTAATCAGTATTTAATGTTTTGGATAAACTAGTTCTACTTATGGTTATCTAATTATAGGGGTCAAGTAATTAGTTTTGGTAATCTGTTTCGTGCCAGCTGCCGCTAAACTTATAATCTAAGATTGAACTTAAGTTACTTATTTACCCGTTATATTAATGTAGGTGGGAGTTCTACCAATTGACGATTCAAAAGTTACAATGAAAGGGCGTTTAGGTCCAGGGATGATGATAACCGTTGATCTAATCAATGGTCAGGTTTGTACCAATATAATACCTTTAACCTGTCTCTCAATTGGAACTACTTATGAGCATTTTATAATTTAGTGGAGGCCATTTTAACCCTTTTTCTTTTGAATGAGCCGATTTGGGTTGCCTTTTAAGTTTTATCTCAAAGGGATCATAAAAAAGTTAAGTTAAAAAGAGGAACCTTCTGAAAGTTGCTCAAAGTCTATTTTTAATGCATACGGCTTGCTGAACTTTTTACTTTTAGATTTAAATTATTATTGTAATATGTATATATATTATAATTAACACATTAATTATATATAAAAAATAAAACTGGACAAGAAAGTATTTGTGGTTCAACCCAACCCGACACGGTCCATCTTGCCTAATAGCCAGCGTAAATATTGTAATGATTTGGTTGATAGGCTCGTAAATATAGTAATGATTTATTTAGATTGATAGGCCATTAATATTGATTGAGAGGAGATCTCGTTTTACTTTGTATATATACTCGATATTGTAATGAATGAAAGGCATCTTGAATACCAATCTTACATGGTATCAGAGCCATCTCGATCCTTCTAACCCTACCTCTCTTCCACCGCTGCCTTCCTGCAGCCTCTCTCCGATCTCCTCTTCTCCAGAATCACCCAATACTCTATCTGTCATGGACAGCAAACTTCATCCCGCTATGACGGTGTCCAACATTAAAAACTTCATCCCTTTAATTCTTGAGTTCGAAACTGCTCATTACACGACATGGTCTGAACTTTTTCAGATCCATTGCCGTGCTTACGAAGTCTTTGACCATCTCGGCCCCAAACCTGCCTCTTCCTCCTCTACTGCAACAACCGATGATGGAAAGAAAGCTGCCTCCCCTTCTTCTGACGCTCTCTGGTCCCGTCTTGATGCTATTGTACTGCAGTGGATCTATGGAACTATTTCCACAGATCTGCTGCACACCATTATGAAGCCTGGTGCTACTGCTCATCAAGCTTGGACAACATTGGAAGGGCTTTTTAAGGACAACAAAAACACCAGGTCTGTTTTTCTTCAACAGGAGTTTTCCAATGTTCGTCTGGAAAATTTTCCAAACATGTCAGCATACTGTCAACAGGTTAAACTCCTGTCTGACCAGCTTGCTAGTGTGGGGTCCCCTATTGACAATCAAAGACTTGTACTTCAACTTTTAACCGGTCTTACCGAACAGTACGACGGAATCTCAACAATTCTACAGAATAGGGACCCTTTGCCTGATTTTCATGAAGCACGTTCACGCCTCACAATGGAGGAAAGTAAAAAGAAACATCAGACTGCCCAGGCTGCCCATTCCTCCGCCACTGCACTTGCGGCTGTTACAACCCACCCCTCACCGCCTAACAGCAACGCAAATCAGTCTTCTGACCGTAACCGTGGACGGGGTCGTAGCCATGGACGGGGCAGAGGGCGTGGTACCAATGGTCGCGGGGGTCGAGGTTCCAATACTCAGCACCCGTACATCGTATTTCCGCAGACTTGGGCATCCAATCAGTGGGCTAGTCTCATGAATAACCAGGCCCAACAATGGCCAGCAGCAAACCCGAGTCCGCCATGCCCATACCCATCTACGCCCAGGTCCAATGCAGGTACAGGTTTACTTGGGCCAGCGCCTTCTCAGGCCTACACTGCAGGACCAGTTCCAACCGACATCGCTCAGGCACTCTACACTTTATCACTCCATCAGCCGGACCCGGTCGGCTACATGGATACTGGAGCAACAGGTCACATGGCAAACCAGCAAGGTAACATTTCCCCGTCTGTTTTTAATGATTGCACTACTAAAAATATTATAGTCGGAAATGGCATGACCATTCCCGTTCTTGGACAGGGCAACCACACTCTACCACCCCCATTCCCACCACTTAAACTTAATAATGTTCTCTATGCTCCTCAATTAATTAAAAACCTTATTTCTGTCCGTCGTCTTACCGCTGATAATTTAATATCTATTGAATTTGACCCTTTCGGTTTTCTTGTGAAGGACCTCAAGACCAAGGCTCCTATCCTACGATGCAATAGCTCGGGTGACCTTTATCCTCTCACCGTTCCTCTCCAAAGTCTCTCCTCTCCACCTTCAACATTTGCTGCCATTACCCAGGACCGTTGGCATCAACGACTTGGGCACCCGGGACAAAACTTATTGCATTCATTAAAATCTTCTTCTTGTATTAATTATGGAAAACCTAGTTCTACCATTTGTCAATCCTGTGTCTTTGGCAAAAGTATTAAACTACCATTTTATGATTCCTTGAATAAAACTTCTTTACCGTTTGACATTATTCACAGTGATTTATGGACCTCACCAGTTCTTAGCACCGGTGGGCATCGTTATTATATATTGTTTCTTGATGACTTTACTAATTTTCTATGGACATACCCAATAAGTAACAAGTCACAAGTTTTCGAGACTTTTACACGCTTTAACAATTACATAAATACCCAATTTGAGCGAAAAATAAAACAATTCCAGTGTGACAATGGGAAAGAATATGCAAATAATAATTTCCAAAATTTTTGTCATCACAACGGCATGTACTTCCGTTTCACCTGCCCTCACACCTCCTCCCAAAACGGAAAGGCGGAACGCAAAATCCGCACAATCAATAACATGCTTCGCACCCTTCTCGCTCAATCTTCCCTCCCACCAAACTTCTGGCATCACGCGCTTGAAGTTGCCACCTACCTTCTTAATATTCTCCCAAGTAAAAACCACAACTTTCTCTCTCCCACCACCCTCCTTTACAAATGCCAACCCACCTATGAACACCTACGTGTTTTTGGCTGCCTGTGTTACCCCATCCTCCCTTCCAACACAATTCATAAATTAGCCAACCGTTCCCAACCGTGTGTCTTTCTCGGTTACCCTACTAACCACCGAGGCTACAAATGCCTCGACCTTCAAACCCACAAAATCTTCATTAACCGACATGTTCAATTCGAGGAATCCATTTTCCCATATCAAATTCGTTCCCCCACCACTTCCCACTCGTATGACTTTCTTTCTCCTTTACTAAATCCACTTCTGTGGTCTCATGTCTCTCAACCAAACTCTCACTCTTCTCAAACACCTCTCACTACACCGGTCTTGGCCCAGCCCAGTTCTAACCAACCCCCGGCCCATCCCCCCTCTCCTAATCAAACCGCAGCTCAAACCATTCCCTCTTCCAGCTCCGTCCCAACCCCACCAGCCCAAACCGACACATCACCTCAAACAGACCCAACCCCCCCAACCCAACCCGCTACCACTGAAACCGTTTCTCAAACAGCCCCCTTCACAGCTCCTACTCATCCCTCATTGCCCAACACACCTCCCATCATTCACACATATACCCGCCGACAGCCAGGTACCACCCAACCCAGGTCTGTCTTCTTCCCGGGTCAAGCTACGGCAGCTCAACCCACCTCAACAGTCCACCCTCCTCCGTCCCAACCACCCGCTCCACCTCCACCTCCTACCCGCACCATGCGCACACGCGCTATGGATGGCATTTCTAAACAAATTAAACCAAACCTTAACCTTCACGCTTCCACCATTGCTCCTATTCCCAAAAACCCTCAGGTTGCTCTGTCCTCACCAGAATGGTACAATGCTATGAACGACGAATTTAGTGCTCTCATTAAAAATGAGACCTGGGAACTTGTTCCTCGAACACCGGATATGAATATTATTCGCAGCATGTGGCTTTTTAAACATAAGTTTAAATCGGATGGAAGTCTTGAACGTTATAAGGCTCGGTTGGTATGTGACGGTAGAAAACAGCAGGTTGGTATTGATTGTGGGGAAACATTTAGTCCGGTGGTCAAGCCGGCAACTATCCGGTTGGTGTTATCTTTAGCTCTTTCTCAGTCATGGAAAATTCACCAACTTGATGTCACCAACGCTTTTCTTCATGGGCATTTGGCTGAAACAGTCTACATGTATCAGCCCATGGGTTTTCGACATCGGGATTATCCAGATCATGTGTGTCGCCTCAAAAAATCTCTGTACGGTCTAAAACAGGCTCCTCGTGCGTGGTATCAACGCTTCACAGACTTTGTCCTAATGCTAGGATTCACGCAGAGCAAGTCGGACAACTCTCTCTTCATATACCATCAGGGATCACACACAGCTTATTTATTGATCTATGTGGATGACATAATCCTCACCACCTCTTCCGATGATCTTCGCAAACGTCTGATGTCTTCTCTTGCTGGAGAATTTGCAATGAAAGATTTGGGACCCTTGACTTACTTTCTCGGCATTTCTGTCACTCGCACAGGTGATCAAATGTTCTTATCCCAACAGGCTTATGCTAAAGATATTCTGCATCGGGCTGCCATGGACTCTAGCAAGCCTGTCCCCACTCCTGTTGACACTCAATCTAAACTGAGTGACTCCTCAGGTCATATGTTCGACGACCCGACCACCTACAGGAGTCTTGCAGGTGCGCTTCAGTATCTTACCTTCACGCGTCCCGACATTACATACGCAGTCCAGCAGATTTGTATGCATATGCACTCCCCTCGGATTGATCATTGGAATGCCCTAAAAAGGATTTTACGGTACATTCAGGGCACTTCTGATTTTGGTCTACTCTTAGGACCCACGCCACAATTATCATTGCTTGCTTACACCGATGCAGACTGGGCTGGATGTCCCGACACTCGCCGCTCAACTTCTGGCTACTGTGTTTATCTCGGAGACAATCTTATCTCCTGGTCTTCCAAACGACAGTCTACCATCTCGCGCTCCAGTGCAGAAGCTGAATATCGAGGTGTTGCTAATGTCGTCGCCGAAATTTGCTGGCTTCGAAACCTGCTTCTTGAGCTGCACCGTCCTCTCTTGCGTGCAACCTTAATCTACTGCGACAATGTCAGTGCCATTTACTTATCTGGAAATCCAGTTCAACACCAGCGTACCAAACACATTGAACTGGATATTCATTTTGTTCGGGAGCATGTTCAGCGAGGTAATGTTCGTATCCTCCATGTGCCATCTCGTTACCAGATTGCTGATATCTTCACCAAAGGGCTCCCACGGATCTTATTTGAAGACTTTCGGTCCAGTCTCAGCATTCGCTCTCCTCCCGCTTCGACTGCGGGGGTGTAATAGCCAGCGTAAATATTGTAATGATTTGGTTGATAGGCTCGTAAATATAGTAATGATTTATTTAGATTGATAGGCCATTAATATTGATTGAGAGGAGATCTCGTTTTACTTTGTATATATACTCGATATTGTAATGAATGAAAGGCATCTTGAATACCAATCTTACATTGCCAATGCCACCTATAATTTTATCAGTCATTTCTCAGGTGTGGTACACCCAGACTTCCTTTTTAGTGTAAAATAAAAGAAACTTTGGTCTGAAATTTGAATTGTGTTCATCAATGCAAATATTTAACTTGTAAAAAGATATATTAATTTCATATTTGTTGATAATTGAACAGGTTTATGAGAATACTGAGGTTAAGAAAAGAGTTGCTTTATCAAGTCCTTATGGAAAGTGGATAGCTGAAAACATGAGAAATTTGGAGCCTGCAAATTTCCTCTCATCCTTAACTATGGAGAATGAAACAATATTACGTCATCAACAGTAAGAATTTAAATCATTACTGTAATAATGCTGATTTTTGTAACCATAATTAAGACATTATTTATGAATTCTATCATTGATTTATGAAGGGGTTGATGTGGGTTGTGTTTTATCTCAAGCGATTTAAATAAAAAAGTTGTGTCAAGAGGGTAAACTCACCCAATGTCCGTTTTTAATGCATATAATCTCCTAAATTCTTTTATTCGAAGATTTAGATCACTTTTGTAAAAAAAAAAGATTTTTGTAATCATAATTAACGCATTGATTATTACTTAATTGTTTAAAAAAATATATAAAAAAGTGTTCTGCAGGTCACCCATACTAAAAGTGACCCATTCAACCTGTTACACAACCCACCCAACTGCCCATCTTGCCAACTACAGAAATCATATTATTAGACTTGATAATAATAGCTAACTTTTAACATTATTATAAATGGCAATTGTCGAAAAAGCCCTATGGACTATCACTGAATTGTAAAGTCCTCCAACTTTATTTTTGCATGATTAAATCCTGTGCTTATAAAACATAACTATAAGGTCCCTGGACCTTATTTTTAAGACAAAAGTCAATTCTTTTTTGCATGATTAATCCTTTAACCAAAGGTTCAATGAAGAGGTCCTTGTTTTTTGCATGATTAAGTCCCAAAACTTTAAAAAGGACATTTTCATTAAGTTTTTAAAATCCGTGGATTTAATCATGCAAAAATAAAGGGAAGTTGTCAAAAAATCCCCATGGACTTAATTTTTGCATGATTAAATCCCTCGACTTCTAAAATTAACGATAAGGTCTCTGGAATTCGTTCTTAATAAAAAAATCATTCTTTTCTGCATGATTACATCCTTTAGCTTCTTAATGTTTAACATGTTTTTTTTTGCATATGAATTAGTCACTAAACTTTTTTAAAATGAAACTTTTCATGAACTTTTAAGAAGTCCATGGATTTAAGCATGCAAAAATAAAGTCAAGGACTTATGTGCAAACTCAATGAAAGCTTACATGGTATTTTTTTACAAAGGCCCTATTTATACCAATCTTATATAATTGTTTGTGACCAATTAATTTTGATATGATTAGGGCATTCGGTTACTCTAGTGAGGATGTCCAAATGGTTATTGAAAGCATGGCTTCAGAAGGGAAGGAACCTACATTTTGCATGGGAGATGATATTCCATTAGCCGTATTATCTCAGAAGTCACATATGCTTTATGATTATTTCAAACAACGGTTTGCTCAGGTTTCTAACAATATCATCTTTTCATTTATCTTGTTCCACACTTTTCTTTCATAACGTTTCTAAAAATTTGTAATTTTAAGTCAGATGATGAAAGTTATCATGCATGTTGTGGGTGCCTAATTTATTAGGAATTATCTGCAGGTCACAAATCCTGCAATTGATCCACTTAGAGAAGGATTGGTGATGTCACTTGAAGTCAATCTTGGTAAGCGTGGGAACATATTAGAAGTTGGACCTGAGAATGCCTCTCAGGTAAATATACTGTTAATCAATATTTTCCATTCAAAATTATTTTCTTAAGGTTATTTCCTTTATTATTATTTTCCTAAAAGAATTTATGCATATGGTACAATTTTTTGGGCAGGTGACTTTATCGAGCCCCGTACTTAATGAAAGTGAGCTTGAATCATTATTTAAGGATCCATTTTTGAAAAGTCAAACTATACCAACATTTTTCGACATACGAAAGGGGCTTGATGGTTCATTGGAAAAAACACTGAATAAGATCTGTGAAGCTGCTGATGAAGCTGTTAGAAATGGTTGCCAGCTACTTGTTCTGTCGGACAGAGCTGATGAACTAGTAAGCACTGTGTGTATATACATATATATATAGACATATATATATATATATATATATGTATCTATATGTTTTAGTGGTGTCATATCAACCCATTTAATTATTGAATGGAAGATTTGGGTTGTGTTTATCTCAAATGGGCCAAATTAAAATTTTCTTTAGCTAAAAGTGGAATGGGTCGAACAAGCCAAACGAGTTGAAAGTCGCCCAGAGTCTATTTTCAGTGCATACAACCTCATTAATGGTTTATATTCAAATATATAAATTTTTCATAATAAATTGTTTTTAATCAATATTAACACATTAATTATTTATGAATCTTTAAGAGAAATGGACCAAAAACTGTTTGTGGACCGAGCCAGCCTGTTTTGACCGGTATTGAAAATGGCCTGTTCCAGTCCGTTGTCAGATTCACTCATCTTGACACTTAAAAAATTGTTTACATGATTTAGTTATTTTGTTTTATATTCAGCGATTGATGTGCATTTTCATGATCTTTGTGTGTGTGTGATTGGCAGGAAGCCACATGTCCAGCTGTCCCAATTCTTCTTGCTGTAGGTGCGGTCCACCAACATTTAATACAAAATGGACTGCGAATGTCTGCTTCAATTGTTGCTGACACTGCCCAGTGCTTCAGTACACATCACTTTGCTTGTTTGATTGGATATGGTGCAAGGTATACTTAAAATTGTCACACATTTATGTGAAAACGGGTCAATGTGGGTTATATATTAATAATAACGGGTGAAGTTTAATCAAAATATCTAAAAGGTAGCGGGTCAAACAGTTTAAAAGTCGCCTGAAGTTATTTGGAGATCTTTACAACCTCCTAAGTTGCTTTCTTGAACAATCAGATCTTTATGTTAATAAACAGATTTTGTAGTCGCATTTTGATATATTAATATTTATGAAATTCAAAAAAGATTAATAAAAAGTGTTGGCAGTTCAATCCAACCCGTTTTGCGACATATTCTTTAATATGTTAATTATTTATATATTTTGATTTACCGTTTGTAGTGCTGCATGTCCTTACTTGGCATTTGAGACTTGTCGACAATGGCGTTTGAGCAAGAAAACTTTAAACCTTATGCGGAATGGGAAAATGCAGATGGTTACAATTGAAAAAGCTCAAAATAACTTCAAAAAGGTTTTCATTTATTAATTTTTTTACTAAATAAGCTAGTCAACTATGGATAGGAAATTTTATTTTAGTTCATTTGGTAACATAACTTCAACTTATGTTATGATATTCAGGCAGTGAATGCTGGTTTGATGAAAATTTTATCAAAAATGGGAATATCATTGTTGTCAAGGTATTTTGTCACTCCCTAGCTATTTTACTTGTTACGCCATCTATTTCAGTGTTTCACCTCTTTTTTTTTTTACTAATATTGCAATTTTATATATAGTTATTGTGGTGCACAAATATTTGAGATTTACGGTTTGGGAAAAGAAGTTGTTGATTTTGCATTTACCGGAAGCGTGTCAAATATTGGTGGATTGACTTTGGATGAGGTATATAATTGTATGACGCCCAAAAGCAAATCGATATCGTATTGAACATAGGTGATAAAATGGACAGGTAGGGTAACGGGTTAAAATCGGCCGTTTGCTAGTTTGGGTCAAGTTAGGTCAACTTGAAACACTTTTTGTCCAAAACTTCAAATTTTCTTCAAATAGTTAGCGCTATAAATATGCTTACAAAAACTATTATCACATCAATAGTCTAACCTTTTTTGTAAAACAATTTAGAAGGTTGTATGCATTAAAACACATTGTGGGCAACTTTTAACCTGTTCGACCTATTTATTTTCTGGCTCATTTTTTATCCAACCAATTTGACCCATTAAAGATAAAACATACCCCAATCAACCCTATTCATATGCTAGTTTATCTAATTTGCTATTCATATTGCAGCTTGCAAGGGAGAGTTTGTCATTTTGGGTTAAGGCTTTTTCTGAGGATACAGCTAAAAGACTTGAAAATTTTGGATTTATACAAATGAGACCAGGAGGTATTTATTTACACATTTTAATATTTCTTATGGTTTATTTTCATAAATACGTACTTAACATTTGTGTGTGTTTTTTCTTTGTGCGTAATTAAAAGGGGAATATCACGGAAACAACCCTGAGATGTCAAAACTGCTTCATAAAGCTGTTCGTGAAAAGCGGGAAAGTGCATATTCAATTTACCAGCAGCATTTGGCTAACCGACCTATCAATGTAAGTACGAATGTTATTATGTTCCTTTTTTAATTTATTTCTTTATTTCTTTATCAACCATTCATCATTATACTCTTCTAATTAGTCACCTTTGCATATTATTCCAATATTTTGTTGAGTATTTTAGAAAAGAGAGAGCTATATAAATGAGTTTTACACTTTTTTCTTGATTTTAGCAATCAACTTTAAATTAGGCTCAAAATAAAAACAAGGTTACAATTTATTACTGATTTTAGTAAGCAGCCTCATTTTATCTGTTTTACCCGTAAGTTGCTGGTACCCGATGCCATATCAGATGCCACATACAAAAAATGTGCGAAAAAATAAATAAGTTTATTTACGTGTTTGAAAAATGGTCGCTTTTTCAAAAAAAGAATATCACATTAGATGCCCAGTATTGTATGCATTTACAGTAAAACGATAAATATGATGTCAAGGCAGCAGTTTTTGAAAAATCAGCATAAAAATGACATGTTGTCGGTTGTACAGGTCATTCATTGCTACAATCAGTAATAAAATCTAGTTGGTTGCTAAAATTGGTACCAAAATGTAAATTGGTTTCTATTTTGCACCTAATTGTTGGCTAAAATCAGGAAAAGATGTAAAGTTTGTTCTATTTTGTGCAGTTTGCTCTTTTAGAAATGAATGACACAAATTAATTTATTTATCTTAGTCAAAGTTTTTATAATATGGGGAAGATTCTGAAGGTTGAGATCATTCAGTGGTTTAGGGCCTACGCTTTTTCCCATTAAGTGCTCCCTGGAGCAAGTGGTGAATGAACAATTGTTGTTTGTTTTGTGTGTGGAATAAACAGTCTGAAATCTGAATGACTGAAAATTAACATTTTAAATTCTCTGTTTGGCTGAAATATCTTTATTAATGGTGAACCCTAGTCATTTGAGCTATTATGTGAATTCTTTACTCAGGTTATCCGTGATCTTTTTGAATTTAAGAGTGAGCGGGCTCCGATTCCAGTGGGAAAGGTGGAATCTGCTTCATCTATCGTTGAGCGTTTTTGTACCGGTGGCATGTCTCTAGGGGCTATTTCCAGGGAAACCCATGAAGCAATTGCCATTGCAATGAATAGGATTGGCGGGAAATCTAATTCTGGAGAAGGTGGTGAGGTAATTATTATCTTCTTTATATTTTGAAATACACAATAATCCAAAAAGTTGTTTTTATTAATCTTTTTTTAGATTTTAATGGTTTCTCAAAAGAATAAAAAAAATTCCAAAAAGGAATGTGTTATTTGAAGAAACCTGAATACTTTTTGGTACATTTTGAATTTTTTAAATAAATAGTCGGTGCATTGGTCATGACTAGTTGAGTACAAAACTGTGTTGTAACAATAATAATCTAAATCTTTGAATAAAACAATATAAGAGGTGGTGTTCATAATATAAGTCTGGATCACTTTCAACCCGTTAAGCCCATTTCCGTTTTACCTAAATTTTATATTTGACCCATAACGGCATAGCCCATTGACCCGTTTGAAAGTAAACACAGCCGAATTCGACCCATTTTTAAGTGGGCTGAAATTAAAATTGCCACCTCATGTTATATTGTTTTGAAGTTATGATATATTTAGTAACTTAATCCAGGACCCCATTCGGTGGACCCCGCTGTCTGATGTTGTGGATGGATACTCTCCCACACTGCCACATCTTAAAGGTCTTCAAAATGGAGATACTGCTACAAGTGCCATCAAGCAGGTAAACAGAGTAGTCATTTTCTAGTGTTCTGACTGAAATTACTAATCTACCCTTCTTACTGTTGTCTTGATGCGACATCTTCTAATTTGACTCATACAAAAGGACAAATAAGTCAAAATAAGGCCATGTCAGTCACTCTATGTACTACAGTCTTGAAAAATCAAAATTTTCCCAATATTCAACACCTATCACAAGTAATTTTTACAAATTCAAGTGCCAAATGGAAATAAACACTATCTCTATCAACATGTTTAAACAAACGGCTAATTCTCAAATTCTAATTATTTAACATTGCATGGTCATTTCGCTTAAAATTTATGAGGTTGCACATTATATTAATGTTCTCATACAAAAATGGTTGTAGTTTTTTTATCTTGTATTATCAAACAATAAAACGACTAATTAAAAATATGTATGTTTCAAGGTTGCATCTGGGCGATTTGGTGTGACTCCAACATTTTTGGTCAATGCTGACCAAATAGAAATCAAAATTGCTCAAGGTGCAAAACCAGGTGAAGGGGGTCAACTGCCAGGAAAAAAAGTCAGCGCATATATTGCAAGATTAAGGAATTCAAAACCTGGAGTCCCTCTTATTTCTCCACCTCCACATCATGACATTTACTCTATTGAAGATCTTGCTCAATTAATATTCGACCTTCATCAGGTTAAAAAGATGATTGATAACACATTAATAATATAAATCTATAAAAGTTGAGAATAACAAGACGTAAGATTTTATGTGAACAGATCAATCCTAAGGCTAAAGTATCTGTCAAGCTTGTGGCGGAAGCTGGAATTGGCACTGTGGCTTCTGGAGTTGCAAAGGGTAATGCTGACATCATTCAGGTACTCTATTTCTTTCTGTCAATGGGTGGGTTGATAAGTTAATGTGTTAAGACCGGTTGGGTCGGGTTGACCTTAAAGATTTATTAATTAGGGAGTGTCAAAGCGGGTAATTAATTAGGGCGTGCCAAAAACTTGTCAGATTGGGTTGACCCACAAAGACTTTTGTCTATTTTATGCCTTTTTCTTGAAAATCATAAATGTTTTAATATGATTACTAAAACTATATTATTACAATAATAATTGAAGTTTTACTGTTTTTTGAATAAATCAATGTTAGCTGGTTCTAATGTTCTATGATTTGAGGAAAAATTCTGGCATTTACTTTGCTAAATTTTTTTTTGACCCATTTGAAATTAAACATAACCAACATCTACCAATTCATAAATAAACGTGTCAAAATTGCCACCTTTAGTCGCAATGAAGTTTTTTAACACGGGACAGAACATGTCCTACAATCGAAAAAGAAACACACATTTTTAGAGGAAATATTATTCTCCGAATGTATTTTGGGCATGCAAGTTGTGTTGAATCCTTAAACAAGGACTGCTAGAAACACCAAAATTTAAAGTTATGCCTAGATTTACAATCTTTCCCTGTTTGCAGATATCAGGGCATGATGGTGGGACCGGGGCAAGTCCCATAAGTTCGATTAAGCATGCTGGTGGTCCTTGGGAACTTGGTCTCACCGAAACGCACCAGGTATTTTATTTTATTTTATTTTACAAATCTAGTCATTTGATTAATTATTCTTTGTTATGTTACTCAACTATAAGATCTATTAATAATCTTTTGCAGACTCTAATTACAAATGGTCTTAGAGAACGGGTTATTCTCAGAGTTGATGGTGGGTTCAAAAGTGGATTTGATGTTCTTATGGCTGCTGCAATGGGTGCTGATGAATACGGTTTTGGTTCAATTGCTATGATTGCTACAGGATGTGTTATGGCCCGTATTTGCCACACAAATAACTGTCCAGTTGGTGTTGCTAGTCAGGTAAGGGCTACGGAAATGGGTGGGTCAGTCGGTTGGGTGACAGGTCAGAATAGGTATTTTTATTACGGGTCTAATAGGTTGGGTTGATCCATATACACTTTTTCCCTTTTCCTTTTCTTGTGTAACAAGCACGAAATAGAAACCAGCTTACAATTTATTTCTGATTTTAGTACCAACCTGGCAACCTCATTATAATTGATTTTACCGTTGTGCCGCTGGTTGATGCCATGACAACTGCCACATCAGATGCCACGTATACAAAGAGTGGTTACAAGGAGATTAAATAAGAGAAATAATTACACTCTACACCTAATAATAACAAATACTACTATTGACTAATATTCCCCCTCAAGCTAAAGCCGGGAAGCGACCTGTAGCTTGGACTGTAAGAGGAGAAACCGTTGTGAGGGTAGAGGTTTTGTGAACACGTCAACAATTTGATCATTGGTAGAGATGAACTGAACTGAGAGTTCTTTGCTTGCGACTTTTTCTCGAACGAAGTGAAAATCAATTTCCACATGTTTGGTGCGGGCATGGAAGAATGGGTTTGCTGATAAATAGGTGGCACCGAGGTTGCCACATCATAATGTGGGAATGGTTTTAGTGGGGACTCGAAGTTCCCTGAGAAGTGTTTGAAGCCAAGTAAGTTCAGCAACGGTGTCAGCAAGAGCTTTATACTCCGACTCAGTGGATGACCGAGAGACAGTCCTTTGTTTCCGAGCAAACCAGGAAACTAAGTTGGAGCCCAGGTATATGGAATATCCGCCGGTGGATCGACGGTCGTCTGGGCACCCTGCCCAGTCAGCATCCGAATATGCGGTTAAAGAGGGATGAGCTGCATCGGTGTAAGCATGTAACAGGGTGCCGGAGGTATGCTTGAGCAATAGGCCGTAATGTGAGGTTCCGTAAAGATACCGGAGAACCGTTTCACAGCAGACCAATGATTTTCTGTAGGGAACTGCATGAACTGGCAGACTTTGTTGACAACAAAAGTGATATCAGGCCTGGAGAGGGTAACATATTGGAGAGCACCTACCATCTGGCGATATTTCATTGGGTGAGCAAAAGGAGGGCTGTCATCCTTGGCCAGATTGGAGGAAGTAGTCATCGGGGAGGGGACTGGCTTAGCCTGAGAGAGTTTAGCCCGAGCAAGGAGCTCAGTTATGTACTTTCATTGTGAGAGAATAACATCATCATCCTTGGGACAGATCTCAATCCCCAAAAAATAGGATAACGAGCCCATGTCCTTGACTGCAAAGGAGTCTTTAAGGTTGTGGATAACACCATTAATAGCTTGCGAGTCATTACCTGTCAAAATAATGTCATCGACATATAAAAACATGTATAAAAGGATGCCCTTAGATGAGTACACAAAAAGAGAAGGATCAGTTTTTGATCCAATGAACCCGAGAGCATGAAGGGCTGTGGACAGGCGCTGAAACCATGCGCGGGGAGCCTGCTTAAGGCCGTATAAGGCTTTGTGTAGCAAACATACATGATCTGGCTTTTTCGGATCAATAAAGCCAGGCGGTTGTTGTAAGTAAACAGTCTCATGTAGATCACCATGAAGGAAGGCATTTTGGACATCGAGCTGTCGGAGAGGCCATCGTTGTGAGACTGCGAGAGACAGAACAACCCGAATGGTAGTATCTTTAACCACAGGACTAAAAGTGTCATGGTAATCTATACCCGGTTGCTGATTATAACCCTTGGCAACTAGGCAGGCCTTGTAGCGGTCAATTGCCCCAGTTTGGTCTATTTTAATTTTGTAGACCTACCTACAAGCAACACCGTTAGAATTGGGAACACGTGGGACCAAGGACCATGTCCTGTTTCTGACCAGGGCTGAGAATTCATCAGCCATAGCATTGCGCCAATGAGGGTCTTTGTTGGCAATGGCAAAGGTGGGTGGTTCGGGTAAGGTAGCAGATGTGTGAAAGGAGGAAGGGGCAAAGGGTCTTTTTGGGGTTCTGTCGGAGGTTGGGAGGGCGGGTGCGAGGTTGGGCAGTGGCTGGGATGGGGGCTGAAGGTACAGCAGGGGCTGGAGATGGGTTAATGGCAGCCTGTGATGAAGGAGCTGGGTCAACAGTAGATGGTTTAGGTTGGGGCTGGGCTGTTCGGCACCTCTGGTAAGTCCAAAAAACAGGTGGGGGGGGGGGGTTGTTGGAGGTGGAACAGGAATGGAGGTAGGTGCAGTGGGAATAGGTGGGGTGGGGTAAGTGGAGATGTAAGGGTCCGGTTTGGGTATGCTTGTGGGCTCAGCAGGAGATGTGCTGAAGGGAAAAGTTTGTTCATGAAAACGAACATGGCGGGCAATATATATGCGTTCGGTGGTGAGGTCAAGGCAGCGGTATCCGTGGTGTGAGGTACTATAGCCAAGAAAGACACATGGTAAGGATCGAAAGTCCATTTTATGTTTGTTATAGGGGCGAAGGTGAGGGAAACACTGGCAGCCAAAGACCAGGAGAAACGAAAAATGAGGAGGTTGTTTAAACACCTGTTCAAATGGGGAAGTGTTGGGAGTTTGAACGAGAAGGCATGCGATTAATAAGATATACGACTGTATCAAAGGCAAAATGCCAAAAACAGTGTGGGACATGTGAGTGGGCTAGTAGGGTAAGACCGGTTTCGACGACATGTCAGTGTCGTCTTTCAATAAGGCCGTTCTGTTCACTTGTATGTGAACAAGAGAGACGATGGGTGATGCCGAGGGTGGAGAGATAGGTTGAGAGATTGCGAAATTCTCCACCCCAGCCGGTTTGGATAGATTTGAGTTTAGTGTTGAATTGATGTTCAACAGTTAATAGGAACTGTTTGAAGGTTTCAAAAACATTAGATTTCAGTTTGAGAGGGAAGATCTACATAAATTTAGTGAAGTGGTCGACACATAGTAAGAAATAGTTATGTCCATCAAACGAGGTTACAGGGGCAGGACCCCACACATCACAAAACACAAGGTTCAGTATATTTGAGCTTTTATAGTTTGACAATGGTAAATGAAGCTTAGAGGACTTCCCAATAGCACAAGATTCACATAAAGTAGTGGCATTTTTATTAGATAATGGTAGATCATATTTAGATAACATTGAGTTCAAAAGTTAGGAATGGGGGTGACCGAGTCTTTGATGCCAAATAGTGGAGCAAACACGAGCAGTGGAGAATGCTAGTTTGGGAACTTGTTGGAACCGGGGTGGGCAAAACTGGTAGAGGCCTCCATTACTTGGACCCATGAGGAGGGTACGGCGTGTGACCTTGTCCTTCACAACAAAGAAAGTAGCATGGAATTCAAAAAATACGTTGTTGTCAAGGCAAAATTTTTGAACGGAAAGTAATTTTTGTTTAATTTCTGGAACATGGAGGATATTGGTTAAAGAAAGGGTTTTATTAGGGGAAAAGAATTTGGTGGAGCCAATGTGTATAATGGGTAAACCTGTACCATTGCCAACATGTAGGTTGTCCTCACCGATGTAGGCTTCAGAATTGTCAAAACTGGAGAGATCAGGGGCAACATGGTGGCTGGAATCAGTGTCCGGAATCCACGAGTGTGCTGATTGAGAGCGCTAATCTGAGAAGTTTGCAGAGGGTGGTTGTCTCACCCGAATGGTGGAAGGGTCCCTGTTAGGGCAGAGGGACGGGATATGCACGATACCGCACCTGTTACAAGTTCCAAAAACAGTGTTTTGATTAGAAGCCCAAGGAAATTGGTTGCGAGTACCTCCTGTTTGAGTGCGGTTATGGCTGTAGGATGTGCGCCCGCATTGGTTATGTTGACCACGACCACGGGACTGATGAGACCTGTTTGCGTAGAGGGCCTGAGGAGCCTGAGAAGGGGCCGATTGAAGTTGCAGCCCAGTTGAGAGACCAACTGTTGGAGGGTATGTATGGCATCTGTGGTGCTGTTTGAACCTGGGGTGGTACTGTTGGAGATGGCTGTGAATGCTTGGACAGGAGATACCTGGGCGAGCGATCTCCGAATCATGTAGTCATGGTCCGACAAAAGACCAGAGAGTTCGGAGAAAGCTGTAGGGAATTGTCGGGCAAGGATTGTGGACTTTAGCCCATTGTATTCTTCCCTGAGGCCCGAAAGAACAAGCATTACCATATCTTTTTCCTTAATCGGCTCATTGATGTTGGCTAGGGCATTGGCATATTCCTGTGCACGAGCCAAATAGGCAGTAGCAGGTTCATCTCCTGCCATGCGGATTTGCAACAATTGATTTTTCAGAGTGTATTCCCTGAAAGTTGTTTGAGGGGCATATGCTCTTTCCAGGGACAACCAAAGGTCCTTAGAGGTATTTCCTTGGACATGTTGAAAAGAACTTTCAGAGACGGTAGAGAGAATAAGCATCCGGACATGGGCATCATTGGCCACCCAGATTAAGTGATTGGGATTAGGGCGTGGTGGAGGAGTAGTCACAGGATCGGTGTCTTTGCCTGATGGGGTGGCGGCAGGTTGTATAGTGGCCGGAGGGCAGGGTATAGTCCCATCAGTATAACCCATAAGATTGTTGGTTACCAGGAAAGGTGTGATCATCGTTTTCCAGTAACCATAATTGGTGGAGGAGAGGGTGAAACCAAATTTGTGGGAATTGTGGGCTGTTTTCTCTGTTTGGGAGAAGGCGGCAAGGAAGGCCATGGAGCCGGATTGTAAGGTGATCGGATGGTGTTGTTGATCAGCCGGCAACTGATGAGAAGTCAAGGAGGGAGGAGGTCACCGGAAAGGGAAAGGGCTGGACAGCCTAGAGACTAGCTCTGATACCAAGATAATCTTGGTGTTGTATTGATTGTGATTGTGAATACAAAGAGAGGTTACAAGGAGATTAAATAAGAGAAATAATTACACTCTACACCTCCTAATAATAACAAATACTACTATTGACTAATAGGGTCTAATAGGTCGGGTTGGTCCATATACACTTTTTCCCTTTTCCTTTTCTTGTGTAACAAGCACGAAATAGAAACCAGCTTACAATTTATTTCTGATTTTAGTACCAATCTGGCAACCTCATTATAATTGATTTTACCGTTGTGCCGCTGGTTGATGCCATGACAACTGCTACATCAGATGCCACGTATACAAATAATGTTTATGTGAGAAATAAAATGAATTTATACCAGGTTAAATATCTTTTTTAAGTTTACATTTGAAAATAACTATTAAATGTCAAATTAGATGCCACGTGGCATATGCATATACACTAAAATGACAAATAAGGGTATGCCAAATACCCTTTGGGTGACTTTCAAGTCATTTGAGCTGCTTGACTTGTTCAACTTGTTTCCATTTATGCTAACTTTTTTGAAACTTACCTATGTGACCTATTAGAGACGAGGTATGATTGACTCGACCCGTTTACCAATAAACGTGTTGAAATTGTGTCTCTACTATAAGTGTTGTGTTTAACATTTCAATAAACAATTGGATTTTTATATACTTCATTTAATTGTTTTTCTCAGCGAGAAGAACTACGAGCTCGTTTTCCTGGTGTGCCCGGTGATCTTGTGAACTACTTTTTGTATGTTGCTGAGGAGGTAATTTTTCCTTTTAAGGGGGTGTTTGGACACATTTTTCTTTAAAGTGATTATATAATGCTAGATATCAGAAATCAGGTCATGAGTCCTAATAGAATGGCTTGTGAGATTGTGTTTAGATGTGTTTTTCCTGTTTGAAATTGTAATAATGAGATCATCTGATTTCTGAGTATTTGAAAAACTCTGATTATTAGGACTATAATAGATTTTTTTTCCCAAAAAGGATATTTATGTGAAGAAAAAGAGATGTCTTTTAAAATGCAAGTAAAAGTTCTTCGAGTTATGTTAAAAGGAGTAGATAAGTAATAATATTTTACCTTTAAATAATTAGTTTTAAAGCTCATATCCAAACACACATAAAATTATATTGATGTGGTTTCTTATAATAAGCAACTAGTTAGATTGTATTCTCATGCTAGATAATAATAATTATTATTTATAGAAAAAAACTAAATGAAAATTATTTTATGTACAGGTTAGAAGCACGTTGGCTCAACTGGGGTATGAAAAGCTTGATGATATTATTGGACGCACAGAATTATTAAGACCTCGAGATATTTCATTAGTAAAAACTCAGCATCTTGATCTTAGCTATGTTCTTTCGGTATGTAATCTATGGATTCTTTATGTTTTTTTTATATTTGCAATTGTGTCAAAAGTTTTATATTTTATTTTTATTTTTCAGAATGTTGGGATCCCGAAATGGAGCAGCACAACTATTAGGAAGCAGGAGGTCCATAGTAACGGTCCTGTTCTGGATGACATTTTGCTTTCTGACGTAGAGGTAATTCTTAGAAGTGGCAAAATGGGTGGGTAGGATAATGGGTCTGGGTCAAAATTCTCACCTCTAAATGGGTCATGTTAAAAACCAGGTTCAAACGGGCCGGGTCAACTCAGGTTGGGTTGACACACTACTTTTGACCCCCTTTTGTATTTATAAAATTTATTACGATTTACTTAAATTATTTTGAAAAGTAAAAAAATTGCTAGACAAGATTACATTTGAAAGCGGGTCTATTTTCCCAGACTATTTCTTTGTTATTTTTGTATGAAATTTTTATCAGTTTATCTAAAATTGGGTCAATTTAGGTTTATATTTAAATGAGTAAAATTAAAAATAAGGCTAGGCGGGTCAAATAGTTTTAGCAGGTTGAAAGTTGCCCAAAAGCATTATAATGCTTACAACATCCTTCTAAGTGGGCTTTATTTTTAAAGTAGAATAGTATTTTAGTAACATAGTTTTTTAAATCACATTTATGATAATATGTGTTCATGAGTCTATTTTGTCTCGCACCGACAGTTACCCAACTCTAGAGGTGTCAACTTCGATCCATTTACTTATGAATGGGTCGATCTGGGTAGTTATATCTCTAACAAGTTACTAAGTTAGCCAGGTTGAAAGTTGCCCAAATTGTATTTTAAAGAATAAAACCTCATAAATCGTTTTATTCAAAAATATTGATCATTATTAAAATAATATAATTGTGTAACTCATTTGAAATACTAATTCTTTATAAAAAAAAAATAAAAAAGTTTGTACAAAAAGCGTTGCGGGTCAACCCAATTTGTACAAAACAAAAAATTACTTTTGTTGGAATCTTGATTATGGATGTCTGAAATTCCTTTTTAACAGATATCAGATGCGATTGAAAATGAGAAAGTGGTAAATAAAACATTCAAGATATACAATGTGGATCGTGCTGTTTGTGGGCGGTTAGCAGGTGCTGTTGCAAAGAAGTATGGAGATACGGATTTTGCTGGGCAGCTAAACATAACGTAAGACACTGCTTTTAATTAAAAATATTTATAAAATAATAAGGTAACAGTAATATGAAGAACTTATATTAAAAAAAATTGTTTTCCTGTTTTTCCAGATTTGAAGGGAGTGCAGGGCAATCATTTGGGTGTTTCCTTACACCTGGAATGAACATACGACTAGTAGGAGAAGCCAATGATTATGTTGGAAAGGTTTGATTACTAATTTGCATACATGCAATAAAATTTAGTCCATTTTTTTTTTGGATTATTTGAAGTTTGATGTGACAAAAAGAGTGGGTCAGGTGGGTTGGGTAACGGGTCAGGATGGGTTCTGGTCAAAACGAGTAATTTGTTATACGGGCTGGTTGTTATACATGATTAAAAAATCATATTATTTCGATAATAATCTATTTTGAAATAAGATAATGTATGACTTTTTAAGCGTTATTATTTCTAAAAACACACTTTGAGAAACTTTCAATTCATTTAAATCCATTTCCTTTTTAGCTACTGTAATTTGAATTTACCGATTAAAAAAAGAATATTATCCGGATTGGCATATTTATAAGTAAACAGGTCCCGGCCTTAGTATTCCGGAATGTTCTATAGATTCTTATGTTGTTGATTGTCCTGTTAGGGTATGGCTGGTGGTGAATTGGTAGTGACACCCGTTGAAAATATCGGCTTTACCCCTGAGGAAGCTGCAATTGTTGGAAATACATGTTTATATGGAGCAACGGGTGGCCAACTTTTTGTTAGAGGCAAAACCGGGGAACGTTTTGCTGTCAGAAATTCTCTTGCTCAAGCGGTGGTGGAAGGTACCGGAGATCATTGCTGTGAGTACATGACTGGCGGTTGTGTGGTTGTCCTTGGAAAGTAAGTATTTAAACTAAAATTACCCCTTCCTATTAATTTTATATATTGATTTCTCAAAATAATCAGAATTTGTCAAACACCATTGCTTATTTGATAATTACAATTTTAAACAGCAAAAGCACATCTAAGCCCCATCTCCTATAACACTTTTTATTACAGCTCAAGCAATGGTGGACAGGATGTCGGTTTGGTAATGGGTCAAAACGGGTTTTTGTACGGTTTGAGGCGGCTTGGGTTGGCCCAAAACACTTTTTGTCCAATATTTTAGTTTCTTTTTTGTAACTATTAGGGTGTCAAAATATGATCACAAAGATTATATTACAATAATCTTGTTTTTCTAATAAAAATGATTTAGGAGGTTTTCTACATTAAAAAGTACACTTTGGACTTCTTTCAACTCATTTGACCTGTTCCCTTTAAGCTAACTTTAACCCGTTAGAGATGAAACATTACCCAAATTGACCCATTCATAAGTAAACAGGTCGAAACTGCCACCTTTAATAATTGGATTTTCACTTTCTTTTATTCTTTTTTTTCAGGGTTGGCCGGAATGTGGCAGCTGGTATGACTGGAGGTTTGGCATATATTCTTGATGACGACGATACTCTCATTCCCAAGGTTCATATTATACATACTATTATTTTGTGCATGAACACTAGAAAATCAAACATGTTCTAGTTGGTATTTGGTTTTTATATAACAAATGATTTTTGTATAACCATGACAGATAAATAAGGAGATTGTGAAAATCCAGAGAGTGGTTGCACCTGTGGGGCAGATGCAGCTGAAGAGCCTAATCCAAGCGCATGTTGTAAGTACAAAATGCATCAATATTCAATTTCTATCTATCCCATTTACATTTTCTGAAATTTTGTAGTGTAAAAAAGATGATATAAAAAATGTTATTTTAAAGATTACCACCCAAAATTGTAAATATTGTTCAATAATGATAAAAATATGAGAATCCTGAAGACTAAAATAAATAGGATTAATTTCTTATGTACCCTTCTGAATTTCATAACATCATATATTTATATTTACCCTTTCAAAATATCAAATTTGCCCATTTCCGTAGTAAATAAAAAAATCACTTACGTATAACAATCTGTTTCACTGAATAAATGAGAAGGAACATAATGTTCTCTTTGTTTGTATTGTTTTTCTCTAAAATATTTAATATGGAATGTGTAAATAGTGTTTTAAAAGGGTAATATATCAAATTTTGAACTTTTAAGTTTTATAACAGTATTGCCCCAAATAAATATTTTTTTATTCAACTTCAAATTTTGTCTTACAACCCGTTTTGTTACAATAATTATCTGGTTATATCATGTATTCAGTTTGAAGGCTCATGAATTCTTTACTTTTTGTAGGAAAAAACCGGGAGCGCCAAAGGTGCAGCTATCTTGAAAGAATGGGACAAACATTTACCTCTATTTTGGCAGTTGGTCCCACCTAGTGAGGAAGACACACCTGAGGCTTGTGCCGAATATGAATAAACAACCACCGGGCAGGTGACCGTGCGATCTGCATAAAACCTCCAATTTCCGCACGCCCTATAACCCTTTTTATAAAACCAGCATTAGATGAAATCGATTCTTTTGACTCGACCAAGTAGATTCATTCAGGTTTGACTCGAGTGGTGGTCTAAGGCGTCGATAATGCCATGTGAAGATTATGGTAGAAAGAGTCATGGAGGTTTGGTCTGGTTTGTTTGGTTGGTTGGTTGAAAAACCTACCCTTGAAGGTGACAATGTATAGGCCCTAGTGATGGTGCAAGAAATGTATATTTTTAGGGTACAATATTTGAATAAATGAACTTTTGTGCAAGGATAGGAACACTATATTCCTTTATATATGTATGGGCATATGTGGTGTAGCAACATCACATACTCCATTTTTATTTTCACATGGATCCCTCAAATTTCATGCTATATCTCTTATTCAACACAACATTATTCTTTACCATGTTTGGATATACGTATTTAGGACTTTCAGTCTTAACCGATTGAACGGACTAACCGGACCCAATACATGCCTACCGGTTGGTCTTTGGATAGGATTTCGGGTTCAGCCTATAACCGGGTGAAACTGAAAGAACATCTACTGGACATCATTGTTGCATTACTCTTGAAGAAATCTAGTGCGGAAGGAGGATGGAAAAATGATTTACAATTCATGATGTAATTGTAAAGAATTGTTTAAGAGTTGTACATGGGGTTTAATGTAGTGATGAGTTTTAAAGTTTAACCACGTGCTAGTAGAGTAAAACCAGTTGCTAAAAAGTAAAATGTAAAACTAGACTCGTTCAATCCTTTTAACCTAACCATTCAACTTAACCATGGTTAAATACAAGGGTGTAGGGGTAACCCCCATCACCAAAATGGAAGAAGATACGGACCAACAAGGAAGAAGGGATGGAACCCAGCGAAGGGACTGCGCATTCATTAAATGTGGCAAGACTAAGAATTTAATGAAGCAAGGGAAGGGAGCCGCCACCGACAATATGGCCCGCAAGGGTACGAGCATTAAATGCTTGATAAGAAGATTCCCGCCAGGCAAAAAGGAATTCATGTATATGTATCCCCAAAGGGATCAAAACTCAACTCTTCACTCAACCACTTCTTAAGCTTAGTGTTTTTACTCTCATTCCATCAATCTTTTGGGCTCGAACGAATTTTTATCCTCACGTCGGAGGTTGTCGCAGAGACACCCCCGGGGTCCCCTTCGGCGAGACTAACGGTGGTTTGTTTTGTAGGACATCTTTCAGTGATACAAGAAAGGAGCAACCTCTATCCATCACCCAGTCGTGCGGATACTGGCTGCTACAAAGGGTAAAAACATTACACACCAAACAAACAAAAGTAAGTTGCCAAATAAAAGCAAGTGTAACACCCGGATTTGCAACCCAATTAAAACTTTTTAAATAACACGGAATTTAGGTACCAGACAAACATTTACATTGGAAACATGGTTCAACCATTTACAACGACATTTAAAGCGGCACAAGTTTCAAAAGGAAAAGTGTTTAACGGGTTTTAGATCACTACAAATCCAAAAGACTTTAAACATACTGTAATTCCATCCACATGTTAGTTTAAAACAGAACAAACATTCAAAAGAGTCATTGAGAATCCAATCATCCGACTATGGCGAGACCCGAGATTACTCCGGAGCTTTCCCTACATCCACAACATTAAAAGGAACAAGGTTAGTAAAGATAAGTAGTCCTTGGGACCCCCCACAAGCCCCTACAACAACGAAAGGCCAAAACCTCGAAAACCCGAAAATCCCAGCGTATACCAGACCCAAATGGGCGTATCATACGCTCCGGGCGTATGGTACGCTGGCACCAGGTCAAACATGCCCAAATTTTGATTTTCAGCCTATGCAACCCCCCGTCGATTGACCCAGTTGCATATTTAAGCCATTAGCCATCATAAACTCATGTTTAAACTACAAATATGATCACCCACATGTACTACCATATAAATGTTAGTTTTTGATTCTCAACTCGAGTACCACAACCCGTTTCCCACGCGTTAAGAGTTTAACATCTAATCCCACCCTTTCATTAGTTTAGGCACACATTGACCTACAACTTAAGACACGTAATAATCCATACATGACTTACTTGACATATCCACATGTCTAACGAGATATCCACCTCTCGGTTTCTCACATGGAGTATTTGACTCCATGTCAACTCATGAAGTATTTAACTTCATGCCATCCGTGAAGTATTTTACTTCACTTTCACCCGTGAAGTACTTGACCTCACTACGACCCGTGAAGTATCCACACTTCACGTAAACACCTCCATGAAGTATCCACACTTCATGTAATCAATCAATTTATTGTTTTACCACCAACGGTTGACTTTTACCATACTAAGTTAATTTTAGTTTAATGTTACCCCATTCTACATTTTAGTTGACTCTTTACCACATGGAGTCATTTACACCATTTAACCACCTATGCACAATCAAGTTTGACTATTAACCACATAGTCTAATTACATATATCTACTACATTTGCACATTCAGTTTGACTATTAATCACATAGTCTAATTACACATATTTACCACAATTGCATATTCAAGTTTGACTATTAATCACATAATCTAATTACACCTATTTCACCATTATCCACAATGGTTTGACTTATACCACGTTAAGTCCATTTTATAACAATTTCACCATTTATACACAAATGGTTTAACTTATACCACACTAAGTCAATTTTCAACAAATCACCACATTCTATATTTTAGTTTGACTATATGCCACACTAATCAATTACACCAATTTACCATGTTTTGACTATATCCCACATAGTTCAACTACACAACTTCTACCAAGTGTCATTCATTAGTTTGACTAATTTCCTCATTATGTCAACTACAACAATCCTACCACATTCATACTTTACTTTGACCATTTACCACATAAGTCAAAATCATCACACAACATATAAATAGAAATAACAATAACTCTACTTACATGTTACACCTACTTATCTACTACTAAGTAAGTGCAAAGCATTTACCTTTGCCAAAGATGATCCCGCTTAATCCTTCAAGCTAGCTTCCTTACTACTTGATCACCTATACAACCCATTTACAATTAGTAACCCAATGATCACCAATTGAC
Source organism: Smallanthus sonchifolius (assembly GCA_023525975.1). Lineage (NCBI taxonomy): Eukaryota > Viridiplantae > Streptophyta > Magnoliopsida > Asterales > Asteraceae > Smallanthus > Smallanthus sonchifolius. The sequence goes on from CM042018.1 coordinate 133,197,104, forward strand.
ACCCAACACACCTTTATGATCTAAAGATCAAGGCCCTAACTTAGTTTGATTAACATAACCTTAATCAAACCCCCAACACTCAAACAGTGGCGGATCAAGGATTTTTACTCAGCGTGTGCATAAAAGCGATAAAAATAAACTTATTAAAATTTTAAACAAAGATAGGTACAAAGGAACGATGTCGAGCTTATATTGGAACTCATTTTTATATACGAGCATGAATCCGGGCTTGAAAACTACCCAGGGGCCAAGCTCAACTCGATTCATTTATACCATACGTGAAAAGTAAAAATAATTAAAAAGAGAAAAAGTGATAAATAAAATATTAGTTTAATGTTTTACGGTGGAAAAACTGTAGTCTAATATACACTTTAATAAACGACGTAAAATTAGTTAAATCAAATAAAGTAAGAAAACTATAAATACATTACAAAAAACCTGAAAACTATAAATACATTACAAAAAACCAACTTTAAGTTTTCTTTATCATTATTAAATATATTATAGTTTTAATAAAAAAAAATAAAAGTTTGAAATGACAGGACATGAAAAGTAAAAGTACGCAGACATTTTAGTTATGACAAAAAAGGAAAACTAATTAATAATAATAAATTATAAAAACACTAAATCTAATTGAATCAAAAACCAGGTCTTTTTCCCCAATTTTTCTAGCTAGCAGCTGCAACTCTGGGAAAACTTTCGATGAACATTTTTTCACTTTTTTTTCTCACTTCAACAACTCTTGGGTGCCTTTTAAGAGGTTTTTGACAAAACATCCCAGTGCCCAAATATTTTGTAACCCAATTTTATACTAAAAACATTTTCTTCAGGGGGTGCCTTTGCCCCCTCTCACGCCTCTATGGATCCGCCCCTGCACCCAAATGCTACCTTTTCAACCCAAATGACTCGTTTGACTCATTATAGTCAAACTTTCAATCCACCCATTCATCATTTTCAATTTAGGTCTAACACCCACCCTAGACCTTATGGATTACACCCATTCTAAACTTGAATAATTACACATTAAACAAGTTTTAACCTCCCTACACAATCATTCACCCATTTTGACCCGTTTGGGTTCCACCCAATTTCACCCAAACTTCCAATTTCTTAAATCACCAAAATGATTGAGGGTTATTACCTGGTTAAGTGTTTAATCACACCACAAACACTTATCCATACTCAATTTCACCATTTAAACACCTAAATTGCAAAACCCCCAATTTGGACCACATGAACCCTAATTTTCAAAATCCCCAATTTGTGAAATTAACATGGATTGATGAAACCCCTAGATGTAGTTATGCTAGATAATCAAACCTAATCAACATTTAATCCACCACAATTCCCAGTTTCTGTCCATTAGGGTTCATCCACCCAAACCCATCAAGAACAAGATTCATGGAGAATTTTCATAGATTAAAACACTTACTTGATGTTTAGGAAGGATTATGTAGGGCAAAACTTCCAATTCAAGCATGCAATTTACTGATTTTGAGCTTGATCCCCTCTCCTCCTTTCCTCTTTGAAGAAAACGTAAACACACACACACATGTGTGTGTTTTGCCTGACTACTCTCAATTAACAAAATTGAGATTGTGTGAATTACACAACTGCCCCCTCTAGTTGCAATATTGACTCCTCCCCCCAAAACTAGCTAATTCCATCATTTAAATAACACCTTCCAATTATCTTACATTTATTTTCACCCCTATAATATAATTGTCATATTAATTTATAAACCTGAAAATTGGTTCGTTACAGCAAGCTATCAAATAGAAACTTGTGTAGTTGTGTCAAAGAAAGAAAAGCAAAAGCCATCGACATCTTTTCTTAACCGAAGTTCTTCACATACTCGTTCATTGTATGCAAGTTGAAGATGGGATGTTGCTTTGCATAAGTTTCTATAGAGACTAGCAAGAACAACGCTCCCCCAACTAACCCGGCCACATTCTTTTAAATCTTCTAGATGAACTAGAAAATGCAAGGATACAGAGTTACCTATAGAATCAAGAAATATGGTATCCCCAATAAATGTACGATATACAACCTTGCTATTTGAGTATGTTGGAGGGGCGATGCATTGACAGAAAACGACTTATCTAGTTCGTCCATAATACAAGATAACCTTATTAGAGAACCCATGATATCACACGCTACAAGATCCAATTCAAACATTTCATTACACCTGTTTTTCAACTAAGTACATGGTAATTTTATATCCTCTCCGGAAACTACCTGGTATGTGATTGGCAAACCCCATAATACATGTATATCTTGCAGTGTTACCTCTCTATTAGTGCGGTGATCAAATGCTTATCGACCTTTCGGTAACCGTAATCAAGAACACCGCCTAAACCAAAATCACGTATAAGTGACATCACATCTGCCGGAATACCATTGTTTTTTTATGTTAAGCCAGAATCTCTTGTCACAACGTTTGACTTTTAGTGGTTCTTGACTAAACGTTTCTTGATGAAACAAATAATAGTCTCTATGTTTTGTTTCTAAGAATAATAAGTCTGAACAACTTGGACCAGGAAACACTCGTGGATTCATTTTTTGTTCTTGAAGGGTTAGAAAGTTTATGTTTTTGGAAGAAGATTGAAGGTTTCTAAAGTATGAATATTTAAAGACACTATACGATCTATATGTAATGGATAGTTTGCAAAAGCATTCAATGTTACATGCAACTAGCTATCACCCATTATTATTACTGTACAACTGCAAATATTGATAATACATGTAAGAATTGTGACATCTGAAGAACTGTTTATTGACACTGTTGAATGTGACCTCTCAGTGATTGAGCCTCATCTTTCAATTAAACATGACCTACGTAGTGAAAGAATCTCAATGTTTGTGACCTACCACGCCCGTGATATGCAAAACAAAAAATCATATGAAAGTAACCTGTAAAAGAAAAAAAAATAAAACATGAGTACCAACTCCTCTGTGCCATGCTATCAAAAACACTCAAATTCGACTTTGGCTTGTCACCAGTGTAGCCTATGCTGATTTGGAGTATGTTGGGTATAAATAATAGAATGATATTATCAATCGAAAGATCCAGACGAAAACTAAGTTTTAGTGTCCGATGACACTAATAGTGTCGCCATATTCCCACGCGACACTAGCTAGTGTTGCCGGCGTGCATGAGCGACACTAGATGGTTCTTCAGCAGAGGCGGATGACTTGGAGAACAAGGCTCATGAGCTATAAATAGGGCATTAGGTCTTATTTGTCATTGTTGGTTATTCTATGAGCTACCACCCCGCGAGAGCTCACCTGAGGTGGATGAAAGTTATGTATTTCTTTGTTTAAAATCAATGAAAAACGTAGCTTTATGTTATTATTTGTGTTTATGATTGTTTGTTTGGCTCACAACAACCCGTATCTACCCATTTCCATCAAAACGAAGCCGGAATCAAGATTTGGAAGCCAACACCAAATGTTGGTCTTTTCCTTACTCGTTCAACTCCATCTTGTATGCCTTGATCTTGTATGTCCTTTACAACTTCAAACTTGCATATACCTTCCTTCTAACTTGTTCCTAACCGTGCATTTAAGCTCCATACACCTGCAATTACATATATGTAAAAAGTCATTGTGTTCCACATGTTTAATCAACTAACCACGGTCTACGCAATGTTAAGCTAGACAAAAACGTTTAAGCACCCTTTACCAAGTGTTAGCTAAGGTCCAAAGTCATACCCGATTCGCAAGATTTACAACGTGTAATAGATTTACATCCTAGCAAGCAAAAGTGTTATGCAGTTAAAAAACCAGATTACCTAACCACGCCTACCATGCTTAAGGTTTAAAACTTACATGCATTTACACCTCTCACAATTGGTCACTCTACTCAGGTTAATATTTGGACTAGCAAAGATATGCTGGTATATCTATGACACTCTCTAGACCAATAATGAAACACCATTGTCATAAGCTTGCAAACCAATCACATCTCCACCAACTAACACATAATCAAACATAAATTAAAAAGGACTTTCAAAGGGTTGTAATGTTTGGCTAGATTTAAGGGTATGGAAATGATATTTAAAATGGCTAAGATGAGTGGAATTCAACTAAGTAGGGTGTACAATCCAAACAAAAACTGATAACCATCTATCATGGGTAAAATTGACGCATTCACAATAAAACTCTTATACTTTGACTAATAAAATGAAACTTGGGTTATTTTGACCAAATAACATATTTTTTTGTATTTTTTTTCACTTTTTTTCTTTTTTTTCATATATATTTTTTTCTTTTTCTGATAACATTTCACACTTTCAACTACAAAACCATTCTACCAACACTAACATAATTAAATTTCAACTCACGAGTTTAAAAATAAAAGGCTAAAAGGCTAATGGGTTAATATTGTGGCTTTAACAAATGAAATGGATTAGGTTCAAACTTGGTGTCTAAGGAATAATCGTAAGGGTAGGGAAAACAAATGAAAAAGGCCTAAACAAATGGATCGTCCTAATGCCTTAATTGTTTTCGTGCAAGATTCTGGTTCATGGCCTCGACATGTATACAGTAAGCAAGTTCTAAAATAATGCAACATCATGGTAATCCACACAGGAAAAGAAAGTGCGCAATCCATCCTAAATATATCCTATAACTCAAAATTAGGCTCAAATTCTCACAAAAATGGTGGAAATAGGTATAGATGGAAAGCATGCAAGTTTGTCCACTATCTAGCATGTTACACCAAGTTAGGCAATCCTACTCAGTTTTGTTTATGAAAAGCGCTTGCCAAGACTACTTTATTCCGCAGCTTAAAGAACCAACCATGACTAGGGACTTAGATGTGTGCACTGGTTTAGAAATACAATCACGATTTACATTGAAAAGCTCTATTTTCATGCACAACTGAACCGTTTAGGGGATTTAATTTTCAATTTTCAAAAATTTCTTCTAAACTTCCATCATCCCCATACTTAAACCTTACATTGTCCCCAATGTACATTTAAAGTGAAAATTTTGTGTTGATCAAGAGTATACATCTCCCATTCCCAAATTCAATGTAAGGCCACTATCCAACTACCCCACTTGTGATAAGACTCAATCCTCATTGAAACTCATTGAAACAACACAAAGTTGTTTTGCTTTTGATGGGACATTGTTGTAGCCAAGGCGTCGTCACATCCTCATTGAAACTCAATAAACACCCCCTGTAAAAAACCACAATCGAAAACCGCCACCTCGAGGTGGTTTAGTACGTGCTTCTAGTCGTGAAACTTCTTCAATTAATTCTTACACCGTGTGCCCATGGCATATCCTGTACTCAGACGGAAAATGACTATTTTTAATACAACCCATTCTAACCCATGATCGTTCTAATCCATTACCCCATCCGATCTAACCCACATGTCTTACTAGGTATATTTTGTATCATAGTTTACGGTTATAAGATTAAAACCAGAGAATTGTTATGAAAAACGTAACGATGATTATAAGAATTTGAAAAGTTCGATAAAAACAATGAATGGCAAAATAAAATAAACTTTGAGATAAAAACCCAAAATATTTTAAATTTCGAAAAAATGAAAGGATTTGAAAAATTAGATAAAAAAAAACAATGCGTATAAATTAATAAATTTTTTTTTAGATAAAATCGAGTCATAGCCGACTAGACCGACCCAACCAAGAAACGAAGATATCAACCACCACCGATAATATGATATTTCTCCTCTTATTTGCCTTTTCCTCCTCCCACCGCACCACCGCCATGCGTTCGCCGTTGAATCCGTTCGAAGCTTTGCAGAATTCCTAAGGCTTTAAAAAATTCAAGCCTTATTTCCGATCAACGCGATCTGTCGGTGATACTCTCGATCCTTAGGTCAAAGATTTACGCGATACGTCCAGATCTGATTCCGAATAGGTATATTTTTAACAATTTAACTCTTCTATGATCGGTTTGATATTTAGCGATCTCGATTGATCTTGTATGTAGAATGTGATCGTGCGATTAGATTAGTATATCGTTATGTATTTCGAACATTTAGGTTTTTGTTGATGTTTAAATTTCGCCGAGTACATGTGGATATTTGATTTATTACGCGATGATAGAGAGTTTTCTATGTGTTTGTGGATTTGTTTGAATTTCATTCGTGTTTGGAATGGTTTTCATTATTTTGGCCTCTGGAAGACGATTTTATGATCATTTGAAGCGTGGACGTTGAGATTCTATTTGCCGGCAGGTTTCAGACTCGTGGCGATCAGTCATATCTTGATGATTGCATCTAGTTTTCTTAAATCTATAAAATACGGGAATATACTTTTAGAAACCTATGGTAGAATGTACTGAATTGTGCATTCAAAGAGGCTGAGAAGTGTTATTATGCAATACTTAGATAGGAATCCCAAAAACTTTATGGAGCAGTGCACTAACACATGGCTTGTTACCGCCAGATAAGCAGGCGGAGCTACAATAGGTTACAGTTGAAAACCTTATGTTTTTATGTGGAACAATGTCCACAGTAGGGTTATGGTTCATGATTGTTTTCAACCAGAACCATAGATGAATCAAAAAATATGGTTGTCTAGTTTAAGTGTAAATCCCCTTTCATGTTAGGGTTATTGCTTGTAATTGTTTACAGTCAAAGAGGCTTACAAAAGTTGCTATTGCTGAACTGTATTTAGACGAACAAGAAAACTTGCGATCTTGACTAAAAGAAGTAGCTGTAGGGTTTAGGCTATTCAGTTTGGCCACTACCTATGCTTAAATCAGTCTAAAGATTAAATGTGTTCCATTGATGTATGATGTATCTTCTTATATGGAACGTACACATAGAAACCTTTTTTCATGTGTCTTCTTTTATGGGGGAAGTTTTTTCCTAGGACCATTCTTATAAGTAACAAAAAATTAAGGGGGTACCTCTATACATAACTAGGATTCTTAGATATCTAACCATACCAAACCAAACCAAACCAAACGTACCCAGTATAATCCCACACATAGCTAACGCTATTAGTAGAGTCTGGGGAGGGTGTGATGAGGGCAAACCTTACCCCTATCCCAAGGGATAGAGAGGCTGCTCCCGTTTAGACCCCCGGCTCCATGGGAAAGAAAAAGATAAAAATATAAATAAAATTAATATAAATAAAATTAATGAGTAATAAAGTAAAATAAATCTAACAGTAATCTAACAATTAGCAGTGTATGACTAGAGTATATTAGTCACAAGAAACACAACACACCTACAAGAAACAAGACATACGCAAAATCTTTGCTAAACAACTCTACTCTCCCACACAACGGGTCACTCATCCTAAAACCCTAATACGACGTCTCCATGAAATCCTATCATTGATCATGTCCTCTGAGAGGTGTAAATCTAGCAAATCAAGCCTAATCCTCTCATCCCACGTTAATTTCGGTCTCCCCCTGCTCCTTTTCCCCTCTACAACGAGAGTTTCCACCGTTCTCACTGGATCTGTGCTCTGTCTCCTCTTGACATGTCCAAACCATCTCAATCTTCCTTCTCTTATCTTATCTGAGATACATGTGACTCCCAACCTCTTCCGAACAACTTCATTTCTTATTCGGTCCTTTCTTGTGTGTCCACACATCCACCTCAACATCCTCATCTCAGCTACATCCATTTTTCGAGCTTGTGTCTTCTTGATGGCCCAACACTCGGTTCCATATAGCATCGCTGGGCGAACTGCTACCCTATAAAATTTACCCTTTAACCCTATTGGGAACCTCTTATCGCACAAGACACCTGAGGCCGCTCTCCATTTACACCAACCAGCCTGCACCCGATGGACTACATCATTGTCGATGTCCCCGTTACTCTGGATGACAGATCCTAGATACTTAAACTTCAGTGTCTTAGGGACAACCCCACCTTCAATAGAAATCTGGGTCTCCTCGTCGACGTTTGCACCACTAAAGTTGCAGTGAAGGTACTCGGTTTTAGATCGGCTTATCTTCAAACCTTGTGCTCTAAGACTGTTCTCCATTCCTCTAGTCTGTTGTTCAATGTCTCTTTATTTTCTGCAATCAACACGATATCATCAGCAAAAAGCATGCACCATGGAATTGCATCTTGAATCGACTTTGACAACTCATCCAAAACTACTGCAAAGAGAAAGGGGCTTAGTGCCGACCCCTGGTGAACTCCCACTTCCACCGGAAAAAAGTCTGTATCCCCCACGGGTGCTCGGACGCATGTCTTAGCCTCATGATACATATCCCTAATTGCCTCAATATATTTACTAGGGATCCCTCTTCCCTCCAGACTTTCCCAGATCAATCTTCTAGGCACACTATCGTACGCCTTTTCAAGATCGATGAACACCATATATAAATCATGTTTCTTCTCTCTGTACTTTTCCATTAATCTTCTTAAAATGTGTATCGCCTCCGTAGTAGACCGGCCTGGCATGAACCCAAATTGGTTTGCTGTAACCTGGGTTTGTCGTCTAATCCTTGGATCTATAATTCTTTCCCATAATTTCATTGTATGACATAGGAGCTTAATCCCCCTGTAGTTAGCACAACATTGAGCATCTCCTTTGTTTTTATATAGGGGTACTAAGACACTACGCCTCCACTGATCTGGCATCTTCCTGGTTTTGAAGATATTGTTGAACAGTCTTGTCAGCCACTGAACGCCTTCCTCTCCCATACACTTCCACGCTTCAATGGGTATGTTGTCTGGACCGACTGCCTTAGCTCTTCCCATCTTCTTAAGAGCACTCCTCACTTCTTCCTGTGTGATATTTCGACAATAACAATTATTTCGTTGACTGAATTGAGTAGTGGGATTCTCCGTTATGGCTAGACTTGGTCTACAACTGTTGAAAAGGGTGTAGAAATAGTTTTGCCATCTCAGCTTGATGTCTCGACCCTTTACCAAAACTCTTCCATCATCTTCCTTGATAAACTTCACGACCCCAAGATCTTGTCTCCTACGCTCCCTATTTTTGGCAATCTTAAACATATGATGCTCCCCTTCCTTGGTGTCTAGTTTTCTATACATCGTTTCATAGGCAAAATTCTTTGCCTCACTCACTGCCTTTTTAGCTTCCCTCTTTGCCTGTCTATAGTTCTCCCGTAGTGTCATTATCTCCTCTCCATTACTGCACTGCAACATCTCTTTAAAGCGTTGTTGCTTGTCCTTTATCTTGCTCCGCACCTCCTCATTCCACCACCAAGACTCCTGATGTCCTCTTGTTGCTCCCAATGTGACTCCGAGGGTTTCCTTTGCTGCCTGCGTAACAGTGGTTGCCATAGCTACCCACATCTGGTTTGTGTCGCCATCCTTAGTATTTGTGTTCATCGCCATGACTTTATCTTTAAACAAATTGATGTTTTCGTCCTTCAAATTCCCCCATCTGATCCTTGGTTTATTTTTTCTTCTCCTCTCCGCCACCCTTTTTCTCAAGGTAAAATCGGCCACCAACAGACGATGTTGGGTCGCTACTGACTCTCCTGGAATTACCTTGCAATCCTTCCACCAATTGCGATCCCCTTGTCTCATCAGGAAATAGTCGATCTGCGTGTTGCGCCCCCCGCTACTAAAAGTAATCAAATGTGATTCCCTCTTTATAAAGAACGTGTTTATAATACCAAGATCATGCGCAAGCGCAAAGTCAAGAAGCTCCCTACCATTATCGTTTCTAACACCATAACCAAAACCTCCATGAACCATCGGAAAACCATCACTCTCCTTACCAACGTGACCATTAAAATCACCTCCTAAGCATATTTTCTCCTGTCTAGGTAATGACCTCATTACTCCGTCTAAACTACCCCAAAAATCCCTCCTTTCTTGGTCTCCTAGACCTACATGTGGTGCATAAGTGCTAACAATTGCCACAACTTCCTCACCAAGTACTACTCTCAACACCATGATCCTATCATTATATCTTTTCACTTCCACCACATTACCGTGCAGTTCTTTAGCAACTAGAAAACCCACCCCATTTTTTGTTCCATCGCAACCAGAATGCAACAGTTTGTAGCCATTACACTCACCCCCCCTTTGACCCTTCCACCTAGTCTCCTGAAGGCAAGCTACCTGAATCCTATGTTTTCTAAGCACGTCTACTAACTCTAACAACTTACTAGTTAGGCTTCCTACATTCCAAGATGCCAAACGTAACCTATACCCCTTATGGTTAGCACTAGATGCACCCCTCTCCCCTGAACATGATCTCAAGGAGACATTATTCCACCTACCGTCTATGTTTGAAATAATACACAAGATGTATTTATTTTTATTTTAACCACAGTTAAGCAAATAGAATATTTATTTTTATTTTAACCACAGTTAAGCAAATAGAATAGACAAATTGCTCATTAATCAAACAGATGCAACACGTATATGCAACAGTCAAAACAGTCAAAACAAAAAACAGGGTATGTCTCTCCCTGTGAATCAAGAACAATTGCTGGTCCTCCTAACCCAGACCAAGAATGCCTAAGCATGCAATTCGTGTAACAAGAAGGTAAAACGGACAGAAATAAAGGAGTTGGAACGAACTAACCCAATTGCGCCCAAGTTAGGGTACTCCTTCCTATTCCACCTTGGTACCACCATCAGTAGAACTAGGGTTTTAGACCTCAGGTCTCCTCCTAGTCTTGAATCGGACTCGCAGCGGTGGCGATAATCGCGGTGCGGCGGGGCTGATTTCAGACGACGGTGCAGCGGTGAGGATGATTTAGTTGATCTTTACTCCTTAAAATGGTTAGGATATGCTTCTTCTTTACTTCAATGAACCCAAAAGTGAAAACCCCCAAAATGAGAATCTAGGGTTCGTCACTTACACCTTAGATATCTAACCATACCTAATCTATATGATTTTTAAACAACTCATACTCTATGCATCAAATCAAAAGAGTGATTGCATCACATGATCAAGTGTTGGGAGAAAAAGTATCAACTCAGTAACTTGTTTTTGAAGACATTTAATCAATTCTATAGTAGTACATTAGTGATATTATGATATTATCTCTACAACGGGGATTGATATCCCATGTAGATGTAAGGAACAAGAAAGCTTGTAAAACTAAATTGCATGAATTCCTATGTTTCAATTCTATACAGAAATAAATAAGCAAAATTGTATTATGCTGTAATTTCATGTTCTGGTTTATTGACTCCATTTGGCATTTTTGGTTTAATCAAGGTATGGTGTGTGATGCAGTTGATTGCGGAGTAAACATTAATGCTGTTTGGATCAGATCTTTTGGAGGCAAATTTTGTCACACTTGTTTGATGGACAATGACTATTCCAATGAATAACACTTTGAGTAATTCATCAAGGGGGCGTGCTCAACTTCTTTACAACAAGGTAACTATTATGAATATTATATTTGAATTAGAGGGAGGCTTACTATCTAGTTTTTATGGTGCACGTGGTTTTTTCTCAATGAAACTGGATGAATAAGTAGGCGTGATATTGGTTTAATGGATTTCTATACAATTAGTATTCAACTAAAAACATATTTGGTTTGCGGTCTCTATGTTACCGAGTTACAATGGTAAATCACTTTAACCATATGAACTTCTTTAAATATTATGTTTTTTTTTAATAATAATGGGTGACAAATGATGAACCAATGAATAACATTATGACATCATAATTAATTAGCATCGTCATCTCAATATTATGGTCCACAACCACAAGAAAAGAAGTTCCAATTATATAGATATGCAATTACTGCAAACTTTGGCTAGTAAAATGTTAATCTTACCCTTGCGTTTAAGACTTTTGACTTGGAAAACTTGCATTTTTTTATAAGGTTAAAATGGGGAGAAGAGTAAATTGTTACCATCTAAAAAATGGATAGTTTGTTTTGGGGGCAGACTAACATGGACAATAATTATGGGACGAAGGGAGTAATAGTAATATAGTATGAAGCCAGCAAACAATTATATTATGGTATGAAGACACAAATCTATAAGGTTTGGTGTATAACCATTATAAGGGTAATGCTTATTTGCAGTTGTTTCATCACCATAAAATAGTTGTGAAGTTCATGAAACTTGGATAGTTTATTTTAATATTCTACATACTTGGTGGATTAATCTGGTCAAATAAAAGCTATTAATACATTGCAATTTTATTTTCGGTTATGAATCTTTACTCGTCATCTCATGCATCTTTTCTTTTTCCAGAATGCTGAGCTGGAAATTAATCGTAGAAAAGCAGCACAAGCAAAAATCACATCAGATCCAAATGCATGGCAACAGATGCGAGAGAATTATGAGTCAATTCTTCTAGAAGACCATGCTTTCTCTGAACAACATGACATTGAATATGCTTTATGGCAGCTACATTACAAGCGTATCGAAGAGTTACGTGCACACTACAACTCTGCTCAAGCTTCTGCACCACAAAATGCAAAAGGCTTGGCTCGATCCGGTCCCGACAGAATCACCAAAATCCGTTCTCAGTTTAAGACCTTTCTGTCAGAAGCTACTGGATTTTATCATGATTTGATGGTGAAAATTAGGGCAAAATATGGGTTATCTCTAGATTATATGTCAGACGATTCACAAAATGATAGAGATGGAAATGAATCTATTGATGTGAAAAAGGGTTTAATATCGTGCCATCGATGTCTTATATACTTGGGGGATCTTGCTCGTTATAAAGGGTTGTATGTCGAAGGTGACTCAAAAACTCGAGATTTTGCTGCAGCATCAAGTTACTATAAGCAAGCTGCTACTCTTATGCCTTCCAGTGGTAATCCACATCATCAGGTCTGTTTTCTTTGTATTTATTGGTGCATCATCAGTTTTTTATATATTTTTATCGTACTTTGTTTTCATATCAACTAATGTTTTGTATTTTCAGCTTGCTATTCTGGCTTCTTATTCTGGAGATGAACTGTTGGCTGTTTACCGCTATTTTCGAAGTTTAGCGGTTGACACCCCTTTTACTACTGCAAGAGACAATTTGATCATTGCTTTTGAGAAGGTATCTACTTGCTAATCGGAACATTGATAAATATAACTGCTAGATTTTAAATAATTAAGGAATTTATAGAATAGGAATTTCATTATTTAGCATTTTTATTAGGTTGATTTGATTTGGTCTCTTAGTTTAGTAGGGTCATTTAGTTCTCTTCATATAGTTTCGAATCTTTATAAACAGAAGTTGTTATAATGATGAATACACAGTATTCTCTGAATTTCACACACACCGTTTATCTTTTCCCTTTATGAGCAAGTGTAGAAAAAACCCTATGGACTTTTGCTGAATTTGTACATAAGTCCTTGGACTCTGTGCTTTGATTAAATCCCTTGAAATTTTTTAAACCTAGCAATGAATCCCTTGATTTTAAGTTCAACAAAATGGTTTTTATTACCTGATTAAGTCTTTCAACTTAAAAAAAAATGAAGTAATTTTTAATATGGTTCCAAGCTTTTTGAAAATGACATTTCATGGATTTAAATTTTAATCATTCAATAATAAAGTCCAAGGACCTATGTGCAAATTCAGCTAAAATCCATGGATGTATTTAGTAGGAAAGATAAGAAGTATGTGAGGCATATGCGATACATGCCATAGTTTGATGCTAAATTTATTGTGCATCAGGTTATGGTTGGTAACAAGGAGTTGGGATTTAATTTTGTTCTTTATAGAATGATTTGATTAAATAATGAACTTTTACAATTTTGTCAGAATCGTCAAAGTTACTGTCAGCTGCTTGGGGATTCAAAACCTGCTTCTACCAAAAAGTTACCTGCACGGATGAATGGGAAAGGAAGAAACAGAGGTGAAACACGGGTTTCTCTGAAGGATAGAAAAACAGAACCACATGTTGTTCCAGAAAAAGACATTACTGTCCCTGAAACTCTAAAAGCTTTCAGTATTCGATTTGTCAGATTAAATGGCATTCTTTTTACTCGCACAAGGTATATATATCGTAATAGATAAACTGGTTTCAGCCTTAGTTAGTAGTTGCTATTAAATAGATGGCTGGCAAAATGGTTTCAGCCTTAGTTAGTAGTTGCTATTAAATATATGGCTGGCAAAAATAGGCGGGTCGGGATGAGTTGACCCTCAAATATCTTTTCCTTCTTTTTTTTTTCTTAAATAGTAGTAATTAATGTATCCAGAATGGTTATGAAAACTATATTGTTAAAATAATATAATTGCATTGATAAAGCAATTTAAGAAAGTTTGGGTCTCTTTTTGATGCATTTAACCTGTTCCATTTTAACGAAGCTTTTAGGGATTACTCATTTAACAAAGTAGATGGGCTGAACTTCCACCTTTTTATCACGGGTCAGAATGTGTCAGGTTGGGTTTACCCACAAATATCTTTTTCCTCCTTTTCTATTAGTTGACGTATTAAACATGATTATGAAAACTATATTTTTACTGAATAAAACAATCTAAGAGGTAAGCAATTAAATACTCTTTCGGTCGATTTCTGGCCATTTAACCCGTTTCATTTTAACCAAGTTTATCAGGAATTACCATTTGACCTGTTACGAGGTAAAAGGTAGTCCGAGTCAACCCAGTCAGAAACGCATGGCTTCAATTGCCACCTCTAATAATTTTTTTACTTCTTATTTAAATTGAACGTAACTCACTTCCATGTTTACCATCTACAGCTTAGAGACTTTTGAGGAAGTTTTCTCTATGGCACGTATTGATTTTCTTCACCTAGTATCTTCCGGGCCAGATGAGGTGCTCAACTTTGGGTCAGATTATAATGAGTGTAAACTCTTCCTAGCCCGGTTCATATCAATCATGATATTCACAGTTCATAATGCAAATAAAGAAACCGAAAATCAATCTTACGCAGAGATTCTACAACGTTCTGTTGTGCTTCAAAATGCATTCACTGCCATATTTGATTTCATGGCACTCATAGTTGACAGATGCTTCCAACTAAAAGATCCTTCTGGAAGCTTCTTACTTCCCGGCATCATGGTTTTCATTGAATGGGTAGCCTATTGCCAGGGCAATGTTGTCGTCACCAATGAAATGGATGAAAAACAAGCAACCGCTAGATCACTCTTTTGGAACAATTTTGTTTCCTTTCTTAACAAGATACTATTATCATCGAGTGGATCCCACCATCATGAAACATGTTTTTTCAACATGAGTAGGTATGATGAAGGCGAAACAGAGAACCGTCTTGCATTGCCTGAAGACTTTGAGTTAAGAGGCTTTCTTCCTCTCGTCCCTGGTCAACTCATTCTAGATTTTTCTCGAACAAATTATTTTGGAAATGATGGAATTAAGGAGAAGAGCGCCCGAGTGCAGCGGATCGTAGCCACTGGAAAGGCTATTGCTAAAAACCTAAAACGTGGCCAGCAAGGAATCTATTTTGACTCAAAATTAAGGAAGTTTTTCTACGGTTTTGAGCCACATGTTGAAATTTCTGATATAAACCAAGAAATTAGTGAAGAATTTGAAGACGAAGATGAGATTATTGTCTTCAAGCCCTCTGTACCCGAGAAGCATATTGATGAATCCTCCAAGGGTATTGATGTCAGTTCCACTAATTCCTTAATCTCTCATGGTGGTTTTCCTTTAGAGCAATTTGCACAACCAAACACATCAAAACCAATGGTGGGAGAGGAAGATATTGAGAATGGTTTTTCAAATCTCAACTTGTTTGGGAACGGATTTAATGAACAGGATCATGCTACTATGATACCATCCAAGTTTGATTCGGTGATGACATCAGCACCTGGTTTTGACAGTATTCCTTCCAAGACAAAATTCCATAAGAGTCCAGTGGGTCGACCCGTGAGGCATTTTGGCCCGCCACCTGGCTTCAACACTCCTAAATACACGAATGCAGATCCAGGTTTGGATGATTATAGTTGGTTAGATGGGTATCAATTACCTTACTCGGGATCATACATCAGCGATGGATTTGGTAATTCTTTTAATTGCCTGCCACAACCAAACAAGCTTTTGAACTCAAGCAAGACCTCCTTGGGAATGGAATGCTTCCCTTTCCCTGGCAAACAGGTTTCCACCACCGTGTCCGCCAACACTGTAACCGGAATCGGAAACGGAAACGGAAATGGAAATGGGTGGCTTAATAATCAGATTCCGGAACATTCTAGTCTTTACCAAGAACAAGTTAAAAAGGGTAATGAACAGTTTCTTGCAGCGCCTCAACAATATCAAGGGCAGTCTTTGTGGGAAGGTCGTTTCTTTGTGTGAGATGCTTTTGGAGCATAGATGGTAAGATGTTCCTTCTATTTTTAATGTTTTATTATGATTTAAACATGGTGATAGTTCCATATATGCCCTTTATGAAAGTTCTAAATTTTGTATTTACCATTCCAAGTTGCATAATATGGTAAATGAAACAAAAATAGTGGCTGATGAAGCATGGTGTTATAAGTAACTAATTTTATTTTATTTACGATCAAATGGGTAAATGTATGAGAAATATTTTAGTGTTTTGGAAGGGTAAATATGTAATTTTTAGCTTTTACAAGGGCATATGTGGAATCGATGCTAGAAAGTATGAAAGTTTTTATTTGCTTCTTTAGTGTTTGGATTATGCATTTTGACCAACAATTGGTTTGTTTATAAAAAAACATTGTGGTAGGTATTGAACAAATCTACTAAGGTGGATGACGTGGAGTGTGACCTGGTACGACCAGTTCAGCCATCAGATAAGCCGTGTGGCTGATGTTTAAAGCTTTTAATATGGAGCATGAATGGATATGGTTTTTGGATTGTTGCAGGCACCTGATTGGTCTCTAGGTCTCTCTTTCTCTTATGGTTTATATTTATAAAAGACCAAAATACCCTTTGGCCTCGGATTTAATAATTATTTAGCAGATTATTACGTTTAATGAAAACAGAAACATGGACAATAATTTTGGGACGAAGGGAGTATATAATATATACGGTGGTTTATTTTGTTATTTTTTTTTGCAGGTGCCGAGTTTTCCATATTTTGGATGAATGAAATTGTTGGTGAGAAATGCAGGTATTTGAAGAAGTTGGCTGGCTTTTGTGGGATGAAAGTATGTGAGAAGTGGTTGAAAAAATTGAACTATTAAAACATTACGTAGTAACCTTAATCCTGCTCTGTTTTACGTATATTTCTTATCGAAGGTGACAACATTAGAAATCAAATCAACCAACCGTGTGTCGGTCTGTTGCCGAGTACTTTTATCTTCACTTTTTTTTGGTTTTTTATGCTGTGAGAGCTGCTGTTTTTTTGTTTAAAGTTGATTGGAATAAGCGACTTTTATAAACGCTTTTGGGATTCTGTTTATTGAAGTTTATGTTTGTATTATTATTTTTTTCTGCTTGCAACATCTGCTCAAAATTGGTTCGTTGCATTCTCTTTCGTTTTTAGGTTCGCTTTTTTAGCCCAAAACCGATGAACCGAGTGGTCTGACTCTGGTGACAATGTACTAAATCAATCTGGAACCGGTATATTATGAAATAATAATCTTGAATCAACCTATATCTGTTTATGATCTTTTATAGACGGGGCTTTTCATTACTAAAAGTTTTGATTTTAAACGCATTTACAAACGACAAGTAATATCAAATATGTAACTATATCTTTGATAATGTTATATTTGTAATAATTTCTACTTTTAAACAACCTTATATATATGTTAATATATTTGGTTTGATGTGGGAAGTGGTGCACAATTAAATCAAACCCGAACCTATACAAACCGGTTGGGATAGGTTTGCAACTGGTTTAATCGTTTTGAAACCGGTAACATACAATCTTTATTATTTTATTTTTTTTGAAGTTTGGAAATTATAAAACCATAAATACATTACAAAAAAAAACTAAGAAAATGTGAAAACATTATAATTAATATTTTTATTATTGACGTTTAATCGTTGTGGTTGACGTCGTTGTTTAGTCTTTATTGTTTATTCTTCGCCGGAACTATTGCTATTGCTTCGTTGTGTTTCATCTTACGCGAGTTCTTCATCGGATAGTAGCAACGCCTTTCCTTGTGCCACCTCTCCCCTGTGTGTGATTTCTTCGACTTGAATTTCTTCTTCAAGAGTTACAATATCTTGTATACTTTCCGTAGCGTTCAAGTGGTTTTTCAAGCAAATGCAGATTTTCATCGTCACGAGAGTTAGTCTTGTTCTTTGTACGAATAAAACCCTGCCACTAAGAGAAAAAACAGATTCTGAAGTTACCGTAGAAAATTGGACGGTTAGTAAATCACGAGCCATGGCGGCTAGAACCGGAAATTGAGATTCCTTTCCTTTCCATCAAGCCAAAATATCTAAACTATTAAATTCATCGGGATTCATAGTGGATAAAAAAATCCATTCCAATATACCTTCCGAGTTCCCTACTTCGGAACGTTTTTGTATTTTGAGAGTGTAGAGAGCGTTTTTGAGAGCTGTAATTGAACCAACACATCCAATACATATTTATACTAGCATATGGAGGTAAAATAGTCACACAAAAATCTCAAGAACAGTCATAAACGGTCATAAAACAGCTATATAGCCATTATATAACGACTAGTTTTTTTTTCAGTGCCCAAACCGGTTTCAAAACCAGTTCACCCAAACCGATTTTGCCAAACCGGTCTCAAACCGATTTTTTTAAATTAGGCCCACGCTTTGTGACCGATTTTATTTCGTGTTGTGTTCAAAATTAGAAACTTTGTTTAACCAATTTCATGTCACTAGTTTAAAACTATCGATTAGTCAAAAAGCATGACGAATTTACACATTAATTATACATATATTTTAGAGCTAAAGAGTAAAGTTAAATCACTCAAAACAAACTAAAACATATATCTACACGTTTAAACATCTTTCACGGGTGCGTTACGGCCGCTCGGTTCTGAAAATGGAAATGTAGATAAAAATAACACGTTGCGACGGTAAATTTGAAAAACACGAAAAACGAAAGAGAATTTAAAAAAATTGTTTAACGAAAAAATAAAAATGTGTAAAACCCTGACTTTCTTATTATAAGCAATAGTTAAATACGGTTTTAGTCTTTCTTGTTTGTTTAAAATAACATTTTTAGTTAAAAAGTTCTAATTTGATTTTTCCAGTTTATGTTTTACTTTGGTTTCAATTAAGTCCACCCTTCTAACACCTTTTAGTTATAGGGACTATTTATGTAACTTGCTAAATAAATTTGATAGTTTGGGGAATAAATTATTTAAAATAATAAAAAATTAAAAGACAAATTAAAGTTTTGTAAATACTTTTGTTGTCCACAGACCTGAACCTCAGCCCTACCCCTCCTCTTTTTAAAAATGGAAAACATGTATTGAGACGGGACATTTTTATTTAGCTAATAAATAATTCGTAATCAATCATTCTTTTTAGAGTAAACTCCGATTTTAGTCCCTTTAGTTTGCACCAATTCCCTATTTTAGTTCAACAGTTTAAATTTCTCTTTTTTAGTCACTGTGGTTTAATTTTTGTTCCAATTAGAGCCAGATGGCTAACACCGTTTGATTTTCTATTAAGTTTTTTTATGAAAAGACAAAAATACCCTTATAGCCCACCACCACTATCATTCATCTTCATAAAACCCTAAAATAACAATAACCTTCATCTTCATCTTCATCTCCATCACCTCCACCTCCACCCCCACACCCACCCTCCGGCCACCCTCAGGCCGCCACCTCCACCGTCCCTCTACTCATTTATTTTCCCCACATCCATTGTATTCTATTAAACACTTCCATTTTTTTTCATTTCAAACAAACACACAGTGTGTGTCCAGAGAGTATTCGGTAGAGAGGGGAGAACCCAAATCTCCGGCCACCCTTCGGCGGCATCTCGCGGTGGAGTCCGAGACCCAACTGCCTTCATCACCCCCTTCCTTCATTCCCTTCATCTCCTTCCTCCTGTTTCAGCCACAACAATCGCAACAAACCCACCAAACGGTGTCCAGGGGAGAAAAGGATGACCGTGGTGGTGACGATCGAAGACGATGGCGGCGGTGTACAAGCAGGGAAGAACAGCCTCCCGGCGAGAATTGCAGGCGGCGGAACTCGGCGTTGCAGCAGCTCAGCGGCGGCGTTGGGTCTCCGGCGGTAGGGTTTCTTTAAAACCCGACTTTCCGGCAGCGGAGACCTAGGGTTCCAGCCAAATGCGTCTTTCCGGCGAACCCAGGTACCCGGTGAGTTTTGTTCCCTGTTTTCTTGATATTCCGGGTGTAAACCTACACAGTATTGACACTTGTCTTATGTTTAATATTTCTGGTCATTTCTCCGGCTAGACCGGGTGTTTTGGTGGTCGGGTGGAGGTGGAGTGGAGGTGGAGGTGGGTATTTTAGGGTTTTTTGGAGAAGAAGAAAGTGGAGGTGGGTATTTTTAAATAGAGTATTTTTGTTTATTATTAATAGGGGTATTTTGGTCTTTTCAGTTAAAACTTAATAGAAAATTGGATGGAGGTTAGTGGATTGGCTAAAATAGAGACAAATAGTGAAACTATTGGATGTAAATCGGGATTTTGGAAGGGGAATTCTATCCAGACACGGAATATTACTAATTGGACACGCCGCAACCCTATACGTTGTCTTTTCAACGTTGGACGACCGCGAGTATCTTCTTGTACCAAAGACGCTTTCTTATTAGTTTTGCTGGGAAAGACCACCCCTGTGATTCTCGTCAACAGACTTTTTTTTACCTGATCGGACTGTAACATAATTTTGTTTCTCACGAGACCAAGTACTTTATCCACGTCTACATTTTCATGGTCGACAAACTACGGTTTTAAATCGAGGTTCCTCCGGAAGACGTCCACCGCATCTAACGGGATTCTGTCACATGTATTAAAACGAGATATTCAGAACATTTTGGAATTAGAAAATGCATGATAATTCTTAAAAGATGGTATTTATGACCTGTAGCTTCGATCTTTGCTATACGACAAGCACACGGCAACTCACAGCTACTGAAAAGCTGGCAACCACACGATACATTTTGTTTCCGTAAAGTTGATAACTTATACCAATCGTTTTCTAACAAATCTAGAGCTTTATGCGAAACTTTACCATGTAAGTTATCAAACAATACAATAGCTGTGTGGCTGTCCATTTTTCTTATCAAGCTTGTCCCATACTGGTCTGTAACAATTTCATCAACAAACCCAACACACATGTTTTTCTTGTCCCAAACACACGTGTTCATAAGAGCTTTGTCTATGTCTGTTACTATCACACGCGGCTCCATAAACTTTTGCAACATACCTTTGATTTGCTGTAGCACCCAGACGAAGTTTTTCTCCCGTTCTTTTGATATAAATGCATGAGCGACTAGTGTGTGGAGGTCACACCAATAACTTGGACAAATGGAAGCCTATACATGTTTATTTTGTACGTCGCGTCGATCATTAGCACGTGCGGGAACGCCCGCCACATCTCGACCAATTTCGGGTGAACAAAAAATACCTGCTCCACGACATTTGTGGTGGGATGCTCCCGAGTATAGTAGACGTAGTCTTTAGAAGAAAGCAGGTGCTCCAGAACCTGCATTGGAGTTTCACCGACTCTCGTTTCGTTCTTTATCTTTTGTATCAAATTATAAATGTGCTCTTTTTAATACACCTACTCTCAGGGTTTTGCTCCCGTATGGTTGCCAGAATGTTACGTGGCGACATGTTTTGCGAATACAAATTCGCCACAAGAATTTGTTCCGACTGAGACAGTTTCCGAGCAAACGTGTGCGCCTCAAGATGTAGACTAGGATCGTGGTTATGACTATCATCTATCACTGTTAACTTCCAATAACCAGTGTTTTCGTCGTATACTCCTTCCAATTTAAAGGGACGGCCTATTTTCTTGCTACCAGCACGTCTAACTGTGGCCGTAGACATACGTTTGCCGTGTCGGTCACACACAAGCCACACCTTGATAACCGGTGCTGACGGGTCGTCGCCTTTTCTCCTAGATCGTCGGGTCACAATGACGTAACCATTATCACGTCCCCTGCGGACAACCCAATCCACCAAGTGTTCACGAGACTGAAAATTCTGCAACGACGGTATGGTAACAGTTAATAAACAACAAACTAATTGTACGTATATATACGTGGTAACGTTAAACCTGCTCAGTTTTATACGACACGGTTGAATGGGTTTGTTCCTCGTCTTCGGACTCGTTAGCCGGTTTGTTCCCCGCGTATACGAAGTCGACAGTTTGTTGTGTCTGGTAAGATAATTCACCCGCGTATACTAGGTCGTCCGTGTTTTGTGTCGGGTAAGATTGTTCAACCGCGTATGCGCAGTCGTCGGTGTCTTGTGTCGGGTAAGATTGTTGACCCGCGTATACGAAGTCGTCGCTGTGTTGTGTTGGGTAAAATTGTTCACCCGCGTGTACGAAGTCGTCCGTGTGTTGTGTCAGGTCAGAGATTTCACCGTACAAGAAGTCATTTGTGGGTTGTGTAAGGTAAGAGGGTTCACCATATACGAACTCGGGATTGCTTAGTGGCTCGTTCAAATCTGGAAGCCTTACCCGTTCCTTAGAATAAACATCGGACGAGACCTCCTCCTGGTTCACACATTGACCGCCATAACTTTGCGGGTTGTTTTCCAGCGACTCGTTAGAATATACCTGAAAACCGTAGTTACCATCCCACCACTAAGACATGGCTATAATTTGTTTGAGAAATTGTTTGAATAATTTTTGAATGATACGTTCATATGAGAATTGTGCATGCTTAAATACAAAAAAATTGTCTCCTATACGCATCGTACAGACCTATATGATGCGTATAGGCTCTGGTCAAACCAACAAAATCATACTACCTAGTCATTCCAACCATTATACTCATCGTATGGTATAATACGCTGCGTATAGGGTACAACGTACCTTCTGCAACTGGTCAGACGTTACCTCGTAACCTAAACTGCATCGTATGGATCAATACGATGCGTATAAGGGTTCGAATGACAATGTAGTACGATATTGTCTAACATGGGAATAAGTGAAGGGCAATACGCATCATATTGCCCTATACGATGCGTATAGAGCCCGGTCTGGATAGCATTTTCGGTGTCTTGTTAGTAGCCTCCTTTTTGAACTATTGGACTAAAATAGGGAATTGACACAAACCACCGAAACTAAAACCGGAGTTTACTCTTCTTGTTAATTTCCAAACTCCGTTCATATGGTTTACATTTCAATATGCAATACTTTATAAAGACAAACATCCCCCTTGATCACAACACACAACAATCAATATACATCCATACATTTATGAAACAATATAAATAATCAAGAAACAAACATTGGTACACTTCTGGAAATTTTTTAGTATGAAACAAACACATTTTTTTTCCAAATATAATCATCATAATCTTCCTTCTTTTAATCCTCGTCTTCTATGAATACTTTGAGTATGAAATCACGAAAACGTCTAGAGTATTGTCGAGGATCGACGGCAGATATTGATGTGGGGTCGTATTGGAAGGATTTATAAGCATGCTCGAGTTTCTTGGTGATGTCATAATCTTGAAGTATGTCTATGATGCCAAAGAACATTACAACATCATAACATACTCCTGTTGGTTCACCAATTAACTCCATTTCATTCTTTCTTTCCATCTTTTCAACTCGTGTATGCATGCTAATTCCCAGTTTAGACCTGTAATTGTAGCAAATATAAAAATTATCTCAAATCAAACCTATAAAACTTGATGGAAATTTCAAAAACAGATTATGTTTTGGGGCAACTAAAAAAGGTTTGTAGGAAACTAAATGAAAAAGTCATTTTTTATGAAGGGACTCAATCATGGAAAAAAAAAGACATTTTTTTCAATAAATTTAGAAAAGTTAATGATAAAAAAAAGAATTTTATGTTAGTAGTAAAGTGCGAGGATTTTATCGTTAAATTATAAAAGTTAAGGGATTTAGTCATGCAAAAAATAAAGTTTAGGGAATTAATTTGACAAAAATTCTTTGGGTTTTTTCAAGAACTACTGTATCTTTACCTATAAATGGATAAAAAGAATAATAATATCTACTCTCTAACATGTCTAATAGGCTAGGTTAAAAGATTGGGAAAATCACCTATATGAACATGATGAACCTTTTTCTAAAATAAATATTAACTTTAATCCTTACAGAACTAAACATTAAAAAAAACCAATCACAAAAAGCCATGTAACCCTTTCTCGGCTGACCCGGCTAAATACTAGCCGCCGGCTAAGCACCAGCTCTCAACTTTTTTCGTGACAAATTTTGGTTGGTTGATTATGTGGACCCAGATGTACTTTCAATGATTATTGCGCATAATCATTGAACTTTTTTGGCAAATTCAATTAGACAAAAAAGTCAACGTCATTTTGCGAATTTTTTGAGTCAACATGTCCATTTTGGTGATTTTTCTTAAAAGATTTAACTAAAGAGGAAACTAGTCAAATAGACTGTCATATCAAAGTGAATGAAAGTCATCCGAAGGGTATTTAAATGCATGAAAGGTTTAAATTTTTTTATTGAATAAGCTTATATTTATAATAACAGTTCTGTAAAAGCATCTTTAACACGGTAAATGTTTATCAAATATAAAAAAAAAACGTTTGTGCAGGTTGGCCCAACCCGTTTTGACCCACATTGAAAAGTACCCATTTGACATGTTACCCAACCCGCCTAACCTACCCATGGTCAGTTATAAGAATGGTAGTATTACCCTCCAGGATCTGAAACACGATATGTAGAATCATCTGCAAAAAGAAAGATATAGTAAATAATGGAAGTTTCATTTCACATTTATAAGAAAAAATGGAAAGATTACCAATTGAAGTGCCTAATTCGTTAACATCTGTCTCTCTGAAATGAAGACCAACCAAGAGACTGTAATCCATGATTCTCTCCTGCTCAAGAAAATCACAATCTCTATCGATTTGCCTGAAAAATATACAAAATTCTTTTAGACCAGAAATGTATTTGTATTAGACTAGAGGGTATTAAAGTGTAATATTGTTCTTTAATTGTAACCCTAATCATACAACATAATCAATACAATACAATACAATATTCTATGGTTTAACTACCATTGTATATAAGTAACCTTCTATAGTATGTTATATGTAATGTGAAGAAAATACTTTTTTTTCTTAAATACAATGAAAAAAAGTAAGATTATGTGAACTTTGGGTGTAATAAACCCTTATCAATAAAGGCCAAAAGAAATGATTACCATGACACTAAATTGCTTATTATCATGATTATAATCTCTCAAGGTTTACCTTCTGAATTCTTGGATCCAATTCTTGTCAAGTCTAAACATGAATTTGAGATCAAGGTCTTTAAGAATAGTGGTTGTTTGGATTTCTGATTCGGGCTTATCAGTGAGCCGGCCAAGTGAAGACCCTTTTAAGTCGAATCGTCTATGTATTACATAATCTGTGCAGAAAAGGTTGCCCATGATAATGAACCGTACCTAAGATTTTCAACAAATTCATTAGTATCAAATACCCATAAACTACTGGTTCAAGATTGTGAGCCTTGGGATTAGAAGTGGCAAGATAGGTGGGTCAGGCAGGTTGTATAACTGGTCAAAATTGGTAATTTCAGTTGGGCTGACGTATAAACATTTCTTTATTAAAAATAGTTAATGCTTTAGTTATGATCATAAAAAATAACATTATTGCAATAATACTAATTTTAAATAAAATGGTTTAACAAGTATGCGTTAAAAATAGACGTTTCGGCAACTTTCAACCTGTTTGACCCATCCACATGTTACTTTTAGCTAAACCTTTGATTTGACCAATCTGTACCAATAAAACACGATCCAAATCAACCCTTTCGTAAGTAAAAAGGTCAAAATTGTCATCCGACTATTTCTAGTATCCTATATATCAAACCTTCTTTTGTGCGGGACCGGTTAGCTTCACACAATGTAGCCCATAGAATTTGGTGAGTAAGGTATGCTCAAAGGAGCGAAAATGGTTGTAGTATGCAGACAACATCCTTAATATGGCCTAAAATCATCAACCATTGATCAACAAAACAAGTTAACCAAATCCTACAGAAATTTATATACAAATTTGAAGTGGTTTATATAATTAGGATTAAAATCTCACTTTGACTTCAGTTTTTTTGATAGTTTTGATCATGTAACGATCATCGTGTGTTAAGTAAAAGAAACTTCCACTTTTTCCAGGGGAAGATAGCTCGCGGAGGGCATTATTTCCACATATTGACAACATGTAATCAGCTGCATCAACCTTGAACAACATCCTTAATGTCCTACACATGTTGATGACATCATCAGACATTTATTGTATGTTTTTATAAAAAAAAACTTCAGAGGTAAATGGGTCATTTTTGTTCGGGCATAAAAGGGTTAGGCCGGGTTTGGTTTGCCTGCAAAATACTCCTTTTGTCTATATTAACAACGAATGTGTTAACTATTATTACAAAATCTAAAACGTCAAAACAAAAATGGGCCAAAATCGCCACTAGAAATTATTAAAATGTTTTACCTGAAAACTAATGGGCAATAATCTTTCCATCTGAATTCAGAAGATTGATGTGGAGGGGTGTGCTTAGATCCCTCTGGTGGGAATCTTGTCCAGACCTTTTCTTTTGGATTAAAAGCTGATGCCTTTAAGTCTAAAGATGGCACTGGACCTGGTCTTCCTACAGAATGCCTACAAATAACCCAATTTCATTACAAGAATTCCATCAAAAATAATAAAAAATTTAATTTAAAACAATAAAGTTTAGAACTTGGAATTATAACCTGATACCCAGTTGCAAATTAAGCATAAGTTCATAATTCTTATGCCCTTTCGAGATCGTTTCGCCTTGTTTCTTGACGATATTTGGAATCCTAATCGGGCTTCCTTCTGATGATAACATTGATGTATCATCTCTAGATTTCATGCTTCTTTCGTTATCATCCGACATTGTCATTTGACTAAATTCTTTATCAACATTTCCATCCAACCTCCCATCAACTGACATCCTGCGTGGTCTAACCGATGGCTCGTTTCCTTTAGATGATCTCCAAATTGCCAGTTTCTTTTGTGAGGGCAAAATTGTAACTATATCTTGAGGAGAAATTTCACAATCTTTAAGAACATCATAAACTTGTTGTGGATCATGTTCAACATCACAGCCAGCACATGGTGAAAATGTTAAATCTTGTTCTTCGATATCTTTGCTCCAATTACCATTGTATTCACACTCGTCTGCATATTTAAACGACCCGTTTCCTTTCGGTAAACCTTCATCCCATTCACCTTCATACATGCTCCCATCAGAAAAGAATAATGTACCCTTGTCACACATTGTTCCATTTTTCCATTCTCCAACATAATAATAACTACCATCTTTCCATTTATACTTACCGTTACCATCTTGTAACCCTCTACACCATTCACCATCATATATATCACCATTTGTATATTCTTTAACCCCATGGCCATGCTTCAAATTCATAATCCAATGACCTCTATATGTGTCCCCATTTGGGCCCGTATACGTGCCCTCACCATCCATGTAACCGCTTTTGAATTCACCATCATAAGTGGCTCCTGAGGGCCAACTAAAGGTTCCCCGGCCCATGGTCTTGCCTTTGAACCAGTCACCAACATACATGCAGCCATCGGTCCACCAATATTTACCAAACCCGTGTGGAAAATTGTCTTGCCATTGGCCCGTGTAGTAGTCACCATTCGATAGGTATCTTTCTGCATTGTAGACCTCACCGGCTGCATGAATCTCATCTTCGGTTTCCTCATCGTCTACATGGGCCACATGGGCTGACCCGAATATGTTGGTGGCTTGTTTCTTGGCTTGTTGTGTTTTTCGAATCGTTGCTTCCCATGCCTTCATAACCTCGGGTTCGGATATTTATAAACTGTTCATGAATTTTGTTCCTAATTGTCTTTTGTTGAAACAAAATATCATGAATTCCATGAAAAAGAAGATGATATCAACATAGATATGATGAAAATAAAGATTAGATGCCCATGTATGTATGTTGCCTCCCTCCAAACACCATGCAAGATTGGTAATCTCTCTTTTTGTTTTTCTTTCTCTGGTTTGGTTTGGTTTCCTCTGTTTCTGCTAAACAAATCAAAGGGGAGCCAATGTTAAGGGGAAAAAGATCCTAATAAAAGAAAATTAATTACACAATAAGTTAGGGATTAATAAAAGCTTAATTGATTAATAAAAACTTGTTGAATTTTTTTAGGAAAACATGCATGAAGCAGTTGACTTGTTCATGCAACAGAATTAAACATATTCGAATGACACATGGAGGGATAAACATAAAACCAAAAGTTAATATTTGCCATTTATAGAAATTCAAAGACAGCTAAAGAAAAACTGTTAATTTAACATTTTTTTTTGCAATGTAGTATTAAGTAAAGAAAAACTGTTTCCGCAAGCATACAATATGTAAAAGATTGAATCTTATGTAAAAAGAACAACAATATCATTACCTCTCGGTTCATGTGTGTGAAATAGTATTTTTATAAATTAAATAAACAAAATTTTAGCCCTAAAAACTTTAGATGTAAGTAATCTGATGATTATAGGTTTATGTCTTGGCTTACAATCAAACTTTTTCTAATTTGTTAACTAACATAATATGTTTTCACTTTAATATATTTCAGTTTTTCCTTTAAACATGAATGCATGTTGTCTCGATAGTTTACGCTGTAAAACGATTTAAAGTCCTCAAAACTTTATAATTTAAATTATAAAATAAAATCAATACCTTTATGTAAACTCATCCCGCGTGTTGAGACGGGAGCGTTGAACAATGGAAAAATTGACGTCAAATTAAACCCGCACTGGTCGCGGCACGCACTGGCGGATTCATTACTAGTTGAGGGGGTGGAGAGGCACCACTAAATATCAATTCCCATTTCACATTAAGGCCCTTCTTATTTTATATCAAGACCCCTTTCATTTTAGTTCTTAGTTAAAAGTATAGAAGATTGCTTCCTATTTTATATCAAGACTCCTTCCTATTTTACATCAAGGCCCCATTTCTTTCCATTTTTAGTTAAAAAAATATAGATGACCACTTCCCAATTTACATCAAGGTCCCTTACATCTTACAGAAAGTCCCCATTTCTTTCAAATTTTTAGAATGATAGCTCATTATTACTCTAAAAAACATTGTTATTCTTTTAACACTACCTGTATTGTTTTATTATTTATAATAATGAGATAATTTTTCTAGAAATAATGAAGAAAATGGCAAGATAAGATGTATTTGTAGATTATTGGCATGGGTGGACCTATGTGTAGAGTATGGGGGCAGCCGCCCTCCATAATTTTTTTAGTGTTATATACCCGTTAAAATCACGATCGTCCCCCATAAAATTTTGTAATCCCCCCCAATTGCCCCCCATGAAAAGTTTTTAGTGTTATAGACGCGTTATATATCGCTAGTCAATCGACCAAAAAATTTTCCTACCCCATAAAAATATTTTCTGTGTCCACCACTGATTATTGGTGCTCTTAAATGATCTTTGACGTCATAATTATGTTTCTGTTTCTTATAGAACGTGTAAATGTATGTAGTGGAAACCCTTTAAAATTTCATTGCTAGAAATCGGATGATGAAGCTACACATTTCATTAGAGGTGGCAAAACAGGCAGGCTCCAAATCGACATTTAATATAATTCTTTTGACCCGATTCATTTTGGCTCGATCCATTCAAGCCTGACCCACTTTTGGCATCACCTGGCGATAAATCCTGGATCCGTCACTGGCGACGCGCTAAACCGTGAAAAAAATTAACGTCCTAAAAACTTTATAAAATAAAATCAACACCTTTACGTAAACCCACCCCGCGCGCTGATGCAGGGGGTGTTGAACCGTGGAAAAAGTTGACGGCGAATATGTATTATGTATACAACATTAACGATGTGCACGTAAGTCATTAGATGACTTGTACATTATCACGGGGAACTCCGTTCTGAACGAAACTTACACCGAAACGTAGATAAAAATAGCTAATGAGTAGAACACGTGTCAACGTGTGGTTAGCAAAATTAAAAAAAAAAGCATTTGAAAATGTATAGGGTTTAAATGATAAGTTTAATTAAAGTAGAGGGGCCCATAATGTAACATTTCCAAACCAAGTTTTAATTGTGTTGTACATGACGCTTCAAAAGGTGTACAATTTATTAATAGTAATTTACAATCACACCCAACTTTTGGAAGGGCCAATTGCATGAAATATAAACTAATTTTTCATTTTTTTTAGCAACTACTTTAAATTTGATGTTAAATAGAAATTAACTTACAATTTATTACCGATTTAGTAGGTTTTATGCATTAATAATTGAGCCACTTTTGATTGGTTTAACCTATTTGAGCCGTTTCATATTAGCCTAATTTTTTCTTGTTACCCACCTGGCCCATTAGAGATAAAAAATAACCCGTGTCTACCTATTCATAAGTAAATAAGTCAAAACTGCCACCTCTAGTTTAATTTAATTTTGCTATCTAATTGTTGTGATTTTGGTGGTATTGATTCCACTAGACATGCAGGTTATTCTTATTCTGGCCGTGCAGCAGCCTTTGCATTTGGAAATATTGATCCAACTAACATGTAAGCATATTCCTCAAAAATCATAAATTTATATAAAATGCACATCTATTTTTATATATGGGCAAATGTCATTGTAACAAAGTACATAGGTTGGTGGTCCTTTTTGATAAATATACGCAGTAATGTCCCCACTTGGCAATTGTACCTTTGTGAAATGGGCTAGTTTGGTAATTTAGTGAAATCAACTGGTACAACCAACCACTTATAAAGATGGTGTAGCAAGCCAATTCATCAGATGATGAGCTGGTTTGGTAATCATTTTTTTAAATGGGATAGTTTGGTAATTTAGTGATAAGCCACCTCATTTGAGTAAGTGCTACATAAGCAAAAACCAGTCATCAAGTGATCAAATTACCGAATTAACCCGTTCCAAAAAAGTATAATTACCAGATGGAGACATTATTGAGTATAATTACTAGGACACATCACCATCCTAAGTAAATTGATATTCTATGACTTTAACCCTATATATACATATATATAAACTTATTTTCATATATTTTTTCATCTATTATATAACACAACCACATGTAAGCTATGTTATATATTTCCATTATTTTAGTACGCGAATATTTCTTCTTGGCCCATCTCATCATCATTACACCCCTAAATGTGCTCTTTCAAAAGCAACACTTTACAAGACACCAGTAGGCGACCTCTCTATTGATCTTGAAGGTACTTCTACATAATTTTCTTTTGTGAACTTCTATATTGAGTTAAATAACCCCATTAGTTATGTTCTAATTACAGTTTGATATTAATTTAATGATAGTTATTGAAGAGCTAAAAGCTACCGGAAAGTTTGACATGATGGATCTTAATGTTGACGAGGCTGAACATAGCATGGAAATGCACTTACCCTATCTCGCCAAAGTATTCCGTGGGTTAGTCTTGTTTTTTACCATTCCAAGTTGAGGTGGCAATTTGACCTGTTTACTTGTGAATGGGGATGACTTTGGCTGTGTTTTATATATACGTACACACACGTGTGTAGGAAATTGACCCAATCTTTAATGCATACAACCTATTAAACTGCTTTATGCAAAAATTTGATAAACATTGTAATAATATAGTTTCTAGAATCATATATGATGAATCCAGCCTGTTTCGACCTGGACCATAGATGACCCGTTTTGACCTGTTACTCAAACTGTCTTTGAATTTACAAGTTTGCACTTTTACAGGCATACAGTTAAAGTTGTTCCTATTATGGTTGGTGCTGTAAGTGCTGAAATTGAAGCCATGTATGGACGGCTGCTGGCAAAATACATTGATGACCCAACAAATTTCTTTTCAGTGTCATCAGATTTTTGTCATTGATCGGTATGTTGCAATTTTAAAATCCTGTTTTTTAGTTTATTTTATTAGTGGGATGATAAATATGGAGGGCCCGCCAAGTATTTAACTTTCTTCATTAAGGCGATCCATGTATGTATCTGGTTTTTATTATACGAATTTGGCCAAAAACATGTCTGATGACGAAAATGCCCTTACAAAATTTTGAAAATATAAAAATATCTTTTATGAGGTGTGAGCGTGTTATAGGTTAAAAATGATGTCTTTTTAAATAAAGTAAGGACATATTTGTCATTTAGCATGTTTTTGACTGAAACCAGATATATACTTGGTTGCCCTATAAAGTAGTTTTGACATATGGGTGGTCAAATGAATAACCAGGTGACCTCCATATACATTATCCCTTTATTAATTCATTTATACGCCTAATTTATATAAATATATAGGTTTAACTATATGCACTATGACAAAAAACATGGTCCTTTTTATAAGTCGATCGAGGCATTGGACAAAATGGGGATGGAAATTATAGAAACCGGAGATCCAGATGAATTTAAACAGTATTTGTTGGAAACTGATAATACTATTTGTGGACGTCATCCAATCAGTGTTTTTCTCCATGTAAGTAATTCGCTAACGTTCATTTATTTATTTATTTTTTTGAAAAATAAAAGTCGGTTTTGAAATAGTCGTGAAAAGGGTATTTTTGACTTATAGGTGAATATCCTCCTGATGTATCTTGTGCAAATAGTGAATTTTGCTATGTGGTGTTTGGATTTGAGCTTTAAATTTTATTATCTTTATCATCGAAGAGCAATGCAAAATTACCTAATTACCCCTTTTCTTGACACAAGAATATCCATTTGTAAAAGACTTATAATTTGTAAAAACATCAAAAGCACATACAAACACCATCTTCTACAAAGATGTTTTATTACAGTTGATTATCTAATTCTAATCATCTTTATATTTTTATTTTTAATTTCTACTAATAAATCTCTCTGATGATGGGCAGATGTCAAAGAATTGCTCGACGAAAATAAAAATAAAATTTCTTCGATACGAGCAATCGAGTCGGTGCAAAAGCACAAGAGACAGCAGTGTGAGTTATGCATCAGCAGTAGCCAAATCGGATCACTGAGTTCATCACACGTGTAATTTCTAATCGTATTTTTTATACATTTGAATATTTGATCCTGTTTGCTTCTTGTCAATAAGATAACATTTCTGAATCCTAATTTAAGAAACTTGTTTACTATATCTGAACTGTTTCATTAGTTGTTAATCTGTCACACGTCGGCCCTATTCTATTCTATCACGTTTAAAGCTCGTGATCGTCATTAGGATCACATAAGTATGAAAAAAGACTAGATTATTTTGTATTCATATGCTTTAGGTTACCATTAAGTTGTAGAAATGTATAGCAAACAACATAATATCATGTGTAAAACGCGACAACCGTTGAACACTGATCATATTTTGTTAAGTTTAGCAAGGAGGAACACGGATGCAGAAGTGACGGCCGGAATGAAAACATCATTGGGAACGGCATTCGGGGCTGCTCGTTGCTTGATAAACGTGGTTACAATCGGGATTCCGAAGATGAAGAGGAATATGTCTTTGATTCCCATTCCAGTAACACCAGAATCCATGATTACATCTTGCAAGATCCTTTGGAACTCTTCTTTGCTCAATGGCTTCTCTTTCCCTTTGTGATGCTTCTGCAATTCATTCCCATCATTCCATTCCAAATATCTCATCAACCTTTGAATTATATTTATTTGCCCAAAATAACAAATCTGAATTGTATTCTTGTGTTCATTAGAAGTAATTAAAGGTGACAGTTTTTATATTAATAGTGTCAAAACAATAAATAAAAAGAGAGAAACGAGTCAAATAAGTCAAACTATGGGGGTTCGTTTAATTCAAAGATTTAGATTATTATTAAAGTACTGTCTTATAGAAAATAACAAAAACTAAATTATCATAGAAACTTACATTGTAGGCTTCTTCAAGGGTAGAAGTTTGTGGAACATGAAACTGAGTGCTACCAAGCATCTTGTTCATTTCTCTATAAAAATCAGCATACAATAAGTAGATATTGTTGTATTTATTTTGGTTTATTGGAAAAATGTTAAATTAAAAGAAGAAAAATACTCGACGATTTCACAAACTGCATGATAAAACTGGACTGAGTTCCATTTCTTGTTTGGGTCTGAAAAGTATTTGTCGTAGCATTTTCCTATGATTGGACCGATATCCTTGTTTTCCTCTTTTCCTGTCAAGTCAATCTATTCATATCGAAAAAATATCGTAAAAAAAACTAATTACAATAAACAAATATATGGGTGAGAAATATACCAATAGTTTGGCCCATATCTTGCAAAGTTTGAATGGCTTGTGTTTATGTGTGATAGTATATATGAACAACAAGATGGAGTTCATATAAATGATTCTTGTTAAGGAAGAAGGGAATACTTGCATAGTGGACAAGAAGAGTTGTGCTTTTGAATGAAGAAAAGAATTGTAAAGAGTTAATGTAAGGATTGGTCCATCTTCTTTATAACATATAGCATAATTTAACATAAGGCATTTAAGGGATAAACTTACAAACATTAAATAGGTAAAAAAAAAGGTCAAACATGTTAAAAGTTGTCTGAAATGTTTTTAAATATATAAAAGCTCTAAAAATACAAAAAAATTTATTATTTTTATTATATTTAACATGTTGATTTTTTATGAAATTCCAATAGTAAATGGACAAAAGGGTCGTTGCCCCGCTCGACCAAACAAAAAACCATGTGTTTGAACTCGTTACATGACCCTCGTGAACAATATAGCTTGCCACCTAATAATTAAAGACATCATAAATACCATAATTCAAATCTATACTATATAATAAATAGAGGTTTTTTTATGCCACGTGTCGTCTCCATATTCATTCTCATCATTTTTTTCCCGCCTCTCTCTCTTATTAAATACATTTCTATCTTTTAATAATAATATATTTAAAAAAAATACTAATTATACTAATAAAACACATTTATTTTAAGTTATCCCTTATTATAAGAATCTTTGAAATCTAATTATGTAAATTTTATTTTTAATCAAATAGTAAATGAAAGTTAAATTACATTAAATAGTAATTAACGTATTTTCAAAACCCAATTATATATTAATTTTTACATATTTTGAATTTTGTTCTCTATTCTTAGTATATGTAATATATTTTTACACCTGTAAAAAATATATATAAAGATTTAAAAATTTTATATCTTAATATTTTTCACCCCCGTATGTAGACACGGGGTCTAAGCTAGTTAAATTATAAAGAAAACAACTCATTCTTTTTTTTTAAAAACAAATTTCTTAATTCATGTGGGAGTGCTCATTCATCCTTTATAATGCAACCCCAACAAAGTCAACATTATTTTTAGTTGTACCAACAAAATTAATCCATCATGTTCAACCCTAGACAATTTAGATTTATATAAAATAAAAGAGGGACGATTACATATATTCCTGTACAAACTTTATAAATTTATTTATACTCTCTAATAAATAAAGGTTTTGGTGAGACACTTGTCACTCTCCCATGCATCCTTAACCTTTTTTTCCCGCCTCTCTCTCTCTTATTAATTATACAAATTTCTTTAAATGTTTTTATAATTTTTTTTGTGACACCCGACATTTTCAGGATAACTTCGTTAACACAAACACCGTTATCTCAAACATTTGTTTATACAAACTTTGTTATCTCAATTAGTCATTCATACATTGCATTTAATTAGGATTAATTAAAGGTATCAGTTATTGCACAAACACTCAAGTAGCGGTAACTCGGAGAATTACCGGATCACACACGAGTCTAACCCGGAACGTTGGTGAACTAATAAAAATAATTGCGAACAATTATATTAATGTAAATTATGTGAATTTACATGTTATGTGACTTTTATGTGAATTATGTTAACTTTCGTGAAATCATGTTGTTTATCAGAAATTAATTGTGCTTGTTATTTTTATAAATGTTAGAGTTTTATAAAAATAATAGTTAAGGTTTTAATAAGAGTCTTTTCATACCCATAACTTACAAACTTTTACTCCTAGCTTTTATGACACTAAATGTAATAATTAGTATAGTCATTATTTGATAAGTCTTCATTTCCTTTAGGTTACATTGTAAGACTATAAATTGTAACCTTAGTTTTATGTCATGGGTTTTGTTTAACCCATAATCCATCGCGATCCCAAACCCCCTTGAAACCGTCGACCAAACATCACCCCAATACACCACCCATTCGATCTTGATTCTTGCAATCGAACGCGTATTTGATCAATTCTAGGCATTGCTAACACATCTACGTAAGTTTTTCCATCCGATTTCATTGTTTTATGATCTCAAGATTTATGACGAAACCCTAGTTCATCCAAAGAAGAATTTTAGTAATAAAGTTAGTGATTTTTTTAATCATTTGATGTTATTACATCTATTTGATGATTTTATTGTTAATGATGAAACTCTAGTTGCTTATGATTCATAACTTGCCTAGAATGGAAACTTTGTTGATTATGTGATGTTGTAGGATCGCATACTAGAAGTATTTGATGATTAATATGATTGTGAACATGCTAGTTAGGTTGTATGGAAGTGTTGTGATGCGTTGAATCTCATTAATGAAGCTAGAAATTTTTTGGGTTTCTTAAAGAGAAAACTTTATTAAAAGGTTTTTGTATATATATATATATATATATAGATATGAGTCTTATACGTGCATGATGATGTGGGATGATGCTAATATGCTAAACAGAATGTATTAAAGTATTCTAAAGTGTTGTTTTGTAGAAATCACGTAGATTGTTCATAGCTTACTAAAAGTGGAAACTTTTAGGTTTTGGGAACTTAATTTCTAAACTTGAATTATATGATGTGGTGATCCATTATGCATTAGTATGATTACATAAACATATTAGGACCATGCAAACGTGTTGTAGAAGATTAACTTGTGGAAATCGAACCCCATGTTCATACATTTCTAATAATAGTAACTTAGTTGATGGAAATACATGGAATATTCATAGCTTGCCATGTTAGGAAGTTTGTGAATCGTGGAACATGAACTACTTGTATATTATGTGTATTAGTATACTAAACAAACATTAAGTCACCAACGGGTAGTCGGGTCAACTTGGTCAACAAAAGTCAAACTTGGGCAAACTAGTCAAACATGTTAATCTTTTCAAAACCTATAAACAATTTGGATTGTTTGGATACAACATGTTTTATGAACCAACACGAACACACACTTATAGACTTATACATGATAGGTAGCCTTTAGCGGGCCACCGGTACAACACTTGCAGTCTAGCACGCGCTCTAAGGTGAGTTTCACGACCCATTTTACTTGTTTTCCTGTTGGGGAAGAGACATGCACACAAACACACATAATATTTCATTACCACTTGTTTACTTAAGCGCAAACATAACATACTAAGTCCTTACATTCTCGAACCGTTAGTATAAGGTGTATAGCGAGGAAATTTGAGTAGTACTACTGGGTCTGACAAACCCCACCCGGGCTAGTTGCGCTAGCTCGATTGGAGGTCGAACGGGAGTAAATTGGCCTAAACATTTGATCATTGTTGATGTTAGCAATGGTGGAAGGCACATAAACAACAAACAACCAGCTTCGGTTGCAAACGCTTAAAGTAACTTGTACATTGTCTTGCTAACAATATGTGTGACTTATGTATGTGGATCCTGCTAACACTCAAACAGTTTATCTACTTTCAAACCTGTGAACTCACCAACCTTGTGTTGACACTTTAAGCATGTTTTCTCAGGTCACTATGGTACACATCAGGACTAGGATGCATCATGGAGTCGCATTGGTTTTATCAACAAATGAACAATGTTTTGTTATACATCATTTACATTAATTGACGCTTTGTTGCATGTAATTACTTTTGGATTTTATATTAATGTACGCTTCCGCAACTTAAACTATGAAACCGCGTTTTACTTATGTTGAATGTGCAAACTCAGTATTTTTAAATTCATATAGTGGTCGTTCAACATGATCGATGACTACGATCCTGGTTTGTCATGCGTCTCACGGTAGAACCCCGTAGGTGGAATTTGAGGGTGTGACATTTTTGTTTCTCTATCTCCTATTAAATAATAATAATTTATATAATTCTTTTTATAAAACGTTTTTATTAAAAATAAGTTTGTTTATAAAACATTTTTATAAATTGAACATTTCTTTTATTCTTTTTATAATTTTTTTTTGAGTTAATTACACGGTTAGTCCCCGTGGTTTATGAAAAGTAACAGGTATAAGTATTAAGGGTTTCAAGTTACAAGTATGGGTATTATGCTTTCAATTTTATAACGGGTTTAGGTATTAAGACTAACTGGAGTTAGTTTTTCTGTTAAGTTTATATTAAATGACCAAAATACCCTTTTATAACCCAAACCCTTTTCAATTATATATGTATTTATTTATTACAAAACAGACATCTTTCTTCTTCATCCCTTCATCATCAGGGAGTTAGGGTTCCATAGACCACCATCGTCCTCAAGCACACAAACCATCTTCTCACCTGCAACAACGCAACTGGAAAATCATTCCATTACAACAGTGGCCGGAAAATCATCGTCACCGCCAACGAGCCCTTCCCCATCACAACAGTGGCTGGAAAATCATTCCATCTTCTCACCTGCAACAACGCAAACGGAAAATCATTTCATCTTCTCGATCGAAGCTTAAACCCCACCTCTGTTCCCACCCTGAATTCCTAAAAACCAATTTCGAATTATTAAGCCCAATTGGTGGAGGTATTCAAAGTATCGACCTGTAATTGATGTTGCTGTTGTTGGTGTTCTATTTAAGAGGTCGATGATGGAACTATCGACCTGTGATTGCTCAACCCCACCCGCTAGTTTTGTTCATCCCCAAAACAATCGACCTGCAATTGCTCATACTTCAGATCTGTGTAAGTAATTCAAGGAACAATCGACGGCGATGATGAGTGTGAGGGTAGATTCAGCCGACGGTGGTGGCAGATTTGCAACTTGAAACGGGTGGTGGTGGCTGGCGTTTCCGACGAGATTGCTAGGGGTCCAGTGAGGAACGCTTTTCCGGCGACAACGCGATTGCTAGTGGTGGCTGGCGTTTCTGTTCCGTGATCGTCCTCCATTAACTTGAAATGGGTGGTGATGGCTGAATGTGTGTGGGGGTGTATATATATATACATATATATATATATATATATAATTTATTATATATGTTTAATAATTATTTTTACTAAAGGGCATTTTGGTCATTTAACACAAATTTAACAGAAAAACTAACGCTAGTTAGTCTTAATACCTAAACCCGCTACAAAATTGAAAGCATAATACCCATACTTACAACTTGAAACCCTTAATATCCATACCTGTTGCTTTTCATAAACCACAGGGACTAACCGTGTAATTAACTCTTTTTTTTTAAAATAACTATATAACGTTCTATAATTTGTATTATAAAACTATATAATATGTCATAAATATGTAATATGTAAATCTTTATTACAAAGTATATAACATTGTATTTATTCAACCCGTGTAATACACCCGGTTTCTAACCTAGTTACATATATACCCAACTTAAAATATAAATTACATATATCCCCTATCAAATATGCCCATTTTAATTTATTTTATTAAAAATTAATTATATGATTACTATTTTATCCTTTTTTTATTAAAACTTAAAATTTTTAAATTTACCTTTTAACTAGTTTTTTTTACCTTTTTTCATTTTTTTTCGGCTTGTACTTTCCTTTTTTTATCGGCTTGTTTCCTTTTTTTTTATGTCATCAAAGTATACAAAATAAGTGTCAAAGTTTAATGTTGGATGCTTGAATCGAAAAACATTTGAAACAATATAAACCCGATAACCTGAATTCACCAGCAACCCAAAAAAAAACGCACCACTAAGGATCAGAAGGTCATATCGTATCGCTGGAATAATCTTGTACTGGGATCGAAATCAAGCAGGCCCTGTATATAAAATCTAACTAAAACGGCACAGTACAAAACAAATACCCCCTGTTCATCGATCGAACCACCATCACAAACACCAGTAGCGGTAGCGATCGGCGTGGTTTTTCTCAAATCGTAAAATTGTTGGCCAAGCTATGGTGATTGGCGATCTAGACGCGTTTCTGCAATTTGACGATGACGCCTCCACTAGTGACGACGAAGATGACGAGCACCACCACCGCAGCACGGTGGATGAACTTCTCCTCATGGACTCCGATGGCTCTCCTCCGTCATCGTCGTATCTAGATGTAAGCAGTTCCAATAATCCATTTGATGCCAATTCCTTGCGATTAAGTTCTCAATTGGTAACTGATAGAGATGGTCAGTCAAAGTTTCGTTCAGGTGAAACTTTGAGTGTTTCGCACCAATTACCTAGGTTATTTAGGTCAAATGCTAAGCCTGGGGCAGCGTTGGCAGCCGCTGCTGCAGCTTCACGGTTACATGCTGCTGCTATTAAACTGACGAAGGAGAAATCTAAAGCCAATATTGGTTCTGAAAGTAGCACAGCTTCAATAATTAGTCATTCAGATGCAAAACTGAATCATTTAGAAACCGCATCCGTAGAATCGACTCAAAACTTTACTGAACATGAAAGTAAAAACGAATGTGAGGAGTTGGCAACTAACGCCTCCAAAGTGGATGGATTTGACACTGATTGCAGAGATGATTCTGCTACTAAACCAGAGATCAACTCTCCTTCGATTTTGGATAAGGACGGTACAAGGTCAGTAGTTCTAGACTACAGTAGTAATGAGGACAAATATTGGGAGTCTGTACCTATTATTACCTTAGAATCTATTCAAGGACCCCATGGCCAGGACATGGATGCTAAAGAGGTTAAGGAGGACTCAGTAAGTGTACTATCAGAAAAAAATGATGCTGAAAATATCAAACTCCATGAAGAAGATGTGTCTGTTGATATCGGTGGTAATGTTATCCATCAAGTAAGTGAAGAAAGTGATGGAAGGACGCGAGGGACCTCTCTTCAATTTGCTGAGGAGCTTGAAAAGAAGCATGCGTTTACGGGTATGCATTGGGAAGAGGGGGCCGCTGCTCAACCAATGAGGCTTGAGGGTGGATCAACTGTATTGGGTTATTTCAGTACTAGTGCTGATAACACTATTACTAGGACAATATCTTCTCCGTCATACAGGCGAGACCATGGAACTCCACAAGCCCTAGCGGTTCATCTTAACTACATTGCAGTGGGAATGTCAAGAGGGTTGATCGTTGTTGTTCCTAGCAAATACTCTCCACATTATGCTGATAATATGGATGCTAAGGTTCCATTTACATGACTCTCCTTCACTATTAAATGCCTTGATAAAGGATCTCTATTTGCATCAATCATCTTTCTATTTGATATTTGTTCGAGACTGATTTGTTGCATTCGTACCAGTTGAAGTGACCTAACTACTTTTCTTTCAGATGTTAATGCTTGGATTACAAGGTGATAGGTCTTTTGCCCCGGTCACATCCATGTCCTTTAATCATCAAGGAGACCTCCTTTTTGCAGGATATGCTGACGGGCATTATACTGTTTGGGATGTCCAAAGGGTCTCTGCTGCAAAAATTGTTGCTGAACATAACGCTCCAGTAGTTCACATGCTATATCTGGGGATGGATTCACAAGTGACTCGTCAGTTCAACATAGTTAGCGGCGATAGTAAAGGTGTGGTTAAGTTGATTCGTTTTTCTCCGTTTTCATGGCTAAGTAGGTTCTCTACATCTAAAACCTCGGTAAGGCTCTACCTCCTTTGGAGCTAATGAAAATTTGTTCGTACATGTTTAAATCTATTACGCCTAACCTTAACTTTATCAAAGTAGACTCTTCTTGATGAATCAACAAGCACAGTTGTATGCGCTTCGCCCCTAGTAACGGAGGAAAGTGTTGGAGGTTCTTCCACAGGCACTACCACTGGTACGAGCGGCATTGAAAGTACGATGGGAGGAGATTTGACTTCCTCTGAAGAAGGTGTGGTCATATTTGTCACTCATCAATCTGCTCTAGTGGTATGGAATTGTTAAAAGACTAGACCACATGCATACCATATCTTATTAGCTTTGTAACGATGTCAATAATATGTTCCTGTACAATTACTTTACCTCATTTATAGGCCAAAGTTATTTCTAACACCCCAGAAGTCTACGCTCAGCTTCCCAAACCTGATGGGGTCCGGGAGGGTTCCATGCCTTACACTGCTTGGAAATACATAGCTCCCTCACAAGGTTCTGCCACTGGTATGTTACAAATGGAATTGATGATTCACATGCTGAAACTTCTTTTGGTAATATGATATTTTTTTCTCAGAGAATGTCCAGGTGATAGAGTCTGCAACCGTGCCACTGCTCGCAATTGCTTGGGATCACCAAGTACAGGTTGCAAAATTGGTGAAGTCAGAACTGAAACTATATGCAAAATGGACCCTCAACAGTCCAGCAATAGGGATTGCTTGGCTGGATGACCAGGTGATTGTGTTTGCTTGTTTGTTTTTCCATTCATCGAATAGTTATTATGTGGCTTTTGTTACCCATTTAGAAGAAAACATAAGAAGTGACTGAGATGTTCTGCTTGTTCAGATGTTGGTGGTGCTAACATCAGCTGGACAACTCTGTCTGTATGCAAATGATGGGACTTTAATTCACGAAACAAGTTTTGCTGTAGATGGAGGCAGAGGAGATGATGTCATTGGACATCACACCCATTTCTCCAATGTCTTTGGCAAAGCTCATCACAATTGTATAGCTGTCAGGGGTGCTTCTCTGTATCTACTAGGACCTACACATCTTGTTGTCTCCCGCCTTCTCCCATGGAAGGAACGCATTGAAGTTTTGCGCAGAGGCGGTGACTGGATGGGTGCTTTCAACATGGCAATGATGCTCTATGATGGTCAAGCCCATGGTGTTTTTGATCTTCCTAGAGCATTGGATGATGTTCAAAAAGTAATAATGTCCTACCTAGTGGAGTTGCTGTTAGCATACGTAGATGAGGTCTTTTCTTATATATCAGTGGCTTTAGGCAACCAACCGGAGCACTTGAACGATTCGAAGAGTGATAGTTACTCTGTGACTTCTGAGCAGTACACAAGTGTTGGTGGTGTTGCAGTGGAGTTCTGCGTCCACATCAA
The DNA here is from genome assembly GCA_023525975.1 of Smallanthus sonchifolius. Lineage (NCBI taxonomy): Eukaryota > Viridiplantae > Streptophyta > Magnoliopsida > Asterales > Asteraceae > Smallanthus > Smallanthus sonchifolius. The sequence goes on from CM042018.1 coordinate 133,240,136, forward strand.
GAGAACTGACATCCTCTTTGACGAAATTTTATCCCGTTTTGAGGCTGTTCAACAAAAAGGTACATCATTGTATTCCTCTTAGCATGTGACTTTTTCCATTTTTATCTTTTTGATTTAATTGATTAAATAAATCCCTTGTCACTAACTGATTGGTTAGGCTGAAATAAAACCCATCAGAAAATCATGAAATCACTTCCTAAGATGTATCGCTCCAACAGGTTTTAAGTTCTTCAGACCTTAAAGGTTGACCCATGTAGGTGCTTTTGATTTTCTTCTATCTACTAGACCACCCAAACATTTTGGTTACTGATAAGATGGAGGCTATTTGCAAGCTCAAGAATTTATGTTCAGTTATGAAGTGTTCTTGAACCCCATTTTGCATGGCATACCACATTGTGTTTCCTGATTCAGGAAACAAAATGGTTCTTATTCTTTGTATTTTGAGTAGGTGTAGTCCATGTTTTTGATCATCAAATTTCTGGCTCTGGCTGAATGGAATTATGCAGTTTTTATATTTCTATTACTCTTTTCTTTTCAGAGACATTTTTGGAGCTTTTGGAGCCATATATTTTGAAGGACATGCTTGGATCACTACCACCTGAGGTATTTCTTGTTTATATCCTTTGTATGTTTGTAAGTTCAGGCAATGCTATATGTTCACTCCAAGGAGCTACTGTACGTTGTATCTATAACAATATTTTTCTTCATTTGAAGATTATGCAAGCACTGGTGGAGCACTATAGCGCAAAAGGTTGGCTGCAGCGAGTGGAACAGTGTGTTCTTCACATGGACATTTCTTCTTTGGACTTCAATCAGGTACGTCTCTTAAGAAACATTGAACTTCTTTCTTACACAGCTAAAAAGTACCTTCTTGAAGAAAAAATCATTGTAAAGATACAACAAAGAGGAAACCCAGAAATGACATCTACCTCCTTAATACCTACACTCTCACCCCATGTGCAGTTAAACCCAGAAACATGTAGCACAAATGTTTTGTTAGAAAGTGGGGAAACCCCATGTGCAGTTAAACCCAGAAACATGTAGCACAAATGTTTTGTTAGAAAGTGGGGAAGAATAGGGAAATACAAGTATCTAGCCACAATTGAAGGATGTATTTTTTCTCTCACAGCTTTTCTCATGACTTGTATATGGCAGGTCGTCAGGTTATGTCAGGAACACAATTTATACAGGGCCCTGATATATTTGTTCAATAAAGGTCTAGATGATTTCAGGACACCTTTAGAGGAGCTACTGCTGCTATTCACAAACAGTGATAGTGAGAATGCTCCATCACTCGGGTATGCCACATTGATGGAATAACATACTTTCTTCTGATTGATAGTTTTCTAAAGTAAAATATTTGTTTCATCCTGTTAAATAACTATTCTTTTCATATTCAACTTCTTTTTATAGTCACTTTACCATATACAGCACCCAATTTCATTATGATTATCATTGTTGCTGAGGCTATCTATAGTTCTGTAAGGTCTGATATTTTCTTAAGAGTGACATTGATAGGAACTGAAGTTGGATGCTTGGATTAAACAGAAACTAAGTACAGGTAGTCGGCCCGATTCGAGAGGGGCTAGTTACCATATTTCAGATTACAATACAAATAATAATAACCAAGACACCTCCACCTAACAAGACCTAGATATATATATTCTAATTCTAATCGGAAGTTTGCATCCCACTCCCTCATCTCCTGAATTTTTGGATCAACCAACTACTTTCTAAATGTTTGAATAAATTCCTACCACCAATTCCCGCTACTATCAATAGTTGGGTTCGTACCAGACATGATATATGTACTCGGTTTTAATTAACATAGTCTAGAGGGTACTTATGTGTACTCTCTCTCTTTCTCTATCCCTCTCTCTCTCTCTCTATATATATATATATATAGTCTTTTTTTATAAACAATAATAAACATTGAAATTTCTTGATGAGCCTCCTGACTTTTCTTAATAAGATAATCGATTTTATCACATGTAACCATCGGATACACTCATGTATTTGTTCACGCTTTCGGATGAATTTGAGTGTAAATCCGTATTTTACATAGTGATTGATGTACAAGATTTTGGCAAGATCTTCATATGTAGAAATTTAGAGATTAAATGTGTAAGCACCCAATTGGTGTTTTTACCATTAATTTGAATTTGTAGATGAGCTATGAGCACAAGGTTGTATTTACTAGTGTCCTACTTGGTGTATCATTTGATCGAACATCAAGGATGATTTAAGCACATATAATATGGTGTATCCTACTATTTGCTTTCTTCTTCCTTATGATATTTTATCCCTATGTCTATTTTAAAACATCATATTGTGTTCCTGTTGCTAAATCCAAGTATTCATGCCTTGGTTTTTGTGAACAGGTACAGGATGCTAGTTTACTTGAAGTACTGCTTTTCAGGATTTGCTTTTCCTCCAGGCATGGCATCTGTCGAACAATATAATATTGTATATAAAGCTCTAGATATGTGGAAACCTTCTCTCTTTTGGAATTGGACACATGCTCATTTTTTTGGTTTTGCTTTTTACTGAATGTATATCCAGGACATGGAGCCCTTTCCCCTGCACGTTTACCATCTCTTAGAAGGGAGCTTATACACTTCTTACTGGAGGATTCTAATGCTCCAAGTTCATGGGGGTTGACAAGCTTATCAGCCAGAAAATCATATAAGAATATCTATCATCTCTTAGAGTTGGACACTGAAGCAACATTAGATGTTTTGAGATGTGCATTTATAAATGAAATTCAAAAGTCGGACCATCTTTTGCATGAGCCCGTAGTTGAAAAGGATTCTACATCTGAAAGTCAAGATCTGGCCCAAAAGACCGTAGATGTTCTTGTTCTCGTATTAGAAGCTAGCAAATCTGTTAGCACTCAGACTATTCAACCCGACACAATTTGGCCTTCAAAGGATGATATAGGTCATATACTAGAGTTTATTTCTCATTTTGTTTCCTGTGGAGAGGCCAAAGTCTCGAATGAATTGCTAGGTCGCATATTTGAGTATTTGACCTTAGAGGCTTGCATTCCAGCAAATGTTGAAAGGGAATGTGTGGATTTGTTTAAAATAAGAGAAAAGAAGGTCCTTGCACTTTTGAAAGTTGTGCCTCAGACAGATTGGGATGATAGATACTTGTTAGACATGTGTGAGAAGGCTCACTTTCACCAGGTTCTAACGACTCTCTCCCCCCCCCCCCCCCGCCTCTCTCGAATGCAAAATGTGACCGATAATTGTGTTTATGTATTCATCTAGGTCTGTGGCTTCATTTATAACAGCAGACACCAATATATAGCTGCTCTTGATAGCTTCATGAAAGATGTGGATGAACCAATTCACGCTTTCTCCTATATCCATAATTTGTTGCGGAGAAAGAGCGACAATAGGCTTGATTCTTTGGAAGCAACAGTCCGTTCACGAATTCCAGATTTAGTTCAATTAAGCAGGTTACACCACATGGTTGTTTCAGATGCTAAATTGCCCTAGCTTTACTTTTGATGATAATATTTCTTCCTAATTGTTTGTTATGCATGCTGAACTTTGGCAGAGAGGGCACAGTTGTTCTAGTCCTTGAACATTTTTTTCAAGATTTCCAACAAATCTTGGCCGAGCTGAGGTCTCACCCGAAAAGTCTCTTTCTCTACCTTAAGACAATTATTGAAGTTCATTCGATGGGCACCATGTGCTTCAGTTCTCTAAGGAAAGGAGATCCTCTGTGTTTTACTGGTACACTGATAAAGAATCAGACTGACGGAGTACTTGATTTCTTAGAAAGATTATCTGAGTTTCCGAAGTCTTTGCGTGAGAATCCGGTTCATGTAACTGATGAAATGACTGAGCTGTATCTTGAGGTAATTGCTCACACTGTTGTACTTTACTTTCGAGGGATTTGCATTATCCAAGTTGAATATGTTTTAAATGATCTTCAATTTTTTCACGTGCACAGTGATTCTTCACTTCTGACTACTAGTCCTGTATACGAGAACTTGTCGTTTTTTGTAGGCACGTGCTTTGTTTTCAAGGACCTTATTAAATATTATTATCCAATTTGTTGGGACCACAATCTTCCTTTTATTTGATAGCCTGATTTTAATTCAAACAAGGTTAAAGGCACATGTTTTTTCTGTTCCAAGTTCAAATTCAGAAAGTGAACTCCTTATGCTTGAATAAGTTGCAAGGGTTCCATTCTTTATTAGGTTCCATTCCAGGTTTTGTTCTGTCAGTTTCTACACGAGTCTTACTTTTCAATTTTAGAAGGCTACCATGTCATTTTATTCATCAAGAACATGTAACAGCTGGCTTCCTTGCTTGTCTTGAGTTCAACAAACTTTTAGCATATGGTCCTCCATATGACATCATTTTGATCATTTCCTTCATTTTTGTCAGATTACATGCTGATTGCAGATTTATCCACACTTTCTGATGCCACTTGTGACTTGGATATAAACTATGTTGTTTTCTCTTCTGCAGTTACTATGTCAGTATGAACCCAACTCTGTCCTCCATTTCCTTGAGACATGTGAAAGCTATAGGGTAGACCATTGTTTACGCTTGTGCCAAGAACATAAAATCGTAGATGCTGCTGCTTTTTTATTAGAAAGGGTTGGAGACGTTGGAAGTGCTCTTTCATTCACACTTTCTGATCTTGCGGATAAATTGACATTGCTTGATGCTGCTGCTCAAAGTGTATATGATTATGCTGGGGTGGATCTTTTCAATGAGGCTATGAAGAAGGAGGTCTATTACTCCTTCCTTACTCGTTTAAACATATTTTTTGTAGGGAGATTTTCATGTCCCCCTTAAGACTTGCATAATATCATGTTTACCCACCAAAAATCATAACATCAAATATACCCATTTAAAACACTTGTATTTTTTCATTTTTATCTATTTCATTGAACTTTTTTCGTAATATGACCTTTATATGCGGGCCTTCTCATCTTCCTTAATGACTTCTCCATGATAAAAAAACACTTACACTTCTCATAGTTGAAAGCACCACTTTTCAAAAGACCCACTGTGAGATAATCAAGAAATTTGTTGAATAAAAAAAACCTAATCAATTGCTCCACTAAAAAGTTCAGGTGCAACATACAGTTGATATACTCCAAAATTTTGTTGCCAATAAAATGATCAGAACCTCTTGCATATCAAGAACGTACAAGAAAATGTTCAAATGTTCACCTGGTGCTTGTGAGAATGCCCCCAGAAAATGTCAACAAGGAGTGAATACTAGCCGTTACTTCTCTGAAATCGATTGCTACTCTGAAATTAATCGATTGCATCCAACTCTGACCAATCAAGTCAGAAATTTAAAAACAAATGCCAAAATCCATCGGAAGGATATAACCATCATAAACTTGATAATGATGAAAGTAGGTATATTTGATATTATAATTTGTTGTTAGGTTAATATTACATTATGCATGTTTTGACAGGGGATATATGAAATTCTCTCTTTTTCATATGGTCAAGGAAAAACACTATAATCTTATACTCTTTAAGTCTTTATTGTAGGTGAATGACATATTACATATTGTGCGTACTTGTGTTGGATTGTGCCAAAGGAACAGTTCTCGATTAGATCCCAATGAGTCTGAGGCCCTCTGGTTTCAGCTGCTTGATAAGTAAGCACCACACCTCTTCCCTCGACACACAAAATAAAAAATATATCTCCTTTTCTTCATGTGCTACAGTTTGCTGGTCCTTTGATTTACGACTCAGTTTTGTGATAAGATGCTGAATTATTATTATTATTTATGATCAACATATTTTACTATTTCCGTTTATTTTTTATCCAATTGCTTAAGTCGAATCTTATGATTTTGTTAAAGAATAGTTTTTTTTCTCCTAAAGTTGCTTGACATCTCAAACTTCTGTTACAATATTCAATTGCTTACTCAGCTTCGTGTAAGTCTTCCAATTCTTCTCTTTAGACATATCATTTATTTTTATAATATTTTTCTTTCTTTTATCAATTTTTTTATCATGCATCCGCTGTATAAAATTGTGAAGAAAATCAAATTTCAGAACTTTAGATTCCCCTGGAAAGATGATACGTAAATTATTCGTATGGACATCAAATCTAAGATATCATCTTTGTTCATTTAACTATTGAATAAAATCTAAAACAGTGAGTAACAACTGGTGTATTCTTTAAGAACATGCATGTGATACAATTTGGATATCTTGTCACATGGTCATGCTACCTTTCTAATATCTTTCATGGGTCTTGATGCAGATTTTGTGAACCCTTAACAAATCCATGTGCTGGTAAGATGGATTCTGAGCAAAAGGACCAGAATGGCACCTCATCTGAATCATTCAAAACTAAGTGGAAGATAAGAGGGTCAGATAAAGGTGCACAGATCTTGAGAAAACTATTCTCTATTTTCATTAAAGAGATTGTTGAGGGAATGATAGGATATGTTCGGTTACCGAGTGTCATGATGAAACTTCTTTCTGACAATGGTAGCCAAGAGTTTGGTGATTTTAAGGCCACCATACTGGGAATGCTTGGAACATACGATTTTGAAAGAAGAATTTTGGTAAAGCCCTTTCGTTGTTACTTTTTTCTCTATGGAGATTGTCATGCCTTAGGTTTTATTTCCCGGCTTACATTGATACATTGCATTCATGTTGCTTTTATTTTCTGGAGATTGCATTAGGTTTATACTGTTGCTACATTATTTTACTGCCAACGAGTTGTAGAAGTAACTAATGTGTAGTTGAAGTTTACGTATCTTCTTATTGTTAATTATGGTTATTAGTAGTTTAATATTAGGGTTTTTGTGCATTTAGCCTATGTGCCCAAGATAGGTTTCTTTAGGGTTTATCACTTGTTTATATTGAGGGTTCCCCCTTCATGTAATTACACATTTAGATATTTCCCTTTTACTTTTACATGGTATTAGAGCCAAGACTCTAGGTACAATACAAATCCTAGACAGGGCGTCGCCATGTGTCCCTGTTCTTTCTCGCTACCTGTTCCTGTCTTTATTCTAGATTCCCGCTACCTGATTTCAACCATGTTCAGCTGAGGTTACTGTTCACGAAGTTCTGTTCATCATGGTACTATTTTCATCCACGACACTGTTTACATGCTGTTCATCACCCGCCAGAATATCACAGCCTTCCACCTCCACTTCTGTTTCTTACTCCTTCCTGCTCTCCAGAAGTCCGCCGCCGCTCCCAGAGCCACCTGTTCATCGGATTCAGTTCACCGTGTTTGCTCTAGATTTTTCTGTTCGAGTTTTTTTGTTGGTGCTCTTGTTCCACATTTTCTACAGAGAACCGCCACTTCCGAGTTCATGATTTTGTTTTTTTGTCCCAGAACCGCAGCCATGTCAAGGAGTAGGTGAACAGCACTGTTTCTCTCTAGAACTGTCGTTATCCATTCCAGTTCCAGACAGTTCCAGATTCTTGCTCCGCTCCTGTCCCTGCTCAAGTTTCCTGATACCGTCTCTGTCGCTATTCTGCTTTCCTGCTCGGTCATGTTCCGGTTTCAGATTTCTACCAGTGATGAGGCCCAGGATTCCTGTAGTTCCTGTCGAGTCCAGTCCTTGGTTCAAGGTCCCAGATTCCATTATACTTTATCATTGGGTGAAATGATCAAGTATGAAAGTCCAATGTCATTGCAGCAGTTGTTCAGGATGCAACATGTCAATGATGTCTTAGTTCAGGCGGTGACCATGTTTTTAAATTTTATTTCTAACAAGATGAGTATGATTAACAAGAAGAGTGTTGACTATGGGCCCAAGAAAGGTTTCTCTAGGATTTATCACTTGGTATATATTGAGGGTTCCCCCTCCATTGTAATTACACATTCAGATATTTCCCATTTACATTTACACTTATATATGTGTGTGTGTGTGTATATATATTGATTCTTCATTTGTATTGCCATATCAGGACACTGCTAGATCTTTGATCGAGGATGATACATATTATACCATGACATTACTCAAGAGAGGAGCTTCTCATGGGCATGGCCCTCAGAGCCTTTGTTTTATATGTAATTGTCTTATTACGAAGGATTCTCCCTCTACCACTGGGATTCGAGTTTATAACTGCGGGCATGCAAGCCATTTGCATTGCGAACCAGCCTCTCATACAGGCTGCCCCATTTGTATGCCAAAGAAAAACGGCGTGAAGTCTAGAGGTAACTCAATCCATGCTGAGAATGGGTTGGTGAATAAGGCGTTACCAAAGCACAAGTCTTCACAAGGGACCGGTGCTGTTCACCTACTCCTACAGGAGAAAGATGCACTTGATCGTCAAATATCGAGGGTCAGTTAGTTGTCTGCTATTTATATCTTCTTTTTTCTATGTAATGTTGAGTGCTGCTGATACCACAGTTGTCAAAGGCACTAGGCGCACTCAAGGCGCATAGGCCTCGCCTGGGGCCTAGGCGCAAAAAAAGAAAGGGCTTAAGAAAAAAAAGGCGCACTTAAATAAAAGGAATCTATACTTAAAAATAATACTATTCTTCAAATAAAATAAAGAAAAGCTATTATATTAAATTTAATATCATCTAATTAGTACCTAAAGTTCTAAATAGTCAAGATTCAAATGTAATTCCAAAACTTGAATAACAAAATGTTCAAAGTAAAGTACCAAAATTTTCTTCAGCTTCACAAGGCGCTCGCCTTAAAATTGCGTCTAGGCGCTCGTTTTTTATAACTATGGCTGATACTGACTAGAATAGAGGTGTTATTTCAACAGTATGAAATATTAAGTAACCTTGATCAAGACAAGAAGAGGATGATCCAAGTAGATAACATGCCTCAGTTGAGGCTTGCACCGCCAGCTCTCTATCAAGAAAAGGTGAAGAAAGGAGTTGCTATGTTGAGGGGGGAAAGTAGTAATAACGCTAGCAGTGTCGGTGGTCTTGCTAACAAGATTGATAAAATTAAGATGGGCAAGCAAATTAAAGATCCGAAAACAAAAGGATCAGCCGCTCGATTTCCCTTGAAATCAAATATATTTGGTAAGTTTTCTGGTTGAAGAACTCAGATTCATCTCCCTGCTTTTTGATTTCTAACATCCGGTCTCTTTTGCAGGCAAGGAAAAGACCAGCAGAAGATAACCAGCTTACATGTATCTCTTCATTTGTCAAAAGTGTTTAGTCTAATGTTGTATTGACCCGCGTGTTGCGGTGGTGTCTAAAAGCATATATTAGAAAAGAACAAAGAACCACAAGCCAAACAACTAAGAAGCCACAAATACAAAACCAGACTTTAGGCGTCCCTATACCAAACCTGAAAAGTGAAAACCACAACCTATCTATGAGAGTATGAGCTAACATATAAAACTAAGAAAATTAGGCCCATGGAAGTATATCAAAGCCTAACAATGGTCAAAACGCAAATTTAAAATGAAGTCATACAACGCCACTGAAACATAAATTGTTCCATCATTATCCAACGTTCCGGCAATAATCATCATCTAGGGTAGGTAGTAGGGGTGTGTATGGGTCAGTTTTGGGGTAAAACCAAACCCAAAATCGAAAGTTCGGTTTTTGGTTTTTTAAAACCGTTCGGTTTTCGGTTATGACAATGGTTTCGGTTTTAAAACCAATTGGGCTTAAATTTTTGGGGGTAAAAGAAAAATGATCCAAAATAATGAACATGGGTTTGAAATTTTAGGTCTAAATTTTTTTTTTATTAACTAATGATTATGACATACTTTGGCCTAAATATTTTGGTTACAAAAATTATTAGTTTTCTTAAAAAGTACTCAACATAAAAAATAAACATTATAATTCATAAATTCAATAAATATAAATAATAACCTACAATTAATGCAAATACGTGTAACACATTTATGTATACACTTTTAACATACAAGCACACAACACAATATGACATATATTATGAAACGTGCATGCACACAATATATAATTAAAGTATATGTATACGTTCGATTCGGTTTTTTTGGTTTTCAAAAAATACAAAACCGAAACCAAACCGTAATTTTTGGTTTTCAAAAAATACAAAACCAAAACCGTCGATTTTAGTTTGGGTCTGTTTTTTCGGTGCTGGAACTAGCGACAACAAAGAATGCATGTCAAATCCATAAATCTTGTGAGATGTGGTAAGTCTAGTGTTGGGGATCACATTAGGATAACTCGTTTATCTTAGGTTCATTACGGTTATGATTGTGAGCTAGTGTCGGGTGCACGTGCACGTGCACATACTATTAACGTTTTGCTCAAAGGTGAGTTCCTTTAAACAATTTTAAAACCGAGATGTGTGAAATAATGGTAATGATTTTTATACCCTGATGATGTCTTGAAACTGAAGTAGATCAATGTGATAGATATAATATGATGTTTGGCAATTCCATGATGATTAATGTATATATACACGTGAATATCGTTTGTTACGTTCCAAAGTGGTCGAAATTTAATGACAGAATTGATCCTCCATAATACTGTGTTTTTGATTTCGTTTAGTTGATGTTAAAAGTTGTCAGTTATATATATGTGGGCCCTGATGTTTGGCATTCGTGCTTGGGTCGGAATTTGAGTGATTATTATCTGCATTGATTACGTTTCAAGCCGATGTTTTAATTAGTTTTTGAATGATGTTGGTTTATGAACTTACCAATGTATGTTTACCCAGCTATGTTTTAAATTTTGAGCAAATGTCTCAGGTGACCAGTAATCAGATGTTAGAAGTCTTGTAGCTTATGACATTACAAGAACATAGACGATATTGATGAGACGAACTAAAGAATAATTTTGAAGGTTTGTGTCGAGACAATAAGTCCTAATGTCTAGTTATTTCGTCTTGTTGTGAAGTGTAACTTGCTTCAAGTCTTTAGAACTTTTGTATTGTAAATAGAATACTTTGATTATAAAAGACTATTTTAAGTTTCCACTGCTACGTTTCTAAATCAATCGGGTCACGATAAACTCGGCCTAGACGGGATGTGACATAGTTGAATTGAATATAAAAATTACTGACAAGTAGATATTTTTAACTTTCCATACATATTATATACACACTAATAATAATTGCATTCTTAAAAAATCAATTTAATAACACAACTAAGAAAACAACTCATTGATCCCTTATAAGGTCAACCCCAACAAAGTCAAGGTTCTTTTTAGTTATAATGTTCAACCTCGAAGGTCCAAAAAGGAATCATAGAGTTGACTTTTAAACACTATGTCCAGTTGCCCATAGTTGACTTTGACTTGGTCCATACCAAATCAACAAAACCATCTGTACATACACTGTAATTGCACATTTCCCACTTTCACAAAGCAAAGAGATCTGCAAATCATGGAGTACAAGCATTTCAGCCATGAACACAACTTGTCCATGCACCAAGTGCCGCCCGGGCAACAACTTCTGTGCTCTGGCTGCGACAAATTCTGTGATAAAACTATCTACGCGTGTTGGCAGTGCAAGTTTTTTCTTCACGAGCATTGTGGGAACGCCACTCGATATATAAACCACCCTTGTCATTCATCTCATTATCTCATTCTTAGCCCGTACCCGACTTACCCGTCAAATAGTTTTTTGTGTAACGCGTGTGGCACCAACGGGTCGAGGTTTTCATATTGTTGTGCTTTGTGTGAAGTTGATCTACATGTCAATTGTGCTTTCCTCCCCCCAAAGGTATTCCTGTTCTTCTATTATGTTGTTTTGTTCATTTCTGTTAATCATTGACTAGCAACGGTTGAAAGGGGTTTAACTTCTAACAATTATGTTTTATACAAATAGGTAACTCATAAAGCTCATCCACATGAACTAGACCTTAAACATAGCAGCCAAACCGGGGGTCACAACGAAGTTTGCAAAATGTGTAAAAAGTCGTTGGATTCAAAGCATTGGTCTTACGAGTGTCGTGTGTGCACAAACTACGGAGTTCACACGTTATGTGCAACAAACGAGATAAAAATAGGTTTGTACCAAATGGATGATGGGTCAGATACCGAAACGACTCAACCAGCTGCACCAACAGCTCAGCAGGGTCCAAGTGATGGTCAGGTTCAGGTGGAACTAACACCGATGGAAGCTCTTGCAATTCTTATGGGACTCTCAAATGCTGCTTCTTATGTCTAAGGCTATAAGCTTGTATCATTATTTTATTATAATATAACTCGTATTAACCGAGTATGAGAATAAATAATCGTGTGAGTTTGATCTTTAATACAAAGGGCTAAGTGCATCAAAATGTATATTTAACTACACACAATTACAATTAGAATATGACATTAAGAAAGATGAGAAAACTGAAACTTTATTATATTTTGTTAATTAGATAGCCTAGGGCTTGAGTTTCATAAGTCATAACTATATCTAGACCACAAAGAACACCCTTAGATTCATTCATTTCCTATATGATGACTCTGTATCTACAAAACTTACATTATTTTAAGGTAGATGACTAGTTCCCTTTAAAGGAAGCATGCAAGAGTAGGTCACATACTTCACACTATCTAATAGAACCACCACAAATATTCTTGAAAATGACTTACCCTTTCCGCCCATCATGCCGCCGTCCAAGTCACTGCCATCTCCCGCCTCCCTAGGGTCAACCAGCACTGAAACCACCATTGATGAAACCGAATTATGTTTGTGGCGGTCCTCGTGCTTTGAGTCACGACCCGCCACTTGTTCTTTGGTGATATTGGTGGTGGAATTCGAAAGGGGTATTGGAAGACCTAGGAGGATTCTTCTGTTCTTCACGGTGGTGAGGTAGGTTGAATTGTGGTGGTTTTCAGCAGCGGTGATGTTGACTACTGGCGTGGCGGGAACAATGGCTCCTGAAGCTGAGGCCACAGATGCATCAAACTGAAATACTTCGGTGCACATGCCTGAACTCAACATCAGCCCTATGTAACAAAAACAATTTTAGATTAGTACACTTTAAGCAATAACATTGTTATGTGTTATTGAATAATCAGAATCAGTTGTTATTGAAGACTGAAGTTAATAAAGATACAAGTTTGAGCAACATTTACCAGAAAGACCTTCGCGAAACCATTGTTGCAGTTTACCATCACCATGTTTTGGCTGCAAATTCTCCTTATTTGATGGAAGAGCTCTTTGATGATCACTTGAAGTTCTATATTTTACTGTTGGAATGGGGATTGCAGGGACCAAATCTAGACCAACTGCTAAACCAGTATCTTCCTTTTTAGCCATTAATTGTTCTTCCCTAGATGCCATAGCTTTCTCACTTGCTAGAACAGAATAGATTATCAAACTACCATCAATTTTCACAAGCTTATCGTTCCTTGGTACATAAAGAGACGCAACAAGAGGCTCACTCGCGTTATGGTTACTTCCATTGACATGTTTATGTTTATGTTCATGTTCATCACCCCTCAACACCCTCCCATGGTGTTGTTGATTGTAAAGCTTATAATCATTAAACTTACCAGAATAACCACCATTTGTTACTCCACCAAACTTCACATTCATAATTGGAACTAATCCACCGACAAGCACCATAAATAGCAAAAATCCAATAAAACTTATACTAACTACCTTTTTGGTTTTGGTTTTAGATGAACCTTCAGTATTCTTAACATCCTTTTTCGACTTCTGCGAAGACGCAGGTTGTTGAGTCTTCAATCTAGGAATTGGAAGCAATGGCACTTGAGAACCCTATGATTTGACAGCATAAGGAGTTGGACAAGGCATCCACGGGTATCTGTATCCCACGGGCGCCATTGCAGGGTGCGGCGGGTACATTACAGGTTGTGAACACACACCAGCACCACCACCACCAGCAACCATTTGATGCTTCAATGTTGCATTCTCTGCTGCAATGTAACTAATTCTAGCATTCAAATCCTGAATAGTTGCTTGCATTCCTCTCACTTTCTCTTCTAATTCCTCAACATAATGTTTTTTCCTGTGCCGCGAAAGCTGTGATCTCTCACGGTTTCTAATCAGCATCACTTTCTTCTTCTCATCCTTTTCGTTAACTAGATCTGAATTTTCAGTTGTTGTAGACGTTTCATTCGACTTTTGGTGCTTAATTGTTCTAGATTCCGAATTCACATCACAACTCTCGTTCTTCCTCTTCAACACGAAATTACTCACCGTTTCCCCCTTCACCGTCCGATTAACAACGGAATTTCCAGAATCCGGCGACGGACAAATCATAGCAGCTTCCGATCCAGCAGAACCGCAATTTCCAGAGCCTTGAGACGAATCCGGATTCTCGTTCCTCAATTCCAACGAGGAATTCTCCAAATTCCTCACTGGATTCATAATTTCCTTAATAAAACCTATACCGGAATTATCCGGAGACGGAATGTTAACAAATACAGGAACATCCGATCCTTGATTTCCTGACGAATTAACAGACGCCGTAGCAACGGTTTCATGATCAGGCATAAAATTATTGAATTCCGGATCAGAACATAACAGATCAAACGGATTAGATTGATTAAACGTGGAATTGAAAATTTCTTCGGCGTCGGAAGGATGATGTTCATCGTCGAAGGTGATACCGAAGTAATCGTAGTCGAATGAGAGGTAATCGTCAGGTAATGTGACGTCGTCGGAGAATATGTAGGGGCTGAGAGGTGGAATTGGGAGGGAGGCTAGCGGATCGTCGACAGCCGGCAAGTCGGCCATTATTAGGGTTTCTGGTGTCGGTCGTCGGAGAGAATTGTGTTTGTTTGAAGTAATGTATCATAATCATAAAAGTTGTATTACGAATATTTAAAAATTATAATTCACTCGTAATCATAAAAATTATTATTTAGAGTTTTTTTTATTTTAAACCTGGATAATCTCTTAAATTATAAAGATAAAGATGAGAAACCTGATGACGATATGAATGCTCTTATATCTTATCTTTGTTATATAAATAAATAACTTTATCCGTCACGTGTTGACTTTTGACAAAATCTAGATTTTTGTTTTCCGCTTCTCTCTTCTATCAGTTGCGTTCTTCTATGCAAGACGAAGACTTAGAAAGAAAGAAACTCTCTCCCCTATTAAATAATAGTGATTTTAAATAATTAAATATCTAAAATTTATTATAATATTTTATTAAAACTTACTAAATAATAAGAAGATTTCAATTATTTGTTACCCTAAAATATAATTTTATGATTCTTAAATCTTCTGTAACATCCCGAAAATCCAGAAGCTAACGGTTCGGGTTAGGAGACGACCCAAATTTTTATTTCTGGTTATATTGAACAGGGTTGATCGTATGAGGTGTGCTTAAACAACTAGAAAAGGGAACGGTTAATCGTTAGAAAGTAGTTCGAGGTCGAAACGCGCAAAAGAGGAAGCACAGGGGCCCGGGTGTATTACCTAGTGGTATAAGAACCACTTTAGCGCAAACTCTAGGGTCATTTGTGACCCTAGGTGTGCGACGGCAGGAATATAGGTGCAAGGAGGAGGGGGGTGACCGGAGGGAAGCAAACGGCGACGGTCCGACGACGGTATCGAGCAGCGGCTTCCGAACATCAAACAAGGTAATCTTCGCTCCTACTTTTTATGCGTATTGTTTGAGTTTTGGTTTGGAAACCCGATTAGGGTTTGGGTTTTGATCTTGGCCGACAACAAGAGGCGATGGCGGTATTGGTGGCTGACTGTGGTGGTGATACGGGTGTAGCGAGTGGCCGGGGATAGGTGTAGTGATGGTGACATGTGACGGGGTCGTCCGACCAGGTAGGTATCATGGACTTGAGGTGTTAGCCGGCGGTCGAGAGGGGTGAGAGAGAATGAGGAGTTGGACCACGAAGGAGCAGGCGGCAGCGGGGCATGAATACGGCAGCCATGGTGGCAGCCGTGGTAGCATGATGAGGAACCGGAAATGGCGACGCGAGGCGGGGATGCGAGGCGGTGGATCATGAAAGGCTGATTCGGGACAGCGGGTCACGAGGGTGGCTGCATGGGTGACACACGACAGCGTGGATGTGGTAGTGTTCTACGGCGGCGAGCAGCGGGGCCGTCACGTGTAATGTGGTGGTTGTGCACGGCGAAGGAAACCGGAGTGCCACCCGATTAGGGTTTCTGCATGGAATGCATGCATGGGAACTCGGCTCGGGTGTGCGCGTGTTGGTGGAGCTGGGGTTTGCATGGTACTTTCATGCGTATGCCTGCAAGCGGGGACTAGGGTACACCAGTCCTATTAAGGTTGGGGGACTATATAACGTAAACCCGTGAGACGAGGGTCTCATGGAGGAAAGACGGGTTGATGAGATGACGTTGGGATTCATATTTTATGCATTATACGATGTATGTGTTAGAACGTGTTCTGATCATGTGATCACGCGTTTGTCAGGTTTGGGATTCGAGCTTGGACGAACGAGTTGCAGAGCAAGGACTGAGGCTCAGCATAACCAGTGAGTTTCTAATCCCCTACTTCTTAAACGTTTTACTGTTTTTGGGGCTATCGTACATACTTACAAGAGATGTTTATTATATTAAACGTGTTAAGAGTTTTAGGTTTAACCCGATGTGTTTATGATCTAAATCACTCATTAAAGAAACTGAGGGTCTGTGGGACGTTTATGAGACTACGTGAGCTAGGGGTAAAGGGTTATTGATGTGCGTCGTGTTATGAGCTGGTCGAGATGAGTCGGGGTATGAGTTAGGTGTTTCTGGGTATGTATAGAATATGTTATCATGAGAAGGTGTGTGCGGGGTGCATGTCTGGTTAACTAGTCATGTAAATGATATGTGATGTTATGTGTTATATGTTTGTATTGTGTTTGCTCGTTGTCGTTATAACCTAGCAAATGGGATTATAGAGGACAAAGTCCTTCGAGAGGTCACCAAAAGTGACAATGTCTAACAGGACAGTGATGAGCTCGGGGTGTGTCGAACGCCCTGACGACGGTGCATGTGATGAGGTATGTCTTTGCGTGCTTTTATATATGCTTAAATTGCATGCAAGTGTTGAGTTATATTAATTGTGCAGGAGATGATATGGATGTGGTGTGTAACGTTAGATTGACTGTTGCGTCAGGATGATAACATTGTGTTTACAACTGTTGTGTCAGTTGACTTGTGAGTGTTTTGGATAGGGTTGGTTAAGTCGGTGTCTAGGGGTTGTTTGAGATAACTGGATTTCGGGTTAATACGTGTGGTAGATTTCGAGTTACCAGTGTAGTAAGCTCGATCCATGTTGGCGAGACTTACTGGGTTATAATTGTGGGTTGAGTCTGGGGTGGTGAACCCTTATGGGATACTGTAAGATGACGGGGGTTATCTATATGTCATTAAATGATAAACTATTTTTATAAAGGACAGAAATGTCCTGAGTTGACATAAATGATATTTGTGACGAGATGGTTTCTTATTAAATTAACTATTAGAACTCACTCAGCGTAGCTGACTTTGTGTGTACGTTAGATTGTTTTGCTGGTGAGCTTCGTGGTAGATGTATCTTGGCTTGGGAGCGGTGCTACTCTGATTGGTGTGCGTGCATTCGTTTAGTAAGGTAATGTGTAATAACGCTATTGAAAGATAATTACTATTTTGAGCAAGACTTCCGTTGTATGTTTTTAGAATAAAGTAAGTGTTTTAAAGAGAATACCCAGTGATGAGAACCAGCTGTAGCGTGCCTAGTTTGAGGCATTACATCTTCATTAAAAAAATTAAATTTTCATTATTTGTTATTTATAATTTATAATTCTTCATTATTTCTTATTTCACTAAGTACTGATGTAATCCAATATACAAATTTTCATAGAAGCTGTTAGTTTATAAAAAGTTGAATTTATACAACCCGTGTAATATATGGATTCTAACCTAGTTCTCATTTTATAAACTAACATATTTGTTAATTTTATTGGGTTAAAAGCTAATCGGATTTATTAACTTAAATTGAAGAATATCAAACTGATAGTTATCTATAATTAAAATCGATCGGTTGTGGGTTTAAGTTAACCAAAAAATTGTTTCACACATTATTAGAACAAACAATCACCAACGCGTTGAATAGTAAGATATAACTTTCTTTGCGTTTTGTACAACAGTTTTACTTTTTAGTGGTTGCTTCTTATCCATTTTTTAGAAAGAAAATCGTAAAAATGGGGCAATTACATATATATCTCTCTAAAAACTTCATTAATTGCGTATATACCCAGCTCAAAATTTTATTTACGTATATCCCCTTCATTAATCACATATATACCAACTAGATGATGAAATCATTCAAAAACGACGATGGATGTTAGAATTGATTGGAAGCGGGAATTAGAAGGTTAGGTTGTGATCGATGGAATAAGAATGGTCGTATTTCTTGTAAAGTTAAAAGGGTAATTTTATAAAAGATGGAGGTATATGTAATTTAAGTTTTGGGTTAGGTATACATATAATTAGGGTTGAAAATAAGGGGATATATGTAATTTCACCATTTTGGAAACACTAAAACGTAATATATTTGGAATATTATCTATTTATCTCTATATATCTTACAAATTACGTCTTGAATTGACATAAAATATATATAAATATTTATATATATATTTATGATGGACACAAAATGTCTAATGAAAAATTGTTATATATACGTAACACTATGTTACGTTTTCATTTGATCCATGCCCTGTATATGTGTGTGTGTGTATAGGGGAGGGTTAAAACCACATAGTTATGTGAAAACCACTAAGAAAACCAATTCTAACCAATCATATAACAATAATAATTTTTTATGTTATTTTATTTTATTTATAAGAGTATCAATGTAATATTACACATTTTTACCAAAAAATCATTTTAATTATTGGGTTACAATAAAACGTGTAATATTACATCAATACCCTTATAAATAAATTAAAAAAATAATAAAAAATCTGTAAATTATTTTACTGGCTCTTGGTGGTTTTCGTCTGTGAAAGGGGTCAAATAGTTTATAAATTATATTCTTGATTTTCATTGGTTTTCGCATAATTATGTGATTTTCTAACGAACCCTCCCTAAAATCTATATACTACCCTCTGTTTTTTTTTTAATTAATTCTTCTATTTAAAAAACAATTTTGATATACATATTTCACAAAATAAGAAGATAAACATAGGACAGAGTGTCATTAATTTTTATTATGATAGTCTTTAAATTATAGGTCATAGATATAATTCAAGATTATCATGAGCAAATGACTAAACACATATTAACATGTTTTATTTTCAATTACTCAACCTAGAATAATATCTAATCATTAGTATATACAAGATTAAGTATGTTATCACTTATTACACGCATTTGAAAATTATGAAAACATATCAGTTTAATAAACAATTTTATTACTTTGTTAGGAGAGTTTAAAATTGTAATTTCTGTACTAAGTTATTCCTCATTTACACGTACAAGCATGTGACAAATGAGAGATTCAATGAAAAACATAAGCAAACTAAAGTATATATCAAGATGGCAATCAAAGTGATTTGATATGTATAGTATAATTTTGTCATTAAGCATACAGTGAGTAAACCTTAACCTTTAACTGAAATTAATCTGATGCCGGTGGCCCATCCGGAAGCCCGCACAGTGAAGACGGCCCAGGACCAAGGCCCTTGCTGCTCGATGACTTCGTTGACCCAGACCCAATTGCATGAAGAGTTATTTGAATGAACGAGATTAATAGACTCTTGGCTTGGTTATCCTTTTTAATTATGTTTGCATTGATTTCTAAACTCCTTATATACCTTGGTTTTGGAATGGAATGATCGGTGAATTATTTTGAGATCTTTTATTCGTCTCTTTGGTTTTCATCCTTTTGGTTGTCTGGTTCGTTAACCCTATCCAAGCCCTATCATAATCAATAATCGGACCGTCACCGAATCAAACTAACCGATAATCGAGATTAATCGATAATTATGGTTAAGGTTCTTTGACTAACTAATAAATTGGTTATGGTTAAGTGTGTCCCATAACTGAACGTTAACCGAACCGTAGCTTGTGTGTTTCATCCAAAATCACTTTATTAGTAACACATTAATTATTTGTTCAAATTAAGTATTGAAAAATAATTCAACACTTCCGTTTAGGGATGAG
Source organism: Smallanthus sonchifolius (assembly GCA_023525975.1). Lineage (NCBI taxonomy): Eukaryota > Viridiplantae > Streptophyta > Magnoliopsida > Asterales > Asteraceae > Smallanthus > Smallanthus sonchifolius. The sequence goes on from CM042018.1 coordinate 133,260,147, forward strand.
GTCGGTACCGGTTCGGTACCGAAAATACCGATACCGAATTTCTTGAGAAGTGGGTACCGAATACCGTACCGAATTTATCGGTACGGTACCCGTTACAAAATACTCATCTCTAGATGGTATCGGTACCGGTATCGAAATTACCGATACCGAATTTCTAAAAAAGTGGGTACCGAATCTATCAGTACGGTATCGGCACCGGTACACGGTACCAAATGCTTATCCCTACTTCCCTTAAACTAGCAGGCATTGGGTGTGATAGAGCATTTTGTGGTGCTTATTGACATTCCCAGCAGGTTACAAGAAGTGACTCATATCATATGTGCGCCACAATTCTTGAACCACAAAATATTACACGAATTCCTTTTTTGGCACACGAAAAGAACATACATGAACAAGATCTATTAACCACAGTTCTTGAACCACAAAATATTGAAACGAGTGGATTAACCGAAACCGACCATTAAGCGAAACTATAACCGATTAACCATAACCGAGAATCGGTTATGGTTATGGTTAAGCCCATCCCTTAACCGACGTTGTTGATTATGGTTATGGTTAAAAGTGCTAACCGAGTAACCGGACCCAACCGCCATTTTGCAATCTCTATGTTCCATAAACAATTTGACTCCAAAGTTAGCTATTATTGATTATTAGATTCTTTCCTAGTAGCATAGCTTAGAACCCTCATGAGCATTTAAAAATAAACCTAAGAAAACATTACTTAGCTCTATTGTGGAAACAAAATAAAATAGTGTTTATACAAAAAAATGACATGGATATTAGTATATACTTACATGAGGAAAGGATTACACTTGGAAGGAATCCACTATAGCTTTCAATGTTTTTTGGGATGTGGGCCATTGTTTATCATTGGCACTAGCAACAAATAAGATCACAGTATTTCCCTTTGCTGTAGCCTTTGCAATGTTGTGTGAACCAGTCAATGCAAAGGGAGTCTCTAAAACATACCTGTAGTACTGCACAATATATTAAAAAAGAAATAAAAGGTGAGAACCAAATATCACTTTGAATGTTCTAACATAAGGGTCACATGATTATAAGTTTTTTAGTTTGTTTCTCCTATAAATTGATTTACTTTTGTAAAGGGGAGAGATAAATAGAGATTTTCTTTTATTAAGTATGAGTCAAGCATTTAAGCAATAACCTTTTTAAGAAACATAATCATTCCCTTAACAATACTTTGAAGTATATTCCTAATCAGTATACTTTCTCATAGAGCAACAAACTTAAATTTCCATCCTTGAAAATAAGACACTGTTTTTCTTGCTTTACTAGAGTACTAATGGTATATAATGTGGTTCAGGATGAAATTGCTCAACATGTAAAAAATTTGCAATAATAGAACAGAGAAAAAAATGTTAAACAAAGGCACAAGTACCGCCACCACCTCCATCTGAGCTCCGTGTGGTGGCCACTGCTAGTCGTGTTGGCAGAAAACGTCGAGGAAAGGTAAAGGAAAAATCTTGGATATTGATTAAGTTAGTCCTAAAAGTTATTCGGTTTAGCATTTAAACAATATCAAGATTTTTTCTTCGCATTTCGTGGACGTTTTGGGCTAGCAGGACGAGCAGTGGCCGCCACACGAAGCGCGCTCAGATGAAGGTGGTGGCGGTGTGGTCAAAGAGGATAGTGGCGGATTCGATTGTTGAACATTTTTTCTTATATAAATTATTTAATATTTTTTTTACATGTTAAACACTTTCATCTTAAACCATATTATATACCATTAATACTCTAGTAAAGCAAGAAAAACAACATCTTTCTTTCAAGGATATGTTTGTTGCTCTATGAGGAAGCATGAGAGGAAGTTTACTGATTAGGACTTAGGAGTCTACTTAAAAGTATTGCCAAGGGAATGATTATATTTCTTAACATATAAAAAAATATTATAAAGAGATGAGTTTATAAGTCGAGACCGTTTGGTCTCCAATCTTTTCAATTGATGTTTCAAGTAGTTCTTCATCCAAATCAAGAGTATTTCCTGTAACAAACGGGCCAAGAGACCCGATAACCTTCTCGGGGGTCCCAATATCTTCAAGTGTTGCATTAGGTTTATTCGTCAAACGTATTAAAGGTGAAGCCACCACTTGAATTTTGCCCTGTTTTTCATCCTCAAATTTCACCTCAATCCAAGGCTCTGCACATTTTGGTTGGCAGTAATTTCCAGATAATATGTTAGCAATACGCAACTGCTTCCATGTTGGTGGAAGAACAAACTGGTATGGCTGCACATTTCCTGCAAGCAACTACAATCAAAATTTTACTATAATAACAAATGCAGAAACTAGAATAAAATTGAACAATATTCAAGCATATTATCAGCTATCCAAGCATCCAACATACTAATTTGTCCAATGTAAATAGTAATAACTTTTGTTGAATGCTCCAGACTACAGTCCCCAAAATAGCCAGAATTCCAAATTTTGAGTGTCAATTTTTTTAAGGCAAAATAGCATACATATAAAGGAGCGCCACTATACACACACCAGCCCCCACTATTCTAACACCAACTGTCTATACAGGCCGTATAGCGTGCTTTTTTCCTTATACGGGTTGTATGATGTGTGTTTTTCTCTTATACGGGCCTTATGATAAAAAAAATTACATGGGCCGTATAGCTTTCTTTCGGACATGAAACTGACAGAGGCTATACGGGCCGTATAACCGTTTTTCGCCATCTATATGGCCCTTTATGATGACGTTATTTGGTGTTTTGATGAGTTTATATGGTATTTTGATGATGTCACCATGGTCATAGGACCGGTCCGGTTATGCCTATTTGGACTGTTTCCATTTAAACCGGCCGTTTACCGATCGGACCGGTGAACCGGATTAGGTTTCAAATTTGTTTATTTTCTTTTAAAAATTTTTCCCTTTAAAATCTCATTTTCTAATTTTTAGTATTCCATCATCTGTATTTTAGCTATTTAAGTCTTCACATTTGATTAAAATTGTAAATCCACACAAAAGGATATAGCATTTTTATATTTTGTTTTAAATTAGATATATATAAACAGTTTTAAATTTTCTATTATTCATGACGTCTATCTTGTTCTTAAATCCGGTTTGACCAGTAGACTGGTAAAACGATTGGTTCGCAGCCCGGCCTGATTCTGAAAACATTGTTATTTACATGCGCACCAGAGAATAGATCCTACCTCAATTAATTACATATAATTGACCTTCGATCCACGTCAATGCACGTAACAAATTGCACAAAAAATCTATCGATTGTTATTTACAGAAAATCTATCGAATTATCAGAATTGAAGTATATTCGAGATGCTAAAAACACAAATTCACTTAGATTTGTGATCGAAAAGGCGAAAATCACAAACGAAAATCGAAAATTACCTGCACGAAGAGCGGGAGTATCCTTGGGAGAGGCTTGAAACTGGACGAAATTAGGATCGGAACTCGATTGAGGAAGATAGGAACCAACCTCCACCTCTTTGGCATGTGAGGGCGAAGGTGAATGCAATGGAATTAGGGTTGTTAATACAACGGATCCTTTGAGGAATTGTCTTCTAGAAGGAGACTGGAGAAACAATGGAGATTCGGAGAGTTTAGTTTTGTTGGAAGAGACTGGTTTTGAAGAAGAAAAAATGGAGGATAGCGATGAAACAGAAGCGGAAGCCATGGATGAAGTGGAGTGAGATCAGAGAAAGGTGTCCCGGTTAATCTGGTTTTGGATGAGGTTTTGTTTTGGACCTTTCAGTTGCACCCCATTTTATTTTTCTTTCTAAAATTATGCTATAAAATCAGTAACAAATTAGTGATTTTACCTGATTTTTATGAACTTTAATTGATTTTTTACAGCTTTTTTTTTTACTGATTTTAAACTCATTTTAGGGTTAAATATGCAATCGTAAGTCACGTGGATGACATATGGGCTAATGTTCCGTTAAAAACTAATTGGTATTAACATCAAGGGATAAAGACGTAATCATGTGTCACAAACGTTTGAGCTAAGTTTACAATTTTTAAAACATGGGGGCCAAACGTGATCAAATAACAAGGCCATTTTTGCAATTAACTCTTTTTATTTTGTAGTATACGTTTTTCCTACGGTATTGAGCGGATGGAAACCTACTCGTTTATTTATATATACAAATCCAAAGATCTTAGCATGCTTTATGATAAAGATACCAATCTTGTTATATAAACACATTAGGTTAGAATCTCGTGTATGACACATGTTAAATAAATGTAATGTTATATATTTAGTAATAAAAAATTTATGTGTTTAAAAACCTGTTTATTACATGGGTTGAATAAACCCGTGTATTATACGAGTTCAATAAAATGTAATGTAATCTGTTAACACATACACTCGTCAAATTATGTCTTTAAAAATGTACTTTGACATGACAGTTATAAATTCTGTTAAGTTAATTTTTAAAATATTTTTTTTCAACTGTGTTTTAATTTTTTTATGTAATTAATAAATATTAATTTATATTAAATTTATTTGGTTAATAATATAATAACTATTTATAATTAAATAATAATTATTCATAATTAAATTTATATTAAATATTTAAAAATATATTCTATTAATATAATTATTTAATAGGAGAGGCGGAAAAAATATGATAAGGATGTTTTAGAAATATCAAATATATAAGTATCTTTAGAATTTTTATTTATTAGTATAAAGAGGCGATAAAAGTGGTATTTTTAATTTTTTATAATTAAAACGGCAAGCAGAGGGTATTTTTGTAGTTTGCCTTTATAAACAATGAAAACGGTGAATGTTCAAACACAGTGCCACAGAGGTCACTTCCAAGGGCAGTATTATGATCATCGTCTTCTAGGGTTCTTCCAAATTGATTCTCAATCGAACGAAATTTTCTTCTCGATCAACGCAACGATTTGCTGTGAGCTCTCTCATTTTCGATCCATCTTTCCGAATCTGTCGAGGTATCAATGTAAATCGCATCAGGTTTTACTAGAATTACAAGTTCTTCGCATCTGCTTTGTTGATTTTAGATTTACTCGCATAATCGTTTCCAGTCCATGATTTCGTAGTGTTATTGCTGTTCGATTTGCTGAAATTGTTGTTTTTACAATATGTACATTACTAAACCTATGAAAATACTCATACTGTTGGGGAAATAGATAGAAGCGTTAATGTTAAGCTGCTTTTTAAGTTAGGTTTCAGTCTGTGCTTGATTTGCTTTTGATAACTGCGGAATTTGGAAATTGAAATTTAGTTCATGGCAGAATTGCATTTTAGACCATGTTAATTCATACCAAAGGTCATTAGTTGACGGTATTTGTCAATTATCTGGAAAATTGGTCATTAGTTTGAGGAATTTTTTGGATTTATGGGGACTTACAGGATTGATTTTGGTTTATAGGTGAAATTGAAAGCAATTTGGTTTCTAGGTAGTGTAGTGGACTCTAGCAAAGCTGGCAGGACTCTGCTCACGTGCCAAGCAGACTCGGTGACTCCACTGAGGTGGTAAGCGGACTGGAATCTCTGGAAAGAAAGTGACAGGTAGAGTCCGCAGTCCGCTACCTCAACAAGCAGACTCAAAGAGTCCACTTGGGACGTGAGCGGAGTCGTGCCAGCTTTGCTTGAGTTAATTGGCTTGAGAACCATTTTAAACATTGAAATTGTGAAAGTATGGTAACCGGTGAATGCAAAGTTCATCAGCAAAATGATTTTGAGGCTTAATTATTCTATTAAAACCTGAATTTATAGCAAGTGGACTTTGGAGCACTAACAAGTAGAGATTGGGTGTTTGAATCTTCTAGATAACAAATGACAATTGCTTATTATCTTCTTCCCTAAGTTTCAGATAATACACTTTCTAATAAGATGTTTAAAAGATACAGTAGGAAAAAATTATACAAATGGCTTTTTGTACTTCCTATTCTTTTTTTATCATATACTTATACAGTTATACTATCATAAACTTTAAAGTGTACATGACTTTTGTCCAATTTCATCAAGTTACATGATATAAATCATCAGTTCGGTTGAGATGATCCACATTTACTTTCTCAAACTTGTGTTTACATTGTCATCTTGTCCCAAATCAGCTATTTATGTTAGTTGTTTTGATCAGAATTGGGCAAAAGTGATGTAATTGATATGATTGTTATGTGTGAGTAGAGGAGGTATGTGATTATTAATCTTTATGTTCAATAATACAATTGATAAAAAACATGAAAGTACATGACTTATTTTTATATATATTTTCCCTGGTAGTAGAAATAGGATCCAGGTTTCGCTTTTCATGTTTCACATTTGGATTAAAATCTCAAAAAGAATCATTATTTCATTTGCAGGAGCTAGTTTTGTTTTGCTATTCCACAATTATGCTTTATCTTTTCTTACCATTTCCATGGGTTCATATTTACACAGGTTTTGAGTGTAATGATGAATGCAAAAATGAAATCAAGAAATGTTACAGAAAATGGGGACACAGTTGAAGATTCAATACTTAATAGGCAACGGTGAGGACTTAGCTCCAGTGGTAAGGCATTCGTTTGAAATGGGAAAACCTGAAAACCTCCTTCACCAACTCAAAAATGTTGTGAAAAAGAAAGAACTAGAAATTGAAGAACTGTGCAAACTCCACTATGAAGAATTCATTGTTGCAGTTGATGAGCTTCGTGGTGTTCTTGTTGATGCAGAAGAATTAAAAAGTGAGCTTGCAAGTGACAATTTTAGGTTACAAGAAATTGGGAGTGCATTACTTTCAAGACTTGAAGATCTGCTTGAATCTTATTCAATCAAGAAAACGTTACAGAAGCGGTTAAAATGTCAAGAATCTGTGCTGAAGTATTGATCAGATAGAGAAGAACTATAAGAAGAATATTCCCATTAAGACTCTTAGAAATTTAATAGAGAAGCGGGTCCCGATTATTAAAAATTATATTGAAAAAAATTTTTGTGGTGAAATTAATGAATGGTTGGTTCATATAAGAAGCACTTCAAAAGATATTGGACAAAAATCAATAGGATTTGCTTCTTCTGCCCGACAAAGAAATGAAGATTTGCTTGCTTGCCAGAAAAAAGCCGAAGAAGAAAGTTCATTAGGCCTTGGTGATTTCACTTATTCATTGGATGTTGAAGAAATCGATGAAAATTCTGTTTTAGAAATTAATTTAATGCCTCTTTATCGGGCATATTATATCCATATATGTCTAGGGATTGGCGATAAGTTTCGTGAATATTATTACAAAAACCGAACGTTGCAGTTGAGTTCAGATTTGCAGGTGTCATCTGTTCAAAATTTTCTTGGATCACATCAGACTTATTTTGCACAAATTGCTGGTTACTTTATTATTGAGGATAGGGTTCTTAGGACAGCTGGCGATTTATTATCGGCTAATCAAGTTGAAGCAATGTGGGAAACAGCTGTAACTAAGTTGACTTTGACTTTGGAAAATCAGTTTTCTCAAATGGATACTGCAAGTCATCTTCTTCTTGTGAAAGACTATGTGACACTTCTTGGGGCGACTTTAAGACAATACGGGTATGACGTGGGCCCGATTCTTGAAACTTTGACTAATAGTCGGGATAAATATCATGAGTTACTTTTGGCTGAGTGTAGAATTCAAATCAAAGACGCGATTATCAATGATGATTGTAAGCAAATGGTTATGAAAGAGCCAGAATATCAGTCAAATGTCTTAAGTTTTCATCTTCAACATCGGATATTATGCCGGATTTCCCGTATGTTGCTCCCTTTTCATTAATGGTTCCTGATTGTTGTCAGATAATTAGATCGTTTAATAAGGATTCGGTTAATTACTTGTCTTATGGTGGTCAAACCAAGTTCTTTGACTTTGCAAGAAAGTATCTTGACAAGCTGTTAATTGATGCTTTAAATGAAGCTATTCTTACCACAGTTCAAAGTGGCAGCACAGATGTATCTCAAGCAATGCAGATTGCTGCAAACATATCATTTCTGGAACGCGCGTGTGATTATTTTCTTCAAACTGCAGCCAAACAATGTGGCATTCCAGCTCGAATAATTGCAAGGCCTCAAACTACTCTAATGGCAAAAATGGCATTAAAAACTTCACGCGATGAAGCTTATCTTGCTCTACTGGATTTGGTCAACAAGAAGTTGACCGAGCATCTTGCCCTTACGGAGAACGTGAATTGGATTATTGATGACGTGGCGCAACATAAAGGCGATTACATGAACGAGGTTGTTACTTATATCGACTCTATTTTATCAACTGCCCAACAGATTTTACCTCTTTATGTTGTGTACAAAATATGTAGTGGTGCCCTCGATCATATTAATAATTCCTTTATGGATACTTTACTTAGTGATAGTGTGAAACGGTTTACCGCAAATGCAGTTATGGGCATCAATAATGATCTAAAGAATTTGGAACAATTTGCTGATGAGAAATTTCATGGTACTGGATTAAGTGAAATCTATAAAGAAGGTAGTTTCAGAGGGTGTTTGCTTGAAGTAAGACAGTTGATAAACCTTTTGTTGAGCAGTCAGCCTGAAAATTTCATGAATCCGGTGATACGTACGAAGAATTACAACGCTTTGGATTACAAGAAAGTGGGAATTATTTGTGAGAAATATAAAGATTCACCTGGGATAGGGGTAAGGTTTGCCCTCATCACACCCTCCCCAGACCCTACTAATAGCGTTAGCTATGTGTGGGATTATACTGGGTACGTTTGGTTTGGTTATAAAGATTCACCTGATGGACTGTTTGGAAGCCTTTCTAACAGAGGTGGTAAACAGAGTAGCCAAAAAAAGTCCATGGATGTTTTGAAGAGAAGACTGAAGGAGTTTAATTGAGAAAAAATGTTGAGATTTGTTCAAAAGTTTTGGTGGGAGTAGAATAAGTCGATTCTTCTTTCTTCGCACTTTCAGTTTTATTTATTTAATTAATTTTGTGGATGATAATTTAATTACTTAATTATCTAGTTCCTGCTACACGCGCCCACACATAAATTCTTATTCTAATGACATTATGAAGCGTACTAGAGCACCATGGTAAGTTCTGCATTGGTTGATGATGGTGGACCTTAACACTTGTGTAACCTCACCATCACCAACTTCATCTTTTTTTTTTCCATATTTTAGAAACACCATTAACCTGGTGCAACCTCGGGCACGTGAGCCATCTCTGGCAGGTGGCAGTACACATTGTTCTTATTGTTGTACCCTAGGAGACAGACGCGTTCGTCTAAGAGGAGATACGAAATCTGTTTTAAGGGAAGCGAATAAAATACTATGCCTCAATCAAAACCGTCAACGATTAGTTTGTTCATTGTTGCAGTCAAGCACAAAATTGAAGAATCGAGTCGAGAATACTTCAAGAAATTTTGTTGAAGTACTCGCTAGAGACACCGGTTCGAATCAAGTTAGTTATATAATTTGTATTTTATATATATTTTTTATTCGTTTTTGTAGACGGTATTTTACTAATGTATTTCCTACAAATAATAAGGGTATCGCTATTATTAATAAAAAGTGACATATTTTCGTATGTATATATATATGGGGAGAATCAAATAAAAAGTAGTTTTTCGCTAAGAAAATGACAAAAACCTTAAGAAACGATATCAAACGAACTCCGATTGAGCTAATTTCAACGGCGTTGGAACCGTCTCGTCGAACTGTCGGCGGAACGAAGGGTACTTGCGACGGTCTTCATAACGAAGGGTGGCGCCGTGGCGGCCGTCGTCAGCGGTAGTCGGAAGTGAGGAGAACGTGGAGGAGGAGGCGGGAGTGGTGGCTGCGCTTCTATCCAGAAATGAGATTGAGAATCCCAGCCTTTGACTTTTAGGGTTAGAACTTAGAAAATAATATTTAATTTAAATATATAATAAATAATTAAAAAATAATATATTTCGGATATCAGAAATTTTTCAATATTAATATCCGAATCCGAATCCGAAAATTCAGATATCTGAAAATTCGGATATCCGAATTTTTGGATATCCGAATTTTCGGATAGTTCGGATTCGGAATTTCGGATAATTCGGGTTCGGTTTCGGATTTGGATATTTTTGTATATCCCTAGTAGTATGGTTAGCTTTTGGGTTTAGTTTTTTGGGTTTAATTTAGCTTTTGGGTTAGGTTTTTTGGAGGGTGGGGTGCGTGGGGGTTTAGGTTTTTGGGGGGGTGGGTGGGGGGTGAGTTTAGGTTTTTTGGTGAGGGTGGGGTGTGGGGTTTAGGTTTTTGGGTTTAGTTTAGCTTTTAGGTTAGATTTTTGGGTGGGTGGGTGGGTGGGGGGTTTAGGTTTTTGGGGGGTGGGTGGGGTGGGTTTAGGTTTTTGGGTGGGGGTGGGGGTTTAGGTTTTTGGGTGGGGGTGGGGTGGGGGTTTAGGTTTTTAGGTGGGGGTTAGGTTTTTGAGTGTACTACACATATGCAACACCTTTAATGAGGAGTTTTTGGTTTTTTCATGAAAATGAGTTTTCTAGTGAACTCACCCTTATATATATGTATGTATGTGTATGTATATATATAGGGGGATGATCAAATAAGAAGTAGTTTTTCGCTAAGAAATGACAAAAATCTTAAGAAACGATATCAAACGAACTCCGTTTGAGCTAATTTCAGCGGCGTTGGAACCGTCTCGTCGAACTCTACCATGTTAGCTTTTAGGGTTTAGCTTTTAAGGTTTAAATTTTACATTTGAATTTTAGGGGTTTTAGCCTTAGGGTTTAGCTTTTAAGGTTTAAGTTTTTTTTGGGTAGGGGTGAGGGGTTTAGGTTTTTGGGGGTCGGTGGGGGTGGGGGTGGTGGTTTTAGGCTTTTCGGGGTAGGGTTGGAGGGGGGTTTAGGTTTTTGCGGGTGCGGGTGGATGGGGGTTTAGTTTTTTGGGTCCGGGTTAGGGTTCGATGAGACGGTTCCAACGCCGCTGGAATGAGCTCAATTGGAGTTCGTTTGACCCACTTCTTAGTATTTCTTAGCGAAAAACCACTTTTTAATGGAACCGTCCCCTATATATATATATATATATATATATAGTAAATTAAATAAAAAAATAACCCCTCACCCTCGCCCACACCATCTTCCAAGTCATATCCCCCCATAATAATTTAATAGTTTTTTTATATTATATATCATAATAATTGATGAATATCTTGTTCATAAAAATATAATAGTCAAACTTACAGTAATCTTGAAGAATATAACTAATAAGACTGTGTATAACCATATAGTTATTTTTAACATATTTATTTTCTTTTAACAAAAGTACCCATTAATACACCAGTAACAATTCAGATTAAGATATGTTAATATAAATATAAGTTCGACATGTCTAACTATTTAAGAACATTTTAGTAAAAATTGGGATTAATCAATAATCGAAGGGTCTACCGACTCGATTTCATCTAATCGTATAGGTAGGCGGTCTAAGTCAGCCAAATGATTTTATTTTTATATTTTTCATTTATCACTTATTATTTAATAAAATTATAAGTTTCATATCAATGTTTACTGGGTTGGCCTGAATCATGATCTTTTACCAGTGTTTGAATATATATATATATATATATATATAGGGTGCCCGGGCGATGCGACGGGAAACACAGACACTGATAATCACGTAACATGTTTATTTTTTAGGTAGAATTACATATATACCAATATTTTCAATCCTAACTTCATATATATCCAACCCAAAGCTTAAATTACATATATCCCCTTCTTTTATAAAATTACCCTTTTAACCTTACAAGAAATACGACTATTATTATTCCTTCAGATCGATCCAAACAAAAACGTTACATTTAATGGGAACCCATTTACTCCACTTCATAGTATACGCAAGGTCAAAGTTCCTATCCAGATTCAATAAAACCCTGCATGATCTGACCGAAAAGCTACCTGTCGAATCCCCCAACCATTCCCATTTGTCGAAATCCCCATTACATCGGGCTGAAATTAAAAGCCCCTGCAATTCAGCACACTCAAGAGCAGAAGTAGGCCTCCGAATCCAGTCCCAGCGCAAAACATTAATGATACATGGCATGTCTCGCACATATAACTAAAACAGACCTGTCCCAAGCTTCATACACTGAATCTAAAAATTTTGATAATGCAAAATCACAGTTCTTAGTAATCTGTCGCATCAAAATATGAATTTGGACACAAACTTGAATCAGAACAATACTCGTTTATATATGTGTGTGTGTGTGATACTGATGCCTTTAACAAGATTATAAAAACTATTCTGTTGTAACAATAATCTAAATGTATTGAATAAAGTGGTGTATGCATTAAAATACACTATAGGACTTCCAACCTGTTTCTGTTTGTAGGATAGTAGCTCAAGAACACTGAAAGAAAAGTATAACTTACATCTTCTTTTTCCTCACGAAGTTAACGTTCTTCCTCCAACCATTTTGCTTGCTCTGCAAGTTTCCTTTTGCAGGCACCCGTAACAAATTTGTCCTTAACTGCAAAGAGATGGTCTTCTTTGCTCCTCTCTTTAGCAAGCTTTCTCTCATATATTATCTGAGACCAAACAAAAAAAAGGCCCAAAGTTACAAAATAAGGAAAACCGAAAAGAAATTTATGTTTTCATGACTCACTCACATCCTTAAGAGCCTTGTTCTTGCTGGCTTGTCAAGAGATTTCTCTCTGGATATCATCATCATCATCTTCGTCACCAAAACCAAGTGCAGAAGGACGAGGAGGTCTGGTAGGTTGTTTTTTTTTTGTTGGGATGATGGAGCTCTAAGGTTTAATCCATATTTCATTTTGATTTGTATTCCTGTGATGAAAAACAAACTATAGGTAAATTAACATAAAGAAACGTACCATGATGAGTTGTATCCATAATACACACAAAATTTACATGAAGTACAAACTGTCCTACATTCACTTCTCATATTACACAGCAGTATTTATGAGAATCCCCATCGGTCAAACACAGAAACATGTACTCCTTGACTTGTAAGATTTCATTACAACTCCATAACTGTTGTTTATAATAATAAAAATTACATAGCTTGAACGTTTAAAGTTTAAACAAATGTTACAGCAGACATGACCACCAAATAAGAGGTTGGCTCTTTCGTAGAAAATTAGTGACTAGTTTACAACACATTGCATTTGTTTTTGTTGGTGGGAGAGTTTAAGGTGCTCTAGAAATCAATGCTTTCAGGTTAATTTTCTTTTGAAACTTTATTTTATTTTAACGTGAATGAAAGGGAATTCACATTGTAACAGACTGTGATGTTGATGCCAAACACAAGAAGCAGGTATAACTTTAAATTTGTTTTATTTTAGTTTTTATTAATAAATGGTTGATTTTTTTATGGTGTAGTATTCAAGGACAAACCTGATATGAATATTTATCAAACTAAGAATGAGATTTAGGCACAAGGACGTGGACCGTAAAATGTTATGGTTTCATGATGACTACATATATTTGGTATTTTTTTTTTTATTGTTTGCATCCCACAAGACAAAATAATAAGATTAATTGTTTTGGTTTAACCTAAATGGGATTCTAACATTCTAAATTTGTAGGTGGCAAAGGAAAATGGGACTACTCATATGCGTGAGTTCAAGCCAGAAACAGACCGGTTCATTGTTTCTACGCATACAGGTAATTCAAGCAACACGCACTAGTTCTTTTTATTTAGTGAATCAAATAAGTTTTCAAAACAACTGTAATATTTTTTAATGGAATTATATATTTCCTTACTAGGTTATAGACCCGTGTATTACACGTGTTTGAGGATAGAGATTACACGGGTTTGAGGATAGAGATTATATAATTTATAATATTTTTCCAAATTTACAGTAAACTTATAACAAAACCATTTTCTGAACTTCTAAAAAAAATAAATCTTTGTATAATACAGATAGGCGTGATAATCAATGCAACACCAAGACTATACCCACCTGCAGATTTTTCTAATCCAAAGCGTTCATAAAGATACGAAAGCTCGAATTTCGGTTCTTCCTGAAACTACCAGTTTTAGCCCTTCATCAAGACCCTAGACTGTGACTGGGCTGGCTCAACTTTTTTTGAGGTCTAAAGCAGATTCTAGAATTGAGGCCCTTATCAAAATAAAAAAATATATATGTTTTCGTTCTGATACTTCTTGATAAGTGATTTCTCATCAATAATCTAGAATTCAAAAAACAAAGAGGTAAGCCTGAATGCCAGAACGAGATGATTTTCTTCAAAAGTCATGTCCAGTATCACCTTATTCTGAGAAGCCTTTATTTGCACATGCTTACTACGATGTGCAAACTTCGATGTATTATGTGTTTCCTTTCTATTGGTTGATGCAGGAGTCACATTGCATATAAGCTACATAAAAGTTTAAAAGATGTCAACTGTGTTCAATACTTCTGTTTCTTAAAAAAAAGCATCGCATAACTATATAAAGAAAACAGATAAATCACTGAAGATGGATTTCACATATTGAAGTAGCAGAAAGGTTACTGAAAGCAAAAAAGGAATCTTTGAACTTATAGAAACCCGTCCATGACCACTAAGGGAAGATTGCAACAATCATGTAAGCTTTGAATCCTGATAAGGAATGTGTGCAGACTTACCACCTGTTAATTTAGATATCACCTGTTTGCAAGTAACCAACATAAAGTTGAATAGTCTTTATAGCCTTCTCATACAATAACTCATCAAGCCTCAGATAACAAAAAGAAAAACTAACAGTTCAACTTGTAACATTTCATTATTTCAATGTAATATGTATACTTTTACCAAAATTCGTGGAAAGAAATAAAATTATAGTTACATAATTAATTAAAGTTTATGAAACCTAAATCACTTGAAAGAAAGAAAATTCTAGTTATCTAATTAAAAGTTCAAAAATAAGAAACTACATAAATTCAGATAACAAAATATGCAATTTTATTAGAAGTTAAAAACCAAATATAAAAAGTCTTTATAAGAAAGTTTTTCAAGTTAAAAATTTTACAAAGACTGAGACTGATAATGTTCTTTTCGGTTTGTTAACAGGTCAAAAGTGGCTAGAGTAAGTTTGTGGACCAAATGCTTCAAGTTTAGACAAGTTTAAGTGGGAATTTGAGCCATATGTGATTGTGTATGCCCATATAATAAAATTCTAAGCAATTGCTATGTAAATACTGTGTTCACATATTGTTTTGCTGCAACTGCGATTGCGTGGGTGTTTGATTTGCGATTGCGCGGGCGTGTGATTATCGATTGCTGCACAAGTCCCATTTCTTTATTAGTAGAAATTTGATTCAGCAATTTAGATGCAAAAAAGGTGTTAACACAATTTTGTACCTTGAGAGGAAGTCTCCTTTCTTTTCCTGATGGATTGATTAAAGACTCCAATGAAACCTCTTCCCCCTTTTGAAATCATGCAGCTTAAATGTCTTTCAAGTTCACTGGAACATATTTTGATAGGCAGTATGATGCATACCTTGATTCAGTGGATAAACAAATGTGTCAGTACACTAACAACATTCTTTTTTCACATGATAAAGAATAATACTTATAATTAGCCCTAAACCCCAACAAATCTAGACCACAAAATGGAATTGCATCCCATTCCCATTTCCCATGCCAAAACTAAAAGAAAAAACCCTCAAAGAAGCATTTTATCAAACACATGGCGTGCATATATATTATAAGGATCAAAAGTTTAAAAACTCACTTCAATGATCTAAATTAAATAACAAATCAACCGTTCATATCAATCAATTAGGTTACCTTTAATACTAAATTTTGATCGATGAACACTCTGAGTGGTGAAATCGAACAGAATGAAAACCCTAAAAATTATAATCAAAGAAAACGAATCAACTAATGAAACCAAATCATAAAAATCAATGAATCGAAGGTCCAATACCTTGTAATCAATCATGTAATGGAGAGAACGAAACAGGAAGATGATCTTCATGGAGCCAAGGGTTCGTCATCGAGTGAAATTTGGAGGAGAAGAGGGTAGACTCTGGAAGGTACAATCGAATAGAATTTAAAGACTGAATGTTTAAGATCAAGGAAATCGAATCAAGTAATGGAACCAAACCATACAAATCAATGAATCCAAGGTACAATCACATCAACAAAAAATGTAGTCATGAAGATTCAAATCATATAATCGATTATTCAGGGATCTTGCGATTACGAAATCAATGTAGAAGATGGAGCTTGGAGAGGGTAACGATAGCGGCTATCAAAGTAGGGTTTATTGATTAACAATAGATTGTTGGATGTAAAGGATCCACATTTCTGAGATTGGATCGGGTTAGATACGCTTTGATCCATCCAAGATCTGCGTGTGGTTTTAAATTGTTTTAGGGAGGTTGTGGTAAAGCCACGTGGCTTTATTTGGAATCCTTTATTAGAACGAAGATTTTAAAACTTAATTACATATATATCCAACTTAAAATTTAAATTAGAGTAAAATGTTATTTTCGTCCATCTGGTTTGACCATTTTAACCACTTTCATCCAAAAACTTTTTTTTTAGCTTTTTCGTCCCGCCATTTTTATCCAACTGATTAACTTCGTCTACATTTTAACATTAAATCAAGGGTCGGTTTGAAATTCATAGATTAAAATCTAACCAAATTACCCTTGATTTTACCAAAATTGCTCCCGAATTAACGTTAAAATGTATACGGAGTTAGTCAGTTAGATAAAAATGGCTAGATTTTGAAAAGCAAGGAACGAAAAAGCTAAAAA
Source organism: Smallanthus sonchifolius (assembly GCA_023525975.1). Taxonomy (NCBI): domain Eukaryota; kingdom Viridiplantae; phylum Streptophyta; class Magnoliopsida; order Asterales; family Asteraceae; genus Smallanthus; species Smallanthus sonchifolius. The sequence goes on from CM042018.1 coordinate 133,276,816, forward strand.
AAAGTTTTTGGATGAAAGTGGCTAAAATGGCCAAACCACAAAGACGAAAATGACACTTTAGTCTTTAAATTATATATATTTCCTTATTTTAAAACATACTTACATATATACCCAACTCAAAATTTAAATTACATATATCCCGTTATTTTGACACTTATTTTGTACATTTTAATGATCATCGAAAAAAGAGAGTAAAAAACCGATAAAAAGGCAAAAAAAAAAAAAAGAAGTAAAAACGAAAAAAAAAAACTAAAAAAATAAGTAAAAACCGAAGAATAAAAAACTAGTTAAAAGGTAAATTTGAAATTTTTAAGTTTTAGTAAAAAGAATAGGTAAAATACTTATTCTATAATTTATTTTTAATAAAATAAATCAAAATGAGTATATTTGATATTTTTTAGTTTTTAAGAAGGGGTATATCATATATGTAATTTATATTTGGAGTTGGGTATATATATGTATATGTAATTGCCCATATTTTTAAAGATTGATTACAGTTAATAAATGAAAGAAATTTAACCCCGTTTAAATAGTAATTTTATCCTCGTAACAAATATGTGTTTTAACTTTTAAAAGTTATTCATAAGTGTACTATGAGCACAACCCTAAACATCTAAAATACCTTAATAGCTCCAACAAATTAGGAAGTGTCACCTTAATTTTATCCAAAATTCAACCCAAACTACCTTAACTAGTGTGAGCACCCTAAGTACCTAAGTCTTTTTTTTATTTTTTAAATTAAAACTAATTATATATTTAAACTAATTTCATCAATTAAAAAATAGAACACAACAATAAATAAAATTTATATAAAATAAATAAAATTAAAAACAATAATTTTCATTAAAAAATATATAAATATTTAATCAAACTACTTTTCGTCCAACTGCATCGTGCTTGCAATATGTTCCAAAAGATCGTATCCGTGAGAAATTGGAGACTACTAGAGATGCCCTCGTTCAAGTCGAACTCATCCGATGACTCGGGTGGAAGTAATAATTTACGATTCATTGTAGATATAAAAATTGGGAGTATGGAATTGGTATTTTGAGTATAAAGAAATGAATGTTGATGGATTTATTTAAGGTGGTATTCAGTATTTAAATTAGGTTTTTTTGTAAACTTCAACAGCTACCTTTCAAAACAGCCACATTGCCAAGGCTGGTACATACACCCGAGAATGCTACCCGTCACTGGTACCAGAATGACTTGCGGCGGAGCAACCGTGGTACCCATCTACAGTGTGGCGGATGTAGGAAAAAAATTCAGTGGTATCAAAAAATTCAAAAATTTCGTTCAAGGGTATCGGGAAACATAAAACGGTAAAAAAAATTCCACTAATTTTTCACTACACGTCAAAAGTTGAAGGGTACTCGGCCTAAGGTAGATCCGCCCATGGTACCCGAAGCATCCGATGGTGGTAACTGGTACCGAAGTACCCCTGGCAGGCACCCTAACATAATGGACAACAAAAGGTGGTGTGAACCGGAGGGTGATCCGCAAATAGAGCGACACCTGGTCACGGACTTTGATTGCCAATTTCTGTCCTGCATGCGCACCATCTCATTGTTTAATAAAAAAATTCCTAATAATAGCCGTAATGGAAGGTCATAGATTCGACTTGGGACAAAAATGTTTCAGGTTAAGTTGTAGGGTTTGTAAACTCCAAGATCTCCGGTAAGTCGGGCTCTCCTATAGTCTCTAGAAGGGTTATACTGAACTTAACCTAGCAAAACAGGAACACCGTTAGTCTCGTCACAGTGAGGACCCCGGGGGGTGTCACTGTGACCAGCCTCTAGCGTGAGCGTAAGTATAGGGTGTGAATAAGAAACGCGAATATGGAATAAGTATGAGGAATGATTAAGAACATGAACATTACCTTGGGTTTGATGGGGTATTTTTACCTGGTGAATATTTGTCTTCAGCCTGGAGCGTATCTTTGTCTTATTGGCCTGGATATGTAATGCCTGAGCCATTGTTTAAGGTTGTTAGTAATGGTTTTTGTATTGTCGGGTCTCCTCTATTTATTGGTTCGTACTCTGATATGTAGATTCTTGTCTCCTTTTTACCGTTAGCTTTTTGTCTTTTTCTCCTGAACACGTCCGGGTTTCGCCCATCTGCTGGGTCTTCGACTAAAGCCCGGCTTTTGGGTTTATAGGCCCGGCCTTAGGTTACTATATCTTTGCAAGTGTTTGTCCGGACTTGGGTTCTGGGATATGTCCGGTCTTCTTTCCGGACCATATCCCAACAAGTCCCCCCTAGTCTATTAGTTGCTTTGGTCATGCCGGAGCAGATGATAGACTAATTTTCTTCTCTACTTTCGAGGATCTGGAGTGTCTGTTTTAGTTGTTGGTGGAAGACAGCTGTATTTATAGGTACTTGAGTTCCTTTTAGGCTTAGATATCCAATGGCTTCTAAGGAAGGGATCCGCCACGTGTTAATCATCTGTCCCTTTCTAACGTTTGAAATTCAAATTACTTTTTAACCGACTTACTTTTTTCCCTTTATAACTGTTGTAATCTTCTATCCTTTCTTTTTTTTACGCCTTTTTTTCTTCCAAATATTCGCTCTGCCCCTTCTATTTCCCCCTTGTTTTCTTCACTCAACCTTCATCGTCCTTCCCTGTCTTATGGAGCTAGGTGCGTTTGTTTCTCTTTTGTTTTTCTTTTGACTCTCCTTCTTCCCTTCTTTTCTGTTTTTCGTCATGGGTGAGCGTCATAATCTTGGTATGACTCCGTCCGTTCTGTCCTCTTAGGAACTTAGGGTTTTTGGTGAAAAATATAATATTCCCTAAGGATTGAATCCTACCCTGCCTGTTCCTGTTCAGACTGCCATTGCCACGGATGGGATGATAACTTTATATACCAAGATTTTTGAATTTGATAACTGTCGTTATCCTCTTACTTCCTTCCTCCTAGAATTGCTACTATTTTATGGCGTTCGTTTTGACCAGATTAGCCCCTTAGGTCTTTGCAAAGTATCCCATTTTGAGGTTGCCTGCCGTGCTTGTGGGGGGTGGCCCTCCGTGAACTTGTTCCGTGTTTTCTATCATCTTGGCACTGCCGGCGATTGGTTCACCTTTATTAAGAGAAGGAAACCTAGCCTGTCAATGGCTCTTAAAATCCCCAATTCTTTAAAGAATTGGAAAGATCACTTCTTTTATGTTTCTTCTGTTTTTCTCCCCATTACCCTGCCTCGTCGGGACATTAGTACTCTCATTGAAGATCCTTCTCCTGTCGAGGGTACTTACGAGGATGGGTTGTGCACCCTGTTGACTTCTTGTTCCTCTTCCATCGTTGTTTTTGATGACCCAGTCCTAGTCCTAGTTGGCGTTAGTCAAAATTGGGATACGCCTCTTCTCTGTCCCGTCCCTGTTCGTATTAGTGTTGGTGAGTGGGGGAAAATTATTTATGTTTGACTGTCTTTTTTATCAAGGGTTAACTATGTTTTTCTTTTTTCTTTTGCAGAGGTGGATTTGCTGGATATTGTAATGGGAGGTGACCTCGGTGTCACCTGGAAGACTGTTGATGCTGTTTCTGGGGCTGTATCTTCGTCGGCTCACAGTGTTTCTACCGCTCAGGGGATCACTATTAGTCCCCTGGAGTCGGAAGACGAGAATGAGGAGGTGCTCCTGGTTCGTCGGGGCAAGTGGAAGATCGAGGAGTCTTCCGGTGGGTCATCCCCGAAACGTCCCAACATACGGGTGATATTTAATCCTCCCTTTCCTTCTCCGGCCGTTATCGAACCCTTGACTGCTACTGCCCCACCTTCGACCATCCTTCATCTCCGTTCTTTTCCGGTGCAACCCGACCTACCTGTTGGTTCCCCTGTTGAACGGACTACCGACCTCTCTCCTCCTCCTCGGGGTGCTTCTCCCCCTCTCCCCGTGTTCCCGGGGGTGAGGGTTCTAGCTCACGTCCCTTTGATGACCATTTTCCTTACGAGCTACGTCATGGAGATGAGATCCCTATTTTACCCGAGGAGGATCAACTCGCGCCTTTTTTCCCAACTGGTCGTTGGCCACAGGTGCTGTACTTGACTCTGGGTGAAGTGAGTCACGACCTTTTGGAACATGTCCTTCCTTGCGGGGAGAGGGTTTTCAATAGGGGTCTTACCACTGCTCAGCTTAGTCGGGATCACAGTTTTTACATGGCCAACCAGCTGTCTCGCTCTATTGAGATGCATCATAGGATGCTTTATTTTGAGAGTCGATACCATGCTCTTATTGGTAGGTGATGTTAACAAGGCTGCCAAGGTTGTAGGTTTTTAGGAAGGGTTGGCGGCGGGTTATGCGGGAAGTAAGGCACAGGTTCCGTTGGAGTCTGTGGAGGGATATGACTCGGACGCTTTCAAAGGCTCCGTGACAGCACTACAATTTTGCAAACCTCTAACCATTCCTTGGTAACCCGGTTGGCCAGCTTGACTGAAGCTTCTCTTGACGTTCTGAAGGTTGTTTTTACCGGTGCCGCTACTCCTTCTTCCAGTGTCGCGCCTCCATAGATTTCTTTATGCCGTTGGACTTGTAATCGAATTTATGAATGTATTTGCTTTTGGATCTCACCTTTTAGTCTTTTGCGCGTTTGTCTTTATTTAGTCCGGCCTGATGGCTTTTATGCTTTTGTTTGTTGTAAGGGGTATGAGTTATGTGGTGGTTTGCTCGGGGGTGGTCCGGCCGGACAGCCTTTCTAGTTGTGTGTTTCCTTATGGGTGGTATGGGGTGGGGTTCGAACCGGGTGAGGACTTTGGGCCCAATTAAAATAACAAAGTTCTCCAACCGTTAGACCATCTGCTTAAAAAAAGTAGCCATAATAAAATTTACGAATCACTATATTTTTTAAAAACTAGATTTTTTTTTCAAATCATTATTTTACCGGTTTACTGGTTGAAACCGGTTGATGGCGGGTATTAGAGCAACTATTAAGGTTATTGTTTTGTGACCTTGAGGTCATTCGTTTAGTGGTTGTACCGGTAAGGCTACGCACATCAGATCGCGAGGCGATTCGTCAGGCGATTCGTCACCTCTCCAGATCTTGGCTAAATACGAGAGATAAGTCCGGTTAAAAAGCTAGATTTTAAATTTGTTTATTTATTCTAAACTTATGACTTTAGAACCGGCTTTGACTACAATGAAGATGGCAATTATTAAGTCATAATTAAGCATTATTTCTGTTGTGTAAATTATTTGGATCCATGTTAACATACCAGAACCGCATTACTTTTGTGTGTGAATTAGTTGAGATCATCTATTGCTCTTGGTTTACGTTTCATATTGGTTCATTTAATATTAATGAAGTAAATCACTCTGATTTTGTTGATTGCAACAGGACAATTCTATTCCCGTCAGTTTGTTATAATCGTTGGAATTGCATGCAGGTTTGTTCCTTATAGTTGTCGTAACACCAAAATCATTTTTCAGCCTGTCTAATTATTAGATAAACTTTTGTACTTTCTTTATATTAGGAGTGTTCCTTATGTAATTTAGTTATTCTTTTATCCCAGTTATGTAAATTATTCAATTATAAATTCATATCTCCATCTATTTGCAAACAAATCCCCTTTTGAACTATTATATAACCACAAACGTGATTACACATCACTAAGAGCATTTGGTTGTCGTGTCTATCCATTACTACGTGCCTATGCCCCGAACAAACTAGCCCCTCGAAGCCTCCCATGCATTTTCATTGGCTATACCTCTAAATATAAAGGATACCAATGTCTTGACCCATCCACCTCACGTATTTATGTTACCCTCCATGCTCGTTTTGATGAAACTGTGTTCCCATTTGAAGGATCCTCCCATGAAAGTCCCTTATCCACACTTCAAGTTACAACATTCCTTGACTCTAGCCTCCCAAACCCCACCATTACCAAACCCGCGTCGTCACTCCCACCACCTACCTCATGCACTGTTTGCATGGACCTTCCTTCACCTCAACACAACTCACCACCTACTTTACACCCCAACCCACCTCCCTCTCCTACCCCCTCATCACCCGATCCAACCTCCGACTCCTCACCAGAATCCACTCCACCATCTACTCCTTAAAACTCACCCACCATATATGTTACATCTCCGACTCAACCAAGTCCCATCCCAACACCACCGCCTCCACCCCCACCCATAATTTCTCACCCAATGGTTACTCGAGCAAAATCAGGAATTTTTAAACCCCGTCATCAAGCTGATCTATCTCACACCGAAAGGCTACCTTTACATCAGGCACTTTTTACCACCTCTGATCCAAAAACTTTTCACACTGCCTCAAAAAATCTGAAATGGGTAATTGCCATGCAACATGAGCTTGATGCTTTACATCGTAACAACACTTGGACATTGGTTCCTCGTCCATCTACACGTAATATTGTTGGTTCCAAATGGATTTATCGTACCAAGTTTCACTCTGATGGTACTATTGAGCGTCACAAAGCCCGTCTAGTGGCACAAGGTTTCAGTCAAATTCCAGGCTTTGATTATTCTCATACCTTCAGTCCCGTGGTAAAGGCTACTACTGTGCGTGTAGTTCTTTCCCTGGCAGTTATCAATCAATGGAAATTATATCAATTGGATGTTAATAACACCTTTTTACATGGCTATCTCTCTGAATGTGTTTACATGGAACAACCACCCGGGTTCATTAATCCGCAATATCCTAATCATGTGTGCAAGTTAAATAAAGCCATATATGGTCTAAAACAAGCTCCTCGTGCATGGTCCCATCGCCTAAGTTCCTTTCTTACTCATAATGGATTTGTTTGTAGTCGTGCCGACCTGTCACTCTTCGTGTTCAAACACGATTCCTGTGTTATGTATCTCTTAGTTTATGTTGATGATCTAATCCTAACGGGAAATCAGACTCATGCTCTCACCTCATTTATCAATCGTTTAAACATCGAATTTGCCATCAAAGACCTAGGGGAGCTCAACTACTTTCTTGGGCTTGAAGTCACTAACACATCAAATGGGTTATTATTAAATCAATCTAGGTAAACTAATGATATACTAGCTCGTGCTAAGATGTTGGATGCCAAACCGGCTTCCACACCTTTAAGCACAACCGTTTCCTTTGTCCCTGCAGGTGATTTGTATCCAGATCCTACTCATTACCGTTCCATTGTAGGAGCTCTTCAGTATTTAACCATCACTCGTCCAGACATCTCGTATGCTGTCAACCAAGTCAGCCAGTTTCTACATCCTCCCACAACTTCACATTATCAGGAGGTAAAAAGGATTATTTGTTATCTTAAAGGAACATTAGCATTTGGTCTTCACTACAGCCGACCCACTCACACAAGTCTCATGTGCTACTCTGATGCTGATTGGGCTAGATGCTTGGAGACTCGTCGATCGATTTATGGATATTCTATTTTCTTAGGAGGAAACCTCATCTCATGGAGTGCAAAGAAACAACCTACTATCTCAAGATCTAGTTGTGAATCATAATATCGTGCCATGGCAAACACAACAGCTGAAATTGTTTGGATCACCCACCTTCTGTGCGAACTGCATGCCTTACCACCTGATCATCCCACCATTCTTTGTAACAACGAAGTGCACTTTTTTGACTCAAAATCCAGTCTCTCACAAACGCGCAAAACATATTGACCTTGATTATCTTCATACGTGAACTTGTTTCGGCCGGGAGATTACACACTAAGTTTGTTCCAACCAAGCTTCAAGTTGCGGACATTTTCACTAAGAGTCTACCACATACTCAGTTTGATTATTTCCGTCGTCTACTTCGTCTGGGTCCGCCACCATCTCGCTTGAGGGGGGATATTAGATAAACTTCTGTACTTTCTTTATATTAGGAGTGTTCCTTATGTAATTTAGTTATTTTTTTATCCCAGTTATGTAAATTATTCAATTATAAATTCATATCTCCATCTATTGAGGAGATCAAGCATTTCAATTCATTCACTTATATAAAATTTAATAATGACTATATAATCTTATTTAAACTTCTGTTTTTTACATGTTTAGACCCCTCACCATTCCTTATATGAATAGATAATACAATACTTTCTATTTATATAGCTTTTTTCAATAGAAAGTCACTTCAGTTGGTTTGGGCTTTGTTAGCTGACCAAAGTCAAAAGCTGGTGTGAACCGACACCTGGTCACGGACTTTGATCGCCAATTTGTGTCCTGCATGCGCACCATCTCATTGTTTAATAAAAAATTTCTAATAATAGCCGTAATGGAAGGAAGGTCATAGGTTTGGCTCGGGACAAAAATGTTTTAAGTCGAGTCATGAGGATTTCTAGTTATGTGTTTCCTCATGGGTGGTATGGGGTGGGGCAGGGGCGGATCTATCGCTACCCCTCAAATTCTCCGGCTAAGTGGATTTTTTTTAATTTTTTTTACGTTTTATGTATTACGTTACCCTTGAAAATAAATTTGCCTACCCCTCAATTTTTTTTAAAAGGCCAAAACTAACTATTGATTAAAACACTAAAGCTCAAATTAATTAAAAGATTTAAAACCCAAAAGCCAAAATTAATTTAAACTTAAAGTCAAACCCCAAAATAAACTTATCTAACAATTAACAAAAGAAAAAAAATCGAGACTTTCTATTCACTCCCAGCCACTCACCCACTCACCTCATGTCGCCAATCGCCGCCGGCCGTCAGAGTGGCCGGTCGCCGGCCGCCGCTTTTTTAATGTACGATATAAAAATTTTTGTGTTATCCCTGAAATGATGTTCTAGATCTGCCACTGGGGTGGGGTTCGAAGCGGGTGAGGACTTTGGTCCCGATTAAGATAACAAATCCCCCCAACCGCTAGACCATCTGCTGTTAAAAAAAACTAGCCATAATAAATTTTACGAATCACTATATGTTTTAAAAACTAGATTTTTTTTTCAAATCATTATTTTACCGGTTTACTGGAGTTGATGACGGGTATTAGAGCAACTGTTAAGGTTATTGAAGGGGTTTAAGTTGTCAAACCCTGAAACAAGTTAACCAGTCACAGAACCAACATCCATTACGAAGTCTAGCCCAAGCGCGACATCAAGACCCGGCTTGGTGAGTCATGACATCAAGCCGCGGCCTCAGGCGAGTCACGGCATCAAGCCGCGGTAGCAGGCGAGTCACGACCTGCCTCTGAAGAACCGCCAAAAGTAACAACTGAGTCGATGCAGCAGGCGAGTCACAGCCAGACCCTACCACGGCAACGAGCCAAGCCCCGACCACCTCTATCCCCGTCTGATGCAACACGCGCTACCGGATAATAACTTGACGGGTGAAAGGTTCAAACAAGGGAAACATAACACTTGAGCCGCGGCTCAAGGCCTATCGCGCTTCAAGTGAGCCACGAACATAACAACCCAAACCAAAGGGGGACCTCAAAGACACTTGATTTCGAACACGATAGGCTACCTCTTTTCATTAAACACTTAGAAAAATACAAGAAGGAAACACCAAACTCAAAGACATGCATCGTATACGGAAGGAATCCCATTGGGTACCGGAAAATTCCACCTGGCAGGTAATGAGACAAAACGATAAGAAGCCAGAATATGTACCTGGATCTCTGATCAAGCAAGGTTAACCCATAGGGTCAGGGTATCAGAAATAACTATAAAGATAATGGTACCAACTAAGCCTGAACCATAACAGACATCTAGTCCAGTACGTGACTAGTACATCAGAGGAAGGTCAGCTATAAAGACAAAGGACCTGGACCCATAACGGATAAACGGTCAGGTACAGATGCAGTACGACAGGAGCGCATGTCAACTATAGAGACAAACATTTGAAGCCCCTTAACACTAGAAAAGAGCATAACAGTCCAGGAAAGCCTAGTCAGACGAGGAATGTTGGCTACAAGTTAACTGGAGTGTAGTTTCAGTCCAGATACTCAAGCTATAGGAACATTATAAATAGTTCACCCAACTGCAAAAGGTAATCATTCACTCAACACTCTAATTCACTACTTCTCTTTACTACTCCTTTTCTCCCTTCTCTTTCACCAGACAAATACTTATTCTCACGCGGGAGGGTGGTCACGAGGAGAAACACCTTCTACTCGTGGCGAGGCTCACGACGTTTACTTGTTTTGCAGATCTTTCTCCAAGTCCAAGTCTAGAAATATCCGCTTTGCTTTACGTCCAACACTTCTCCAATACTTCAGTATCTAGGTGATAAGTTTTGTAGCAACAATTATTGTTTTGTGACATTAAGGTCATTCGTTTACTGGTTGTACCGGTAAGGCTACGTACATCAGATCGTGAGGCGATTCGTCACCTCTCCTGATCTTGCGTAAATGTGAGAGATAAGTCAAACATCGGGTACGCTCTAACGGTTAAACCGGTTAAAAAGCAAGATTTTAAATTTGTTTATTTATTCTAAATTTATGACATTGGCTTTGACTACAATTAAGATGGCAATGATTAAGTCATAATTAAGCATTATTTATATTGTGTAAATTATTTTATCTTTATTTATGTACGAAAAAAATAAATTTATTGTAATATATTAATTTTTAATTTGGCTTTTAGCAGATTTGCGTAAACAAGGAAGTCATCTATTTCATACGTATTTCTGGGTGGACATTAGCTTTCAATGCCAACCGGAATCTTAGCAAATCAACACATATCACTTACTACTTAAGTACAACCTTCATTATCCATTTCTCTTCATTTTGTTAACAAACTAATAGTGTATGATTTTGTTTCATACACGTAAAAAGTTAATCGTATGATCTATAAACGAATGAATTGTATATGAGTTAGACTCGTTCAATGTAACTCGTTTAATTGATAAGATCGATAAATCAACGTAAATATATAAATAAACAAATTTTATGTTTATCTTGTTTCGCTAAAAAAACAAGTTTGTTATCTATGTTAACATAAATGCAAGTAAACCAAAATATCCAATATATGAATAAACTTACACCTAATAAATAACTAACTTGTTGCGTCATATGTCACAATTCTTTGAGCTTAAAATTATTTTTCTCGTTTATTTTTACATCATTACTAACTAATTGATATTTTTGTTACTAGATATTTAATATTTCTTTTATTAGCTCCTAAATCTTTATTACTATATAATATTTCTTTTATGGTTTCTAAATCTTTATTATTAATTATTTAATATTTCATTTATTCAAACCTAGTATTTCTAGTATTGTGACAAACAAACATAAACTAACATGTATATTTATTTAATTATTTTGTTATAGACTAAGGATGCATATAAAATTCAAACATTGACATAAATAGGTGAAAACTAAGAAACTTATATGAAATGGTTTCTACGATGCCATCCTCAAAATAATATCAGTATAATATGAAAACAATGCCTTTGAAATTTCTTTGATGTATATGCATGACAACTAGTGAACTAGACATCTATAATATATGTTTATTTTACTTAAAATTTCATAAATCATAATTTATATAGATAAATAAAGCATAAAACAGGCGAAGTGATAGAGATATAAAATATATTATATTGTTTTTGAATTTTGGATGATGTATCTAATTTTGGATGATGTATCTAATGCCATCTATCGTTGGTCATTTGGTGCAATGGTAGCCTCAAGATTGCCATAGTGCAAGTCTTGGGTTCGAATCCTGGCCACAACAAAAAAGGGGTCCGTGGCCAGGTTAGGGGGTTTACCCAGTTGAGGGGTTCCTCATGGGGTGAGCTGCCTTGAATGTTTTAGGTGTTGCCCTGGGAAAACTCAATATTATCTTAAAAAATATCTAGATGTCGTTCAAAAAAAAATCTAATGCCATCTAGCCCATATAAATTGTCTAATTAGCTATTCTTCCAGCAAACTTAAATAATTTGTATACTTTTCTCTGAAGTTTGAACCCGTGTAATACACGGATTACTTCAATAAATAATTACATTCAGCCTACACATATGAGTTAGATAAAAGTTATTCATTTAAGATGTGTGAGATCTAAAACCAAATAATTGATTTCTTTTTCAATATTATAATAAAGTGAATCGTTGTTGTTGGGTCACCTTTATTAATAGAATATGATAGAATGATGGTCATGGAAGTGGCAAATGCATTGAATAAACATGAAAGGTAGTGATAAACACATGATCATATCCCATTTCCAAATCTTTGTGCCATAAAGATACTACACACGTATGATCCGTAAAGGAATGAAACGTATACGAGTTACACTTGTTCGATGTTTATTGGTTTAAGTATATAAGATCACTAAACATAAACACGTAAACAAACAGATTTTATTTTCATATTCGTTTTGTTAATAAAATAAGGTTGTTCATTATGTATGTTTATGTAAAACGAAGTAAATGAATGTATCTACTATTGTAACATAACGAGTGGATTATGTCCGTCGTTGTGGTGAATAATTTGACCATTTTCACAAGGTCATGCGAGATAGACAAAGTTGTGTTGGTATCCGCATTGTTATAATTAAGTTGGGTCAATTTAATAAATGTCCATACAAACTAAAATAATTATATATATACCCAACCAAAATTAAAAATATCATATATATTCTTACAAACATGTAAAAATATCATATACACCCATTTAATTAAAAACAATTTAAAAATTGACCATTTTACCCTTATTTTTCTAAAACGTTAAACTTTCATATTTACCCATTTTTAACTTTAAACTTTTATATTTACCCGTAAACAATAGTTTTCTCAAAATATTATGTTTAACTTTCTCGCTTTCTTTAATAATTTTACTAGTTTTCTTTTATAACAATGGATCAAAAACGAGATGGAATCGATGCCTTACGACTCGATTTGGAATAAAAACATGATCGAACTAGCAATTGAACTTGCAATCAACGATACCTTTTGAATGGGTTTGGAGAATCACGATAGTCACCATATCTTTTACATATGGGATAAAACTAAAAAAATTAGGTTATAAAAAATCATATAATTTATAGGGGTATAATGGTCATAGAGTAAAAATAATTTAAATTGGGTATATATATATATATATATGATATTTTTAGTTTTTGTTGGGTACATATGATATTTGCTCCATGTTTATATGGGTATATATGAAAATCTCCGATGAACAAATTTGACTTCTATTTCTTAGATTTAGAGTTTGAAACCCATTGCTTTCCTGTTATGATACCTCCAATTGCAACATAACGAGTGAGTTATGTCCGTGCGTTGCGGCGGTTCTGTTTTTAATAAAATTTATATCGAAACATAGATGAAAATAAACACATCGCAGCGGTATATTCCGAATTTTATAAAATATTATATTTGAAAAGAAACATAATTTGTTACATCGATCGAAACCATAAAAACGAATACCGGTACTGGTTCTGATAAAACCGATAACGGTACCGATGTTGTTAGGTCGGTATCGGTTCCGTCCGTCACAGTACCAGTATGATACTAAAAGAAGACCCTATTTTAAATCCAACTCTATTTTTAACAAAATTTATACCAGAATCTCAAGAAAAAGAAAATAAACACAACCACGTAGTAAGTTTTTATAAAAAGGTTAATGAATAAAAGTTATCAAAGAAAAATCAAATTTATAGAAAAATTAATAAACTAAAGACGTATATTATATAATATAAAGGATAAAATTATAAAAAAAGAGTACACCTTATCATTATCTTCTTATCATTATGCACCTCACTCATACGATAATTTTCTACTTACTAATGTTATAATCATAAAAACAGTCTTTTTGTGTAGAAAAATGAATTTGACGTAGTTCTTAAAAGTCAAAATTAGTTTTTTTTAGTTAAAAATAGTTGAAGTCGGTAATAAATCAGGCATGTGATGGTTGGTATTGCTTGATGTTGTCAATTTATTGTTGTCTACTCCATCGAACAACTTATTATTCTTTTTTTGAAAGAGACGAATTTCTTTATTTATGTGGGAGTGAGACTTGTACCCATTACTTCCTCAAACCTTGATATTATTAGGGGACTGGCAGTCGTGGGCGGGTAGAGAGCGGGTTGCGGGTACACCGCCACAAGGGTGGAGGGTAGTGGCGGGTAGCATGCAACGGGTAGAGATAGCGGGTAAAAGTAGCCGCTGAAACTGAATTGTGAAGCTGCTGAAACTAAATTGCGTATAGTGATTTAGATACTTTCTCATCCATTTATTATTAAATATATCTTGATCTCAAATATGCACATATATATACGGTAGGTTTTTTGCTTTTAGTATTAAATATATCTTGATCTCAAGTTTGTTTCTTTATAATTTCGTCAACATAATTTGAAAGGTCGGTGTAAACTACACGTAAGTTTTTTATTTTACCCGTTTCAAAAAATCATTATTTCTAAAAAGTTTTTTACGTTTAAAAAACACCTTCTATATTTTTAATTAAAAAAATTGGTTATTAATTTGTTTTAATTTAAAAAAAATAGGAGGGTTGGAGGGTATCACTCCCTCCATAGAGGGTACTTTGAGATGATAGTTTGACTAAGTGAGATGACAACTTCTAATTGGTCTAATTTGTGAGAGTAGTTTGATTGAAAGGGTATCACTCCCACCTCCCTTAAAGGATTTCACCTCCCTTAAAGGATTTCCTATAGTACTAGGCAACAAACCCCAATGTAACAACTCATTTTTCTATACAAATGTTTTTGCTTGTTAAATGTTTTTTTTTCTTTTTCGTTTTGGAAAAAGTTGATGGTCTTTTTGAAACAAAAATGCTAGTATGTTGCTTTAAATAATAAAATATTACATACTAGTTTATGGTCAATTCACCCCACATTAATAAAAAAGTTAACGAAAGTTAACCTTAATACTTAAACTCGTTATAAAATTGAAAGTATAAAACTCAAACATATTACTTTAAACATTAGTACTCAAACCTGTTATTTTCTACAAACTACATGGATTATCTATGTAATTAACTCTTAAATTGAAAAAGTTAACCTCATCTATTATAGGAACCAAAAGTGTTACGATTGCACAAACAACCGGAACAAATCCATAATTTTTCAAAGTTAAAAACAAAATCCGTAATTTGACCAAACCACATGAACAATCCGGTAATTAATATATTTTATTTAATATTTTCTCATAAAAGTTGTATATCCACGGTAAAGGGGGAAAATTACCAAAATAGACATTTGACCAATCCAACTTCCCAAAATAGAGATTGACTTTTTGCCTACGAATTCATAGTCATTCTCTTACAACAGACGGCTAAAGCCGGCTAATTAGCCGTCCTAAAATTCAGTACACAACAGACTTGTGATCCAATGAATACTCGACACGTGACAGGCTAATAGCCGTCCTATCTAGGCTATTTAGCCTTAGCCGGCCGTTATAAGGCCCTTAGCCGGGGGTTTCTGCACTTATCTGGCCGTTATAAGGCCCTTAGCCGTGAGCCTGGGCGCCGGTTTAGCCGACCGTTATAAGGTTTAGCCTTAGCCGTGAGCCAGGGCGCCGGCTTAGCTGGCCGTTATAAGTCTTAGCCGGCCGTTATAAAGCCCTTAGCCGGCGGCTAAGCCACGTGTCGAAAATTCATTGGACCAGATCTCTATTATGCACTGAATTTTAGGATGGCTAATTAGCTGGCTTTAGCCGTCTGTTCAAAGAGAATACTTATAAATTCATAGACTAAAAATCAAAATATATTTTAAGAAAACCGTTTGATAAAATGTCTATTTCGATAATTTTCCCCTGTAAAGGGCATACAATCACCTCATGATCTAATTAATCATTACAAAACAGTACATCATCTCATCATCATCATCATCATCATCATCATCATCATCATCATCATCATCCGGTCAACACGTCTCGCCGTAAAAGTAAAATTACATATATACCCTCAATAGTTCACAAAATTATAGATGGTGGTGTGAACTGATACGAAATTACAACCATAGCCTAAAATATAAAAATAGTAAAATGAAAAGTTTTAAATGGAAATACCGAATGCTGTTAGTTTTTTTTAACGGCGACACATAGATATTCTAGTATAATTGAGTTTTTCTGGGGCAATACCTAGAACATTCAGGGCAGCCCACCATAGGAGGAACCTCCCAAACTGGGTAAACCCCCTGACATGGCCACATACCCCTTTTTTGTTGTTGCCAGGATTCAAACTCAAAGACATCCACTATGAAAAGTCTTGGGACTACCATTGAATCAAATGGCCCACGTTGAATGCTGTTAGTTGTATGCAACCATAGTGTAATAATGTGTAAATGAGAGAATATGAAATAATTAAATACTTTATTTGATTATTATTTTTTTAACAATTTTTTTTATAACGAATTAGAAGACAAAAGTTTATAAAGTTGTGCCACTAGCCTATTTTTATAAATTCATAGTTTGTATGTAAATAATGATCAGAGTTGATTATTTAAATAGTTCGCATGTACTTACCCTAGTCGTATCTTTAATGTCTAAATACAAAAGAAAGTAATATATTTAAGTCACATGATTTTAATTATATAACAAGTTTACGTCTAACACGAATTTCCGTTGAAAATTTACTTAATATAGTTACATAATGATGATAGCAGGGTGGGGGGTTGAGTGTAGTGATAAATAGATAGGAGTTAGATACACGGGTGTCTCGGAGCCCAGGCTAGCATCGGCGGTCGCTTAGGGCCCGTTTTCACGGGGGCCAAATTTAAAAAAAAATATATGTGTATATATATAAATAACGTTTTTTTGTTTATTGTTATTACAATTATCATCGATCTTTGGAAGAAAATTATATTTAAAGGCCCATTTTTAGTACTCGTCTGGGGCACCCGAAATCTCGGAGACGTCCCTGGTTAGATACAGTGGTGATCTTACTCTATCCAAAAGTTGTGGGTTCAAGTCTTGAGGGTCACAGATTCATCTAGGATTATCTAGTTGTTACAACCACTAGCTTAGCATAGTGGCAAATGTGTATACTCAAGACCTCACTAAAATGGTGAGTTCTTAGGTTGAAGTCCCACTTGTGATAAAAAAAATGGGTACATGTTCGATCAGGAGGTTTTCTCACATATGGTGGGTTTTCTCCTGAGGGAGGTGGAGATGATCTGATCCGTCAGTGGCCTATCCGTTATCCAAATTACCGTTTAAAAAAATCTAGTTGTTACCGTTTTATCATGGATTCATCGTGGATTGTTAAAAAAAATCCAAATTACACTTAATATAACATTACAATGTAACCACCGACCAACTCTATATCATGTCATAATCTCTAATTTTATAAAGTCTTCAATTTCCGTACCTAGTAGCTGTAAAAGTAGAATTACACAAATGCCCCCAAAAGTTCACAAAATCAAAGATGGTGTGAACTGATAAAACATCATAACCATATCCCTATCTTAAAATGAAAAGTTTTAAGTGGAGGTAACGAGTACGTTAGGAAAATTATCAAAATGCTTACGAATTTATAGACATTCTCTCTGAACGGACCGGCTAATTAGCCGGCCTAAAATTCAGTGCGTAACAGAAATCTGGTTCAATAAAATTTTGACACGTGGCTTAGCCGCCGGCTAAGAGCTTTATAACGGCCGGCTAAGACTTATAACGGCCAGCTAAGCCGGCGCCCAGGCTCACGGCTAAGGGCCTTATAACGGACGGATAAGTGCAGAATCTTCCGGCTAAGGGCCTTATAACGGACGGCTAAGGCTAAATAACCTAAATAGGCCGGCTATTAGCCTGCCACGTGTCGAGTATTCATTGGACCAGAAGTCTGTTGTGCACTGAAATTTAGGACGACTAATTAGCCGGCTTTAGCCGTCTGTTGTGAGAGAATGACTATGAATTCGTAGGTTAAAAGTCAATGTCTATTTTGAAAAGTTGGATTAGTCAAATGTTTATTTTGGTAATTTTCCCTTGTACGTTACTATAGCAATCAACTATTAAGAATTTTACATTTTTTTAATAACAATATTTATTTTGAGTTACTCTAAAGTACTCAATAATTTACAGATGAGCAACTGTTTAGTGAACAATGTTGCGTCGCACATAAGTGAACAAGGCACCGACTATGCCTTTCTCATTGAATGTGTATATATAGAGAAAATGATTTGTGAAAATCCAAAATATTAAGCCTCTCAGCTCATGCCACGTGACAGGAGCAACTGTTCAGGGAACATTGTTGTGTCTCACAGAAGGGGATAAGACACCGAGTTTGCCTTTTGTATGTATTACCAATGTATATATGTAGTAATGTAGAGGAGCCACAAAAACTCTTTTCACTCATCACGATTTTAGGACGAAAGCCTCTCTGAACAAAATCGCACGCCTTCAACGAGTTCGCTCGTATTGCAAAGACGACAATTATTGTCACAGCTGAGGGTACCTCGTTGCCTAGCTAGCCCTTGGTGAGAGGGTAATCAATATATTTTTTTCATATAAATATCAATGATGAAAATTCACCTAACAAATTAATTCAAGCTAGGAAAAAGAATGTAACATGTCGTATATATAATACAAATCTGCTTTAAGTAATAAGGTTAAAGACAAAATGCTACATATTATATTTTTTGACGGTATAACCGGTCAATTATCAATGATAAAATAAAATTTAAAATAATACGCATATAATATTAAGATATGTTTCAATAAATGTTTTCATTATTACACTTTTATACATATACTTACGATACTCACACTAAGGCTGAAAGGATGATCGTGACATCACTCTAAGAGTCAAGACACCACAAACATTTATCCGTCCACAAAGATACCTGAGGACGAAGAACGAGGCACACCTAGTGGTGTCAATCGTCCTCGGGTTAGTGGGTTGAATTATACATGCAACTCGAACATGACCCATATTTTTATGTGTGTCAAAAATTTCAACTATAACCTAGATACACATAAATTCGGATCAACCCGAACCTGACCTGTTTAACATATTTATCTAAATAAGTCAAACGAATTGACGGGTTAATAAGTGAGTGTGAGTGTAACAAATGGTAATATGGTGTTTAAAAAAATAACATTAAGACAACTAATTCTGTAATATTGAAATCAAAATAATAAACTGTCGAAAACTAATTAAATAGCCATCTATAGAATGAATTTTTGTTTTTTGTGTATGTCAATTTCTTTATAGTAAACACTAAATACAAAAGTAATTAAACAATCGTTTCTAGAAAGGAAAAAGAATAATTTTGAAAACTAAACTAGTTAACGGGTCAACCCGTTTTTTAATTGGGACAACCCGAACACAACCCGTTTTTTTTTAAACGGATTAAAATGACCAACACAAAATCTGAATATTTTCATGTAATTTCGGGTCTTGCGAACAATTACGGCTCCTATGCTCACCCACGTTAATGTGGTGAACATTTTATTATAAAATAAAAAAAAGCTTAAAATGGAAATGCATACATACATATGGATTATTAAGTTGTATTAATAGTTATATTTGCAACTTCTTATTAATTTATTAAAATAACGTGTAATCAATTTTTCCAGTATTTATAAAACATAGAAATTATTTATAAAATTTTGTACATATTATTTTAGAATTTATTAATTTAAATTGTATAATATTGATATATAATAAAAAATATTTTAAATCTAAAAAAGGTGAGAAGTATTTAGGATCATTAGATATATTTTTAATGGTTGAAATCAAATTGTAAAAGAAAAAGTTGTTGGAAGAGTATTTTAGTCATAATCAATTTTGTTGACCTTTTATCAAGTTCCGCCCCTTTTTTAAACGTTCATAACTTTTACATACGACATTATTTTTTTTTTAAATCACACAATAAAAACGAGTGTTTTTTAATCTTTAAAACGAGTATAATGTTGTTATATACAAAAAAGAAAAAAAATTACGTTTTTTCAGCTCATTGTGATTGTTGCTCGTCATTGTGTCTAATGTTAAGTCATTGTGTAAAATATTTTTTATTATTGTGTCTAATGTCAAATATTTTTCTAATGTCAGGTCATTGTGTCAAATATTTTTCATCACTATGTTATATAAAATACATAAAAAACAGTGACAAAAATAACACGAAGTTATCTGAAACGTAAAACACAATGATGAATACATATAACATAATGATGAAAAATATTTGACACAATGACCTGACATTAGATACAATGACCTGACGTATTTAACACAATGACCAATATGCCCTCCATTCAAAAACAATAAAAGAACACATGTCAAACCTAAAATCCGTCTTACCCTTTTTAGATTAAATACCCTTTTTACTATAACTCAACCCACTAGATGCATACACAAATGCATTTTAATGATTTATTCATAAACCTATTTTAAAAAATACTATTGTTTTCCCTTTCTACATGTAACATCCCAAAATCGTTAATCTTAACTAAAGGAAAAAGAACGAGGACTTAATGCATAATAAACGAATGACGAACAAAAGAGGTTGGGCTTGGCCCTTGTGGATCACGGGCCTAAGGGAAGCCCACTTATATAAACAAGATAGAGAGCCCCTCCCCATTTCCACCATTTGCATAAGTTTCTAGAAAAAGAAAGTGTCAGTTTGAGCCAAGATCAAGTCCTACTTCTATCTCCACTGCTCGGGTGAAGATCTACAGGAGAAGGGCGTCATTTTGAGGTAAGAACCCTATCCAGATATGAGTTTTTCGCTTATTTGGGTTTCGGGTTTGTTTTGATAAAATGACACGGTTTTTAAGCATGGAACTTAAAACAAATCATAGATCTAGGCTCATAGATTGAAATGGAATGTTTTGGACGTAAAAAGATCAAAGCTTGAACGAATTGGAAACATAGCCGAAATCTCTAGGGTTTTGAGGAAGAAGACAACCCGCGCAGGCAAACTTGTCAATGCTCATGTGTCGAACTTGATAGGTTCGCTAAATACCAATGGAGCGAACTTGGTATAAGTTCGCTAATGTCAAAGATGGCGAACTTGACTTAAGTTCGCCAGATCCATGAAGGCAAACTTGATTGGGCGAACTTGACCTATCTTCGCCTAAAACCTATGTAGCGAACTTGCTATGTTCGCTCAGCCCTGAGTGGCGAACTTATCTAAGTTCACCAACCCTAAAAGATAGAATCGCCTAGTGTCGGTTAGGTCCGTTATCTTATCTTGTATGAATTATTTATACATATCGTGCGTGACGCCTATTGACCAATGATAGTATCTCAAGGACCCGCTTATCAGGTGAGTTCTATGTGCTCTTTATGTGCAAACGATTTTTAAATGTTTTGGAGCTGAGATGCATATCTGTATGTTTAAATGACTGTTAATGAGATGAAACGTTTATATGCTAACTCAACTATGTATGAGGGACACTTATTATTTAAATAGATGTCAAATGAAGAGATGAACGAGTTGCATGATTTAAACGTATGACGTATGACGTAATGAATTTCTCAAATGATGATGTGCTCAATTGATAATGTGCCTTATATGACTTTCATGTTTTAAATGTGCTAAAATGACGAAAGGCTATAACGGACGATGAATACGATTACTTCGGTAAACGAACGACCAGACAGTGAAGACAGAATGTTAAAGTCTAGAAAGGTAGACTAAATACGGCTACTACGGTAGACGGAGGCCCTTATACGAAGCACAGCTGCATAAATAGTTTGAACGGGACACGACTGCTTAGGCAGACGAGCCACTTCAGACTATGACTGTAGGACGGGAAAATACGGCTCTACGACGGCAGGACGGGCAAATACGGCTCTACGACGGTAGGACGGATGAATACGAACACTACTTCGGTAGATGGACGGATGATGAATACGGACGTTACTTCGGTAGACGGACGAATGGAAAGGAACCAATTGAATACGGACTACGGTAGTATGATGGACGATTATACGACTACTTTGGTAAACGTATGAGAAACGGTTGTATTTGTGACAAACGGATGACGGGTTGATCACCCTTTATATGTATGACCAATAACATGATAAATGGCCATTATGGATACGATGATAAGTATATATTATGTTATATAATTAATAATTAAATGTTACAAAATGATGTTTATGCCTAATTGCTTAAAACCAGAACTCAACAGCGTTAGCTGACTTTTAGTATGTATTTCAGTTAGTAGGAGAAAGGAAAAGGCTCGTGCGTGATGGCTTCCTGGCTCAAGACTGACATCCTATTTTATGATTAAATGTTATGACAATATTTTAAATGGTTAAGACTTTCGCTGTTTATGTAATTGAATGATGTGCGCTTCCGCTACGTTTGAATGTTTTAATTAAATTCAGCTTTTGATGACTATGTTTATGAGTAAATCCAACGAGTAAGGTCTCCCGAGTTTGGAGCCTTACACTACCATAAACGTGCTAATGACTTCATTTCTTCTATATCCCCTAAACTTTTTGTAAACCAATTTCCAGCCATTCTTCATCTTGTGTGGCTTGTTTTGCCGTTTGCATATGGACCACACATTTGATGATATATTACCAAGTTTGGCAAATTTGTAAATAATTATACGAAAACGTAACGTGAAATAAAAAAAATAGTGCCAAACTATCTTCATCTCGCATGCCAAAAGTTGATATGACACAGGACATGTGCATACTGATATCCTATCTCTTACTGCTAACTTTTCATATTGAACCCACTAATGTTTTTTTAATCCTTCTCTATCTTCTTCTTTTTCAAGCTTATAAATTATTGTAATTAGTCAGAATCACCCCACCCGCGCCCCACGTACCGTGAATGGATTCACATCGCTGCTCTTCACGCCCCTAGAAGGCGGTGTTTCACGCCCAAAATGGGTGTGTTCACACTCTCTATTACACATACCCTAAGCGTAGGAATACAATTGTTTTATTTTTATTTGAGTTGATGAGCGTGAAAATACGTCTTTTACTGTTTTAGAGCAGAATTCTTGATTTAATCTCTTCTTTCCATCAATATCAACGAACACTAATATTCTCTAAACAACTCTTCAAAATCACAACTTTTAGCATACATGTAATTCAAAAAGATAAACTTAACTAGTATAAAATGTCATAAATACCCTTTGGGAGTTGCAATAAATGTGATCAAGTGGTACAAACTTTTCCAACAAATTACTAGAAATACAAAGCATATACTACAAATGAGATTTCTTGATACAAGTTTTTGGTGTTTTATGTTTGTTAGGAAGTATGGTAAATTTTTTTGCCATTTTAGTGATTGTTTGATAGCTATATCTAACGTATTAATTAAATTCTGGTGAGTGAGTTAATGGAGTGAGAGAGTGACATTTGGAAATTGAAATGTGAACCAGACAAGTTGCATACACATTTTGTCATGACTCATCTTCACCACTATCCATCCCATGTGAATGATTGAGTTCATACTATAAATGATTCACTCACTCACTCATTCATTCAAGCAAAATGTCTTCAAATAAAGAGGATGAGAATGGTGAAACTAACTATGAAGATACCAAGAAGAAGAAAGCTCTTGGAGGCATTAAAACCATGCCATTCATTCTAGGTCTTCTCTCTCTCTACACACATATATATACACACACATTCTTGCCTCATATATATCTTTCAATCTAAACTAGAATATCTCATAGAGTTCTATTATCCGTCGACTATAATTAAGGGTCTTTAACACTTACGATTTTCTAAAAACACATTTTTTACAAAGAAAATTCAGACGGGTTTTGTTGTCAATATCAGAAACCCGAACCCTCCGTTGGATCCTAAAATTTACACATATCAAACATTTCATAATTAGAGTGGTTTGGAGATGTATTATATGTTTGGTTCTAGCATAGATTACACCTCAATGAACTCCTAACAAAAAAATTAAAATATATAAAAACCATAATTATATAGAAATAGTTTTATCAATATTCAATGCTACGACACTTCTGACCTTTGTGTCATTTTTCACGTGATGTAGATACCATACAATAACGTGTGTAATAAATATACACACACCAAAAAAATATATATAAACATATGATGAATGATAATCTTTACCTAATAAATAAGTAACAGGTTCCGTTACGTGTCATAATTCTATAATTAGAGTGGTTTATTTTTCTCTCAACTATATATTTAATATTTCCATTCTCAACTATTTTCTTTATTTTTTTTTGTTTATTACTAACTATATAGTTTTTTTTTAATTTAACTCGTTTAATACACAAGTTTCTAACATATTAATTAATATGTTATTAAACTGGCAGCAAACGAAGTATGTGATAGGTTTGCGGGAACAGGTTTTCATGCAAATTTGATAACATATTTGACCCAACAATTGAACCTTCCAATGGTCAAGGCTTCAAACATATTAACCAATTTTGGGGGCACATCAAGCTTCATGCCATTTATTGGTGCTCTAATTGCTGATTCCTTTGCTGGCCGATTTTATACTATCGTCGTCGGTCTTCTTGTTTATTTACTGGTATGTTTTTTTTTAATTATTATTATTATTATTATTATTATTAATATCATTTAGAGAGGACGTACCGGTGTATGTGTGCAACCACACACATATGTCATAAAATAATTATACTATATAATAAATAAAAGTTTTTCATGTCACGGGTCGTCACTATGTTCATTTTCATCATTTTTTTCCCGACTCTCTCTTATTAAATACACCTTTATCTTTTAATTATAATATATTTTAAATAAAATACTAATTATACTAATAAAACACGTTTATTTTAAATTATCATTTATTATAAGAAAATTTAAAATCTAATTATGTAACTTTTATTTTCAATCAAATAGTAAATGAAAGTCAAATTATATTAAATAGTAATTAACGTATTTTCGAAACTCAATTATATATTAATTTTTACATATTTTTAATTTTGTTTTCTATCCTTAGTATATGTAATATATTTTCACACATGTAAAATATATACATAAAGATTCAAGAATTTTATATATTGATATTTTTCACCCCGTGTGTAGACACGGGTTCTAAGCTAGTGAGATGATATATTTAGGTATAAAAGATTTTACCTTTGTAATAATAAAATATATGTATAAATTCATGTATCCATTTTATGTTCATTTATTGTTAAAAATGTATTTTAATAAACACACCTGACTGACTGACTCCATTGTTTTTAAAAATAAAGTAAACTACATTTTTCGTCCTTCAGACATATAACAAATTTCACTTTTCGTCCATAAATTAAAAAAATAACATAAATCATCCTTTATGTTTATATTTTCTAACAGTTTTCGTTCCTTCTCTCTAAGAAAATAACAAAAATCATCTTTTATATTCATATTTTGTAATAGTTTTCATCATTTCAAATAAAGAAGAAAATTAGAGGAAAAGATAAAAACTGTTACAAAATATGAACATAAAGGATGATTTATGTTATTTTCTTAGTTTAAGGACGAAAAGTGGAATTTGCTATATAGCTAAAGGACGAAAAATGTAATTTACTCTAAAGTAAATACGTGAAAAGAAAATAGATAAACGAAAAGAGTAGCACATGCTTGGCAAAGTTTTTAGAGCAAATTACAGATTACATCTTTTAAGTATTACCTAAATTTCAGTATATGTTCTTTAACTAAGGAAATTACAGAAAACGTCCTTTATGTTTGAAAAAGCTTGCATGTTAGGTCATTTGGCCTAATGACCGTTAATTTTACCGTTAAGTCTGGTCACATGCTTTGCATGTGAGGGCAAGGTCTTTTCACCATTCTAGGGACTATTTGTGTAATTAATTTGAAGATCTGAAGAACAAGAGGGGCGGTGAAAAGACCAATTTGCCCTCACATGCAAGGCACGTGACCAGACTTAACGGTAAAATTTAACGGTCGTTAGGCCAAAATACGTAACGTGCAAGCTTTTTCAAACATAAAGGACGTTTTCTGTAATTTCCTTAGTTAAAGGACTTATACTGAAATTTGGGTAATACTTAAAGGACGCAATTTGTAATTTGCTCAAGTTTTTACGAATAAAAAAGGTAAAAAGTGGCCGGATGTTATATATATATATATATATATAGGGTTATGTTCAAATGAGAACTCATAAATAGTTGAGAACTCGCGAGAACTCATCAAAAAACCAATTAAAACAATTTTTTTTGTTTTCACTATCTTTATTATTAAAATATAACATAAAAAATGATTAATCTCTTCAAGTAATTCATCACTTCTCTCTAAATTATCTTTAAAAAAATTTATATTCATGTGTAAATGGTAAACACTTACACATGTGTAAGTGGTATACTTACGCAAGTGTATATTTTTTTAATATATGAAGACATGTAAATTTACATATATAAATTCATTTTTTTATGTTGTATTCTAACAATAAAAATAGTAAAAACAAAAAAATGGTTTTGATTGGATTTTTGACGAGTTCTCGCGAGTTCTCAAAATATTTAGAAGTTCTCGCGAGTTATCAAAAAAAAAAAAAATATATATATATATATAGGGAAAGTATAAAATGAAACTCCATTGAGTTGAAAAAACCGGTGAAAACCCTATGTAACTTTTATATATATATATATTTTTTTAAATGTAAGTTTTATACCCATTTTCGTCACTTAAAAAAAAGCGCCGAAAACGTTTTTTTAAAAAAATCTTGAAAAATTAAAAAAGAAATCCCGTTTTTGGGGAAAAAATCATGTAAATTCAGCGCGTTAGATATGTAACTCAGGTTGTTACATATATAAATTTTTTATAATTTTTTTTTAAAAAAAGGACTCAGTGTTTTTAAAACTTTTTTTTTAAAAAGTATTGAAATTATATATAGAATCAACCATAAAAAGCATTTTAATTTTTAATAAGGTTTTCATGATTTTTTTCAACTCAAGTGGGTATGCATCATAACCTAATATATATATATATATATATATATATATATATATATTAGGTTATGATGCA
Organism: Smallanthus sonchifolius; assembly: GCA_023525975.1. NCBI lineage: Eukaryota > Viridiplantae > Streptophyta > Magnoliopsida > Asterales > Asteraceae > Smallanthus > Smallanthus sonchifolius. Next base: position 133,303,571 of record CM042018.1, read on the forward strand.
TAGAAATTATTATTATTTAATAGCATAGAGAAGCGGGAAACAAAAAATTATAAAACACAATTAAAGAAATTTGTATAACTAATAAGAGAGAGACGAAAAAAAAAAAGTTGAAAATGCATGAGAGAGTGACAAATGTCTTATCAAAACCTTTATTATTATATAGTATAGATTATAACCAAAATTAATTAATATGTTACATATTTTATGTGTTAGTTGTATACTTATGCATTCCTCTAATATGATAAATACATTTATTTTAACCCATTCAAGCAAGTGATTCTATGTTTTTGGGAATGTAATTTAGTCTATTTTAGTTATATAGTTTTATAATCGTATTAATTTTAACTTTTTTATACAATTGTTTATTTCTTTTATCAAATAAACTAATAATTCTACCCATGTTGAAGGGATAAGGTCACGGGACCATAACTATTATTTACTTCCAATGCAAATACTAATATAAAAATATTATAACTTTTATAACGCTTGAATATAATTAATTTTCAGGGGATGGTTTGTATCACCACATCTTCGATACTACCACAACTCCGACCACCACCATGTCCTACCAAAGAAAACTGCATAGAAGCTTCATCATCACAATTGTGGATCCTCTACCTTTGCCTCCTCCTCACTTCCCTCGGGTCGGGCGCGATACGCCCTAACGTGGTCACGTTTGCCGCCGATCAGTTTGATATGACCACGGGAAAATCAAACCCTAGTAGTGTGGGTCGAAACTTCTTCAATTGGTACTATTTTTGTATGGGACTTGCAACCCTAATGGCTCTAACCATTGTGGTCTATATCCAAAACCGCATTGGTTGGGGCCTGGGGCTTGGGATCCCAACCATTGCAATGGTTTTATCATTCATTGTGTTTGTGGCGGCGGCTCATCTTTATAAAAGGGTGAAACCCGAAGGGAGCCCATTAGTTCGGGTGGCTCAAGTGGTCGTGGCTAGTTTTAAGAAGAGGAAACTTGTCGTGCCTGAAGACGCGACACTTTTGTACGAAAACAAAAAGTTGGATGCCGGGATTTCGGTCGATGGAAGGCTTCTACATACAAATACTTTAAAGTAATACGCCTCAAACTTTTAAGGTCTAACCCAAATACTAGGGGTTCCAAACGGGTTGTGTTTGCGGGTTAATGAATCCAACCTTAGGGGTTCTAAATGGTTCGTGTTCGCGGGTTAACGGATCCAACCTTAGGGTTCTAAACATGTCGTGTTCGCGGGTCGGGTCCAACCTGAAAGTTTTACATGAACCTGAACCCGAAAATCGTGTCAGAAAAACTCAAATACGCACATGCATTCGTGGGTTGACACGAACACGACTCGCTTAACCAAAACTTTTTAGTATATATATATATATATATATATTCATATTAACAATCTAAAATTAAAAATTAGAAAAAAATTATAAATGTATATAAACATTTACATTTAAAATATAAAACTCATGTCTATTCTCTTAACTTTTAAAATTGGAATAAGATACTCAACCAGTTGAAGTTATAATATTAACACTTTTAGAAAAATATATAAAAAAACACAGATCAACCCGTTAACTCGCTAGGTTGACTCGAAAACGCCCTGTTTAGCTAAACGTGGGTTCGATGAAAATATGAACGTGAATGTTTTTTATTTTGTAGTATGTGACTATGTGTACAATATTAAGTGTGAACTTTCTTATGCATCATAAACCTTTTCTTTTTACACATATACATAAAGAGTGAAGATATCATATATTTGTTAATTATAGTGATAGTTTTTTTGAAACTGAAAATTCTATTATCAATGTCATAGGTGGTTTGATCGAGCTGCAATAGTGACGGAAGATGACATGAAAGATTCTACCTCCCCGAACCTGTGGCGTCTAGCGACAGTCCACAGGGTCGAGGAGATAAAATCTGTTATAAGAATGATACCCATTTGGGCTGCCGCAATCCTCCTAGTCACTTCACAATCCCATCAACATAGCTTCATTATCATACAAGCGGGAACTATGGACCGCCACATGTCACCATCGTTCGAAATACCACCTGCGAGCATGTCGATCTTTAGTGTCCTCACCATGCTCATTTGTCTCTCGGCCTACAAACGGTTCTTCGTCCCATTCGCACGTCGTTTCACCAAAAACCCTATAGGCATCACATGCTTACAACGAATGGGAATCGGTTTCACTATCAACATATTTGCAACATTAGTATCGGCACTAGTTGAAATAAAGCGAAAACAAGTCGCTTCTGATCATAACCTAATCGACAACCCAAAAGCCATCATTCCCATATCGGTTTTCTGGCTCGTGCCCCAGTTTTGTCTACACGGTATAGCCGAGGCGTTTATATCAGTCGGGCATTTGGAGTTTCTTTATGATCAATCACCCGAAAGCATGAGAAGCACTTGCATGGCGTTGAACTGGATCACCGTGTCCATCGGGAGCTATGTTGGCACAATCGTGGTATCGATGATCCATGACTACACCGGAAAGGAACACAATTGGCTACCGGACCGCAATCTAAACAAGGGGAAACTAGATTACTACTATTGGTTAATGAGTGGTATACAAGTAGTAAACTTGGTGTACTATGTGACTTGTGCATATCTATATACTTGTAAACCACTTGAGTTGATCAAAGATAGCGACAATGACGGCGACTTGGAGTTAGCGACCGAGAAAACAGTCGTATCGAGTTCGTTATTGAACGGTCAAAACCGAGATAGTGACAAAAATGAGGATCAAGAGTGTAACGAGAAGAGAAGGTGATCAAGTATCTTGGTTAGATAGCTACTAACCACATTGCAAAAGATTAAATAAATGTGTTTAGTGCATTTGGTACAAACTATATAAGTCTTTTCAATATATTATGCGAATTTAAAATTTAGTGTTACTGAAATATATATCTCGTAATTAACTTTCCTTACATGCTGAATATAATAAATTAACTCCATATCTATACTACTATATAATACATATTAAAAGGATAGAATGGTAATTTAACAAAAAAATTAAGACACCTTTTATAAATTTTATTACATAATGTACATTAATAAGGCATGAAAAAATATTTAATTACTTTTTACCCGACTCTTAAAATTAACCAGAATCAAAACACGCGGATCATATTCACCCGCTTTACAAAACCCTAATTCGCAGACGTCTCCCTCCAGCCATCACCCCATCCTCCCTCTCCCGTAACCCTGGCCTAATTTATCACGCAAGCTTCCTTCGTTTCTTCCCCTGCTTTGCCCCAAAACCAAACCCTCAAATCTCAAACCCTAATCAATCATGGCCTACGTAGACCACGCCTTTTCCATATCCGATGAAGACATCATGATGGAATCCGATTCTGTTTACACCGAAGACGAGAAGAGCGACGGCGAGAGCGATAATGTAGTTTTAACCGTGGACTTGACACTAATGCAGGCCCGTCTTCATGCGTACACTGCGTTGTCATTAAAACGCTCCATTGAATGGATTGCAGCCTCTGATCTTGAAGATGAAAGTGCCAAATTGGTATGGAGCCTTATAATTTAATCCATTTTTATTCAAGTTCTTATCTAATTATTCTTTTGCTGACACCAGAAGTTCATACAAAGGCAAGGCCTGGGAGACTTTAAGGGTAAGTTTCATACATCATCAACCATCTCCATGTCATTTCTGTCTATAAGTTAATCATTTCTTTCTGTACCCAACTTGATATATCTGAGTCTATTTGTGGTGGTATGCATATAATGATATGTCTTGGTTGATGATTGCTTTTGACAGATTGCAAACAGTTTAAGGGATTATACAGGAATTGTTTTGGTTGATAATTACTTTTGACAGAATTCTCAAATTATGGTTTGGTTCTTGAATAAACATTATCTCAACCAATTTATGGGCTGCAGAAAGGTCAATGTAATTGTCACTCATATTTTAATCAGAATGAAAAGGATGAAATGGAAATTACATGGAGTTTTTAGTGGTGAAAATTTAATTCAGAGGAGAATTCTGATGCATTTTTGTGAAGGATTTTATTATCTACTGTTGCCATCAAGACCAAAAGTCAACATCAAAAAGTTGTTTCTTATTATCTATTAGTTTTGTTAATATATATTCTTAATTTAACCAAATCTATCTAGATCTTGGGTTGGAAAGGGGCAAATAGTACTGAATTTGATGAGCATGCACCCAATCCAGTTGTAATATTCATGCCAGAGGTAGTTCTGCTTTCTTATATCTACATAAGCTTTTGTTTCGAGATTTAAATGGGTTATTATCAGTATTTTTTTAATTCTTATGCATTCACATTTAGGGTTCAAGAACACACATGGGGAACACAATGAGACTTGGCTCTCGAAGAACCTTACTGCAGACATCCGATTGTATCACTGCAAAACTGTATGAAATTACGATCTTAACCACTTAAATTCATAAAGACTAAGAACACCATGATGCCACACCTCTTTCAGCTCTATTTATAATATATGGGCAATACTCTTTGGTTATCATGTTCATTTTTTTTGCCAGGTATCAAAATCCAGAGTATGTGGATGAGCGACATCGACATCGTTATTACTTATGAGGTTAGTCTACGACTACTAAACGAGTCGTGTTTGTGGGTTGGCGGATCTTTGTGCAGGTGTAAGATGTGTAAGATTCTTTTTAAGAGATTTTTGTACATGTGTAGGATTCTTTTTACAAGAAAATTTTTAAGAGTAGTTTTTTTATGCTAACCGCCATTATTGAACTGTATACTCATGTTGGAACGACAGTAAATATTAATAGGCGGGCCATACAACTTGAATCTGTTGCAGGTGCTTATTGGAGAGGAGATGTGAATAAACTTATGCGTCAAAGAATCTGTGGCGTAGGAGAATGAAGAACAGTTAGAAGCGTATTTACTCTTCAAAGAAGAACCTAAACGTCTTGGCCAATGTGCAAACAGTAAGAACCCCTTAAAAATTATGTCTCAAAATTGTAATTCCGGTGTAATGTGTGTAATACGTGTAATGTGTCAGGGTTGTTGAAGTGGGAGTTGATTTACTGATTTTGCAGAGACAACTTAGCCATTTCAGTTTTCTCTACCCCTTCCAGCTTCAAGCTATGGTGCAATTCTACATGTAAGTTATATAATCTCATTATTTAAAAAAAGAAGTTAATGTGGTGTGTTTTTAGTTTTTACTAACAATTATATATCAAATCATGGAACAGTTTTTTATAATATTATTTGTGCAGGTTCATACTTTCAAGAAGGCCTGTGTTGCTGTTTATCCAAGAACTGTGCAAAATGGGATTGTTTGGTTCTGGCCCAGCACTGATCCACAATACAAAGATATCCTCACAAAGAAGAAACCACCATACATCCCTGAACTTGCTGCATATATACGGAGATAACCAATTAATTTTCAGGTAGCATGTTTATTATAGTTGAATTCCAATGTTTATCTTCTGTTATGCTTAGTTTGTTATTTTTTTTGAGATGGTTTGTAATGATTTTGGCCTGCGGAAGCTGAAATTATCTTATAACTCATCTGCACCTCTAGAGTTTTGAAAGTATCAAATAATTTACAAGCACTTCCCACTAAAACAAACACCAAATTCCAACCGGAACAACCCGATGGGACCCATTAAAACGTGTACCAGAAAAACTGAGCGTGTCAGCCTAGGATAGTCTGAAGTGGTTGACTGATAAGGTTGGTCAAACCGTTATTATCTTTTCTTATCAATTTTCAAAATCTCCGCTTATCATCTTTTTGCTTTGCTGTTTGTATGTCTATTAAACTGTTACTTTAAATTGATGTGTGATTGAACTTTAGATCAACAATTGTGTTCCATTTAGAGTATGTTCTGTGTCTGTTAGTGTTTAGGACCAACAATTTTTCCAATTCTTCTTCGTCCGGTATTTTAACTTATGTTTTGTCAAATCCCTAATCTACAATCTGTATTTTAACTTATGTACTGTTCTTTATCCATTGGCAGAAACTGTTTACTATTTTACGGTATGTTTTGTGTGTTGTTTAGGGTGATTGAATTTTAAAAATATGGGCTAATTAAATTGATGTGTGATTGAACTTTAGATCAATAGTTGTTTTCCATTTAGAGTATGTTTTGTGTCTGTTAGTTGTTTATGTGTTTAGGTCCATCAATTTTTCCAATATTTCTTCATCAAAAGGAGGGGAGCATAATTATATGTAGGATAGTGGTGCATTGTTAGCTGTTTTTTTCTTTGATGTTTAAATTGATGTGTTCAAGAACTTGAGATCATTTGGTGCGACCGTACGAGAACTTCCCTGTACTACCCTCACGCGAGCCTGCGTATTGCTTAACTATGCACATATGAATCTTCTAATGGGATCTGTTGTGCCTATGGCCCCAAAATGTGTAATGTTACTATATTTAAGCTCAAAAAATGCTTCATCACAAATCTGCCGTTTTTAATGCATTTTTAATTGCAAATCTGTATTTTTAACTTCAAATCTGCATTTCTTGCTCTTTTTGGCTGCATTCACAGTAGGTTATGATGGGTCATTTTTAACCCATATCAAATGCTGTGAACTAACAGAGATATCCATAGTTTCAGGAAACAAAATTAACATTTTTTAGATCTGTGGTATGCTTCTAAGATCAAACAAACCACATGATCAGATTTGCGTCAACACCAACCTTCCATCATGTGTTTAAATTTAATTATTTTTAAAATTAGTGTATTGAAGTAGAAAAAGTGTCTGCTTTTATGAAAGGTACCACAACGCCAATCTTGTTTAAATTATAAAAGATGCTTACCAAAATTTATATAGTCTGGTTCATGGTCCACTTCAGGGGCAGAACCACGTTCAAAGGGGTCCACTAACCCACAATCACCCGAGATCTTAGAATCTCGGGTGATTAAGAAAAACATGGGTTGGGCTATTTTGTTACAGTTAGTAGAGAATAGAACAACCCACCAAGATGTTTTGGTGCCGTCACTATTCCTGTTTCACTCTTGGTCTTAGTTCAATAGTCTAATTTTTTTGGTTTCGGTTTGTTTTTGGATCATTGCACATTTCTAGACGTTGAGTGATGGCTATTCTTTACTTTTGAATTGAACTTTTTTGGGGTTAATTATATATATCATCGGGTCAATCTTTAATTCTTTGACTTAATAGATCAACGTCTCATTTGTCTCTAATTCACCTCAAAGTCATGAATCCCAAGCTGATTCTTCTGCTGAACCAAGTACATCAAAGATCCCCGTCCCATGAATCCCAAGGAGATGGTTTTGTATGACACTGAATCATACTAACCCCGTCCATACATTTAAAGCCATGATACATAAAAATATTATTTACGCATCTCGGGTGAAGTTGGTACAACTTAAACATGGTAAAATTTAATTGCCCTACAAGTTTACTTACATATTTCATTCAATTTCAAACATTTTCTACAAAATTTATATATTGTATATTATACTTTCTGCCTCATCTCTACCAAGTTTACAACAACCACGTTTGAACCAAACATGCCCGAGACACAAAATATTGGAATTAAAATCCGCACATACGACCCGTGTCCTTTTACCTTGAGTTGAATTATTTCTTTTCTTGGTTTTGACTTCACTCATTGTCTTTTCCGGTGCTTGGAGGAATGCAAACATTAGACAACACACTCGGTGTATCTAAACTGTATTTATATACTTTCTGAGATTTTGAATTTCGGTTTATAGTAATGTCGTCAGTTTGGATTTCTTTTGTGTAGCAACTTAAATTCATCCATAAATTATTAAAACATTACACTTTACTTTTCAGCTTGTTTGTGTAGCGTGGGGGTTTTGAAGTTAAAGTACATTGTAAACCATGTTAGTCCGTCGAAACATAAAGGTTTAGCAATCATAGATAGTACATCATGTGTTGCACAAGTATATTCACTTCAGTACAAACCAATTGATAACATAACGAAACATAAGTACAAACCCATAGTTTTAACCCTCCGCCGCAACACGCGGGTTACCCTTTAGTTTATTTAAAAGACTATATGATAGTTCAAAAGCTGTTTATTGAACATTGGGCCTGGGCTAGAAACAACTTCAAACTTGTTGGGTCGTGATTCAACCTTTTTGCAGTTTGACCGTCTAAACAGGCCGTATTGATTTGTTATAAAGAGGATGAATGTTATAATGTTTAAAGAGTAAACTCCGGTTTTAGTTCCTCTGGTTTGACTCAATTTCCTATTTTAGTTCATTAGTTCAAAAATCACTTTTTACATCCAATAGTTTCATCATTTGTCTAAGTTTTAACCAATCCACTAACCTTCATCCATTTATTCTGTTAAGTTAAGGTGAAAATACGAAAATACCCTTAAACTAATTATGTAATATATTAACATGTTTAACTGTTGAAAGATCATTTGTGTAATTTATTTAAAAAAATACCACAAGGTCACCACCGCCACCCCACAACTCTGCCACTGCCACCACCACCCCACATCTCCGCCGCCACCACCACCACCACCACCACCCCCCCACTGCCACCACCACACCCCCACCACCACCACCTCATAGCTCCGCCACCACCACCCCATAGCTCCGCCACCAGGCCCACCATCAAAGAAGAATCTCCTTTCTCTCTCTAGTCTCTCTCTATCCTCACCACAGCTCCGCCACCATCAGCCCCGTTCTTCTATCCTCACCACAGCTCCGCCACCATCTTAAAGATACACTGCGATTAAAGGAGTTCTAATGATGCACTCAACAAACGCCCTAAATTTTCATCTTTAAAACCAAATTCCCCTCTTCCTTTAAACCCCTTTAATCGCCACAAGATCTACCTGCATTTCACCAATTTTAATGGATTCACGGGATCGCTACAACACCACGAGCAGCCACCAACCCTATTTCGTGGGTAGATCTAACCCGAAAAGACAAGAAGACGAGAAGGAAACTCACTGAGGAGCTCTTGAGTCTCGCTGGAACCCTAGCGCCGCCGCTGGGTGTTGCCGGATTATCGATATCTACCGGAAAAGGGATTTGTTCGTCGGAAACGAAAACGAGTCTGCTTAAGAACCTCCTTAGCCGCCACCCCTGCTTGTCTGAACAATCGCTAGAAGGCCATGGCCGTCGCCACACTCCGCCTGTGAGTTCATCGGAAAAACAGGATCGCCGCCTCGGCGGCTGTTCAGAACCACCTTCACTACCCCCGTCGTCTTCCACTCCCTGCTCCACTTCCAGAACACCAACCCTATTTTGCGGGAATCGCTACAACACCAACCCGTCTGATGGTGGTGGTTCCATTACGGTCGCCGGAGAAGGAGTGGTTTTGAGAGAGAGAGAGAGAGAGATGGGTTAGAGAGAGTATGTTCTTTAATATATATATACACGTTTATTTTAGTAGGGGTATTTTTGTTTTTTCATAAAAAGTTAACAGAAAATTTTAATAGTGTTAACCATTTGGTTTTAATTAAAATAAAAATAAAATCACAGTGACTAAAAAGGAGAAATTAAAACTAATGACTAAAATAGAGAATTGACCTAAACCACTTAGACTAAAACCAGAGTTTACTCATGTTTAATTGTTATATGAACAAATCTAATAATATAATACTTTGACTCTTTGAGCTTATATGTTGAATAAATCAACTTAAAATTTATATGAAGTAATTATAAAAAACAGCTATCAGAGTTATAAAATGATAAGACTTCTTAACTTGTTAAAATAAAAATTTTATTTAAATTATGATACTTTTAAATAAAAATTGTATAACTAAATAATATAGATTGAATGAAGTAAAAGCACCATGAAAGCCAGGCAAATGCATTTCTTTTATGTTATATACGAATTTATATCTACCAATTTTATATATTATACTATATTCACTATATAAAAAAAGTAATAAGATTGAATGGTAAACCATCATTCACTAAGAGCATGCACAATAGAGCGTTTTTGGGTGTTTTTGAGCTTAAGTGTAGGGCATGATGTGAAGAAGAGAGGGACGATGAGCGTTTTTGTGCAAAAGCTGGTTATGGGATAGGGTGAGGAGAGAGCAAGGCCGACCAATATGACAAACGAAATATAAATTCTCCATGTTCGCTTGAAATGATGAATACACGATGAAATCCAAATGGTCGAATGCTCATTACTGATTTACTATCGATTTTCGTCTTTTGTTTGTTTCTCAAGCCTCAAGAGTCCAGCTTTCTAGGAATCAAGGTATGTGTACCATGATATCTGTTTAGTCTGTTTGTTTTACTGTGGAAATTGATTGTAGAACTACTATCAATCCTTGATAGTTTGCTAATCTGAAATAAAGAACTACTATTAATCTTGATTGTTTAGTCTTTTTGACATAACATTCATATTCTTAAGTTTCCTGATACAACAATAATTTCTTTTGTGGGTGCTTGGGATTGCTTATTCAAACTGTCTATCTAATTTTAAATATATAGACTGAGAAGAGTCAACCGCCACTTTTGTTTCTTGAAACTCAATCTCAGCCATTTAAAATACCTATAACGAACTTTTTAGAAGATCCTAGCCACATAAAACGCAATTTTTTGACCGTTACAAAATTTTGTCAATTATCACACGGATTTGGGTAAAGAAGCACACGGATTGTGCTTTTAAAACTGTATTGCAGTTTAATAAAACCATTCCCGCCTATTATTAGTATTACAGATTTTTTTTTAAAAACACACAGATTGTGCTTTTAAAACTGCTTTGCAGTTTTATCTTAAACTGCTAATCGTATCTACCCAAAACCTGATTTGCAGTTTACTAAATACTAACTCAGACTAGGCTATTACTGTTACAGATTAAAAAAAATAAAAAAATATAAAAAAAGTTGCAAACTCTGAAATTAAATAAATCACAGTTTAATAGTTGATGTCATTTGAAGCAGTTCCGGATGCTTTGTATAAAAACATGCATTAAAAAGAAATAAAATTATAAGTAAAAGCTAAAAACCGAAAGTGACCTAAGACGGTTATTTGCATAAAAAAGCTAAAAAGAAATAAAAAATCTGCATAAAAAAAATTGATTAACAAAAAAATATAAAAACCTAATCCGCAACTGGGTTGAATGCATCCTCAATATATTTAAATAAAACATTTGGGGATAATCATGCGAAATGTATCCTCAATATATTTAAATAAAACATTTGGCTGCAAATAAATCATGCGAATTTAAATAAATATAAGGCTGCAAATTTAAATTACAAATTTTAAACACTTCAGAGAATTCTACAAATTTAAGAAACAATGATTTATTTTAAAGTAATTAATTTAAAGTGATGTTTTAATAAAACGGTTTTTATTTCAGACATTTAACCCACGTACAAACAGTTGCACCTTAAAAACATTTTGTTTCATCAACTAAAGTTTCACAGATTGACCCCTATAAATACAACAATCATGTAGTTTTACTGCATTTGGTTTTCTATGGCTGGTATGTATGTTACTGCACCTTCTAAAAATAAAGAGAGCAGAGTTCATCAAAGAGATGAAACAACAAGTTCAAGCGACCGTAACAACCAAGGTGTTTTAAATTTTCAATTATATTCTTTTTACTTTGAAAATAACATGTTTCCTGATATATACCATCTATCAAAGAATTGACTCCAGTGAAAGATAAGCCACAGGTATACATTCACACACATACACAATGGTTACATACAACTTCATATAAATCCAGGAATTCGTATATGTTTCTTGATATGTACTAACTTTGATTTTTTTAACTTATTGTTTCATCAAAGAAATTGACTCTAGTGAAAGATGAGCCACAAGTATGTTAAAAATCTTATTTTATAAATCTTATTTCATGAGCAACATTCACACACATACACAGTGGTTACATACAACTTCATATAAATCCAGAAATTCGTATGTCTGAATATGTATTAACTTCTTTTTTTTTCTTTTCGTTTCATTAAGCATCATACGCAGTTTACCTCACTTGAAGATTCTAATAGTGATAGTGTCAAGGTTATATCTTTTGGACCTTTTAGCCCGTACAAATCTCATTACCACAGGCAACTAAGCCACGAGGTAAAATTTTTTCCTTTCACATAAAAATATGTATGCCTATTAGAGCAAAAGTTTTTTTTACTTAATCTTGACTTATATTCTAACTTTTTTTCAGCTTCGTATGTACCAGAAGAAAACTAAAAGGTTCAATGCACTTTTAAATTGGAAATGGGACCAGGTTACAGAGATTTCAAGTACTGATGATAACTCATCGGATGAGGAGTTACAGGACACAGAGGACTCACTTGAAGCTACTATGAAAAGGTGAAGATTCCACCTGTTATCATCACAGCATGTAATCGTCCCAGTAAAAAGGAAAATTAACCGGAATTAACTTTTAGTGTTGTTTTGTATTCCCTGTTTGCTGCTCATGTTTTGTGTCCATGTAATTTTGTTGCTGTTTTTAACTATTTATGTACTGTGCCTGTATGCAACCATGTACTAGCCTAATGCAATGTATGTTTGTTAATGACTATATGTTGTTTACAATCTACGAAAAAATAACTATCATGTTTAAAAATCTAAGGGTTCCTCTTTAAAAGTGTTAAAAAAACTTCAAATTTTTTAATAAAAAGACAATTAAGTAGGTCAAATTGTTCAAACAGTTTAAGCTTTTTAAGCAAACTACAAATAAGTCACTCATTGATAAAAAATTAGGTAGAGTTACTGCTATAACAAGATTAAATTATAAAAACAATTACTATTTAAGACCCATTACATTTTATAACATAATTTTTTTCCAATTAGTGTAACCTTTTACTTTTTCTGTTTTATTATAACTTAAAGTCAACAAATAATAAATAAAGAATATAAATATAGTAGACCTAAACAGAATTATAAAAGAGTTCGATAGAATTTTGACCCAATTATTAGACAAAATAAATATATTTAAAATGTTGGCTACACTTCTAATGGAAACTTCAAATTTTTTTATTAGAAAAAAAAGTGTTTGTATTAGCTTATTATGTAAAATTAACATTAAATAAAACTGTATTAGCTTATTATGTAAAATTCTATTTAAAATATTGGCTACACTTATATGTAATTTACATAAATAATAAGTCAAAAAATATATAAACAGTTTTTATTAGTTTATTATGTACAATTAACATTAAATAAAACTGTATTACAAATTTGTAAGTAGTAAATGAAAAACATAACTAACAATATTAGTATGTAATACTTAATTATTGATTATATTTAAACTGTTTTGTATTTAAACAAGAACAAATTAACACATAGACACAAAATTACCAGGAACAAACCTAATACAACCCTATTGTCCAAGTTTTAACCTAGATTTATAAAAAAATCATAATAAGCAAGCATTAACTTATAATTTTGGGTACAACAATCACACTTCTCTAAAAAAATCTTATAACATAACCCTTAACTTGCAAAGAACCATGTAGTTTACCTAGAAACATTGAATACAAAATCTAACAACAAGCAAAGTCAGTTTAATGCAACAAATAAAAATGAACACATATAATGGTGGTATGTCTCTCACCAATATCCAATGTTGGTACCTCTAACCCAACCAATATATGCCTATCATACAGGTAATCGTGTGACAGTAAAAAACAAGATAATAAGTTAAAAAACTTGGGCCCCGATCATAGTCCAAGTGTCAATCGAAGGGCAGTTAATTCCTGTTAGCACAGAAACGCTTCGACGAGCTACTTGCTACCGTTCAAGGTAGGTTAGAAAAATTTACATGCTTAATAATCACCAAAGACTTCACCGTCGTCGAGCTGTCTCTGACCATGTTCCCATAAATGCATCACATTGATGCAAAAACCAGAGATGTTACAAAAAAGAATAAGTAAAAAACCTACAATAAAAGCATGTTAAAACAAGTTACACATATATCTATGTTGAATGAATAAAAACTACAGTACTGTACAAATGCATACCTTGCTTTGCCATAGTCAAATGTAAATACTCCCACATTATTATCGGAATGTAAGAGCAAGGGGTATACCCAAGTGATAGGGGTGTGAGGTGATAATAAAGTGCACGCCACTTGGCGCCCTCCATTATCACAACATCCATCACTTGATAAGGGAAATACCCAAGTGATTGTGGTGGTGTGATAATTAAATGTTTTTTATTTAATAATATTAAAACCACAAATATATTGAATATAACACATTTTTATATATTGAGTATAACACATTTTTTTATAAAATCACACATATATTGTTAATAATAGTAACTATAATACAAATAATATTCATGAGGTGCATTTAATATATCCAACAAAGTGTGAGGGGCAAAATGAAAATTACACAATATCTACAGATTTCAAAATCAATTAACTCAATTTGATTAAATTCAGCTTTTGATGACTATGTTTATGAGTAAATCCAACGAGTAAGGTCTCCCGAGTTTGGAGCCTTACACTACCATAAACGTGCTAATGACTTCATTTCTTCTATATCCCCTAAACTTTTTGTAAACCAATTTCCAGCCATTCTTCATCTTGTGTGGCTTGTTTTGCCGTTTGCATATGGACCACACATTTGATGATATATTACCAAGTTTGGCAAATTTGTAAATAATTATACGAAAACGTAACGTGAAATAAAAAAAATAGTGCCAAACTATCTTCATCTCGCATGCCAAAAGTTGATATGACACAGGACATGTGCATACTGATATCCTATCTCTTACTGCTAACTTTTCATATTGAACCCACTAATGTTTTTTTAATCCTTCTCTATCTTCTTCTTTTTCAAGCTTATAAATTATTGTAATTAGTCAGAATCACCCCACCCGCGCCCCACGTACCGTGAATGGATTCACATCGCTGCTCTTCACGCCCCTAGAAGGCGGTGTTTCACGCCCAAAATGGGTGTGTTCACACTCTCTATTACACATACCCTAAGCGTAGGAATACAATTGTTTTATTTTTATTTGAGTTGATGAGCGTGAAAATACGTCTTTTACTGTTTTAGAGCAGAATTCTTGATTTAATCTCTTCTTTCCATCAATATCAACGAACACTAATATTCTCTAAACAACTCTTCAAAATCACAACTTTTAGCATACATGTAATTCAAAAAGATAAACTTAACTAGTATAAAATGTCATAAATACCCTTTGGGAGTTGCAATAAATGTGATCAAGTGGTACAAACTTTTCCAACAAATTACTAGAAATACAAAGCATATACTACAAATGAGATTTCTTGATACAAGTTTTTGGTGTTTTATGTTTGTTAGGAAGTATGGTAAATTTTTTTGCCATTTTAGTGATTGTTTGATAGCTATATCTAACGTATTAATTAAATTCTGGTGAGTGAGTTAATGGAGTGAGAGAGTGACATTTGGAAATTGAAATGTGAACCAGACAAGTTGCATACACATTTTGTCATGACTCATCTTCACCACTATCCATCCCATGTGAATGATTGAGTTCATACTATAAATGATTCACTCACTCACTCATTCATTCAAGCAAAATGTCTTCAAATAAAGAGGATGAGAATGGTGAAACTAACTATGAAGATACCAAGAAGAAGAAAGCTCTTGGAGGCATTAAAACCATGCCATTCATTCTAGGTCTTCTCTCTCTCTACACACATATATATACACACACATTCTTGCCTCATATATATCTTTCAATCTAAACTAGAATATCTCATAGAGTTCTATTATCCGTCGACTATAATTAAGGGTCTTTAACACTTACGATTTTCTAAAAACACATTTTTTACAAAGAAAATTCAGACGGGTTTTGTTGTCAATATCAGAAACCCGAACCCTCCGTTGGATCCTAAAATTTACACATATCAAACATTTCATAATTAGAGTGGTTTGGAGATGTATTATATGTTTGGTTCTAGCATAGATTACACCTCAATGAACTCCTAACAAAAAAATTAAAATATATAAAAACCATAATTATATAGAAATAGTTTTATCAATATTCAATGCTACGACACTTCTGACCTTTGTGTCATTTTTCACGTGATGTAGATACCATACAATAACGTGTGTAATAAATATACACACACCAAAAAAATATATATAAACATATGATGAATGATAATCTTTACCTAATAAATAAGTAACAGGTTCCGTTACGTGTCATAATTCTATAATTAGAGTGGTTTATTTTTCGTTTATTTTTTTCTCAACTATATATTTAATATTTCCATTCTCAACTATTTTCTTTATTTTTTTTTGTTTATTACTAACTATATAGTTTTTTTTTAATTTAACTCGTTTAATACACAAGTTTCTAACATATTAATTAATATGTTATTAAACTGGCAGCAAACGAAGTATGTGATAGGTTTGCGGGAACAGGTTTTCATGCAAATTTGATAACATATTTGACCCAACAATTGAACCTTCCAATGGTCAAGGCTTCAAACATATTAACCAATTTTGGGGGCACATCAAGCTTCATGCCATTTATTGGTGCTCTAATTGCTGATTCCTTTGCTGGCCGATTTTATACTATCGTCGTCGGTCTTCTTGTTTATTTACTGGTATGTTTTTTTTTAATTATTATTATTATTATTATTATTATTAATATCATTTAGAGAGGACGTACCGGTGTATGTGTGCAACCACACACATATGTCATAAAATAATTATACTATATAATAAATAAAGGTTTTTCATGTCACGGGTCGTCACTATGTTCATTTTCATCATTTTTTTCCCGACTCTCTCTTATTAAATACACCTTTATCTTTTAATTATAATATATTTTAAATAAAATACTAATTATACTAATAAAACACGTTTATTTTAAATTATCATTTATTATAAGAAAATTTAAAATCTAATTATGTAACTTTTATTTTCAATCAAATAGTAAATGAAAGTCAAATTATATTAAATAGTAATTAACGTATTTTCGAAACTCAATTATATATTAATTTTTACATATTTTTAATTTTGTTTTCTATCCTTAGTATATGTAATATATTTTCACACATGTAAAATATATACATAAAGATTCAAGAATTTTATATATTGATATTTTTCACCCCGTGTGTAGACACGGGTTCTAAGCTAGTGAGATGATATATTTAGGTATAAAAGATTTTACCTTTGTAATAATAAAATATATGTATAAATTCATGTATCCATTTTATGTTCATTTATTGTTAAAAATGTATTTTAATAAACACACCTGACTGACTGACTCCATTGTTTTTAAAAATAAAGTAAACTACATTTTTCGTCCTTCAGACATATAACAAATTTCACTTTTCGTCCATAAATTAAAAAAATAACATAAATCATCCTTTATGTTTATATTTTCTAACAGTTTTCGTTCCTTCTCTCTAAGAAAATAACAAAAATCATCTTTTATATTCATATTTTGTAATAGTTTTCATCATTTCAAATAAAGAAGAAAATTAGAGGAAAAGATAAAAACTGTTACAAAATATGAACATAAAGGATGATTTATGTTATTTTCTTAGTTTAAGGACGAAAAGTGGAATTTGCTATATAGCTAAAGGACGAAAAATGTAATTTACTCTAAAGTAAATACGTGAAAAGAAAATAGATAAACGAAAAGAGTAGCACATGCTTGGCAAAGTTTTTAGAGCAAATTACAGATTACATCTTTTAAGTATTACCTAAATTTCAGTATATGTTCTTTAACTAAGGAAATTACAGAAAACGTCCTTTATGTTTGAAAAAGCTTGCATGTTAGGTCATTTGGCCTAATGACCGTTAATTTTACCGTTAAGTCTGGTCACATGCTTTGCATGTGAGGGCAAGGTCTTTTCACCATTCTAGGGACTATTTGTGTAATTAATTTGAAGATCTGAAGAACAAGAGGGGCGGTGAAAAGACCAATTTGCCCTCACATGCAAGGCACGTGACCAGACTTAACGGTAAAATTTAACGGTCGTTAGGCCAAAATACGTAACGTGCAAGCTTTTTCAAACATAAAGGACGTTTTCTGTAATTTCCTTAGTTAAAGGACTTATACTGAAATTTGGGTAATACTTAAAGGACGCAATTTGTAATTTGCTCAAGTTTTTACGAATAAAAAAGGTAAAAAGTGGCCGGATGTTATATATATATATATATATATATAGGGTTATGTTCAAATGAGAACTCATAAATAGTTGAGAACTCGCGAGAACTCATCAAAAAACCAATTAAAACAATTTTTTTTGTTTTCACTATCTTTATTATTAAAATATAACATAAAAAATGATTAATCTCTTCAAGTAATTCATCACTTCTCTCTAAATTATCTTTAAAAAAATTTATATTCATGTGTAAATGGTAAACACTTACACATGTGTAAGTGGTATACTTACGCAAGTGTATATTTTTTTAATATATGAAGACATGTAAATTTACATATATAAATTCATTTTTTTATGTTGTATTCTAACAATAAAAATAGTAAAAACAAAAAAATGGTTTTGATTGGATTTTTGACGAGTTCTCGCGAGTTCTCAAAATATTTAGAAGTTCTCGCGAGTTATCAAAAAAAAAAATATATATATATATATATATAGGGAAAGTATAAAATGAAACTCCATTGAGTTGAAAAAACCGGTGAAAACCCTATGTAACTTTTATATATATATATATTTTTTTAAATGTAAGTTTTATACCCATTTTCGTCACTTAAAAAAAAGCGCCGAAAACGTTTTTTTAAAAAAATCTTGAAAAATTAAAAAAGAAATCCCGTTTTTGGGGAAAAAATCATGTAAATTCAGCGCGTTAGATATGTAACTCAGGTTGTTACATATATAAATTTTTTATAATTTTTTTTTAAAAAAAGGACTCAGTGTTTTTAAAACTTTTTTTTTAAAAAGTATTGAAATTATATATAGAATCAACCATAAAAAGCATTTTAATTTTTAATAAGGTTTTCATGATTTTTTTCAACTCAAGTGGGTATGCATCATAACCTAATATATATATATATATATATA
The DNA here is from genome assembly GCA_023525975.1 of Smallanthus sonchifolius. Classification (NCBI taxonomy): domain Eukaryota; kingdom Viridiplantae; phylum Streptophyta; class Magnoliopsida; order Asterales; family Asteraceae; genus Smallanthus; species Smallanthus sonchifolius. The sequence goes on from CM042018.1 coordinate 133,322,482, forward strand.
TATATATATATATTAGGTTATGATGCATAGAAATTATTATTATTTAATAGCATAGAGAAGCGGGAAACAAAAAATTATAAAACACAATTAAAGAAATTTGTATAACTAATAAGAGAGAGACGAAAAAAAAAAAGTTGAAAATGCATGAGAGAGTGACAAATGTCTTATCAAAACCTTTATTATTATATAGTATAGATTATAACCAAAATTAATTAATATGTTACATATTTTATGTGTTAGTTGTATACTTATGCATTCCTCTAATATGATAAATACATTTATTTTAACCCATTCAAGCAAGTGATTCTATGTTTTTGGGAATGTAATTTAGTCTATTTTAGTTATATAGTTTTATAATCGTATTAATTTTAACTTTTTTATACAATTGTTTATTTCTTTTATCAAATAAACTAATAATTCTACCCATGTTGAAGGGATAAGGTCACGGGACCATAACTATTATTTACTTCCAATGCAAATACTAATATAAAAATATTATAACTTTTATAACGCTTGAATATAATTAATTTTCAGGGGATGGTTTGTATCACCACATCTTCGATACTACCACAACTCCGACCACCACCATGTCCTACCAAAGAAAACTGCATAGAAGCTTCATCATCACAATTGTGGATCCTCTACCTTTGCCTCCTCCTCACTTCCCTCGGGTCGGGCGCGATACGCCCTAACGTGGTCACGTTTGCCGCCGATCAGTTTGATATGACCACGGGAAAATCAAACCCTAGTAGTGTGGGTCGAAACTTCTTCAATTGGTACTATTTTTGTATGGGACTTGCAACCCTAATGGCTCTAACCATTGTGGTCTATATCCAAAACCGCATTGGTTGGGGCCTGGGGCTTGGGATCCCAACCATTGCAATGGTTTTATCATTCATTGTGTTTGTGGCGGCGGCTCATCTTTATAAAAGGGTGAAACCCGAAGGGAGCCCATTAGTTCGGGTGGCTCAAGTGGTCGTGGCTAGTTTTAAGAAGAGGAAACTTGTCGTGCCTGAAGACGCGACACTTTTGTACGAAAACAAAAAGTTGGATGCCGGGATTTCGGTCGATGGAAGGCTTCTACATACAAATACTTTAAAGTAATACGCCTCAAACTTTTAAGGTCTAACCCAAATACTAGGGGTTCCAAACGGGTTGTGTTTGCGGGTTAATGAATCCAACCTTAGGGGTTCTAAATGGTTCGTGTTCGCGGGTTAACGGATCCAACCTTAGGGTTCTAAACATGTCGTGTTCGCGGGTCGGGTCCAACCTGAAAGTTTTACATGAACCTGAACCCGAAAATCGTGTCAGAAAAACTCAAATACGCACATGCATTCGTGGGTTGACACGAACACGACTCGCTTAACCAAAACTTTTTAGTATATATATATATATATATATTCATATTAACAATCTAAAATTAAAAATTAGAAAAAAATTATAAATGTATATAAACATTTACATTTAAAATATAAAACTCATGTCTATTCTCTTAACTTTTAAAATTGGAATAAGATACTCAACCAGTTGAAGTTATAATATTAACACTTTTAGAAAAATATATAAAAAAACACAGATCAACCCGTTAACTCGCTAGGTTGACTCGAAAACGCCCTGTTTAGCTAAACGTGGGTTCGATGAAAATATGAACGTGAATGTTTTTTATTTTGTAGTATGTGACTATGTGTACAATATTAAGTGTGAACTTTCTTATGCATCATAAACCTTTTCTTTTTACACATATACATAAAGAGTGAAGATATCATATATTTGTTAATTATAGTGATAGTTTTTTTGAAACTGAAAATTCTATTATCAATGTCATAGGTGGTTTGATCGAGCTGCAATAGTGACGGAAGATGACATGAAAGATTCTACCTCCCCGAACCTGTGGCGTCTAGCGACAGTCCACAGGGTCGAGGAGATAAAATCTGTTATAAGAATGATACCCATTTGGGCTGCCGCAATCCTCCTAGTCACTTCACAATCCCATCAACATAGCTTCATTATCATACAAGCGGGAACTATGGACCGCCACATGTCACCATCGTTCGAAATACCACCTGCGAGCATGTCGATCTTTAGTGTCCTCACCATGCTCATTTGTCTCTCGGCCTACAAACGGTTCTTCGTCCCATTCGCACGTCGTTTCACCAAAAACCCTATAGGCATCACATGCTTACAACGAATGGGAATCGGTTTCACTATCAACATATTTGCAACATTAGTATCGGCACTAGTTGAAATAAAGCGAAAACAAGTCGCTTCTGATCATAACCTAATCGACAACCCAAAAGCCATCATTCCCATATCGGTTTTCTGGCTCGTGCCCCAGTTTTGTCTACACGGTATAGCCGAGGCGTTTATATCAGTCGGGCATTTGGAGTTTCTTTATGATCAATCACCCGAAAGCATGAGAAGCACTTGCATGGCGTTGAACTGGATCACCGTGTCCATCGGGAGCTATGTTGGCACAATCGTGGTATCGATGATCCATGACTACACCGGAAAGGAACACAATTGGCTACCGGACCGCAATCTAAACAAGGGGAAACTAGATTACTACTATTGGTTAATGAGTGGTATACAAGTAGTAAACTTGGTGTACTATGTGACTTGTGCATATCTATATACTTGTAAACCACTTGAGTTGATCAAAGATAGCGACAATGACGGCGACTTGGAGTTAGCGACCGAGAAAACAGTCGTATCGAGTTCGTTATTGAACGGTCAAAACCGAGATAGTGACAAAAATGAGGATCAAGAGTGTAACGAGAAGAGAAGGTGATCAAGTATCTTGGTTAGATAGCTACTAACCACATTGCAAAAGATTAAATAAATGTGTTTAGTGCATTTGGTACAAACTATATAAGTCTTTTCAATATATTATGCGAATTTAAAATTTAGTGTTACTGAAATATATATCTCGTAATTAACTTTCCTTACATGCTGAATATAATAAATTAACTCCATATCTATACTACTATATAATACATATTAAAAGGATAGAATGGTAATTTAACAAAAAAATTAAGACACCTTTTATAAATTTTATTACATAATGTACATTAATAAGGCATGAAAAAATATTTAATTACTTTTTACCCGACTCTTAAAATTAACCAGAATCAAAACACGCGGATCATATTCACCCGCTTTACAAAACCCTAATTCGCAGACGTCTCCCTCCAGCCATCACCCCATCCTCCCTCTCCCGTAACCCTGGCCTAATTTATCACGCAAGCTTCCTTCGTTTCTTCCCCTGCTTTGCCCCAAAACCAAACCCTCAAATCTCAAACCCTAATCAATCATGGCCTACGTAGACCACGCCTTTTCCATATCCGATGAAGACATCATGATGGAATCCGATTCTGTTTACACCGAAGACGAGAAGAGCGACGGCGAGAGCGATAATGTAGTTTTAACCGTGGACTTGACACTAATGCAGGCCCGTCTTCATGCGTACACTGCGTTGTCATTAAAACGCTCCATTGAATGGATTGCAGCCTCTGATCTTGAAGATGAAAGTGCCAAATTGGTATGGAGCCTTATAATTTAATCCATTTTTATTCAAGTTCTTATCTAATTATTCTTTTGCTGACACCAGAAGTTCATACAAAGGCAAGGCCTGGGAGACTTTAAGGGTAAGTTTCATACATCATCAACCATCTCCATGTCATTTCTGTCTATAAGTTAATCATTTCTTTCTGTACCCAACTTGATATATCTGAGTCTATTTGTGGTGGTATGCATATAATGATATGTCTTGGTTGATGATTGCTTTTGACAGATTGCAAACAGTTTAAGGGATTATACAGGAATTGTTTTGGTTGATAATTACTTTTGACAGAATTCTCAAATTATGGTTTGGTTCTTGAATAAACATTATCTCAACCAATTTATGGGCTGCAGAAAGGTCAATGTAATTGTCACTCATATTTTAATCAGAATGAAAAGGATGAAATGGAAATTACATGGAGTTTTTAGTGGTGAAAATTTAATTCAGAGGAGAATTCTGATGCATTTTTGTGAAGGATTTTATTATCTACTGTTGCCATCAAGACCAAAAGTCAACATCAAAAAGTTGTTTCTTATTATCTATTAGTTTTGTTAATATATATTCTTAATTTAACCAAATCTATCTAGATCTTGGGTTGGAAAGGGGCAAATAGTACTGAATTTGATGAGCATGCACCCAATCCAGTTGTAATATTCATGCCAGAGGTAGTTCTGCTTTCTTATATCTACATAAGCTTTTGTTTCGAGATTTAAATGGGTTATTATCAGTATTTTTTTAATTCTTATGCATTCACATTTAGGGTTCAAGAACACACATGGGGAACACAATGAGACTTGGCTCTCGAAGAACCTTACTGCAGACATCCGATTGTATCACTGCAAAACTGTATGAAATTACGATCTTAACCACTTAAATTCATAAAGACTAAGAACACCATGATGCCACACCTCTTTCAGCTCTATTTATAATATATGGGCAATACTCTTTGGTTATCATGTTCATTTTTTTTGCCAGGTATCAAAATCCAGAGTATGTGGATGAGCGACATCGACATCGTTATTACTTATGAGGTTAGTCTACGACTACTAAACGAGTCGTGTTTGTGGGTTGGCGGATCTTTGTGCAGGTGTAAGATGTGTAAGATTCTTTTTAAGAGATTTTTGTACATGTGTAGGATTCTTTTTACAAGAAAATTTTTAAGAGTAGTTTTTTTATGCTAACCGCCATTATTGAACTGTATACTCATGTTGGAACGACAGTAAATATTAATAGGCGGGCCATACAACTTGAATCTGTTGCAGGTGCTTATTGGAGAGGAGATGTGAATAAACTTATGCGTCAAAGAATCTGTGGCGTAGGAGAATGAAGAACAGTTAGAAGCGTATTTACTCTTCAAAGAAGAACCTAAACGTCTTGGCCAATGTGCAAACAGTAAGAACCCCTTAAAAATTATGTCTCAAAATTGTAATTCCGGTGTAATGTGTGTAATACGTGTAATGTGTCAGGGTTGTTGAAGTGGGAGTTGATTTACTGATTTTGCAGAGACAACTTAGCCATTTCAGTTTTCTCTACCCCTTCCAGCTTCAAGCTATGGTGCAATTCTACATGTAAGTTATATAATCTCATTATTTAAAAAAAGAAGTTAATGTGGTGTGTTTTTAGTTTTTACTAACAATTATATATCAAATCATGGAACAGTTTTTTATAATATTATTTGTGCAGGTTCATACTTTCAAGAAGGCCTGTGTTGCTGTTTATCCAAGAACTGTGCAAAATGGGATTGTTTGGTTCTGGCCCAGCACTGATCCACAATACAAAGATATCCTCACAAAGAAGAAACCACCATACATCCCTGAACTTGCTGCATATATACGGAGATAACCAATTAATTTTCAGGTAGCATGTTTATTATAGTTGAATTCCAATGTTTATCTTCTGTTATGCTTAGTTTGTTATTTTTTTTGAGATGGTTTGTAATGATTTTGGCCTGCGGAAGCTGAAATTATCTTATAACTCATCTGCACCTCTAGAGTTTTGAAAGTATCAAATAATTTACAAGCACTTCCCACTAAAACAAACACCAAATTCCAACCGGAACAACCCGATGGGACCCATTAAAACGTGTACCAGAAAAACTGAGCGTGTCAGCCTAGGATAGTCTGAAGTGGTTGACTGATAAGGTTGGTCAAACCGTTATTATCTTTTCTTATCAATTTTCAAAATCTCCGCTTATCATCTTTTTGCTTTGCTGTTTGTATGTCTATTAAACTGTTACTTTAAATTGATGTGTGATTGAACTTTAGATCAACAATTGTGTTCCATTTAGAGTATGTTCTGTGTCTGTTAGTGTTTAGGACCAACAATTTTTCCAATTCTTCTTCGTCCGGTATTTTAACTTATGTTTTGTCAAATCCCTAATCTACAATCTGTATTTTAACTTATGTACTGTTCTTTATCCATTGGCAGAAACTGTTTACTATTTTACGGTATGTTTTGTGTGTTGTTTAGGGTGATTGAATTTTAAAAATATGGGCTAATTAAATTGATGTGTGATTGAACTTTAGATCAATAGTTGTTTTCCATTTAGAGTATGTTTTGTGTCTGTTAGTTGTTTATGTGTTTAGGTCCATCAATTTTTCCAATATTTCTTCATCAAAAGGAGGGGAGCATAATTATATGTAGGATAGTGGTGCATTGTTAGCTGTTTTTTTCTTTGATGTTTAAATTGATGTGTTCAAGAACTTGAGATCATTTGGTGCGACCGTACGAGAACTTCCCTGTACTACCCTCACGCGAGCCTGCGTATTGCTTAACTATGCACATATGAATCTTCTAATGGGATCTGTTGTGCCTATGGCCCCAAAATGTGTAATGTTACTATATTTAAGCTCAAAAAATGCTTCATCACAAATCTGCCGTTTTTAATGCATTTTTAATTGCAAATCTGTATTTTTAACTTCAAATCTGCATTTCTTGCTCTTTTTGGCTGCATTCACAGTAGGTTATGATGGGTCATTTTTAACCCATATCAAATGCTGTGAACTAACAGAGATATCCATAGTTTCAGGAAACAAAATTAACATTTTTTAGATCTGTGGTATGCTTCTAAGATCAAACAAACCACATGATCAGATTTGCGTCAACACCAACCTTCCATCATGTGTTTAAATTTAATTATTTTTAAAATTAGTGTATTGAAGTAGAAAAAGTGTCTGCTTTTATGAAAGGTACCACAACGCCAATCTTGTTTAAATTATAAAAGATGCTTACCAAAATTTATATAGTCTGGTTCATGGTCCACTTCAGGGGCAGAACCACGTTCAAAGGGGTCCACTAACCCACAATCACCCGAGATCTTAGAATCTCGGGTGATTAAGAAAAACATGGGTTGGGCTATTTTGTTACAGTTAGTAGAGAATAGAACAACCCACCAAGATGTTTTGGTGCCGTCACTATTCCTGTTTCACTCTTGGTCTTAGTTCAATAGTCTAATTTTTTTGGTTTCGGTTTGTTTTTGGATCATTGCACATTTCTAGACGTTGAGTGATGGCTATTCTTTACTTTTGAATTGAACTTTTTTGGGGTTAATTATATATATCATCGGGTCAATCTTTAATTCTTTGACTTAATAGATCAACGTCTCATTTGTCTCTAATTCACCTCAAAGTCATGAATCCCAAGCTGATTCTTCTGCTGAACCAAGTACATCAAAGATCCCCGTCCCATGAATCCCAAGGAGATGGTTTTGTATGACACTGAATCATACTAACCCCGTCCATACATTTAAAGCCATGATACATAAAAATATTATTTACGCATCTCGGGTGAAGTTGGTACAACTTAAACATGGTAAAATTTAATTGCCCTACAAGTTTACTTACATATTTCATTCAATTTCAAACATTTTCTACAAAATTTATATATTGTATATTATACTTTCTGCCTCATCTCTACCAAGTTTACAACAACCACGTTTGAACCAAACATGCCCGAGACACAAAATATTGGAATTAAAATCCGCACATACGACCCGTGTCCTTGTACCTTGAGTTGAATTATTTCTTTTCTTGGTTTTGACTTCACTCATTGTCTTTTCCGGTGCTTGGAGGAATGCAAACATTAGACAACACACTCGGTGTATCTAAACTGTATTTATATACTTTCTGAGATTTTGAATTTCGGTTTATAGTAATGTCGTCAGTTTGGATTTCTTTTGTGTAGCAACTTAAATTCATCCATAAATTATTAAAACATTACACTTTACTTTTCAGCTTGTTTGTGTAGCGTGGGGGTTTTGAAGTTAAAGTACATTGTAAACCATGTTAGTCCGTCGAAACATAAAGGTTTAGCAATCATAGATAGTACATCATGTGTTGCACAAGTATATTCACTTCAGTACAAACCAATTGATAACATAACGAAACATAAGTACAAACCCATAGTTTTAACCCTCCGCCGCAACACGCGGGTTACCCTTTAGTTTATTTAAAAGACTATATGATAGTTCAAAAGCTGTTTATTGAACATTGGGCCTGGGCTAGAAACAACTTCAAACTTGTTGGGTCGTGATTCAACCTTTTTGCAGTTTGACCGTCTAAACAGGCCGTATTGATTTGTTATAAAGAGGATGAATGTTATAATGTTTAAAGAGTAAACTCCGGTTTTAGTTCCTCTGGTTTGACTCAATTTCCTATTTTAGTTCATTAGTTCAAAAATCACTTTTTACATCCAATAGTTTCATCATTTGTCTAAGTTTTAACCAATCCACTAACCTTCATCCATTTATTCTGTTAAGTTAAGGTGAAAATACGAAAATACCCTTAAACTAATTATGTAATATATTAACATGTTTAACTGTTGAAAGATCATTTGTGTAATTTATTTAAAAAAATACCACAAGGTCACCACCGCCACCCCACAACTCTGCCACTGCCACCACCACCCCACATCTCCGCCGCCACCACCACCACCACCACCACCCCCCCACTGCCACCACCACACCCCCACCACCACCACCTCATAGCTCCGCCACCACCACCCCATAGCTCCGCCACCAGGCCCACCATCAAAGAAGAATCTCCTTTCTCTCTCTAGTCTCTCTCTATCCTCACCACAGCTCCGCCACCATCAGCCCCGTTCTTCTATCCTCACCACAGCTCCGCCACCATCTTAAAGATACACTGCGATTAAAGGAGTTCTAATGATGCACTCAACAAACGCCCTAAATTTTCATCTTTAAAACCAAATTCCCCTCTTCCTTTAAACCCCTTTAATCGCCACAAGATCTACCTGCATTTCACCAATTTTAATGGATTCACGGGATCGCTACAACACCACGAGCAGCCACCAACCCTATTTCGTGGGTAGATCTAACCCGAAAAGACAAGAAGACGAGAAGGAAACTCACTGAGGAGCTCTTGAGTCTCGCTGGAACCCTAGCGCCGCCGCTGGGTGTTGCCGGATTATCGATATCTACCGGAAAAGGGATTTGTTCGTCGGAAACGAAAACGAGTCTGCTTAAGAACCTCCTTAGCCGCCACCCCTGCTTGTCTGAACAATCGCTAGAAGGCCATGGCCGTCGCCACACTCCGCCTGTGAGTTCATCGGAAAAACAGGATCGCCGCCTCGGCGGCTGTTCAGAACCACCTTCACTACCCCCGTCGTCTTCCACTCCCTGCTCCACTTCCAGAACACCAACCCTATTTTGCGGGAATCGCTACAACACCAACCCGTCTGATGGTGGTGGTTCCATTACGGTCGCCGGAGAAGGAGTGGTTTTGAGAGAGAGAGAGAGAGAGATGGGTTAGAGAGAGTATGTTCTTTAATATATATATACACGTTTATTTTAGTAGGGGTATTTTTGTTTTTTCATAAAAAGTTAACAGAAAATTTTAATAGTGTTAACCATTTGGTTTTAATTAAAATAAAAATAAAATCACAGTGACTAAAAAGGAGAAATTAAAACTAATGACTAAAATAGAGAATTGACCTAAACCACTTAGACTAAAACCAGAGTTTACTCATGTTTAATTGTTATATGAACAAATCTAATAATATAATACTTTGACTCTTTGAGCTTATATGTTGAATAAATCAACTTAAAATTTATATGAAGTAATTATAAAAAACAGCTATCAGAGTTATAAAATGATAAGACTTCTTAACTTGTTAAAATAAAAATTTTATTTAAATTATGATACTTTTAAATAAAAATTGTATAACTAAATAATATAGATTGAATGAAGTAAAAGCACCATGAAAGCCAGGCAAATGCATTTCTTTTATGTTATATACGAATTTATATCTACCAATTTTATATATTATACTATATTCACTATATAAAAAAAGTAATAAGATTGAATGGTAAACCATCATTCACTAAGAGCATGCACAATAGAGCGTTTTTGGGTGTTTTTGAGCTTAAGTGTAGGGCATGATGTGAAGAAGAGAGGGACGATGAGCGTTTTTGTGCAAAAGCTGGTTATGGGATAGGGTGAGGAGAGAGCAAGGCCGACCAATATGACAAACGAAATATAAATTCTCCATGTTCGCTTGAAATGATGAATACACGATGAAATCCAAATGGTCGAATGCTCATTACTGATTTACTATCGATTTTCGTCTTTTGTTTGTTTCTCAAGCCTCAAGAGTCCAGCTTTCTAGGAATCAAGGTATGTGTACCATGATATCTGTTTAGTCTGTTTGTTTTACTGTGGAAATTGATTGTAGAACTACTATCAATCCTTGATAGTTTGTTAATCTGAAATAAAGAACTACTATTAATCTTGATTGTTTAGTCTTTTTGACATAACATTCATATTCTTAAGTTTCCTGATACAACAATAATTTCTTTTGTGGGTGCTTGGGATTGCTTATTCAAACTGTCTATCTAATTTTAAATATATAGACTGAGAAGAGTCAACCGCCACTTTTGTTTCTTGAAACTCAATCTCAGCCATTTAAAATACCTATAACGAACTTTTTAGAAGATCCTAGCCACATAAAACGCAATTTTTTGACCGTTACAAAATTTTGTCAATTATCACACGGATTTGGGTAAAGAAGCACACGGATTGTGCTTTTAAAACTGTATTGCAGTTTAATAAAACCATTCCCGCCTATTATTAGTATTACAGATTTTTTTTTAAAAACACACAGATTGTGCTTTTAAAACTGCTTTGCAGTTTTATCTTAAACTGCTAATCGTATCTACCCAAAACCTGATTTGCAGTTTACTAAATACTAACTCAGACTAGGCTATTACTGTTACAGATTAAAAAAAATAAAAAAATATAAAAAAAGTTGCAAACTCTGAAATTAAATAAATCACAGTTTAATAGTTGATGTCATTTGAAGCAGTTCCGGATGCTTTGTATAAAAACATGCATTAAAAAGAAATAAAATTATAAGTAAAAGCTAAAAACCGAAAGTGACCTAAGACGGTTATTTGCATAAAAAAGCTAAAAAGAAATAAAAAATCTGCATAAAAAAAATTGATTAACAAAAAAATATAAAAACCTAATCCGCAACTGGGTTGAATGCATCCTCAATATATTTAAATAAAACATTTGGGGATAATCATGCGAAATGTATCCTCAATATATTTAAATAAAACATTTGGCTGCAAATAAATCATGCGAATTTAAATAAATATAAGGCTGCAAATTTAAATTACAAATTTTAAACACTTCAGAGAATTCTACAAATTTAAGAAACAATGATTTATTTTAAAGTAATTAATTTAAAGTGATGTTTTAATAAAACGGTTTTTATTTCAGACATTTAACCCACGTACAAACAGTTGCACCTTAAAAACATTTTGTTTCATCAACTAAAGTTTCACAGATTGACCCCTATAAATACAACAATCATGTAGTTTTACTGCATTTGGTTTTCTATGGCTGGTATGTATGTTACTGCACCTTCTAAAAATAAAGAGAGCAGAGTTCATCAAAGAGATGAAACAACAAGTTCAAGCGACCGTAACAACCAAGGTGTTTTAAATTTTCAATTATATTCTTTTTACTTTGAAAATAACATGTTTCCTGATATATACCATCTATCAAAGAATTGACTCCAGTGAAAGATAAGCCACAGGTATACATTCACACACATACACAATGGTTACATACAACTTCATATAAATCCAGGAATTCGTATATGTTTCTTGATATGTACTAACTTTGATTTTTTTAACTTATTGTTTCATCAAAGAAATTGACTCTAGTGAAAGATGAGCCACAAGTATGTTAAAAATCTTATTTTATAAATCTTATTTCATGAGCAACATTCACACACATACACAGTGGTTACATACAACTTCATATAAATCCAGAAATTCGTATGTCTGAATATGTATTAACTTCTTTTTTTTTCTTTTCGTTTCATTAAGCATCATACGCAGTTTACCTCACTTGAAGATTCTAATAGTGATAGTGTCAAGGTTATATCTTTTGGACCTTTTAGCCCGTACAAATCTCATTACCACAGGCAACTAAGCCACGAGGTAAAATTTTTTCCTTTCACATAAAAATATGTATGCCTATTAGAGCAAAAGTTTTTTTTACTTAATCTTGACTTATATTCTAACTTTTTTTCAGCTTCGTATGTACCAGAAGAAAACTAAAAGGTTCAATGCACTTTTAAATTGGAAATGGGACCAGGTTACAGAGATTTCAAGTACTGATGATAACTCATCGGATGAGGAGTTACAGGACACAGAGGACTCACTTGAAGCTACTATGAAAAGGTGAAGATTCCACCTGTTATCATCACAGCATGTAATCGTCCCAGTAAAAAGGAAAATTAACCGGAATTAACTTTTAGTGTTGTTTTGTATTCCCTGTTTGCTGCTCATGTTTTGTGTCCATGTAATTTTGTTGCTGTTTTTAACTATTTATGTACTGTGCCTGTATGCAACCATGTACTAGCCTAATGCAATGTATGTTTGTTAATGACTATATGTTGTTTACAATCTACGAAAAAATAACTATCATGTTTAAAAATCTAAGGGTTCCTCTTTAAAAGTGTTAAAAAAACTTCAAATTTTTTAATAAAAAGACAATTAAGTAGGTCAAATTGTTCAAACAGTTTAAGCTTTTTAAGCAAACTACAAATAAGTCACTCATTGATAAAAAATTAGGTAGAGTTACTGCTATAACAAGATTAAATTATAAAAACAATTACTATTTAAGACCCATTACATTTTATAACATAATTTTTTTCCAATTAGTGTAACCTTTTACTTTTTCTGTTTTATTATAACTTAAAGTCAACAAATAATAAATAAAGAATATAAATATAGTAGACCTAAACAGAATTATAAAAGAGTTCGATAGAATTTTGACCCAATTATTAGACAAAATAAATATATTTAAAATGTTGGCTACACTTCTAATGGAAACTTCAAATTTTTTTATTAGAAAAAAAAGTGTTTGTATTAGCTTATTATGTAAAATTAACATTAAATAAAACTGTATTAGCTTATTATGTAAAATTCTATTTAAAATATTGGCTACACTTATATGTAATTTACATAAATAATAAGTCAAAAAATATATAAACAGTTTTTATTAGTTTATTATGTACAATTAACATTAAATAAAACTGTATTACAAATTTGTAAGTAGTAAATGAAAAACATAACTAACAATATTAGTATGTAATACTTAATTATTGATTATATTTAAACTGTTTTGTATTTAAACAAGAACAAATTAACACATAGACACAAAATTACCAGGAACAAACCTAATACAACCCTATTGTCCAAGTTTTAACCTAGATTTATAAAAAAATCATAATAAGCAAGCATTAACTTATAATTTTGGGTACAACAATCACACTTCTCTAAAAAAATCTTATAACATAACCCTTAACTTGCAAAGAACCATGTAGTTTACCTAGAAACATTGAATACAAAATCTAACAACAAGCAAAGTCAGTTTAATGCAACAAATAAAAATGAACACATATAATGGTGGTATGTCTCTCACCAATATCCAATGTTGGTACCTCTAACCCAACCAATATATGCCTATCATACAGGTAATCGTGTGACAGTAAAAAACAAGATAATAAGTTAAAAAACTTGGGCCCCGATCATAGTCCAAGTGTCAATCGAAGGGCAGTTAATTCCTGTTAGCACAGAAACGCTTCGACGAGCTACTTGCTACCGTTCAAGGTAGGTTAGAAAAATTTACATGCTTAATAATCACCAAAGACTTCACCGTCGTCGAGCTGTCTCTGACCATGTTCCCATAAATGCATCACATTGATGCAAAAACCAGAGATGTTACAAAAAAGAATAAGTAAAAAACCTACAATAAAAGCATGTTAAAACAAGTTACACATATATCTATGTTGAATGAATAAAAACTACAGTACTGTACAAATGCATACCTTGCTTTGCCATAGTCAAATGTAAATACTCCCACATTATTATCGGAATGTAAGAGCAAGGGGTATACCCAAGTGATAGGGGTGTGAGGTGATAATAAAGTGCACGCCACTTGGCGCCCTCCATTATCACAACATCCATCACTTGATAAGGGAAATACCCAAGTGATTGTGGTGGTGTGATAATTAAATGTTTTTTATTTAATAATATTAAAACCACAAATATATTGAATATAACACATTTTTATATATTGAGTATAACACATTTTTTTATAAAATCACACATATATTGTTAATAATAGTAACTATAATACAAATAATATTCATGAGGTGCATTTAATATATCCAACAAAGTGTGAGGGGCAAAATGAAAATTACACAATATCTACAGATTTCAAAATCAATTAACTCAATTTGATTTTGAAAGTAATTCATCTTTTATGTTCTTTCTTTGCAGCAAAGCATCTTCTCCTTCGGCCTCATGCAGCAGAGTATCTTCAAAATGTAAATCACCCCTCTATAGAAGATCATGGAGAAGATAAAGTCAAGAAAATTGAAATAGTACCATTAAAAATGGCAAGATTTTGGAATGCTGGGCGTGAAAAAAATCACGGGAATGAATCACGGGAAGGGGCTCCAAGGGGGCGGTGTATCTCCTCCATCACGCCGTGAACTTGCTTGCCACATCGGATCACGCCTCATTTGTTGTGTGATACCGGATGCTCTTAAACACATATTTTATGCATAACATATATACAAAGTCATAAAGTTCACTGTCATAGTCAAAGTTAATAGGTAACAGACAACTAGCAAAGCTATATACATATAATATTCATGTAAAACTGGGATCTTAAATACAAGGCAAACTATACCACCTACAATAAAAACATTTTGAAAGAAGTTAAACATATAAGCCCAAACACTAGAAGTTAACAGGTCACAGATAATTAGGCAAGATACATACATATAATTTATATATAGGAGACGGTTCTACTATTAAGTGGTTTTTAGCTAAGATATATTAAGAAGTTGGTCAAACAAACTTCGATTGAGCTCATTTCAGTGGCGTTGGAACCGTCTCCTCGAACCCTAACCTGGACCCAAAAACCTAAACCCCCCTCCACCCGCACCCCCAAAATATAAGGCTAAAACCCTAAAATTCAAACGTAAAATCTAAACCTTAAAAGCTAAACCCTAAAAGCTAAGATGGTAGAGTTCGACAAGACGGTTCCAAAGCCGCTGAAATTAGCTCAATCGGAGTTCGTTTGATATCGTTTCTTAAGGTTTTTGTTATTTATTAGATTTTTTAGCGAAAAACTACTTCTTATTTGATACTCCCTTATATATATATATATATATATTCTAGGTAATAATCACATGTATTACACGGTTTAAATAAATATAATATTATATATTAAGTAAAAATATTATTTTTTAAAAACTCGTGTTTCAGAAGATTTATTAATATAAAGATTAGTATTTTATTTAAAAACATATTATTAAAATATGAAAGTGTATTTAATAAGAGAGAGAGGCGGGAAAAAAATGATGAGATTGAATATAGAGGTGACACGTGGCATCTCAAATCTTTATTTATTATATAGTATAGATATATATTAATGCAAAACTGGAAACTTAAAGACATGTCAAAGTATAATACCTATAATAAAAACATGTTGAAACCAGTTAAACATATAACCACATACACTACATACAAACCCTAAATTGCTTGGATCTTGATAAATGACTACAGAGTCATCATCAAGAGTAACTCATGTGTCCAACAAATGAGGTTTTATTAAAAACAGAAGAATTAAACACTAACACATGTTACGGTAGGTAATTAGGGTTTTATACAACCAGAAACCCCCCTCCCCTTCTAGATCTGACCACAAACAGGTAAACACATAAGCACAGACACTTGACACAAACACTAAAATCGCTTAGATCTTGACAAATGACTACAGAGTCATCATCAAGAGTAACTCATGTGTTCAACAGATGAGATTCACCACAGATCTGATGCTCTAAACACCTAAAACGACTGATGTGCAAGGTGAATCGTTCACTTCTCCATTGTTCATCAAAGGAATCGAACGAAAAATTAAGCAGAAAAACCCTAACATGAATAACACTTCAAATAACATAAACTACCACACGACTTTACAACAGATCTGCTGATCAAAACCCCAAAAACATCTGCTGAACAAGGTTGTACGATATCATTATTTCGCAGAAAGGAGTTAAAGAGGAGAATGAAAACTTATGTTGGACATGGGTTATAAACTAAGAAACATACAATTTGTTGTCAATCAGGTTCATTTAGTCATTTGACCATTTTGTTTCACATGTCTAAGGAACCGATAACCAGCCTCGATACCCAAATATGACTCGAGGGACCACCACTCCACTGTTCAACGAGACCATTAATAACCTCAGCCGAGGCAGCACTTGACCACCCAATGACAGCACCCAGGGAAACGGATTGAAGCCCTAACCCATATGACAACACCAACCTCATCGTCTCAGACATTAGACTGGACTTAGAGGGTGTTGGCCATTCCGACGAAATGTAACTCAAAACTCAAAAAACCCTTGTCCTGACCTTATAAGGTTGGACCGGAGGGCGAAGGATTAGAAGAAATACCTTCCGAGGACTTCGCCTCCTGATTCGTCGCCACTGTAAACTCTGACCACTGCCAATGACGGAACACCATGCAACCGCCGAAAACCCCCGGTATCATTGCTGCCATGTGTGTCGTGACCTGATCAAACTCAATAAAGGCTTCCGCCTTCATCGTCGTCACTACTTTGATCAAAGGAGTTTTCTCTGTCTCTTGGTTGCTCTTCGAAAACCCTAACAACGATGCGAGGGGGAGACATGAGAAATAAAGGGAAAAACCCCCACCCTTTGATATAGCCGGAACAGAAGACGAAGGGACAACACATGCATCTCCTTGATTATACTCGGGTTTCTTAAGACCCGTGAATGACCCAATCATATGAACGGGTACCCGCTGCTTCATAAACCCATATAAAAGGCCTAGACCCACCTATTCTTTTGGCCTGGCGTGTGACGGCCCAATGATAGTTGGCCTAATAAGGGTATAACGAACTATGCGGCTTTGAAAGCCCAACCCTGCCCAACTAGTCCCCACCTCTTCGGCCAAACTCTTTCCATGCCCAAATCCACAACAACCTCTCGCTGGTACAAAACCTCTGGCCCAACCATGCCACCCAACTCTTGGCCGGCTCAGTTATACATCCCCTGGCCCACAATGTATCAAATCAAGAACATGTAATGTACAATTCAAGTTAATCTCAAATGGTCACTGATATCCTTTTGAAAGTTGACAAGAAGAACAAATTCCTGGTTTAGGTAAAAGACAAGTAAAACATAATTGTCAAAAATTGTTTAACAAGGAAATAGTATTAAAAGCAATGTGACCTAATCTACTATGCCAAATCTCATAAGATGCTCGAAGTTGTGAATGAGTGTAGGACAGGGGCGGATCTATGAAGAGGCGAGGGGTACCTGATGGTACCCCTCAACTTTCGACACGTAGTGGGAATTTTCGACGCGCTGCGAGAATTTATTTTTTTTACCGTTTTATGTATCCAGATACCCCTGGATTTTTTTTCTAGATCCGCCACTGGTGTAGGACGTCATGTTTGCTTGAGTGTCCATTTTTAGGATGTATAGTTCTTCATGTCTCCCAGTGCAATTATTTTCCTTGTTAACATGTTGGGATTCGTACTATGGTTTCAAAACTATTTTAAAATGCGTAGCGAAAAAACAAGCACGAGACCGATCTTGGCCAAAACCCTAAATCGTCTGCCAGGAGTCTAGATGCAAACAAATAATCAATAATAACAACCATAAGGTGTTTAGGGTTATATCTTTCGTGAGTAGGAGACGTCTACCGAAGATGAGACACCACGTGACCACAATCCAGTCGCTAGATCCGGCTCACGAACTAAAATCCGTAATTGCTAATCCACCCGTATAACCCGAATCTCTATCTATGTTTTATCTCCAATACACACATATACCCAAACGAACCAAGTTCGTTTAATCTAACCACCCGATGTCAAACGAAAGGGACGATGGGATGGCGGCGCAAGGCCAGTGATTACGGTGGAGGAAGACCACACAGGAAGGCGGCAAACCACGGTGGCGCTCGGTGGCAGCAGTAACGGCAAGCGGCAACGACCCCTTGCGGCGTCGTTGGTCGGCGGGGGCTGGAGTGGCACGGCGCCGGTGGAGGAGACCATCTGCCGACGGTGGCAGCGGCTTCCAGACGATGGCAACGGTTACTAGAGAGAGAGAGTAGGGGATCAGGGTTTTTAATTTTTATTCTCCAAGAATAGTAAAAATGGTTCACCCTTAATCCTCGCCTACCATTTGTATTTATAACTATTAGGTAACTTATTTCTCAAAATTTAGGGAATTAAGTTACAGTTTAAACCTCATAATTATCTAATAATCACAATTAACCCAAACTATTTGGTTAATTAAATATATATAACATTTATATTTTATAAATACAATTAATTAAGTTTATATAATTAATTCTATACATATATTATATATATATATATATATATATATAACTTAATTATTCCGTAATTCTAAATTACCGGATCAGTTAATTTAGTCGTTCGTAATTCCAAATTACGATTTATTTTTTGCCGTTAATTATCACAGATAATCATAGATAATTATTTCATAAATAATCATTTGCCTTTCGGTTTAGATTCGTGTAAGGCCCGTTTAACTCTTAAACGTCCCATAATATATATTGTTGTTTGTAGTGTAATTCTTTGGATCTTCTCTCGATGACAGTGTTGTCGAATGTTATTACTCGGGCAGATATGTACAACATAAGAGATCCTAAATAGCAAAATAATATCACGAGGACAAAAAGTCATTCGTATAATCTAAAACTAACTTGCTAATTGAATGAAAATTCTTCATGTGACGAGGAACCAAAAGAAACTTTTAAATCAAGATTCCTCGAGATTTATGTTTTACCAATACATGAAATATGCAAAACATGACCATTTTCAAAGGTGACTTCGTCTTTTTCCCAAGTACAGAGTAGAAAAATCTAGGTGAGTCGGAGAATCAAAACCAATTAGTTTTGATTGAATACGGTGTTGGTTATATTATATAGGCCATAGGTTTTCATGATTATTTTAAGGTTAGCAGATTACATAAAGAAGATCAAAGGGGAACATGGTGTTAAAAAATGTGAACTTTTCGCTTAGAAAAGTGTATATGTCAACTTTTCAACCTAAAAAATGTGAATTTTTCCTAGAAAAGTTAAAACGTCGGCTTTTTGCATACAGAATGTGAACTTATCGACTAGAAAAGTGTAAACGTCGGCTTTTCGCCTAGAAAAATATAAACATCAGATTTTCGCCTACGAATTGTGAACTTTTCATTTAGAAAAGTTTAAACGTTGTCTTTTCACCTAGAAAATGTGAACGTTTCGCTTAGAAAAGTACATGTGTCGTGTTCCTGGTTTGTCCACTTTTCTGGCGAATTCGCTCTCTCTAGTGAATTTTTCAATGATTTGGCATCTTCATTGTATGAAAGTTTAAAAGTTAAAAGTCTATTTTGAGAACTTGGCTTCGGTTTCAGGCAAATTTTCCCTTAAATAATAGCACAAACAGACATAAACAAACAAACCTATTGAATCCCACTTAAATATAAGATCTGAGAGAGTGAGATGAGAGCAAGTCTTACCTCTATCACAAAGAGATGTAAATCCATAGAAATCAAATGTGTAAGTAATGAATCCAACAAAGAATTCACATAAATAAAGAGAGAGAAAATAAATTACCATTATTTCTTTTCAAGTGGTTTTGTGGAGTTTTCTTTCTTACAGGGTGGCATTTCTTATGGTCTATTTAGGTCTATCTTGATGTTTTTCAAAAGTGAGCTATTTTAGGTTTATATGTGAACACTTTTTTAGGTAGATTAGTGTTTGGTAGCATGTTTTTCTTTTGTGCGTTTTTTTAGCTCATACAAAATTTTATTTTCCATTAAAAAACATATATAATTACAGAATAGTGTTTTATTGGTCAAATAATACATATGCCAATTTTAAGATAGAAACACATAACACTCCTTAAGATCTAAACTTTATAATATACTAGGTTAAAATCCCGTGTACTACACGGGTTAATAAATATAATATTATATATTATCTAAAAAAAATTTTATTTTTAAAAACTCGTGTTTTACACGGGTTGAATAAACCTGTGAAATACAATTTAATCTGTTAACACATATACTCGTCAAAATATATCAGGAGATTTATTTATTTATATAATATAAAGATTAATATTTTCTTTAAAAATATATTATTATTAAAAGATAGAAGTGTATTTAATAAGAGAGAGACGAAAAAAAATGATGAGAATGAATATGGAGACGACACGTGACATGAAAAACCTTTATTTATTATAGAATTAATTACACGGATGGCCCCTGTGGTTTACTCAGATTTCACTTTTGGCCCATTGGAATGCTAAATTACAAGTTTGGACTAATAGTTTGCACACTTATTTCACTTTTGGCCCCTGAGTTAGATGGAGGTTAACTTTTTCAGTTAAGTGGATGTGAAATGACTAAAACACCCATCTGAACAAAAGTGTCAACCCCCCCTTTTAACCATATAAACATAACTATGTTTTCCCTAACCTCCCCCCTTGACACCGCATATGACCACCACCTGCTCCTCCTGTGACCACCACCACCGGTGAACTCCTATGACCAGTCTCCTCCTAGAACTTAAAATCCCTTCCCCTTTTCACGCACCAAAACCACCGGTGACCTGGACTTCTCCTGTCACGCATCTTCTTCTCACCACCATCAAAGCCTTGGAAACCAACCGCCACCGCCGCCATCGCCAGACATTCACCACCACCACCCTTCACTGCCACCGGCACCACCCCACCCCATACCTCTGGCCCCACCCCATACCTCTGGCACCACCCCCTTCCAACCAAATCTCTATCTAACGTGTGCTTGTTGCTTGAGGTTTTGCGAGAACACTGCCACCGTCGCCAGTCCTGCCCTCCCCCCATTTGGCATCGCCGGTCCACCACCACCACCACCATCACCATCGAAGCCTGCAAAAATCCTAGATTTACACCCACACAGATTTATCCCTAGTTGATTATGCAAAACCCCCCATCATCGACATAAACACACAGATTTAGGGCCTTTTTTTAAGTGGTGGCAGGTGGTGGTCATATGCGGTGGCAAGGGGGAGGTTGGGGAAGACATAGTTATGTTTATATGGTTAAAGGAGGGGGGGGGGGTTGACACTTTTGTTCAGAGGGGTGTTTTAGTCATTTCACAGGCACTTAACTGAAAAAGTTAACTTCCATCCAACTTAGGGTCCAATAGTGAAATAAGTGTGCAAACTATTGGTCCAAACTTGTAATTTAGCATTCCCAGGGGCTAAAAATGAAATCTAAGTAAACCACAGGGGCCATCCGTGTAATTAATTCTTTATTATATAGTATAGATTTTGGGTTTCCTTAATTAATTGTCTATACATTTATTGGATTAATAATCTTTTGATTTTTGGGCTATTAATTATCATTATTAATTAATGGGTTAAAGAACTATGTTTATTATCTATTATGTTTAGAGTGGGTTTGGACCATGGGCCAACAAACATATGCTTGTAATAATTGGTCAGATTTTAGTCCGTGTCTAAATCCAGATGGGTTAGGTTAATCAAGAACATAGAGGTGCACAAAAGAACCGGAACCGGAACCGATCCGATGGATTATCCGAAACCGGATCCGGTGAGAACCGGTTTTTTTAGAACCGGTCCGGATATTATTAGAACCGCTGGTTCCGGGACCGGTTCTGGGTTTTTTGACGGACCGGTTAAAAATCGGATAAAAATCGGATTTTTTGGAACCGGTTTTTTCGGACATTTTGGAACCGGTTCTAGCCGTTGGGGTTAAAAAAAAACGGCTATATAGCCGTTTTATGGCCCTTTTTTTGTTTTTAAGGATTGAAATTTAGTATAAATAGGTATTGGGTGTATGTGTTAGTTCACCACAACATTCTAGCTCTCAAAACTCAAAAACGCTCTCAAAACGCAAAAAAACGCTCACTTTAAGCAAAAAAAAAAACGCTCTCATGGCTTCCGCAAGCACTCAAAATTCGGTTGGTGGTTCTACTAGCGATGTTACGGTTGTGTCAATACTTCCTTGCTCCCGAAACCAAGAAATATGGGCTTATTTCGATTTATGCGAAATGTCGAACGGCTCGCAAAAGGCTCGTTGCAAACGTTGTGGTAAATTTTTGGCTGCGGCGGAAAATAGCAGTTTGAGGAAACATATTGCTAGTCACGCAAGACACACTCAAGAAGGTGAAAATCAAACTCAAATTGGTAGGGATGGAGGAGTTTGGCAATACAATGTCGAAAGTGTTCGTGAGAGAATGACACATTTCGTCATTCAAGAAGGCTTGCCTTTTGATCATTTTGATAATCCGCGCTTGACGAGGATGATACAAGAGACGCTTCAACCGAATTACACAAATGTAAGTCGTTCTACTTTGAGAAGAGATTGTTTAAAAATGTGGAAAAGAGCCAAAAAAGAATTAATTTTAGGTTTTGAAAAATTAAATACCGGCATTAACTTAACAACGGACGTTTGGTCCGCTCCACATGGTTTACCCGAATCGTACCTTTGCGTTACCGCACATTGGGTTCAACCGGAGTCGTGGCAAATGATGAAGCGTACGATTGCGTTTGATTATTTTGGATATCCACATACCGGTGAAAACTTATTTTATATTTTAGACTCGGTAATTCAAACTTATAAAATTCAACCTAAAATACTTTCAATATCTTTTGATAACGCTTCAAATAACACAAACGCGGTCGAAAAATTAAAAATAAAATATGAACCGCCTTGTAACGGTGTTTTTTTTCATAGTCGATGTGTTGCACACATCATTAACTTGGTTGTGCAAGACGGTCTAAACGTCCAAGAAATAAGAGACGTAAAAGAAAATTTTAAAGTGATGTTACGTGAAGTTTTTAGCACAAGCAAAAAAAGATATATAAACTATAGAAACTTGTGCCAACAAACGGATTCCATCTTTTTAGGTCCGAATTGGGACGTACCTACTAGATGAAACTCGACTTGGAAAATGTTTGAATCGGCCTTAAGGCAAAGAATTACTTTAAAACATTTTCATGATGAACTTGTACAAAAGAAACGTTGTTTACAAAAATTTGATAATATAAGTTGGGATATGATCGAGAAACTAACTAATTTGCTTGAGGTTTTTAAAAATGCAACTACATGTTTATCGGGAGTTTATTATCCCACGTCTTCGCTAATACTTCAACAATTATACTTAATATGTAATAAATTAAAAGAGTTTGAATATCACGGCACTATTTTTGAAAAAATGGTAAAACCTATGAAAGCTAAATTTAAAAAATATTTTTCAGAAATGCCGGCCGTTGTTACATGTTCGGCCGCCTTAAACCCAACGATTAATGTAACCGGTGTTGAAACATTAATTGGATCAATATCGGATGATTTAAATATGTTCGAGGAAGACCCAAATTTTGAATCAAATGCAATAAGGGATTTCAATTCGGCTTTTAATAATATGTTTGATTATTATTTACGCAAATATGGTGGAAGTGGTGATCCATCAAACATACGTGAATCAATGGGTTCGGATTCAACTTCTAGTAGTTCAAGGAACCCGATGCTAAATTTATTTAACACTTTAAGAAACGAAAATACTAAACGAGCTCGTGGAACCACACCAAGTAGCGAGCTTGGGAGATATCAAGCAACCGACTTTATTTCTACTCTAAGATCCGAAGAGTTTGAAAACTTTGATATCTTGAGTTGGTGGCAAGGAAGGGAATCCCAATATCCCGTTCTAGCCGCAATGGCCCGTGACCTACTAACCGTCCAAGCTTCCACGGTAGCTTCGGAATCCGCTTTTTCTCTTAGTGGCAGGGTTTTATCTATTCGAAGAACGAGGCTTACACCGGAATTTATGGAGATGTGTATTTGCTTGAAGGACCATTTGGATGCCGTCGAACGTGTACAACATGTTGCAAAACTAGAAGGCGAGCTTGACGTTGAACAAAAAATACATGAATTCGAAGTAGAACATGGGGCGGCGACTCTACTTTCGGACGAAGAACAAGCTTACGATGAAGCCCAACGTATCTCAAGCGAAGAAGAATGAAAACCGATGTTACAAAGACTACGACGAAGAATATTGAAAACATAATAAATAATTAATGCTTTGTGATTCAATTATGTTTTTTGTATTTTTTTTGTACGAACTATTGTTAAATAACTTAAAAAAATCTACAAAATAAATAAAACATGTATTTTATAGTGTATCTTTGTTAATTTTTAAATTTTTTTTTTCCGGAACCGGTGGAACCGGTTTTTTTTATCCGGTCCGGTTCTAAATATCCGAACCGGTCCCAATAGGTTCCAAGTCTCCACACCCGGAACCGGATCCGAACCGGAACCGGTTCTAATGGATCCGGTTATTGACCAACGTTGACGGAACCGGTCCGGATCCGAACCGGATCCGGTTAAAAAAAAAAACCGATTTGTGCACCTCTACAAGAACATACGATTCAGAAACATACTTAATTTCAATCAAAATTCTTCATTTACATTCATTGGTAATTAATTGTTTGCATATATCTTTCGATTTCTTAACCGATCATGGTTACAACATTCATAATTTGATTGAACCAATCACTGATCACCTGAAGAAAAAGAAAAGATAAAGAGGGGAATTGACAGTTTCAAACCTATATATCATTTTGTTTGGTGACATGTTCCATTTTTGACGATGGGTTGTTTCACACAGTACCAACTTGATTGATCCATTATGTGTACCTCATCATAAAAAGAGAAATAATTGAAATCTGCTGAAGTCACACTCTACCTTATAAGCCATCTTGTACTTGTATTCATTATTCAAACCCTACCATGCACCTTAATAATTAATTAACCAAGCATTGTTATTTTTTCTTCATGTCACAAACTAGAAAAGCCCCTTATCTTTGCCCCCCTCCTTGTTTGTTTTCGGTTAACAAACAAAAATAGATGACACATCCGAGTCCTTACGCGTAGAGTTAGAATAAACTATTGCCGTTTTCTTGAAACTCGACGTTTTTTGAAAGACAAATTAGCTTTATTTTCTTGAATAGATTCATTGATGGAAAAACTTTAGTTTTCTTGGAAACCCTAAATGGAGGAAAGTAACTGGCAACTAGCAAGATGAGAAAGAAACATGACCAAGTGGAGCATATACAAGAGGGGTGAACAAAATGGGTATCTAATCATCCACCAATTACTAACACCTTAAGATCCTATCATGTTGACATCTTATGCGAGATTTGTAGCCACCAACAAGCTACGATCTGCTCGAATATTTCGTGCTGATATCATTAGCTAGCAACATAAAAGAACATCTTCATTGATCACGTAATTAGTTGTGGGGACATTTTGATGACCTCAGCTCCATGGCTTTGGGAAATTAAGCTAGTGTTTGTTGTATTCTGTTCTCCGCATCTCACCTGCATTATCATGAATCCAGATTAAAGAGAACAGTAATCAAGCGGAGAACGTTATTAAGTGAGTAATTAGTTGTGTGATATTGTAGAAAAAGTTAAGAATAAAAAAAGGCAGGAACGATTTCAATACATGCAAATCCAATACCCTTTAGGGTAAGAGGTATACCCTCACGCACACCCTCGCGTGAGGGCCCTCACGGCGTGAAATGGAATAGCACACCACCCCCTTGTGGCGTGAAGGGGGCGTGAGTGTGCTGGCGTGAAACCCTTCACGGGTAGAATTGCACTTTTCGACCTTTCAACGGATCTATCCCATTCAATTTTGTTACCGTTGGAAATTAAAAAAAATTTTAATTTAATTTTTTTTACCCTATAAATAACCCATTTAAACCAAATTTTTATACACAACAATTTCTAAACAATCTTCACTCTCATATTTTTATAAAAAAAGCCATGAATCCTAATGACCCGATGTGGTGGTTTCAACAATACGCCAATCAACAGAACGCCTTCCAAATCCGTGGCCAAACGCTTCCGTTCAACCAAAACCCGTTTGGTTTAGCGGGTTATGTTCCACAACCACAAGGCCAACCGATAAACTTGTCCGAGCCGAACGTTGTTCCTGAAACTCAACCCGCACCACAAGTAGACGAAGAAAACGTCGCCGAAACGCAACCCGGGCCTTCCCGAAAAAGCATAAACAAAAAGGCCGTTAAAGAATCGACTTCTAAACGAGCCACTAAAAAGTGGGATACGAAGGAGGAGTTGAAGTTGGCTAAAGCTTTTGTCGATGTCTCCGAGGAGCCCATCATTAGTAAAATTAATACTTTTATTATTTACAAAATTAATACTTATATTATTTTTAGGGAACGCTCAAAGCAAGACCGTTTTATGGGAGCGTGTTGCAGAAAAATATTCTATCTTGATGGAAGTCGGGCCTGATTACCGCAATACCGACAAGTTGAGTTCTAAATGGACTCATATTAACAAAAAGGTCGGAATTTTCAACGTTATATACGAAGAATGTGAGCGACCCGAAAGAGCTGGTTTAGTGATATGGACGTTTTGATGCAAGCAACCGGACGTTTTCAAGACGATGTTGGTGGCATGGCTCCAATTAGAATTTGGGAACTTTTGAGGAATTCGCCGAAATGCCAACAAATTTACCTCAAAAAGAGCGGACCCGGATTGTCAAAGAAACGATCCTCAAACGACATGACTAATAGTCCCGCCGCATCCGATGAGAGATCTAGGTATGATATCAATGTAGAGGAAACGGACGAGGAGGACACAATAGTATGGCCGATCGGGAAGAAAAAAGCAAAAGCCCAAGCAATGGGCTCCCGCTCCGTTCCGACACACATCGACATCGGTCAACAAATGATCGAGGAAATGTGACAATTTAATTTGACTCAAAAAGAGAGAAATGATTGGAAAAAAAGAAAAAGATGAGATGGATATTCTCGCACTCGACCTTGATCGCTTTCACGGGGCCAGACGAGCCTTTTTCGAGAGAAACAAAACGCGATCAAGGCAAAATATGGGATTGAATACTAGTTTTTTTAAATTTATGTTTTTTTATTTTATGCTTTTTTTTATTTATTACTTTAATGAAATTTGAATTTTTTTAAATTGTTACATTTAATACTCACTTGGGTATCCATCATGAGTATACCCCTTGCCATGTGAGAGCCAAGTGAGGGTTAAACCAATCTGATGTGACGCCTAGATGTAGAACTTGGGATAGCCAAATAAAAGTATATCTCATACTCTTAGAAAGCGATATGTATGGCAAACCCTATTTGAAAAGATTAATGTAGGTGCATGTGAAGAAAAGACATGAAAAGAAGAAGAATAGGTTTACCGTATAAGGTTTGGGATTCATGGGAGACTACATAGGTATAACCATGTCTAACCTCTAAAACCCTAAGAGTTGCTTATGATGGTTATTGAACGACAAAAACTCTGGAGGTTTATAACACCCTAAAAATTTCAAACTGTTTTTCTAAATTTAAAAACATAAACTAAAACCTTAATTTGATTTCAACTTGACCAAAGAGGTAATTAAATTCCTTAAAACAGAAAAAAAAAACAAGCTAGCTTGTTGACCTTCCTAATTAATTATTGGAAAAACACCACAAAATAGTAACCAAGTTTCAAAAGTGTTCCAATTAGGTCACTCACCATAGTATACCCAAGGGTGTATACCGTGTAAAATACATATTGAGTGACCTAGTTGGAACACTTTTAAAACTTGGTTACTACCCTACAAAGTTACCCCTTAATTATTCAAATAAGTAGGAAAACTTCAAAATATATATACACCAAGAAACTTGTTTTACGTCATAGGTTACAAAATCAATAATCTCAAACATATCAATATCATAGTTTAATAAAGGGAAAACACCACAGAATAGTAACCAATTTTCAAAATTGTTTCAATTAGATCACTCACCATAATATACCCGATGATGTATACCGTGTAAAATACGTATTGAGTGATCTAATTGAAACACTTTTGAAACTTGTTTACTATTTTATAAAGTTATCCCTTTAATAAAATACATCTTTATTTACAAAAGGGTACACAATATTGATGCATAGCATCTAAGTAACTAACTGTCAATAAACTTCACTACTAGAAAAAAGAATTTCACCGATGGAAAAATCCGTCGATGATTATCCAGGGATAGCCAACGGATCTCACAATAGATCAACCTTTAGGGGTCTGTTATTAAAATAGAGCAACCTTTAGGGTTTTGAGAGATGACAAAGTGTTGGTTTTTACTGAGAAAGTTGAAGAATGGTGGAAGCGACCTTTGCATATGGGCACAATGAGATTCCACTAGAAGGAATGAAGGGAGAGGGGGACAATGTATGAGACACAACGGTCACTAATTAAGAGTTTCTAAACCTAGTCAAATCTGCCTGCTATAAAATCATAATTCAAAAGATTTTGTCAAAACTCAAAATGGGTTGGTAAATGGCCATTTGTAAATATTAAATCATTTAACATAAATATTTTTTACGCTATGATGCATAATAATGAGAAATCTGAAAGTTACAATGATCATGTAGTGCAAAATGGGAATATCCATGACTAACATTCAATCAACATAAACCTTAAAGGACTCTATTAGTATTATGGTTCATATATATACACTACAACAGTAACACACTATAGGCTGTATTGACTTATACCGACGACTTGTCATTGGTATAGGTTTGGTCGGATTTGCTTCGTACCGATAGGTCAATCGTGTCGTCGGTATAGGTGTCGTCAGGAAAGGTTGACCAATACCGACGACATGTCGTCGGGACAAGGTTAATTTAAAAAATTCTAAAAGAAAATCTATACCGACGACATGTCGTCGGTATAAGTTGTCAACCTATCCGGACGACATGTTGTCTGGAACGACCCTACCTATCCCGACGACATGTCGTGGGTATAGGGTTTTTCCATTTTTTTAATAATTTGTTAAAAATACCTATGCCAACGACATGTCGTTGGTATAGGGTTTTCTTTGTTTTTTTTATATTTTTAAAATTTACAATTTTTTCCAGAAATATAAAATATATAAAAACATAAACCTGTAAATTCAAGAATATAAACCATTCAAAACAAACCAATATCATACCATAAAGTTGTCCGAACCATAAAAACTAATATCCGAACCATAAACTTGTCAGAAACACACAACATTCAAATTGTTTAAAAACCAAACATGCAAATTGTTCAAAACAAACATCCAAATAAAGAAAGGCCTTTTTAACCTAAGAATAATATTGGAAGTAAATATGTCACAAACGTCTTTTCACTACAAAAAATGTTGGTATTAGCGGCGACACCAACAGCGGCGACACGGGGTATTAGCGGCGACACCTCTAGTAATCCGTGTACTATTCCAACCGATGAATCTGACCGTTGATAAGGGATGGATCTAATGGCATAAAAACATTGGCGGGGTATTTCCCCCCATTTGGCTTCACTTTTGCCTCACACTTCACAGATCTTGCTCTCCAACGTTGTCGCGCGCCACCACCTGCAACCACCACTACCTCGCCGCCCCACCACCTGCAACCACCACTACCTTGCCGCACCACCACCTCTAGCCTCCGTCCGTCGCTCTTCCTCCGCCGCATCTTGCACGAGATGTGAGTCTCACATCTCGTTTCCTCAAGGTATTAATCTAACCTCAAATCTTTTACTTTTATCAATTTAGGCATCAATTTCAACATTTGGGATAAGAATTTGAATTGTTGTATGGTTGTTGGTTTTGTATGTAGCATTGTACAATAGAGTTTATTGAATATATTCTAGATCCAGTGACCAAATAACAAGAACAAAGCCTTTGTATGTTCTTTCCCTTAACATACTGCTCATTTGTTATTTATCATTTTGTTTAATTTGTTTTCCTTTGTGAAAATATGTATGCTATAACGTTGAGTTATTGTTTGTTTGGTCTTTTCTCTACCAATCTAAGATAAGTGAGATCTATGATGAGTTTGATAGGAGTAACACATTTGGGGCCTATTTAGTGTCGGCGGCAATGGATGCACATTTTGTTATGTATACAGCGAAGTATGAAGGTGAATTTTTATTTTTATTTGTGATTAATAATTGGTTAAGGCTAAATGATCACCATTTATGAGCAGAAACTTTGGTTTCATGTGTGAAGAAAGTTCAAACTAAGGGCCTCCTCCTAAGGACGTTGAGAGGTATTCATGTTCCGTTCAGTTTGTTATGAAAAACAAGTTAATTTTCAAATGATATTTATTTTATGTTTACGATTTAGATTTGTATTTATGTTTCGAGGTCGGTTACAGTCACTAATGTTTCTGGTATCGATCAAACAATGATGGTAAATGACCTCTCTTGATCTTACTTATTGTTTGCGTGCACTTGTTTTCCCAAACATAATAGAAATTTAAAACTTTTTTTTCTTTTTTTTTATACTTCCCCTGTCACATGCAAATTGCAACATTTGACTATGCACATAGTTTAGGAGAAGCATTTGAATTGTTGTCCTTAAATAATTTGATATTACAGTTAGACTACTTGTGTTGTATTCTTAAATTAATAAGTAGTTTGCTTAGATACCTTCCAACTCAAAATGGCTATTAGTTGGATTTGTATTTGAATCATAGATAGATTCGTTTGCTTAGATACCTTCCAACTCAAAACATATATGTGTTGAAAGTTGTATTTGAAAGAAGGTATATCATTCATTCTCTTTACCTGCAACACATTGCAGGAAACGTACTCAAGGGTGCTGAGAGTGATTTAAAAATGGAAGAAATTATGTTGGAAAAATACAACGAAGTGGTTAGAAAAGGTTTTGCATCGGAAATGGATTCCAATCGAGTAAGTCATGAATGACATGCTTTTAAATTTGAATAGTGTGTGTACTAGACTAACTGTTAGTTTAATGAATTTGTAGGATTATATAGGCAATAAACGACTGAAGCTTTCAGGGCAACTCATAGCCATTTTGCTTGCTAGTATTAGTATTCATTATATAAATCATGTCATTGCTATGATACTTGCATACTATTTTAATTGACTTTGTAGGTGTTTGTTGATGGATGAGAAACGTGCTAGGGCGAGTAAACTAGGTGATTTTGTAAGCAACTATGTTAATGAGAAACAAGTAAGCTTTTTGAACTTGCAAACACATTGCATTTAGTGATTATATATAGATATTTATTTATATAAGTGTTTATTTAATGTATGATATAATTTTTAATGTTAAACAGAATAAGACCAGACTCGCAATATTTGGAAAGGTGTTGGGTGCTCGGTGCCGAAGGTGATACAGACGAGGGGGACGGAAATGATGATATGTACTATCTAGTTTTATGTATTTAGTATATTTATATGTTTATGACTTGGTATATTTATGTCAATGTGTATGGATATAAGATATTTGGAATGTTATATAATTTCTTATGTTTATCTCAGTGTGTATGGATACAAGATATTTGGAATGTTATGTAGTTTTTTGTTTGGTATATATTTATGGTTGTGGGAAAAAACTGGAAATATTGAAAATACTAGAAAAAACCGTAAAAATGGTAAAAGAGCATTAGCGGCGACTTATTTGGTCTTTAGCGGCGACAAATAGGCAATAGCGACAAAGAAATAGTGGCGACCATGTCGCCGCTAATAGTTTTAGCGGCGACAATGGTGGTCTTTAGCGGCGACAAATGTCGCCGCTATTGCTATGAATCCTTGTAGTGTTTGTGACGGAAATACGTTTTTTGGCGTACTTATTTTGCGACGGAAATTATGATGAAAATTAACATGCGATATAATATATGGATATTAGTGACCATAACTTCTGTCTAATCTAAGACGAAATTTTGCGACTGAATTTGTTCCGACGAAGTGCTTGGTATTGTTTGATCACATTCTTTATGTGATTATATATAGTAATTGAAAACCATGTGTTTCCATGCATCATCTTTAGCACATGAAATGTGTACACATACCTTTAGCACATGATACGTCTTATCGATATGACACACAATGACGTTGTTATTTATTATGGTACTATATGTTTTTTGGAATAACAAAAATATATTGAAAACTAGCAAGAAACTAGTGACCAAGAAACATTATACAGATATGAAAGCCAATTTCAACCTAGCTTTCCTATTCCTTAATGCGATCCAAGTGAAAGAAGGTAGTCATGACCTCCTCATCCACGAGGTTTTGTTATTAAAAAGACCGATTATATAGGGTCTCGTCAATCTAAAATCTTGATAAATCTCAAGGGCATAACGAACATAGTAACATACTACTATATATAAAGACCAATCTAACAATGCATGTCCATTCGTATCTGATGGAATCCACCAAAAGCTAGTTTTTTTATTTATTTATTTTGGATATTGATGGACACCGTTAGTGATTCGCCGATAATATAATATAAATTTATCTTATGTGTGTAGAGGGCCGAGTTGGAAAAACTATCTAGGAAGTTTTTCTGTCGGTGATCCATGTGTAAGTTAAAACCAATAATTCTCAGACACATACTTTTTTAGAAACCATCAATTGTCTAGGAAGTTTTTTTGACAGGTGGTCAATTAAAATTTCTCTGATAGGATTTTTGATAAGATTCCTGTTAGGCTTTTCCATTCATTTATCGATGTGGGCCATTTACAGATATATTTTCTATCGGTAATCCATCATAATTTTTTTGATAAGATTTCTTATACGATTCTCGCTAGGTTTTTCAGTTATTTGTCGGTGTAGGCCACTTACCGACAAATCTCCCATTGGTAATCCGTCGGTAAAACCTACTATAAATAGCAACAATCGGGTCTTTCTAAAAATGGCAAAAAACCAAACGTTAATTTGTAAAATATCTATAAATAGCGAAGATGTTATGCGTCGAGTCTCTCGTTGTTTGGGCGTTGTTTGTGAGGAGAGTTAATATGACATATTGTTGTAAGTGGGTTTGTTGGAATTGATGGTCTCGAAATTTAAATACTCCATCATGTGTGCACATTCTGTCGAGACACAGGGGTCGATACATTTCTCACAACATCGGAGGAACATGCTAATTATTTTAATTTTAACTCTAACTCAACTATGCTTTTGTTTAATAACTAAATAAGAACTTAATTGTCATATCATTGTGGTGAGCGGAGAAGGGTGTGAGCACTAGTTATAGGGAAGTTTACGTAAAGACGCACTCAAAGAGTGATGGGTCGACGGGTAAAACCACGTGACTTTATGAGATGGTGCCTGAAGTATACATACGTTTTCTTAATAAAAAAAACAATTTGTTTCATATTTCCTTCACAATCTGACACCTTTTATTTTGTTCCATTAAAACGCAGAAAACTATAAAATACTATTCGGAGAAAAGCATAAGTCTTCGGGTCCCGATACGCCACGGGTTAACGATGTGCAACTATGGGAGCTGGGTGGCGAACGCCGGAAGAAGGGTGAGTATTTGGGGTAGAGACCATTGTCGGTCCCTATTATTCTTTTAATGGTGAGCCCAAGACTTCTACCATCGGGAGATCGTACGTCCCCACACCGGATCCACATGTATGTAATTATTTTAATATAATATATTTATTTTATTTTAAACAAAAACTAATCATTAATTTGTTTAATATGTGTACTGTAGAGGGTAGAGATGGGAAAATTGTTCCACACGGTTAGCATCGAGCGGGACGTAAATCGGGACATGATTGCACAATTCGTGGCCAAATTATGCCAAGACTGGACCCTACGAGACCTGACCCCACCTAGAGAAGAAACCCCCTCTTCTTAGGTTTTATACTTTCGTATATTTATTAAATATAGTGCTAGTTACATAGACAGACCTTGTGGTTTGCGAAAATTAATATGATTGGGTACAAGGATTTAAAGTTATAACTGGTTTGGATTTTATACTTTCAATTTTCTAACGAGTTTCGGTATAAAGGTTAACTTCTAGTAATTTTTTTGTTAAGTTCGGGGTTAAATGACTAAAATATCCTTTACAGAAAGTAATAGGTTCGGATATTAAGGGTTTAAATTAAAAAGGGTATTTTGGTCATTTCACCCCAAGTTAACAAAAAAGTTAACGAAAGTTAGCCTTAATGCCCAAACTCGTTAGAAAATTGAAAGCATAAAACTCATGCATGTTATTTTAAACCATTGACTAAATTATTATGCCCAAACTCGTTAGTACCCAAATCTACTACTTTTCGTAAAACACATTGACTATCTATGTAGTTAACTCTTAAATATGTATCGTATTTAATTTTATTATAATTAGTTTTTTTACGATTTATTTATTTTTATTCTTACGTTTCTTTAAATTTATATTATTTAAAATAAATTATTATGAAATAGAACAAAAAAAATAATTTTGAAAATAAATTATTATGAAATAAAGTGATATAAAAAATATAAAAATTAAAACAAACATTAAATTGATAATTGTAATGCCTTCGGTAACAGGGCAGGCCCCGGGGGACAAAGTGGGCTACGGCTTCAGGCCCGATAAACCCCGAGGCCCGAAGTTAAAATTTTATATAAATATTTATATATATAGGTGTTTTTTTTAAAATTCAATATATATTGTAAACAAAAAAAAATTCAATATATAGAGGCCCGGATTTTTTTTACATGTCCCTCGCTCAAAACGTTTTGAAAATTCTTGGGACCGGACCTGTTCGGTAACTCTGTTAGTAAGTTTATTAAATATTTTTTCCAATGCCCATAGGTAATCAGTCCCTCGGTAATTTGTGGGTGAACTCCATCGGAAATAGAATTACCCATGGAAATATTTATAACGGACTATCATCAACAGATTCTCGTCGGTAACCACTATTAGAGGTGAGCAAACATTAACTTTTAAACGAAATTAACCGATTACCGAACCGCCATCGAACCGAATTAACCGATAACCAAAATTAGCCGACGGTTATGGTTAAGTTTCTTTGATTAACCAACAAATCAGTTATGGTTACGGTTAAGGGCGTCTCATAACTGAACGTTAATCAAACTGAACCGATACAATCCTATGCATAAGATATACACACAAAGTATAAGTGATTTCAACAGATGAATCTTCAAGTATTTCTGAAAAAAGTGAGATTTCATCTGTTTCATCTTCTAAATCTCAACCTCAGATAGAAAATAGTTAACAGAAATACAAGTTTTTTTTATAAATCAGCATACAGTCGTACATAAGTTAATATACATGGTATAACTTCTAAAGATCAATGCTTGTGTTGAAAAGTACGCTAGTTATCAAAGTTTTAGGTTATTCCTTCACCATCCTAGTCTATACTCATGTGCCAAGTACATGAGTGAGTATTCCTTTTTCAGCCACTTACTGAATCAAATAGCAAGCTTAGATAATGAAAAGTGGTTAGATTGGGATATGTGGTGTATTTTCAATTTCATATGTAAAGTGTAACTTTGGTGTATTTCCGAGTACTAGTTACTTGCTTGCTAGTCTCGGTTTGTTGTTTGAATGAAAAGCTTGATGTTAAAAAAAAAAAGATAATGAATCTTCATGTAATCATGTGGATTAAGTTATCATTTACTACAATTTGTTGCAGAACCAGTAAAGATGATATTACTTTATATAGTATGGTTAGTTAATCGAAACCGACCCATAACTGACGGTTAACCGACCTTGCAATAATCGACCAATCGGTTATAGTTATAGTTATGGTTATGGTTATGGTATGGTTATGGTTATGGTTATGGTTATGGTTATGGAAGAGGTCATAACTGACCAAGCGGTTATAGATATGGAAGATGTCATAACTGACCCATAACCGACTTTACACACCCTGCTATCAGCGATGGAATCTTCCATCAGATGATGCTCAGTAGGTTAGTAGTGTCAAGCAACTATGGAGAGAGAAAGCACGGAGGTTCTCAACTTCATTCAATCTCATAAGACGCTTTCTCAATAGACATATTAAAATGGAACGAGAATTAAAGATCATTGTATTGTAATATATGTTTCAACTATGGTTTGAATTACGTGAATCTTGAGGTGGTTGGAAGTATCTGTAGAGAAAGTGGGTCACCTTTTATTAAAAATATTAATAAAATAATAACGATACTATACGTAGAAAATAAACTAGTACAATACTGGATACAAAACGATTTAAAAGAAAAAAAGTAAACATTACATAAACGCATAAATGATTCAAACCAAACGTCTTCAACAGGGAGTGTCTTCGATTTCCTCCTTGATTGCAACAAAGAATAAATAATATCGTTGACGGTTGTGGCTAACGCACGTATTCAATACGCTTCCCTTTAAACAGATTTCGCGTATTTTCTTAGATGAACGCGTCTGTCTTATAAGGTACAACAACCTAAGCAGAGTGTAATGCCTGAGATGGCTCACACGCTTAAGGTATCAGTAGGTTAACGGTGTTTCATTTCATGTATAGTAGGAAAAAGAAGAATGAAGTTGGTGAATAATGGTGGTGAGATTGCTCATTTCTAATTTGCAGAACTGTTTCCATGGTATGTATATTATAGCATAATTTTTCATCATATCAAAATGAATCTAAAAGTTCATTTTATGTTCACACAAAACAAGAAATCAAAACTGCAAATTTAATCTCATAAGAAATGTGATTTAGTTGCATTTAAAGGATTTTAAGTGGTCAAACGAAAACACCATTTTCGTTCATGACATTAGTTGAAACTGGCCATTTAAACCTAGAAGGGGGGAACTGCGACCCAACATTCGCAAGTGTCGAGCAATTCCATCTGCACTATCTGCGCCACAACTCCGTGCTAACAACAGGTCGGTAGCAATCTCGGTAGGAACCGGCTCGGTAGGGACTTCTGGCTAACGACGTCATTGGCAGCAACACAACACAACACAACATCAACTTCGCACCAGCCTTAAAAAATTCAAAGGCGGTGATGCGAGTACGAAGTGCGCTTATCGCCCACGACACATGTGCGCGCAAACGAGTGCAAGTTAGGGTGGTTCGCACCCTTAGGCCCCCACTTGTTTCTCCTTATTTGTGAAGAAGCAATCTTTATAGAGAGTTCCTCCTTATAAACCATTTCCATGTTTATGTTCCACGTATATGTGAAAATTAAAGACAAGCAAAAGGCAAGATTGATAGATGATTACTCTATGTACTCTTTAATTTAACTAGTTTTTTTCCCCGCGCTTCGCGACGGGAGTTTGGTCTTTTTTCCCCACGTAATGTAGATCGTCAAAAACCATAGAAGCGCATACCGATACTCGTTCCGATAATACCAATGCCAGCAATGATGTTATTTTCGGCTTGTCGAAAGCATAAAAGCGAATACCAATACCGGCAACGATGTTATTCACTCATAATTTGTTCGATTCCTCACGGTACCTCAACAGCGTTCGCTATAGCCTACGATACAAAATAAAAACTCTATTTTAAATACAACTCCGA
Organism: Smallanthus sonchifolius; assembly: GCA_023525975.1. Taxonomy (NCBI): domain Eukaryota; kingdom Viridiplantae; phylum Streptophyta; class Magnoliopsida; order Asterales; family Asteraceae; genus Smallanthus; species Smallanthus sonchifolius. The sequence continues at coordinate 133,359,940 of CM042018.1, forward strand.
TTTCAAACAAAGTTATATCGGAACGTTGACAAAAAAAAACTAAAGACAGTCACACAATCCGTTTTTAAAAAAAGTTAATAAGCGAAAGTTATTAAAGAAAAACAAAATTATTAGAAAATGAAACAGATTAAAAACGTATATTATATAGTATGAGAGGTGCAAAATAAAAATTAAAAAAAATTAAAAAAATTAAACTTACTATTCATTTCTCTGTCCTTTAAACATAGATATAAGAGTAAACTGTCATTTTCGTCCCTGTGGTTTGGTCAAAATTGTCACTTTCATCCAATAGTTTGTTTTTTTGTATCTGGGTCCTCGTGGTTTTAAAATATTGCCATTTTCATCCTCGTGGTTTTAAAATATTGCCACTTTCATCCAGTCAGCTAACACCGTCCGTTTTTCTCAATTAAATGAGGGGTATTTCAGTCCTTTTACATATTTGTTTTATTTCTTCATCTTTTTTACTCTCACTTTTTAATCATAGAAACAAGCGACGGAGGTGTTCCAGTGGTGCTCGTCGAAAACTGGTCAGGAAAAGAGGAAGAAGGCCAGCAGGTGGATGATTAAATTAGAGGTTAAATTGGGGATGATTAAAAAGTGAGAGTAAAAAAGATGAAAAAATAAAACAAATAAGTAAAAGGACTGAAATACCCCTCATTTAACTGAGAAAAACGGACGGTGTTAGCTGACTGGATGAAAGTGGCAATATTTTAAAACCACGAGGATGAAAATGACAATATTTTAAAACCATGAGGACCCAGATACAAAAAAACAAACCATTGGATAAAAGTGACAATTTTGACCAAACCACAGGAACGAAAATGACAGTTTACTCTAGATATAATTATTAAGTGAATAAGCCAAAGGCCACTACTTCAAATGCATGCAAATTTTAACGTTAAAATATTTGTGCTTATTGAAACTCGTACGATCAATCATGCACTCGCATCATATTATATTTTCATCTCCTTTACAAACTTTACTCAAATCCACACGTCTTTTCATTTCATTCCACTTCACCAACCTTTTTCTTAATTAAAAACAGATCCAATGATTTTATTAGGTTTGATCTTTTGATATTATTATGTTTTATTGTTTTTCATATTAATCTATATACTATATAATAAATAAAAGTTTTTTGAGAATACTTGTCACTCTCCTATGTATCCTTATCTTTTTTTTCCTGCCTCGATCTCCTATTAATTATACACATTTTACTTTAATTGTTTTTCTATAACTTTTTGTCTTCCGCTTCTCTCTTCTATTAAATAATAATGATTTCTATAATTCTTTTTATAAAACATTTTTAGAAATTGAATATTTCGTTCATTTTTTAGAGTGAATTACCGTTTGCGTCCCTGTGGTTTACACGATTTAACACAATGCGTTCCTAACACGAATTTTTAACGCTTTGAGTACCTGTGGTATACAATCTATAACACTCTGAGTCCCTGGACCTAACTTCGTTAAAAAATTCCGTTTAAATTAAGGTGAAATGTCTGTTGTACCCTTTTACTGTATAACAGTTTGCGTCCCTGAAAACATGTAATATCTATTTGCGTCCCTGGACCTAACTCACCCGAAACTACCAGGGACGCATTGTGTTAAACCGTGTAAACCACATGGACGCAAACGATAATTTACTCTTTGTAATATTATAAAGTCAACGTCGTTATTTTTATAAAGAAAAGCCATCGTCATTCGTTAAGTTTTATTCACATTTATTAAAATTGTGTCTGAGACTAGGAAAATATATTTCATGATAATGTCTTAAATCCATATATGCATTCACACATGCCTATCCAAAACTACAAATGTATGGATACAATTTACCTCAACATCCGAAGAGGTTATCAGTGTTATGTAGCAGATAATGTCCAAGTGTTTAAATAATATTTAGTTGTTGTGTTGGGTGATGGCACTAGTATAAAAAAGTTCTTTAAAATGGTTATTTTTTTTTACCTTTGATCAAAATAGTTTTGTTTAAAACCGCTAAAAAACAAGAAAATCGTTACAAATAATACTTGTTTTGCTACTTATTACATGTTTCCAAGGACGCAGACTGCTATACGGTAAAAGGGTACAACGGACATTTCACCTGAATTTAAACGGAATTTTTTAACGAAGTTAGGTCCAAGGACTCAAAGTGTTACAGATTGTATACCACAGATACTCAAAGCGTTAAAAATTAATGTTAGGGACGCATTGTGTTAAATCGTGTAAACCACAGGGACGCAAACGGTAATTTACTCTTCTTTTTATAAAACATTTAAAAAAAATAACTATATAACGTTTCTAAAATTTGTATTAAAAAACTTTGTAATATGTCATAAATATGTAATATGTAAATTTTTATTACTAAGTATATAACATTGCATTTATTCAACCCGTGTAATACACGGGGTTTATAACCTAGTTACTTATAAAGAAAACGTTATTCGATTCACACACATACATATATATCACGATGACCAACAATTCAACAAACCAAATAATATTAGATATATATTATCATACACTTAGAAATGTGTGTGTAGATGTAAACATTCGTAGAGAAACGTGTCATAAGAAATGTTGCTAAAGCAAAAAATAAATTGGATTACACTATAGAGAAAAATAATATTATTTCTCAACATCTAATATTTTATTAAACCTCTTTTACAGGGGATTCACAAACCTTAAAATTTGTAAATTAACGGAACAAAAATTAAATCAAATTACTAAATAAATGTGTGTATATATTAGTGGCATACTTGATTCACATGTTTTATAATTAAAATATAATTAAATAAAAACAAAAAAAAATCTTTCAAGTAAAGGATTAGATAAAAAAAAATTGGGTTCAACTTTTCAAGAGTCAGGAAAACCGTCTACAACTGTTTGGTTAGTGAGTTTGTAAACGAGCCAAGTATGAGCAAAGATCCACTCAGTTCGGCTCGGCTCGTAAACAGCCCTATGATAGGTTATTCAATTCAAATTCGAGTATCAACAATTTTATCGTATAAAAATTCTTGTTAATTAGACTTTCCTTGCCTTTTTCTTGTTTATGTTCTCATACTTCAAATATTAAACTTCTTTTTTCTTGATTTACAAAGAAAATACATTTAATTACATAAAAAAACAACGTAACCTACCCTTTGTGTGAGGTAACCAACGTGCTCCACAGACGTAAATAATGTAAAGTATAATTAGTTTATGAGCCAAGCACTGATTGTAGGACCTTGACCCTGCATATCCTTGACTGTCGGCGGACTCACACACACACTAAAACTACTCTTAAATTTATACTATTTGTCTATAATGAGACTTGAACACTCAATCAGAGACATCATTTCAACACCTTGATACTATTGGTCACATGCCCTTTGGTTTTTAACTGTTAAATCATTATTATCAGGACTAATTACCTCTGTGTCTTATCAAGGTAGTTAATTACATTAATCTCAAAAGTGATCAAACTCAATATGTTGATACATGCCTAAAACCACTTGTTTGTTAAGATCATACAAATAAAATAAAGATTCATCTCTATCGTCCACGCATCGAAGTCCAAGTCCCACACTCTACTAACTCCTTTTCATTTTCGTCACTGTTTGAATTCGCAGATGTCGTAGTTTTTTAAAAGCAAGGAACCCAATCACATACCAATTTAGATATTATTTTATTTTTCACAAAAAGGTTCTTTATCTACACCTTTTTCACTTCTTCTTTTCCTAATTTTTTGGTGTTGTAAGCACACCGTTTCTTAATGAATGTTAAAGTTCTTTTGTATTATTGCAATTTTGGTCAAAGATTCAATGAAGTTTGACTAAAAGATTCATTCCTTCACACAATCTGCATCTTTAAGTTCAATCATGCAAAGCCATTGCAACCTTTGTAGCTTTTTTGCTTTACATCTTGTTGAAGAAACTAATAATATGATCAAAATGTTGTTACTTTTGTAGGAAAGCAATGTTAAAAGGCCCAATCAATGCTCAATTAATGTTTATTATATCCCACAAGAATGATAGACCTTCTCATTATCAAATTCAAGAGGGACAAGTCATTGTTGATTTCTTTTTAATTTCTTTCTGTTTCTATTTTTATTTATGAATATTAATTCAAGCTTAAAACATTGATAAATAAAAAGGGTATTTAAAAGTTAATCATTCAAAGACAAGAAAATATAATTTATTTTGATTAAAATCAATTCTAGCCATAACAAGAAGTGGCCATGTAATTTGAATCTAAAATAAATATAGTGTAAACTCCAAGATCTCCGGATCAGGATCTGGCTATCGAGGAATTTTCAGAATGAGTTATGCTGATCTTGACCTAGCAAAACAGTAAACACTGTTAGTCTCGTCACAGTGAGGACCCCGTGGGGTTTCGCTGTGACCAGCCTCCGACGTGAGAATAAGTATAGGTATGAGGATGATGAGTATGGAGAGAGAATGAATGAATGAGAACATAAACATTACCTTAGGATTTCTAGGGTATTTATACCTTAGAGTATTTTGTCTTTAGCCTGTGACTGCTCTTTGTCTATTGGCTTGGGTACATGATGCTTAGACCATTTTTAAGGTTGTTAGTAATGATTTGCGTATTGTCGGGCATCTCATTCTTTTTGGTTCATACTCTGACATGTTGATTCTTGTCTTCTCTTTACCTTTGCTTATTTGTCTCTTTCTCTTCAATGTGTCTGGGCCTTATTCCGCTTGTCGGGCCTTGGTTAAGATCCGGCTTTTGGGTCTGTTGGCCTGGCCGCTGGTCACTGTATTTCTGTAGGTGATTATCCGGACTTGGGTTTGGGGATATATCCGGTCTTCGTGCCAGGTCATATCCCAACATATAGTGACAAAAAAATTATAACAATATTTGTTGAAATAATTATATATTTAATGATTGCACGACTGGATTATATTTTAATATCTAGATGACTAGATTCAGTCAAGTCTAGCTTTAATGGTTGGACAATAATAGTGAGATATACGGTTTCTCTTCTCTTGTCATAAGTCATTTTCTTTTTCTTTTTATCACCAAAAACTTATAACTTTAGTTTTCCCTTTAATTCATGTTATCTTAATTATTTTACTTGTAAATACCATACGTGTAGGGTAATTTGTATAAAATAGTGATTATTTTTAAACTTTAACACTCACATACCGAATCATATCTCTTGGAGTGAGCGGTAGAAGCACTACCTTAGACTATGGGCTTTTATAGTAAAATAATGATGGTTGATTATAATATTTACATCATTTTACTGGTTATGATAAACACTTTTAATTTGTTTAAAATTAAATAAAAAAGAAAACTTTGAAGTAATTGTTCACTAGAAATTTTTAATGTTAAAATTTTTCACTTAACTGTATTAGTATGAACCCTATTCTTCCCGCTCCGGGTAGAATTAGGAAAAAAAGCGTGTAAACTAGACGAGTGATATGGGGTTGGTTTCCGTTCTTAAGGATTCGGTCTTACTTAAGGTATCTTATTTGAGTTTAATATTCCAATCTTAGAGCAAGCGGTATACTTGCATGAAATCACCCCGTGATCCGACGTGGGAACATGAATCACGGTGTGATTCACTTGGAACACCGCCCCCTCAAACAATTATTCACGGCGTGATTCTAGGACATGATCTTTTTCACGGGAGCCTTCGATTGTTTCTAGCCGTTGAACGGCTATATTTTGTTACCGTTGAGAAAAAAAAAAAAATTTTACCTACTATAAATACCAATCTTTCACAAACTTATTTCTACTCTTCACGCACTCATTTATACTTTATTTTATACTCTACTTCTACTTTAAATTCTCAAAAAAAATCATGAGTAACGATCCGAATTTTTGGGCTCAATACGCGGCTCGGGATAACGCGTTCATGGCTACGTAAATGAACCAAAACCTTCAACCTAACCCAAACTTTCAAGTGAAGCCAAACTTTCAATCCAACCCAAACTTTCATTTGAAACCTTATCAGTTGGGTATACCCCTTGCTCTTAGTTTAAAAAAAACCTATGTGAAAATCCTAATTTAAATTTGCTTTTGTTTATAGTTTCAACTTGAAAATCTGAATTTGGATCTATTTTTTTTTAAACGGCGAAGATTTTATAAAAACTAGCAAGAAGCTAGAAAAACAAAATTACAAACATAGAATTGGGTTTTTAAGCCACTCAGACCAGTTTAATTTACATTTACAGTTCCTACTACCATACCAAAGAAACGAAAGTTGTAAAACATCATCAAAACATAATCCTTGACTTTGAGATCTATCTTCGAAGACTACCCCATTACGGCACCTCCAAATCACCCACCATGACACAAAATTTACCTCTTCAATTACGTCTTTGGCCTTTTTTTCATCCGAACTGTCTCAAGCCAATCAATTAACACATTCGGATTAGCATTCCTCGGTAAACGAACGTCCAACCAAGACGACACTTTAGCCCAAATAGACATAGCCAGATTATAGCCACCAAACAAATAATCCACCGATTCCGATTTATCATCACAATTCAGACATAAAATGGAAGGCACATCTATACCTTTTAGATCCAAATTCATCCGAGTTGAAAGTCTATTTATCATAATTCTCCAAGCACAAATATTAACCTTCATTGGAAAGAATTTATTCCATCTTGTATGCTTAGAACTCGTCGAAAGTAAGTAATCCTCAACAACTTTTCTAACCCCTTTCACCGAGAAGTCTTCAACTCCATCCAACGACCACACCCAATGGTCCTCACCTTGATCCAAATGGAGTCGATCCAATTCCGTTTTCAAAACCAATTGTGATTGCTCTAAACCTGACCGGATGGGACGAGGCCACTGCCAACTGTTACTATCCACTCTATCAATAACCAAAACCACTGGACTGATTTTTCAGATACTTCTATTAATTCTGATTGTGTGTTACTTTCATTAATTAGTTGCCTTTATTACCTTGTTATCTCATTTATATATTCTCCTCAGTTGTTTCTATTATATCCATTAAACCTTTATCACTTCGGTTACTTTCATTTGTCAGTCCAGTGAGTGTCAGGCTTAGGCGTCTGACCGGAAGGGACGACGCCACTGCCAACTGTTACCCGAATTTGGATCTATTATGTCTTTATAAATTTTAAACATTATGATGGTACTGTAGTTATTATTACTATTACGTTCATGCACTATATTACTCGAGCATGTCATTGCGACACGTCATTGCGACATCAATGACATGACATCAATGACATGACACCAACTTTGGCGAGTTGAGATCACAAAGTCTCCATATTCTGGTACTTGAGTATTACGTGGTCAATATTTATTCCATGGAGACGTATAGACTAGTCATAATTTACTATTATATTTGTTTGTTGTGTACACCTACACTTCCGTCTCTCAAAGGTACATAATTTTGCAAGCTATGTACATGCATGTTATTAGTATGTATTGTTTAATTGGTTGTGGGAACTTATTGTCGATACCGTTTTATTTACTTGGACATTGGAATTTATATCAAAATATTTGTCATTTATGGTATTTAAATATATATGTTATAATCGTGTTTCTAAGAATTCTTTTTACATGTGTAATCTCTGGTATATGTTGCATATGTTATTTCTAAATCTGATACTTCTATTAATTCTGATAATGTGTTACTTTCATTAATTAGTTGCCTTTATTACCTTGTTATCTCCTTTATATATTCTCTTCAGTTGTTTCTGTTATATCCATTAAACCTTTATCACTTCTGTTACTTTCATTTGTCAGTCCAATGAGTGTCAGGCTTAGACGTCACACGAATAAGATTTCAGGGACATGTCAAGAGAGAAATAATTTATTGAAAAACACTTATTTTTTTTTAATTATGTAATGAATACTTGATAATGTTCTAGTTTTGTTGAGTTCTTTTGGGATATGAAACGTTGAACGATAATAATTATTATGCATTATGTGTAAATATCTTAGGCAAATCCCATATCGTTATGTTCTGTTCTGTTCACGGGAGAGATGCTGGGTTCATAAGGAATGCCCCGTCTCAAATACCACAACGCGTTTTGGGGCTTAATGAAGTGGATGAGAGGAGAACTCCACTGTTAAGCGTGCTCGGATGAGAGTAATCTAGGGATGGGTGACCCCTAGGAAGTTTTCACCCGGGCAACCAGAAACAAATCCGTGAACTCTTAGGGGGCAAAACAGACAGTATTGTTAGTACGAGAGGCCGGATGTTACATCATGCATGTGATTTGTTATTTTTTTGTAACAATGATACGTCAGTCTTTTCAGATCATGGTGTTACATGACTTTATGTAGCCATGCGAATATTTGATTATTACAATTTTTGTAGCCATGTGAATATTTGATTATTACAATTTTAATTATAAGCTAATCGATTTACATGCAAGAACCGAGTTTAAATTCACATATACCAAAAGGACTTTAATTTTACATCATCAAGCACCAAGTCCAGATCTCTAAACACTTTCACAGCTGGTTTGGTATAAGTTTGTGAGTGAGTTTTGTATATTTTAAGAAGTGGTTTAAAGTAGTTGTGAGTGGAGGAGAGAAAATATTTATAAATTTTTTGTATATATAAGGATAAAGGTAGTGGTTTTTAGTGTAATTATAAGAATAAAGATAGATTTTATTGAAAAGGAGACAGAAAATGTAGAAAAAGTAGTGATTTTTAGTGTAATTATAAGGATAAGAATAAATAATATAAGGAACCAGCTAGAAATGCTCTTAAATACGCATCTACGCCACCAATTGCATACTTTGTCCCATAAATCTTAGGTGATCAAGCAACCCACAAAGAAGTGAGACTTAATCTCCAAGTCTCGCACCACAAATAGGACAACGAATTAAGTTTAGGTCAAATATACTCTTTTTACACTACTAGAATACTGAGTATCAACGACGATAATAATTTACCAAAGGACGCTATTTGTCGGTAACGAATCTTACCAAACCTTAAAAAAGTCTAAAAATGGGAAGGTAAATAGTTTGTCAGTAATCCGTCAGTGTTTACTAACAGGTTCCAAAACCCATGAAGGTGAGATGATTACCGACGAACTATCGACACTAGGATATAAATAATTGGTCGTTGCTTGTGGGAAACGTTTTCCAACAAAATAACCGGTGGTCATCTGTCAGTTATATTAATAAGATTTCAGATAAGATTCTTGCCCTGGCTTTTCATGTGTTTATCAGTGAATGCAACTTTTGATGGGCGCTTCCTGTCAGTAATCCGTGTGCAGAAGTTATATATAGCACCACAAACTTGCTATAAATGATAAACGCTAATAATCTCTTTTAAACATATAAATGGCAACCTTATTTCGATACAATTAGGAAGAGGTGGTTAATTAATACTGGAATTGGTAGACTCATAATTAAATGTTCCCGGAATGGGTTTCCATGGGCTCACATCATCTCGATTGCACTGTGGGAGGTGATATTCTTGGTTGTTGGATGTGGTTGTTTCGGAATTCAAATCCGCCAAAGGTGGTCTTGAAATCCTCGTGTCTGCTACGCAAGTGATTAGTTGAGAAGATGGTCACGTACTCATGAAAACATTGTGGTGGAAATATCATTTAGTATATGATAATGGGTGGGCTTGTCGATCTAGATAAGTGTACCCAAAATATGTGTAACACCCCCAAATTTATTCACTTAATAAATAAATAAATAAATAAATTAGGGTTGCAACGATTGATAACATTACACAACAGCGGAAGCTAACTAAAGACTTCTAAATACGTCGAACACCTTGCATCTTCATCTTTCTAGAAGCTTAATCCAAAAGTTTAACCTATTCCAACCGTGTCGTATGAATTACCTAAAAAACATGCTCAAAAATGTCAACGCAATGTTGGTGAGTTCACAGGTTTTAAATGAATACAATTGACAAAATCATATTTACGAAATCGTTTGTCAAAAACTATTTATACGAAATCCTTCGGCAAAAGCCATTTGCACGAAATTGATTGACAAACTGTTTGTACGGGTACTATTGGCAAAATCCTTTGCTCGAAATTCACTGTCAAGATCATTGATACGTATACCAATGGCAAAACCCGTTTCTTGAAATTGACTGACAAAACCATTGGTACGTATACCATTGGCGAAATCATTTGCTCGAAATTTACTTTATGCATATGATAAACAAAACAAGTTTGCGGTTAATTCATCGAAGTCTAGCTAGCACTTACGAATTATGTGATGCACAAGCCTATAACCAAACCTTTAACGAATTCTCGAAATTTGCCCCAGCCCATTGTACCTTTAAACAATGAGAAACAACAAGACCTAATATGCAATCATTTGACCCTGCTGGTCAGGTTAGCGTGACTAACCATGATTGGGGGTGTCAACCCGAATAGTACTATTCATATCGATCTACGACTAAGTCCATAGCTAATGGTTATAGTTCGAAATACCGAGGACCTTTTAGTGTTAACTCATGCTCACAAGGGAATCAGATGCTTGTTTCTCGTTTTCTAGTTATCATACCATTTGAAATTAACATGTTTTTCCCCCAAAATAGAAAACAGTAAAAAGGGGCCGTGAAACTCACCTTAAGTCCAGCTAATAATATCACAAACTCAGTTGACAATATGTGGGCGCAACATTCCTAAACGGTTCCTATTGTTCAAACAAGTGTTGTTAACATCAATAACAATATAACTAGGATCGTGCCCTAACATTACAGTTTCAAATCTAAACCCAAACCATGTTGAGGACATCTAAGTTGTAGAAACAAAACTCTTTATTATTATTATTATTATTTTTTTTTTAGAAAATCGGGCAGAGTCCCGTTTGTTTTTGGCTAAACCAGACAATATCCAATTGTCCAATTCCAACATTAATTTACACCAATAATCCAATAAACCACGTTTTAGATTCTAATACTAAAACCATACTTAAATTCATTAATTACTTGATAACTATATAAAAATTATATAATTATAACACATTTTAACGTGTCCGAAAAACGTTATCAAAAGACGTCCCTGACAATTTTTCTAGGTACCGTGCTACTACCCGACAATAGATCTATAAGTGTTTCTGTTCATACCTTAGCGTACAAGCCGTTCTAAGCGGTTTTGTACGAAAAGCTGAGCACGACGCGAGAAGAAAACTTGTTTCGCTCATAACTTGGTCATACGAACTCCGATTGAGGTGATTCAAGCGGCCATGGAACCATCTCGTCAAGCTCCATCAGATCCACCGGTCGCCGCCTCCGGCCGCCGCCGCCGACGTCGTCGGAAAACCGGGCAGTGGCCGGAATTCATGATTTTTGGCCGGAAAACTACACTTTTTCGAGCCAACTTCTTCGTATGCTTAGATCGGGCCTTTAGGAACTCTTTTCTAGCAAAAGCCCCCAATTGTTGAGCTCGCCGGAAAAAGTATTTTTGGCCGGAATCTCCACCACCGTCGCGATCTATTGTAAACCACCACCACCATCGGACTCAGGACGTCGAGATCTATCAGATGAGGTGGTGCACTTGCCGCCACTCGCCGGTCCGCTGTGATCCGCTGCTACGCGCCGCCGGCTGCTCGGTCGGACTCCGCCTCCGCCGTCCTCGCCGCTGTGTAGTCGTTTCGTCCGCCCAAAAGTGTGGCCGGCCCTCCCTTCCCCTTCTTCTTCTCGGTTCTCTCTCTAGAAACACACACAAGTGTGTGTGTGCTTTTTGTGCAAATGAGGAAAAGGACAAGAAAATTATATATATATATATATATATATATATATATATATATATATATATAGGGTTTTAAGTGGGTAGGCTACCTACCAGTAACACGTGTCAAACCCAAAATATCATCATGTCTTTAGTTCTCGATTAATATTTGTCGTCCCTAATATAAATATTAATACTAAAATAAATATTCAAATCATTTATTTTGTTAGCTTATTATCGGAGGATATTCGAGTCGGTATGAGTTGAAAACGCGTGTGTGAGTCAGTTCGTCGGATTTATCGTTTCGCTCTCCGGTTATTAATAACAATTTTATTAAAAACAAATACTTATCATATAGGTAATAACCGTACCGCAATCGTTAGTTTTACGAGGATCTAACGTGGTTTAACGTCCGTATACACGTACTACACGTGTATTTATCCAAACAGTCTTTCCAAATGAATATTAATACATAATGTTAATAATTCATTATTTTACTTAATCGTTCTGTCGAATACCCGGTAAAAACTGACGTTTAACGCGCTTAACGTTTAAAACTACTGAATCGCGTACGTTCTTATATCTTTTCTAAAATTATCAGAATCGCGTCACAAGTCATTAAATGAAATCGTGTGACTAATATGATATTCAGATTGTGTAAATTTGGATTTCTAACGGGCTTGGATCCTTACCGGGCCTCAAATGGGCTTAATTTCATATTGGGCCTTATTGGGCCTAGTTGGGTTTTAGTCCAACAACTAGGTTTTGGATTCTGGAATTTTGCAGGTGTCACAATATACATACATATATGTCCGACTATCAACACCCTCAAGCTTAAATATCGGTGGATGGAGTGGACTAATTAGAAATGTTGTGGAACGCAGGGTTCTCGGATGTGATACTTGCTGAAATTGGCGTTCTAGTCACCATACACACTAGTAACTAGAAAATATATCTATTTTATCTGTAATATCTAGAAATGTAATATATTTTCTCATTGTACAATTTCTCAGTTTACAAATAATCATACATGTGCCTTTAACACCAAAATAACTTGTTATGACCTATTGTGGCTTCGTGTAACTTAAACAACTCATTAACTCATTACAAGGTCCATTAGTATACCAATCATTGTTACATGTGTCTTTAACAACAGCTTGTTATAACCTAATATGACTTTATGTAACCTAAATCAATTCGCTAACACATGGCATGACTCATTAAGGCTCATTAGTGTACCTATCATCACACACGTGTCTTTAACACTAAAGTAGCTTTTTATGACCAAATATGACTTTGTATAACCTAACCAACTCACTAACACATGACACAACCAATTAAGGTCCACTAGTGTACCGATCATACACACGTGTCTTTAATCCCAAAATTACTTGTTATGACCTAATGTGATTTTGTGTAACCTAAACCAACTCACTAACACATGGCATGACCCATTGAGGCCCATTAGTGCACAAAATAATACATTAAAACCCATAAGTAGTACCAAATTAGTAACGGATTACAACGACAATTACCAACGGATATTAGTTTAGTAAATCGCCAACAAAATTTCCATCGGTATTTTTAGGCCAAATTTCATCTTCATTTTCCCTCTATATCGCTTTTCCTTCTTTTCTCCATGTCGCAACTTAGCCATCATCACCACCATCATTGACTGTCCACCATCGCTTGACCATCTCTAGACCACCGCCGCACCATTTGTTTGTATGTTTGGAGATCAAACCTAAGAAAATGATCGTCTCAATATGTATGTATGTATGTATGTATGTATGGAGGCGTATGAGTCAATTTTAGGAAAAGAAATACTGTCTCAACCACGTTATCAGGCATCATTATGTAACTAATTATTATCCATTTAGCTATGATGATATATTGATATTATGCTATTTATATATTTTGTATTTACATGTTACTTAAGTTTATATGTTATTCAAGTTTTATGCTATGTAAGTTATAAGTTACAAATTTTTATGGTTACGAGATACAATGTTATATTTTTATGAGTTTACAAGTTTCATGTTTTTGTTATTTTTGTTAACCGTTCATTGAGCGTTATGCTTAAACGTGCTTTCGTGTTTTTGTTTCCGTAGAAGTTAGGTTACCAAGACTATTCGGGAGGGTTGTGTGGATTGTTAGAGAACCTGATAAAACTTTACACTAAATACCAATTAATTAAAATTATGTATTTATTTCACTTCTTGGAATGTTTTAGCCATAAACATAATTATGTTTGTGATCTGGTTACTATTATGTTAACAGGTCAGTCGTAATCGGGTTGGAGTGTTCAGAAAGATTGTAAGCAATTCACTCCATTTATAAAAAAGATATTGAAAAAAACCGAACTTTGTTTCTTTCACTTACTTTCATCTCTTCTCGAAGAAAGACCATGAAAACAGATCTCATCATATTGAATGAACCTAAAACAACTTTAAAAAGGAAAAAAATAACATCATTAACCAGAGAATGTGCTGTAAAATATTGTCGATTTTTAACATGGTCATAATACCAAGTAGATTCATCCCCAAATTCCATGCATATTACCCACAAATCTTATTTGTGGACCAAACAAAATGATGCGTTTGTAGACTTCTACTTTCGTCATTGGCTTAATTTTCTACCCACCCACAAATAACTCATATTAATAAAAGGCATGATGGAATCATCGTAGATTAACAATCCATGGATGAAATCATCAAACATATGTATACACACCCACACTTCAGTTTAAATAAGAACGATAAAAAGTAGAGAGAAACTATAAAAACTAAAATATAATGTTTTAATTCTCATGTGATTAAATGGAGTTATACTAAAATATAGGTAATGGTCAAATGAGAAAATAAAAAAATTTAAAAGTCACAAAAAATATGTTAAATCTTCGTGTGATTTCAATGAACAATTCAAATATCAGGTGAATTAAAAGGTAATTTTGTGATTCTTAATATTTTTTTCTACTCATTTTAACATTTGCCAATAGTCACACGTGCATAGAATTAATAAGGCCATCAGGCATGATTTCATATTCCACACCCTTTTATATTGTCACATCAGCGTCACATCAGTTTTCATAGATTTTTCACATAGTTAGGCTGTAAAAGAACCGAACCGAACCGAACCAAACAAAGTCGTGTTCGTGTTCGTCCGTTTAACATTGAATTTGTTCACGAACACTAACCGAACGAAATTTTTTGTTCGTGTTTATTCATTAAGAAAATGGATTTGTTCGTGTCCGTTCGTTAACTTTCTAAACAAACATAAACGAGCACAAACAAACACATGCTAGTTTGAAAATTAAAAACAATATTGTTAATCCTAAACATTAGACACAACCATCCAAAAGATAAATCAAGTTTAAGTAGTTAGACATAATTATCCTAAAATACTTGACATATTATATAACCATAATTATCCTAAAAAATGTTTAAAAGGTATAATAAGTAATATAATAAAAATCAAAATATATATAAAATATAAAAGTTTAAATGTATAAAAATATCTTTAATGAACGAACGTATATGATCGAATGTTCACGAACACATTAACGAACGTTCACGAACACAATTGAACGAACAAGACATTTGTTCATGTTTGTTCATTTAACTAATCGAACGTAATTTCCTGTTCATGTTTGTTCATTTATTAAACGAACGAAAATAAACGAATTTCCCGTCGAACGGTTCATGAACTGTTCACTTAACGTTCGTTTCGTTTACAACCCTACACATAACTCCACATTTGGGGGGCGTGGTTCCACATTTCCATATTGTTTTCACTAACACGTCATATTTAATTTTTAATTACATTTAATAATTTTTCATTTAATAATTTATAAAATAAAATACATTAAATAATGAAAATACATTAATAATTAAAAGACATACTTAAAAGTAAAATAACAACTAAAAAACTAGACTTGATCGTTGAGGTGAAGTGTGGCGATGTGTTCCACCAAATCATCTCGAAGATTGTTGTGCATGAACGTTGGCATGTTCGAGCGTTCGGCATCTTCTTTGAGTATTTCAACGATAGTGTTAGCAATTGTCTCGAAAATAATCGAAGATACACCATCCGATTCCGAAGATGATGAATTTAGTGTGTCCATTTGTTGAGATAATGATTGAAATGGGTGAAATGGTTTGAGAAGGGCTTGAAATTGATGAAATGGTTTGAAAAAGATTTATTTATGAATTAAAAATAACTTTTTTTAACTCACTGTCGTTCAATGGCTATATTGCCGTTGCAAGCCCATGGAAACTCCACGAAAATTAACCACGACCGTTGACCACGCTAGAGGGGCGCAGTGTCCCATGATCGCCACATCATCCACACGCCACCACTCCATGGGGTGTACCGAATGGTATATATATCATGTGAACTAGTTTTACGGTTCATACGTTTCAATTCTTGGTATTTCTATTTTTCTCATTTAATCTTTTATATATATATATACATATATATATACATATATATATATATATATCTGTGTGTGTATATATATAGGGGGAGTATCAAATAAAAATTAGTTTTTAAATTAAAAATCTAAGAAATGACAAAAACCTTAACAAACGATATCAAACGAACTCCGATTGAGATAATTTCAGTGGTGTTGGAACCGTCTCGTCGAACTCTACCATCTTAGCTTTTAGGGTTTAACTTTTAAGGTTTAGATTTTACGTTTGAATTTTTGGGTTTTAGCCTTATGGTTTAACCTTAGGATTTAACTTTTATGGTTTAGATTTTATGTTTTATTTTTTGGGGAGAGGGTGGGGGTTTAGGTTTTTGGGGGGTGAGGGTGGTGGTTTTAGGCTTTTCGGGGTAAAGTTGGAGGGGGTTTAGGTTTTTGGGGGTGTGGGTGGAGGGGTTTAGGTTTTTGGGTCCGGGTTAGGGTTCGATGAGACGGTTCCAACGGCGCTGGAATGAGCTCAATCGGAGTTCATTTGACTAGGGGTGTGCATGGGTCGGTTTTAGGGAAAAACCAAACCGAAAACCAAAAGTTCGGTTTTTGTTTTTTTAAAACCGTTTGGTTTCGGTTTTTTCGGTTTTTGGTTTTTGCAATGGGTTCGGTTCGGTTTCGGTTTTTTTTGGTTTTTGCAATGGGTTCGGTTCGGTTTTGATTATTTCGGTTTTAAAACCAATTGGGCTTGAGTTTGTTGAGGTAAAAAAATAGCCCAAAATAATGAACTTGTGTTTGAAATTTTAGGCCTAAATTTTTTTTGTTAACTAATAATTATCACACATTTGGGCCTAAATAATTTGGCTACAAAAATTAATAGTTTTCTTAAAAAAAAATTAACATAAAAATAAACATTATAATCTATAAATTCAATAAATATAAATAATAACATACTATTAATGTAAATATTTGTAACACAAATATGTATACACTTTTAACATACAAGCATACAACATAATATAATATATATTATGAAACGTGTATGCACATAGTATATAATTAAAGTACAATTTCAGCTTGGTTCTGTTTTTTCGGTTTTCAAAAGATACAAAACCGAAACCAAACCGTAATTTTAGGTTTTCAAAAAATACAAAACCAAAATCATCGGTTTTAGTTTGGGTCGGTTTTTCGGTTAATTTGGTTTTTTACTCACCCCTACGTTTGACCCATTTCTTAGGATTTCTTAGCGAAAACCCACTTTTTAGTGGAACCGTCCCCCTATATTTTCATGAGAAAACCAAAAAACTCCTCATTAAATATACTACATATGTGTAGTACACCTCAAAAACCTAACCCACCACCAAAAACCTAAACCCCCCACCCCACCCCCAAAAACCTAAACCCCCCACCCACCCCACCCCACCAAAAACCTAGCCTAAAGTTAAACTAAACCTAAAAAACTAAATCTAAAAGCTAACCCAACTATTTTTTTGAGTTTTTTTTTTTAACGAGTACGACGTGGGAAACATGGTCTCCAGACCAGTTTTTTAGTTTTTGATTTATATTTTGAGTTATGGTAAAAGGATTTTAAAAATAAGAAGGGTAAGAAGGATTCTAGGCTTGACATGTGTCCGTTTATTGTTTTTAAAGGGAGGGTATAATGGTCATTGTGTAATATACCAGGTCATTGTGTAATATAAGGTCTGATATTACACAATGAACTAATAATACACAATGAGAAAATTACACAATGACCAGACCTTACATTACACAATGACCAGACATATTTGAGCGAATTACACAATAATGAGCAAATTACACAGTGAGTTGTAAAACGTAAAACACAATGATGAATACTTATAACACAATGATGAAAAATATTTGACAAAATGAGCATATTACACAATGAGCAAATTACACAATGAACAGACCTTACATTACACAATGACCTGACATATTTAAGTGAATAACACAATAATGAGCAAATTACACAATGAGCTGGAAAACGTAAAACACAATTATGAATACATATAACACAATGATGAAAAATATTTGATAAAATGATGAATACATATAACACAATGATGAAAAACATTTGACACAATGCCTAGACCTGACATTACACAATGACCAGACCTGACATTCACGATTACCAGACCTGACATTCACGATTACCAGACCTGATATTACACAATGACCAGACCTGATATTACACAATGACCTGACAAATTACACAATGAGTTGGAAAACGTAAAACCCAATGATAAATACATATAACACAATAATAAAAATTATTTGATAAAATGAGCAAATTACACAATGAGTTGAAAAACGTAACACAATAATGAATACATATAACACAATGATAAAAAATATTTGACAAAATGAGCATACTACACAATATGCAAATTACACAATAACCAGATCTGACATTACAGAATGATCAGACATATTTGAGCGAATTACACAATAATGAGCAAATTACACAATGAGTTGGAAAACGTAAAACACAATGATGAATACATATAACACAATGATGAAAAATATTTGACAAAATGAGGATATTACACAATGAGCAAATTACACAATGACCAGACCTTATATTACACAATGACCTGACATATTTGAGCGAATTACACAATAATGAGCAAATTACACAATGAGCTGGAAAACATAAAACACAATGATAAATACATATAACACAATGATGAAAAATATGTGACAAAATAATGAATACATATAACACAATGATGAAAAACATTTGACACAATGACAAGACCTGGCATTATACAATGACCAGACCTGATATTACGCTATGAACTGATATTACATAATGATCAGACCTCATATTATACAATGAACTGATATTATACAATGAACTGACAAATTACACAATGAGCTGGAAAACATATATTTTTTTCGTTTTTGTATATAACGACACTATACTCGTTTTAAAGATAAAAAATCGCTTGTTTTTATGGTGTAATTTAAAAAAAAAATAATGTCGTATGTAAAAGTTATGAACGTTTAAAAAATGGGGGAACTTGATAAAAAGTCAACAAAAGTGACCAAGACTAAAATACCCTTTCAACAACTTTTTCTCCTACAATTTAATCTCAACCATTAAATCTTTTCTACAATTTGATCTAGTGGCCATAAATCTTTCTCACTCTTCTTAGAATTAAAATCATTTTTACCTGAACATTTTCATATATATATATATATATACATATATATATATACTAGTTTAGATCCCGTGTATACACACGAGTGAAAAATATCAATAAATAAAAATTTTAAATCTTTATGTGTATATTTTACACATGTAAAAATGTATCATATACTAAGGATAGAAAACAAAACTCAAAATATACAAAAACTAATATATAATTGGATTTAAAAAATAAATTAAATACTATTTAATGTAATTTGTTTTTCATTCATTATTTGATTGAAAATAAAAGTTAATTAATTAGATTTTTAAAGTTTCATAAGTGATAATTTAAAATTATTGTGTTTTATTAGTATAATTAATATTTTCTTTAAATATATATTGTTGTTAAAAATTGGAGGTGCATTTAATAAGAGAGGGAGGCGGGAAAAAATTAATGAGAATGAATGTGGAGGCGACACGTGGCATAGAAAAATATTTATTTATTATATAGTGTATATATATATATATATATATATATATATATATATATATATAGGGTGTGGTTCAAATGATAATCAATATTTATGTGATAATCGTGATAACCACTATCAAACATAGTGTTGCTTATATGTAACAATTATTATTATGTTAGTGTTACATATATGTAACACTATATTTTAATGATATTTAAATATTTTTTTAACAATTAAAAGAAAAAATAATTTATAAATTATGAAATTTTTTTGAAAGTGGTTATCACATATAAAACTGTTATCATTTGAACAATTCCCTATATATGGATCCCTGATTGGGATGGGGGAGCAAATCTCATTGAGGACAACGAGTCCAAAAGAGGGAGTGTTTGTAACACATACGAAAATCTCACATCGGCTGTGGATAGAAGAGATGTTGGGTTTATAAGTAAAGGTTCGCCTCTAATATCATCAACTCATTTTGGGCACATTGACTGTGGATGAGAAGAGAACTTCGAAGTTAAGCGTGCTTATATGAGAGTAATACTAGGATGGGTGACCTCCTGAGAAGTCTAAAAACTATAAAAAGTGTAAAAAGTTTTTTAAAAATCACACCACCACCCCCAAAAGCATAAAACCCCCACCCCACCCCGAAAAACCTAAAACCCTCACCCCCACCCCCCAAAACCTAAATTCTAACAAAAAAAACCCTAAAAATCCAAAAAAGTCATCTAAAAACACCACCACCACCCCTAAAAGCCTAAACCTCCAACCCAACCCCCCTAAAAACCTAACCCTAACCCCACCCCACCCCAAATACCTAAAACCCCCACCCCTACCCCCACCCAAAGCCTAAATACTAAAAGCTAAACCTTAAGGCTAAACCTCTAAGGCTAAATATTAAGGCAAAAACTAAAGCCTAAAATCTAAACCTTAAAACTAAGATCGTAGAGTTCGACGAGACGGTTCCAACGCCCCTTAAATGAGTAAAATCGGAGTTCGTATGAGCCGGTTATGAGCATTTTAAACGACTTTTTACACTTTTTGACTTTTTAGCGAAAACTCAGATCAAGAGAAAACCACAAAGTTAGGCGAAAACCGAGAAAACCACTAAAACAATGTGTAATACTATATGTTACGTATACATAACTGTAATTTTTTTGATTTTTTTTTGTTTTTGTTTACGTATACGTAAGTTACGTATACGTAAGCTAATATTTAAATGATTTTTTGGTAAAAATTTGTAATATTACATTGATACTCTTATAAAAAATAAAAATAAAATAAAATAAAAAATAAATATTATTATATTATTTCTTAAAATTAGTTTTTAGTGGTTTTATCGGTTTTCGCCTAACTATTGATTTTCTCTGGAACCCACCCCTATATATATATATATATATATATATAGGGTGTGGTTCAAATGATAATCAATATTTATGTGATAATCGTGATAACCACTCTCAAACATAGTGTTGCGTATATGTAACAATTATCATTATTTTAGTGTTACATATATGTAACATTATATGTTCAAGATATTTAAATACTCTTTTAACAATTAAAAAAATAATTTATAAATTATGTGATTGTTTGAAAGTAGTTATCAAATAAAAAACTGTTATCATTTGAACAATTACCTATATATGCATCCCTGATTGGCATGGGGGAGCAAACCTCATTGAGGACAATGAGTCTAAAAGAGGGAGTGTTTGTAACACATACGCAAATCTCATATCGGCTGTGGACAGAAGAGATGTTGGGTTTATAAGTAAAGGTTCGCCTATAATATCATCAACTCGATTTGGGCACATTGACTGTGGATGAGAAGAGAACTTCAAAGTTAAGCGTGCTTATATGAGAGTAATAATATGATGGGTGACCTCCTGTGAAGTCTAAAAACTATAAAAAGTGTAAAAAGTCTTTTAAAAATCACACAACCACCCCCAAAAGCATAAAACCCCCACCCACCTCCCAAAACCTAACTCCCACCCCACCCTACCCCAAAAAACCTAAAACCCTCACCACCCCCTCCCCACAAAAAACCTAAATCCTAACAAAAAACACCCTAAAAAGCCGAAAAAGTTTTCTAAAAACACTACCACCACCCCCCAAAAACCTAAACCTAACCCCACCCCACCCCTAAATACCTAAACCATCACCCCCATCCCCACCCCCACCCCCACCCCCACCCAAAGCATAAATATTAAAAGCTAAACCATAAGGCTAAATCTTAAGGCAAAAACTTAAGCCTAAAATCTAAACCTTACAAGTTAAGATCGTAGAGTTCGACGAGATGGTTCCAACACCCCTGAAATGAGTAAAATCGGAGTTCGTATGAGCCGGTTATGAGCATTTTAAACGACATTTTACACTTTTTTGACTTTTTAGCGAAAACTCACACTATATATATATATATATATGTATATATATAGGGGAAGGATAAAGAGAAAACCACAAAGTTAGGTGAAAACCGAGAAAACCACTAAAACAATGTGTAATACTATAGGTTACGTATACGTAACCGCAAATTTTTTGAATTTTTTTGTTTTTGTTTATGTATACGTAACACTATGGGTTACGTATACGTAAGCCAATATTTAAATGATTTTTTGGTAAAAATTTGTAATATTGCATTGATACTCTTATAAAAAATTAAAAAAAAAAATGAAATAAAATAAAAAAAATAATAAATATTATTATATTATTGGTTAAAAT
Source organism: Smallanthus sonchifolius (assembly GCA_023525975.1). Classification (NCBI taxonomy): domain Eukaryota; kingdom Viridiplantae; phylum Streptophyta; class Magnoliopsida; order Asterales; family Asteraceae; genus Smallanthus; species Smallanthus sonchifolius. Next base: position 133,382,344 of record CM042018.1, read on the forward strand.
TGGTTTTTTAGTGGTTTTCTCGGTTTTCGCCTAACTATTGGTTTTCTCTGGAACCCACCCCTATATATATATATATATATATATATATATATATATATATATATAGGGTGTGGTTCAAATGATAATCAATATTTATGTGATAATCGTGATAACCACTCTCAAATATAGTGTTGCGTATATGTAACAATTATCATTATTTTAGTGTTACATATATGTAACACTATATGTTCAAGATATTTAAATACTCTTTTAACAATTAAAAGAAAAAATAATTTATAAATTATGTGATTGTTTAAAAGTAGTTATCAAATAAAAAATTGTTATCATTTGAATAATTCCCTATATATGCATCCCTGGTTAACATGGGGGAGCAAACCTCATTGAGGACAATGAGTCCAAAAGAGGGAGTGTTTGTAACACATACACAAATCTCATATCAGCTGTGAACAGAAGAGATGTTGGGTTTATAAGTAAAGGTTCGCATCTAATATCATCAACTCGTTTCGGGCGCATTGACTGTGGATGAGAAGAGAACTTCACAGTTAATAAAACTTATATCGAAACGTAGGTAAAAAACGTTAGAACGGTTCTGTTTAGGTATATTCAATTTCGAATAAAATTTATATCGAAACAACAACAGCATCCAGGGCTTTTCCCCAGTGAGATTGGGAGGCCGGAGAGAGGTGTCAAACTGCTAGGAGGGGCAGTCAGCTGTGATGCCAGTTTTATTAGTGGTCTAACGGCTAAGAGGGCAACGCGAGCTGTTGACATCATGGGACACCTTCCCTTGTTGCGGGATCCTCAAAGCGAACTCCTCTTGCTTAGATCTTGTATGGGGGTTGCAAAGTTGCTATTTGGTTTGCGAACTTGCCAACCCCCCTTTGTGGATGATGCGGTTTCATGTTTTGATAAAGGTCTTCGAGAGGCATTAGAAGACATTTATAACACACCATTCTTAAACACGCGGAAGCATAAGTAAAAACCCAGGAAATTTTTTTTTTTTTTTTTTTTTTTTTTTACGTCCTCGCGGTACGCGAGGACGTAAAAAAAAAAAAAAAAAAAAAAAAAATTTCCTGGGTTTTTACTTATGCTTCCGCGTGTTTAAGAATGGTGTGTTATAACATTGTCGTATGTGGGGGCCCTTTTTTTGGTGAACTACAGTGGCGGATCGCGACCTTGCCGATGCGGCCTGGTGGGTTGGGCCTTCTGTCGGCACGGGATGTGGCTGCCTATGCCTTTGTGGCTTCCAGGTCTCAATCTTGGGAGTTGCAGGACTACATCTTACGCAACAGTGGGGTTGCTACCACTGACCCGGATTATGCCAGCGCCTTGGATCGATTGCATGAATCTCTCCCTGATTTTGATCTCGGCGGTTTCTCTAACAAGGACACCGCCCCCAAAAAACCACAGAAAACTTTGGCGAATGCCCTTTGTTGTCGAATCGCACAAAGTTTGGGAGAAGATTTCCATTTGTCCCCCCGCCAAAAAGCCGTCATTGAATGCTTACAGAGGCCTCACGCTCAGGATTTCTTACTGTTATTCCTATTGAAGGTCTGGGTCAACGTATGTCAGCGGTGGAGTACCGGTCAATCCTTAAGTACCGTATGATGATCCCCATGTTCCCGAATGATGAAACTTGCCCAGTCTGCCGTAAAGCATTCCTGGATAAATACGGGGAGCATGCGTTACACTGTAGAGAGCTGCCGGGGTTTAAGTATCGCCATGACTTTGTTCGAGACGCGTTAATGGATATTCTCAGACGAGCAAGGATCTCGGCAAAGAAAGAGGCACCGGTTAATTTTCTTACGGACCCGGCGGAAGGGAGGTCCACCGTACGCTCGACGGACGTGCTAGTTTTTGGTTGGGAGGGCGGGAAACATGCTTGTGTCGATCTCACAGGTGTATCCCCCCTTGCTGGGTTGCAGGAAACTAGGTTTGTGGCGGGGCAAGCGGTTATGAAAGCAGAGTCAAAGAAGGTGGAAAAGCACGCGAAAGCTTGTGAGGATAATCAACATGCCTTTGTCCCCCTGGCGTTTGACACGTTCGGCTCCTTGGCGCCGGAGGCGGTTCGGTTCTTGGCTAGAGTTCAGCGTGTGGTCCACAGCAACTTTACGACTCCTCACGGGCGAGGCTTTGTTTTTAGTAGATTAGGGTTTTCCATTCAGAAGGGGATGGCGGCGCAGTTTGTTGCCCGTCTACCTGCTATCCTTATGTAATTTGCCTTGTTGTTTGGAATGAGAAATATAGAATTAAATTTAAAAAAAAAAAAAAATTATAACTACATTTTCATTTTTTATTAAAATAAATAAAATGAATTTTAAACATGCGGTTTTAACTCGCAACATTTACACAAAATTCTTTAGTGTTATTCCTTTGTTTCATTTTTAATTATTTTATTTTTAAGTTCTTCTCTACCAGAAATATGCCCACTTACGTTGATTCTTATTAAGTGGATTCCAAAGCTTAAATTAAGTTGTATTTTCTATTATTATTGTCATATTTAAAATATAATAATTAATATATCTTTTAAAAAAAATATGATTCACATATTTGCAATAGCTTTTTTAACAACATTTTGCAATAGCTAGGATACAAAATCTGCCGACAATGGGAAACAAAAGATGGCATGCATATCTTTTCATTTCCTTTCAGTGTATCCACATATAATATTGAAATTTGATTTGAGGTTTTTACAATTTACCAACGAAATCAAATGGGTATCTGACAAGGGCGAGGGGCGCAACCCTAATCCAAAAAATACCCTAATAAAACAAATCAATGAGGTGGTGTCATCAACGGCCCTTGTTCCCATTTATCATGTTGGCGTACAAGCTCCCAACACTCAATGTGGGAAAAAAAATTTGTGTTTAGTTTGGATATCCTTCAACTCTTTCTTCATCACATCTAAGTAGGCAGATCCACTCGCACGTAGACGGTCCTATATGGTTAAATAAAAAATATAAACTTAAATAAAAAATAAATAAACAACAAATATAAACTTAAACAGTTAAAAGATAAATATACCGCTTGAATCCAACAACCGTTGAACCAACTCATTTGCGTATTTAAAGCCGTCCATTTTGAATTTAGTTAGTGAATAGTTCGGTTACTTCCACCAACTTGTTGGTTGTAATGCTTAAGGATACGCTTCCAAAATCCGGTTCTCTTTTGATGATTTCCGACTACCAGGTCTTCGAAAATATGAATCCAAGCCTTACACAAAGCCAGATTTTGTTTATCGGTCCATTGTTGACGTGCCGCACGTGCGTGGAATTTTCCTTTATTTCTAGGTTCGTCATCTTTTTCTTCATCAACCTCTACTTCTTCCACGTCGTCATCTTCTTCTTCATCAACCTCTACTTCATCTTCGTCATCATTAAAGATCGGGAGTTTCATCGTTACGGTTTGGGTTACGGAATGGTAGGTTTTGGTAGCGGGGTGCAAAAGGCTCAAACGTAAGTTGATCTTGTAATGGATAGGTGTATTGACCGGGTGCAATTTGAGTAGGTATTACGGGCATTTGAGTGGAAATTTGAGCATACGGATAATATGGGTACAGTGTCGGTTGATGCGGATGGTGTGATAGTTGAGTAGGTTGTTGTGTTTAGGGGTTTTGGCTAGAACCGGCCTTTGATTTTTTCCGAGTACTAGCTTTTGCTTTTTTAGAATCCATGGTTTTTAAGTTGAAATATAGTTGAATGAAATGTTTTGGGTTTGAAAAATATGGTATAAATGTATTGTATATATAGAAAAAAAAAGTTTTTTATTTATTTAAATAGGGGCAACGGCATTATAGCCGTTTTACAACGGCTCGATTTGTGTAATTGAACTCGGGTAAATGTACCCGCAAATCACTACCTGTGACTGAACCCGCATTGACGGCGGTGGTGTACCTGTGCCAACCCGAGTACCCGAGGCCCTTATCCAAGGGTGCCCCTTTCACCCTAATAAGTAAAAAAAAAATAAAAGTACAATTGAAACACTTACTTTTTAGTCACAATTAAACTGTCAATCAAATCATATGAATCAGATTCAAGAACATTAAATAGAACTCTTGCTAATCGACTAGAAGCAAAATACGTAAATCAAGTTGCAATGACAAGTTATCATGAAACAAAATGGGCCAATATCATGGATTTTATTTTTTATTTGCAAATTGGTACAAATTCGATCTCTTATATTTTTTGGATAATTGAAAGAGATGACGTAAAATTTACTGATTGAGTTTTCAAAATCACAAAAGAAGTGTTCTTGTCGACATTTGTTTTTCATGTTATTTTATGTAAAGCATTTGATTTCCATTAAAGATATGTATTGCTTTGTTAGTGTTACTATTTTTTTTATCACATAATTAAATTATTGGCGATTACAAATACGTTATAAATTATTTTTTGTATTTTATTAATAAAAGATTATCGTTTGTGTTAGGGCACTGGGGGCGTATATAGGGTAAGGCCATAGGGTAGTGTGGGTATTTCGGGTACACCGACGCAAAGCACTCGGGTACCTTGCGGGTACATGTTTTGGGTATATGTTTTGGGTATAAGTACTACCCGTGAGACAAAAGGGAGGGAGTTGTTGTGAAAAGCGATCGGGTACCCCTAGAGTATTTGGGTTGTGCCCTGCCAATTTGGGTATTTTGGGTAAAAATGAGGTGGCACACCCTAATTTGTGAGATCAGTTTGAGAACTCAGGGTTGTTCCCCTTATACCCTTATGACGACCATGTCTGTGAAAATCAAAATGAGATATTATCAATGCACAGTTGAGGTTAATTCAGTAATCGGTGTCGTATGTTTTATGTTCTCATAATCATGACGCTATTTTAGTTTATTGAATAATTTAAGATAAATATTTTTTTTTCAACAACAATAATGAAAATACCATATAACAGCTAGCGAAGAACTAGCAAAACCCCCCATACAACATCAAAAACACAAATACAACTCTATAACAAGCATTAATAACAGTCAAATTACAAACCACTCAGAAAACAACACAAATCAAAATTTAAGCCTAATCAAAACCTATAGTTAGATATAGCACCCGTTTCTCTCCTTCAAGATAAATAGATGAAGCCGATGTAATTGATATGGTCATGAGAATGAACATCCCTCCGTATATTGACAACAACAATGATGAATGCAAAGAGATACAGATTTTATAAAATTGGTCAAACATTATTTAAATATATAATATAACTTGTAATGGCCATTAGACTGATGGTTGTGGGGCGTGGTTGAAGATGATGTTACCTGGGCCCCATTTCAGGGTTTGGCGGGCCCGGACACTAGAAAATAAAGAAGATGGGCCCATTTAGGCATCATAGTTCCATTAACTTCATATATAGTTTGCCACTAAACAAACTTTCACTCACCCAATTGAAGCCACGTAGAGATCCATAAAATGAAAATGAGTATGTACTCAAAAACGTAGAATACAAAACAAACAATACTTATAATATAAACAATACTTAAAGTGTTTAGGGTTTTATATAAATAACATAAAGGTTTAACTAGTGTGTAAATCTTACATTAACATGTCGTTCAGTAGATAAACGACGCGTCATTTCGGGCTCATATCCTCCACTACTTTCGCCCATGGCTTCATCTTCTGAAATATGGTTTTCAGAATCTTGTAGAAAACTTGTGTTTGTGAAAGTAATTTATACAATAACTTTGTAAGACTCACTATTAATTATGTGGTCTTTATTATCATTTATCTAATTAATTGATCATTGACCTAAATACCCGTATGCGTTAATTGGTAATATTCGATGCACATAATTACCCTTACTAACATAATTAAGGTTTTCCTTTGGATGTATATATATAGATAGATTATTACAGAGTAACAACTAATGATTAAATCACCACCAACACCATAATCTCGGCTCTCTCTCTCTCTCTAAATTCGTGAGATCCCCGATCACCTAAAAACATCCTAACGATATATTCTAAACGGGAACCCGATCATCATCAAGATCATGACGACTTCCCTCTTCACGGTTACTGGATTATTAGGTATACATATTTATTACTTATTTTTCATTACATGTTAAGAGAATTGATCAACATCTATATACTTGTATTATTTTCTCTATAAAGGTTGTTTAGTTATCGAGATCTAACATACTCAAATATCATACTTTAATATCAATGAGATGTTTTCTATTTAATTTAATTACCTATTAATGACTAGTTTCCAATTTGATATAACAAGGACAAAATTTGTTTATAAAAATATTAAACATAACCTTTGATTCTCTGATATATGATATGGAACAAAATTGATAATATTCTATACGTTAGGGATAAAATATTAGAATAGAATAAAAACATGGACATTGATCTCCCATGCATACTTGCACTACCTAAACAAGAATATTCATGTAGATTCAGTCACACGCACCGCGCGTCACATTTCAACACTTTTGGAAGCTGCTAGCCATCAACCCACCCACCAACAAGCCTATAAATATGTTCATACCCCCATCCATTTTACTTAGGACAAACACACACCCACTGTTCTCCTCTCCTTTACTACCCTTTTCTACCTACAAAATCTTACATTCAAAAACAAAAAAATGGAAGGAAAATTGGGAAGTTTTGCCAAGTTTTTCCTTACGGCTAAGCCCTATATCGCGATGATTTGTTTACAGTTTGGTTATGCAGGTATGAACATAATCACCAAAGTGTCATTAAACCGTGGCATGAGCCACTATGTCCTTGTTGTTTATCGCCATGCATTTGCGACAGCGGCTATTGCCCCATTCGCCATATACCTCGAGAGGTAACCATTCATAATCTAGATACATGAGAAAAGAATTTATAACTTTAAAGTTGATCATATTGTAAAGTATTCTACTTTTGTGATTGTAGGAATATTAGGCCAAGAATCACATTTTCACTATTCATGCAAATGTTCGTCTTGGGACTTCTTGGCCCGGTGATCGATCAGAACTTCTACTATGCTGGATTAAAGTTAACATCACCAACTTTTTCATGTGCTATGAGCAACATGCTTCCTGCCATGACCTTTGTTATGGCTGTCCTCTGCAGGTATCCACAAATACAATCATGTTAATGTAGCAAGTTGCATGAATTAGTAATTACAAAGGGTTTTCTTATAATATAATCTAACAGACTGAATTGTTTTGAATAAAGGATGGAGAAACTTGACATAAAGAAGGTTAGATGTCAAGCAAAGTTGATTGGAACCATAGTGACAGTAGCAGGAGCCATGTTGATGACACTTTACAAGGGTAACGTGGTTGAGTTGGTTTGGACCAAGCATGTGCACCCTCACTACGCCGAGACAACTTCTGCGGCGTCCGGCTCTTCGGATAAAGATTGGGTTGTGGGATCCATTCTTCTTATTATTGCTACTTTTGCATGGGCTTCTTTTTTCATCGTTCAGGTATTACAGTGTGATGGGAGTAGATTTTAGAGGATGTGTTAACCGTTCAAAAAATAAATAAATAAAGAAACCAAATAAAAGTGAACTAGGAGACTAAATTCAACCATTATGTAACTAGTTGTGTTGCCAAAGAGGTTGTGGTGTAGTGGTTGAGGTGAGGTCTGAAGTCCCAAGGGACCCGGGTTCAATCTCTGCCACCACTATTAATTTCTGAGGCATGCAAATGAGGCCTAGTTCTTAGGCTGATGCATAGGGTTTTACCCACGCCGATCCAGGGTACAAGCCTCGGCTCTTCATCAAGCCCGGAAGGGGCCGTATTGGGTGGGATTTTTCCTTGGATGCTCTCCAACTCTGACGCCAAGTGGGCCCGGTTAAGACAACATATTGGCCGGAGTTGGACGAGGCTCTCCCATGTGATAAGGGGTGCAACGTCACAACATTCAATGTTTGCCGTTCAAAAAAAATGTAACTAGTTGTGTTTTCATGCAATGTGTTTGTACTTAGGGCTTGTTTGATTGGTTTTGTAGAATGTGACCATGAGGAGATACACAGCACCTCTTTCTCTCACATGTTTAGTGTGCTTTATTGGCACTTTACAGTCCATTGCTGTTACTTTTGTAATGGAACACAAGCCTGGTGTCTGGACTATTGGTTGGGATATGAACCTTCTTGCTGCTGCCTATGCTGTATGCATCTCTCTCTCTCTCTCTCTCTCTAGATGTATCATTAACTCTATCTTTCTCACTCTTTTAACTTGTTGACTGATTGTTCAATAGGGAATTGTGTCATCAAGCATTGCATACTATGTGCAAGGTCTAGTAATGGAAAAGAGAGGGCCAGTTTTTGTGACTGCTTTTAGTCCTCTAATGATGATCATTGTTGCAATCATGGGTTCTTTCATTTTGGCTGAGAAGATCTACATGGGAGGGTAATTAACTAATTAATTACTTCATGATATAAGCGGAAGCGTATGCACTTTTTATTAATGAAAGTAGTTATTTTACAGTGTGATGGGCGCGATACTGATAGTGATTGGGTTGTACTCGGTCCTTTGGGGTAAATACAAGGAACACAAGGAGAAAGAGTTGGCTGAAGAGATCCTCGACCCTGTAAAAACTACTTCTGGAGATAACAATAATAATAACAATAACACGATGATGTTTGATGATACTGAGGCGAACGATATCGAGATGCAAAAGAACGAGATGAACAAATCATCTGTCCCAATGGTCACAATCAGTTCATCTAAGACACCACCAATGATAGCCGTGCAAGCACCAAAGGTGTAATTAAGAAGTGAACTAATTAATTGAGTGTGGGGAAAAGAGAAAGAAATGGGAAAAAATAATGACTGAAGGGTTAAATATGTACAAGTACAATAGATCAGGGGGTTGGGAGAAGAAAAGCCGTGGGTTTTTTTTTGTAATTTTGGATTTTCTGAATTAATGTTTTTCTTTTTTAATTTTACTTTCTGGAAGATTAATGAAGATTCCATAGGAATGCAATGAAATCTTTGTTTGGGAACACATTGTGACGTTTACGCTGACGTCTGATTCGGATACCACTTCCATTGTTAGTGTTTGCTGTGTCGTCTGCCATGGACCCAACCAATTTCAAAAAAGAAAAGAAAAAGTTTATCTAATATTCAATTTGTTGCAAATCAATCAATATATTTAGTAAAATATTTAAAAAGAAGGAAGACATGTCATATTTTGTTATTCTAATAATTGCTTTTATTTTCTTGTTATAAATTATCATTAAATATTATCTAAAATCATATTCACAATCAATAGACTTGTAACCAATGTTGCTTATGAATAACTCTTCCAAAAGGTTGAATCCCTATCAACTGCAATCGCCACTCATTCTTGTCAAATAAATTTTTGAAGGTGATAGTAGTGGTAAGTGTCTAAATTCTTCTACCATATATCTCGGTTTCAAATCTGGTTTTCTGATTTTAAACCCCTTGAAAGTTACATATCTAGCATAAGCTAGGTTTTACATGATTCAATTGGTTAGCAAGGTATTTGTATGATCCCATTAGTTTATTAGTAATGTGTTCTAGTGGTCACAAAAGAAATTAACCCTATGGAGCGGTTCAATCAGATGATAGTCCGATTAAACCGATTTGGCATGACACGCAAAATTTTTCTCACACATGAGGTTCTTTTTCGATGGTGTTTGGGAATTAACCGATGTCACTCCTCGACATATGATACATTAGGTTCTTTTTCGACGATGTTTGGGATTTTATATTTTAAAATTGAAATTTCAGTAGTTTCTTTTAGTTTATATTTATACTTGATATTCATATATTCGAGTTTTATATTTTAAAATTGAAATTTCAGAAGTTTCTTTTAGTTTATATTTATACTTGATATTAATTTCATGTATTTCATATATTCGAGTTTTATATTTTAAAATTGAAATTTCAGTAGTTTCTTTTAATGTATATTTATACTTGATATTATTTCATGTATTTCATATATTCTTCGAATATATAAACAATGTCAACGTTGTGTTGAGTATCTACTTTATTTTCTTATAAGATGAGTCACGTTAGATTCCAAGACGTATAGATAAAATGGATACGGACATTTTGTACACATATTTAATAAATTATAGGGATAAAATAGTATCTTTTATATAAATATAGCTAAAATTATTTATCCATTGTGATTTTCTCTTTTATTTATATGAAAGCAAGGTCGGTTTATTCTATTGGAAAACACTTCATCTATTCTATATTCCAATTGTTGATTCATACACCGTGTACCAGGCATAACACATTGGCATCTCTCACTTGGCTAATGTAGAATCTTGAATTTATGTAACCCTTTGATAAGGCATACATACGAAGAGACAATTTCTTGGAATTTATGCTCATTCGCATCATTTGAAGAATAAGATAAAAAGATTATATTTCTTATCATGAAAGTGGATAACAGATTTCTTTTTAGCTTCTCATTAATTTAAATTTTGAATTGGATAAATAATTTTATATTTTTATGTTTTAGTCTAACCATTACAAAGAAAAGGTATTGTTAAATTTTTTGGTTATGAGTAAAAAAGATAAATTAATAAAAAAAATAATTATCATGAATTCAAAATATTTTTTTAGTATAACATACTTCAATTTTCTTACAATAAATGTTTACATTTTTATTGTTTATTATTACCTATCAACTATTCAACTAACATATGTACAAGTTATAAGTTATAACACCATTATCTCTGGCAAACACTCTTTTACCAAAAAACACTATTCGTTAAACAATAACACATTGTCGGTTAAATGCAACACAACCACCACCATCACCATCTATGGTTAACGACCTATCGCCACACCACCAACAAACCATACACACTTCATCACAATCGGTGGTAATGCAACCTATGTTCAAATCAAAATCCCGATTTCAAACCCACAACGTTGTTTCAAACCATAATCATCAATTAGAACATTAATCACACCTCTCGATTCAAATCCACAACCTCTAATTCTTATCAAAATCGAAACCTCCATCAAAAATCAAATCGTGATTCGACCCGTGAATGAAATGAAAAGCATATTCAAATCGGAAAATGAAACCTGCAAATCAATCAAGGATTCGAACTTCCAAACCAAAATCATTTTTGAAAGGTGACTCATTAAAATAATTTGTGTGATAAAATAAAAGAAAAGAACATTATTAGAGTGGTTAGTAGTAATTTTTTCAGAACTACACTAGACAACGAACCGGTTGTCTTTCGGACAGGTCGAATCGGATTTAAAAACCGAATGACGTCATAAACAATTGAAAAATTAAAACTATTTATGTATATCTAATTTAAAGAAAAACATAAAAATGTTATATGTTCTGGTGTAAAATTGCAAGAGTAAATTACCGTTTGCGTCTCTGTGGTTTACACGATTTAACACAATGCGTCCCTAACACGAATTTTTAACGCTTTACGTACCTGTGGTATACAATCTGTAACATTCTGAGTCCCCGGACCTAACTTCGTTAAAAAATTCCGTTTAAATTCAGGTGAAATATTCGTTATACCATTTTACTTTATAACAGTCTGCGTCCCTAGAAATATATAATATCTGTTTGCGTCCCTGTCTGAGTCACTGGACCTAACTCACCCGAAACTACTAAATTCGTCCGAAACTACTAGGGACTCATATTTGAAAATGTTTTAATTGTTGGTTAATGTGATTTGACTTCATAGAAGCTAATGTCATAAAAGATTAAGAGATGTATATTACCATGTGAGCAAGCCATGGATGTCCAGATAAAACACTAATCTTGATAAATTATTTATAATAGGATTTGAACCCTTAACCACAAACTCATTCCAATACATCCATATCACATACCATTTTTATTCCTTTCGTAGACAGTAAATAATATTAATTTATTCTCACCAATACTATTTCAATAATCTGTTAACGAACACTTAATAATATTTCACGTAAATCTATAAATGTATGAAAAAGTTATATATTTTATTTTTAAAATTTATGAAAGGTTTTCATTTGAATATTGAATATCTAAATATGATTTTGAGGTTTATATGTAGATATATATTCGTGTTTCTATTATTTTTTTCATAATTATTTCATTTATTAGATTTTCTGTAAGGCTCCAAACCCGGGAGGCCTCACATGTTGGATTTACTCATTCACAAACAATTATTAAACTTGAATATCAAATAACGCAACGGAAAATTTCAATCAAACATAACGTTAACATTGTTAAACATGCGGAAGCGTATACATTGTCTAAAACATAAAAACATCATAACTAAAACATAACGGGATGCCAGTCTTCATGATCAGTCGGGTAACTCTTCATCACTAGCCAAACATCACCGTCCATCCTCATAACCTGCCTTAACCTGAATGTGTATACTAAAAAGTCAGCTACGTTGGTGAGTTCTAGCATTTCATAAAACCTTAACATACAGATTTGCCAAAAACATAACATACATTTATTTAACAAAAGCGTATTGTAACACCCTTAATTTAAACACTGGTTAAAATAAACATTTACACATGCGAAAGCATTTATCCCAAGAATTTTTTTTTTTTTTTTATTTTCCTTCGCGTACCACGAAGGACCAGTCGCCAAACTTAGCGTACCGCGAAGAACACCAAAACTGTCAGACCGAGGAAACTAGTTGGTCTTGATCTTCGCGTACCGCGAAGCCCTTCAGTAAACAGAAAGTTTACTTTTTTTTCTCCCAGTTCCAACACTTACCCAAATATCCACCATTTTTCATTTCAACATGACACCAAAAATTTCCAAACACTTGGGTATTGTTTAAAACATTCAAACACCATTTACAAACATCAAAACACAATTTCAAGAATCAATTTACATCCTTTTTAAGGATTTCTAATTAACCCCCAAAATCATCATATACGCATATGAGAACCTTCCAACGTCTTGGACTTACGTCGGAGCTTTTCCTACATAACACCATACATATCACCATCAGTAATGAAGATAAAACATAACAAACAAGTAAGATTCTACTTGTTTCCACCAATTCACCCATTTGACCCGTTTCCTCCTAATTTTGACATTTGGCTACATATAACTTGCATAACACCTATAAGTCTCATTCCTTTCATATAACATTCATAAATACACATTTCCATTTCCATTATGGCTCATAGGCCATAACTTTATCACCACATTTCCATTATGATTTTTAGATCATAACTTCATCACCCATTTCCATTATGGTATTTAAACCATAACCTCATATCCACATTTCCATTATAGTATTAATACTATAACTTCATTCATTCACTTGTGTGACATCTCAAAAAAAAAAAACCAAAAACCAATTTTGACTTTCAAAAGTCAAAATCGCACCCAATCATCCAAATTCAACCAAAATCCATCAAATTCGGAATGTATTATCCTTTCTAATCTCGTTCCGACGCATTAGCAATCGATAGGAACAAACATTTCGCCGAAATCGTTATCAAATTCGACTTTTAAAAAAAAACCCCCAAATCTAAAACCCGTAACATAGATAACCCAAGCTTCAAAAACGCACGATTCTCGTTCAAATCCAACTGAACTCGCGTTTATGGTGGAGCAAATCATCCCTATAAATACCCACGTTGATTTCCAGTCGAATTTACCATAAAAAAAAATCCGTCCTTTTTCTCTCTAAAGTTCCGATCGACGCTAGAGTTCTCGAGCCTCAGATCATCGACGACTAAGCTCTAATCCGTGTGATCTTTCGACTCAAGGTACTCGTTATTCTGTTAATCACACGTTCCTTTAATACCTTCAGCATCAAAATCGAGTTTTAGGGTTTGAGTTTGATGTCTGAGTTCACAATCTGATGTTTTGGGAAGATAGTGAAGGTTTTATCACGTTTTAGTATGTAATTTTCGAAAAGCTTAAACAAATGGCGCTATTGGTCTAGTGGTTAACAGCTTTACACACACAAACAAAAACCACAGGTCATGGGTTCGAGACCTGGGGGCTGTTTCTTTATCTGTTTTTGGTTTTTAAGCAACTTACACTCACACACAAATATGATCATAAATAAATACAAACATTAGTATGTCTTTTAAACAAATAAATGTTATTAAATCAATTACTTTTTAAATTCCCAACTCACCATAATATTATGTATTATGTTTTATTTTTAAAATGTATTTCCTTTAAATATCATAAATAAATTACGTATTTTCTTTAAAAACATAAGAGAATTTCTATATTTTTTTTTATAAAAGATTTCGCGAGAAACCATTTAAAGTTATGTTTTTAATTAAAACCAGTAACGTTATATATTACTAAGCTTTATTTAAAGATTTCGTTTTCCTCTTTAAAACGCAAGAATTATAAAATATATTTTATAAACCCTCTAAAACTTGTTCAAACATTGTATTTACAAACTATATATTTCTTAATTCCTTTTTACTTTTAAAATTATGTTTATATTTTAACTCTTTAATTTCTAATAAAACCCTCTAGTATTCAATTTATCTATTTCAATCCTTATTAAATGCACATTTTCATTTTATTCCTTATCTTTTCCCAAACTTACCGGACACATCCTAAACTCGGTTAAAGTGTACAAATAAGAGTAAACTTCAAACTGGTATGTAGCTATCTGACAAATAGTAAGGTTCTGGCTAGGAAAGACGGGGTTCTGATCCGGCCAACTCTTTCCTGGGAACTTTGCTGTTGGAGGTACTACTCTAGTATGATAACCACTCTAGTATACGATGACTACTTTCCTCTAATTACAAAACAACCCCTCATCTTTCCACGATTCTGTTAACTAACTCAAACTCGAACTTATTTAGGCATCTTCTAAACCAAGTTACTTCAGCAATCAAGATCAATCCCACCTGCTGCAAGGTGAGTTCATAGCCCCTTTTTGCTTTCTATTTTGGGGTGGAAAACATGCTCTTATATCAAAACTGAAACCAAGTCTTGAGTCAAAACTATACTTTGCATTCAATAACAAACTTCTAATTCTAGGAACATTAAACTGATTTATACATGTGCAAATGTCATTTTTACTACAAAGTCTCTCTTATTTCTAAAACTACACAACCATTAACTTCGGGGAAGCCACGGGAGTACGTAAATAGATCTATTGGCCTGACTAGCCCATTCAGTTTTCGGGTTGATGCATGCCAATCAATTCCGAGCGTCCTTCAAGTTGTGGATTCTAATCAACTTGGAAGGAGCCGGGTGTTCAGAAACTGCATTCTTGACACTTATACTATAGTCTAACACCCTGACAAGGTGTTGGGCGGGAGAGCTATCGATCACTAGGGTTGGTTGTGGACTCATGTATAATAGTTTAAATTACTTGGAATTTGAAACTTGTTTTTGATTTGTTTCTGGTTATCTATTATTATATCTATCAAATCCTATGTTCTCACCAACTTTTTAGTTGACCTATTTTAGCATGTTTTTCAGGTGAAGCTAACTAGGATGTTGACAAGCTCATGATAGGATCAAGGACTATGCTTTAGTGGACCTAGCATAGACTTAAATTGAAAATGAAACTATTTGGTTATTTGCTTTATTTGAATTAAACTTGATGTAATGACTATCGGTTTTTCAATAAATTCCTTAGTACTTTCTTTATTCCATGTGTAATGATTCAATTTCGTCGCCCCCTCGTGTTTCCGCCTTGGCGAGGGTGTGACAACTTGCACATACATGTTCATACACATTCATTCACTTTCATATCACTTAACACATTATGCATACAACATTGCATATAACACCATTTATCATCAATACTAAGTAAGTGCAAAAACACTTACCTTTCGGGTTAGAAGATCTCGCACCACCTTCTCGATTCACAATTTGATTACCTAAACATATATACCTAGTTTAGTAATCTAATCATACATAAAAATCACATTATAATTGGGTTCACAACCCAATTTCCCATTTTCAACCCAAACTGACCCGTTTGGTTTATTTCCATATCCAAACACTCTCTTTCCATCCAAACTCACCTACTTGAGTTTCATTTCCAATTTCTTGACACTAATTTCTCATTCAATATTTTTTATTAGGTTAATTTGGTGTTCATTCAAGTGTCTAACATCATATAAACACTTAACCATTCATTAATTCAACATCATATCATCATAATCCAAACACCCCCAAATTTCTCCATATGAACCCTAACTTTTCATAATCATAATCAAAGGGTTCTAGGATGTAAATCACCATTCTTTACCTTTAGATTAGCTAGATTATCAACAATCTAACACCAATTAATCACATGCATCATAAATTTTTGGATTTCTACAAAACCCACCTACTAGCTCATCAAAGGTGAAATAAATGGAAGATAATCACTTACTTGATGTTAGGAAGGTGATGTGTGAGCCAAAACTTTTACAAATTCAAGCTCAAATGCACGATTTTGGCTTCAATTTCGTTTTCTCCTTTTTCTCTCTTGCACAAGAACGACCAAAACACAAATGAAGTCTCAATTTTGACTTCTTCTAGTCAAATGGCAGATTTTGACCATTTTACACCTTTAGCCCCTCAACTTTCATTTCACCCATTTCATTTCAAAATTAGATAAAAACTAATATAACCCTATTACTAACTTGAAACCCACTTGTTTCAACTTATTTCTAAAATATTATTTTTCACCATAATATTTATTAGATTATTTATTTATTTATAACGAAACCCGAATTTTGGTTCGTTACAAATCACCTCCCCTTATTTGGGTTTCGTCCCTGAAACCCGACTTTACATAAAAAGGTTCGGATAATATTTGAGCATTTCTTCCTCGGTTTCCCAAGTCATTTTCGCTCCTTTCTTATGTTTCCACCTCACCAGAACTTAGCTAATCTCTTTATTGCGTAAACGATTCACCTTCCTATCCAAGATTGCCACCGGTTCCTCAACATAATTCAACTTTTCATCCAATTCAGTATCATCCAATGGGACAAAAGTAGATCCATCCGCCAAACATTTTCGCAAATGAGACACATGAAACGTGTTATGAAGTCTACTTAGTCTCTCTGGTAGCTCCAAACGATAAGCTACAGCACTCACCCTTGCTATAACCTTAAACAGTCCGATGAAACATGGACTTAATGTCACAACCCCGGGCTACCCCTGCCCAGGCGTCGCGAGACAATGCTGGTATCTGAATGAGGTCCCATAAATTTGGACAGCGGAAGTCTTTGTTTTTACTTGATGCCTTTTTGTAATGAAATGAAAAGGGACGTGGATCCCAAGTTTTGACAAATGTATAGAATTAACCCTTGAGGTTATTTACATGACATTTCATTACAAAAAGGCATCAAGTAAAAACAAAGACTTCCGCTGTCCAAATTTATGGGACCTCATTCAGATACCAGCGTTGTCTCGCGACGCCCGGGCAGGGGTAGCCCGGGGTTGTGACAGGTTGGTATCAGAGCCGCATTTAAGGGTTTTAGCAAAATTAGATACTTGTATGATAGTATCTTAGCCTTAACCAATAGTTGTGCCTACTAAACGAACGGTAGGAAGATGCCTTTAACATAACCAATAAATTTCAGGATGACAGATCCATACTATTACCCTCATAACTACCCAAACTTCTTTCCTGGAGAATTATCTAATCCAAGAAACGATCAAATAGTACCAAGCTATGATGATTATGTCCACTATCTACCGACCCCGGAGAATTGGAACAGAATGGTCGCAGAACAAGTGGAGCAGACTCAAGCAAGGCTTGAACCTCTGAGGGAAGAATCAGAGTATTCAGTGGAAATGGAAGATTCAAGAGAATCTTTACGTCCTGTTATGACATCTATGCCACTACCTCAATCGTTAGACATAGTATACCCTACCGGAACAATTCAAGAACATCCACCCAGTCCAAGTGAAGAAACTCCACATTCGATTTCTGAATCCGACAAGGCTGCCGTTTGTGAAGGCAGTGGTGGAAAGTATTTCTTTGATCCTATTCCAGAACATCCCGTTTTCAAGGAACCTTTCTTCTATGTAGATCCCTCCGATGGACGTCAGTATGCAACCGACGGAAAAGTCGTGTGGTCTGTTAACTCAGCATATCACGACCTTAGGATGGGACACAGGGAACCACCTCCTTGTTATGGATACCATGATGAACTGCCAAAATCAATTGATGAACACCTCGATCGTGCTCTTAGAGAGGCTGACGATCTACGTGCTGAACTGTACTTCACCAGACAAGTCGTAGTTAAAAACGAACAAACTATATTTGACTACGAACTAGCCCAGGAAGACAGGAAGTACGCAGAACAATGGGTGGCAGATCAGTTGATCCAGAAGGGTGCTATGACCGAGACCCTGGGGAGATTCTATCAAGATTTGGGAGATGTGCTTCTCGATTAAAGTTAATGATAGTATTTGTATAATTAGCTAACTTTAAGTGATATAGATGCATATCTATATTTCTGTATTTGTAACAAATAGATGAAGTTTAAGCGATAATAAACTTCAAATTTTGACCCAAATTCTTGTCTTGTATTCTTAGATGTCTCAACAAAATAACAATAGTGGTCCAGCTACCTACATTACCAAGGAAAAAGGAAAAGAAATTAATAATAATCCTGAAATAGCTACTCAACAACCAGAATTGCAACAACTGGTTAAACAAAGTATAAGAGAAATACTTCCTGACATAATAAAAAAAGTACAAAAGAACATCAAAACTCCAAGCTATGTAACCTCTCATTCAAAAAGAACAGAAAACCCTCCGAAAACCAACACAGAGCAAGTAGCAAGCTCTCGTAGAACTCAAACCTCGAAAAGGTCCAGAACATCAAGCAATAAGTATTCTGGATCTGAAGAATCCTTAAATTTAAGCAGTGAAGACTCTGAAGAAGAAGAGAAAGAAACAAAAAGGTATAGACACAAAGGGTGTTCTTATAAAACCTTTCAGGACTGTAAACCTTATGAATTTAAGGGCACCGAAGGCGGTATTGCTACTCTTCACTGGCTAGAGAAGATGGAGTCAGTAATAGCAATTAGCAAGTGTGCTAAGAAAGATCAAGTACTGTATGCTTCAAACTCCTTCAAAAATGAAGCGTTGGAATGGTGGAATTCAATCATTTCTGCCAAAGGGAGGAGAAAGACCAATGCCATGGATTGGAAAGAATTTCGGGCAAAGGTGAAAAAGAAATTTTGCCCCAAGACTGAAAAAGAACAAGCTGAAAGAAAATTTCTGGAGCACCGAATGGTGGGTACCAATGATCGAGAGTATACTACCAAATTCTTTGAATATGCTCGATTGGCACCTCACCTGGCTAAACCTGAATCAGTTCTCATAACTCGATATATTTATGGCTTAGTTCCAGAGATCCGTGATTTGGTGAAGGTTGTCTCACCAAAAACCATTGAGTCCACCGTAGAATTGACCGGTACCATGACGGCTGGACTAATCAGAAATATAGAGGAAAAGAAGAAAGTCGAATCCTCTATAAAATCAAAACCCGAGGCCAAAAGATTTAGCAAGAACTTTGGGCAAAAGGGGTTACCATTTAACAATCCATCATGCAAAACATGCGGACGCAGGCATAGTGGAAAGTGTGTTTTTGAAACTCCATTCTGTAATCATTGCAAGGTCTCAGGTCACACTACTGAGAATTGCTTCAAGAGAAAGGGAATGATTACTTGTTTCAATTGTGGAGAGCTGGGGCACATCAGCACTAATTGCCCTAAGTTTGCAAGGACCGGAAGAGCTGGAGGATCAGGAGCCAAGATCACTCCAGAAAACAAAAAGACCGTACGAGCTTTTGTCATGAATGCTAATCAAGCTGAGAGAACGCCGGACGTAATTACCGGTACATTTCTTCTTAATAATGTTTATGCTAAGGTCTTATTTGACTCGGGTGCGAACCGGAGTTTTATAGATTATAATTTTTGTAATCTATTAAATAAACCTTTAAGTCCCTTAGCTGAAACATATGAAGTAGAAACAGCGAACGGTGATTTGATAAAAATATCCCAATCACTGAACAACTGTTACATTACATTGGCTGGTTTCACTATCCCAGTACAATTGTTACCAATGTCAATAACTGGCTTTGACATTGTTTTGGGGATGGATTGGTTATCCAATAACCAAGCCGAAATCCTTTGTAATCAACAAGTTGTAAAACTCGTTACACCAACAAACAAAACTCTAACTATCCAAGGTGATAAACCCACAAAACCTATCCAGATAATCTCCATACTTAAAGCAACCAAGTGCTTAAGAAAAGGATATCTGGCATGTCTGGTATCAATTACTGCCTTGGAAAAGGAGAAGAAGATAGAATCAGTACATGTAGTATCTGAATTTCCAGACGTTTTTCCTGAAGAACTGCCTGGATTACCACCAGAACGAGAGGTAGAATTTCGAATCAACCTTGTACCTGGTGCAACTCCAATTGCCAAATCCCCGTACAGACTGGCACCCACAGAAATGGCAGAACTCAAGAAACAATT
Source organism: Smallanthus sonchifolius (assembly GCA_023525975.1). Lineage (NCBI taxonomy): Eukaryota > Viridiplantae > Streptophyta > Magnoliopsida > Asterales > Asteraceae > Smallanthus > Smallanthus sonchifolius. The sequence goes on from CM042018.1 coordinate 133,402,733, forward strand.
GGATGAACTTCTTGAGAAAGGTTTTATCCAACCAAGTTCTTCACCCTGGGGAGCTCCAATTCTCTTTGTTAAGAAGAAAGACGGATCAATGCGCATGTGTATTGATTATCGGGAACTGAATAAAGTTACCATCAAAAACCGATACCCGCTTCCACGGATTGATGATTTATTCGATCAACTCCAAGGAGCTTGTCATTTTTCAAAGATCGATCTTCGTTCAGGTTATCATCAGTTGAAAGTGCATGATAACGATATCTCGAAAACTGCATTTCGAACACGGTATGGACATTTCGAGTTCACGGTTATGCCATTTGGACTTACAAATGCTCCTGCCGCATTCATGGACATGATGAATCGTGTCTGCAAACCTTACTTGGATAAGTTTGTCATAGTTTTTATTGATGACATACTTATTTATTCCAAAACCCAAGTTGAACACGAAACTCATCTTCGAACCATACTTGAACTTCTTCGAAAAGAGAAATTATATGCTAAGTTTTCCAAATGCGAATTTTGGTTAACGGAAGTACAATTTCTTGGTCATGTCATCAACGTGAACGGAATTCAAGTAGATCCTTCAAAAATTGAAGCTATATCCAAATGGGAAATTCCCAAGTCACCCACCGAAATTCGTAGTTTTCTGGGATTAGCGGGATATTACCGCCGGTTCATTCAAAATTTTTCTCGTATAGCAATCCCACTCACATCCCTAACTCGGAAATCTGTAAAATACGAATGGGGACCCAAACAATCTGAATCTTTTGAAACTTTGAAACAAAAACTGACAAACGCACCTATCTTATCCTTACCAGATGGTATTGAAGACTTCGTAGTTTACTGTGACGCCTCACATACTGGTTTAGGTTGCGTATTAATGCAACGCAAGAAAGTCATTGCTTATGCATCTCGTCAGTTGAAAATTCATGAGAAAAACTACTCAACCCACGATCTAGAGTTGGGCGCTATAATCTTTGCTTTGAAATTATGGCGACACTATCTCTATGGGGTTAAGTTCACAATCTACACTGATCATAAAAGTCTCAAGTACATATTTAGCCAGAAGGAGTTAAATATGAGACAAAGAAGATGGATGGAAATCCTGAATGATTATGATTGTGAAATTTGTTATCATAAAGGAAAGGCAAATGTAGTAGCAGATGCCTTGAGCCGAAAAGAAAATGTCAAGCCAAAGAGAGTACGTTCTCTCAGACTTGAACTACAAATTGATCTTGTAAGTCAGTTAAAAGAGGCACAAGAGTTAGCTTTGAAGGAAGGTAACTTTGAAAAAGAAGGAATGAAAGGAATGCTTGACTTACTGATCAAAGGTGAAGATAATATCCTTCGCATGAATAAACGTATTTGGGTACCAGTTACAGGTGATCTTCGAGAGCGAATCCTCGAAGAAGCACACAAGTCCAAATACACCATGCACCCAGGAAGTGATAAAATGTACAAGAACCTCAAAGAAAGTTACTGGTGGATTGGTATGAAAAAGAACATTGCTATCTACGTAGCAAAATGTTTGACTTGTTCCAAAGTCAAAGCCGAACACCAAAAGCCAGCTGGATTATTGCAACAGTTAGAATTACCAGTCTGGAAATGGGAATTGATAACTATGGACTTTATTACCAAACTTCCTCGAACCACTCGTGGAAATAATGCAATCTGGGTTATCATTGACCGTTTAACCAAATCAGCTCACTTTCTACCTATTAAAGACACCATGAGTATGGACAAAATGGCGCAAATTTACGTTAATGAAATTGTAACGTTACATGGTGTGCCTCTATCCATAGTGTCAGATAGAGATAGTCGCTTCACATCTCGATTCTGGCAAAGTTTTCAAACAGCTCTAGGAACTCGATTGAACCTTAGTACTGCTTACCATCCACAAACTGATGGGCAGAGCGAAAGAACTATACAAACCCTAGAAGATATGCTCCGAGCCTGTGTGATAGACTTTGGAGGTAATTGGGATGATCATTTACCTCTAATGGAATTCTCATACAACAATAGTTATCACACAAGTATTCAGGCCGCACCATTTGAAGCATTGTACGGACGGAAATGTCGAACGCCTGTATGTTGGTCAGATATCGGAGAAAATCAACTATCAGGACCAGAGATAGTCCAAGAAACTACCGATAAAATCTTGCAAATACGTGAACGTCTAAAAATGGCTAGAGATCGACAGAAAAGTTATGCAGATAAACGAAGAAAGCCGTTAGAATTCCAAATCGGTGACAAGGTGTTATTAAAAGTTTCACCTTGGAAAGGTGTTATTCGTTTCGGAAAGAAAGGAAAGTTAAGTCCACGTTTTGTTGGACCTTTCAAAATCATTAAACAAATCGGACCTGTTGCCTATCAGCTTGAACTACCAGTAGAGATGGGTGGGGTACACGATGTATTCCATGTATCAAACCTACGTAAGTGTTTAGCTGATGAATCCTTGCTTATGCCTTTACAAGATGTGGAAGTAAATGAAAAGCTCAAATTCATTGAACGACCGTTACAAATTGAAGACCGACAAATCAAAAAGCTTAAACGAAAGCAATTGGCGTTAGTCAAAATAAGATGGGACTCCAGGCGTGGCCCAGAATATACTTGGGAACTTGAGTCAGAAATGCGCAAAAAGTATCCACATCTCTTTCAATGAATCTCGAGGACGAGATTATTCTAAAGGAGGGGAGGATGTAACACCCAAAATAAAAAGAAAAGAAAATTCAAAATTTCACTCCCTCGCGGTACGCGAGGGAGATTTTGACAAAACCTCGCGGTACGCGAGGGGACTGCTTATGCGCCAGAAAATCACCTTCTCGCGGTACGCGAGAAGATCTTCGATGAAGTCTCGCGGTACGCGAGGGAATAGTACACGCGTCAGGGCCAGAAAACACGTGTCATTCACCCTTGCCACCAGCCGCCACGTGTCATGCTGACTCAGCACCGTTCGTGACACCTCATCCTCTCGCGGTACGCGAGGGATTTCCTTGGCCGGCCTCGCGGTACGCGAGGGACTGGAAAATCAGCCTATAAAAGGCCTTCAACGGGATTGAAATTCTGTACAGTTTCCAAACATTCGTTTCACACAAACCCGATCTCTCAAAACTCCACAACATCCCGAAGCGCTGTTCAAGAATCCAACGAAACCCTGCTCAAGCCGTAGTTCCGTCCAAATCCCGTGAAGTAGGTATCATTAAAACTATTCATATATATATAGCCGCAATTATATATATATATTCTCTCATATATATTCTCGTTAATCGTGTCTTCCCTAGGAAGAAACGTGTCGAGGTTCTGCTCAAATTCCGAAGCCTACAACCCTACCAGCCATCAAAATCAAGGTGAACACGTTTAACGCTTTTCAAACGATAAAACCATTTTATTTACGAAAACGGCATGAAACAAATTAAATGCTTTAATCATAAGGGTAATCTACGTGATAGCATTCAGGCCATAAGCATACGTAGATTTGATCAAATGGTATACATGTGACGGGTGAAAGTCCGGTCCGTGGCTGGGTACAGATCATGTAAGGGGGTATCATAAGACTGAGGATATGGTTCCTTAGCAGATTATACGAGGGACGAGTTCCTGAGTATCATGTAAGACTAAGAACAAGGTTCTTAGCATCACGACCCTGGGAATAGGCTATCAGTCTGAGACATAGAGCTCAGCCAGTTGACCCCATGGCAGTTAACCCAGTGTATGTAGGTGGTATATACTTCAGGTGAAAAAGACTGCTGAATGTGTAGATTTACCATACAGAAACGTGCTTAAAGGCTTTAATTTGGTTTATGTTAGAAATCATTTTCGTGTCAGTTAAATGTGATTCACCGGCTTTATGCTGATGTTCATTTTCAAAACGTTTTTCACAGGTAGTGAAAGAAATCATTAAATTCAGGGTGGTGCAGTAAAGACAAGATCTTTAGGCATATTTAAATCCCTGTGGCAGACTAATACAAGACCAAATGTTGGAACGGACGTAGATCCTAGACATTTTTAAATGGCTTGTATTATGTAAATTAATTCAGCAGATGTACATTATATAATAGACTTTTGAATGTCTATTATCATGAAATGAAAAGGGACGTGGATCCCAAGTTTTGACAAATGTATAGAATTAACCCTTGAGGTTATTTACATGACATTTCATTACAAAAAGGCATCAAGTAAAAACAAAGACTTCCGCTGTCCAAATTTATGGGACCTCATTCAGATACCAGCGTTGTCTCGCGACGCCCGGGCAGGGGTAGCCCGGGGTTGTGACACTTAACTTCTCCCGTTTCCTAAACCGTATAACCCCTTTCCAATGAGAGACTTTCAAAAGCACAAAGTCCCCCACTTGAAACTCAATTGCCCGCTTTCTATAAGCGTGCCCTTATTTGGTCAATACTACTATTAGTTTCCTTGACCATCTCTTTACTACCAAGTTTCCGTTGACCAATTTCACCCAAACACACGGGTGTTTGACATTTCCTCCCATACAATGCCTCAAAAGGCGTCATACCAATACTAGAATGGTAGCTATTGCTATAAGAAAATTCCGCCAATCTAACCGATGAATACGTTTCCTTTATAGGAAGGAAATGTGCACTCTTTGTCAACCGATCTACTACTACCCAAATTGCATCATAACTATTTCGTGTCTTAGGTAGTTTAGTGATTAGATCCATGATTATATTCTCCCATTTCCAAAGCGGTATATCAAGCGGTTGAAGCTTTTCATACGGCTTTTGGTGCTCCGCCTTTACTCTTAAGCATGTGAGACATCTCTCCACATACTTAACAATATCACGTCTCATGCCCGGACACCAAAAATGACATCTCAAATCATAAAATAGTTTTGTGGCCCCCGGATGAATAGAATACTTGGATTTAAGCGCCTCATCTAAAATAGTTGTCAAAACACTTGACAACCTAGGTATCCAAATCCTATCAAAGCATGTTTTAACCCCCGAATTATTTTCCCCAAGCTTGTCAACATAAGAAACCATCCGTTCCTTCTTCAAATCCCCACCAAGTGCTAATACTTGAGCCTCTCGAATTTCGTCAATAAGAGATGATGAAATTGTCATCATGAATGACTTCACTTTAATGTAGTAACTCTATACGCCCTCGTTACTCCCCCAAGGTTATCTCCGTCTTTAATGGTTCCTTCGACAACGATACGCAGTTTGTCTACTTATTGCACCAACTAGTTCGCCCACTATCTAAGATAGTCACTGATTCATTTAGACGAAATGTTTATCATTTATCTCCTCTTCACTATATGAAATAACAACAGTTCCATCATCCTAACGCTTTCGTGTATGGTCACGCAAAATGTATTATGGAGTCCACTCATTTCATCTGAATAGTTTCAAACATTAATCTACTCACCAATAAAGTCCCTATATTGGACAACCCAACGAAACATGGACTTATCCTCCCATGATCTCTAACCCGAAGCACCACTTTTCAAAGGAAAACTTTTATAACGTCAAGTTTTCACTTGAATTTCAACACTCCTAACCATGGGATACTTGGATTTTTGAACCACTTTATACGAGTAGTCAACACGTTTGACAACTAAGGAAATCCAAGTTCTAATCCCACGTCACCCACCTCTTAATTGGAAATTTCAAAACTACCTCACCAATCCACCCATTGAGACTCAAGGTCTCAAGTTCATACCTCTTGGGATTCGAGGATCCCAACACGCATACATAACCCCCCTTGAAGCTCGAGTCTTCAACTCAACCATTCTTAACCGATAAAGCATGCGACCTCCTCAAGTAAGGATACGACAACTTTCTTACTTGAATCCTCTTTTACAACACTGGAAGGAAGATCCCTATCCGTGACCCAAACACCCTAAGCATCTCCATTAACTTAATCATAAGTCATCCTTTGAGATTTAAGGATCTCAATCACCGATTCCACCTTTGTAGTTCGAAGACTTCGATTTCAAACACCGATTGTGAGGTCCAAAAGACTTCCCACATCATTTATGAAGTTATAAGACTTCAACCACCATTTATGTACACATTCCACCTATGTACATTTCACCCCTTTATATACATATTTCACCTATGTATATCACCGTTTGCGTACAATGAACTTGTATTACACAATGAACTTGTATTACATAATGACCTGACTAATTACATAATGAGCTGAAAAACGTAAAACACAATGATAAATACATATAACACAATGAACTTATATTACACATTGAACTTGTATTACACAATGAACTTATATTACATAATGAACTTGTATTACACGCTGAACTTGTATTACACAATGACCTGACTAATTACACAATGAGCTGAAAAACGTAAAACACAATGATAAATACGTATAACGCAATGAACTTGTATTACACATTGAACTTGTATTACACGCTGAACTTGTATTACACGCTGAACTTGTATTACACAATGACCTGACTAATTACACAATGAGCTGGAAAACGTAAAATACAATGATAAATACATATAACACAATGAACTTGTATTACACATTGAACTTGTATTACACAATGAACTTGTATTAAACAATGAGCTGGAAAACGTAATTTTTTTTTCTTTTTTGTTTATAACGACACTATACTCGTTTTAAAGATAAAAAAACGCTCGTTTTTATAGTGTAATTTTTTTGAAAAAATAATGTCGTATGTAAAAGTTATGAACTTTTAAAAATGAGGGGGGAACTTGATAAAAAGTCAACAAAAGTGGTCAAGACTAAAATACTCTTCCAACAAACATTTCTTCTACAATTTAATCTCAACCATTAAATCTTTTCTACAATTTGATCTAATGGCTCTAAATCTTTCTCACCCTTCTTAGAATTAGAATCTTTTTTACCTAATCCTATATATATACACACACACACAGTGGGAGGATCAAATAAGAAGTAATTTTTCGCTAAAAAATCTAAGAAATGACAAAATCATTAAGAAACGATATCAAACGAACTCCGATTGAGCTAATATCAGTGGCGTTGGAACCGTCTCGTTTTAGGGTTTAGCTTTTAAGGTTTAGATTTTACGTTTGAATTTTAGGGTTTTAGCCTTATGGTTTAGCCTTAGGGTTTAGCTTTTAAGGTTTAGATTTTATGGTTTAGGTTTTTTTGAGGGTGGGGGGTTTAGGTTTTTGGGGGTGGGTTTAGGTTTTTGGGGGTGGGTGGGGGGTTTAGGGTTTTGAGGGGTGGGGGTGGTGGTTTTAGGCTTTTCGGGGTAGGGTTGGAGGGGAGGTTTAGGTTTTTGGTGGTGCGTGTGGAGGGGGGTTTAGGTTTTTGGGTCCGGATTAGGGTTCGATGAGACGGTTCCAACGTCGCTGGAATGAGCTTCAATCGGAGTTCGTTTGACCCACTTCTTAGTATTTCTTATCGAAAAATCACTCTTTAGTGGAACCGTCCCGTATATATATATATATATATATATATATATATATATATATATATATATATATATATATATATATATATATATATATATTCTTTAGAGCACTAGTTAAGCAAGAGACCTTAGTCTATGCAAATCATGATCATATAATCCGTGTGGATAGGCTTTGTAATAAAATAATCAATAAAGATTGGAAGAAGATCGATAGGAATTTATTTGTTGATGTTGCAAATGTAGTATCAATGATTTTTCAATATTATAATTTATTTACCGATATTTCTTAAGTTGTCTGTAACGGACACCTATTTATTAATTCAATTATAGATATTCTTCCATGCATCATATCCACCCGTTCAATATTATTATGTTATTTATTTATGTTGGAAAACTAATAAGACTCAACTTCTGGGTTTACGTCATGAAGCCATTAATTATTTAAAATTTCAATGACCTCATACAATTATGACAAGTGGCACAGCCGGTTACTTATTTATCAGGTATAGATTTAAATATCGAAGATGTAACTTAAACTCAAAATCTTCAGCATGCGGGCACAAAAGCAGAAATACATATGTATACATACCTTGCTACGTACTAACACTATCAATAATACCATTTTTTAACGGCAAAGACGTACATACATATTTTTAAGGGTGGAGGGGGTTGAACCCCTTCAAACCCTTGAACCAACCAATCATATTGTGCCACCTCATATCACTCAAATGAACTTTAAAGTATCCGAATGAGTTGCGGTGGTCAGTGGTGAAGCTTGAATAAAAACTCATGGGGGCCGGGATTTTTTTTCCTATCAGGGGGCCGGAACTTAATACCTATAAAATTTTTCGTCGAATACGTATAAATTAACACTTCTGAGCGAAAAATCGGGGGGGGGGGGGGTGAGGGGCCGGGGCCACCCCGGGCCCTCACTAAGCTTCGCCATTGGCGATGGTATTCCCGAATGAACCCCTTAAACCAACCAACCATGTAGTGTCACGTCACAACACAAAACTTCCACACAAGACTTCGTCAACGGGTTCATGAACCTGATTTTTAACCCACGCCACTTGCAGCGGTGTTCCCGTGTTACCCGAACCAACCCGCATCCCACCCCTTCCACCTAATACACTTACGTCTTTAATGGGATTTGAATCCATAAGTTTTTGGTGGTTAGTTTCTTTTTCTGGATGCCGCTAGATAAAGGCGTGTTGATAAACCATATTTATTTTTAAGGAACTAAAAAAATTGACTATTGATAATTGCTCATCACGTAAAGAGAAACACTAGTTTATGATAAATATATAGATCATATTTTTTCATTAAATAATATGTAAACAATGAGTATCTATGGTATATATGTAAGCATATAGCTAAGGATTTTTGTAATGCATAATTTATTAAATATATAAGTAAGTAATATGTGTTATGTACTTTATAAGTTGATAAATCAAGATATAGAACGTACATAAAAGTTATTAGATATTTTAATTTCTCATTTGAAAAAAAAAACTATACGTATGGTAAATGATAAAGTTCTACTCTTTTTATTATTTATGAGCCGTATATGAAGTTTGTTGCAATTGATTTACATAGTAGCTGATACATGAGAAAAAGTATATAAGTGTATTTCATGACTATGCGAATGAAATTTTTTTGATATAACTATAGTGGTATAATACACACAAAAAATTAGATACTATCATCATTCTCTTAAAAGAATTAGGTCGGCTTTAAAAAAAAATACTTGTTTTTGTTATTTAATATTTCTCTATGTAATATATTTTGTAAAAAAAACGTTAAAAGCACGAAATTATAATTTTATGTTTGTTGTAGTTCCACTTGCGATATCTTTTTAATGATAATTTATATATATATATATAGCAAAATAAAACATTATAAATTTTACACATTTGTTAAATAAATGTAAATATACAAAAAAAGAAAGAAACTCATTTTGTCATAAGCTAATATTTATGAGATTTTTTATTTATTTTTTTGTTATTAAAATATATATTAAGGGGTGTGTATATTTATATATTATCTAATAACTCTTATTATAAACCATTTAAAATAATATTGTTATAAAATATTGTACCTATATCATGCAACAAAGTAATGTTGTATGAAACACCTTATAATGAAAAGTGGAAGATTTGTAGGAGATTGTAATCTCATTATATGCTTGCAAAAGTTGCATCAACAATTTCATAATAGTTAAATCTATTTATGGATAACTATTTCTTGATTACATCATATTCATTTAATTATTTTAATGCATCCATCCACCACCAAGTGGAAAATTATTAGCCTTTAGACAATATTTTTAACTTATATATATGGAAATTTGCTATTTTATATTGATGTTATTTGATGTCCATAATAGATAGTTATCTACTTAAATGAATCATATACTATATATTGAAATGCATCCATCACTCCCACCAAGTGAAAGTTATTAGCTTTATCTATGTTGGATAACTAATAAGATTCAACTTGTGACATGCATCTCCTCGTGGGTTTTGATTATACAAATCATAAGAACTAAATGGCTGTTGTAATCAAGAAAACTTTTATTTCTTGATTTCTTTTTCTACTGTATGTATATGACATCTTGTAAGTTAGAAATTTGATAATATTTCTTTGATTAGTAATGTCATGATACTTTTATTTCTTGATTTTTTTCTACTGTATGTATATGACATCTTGTAAGTTATAAATTTGATAATATTTCTTTGATTAGTAATGTCATGATGACTTATATGGATGTCATGTCAAAGAAAATCACCATGATGCAGGAGCATTTATGGGTTTTTGTACGGGTATTCAGTCGGTGGTGTGGGTGTTTAGTAATTGGGCTTATTGATCCGGGTATTGGGACATTAGCTTATCAGGGCTCATGGGGAAGGCTAAGTGGACCGGAGGGCTCATGGACCGGGTCACAGTTGAGAGAAGGAGTTGGATAATCTCGACGATTATCGCTACATCAACACCTAATCAAATCTTGATTAACCCAACCATCTTGATTACTTGTAACAAACAAAGATTCAAAATAGGGCTACATGACCTAATTCATAATGTATATACCCTGTGTTTTGATCAATGACATCATCGATGACTACGAACTTTCAGTAATCCTTTTCGTGTTTGACTTTTGTATGTTTGGTTTTAGTGTTTCATGATTGTTTATTACAAAATATAGGAAGTTCTTGCCTCTAAATTTTTTCCAAATTGCATCATTTAGGTGTTTATCAAGTAGTACTGATTTTTAATGCCAGATTGCATCAGCGTTATTCTATCGGCGATTAAATTAAGTTATTCATTTGGGTTTCAGGCTGTCGCACGAGCATACAACTGGGCCAGAATTTTGATTTCTCAGGTACCAGTCTCAGATTGCTACCAAATATGTGATGTTTGTTTTAGCATTGCTTTGAATCTTTGTCTTTGAAATTTAAATTACTTTTTTGAGGCTCACTTATAGTAATGGACGTGAACGGGTTGCGAATCGGTGGCCTGATGGGTTCCAACAACATGCCCATACTATTCTTTTGTGAGCTTCTTTCCTGGTTAAAAGCTGGTAGCTGAAGTATAGTGTGCATCTGTTTTAAATGATCTGCTCCTTGTAAAGTATTTTGCCATTATCCCTTAATACCCTATGATTTGATCAATCGACCCAAATTACAAATGACAACTGAAGTCATTGAAATCAACAACTAACGCATTAGCCAAACTTAAGACCTTAGACTATGTGTTCATTTTAAGTTACAACATTGTCATAAAGTCAAGATAAAACGAAACACAAAGTTTATTTACTATTAGTCTATTAAATAAATAATTATCAATAAAATAAACATCAATATATTCTCTTAATATGTGTATGTGTGATTACTACTGATAACCATCACCGTTATAAAACTTCCTGCAAATCCGCCTTCTGTGAATGCTTAATAGGTCGTCGTTCCAACTCCCACCTCCATTCCCTCTATTATCCTTCACAAGTTCTTTCCAGTATGGTCTCAGCTCGCTCCAACTCATTAGGGCCGTGACCAAACATGCAAACATCACCATTGCGCCATTTTCCATCTGCAAACTTTGTACACATCCGAGTGTTGTAGAGTATGGGACTGGCCCCTCTATTCCGAGGGACATTTGAGGATGGGGATCTTTGGGTTGCATTGCCTACACATGTTGGCAAGGGAGTGTTCATGCCCACTACAAGGTTTGTTGTTCTCCAATTTGTTTTCAACAAAAAACTTTTAATTGGCTACATCTATGCATCTTCTCCCCTTTTCAATAATGCATGTGCGGTTTATGTATTAATCAAAAGGTCTGTTTTTCCTAGGTTGTAACACCTCCGCCCCAACATGGAACAGGAGGTCACGTCAAATGCCAACAGAACACTTTAAGTCCAAAAGAAATACTTAAATTGCCAAAGTACGAAAACAATTCTAAAATATCCACCAAATTAAAAATAAATTCAAAGGTTCTAAGCTTAATGAAACGAAATAAAATAAAATCTCCAATGCATAAGTTTTCAACTCCTAGTAGCACTCTTCACACATCCCCAATCAACCCTGATTACCTGCCGTGAAAAACAAGAAAACGGTTGAGCTACTGGCTTAGTACGCGGATGCAGATCACAATAGACAAGTATAATATCTCGAAATAAATATGGAAATGAGTCATCATAAAAATCATATTTTTTGAATTTAAAAGTATCTCCATCGAATATCACCTCCAACACCAGAATATAATAACGAAGCAATAAGGCTAAAACAAGAAAAGAGTTAAGGTTGTTGATACCTAGTAGCCTAAATCAAAATATCCAAATGCACTCACATAGTGCCAAAATCATATCCCATATCACAAATCACATATCACAATAGTAATGATACATTGGTCGCGACTCCAATGCATCCCAAAATCGGAAGGTGTGTATGGCACTACACCACTCAACCCCAAAATAATCATCACATAACATAACAAATCCTAGCATGCATCCATACGCCTCCCAAATAATCCAAAGGCTCGCCCCATGAGCATATAATCAATCACATAACAAAGTGGAGACGTCGTGAACTGATCACACCGTCATGGATGGTGTCATGCCGTTGGTTGCCACAACGACATGCCTATGGTACCTCCATTGGTAGTTGACTCGGTATCCCTATCTCCTGTCTACAAATCTAGGGTTCTGTGGCCGCACGAGTGAACAAATAAACCAACCTCCACCAAAGTATGTTCATCATGCGTAATGATCCTAAATTGAATGAAATTAAATAATGGCACACAAGCGATAACGTTTCACGAGCAATTCATGAAAATACTTTTCTCAATGGTTTCAAAAATAGTTCAATAGCACACAACAATTCAGCTCAAGAGACGGAAGCGGATCATATGAAAGAGTCACAGATGAGCGGATCTATTTTCAAAGGCATCATAACTTTTACGAGTAAATAAATAACACAGAACATATGTACCTGAATGAATGTCTAAGCTTCTAATATCTCTAAGGTCCACCGACATGTTAGACGAAATCTACGAGTAATTTCAACTCTAAATCAGATTTATGTCCAACTCGTCATTCTATAGAGTCCCATATCCCCTTAATAACTATTTATGTTCACTTTTGTTATCATTATTATGGTTCATTTGTTATCTAACAAGCCGGATTGGTAATAAAATAGGATTTGTTAATGCCTCGTTAAGACTTGTAACAATATAATATATACATATATAAACTATTTACTTTAAACAAAATACTATCATTCTGATTATTACATGAAAGTTCATTAATATTAAGTTTGATTTAAAACAACCAGAAGCCATTTGCATAATTAATTTAAAAAAAATTAGAACTTTCGTGACAACAATACTAGTAAATTTAGTCACTTAAACAAAATCATCCGGTTACATATTCTATCTGCTTTAAACATTGATTTCTTACCAGTGTACCGAAACAAAAACGTAACACATGAACAAGGTGGCTCTCGATTACCTGCGGTATGAACGAAAGTGTGATGGTGTTACTTCGTTGTCGTCTTCTTCGCTGCAGCGGTTGTGGTCTCACCCTCCAAGATGCGGTAATTGGTGTAAGGTTTAAATGATGGGGTGATTAGAGCCGCTAGTTGTCGTCGGGATTCACTTGGAATAAACAGACGGAAGGTGGGGGTTTATATGAGGTTTATGAATGTTTCAAAACCAATTTGCTTCTTATAAGGTTAAGTTTTAATACGATAAGAATAGTTGCGTAGCAAACTAATCATCGTGAAGATAGGAGAAGAAAAGTATAAGCATGGTTTGAACACAATTTTGAAATCTAAACGTAATCTTCTCTTCTATTATTATTATTATTATTATTATTATTATTATTATTATTATTATTTAGTATCATCAAGAATTAGTTAATTATTTTTCAAAAACAGTTTTCGTTTAGCATAAATGTTTATATGTTATAAAGGTTGTATATGAAGTTTAGTAAGTATTTTAGAATTTAGAAGAATGTTGGATTATATTTTGAGATGTAAAAAAATTTGAGTAATATAAAATGTCTAATAATATTTTGGTTTATTTCAACACTACCTCGTTAAATTAATTTTGTCCCCGAAATTCTAACCCGAGACGACCTCCTAAGAACAGTACATTCGAACACGTCGGACCAAAAGATTTTTCCTAAACAACCAAGTTTCTAAGTAGAGTAACCAAAATTCTATCTAAAGTATCAACTCATAGTATTAAATCTAGAATGACGGGTCATTATATAGGTAATAAATGTTGTCAAGTTTTTATGACATCTTTAGCCGCTAGGGTGTCACCTAATCATTCTCTTGTCATGATTTCAAAAACCTCATTTCTAATATGTCATTGACATGCGCATTTACAGACAACCATGGCGTATCTAGCTGTTGAACTAATCATTTTTGGAATTTTAGCACGACTCACGCCCAAGGATGTTGTAAAATGTAAGAGTGTCTGCAGGGAATGGCATGTGATGCTATCGACGCACGAGTTTGAAAAATCTCACTGCTCCCGCTCATCAGTACCAAGTAGTCAAAGAACATTGTTCATTCGTGAATCCAACTGCTCCATTTATCTGAAAGTTACTAATTTTAAAAGATCTAATTTTCCTGAAATGCCCTTATAAGATTTATTTAATGCTACTAACTCTTTTATTTACATAAGTGTCATTAATGCATTTTAACCATTGATCAATCAAGATCAATGGTTGTGATTGTTTTTCTTGGTTTTCTTATAAAACTTGGTTTTCTCTTGAACCTCACCCTATATATACACATATAAGGGAATTTTTGCTAAGAAGCAATCTCATCCATTCAATTGGTTGATCAATGGTAAAGATTTAAGTGTATGAAAAATAAGGGGTGGAAGAGTATTTAAGTAATAGCCACTTTTTTTAAACATTCATAACTTTTTCATAGGACAATATTTTAAAAAAAATTACACCATAAAATCGAGCGTTTTTTATCTTTAATTTGTGTATAGTATTGCTATATTTTTTTGTAAAAATAAAATCGACACTTAATGAAATTGTCCTAGCTTACGTAAATGTGTTGGTTTCTGGTAAAACAGCACAATTTAGCACATTAAAAATTTGTTAGTTTCTAGTAAAACAGCACAATTTACGTAAATGTGTTGGTTTCTTTAATTTGTGCTACTTTTAGTCAATTATTATGTGTCTAATTTGGTAGCATTCTTTAAAAATAAAATTTTAAAGTATCCATACACCAATAAAACGGTTCAGTGGTTGGCAACATAAAAAAATAAATTTATATATGTAAATTTACATGTCTTCATATATTAAAAAAAATACACTTGTGTAACTTTACTAATTACACATGTGTAAGTGTTTACCATTTACATATGTATATAAATTTTTTTAAGGATAATTTAGAGAGAAAGAATGAATTAATTAAAGAGATAAATCATTTTTTTATGTTATATTTTAATAATAAATATAACAAAAAAAAATGGTTTTAATTGGTTTTTTGACGAGTTCTCGCGAGTTCTCAAGTATTTATGAGTTCGCAATTGAACATAACCCTAGGGGAATGGATCATTTGAGAACTCTTAAATATTTTGAGAACTCGCGAGAACTCGTCAAAAAACCAATCAAAACCATTTTTTTACTATTTTTATTATTAGAATACAACATAAAAAAATAAATTTATATATGTAAATTTACATGTCTTCATATATTAAAAAAAATATACACTTGTGTGAAACACACCACTTTTAAAAAAACAAAACTTTAACGCGTGGAAGTCTTAACCCATGAAAATTTTTTTTTTTTTTTTTTACCCTCTCGCGTACCGCGAGAAAACAAGCTTCCTCCCTCGCGTAACGTGAGGGAGTCAAAAACTCAGAATGTTTCCAGTTTTCAGCAGTTTTCACACTTAACCATTTTTTCAATCTTTTTCACCAATACATCTAAACATAAAATCCCAAACACTTGGGCATTTGAACACACACTTATACCACCAATTTAACACCAAAAACACGATTCCTAGATTCAAAATATACATCCTTTACGGGAAAGTCAATTTACTTCAAAAATATGCACCTAAAACATATACGAGAACCCGCGATCACCTTGGACTTGACTTGGACTACTTTGGAGCTTTTCCTACAACCACATAAACATATAACCATTAGTATTGAGATATATATCATAACAATAAGTAATTTCTACTTATTTCACCCATTCACCCATTTTGACCCGTTTGCGCCCAAAGATGCATTTGGGTGCAAACACTTGCATTACACCTTGCAAGTTCCATTCTTTACTTAACATAACATCTTCACAACATTTAATAGTGCATATCATCTTATCGAATTAGCGACTACGGTTATTTTCACCCATTTAACCCTTTTGACCCGTTAACATTCAAATTGATGTTTGATTGCATTCCACTTGTATTTCACCTACAAGTTTTATTTACTCTTTACATTATCATTTCATTTATGACACAAAGGTTATAACTTTCTTTCCATTCTTCATCTTGGTACATAGACCAAGATCTTACCACATTTCCATTATGGTTCTTTGACCATAACCTCCCCTTTTCCATTATGATTCTTTGATCATAACCTCCACATATTAGATATAGTATTATAACCATATTCACATTCATACATACACTTATGCATAATCAATTCATTTCATGTATCATTCATACTATGCACAACATAACACATACATCACATATCACATTACTAAGTAAGTGCAAAGGCACTTACCTTGCGGATTTGAAGATCCCGCACCTCCTTCTAGTTTAGCAATTTGATTACCTAAACATATACACCTAGTTCAGTAATCTAAACATACATAAAAATCACTTTAAAACTGAGTTCACAACCCAATTTCCCATTTCCACCCAAAATGACCCGTTTGGGTTATTCCCACATCCAAACACCCCCTTTAAACCAAGAACTCAACCTCTTGAATTCTCCTTCCAATACCTTGACACTAATTTTTCATCAAATTAGTTCTTTAAGTTAATTTGGGGTTTGTTTATGTGTCTAACATCATAAAAAAAACACCTAATCATCAATAATTCAACATTCTAGCATTATGATCCAAACACCCCCAATTTTCACCATATGAACCCTAACTTCTCATAATCAAAATTAAAGGGTTCTAGGATGTTAACCATCATTCTTTAACTTTAGTTTAGCTAGATTATCAATAATCTAACACCATTTCATCACATGCATACAAAATTTCGGGTTTCACCTAAAACCCACCAAGAACACATACATGGTGGAATCAAGAGGAAGAGAATCACTTACTTGATGTTATGAAGGTGTTGTGTGAGTCAAAACCTTCACAAAACAAGCCTCAATTGCATGATTTGAGCTTCAAACTTGATTTCTCTTTTTCTCTCTTGATATGAACGACCCCAACAAGACCAAATGCTGAATTTTGACTTTCATATGGTCAAATATGGCAGATTTGCCATATTTACCATTTCAGTCCCTTAACTTTCATTTTACCCATTTCGTTCTATAGTTAGTTAAAACTAACATAATCCCATTACAAACTTGAAACCCACTTGTTTCAACTTATTTATAAAATATTAATTCCACCATAATATTAAATATAAATATTTAATTATTTGAAGACGAAACCCGGATTTTTGGTTCGTTACATTGTGTAAGTTTACCAATTACACATGTGTAAGTGTTTACCATTTACATATGTATATAATTTTTTTTAAGGATAATTTAGGGAGAAGGAATGAATTAATTGAAGAGATAAATCATTTTTATGTTATATTTTAATAATAAAGATAACAAAAACAAAAAAAATGGTTTTAGTTGGTTTTTTGACGAGTTCTCGCGAGTTCTCAAATATTTATGAGTTCGCATTTGAACCTAACCCCATATATATATATATATATATATATATATATATATATATATATATAGGGTTAGGTTCATGAGAAAACTCATTTTAATGAGAGAATTGGAGAACCACTAAAATGAGAAATGGTAAGATTTTAAAAAGAAATGGTAAAACTGGAACTTAAAATATATAAATCTTTAAACATTTCTATCTTTTGCATACGTTATTATTATTTTTTTTAAATTGCACCATTAAATCAAGAATTTATTTATCTTTCATTTGAGTATAAATAACGTTATAAAAACTAAACCCTAAAGCTAAACCGACTATTTTTTTGAGATTTTTTTAAAGAACAAGGACGACGTGGGAAACAAGGTCTCCGAACCACTTTTTTAGTTTTTGATTTATATTTTGAGTTATGATTTTTTATTATTAATTTTTACCTTTAAAGAGAAGTTCTCTCTATAAATATTAGTTTTCTTATGAACTTCACCCTATATATATAATTGTGGAGGGAGGATCCCCTAAGAAGAGATTTTGTCTAAGTAGGTTAAGAAGTAATCTTGGTCATTAAATTTGATTATCAAGGGTTGAAATCAAAGTGTAGGAAAAAAAAGGTGGAAGGGTATTTAAGGAATAACCACTTTTGTTGACTTTTTTCAAATCTCGCCACCTTTTTTAAATGCTCATAACTTTTTCATACGACATTATTTTTTAAAAAAAATTACACCGTAAAACTGAACATTTTTTTTATTTAATTTGATTATAATGTTGTCATAAAAAAAAAGATTTAAAAAAAATTCAAAAATTGTGCTGTATTTTTTTGTGCTGTTTTTCTCTGTGCTAAATGTGTATGTTGTATTTTTCCGTGCTGAATTTTTGATGTAGTGCTCTACTTTTTGTGTTGTTTCAAATACGTGCTTTATTTTAAAACCACCAAAATAACAAACCAAGTAAACAAATCAACCGTTGGGCATTTGGTGCAATGGTAGCTCCAAGACTTCCCATAGTGGAGGTCTTGGTTCGAATCCTGGCAACAACAAAAAAGGGGTCTGTGGCCAGGTCAGGGGGTTTATCCAGTTGGGGGGTTCCTCATGTGGTGGGCTGCCCTGGATGTTTTAGGTGTTGCACCGGGAAAACCCAATTATCCTAGAATAACTAGGTGTTGCCGTTCAAAAAAAAAAGTACACAAATCAACCTTATAAATCTCAACTCGGAGAAATAAACCAAAGTTGGCAAAATCGATGGTGTAGCTTTCTTTCTTTGTGTGAATAATAATTTGTGTTATTCCATTTTAGTATGACTTTTTTTACCGGATCTGTTATTCCATTTTAGCATGAATAATAATTTATGTACAATTTTAGCTAAAAATAGTTGGTTTAACTTTGGTCCCATAAGTCAAACAACTGACATGAAAGGTAGTGTTTGAACTTTTTAATGGTTTACATGTACACAGGATTAGCAGTTGTACCCAGTAGTGTTGTTAAACCATTACAAGAGGTGTATATAGAACATAATTTAGTCTAAGGCATATGTAATTGAGGTCAAATTTTAAAAGATCAAGTCAACATTAGCATTTTAATACAACAGAACATTGTTTTAACTTCATTATGATCTTGTAAACACATGGTTCACTCATTTAGACCTCATCATACAGTAACTTAATTGTCACACAAGAACAATGGCATAACCAAGAACTTTGCATCAAAACGCATAATAAACAAAAACTTGATCCCCTATGATAATGATCATATAGTTAGAGTTCATTCAGATCATGATATTGCATAGCATCCATTATCATCACTACAACAAATTGACCCTGTCCCGACGCCACCTGTACCGACGACATTTGTCTTCGGCATAGGTCACCCTATACCGACGACATGTCGTCGGTATAGGTCAAAACCAAAATTTTGGTAGGGAGACCCTATAGCGACGACATGTCGTCGGTATAGGGTTGAGGCAGGTTGGAGAGAAAACTGGCGCCCAATGAATTTTTGGAAAAAACCTATAGCGACGACATGTCGTCGCTATAGGTTAATTTTGATTTTCTTTTTGTTTTTTTTTATTTAATAAATTTTCATCGGTCAAAAGTTTTTTTTTTTAAATTAAAAAAAATTCTGGAAAACCCTATAGCGACGACATGTCGTCGCTATAGGTTAATTTTGATTTACTTTTTGTTTTTTTTATTTAATAAATTTCCGTCGTTCAAAAATTATTTTTTTTAAATTAAAAAAAATTCTGGAAAACCCTATAGCGACGACATGTCGTCGGGATAGGGTTTTTCCAAAATTCTGAATGGGACACCCTATAGCGACGACATGTCGTCGCTATAGGGTTGAGCAGGTTGGAGGGAAAACTGGCGCCCAGTTGATTTTTGGGGAAAACCTATAGCGACGACATGTCGTCGCTATAGGTTAATTTTGATTTTCTTTTTGTTTTTTTTATTTAATAAATTTTTTTTAAAATTAAAAAAAATTCTGGAAAACCCTATAGCGACGACATGTCGTCGCTATGTTGGTCAATTTTTTTTTTTAATTAAAAAATATTCTGGAAAAAATCTTTGTGTAATTAACGGGTTCCGGGCTTCCTCATGCCTCGTCGGACACCCATCCCCCCAACCGGCCACCTCTAGGGTTCGGCCGAACCCATGCACACACATGAAGGTTCCCTACGATCACAAACAAGCATTTAAACAGGAAAGTTTTCAAGATTATACCTCTAGATCGGAGAACCCGTGCCAATCGAATTCCCGAATCACCTCGTCTTCTTTGAAACTCAACTTCTCTTCTAAACCCTAGAATTATGAAACATGTGTAGTATTGATTCAAGGATCCCGACACACTAAGGATGATTAGAGATCGACAAAATACATTAAATCGGACTTGAAACGCGATGAACGGCTCTCTCCCTCTCCTCCTTGCTCTTCGACGGCTGAATGTGAAAATGGGGTCTCCATATTTGCGTTGCACCCTAAAGGGTGTTCTTCCCTAGGGCCAGGCTTGGCCCATGCGCACCCAAGGTCTCCCGGGCTTGGTTTTGATCACGTTTTTAAATAAAACCCGCCAAAACCCTGTTAATTACCCGTTAACCTTTACAATAATTTACATAATTACAAACCCAGTTATTTTATGAAAAACCGGGATGTTACATCTTGGGTCGTTGAACCCTTATGAGTTAGTGTTGAAGTGTGGGTTATTAACATGTCAATAAACGACAAACCGTTTTTTAAAGGATTGTAATGTTCTGAGTTCAATCAAATGGTATTTCTTGTTAATATACATTGTTAGAACTCACTAAGCGTAGATGACTTTGTATGTACGTTAGATTGTTTGCAGGTGAGGTATCTTGGCTAGGGAGCGGTGTTACTCGGATTGGTGTGTAGGCATTTGTAAGATAAGATTAAGATTGATATTGAGTTTATAAAGGGTTACAACTATTTTAAATTAAGACTTCCACTGATTGTTTGTAATAATGCGAGTATTTTTAAAGAGAACTCAGTGATGAGAACCAACTGTAGGGTACTCAGTTTGGGGCTATACAGGCTGGTCTTGGGTGTTTCACAAACGCCCGAGACATCGTGAAGGCAATCAACAGACTTCTAATGTCTTGCACGGTGGGGTTCCGATTAAAAATCCTTCTTATTCCATGAATCTTGCTCAGGTAACGGTTTCGATTTTTCTCACGAATTTCCCACTTAATTCTTCAGTGAATGAGATTTGGAAGTTCTGCGAGGATTATGGGATAGTTGCAGATGTGTATCTATCTGATCGGTTATCAAAGGTCGGTTCTGTGTTTGGTTTTATGAGGTTTCTTCGTGTCAATGACGTGGGTCTTCTGATTTAGGATTTACATAACATCCGGATCGGGAGTCACTGACTTGTCGTCGGGATAGGGTTAATTTTGATTTTTTTTTTATTTAATAAATTTTCGTCGGTCAAATTTTTTTTTTTTTGAATTAAAAAAAATTCGGGAAAACCCTATAGCGACGTCGCTATAGGTTAATTTTGATTTTCTTTTTGTTTTTTTTTTATTTAATAAATTTTTTTTTTAAAATTAAAAAAAATTCTGGAAAACCCTATAGCGACGACATGTCGTCGCTATAGGTTAATTTTGATTTTCTTTTTGTTATTTTTATTTAATAATTTTTTTTTTAAATTAAAAAAAATTCTGGAAAACCCTATGGCGACGACATGTCGTCGGGATAGGGTTTTTCTGAAATTTTGAATGGGACACCCTATAGCGACGACATGTCGTCGCTATAGGGTTGAGCAGGTTGGAGGGAAAACTGGCGCCCAATGAATTTTTGGGGAAAACCTATAGCGACGACATGTCGTCGCTATAGGTTAATTTTGATTTTCTTTTTGTTTTTTTTTATTTAATAAATTTTTTTTTAAATTAAAAAAAATTCTGGAAAACCTTATAGCGACGACATGTCGTCGGGATAGGGTTTTTACCTTTATTGACTGGTCAACATCCTTCGAAACCTATGTCGACTACATGTCGTCGCTATAGGTCACCTGTACCGACGACAAGTGGACCTATGCCGACGACATGTCGTCGCTATAGGGTTCAGCGCGAACAAATAGGGAAACTAGACGACAGAACTTCATTTTCATCAAAAACTCTCCAAAACTCCCCCAATTCTGTCTCTCCGGCGATTTCAGCGTTTTTGAGCTATCTGGGAGCAACTTTTACACAAACTCTCGGGATTTAAGGTGAGCTAACATCCGGGTTCATATTTTAGCTAATTTTTTAAGATTTTGAAGTTTTGTTTGTTTATTTTGGTTAGGTTTTGAAGGAATTTCACCATTTCTTGAATTTCTAGCTTTCTGAAAGTAAATACTCGTTTTAATTACTAATTTGTGTTGAAATTTGGTTTAGATCAAAGATTTTTATGATTTTGTATGTATGTGTTATATATGTATGTTTGTATGTATGAGTATGTATATTTGTATGATGGAATTATTAAATTATGATTAGTTTATGTCATTTGGTTTAGATGTGTGTTTATTTTATATAATTGAGTTTATGTAAATTAGTGTTTGTATGTATGTGTGTAATTTGTGTTTATGATGATTAGTTTTAATGTTTAGTTTGTATGTATGTGTGTAATTTGTGTTTATGATGACTAGTTTGAATGTTTAGTTGGTATGTATGTGTGTAATTTGTGTTTATGATGAAATTTGGTTTAGATCTAAGATTTTTATGATTTTATATGTATGTGTATGTATGTATGTTTGTATGTATGAGTATGTATTTTTGTATGTATGATGGAATTATTAAATTATGATTAGTTTAGGTCATTTGGTTTAGATGTGTGCTTATTTTATATAATTTAGTTTATGTAAATTAGTGTTTGTATGTATATGTATGTATGTGTGTAATTTGTGTTTATAATGATTAGTTTGAATGTTTAGTTTGTATGTATGTGTGCAATTTGTGTTTATGATGATTAGTTTGGATGATTAGTTTGTATGTATGTGTGTAATTTGTGTTTATGATGATTAGTTAATATGAATGTATATATGTGTATGTATGTTTGTAATTATGTAATTGGACATTTATTTATGTTTGTATGTATATGTTTGTAATTATGTAATTGGGCTTTTATTTATGTATGTATGTATGTATGTATGTAATTGTGATGTGTAAGTATATAAGATGGTATTTATTGGGAGCAACTTTCACAAAAAACTCTCGGGATTTAAGGTGAGGTAACATCCGGGTTTCATATTTTAGCTACTTTTTCAAGATTTTGAAGTTTTGTTTGTTTATTTTGGTTAGGTTTTGGAGGAATTTCACCATTTCTTGATTTCTAACTTTGTGAAGGTAAGTACTCGTTTTAATTACTAATTTGTGATGAAATTTGGTTTAGATCTAAGATTTTTATGATTTTGTATGTATGTTTGTATATATGAGTATGTATATTTGTATGTATGATGGAATTATTAAATTATGATTAGTTTAGGTCATTTGGTTTAGATGTGTGATTATTTTATATAATTTAGTTTATGTAATTTAGTGTTTGTATGTATGTGTGTAATTTGTCTTTATGATGATTAGTTTGTATGTATGTGTATGTATGTGTGTAATTTATGTTTTTGATGATTAGTTTGGATGATTAGGTTGTATGTATGTGTGTAATTTGTGTTTATGATGATTAGTTAATATGAATGTATATATGTGTATGTATGTTTGTATCTATATGTTTGTAATTATGTAATTGGACATTTATTTATGTATGTATGTTTGTGTGTATATATTTGTAATTATGTACGTGGGCTTTTATTTATGTATGTATGTATGTAATTGTGATGTGTAGGTATATAAGAGGGTATTTATTCGTATGCTTATGTACGTTTGTATGTATATGTAACTTTATTTAATTTTGTTACAAGTTCGAAACTCGTTGCGGTTGACGAGAGGAAGAACGTCGTACACATAATCAACAAATGCTTGAAATGCAACGACAAATGGATGAAATGCGTCGAATGTGGGATCGCCGAACTAGCAGCGATGATAATTAGCTTGGAGTTGTTGAGCCTTTGCCTTTTTTGTTGGTATTTGTCTTGAACAATTTGCATATTTGTGTGTCGAACAAGTTTATGTTTTGAATGTTTGATTTGTCGAACAAATTTGTGTGTCGAACAAGTTTGTGTGTCAAACAATTTGGATGTTTGGTTTATGTTTCGGATATTAGTTTTTATCCGATTTGAATGTTTGAATGGTTTATATTTATGATTTGCAGGTTTTTGTTTTTAGAAATTTAATATTTCTGAATAAAATATTAAAAATTAAAAAATAAAAACAGAAAAGACATATACCGACGACATGTCGTCGCTATAGGCCTTTTTCAAAAATTATTAAAAAAAACAAAAAACCCTATGCCGACGACATGTCGTCGGTATAGATTGACCCTATACCGACGACATGTCGTCGGTATAGAATTTCTTTTTAAATTATTTAATTAGACCCTATAGCGACGACATGTCGTCGGTATAGGCTGACCTATACCGACGACACCTATCCCGACGACAATCTTGGGCTATTGGTACGACTCAATCCCGACCACACCTATCCCGACGACAAGTCGTCGCTATAGGGTCAAAAAAAAGTCGTCAGTATAGGGTGATATTGTTGTAGTGCATCTAATGAAACTGCGGCATTTGCTTGTTGTAATAGAATTGATCAATTAAAAGTCAAACTCAAAAGCCTAGCACATCTTATAAAACATACATCAAATCAGAACTGCAAACTCATACTAACAGAAACTAAAGTAATAGAAACAACATGCATATAACCAACGAAAAATCGAGAATGTGACTACATACAATCAGATCGTTGATTTGATCTAAAAATTACACAAAATGCTATGTTATCTGATTCATTGATTGTAATGATAACATATAAGTGTTTTCAATTAAGACATTAGTTGATAATATAAGTAAGAGACTTCTCATTTTGAAAATCCATAAACCAAGAGGCATAACTATAGGCATTAAACAACACAACAAGTTAGGACATTTTGTTTCAGTGGTATGAACTTCAAACAAAATCATAAACAATAAGACACTTTGTTGCAGTGGTATGAACTCCAAACATAATTATTTACTTAATATAAGATCCTTATAATTCCACTTTTATTCAACTAAAATTTAATTCCTAAAAAAGTTATGCAAATAGAAAATGAAAGATAAAAGCTTCAAGACACCTAGAGGTTCGCCATCTACTTGAATAGCATCTGCGTCTTTCTTACACAGATAAGCCGATCGAACATGAGACTCGCACCTACCTAATTCTCTAACCACCAACTTAATTGGATCCATCTTTAAGAACGTAGTTGACGGCGATGCCACTGTCGTAGCCTGCCACCAGCAATCAACCGAAAATTAAATCGAGTCGGAACGCAGTTAAGGGATGTACAAGGGTTTTGAAAACAATGGGTCTTCAAAATTGGGACTGCAATGGCAATTAAACGATACCTTGGATCTTTTGCTCGTACGTAATGGAGAAGAAGAAGGTGATGAGAGCGTGCTGCTAGTGATGACTTAGAGGGTCTTTGGGATTGCGTTGGAAAACTGCTTATTGACTTATTGGCTTTTTCAAAAGCCAATAAGCTAAAAAAAGTGTTTGGCAAACATAAAAGCACTTTTTTTTAACTTTTTAATAAAGCTAAAAAGTTGTTTTTTAAGAAGCCACAAATTCCTGACTTTTCAAATGACTTTTGGCTTTTGTAATAAAATATTACCAATCTACCCCTAACGATTTCTAACAAATACATATATAAACCCTAGAGAGAACACATACACGTCCTTTCACCAACGTTCGTCAATCATTGACTTATTGGTTTTTCCACCACAAAAGCTAATCCAAACACTTTTTAAAAAACTCATTTTCAAAAAGTCATAAGCTAATAAGCATTTTTAACAAAAAAAACACTTTTAGAGTTAAATAAGCAATCCCAAACACCCTCTTAGTTGAAGAAGAAGGACGAACGGAAGGGAATTAGGTTTTGTCTGTGTCGATTTGTGAAATGAGGATGAGATGAGGATGGACTTATTATATCTTCCAGTTATACCATTTTCTCTAAAAATACCTAATTGTCACATGTCATCTTTCTATTCCTTCTTAGATTACTTAGACAAAATCCACTTTTTATTTGATTATCCATTTATAATTGTAAGCCACAGGGATCAAACCAACTAACAAAAAAAAAAGACAGTAATTATTTTTTAACTAGAAGAATATTAATTTAATGTCACTGAGCTTAGCTTCTAGCCTGATGGTCACGAGATTTACTCAAAAAGAGTTCCTCCTAGAAAGGTCTTGGGTTCTAGTCTCTGGAACATAAAAAATAGATCGAGAGGTCTCGAACTCGGTAATGGTAACACAACAAAAAAAAGTATATTTATTTATTTTAATTAATGTTCGAGTTTCTAAAACAAGAGACATAACATATAATATAGTAATATATAAAATATAACAAAAGTGAAACCAAGTGTCTTGTTTTAGAAAGAAAATATGTGATTATGTGCGAACCCTGATTAGGATACAACCTGTTTTAGAGAGAACTGCAACCAGGTTAGATGAAATTGAACATTTGCAGGTCGGGTTGCTGTTTTTTATTAAAAAAATATGACTTTTGCAATGTTAGAAGTTGTGTTCGAAAAACTGCTCCTGTATGGCGTTTGCATATACATTGAAAACAGGTGGGACTGGATGCATGATTTGGAGGGGCGATTTGGTTGACATTCAAGAAGGTCCATCGTATACTTTTGAGATCTATATTAAGATGGCCTTCTCCGATTTAGGTAAAAATAATTATTTATTTTTAGTTTTAGCTTTTTTTATGCGTTATTTAAAAGGGTTAATTACCAAAAAGTTCAAATTTACTATAAGCCAATTGAGTAGAGTTGAGGGGTTGACGTGGCAAGATGGGTAGGTATGGTGAGTTGGGAGATGGGTTGAAACAGGAAGGGTTTGAAACGGCCACTTCTAAGGGTGAAACGGGTGGGATACCCGGGTTGGGAATGGGTTGGCAGAGTAGCCCAGGGTACACCGCCCCCTTCAAATCGTGTAGGCCGAGTAGCCGAAATCGAATAGAGTAATCGAGTAATTTTACTCGGACATGGGGGGAGAGAGAGAGAGCCGTTGGGCTGGGGGGGGGTTGGGTGTTTTAAAAAAAACTAATTTTTTCCTATATATACTCATATTCTACAAACATAATTTTCATCTCATTTCTATATTGTAAAACTCTAATTTTTTTTAACAAATGTAATCTAAAATCATTTTTAATTTGTAACTTTTTTTGTATTTTGTTATTTTTAGTTATCTTATGTATTTTTAATTAATAAAAAAGTATGTTTTTTTATTTAAATGTTTATTTTTTTTTTAAATGTTGGTGAGTAAAATGAGTAGGGTGTTTCCAATGAAATCTGAGTAAATGAGTAAAATGAGTAGTTTTGAGGCGACAGAATTCTATTGGTCAGTTTTGGTGAGTAAATGGGTAAGGTGCCCCCTTTACCCTAATATGTGTCGAAACGACCCAAGAGTGGTTGGCTGACCTCTAATTGTTTAAACAAGTGTGAAACAATTAAAACTGGTCTTAAACATCAAAAAATGGCTTGGTTTGTTTTAGGGTTTAATGGAATTTATTAATTTTTTTTGTTTGTATGATCATTCCATATCAAATTGTGGTTTAGCAAACAGCAAGTTGTTGTTTGAAGTCCAAATTGCAGGTTATTTGGAGGCCACCTACATCCTTTTGTGTGATTTACCAAACTTCTCCTAATTTTATAATCATATGTCATTGTTGCCTATATCCAATTTATATACAGTATCAAACATGATTATATAGAGGGCTTATTGCTCCACGAGATCTAATTTAAAGCATTGTTTGGTTAGGCACTGGAACAAGTCAGTGGTCACTTCATTCTATCATGATGTTTATATGACCAAGGGGAATGATCCCGTAGAACCGTGGATTACCTAAAAAAATCCGGCTAACAAGTTAAAAACATGAATCTGGAAAGCCTACTTCTTTATAATTGGTACTTACATTATTCAATCTGTAGCTTTAATATTTTTCATCCATTTATGTAACAAACTTACACTTGAATTTATTATGCTTATGAAATTCTAATATAAAGCATGTAAGTAATTCAAGTGTAAGTAATTCCAATCTATAAACTCTAATAAATAAAGGTCTCTGGCAGCCACGTGTCAACTTTCTAGAGCATGAGGATTGGGTTTTCCCGCCTAAACCACATCTACTAAACTTTTTCACGCGAGCCTGACTGACGGGTCGGGTGGTACCCGTTTACTAAAACAAGTGTCTACCTCTATCTATCTTATATCTTCCTCAAAACCCTAAATTGTTTCTTCCCATAAATCTCTCTCAAGACTCATCATTTCCAACACCGTCAAGGAAGCATCTCTACTATTCTCCATCAACGAAGGTGTCTTCAGGCTAAAGGTACGCATCCTAATCTGTTGAGGATTTCTATGATTTTTTTTGTTGCTTCGTCGTTCGTTGGAATCCTCTTTATTGACTCAATTCAACTTTTTGAATGGTGATCTAACCCTAGATTTCTTGTGATACTTCTATTTTTTATTTATCTACACACTCACCGTCTCACCGCTCACCTGTGTCGCGACTTTTTATCCTAGGTTAGCTTATCGTCGTTCGTCGTCGTCGTCATCTGTTCACTTATTTCGATTTACTAATTGGTTCTTAAAATGGGTCTCTCTTTATAAAGAGGGAATCCACTTTTCAGATCCGATTTTAAAGTAAAAATACGAATTTTGTTTTCTTCGTCTTTCAGAAAGATTTAATCTTTTTTGCTTTAACTTTTTGGGTTTTGATTTCAATTGTGTTTTGGGTTGAATGGATGTTGCCCTTGCAATTTCCGACGAATATGCACCGACAGAGGTGACAACAACGGATTAGGTATTCTCTAAATATCATATGAGTTGAACATAATATCACATAGTAGAAGTCAACTTAATTCTCAAAATTTTGTTCTCACTATTCTAGTTGGTGTTTCTATGGGCACCCTACAGCTCACTGTAAGTTCAATATTTGAATTATTTTCAATGTATAATTTGTCTTAAATAATTTTTTTACTTAATACTTATTATTGATTTATTCCTGATTATCTGACTACCTTATCGCAGTATTTAAGGTGCTTGGGGCAAGAATTTGATGTAGTGTGCATGATGATCGCTTCGTAAGACATTATTTAAATAAGTTTGAAATAATTTGGATTATTAAATGAATTTGTTTTATAAAATTTAATTAATTTTAATAATTTGCAGAAAGTATGTGGATATTTGTGCACCCCAGGTGGAAGAATTCTACTACATAACTTATAATACAATTTAGATATGAGGTGTGTATATACTTAACATAATTTCTTATTAAAGGGTTAGCATGGTCCATTTGACTGATTGGTTTGATTTGTTCTAAATTTCTTGAAGTTTCAATTGACAGTCCCAACTGTTAGATGTTGATAGAAAAGATTTGTTCGGGCTGCTCATAGGTAAATGAGGTATAAAACTAAATTTTTATACTAGATTTTTTGCTAACAATGAGCATATTTCATATATATGGAGTAAATGGGTTGGTCAATGTGTGGTTACAAAACCAACTTTTTGTCTATTTTATATCTGCCAGATTGGTTTACGGTTTACCCAAAGACATTTTTTTGCCTATTTTAAGCAATTGTATAGATTTTTAACTATGTACATAGTCGTATGGTTATAAAAAGAAGTTGGTTCATTTGCAATCAAGTAAGTTTTCTTCATATACATTTGTTTATTATATTTTTTAATTTAAAATAACTCACCTATATGAATTTATGTTACATTTTTTATCTTTGCAGTGAACATTATGACAAAATTTTCTAGGATCGTCTATCAACCCGACTTGGTAGAAGCAAGGAATATCGGAACTAAGTTTCGTTCATATGAATCGTGTTCATGTTAATCATAGGACTTGCTTTTTTAGTATATATTTCTTTAGTTATTATTTTCTAATTACTTTTTTTTTACATTTTACTACTATATATTGTTAACATTACAATTTGATTGATATTTGGATGACGTATGTTACGATTTGATTATAAGTTTAGGTTCACTTTATGTCAAACGAATATCCGTCCCATGCATACTTTTTTTCTGAAATGTATGACTTTTAAAGTATGAGAGTTTTCATTTTTGCAAACGGCACTCATTTACTACTAAGTATAGTAATAAATTAATATGTATATAAAAAAAATATTGTTTTCATCATTAATAACTTATTCTGCTATCTATATTGATAGTAAAAATTGTACAAGATAATATTATTAATTATCATGTTAAATAATAATAATATGAAGTACAAATAAATATTAGTATATGTTGTAAAAGGTTCTATATTTTAACATTCTTCATCTTATAGAAACCTTTGTTAATTGTTACTGATGGTGCCTTCTTTACATTTGATGAATATTTAAATATGTAAAATGTGAGCCGAGTTTGAGCGTCTTCTTAATCTTTTACGACTAACCAAAGTTTGGAAGGTATGTACCCATGTTGATCCTTCAATGTTTCTAATGCCATATAAATAAAATTAAAGAAAAAGTCAAATCCTTAAATTGACTGTCATTTTTAGGCATCAAAGAAAATGATAAACGTAAAATTCACGATACAAACGCAAAATCGGTTGAAATTCATTCAAAATTCAAATTCAATATTTTACAATTAATGAGGTGAAAGTGGAAACTCAAACATACCACGCAAAATCGGTTGTAAATCAATTCAAAATTCAAATTCAATAATTTACTAATTAACGAGGTGAAAAAGGAATCTCTAACATACCTCACGCAAAATCAGTTGAAATTCAATTCGAAATTAAAATTCAAAAAGGTAATAGAATTACTAATAAATGTTACAGCAAAAAATTTCCATCATTAAAGGAAACGATGATTTCTTAAAAAAAAATTACATCATGACAACGGTTGAACATAACAAGGGCGGTGTGTTTTTCGTTTACGGTTATAAAGGAACTGGCAAAACTTTTTTTATGAAAAACATTGTCTATATCAATAAGATCAAAAGGTCAAATTGTATTAAATGTAGCATCAAGTGGAATTGCATATTTTCTTGTTGACCGACTATAGGACTGCACACTCGTAATTTCATATTCCATTAAATCTTAACGAAGATTCACTTTGCCACATAAGACCATACAATAATGTTGTCCTTCTATTAAAGCAAACAAGATTGATCATATGAGACGAAGCGCCAATGCTTCATAAATATGCCTTCGGAGCTTTGGATAGAACTATGAATGGCAAATTCACTTATGATGGTTCTATCAATTATGAAATGTCATTTGGTGGTAAGTTAATTGTTTTTTGTGACTATTTTAGACATTCTACCGGTTGTTCCAAATGGTAGTAGACAAGAAATTGTTGATTCGTCGTTAAGTTCATCATACATTTTGGATAAATGCAAACTACTACGATTAACAAAGAACATGAGGCTAAGCGTAGGAAGACAGGCAGCTGATATTGAACATACAAATTTTTTTGCAAAATGGCTTTTGTAAAGTAAATTATTATTTTTATTATGAAGTTGTTTTAGACGCTTATGAATGATATATTTTTTTTTCATCAACCGTATAGTACACGGGTATTAACCTAGTATACATATATGTTTCTACAAAAAACCATGACCTTATTATCTCATTATCAATTAAAACTTTGTACGTATGTAACTACGCGAACTCACGTAAGATAATTATAACTTGACAAACCCGTCACCATTATTTTTTAAACAAATAACACACACACACATAAATGTTTTATATAAATATTCATGAATTAATTAGTTTATTAAAAACATTAAAACAAAAATATTATAATAGTATATATAAGAGTAAAGTGCACTTTTCGTCCCTGAGTTTTGAACAAAACATCAGGTTTCGTCCCTCTGTAACACATTTGATCCCCGACGTTTGATGTTTTAAAACTTTGTGTCCATGGTCCTTAATTTAAAAACATGAAAACAAAAATATTATAATAGTATATATAAGAGTAAAGTTGAGTTTTCGTCCATAGTGTTTGAACAAAACATCAGGTTTCGTCCCCCTGTAACACATTTGATCCCCGACGTTTGATGTTTTAACACTTTGCATCTATGGTCCTTAATTTCGTTAACTTTTCTGTTAGTTTTTTGTGTAAAATTACTAATATACCCCTCCCCCTTCTTCTTCAAACATCATACCGCCCACAAAAATCAGTAATTTCACACAAAAACTAACATAAAAGTTAACGGATATAAAGACCAGGGATGCAAAGTGTTAAAATATCAAACGTCGAGAATTAAATGTGTCACAGGTGAACGAAAGCTGATGTTTTATTCAAATCTTAGAGACGAAATTGTAGTTTACTCTAGAGGTGCACAAAAAAACCGGTTTTTTTTTTAACCCGGTTCAAACCGGCAAACCGGTTTGGGTCAAACCGGTTTGGACCAAACCGGTTCGGGTTGCCCAAAAACCGCCGGTTTCAAACCGGTTTGAGGATTTCTGAAAAAAAAATCGGGTTGGGACCGGTTTTGGCTAAACCGGGTTAGGAAACCGGTTTTCAAACCGGTTTGAACCGTTTGGCGAATTCTAGCCGTTGGCCAACGGCTATATGGCCGTTGGGGTCGATTTTGGCTGTTTTTTTGGAGTTTTTTGGACCCATAAAACACTATAAATAGGTGGGGGGTGTTTAGGTTTGATCACACTTCTCTTTACACTCTCTAATCTCTAAAACCGCTCTTTAACCGCTCAAAAACGCTCTCTAAACTCTCTCTAAACTCAAAAAAAAACATGGAAAGTTTTGGTGTTAGTGGTTCCTCAAACGAAGTTACCGTTGTGCAAATTCTAGCAACAACGAGAAATCCGGCAATCTGGTGCAATTACGATTTATGTTTGTTGTCAAACGGAAAGGAACGTGCTCGTTGCAAGTTGTGTGGTGCGTTTTTGGGGAAAGATTCAAACACTACTTTGAAAACGCATATGGAAAAATCTTGCCCGTCATTGAAGGGAATTCCAAGTGAAGGTCAAGCCTCGATGACAAGCGAATGAGGAATTTGGAACTTTGATCCAAATATTGTTCGAGATCGAATGGCGAGGTTAGTGATTCAAGAAGGATTGCCGTTCAACCACTTTGACAATCCGCGCTTGACAAAGATGATTCAAAAGACACTCCAACCTCGTTATCACCAAGTAAGTCGCACAACCCTTAGACGAGATTGTATAAAAATGTGGAAAAAAGCAAAAAAAGAATTAATTTTAGGTTTTGAAAATTTGCAAACCGGTGTAAACTTAACCACCGATGTTTGGTCGGCTCCACATGGTATACCCGATTCGTACCTTTGCGTTACCGCGCATTGGGTTGATCCCAATACGTGGCAAATGATGAAGCGTACAATCGCTTTTTACTTGTTTGAATATCCACACACCGGCGAAAATTTATTTTATATATTGGATGGTGTTATTAACGAATTTAAATTACAAAATAAACTTTTTTCAATGTCTTTTGATAATGCATCTAATAATACAAATGCGGTTCAAAAACTAAAAATTAAATATAAACTCGTTTGCAACGGCGTTTTTTTCCATAGTCGATGTGTCGCACACATCATTAACTTGGCGGTGCAAGCCGGGCTTGCTATTGAAGAGGTTTCAAACTTAACATATAGTTTTCGACAAATGCTTAAAGATATTTTTAGTAACAGAAAAAGATACCATGATTATATTAAATTTTGTCGTGATACGAATAATCTTTGCTTAGGCCCAAATTGGGACGTCGAGACAAGATGGAACTCGACTTATATTATGTTTTATAGCGCTTTACGACAAAGAGAAACTTTAGAAATATTTCATGATATGCTTTCCTCAAAACCTCGTCGTAAAATTCAAAACTTTCCGTCTACAAATTGGAACATTTTAAAAGACGTAACCGAATTGCTTGAAGTTTTCAAAACCGCCACAACTTTTTTATCCGGTGTTTATTATCCCACAAGTCCATTAACACTAAAACAAATATATTTAATGGCTAACAAGTTGTCTGAGCTTGAAAATAAAAGCGATCTTTTTACAAAAATGATAGAACCGATGAAAGAAAAATTAGTGAAATATTTTAAAGAAATCCCTCCCGTTATAACTTGCGCCGCCGCATTAAACCCTACCATAAATGTTTACGGGGTTGAAACCTTGATTGATAGAATTACTTACGCTTTAAATTTGGATAGCGAAGACATCCATTTTGCACAAGGCACAAAAACATATTTTAACAAATGTTTACAAGATTTATTTGATGTTTATTTACATAAATATGGTACAACTCCGACTCCACATGATACAATGGGTACATCATCAAGTGGTAGCTCGAGAGATGTTAACTTGAATTTATATAACGAAATGTTAAATGAATTTAGTAAACGTGCTCGAGGTACCACCCCGAGTAGCGAACTCGGAAGGTATGTTGGCATAAAATTTTTAGCGTTTATGCCTCCTACCGTTTTTGAGGAGTTTGATATTTTGGCATGGTGGAAACAAAACGAAGCTTCGTTTCTGATTCTTTCCGCCATGGCCCGTGATGTACTAACCGTCCAAGCTTCCACGGTAGCTTCGGAATCTGCGTTTTCTTTTAGTGGCAGGGTATTATCGATACGAAGGACTAGACTCACACCCCTAGCGATGGAAATGTGCATTTGTTTGAAGGACCATTTGGATGCGATGGATAGGATACAAGACCAAACTTCTCTCGAAGATGAAATTCAATCCGAAAAAGTCATACACAACAACGAGGTTGATCTTGGAATATCCGAACCAGTCACGGATGAAGAACTAGCCGAAGATGCAAGGCTACGAAGCTCTAGTTCCGAAGACAACGCACAAGAATAATCAATCAATATTCCAAAAAATAAAACGTTGAACTTAATGTTTTATATTTGTTATACTTTTTGTAATGTTTTACAATTTTATCTTGTTATGTTTTTTAATTTCCGAACTATCCAAATATTAATAAACGTTGAACTTTATGTTTTAATTTTGTTATATTTTATTTTGGATTTTATATTAAAAACATAAAATTTATTTGATTTTTTTTTTTAATAAAAACCGGTTTAAACCGGTTTAAGGGGCAAACCGGTTTAAAACCTACCCGAACCGGTTTGACCGGTTTACATATTTCCCTCTCTGAAACCGGTTTAACCCGAACCGGTTTGGGTCCAAACCGGTTTTGACTTTTCGTTGACCAAACCGGTTCGGGTCGGTTTGAACCGGTTTGGGTTAAAAAACCGATTTATGCACCTCTTTACTCTATATATAATTTACTAATTAATCTTAACCTAAATAACAAAGCCTACATAAAGAAAAATTAAATTGCAATCGATCTTTTCAGCCCGGCCCATACCCATCGAAGCATATTTCTTTTTTTATTATTCTTACTAGTGTTAGAACCCGTGTATTACACGGGGTTATAAATAAAATAAATGTAAAACAAAATACAATTTGAGACTAAATAAATGATGAATACAATTTATAAATCAGTAAATATTTCTTTGTATACAACGTTGGATGTTTTGTTTGAAATTTTTCCATCCTTGTCTAAGGCTAAAATTTTTAACCCGTCTCTGCTTTTAACACTTGAAAGTGCAACATATAATTGACCATGAGTGAAAACCGGTTGCCTCAAGAACAATCCAACCCTTGAAAGTGACTGACCCTGGCTCTTATTTATTGTCATGGCGAAACAAACCGAGAGTGGAAACTGCCTTCTTTGTAGCTTGAAAGGGATTCTTTTGTCTGAAGGCGTTAAATTTATTCTTGGAATAAATGTTCGAGACCCAATATTGCTTCCAGAAATTATCTCGGCCTCGATAATACGATTACCAAGATATTTGACTTGTAATCTAGTTCCATTACATAACCCATTTGTATGATCAATATTTCTCAGCAACATTACAGGCACACCTACCTTCAAAACTAAACTATGATTTGGCAATCCGAAAAATTTAAGACCATTAAGAACATCTTGGGAGTATAAACTTTGTTGGAAATTATCGTTCAACTGTTCTGACCGGCATATGCTATCTGAACTTAGATATTCTTTTTGTTCACCGGGGAACATTGCCAAAAAAACGATCATTAATCTCCTGCACTACTTCATTTGTCGGTGCAAGTATTGCTCTTTCTTGAAAGAATTGAGGGTATTTGAAGTTTTGAAGAATATATGGATAGACAAAGTCAATTAAACTACCAATAGGATCGACAGAATCAGTAATAAGTATATCATCAGGTATATCAATCACCGCATCTCCATCATTAATGCCACCAACATTACCCTCTCCTAGGTCCAATTGTCATTTTCCAAAGTTTTGTGTCTTTTCGAGATCAGCTGTGTCATTACCAATGGTCAGTCTCATGTTTTTTGTTAACTTTAGCAACTTGCATTTTCTCCAAATGTATGATGAACACAAAGCAGCATTAACAATGTCTTGTCTTCTTCCGTTTAGCACAACATGTAGGATTTGTCTAAAATCTCCACCAAATACAATAACTTTACCTCTGAATGGTATATTACTTTTGTTTGAAGTATTTGGGGTCAATATGTCATTCAAAGATCTATCCAACGCTTCAAATGCATGCTTATGAACCATCGGAGCTTCATCCCAGATAATCAATTGTGTTTGACTTATTAAATGCGCAACTTCGCTACCTGGCTTAATACGACAAATAGAATCTTCATTAAGATTGAGAGGAATGAGAAATCTAGAATGTGTTGTTCTACCTCCTGTCAACAACAACGATGCAATACCACTTGAAGCAACATTTAAAATGATTTGACCTTAACATCTAATTGTTGCTGATAATGTTTTCCATAGAAAGGTTTTACCAGTTCCACCATACCCATACAGAAAAAACACACCTCCTTTCTTATCTGTAACAGCTGTCATTACCTTGTTAAAAATGTTTCTTTGTTCATCTGTTAGTTTATTCAAAAGAGTATGTAGCTCTTTCTGCAACAAATGTATATCATATGACAATTCTTCAGTAATAAATCGATTTTGTGCCGAACTTATACTCTCATCGTTGGGATAAGGCATTGTGGTATAGTTTCGTAATGTAGAGTTATTACGAAGCAGAAATTTCTCTATTTGTAACAAAGTCAAGTTCTTAATTTGATATTCAGTAAGTAATAAATCTGAAAATGCAAACCAAAAATTTATTTAAATGAAATATTCATATGAAAAGATAGAACATATTATAGTATATTGAACCATCTAAAGAATAACATACCTGGATTGTTTAATAATATTTTTTTGTTGTATAGAATATCATCTGACAAATATTTCCATGTCTTTTCCCACACAAAATCTGGTATTGACAAGCTATTAGACATTAGCATTGTTGCAAATAAGCTTCTTAGGTAATAACCAGAGCCCGAATGACTTGCTTCTTGGATTGCTTCAATATACTCCATGTCATCGTCTAACAGACCTAGGTCATAACATGCATTTCTAAATGTAGCACATACATGACCATTGACTGTACGGATATCTTCTAATGATGTTGGTCCTTTGACTTTATTTAAAAGAATTCTTAAGAAATAGGCTTCACCAAGCGCGGGAGAAACTGAATGAATTCTACCAATTAAAAAGCCCTTTTTCCTTGGTTCCCAACACCGATCTGGAATTTTGTAAACAAATTTGGTAGGGAATTCAACATAAGTAAGTTGTCGTGCTTCTTCATATTTTTCGTTACACGTCATCCAAGATAAAAACATTGAAGAAGCCACAGATGGTTTGTTGAGTATATTGTCAATATCATCATATGCACCATATACAACTTGTTGTTGACCAGGCAGATGGAAAGGAAGTCTCATGACTGAAGGCGTCCTGTAATGGACATCATATGAAAATATTCTCCATGATGCCTCACACACAGATACATATCTGCAATCATAATACCCATTTATCTCATCTACGGCTTGTTCATTAGTGTCTTCATTGTTATTTTCCACAACTCGAAGAGTAGCTCTATCAGGACCTTTGTTAATATATTTGAACAAATACTTTATAGATCCAGCTTGATTGCACCATTCAACATTGATATATGCCTGGTATCTTCTTAGAAGAACTTTGTTATATGGCACTACACTTCGATTATCTAACTTGACACCACTTTTCTCCACAAAGGAACCATCATCTCTTCTACGGTATATAGGAAACCCATTTGTATCAATGCATGTGTCATTTGAAAACTTTTTTGGGAAATTTTTTGAACACTTTCGATCAACCATTCATGGACACTTCATATTATCAACACCACACGGACCATGGATCATGAACTCACGTACAAGATGATATAATTCAGGATATTCATATTTATTAGGAATCTCAGCTGAAATTACTGGATCAATATAATCAACAGTAGGGAGCTTGTGATCCGCATGCATAAATAAACATATATGAGCGTGAGGTAGACCCCATTTTTGAAACTCAACGGTATAAATAACTACATAACAAAAGAAAATATTTTATCAATATTATGATTATAAATTTTATAAAATTGAATAGTATTTAGTAAAGATGATAATTAAAAGTATATATACAGGTATCAGTCGATAAAAAATAAAATGTAATCAATTTATAAAGTAAAGTACCTGCTTGAACTTTTCCGAATAATGTATTGTCCTTAAGATCTTGGTTTATTGCGTCAAGCTTTATTTTAAATAATCTGCATAATATATCAGGTCTGTCTTCGGGCTTAATGGTGGTGTCCTTGAGATATCTTTTTACTTCAGGCCATTTTGGATTACATGTTATGGTAATGAAAAAATCAGGATATCCAAACCATTTAAAAAGAGACATGGCATCCAAATAATTTTGCATCATATACCTAGCACCTCCAGTAAAAGAAGAAGGAAGTATAATACGTTGACCTACGTTAGAGATGTTGATGTTTCCCCGATTTTGAGCATTACGAAGATTCTCATACGACTCACACCTAAATACTTTTTGCTGCTTACGTATGTAATATATCCTTTCAGCTTCAATCATAGTGTAAGCGTCAACTAAAAATTGTTGATAAAGTCTCTTTGAGCTTTGAATTAATGAGAAAGTATTTATTCTATCATGAATTCTATATGCAAATAATTCCCTCATTGTACAATTGGGTCGTTTGCTACAGTTTGTATTAGCAACATTTCTATGAGGTATGTCTACTCTATACTCATCATCACTATAAGGAAACAGTAATGGATATTGAAGAGCGAGGTAAGAAGGATGTAAATCACTTATACGGTGTAGAATGCCGGATTTTGTTTTTACAATAATATCACGATTCTCAATAGCATCGCCAATATCTCCAACGATTAAAGCAGCAACTTCAGAAGCTGATGGTAAGTTGTATGTTCTACCATCTTGTTGTCTTTTCCCAATTAGACGTATCTTTACATCAATATGTGGGTTTTCTTTAAAACAATCCCCAACCATCCTATAAACTTTAACCAGCGCATTATGTTCATCTAACATATGTTTCAGATCTTGTATAATGTTTAGATCCAGATTTTCAGAACTTGATGTCGATCCATCTGCTTGATTACTGAAATAATATATGAAACACAAAATTTGTTAAGAAACAGATTCTTTTATATAAAATCAATTAAACATTAAACTAACAGTACGATATATATTAAACAAAATTAAAAATACATACAAAAAAAATGTTCTGTCTATTTGATACTTCATTATCAGTATCATATATGTACAATTGAGAGAACTTTGGTTTAGATCCTGTATCTGGTAGAAGACTTCATGTGGTGTGATAATTTTGTCCGCTCAATCGAAATATGAACGGAGCGTTACCCCTATTAACGGTTTTATCAATCTTCCCACCCATGGACGTAAATGAGAACATCGAATTGTATCGGCGAATATTTTGCATGAAGAACTTGCTTTTTGAATCAACACCAGAAAAAAGATCTTTATAATTTTGTGGCGGTGCCTTTAAATCAGGAAGCTCGACTTTTCCATATCCACAACAAAGGGAATACGTAGTTTTATCTTCAGTTTTTTTTTCCCATCATCGCTTCATATTTTCATAACTTTGCATGACATCTTTCACATATAAAGCTATGTTCTCTGTGATCCAAGTAATCTATTTATTTTGTTATGGTTGAAAGTCAAATATTAATATAATTTTATAATTAATAATTGTAACATGCATTAAAAGATATAAAATTTGAATTTGATTTTTATTATCTGTTGAGATGCCAACAAATACATCTTCACCCACAGTCAAGTTCTCCATAGGTATAGGAGATATATTTCGACGACTACGTTGCATCATTTGTTTTCCGGATGATACCGTCTTTAAATTAAGATCTTGAGTTATTGTGGATGAATTCCCTGTTGTCATGTAAGTTGATTTTAGAGAGTTTTCTATAACGTTTGATGATGGTGTTGTACTGCTGTTGCTACTATCACACATGCCTGAAAAATAGTGTAACACATGTTTAAAATATATTATATATTATAGTTTAAATGAGGACTGTGTAAAAAGAATTGAATTTGTAATATTAATATTTTTCATACTAACCGTTGGTAATGCTGTTTAACGGAGATTTGTGGTTTAGATTATTGTGACCTCGGTTCATGTTTTGATGTGACGTATCAGATGTTTGGTTCTCTTTGTCACATGGCACAAAGATATCGGAGATACAGTGTGATAATATGTTTATTTCATCGTTTGTGTCCACACCTTTATAATTATTTTTTTTACCATCCAAAAATAATTTTCTTACTTTTCTTCTATCAGCAGAAGTCGAACCAATGTTTGAATTGGAATCTGTAACGATAAGGATAGATTAATGTTACAATTTTTTTTAATAATTTCATTAACACAATTTCTAAAATATGTCGGATATGGTGATTTAATTTAGTATATAATTGTTAGATATGATTTATGACAAAGGTAATTTGTTTCATACCATTTGAAATATATGAATAAGGTCTTCTAGCAAGTCTAGCTAAAAAAGAAAATAATAGTTATTAGTAAAAATGAACGATGAAATATTATATGATTTCTGTTTGTAACATTGCACAAAGATATAGTAGTTACCCTATGATAATTTGTTTTTCTCATAATATGTGTCCACACGATTATAATTCTTTTTTTACTATCCAAAAATAATTTTTTTGCTTTTCTTCTATCAGCAGAAGTCTCTCCAATGTTTGAATTGGAATCTGTAACGATAAGATTGATTAATGCGTGAGAAAATAATGTTACATTAAGATCATTAAGACAATTTCTAAAACATGTCGGATCTGATGATCTTATTAATATGTAATTGTTATATATGATCTATGACAATGGTAATATGTTTCATACCATTTGAGATATCTGAAAATGGTCTTCTAGGAACTATAGCTAAAAACGAAAATAATAAGTATTAGTAAAAATGAACAATGAAGTATTAAAAGGTTTTGTAACGCAAGCAGCAGAATTACATACCATCTGTAGAGTCAGGCATCCTCGAGACTTCCGAATATGGTGAATCGAATGGCTTTCTTATTCTAGACATGGGACTTTGATAGTGTGTATAATGCAAAATTGAAAAACAAGCGTATTTCTCAATCGATACTTGAAGATTAAAAAATAATCATGATCACTATTGCGAATTTAAATTTTTTGTAATTAATTTAATACGTATTGATAAGAAAATAAGAAATAATAAACGTACCTATTCAAATAAATCAAATAACAACAAAATGTTATTTGTTCAAGACCAAACAATAGCGGTAGAGAAATAATGAAAGATGTGTTCTTCTTTAGTTTGATGGTATTATAGGTTGATTCTGAGACATTTATTTGAAATTATGTCTTGTGCAGAGCAATTTTTAGAGATGATGTTTCATTTGTAATATCCAAATCATGTGTATATTATATAGGATTAAAAATGCTAAAGAAAATAAGAAATTAAATTAGTTCCGAAAATAGGCATTATACCATAAATAATTATGTTAAAATTAGGTAACTTTATAATTGTTTGGTTTTTTTATAATTTTGTTTTTAAAGACTGAAAAGTCAAAATATAAAATCGATTTGTTCATTTGTAATACCAAAATCATGTGTATATTATATAGGATTAAAAATGCTAAAGAAAATAACAAATTAAATTAGTTCCGAAAATAGGCATTATACCATAAATAATACGTTAAAATTAGGTAACTTTATAATTGTTTGGTTATTTTATAATTTTGTTTTTAAAGACTGAAAAGTCAAAATTTAAAATCGATTTGTTCATTTGTAATACCAAAATCATGTGTATATTATATAGGATTAAAAATGCTAAAGAAAATAACAAATTAAATTAGGTCCGAAAATAGGCATTATACCATAAATAATTACGTTAAAATTAGGTAACTTTATAATTGTTTGGTTATTTTATAATTTTGTTTTTAAATAAAGAAAAGTCAAAAATAAAATCCGCATATAGACCCGGTTTTGATGGATATGGGTATTGGTGGATCCATATTGTGAGGTTAAATGTGGTTGTGACAAGTGACACTCACTTTTACTCTTTTATTATATAGTATAGATTCTTTCTCTACCTATTTAATTAGAGTTGTGTTTTTTTATCCTTGTGGTTTACTAAAAATTGTTATTTGAATTCAATGGTTTAAATCTTGCCATCTGAATTCAAAGGTTTCATAAAAATTGTCATTTGGATCCATTTGACTAACCCTAAAAATTGTCATCTGAAAAAGAGTCTTTTTAAAAGACACTTTAACTCATTTAATTATTTAAATATAAGAGATAACCATTACAATTTATAAAAATATGAGATTTTATAAAATCTCTGTTCTCTCTCATGTACGCCTCCTACATCCCTAATTTCCTACTCTCAATCGACCTCATTCTCCGACCACGTACAACTAAAGCAGAATCCGGAGCCCCTCCATTCCATTATTATTAGGTAATAAACACGTACTTGAGATTATTAGTATTTTAATTGAAGTTTGTATTCCTAGATTTGTTCAATGACTGATTTCCTGCATGATGACATTGTTTGCAATATACTTGCACGGCTTCCAGCAAAGCCCTTACTACGGTTCAGGTGTGTATCCACACATTGGAACCGCGTGCTTAGAGAACCAAGCTTTATGAAGTTGAGATCCCGTAAAACCATCATTCTCCCCACAAGTCAAACTTTGCTACTCATAGACGACAATGACAACACACATGCTGATTCAATAGTCACTCGTCAACGTTATCCTGTAGATTTCTACAACGACACACTAAAACTTCCCAGAGTTATTGGAACGTTTAATGGCATAGTCCTTTTGATCTATTTTTTTGATTTGATCCTTTACAATCCATTCACATGCGTGTCCAAGAAACTTCCCCCTCGACCCCGTGTTGGCGATTATGGATATGGATTTGGTTATGGCTATGGTGGCGATTATGGATATGGATTTGGTTATGGCTATGGTGACGAGCACGACCTAAAGGTTGTTAGGTTTAGAAAATATGCAAAAAATTGTGATGTCTACAACTTTAGACAGGGTTCGTGGAGCACTATACAATACAACATTATTATTAATTTTGAACATGCTATAGGTACATACACAAATGGATTTTTGTATTGGATTGCTGCATATCATAGGAACGTGTTGATCGTCTTGGATGTT
Source organism: Smallanthus sonchifolius (assembly GCA_023525975.1). Taxonomy (NCBI): domain Eukaryota; kingdom Viridiplantae; phylum Streptophyta; class Magnoliopsida; order Asterales; family Asteraceae; genus Smallanthus; species Smallanthus sonchifolius. Next base: position 133,446,718 of record CM042018.1, read on the forward strand.
AAAGATATGGTACTTTCAGAGATGAATCTACCATTTAAGAAACCGAGTCTTTTGGGTACGATGAAGGGATGCCTTTGTGCACTACACCAGGGTACCATGTGGGTTATGAAGGAGCACAACCAATGGTCTAAAATATATTCATTTAAATTACGTATACCTAATAATTCCTACAGTTACAAACCTCTTTGTATCCTGGACAGTGGAAGAATTCTTATGATGATCTCGAGCCCCTCAATGTACCTCATTATCTACGATCCAACCAAAAATATTTATAACACACTCAACATTTCACTTAAAGATGAGAATTTTTGGAGAATGCATGTTTTGGAGTATGTCGAGAGTCTGGTTTCACCTTTAGATATCATGTCACGTGCTCGGAGATCCAGCAGAAGAAAGGAAGAGAAAATTAAGAAACTTTAAATTCCGAGTTTGAAAGTTGATTTATGTTTGATAGACTGTCTTATTACTTTAGTAACAATATGTTTGATTTCAGCGCAATGATGTTATGTAAAACTGATGCTAGTTTTGCAATCTATATATGAACTTCTCTCTGTGTTCGATCACCATTTAGTGTCTTTCTATACTCAAAAGTTTCTATGTCAACTTATGTTTCAGCACCTGCAATAGTTTACGAACCTTTTCTTGTTAATTTAATGAACCTGTATATTCCTTTGCTCTTCTAGAAAGAAGCCAAATTTGTTTGAATTTTTCATTTAGATGCTAATTTGACCTTTTGTGATGATTGATCATCGACTACAAATGCATTAGTATTATAAATGTTTGATGATGGGTCACCATGGATGTTTTTCATTCTGTTTGAAAAAGATCCACTTTGGCATTAAGGCTCTGCAATCAGTGGAGATAATTTTATTTGACTTTTTACTTGATAATTTTATTTCAAGAGTGTCCACTTCATCTTCCTTTACATTCAGAGGAGAACTAAATGTTGATTTGGGTATGGGTGTTTCATAGGTGGCTTTCAATTTCATCGAAGATTTGGATATGGCTATAAATGGTTCTTGCCCTGTTATTCAATTAGACATGGGTGTTTCAATTTGATACATGTTGATGGAGATGAACAGAAGGGTTAAGTTTTATATTTTTTTTATTAAGAGGGGTATTTTAGTCTTTTTAATAAAGCTAACAGAGAAATTTGGATGGAGTTAGTGGACCGGACTGTAATTGATACAAAAATAAAACTACTGGACTAAAAAAGTCAAATTTAAACTTTTGAATTAAAACCGTTATTTTGGTCAAATCACAGGGACTAAAACCGTATTTAAATCTTTTCTTTAAGTTGGTCTACATCTTGCAAACTTTTGAATTCTTTACCAAATCTATTTTTGCAATCTTAAAAACTAAATTGTAATATATATGGTTACCTAAACTTGTTTAGAAGCGTTAGGCACTCTGATTGCACTAGAATGGCTAGTAATTAGTATATGGTTGTCCTTAATTATATGAGGGTGAGGGATATAACTTATAACAGTCGTTTCAATAACTCAAACCAGGCATATCGGCATTTATATACATGATAACCTTTTTCAAGTTATATGTATACCTGGTGCAAGGGGCGGACCTACGTAGCCCGTAGGGGATCACCGGAACCCCCCGAGTTTCGAAATTTTTGTAGAACATTATGTAAAAAAACTGTGGGGAACCCCTAAATAAATTATAGGGTGAACCGCTATACAAAATTTAACAAGTGATGCAGTGGTCTAGGCTTTGCTTTATAACCTAGAGATAGTGGGTTCGAATCTCTCCAGTGACATTTTTTTAAAACTTTTTATAATGGGCGTCTGGGCCTGCTTCTTTAGGTGTTATGTGTGTCGAAACTTGTTTTGTGATTTGTTATATGAATATGATAATTACAATTGGACATAACGTAATATTAAACATGTCTGGCCAATATGATTAATAAGACGAGATGTGCAAGGGTCTTTATGAAAACCATATGACAATGAACATTTGCAAGGATTAGGTGAAGGTGATTATATATGTATGTATGTATGTATGTATGTATGTATATAGGTAGATAAATATATATATATATATACTTAATACATATAAGAGTGTAGGTGTGATGGATACCTAAGATATTGAAAGTGTAAGGATGTTAAGGTGTTTTTGTTCTAATTCTCAGTTAAGAGATGACAGAAGAGACGAGTAATGAACCGTTGGATTCAAGAATCCAAGAAATAATTAAGGAAGAAGTGGCCAAGGCCTTTGAGCAAGCCACATCTTTGCTTATGGAATAAATGAGAGGGGCTGTTAAGCTCACTCTTAAGGAGGTTATGAAAGAAAAGGAAAAGGAACCACAAGGTTGTACTCTTAAAGAGTTTATGATAATCAAGCCCAAGGAGTGTAACGGGCAAGTGGACCCGATCCTTAGCCATAGGTGGGTGGTGGATATGGAATCAAATTTTGAGACGACAAAGTGCAAACCCGAGGACAGGGTTATGTTTAGTGTGCCTTTACTGACGGGGAGGGCAAAGGAGTGGTTGTTGAATCTCCGAAAGGAGAGGGGTGAGTTAGAGGTGACCTCCATGACTTGGGAGGAATTCAAGACGGCCTTTCTGAAATATCATTGCCCTCAGGCCGCAGTGGACAGGATGACTGAGGAGTTCCTCCTCATGAGGCAAAAGAATGAGTCAATAGATGAATTGGCTGGAGCTTTCTTTGATCGCGCCAAGTTCTGTCCGGAGGTGGTGTCGACTGAGAAGGCGAAGATTGACAGGTTTTATGTTATGCTGACGGTGGAGTTCAGAGATAGCATATATCGATACTCTTTTACAACCCTTGTAGATTTGATAACTAGGTGTCGGGAAAGGGAAGTGGAGTTAAGGAGGCAAGAAGCTAGAGGGGAAAAGAGGAAAAGGGAGATTGTGGATCAAGTGATGAATAAGATAAAGGGCGGGAGCCCTAGTAAGAAGCCTTTTAGCAAGTTCTCTCCTCGAGGATGCAAAGTTTGTGGAAAGATCATTTCGGGGAATGTAGGAATGGGACTTTGAATTGTTATAAATGTGAGAAGCCGGGGCACATGGCTAGTCAATGTACAAGTCAAATTCATTTGTGCTACAACTGTTACAAGCCCGGGCACAATAGGGCGGATTGTCCCGAGCTGAAGCAAGGTGGAAGTGAAAGGAAGGTTTAAATACCAAAGCCGAAGGGTAGAGCTTTCCATATCTCGACGGAAGAGGCAAAGACTAACCCGGAAGTGGTATCAGGTACATTCAAGATTAACTCATTACCTGCACTTGTACTTTTTGATACGGGGGCTAGTCATTCTTTTGTTTCCTTGAAATTTGTTAAGCATTCTTCTTTTATAAGTAGCAAGTTAGATGAACCTTTAGAAATTGAGGCAGCTAATGATAAGAGCTTTCTAGTTTTCGATGTTTATAAAAACTGCAAGTTAAGGGCGGGGGGGTGAAACGTTCTTTATAGACCTAATTCCTATGACCATGGGGGATTTTGATGTGATAGTGGAGATGGATTGGTTATCAAAGAACAAAGCGAATATCATATGTGGACCTAAGGCGATACAACTCGATTCCCCATCGGGTGAGTCCATTTACATAGAAGGTGAGAAGAAAGGTAAGATTAAGATATGTTCTTATGTGAAGGCAACAAAGTACATGGTGCGTGGGTGCAAGGCCTACATGGCATGTGTTGCGGATGTATTCGAGAAAGTGATAGATATTCGTGATGTACCTGTTGTGAATCAGTTTGAGGATGTGTTTCCAGATGAATTACCGGGGGTTCCACCGGAGAGGGAAGTAGAGTTTGGGATTGATTTGATACCGGGTGCTAAGCCGGTGGCCAAGGCACCTTATAGGTTGGCACCGCCGGAGATGAAAGAGCTAATGGAGCAACTGCAAGAACTACTCGATAAAGGCTTCATACGCCCAAGCGTCTCGCCTTGGGGTGCGCCCGTTCTCTTCGTTAAAAAGAAGGACGGAAGCATGAGAATGTGTATGGATTATCGGGAGTTGAACAAGTTGACGGTGAAGAATCGATACCCGTTACCTCGGATTGATGACCTTTTTGACCAATTGCAAGGGGCGTCATGGTTTTCTAAGATTGATTTGAAGTTCGGGTGTCATCAGTTGAAAGTGAAAGAAGACGACGTTCATAAGACGGCTTTTCACACTCGTTACGGTCACTATGAGTTTACGGTTATGCCATTCGGTTTAACTAACGTGCCCGCGGTTTACATGGATCTTATGAACCGGGTGTGTAGGCCATTCCTCGACCGTTCTATTATTGTGTTTATTGACGATCTTCTCATTTACTCAAGGAGCGAGGGTGATCATGCTTGTCATTTACGTGAGATTCTTGAAGTTCTTCAAAGGGAAAAGTTTTTTGCAAAATTTTCTAAGTGTGCATTTTGGTTGCGCGAAATCCAATTCTTGGGTCATGTGATTAATGAGAAAGGGATTACTGTAGACCTATCCAAGATAGTGGCGGTTAAAGATTGGTCATCGCCAAAAACGCCTTCGAAAATTAGAAGTTTCTTGGGGTTGGCGGGTTATTATCGGCGGTTTATTGAAAACTTCTCTCGGATTGCTTTGCCGATGACAAAGTTGACGCTTAAAGAGACTAAGTTTGTATGGGGTTCCGAGCAAGAATCCGCCTTTCAAATATTGAAGGAAAAGTTGACTAAGGCGCCTTTTATCCTTGTCGGACGGGACCGAATATTTTGTTATGTATTCGAATGCCTCGCATTCGGGGTTAGGGTGTGTATTAATGCAAAGGGGGAAAGTGATTGCTTACGCGTCTATACAATTGAAGACTCACAAGGTGAATTACCCTACCCATGATTTAGAACTTGCGGCCGTGGTTTTTGCGCTCAAGATTTGGAGGCATTATTTGTATGGGGCTACGTGTACGATATACACGGATCACAAAAGTCTCAAGTACTTCTTTGACCAAAAGGACCTCAACATGAGGCAAAGGTGGTGGCTTGAATTGGTCAAGGACTATGATTGTAAGATACTTTATCATCCGGGTAAAGCGAATGTGGTGGCGGATGCTCTTAGTCGGAAGACGAGCCATACACTTATTAAGGTGAAGTCATTTAAGATGACAATTTCATCATCTCTTATTGATAAAATCCGGGAGGCTCAAGTGTTAGCACTTGGTGGTGATTTGAAGAAGGAACGGATGGTTCCATATTTTGATAGGCTTGGGGAAAATAGTTCGAGGTTGAAAACATGCTTTGATAGAATTTGGATACCTAGGTTGTCAAGTGTTTTGACAACTATTTTGGATGAGGTGCATAAATTCAAGTATTCTATCCATCCGGGGGCCACAAAAATGTTTTATGATTTGAGGTGTCATTGTTGGTGGCCGTGTATGAGGCGTGATATTGTTAAGTATGTGGAGAAATGTCTAACATGCTTAAGGGTAAAGGCGGAGCATCAAAAGTCGTATGGAAAGCTTCAACCGCTTGAAATACCGCTTTAGAAATGGGAGAACATAACCATGGATATGATCACTAAACTACCAAAGACTCGAAAGGTTTATGATGCGATTTAGGTAGTAGTGGATCGGTTGACAAAGAGTGCACATTTATTTCCTATAAAAGAAACGTATTCATCGGATAGATTGGCGAAAATGTATGTGAAGAAAACTGTGTCACGTCATGGTGTATCGGTGTCAATTATATCGGATCGTGATACGAGATTTACTTCTCGTTTTTGGAAGAAATTCCATGAGGATACGGGGACTAGATTGAATCTTAGCACCGCTTATCATCCACAAACTGATGGTCAAAGCGAGTGAACGATTCAAACGTTCGAGGGTATGTTGCGAGCGTGTGCATTAGATTTTGGGGGTAGTTGGGACGACCATTTACCGCTGGCGGAATTTTCTTATAACAATAGCTACCATTCTAGTATTTGTATGCCGCCTTTTGAGGCGTTGTATGGGAGGAAATGTCGAACACCCGTGTGTTAGGGTGAAATTGGTCAACGGGAACTTGGTAGTAAAGAGGTGGTCAAGGAAACTAATAGTAGTATTGACCAAATAAGGGCACGCTTGAAGGCGGCTCAAGATCGCCAAAAGTCCTATGCGGATATAGAAAGCAGGCGATTGAGTTTCAAGTGGGGGACTTTGTGCTTTTGAAAGTCTCTACTTGGAAAGGGGTGATACGGTTTAGGAAACGGGGGAAGTTGAGTCCACGTTTCATCGGACCGTTTAAGGTGTTAGCAAGGGTGGGTGCAGTGGCTTATCGTTTGGAGCTACCAGATGGACTAAGTAGACTTCATAACATGTTTCATGTGTCTCATTTGCGAAAATGTTTGGCGGATGAATCTACTTTTATTCCATTCGATGATATTGAATTAGATGAAAAGTTGAATTATGTTGAGTAACCGGTGACAATCTTGGATCAAAAGGTGAAGCGTTTACGCAATAAAGAGATTTGCCAAGTTTTGGTGAGGTGGAAACATAAGAAGGGAGCGGAAATGACTTGGGAAACCGAGGAAGAAATGCTCAAGTATTATCCTAACCTTTTTATGTGAAGTCGGGTTTCGGGGACGAAACCCAAATAAGGGGAGGTGATTTGTAACGAACCAAAATCCGGGTTTCGTTATAAATATATATATTCTAATAAATATTATGGTGAAAATAATATTTTAGAAATAAGTTGAAACAAGTAGGTTTCAAGTTAGTAATGGGGTTATATTAGTTTTTAACTAATTATGGAATAAAATGGGTGAAATGAAAGTTGAGGGGCTAAAAGTGTAAAATGGCAAAATCTGTCATATTTGACTAGTGGAAGTCAAAATTGAACATCATTTGTGGTGTTTTGGTCGATGCTTGCAAGAGAAGAAGGAGAAAGAGGAGAATCCGATCAAAAACGAAATTAGAGGCTTGCATGCTCGGGATTTAGGGTGTTAATTCACACAATACCTTCCTAACATCAAGTAAGTTCCTCCTTCATCTCTTGAATCCACCATTTATGGTGTTCTTGGTGGGTTTTGGGTAAAATCCGGAATTTTGAATGCATATGGTAAATTGGTGTTAGATTGTTGATAATCTAGCTAAACTAAAGGTAAAGAATGGTGATTAACATCCTAGAACCCTTTGATTTTGATTATGAGAAGTTAGGGTTCATATGGAGAAATTTGGGGGTGTTTGGATTATGATGATAAGATGATGAATTAATGATGATTAAGTGTTTATATGATGTTTTGAGCAAACACCAAATTAACCTATTGATTTAAATTGAATGAAAAATTAGTGTTAAAGTAATGATAATGAAACTCAAGTAGGTGAGTTTGGGGTGATAGAGGGTGTTTGGATATGAGTATAACTCAAACGGGTCAATTTGGGTTGGAAATGGGAAAATTGGGTTGAGAACCCAATTATAATGTGATTTTGTTGTATGTTAGATTACTAAACTAGGTGTATATGTTTAGGTAATCAAATTGCAAAACTTGAAGGTGGTGCGGGGTCTTCTAACCCGAAAGGTAAGTGCTTTTGCACTTACTTAGTATTGATGATAAATGGTGTGATAGGCAATGTTGTAAGCATAATGTTTTAAGTGATATGAATGTGATTAAATGTAGTTATAATTGTATTACTATAATGGAAATGTGAATATGAGTTTACGATCTAAGAATCATAATGGAAATGTGGTAATGAGGTTATGGTTTAAGTACCATAATGGAAATGAGATTATGGTCTAAGTACCATAATGGAAATAGGATATGAGGTTATGATCTAAGTATCATAATGTAAATGAGGTTATGGCCTATGTGCCATAATGAAAATGGAAATGTGTTAATTATGAATGATAAATGAAAAGAATGAAACTTGTAGGTGAAATGCAAGTGATATGTAGCCTAATGACAAATTGGGTGGAAACGGGTCAAATGGGTGAATGGGTGGAAACGAGTAGTATTTACTTGTTTTATATGTTTTATCTTCATTGCTAATGGTGTTAAATGTGGTGTTATTTAGGAAAAGCTCTGGGATAGTAAAGGTCAAGTCTATGGCGAATGTTGGATTCTCGTATGCACACTTTGGTGATTTTGGGATGTAAATTGAAATCCTCGAAAGGGATGCAAATTTGAAACAAGAATTGATGTTTTAGTGTATATTTTGGTGAATGAATATTTGGTTAAAAACTCAAGTGTTTGGGATATTTTTTGGTTATGTTAAAATGGTAAAAGATGGAAAATTTGGCTAAGTGTTGGAACTGGGCAAAAATCCTAACTCTCTGTTTACTGGGTGTTTTCGCGCCACACGAAGAATCAAGGACGCGAAGACCTGGCCTTCCGGACTTGTGTTTTTGGGACTCCCTCGCGGCACGCGAATGGAGGGCCCCAGAAGTTCGCGACACACAAACAGTAAAAAAAATAAAATAAAAAAACCTTGTGATAAATGTTTATGCGTATGTAAATGTTTATTATAACCGGTGTTTGATATTAAGGGTGTTACATACTTTTGTTATCTATGGTTCATTTCCTTTCATCTCCAACCTGATACATTTGTTTTTTTTTTCTAATTTATCTTTTGTAGGGTTTGTGTGTACATGCAGGTAATCAAAATTTGCTACAAGATTTGGGAGTTTATCTATTTATTAAGTGCTTATAGCAATCAGTTCTAATAAGGGTTTAAGACACATACGGTGTAGGACTTCATTTGATTTTGCCTTTTTTGACGTGGAACTTTTATTTGTTAGCTACATATGTAACATTTATTGTTAGCTACATACGTAATATTGTTTAGTTACATAATGTAAATATTGTAATGTGTAAGCAATAAAAAATTATTGATTACATATATAGATCTTTTTGTTGTTAGTTACATATATAACATTTGTTAGCTACATATGTAACATTTTATTATTCATCATCTAATTACATATTTAAATATTAATATTAAACTGTGTTTTTATGATTATGGTGAACAAAGGATATTATAGATGCAGTACTTCAAAGGGTGGTTTGGCCCGAAAACAATTGGAGCAAAATAGATTTAACCCGGATATGCAAGAACAAATAGATCTAAAACGACGTAATATTCATGTAATGACATATGCAAGAACGATTCTGAATAACATGTTTGATTTCTTCCAAGAAAGGAGTAAAACGAGCCCTCCTTCGTCTACCTTTCATTCAAAATATACTGCAACAAACCGTTCGTCTAATATGATGCTGTATCTTCTGGAGTATAATCAAACTTTACATAAGTAACTACTTTATAAATATACCTTAATTTGCAATTAAAAAAACTCTTGTTTTGATTATTTATTTTTATATATTTAACATTGGTAGTTACATATTTTTATAAAAATAAACTTTTTAGGTCTCGTTTTAAAAAAATCTCATTTTAAAAAAGTCTCGATTTAATTTCTTGTAAGCTTTTTCCAATTAAGTATGTAACATTTTACTTGTGTACTTTCTCTCTCTCCATAAATATCTTCTGCCCTATGAGGAAACCCTTGTACCAATCTACAATTCAACACCAGCAAGAAGCAGGTATATTTACCATCTATTTTCATTTTATTTGGGTTATTAGTTGATAATTCTATAAATCTGCGATCCGGGGCTAATAATTCTACATCTACTTTGTAGCTGATTTGGGTTTTTAAAGTAAGATCCAAATTTTCAAGCTTTTGATTTTGGGTTTATGTTTTAGAATTAAGCCCTAAATCTAGAGAGAGAGATGACAGTCACTGTGAAGAAAACTCAAAACTCCATAAGCAAACACCACCATGGGTGTACCGCCACCTGCGTTGCCGTTTATCACAGCCTCCACCCATACGCCACTGGAAATGCGGTTCCTGCCGGTCTCACAACTTTAACCCGTCGCCGGCGTCGGCCTACAACCCTAACTTGTCGCCAGAAATGCGATTCCTGCCAGTGTACCGTCTTAATCTTGGTGAAGAAGAAAGGTTTAGCTAATTGTAGGTTGAAAGTCAAAGAATACGAGTTGTTGAGGCACCACTTTAGTGACAGTGGATTTGGTATTCAAGATCACATTAATCTTGGTATCAAGTAAGTCATTATTTCTTTTTATTCAATATTATTACTGCTTCATTTTTACATAACTAATTATTAAGACTTTTGTTTTCTTTTGTTTATGAGAGGGCCCAAATTTTCAGAGGGACAAAAAAAATTGTACGTTTATGTAGGCGGTTTACCATCTTCACCATCTCTTGTAAAGATGTAAAATAGTTAGAATAAGAAGAAAGAATATTTTTAGGCGGTTTTTGTTTTCTTTTGTTTATGAGAGGGCCCAAATTTTCAGAGGGCCAAAAAAAATATTTGTACGTTTATATAGGCGGTTTACCCTCTTCATCGTCTCTTGTAAAGATGTAAAATAGTTGCTGGTAACATGAATCGATGCAGGGTAATCCTCCTTTTATGATATCTAATTTGCAAGTCCAACCTTCTAATGGAGTTTAGCATGTTATGAATGAAGTTCATTAACTTAAAAATGTATGCTGCTATCAAAGAATTGTCTGATGGAGTTACATATGTAACTAGTGATCCTACAGTTGTTACTGTAAGATGGTAAAAGACTCAATTGATTATTACTGAATAATGCATTACAATATATAGAGAACAGAATACAAACCCTAGATACTTAATGGGCCCGTGGGCTCACAATAATAAACCTAATATCCAATACTCCCCCGCAGTCATAGCGGAAGTAAACCGGACGCGAAGACTGAAAAATAAAAAAAAAACATAAAAACCAATAATAATAAGATAAACATGCTTAGATCGACTCATAAATCTAAACTGTTGCCAACAAATCCATATTGTGATTGATGTTGTCGTGCCGTCCATATTTGTTTGATTGTGCTATTCACAGCAATGGACCGTAGTCCTAATCTTCAAAAGGATGTGAATTTTTTTTTCATTGGTTCTTGGTTCCCGGAAATAGGTAAGTCGAGGACCGGCGACCGTAGTCGTGTGACGGTGTGTCGAGGCTAACAGGCGGCGATCACTTGGATCCGTAGATCAAACATGAGATCCGTAGATCTAAAAAAAGAAAATACAATCTAATCAAACCATAGTTTGAGATCGGTGACCGTGGACCGTAGTCTTGGCGAGCTAAAACACCGATAAAGTAAAAAAAAAAAAAAAAAAGAAGTGACGCTCCAATTTGGGAAATCATTAACCTGATTTCAATCAATTTGAAATTTTTTTTTAGTGATGTCATGATCCACTTTCCAATTTAATTTCATATTCTAAGAATATTATTCTCAAGCAAACACATATATAACAAATATATATCATGTTTGGTGACAGTGGAGGCACTTAATTGTGGGCGGCAACGAGAAACAAAGTTCTTGAAAAATAAATTCCTTAAGAGCAGCAGTCAGAATCTTGAATCGAAAACAAAGCTTTATTCGAACGAGAAACATGAAAATAAAAGAAACTAAACAGAGAATGAAGGTGGGACAGGGCGGCGGCGGCAGTGGCGGCGCGCCGCCCTGTCTAGGGTTTCATCTTGGTGGAGACGGCTAGGGTTTTTATTTTTTGTGTAGAGCAGTGGAGGTGGGACCAGAATCGTAAGGCTCTGATACCATGTAAGATGGTAAAAGACTCAATTGATTATTACTGAATAATGCATTACAATATATAGAGAACAGAATGCAAACTCTAGATACTTAATGGGCCCGTGGGCTCACAATAATAAACCTAATATCCAATAGTTACATATGTTGTTTAACCTTCTGATGGAGTTGATCAGGTTATAAACGAAGTTCATTCCCCTAAAGATGTCCGCTGCTATAAAAAACTGTCTCATGTGGGTAGTTTGACATTGTAACAAAATAGAAACCATTAATAGTTACATATGTAACAATCGTAGTTACATATGTAATAAACCTTAGTTACACATGTAATATTTGTTTATTTACACTTTTTTCTGTTTCGTTTAACCTATATATGTAATGATTATTTGTTCATGTCTCTTTCTCTATATTTTCACTCTTTCAGACTTTTTATGTAACAACTATATGTATAATAATTGTTCGGTTATTCCGCTATAATAATCATTTGATTAACAACATATGTAATAATCATTTTATGTAAAAGTCATTAATAATTACATATTTAGTAACACGGTCATCATATGTACACGGTGCACAATATGTTCATTATCCATAACACGTCTACTTCTATCCATAATTCATGGAAACATCATTCACAAATTCAATGGAAACATCAGTTGTATATTTTAGAGATTGTTTAGTAACAAAAATTACACAAGTTACATTAGCGACGTCAACAAATGCTCTAAAAATTATTGTAATCATGGTTTAGTAACTGAATTTGTTACATAAGTAACTAGTGATATATTACGTATGTAACTAACGATGCTACATAAGTAACTAGTAAAATATTACATATGTAACTAACGATGCTACATATGCTCTAAAAATTACTGTAATCACTTCAAGTACTTCTGTAACAATCCATGTCATTTAACACTTAACGACATAAGTAACACGGTTAACATGTGCGCACCATGCATACTTGAAGATTTTTTTACATAAGTAACTGGTGAAATGTTACATATGTAGCATCGCGTCCAACCTTCTGATGGAGTTGACCAGGTTATAAACGAAGTTCATTCCCTTAAAGATGTCTGGTGTTGTAAAAAAAATGTCTCATTAGCAAGCAAACTCAAAGTACTCAAATAAACCGAACCCTGATACTAGGTTTTGTCATCAACCGAACAAGATCGTAAAACAAGCAAACTCAAAGTACTCAAATAAACTGTTTAAAATAATCAATACATCAATCTACTCAGTTATTGTAAGAAACTAAATGGATCCAAATACTTGTAGTCCACGTAAACCATCTTCTATGTCCATAATTTGTGAGACTATTGTAAAAAAAGTCAAAGTAAAATGAGTATTTTATTTTATTTTATTTTTCATGCATCGTGATTAACTCACACTAGTTTATAATTAGATTTCTAAACATTTTACTTAATAACAAATCAACCAATTTAACAAATGTGATTACTAATAAATATCAGATCTTAATAGTTTTAGCTCGTTTTTATCTTAAAACATACAAAATATAAAACCGATCAAAGTAAATTACTTCACACATAATTAGGGTTGAAAACATATGATTATATATAATTAGCACGGGTTTATCAACCACTCATCATTGTTCCACAAATCTTAATTTTTCATCTATCTCTACATCTTGTAGGGGCATTACCAGTGATTTATCTGTCAAGCACTTGCGCAGATTTGACACATGGAATACATCGTGTACTCCATTCATTTCATCTGGTAATTCGAGTTGATAGGCCACAGACCCAACTCTTTTCAAGATTTTGAACACCCCTACGAATCTAGGACTTAATTTATCTTTCTTTCCAAATCTTACAACGTCTTTCCATGGTGAAACTTTCAACAGAACGTTATCACCGATGTTAAATTCTAACGGCTTGCGCCTCTTATCAGCATAACTCTTTTGACGATCGCGAGCCGCTTTTAATCTATATTTTATCTGGATAACCTTTTCAGTTGTTTCCAAGACTATTTCAGGTCCAGACAACTGATTTTCTTCTATTTCAGACCAACAGATTGGAGTTCGACATTGACGACCGTATAAGGCTTCGAAAGGAGCGGCCTGTATACTCGTATGATAGCTATTGTTATAGGAGAAATCCATTAGAGGTAGGTGATCATCCCAACTTCCTCCAAGATCAATAACACAAGCCCTTAACATATCTTCAAGTGTTTGGATTATTCTTTCGTCTGTCCGTCTGTCTGGGGATGGAAGGCAGTGCTGAGATTTAGTTTAGTATCGAGGGCTTTCTGAATACTTTGTCAGAATCGAGAAGTAAATCTACTATCTCTATCAGACACGATAGATAATGGCACAGCGTGTAATGTTACAATTTCATTAACGTATAATTGTGCTAACTTATCCATACTGAATGTTTCTTTCATGGGAAGAAAATGAGCAGACTTAGTAAGTCTATCAATGATAACTCAGATAGTGTCATTTTCTCGACTCGTTCGGGGAAGTTTTGTGATGAAATCCATGTTTATCATTTCCCATTTCCAGACAGGAATTTCAATTTGCTGTAACAAGTCGGACGAATTTTGATGTTCAGCCTTAACTTGAGAACAGGTCAAACACTTTGCAACATAGATAGCGATATGCTTTTTCATTCCTATCCACTAATAATTGGCTTTTAGATTTTTGTATATCTTATCGCTTCTAGGATGCATCGTGTATTTAGATTTATGGGCTTTCTCAAGAATTTCTTCACGAGTATTCACATATATAGGAACCCAAATTCTCTTATTCATTTTAAGAATTCCGTCATCTCCTTTGATTAGTTGTTCAATCATACCTCCCAATCCTTCATTCTCAAGGTTGGGTTCTTGCAAGGCAAGTTTCTGAGATTCCTTAATACGAGTAATAAGATCGATTTGGAGATCAAGTCTTAAGGCACGAACTCGCTTAGGTTTCTCGTGTTCCTTTATGCTCAAGGCATCGACTACAGCAATGGCTTTTCCTTCATGATAACATATCTCACAATCGTAATCGTTCAGGACTTCCATCCAACGCCTTTGCCTCATATTTAGTTCTTTCTGACTGAATATATACTTTAGGCTTTTGTGGTCAGTAAATACGGTGAATTTGACTCCATATAGATAGTGCCTCCATAATTTCAACGCGAAGATTATGGCACCCAATTCTAAATCATGAGTCGTGTAATTCATTTCATGAGTTTTCAACTGTCGGGAAGCATAAGCAATGACTTTGCTTCCTTGCATTAGCACACAACCAAAACCGGTGTGTGAAGCATCACAATATACTGAAAAGCCTTCATTTCCATCTGGCAAAGCCAGTATGGGTGCTTGAGTCAGCTTCTGTTTTAGAGTTTTAAAAGCTTCAGATTGATTAGGACCCCATTCATACTTGACTGACTTGCGGGTCAGAGAAGTTAATGGTACAGCAATTCGAGAGAAATCTTGGATAAACCTCCGATAGTAACCAGCTAATCCGAGAAAACTACGGACTTCAGTTGGTGACTTCGGGATTTCCCATTTAGATATAGCTTCGATTTTGACAGGTCTACTTGAATACCATTGGCATTAATCACATGTCCAAGGAATTGAACTTCTGATAGCCAGAATTCACATTTTGAGAACTTAGCATATAGTTTTTCTATTCTTAAAAGTTCGAGTAAGATTTTCAAGTGATCGGCATGATCTTCCTTACTTTTGGAATAGATAAGGATATCGTCAATGAATACGATAACAAATTTGTCCAAGTAAGGTTTACATACTCAATTCATCATATCTATGAATGTTGTTGGTGCATTAGTAAGTCCAAACGGCATTACTGTGAACTCATAATGACCATATCGAGTTCTGAAAGCAGTTTTAGTAATATCTTCTTTCTGGACTTTCAATTGATGATAGTCAGATCGAAGATCTATTTTGGAAAAGCAACTAGCTCCTTAGAGTTGATAAAAAAGATCATCGATTCGAGGAAGTGGATAACGATTCTTTATCGTAACTTTGTTTAGTTCACGATAATCGATACACATGCGCATCGATCCATCTTTCTTTTTAACAAACAAAACTGGAGCTCCCCAAGGTGATGAGCTTGGTCTTATAAACCCTTTCTCCAGTAATTCGCCTAATTGTTTCTTCAATTCTGCCATTTCATTTGGAGCTAATCTGTACGGGGCTTTAGCAATAGGTGCCGGTTCAGGTACTAAATTAATTCTAAACTCCACTTCTCTTTCGGGTGGAATTCCAGGCAGTTCATCAGGGAAGACATCAGGGAATTTAGCCACAACCGGCACATCTTCAATCTTTGTTTTAGTGTCGGTAGTTATAGAAACAAGGGATGCTAGGCATCCTTTTCGTAAGTATTTTGTGGCTTTCAACATGGAAATTATTCCAACGGAGTTGGATAATTTATCGCCTTTGATCGTAAGAATATTGTCTTTCGACAAACGAAGTTCTATTGCCTTTTTATCACATAGGATGCGGGCTTGGTTAGAGGCTAACCAATCCATTCCTAAGACAATGTCAAAACCTGCCAAAGTCATTGGCAACAGTTTTGCAGGTATCATATGTCCTGATAATGTGATATGGCAATCATTGAGGATTTCAGAGATTTGGACGAGGTCACCATTGGCGGTTTCTACCATGTATTTCTTGTCTAATTTAGCTAGAGTTTTATTTAACAATCTATAGAATCTATGATCTATAAAATTTTGTTTAGCACCAGAGTCAAATAAAACCCGAGCATATATATCATTAACAAGAAATGTACCCGTAATGACATCAGGTATACTTGCTGCCTCATGAGTGTTAAGAACGAATGCCCATGCATTCTTCAATTTGTTCGGAACAAATCGTCAGGAGTATGCTACCAAACTCCTCGAATATGCTCGAATTGTTCCTCATCTTGCTACCCTTGAATCCAATCTGATCAAACGCTATATTTGGGGTTTAATTAGAGAAACTCGTGACATGGTAAAGGTCGCAAATTGTGAAAATCTCGATGATGCTATGGATTTAGGAGCATCATTGACCACCAGCCTGATAAGAAATTAGGAAGAAGGAAAGAAGAAGAAGGAAGTAGATGAGCAAGGCCCAAGTGGATCAAATAAATTCAATTTTACTCCCTGAAATAACTACTCTTCGATTCCTGAATGTCCAAAGTGCAAAAAGAAGCACTTAGGGCAATGTCGATCTGGACCTTATTGCATCTTTTGCAAAATGTCTGGACATAAAACTGAAGATTGTTATAGTAAGAGACCGTTTACTTGCTTTGGATATGGCGAAGCTGATCACATCAAAATCAATTGTCCTGAGCTGAAGAAAACCGATGGGACAGGTCCCAAACCTACAGATGGAGTAAGGGGTTGTTTGATTGCATTTTAATAATTTCATTAAAAGACTACCTCTGAATCGGTCAGATGTAAAGAGTGTTTGTTTCAGATTTTGTCAGATTCTTAATAGTTAATCCAACATTTTAATGGTTAAACACAGAAACCATACTGAACCATTAAATGGTTCAGCTTTTAATGAACCATTAAATGGTTCAGCTTTTAATGAACCAAACAGTCCATAACTGTAATATAGTTGTAATCGAGTTAAACAGGTCAGAAATAAATTCACATGTTGTAATACTTATAATTTATAAATTAAATATAAATATAAACTTTAAATTCAAGTTTTGTATAACTTTTCTGCTTCCTGAAATTATTTTTTATACTTTTTAAAAAAGGGTTGTACGTGGTAGGTTGGAGAGGAAGATCAATTCCAAATGCAAACACCCCCACCTACCCCCTCCTGCTATAGTAAAATTACGCATGTACCCTTTGACGTGGACTAAAAAATGCCACAACTAGTCAACCAACTCCATTACAAATACACCTAACCTAACCTTCTCTCACAGCACACACACACATCGGATTCCCACTAAACCCCCGCCGATCCCAATGGCCGTGCCACTTCTACTAGCAGCCGCCGCGGCCGCCGTCGCCGTCTTCCTCCCCATCTTCTTCTACCTCCTCCAATCCCTCTACATACGCCTGAGATTCAAACTCCCGCCGGGCCCACGCCCTCTCCCCATCGTCGGCAACCTCTACGACGTAAAACCGGTCAAATTCCGGTGCTACGCCGAGTGGGCGAGAACCTACGGCCCGATCTTCTCCGTTCACCTAGATTCGAAGCTGAACGTGATCGTGAACAGCTCGGAGTTAGCTAAAGAAGTATTAAAGGAGAATGATCAGCTATTGGCGGATAGGCATAGAAATCGCGCTACGATGTCGTTTAGCAGGGGCGGAAAGGACCTGATCTGGGCGGATTATGGTCCGCACTATGTGAAGGTGAGGAAAGTGTGTAATCTGGAGCTGTTTTCACCGAAGAGACTTGAAGCGTTGAGGCCTATTCGAGAAGATGAAGTTACTGCCATGGTTGAATCTATTTTCAATGATTCTGTTAATTCTGGTATGATTTTCTTTTTCAGTTCTTTGATTTCGTTTCATTTGATATGATTGGGTTGATTCTATTTAGATCTGATTATTTTGTTAAGATGTTTAAAGTTTAAACCCTAACTAATTTTGTTGGGATATATTTATGTTAGATTTGATTTAGAAAATAAATGTGACACCAAAATGTCTGTGAAACATTTATTGCCATAGATTCAGATGCCTAAGTTATAGTATATAAAGTATAGTTTAACTAAAACTAGTTCTGCTGTACCTAACCTTTGAGAATACCAGAAAGCAAAAACTGCATCTAATTTAAGTATTTAATTGGTTGGAATTTTGTTCATAATAAAATTTTTTATAGATATGTTTTTAACTTTTTATATCAAGTATTAGCTGGCAAAAAGAGGTGACATGTTTTTAAACCAGGGGAAATCTATACTATATAATAAATAAAGGTTTTCTCTTCCATATTCATCTTTATAAAAATTATCCCGCCTCTCTCTCGTAATAAATACATTTCCATATTTTCAATAATAATATATTTTTAAATAAATTATTAATTATACTAATAAAACACATTTATTTTAAATTATCTCATATTATAAGAAACTATTAAATGTAATTATTTAGGTTATGTTTTCAATCAAATTGTAAACGAAAGTCAAATTAAATTGAATAATATTTCATATATTTTTAAACTCAATTTTATATTAATTTTTACATATTTTTTGATTTTGTTTTCTAATGTTAGTATATGTAATACATTTTTCAACTATAAGATACATATATACAGATTTAAGAATTTTATTTATTGATATTTTTAATCCTGTGTAGTACACAGGTTCTAAACTAGTAACGTATAATCAAACGATAACTGAAATAATCGATTATCGTTCGGTTATGGTTTTTTTATAACTGATTTTCATTGTTTGATTGTGGTTATATGTGTATGAATAACCAATATTAAAACTTGTTTTCTTATAAGTTATTTGGCGGAAAAGTTATGTTATATTTTTTTATAAATAATATATTAGTTGTCGCTTATTCTCTTTTATTATTAGTTAAAAGGATTGCTAATATTTTATTTGACCCGAATCCAACCCATCTAAAGATAACGATTAACCAAAAAATCTTTTCTAATAACTCAATTAACCGGCCTTTTATAACTGAAACCTTTCGGTTATAGGTTTGATTTAGCTCATAACCGACCCATGCTGACACTTTTTTCAATTTTAATTGCAGATAACCTAGGAAAAGGCTTGGTATTGAGGGGTTATTTGGGATCGGTTGCATTCAACAATATAACAAGATTGACATTTGGGAAAAGATTTGTGAACTCGGAAGGTGGAATGGATGAACAGGGAAAGGAATTCAAAGGCATTGTATCAAACGGGATTAAAATCGGTGGGAAAGTTTTCATGGCTGAAAACATTCCATGGTTACGGTGGTTTTTCGCGGGTGAAAACGATATTCTTTTGAAACATGAACAACGCAGAGACCGACTCACAAAAGCCATCATGGCAGAACACGATCTTGCACGCAAGAAAACTGGCGGGGCTCAAGAACATTTCATCGATGCATTGCATACGCTTCAACAGAAGTATGATCTCAGTGACGACACGATCATTGGCCTTCTTTGGGTACGTTTCTTTCAAGTTTAATGGGTGGGTTGTTGTTTTGACCCGTTACCCAACCTGCTCAACCCCTCTAATCTAAAACAGACTTTTAACAAGTAAATGATCTGTTTGTTGAATGTTTGACTAAATTATCTATTGACGGGTTTGACCAGGACATGATCACTGCGGGAATGGACACAACTTCTATCTCAGTGGAATGGGCAATGGCTGAATTGGTTAAGAACCCACGGGTTCAAAAGAAGGCCCAAGAAGAGCTCGATCGGGTCATCGGAACCGACCGGATAATGTCAGAAACCGACTTCTCAAAACTCCCTTACCTCCAATCAATAGCTAAAGAAGCCTTACGGTTGCACCCACCAACCCCACTAATGCTACCACACAAGGCAAATTCAAATGTGAAACTCGGCGGGTATGATGTCCCGAAAGGCGGTATAGTCCATGTGAACGTATGGGCCATAGCCCGTGACCCAACCATCTGGAAGGACCCTGATGAGTTCAGGCCCGAACGGTTCTTTGAGGAGGATGTGGATGTTAAGGGTCATGACTTCCGGCTACTGCCCTTTGGTGCTGGTAGGCGTGTCTGCCCGGGCGCACAGCTCGCGATAAACCTTGTCACCTCCATGTTGGGTCACCTTCTGCACCATTTCGAGTGGACTCCCCCGGCCGGTGTGAAGCCCGAAGAGGTGGACTTGACCGAGAACCCTGGAATGGTGACTTACATGCGGAACCCGATTCAGGCAGTCGCGACACCCCGATTGCCGAATAACTTGTACAAGCGGGTTCCGGTTTGATGGTTGGTCTGGACCGTTTTGTAGTGTTCTTGAATTTTGTAATATGAATTACTTGCAACTTTTTTTGGTTTTTGAATGGGTTTATGTTACTGGAGCTTGGATTCGAGTTCTCTTTAGATCGATTTTTTATGGTGGTTATTATTGAAAGTGATATTTAAGGTTATTTCGGGATAAAGCTAGTGAGCAAATTGTTTAAAAATACAACGAAAGTTATGTGATTATTTGTCTATTATTATTATTATTATTTTATTGTTAGAAAACAACTTTTCATAAATTTCAAGAATTCATAATAAAAGGTCTCAATAATAAGATAAAAATCTCGGACCAATATTGTTTGTGTGGTTCAGAAGATCTAAATAGTAAACATGATAAGTGGACAAGATAAGATAAAAAGGAGAATAGACACCTACATTTATTTTTTTATTTGAAAACTAAATTTCTTAATTCATGTGAGACTAGAACTTGAAATCATAACATTCTCAATGTTTAGTGTTTTTAGAGGATTTTCCTCTAACACTGTGTCACCAACCTCAATACCTACATTTAATTGCTTGTAAAATAAACGCTTTCAATTTATTTATATTTTTTTGAACGACAATTTGGATCACTGACAGACCACTGACCCACCCAATCATCTCCACCTCCCTCAGGAGGAAACCCATCATAGGTGAAAAACCTCATGGACCCCTTTTTTTGTTACAAGTGGGACTTGAATCCAAGACCTCTCCAATTTAATGAAGACTTAGGTATACACCTTTACCACTAGCTTAGTGGTTATGCTTTCAATTTATTTACTTGTAGTCTTTTGGTCCCAATAAAGATATCCATTAAATAGTAAAATATTTTATTTTTAATGAAGTGATAGATGTATTAATTTTTTGTATCAGTAACTCAGATTCACTTTTCTGTTATACTTGTTTTTTTTTTTTTGAAGCGTGAACTTCATTAAAACAACACCGAACCCGAAAACCGGGACGAACAACACAAACAAGAGATTACACAAATTTACACCAAACCCCCCAATCTAACTTATCTTTCTTGGCCCTGTGTTTAAACCAAAAGAAACTAACCACCCTAACTTCGCTAAAGATCTCGTCGACACTACACCTCTTACCATTGAATCTAAGACTGTTTCTAGCCTTCCACAAAACCCAACAAGCCGAAAGCACTATGCCATGTAAAACCTTTCTTTCCGACGCCCTTCTAACTCCCAGATTATGAATCTCAAGTAAGTCTCTAAAAGAAAAAATGAAAAAGTTCGGAATCCGGCACCAATAGCTGATTTTCTCCCATAAACCCAAAGCTAGCGGACAAGCAGTAAAAAGGTGATTCACGGAGTCGAAACCAGCATTACAGAAGCTGCACATATCATCGATCACCACCACGCCCCTCTTAGCAAGCGCCTCGACCGTCGGAATCCTATTCATATCCGCACGCCAAGCAAAAATGTTACATTTTTGTGGAACCCACTTGCACCAATCCATGACGAACCGGCTGCTATAATCTTTCTTTGAATCTAAATGCTTTTTCACTGCAGCCACCGAGAAGCCCTCCGAACCGTAGCCCAGCCAACTCCACCTGTCCGGAGTGTCAGACAAACTGACCGATCCCAGAGCCACCCATAAGGATTGCCATTCAGCCTCTTCCACTTCAGAATCCGGGTCGTGTCTCCATAACCAAAGGCCTTCACCGTCTAGACGATCGCGCACACATGTTTTCACCACCTCTAAATGGAAAAGAGAGGGGAACTTCTCTTTCAACGGAACGTCGTATAACCAAGGATCGAGCCAAAACATAATGTTGTCTCCCCTACCCACTACTCCCTTAAACAAGTTGCGAAATGGCAGGTTATCTACCAAAGGCTTTTTTAGAACCGAAGCGATGTTACACCAAATTCCACCATAAGCCTTTTTCGCCGGGAGAAAGTCCCAATCTGATCCTCCAACATGCAACGCAACGCAACGATGTTACACCAAACTCCACAAATTCTGTTATACTTGTTAATTTCGTGTTTTCAGTCTAAGGAAAACCGGTCATCAAAACTAAATATTTTAGAAAATATATATAAAAGAAGCATGTAACTTAAATCAAAGTTATTAAAATGTTTAAGAAAACACACTTTCTATTTTATTTTATTAAAATCTATTCTATTTATAATAGAAAACTAGTATTTTTATCCGCAACGGGATGCGGCGGCTTCGAAACGTACCCTAACTCGAATTCCCGTGTCACGCAGCATAATAGGTTCATATTGTCGTGGTACCATAATGATAGCGACACGCGCTATGTGCTATCGATTTTAAATACAAGTCCGTTTTAAAAAAAAAATTATATTGGAACGTTGAAAAAAAATTAAGAACAGCCGTACATTCCGTTTTTTTTTTAAGTTAACGAACGAAAGTTATTAAAGAAAAACGAAATTAATCCATAATTAAACGGGTAAAAACGTAAATTATATATAGTATAGGGTGAAAAGAAAAAAAGTTCAGCAGTCTGCCTACTAGGCTGCTTAACTATTCCTAACATAAAATTTAAATGAAAACGTTGACGCAACGTTAAAAATAATGTTAATAAAAGAGAAACATAAAAATAAATTATAAAAAAGGAAAAAAAAAACAAAATAAAAAATTACCGATACGGGTTCCGATAATACCAATACCGATAATGATGTTATTCGCTCATAATATGTTCAGCTCGTCACAGTAACACAACAGTAACGGCACTCGCTATATAGGCAACGTTAAAAAAAACTTGATTTTGAATACAATTCCGTTTTAAAAAATATTATATAGGAACGTTAACAAAAAAAAACTAATAACAGACGCGTCATCCGTATTTTGGAAAAAGCTAACTAATAAAAGTTATTAAAGGAAAACGAAATTAATAGAAAATGAAACAGACTAAAAACGTATATTATACGTTTAAAAATGAAAATGTAAAAAAAAATCACGTGTGAATGGAATTTGGTAGGTGGAGCCAAATCTGTGGAACATGCACTATTGAAATTAGTAATATGTTCATCCTAAGTAAATAAGGAGCAATGCATTGTTTAAAAAAACAAACTTGTATGGCAAAAAAAAACATTCCCTTTTAAAAGGTTTAATAATTAATTAATAATAACAATGGTACATAAAATATGCATTAATCACATGTTCGACTGCCTGTGACGAAAAAAGAACGAAAACGAAACTTTCATCACCTAACCGGCTAACCCTACCAAACCCCTCCCTCTATTTATCGGCCCAGATTCAGCCACGTGTTTTTATATAGGAGCATATAATAATAATCTCTTATATTGTGGACCGCCCCTGGTTTCATATTAAATGTTGAACAAACGTTCTATGTATTTGTTCCGTTGAAATAAAGTGATACATAATTAAATTTCTTGATAATAAAATAACGAGTAAATTGTTATTTTCGTTCACGTGGTTTAATCATTTTTATCAGTTTCATCAAAAAAATTATTTTTTTATGTATACCTGTGGTTTAAAAAAGTTGTCATTTTCATCCAATCACTTAACTAATTCTATATTTTAACGTTAAATAAGGGGTAATTGTGTCCAATCACTTAACTCCATTTCCACTAGCATAATTATCGAAGATTTACACTTGATTTCCACACGATTTCACTCACAATGATGATTATGAAGGAAATATAGAAACGTACAAACAAAATCGAGTAAAAACCAAATTCAAATCGAATATAAATGGATAATGATTATGCTACTAGGATTTTTATTGTCAATAAAAGTGAAAATTAAGAGTGTCGTTAGTTAAATTGACAGTATAGATTATTATCTGCCAATGCGTTATATTTTAGATTATTAAAATCAAATTTACTTAAAAACAAAAGAAGTTTCGCTTTCGCTTTAATCTTTTAAATAGTTGGTCGCCCCTGTACCGAGAAACATATTTCTCACATACCTTAATAATTAGTTTCGCTTTAGCTTTAATCTAATCCCTGGCACTGGGATTGTAATCGACAAAGAAAAAAAACCATTCTTTTAGATCATATTCTTTTACCCGTTAATAATTAGTTTTGTTTTCATAACTAATTAGATTATTAAAAAAAAAAAACCAAGACCAAGACCGGAATCTGTTTATCTGAACATTAGAAACTGATTATTACAATTTCGAGTCATATTATCAAACCTTATAATTTGGAAGCACAAAACAAGGTTTCTCAAGGCAGTTGCAGCTTTGGACTCGGTGGGCCGGCCCAAATGTTTCCTGATAAAATCACCAGCCAACATGAGCTTTCTAAGGTCGACATTGGTCTTCACACCAAGCCCATTAAGCATATATACAACATCCTCAGTGGCTACATTACCAGTAGCACCTTTGGCATATGGACAACCACCTAGACCTGATACAGATGAATCCACCACACTAATTCCCATCTGTGTTTTAAAAAAATGAAGAAAAAAAATTTTACTTTTTAAAATGATCAATAACATATAAAATATCAGATATTCAGAATGTCTGCAAGTAGAAATGCAGTGATGGCGGTTTTGACCCGTTACTTATAAATGGGTCGATTCAGGTTATGTTTTATCTGGTAGAACTAAAAGGGAAATGGGCCAAATGGGTTTAAGGGCATGGTCTTTTTTAATGACAACAATCTCCTAAATAGTTTAATTTAAAGATTTAGATTATTGTTATTATAACAATATTGTTTTTGTAATCTTGATTGACACATTAATTATTTTCAATTATAAAAGTTCAAAGAAAAAGTCCTGAGACTTTATTTTCAACAAATATGCCATCTTTTGCATGATTTAGTACCTAAGCTTTATAAAAACTCAACAGTTAGGCCCTTTTTTTGCATAATTAAGTCCCTAAATCTATGTTTTTATAAGTTCAGGAAGTTATACAATGAAAAATAAAGTCCAGGGACTTATGCACGAACTCAGCGAAAATCTAGTAAATTTTTAGAAATTTATCCATGTATAAAAAATGGACAAAAAGGCTTTACAGGTCAACCCGACCCGACCCAACCCGACCACGCCGGCGCAACCAATATAAAAAATTGAGTTTTTAACCCGAACCCATTTCAACCCGCCTATCTTGACACCTATTTGAAAATATATTTTAATCAAATATTTTTTTGTTGCTTTAAGCTTACTTGGAGTGATACAAGAATATTTGAAAGGGCTTGGCCATAAGTATCATGAAAATGTACAGCAAGCTTCTCTATAGGTACTACATTCTTTACAGCCTCAATCATAGGAATAACAGTACCTGACCATAAGAAAGTAACAGTACAATACGTTATGCACAATGTACAGGCTAATATATTATTATAATTATATGATGAATTAATTCACATGATCATACCAGGAGTACCAACCCCTATGGTATCACCAAGGGAAATTTCATCACACCCCATTTTATAAAGTTCATCAGCAACATATGCAACTTTTGATGGATGCACATTCCCTTCCATTGGACATCCAACAACACATGATATATACCTGGTCAAACAAGTGTATTATTTAGTCAACAAGCTTCAGAAATTATCAGAAATGAATGGGTAGTTTCCGTACGAGTCAAAACAGGCCAGGTTGGGTTGGCCCACGACTTCCAAAGATACACTTTGTGAGTTTGTGTCAAAACGGGCCAGCATGAAATAAACTATTTTCATTAGCTGATTATCTATCATTGCTTGTAATCATAACTCATAAGCATAGTCACATGGATCGCGGTACGTTCCGGTACGCAGGACGAAAACTGGTACGCGGTACGTGCATTTCTAAAATTCGGCACGAGGGGGGTAGGTTCATTCGGAACGCCAATTCGGTACGTGGTACGGTGTACCATATAGTCCGGTACATCTATACTATATAATAAATAAAGGTTTTTTAGTGCCACATGTCGCCTCCATATTCATTCTCACCATTTTTTTCCTGCTTCTCTCTAATGCACTTCTATTTTTAATAATAATATATATTTAAAGAAAAATACTAATTATACTAATAAAACACATTTATTTTAAATTATCTTTTATTATAAGAAACTTTGAAATTTAATTATTTAACTTTTATTTTAATCAAATAGTAAATGAAAGTCAAATTAAATTAAACAATAATTAACGTATTTTCAAAAACACAATTATATATTAATTTTTACATATTTTAAGATTGTTTCTATCCTTAGTATATATAATATACTTTTACACCTGTAAAATATATACACAAAGATTTAAAAAAATTATATATTGATATTTTTCAGTTTTCACCATGTGTAGACACGGGATCTAAACTAGTTGTATCATATACAAAACATTTTAAAATAGATTTTTTCATAAAATTTCAATTGTAATTGCTTGAAGAATTTTGTGTATGCTAGAAAGCAGTATAAACATGTATTTATAGAGTAAACATTCAATTATTTCAAAAAAGAGCCGTTCAAAGAGACCCTTGAGATACCCACATTAAATTCGCTAAACAAAAGGTTGAAATGGCTCTTGAGATTCCGGTACGCGTTTCGGAACGTTCTGGATCGCGTACCAACGGGATCGGGATCATGAACTGGCTGATAAGGGTTCGAATTGTTGTTCATTCGGGATCGCTTGATTTTGCCGATCCGGATCGCGTACCAAAGGTGATCGGTAAGACTTTGTACCCAAATCCGGTACGAACGATCTGGATCGCGGTACGCGGCTACTCTAGTGTTTCCTGTGACTATGATATACTTTGTGAGTCATAAGCATAAGCTCTTTAAATAAGCAATCTCAAAGATATACTTTGTGAGGTTGTGTGACTTTCGACCCGTTTCCTTTTTAGCAATTTTTTTAGTATTATATCTGCAAAGAATACATATAAGCTAAGAGGAAATACCCGCGTACAGGGATGGAGTGTTTTCTTGCAGCAGAAGTAACATCACGATAACGGGCAAGACTTTCATTTATACTACAGTTAATGTTTGACCGTGAAAACGACTCTGAAGCTGCAGCAAACACCGCCACTTCCTTCACTCCTGCTTCAAGAGCCGCCTCTAATCCCTGTAAGACCACCATAATTATAAGTGGGCCTTGTTTGTTAGTTGTGACACTACTTTTATTATCAAAGATTGGAGAAAAAATACAACTTAACCTTAAGGTTTGGTGTTAGAACAGGGAATCTAGCACCACCAACACTTTTAATTGCTTCAATTACATCTTTTGCATCCGCCAACTACAATTTTGAAATCCATAAGATACTTGATATAGTTGGAATGATATTTTTGTATTCAATTCGAAGGCACTAAAAATGGAAAAATGTGATATTTCAAACCTAACTCAGACAGTTATTTAAGACGGAACAAACAAGCCTTATTATTACCTGTGGGACCCATTTTGGTGAAACAAAACTAGTAGCTTCAACAACTTGCAATCCTGAATCAACCAACATTTTGATCAACTCAACTTTTACAGAAGTTGGTACAATATCTTTCTCGTTTTGTAATCCATCTCGTGGACCGACTTCCACTATCTTGACATATCTTGGGATATTTCCTAATAACTGCAATATTAATTATACACTAACAAGATGGCGTTTATAACCCAAAAAAGAAAATAGAAAAGGTAAAAAAAAATGGGATTCTAAAATGACCAAAAACTGTACCGTATGTTGTGTATTTGTTGTAATACTATCGGTGTATAGGGTGCTGTAATGACAATTTGACATGAATCTATGTGGACTTTGACTACTAACAACAGGCGGTTGATGTCTGCAATGAACAGATTCATTAATAAGGTTTAAATTACCATAAAGATATCCAATATGGATATGATCATATACTTACATTTGCTTTTTGGATTGACCAAGATCCCTTGTATTCATATAGATTCCATCTGCCATTTCATGCTTTTGGGAAACTAAAAGCATCAAAGAACTTAAAGTAGGATTATATTTGTGGGGAAGAAAAGATTTCCTTCTGGAAAAATTACCAATGACCTTAGATGACAACATGAAATTAAATATGATAACTGATAAGTCCTCTTTTCTTGTAATTTACCTGGATTTTGAAGATAACAAAAGAAAAGACAGCATTAGTGAACCTTTGTGTTGATGTGTTATATATGAACTCATGAAAAACTTAAAAATATATGAAATGATTTATTTGACTACCAGCATTCAGATCTAAGAAGGTAGCATTTGTTTCTAGGTTTTATTTTCACCATATACCAAATTACATTCAAGAACACAGCTTTAATGGCAAAAGCAAAATAAAAATGAAAACAGAGGTCATCCTACAAGAAAATATTATTAAAGGAAAATCATCAAAATGTTCATTTTGACCAAGTTATATACATCGATTTTATCCCCCTCCAAAATAAACATATCCAAAACCAGCCAATAACAAAACACCACCTTAGCTGAAGAAAAAGGGACATGGGGTCCACCAAAAAACCTATCAAAACAAACTATAGCATACGCGGCTGAAATCTAGCCTAGGTAGAAAGATGCCAGCTAAAATCTAGCCGACGGCTAAATCTACGTGACAGTTTTTTATTGGTTTTACGGTGGACCGGCCGTCCTTTTCAAGGTTTTTTGAGCTGGATAAGCTTATATGACGTTTTTAAATTGATTGCTTTCCGATATGTTTATATTTGAGAGAATTTTTTGCTAAAATGGGCCGTGAGGTATTGTGTAATCACATTTGGGGCTTTTCTCTCTAGGATGACGCATATGGGGTTGTCGCCCTTCCAAAGGGTGACAGGTTCATCAACCTCTCACTCCAATCATTTGATGTGTACTGGTTGTCAGTGTACCAAAAGCTGTCGCCATTCCAAAGGGCGACAGCTTCCAGTCACACGTCCACCTCAGCTTAATATCCTGGTCACTATCCTTGTCATTATCCTAGTCAAAGCTGTCGCCATTCCAAATGGCGAGAGCTTTCTTAATTGAATAAAAAGTTGTGTTGTCTAGGACCAGGTACGGATGTCAGAACCTATCGCCATTCCAAATGGCGAGAGCATTTAATTTGTGTTGTCCCATCAACCACTCAAAGCTCTGCCATCCACTCAAAGTTGTCGCTAATGTGTATGGCGATAGCTTTAATTTTGTACCGACCCCTTTAAATTGAACCGAGCTGTCCCATCAACCACCCTTGTTACGCGTGTACACAGAAAATTCAAACCCGTCGCCTCTGGGAATGGCAAGAGGATTTAATGTTGTACCGACCCAACCACTCATAGATGTCCCATCCACTCAAAGTTGTCGCCAATGGGAATGCCGATAGCTTTAATGTTGTACAGAAAATTCAAACCAATCGCCTCTGGGAATGGCGAGAGGTTTAGGTGAAAAAAGGTGGAATTAAATGAGACTCGTGGTGTTTTATATATTCTTGTAAACCCATTTTTTCATGAAATATCATAGCAAATCAAAACCATACATTTTATTTTTCCTTTCAATCACAGCAAACCAAATCATCTATTCAACAATTATAATATGGATGTTTGTTTTACATCAGGTCCATTAATCGGTGACTTATTATTTTTAAGTGGTAATCATAGGGCAGATCACTATTTTCAAGATCCTACAAACAACAACGCGGTTCTAAGAATTAGACGCGGTGACGAGAAGTTCTGGACACATATCCAGCATAATCCCATCCCCGAGAATGTTATGCGTTACATAAACGAGGCAGGTTTGCGGGTGTAATACTTTGTGGTAGTCGCCGACTTGACCGTCACCTCATTTCCTCGCTTGTTGAAAAGTGGCGTCCTGAAACACACACTTTTCATTTCCCAGTTGGAGAAGTCACGGTAACTCTACAAGACGTACAAGTTTTGTAGGGTTTACCAATAAATGGTAATGTTGTTAGTGGTGTAGATAAAACCTCACAACATGCAGACGTGATATTAAAAATTCAGAATTTGATTGGTTTTACACCGGGTGAGGGTTTTTTCAAATACCAAAAAATTAGTCTACCGCGTCTTCTTAAGCAAATCAAAATTGACCTACCTGTCAACGCAACCGATCTACAATGTATGCAACGAGCAAGACTAATAATTTATTACTTGATTGGTGCAACGTTATTTCCTGATTCTGGTAGCAACTGGGTTAATATTTCTCTCTTGAAGCACGTCGAAGACCTGACTGAATGTGCCGGGTTTAGTTGGGGAAGTGCCGTATTGGCTTGTTTGTATCGACATTTATGCAGAGCCACCGACATTAATATTCAAGAGTTAGGTGGTCCTTTATTTTTGTTGCAGTCTTGGTTTTAAATTGCGCGCATAATGCGTATTGCGACGTTGCGTTTGATTCAGCGCATCACTGCACCTGATGCGTAGCGATTACATGATGCGTGGATATTGCGCCGATTTCGCATAATGCGGTGGTCGCAAAATGCGCTCTGATGCGCGCAACTATGATTTTTTGGGTTTTTTGGCAGATTTTTTGGGTTTTTGAAATTCTATCTTCTTATTGTAGGTTCTTCCTTGGCTTATTCAACATTTTCTTTCTTGGAAATACTTTAGTATGCTTTTTTGTGCTTTTGGAAGTATTTTAGCATGCCTCATTTAGTCATTTGGACAAAAAAAATGAAATTCTATCTTCTTATTCTATGACTTCTTTTTTGTTTAAGTATGTTTTTACAACTTGTTATGTATAAATAATATTTTTGTACTTTTTAATAAAGAGCGCATCGCATACGTGATGCGCTCACATCACGCAAAACGCATCGCGCATTGGATTTTGGGACCAAACGCATCGGAGCGCATCGCGCAATTTAAAACCAAGGTTGCAGTTATGGTGTTGGGAGAGACTGCCAGGGTTCGCCCCACAAATTTTGATTATACAAAACCATATAGAGCTAGGTATGTGAATTATGTTGTGTAATTATACCTCTTTATTTTAATTTAAGTATAATCATTTTTTCTTAAATTACATGTGTTG
Organism: Smallanthus sonchifolius; assembly: GCA_023525975.1. NCBI lineage: Eukaryota > Viridiplantae > Streptophyta > Magnoliopsida > Asterales > Asteraceae > Smallanthus > Smallanthus sonchifolius. Next base: position 133,477,996 of record CM042018.1, read on the forward strand.
AACTGATTGAGTTTAATTTTTTTTAAAGATGGCGCCTGCCTTTAGATTTTCAAGACAATTCCATCCATTTTTTGGCCGCATATCGGTCTATTTTACATTCTTTAACTGAGGACCAGGTAATTGATATTATAAAAAGTATCTTTAATGATTCTAATCCTAACCACATAATATATTATTTTAAATAATAATATATTTTATTTTAACTAAATTACTTTTTTTATTAGTTTATCTGGACGCCATACGATTCCTTTTCTCATTTACTACCCCAAATGTGTAAAGACGGTGAAGACATTTGGAGGAGCGAGACATATTTGATATTTTGGGAAATTGTCGAACACCATTTACCAAGCAGGGTTATGAGACAGTTTAGAATGTTTCAACCAATTCCCACAAATACACTCTTCTCTGTAGACGAGCATAAAAAAATCCATGAAATAAATCGTGCGGGTGGACGGCGCGTAAATTGGCTAAACCGGCATCAAAAATATGTTAATGCATGGATCAATCGTCATGACCAAATTGTGTTTGGAAATGTGTCTGCTTCATATATTGCATGTGAAGAGTACATGACGTGGTTTAGGTCTCGTACCCTACTATACAAATAATCCAACTTATAAGCAGGTGGCCCAACATGGATTTCCAAATGATGGTGGGAGATTGCAAATGATGGTATTATTCCTTTGTTTTTTTATTATTCTATTTTGTTTATGTTAAAAAAAAATTAATATACTATTACATATGCAGTATGACGGGATGAGCCAAATTATGCAGCAATCTGGTGAAACTCAAATAAGGGGTATGGCTGACCAATTCTTGAATTTTGCAAATTCACAACATCATATGAACTATCAGCCGACGTATGCGACCAATTCTTGGATGGGAGAGCTTTGAGTGGTTGATGGGACAACACAAATTAAATGCTCTCGCCATTTGGAATGGCGATAGGTTCTGACATCCGTACCTGGTCCTAGACAACACAACTTTTTATTCAATTAAGAAAGCTCTCGCCATTTGGAATGGCGACAGCTTTGACTAGGATAATGACAAGGATAGTGACCAGGATATTAAGCTGAGGTGGACGTGTGACAGGAAGCTGTTGCCCTTTGGAATGGCGACAGCTTTTGGTGCACTGACAACCAGTACACATCAAATGATTGGAGTGAGAGGTTGATGAACCTGTCGCCCTTTGGAAAACCCCATATGCGTCATCCTAGAGAGAAAAAGCCCCAAATGTGATTACACAGTACCTCACGGCCCATTTTAGCAAAAAAAATCTTTTTGGGAGGGCTAAAAGTCAACGTACAATTTGACTTAAAGTTTGGTCAAAATGTAGATTTTGATGATTTTCCCTATTATTAATTTTAAGCATGAATCTCAACTATGATTCAAGGCTACCAAAAACTAAATCAGATTAACAATTAGAGGGAATCGAGCTAAAATCAGAAACTTAAATCGCAAGGAAACCAAATTGTTACGAACTAAAATCAGCACCAAAATACTTGTGGAATCTTCATCCATAAAAACCCTAAAAGAGAGACAAGTTTTGTTAGTAAGATTACCTCGATTACAACTTCGGTCGATCGATTGATACTTTGATCAACGGATTAACGCTCGATCGGGAAACGAAAACTGTGCGATAATTCATCCATGCTCCGTCTCTATCTACCTAACAATTTACATAGCAGCAACGAGCACGTCTTCAATGACAAATACGCATGCTTGTCAAATTTGACGTCCTGGATTAGAATAAAAATGTTTCCTGATTTATGACAGCTATCTTTATCTTCACTTCATATACTAAATTGGGGGAAAAGTTAGGGTTTTTAATTCGTATTGCATTATCTAGGAGAAGTTTGATAAAATTGCTGGTTATTAATTAGAGGGAGGGAATATTATATTCAGAAAAGTTGATAGTTCACAGGTATGGATGAATTGTTATTTTTAGTGGACCGACAAATTTATTTGTGTTAGGTTCATTAGCTTGTAATGAAAAAAGGTTCGATTATCCTTACTTATCGGATGTGTGATCTTATTACTTGTATACATACTTGGCAAAACGAGTGGTTGGACCAGGGAGATAACAGGTCATACCTTATTTGAGTCCGAATGAATTGTTTTTAAAAATGGTTCAGATCTTAACAGGTGTGACAAAATAGGTACGGATAGAAATTTATCAATTTAAGAAATGGTAAAGATTAGCATCCAATCAAAATAAATCCCTAATTCTCCATGAAGAACAAGTCCAAGTAATGAATTTTCACAACTTCAATCACTAAATTATATCATTACCAAATTTACATCCTTTTGATTAATCTCTTCCATAAATCCGTTAATATCCCCCACTGCATGCGTGTACACGTATACATTTTTTATCATTTAACTTGGAATTACAAATCGGTGAATATGGGAGGAGAAGCTCCCATATCATGAGAAGATGTCATAGATAGGCCAAGACAGATAGAGGAACTGATCCTTCAGAGAGAGAGAGAGAGAGAGAGAGTATGAGATGCTAGGATGGGGTTTGTTACTAGCAAATGTGATGGTGTAAAGTGAGTATTTTTTTAATTTTCTCTAAAGTAGCATGACAGAGAGGATCACAACCCCGAAATCTAGTCTAAAGTATATGCTGCTTCCTTGGAAGATCAGTTCTTCAATTTAAACTTGTAAGAATTTTAATAAATTAACCCATAAAGATTTTGATCACCAAAATTTTCAGATCTTCAATTTAAACCATAACCTACTGTTTAAAAATGAATTTGGATACCAAATCAATAATTTTTAAAAATCCACCAAGAACATGAATGTTCTTGGCCATTCAATCTACTAACACAAGTTTAATCAAAATTTTACCTTTCAATCAGAAAATGAAGGTGTTGATTGATGCTTAACTACTGTGGTTTCTTGATTTTACAACCTACAATCACAATATGGTTCAATTCCATAATCAAAGACTTAAAAATCAACAAAAATGTTATTTTAATTCAAGAAGATGCAAGTATGAACACTTTAATTCGAGAAGATACAAGTATGAACACACAAGTGTTCATACATTTTGATCATCAATTATTGCAAGCTTTTCACTAGATAACTCATTGTGGATGATTATAACAAGTTTCCATCCACAAATCATTGTTAAAAATGCAAAATTTAAGCTTAAAATACTTGAAATAATCAAAATTGAAAATCAAAGTAAGTGTGTGTGTTCTTGAGAAAACATGCAATGATCAAAACAGAAAATTAAAGATGAAAATCATGTTATAATACCTTAAAAACACTAATAACAAGCTCATGAATCATTGGAACCAAGAATTTCAGCTAGAACAAGGAGAGGGAAGGGGGTAAATGGGTGGGGGGTTGGGTATTTATAGTGGTGGAGCAAGTCTTGAGATTCAAAAGACCAATTTTATAAAAAAAAATACCCATTTTTTATAAAAATTACACCCCTAAATACTCTAATAAACATTTTTATTCAAACATAAAATTTTAGTATCCAAAATAATGAATTTTAACAATTTTTAAAATATAAAAACTCAAAAATTTTCAAAAAGTTTTACCGGGTATTTACCGGAAGAACCACCTGTGATCGTTAGTTTAATCAAAAATCACAAAAGTTAGCACATATAATATTATAAAATATCATTCTTAACTAAAATACAAATTTAAAAATTATTTTCGAGAATTTAAATTTTACCGTTTATTTAACTCGTTCGCGGTATACGCAATGTATGCATTTAACTGGGTTTTCTAGTTCAGATCTTAGTGTTTGTCTAAGGTAAAGTTCATAGAATCCCTAGAAACACTTAAAATATATAAAACCATAATATTTAAAAATATAAACGTATAAAAGTCGAGAAACGGTAAGGGCGTGAAAAACCACGGTTGTCACAATAAAACTTTCTGTAACAAGTTCAAGGAGAAATACAACATGCCTCGACGCAATTATTAGTTTTTATTTTTAGGTTTTAGTTTGTTGTTTTTTGAAATTTATGTATTATTGTATTTTAATTTTTATTTTTAAATTATGTAATTCTATTTTTAATTTTAATTTAATTTAATTATTTATTTTTATTTATTAATTTAAATTATTTCATAACTAACAATAATATAAATAATTAAATGAAAATAAAATGTGATGTGGAAATAATGAGGTTGCATGTGGAAAGAATGGGTATGGTAGTATTGGGGTAAAATGAGTTCGTGGGAAGGATAGGTCGAAAGCTGATGTGGCATGCTGACAAGGCCTACATGTGGGAATGATGGCTCTTAGCGTTGGGAAGAGACTTAGGCTTCTATAAAGTCAAAATTTAATGAATAAAGACAACAATTTATGATGTTATGTAGCGATGGTGAAAACATCATATAGAATTATTCACAACAAGAGTAGATCAAATGACTCATAACCTAGTGGTCTAGTGGTATGATGCTTCTCAGTTCTTCGTTATAAAAGTGACGTGAGTTTAAATCCTTATAAGTGCAAAGTTAAATGGTTTAGGTGTAAAAAAATTGTTAGTTAAAAAAAAAGAGTAAACTTCATTTTTGCTCTCTGTGGTTTGACTATTTTAACCATTTTGTTCCAATAGTTTAAAAATGATCATTTTACTCCCTGTGGTTATAGTTTTTACTCTAATATGCTCCATGCCCCATTTAACCAGAATTATGGATGGAGTTAGGGGCAGGGAGCATATTAGAGTAAAAACTATAACCACAGGGAGCATTTTCAAACTATTGGAGCAAAATAGTTAAAATGGTCAAACCACAGGGAGCAAAAACGAAGTTTACTAAAAAAAATTGGATCACATGTAGTGTTTTGAAAAACGGACCGACCGGTCGGACTGGGAACCGGTGGCCTAGACGGTCCGGTTATGCATGTTGAAACGGTCCTGCAGCGATACGACGGTCGGACCGGAAAACTGGTGGTCGGACCGGAAACCGGGCGGTCAGACCGGCCGAAGATGAAATGAACCAAAAAAGTGGACCAGCGACCCAGATGCTTGTTGAACGGAAACGAAGACCGGTGATGGAGAAGATATAGATGGATCTGGACAGGAAGATAGAGCATGAGGTAGAGTACTTAAACGAGGTAGGGCCGGTGTGGTGGCTGCGCCGGAGGTGTTGCCGATGATGGCTGCGCCGGAGGTAGGACCTGTGTAGTGGTTTGCTACTCTGAAGATGGTAATTGCAAATATGGAGTCACAGATGTCGTTCAAAAAAAAGATATGGAGTCACAGATCTTGTATTGAAAAACTTTCTCGTTTCTCTAGAAAGTAAAATGGTTGAAAACTGAGATCATAATGATTTTTTACCTTTTCAAACCTGACACACATGGTATTAGTACATGGTTTTGTTTCCTTTTTTATTTTTCTTTTATTTTAATTTACTAGATTTTAACCTTTTATATATATTGTCAATTAAACCATAACATGGTTTTTATAATTTGTACATCTAAATTTTATTTCATATTTATAAATTATCCGGTCCGACCGGTCTAACCGGTCCGACCTGTGGACCGATAAAGTCTACGGTTCGTTGTCTGGTCCGGTTCTGAAAACATTGATCACATGCTTATTTTCATGTTCCAATATGGGATATGGGTATACAACCAACTAACCTCCTCTAGATCCATAGTAATGAGTAAAGGTGCACAAATCGATTTTTAAAACCAAACTGGTTCGGTTTTAGTCAACAAAAGTCAAAACCGGTTTTGGTCAAACCGGTTTGAGAGGGAGTTTGACCAGTTTAAAACCGGGTTGAAACCAGTTTTTGATGAGGTTTTGACCGCGGTTTCAATCGGTTACAAACCGGTTTCATCCAAACCAATTTCAAAATCGGTTCGGATCGGGTTGAAACCGTTTTTTTTTTTCACCTCTAGTAATGAGATACTTGTGATACCAATTGTATCTACTCATTAGTCTGATGTTGCTACAGTCACCTTTTGCAACTGACGTTGCGACAGTTACGCAATACAAATCAAATGCCTGGCTTTTTATTAACTTCAAATAATCAATTCCCGAAACAATGATTTACTTTTCAAATCAAATAAAATATATAAGATTAACCACATGCGTTTCATAGATATGATACCTCATTTACACCATCTAATCAGAGTGATTAAGTTTTATTGTTTAACTGACTTCATCAGTGACTAGCCAAAATCTTGACAAACCGAACATATAATCATTTACCGCGTTCCATCATAAAACCAACCGACAATAAGAGGAGAACCCCAGATACTAATATGTTTACTTCAAGATTTATCATGTTTCAAAGTGAATAAAATGTGTAACACGAGGTGACATGGCATGCCATGTGTATCAGAAGGTCAGCATGAAAAGTGCCAACTGTGAACAACCCTAGGTAACTTTTAGGTCATCCGTAGTGGTTTCACATTCACGCCTGCTACATCAACATGGGGCAATCACTAAATCATATCACTAAGTTGCGTAGTGGTTTCACTATCCACACACATACACACACATATATATAACACACACCCATGCGCCCCGTGAGGGAGCCAGGTGACTCACGCCCCCACTACGGATAGTCTTACCATAGATCCATAAATTACAAGAAAAGTGAAAAACCTTGTAGGTCTTTTTCACAATATATCATCACTTACAACTTACATTAGACCACTAATAAGTTCAAAGTGATGAAAAAATGGGTACACCAGGCAAAGTGTACCCTGAGTCTACAATAAAAATGTTACCTGTCACATAATCTGATGAACTGTGAATTAGGTACTTGACCAATGAAGTCAACCCTGGGTCAGTAACGCCCAATTCTTTTAAAGGCATTGTTTTTGAAACCACATTTTTGAACCATTTCTTTTGCAGAAGTTCCTCTGTAATTTCGGATTTGAAAATTCCAGGAGATATTGAATTTACCCTGATTTTGTGTCTTCCAAGTTCCATTGCCATTACCTGAATGTATTATCAAGCAAGTCAATAAAAAAGGTCAAAATCATTAAGACAACATTCATCTTGACCATCACAACAAACTTAAAAATTCAAAATTTAAAGCTTTTGTAAGAACCCATCAAGAGGTAACAAACAAACAAACGTACCAGTAATATCCCACTTATTACTCATCAAGAGGTATCAATGGAAAATACAACAAGAAACTTACATTTTGACTTTTGAGGTCAAATGCACAAATTTTCAACGTCGTATGAAGTTAGCCACATTTGTTAAACCGGCATCATTCAGTTTGCGATTACTTATAACAAAATGTATGTAATTAAGCAGAATTTGGTAAATCTAATCAATTTGTTAATTTCAAAAGTAGTCTATTTGACCTCACAAGTCCAACCACATCATGTATTTCTATTTCAAAGGTAATCTATTTGACCTCATAATTTCAAAATTCAAACTACATCATGCATTTCCACAATGAATCAATCTTTTAAACATGCTTAAAAATAATTATCTAATTTTCGAATTAGAACATTTTAGGAGGTTAACTTGTAAGCATTTGAATTGATTTGTTATTCATATGAATGAGTCAAAATTTCACACCTCAAATTTGTTTGCTTTACCTTTGTCATGGCATTCAAGGCTGATTTTGAAGAAGCATATGCAAGAGCTCCAGGTAGATGACCGCGATTAAGACCAGCAGTCGAAGAAATATTAATTATCGATCCTCCTTGATTATAAGCAAGCATTTTTAGGCCAATATACTTTGATACCAACCATGATCCTTTTACATTTGTTCTAAATGTTTTATCCCAATCTTCTTCAGATAAATTCAATGTATTTTGCACAGGACCTAAATTCAAAATGCAGCATCAGTAAATCAGCATCAGTTTTCATTCAAATGTTCCCTTCAAAACTATAATGTTCCACATAGGGATGCGCTCGGTACTGTACCGGTACCGCAAATATCGAAACCGAAAATGACTAAAAACACATATCAAATATCGTACCGAAATATACCGGTACCAAAGTTATTCGATCGCTATCAGTTCGGTAACTATTTCGATACCAAAGTTATTCTATCGGTAACAGTTCAGTACAGTACTGTACCGTAATATACCAGTACCAAAGTTATTCGATCGCTATCAGTTCGATACCTATTTCGGTACCAAAGTTATTCTATCGGTAACAGTTCGGTACAGTATCGGTGCGCGGTAAAATATGCGTCAAAATTATTTACAGCATCAAAATTAGCGTCAAAACTAGACTAATTCAAGCGATAATTGCTACCTCTAATACCGGCGTTGTTGATCAGAGCATCGATACGGCCAAAAGCGTCCCAAGCTTTTAGAACAGATGCTTCAATCGTCGGACCGTCGGCGCTGACGTCAAGTTCCACTGCCACCGCCAATACGTCGTCGTTTCTGGCTTTAGTTCGGTTTGGATGATCATCGGAGGTACCGAAACTGTTAATTTGATCGCACAGAGCCTTGAGGCGGTCGATTCGACGGGCGGCGGCAATGATTCTGCAACCGGATTTGGCTAAATCGATACAGAATTCCCAGCCAATACCGGAAGATGCGCCGGTAATCATCACGATCGTGCCTCTCAGATCTCGCCATGGTTCAAGATCGGAGGTTGTTACATGTTGAGTAGAAACCGCCATCAACGGTGGTGAGCAGTTACCGAATTTGAATGTAACAAGTAACAACTCAAAACCTCTCGATTGCCATGGCTGGTCGTTTGCTTGCCGGACTCGAATACCAAAAGAGTGTACTAAAGACTGTCACTTCAGTATCAATGAATAAAATAAATTAAAATAAATAAATATGATATTTTAGATATTAAAAATGATATAAAACACAGATTTAATAAAGAAAATATTAAATAATTATTAATAAAAGTATATATAAATTATAAAAAATATTAAACAGTTAGTAAAAAGTATTAAATACTTTAGTAATAAAGAAAAAAAATAAACGGGTAAAAAAAATCTTGATCTCCTGTAATTGTGACACGTAGCGTAACCAGTTACTTATTTATTAAATATACATATGGATATCTATATCTATATTTATACTATATAATAAATAAATATTTTGATGAGACATTTGTCAATCTTCTATGCATCCTTAACTTTTTTTTCTAGCCTCTCTCTCCTATTAATTATATAAAATTTTTAATTGTTTTTATAAATTTTTATTTTCCGCCTCTCTCTCCTGTTAAATAATAAGGATTTCTATAAATTTTTTTATAAAATGTTTTTTATTTTTAAAAAATAGGTTTGTTCGTAAAACATTTTTATAAATTGAACATTTCTTTCATTCTTTTTATAAAACATTTAAAAAAAATAACTATATAATGTTTCTAGAATTTATATTAAAAAACTATGTAATATGTCATAAATATGTAATACGTAAATCGTTATTACTCGGTATATATAATATTGTATTTATTCAACTCGTGTAATACACAAGGTTTCTAACCTAGTCTATAGTATATAATAAGTAAAGGTTTTTGTGGAACACTTGTCACTCTCGTATGCATCCTTAACATTTTTTCTCGCCTCTCTCTCATATTAATTATACAAATTTCTTTAATTTTTGTTTTATAGTTTTTGTTTCCCGCATATCTCTCCTAATAATGATGTTAAATAATTAAATATCTAAAATTTATTCTAATATTTTATTAAAAATTAGCAAATCATAAGAAAAATTCAATTATATTTTATTTTAAAATACAATTTTATAATTCTTAAATTTTCATTGTCTGTTGTTTATAATTATTAGATATTTATTATTTTTTATGTCATCAATGACTGATAACATCCAACATACAAATCTTTATACAAACTGTTGTTTTATAACAAGTTTTATTTATTCAATTAATATAATACATGAGTTTTAACCTAGTATATATATATATATATATAACATTTTAGTTTTATTTTAGATATATCATACCTTATGTTTCAAAAATTTATGAGATTATATATGAAATTATATTAGAAACTCATGTATTTATACGAGTTGAATAAAGAAAATAGTAAATAACTAGTAATGAAGATTTATAAACTATAAAGAAAATATTAAATAGTAATAGAGATTTATGAATCAATAAAAAATAGTTAATAATGGTGAAAAAATAAACGAAAAAATAATCTTGAACTCATAAAATTATGACACGTGACACAATTATTTATTTATTTATTTATTAGGTATAGATTATTCTAACAATTTTAACTAATATAAATACTAACATATATAATTATTGAATAATATATAACTATAACTTACATAAATAAAAATATTAATAATAATATATAATTAAAGTTATTTAAATAATATACAAAATAAAATTATTTACGAGTCAAGTTTAGGCTCTAAAGTTTAACCCTAGAGACTAAAACAATTAAATTAGTAGGACTCGATCTCATTTATAAATTATAAAGTTATAAAACTGAATATGAACTTAGAAAATGACAACCCTGAATTATAATTTACATAATTATTATGTTTTGAAAATAACATATAAAGAGTTTTAAACTTTAAAAAACAAAGTACTTATATCCAATGTTGTAAAAATCGACAAATAGTAAGACGGTAGGTACCGACTAGGGATTAATCGGGATTAGTCAAGATTAATCAGAATAAAATGTTTATATGTAATTTTCATATTTATATATATACACACACATTAATGTAATTTTCAAAAGTATATATATACACACATTTTTATAAATAGTTGGAATTTACAAGACTCTCGCCGGAAATTTGCCTGAAGTCACCGGAACCCTACCGGAAAACCGCCGGAAAAACGGGGAAGTGGCCCATTTTTGGCCGATTAGGGCCGTCTAGGACCGATTTTGACCATATTTGACCGATTAGCGATTTTTAGTCTGATTAAGACAAAATTTCTAGGCAAAATAGCGATTACCGATTAATCGACGATTTAGCACCGACCAACCAGGATTTTTGCAACGCTGCTTATATCCCCATATCAATTGTTTTAGAGGTTATTAAAAAAATATTTATTTACAACTTTTTAAAAACATAAGGATTTAAATTGTTATGTTTTTTTTTAACGACGTGGGCTCAACTGGCACCTCCCACCAGGCGAGTCTCGTACATCAGTCTACCCGAACATCCTCCAAGAAATTCAAAATCTGCATAGAGTGTTATTAGTTTTTATAAAGTGTATTTTACAAGATTCAAACTCACAATCTTCATAAAAGAAAAACCTTTTGGGAAAACCTCTACCACCGAGTTGGAAACTTGATGGCTTTAAATTGTTATGTTTAGTTTAGCCCAGTAGTCTATCACTACTAGGGTTTCTCTTCTGTTTCAACCATTTCTAGGGTTTCTGTAACGAAGTTTCAAATCCTCATATTGGGGCTTTCAGAAAATCGATCGTTGAAGGTGTCCTCGTGTTTCGACTGCAATGGCAGCCATGGCAGTTCAAGCACCGCGCTCATCCAAGACGGAAAGCTACGTCGACAACAAACGGAAGGACGACATAAGAATGGCGAACATCAAAGCCGCACGCTCCGTTGCAGACGCCGTCCGTACCAGTCTCGGTCCTAAGGGAATGGATAAGATGATCTCAACAGCCTCCGGCGAAGTCATCATTACCAACGACGGCGCCACCATTCTCAACAAAATGGAGGTCCTTCAGCCCGCCGCTAAGATGCTTGTTGAGCTCTCGAAATCACAAGACGTTGTCGCCGGTGACGGAACCACTACCGTCGTCGTAATCACCGGTGCGTTTTTGAAACAATGTCAAACACTGCTTCATGCCGGTATTCATCCAACTGTCGCCTCTGATTCGCTCCACAAAACCTCAATGAAAGCAGTTGAGATCCTTACAGCTATGGCGGTTCCCGTTGAGCTTTCCGATCGCGAATCGCTTGTTAAATCAGCCTCCACTTCGCTTAACAGCAAGGTAGTTTCACAGTACTCTTCCCTTTTAGCGCCATTAGCTGTAGATTCTGTTTTATCTGTTTTGGATCCTGCAAAACCTGATTTAGTAGATCTAAGAGATGTTAAAATAGTTAAGAAACTTGGTGGTACTGTTGATGATACCGAGCTTGTTAAAGGTCTGGTATTCGATAAGAAGGTTAGTCACGCCGCTGGTGGCCCTACTCGTGTCGAGAATGCTAAAATTGCGGTTATTCAGTTCCAAATATCTCCTCCGAAAACGGATATCGAGCAGTCAATTGTGGTATCGGATTATACACAAATGGATCGGATCTTAAAGGAAGAAAGGAATTACATCTTGAGCATGATTAAAAAGATCAAAGCTACAGGTTGCAATGTGTTGTTGATTCAAAAAAGCATTTTGCGTGATGCGGTTACAGATTTGTCCCTTCATTATCTTGCCAAAGCCAAGATTTTGGTGATTAAGGACGTGGAACGTGATGATATCGAGTTCATTACCAAGACATTGAACTGCTTACCAATCGCAAATATTGAGCATTTTCGTGCTGAGAAACTTGGGTATGCGAATGTTGTAGAAGAGGTTTCTCTTGGAGATGGGAAGATTGTTAAGATTACTGGGATTAAGGATATGGGTAGAACGACAACTGTTCTTGTTCGTGGGTCAAATCAGCTGGTTCTTGATGAAGCAGAAAGGAGTTTGCATGATGCTTTATGTGTAGTTAGGTGTCTAGTGAACAAAAGGTTTTTGATCGCAGGTGGTGGTGCACCTGAGATTGAGCTCTCAAGGCAGCTCGGTGCGTGGTCTAAGGTTTTGCACGGGATGGAGAGTTTTTGTGTTAAATCTTTTGCTGAAGCGCTTGAAGTTGTTCCTTACACTTTGGCTGAAAATGCGGGTTTGAATCCAATTACCATAGTAACAGAGCTTCGTAACAGGCATGCACAGGGTGAGATTAATGCTGGAATTAATGTGAGGAAAGGGCAGATTACTAATATTTTGGAGGAAAATGTGGTGCAACCATTGCTTGTGAGCACAAGTGCTATCACTCTAGCTGCGGAGTGTGTCAGAATGATTTTAAAGATCGATGACATTGTTACAGTGAGGTAGAATACTAGAATCCATACAGGGTGGTCAATTTTTTGGAGATTTGAGGTATGTTTATCTATCATTCCTTTGTTTCAGTTTTATTTTGTTTTGATGTTTCTTTTGAGGATTTATGTTATTCTATGTTTTACTTGGAATTTTCTCTATCCATTTTTATCTCTGAGTTATCATCACCTGGATTAGAAACTTTCTGGATTAATAGCTCTAATTCTTTTAATTTTTAATAAATTTGGGTTTTTACGAGACATGACGAGCTGTTTTGGTCTTTGATTGGGTTCAGTAGCAACATTTGGTGATCAATTTTATTAGTCGATTGCCCTTGAACGAGAGCAAATAGATAATATATGACTAGTTGTTCTAGTACCCGTTACACACTACCCATTGGGTTCGTGGGTCTACACGTGGATATTGGGGGATACCTGGTTACCGTCTTATGTAGTTAAAATTTATTCGTTGGGATGTCCATTACATCGAAACCTGATTTTAAACTCGCCTCAAAAACCAACTTAAAATATAAAATATTTAATCGCACTTCTAACAATTCTATATTTTTATTAATTTCTAACAGCTTCAACATATTATTCATCATATTTTTAAGATTCTCCAATGTATTAATATATTCCATTTCGATTTGGATAAACAGGTTCGGGTAATTGGGCAAGCATCACCTAATATCATTATGTTCTAAACCTATGAAAACTTTTCAAACTATTCTCTACACGAATACACATCCCAAATGTTTTCGGTTTGGTTTCTTTTGCCATCACTACACCAATGTATGGATCAGGAACCAGTGTTGTAAAAATCGCTAGGCGCTAGTCGGGCGGTGGGGGTACCGACTAGGGATTAGGTTTTTGGGGGGTGGGGTGGTGGTTTTAGGCTTTTCGGGGTAGGGTTGTAGGGGGGTTTAGGTTTTTGGGGGTGCGGGTGGAGGGGGATTTAGGTTTTTGGGTTCGGGTTCGGGTTAGGGTTCAATGAGACGGTTCCAACGCCCCTAGAATGAGCTCAATCGGAGTTTTGTTTGACCAACTTCTTTGTATTTATTAGCGAAAAACCACTTTTTAGTGGAACCGTCCTATATATATATATATATATATATATATACATACATACAGAGAAAGGATCCGGTACAAAACACATTTAACATGAAAAGTGTAGGAACCAACGAGATGGTGACACGTGTACATTAATAAAAATCACTAAAGGGTAAAAGAGAGAATTGTCACCCTTATTTGACTTTTTCATTAAATATTAGTTCTATCCAATTTTTTAAACACAAATAACTTTTATGTACTTTATTATTTTTTTAAAAAAATTATACCATAAAATTAAGAATTTTATCCTCTTTAATATGAGTATAGTATTGCTATATTTTTTTAAAAGTAAATTTTTTTGAAGTCGTATAAAAATGACACTGCACTGATAATAACACATGTAATGCGATAACAACACAGAAAAAATATATCAGCACCATGTAAATGATATAACACCACCTTGTAAGTGGGATAACAACACTCGTTTCTGTGTTATTATCCCGTTTACAATGTGTTATCTCATTTTACACTATGTTATGTTTTTTTATGTGTTGTTATCAACGCAGTGCCATTTTTGCACGACTTTTTAATATATTTTTTTATAAAATATAGTAATACTTTACTTATATTAAAGATGATAAAATTCTCGATTTTATGAAATATTTTTTTCTAAAAAATAATAAAGTATATAAAACTTATTTGAGTTTAAAGAAATTGAGTAGAACTAATATTTAATGAAAAAGTCAAATGAGGGGGGCAAATTCCCTCTTTTACCCTTTCTAGTGATTGCCACTTTTAGTTATTTACATAATTAACCCCTAATTAATCTTAACCATTAAATTAATATAATCAAGAGCCTAGATTGTTTCCTACACTTTTTAGGATAAAAGTATTTCATATATGATACTACTATATACATATAGGGTGAGGTTGAAATGGTAACCAATATTTATGTGATAACCACTCTCAAACATAGTGTTACGTATGTGTAACAATTATCATTATGTTAATGTTACATATATGTAAACACTATGTGTCACGTATATGTAACATTATTTGATACATATACGTAAAACTCATCATTTTCGTATTTACGTTCAAAATATTTATTCAAGATACTTAAATACTATTTTAACAATTAAAAGAAAAAATAATTTATATATTATGTGATTGTTTTATAGTGGTTAGCACGGTTATCATATAAAAAGTTGGTTGTATTTGAACCCTTTCATATATATATATATATATACACACACACAAATTCAAAGATAAAATAGTTTAAATACTTCAAAAATCAAATACTTCTAATACTTAAAAATTATCACTGTCTTGTCCGTATTAGCACAGGTGGTCTTCGATTTGAAGCAGGAGGTAGCGATTAAGTTAAAGCAGTAGCGAGAACAGGTCGAAGGTGGAGAACGGCCTTCAATTTTGCGATTAGGTTAAATAAAAACTCATGGATCCATGGACCGGGTCGTTATTTGGGCTTAATTCTATTTAAAACCCACATTTCAATTTGGGCCGATTAATCCGATTATGACCGATTAATGGTCCGACTAGCCCAAATTTACAAGGTAATCCACCGATTACCGATTTTTACAACAGTGTCATGAACCATAATCTTTACCCTGTTTTGAGATACGACTTTAACAAAACGAGTATGACATAGAAACCCTCTCAAGGTGCCTTACGCCTCATAAACAGACGTTTAACCAAACATTGGTTTGTTGGAATCAGACTGCTCATGGTTGAACCGACTGTTTGTGTGAAACACATGTTATACAAGTTAACTAGATTATTGACTTACTTAGAGGGTTTTGGAAGCGTGAAACGAAATTAAAAAGAAAAGGCTTCTTTTTTAATTTTATTGTCGTAAGTCATAACCCTCTTTAAAGCGATCTGAACGAACCTTGTCAAGAAATGCCTTGAACTGTTCAACGAGATTGCTGAGAATAAAGACCACAACAGTTTTTATGAAGCAGTTTCTAAAAGTTTAAAACTGGACATCATTGAACAGATTAAAATTGGTTGTTTTGCTTAGATACTGTTTAACTAAAAACAGAGATTAGTTGACCAGTTTGAATGATTACACGACTAGTATAATTGAAGGACTAAAGGACATCCATTACATCACTGGTGCTTGGGTTTTAAAAAGCCTAGGCTGAAACCCCGAGACGGTGCTCGCTTTAGACTAGGTGAGGCACATGTACAATAGGCGCATGTAAGGCGCTCTTTTTGCACGAAAAATAATGCATGGTGTGGTCTTGAGACGTGCTTTTTGGATGAGGGATGGATTTGTGCACTAGAATGTTGTACGTATAGCTTTTTAGTTTGTATATATTGGTTATTTAATATTAAACCATATATAGAGCTTATTTATATCTAAATTTTAGGTAAATGATGCTAGAAATCTATAAGGAATATAATACATATGTATATATAAATTACGTCTAGTGCATCGTATCGCCTCATTGCGGCTTGTGCTTTTGTCAACCACTAGTTCACCTTTTGTTACCAAATTTCAAACCCAAAATTTAAAACTCCCATGTGCTCCCATCTCGAGTTGAATTATCTTTATAAGGGATCAATGGGATTTGATCAATAGGATTTAGTTAAAAACAGGGATAAAATAAAGCATGTTAACATGTTAAAATTAATAGTAAAATGAAGTTAAAAACTCCCATGTGCTCCCATGGCTGTCCCGCAATCTCTCTCCTTTATCTTCATGCTCATCTCCTCTGATACGACTCCACTTGAGTCTCACAATCCAACCCAGTTAGCAGTCCAACAATCCGACCCAGTCAAGCTCCAAGTTCTAAGTCACTGCTCGTTTATTTATTTGAATTACCATGCATGGATTTAGGATAAAAGTCAGTATCCATTTTCCTATTTTCTAGGCCACGTAGTAGTTGCAGTTTTATTCATGCAAGTTGGTTTCTTTCTATTTAAGTAGTGTAATGGCAATTGCAAGACGATGAGAAGAAAATTGTTAGTTTTCTTTAATTTCTTTAGAAGTGTTTGCCTACTAGAAAAAAGCTAATTATCTTGGAATATTGATCATCTTGAATCAGTTTTTATCATCCTTTCTCACAAAACCCGCCCTTTCTCCCTCATCTAGACATGCTTATCCTCCTCTCTCTCTCCTCCGTGATGACAACTTTTCTCCTACACCTTGGACGAGCACCCTCACGGGCCTTGCGTTGAAGACGGTCTTGTAACATATTACGTTAACCGTTTAATATTCTAACAAAATAAATTGACCATAATTAAACTACGAGTCTTGTACGTCTAATCATTTATTGTTTGACACATTTATTTAATTTTCTTTTTCTTATTTTCAATATTGATTTTGCATTATATTTCTTTCTTAGGCATGTTTAATTAATATATATAGTGAGAGATGGGGCGGTTTAAGAAGCATGAGTAACAACGAGGAGACGATACGTGTACATGAGTGGGTATAATGGGTCAATCGTGAATGGTATTTGCGTTCATTTATGTACACAACACCATGTAAAATTCTATAACCAGACATTCTTAATGCGTAACGAAAACTCATTTCAGACCTGAACACATCTGCATTGTTTAATTTTGTCAGATACATATCCACACCGTGTAAAATGAGATAACCGCATAGTGTAAACGGTATAACCGCACGATTATATCCCCCACTTCATTACACCATTAAAAATGTCATTTAAAAAAAATAAAAATATTATACTCATATTAAAAAAGTATAAAATTCTTAATTTTATAGTATAATTTTTATTTTAAATAGTAAGTATATGAAATCTATTTGAGTATAAAAAAAGGTGACACTAATATTTAATAGAAAATAGTCAAGAGAGGAATTTCATATTTTATCTCCAGCCGTTTCTCACGGATCAAGTGTTTGAAAATCGTTTTGTATATTTGTACTTGAACGCTTGAGTTTGCGGGCTAGTCCGGACTTCATCGAGTACGACCTCAGGGGGATAGACGACATGAACATGCCTAGATGTGCTTACACATCAATGGTCGCGAGTTGTTGCCACTCGTCTGATGAGTCCAAGACAGGACGAAACCAGCAGACCTTGATCAAAAGCGGGATGGATTGGCTGGCCCTGGGGGCAACCTACCTCAGTGGGATAGACGACATGAACATGCCTAGATGTGCTTACACATCAATGGTCGCGAGCTGTTGCCACTCGTCTGATGAGTCCAAGACAGGACGAAACCAATAGACCTCGATCAAAAGCGGGATGGATTGGCTGGCCCTGGGGGCAACCTAGGGCGCCACATGGGGCCTCGAAAGATGACTCCGTGACAAGTGGTATCGGAGCGGGTAGATCCTCGGATACTTTGGAACGTGACTTATCCCAGATATGCTTAAATCAGACGAGTATGATTACGTAATGGTGGTAGGAGAAGACCAAATGGGGAACACTTCGGTGATGGTCTTTGTAAGCCGCGAGTATGGGATCGTGAGCTTCGCCCGAGTCTAGTTACATTGAAGCCCGCCGTGATCGAGTTCAGCAACCTACGGTCCAGCAGTGCCGTAACCAGATTAAGACTGCTACAACCTTCAGGTCCCCATACTCAAACTATTGGCGAACATCGTTCGCCATCTAAAGTAATTCGATGCAACTATCTGAACTGATTTGGATGAAGATTTATGTTGTTGAACTACTGGATGTCATTACCAAAGTGAATCATTCTCAATCTTACGGGGTGAAGATGCATTGTCTTTCAGCTATGAGCAAGTATGAGATTGTGAGCATGCACAAGGACGTGCTTGAAATGATGGTGGGAGAGATCACATGTTTGTACTTGAACGCTTGGGTTTGTTGCCTAGTCCGGACTTCATCGGGCACATTCTCAACGGGTTAGACGACGTCAACATGCCTAGATGTGCTTACATATCGAACGCATCACAGGTCGCTAGTTGTTGCTGCTCGCCTGATGAGTTCAAGGCAGGACGAAACCAGTAAACCCTTATCATAAGCGGGATGGATTGGTTGGCTTTGGGACAACCCAGGGCGTCACACGGGGCCTCGAAAGATGACTTCGTGACACGTTGCTAACTTCCGGTTATTATTAAATTGTCACCGCGTTAATCTCAATCATTAAATTAGTTTGATTAAAAACCCATATTATTTTCTACGCTTTTTAGGCTAAATCTATTTTGTATCTAATCCACGCTATATATTATTTCAATACAAAAACAAAATTATGTTAAACTAATAGATTTGGACAAAATCTACAAGAGAAAAAGAATTAATTTGTGATCGCTTGTGAGTTTCTTTATTTTTGGATATTGTTATTAGATGTAGAAACATGTTAGGTAAGAAGGGCCCAACATGTGGCCCGGAAAAGTGTGGGCCAATCCATTAGAAGCATGATATCCGTACATCCATCCATTCATACCCATCATCATATTCTTTACAAACTTTTTGTGTAAGAACCTCACAAAAACAACTTTCTTCCCCAAGACATTATTTCCACCACATTAAACTGAACCACCATTGTTCATTTGGTACAATGGTAGCCCTAAAAATTCTCATAGTGAAGGTCTTATGTTCGAATCCAGGCCACAGTAAAAAAGGGGTCTGTAGCCAGGTCAGTGGGTTTACCTAGTTGGTAGGTTCCTCCTAGGATGAGCTGCCATAAATGTTTTAGGTGTTGTCCCGAGAAAACCCAGTTTGACCTCTTAGATATTAAAAAATTATAATACCTTAATATTGACATAAATAAGTTTATATAAACAGATTAAATAATTGTATTCAATTCTTTTATTTTCATGTATCATCCTGGAACCGTCTTTTCACACACATATTCACAATTCCTAAAGGGTGATTTTAACCACACACGGAATATTGCTAATTGGACCCGTCGCCGCCCTATACGCCCTCGTATAGGGCAATACGAGGGCGTATAGAATTCAGTCACTACCAACAGAATGCCACGTGTCATTCTCTGTCTGGCGGCTGGTCCAATACGTGGCGTATTGACCTATACGCAGCGTATGAGGCACGGGTTATATTTTTGCTTTAAAAGTTGGAAGAGTTGTACGTTTATGAATCTTATACGTGACGTATTGACCTATACGCCACGTATAGGTATTTTTTATTTAATTAAAATTTTTTTATTTTATTTATATTTTGTTTATTTTTATTTTAATTTATATAATTTTGTTAATATAAGTTTGTTATCTATTTATAAATTTTATATATATATTTTTTTAAACATTTGTTATATTTTTACAGTATAAACAAGCAAAGTATTAAACATTACAAACCAAACAAAATATTAAACATTACAACCAAACAAATTAACTAAACATTATATACATTACATCAAAAAATTAAATATATATACATCAAAATGTTTTACATACATAACAACGAAAGAAACAAAATACAAATAAAATAACTAAAGCTAAGCGGGTCCGTCGTCACCCTGACCGCCTCCGCCCTCATCCTGACCCGCCACGCCCTCATCCTGAACGGGGTCGTCTGGATAATGACGTCGCGGTGGTAGTGGGCGTGGCTCGATGCCGGCGGCTCGTGACAGATCAACGATCTGTCCAACCGCCCACATCATCAGGTCCTCCATGCGATCAAGTTGACGACCCTTTCGCCGTGAGTTGGCAACAAGGCCATTAAGCAATGCCTGGGTAGCCCTCTCCAGCCTAACAGACCGACGTACGTGTCGGGGATGCTGTGGCGGATGGTCGTGGATGGCCTCGACGTGCGGCGGCCCGTCCTCCATCGCCACACCATGTAGCGGCTGAGGCATAGGCGGGCACCCCTGTCCAGGCATCTGCGGAAACGGCACCGGGACCCAAACCTGGTCCTGGACCGCCCCTACGAACCGAAGGCCCTGCGGGAATCGGTGCGTGATGCGCATGCCGCTCGCCGTGCGACGGTCTAATCGGACAGGGGGAATTGATGGTGACATCGCAGGCTCATGCACGTCAAATGGTGTAACCGAGCGCATGATCTGCGTGATGAAAGCACCGCCATACAAAAGCCCGCGCTTCTGCCGCATATAGGCAGATGCAAAATAAAGCGCAAGGCACGTCGATAGGTTGCACCGTCTGCCAGTAAGCAGACAATAGAGAAAGAAGAGGTCTCTATCGGTGCACCACTCACGACTTTTCAGACGCGGTGCGATCGACGTCGAAATAAGCCGGTGCAGATATCTATACAAAGGGTCTCTAATACCCGAGACCCTCCCCTTGGTAACCAACCAAGGACTATCTGAAATCAAGCCCCAAAAAACAAGGAGTTCCTCCTTGTCCACCTCCGTCACCGTCTCTTCAAAAAGTGGCGTGACCGTCTCAGGCTCGTGGTAGAAGCCCGTCGTGACGGCCCACTGACGGAGGGTCTGACGGTAAACGATCCCAAAGATCGAAAAGGAAATATGATCCGAATCCATATCCGGCGCTTCCTCGGGAAGAGGCTCTAGCCCAGCCTCTGAGAAGATGAACGTCGAGACGACCACCTCTCGGAAGGTCTCCGTGAACGATAGATCAAAAAGACGTGACCATGGCGTGTCCTGGCCGATGATGGCCCTAGCCCGCTCGGCCTCCTGTCCCTCCTCGAGTAGAGCCCAATCAACTGCAGTCCCTGGACCCAACCGCACCTCCCGGAGCTTCTGGCACCGGGCATACGCCTCCGAGTCAGCCGGAAAACCCAAAAAAGGGTAGTGCGCAAGATCGTCTAGCACCTCCATATGAATATCATCATCATGATCCGCCATATCTGATAATAATTAATTGTTTTTAATTTTAAATAATAAAAAATAAATAATAATAATATATTGTTTTTAATTTTAAATAATAATAATATATTGTTTTTAATTTTAAATAATAATAATATATTGTTTTTTATTTTTAATAATAAATAATAATAATTAATTTTTTTTATTTTAAACCTATACGCCACGTATAGCCTTATACGTGGCGTATAGGCTGTTACCGAGTAAACCAAGCCATACGCAGGGCAACCAAGCCATACGCAGTCCAGTTACCTGGCAAACTTAGCCATACGCTGGCAATCAGGCCATACACGGGCCAAGTTTCCGAGAACATGAGCCTGATCCTTTGTTGTTTCTTTTTCAAAGTTGGACGACCGCGAGTATCTTCTTGTACCACAGGCGCTTTCTTGTTACTTTTGCTCGGAAAGACCACCCCTGCGATTCTCGACAGCATACTTCTTTTGACCTGATCAGGTTCTGAAATAATTTTGTTTCTCACTTGACTAAGTACTTTATCCACGTCTACATTTTCATCATCGACAAAAGACGGTTTTAAATCAAGTTTCCTCCAGAAGACGTCCAACGCATCTAGCGGGATTCTGCCACCTGTATTAAAACGAAATAGTCAGAAAATTTTGAAAATTAAACATTCACAAATTCCAAAGTCAAAACAGTTTACATGTAACTTCGATACTTGCCAGACGACAAGCACACGGCAACCCACAATTACTGAAAAGTTGGCAACCACACGTTGCATTTTGTTTCCGTATATGTGATAGCTTGTACCACTCGTTTTCTAACAAATTTAGAGCTTTATGTGAAACCTTACCGTGCAGGTTATCAAACAATTCAATAGCTATGTGGCTATCCATTTTTCTTATGAGACTTGTTCCAAACGCAAACTGTAATTGATAATATTGATATGTTACAATTTCATCAACAAACCCAACAAGTCTATCTAGGGAGCTGTTAGCATTTCTAAGATAACTCTTTAAAAGCGAATGCTGGCTCTCGACTCGGTTCGTTGTTTGTTGACCAAAATTGAGGTTTTTGTTGGACCAGGCGGATACAAACTTTTCTTTATACGGGTCCAACCAATTTTTAGTCAAATAATGTATAACTCCTGGAAAAATATTAAATAAATATTTAAATATTTAATAATTATTCAATACTTAAAATATTAAATATTTAAAACTTACTTCCTTGTTTGGCAGCATACAGTCGTTTGTAAAGTCGGTTGAAGTTGTACTGGTATATATCTGGCGTGGGAGACTCACATAATACCGACCATGAATACTTGAAATTTGCCCAGTCTTCGTCTGTAAATGATGCCCTGCAATGTTTTGCGATATTCTCGTGTATGTGCCACCGACATAGGTTCTTCGAACAATCCGGAAATATTTTATCACATGCGTTCATAAGAGCTTTGTCCCTGTCTGTTACTATCACACGCGGCTCCATACACTTTTGCAACATTGCTTTTATTTGCAGTAGCACCCAGATGAAGTTTTCCTCTCGTTCTTTTGATATAAATGCATGAGCGACGCAAAACGACTGGTGTGTGGAGGTCACACCAACCACTTGGACAAATGGAAGTCTATACATGTTTGTTTTGTAAGTCGCGTCGGTCATTAACACGTGCAGGAACGCACGCCACATCTCAAACGATTTAGGATGAACAAAGAATATCTCTACAATATTTGTGGCAGGATCTTCCCGAGTATAGTAGACGTATTTTTCAGAAGAAAGCAGGTTTTCCAGAATCTGCATTGGAGTTTCACCGACTCCCGTTTCGTTTTTTATCTTTTGTATCGCATTATAAATGTCCTTTTTAATGCAACTACTCTCTGGGTTTTGTTCCCTTATAGTTGCCAGAATGTTTCGTGGCAACATGTTTTGCGAATACAACTCCGCCACCAAAAGTTGTTCCGACTGAGACAATCTCCTCGCAAAGGAGTGCGCCTCAAGATGTTGACTAGGATCGTGGTTATGACTGTCATCCTTCACCGTTAATTTCCAATCACCACTATTTTCTTGGTACTCTCCTTCTAATTTAAAGGGACAACCTATTTTCTTGCTACCGAAACGTCTAACCGTGGTAGTAGACGCACGTTCGCCGTGACGGTCACACACAAGCCACACCTTGATAAACGGTTCCATCGGATCGTCGCCTTTTCTCCTCGATCGTCGGGTGACAAGGACGTAACCATTCTCACGTCCTATCCTGACCGCCCAATCCACCAACTGTTCACGAGACTGAAAATTCTGGTCAGTTTTATACGACACGTTTTGATGGTTTTGTTCCTCGTCTTCGGACACGAAGTCGTCGGTTTGTTGTGTCGGGTATGAGACTTCACAGTATACGTAGTCGTCGGTTTGTTGTGTCGGGTATGAGACTTCACCGTATACGTAGTCGTTCGTGGGATGTGTAAGGTAAGACGGTTCACCGTATACGAACTCGGGATTGCTCAGTGGCTTGTTCAAATCCGGAAGCCTTACCCGTTGATGAGAATAAACGTCGGACGAGACCTCCTCCCGGTTCACCTCTTGAACGCCAGAACTTTGCGGGTTGTTTTCCACCGACTCGTTAGAATATATCTGAAAACCGTAGTTACCATCCCACCACCAAGACATTTTATAGTTTTTTTTTTTGGAAAGCATACGTTCGTTCGGTTCGAATGAGAATTCTGCATTGTTAAATACACAAAATTTGGGCCCTATACGCATCGTATAGCCCAATACGATGCGTATAAGGTACGATGTGATGGGTTTAGTGGCAGAAGGAATCTCGTATCCTAAACTACATCGTATTGACCTATACGATGCGTATACGAGGTTTGAATGACAGGTTGTAAGAGAATGTCGGGCACGGGAATTTGTGAAGGGCTATACGCATCGTATTGCCCTATACAATGCGTATATGACCAAGTGTGGTTAGCATTTCCCGTGTGTGGTTAGTAGTCCCCTTCCTAAATAGATCAAAGGAGAGTTAAGTTAAACAGTATCACATCCGATCAATTTCCGCCGGCTCATGATTTTAATTTTTTTATTTTGTTTTCACCCCTTTATTATATACAGTATACGTTTTTAACTCATTTAGTTTTATATTAATTTTGTTTTCCTTTATTAACTTGCGTTCGTTAACTTTTTTACAAAAACGGAGTGCGCAACTGTTTTTTTGTCAATGTTCCGATATAAATTTATTTAAAAACGAAGTTTCATTGAAAATCGAGTTTTTTTCCTATCATAGCCTCTATCGAGTGCCGTTACCGTTGTGATACTGTGACAAACCGAACCTTATTATGAACGAATTAGGTGACCTAACACCAACCGTGAAGCACGGGTATTCAGCCAGTTAATATTATAGATGAAAAAGTCATATTCTATAAAGTTATTTTTCGTTTAATATCGTACCCACATGTTTTTATCGTCTGTTTTGCCCATTTTATTGATTATGTTTACTTTTTATTATCTTTAAAATTCAACACTGCTTATTTTTCTTTACGACACGAAATCTCAAGGGGAGCATGTCAACGTAGTCCCTTGTAGTGAATAGTCATGACATTTACTTAATGGAGTTATGGAATATGTCTTTATCTTCGCATAGTCGTTAACAGTGGCGGACTCAGGAACTTTTTATAGGTGTCGGAAATTTCCAGTGTGTCGATGACCGATGTATATTAAAAGGGACCTTTTGTCGGGTCATCCAAAAAAAAATTCTTAGATTGAGTCAGGTCATTGAATTTTTTTTTTGCTGGATTGTGTACGGTCATCGAACTTTTTTTTACAGGATTGAGTTCACCAAAATAGACTAAACTGAGGTTGTTTGGTTTTTTAGAACAGGATTCGGGAGAGTGAGGGGCAGCACTCTGACACACGACCTGACTCTCGAAGGCGGAAATGGCAGGAGATTACCTATTGGGCCCTAGGGGCGGAACTTCTCAGCCGATTGTTTCCGTTTCACTGAATCACGTTCGATGGGATAGGGAGGGTTTGACAAGACCGGTTAATTGTTTAAAAGAGAATAGATGATCTTAAGGTAAAAGGTTATTAATTAAATGGTAGTGACCTAGTGGGTTTAATTGTTTATAAATATTAATAGGTATGTCAAATAAACTAATGAATTTACAATAGATTTATATTTGTTAATTAGTTTATAACAATCAATAAGTTTATATTTATAAAATTTAAAGTTATAAATTATTTCTTTGGGTGTTGTTTTGGCCAAAAAAAAAACTCACGTGGGTCGGTGTCAAAATTTCTTGGGGGTCGCTCGAGACTAGATCGTATATATAACAACCAAATTTTTTTTTCATGGGTGTCGGGCGACCCACTCTCCATAGAGTGAGTACGCCAATGGTCGTTACTATTCTACGTTTAACTTTGAACTATCGCAAACGCTATAAAGTTCTCAAAGCAGTAAAAACAACTACATATCATAACGGCTTATTCGATTTTTTATAACGTTAAATGTTAAAAGTTATAAAATTAGAATTATATTTTAAATAAAAGTAAAAAAAATAAAAAATAGTCATATAAAAAACATAGATAAGTAGTCGTATAATAAGGTTGTAACTAGTAATTCTTAGGGGCCAAAGATTAACATATTTAAAAATATATAAGGCATTAATGTTGATGGCGTCTTAGCCTAGTGGTACATGGTGTTTTTCTTTATCAAACGTGCGGATTCAAGTCTCATAAAGTGAGCAATAGATGAATTTTAAAAGTATATGTTTGTCCTTCAAAAAAATTAAAAAAATAAACATATTATTAATTTAATGGATGTGTATTAATAGCAACAACCTAGTGTATATTTTTTATTTAGTTAAAAGCAATGTTTTCAGTCACAGAGAGATGGATAGAGGAATAGAACGAACTTCATATATCCCTTTTCCACTCAATCCAGAAACAATATATATGTTAAATGCATTTTCATCATACTAATGAATACAGATTTGACATTTTTTTTTATCAATTATCCTATAACTATTATACAAAACAATAAATAAAGGGGTGATTACTTGCACCAGCAACATGCTTTTAAAAAAAATGTACTAATTTATATCATGTATTTTTTTCTATATATTCTAAACTATTGTAGTATAATAATTCCTGGATTGTGCTCGGAGTGACTCTATATGCTATCTGTAAGACTAAATTAAGTGTTTTTATACTATATTATTTTAACTGAACCATGCAAAACAAACTGTTATTATTAGAATCATCATTTTATTTTATTTACCCAGCTGCGATGATCGTATTCAGAAGATCCAGACCATTAAAATGATGGGGTCTGGGCAGTCCTGAAGCATCAATGTAAGATACTTCCTGCAAACACATGTCCTTATTTTTTGGTCCGGACCGGACGCATTAGAGGTTTATTGGTCGGACCGGATTCAAGAAACGGATGACGTAATAAATGATATAAATATTCATAAAATGTAGAAACATAAATTATGTACCTTTTGCATCAGAAACATAAATTAGCAAAGATAAATAGGTACATTATGTACATATAAACAATTTCTTTCCCAAGTTCATTAGCCAACAGAAACATAAATTATGTACGAGTTGCAAACACTTAAGTTTAATAGCAATTGGTTTGTATATCTTTTATTTAGGAGCTGTATACAAGGAAGTTTAATGGTAATTGTTTGTTTTTGTGATTTTTTATTTGTTAAAAAACTCAAAAAGTAAACAAAAAAAAAGCAAAATAGAGACTTGGTTCAACCCTCGGTTCACGGTCCGACCGGTTAATCGTAAGAACCGCCCGGTCTCACAACATGCAACTGGACCGTCGGAGGTATCGGTCCGGGTTTAAAAACATTGGTTAAAAGAGACTCGAAAAATTGTTTGATAATATATAAAGGGATAACTTTACAAAATAGTAATTAAGTTTTCTATCGGTTCCATTTTAGTCATTCAAACTTGTTTGTCTCATTAAAGTCACTCAACTTTCACATTATATTCCAAACTCGAGCACATGTTACAACTTACTTTTTTTAGATTTCATTATATGGATATGTTGAAAATGAAATCCACAAGGAGTAAACAAATATTTTCACTCATTTTCAACATATCCATAAAACGAAATCCATAAAAAATGTGACATGTTAACATGGTAATTGAGCAAATTTGTAATAACATGAGAAATTTTAGTGACTAAAATATAATAGATAAAAATATAAAAAACTTATAAATAGTCTTTATTTGTATGTAGTAAACTTGATAAATACACGATAGTATTTTCATATATCTACAAATCAACAATTTGCTTTCAGTAATTGTATTTTTATCCATAAGCTTTCAATAGTTGTATTTTTATCTATAAAAATTAGAGTTAATTACACCGATGACTCTGATCGACACTATTTACATGTTTGGCCACCATGACCGCTAAATAACAAGGTTGACCCTATCAGTTTTTGATTTTGTAACATGGAGGACAGACGTCTATTTCCTACGTGCATCCCATTTGATGGGCAGTTCGGTTATTTTAAGCCTAACATAAAACTTCATTTAAAACCCCACCCCCTTGCCTCAATTTCCAACCGCAGAGTCTCGTTGTATCCTTCATCGGACCTCAAGCCCGCTCCTCCATCAGTAGGTCGTCGGATTTTTAAGGGGTTCACCTTATATTTTTTCAAGGGGTTCACACAAATTTTTCTATATAACTTTCTACTACAACTTGACACTATGTAAATTCGCCCCTATATATATATATATATCGAGAGAGAGAGTAAATATAATGAAAAAATGGATTAACAACTTAATTAAAGTGTTTACATAGTTTATGAAGGTACACAAACATATATATTCAATTTAAGCTTGAAATAACTGTGGCTTTTGAAATCATGGCCTCAGATTCTAGAAATAACGACTTGCGAGTAGTTCGTCCCGCCTACAACATCACCCATCACCCACTGGCTGCATTCACACGAAACACGTCATATATAGCTGCCATGCGTGGTGCTTCATTTATTATATTTATTTCACTACACAACAC
This sequence comes from Smallanthus sonchifolius, assembly GCA_023525975.1. Lineage (NCBI taxonomy): Eukaryota > Viridiplantae > Streptophyta > Magnoliopsida > Asterales > Asteraceae > Smallanthus > Smallanthus sonchifolius. Next base: position 133,506,726 of record CM042018.1, read on the forward strand.
TAATTCAAATTCGCTTATTTTGTTTTAACAATAGGGTAACTTTACATTTACATGATAACTAAGTTTCTCAATGTGTAGAAATTAAGGCGAACTCTTTCATGTGATCAAATATAGACTGTGACCTACTTTTGTGGTGAGTTCGCAACCGTTCGTATTGCGTGGACCAATTGCAACACTGGTCCATTTAATTTCCAATGGTATGGATAGTAAATTTATAATTTTTTTAACTTTTATTTTAGCCTTTTATACTATATTTAATATACGCATTTAGTCCATTTAATTTTCTACTGATTTCATTTTCCTAATCATTCGTTCACTTTTTTTTAAAACAAAATACACATTTGTCTTTTTTTTTTTGTCGACATTCCAATATATATATTTTTTTAAACGGTGTTGCATTTAAAATCGAGTATTTTTTTGTATCATAAGCTATAACGAGTATCATTGTGACATCCCTGGTTTCTATGCTTGATCATATGATCCTACTTTGTAATCTATTGAGATTCTAATACTATGAACTTTTTGATACCGCATATCACTTGTGATATAATTTCATTTCAAACTTCTGAGTCTGGCCTAAATCGAGTGTTCTATTGCGCTTTAAAACGTCTTGCTTATTTTATTTTAATTCTATCTGATTGTTGTACTTGCTACTTATAGTAATTTTGGATGTCTTAGACTCTAACCTAATCAAAACAATTCAAGTTTGTAATTTCGTTTGACTAAAATCAATTTCAAGGGTAAAAGTTATGCATACGTAAATTTCAAGTTTTCATTGTAACGTCTTCGAAATCTGGTTAATTTTTGTAAATTCAGATATATTATTATTATTATTATTATTATTATTATAATTTTCAGATTTTGTATATATATTATTATTTAATTTATTAAATCATTTAAAAACCTTAAACTTATCTAAAACCATTAAAAATCATTATTTTTATTCTTTTATTAAAATTTAACAAACTATCTTTATATTTTTGTATTCTAGTCTTTTTCACTAATTAAAATTTTTTTAATAAGTCCTTAAACCCACCATATAAATAGAGCCCTTATTCTCATTCATTCTTCACACATCAACGATCCTTTAGGGCTCTTTAGCTACTAAAAGTCGTCCATCTTATCTTCTCGAAGATTCTAGCTTAAATTCTTCCATTCTAAATAAGTTCTTCTCGTTTTCTTTCTTGTTCATACTCTTTCTTTCAAAAATTCCTCATAACTAGCTAGATCTATGATTCCCTAACATGTTTATGTTATAATCATAGACCTATCCAAGATCAAAATCCTTATTTAATCAAAATTGTTCAAACTTTTATTTAAAATATTGATTTTGATCTTTCTTGTTCATTTAAATTTCTAAAATCATGTTTTTATTAAAACTACTTATTTTAAAACTAAACCTTTCTAATATTCAACTTATTTCATTTCTATCCACACTAAATTCATATTTACATTTTAACCCTTATACTTTCCAAACTTACCAAACAAACCCTAAACTTGGTTTAATATACCGATAGAGCAACCATCCAACCGGTATGTAGTTATCTGACAAGCAGAAAGTTATGTCTAAGGAAAGAGTGGTGTATAAATCCCTCATGGACCCGTCATTCTTTTATGGAAATTTTTCTGTTAGAGGTACTACTCTGGAATTATAACCACTCTAGTATACAACAACCACTTTTAACTAATTACACTATCAATCCCTCTACTATCCTTAACTTGTTTCTGATTAACTTAACAAACTTACCTAGGGAATCCTTAAGGCATTCAGTCCAAGTTACTACAAGTTCAAGTTCAACCCTTTCACTTACAAGGAGAGTTCATAGCCCCTCTTTTACTTTCTATCTTTGGGGTGGAAAACATGCTCTCGTATTCAAACTCTATATCAAAACTATTACTATACTACAATGTTTTCATACTATTTCAATAACTTTCTACATTTGTAAACTTAAGTGAGTTCATAGCCCCTTTTTTACTTTATATATTTGGGGTGGAAAACATGCTCCTATATCAAATGGAAACCGAATTCTAGAGTCAAAACTATTCTTTTGTAGTCAATAACATACTTTCTAATTATAGTAAAACTAAACTGGTTTATACATGTTGCAATACTATGTCACTTTCTATTACAAAGTCTCTCTTATTTTCTAATACCTACACAACCATTAACTTTGGGGAAACCACGGGACGTAAGTAGATCTATTGGCCTGACTAGCCCATCCGGTCCTTGGGTTGATGCATGCCGATCAATTCCGAGTGTCCTTCAAGTTGTGGATTACTATCAACTTGGAAGGAGCTAGTTGTTCAGAAAATGCATACTTGACACTTATTCTATAATCTAACACCCTTGTGACAAGGTGTTGGACGGGAGACATATCGATCACTAGGGTTGGTTGTGGACTCATGTATAAAAGTTTAATTACTTGGAATTGTGAAACTTGTTTATGACTTGCACCTTGTTATCTATTACTATGTATCTACTTAAACATATGTTCTCACAAACTTTTTAGTTGACCTATTTTAGCATGTTTTTCAGGTAATAGAAACTAAGTTGATGCTTCGATCACGCTAGGATTTCAAGGACTCATGCTTTAGTGGACTTAGCTAGATATTAACAAAAAGAAGAGTTATTTGTTCTACTTATCTTGTTTGATTTCTTTGTAATCAATGTAATCAAGTATTCAATTAATAGAAATCTCTTTTGATAATGTGTAATGATTCAATTTTGTCGCCCCCTCGTGTTTCCGCCTTGGCGGGGGTGGCAATCATTACCGTGACGAAACGAAACGATAATAACCGAACAATCTCGTTGCTGGTATTGTATTATCACAACTAGTATCGTTGTTCGTTTTATGGTTTTTGGTCAATTTAAAGCACGACTTTATTTTTTGGGTTACAACTTGCAACATTTGAGTGGCCAAACCATCGCCAATATACTTTTTTCTCTATCGTAAACTATAACGAGTCCCGGTGCATTCACGAACCGAACCGATAACCAACGGACAACATCGGTACCGTTATCGGTATTATTGGAACCCACGTTGCTATTTGTTTTTAATGTTTTCGATCGATGTAAAACACGTGTCGTTTTTTTATAACTTTTTTTGACCGATTTTTATTTTTATGGTGTTCTGTTCGCAACGGTTTCACACGTTTTTTTCATTAAACGACTTTTCGTTTTTTTCATTAACTTTTTTTGACTGGTTTTTACAACTTTTCGTTAAACAACTTTTTCATTTGTTTTTATTTTTTTATATTATACAACGTCACTTTTTCGTGATTTATGAAGATATTGTCGCTATATGTTTTTTTTGTCAACGTTTTTATGTTCGAAACCGATCCGACTTAACATACGCCCCGCCGTAGCTCGCGGATTAACTCACATTAATTTCCATTAAATGGCAAGTTTTATAATGAAGTTATTTTTCGTTTAATTTTAAAAACTATAAAGTTATTTATTTTTGTCTTTATATGTATTGAAATCATATATATTTAATGAGTAGATATACAAATTAATTACAAAAAAATAATGGAGGAGAGCAACTTAACACAATAAAAGTCTACATTGATTTCATGTCCCCCAATTTATATGCCTAAAGTAAGTCGTGTAAGTAAGAACACTATCATTTTGAGTAAATTGCATAGAGAAATAACACGTTATATATTGGGGTTGGTGGTTGAGTGATAGAGGAAAAAATCTCTAGTAACATAAAGGTTTGAGAATATTATGGTTTCAAGTTTCATTCTCATATGAATTAAGAAATTTACCATTAAAAAAATATTACACGTTATATATATATATATATATATATATATATATATATATATATATATATATATATGCAAGCAAATTATTGTAAAAGGTGAATTAAACCATAAAACATAGGAAGCCACAAGAATACGACATGTGGGTTAAGATCTGTAAGGCACCATACCCGGGATACCTCATTTGTTGGATTTACTCATAAACACATAACAAATTAAACTTTAAATAAAATAAAAGCATCGGAAATATCATTCTAATTACAACTTGTTCAAACATAGCGGAAGCATTGTCTTAACATAAATTTCAATAATATAAATAAACGGGAAGCTAGTGTCATCGCTTAGGTAATATCTTTTTATCAATATTTTGACCATCGAACAATCAACTTTTTTAAATATAATTTTTTTACTATGTAAATATACATTTAAACTTCCACATTTTCACACAAGTACTTCACTAACTATTTCCAAAATTTGTTTACAGAGTTGTGGGGATCAAAGGATGGATTCATCACCATCATCAAGCGATCTGAAACATTTTTTATTACAACAATCGTAGCAGTTGCAACATAAATTTTTAATGATGAAAATGAAACTGAAGGTCGTGAAGTTGCACATGACCGTCTAGTGTGCGACTACTTCGCTGAGAAGGCCATATGTACGGATAAAATCTTCAGACAACAGTTTCATAAACACATAACATATTAAACTTTAAATAGAATAAAAGCATCAGAAATATCATTCAAATTACAACTTGTTCAAGCATAGCAGAAGCATTGTCTTAATATAAATTTCAATAATATAAATAAACGGGAAGCCAGTGTAATCTCTTGGGTAATATCTTTTTATCAATTTTTTGACCATCGAACAATCAACTTTTTTAAATATAATTTTTTTTACTCTGTAAATATACATTTAAACTTCCACATTTTCACACAAGTACTTCACTAACTATTTCCAAAATTTGTTTACAAAGTTGTGAGGATCAAAGGATGGATTCATCACCATTATCAAGCAATCTGAAACATTTTTTTATTACAACAATCGTAGCAGTTGCAACCTAAATTTTTAATGATGAAAATGAAACCGAAGGTCGTGAAGTTGCACATGACCGTCTAGTGTGCGACTACTTCGCTGAGAAGGCCATATGTACGGACAAAATCTTCAGACGACAGTTCCATATGAGTAGACAACTATTCATACAGATAGTTAATGATTTTGAGAGAGATGACATTTTACAGATTAATAGTGGATGGGGTTTTACTTCTTTACAAAAGTGCATAGTCACATTTCGACAAATGTCATACGACACCACTGTCGATTAATGGTATGAGTATTTGAAGACGTCTAAGAAAACTTCACTACAAAGTGATTATAATTTATGTAAGGTGTCATTAAGCTTTACGACAAACAATACTTGTGTAAACCGATGAGGTATGACATTCAACAATTGTATGAGGCAGGTGAATCAAAGCATGGCTTTCCCGGAATCCTTGGTAGCATTGATTGTACGCTTGTGTAACATCTTAAAAATCACGTAAATCAATAATCACATTTAAAACTTAAATTGCGAAAAATATGTCTCAACCTTTTTTTGAATTTGACGTGTATGTAGTCATTATACTGTGTTAGTCATAAACCTTTTAATAACTTGGACCAATTACATAGAAGATAATATTTAAGTACATTTGAAAACCCACAACATGACATCTTGATTAAAAACGACTATACAAAATATTTGTGTTCAAACTCTCCCGAGACTTGAATCTTGGTCAACTGTCCAGGCCTGAAATTATCTGGAAAAATAGTAAAGTACATACACAATATTAGCATAAAGTTAAGTGAGTTTACGTGCATCATGCCCGATTAATAGAACTTAAGACTCGAAAACAACACACAAAGAAAACTGGACCGTCATACCATACGTCGGTCGACGTATGGTACGCCCCTCCCTGATTTGGCTTGGCAGCGAGTAGAGCAACATAGGACAGTAGCCTTTAAGTGTGTACTTGTGCTATGGTACACCGGTGGGAATACAATACACCAATTTGTAACATCCCGAATTTCCATTGTATTAATTAAGAGTCAAATGAGCAAAACCTAAATAGTTGAGGGGGGGCTAGTGTTATATTCGGTTAAGTGGAAGGGGCCAAAAGTAAAAATACCTTTTGTGATAATCCGGACTTTTCGTGCTAACTCAGTAAGCAAATATATGACAATCCGGACTTTTCATGCTAACTCAGTTAGCAAATACAGTTAAACCCTAACTAGTCACAAACTTCAGAGACTAGAATTGCCAATTCTCAAATCCCAAACCCTAGGGACCAATCTTGTCTATCTTTCAAACTCACATGCATGAGTTGGAAGGACCAATCATGTAATTCGTCTATAGTTACAAACCTGTTCTTGACCTAACTCAAACCTGAGGGACTAGTTCTGTCAATTTCCAAACTCATAGACATGAAAATGCATGGACTATTTCTGTATTTACCCAAGAGTTGATTTCGTTGACTTTGAAAGTCAAACCCGTGACCATTTGATCCAAATTTGAATCCATGATCGATGGTTTGCACGAACTAGTAACTGAATTTGCACGTTGAGGTCATTAACGGTCATCATAACAGTTTTAATCACCATCATTGTGTCAATTGAAACCAATTTATGGCTAATAAAGCCGTAACCGTCAAACTCAATGCTTAATCAATCGAATTCGACAAACTTCGATTACCAATTCATGTACAAACCCTCTGCGCACATCAAACGAACCCATCTGAGTCTTTTACACACGATAATCTGATCGGAGAAGCATTTAAACTCGCCGAGAACCAAGCCAGCCACCGTCGACTGCTGTTTTAGTCGATCCCACTCAATTCGGATCCAAATCTGGTAAGTTCTCGCACCCTTAACTTCGTTTTCATCTGTTGATTGAAAGCCCTTCTGCTATTTGGGGCTTACAACACCGAATTAAACACGATTCGATTCTAGGGTTCATGTAACTTCAGGTTTAGTCAAGCTATATCATAGACTCGATCTCAATGCAATAAACTTGCATGAACAGACTCGCAATCACCTACTATAACACACCATTCTTAAACACGCGGAAGCATAAGTAAAAACCCAGGAAATTTTTTTTTTTTTTTTTTTTTTTTTTTTTTTTACGTCCTCGCGTACCGCGAGGGACCAGACCCACAACTCTCGCGTACCGCGAGGGGGCGTCAGGAAAGCAATCCGAGAGACTTGTCTCTCGCGTACCGCGAGAGAAACCTCTCAGGTTCTTCGCGTACCGCGAGGGACCAGATTTCCAGAAAGTTTCAGTTTTCTCAGCAGCTTTTCTACTTAGCCAAAATTTCCATCTTTTACCAAATCACTTAACAACAACTTTCCCACAACATAAAAATTGACACAAAACCTTTATCAACATGGTCACACACCAAAAACAAGTTTTGTTTATCAATTTACAAGCAAAAAGGGGGAATTCTACTAATTCATCAAAAACATAAATTTTGCATACGAGAATCCGCCAACGCCTTGGACTTGACCTTGACTACTTCGGAGTTTTTCCTACATTCACCACATATAACACCATTAGTAATGATATAAACATAACAAACAAGTATTTACAACTTGCTTTCACCATTTTTACCCATTTGACCCATTTGACCCATTTGCACCCATTTGGTCAAATAAGGCCCCTTACACTAGACTTATATACCACATAAGTCACTTACACCACATTCACCATTTTTCCACAATAGCTTGACTTATATACCACATAAGTCAATTACACCAATCTCACCATTATTCCACAATGGTTAGACTTATATTCCGCATAAGTCAATTTACACCGACTTCACCATTATTCCACAATGGTTGACTTATATACCACATAAGTCAATTACTATACTTTATCACATATCACATTTTAGCTTAACTATATACCACATAGTCATTTACACCGATTCAACATATTCTACATTTTAGTTTGACCATATACCACATAGCCAACTACATTATGCATACAAAACTTGACTTTTACCACACAAGTCAATTTTCACACCATATAGGTTTAATAACTAATTTCATCCACATACCAATAAACACATATAAGATATTTGAATAACCAACATGAAATTCAAATATAAACATCACCACCACCTATCATTACTAAGTAAGTGCAAAGCACTTACCTTTTGAGTTAGAGGATCCCGCACCTCCTTCTAGCTTTGCAATTAGATTACTTGATGTTAGGAAGGTGATGAGTAAGCCAAAACCTTCTCAAATCAAGCTCAAATGCACGAAATTGGCTTCAAACTCGTTTTCTCCTTTTAGCTCTCTTGAGATGAACGACCCAATTTGCCAAATGAGCCTAATTTTGACTCTAAGGAGTCAAATATGGCAGATTTGCATAATTACAACATTAGTCCTTCCACTTCCAATTCACCCATATCCTCCATAACTAGTTAAAAACTAGTGTAACCCCCGTTACCAACTTGAAACCCGCTTGTTTCAATTTATTTCAAAATATTATTTTCGACATAATATTTATTTAGAAATATTAATTATTTATAACGAGACCCGGATTTTGGTTCGTTACAAATCTCCTCCCCTTATTTGGGTTTCGCCCCCGAAACCCGACTTCACATAAAAAGGTTCGGATAGTATTTAAGCATCTCTTCCTCGGTTTCCCAAGTCATTTCCGCCCCCTTTCTATGCTTCCATCGAACCAATACTTGGCTAATCTCTTTATTGCGTAACTGTTTCACTTTCCTATCCAAGATTGCCACCGGTTCCTCAACATAATTTAACTTTTCATCCACCTCAATATCATCCAATGGAACAAAAGTAGACTCATCCGCTAAACACTTGCGTAAATGGGACACATGAAACGTATTATGAAGTCTACTTAGTTCCTCCGGTAGCTCCAAACGGTAAGCTACCGCACCCACTCTAGCAACAACCTTAAACGGCCCAATGAAACGTGGGCTTAACTTCCCCCGTTTCCTAAACCGTATGACCCCCTTCCAAGGAGAGACCTTTAAAAGCACAAAGTCCCCCACTTGAAACTCAATCGCCCGTCTCCTATTATCCGCATAGGACTTCTGGCGATCTTGCGCTGCCTTTAAGCGAGCCTTAATTTGGTCAATACTAACATTCGTTACATCAACCAAATCCTTACTACCAAGTTCCCGTTGACCGATTTCACCCCAACACACGGGTGTCCTACATTTCCTCCCATACAATGCCTCAAAAGGCGGCATACCAATGCTAGAATGGTAGCTATTGTTGTATGCAAATTCCGCCAACGGTAAATGGTCATCCCAACTACCCCCAAAATCCAAAGCACACGCACGTAACATATCCTCGAGCGTTTGAATCGTACGCTCGCTTTGCCCATCCGTTTGTGGATGATAAGCGGTGCTAAGGTTCAACCTCGTACCCATGTCCTCATGGAATTTCTTCCAAAATCGAGAAGTAAATCTCGTATCACGATCCAATATAATCGACACCGGCACACCATGACGTGACACAATTTCCTTCACATATATTTCCGCCAATCTATCCGAAGAGTATGTTTCCTTTATAGGTAGGAAATGTGCACTCTTCGTCAACCGATCCACTACTACCCATATCGCATCATAACCCTTTCGAGTCTTTGGTAGTTTAGTGATCAAATCCATAGCTATATTCTCCCATTTCCAAAGCGGTATTTCAAGCGGTTGGAGCTTTCCATACGGCTTTTGGTGTTCCGCCTTCACCCTTAAGCATGTGAGACACCTCTCAACATACTTAACAACATCACGCCTCATACCCGGCCACCAAAAATGACACCTCAAATCATAAAACATCTTTGTGGCCCCCGGATGGATAGAATATTTGGATTTATGCGCCTCATCTAAAATAGTTGTCAAAATACTTGACAACCTAGGAATCCAAATCCTACCAAAGCATGTCTTCAAGCCCATGCTATTTTCACCAAGTTTATCAACATAAGCAACCATCCGCTCTTTCTTCAAGTCACCACCAAGTGCTAACACTTGAGCCTCCCGGATTTCATCAATTAGGGATGATGAAATTGTCATCTTGAATGACTTCACCTTGATAGGTGCATGACTTGACTTCCTACTAAGCGCATCCGCCACAACATTCGCTTTACCCGGATGATAAAGTATGTCACAATCATAATCCTTGACCAATTCAAGCCACCGCCTTTGCCTCATGTTGAGGTCCTTTTGGTCAAAGAAGTACTTGAGACTTTTGTGATCCGTGTAGATCGTACACTTAACCCCATACAAATAATGCCTCCAAATCTTGAGTGCGAAAACCACGGCCGCAAGCTCTAGATCATGGGTAGGGTAATTCACCTCGTGAATCTTCAATTGCCTAGACGCGTAGGCAATTACTTTCCCCCTTTGCATCAAAACACACCCCAACCCCGAATGCGAGGCATCCGAATACACAACAAAATCTTCGGTCCCGTCCGGCAAGGATAAAACAGGCGCCTTTGTCAACTTTTCTTTCAAGAGTTGAAAGGCAGATTCTTGCTCGGAACCCCAAACAAACTTAGTCTCTTTACGGGTCAACTTCGTCATCGGTAAGGCAATCCGAGAGAAGTTTTCAATAAACCGCCGGTAATAACCCGCCAACCCCAAGAAACTTCTAATCTCCGAAGGCGTCTTCGGTGGAGACCAATCTTTAACCGCCACTATCTTGGATGGGTCGACAGTAATCCCTTTATCATTAATCACATGACCCAAGAATTGAATTTCGCGCAACCAAAAGGCACACTTGGAGAATTTAGCATAAAGTTTCTCCTTTTGCAAGACTTCGAGAATTTCACGCAAATGGCAAGCGTGATCACCTTCGCTCCTTGAATAGATGAGAAGATCGTCAATGAAAACAATGACCGAGCGGTCGAGGAACGGTCTACACACCCGGTTCATAAGATCCATGAAAACCGCGGGTGCGTTGGTTAAACCGAAAGGCATAACTGTAAATTCATAGTGACCGTAACGAGTGCGAAAAGCGGTTTTAGGAATGTCATCTTCTTTCACTTTCAGTTGATGGTACCCGGATTTCAAATCAATCTTAGAGAACCACGACGCCCCTTGCAATTGATCAAAAAGGTCGTCAATCCGAGGTAAAGGGTACCTATTCTTCACAGTCAACTTATTCAACTCCCGATAATCCATACACATCCTCATGCTCCCATCCTTCTTTTTAACAAAGAGAACGGGCGCACCCCAAGGTGAGACACTTGGGCGTATGAAACCTTTATCAAGCAATTCTTGCAATTGCTCCATCAACTCTTTCATTTCTGGCGGTGCCAATCTATAAGGCGCTTTAGCTACCGGTTTAGCACCCGGCATCAAGTCGATCCCAAACTCAATCTCCCTATCAGGCGGAACCCCCGGTAACTCGTCAGGAAACACATCCGCAAACTGATTCACGACCGGCACGTCGTGAATCTCCTTTACCTTTCCATCCACATCCGTAACACATGCCATGAACGCCTTGCACCCACGCGCCATGTACTTGGTTGCCTTCACAAAGGAGCACAACCTCACCTTACCTTTCTTATCACCTTCAATGTAGATGGACTCTCCCGACGGGGAATCAAGTTGGATCGCCTTTGGTCCACATAATATACTCGCCTTATTCTTTGACAACCAATCCATCCCCACAATAACATCAAAATCCCCCATAGTCATAGGGATCAAATCAATAAGAAATGTTTCACCCCCCGCTCTCAACTCGCAATTTCTAAAAATATCAAACACCAGGAAGCTCTTATCATTGGCCGCCTCGATTTCCAAAGGTTCATCTAACTTGCTACTTAGAAACGAAGAATGCTTAACAAATTTCAAAGACACAAACGAACGACTAGCCCCCGAATCAAAAAGAACTAGTGCAGGTAAAGAGTTAATCTTGAAAGTACCTGTCACCACTTCCGAGTCATTCTTTGCTTCCTCCGCTGAGATGTGGAAAGCTCTACCCTTAGGTCTTGGCATCTCTATCTTCTTGTCGCTCCTACCTTGCTTTAACTCGGGACAATCCACCCTATTGTGCCCAGGTTTGTAACAGTTATAACACAACTGAATTTGGCTTGTACATTGATTAGCCATGTGTCCCGGCTTTCCACATTTATAGCAATTCAAGGATCCTTTCTTACAATCCCCGAAGTGCTCTTTACCACAATTTTTGCACGCCCGAGAAGAGAACTTGTTGAATGGCTTCTTGCTAGGACTCCCGCCCTTTATCTTTTTCACCACTTGTTCGACGATTTCACGCTTCCTCTTCTCGCCTCTAGCTTCTTGCCTCCTCAACTCCACCTCTCTTTCCCGACACCTGTTTATCAAGTCTACAAGTGTGGTAAATGAGGATGGAGATATGCTATCCCTGAACTCCACCGTCAGCATAGCATAAAACCTGTCAATCTTGGCTTTCTCAGTTGACACCACATCCGGGCAGAACTTGGCACGATCAAAGAAAGTCCCCGCTAACTCATCAATCGATTCAGTCGTTTGCCTCATGAGGAGGAACTCCTCAGTCATTCTGTCAACCGCGGCTTGTGGGCAATGGTACTTTAGAAAAGCCGCCTTAAATTCCTCCCAAGTCATGGAGGTCACACCCAAATCACCTCTCTCCTTGCGGAGATTCAACAACCACTCCTTTGCCCTTCCAGTCAACAAAGGCACACTGAACATCACCCTATCCTCGGGCTTACATTTAGTAGTCTCAAAATTAGACTCCATATCCACAATCCACCTGTGGCTCAGAATCGGGTCCACCTGCCCATTATACTCCTTGGGCTTGATCACCATAAACTCTTTCAGAGTACAACCTTGAGGTTCCTTTTCTTTCTCCTTCAAGATCTCCTCGAGAGAGAGTTTAATAGTCCCCCTCATCTCTTCCATCAACAGATTTGTGGCTTGCTCAAAGGCCTTGGCCACCTCCTCTTTTATCAACTCTTGAATCCGTGGATCCAACGGTTCATTACTTGCATCTTCTGCCATCTCTAAGCTGAGAAATGAACCACAAACACCTTAATACCCTTTCACTTTCAATACCCTAGGTATCCATTACACATTCACTATTATATGCATTAAGTATATATATACCTACCTATATACATACATACATATATAACCACCTTCACCTAATCCTTGCAAATGTTCATTGTTATATGGTTATCATAAAGTCTCTTGCACATTTCATCTTATTAAACATATTGGCCAGACATGTTTAATAGTACGCCATGCCCAATTGTAATTACCATCTCCATATAACAAGTCACAAAAACAAGTTTCGGCACACATAACACCTTAACAACATTCATCATACATATATACATACACCATATATATATTATCATATTATCAAATCATTACTAACCTTTCATTTCCGGAAGCTCCGAGTCTTAGTCAAGTCCTTCATGGATTCTCGTATCAATTCCCCATATCAAGAGCATCCGGTTTGAGTTTAGTGCCTTGCGCACCAATTCCCTCAAACCATTGCTCTGATACCAATTTATAACACACCATTCTTAAACACGCGGAAGCATAAGTAAAAACCCAGGAAATTTTTTTTTTTTTTTTTTTTTTTTTTTTTTACGTCCTCGCGTACCGCGAGGGACCAGACCCACAACTCTCGCGTACCGCGAGGGGGCGTCAGGAAAGCAATCCGAGAGACTTGTCTCTCGCGTACCGCGAGAGAAACCTCTCAGGTTCTTCGCGTACCGCGAGGGACCAGATTTCCAGAAAGTTTCAGTTTTCTCAGCAGCTTTTCTACTTAGCCAAAATTTCCATCTTTTACCAAATCACTTAACAACAACTTTCCCACAACATAAAAATTGACACAAAACCTTTATCAACATGGTCACACACCAAAAACAAGTTTTGTTTATCAATTTACAAGCAAAAAGGGGGAATTCTACTAATTCATCAAAAACATAAATTTTGCATACGAGAATCCGCCAACGCCTTGGACTTGACCTTGACTACTTCGGAGTTTTTCCTACATTCACCACATATAACACCATTAGTAATGATATAAACATAACAAACAAGTATTTACAACTTGCTTTCACCATTTTTACCCATTTGACCCATTTGACCCATTTGCACCCATTTGGTCAAATAAGGCCCCTTACACTAGACTTATATACCACATAAGTCACTTACACCACATTCACCATTTTTCCACAATAGCTTGACTTATATACCACATAAGTCAATTACACCAATCTCACCATTATTCCACAATGGTTAGACTTATATTCCGCATAAGTCAATTTACACCGACTTCACCATTATTCCACAATGGTTGACTTATATACCACATAAGTCAATTACTATACTTTATCACATATCACATTTTAGCTTAACTATATACCACATAGTCATTTACACCGATTCAACATATTCTACATTTTAGTTTGACCATATACCACATAGCCAACTACATTATGCATACAAAACTTGACTTTTACCACACAAGTCAATTTTCACACCATATAGGTTTAATAACTAATTTCATCCACATACCAATAAACACATATAAGATATTTGAATAACCAACATGAAATTCAAATATAAACATCACCACCACCTATCATTACTAAGTAAGTGCAAAGCACTTACCTTTTGAGTTAGAGGATCCCGCACCTCCTTCTAGCTTTGCAATTAGATTACTTGATGTTAGGAAGGTGATGAGTAAGCCAAAACCTTCTCAAATCAAGCTCAAATGCACGAAATTGGCTTCAAACTCGTTTTCTCCTTTTAGCTCTCTTGAGATGAACGACCCAATTTGCCAAATGAGCCTAATTTTGACTCTAAGGAGTCAAATATGGCAGATTTGCATAATTACAACATTAGTCCTTCCACTTCCAATTCACCCATATCCTCCATAACTAGTTAAAAACTAGTGTAACCCCCGTTACCAACTTGAAACCCGCTTGTTTCAATTTATTTCAAAATATTATTTTCGACATAATATTTATTTAGAAATATTAATTATTTATAACGAGACCCGGATTTTGGTTCGTTACACCTACCCTTTGAAAGCCCTATACTAATTCGAACATCTAACATCGAAATAGTGATGAACGAATTCTAGGGTTCATCACAGTTTGGGTTTAATCGATTACTGATCTAAACGCAACCTTAATCCAATTAACTTACCTAGACAGCTTCGCAATCTAATAATCTGTAATAGCCCTATGAATCCAACCTTTTTCATTATCGGATCCAATCAATTTAATTCCAGGTTCATCCTAGGGTTTTCGAAGATTTCAAAGAAGAATTAAAAGATCTAAAACTCGATGCTTTTCCAAATTAAAATGGTCAGTAGGTTCGCAAATCATCCATGAACAAAACCCCTATGCCATCGTCCCCTCTCAGAATCGAAATCGATGGAATCAGGGAGGTTCTTGATTCAGGTTTACATGGGAGGAGGAACACAGGGACTTGAATGATAAAAGATTTTGAAACCGGATTCTGATGCGATAGCCCTAGCTGGTGGAGTGGTTAGTTGTGTGTGCTTGTGTGGGAGAGACCCGGGTTCGAGTCTCTCTACACTGTTTTTATTTTTAAACAATTTTCAAACAATGTTTTCAAATAAAAATCAATCCCTATATTATTATAATAATATATTAACGTGTTTTAGCCCCAGAAAACACCCGCAGGCTCGGGTTTGATTTTATAACCCATATTTAATATTATTTCTCACTTATAAAATAATATATTTATATTATTTTCAAACCACAATTTCGAATAAAATAATATATTTATATATTATTTTCGCCACGTTTATAAACTTTGATTAGCGTTTCAAACTAAATAACATAACTACATTATATTATTTACGCACGATTATATCCTCAAATAAAAATAATATATTTATTATTTTTACCAAAAGATTTAATAAATGTGAAATTCTATAAACCTAAAGATAATATATTAAATTATATTATTTTCTTAGGCCATTATTCAATGGTACAAACGTACAAATTTATTTATTTATTTAATATTATTCGTAATTAGAGACGTTCTACACGTATCACATTTATCTTAATTATTATATTAAGAAACTTATATTCTCGTGGACACGTTCGTCTACTCGTTAGTCCTTAGAATGTTTTAAGACGTTCTAATCTTCCGTGCCGTCGTCACAAATCCCAATGTGTCCCTAATTGTTATGTTTATAATTCTAGGGCATACGTAAGCCGTTGCAGGCTAACACTTGTGTTCCAAATCTCATACTTGTGTGATACTACCTACTACTCGTACACAACTCAGGTGAGTTTTCACGGCCCCTTTTTACTTGTTTTTCTATTGGGGGAGAAACATGCATACAAACATCATTTTTACTTGTTTTCCTATTGGGGGAGAAACATGCATACAAACATCATTTTTACTTGTTTTCCCGTTGGGGATAAACATGCATACAAACATCATTTTACTTGTTTTTCCGTTGGGGAGAAACATGTATACAAACGAGCATTCATTTTTTTACTTGTTTCCCGTTGGGGAGAAACATGCGTACAAACAGACATCCGTTACCTTTCTTCCCGCCGGGGAGAGACATACACACAAACGGACATGGATCACATAGTATTTTAATACCACTTGTGTACTTAAGCGTAAACACTATCATGAAAGTCCTCACATCGAACCGTTAATATGGACTTAGCGAGGTAATTTGAGTAGTACTACTGGGTTTGACAAACCCCACCCGGGCTAGTCGTGCTAGCACGATTGGAGGTCGAACGGGTGTAGATTGGCCTAAAAATATTAGTCAGGGTTGATAGACCTGGCTGGAGGCAAACAAACAAACAGTAAGCTTCGGTTGCGAGCGCTTAGAGTAACTTGTACATTGTCTAGCTAGCAATAGGTGTGACTTACGTATGTGGATCCAACAACACTTAAACAATTTATTTACATACAAACGTGTGAACTCACCAACCTCGTGTTTACACTTTTTCTTACATGTTTCTCAGGTCGCTTTGGCATAACTCTGGTAGAACCTCATGACAAAACCCATCGACTCCAAGTATGTAAGCGAAATTGGAAGAATTCTTTTTCTGCTAACACGTTATCCCTTAAACTCAAGCAATAAATTCCATTTGACCCTATTGCCTTATCCTGTGACTAGTCCTCAGTCTATGAATCGTTTAATAATAATAATAATAATAAATAGTATTTTTGAAACTTGCTCTGTTTTTAACGAAATCCTAATTCTCCTCCTAATCATCCCTTTCTATTAGCCCTTATGTTTAGGAACTTCCTTGTATAGTTTTTAATCTTCTGTATTTATTCTCGTTCCTTTTTTCATTGTAAGACATACTAGAACACAAAACAATCAAAAAGGGCTCTTACCATTGAAATTATGATGGTATCAGAGCGGTTGTAGCCAAGAAATCCTAACCCTAATCATCGCCACCCTCATCAAAAATGACTGACGATAAAGAAGAAAACAATACAAAGAACGATGGCGCTGTGGATACGAGTTCACCCCTCTACATTCCCGTCTGAGTATCAGAAGCATGGAGAGGCGGTTGAACATTGTGACCTTTGTGAGAGGGATGGACATAATATAAACGGTTGTTTCAAGAGGATTGGGTACCCAGATTGGTGGCCGGGAAATAAAGGGAAATGTGAGGAGGCTAAACCTAAGGTAGCTTGTGTCGGGACAGATCCATGTCCTATACCAAGTGTAATACCCTGAATATTTTTATAATACTCGACCTCATAATCATAAATGAGTAAATGGATATGAGAAATATGAAGTATCTAGACGAACATTTACTAGTATATGAATCGTTTAATAATAATAATAATAATAATAATAATAATAATAATAATAATAATAATAATAATAAAATATTATTTTTGAAACTTGCTCTGTTTTTAACGAAACTTAGGTCGACTCGTAGAAAAAAATAAACTCGTCCCAACGACATATTTGTAATTTTATAAAACATTATATTATAAAAGTTATAAGAGAAAAACGAGTTAAGCAGTTGAATTAATTAAAATAATATAATAATAAAACTTTACAAATAAAATATTTGTGTGTGTAATCAAAACGTCAACATGACGTTCAAGTTAAATTCAATCCCACATCGACGCTTTAAAGAACTTGAGCAGCTTGTAGGTCCCTCTAAATAGAAGAATATAGACTCGTTTAGATTATAAGTTTTTTGGGAACGCTTTACTATAAAGAGAATCTTGAGTTTTTAATACCCCTTTGGGTATTGTTAATAGTTATTTTGGAGCACGAGTAGGGAGACTCTACATCAAATTGTCGTAGATAGTTTTCAGGTACATTCTCGTTTAAGTTTATGTCTAGTTAATTATTAGTTATTTTTATTATTATTAGGCTTTAGGATTATTATTATGGTAGATATTGGATAGCCTAGCTTTAGTTAGGCATGGACTGATCATCCATGCTTAACCAAGGTAGCGTTAGCAAATATCAACCAGGATAAAAATAGACCTTATGATTATTATTAGGGTAGATATTGGGTAGCCTAACTTTAGTTAGGCATGGACTGATCATCCATGCTTAACCAAGGCAGCGTTAGCCAATATCAACCAAAATAATAATTAATTAGGTGTACCCTAACCTAACATAGGGTTACTGTATCAGGACCTAGAAATCTTCGAGATAAGAGACGAAGCACTGCTTTCAATTATGAACTCAACTTTAAGGTGAATACATTTATACTTTTATCAAACTGTACACATGTTTTATGTTTTCAAAATGGCTTGAAATTGTTGAATAAATATAAGCGTAAAGGTAACTTACATGAAACATCTTGCCATTTTTATACGTATGGTTTGATCAAATTCATATATATGCCATAGATAAGGTTATGACATAGCTAGCTTCATACAAATTGGGGAGAAATAACGTTACCAGAGGATACCCAGAGTTCTGGGAGTTTTACCCATTTGTATTCCAGTTGTTAGGGTATAAATTGTGGTAGTGTATGCGTATTTTACCGTAAAATATGGTTATATGAGTTGAACGATATCATGCTGCAAAATGTTTTGTGTCTTGTAAATGTTATTCACCAACTTTTAGTTGACGTATATTTTCAAAATGTTTTCAGGTAATCATGAATATCCTTGATAATAAGGTAGTGGTTTAGGGAGGATATACCTTAGACTCCAGAATACATTACTCAGTTTTAAACCATCTGGTGGTGACAACAGTACATAGAAGCAAGGCTCCCATGGCTCGGGATATTATTAAACAATGTTGTAATACGAAGTACAAAACTTCGAATTTTCAGAATAATGATTGTAAATTATTAGGGGTGTTTAATTCCCCATGTTTTATAAAAAATGGCAGTTACTTGTTCAAATAAAATGATTATTTCAAAACAGGTACCAATCGGAGTCGCACGCCCGGGATGTCATTTATCGGGGTGTGACATGTTGGTATCAGAGCCAGAGGTTTCAGCGAATTAGATACTTAAGATAGTATCTAAGCTTTAACCTTGATGATACCTCAGGATTTAGTTAGATTCTTGCCATAGTATCTAAACTTTAACTAGATTGAGAAAGAATGCCTAGTAAGAAAGGTAGGTAGATACTTGTACGTAGATACTCGTATCTAAGACTAAACTATAAGAAATTGCAGGATGTCGATTGATGATAGTTATAATAGCTATTATGATATCAATCGTCCTATTAAACAAGAACCGATAGAAAATCTTTATGAAACTCTGGCAACGAAAAATAAATAAATAAAATAAAATAAAAATAAAAATAAATTTCCCAATGATGACGACCCAAGTACCATCTTTCTTTAGAAAACGTGATACAAGATATATGTACACGAAGATGCGGATCTGAGTGTTCAGGATATAACTAAGATTCAGATTTGAGTAATGGGCGAATAGATATTCCTCCACCTAGGATAATTGAAATGAATCAGGCTGAGCCCAGTAGGGTAACACAGTCAGCAATACGGGTGGTATGGCCAACCGAAACAATATCCATGCCCTCAGCTGAAGGGATGGAAGAAGAATATCGAAACTAACCTTGGATTGGAGAGGACTCTGATAAAAAGCCACGTTACTACTCTGATCCAAATATAATTCCGGTTTCTGAAAATCCGAAATATTATGCTCTTTATAATTCTAATTCTGTGATTGTACTTCGAGATCCTTATATATTCCCTGAATTGGGAAGTTCTATGGACTACGATCCATATGAAGATTATCTGAATAAAGTTCCTTCCCTGGAGCCATATGATCCCTATCAAAATGTATACAATTATATTGTGATGGGGATTCAGGATCCTCCTCCATAATATTATTATCCTTCAATCTATTCTAGCTCACTCATCAAATGTCTTAACCGTGTCTTACGAGAAACAGATGAAGTCTTGACTGTGTCTTACGAGAGACAAAAGAAAAGAAAAAGGGGAGGACGATCGGAGAGCAACTCCGGAAGTATGAGAATTAAGGAACTAGGAAAAGAGATGATGAAAGACTAACTTAGTTATTATATAGTCTTTCTGTTTCAATTGAATATTTTGTACTCTTTTCCTATAATAAAAATATTTTATTTTATATAGAATGCCTAGAAAAGGCAAAGGACTGAGTATTCGTAGATATGTAAGTGACAAATGAAACCGACAATGAACCCGGTATAGATACATAAAGTACCAAAGAAATTTTTGGAATTCTCGAAGAATTAGAAACTACGAACAATATATATATACACCTTCCGTGTGCTTTCATTAAGCTTCTATGGGTGGAAGTCATAACTATACTTTTATAAACTCTTATAATTATTATGAGGGATTACCAGAAATTCCTTACGAGAATGTTCGTATTCTTGAAGGGGAAGAAAGGACAGATTCTAATAAGGCCGATGTACCTTATCATCCGTAAGGACTAATAAGTATTCCTACTCCTCGTGTAAGAAAGAAACACCCGGAGAGGAACGGATAAGGACTTTGTAAAATAGAATGGTTGAACTAGAAGAAGGAATAAGCCGGTAAGAGTGAAACAAAATTACAAGCAATTACAGTGAAGGAAAACATTTAGAAGAATGAAGTATTATAGAAATCTCTAAGAAAAACGGTGATGTTATTATAGCAAGGAACCTTATAAAGATGACATGTGTAAGCGAATTAGAATTAAGTCATCCAAGAATAAAAACATTACAAACTGATAAACAGTATGTGATTAAGAGACGCAAGAACTAAATAGGAAAATGAAATAATATACTTTACATAAGTAACGACCTTCAGTTTTAATTGTTAAAATGAACTGGACAAGTCGGATTTAAAGAAAGTCAAGCTAAAGCTTTTGAAGACAGTCACATTAAGAAAGAAGAAAAGCTTGACCAACTAGTCAGAGGAGATAATGAATTCTTAAGAATGAATAATCTGGATGCCAGTTGCTAGTAGTTTAAGAATGAATTCGGGAAGATATGCTCCGAATCCATGAGATAAACCTCTAGAGTAGATAGAATGACCATCTATCCTTATATAAATTTTTATAAGTTATCATACAAAGTAGTATGGTAATACCATTTGGAGTACTGTACAATAGGAAGTACAGAAAACCTATGTGTTAATTAGAAATCAGAAATAACTCAATTATTATGACCTAAAGGTTAAAGGAAATTACTAAGTTGGTTTTTATAAACCTAAGAAAAGATTAAAGACGGCTTGTGATCAATAAAAGGATTATACTTATACAAAGAAGAAGTCGTTGAAATTGTCAAGGATAAGACATTATTAAAAGTATCACCTTGAAAATGTGTAGTTCAAAATTGAAAGGAAAATAAACGAAGTCCACAATTAGGTAAACAAACAAGTAAACCTTGGTACATGAGTAAAAGGTAGACAAACCAATTGTAATCGAATATTGCAATTAAAGGTTCAGTTTTACGAATGAAAGTTCATATCCTAGGAATGAGACAAAGATGTTTGTAAGATGATAACAATACTATAAAATGCCTATAAAGGTAACATGAATAATTTCAAAGGGACTGAAACTCCTATAATTAAGAAAGCCTATTTAGGCAATGAGATACCAGTTTAGATATCAGAAATGTTAGTGAATAAGAAATGTTAAGATATGAACAAACAAGTATGAAACATAATGGAAAATAATAAGAATACGGTTGGTTAATAAAGGAGTAATAACATTCTAGATCCTGTTATTGTTCATTTATTTAACAAACTGCTTTCATATTATTAACCATTATACGAATAATAGTAGGTTCCATGTCTGGATCTTAGACGATCTAAGAATAAATAAAAAGTTGAAATTAATAAGTCAACCCTACATATTTAAGATCAACAAATAAAGAGATTGAAAAACAAAAGACGAGTACAAATCCAAACATGTTTCTAATTAAACTTAGAAACTAGAGTAAGAAATGAAAATAGAGATACCCACAGACTGATGGGCAGAGTGAGAGAACAATTCAGACATTAGAAGATATGCTCAGGGCATGTGTGATAGACTTGGGAGGTAGTTGGGATGATCATTTGCCTCTCATGAAATTTTCATACAAGAATAGTTATCACACGAGCATTCAGGCAGCACCATTTAAAGCCTTGTACGGGCGAATATGTAGAACTCCGGTGTGCTCGTCTGAAGTTAAAGAAGCTTAATTGTCTGGACCTGGGATTGTCCAGGAAATAACCGACAAAATATTACAGATTTATAAAAGATTAAAAGCGGCTAGAGATCGACAGAAAAGTTATGCCGATAGGAAAAGGAAGACGTTAGAATTCAGAATAGGTGATAAAGTATTATTGAAATTTTCACCTTGGAAAGGTGTGGTCCGATTTGGAAAAAAGGAAAAACTAAGTCCACGCTTTGTGGGACCTTTCGAAATCCTGAAACAAATAGGACCGGTAGCTTATCGATGAAGACTACCAGAAGAAATGAGTGACGTACACGATGTATTTCATGGGTCAAACTTACGCAAGTGTTTGGCCGATCAAAGTTTAATAATGCCACTAAAGAGGTTGAGCTTAACGAAAAATTAAAATTTACCGAACAACCAATTCAGATAGAAGATCGACAAATCAAGAAACTGAAAAGAAAGACTTTTGTAATTGTGAAAGTCAAGTGGAACCCCACATATGGTCCAGATTACACATGAGAATTGGAGTCAGAAATGAAAAAAAAAATATCCACACATGTTCAACAAATCTCGAGGACGAGATTTAAATAAAGATGGGGAGTATGTAATACCCCGAATATTTTTATAATACTCGACCTCATAATCATTTACTAGTATATGAATCGTTTAATAATAATAATAATAAAAAAATAATATTATTTTTGAAACTTGCTATGTTTTTAACGCAACTTAGGTCGACTCGTAGAGAAAAATAAACTCGTCCCAACGACATATAGTGTCGACAGAACTTTCGTTCTGGACTTAATGTCGTGGTACATGATTGTCGCCAACCATAGTGTCGCCAGGTGTTATTGGCGACAGACTTAGTGTTGCTAGGGAATGACACGTGACGTGTCCATTCATTGGATTTCTTGGGCACAACACCACATCTCTAGCTTCATCCCCGTCAAGTGTCCCCACTTGGAGGTTGCGACACTCCTCAGTGTTGCCTGATGAACACGAAGCTCATACAAGCCCGTTTTTGACCAAAAATCATAACTTTTTACGTCCAAAACGCTTATCTTGCTTCCATGAAGTTAGATCTAAGCTTTAAATCACTTTTAACTCGTTAAAAATTCGATCTTTATGTGCCAGAAACCCTAAAACCCAATTTGAAAACATAAACCCGGATCTGGGTGGATTTGTTACATGTTTTCGCGTGATCTCTTCTCCTATGATTTTCTACAATGCCCCAAGTAACGATTTTGAGGCCAAAACTTGAATCCTTGAGCTTTCTCTCTATCTCTCTCTAAACGAAAATAGTGAAGATGGTGAGTGAATGAACCTTTGGAGGCTCATCATGCCTTGAAGGAAACCCTAGTGGGCCAACCCACTTATACAAGCCCATAATCTTTCCTTTATTTCGGCCCAAACTCAAGGTGTTGGATTTCAGGATGTTACATGAGACCCCTGACTCTAAAATACACAATTACTTGAACAATAAACACACACGCAAAAACCTTCTATGTGATTATTTATTGGCGTGCATGTTTTATATATTGATATGTTATGATAAATTCAAATAAAAAATCATATTATTTTAAGTTAAGGGTGAAGGGAGTGGTGACACGGGATCCTCACGGGTTGCAAGGGCTTCACGGGCTACATCGTCGCAAGTGGCTAGGGCTTGGCAAGGGCTTTCTTACATGAATAGTAATACCCGTTCTTACCCGTGGAGATAGAGATACACACTAGTACAAAACTCTTCTTTTGAGGCGGTGGGGATTAAAAAAATCAATTGGGTAAAATTAAAAAAATTAAAAAAATTCAAGGACTCAATGGGTACCACACCCTCCTTTTAAAGTTGCAGATGGTTTAAAAGAGTAAAAAAAACATGACAAAATTTAATTAGATAAAATAAGAGGGTTCCATGAGTATCACTCTTTCCACCCTAACTAAATTTTTTTACACAGTAAATGTCACTTTATTAAACTTTAATAAAAATAATTAAGTTATTTGCTTTAATTTTCTTTTATAAAAAAACATTTATTTCAAACAAGTTATAAGATTATTATTATTTTTTAATGAAAAATAAAGATTAACATAAATTCTCATTGGGTTTAGACTCTAGAGCCCAAGCCTCCTATGTTCTCTCTCATCATAATTATACAAAAGCACTCAAAAGCCCTCAGCTGTTATTTCCCTGTCTGCCATTAGTTCCCATAAATATAACACATCACATCTCTGCTTTCTCTTTAAAACCAGACTACCTTTTCTCCCCCAAAAGATTTCATGGACCATCAAACCCCTTTTTAACCTCCATCTCTAACCCCAATTTCAAAACCCCACCTGGGTTTTCTTGTCCACACTCTTGTTTCATCTGGGTCATCTTCCAATTCCAAAATATGATCACAAGTTCGGACCTTTACCACGTCTTAACCGCCGTGGTTCCACTCTACGTAGCCATGATCCTAGCCTACGGTTCAGTCAAATGGTGGAAGATCTTCACCCCGGACCAATGTTCCGGCATCAACCGATTCGTCGCCCTGTTCGCCGTCCCTTTACTTTCTTTCCACTTCATCTCAACCAACAATCCGTACACCATGAACACAAGATTCATAGCTGCAGACACACTTCAAAAGCTCATGGTTCTCTTGGGTCTAGCCTTTTGGTCAAGATTAAGCCCCAGAGGCTCACTAGAATGGGCCATCACCTTATTTTCACTATCCACCCTCCCCAACACACTCGTGATGGGCATCCCACTATTAAAAGGAATGTACGGAGATTTTTCTGGGAGTTTGATGGTTCAAATTGTGGTCCTTCAATGTATTATTTGGTACACTTTGATGTTGTTTTTGTTTGAGTATCGTGGGGCCAGGTTGCTAATTGCTGAGCAGTTTCCCGACACTGCTGGGTCGATTATTTCGTTTAGAGTTGACTCGGATGTTTTGTCGTTAGATGGGAAAGAGCCGTTGCAAACGGAGGCGGAAGTTGGGGAGGATGGGAAGCTTCATGTGACGGTTAGGAAGTCCGCGAGTTCTCATTCGGAGATCTTCTCGCGGAGGTCGAAGTCCGGGGTGTCGGGGTTGACACCCCGGCCTTCGAACTTGACGAATGCGGAGATTTATTCTCTGCAGTCGTCCAGGAACCCGACCCCGAGAGGGTCGAGTTTTAACCATACTGATTTTCATTCCATGGTTAATGGGAAAAGTGGTGCGAGTCCACGTGGGTCCAATTTTGATGAGGAGAGTGGGGTTAATGTTAGGTACCCTGGTCCGGCTAGTGCCGGAATCTTTTCTCCGGTTGGTGGGAAGAGGGGTGGCGGCGGCGGTGGTGGTGGGAAGGATCTTCATATGTTTGTTTGGAGTTCTAGTGCTTCACCGGTTTCTGAAGGTGGGATTCATGTGTTTAGAGGTGGGGAGTATGGT
Organism: Smallanthus sonchifolius; assembly: GCA_023525975.1. Lineage (NCBI taxonomy): Eukaryota > Viridiplantae > Streptophyta > Magnoliopsida > Asterales > Asteraceae > Smallanthus > Smallanthus sonchifolius. Next base: position 133,532,524 of record CM042018.1, read on the forward strand.
GGTGATCTTGGAGGGGTGGCCCATACTAAAGGTTAGAAATTTATTATTTTTTAATCATTATTTTGCTAGTTTTGTGGGTTGCTTTCATATATTTTGATGGGTTTTTGATTTTTTATGGGTTTTGTTTTATATGGCTTGTGAATTGAAGAATCCCCAAAATTTAGGGTTTGGTCTAACTTGATTTTCAAGATTTTGTGATTTGTTGTTGGTTTGTTCAATTATATGTTGAAATGCTCCTTGAATCTTGGCCATGCATGTCCTTTTCTTATGGATGTATGCTTCATTTAATTCCTTTGTTTTGTTGTTACATGATGTGATTTATACTTGAATTTTGACTTAAAAAGGTCAAGATTTGACTTTTGTGGTCAAGTTAGAAATGTTTGAATCTTTTTAATGTCAAAGAATCTCTTAAAACATAGGTCTCATGTTTCTACCCTTTGCACATGTTCCATTCCCTTTGCTATCATTGTCCCACATGTATATGCACATGAACAAATATCCCTAAGCTACTCTAATTCTGTCGTCTTCTTTTTTAAATTTGTTTAAATTTGATTACATCTATACTTTGAAATCTTTATGTGTTCCTTGAATCTAATCTGTTTGATGTTTACTCTAGATTATGATGATTTTGGCCGAAACGAGTTTAGTTTTGGGAATCAAACAGGCCCGAATGGGGTTGACCGTGAAGCGTCGGTTCTATCCAAACTCGGGTCTAGCTCAACCGCCGAGCTCCACCCAAAGGCTAGCCCACATGGTGAAACCAAGCCCACTTCTATGCCACCAGCTAGTGTCATGACCAGACTCATTTTGATCATGGTGTGGCGCAAACTTATCAGAAATCCCAACACATATTCAAGCTTAATTGGCCTCACATGGTCCTTGGTCTCATTCAAGTACTTATCCATTTTATTTAATTGTTGTAAGTTTAATTTCATCTTTTTCGGGCCCGAATTATTAATTTTGTTTATGTGTAGGTGGAACGTTGAAATGCCCGCCATAGTTGCCAAATCCATAGCCATTTTATCTGATGCTGGTCTTGGCATGGCCATGTTTAGCCTCGGTATGTAGTGTTTTTTATGTTTGAAAGTTAGTATATTTGAAGGTCACCTGTCCAGCGCAAATTACGTTTTACCTGATCCCTTTTGTTAGTACTGTATTGATAGGCCTTGTGAGTTTTCTGATAACGGGTTCCCATGGCTACCAATAAATAGCGTGTACATTTTTATGAAATTTCCATTTTTTTCATGCTAAAAAGGGTATTTACGTCTTTTCGCAGGTTTGTTCATGGCGTTGCAACCAAAAATTATTGCTTGTGGAAACTCTGTTGCAACCTTTGCCATGGCAGTTCGTTTCTTGATTGGACCCGCGGTCATGGCAGGTGCATCAATGGCTGTTGGACTCCATGGAACATTGCTACATGTTGCCATAGTTCAGGTAGTGATTTTGACCATTGAAAGTCAAAATGTTGATTTTATTTTGACTAACTGATTTGTGGTTGATGTTAAAACTAACAGGCAGCTCTGCCTCAAGGAATTGTCCCTTTTGTGTTTGCTAAAGAATATAATGTCCATCCAGATATACTTAGCACAGGGTGAGTTTTGACTGACTTGTACATATCTGGTATCAATCTTACTTTTGTGCATTAATGACTTGTACAAGAGCACTTATGCAGTAGTAACTTGCACATCATGCTATATAGAAGTTGTACATTGGAAAATTTGTCATGGTTACTTGTAAATTATGCATCAAAAGTTGTACATTGCTCCAAACATTCAATTCTTGTCAAGGGTAGAGTCCTATTTTGATTTGAAAATGTACAAGCTTAATGCATGGTTTACATGTGTATGTTACAGGGTTATATTTGGAATGTTGATAGCACTACCAATCACTCTGGTGTACTACATAGTGTTGGGGCTTTAAATGAAAGAAGCTTTGACCCTTGTCTTGTTTGAAGAAGTGAAGCTTATTTTGGGTTGGGGTTGTCTAACAACATGTGAAATGACCAATTTGTCAAGTTTAGTGAGTAAAAAAGAGGGGATAATAGAGAGGAAGGGGTGATGTTGAGAGGGACAGAATTGTAATTTGACAAGAAAACAATGGCAGGAAGTAGAAGTAAAATCAATGTTTGTGGTCTCTCCCATTGTTTGTTGTGTATATTCTCCCAAGAAAGTAGTAGTGATGCTTCTACTTCCTTTGCACTTTTGGCAGAGGTGGTTTAATACATTGGAATCCCAATGCTTGTTCTACAATCACTTGGATTCTTGATGTAAAAAAGGTAAATCTTTTTTGGAATCTATTCCAAAATCCAAAAGTTTAAATTATTCTTTTATCAAATTTAAAACGCAAAAGATAATTATTTTATCAAAAGTGAAAACCCAGAAAGAGTGTTAAAACACAAATCAAAAGTTGAAAATGGTGAAGGATAAAGTATTAAGTTTGTGCAAAGGAGATTCTTATGAAAACTTATATTGAATTTGTTAAATGTTATAGGTAGTCTAATTTATAACTCAAAAAATAACGCCGTGTTTGGTTGGAAATAAAATGAATTGGAACAAAAATTACATTCTTTAAATAGTTTTTTTTTAATATAGTGAAAGAATTAACCAAATGAACTAAAATTTCCCTCACCATCACCATCACATTTCAACTTATTTAACATATTTGCAAACCAACAAAATTATTTTATCAATAAAATTTATCATCGATTTAATTCCTTTTACATTCTAGTTATTTTAACAAGTTTTAACTTTTTTAAACTTATTTATTGATTAATTATAACTATTTAAAAGAAATTGCAAACCAAATGCCACTTAGAGGCTAGAGCTCCCTATCTTTCCTCTACATCTTTTATATTTGGTTTTTTTTACATATTTTCCCCTATTAAATTTCTAAATTACATAAATCTCTAACCCTTAACTTTAATTACATATTTTTCTAATTAACTTAAATTTACTTAATTACCCCTCACAAATATTTAGGAAGAGGATGTATGTAAATAGTACTTTAATTGGTTCATTAAGAGTAAAATGATAATAAAATAAGTTATTTTAAATGAATTAGTTAAATATATAGGTTTTAGAAGAAGAAATATGTAATTAAATTTTAAAATTAGATAAATATATAATAAAGAAACTTAGAAAGATAAGATAATATATATAAATGCCCTATTATATTTTGATGTGCATGCAAAGAACATTACCCATAAATACATGAAAATTTAATGTTCAAAGAGAGGTTTTGAAGGGGCATCATTGTCTTTTACTTCAAATATTTATACCCACCATGCAACTTTTCTCTAATGCTTCATTGTGATTGGTACCACACATGGTAAAAAAAAGTTGTGATTGGCTTAAAATAGTTAGTGGAGTGGGTCATGTTTTGCTTGATTCATGTTTGACTTTGAAACAAAATTTATGATTGGCTTAAAGTAGTCAGTGGAGAATCTTTATTTCATATTCAAATTTCAACTGTCTAATAATTATAATTTTGGATCAAATAAATTAAATCTTACAATTTAAAATAAAAATAAAAATTATAAGATGGTTGAAAGCTCACTTTTAATTACATACAAGAAATATAAATTTATAAATCATCAATGTAAAAAAAAATAAATTCTTCTTAACATACACATTTTTTGAAAATAAAAGGGAACTCGTTGTGGTAGTCTTTTCTTAATAACATCAAACAATAATTAAATAATTAAATAGTAATTTTATCTCAACGTAAAACCGTGAACACATTAAATTAGGTTTTCGTATCTTGTTGGTAAAGTAGTGTACTCTTCAATCAAATGGTTGTGAGTTCAAATCCTATAGAGTACAATTGGTGATTTTAAATGGTTGTGTGTTCAAATCCTACAGAGTACAATTGGTGATTTTAGGAATAGAGCAAGTATAAAGTAGAGATTGTGTGTTCGTTAGAAGAAAGAAAATAAAATGAAATCTGGTTTTTATTATTATTGTAATATATTCACATACATACATTTGAGAAGTCAATAAAGAGATTTGTGAAATTTGGAAGTGAAGCTCGAGGTGAGGCAAAGTTGAATATCTTGACAAAGTGAACAACTTTTGCAAAAGAAGGAATGCCTTTTTTTTTCTCTTTTTTTAAACATGAATCAAGAGCATTCAAGCTATGAAGTCGTTATAGTCTTTGTGAGCTTCTCTTGTATCCATTTAAATTGGGTTGACTCGGTTACATGGTTTGCTTATGCTTTGAGAGACAAAGTTTTTATGATAGACGTAGCTCAAGTGATTAATCATTGATGATAAGGGTGTTGAGTTCATCATTAATTATGGTTTGGTCATGGGCTAAAATCAAACATAAAACCAACATTTTGGTTTTGAAGTTTTATAACCGACCGTTTCAGTTATAAAAGATTTGATTAATTCAGTTGTTGAGAAAGATGATTTAGTTAACCATCGGTAAATCACTTGCTTTGGACGTGAGCATATTCAAGATAGTTTCAATTCCCTGATCTTTCTCTCCTCGATAGCACAACTGCAGGTTGGATGGACACATGTTCTCCAACTCTTTTTATTAATATAGGAAAAGTCAATTACAAGAAATAAATCATATTACCTATTTATAACCAAAATAGCTTAACTCCAAAGCAACTAACAAGCTATTCTAATTCTAATCAAATTCCAAACATATAGGCCGACCTTCTAAACCTTTGTTCTGGCCGACTCTAATTGAACAAAGCAATTTATAAAACTTTACTAATTAACCCCTTCAACAACTGGGTTATGATAATATTAGTGCAACAATCACCCCCTAATCTTGTCTTAGACTAGTTTTCTTCTCAAAGCAATGTCGGTCCATCATCTTCTTGAGTTAAATTCACCTTTTTCCTTCTTGGGACACCCGCTTGCATAATGATCATACTCGTTCCAATTAAAACATCTGATTTTACTTTTATCCCAATTCCGGCTTCCTCGACCTCTTTCACCACCTCTACCTCGTTCACCGTTACTTTGACTTGAGCACCCTCGTCCATAACCTTCACAACAGAGCTCACTTTTCATTGAACTTTCTTGTCCATCAGCTTTAGAGAGTAGCAACTTTCCTTGATTGTCTTTTTTTTTTATCAGGGTTTTTATTCGTTCTTCATACACCTTCAGTTTCCCAACATCTTCCTCAAATGGCATGGAATCGATTTCAGAATATTGTTTAATAGCAGCAACAATATGAAAGTACTATTTTGGGACTGAGTTAAGTAGCTTTCTCACGATAACCTTATCCTCAATATTTGAACCAAGGTTCCTAAACTTGGCAATTAAGGCACTTAATTTTCCCGCGAACTCGTCAATAGACTCGTTACCTTTCATATTCATCAACTCTAGCTCGTTTATTAGTGTTAGCAAACACACTTTTTGCATTGTTTCAGCTCCAAGGTATCAAACCCAAATTGCTTCCCAAAATATCCTCGGGTAGAGTTTGCAAAATTACCGCTTTTGTTGTATAGTTTTTAAGATCGTCTCCACCATGATTGACCAACACGTATAGTTTATGGTCGTTAGTTTTGGACATTGCAACGAGACATTACCTTGGTTATTCGTTTGCACGATTTCACCTCCACCGTGTGCACCTTCTACCATAATTCAAACTTAATCTTCTTGTTTTAGAAACACCTGATCACATCCACACCTGGCTGTGATTGAATCTGAGTTAGCAATGTGTTTCTGTATCGGTAGAAACCCCCACCAACTAATTTGCGGATTGATCTTTTCGGATTCAATCACACCTTGATCGAATTTCAAGATTTTTCCCTCTTCTGATTAATTTCACTGATCTTGTTGGATTCGATCACACCTTGATCGAATTACAAGATTTTTCACATCTCTCCTGGTTGCTTGCACTGATCTTTTCGGATTCGATAACACCTTGATCATATTATAAGATTTTTCACACCTCTCCTGAACACCTAAACAAAGTGATGTCATTGAGATTGACAACTTTACCACAGTCCTAAACTATCTCGGCTCAGTACTTTTCTGATCTTGTTAACTCGCGGATTCCTCTTCACTAGGTTAGATCTTCGTTTCTCTGCTAATCAATTAAAGATTTAAAAAAAAATCCTTCTTTCGGTCTTCAAATTATGGTTGACATGCTGTTTAGTTTGCCTGTTGATTCAAGAAGATCAAGTGATAGGCTAGGTTCTTATTTCAAGATGAGTTCTGGTCGCATGTCTTCTTAAATGAAAACACGACCGTTTCTATCTTTTCTTTGATAATTCCTAGTCTTGGGCAGAACATCAGATTGCAGCAATTGAAAGACTAATGTTTTTATGGTCGAAACTCTTCTTGAATACCAGGCTTCTTAATCCGCAAGCTCTGATACTAATTGAAGCACAATTAATCGGTATTCCAATATCTTTCTCTCCTCATCACACAACATCAGGTTGGATGAACACCCGTTCTCCGACTTTTTTTATTAATATATGAAAAACCCAATTACAGGAAATAAATCATATCACCTATTTATAATCAAAATAGCTTGACTCCAAAGCAACTAACAACCTATTCTAATTCTAATCAGATTCCAAACATATAGGCCGACCTTCTAAACCTTTGTTCTGGCCGACTCTAATTCAACAATTGAGTTATGACAAGTTTAGTCCAACAAATTCAGATACATCTTGAATCAAATAAAATATTAGCACTCATTTTAATTTACTAAAAGTAGTAAACGAGAACTAATATCTTATATACAAAAAAGTTATGACAATACAAAATATAAAAGTTGGTTTTAATATCATTTTGATTAATTTGGGTTATTTGTAAACATAATCATAATCGAACCATGAAAACTTACTATAACAAACCATAACCCGAACCATTGATTTCAGAATAAGTTACTTTAACTCCAAATGTTATTGAACCCAACACCCACCCAATCATCGTGAACTTCTTAGCGAAGCAAAATATAACGACACATATATAAACACACACGTTACTTACCTATTTGTCAAATCAAGACTTGCCTTTTGATAGAGAAAAAACACCATGCTGGTTAACCGGTTAATATAACAACTTATGATCAAGTCCAATCTCACACTAGCTAATTTCATATCACAATCCCAATCTAGATTTACATTAATCATTATCTTACAAACACAACTACAAATTAACCAACAAAAACATGCAAGATTATGTGCACATCATCATCCTTCTACGTTTCGACGATTGATTCGAGCCCAAGTTACTTGTAACCAAGCAACTCAATGCTTCCCTCACGCATCGAACCAACTCGCCACAATCATCTCTTCGACAATCGGATTCCACCAATATGATGTTCCGTATACGACCTCCAATTGCAGCCATTTCCACCGTAACAGGACTCAGTTGCAATGAACTTAGGGTTTGGATCATGTCCCCAAGGAGATCTGATCGATCTTCGCAACACATTGAAGCTTTTATGATGATCCTTCCGTCGTTTAGATTGTTTTGCAATGAGATTACTGTGATTTCATCGGTCTCGGATGGTATGCTTTCATGGTGTTCGATTTGTGAGGTGGTTTGTTTCAACTCCTTCAATCTTTGGACCACTTTTGCTAGAAGAGATGCTTTATCTGTCTATCAAGTTTCGAATACAAGTATTAGAAAATAGAAATGAATCAAACGAATCAATTCACAAGAACTACAAGAAACCCTAATTTGATAATAAAGTTGAACAACTTTCCCAAAACCACATGAACCCTAAAAGAATGTGATATTTGGATCATGAAAAAGCTTCAAAGAAGAATCTTATTTCAATTCAATTTAGATAATTAATTGTTCAAATACGTTTAAGTGTGGTGTTCTGATGGGATCCGATACATTAGTGCTTTGTAGCTTAACGGAAGCAAAAAACTTTGAAGAAAACTTTGAGAATCTTGTTTCAATTCAAATTTGATAACCAAGGTGCATTACTATTGTTATTGTTGTTCAAATACGTTTAATGTGGAGTTCTGATGGATCCCGTGCATTAGTGTTTTGTGGAAAACAAAAATAAAAAAAAGGAGGGAAAGGAATTTAATTACTTTGGAATTGCAAGGAAGAATGGTTCTAAGGCGATTTAGATGAGAATTGATTCGTTCTCTCCGGCGCTTCTCGGCTTCTTTGTGATTGATCGAAGCCGACGACGAGGAGGAGAAGGATCGAGCCGTGGTGGGAGGTGATGAATCTGTCGAAAACGGCTCATCAAAAGCGTAATGATTTGATAGTAGCGGTGGATTGTTGTTGGTTGTAGTATGGGAAGAAAAGGCTCGGAGGAGGAGGTGCGGTGGAAGGTTGTTTCCGGCGGCGGCGGTGGTGGTGGTGATGGGGTGATGGTGAAGATGTGAATGCATGTTTTGTCGTGAGTGGTGTGGTGTGGTGTGGTGTGGTGTGAGAGAATGGATTTGTGGGTGTAAGTTCATGTGTGTATGAATTATGATGAAAGAATGCTTTTTGACGGATGGTCGAGATGGTCTTTTCCTCGTGCTTTACTATCTTGTCGCTATATGGTTATTAGTGATTTAATTTAAATATTTAATCGTATTCATTTTACGATAAAAATTTGTGTGGAAACAAAATTATTAATTTATTTATGTATAAACATGTTTTAATAAGGTTTTAGGTTTTGGGCATTTAACCCGTTATTTCTATTCGTAATAAGGAGTGTTGGGTTTATTGAATTCTTTTAAAGCAACAAAATTTTGAAAAAACTAAAATTGAAATTAAAGTTAAAAATTATATATTTTCTCTCTCTTCCACTCACAACCACTTTAAACCACTCCCTAAAATATGCAGAATTCACCCACAAACATATGCAGAAACTGATGTGAATGCTCTAATGTGAATACTCTTAGTAACATGGTAATTTCAGAAATTTCATTTAAAAGTTTAGACAAAATTTAATCTCGGTCACATGTTATTAGTTTATGGTTCAAATTATACTCTTTTTGAAAGCAAAGAAAATTTATTAACTAGGGCTAACAAAATTCTAAAACCCCAAGACTAAGAGAACAAACATACAATTTAAGTAAACATACAAGATGACTCAAGCCTAAAAGAAAACACCACGTGTTTGTTAACCCCCATCAAAATGACACCATAAAGACCATTCGTGAGATCTCTTCCTCATCCTATTATTCATCCAAAGCGAACTAACAACTTTGATGTCCATGACCATTTTAGACGGGAAACCGCCTTGCCATTAAATAAAACATCATTTCTATGCTTCAAAATACACTAACAAAAAAATAAGATCAGTAGCATGTAACATTAATATACATAGGATTTTTTTAATTATAAATAGAAATATTATATTTATGTATGGTGGACGGTGAGTGATGAGGAAGGTGAGATTTTTTTTTGGATGCTCTCCAACACTGACGTCAAATGGGTCCAGTTAAGAAAACATATTGATCGGAGTTAGACAATGCTCTCCCATATGACAGGATACGATGTCAAAACATTCAATTTTGGCCGTGTAAAAAAAAGAAAAAAGTAAGTAACGAAATTGAAAGGAATGAAGAGAAGAAGGAGACAATTACTGACGTTTTGCAGTAAAAAAGGAAATAAAAATGTCGGAGAAACGTGCACTGTGACTGACGACCGGCGTGGTGTTTGTCTCCGGCCGGACACATCAATTCCTTGGCCACCACCACTAATCATTATTCCCATCTACCCCCAACATTTCTTTACCTTTTCATTTAAATTTACTTAAATTTATGTAAAACAAAAACAAACAAAAAAATTAATAAAATTAAACTTAGGAGTAATCTTGTTACCATTTTTTTATATTACCAATCATAAGTTTGAACCCACATTTGTTGTGGGACTAGGCTCTTACCACTAGGCTCTATCGTAAACCTTTTGAGTCATTGTTAATCGGCATAAAAATATAATATTTTTGTATCTTTTTTAACAATAATTTTTACTTTTAAATACCACATAATCTAAACCTGTAGAATTTGAACTCATAACAACGTATGGTTAAATTATGAAAAAAAATGATAAGTGTAAAAGTGATGGTACTTTATTGATGCCATAGCTAAGTTTTACACAAAAATGAACTACGTGTTTTGTATTATTTGGGTTTCATTTTACTAAAATATTTTATAATGATCAAATTTATACATTCTAAAATAGTTATCAATAACTATTTTAATAATATATTTGGTTAACATAACTATTTTTGTAATTTTCTCTTATAAAAATGACCTAAAACCACGTTTTATAATAATGTCTTCGAGTTTACAGGTGTGGCAGTGTGATCTTTATAAATTAGATAATATATGTTTGTGTGATTTTATGAGTTTTAGGAGTATTCGCATGCATGTGTGTATATATTTTCATGTTTGAGTGTTTGTGCGTGTTCTTGCATTGTTGTATGTTTTTATAAGTACATGTTTTTTTAATTTATTATAAAATTACTTTTTTGAAATTAAATTACATGATTTTATTATTTAACACTTTTTTAAACAAATTTAAAAGTATCAAGTTTTGGTGACTTCGGTAGTCGTTTAAATGTTATTTAAGTTAGGCTATGTGTTATGGTTTGTGATGCCTGAAATAAAAAGTGATGTTACGTAGTCGTCATGTACATGCCGTGCCCATCTCATTCGTCACATTAATCAATAAAAATATTCATATCACTTGTACCGCTAAGTCGGTTGTTATATATCGCGTTAAATTTTCCAACCATTAGACATAAGTCCCTCCATTTGGATCCTCGGATACCTTGACTCAAACTCGAGCCAATGATAGTTCTTCATCCTATGTCCACTTCTCACATCGGGGTTCGTACCGTCCTTCGTGTGCGGGTGTTGTAGCTTTTTTTATTTTTGTGTTTACGTTTAGTGGTTTGCGACTTTGCGGTTGTGTTTCAACCATAGATTCAAGATCGGGTGTGTTTCGGGAACGAAATCGGGATAGGATGTGGGTGAAGTTTGGTTGACGTTAGCCCAATTGGAAAAAGTGAACTGTTGGGTTAGGTTCGGTTCCATTTACGGGCAGTAACAAATATTAGGGTCAAAAGGATTTTATTTATGGTCGTTTGGGTGGGACAGTTTTGGAAAAAAGAGTAGTTTGGATTGAATAATAGGTTCTTCGGGTTCATGTTAATATAAAGTTGTATGTATAGATTGTAAAAGAATAAGATGATGTGTAAAGTCAAACATAAGGCTGATTTTTTTTCAAAATTATTAAGAGACTACTCCAGAGGAAGAGAGTCTACCCCGGAGGATGAGTACTTCGGATAACTATATTGTGCTGAAATGTCTAAGGATTACTCCGGATGAGTCCTACTCCGAAGAAAGAGTTACTCCGGAGGAAGACATAACCTTGAGTAGTTATAAATTACTCCGAATAAAAGAAGAACAAGAACAAAGTTTGTACTTCAGAGAGGTTAAAAGTGCTCCGAAGCAGATTTAAAGACTCCGTATCATAGTGTGTTTCTTCTACTACAGACTACTCTAGAGATCAACTAACAACTACAAGAGAAGTTAGTTAGTTAGTATCAGAGTGTATTTCTCCTGATCATTGCATTTCATGTCTAAAGGATAAACAACACAAATTCTCTTTCAAGCCAAAGTCTGCTAACTTAGTTGAAGATTCATTACACTTGTTACACATGGATTTGTTTAAACCAACAAATGTCCAAAGTATTGGTCACAAATCCTATTGTTTGGTTGTAAATGATGACTATTCAAGATACTCGTGGGTGTTTTTCTTGAATACCAAGGATAAGACTGCTGAGATTCTCAAGACTTTCATTATTCACATTGAAAATTTGTGTTCATCCAAAGTAAGGATCATAAGAAATGACAATGGCACAGAATTCAAAAACCATGTACTTGATTCTTTCTGTGAAGCTAAAGGGATATTAACGCAAAATAGTGCAGCCAGAACACCTCAACAAATGTTCCTGAGAGAAAAAAAAACAGAACTTTAATTGAAGCTGCTAGAACTATGTTGGTTAACTCTAGGTTACCAATTGCATTCTAGACAGAAGCAGTTAACATTGCATGCTATGTTCAGAAGGGTGCAATTGTCAAACATCACAAAAAAAACTCCTTATGAACTTCTCAAAAAAGAAATCCCTACACTAGTTTCTTCAAATCATTTGTATGTGTCTAGACTATACTCAACACCAAGGATCAATTGAGTAAATTTGATTCTAAATGTTATGAAGGATTCTTTGTTGGACACTCATCCTACTCAAAGGCTTACAAAATCTATTAATGTTCAATTCGATGAACATACCATCAATACCTCAGCTCTTGAACAATCATGACTATTTGACTTAGATAGCTTGTTCCAGTCATTCAATATTCCTGATGAAGCTTCTGCAAGTACTTCCAATTCGGATCCTACTTCAACTAAGATGACTACAGAGTGGAGCTTTCAAGATCATTTATTGTTCCCTTTTCTAGTGTTCCTTCTTTATCACTTGATCAAAAGGTTTATGAGGATATCACACCTATTCCTGCATAATCTTTTTATGCAACTAAAAATGATGAAGTTCAACATGAACCTGTAGCTTATCCTTCATGTTCAGAAGCTCCTTATCAAAAATCATGCAATTTTGGATCAAAATGTTCAAGAAGACAGGGTATCAGTCTTCAGAATCAATAAAGATTATTTGCACCCTCTAATCAATGTTATTGGAAATGTTAAATATGGATTGAAAACAAGGAGTAAGTCTGGAATAGTCAATGATTGTCTTTACTCATGTTTTCTCTCTCAGGTAGAGCCAAATAATGTTGATATGGCATTGAAGTAGAATAGTTGGGTAGTATGCAAAAGGAATTGTTGCAATTCAAGAAGTAGGAAGTGTCGGAATTGGTATTACCTAAGGGTCACTATCCCATAGGTACAAAATGAGTGTTTAAGAACAAGAAAAATGAGAGGGGAATGGTGGTAAGATTACAAGGAGAGTACCTAATGACTTCTGTTACACCATTATGGAGATACCATAAACATCATGTGTGGATGAACAACATCTATGTACATTTCGCATCAACCAATCTGTACTCAATTTATTTTATGATAACTGTAACATTAAATCGTGTTTATCCATGGAGGCGATCCGGAAATCAATCAATGGTTCGGTCGGTTGTGAATCAAACCTAACGTCCTTAACGGTTTGCGTATAATGGATTTTTCAACTATGGAGATTGTGTTGATACTATTGGTTAGTAAAGTTAGTGAACATTTAGTTAGATTGATTAACAAAGTCAGTGCGAACGTGGTTGGATTATGCGGGACAGATGATCGATTAGAAACTTCTAGCTCTGGCCGCCCCCTTTTACCCCAATTTTCATGGACTGTAACACCCCAATTCTTAAATAAAGTAAAAGTCCAGGGGATGATATGTAATTAACCCAAAGTTTAGGGGTTCAAAATAAAATTGAGATTTCAGGTGGTAGCGGACCGCTACCAAGCCATTGGCGGTCCGCTACGCAACGGGAAAAGTAATAATGAGAGAATTACACATGGCAGGTACGTGTCGGGTGACTCAGCCCTATGGCGGACCGCCACCGGGCAGGTAACGGTCCACCAGCCGCAATTTTGCCCGAACAACGAGAAGGCAACACGTGTATGGTGACTCGCTGAGCAAGATTGGGTAACGGACCGCTACCCAAGGCTTAACGGTCCGCTACATGGTGAGCACGCAGTACAGCTGGCAAGGGGCGGTAGAGGACCGCTACCCTATTGCTTAGCGGTCCGCCACCGGTGTCATTTCAACCCTATAAATAGATTCATTTGCCATTTAAAATGGGAACAACAAGAACTTCACCACTATCATCACACACACGCAAACCGAGGAAAGGATAGCACAACGGTTATGAGCGTGGTGGTTACGAGTGCGGTACGCTACAAGTACGGTTCGAGTTCGGAGAAACGTTTAAAGCGAGGAACGAACTTAGGAACTACCTGAAGATAAAGTAAGTACACTAGACCCGTACCCTAGACACGATTATGTGAAATAAATGCTTAAATGATATGAGTTATGTGATGTGTGATATGTGATATGAAGAGGGTACGGGGTAATGACGGATTAGTCTAAACACTAAACAGGAATAATGAAGTAATCACGACGTATCCAAGGGGTGGTGGATACGCCGCTAGTACTTCATATATATAAACCTCTTTGTACTTCGTGGTGAAACATTATGAATGTTTAGGGGTATAGACTAATAGATAACAATTAAATATAGTGAACGTACGGGAGAACATCCAACCGGTATGTAGTTATTTGACAAACGGAATGTTCTGTCTAAGGAAATAGTGGTCTATAAATCTCTCCTAGACCCGTCACTCTTTCCTGGGAACATCTATGTTAGAGGTACTGCTCTGGAAGGAAAATCACCCCAGTTTACAATATATGACGAATATGAATATATGATGGAAGTGTACCATGCATAATGAATGGGAATACATGATGAATATGAATACGTGAAATGCATGATGATATGTGTAAATATGAATAAGTATGATGGAACGGGTCTAAACCCTAAAATGGAATAACGGAGTACTCACGAAGTGTTAAGTGGTGATGGATACGCCGCTGGTACTTTCTATATATAAACCCTTTTAATGCATCGTGGAGAAACCGTTACAAAGTTTTAAGGTGAGGACTGGTTAGGAAATAAATCAAGCATATACATGAAATGAAAACAAATGCTTGATACATTTGGGAGGCTATGAATCTAAGATACTCAAGGTCCCATATGAAATGAGATACCCGGCATGTAAGGTGGATCTCGATAAATAAATAAGAAAAGTAAAGGAATGAATGAGAAACTCCAAGCCTGCGAGGCTGAGGAGGAAAAGATTTCAAGCCTATGGGGCTGAGGAATGAATGAGTCTTCGTGACAAATGCGAGGGGTCTATACTGACGAGTATAAGAACCTTGCCAATACTCGGACCGGAGGCATGGACTAAGATGGTTGCGAGGGGGTTAGCACACCCATAAAATATACAAATACCGTGATCGGAGGTATGTCCGGAGATGGTCACGGGGGCACTGAGAGCCCGAGAAAACGTGAACAATAATAAGAACCTAAAGGGTTCATAATGAAACGAAAAGATGCAGTGTACTTACTTAGCGTAAGTTAATTCAAAAACATTTTTCAAACACTGCAGGAAAAAAGCATGTGGAATAGAGCTTCCTGAGGACGGAGCGATCGGATTTGAAGAATCCCTATGTAGTATGATGTAAATGTATCATCTTATGTAAAATAATATTATAATAAAAAAATATACCTTAGTCATTTTATAGCAAGGTTTTATGAAACTGAGACCGTTTTTCACAATATAATACTCTGATAAAATAAGAGATAAGTAGGGTGTTATATGGACCCTTGAATTATTGTATGGAAACACCGGCTCAATGGGTTATAAAGTCGTAATATGGGTTGTTCTTACTAATCGATCTGAAACATAAAAAATAAAGGATTTAATGCCTTTTTGATTTTATATCATTGAATGATAGAAGTTAGCCAGCCACGTAAGGCGACTCGCAACAGGCCGGGAATCTGGTCAAAACAAGAGGTGTAGGAACATGGTTCCACATATTGCTCGTACCCGGTCTGAAATACCATGTCTGGATTCAAGCCAACACACACCAGCTCATAAGGTGTGTTTAGATCGTGGGACACGTGACCAAATAGACCCTAGTAAGAATGTAAGACGACAGCGTTCCAGCTTGTTTAGGGTGCTCTCACTCCATACTAGTGAATCATCAATTTGGAACCCATACGTGTCGGATTCTTGCTTCAACGACCGGAATGGAGGAGGTGAGAGGGTCGAGGTTTTTTTTCATTCTTCTTTTATCTTTGAGGTAGTTATACAAATAGTCCCCCAAAGTGCATTTTAGTTATTTTACACATACACAGAAACTTTAACAGAAATTAGTGCTAATTACTCAAATTTGTTACAAAATGAAAATGGCATAACTGACACGTATAACTTTTTAAGCTTAGACTCACTTGGTTTATTTACGTAAACAACTCTTGAATTTAATATATTATGTTTTATTATTTATGTCTAGTGTTTTTATTTAACTTTTAATATTTTATATTGATAGTGTAAAATAATAACTTACTTGTATAGTTGTATATAGTTGTCGAGGGTAAAGATATAGCATTCCCTAAATCTTCTAAACAAATAATTAACATAAATCCATTCGTTCAGTCTCCTACTCTCACAAATTATGTCAACTAGATGGTTATACCCGCGCTCCGCGGCGGGTGTCGTGTTCATTGTTACTAAAATTTAAATAAAGACTTAGACGTAATGATAAAAATAATGGTAATAAAAAAGAAACATAAAACTAAATAATAAAAAGGAAAAAAAACAAAATAAAAAATTACCGGTTCGGATCGTCGAAAACCATAAAATCGAATACCGATATGGGTTCCGATAATATCAATACCAACAATAATGTTGTTCGTTCATAATATGTTCGAATCGGCACGGTACCACAACGGTAACGGCACTCGCTATACACAACGATACGAAAAAACTCCATTTTGAATACAACTCCGTTTTTAAAAAAAATTATATCGGAACATTGATAAAAAAATAATAAAAACAGCCGTGCACTCTGTATTCTGAAAAAAAATTAACGAACGAAAGTTATTAAAGGAAAACGAAATTAATAGAAAATGAAACGGACTAAAAGCGTATATTATATATAGTATAAGGGTTGAAATTGAAAAAAAAAACATGCATTGCTTGCTTGTACTATGTGCTGTTATGCTTGTACATTTATGAATAATGGTTTTTTGTGAGTAAACCCAATTTGGTAATTAATACAGAGTTAATATATTAAAAAATTGAAGTTGCATAAATAATAAAAAATTGAAGTTGAATTCTTGAGAAACTAGTCTTAAAAAGACTGATAACCCAAAAGTGAAGTCCAATTGTTTTGACCCAGAAAATATAAAAATGAAATGACACACAACGGCCCATTATATTCAAGCCCATCGGACCAAAACAGAACCCGTAGTTTTTCTGAAGGCCTTGATGGCTCACCGATCCAAATACTCATCCTTAATTTCATTCAAACAAATAAACAAACATAGTAAAAATCTCATTCAAAGAGTAGGGACTACGAAGAGACGGTGACAAGTCTTACCTTCATCCCAAAGGATAGAGAGATTGTTTACAGAATCGTCCCTATGATTTCAGGTGCCCTATGCGACTTTAAAAAATGGGTCCATAAAATCTAAAATATAAAGTCAATTACACACTTGTAGGTTATAAACTCATAATAAAAAAAATGGACCCCTAAAAATTAAAATATAACTCATAATAAATCAAAACGTAGAAAAAACTTAATTGAAGATGTGCAAAAAACCAAAAATTAAGAATAACCGAGTTCTCTGCTTGTTCAATCAATCGAATTTCCAAGTTTTCTGCCTTGGTTCTTGAATGCTCGAGAGTCGACAATGGCAAGTTGAAGTCGCAGCCTCTGTTTCAATCTTCGTCCTTCACGACTCTGATTTCTACTCTATGATGGGATTTTTTTTAATTTGCATAATTTTTTTTGTTTAGGTTTAATAATTGTTTAAAATTTTAAGTTAGATTTAGATCTTATTGGGCTAAAACTAAAACCAAATAAAAATTTTATTGGGTTAAAATTAGTGAACTTATTGGGGGTGTTGTATCATTCTCGTAGCCGGATGGAGACTTTAAAAACATGAACACATATAAATTGAAGTTATGTAAATAAACGTATCGAACAATGTTTGAAAATTGTAAGTAAAAATTATATACATCATGATATTTATGTGACGAAGAGGGTGATTTTATAAGTAAAATTAAACCCTTGATTGAGTTATAAAAAAGCAAAAAAGTTGGCATAAAGATTAAAAATATGATATTTTAGTTGTGATAAATTAAATAATTAATATACGGACAAAAGTTTAAGTAGACTTGTAATTTTTAAACATTCTGCGTGGGTGGTGTTGTGTTTGAATGTGTTCTTTTTCAAGTAATTCAAAAAAATGAGGTGGCAGAATTTAGGAATTACCACACTTGTTTGTATCCTTGTGAATTAATTATACAACAATTGTTTATCAATAATTTCATATATTTTCTATTATGTAATATTATATTTATCTTATAAAAGGATTTTAATGTAAAATACATTAATTTTTGTATTTATGGCATTTACATCCTCTTATTACCTAAATATTTAGGTTATGAGAGTTTGAAATATAAGAATAAAAAGAATGAGTATAATGATGATATTATAAATTCTATTTAATTAAATGGTAAAATATGAAATTAAAATAGTTGGGTGTACTGGTAAATAGGTAGAAATTAGAGTGCCGATCTCATCTCAACCAAAGGTTGTGGGTTCGAGTCTTGGGTGTGACAGATCCTGTATTATCTAAGTGTTTCTCGATCTACCATAAATAATCTAGGTATTGCTGATAAAAAAAACAATATGAAATTAAAAATGTTTTGGATTGAATATATATTTTGTATTTATTTTTTTATTGAATAAATATGATATTATGCAAACTTTTTAGAGGTATATATATATATTTTTTTTGAATAAATAAGTTTGTTATTTTTGTTCTCACACTAATTTTTTGAATAGTAATGAATTTATATATGTATATATATATAGGGGAGAGTTCCAGAGAAAACCACAAGTTAGGCGAAAACCGAGAAAACCACTAAAAAAATCAATTTTACCCAATCATATAATAATTTTTATTTTTTGTTTTAGTTTTTTTTTATTTATTTATAAGAGTATCAATGAAATATTAAACATTTTTACCAAAAAATATTTTTACACATAGTGTTACGTATACGTAAACATAAAACAAAAAAATTGCGGTTACGTATACGTAAATCAAAAAAATTGTTTTTGGATACGTATACGTAACCAAAAAAATTGCCTAAAATGATGTGGTTTTCTTGGTTTTCGCCTAACTTTGTGGTTTTCTCTTGATCCTTCCCCTATATATATATATATATATATATAGGGTTAGGTTATAGTAAAAAAGGTTTTAAAAATAAGAAGGGTAAGAAGGATTCTAAGCTTGACATGTGTCATTTTATTGTTTTTAAAGAGATGGCATAATGGTCAATGTGTAATACACCATGTCAATGTGTAATACAAGGTCTGATATTACACAATGATCAGACCTGATATTACATAATGAACTGATATTACACAATAAACATATTACACAATGACCTGACATATTTGAGCGAATTACACAATAATGAATGAATATGAACTGGAAAACGTAAAACACAATTATGAAAACATATAACACAATGATGAAAAATATTTGACACAATGAACTTGTATTACACAATGAATTTGTATTACACAATGACTTGACTAATTACACAATGAACTTGTATTACACAATGACCAGACATGGTACTACACAATTAACTTGTATTACACAATGAACTTGTATTACACAATGAACTTGTATTACACAATGAACTTGTATTACACAATGATCTGACTAACTACACAATGACCTGACTAACTACACAATGAGCTGGAAACGTAAAACACAATGATAAATACATATAACACAATGAACTTGTATTACACATTGAACTTGTATAACACAATGAACTTGTATTACACAATGAACTTGTATTACACAATGACTTGACTAATTACACAATGAACTTGTATTACACAATGACTAGATATTACAAAATGACCAGACGTGGTATTACACAATGAACTTGTAATATACAATGACCCGATTAACTACACAATGAGCTGGAAAACGTAAAACACAATGATAAATACATATAACACAATGAATTTGTATTACACAATGACCATACGTGGTATTACACAATGAACTTGTATTACACAATAAACTTGTATTACACAATAAACTTGTATTACACATTGACCTGACTAATTACACAATGAGCTGGAAAACGTAAAAAAATTCGTTTTTGTTTATAACGACACTATACTCGTTTTAAAGATAAAAAAAGCTCGTTTTTATGGTGTAATTTTTTTGAAAAAATAGTGTCGTATGTAAAAGTTATGAACGTTTAAAAATGATGGGGGAGCTTGATAAAATGTCAACAAAAGTGGCTAAGATTAAAATACCCTTCCAACAACTTTTTCTCCTATAATTTAATCTCAACCATTAAATCTTTTCTACAATTTGATCTAATTGCCCTAAATCCTTCTCGCCCTTCTTACAATTAAAATTCTTTTTACCTGAACCTATATATATATATATATATATATATATATATATATATATATATATATATATATAAACACGAAGATTATCATAAAAAAAATATTCTAAAGTATAGGAAAAAGTGTTGACACTTGACTGATTAAAGTAAGAGATGAAGATTTATTCGGTGGGGGTAAGAAGTAAAACATGGGAGAAAGTAGAAAAGCGTAAAAATAGGAGTTAAACACCTTTTTACTTTTAGTTTAAATTTAAATAAAACATAGGGTCTACCTAACTTTGTAACCTCAAATATATTTAGTATAGATTTTTATTGATACGTTGTTGTAATGTATATATAGGTTTATAAGTGACTCAAGTGGATTACAAAAAAATTTTTAGGAAAATAATTTATAACGATGCATAAAAAGCATTATAGCGATACATTAAACTTGTATATTTTGATGCACATATTGAAATCTTTTATCAATCCTTACAACTTTTCTATCGAATGTGAAGAAGATGATCTAATCCAGTTTTATCAATCAACGACAGTTGAAGACAACCTCGTTCGATCGTTTAAAGCAGATATAGAGAATTGTTGGTGACTCGTTTGATAGATACAGAGAATTGTTAGTGAGAAATTACGGGAGACGGTTACTCGAGGCTTCGAAATATGATTCGAATGTTGTGTGGAGAAGGTTTTAGAGAAAAATGTGAAAGATGTGAGAGAGACATTGGATAATAAATGAACTAGAGAGTGTATTAATGGTTTAATGTGAGAAAAAAAATCTTGTGTTACCTTGTTTGCTTTTGAAGATAAAATTGAAGGACGTACAGTCAATAAATATAAACTTTTTAAATTTAATTATATATATATATATATCTATATCTATATCTATATCTATATACATATTATATAGAAAAAGAGAAGGTGTATCAAAGTTTCTCTCACATAACAATATGCCAAAAAGATTTAAAAAAAAGTCTTGTTAGTTCTTTTATCCACAACCATACAAAAACAAGTGTTAAATTTCAACTTTCCCATTATTTAATTACCCATGTTTTACTGTTGTGGTATAAATTAGAGAGAAAAAAATTATAACATGGTAGAAATTTAAAATGATCAAAAAGTCTTCAGAGGAATAAAGTGACAACAAAAGGAATAAAGGGATCTTGTTTCCACTGCATCACACAACACTCTAAATTACAAACTATTTTTAGAGTTATTATTGTTAATAAAATCCTACATACTTTTAAAAAAAATGTAAGCAAAGTTTTTAAAGTATTTCTGTGGTTGGTTCACTCTTCACATATTCTTTTATTAAGAGACGTGAAATGTTTTTTTTGTTTGAGCGTTTTATGTCACTAATATTTTTCTTAATTGATATGTCGTATTTCATACGAATTCGAACAAACCAAAAGACTAACGATATTAAGATATAATTACGCTTCTAGATTTGAAAGATGACATATCTTAGGTTGAAAGGAGTTATATACTTATATGTATACGACCGTATGATTCTTTACTCTTATACGTTTTTTTCAACTTTTGTAATATTTATGAGTATTTAAAATTATATTTAAATGTTTTCCTCACATTTATATGTTTTTGGAAAAAGGAAAAGAAGTTATAATATAAAGTCAAATATACATTATAATATGTTAATAAGGTGGTCTCATAAACATCAAAAAGGGATGAAGTTTTATTGTTCATTTATTAAATTTAGCAATTCATAATAAGATATAGTCAAATTGGATTTTAATAATCCAAACTATGATTCATTGGTCGATAATAATTCATACTAACAATATGGCTGGTGATAGTCCCGAGTTTCACTTTTGTTATCAAGAAAAGTCTCAGTAGCATAATCATAATAGATTTACATTTGTTTCCGCTCAAATGATGATTTTAAATGAAATGAAGAAACGTACAAGCGAAATCAAGTGAGAACCGAGTGTAAATCTATGATGATTATGCTATTGTGACTGCCTTTAACAACAAAAGTGAAAGTTAGAACTGTCACTAGTCAAACTATTAGTATGAATTATTATCAATCAATAAGACATAATTTGGATTATTAAAATCCAATTGCCTTAGATTTATAAGTATAGTATTTAAACTTAGAACATTTGTGTTTATAGATCCAACCACTCCATAAGTATAGTGATAAAATCCAATTGAGGGGAAAATTACTTTATTCTTTTTCATAGAAATCATTTGCTTTGTAAGAGAATATGTTACATTGAGATATAAAGATTTGGCTTTATCATCCTTTATTGGGAGAATTTATTCGGTTGCAATAATGCCTAAAAATATTCATGGAACTAGTCAAGCCTAAAAATAAACCATATCAATTAACTATAAAGCCTAAAAAAATACATTTTTTAATCCTAAATTGATGGATTTATACGATCATCAAGGCATGTAAATGTTATGCATATGATTTTGTTGTCATGGATCTAATATCTTGTTATTAAAAGTTTATTTATTATTTTTCTTTTACACACATATGTCTCTAAACTTTCATTTTAAGTAGATATGTCTTTATATTTCTTTTGCATATTTGAATTCTTTAACTTATTAAAATTTGATAGTCCCCGATGAAGCCTTTAGCCTTAGAGATGGTCTAATTCGGAGATTAGATAAAAACAAAATAAAAAAAATCAAAACTTAAATAATAATTTTATCTCGATACAAACACCCAAAGATTTTAAACGTTGTTGTATCTATTTCATGGTAAAAAGATAAAGAAATACCACAAGCAAAAAAATCTTCACATTTTCATCAGGGGTGTAAATGATGCAAGCCAAGCCTGAACTCGGCTCGTTTAACTTAAGAGAGCTCAATATTCTAGCTTTATTTCTAAAGCGCGTGCTCGATCTGCTCATGAATAATTTCTCAATATCGTTCTCGGATAGGGTCAAATCGTTTATCATTTAATTTTTTTTATTTACATACATATATAATTATTTATATAATTCCTATACTATACATTTTAGTATTGCGTGAATAGGAATTCAATGTGGCTGGTCCACGTTGCAGTGTGCCACGTGGCAGTGTGCCACGTGGCAGGATGTTACCGGGTTTTTTTCCTTCTTTTTCACCCCTATAATATATAATATACGCTTTTAACTCATTTAACTCAATTATCACGTATGCATGACTTGGATACAACGTATGGTTTATTATAATAAATGAAAATGACCCTCGCTTTTGCCAAAATTACAACTTTTCCTTGATTTAAATAGTACCATAACATGGACCTTTTACATAAAGGATTCATGTGCTCTTTATTCTACTTGTATTACAATTCAACATTAATTGGAAAAAGTTTATGGTTACCACTTACCGCATCTATATAGAGTATAGGTGTGACTTTGAAGTACCTATTAAGTTGTTCATATCTAATTTTCCGACTCTTATAAAGAAGTTAAAGTCGGTTTTAAATACTTTTAAAAGTTGTATTGAAAAGACATGACGTAAAACATTTCATTTATCAGTACCAAATAACACGATGTATTCATGAATTCTTACATGCATGATTTGGTATACGACGTTTCCTTAGTGGCGGAAATAGAAACTATAAAAGGATAACGACGTTGGATGCCCGTATTAATAGAAAATTTGGCTTGTTAGAAGGACAACGTATCCCTGTAATGTTGTTGATGGTCCATTGGTCCCTACTTATGTTTTGTAGTTTAACAGCTAAAATTAATGGCATTTACTTTTGAGAATAAGTAATACTCATGTTAGAGGGTTGTTTAGGAAAATATTTTGTAAATTATTTTGTTGAGATTGAGATCAGGTGATTACTTTAAGATAGAATTATAGGGTTACACGTGATATTATTCATGTATATTATGTCGGATAGTCTCACTGGCAAATCTATGTACATACCAATAATGCAACTCCAAAGTAAAGATCATTATGAAAGAATTCCCCCTCTCTCAAACTAGTATGCTATGGGTTATTGTAGTTTTATTAAGAGGTGTTTAATTTTATATAATTATTTTACCTCGTCTATTTTCATTTTTAACGACGAAAACTCTTAAATCTGCCACTTTACTAACTCGTCTACAATAACTTTTTTAGTAAATTTTAGATTCAAACTTGAATTTCAAGGTTTTATGAAATATTCTGAAGTTGGTAAACAATTGCCAATCCATGTAAAACAAAACAACAACCAAAGTGCTAGCATTAGTGACCAAATATGTCCAACTTTATCACTTAAAAGTTCAATCTGTATTGTGACCAATAAATGAGGGGTGGAAAGTGTATCTATTATCCAATATTAATAGATTATAACCAATATTAGAAGAGGGCAGAATTATGGCATGAAGGTCACCGGCCTCTCCCCACCTCTCAATTGCTTACCAATATATATATATATATATATATATATATATATATATATATATATATATATATATATATATATATATATATATATATATATAATATGACATGCATTTCCTGACGCTTGTTGTTTGTTAAGCCACATTTATAATATTTAATTAGTCAAAACTTAGTAAAATTTGAATGAAATTTATTTTATGAAAAAAAAATGTGATGCATGCAGAGAATAGACTAAAACTAAAATGTAACACCTACTAATTAATCTAGATAGTACATATAGGTTTGGAACTTTGAATATAGTGAAGTAGTTGGGTAGGACATTTAACTATTTAAATTATAAAAAAAATGTTTTTAAACACATATACAAATTTTAAGACCTCAGACCATGACATTTTTTCAAATCCAAATTAATATCCTTCTCGTGAATTAAATTGGATGATTTGTGATCATTTGAGTGTCACATTCCATGTTACTGGGTATGCATATTGTAACGAACCAAAATCCGGGTCTCGTTATAAATAAATAAATATTTCTAATTAATATTATGGTGAAAATAATATTTTAGAAATAAGTTGAAACAAGTGGGTTTCAAGTTTGTAATGGGGCTATGTTAGTTTTGACTAACTTTAGAATGAAATGGGTGAAGTGGAAAGTTGAGGGACTAAAGTTGTAATATGGCAAAATCTGCCATTTGACTAGTTAAAGTCAAAATTAACTCATTTTTGAGGTGTTAGTCGTTCAAGAGAAGAGGAGAAGAAGAGAATTTCGGTTTTGGAGCTAAATCGCGGAATTGAGGCTTGTTTTGTGAAGGTTTTGGCTCACACAACACCTTCATAACATCAAGTAAGTGATTCTCTTCCTCTTGATTTCACCATGAATGTGTTCTTGGTGGGTTTTGGGTGAAATCCGAAATTATGTATGCATGTGATGAAATGGTGTTAGATTATTGATAATCTAGCTAAACTAAAGTTAAAGAATGATGATTAACATCCTAGAACCCTTTGATTTTGATTATGAGAAGTTAGGGTTCATATGGTGGAAATTGGGGGTGTTTGGATCATGATGCTAAAATGATGAATTAATGAAGATTAAGTGTTTTTAAGATGTTAGACACTTGAACAAACACCAAATTAACTTAATAATAATTTTTGAAAGAAAAATTAGTGTTAAGATTAAGATAATGAAACTCAAGTGGGTGAGTTTGTGGTGAAAGAGGGTGTTTGGTTATGAGGATAACCCAAACGGGTCAATTTGGGTTGGAAATGGGGAAATTGAGTTGTGGACTCAATTGTAATAGAATTTTGATGTATGTTAGATTACTAAACTAGGTGAATGTGTTTAGGTAATCTAATTGCAAAGCTAGAAGGTGGTGCGGGATCCTCTAACTCAAAAGGTAAGTGCTTTGCACTTACTTAGTAATGATAGGTGGTGGTGATGTTCATATTTGAATTTCATGTTGGTTATTCAAATATCTTATATGTGTTTATTGGTATGTGGATGAAATTAGTTATTTAACCTATATGGTGTGAAAATTGACTTGTGTGGTAAAAGTCAAGTTTTGTATGCATAATGTAGTTGGCTATGTGGTATATGGTCAAACTAAAATGTAGAATATGTTGAATTGGTGTAAATGACTATGTGGTATATAGTTAAGCAAAAATGTGGTATGTGATAAAGTAGAGTAAATGACTCGTGTGGTGTAAAGTCAACTAAATGTGGTAAATTGAAGAAAGTGACTTATGTGGTATATAAGTCAACCATTGTGGAATAATGGTGAAGTCGGTGTAAATTGACTTATGCGGAATATAAGTCTAACCATTGTGGAATAATGGTGAGATTGGTGTAATTGACTTATGTGGTATATAAGTCAAGCCATTGTGGAAAAATGGTGAATGTGGTGTAAGTGACTTATGTGGTATATAAGTCTAGTGTAAGGGGCCTTATTTGACCAAATGGGTGCAAATGGGTCAAATGGGACAAATGGGTGAAAAGGGTGAAAGCAAGTTGTAAATACTTGTTTGTTATGTTTATATCATTACTAATGGTGTTATGTCAATGTGGTGATGTAGGGAAAGCTCCGAGGTAGGTCAAGGTCAAGTCCAAAGCGCGAAGGGATCTCGTATGCATTTTTGGTGGTTTTAAGGATTTGGGGAAATTACTTGTAATTTGGTGATTTGATCCTTAAACTGTAAATTTGATATTTGAAAACTTAGTTTGGATGTTTGGGGTCAAAACCCAAGTGTTGGAAATTTTTGGATGTCAAGTGATTTGATAAAAGTTGGAAAAATGGCAAGGTTTTGAAACCTGCAGCTGAAGGGAAACTCACTGGAAATTTGGTCCCTCGCGGTACGCGAAGAACCTGGGAGGATTCTCTCGCGGTACGCGAGAGACAAAATCTCCGGTTTTGCCTTTCTGAGTCCCCTCGCGGTACGCGAGAACTTGCAGGGAAGTCTCTCGCGGTACGCGAGAGACCTGGGTTTCCGGGTAAGTATTTTGGGACTCCCTCGCGGTACGCGAGGGAGGTGGCCCGTGTGCCTCGCGGTACGCGGGGGTTTTTAAAAAAAAAAAAAAAAAAATCTTGGGAAATGCTTCCGCTTGTTTAAACGTTTAATTGTCGGTGTTTTAAAAGTGGTGTGTTACAACTTGGTATCAGAGCAATGGTTTGAGGGATTTGGTGTGGTGGCACCAAACTCAAACCGGATGCTCTTGATATGGGGGAAAATGATACGAGAATCCATGAAGGACTTGACTAAGACTCGGAGCTTGCGGAAATGAAAGGTTAGTAATGATTTGATAAAATGATAATATATATATGGTGTATGTGTATATATGTATGATGAATGTTGTTAAGGTGTTATGTGTGCCGAAACTTGTTTTGTGACTTGTTATATGGAGATGGTAATTACAATTGGGCATGGCGTACTATTAAACATGTCTGGCCAATATGTTTAATAAGACGAAATGTGCAAGAGACTTTATGATAACCATATAACAATGAACATTTGCAAGGATTAGGTGAAGGTGGTTATATGTGTGTGTATGTATGTATGTATGTATATGGATGATTAGATGGGGGTAATACATATACACATAGATAAGATATAGTGCCTTAACGAGTGGGTAGATTAAAGACCTATAAGTAGGTAGAACATCTACAACTTAGTTAAAAATTTGTCGGGGAGACTAAGGGGCACTTGTGTAAGTAAAAGAAATGGTGGATGAAAGTCATCTTAAGGACTCAAGTATGTTAAAGCCTAGTAGTGTATCACCTCGTGGGTGGTGAGGAACATGGAATAGGTTGGGAGAAAAAGAATGCATCAATCTAGCGGAGAATGGCTAGAGCTTTCTATCATGTTGTATCAATCTTCCTTCAAGGAAGATAGGGCTCCTTGAGGTGATCCTTGGGAGGAACAGTGTGAAGCCTAGAGAGCGGGAAGAACTTCGGATGGTGAACCGAAGTGGAAGGAAAACCTTGTTTTCACAAGAGGGTTCGTGGTGTGCGAACCAAAGGAGTTAAAGGGTGAGAGTTAATAGCTGATTAATTAACGATGAATCACTATGATGGTCTTGTCTTTTGAAGCAATCCATTGTGATTGGTAGAGGGCGTATTACGCACGATGAGTCGACTCCGGGACATGGCGGAGGATTGGTAAATTAATCTTCGTGAGGAGAAAGGCATAAGGGTGTGAAGGCACATGCATCGAGGGAATTCATGAGATGACGTTGAATTACCATCGATTACAAGCCATGGTGGGTGGCATAGTGGAAGAGTTCCTTCATGTGCAGTGGACAGCAGAGGTGATCAATAAGATTTCGGGCAAGTGTTTTATGACTGGTCGAAGTCGCTCGAATCTTGGAATCATCGAAGAAATGTAGATAGATCGGGTTTCTCGATGCTATCTGTTGACGTTATAAAGGGGATCCTTGCGTATAGGGTACAACTCAGGTGGAGTCAATTATTAAATGCGCAAAGAAAGGTTGAACATAGGAGATAAGTGGAAAACGAAGAGTAAATGAGAAGTGGCTTCGTGAAAGCCGAAACATTCTAGCTGAGCTAGAAACCCTTTATGGGAAGAAATGTCGGACATTGCTATATGTCCGGAGGATAACACAAATGGTGAGAAAATTTGAAATTTGCTTAGGCCTATGGGTCACGCATTTCTAATCACCATAGTCGTGACTGAAGCTTTTCGATCATTGTGTTTGATGAAAGGCTAAGCAGATCGGTGGATTCGGGCGATCATCATTAAGGGTGTCATAATGTTGATGTTTACATGTTTTAATAACATGAGGTTGTGGATGAAACGATCACATGGATTTTGATCCGATGATTGTAAAAGAGGTGTTGGGTTACTTAGTAACCATATCATTGCCTAGTATGATAAAGGGGTGACGTGTTAATCTGTTCTCATTAGAGACAGTGAAACACGAGGTATACGAACTGGTGTATATACATGGCTTGTGCCATTGTCATCAACCGGGGATATAAAAGGGATACTTAGTATTCCAGTTGAGAAAGAGGATTTGATAAGGGTCATTGAACCTGTGTGCTTTGTTCTAAAGCACATAAACTTTTCGGTGAAAAAGGAAAATGGAAGATTGTGTATTACCACTGTCAGTCGGTGGTAGGATAAATCTGATTAAAGGTCTCGCGGTATGTGGACTTTTTGGTCAAGGGGTAAATGTTAAAATGTACATTGTACGCAATCGGTGTTTAAAAGCGAAGTTTTTGAACTTCAAAGGTGGATTCGGTGATTGAGATCCTTAAATCTCAAAGGATGACTTATGAATAAGTCAATGGAGATACTTAGGGTGTTTGGGTCACGGATAGGGATCTTCCTTCCAATGTTGTAAAAGAGGATTCAAGTAAGGAAGTTGTGGTATCCTTACTTGAGGAGGTCGCATGCTTTATCGGTTAAGAATGGGTGAGTTGAAGACTCGAGCTTCAAAGGGTGTTGTGTATGGGCATTGGGATCCTCGAACCCCAAGAGGTATGAATTTGAGACCTTGAGTCTCAATTGGTTGATTGGTAAGGAAGTTTTGAAATTTCCATGTAAGAGGTGGGTGACGTGGGATTAGAACTTGGATTTCTTTAGTTGTCAAAAGTGTTGACTACTCGTATAAAGTGGTTCAAAAATCCAAATATCCTATGGTTAGGAGTGTTGAAATTCAAGTGGAAACTTGACGTTATAAAAGTTTTCCTTTGAAATGAGTGGACTCCATAATACATTTTTACGTGACCATACATGAAAGCATTAGGAGGATAGAACTGTTGTTATTTCATATGGTGAAGATGAGATAAATGATAAACGTTTCATCTAAATGAATCAGTGACTATCTTAGATAGTGGGCGAACTAATTGGTGCAAAAGTAGACAAACTGCATATCGTTGTCAAAGGAACCATTAAAGTCGGAGATAACCTTAGGGGAGTAACGAGGGCGTATAGAGTTACTACATTAAAGTGAAGTCGTTCATGATGACAATTTCATCGTCTCTTATTGACGAAATTTGAGAGTCTCAAGTGTTAGCACTTGGTGGTGACTTGAAGAAAGAGCGGATGGTTGCTTATGTTGATAAACTTGGTGAAAATAGCATGGGCTTGAAGACATGCTTTGGTAGGATTTGGATTCCTAGGTTGTCAGGTATTTTGACAACTATTTTAGATGAGGCGCATAAATCCAAATATCCTATCCATCCGGGGGCCACAAAGATGTTTTATGATTTGAGGTGTCATTTTTGGTGGCCGGGTATGAGGCGTGATGTTGTTAAGTATGTTGAGAGGTGTCTCACATGCTTAAGGGTGAAGGCGGAACACCAAAAGCCGTATGGAAAGCTCCAACCGCTTGAAATACCGCTTTGGAAATGGGAGAATATAGCTATGGATTTGATCACTAAACTACCAAAGACTCGAAAGGGTTATGATGCGATATGGGTAGTAGTGGATCGGTTGACGAAGAGTGCACATTTCCTACCTATAAAGGAAACATACTCTTCGGATAGATTGGCGGAAATGTATGTGAAGGAAATTGTGTCACGTCATGGTGTGCCGGTGTCGATTATATCGGATCGTGATACGAGATTTACTTCTCGATTTTGGAAGAAATTCCATGAGGATATGGGGACTAGATTGAATCTTAGCACTGCTTATCATCCACAAACGGATGGTCAAAGCGAGCGAACGATTCAAACGCTCGAAGATATGTTGCGAGCGTGTGCTTTAGATTTTGGTGGTAGTGGGGATGACCATTTACCGTTGGCGGAATTTTCCTACAACAATAGTTACCATTCTAGTATTGGTATGCCGCCTTTTGAGGCATTGTACGGGAGGAAATGTCGATCACCCGTGTGTTGGGGTGAGATTGGTCAACGGGAACTTGGTAGTAAAAAGGTGGTCGAGGAAACTAATGATAGTATCGACCAAATTAGAGCACGCTTGAAAGCGGCTCAAGATCGCCAAAAGTCCTATGCGGATAATAGGAAGCGAGCGATTGAGTTTCAAGTGGGGGACTTTGTGCTTCTGAAAGTCTCTCCTTGGAAAGGGGTGATACGGTTTAGGAAACGGGGGAAGTTAAATCCACGTTTCATCGGACCGTTTAAAGTGATAGCAAAAGTGGGTGCGGTAGCTTATCGTTTGGAACTACCGGAGGGACTAAGTAGACTTCATAACACATTTCATGTGTCTCATTTGCGAAAGTGTTTGGCGGATGAATCTACTTTTGTTCCATTGGATGATTTTGAGTTGGACGAAAAGTTGAATTATGTGGAAGAACCGGTGGCAATCTTGGATAGAAAAGTGAAGCGTTTACGCAATAAAGAGATTAGCCAAATTTTGGTGAGGTGGAAACATAGAAGGGGAGCGGAAATGACTTGGGAAACCGAGGAGGAAATGCTCAAATATTATCCGAACCTTTTTATGTGAAGTCGGGTTTCGGGGACGAAACCCAAATAAGGGGAGGAGATTTGTAACGAACCAAAATCCGGGTCTCGTTATAAATAAATAAATATTTCTAATTAATATTATGGTGAAAATAATATTTTAGAAATAAGTTGAAACAAGTGGGTTTCAAGTTTGTAATGGGGCTATGTTAGTTTTGACTAACTTTAGAATGAAATGGGTGAAGTGGAAAGTTGAGGGACTAAAGTTGTAATATGGAAAAATCTGCCATTTGACTAGTTAAAGTCAAAATTAACTCATTTTTGAGGTGTTAGTCGTTCAAGAGAAGAGGAGAAGAAGAGAATTTCGGTTTTGGAGCTAAATCGCGGAATTGAGGCTTGTTTTGTGAAGGTTTTGGCTCACACAACACCTTCATAACATCAAGTAAGTGATTCTCTTCCTCTTGATTTCACCATGAATGTGTTCTTGGTGGGTTTTGGGTGAAATCCGAAATTATGTATGCATGTGATGAAATGGTGTTAGATTATTGATAATCTAGCTAAACTAAAGTTAAAGAATGATGATTAACATCCTAGAACCCTTTGATTTTGATTATGAGAAGTTAGGGTTCATATGGTGGAAATTGGGGGTGTTTGGATCATGATGCTAAAATGATGAATTAATGAAGATTAAGTGTTTTTAAGATGTTAGACACTTGAACAAACACCAAATTAACTTAATAATAATTTTTGAAAGAAAAATTAGTGTTAAGATTAAGATAATGAAACTCAAGTGGGTGAGTTTGTGGTGAAAGAGGGTGTTTGGTTATGAGGATAACCCAAACGGGTCAATTTGGGTTGGAAATGGGGAAATTGAGTTGTGGACTCAATTGTAATAGAATTTTGATGTATGTTAGATTACTAAACTAGGTGAATGTGTTTAGGTAATCTAATTGCAAAGCTAGAAGGTGGTGCGGGATCCTCTAACTCAAAAGGTAAGTGCTTTGCACTTACTTAGTAATGATAGGTGGTGGTGATGTTCATATTTGAATTTCATGTTGGTTATTCAAATATCTTATATGTGTTTATTGGTATGTGGATGAAATTAGTTATTTAACCTATATGGTGTGAAAATTGACTTGTGTGGTAAAAGTCAAGTTTTGTATGCATAATGTAGTTGGCTATGTGGTATATGGTCAAACTAAAATGTAGAATATGTTGAATTGGTGTAAATGACTATGTGGTATATAGTTAAGCAAAAATGTGGTATGTGATAAAGTAGAGTAAATGACTCGTGTGGTGTAAAGTCAACTAAATGTGGTAAATTGAAGAAAGTGACTTATGTGGTATATAAGTCAACCATTGTGGAATAATGGTGAAGTCGGTGTAAATTGACTTATGCGGAATATAAGTCTAACCATTGTGGAATAATGGTGAGATTGGTGTAATTGACTTATGTGGTATATAAGTCAAGCCATTGTGGAAAAATGGTGAATGTGGTGTAAGTGACTTATGTGGTATATAAGTCTAGTGTAAGGGGCCTTATTTGACCAAATGGGTGCAAATGGGTCAAATGGGACAAATGGGTGAAAAGGGTGAAAGCAAGTTGTAAATACTTGTTTGTTATGTTTATATCATTACTAATGGTGTTATGTCAATGTGGTGATGTAGGGAAAGCTCCGAGGTAGGTCAAGGTCAAGTCCAAAGCGCGAAGGGATCTCGTATGCATTTTTGGTGGTTTTAAGGATTTGGGGAAATTACTTGTAATTTGGTGATTTGATCCTTAAACTGTAAATTTGATATTTGAAAACTTAGTTTGGATGTTTGGGGTCAAAACCCAAGTGTTGGAAATTTTTGGATGTCAAGTGATTTGATAAAAGTTGGAAAAATGGCAAGGTTTTGAAACCTGCAGCTGAAGGGAAACTCACTGGAAATTTGGTCCCTCGCGGTACGCGAAGAACCTGGGAGGATTCTCTCGCGGTACGCGAGAGACAAAATCTCCGGTTTTGCCTTTCTGAGTCCCCTCGCGGTACGCGAGAACTTGCAGGGAAGTCTCTCGCGGTACGCGAGAGACCTGGGTTTCCGGGTAAGTATTTTGGGACTCCCTCGCGGTACGCGAGGGAGGTGGCCCGTGTGCCTCGCGGTACGCGGGGGTTTTTAAAAAAAAAAAAAAAAAAAATCTTGGGAAATGCTTCCGCTTGTTTAAACGTTTAATTGTCGGTGTTTTAAAAGTGGTGTGTTACACATATTATAACACGAATAAGTTAAGATCTGTTGTTTTGTTTTTTTATATAATATACGTTATTATTACTTTAGAAAATATTATAGGAGGATAAATCAACCCGGTCAAAATGACACGGGATAAAATAATAACAATTTTATTATTTAAACCCCCAGCTTTCTCATATACTATTTAATTAATTAAAATCTACGTTATCAAAACAACATTTAATTAACTAATTACATGCACACATGTTGAGTTTTTAATATTATTTATTTAATTAAAAACTTAAGTATATTAAGATACTAGGTTAGAAACACGGTGTATTACACGGGTTGAATAAATGCAATATTATATATACTTAATAATAAAGACTTACATATTACATATTTACAACACATTACATACTTTTTTAATACAAATTCTAGAAACGTTATATAATTATTTTTTAAAAATGTTTTATAAAAGGAATTAAAGAAATGTTCAATTTAGAAAAATGTTTTATGAAAAACCTTTTTTTTAAATAAAAAAGTTTTATACAAAAAATTATAGAAATCATTATTATTTAATAAGAGAGATGCGGGAAACAAAAAATTATAAAAATAATTAAAGAAATTTGTATAATTAATAGGAGATAGAGGCGAGAAAAAAAGTTAGTGATGCATAAGAGAGTGACAAGTGTCTCATCAAAAACCTTTATTTATTATATAATATAGATATAGATTCTAGTTCTAGATTAAAAAGAAGAGACAGTAAAAAACATTTCATTTGTCATAATTAAAGTAATATATTAACTTTTTTTCAAGTGATCAGATGACATACTGCATAAAGTTCAATAATATGGTTAATTGGTCACAGGTACACGGGTTTTATAATGGCTTCGCACCTGATAATAATTTTAATGATTAAAAACTAAAAAGTGTGTCATATATATGTAGATCAAAATAAACCGATTAAAAATAAAATAGATGAAAATGAAAGTGTTTTCCTATATAAAAGAATTAAGGATTAAATGAAAATTAGTGTATAACACTTATGTTGCCTAAAGAGTTGAGACCATATGCTTAATTTATCAAAATAAAAAGCCAAAAGTGAGTTTCGACTTAATATAGGATTATCCATGTAATTTACTCTTAATCATATTATTATGTTATTATATTATAGTAATATAAATATACATTTACAAATTAACATAAAGAAGTTTACCGCTTTTACAAATTTGCCAAAAAAAATTTACTATAAACACCTCTCAAGTTTCTTTAAACCTACAACAAAGAGCTTCAAGTTTTGTTTTTGTTTTTCTTTTCTATTTCCCCCAAACCATATGATGACACATGGCACCCTCATTTTGTTTTTGTTTTTCTTTTATAACTTTTAAAATATAATGTTTTATAAAATTTTGAATATACGGTTACGACGTGTTTCTTTTTACATACGTTTCGGTATAAGTTTCATTCAAAGGGAGTTGTCGCGATAATGTACAAGCCTTCGAAGCGTTGACGAGCAAGTCGTCAAAGTTGTCTCGATGATTCGTTTTTTTTACAGCTTTTTTTTTCTCTTACGACTTGCATGTCTATTTTTAGCAACGTTTACACGTAAATTTTTTTCCCTGAACTGAGTTGTGAGTGAGGCGCATTTATTTTTTCCACGTTTCATCATGGAGTGAGTATGAATGTATAAGTTATCGAAATCAAAACTTACAAATTTCCCGGTGCATCAACGCTCCCTCTTTAGTCAATGTTCCAGGTGAATTTTTTCACGATTTCGTTTTTTTAGTATAAAGTTTCGAATATTATCAACGCCCCTTGATGTAACGTGCGGGTTTACGTCACCGTTACGTGTTCTTTTTTGTATAAGTTTCGAATATAATCAACGCCCTCGCCGTAACGCGCGGGGTTACGTCAACAAGTTATATATTTAAAGGGAAATTGATTTATACATCATAAAATGTGATACGTGTATGATAATGTACATGTCATATTTCTTTAAATATATAACTTGTTGATGTAACCCCGTGCGTTGCGGCGAGGACGTTCTTTAAAAAACGCTAATTATGTTGCTGATTATATCATAATACAAAATGAAAAAGCTTATACATCATGATTTTATCATATGTTGTTATTGTGTATAACATGATTTGGATCGATGAAACCATAAAATCAAATTGTAAAATATGAAATACATAAAAAGTAACTATATTTTACTTGTAAATTATGATTATTTTAAAAGGTAAAAGAAAAAAACTTCTTAAATGGAATTTTTTTTTAATGACAAACTAACTTTCTCTTAAATACTCCAATACATGCACCTTCCAGGATTTGAACCTTCCATCTCATGAATAAAAAGAATACACCTTATATAACACACCATTCTTAAACACGCGGAAGCATAAGTAAAAACCCAGGAAATTTTTTTTTTTTTTTTCTTTTTTTTTTTACGTCCTCGCGTACCGCGAGGGACCAGACCCACAACTCTCGCGTACCGCGAGGGGGCGTCAGGAAAGCAATCCGAGAGACTTGTCTCTCGCGTACCGCGAGAGAAACCTCTCAGGTTCTTCGCGTACCGCGAGGGACCAGATTTCCAGAAAGTTTCAGTTTTCTCAGCAGCTTTTCTACTTAGCCAAAATTTCCATCTTTTACCAAATCACTTAACAACAACTTTCCCACAACATAAAAATTGACACAAAACCTTTATCAACATGGTCACACACCAAAAACAAGTTTTGTTTATCAATTTACAAGCAAAAAGGGGGAATTCTACTAATTCATCAAAAACATAAATTTTGCATACGAGAATCCGCCAACGCCTTGGACTTGACCTTGACTACTTCGGAGTTTTTCCTACATTCACCACATATAACACCATTAGTAATGATATAAACATAACAAACAAGTATTTACAACTTGCTTTCACCATTTTTACCCATTTGACCCATTTGACCCATTTGCACCCATTTGGTCAAATAAGGCCCCTTACACTAGACTTATATACCACATAAGTCACTTACACCACATTCACCATTTTTCCACAATAGCTTGACTTATATACCACATAAGTCAATTACACCAATCTCACCATTATTCCACAATGGTTAGACTTATATTCCGCATAAGTCAATTTACACCGACTTCACCATTATTCCACAATGGTTGACTTATATACCACATAAGTCAATTACTATACTTTATCACTGATAGGGTGCGAAAGCACACGTCTTTATTCCTTTGTTTTAATGTATTCTAAGTAGTTTTATATTAGTTTTGAGTCAATTTTATGTACATTTGAGTCGTTGGTCTTATTTGTAGGAGCTTGGGAATATTAATGAAGAATACGTGAAGAATACGAGCAAAGAAACGAAGCCCGGAAAAGTCCAAGGATTGAACTTTAATTTTCTGAATATTAGGTCCCTCGCGGTACGCGAGGGAGGTGCTTGAAGATCCTCGCGGTACGCGAGAAACTCAGGAATCCGCCCGACTATTTTGGTCCTCGCGGTACGCGAGGAGCCAGTCAACATTCTCTCGCGGTACGCGAGAGGGCCGTTTTCCGCAAAACCCTAATTTTCTAAATTAAAAAGATAAAAACGGCCATTATGAAAGAGTTCGATTCAGAGCCGTTCCAGGGAAGAAAAAGAGGCGATTTTGAGCTTGGAAGTCAATTGAAGCTGAAGATTGAAGCTTTTGGATTCCGGGTTTGTGTAGTTGCATTCTAGGGTTTAAAGATTCACACTTTATCTTTGATTTTGTGTTTTGAACCTATGGATCTTGCTATTTACTTCTGTGTTGATGTTTTTAGTATGATTCTAGGCTAGATCATTGATCTACCTAGGTCAATATGATGATTATGTGTTAAAGTTTCGATTTTTATTCGGTTTTTGGATTTGAATGTTGGATTTATGATTTAGTAAAGGTTTGAGTTTGTTTATGTGTGATGTTAGTGCATGTTTAATTCTGATTATGTGGTTGATTATGCTTTTCTGCGTTGATTGTGGTTGTCTGCCAGTTTGATCTTCGTTTCTGGTTCATAGACTTTAGGGTTTGTGAGTTAGAGTGGTGTCTAGACGTAGTAGCCATAGAAAACCTAGTTAATTACTGATTAGAAGTGAATGTGTGTCCTAGTTTAATACCCGAGAGGTGAGAATTAGTCGTTTAGTCTTCGTCATTAGGAATCCGAGTGTCAGCTGTCTGAGAGGAAGTTGGTATTAGATGTCTAGTGATAGTTGCTATCCGAATCATAGTATCCATTCTAGAACTACCCCATGCATTCCTTGAGTGTATGGTAAGCGGTGAGACTGAGAGGTAATCCGTTTATTAGGGTACTTGTCATAGTAGGAAATATCCGAGAGGTGATCCGATCATCTGGTGAGTTAATATCCTTAGGTTGTCTTCTGGTCACATCCCGAGACCGAGAGTGATCGGGAATCCACTAGATATCTTTTAGGTGTTATATCTTTAGAAACCCATATCCAACCTAGTTCCAAAACCGATAGAAGTTGAGCTTTACACATAGGATTCCGACCTAGGTAGTGACTTCTCCATTCTTGATTTCATCTTTAGTTTACTCTTGATAGCTTGAATTGTCCTTAGTTTATTGCATTCTTAGTTAATCTTTAGTGTAGTAAACCCCCCAATCAAATCATACTTAAGTCCTAGTTGAGTCTAATTTAGTTATTCAGTGTCTTTTGGGTTCGATATCCGGACTTCGTTAGGCTATATTGCATTGATCGGTACACTTGCCGGTTGTGTGGTCTAGTTTTAGGTCGAGTCTAGGTTTTATAAATTTAAAGCTAGAGAGTCTAGATTAGGTTTTATTTGATAGTTTTTTATAGACCGTCTGGACGACATCAAGTTTTTGGCGCCGTTGCCGGGGACACTTGGCGATAGCAACATTAGCTTTGACTAGTTCTTTGATTGATTTTTGGTTTATTTGAGTCTTTTGTTTTCTTTTGAGTCTTGTGTGCTACTTGTGAGTCTTTATTCTGTTTCCTTCTTAGAGTCTTTCTGTTTATGCCCAATACTCGTTCGCAAGGATCACCATCTTTTGCATCTTTTCAAGAGCCCGAACGAGAGCTTCACGAGCGCACCCGCGACTTTCGGGAGCGTTTAGAGGAGCTGGTTAA
The DNA here is from genome assembly GCA_023525975.1 of Smallanthus sonchifolius. Classification (NCBI taxonomy): domain Eukaryota; kingdom Viridiplantae; phylum Streptophyta; class Magnoliopsida; order Asterales; family Asteraceae; genus Smallanthus; species Smallanthus sonchifolius. The sequence continues at coordinate 133,571,262 of CM042018.1, forward strand.
ATCTAAGGTACGTTCTACTAGCCCAGTTCCAATTTTTATCATGGGCGACGCTGATCCTCCAGCGAGGCGTACAGTACACCAGAGGGCCAGTGAGGGGGTCACGGGCGCGAGATCTTCGATCACACGCCCCACTATACCGAACACCAATTCTTGGCAGATCCCATCACATGTCATGAGTACGATCACTCATGCCACTCAATTCCATGGCCTCGAGGATGAGGATGCACCCGGACATTTGTCCCGCTTCGCGCGGATATGTGATACATTTAATATCACGGGTGTATCTAAGGACGCAATCTACTTGCGTCTCTTTCCATTCTCCCTTTCTGGGCGTGCATCTACTTGGCTCGACACTCTTCCCGACAATTCTATCACCACATGGGAGGATCTCGAAGCCAAGTTCTTCAAGAAATACTTTCCACCTTCCAGGGCCGCTCGCCTTCGGGACCAGATCCATTCGTTTCGGATGGATCCCGACGAGCCTTACCACATGGCCTGGGAGCGGTTCAACGTGCTGTTGAGCCGATGTCCCCAGCACGGTCTCCCCGACTGGGCACTAGTGGAGAAGTTCTATAATGGCCTCACCTTCGAGACGCAGCAAATGTTCAACACAGCTGCAGGAGGCCATATCATGGATAGACTCGAGCCTGAGGAGTGCGAGGATATGTTCGAGAGCTTCGCTCAAGCCGAGCAGCAGCACCCACGTTCTGTTAGGGATTCCATCCCTACTGCTAGGTCACACGCCTCTTCTCCTAGAGGTGTGCATCAGGTCACTCCTGATACTAGCGTGGCTGCTGCCCTCGCCTCGATGGCGAATGAGATAAAGGAGCTCAAGCTCAGTGCTTTGAGGTGTCAGGTGTGCAGGGGAGGACACGACACCCGAGATTGCCCTGTTCATAATCAAGAGCACGTGAGCTATGCTGGCAACCAATACCAGAACCGAAATTACAACAATTCTAATACTTTTGGTTCGGGATGGAGATCTGGATTCACTGGTCGTCAGCAACAGTATGGAGGAGCAGAAGAAGGAGCGAGTTCTGGGAGCACTGTTGGGTCACGAAGGATTGAGGAGATGATGGAGACTCAGACACAGTTGCTTGCCCAGCTGGTGCAGAATAACAAGGATGCTCGGCTAAGACTGGATAGCCATGACACTTTGATGAAGAATCAGCAATCGGCGTTCCAGGATTTGCAACGCACGGTAGGAGACATTGCTAGGAGCATACATGATAGACAAGGAAGCCCTTCTACGGGCCCGAACGCTTCAGTGATGGCCGTGTCTATAGAGAGTGTGGAGAGTAAAGTGGTTGAAGAGGTTGACCCCCACTCTAAGGAGCATAATATTCCCTCAGTGGAGGAGGTGAATAAGATTGACGGGGAAGCTCGATTTGCTGAGATCGATGCTAGGATGCGAAAAGAGACCGAGTCGAATGCTGTTTCGACGAGGAGCATGATAGAGAAGGAGGATGAGAGCCCACCGGTAGTAGAAGAAGAAGAGCCGGTGGAGGAGGAAGTAGTAGTTGAGATGCCTACCAAGAGGGTAGAGGAGAAGAAAAAGGGGGTGGAGATGAAGTCCCCCGAGATTGACCTGAGCCGTATTCCTTATCCTACACGTGTGTTGCCACATAAACACGCTAAGGAATACGGTCACTTCCTTGATATGTTCAAACAACTCAAGGTCAATCTCCCGTTTGTAGAGGTCCTCCAGCATATGCCCAAATATGCCAAGTTCTTAAAAGGCCTTCTTTCCAACAAGAAGAAACTTGAGGAGGTCTCTGGAGTCTCACTTGGTGAGCAATGCTCGGCAGTGGTGCAAAATCATTTGCCAGAAAAGTTGTCTGATTCGGGTCGATTCACGATCCCGTGCTTGTTGGGCAACCTACCATTACACCACGCGTTGGCCGACCTAGGTGCTAGCATCAATTTGATGCCCTATTCATTGTATAAGCAGCTGGACCTAGGTGAACCACAACCAACGCGCATGAGCATTTCCTTGGCTGACCGCTCAGTCAAGTATCCACGGGGAATAGTGGAAAATCTATTAGTGAAAGTGGGCAATTTTGTTTTCCCCGTGGATTTTGTGATTCTAGATATGGAGGTAGATGATAAGGTCCCACTCATCTTAGGGCGCCCGTTCCTACGGACCGCAAAGGCGATGATTGATGTCTTTGACGGGAAGCTCACACTTCGTGTGGGGGATGAGGTCCTTACATTCAATGCTGTAGAGTCCGGGAAGGATGTTGGCGAGCACAGCCACTCCGTGTGCATGCTCGATTCTTTCATGGACCACCATTGGGACCCCGATCCGGTGATAGAAGTAGGTGAACCCGCCCCGAATATAGAAGAACCATATGATTGGGCGTTGGAGTTAGAAGGATTGCTAGATGAGCCGGACGATTATGGAGATGATGTGCCTGATGATTTGCTGGAGATGATGGCAGAGTTTGAAGAGGTCATAGGCAAAACCCCAAGTGTGGGGAAGTTGGTGGAGGTTGTTGAGGATCCCGAGGATCCTGGTGAGATTGTGGAGGTCATTCCTTTAGAAGTGCCCATTCCTAAACCCCTACATATCTTCACCACTGTTTGTGCTTCGGGGAGAAAGATCGAGTCACCTCCTAGGTCTAGGCCGCCTCGTAAGAGGACTCGAGAGTTAATTGACTTAGGCAACGTAGATAGAGTGCTAACCCCAAGTGTGGGGATATCGAGGAGTGACAAACTACTTGGTTATTTAATGCGTATTATCTTCGGACCGGGTAGATTTAAGTTGTGGTGGAAGGAGATGAAGGATAGAAATCCATGGTGCGGTAGGAGTAGTTGTTTGCTGAGGCTGTGGAGAACCGGTAGGCCGCAAAGGATGAAGGCGGTACCGGTTAGGATCAAGGAGAAGCCTCCTGATAGGTTTGCTTGAGTCCTGGGCAAGTGCCCGGGATGTAAAGTTTGTGTGCGTTCATTGGTATGAGTCCATGTCTTTTTCTTTGTTTTTCGGTTTGTGTTTTGTTTGTGTCAAGTTTTGCAGGAATCCATGCTCGATTCGGTAAGGAAAATCGTCGGGAATGAAGCCCCAGGTATGGTTACATGTGTTTTTATCCTTGGGACAAGGTTTTAAGGAAGTTGGGTGAAAATTTTTTCTTAAATGACCAAAAATATTCTAAGTATAAAACTTGAAAATTCTTCAAAACTTTCTGTTAACGACACCCTCCCGCGGTACGCGAAGAACGATATGGAAATCTCTCGCGGTACGCGAGAGACAAAATTCTCGGCCGGCCTAACTTTTTGGCCTTCGCGGTACGCGAAGAATATCCCCTTCGACTTACGCGGTACGCGAGGGACTGCTGGTGTCACCCTATTTCCTTTGTTTCCCATGGTTTCCCGTACCCGTTTCTGTCCCCGTTTTCACTCACCAACACTATTCATCACATACCTTCGTACCACCACTACCATGAAGCATCACCTTTAACCACCATCATCCATCACATTAATTCACCCACCTACCATTCACTTCATTCACCGACCACCATGACCATGGGAAACTAGAAACTGTTTATGACCGTCGACCTTGCTGTGGTATTCATGTCTTTGTGTTTGCAACATGTTGAGTATGTTTTCTCTGCATCTATCTATCTTGAGTCTTTTAGTTTTCTTGAGTCTGTCTAGTCTCTATATTTTATTTGAGTCAGTTTAATGCTGCGGGTATGTTTAGTCTTATTTTGCAGGTTTATCATTCCACCCGTACTCAATCTCCATTCGGGCGAAATTGATGGTCACCATTACTATCTTGTAAAGGCAACCCGACAGCTGATGTGTAACCGCGACCAAAATGCTATACGGTGCACACACAAGGAAGAACGAAGCTGCATATTAGTTTGCATCTACATTTCCAGCTAAGTCGATTCCTGTTCTTTTTTTTTCTTGTTTTATTTTTGCATTTTTATTTTTAGTTGTGTTTTGCTTCACATTGAGGACAATGTGTCTTTCAAGTGTGGGGATGTGAGTGTCTAGTTTGTTTAGTTTGTGTCTTTAAAAATTCAAAAAATTAAAAAAAAAAAAAAATATTGAAAAATTTGAAAAATGTTCTTGAAAATAATTGCATATATTTGGAAAATGATAGTAGAACTGGATCTATTTATGAGTTTAAAAGATTAAATAATTGAAAACGTGTCTAATTAGTGATGTTTTGGTAGACCCAGCTAACTAGTAGAGCTTAAATATCCTGTTTGTGTTATTTAGGATTAATCACGGAATAAAATCATGATATCTTGTGGGTATTCATCTTAGAGTAATGGTAATACTGAAACTGTCAATATAGGGTGATAGGTACCACGATTAAGTTAAAATTTAAAGGTTTTTGAAATTTTTTATGGCACACCATTCTCTTTTTATGAGAATAAATCCGAGTTTCGGTGGCGCCCGCATTCCATAATTCATGTTATTCCATAATTTATGAGCTATACTGAGTTTTGCTTATGTGTTACCCTTTGGGATAGCGACTTGGAGGATACACCCCTAAGTAAGATTTTTGTGCTTCATTGATAGAATGTAGTCTATGTGTTACCCTCCGGGATAGTGACTTGGTTGAAACACCTCTAGACGAAAGTTCTTTTGCTTATTATGCTCATTATCATCCATTCATTCATGATTTCATCTGATTTCTAAAAACCTGTAAATAGTAGTTTAACGTGGTAGGGTAAATCTATATGGTTTAATCCGTGCCTAAACATGACCTTGAGACGGGATTAGGTAGAGCTGTAACTTCTAAGTGTGAGTCACATAGATTGATTGATATGTTGTATAAAATGGATTTAGAACACGTAACGGGGGCTTGAAAGTTAGTGCTTGGGTTTAATCGGACAGAAATACTAATTGTTGCTTTTTAACACGTGAGTATGTTTTGAAAATTGAAATTTATGTTTGTTGAGTTAGATGCCAGTTATGATTCCATTTGCAGATTTTTCGAGGACGAAAAAAGGTTAAGTGTGGGGATATTTGATAGGGTGCGAAAGCACACGTCTTTATTCCTTTGTTTTAATGTATTCTAAGTAGTTTTATATTAGTTTTGAGTCAATTTTATGTACATTTGAGTCGTTGGTCTTATTTGTAGGAGCTTGGGAATATTAATGAAGAATACGTGAAGAATACGAGCAAAGAAACGAAGCCCGGAAAAGTCCAAGGATTGAACTTTAATTTTCTGAATATTAGGTCCCTCGCGGTACGCGAGGGAGGTGCTTGAAGATCCTCGCGGTACGCGAGAAACTCAGGAATCCGCCCGACTATTTTGGTCCTCGCGGTACGCGAGGAGCCAGTCAACATTCTCTCGCGGTACGCGAGAGGGCCGTTTTCCGCAAAACCCTAATTTTCTAAATTAAAAAGATAAAAACGGCCATTATGAAAGAGTTCGATTCAGAGCCGTTCCAGGGAAGAAAAAGAGGCGATTTTGAGCTTGGAAGTCAATTGAAGCTGAAGATTGAAGCTTTTGGATTCCGGGTTTGTGTAGTTGCATTCTAGGGTTTAAAGATTCACACTTTATCTTTGATTTTGTGTTTTGAACCTATGGATCTTGCTATTTACTTCTGTGTTGATGTTTTTAGTATGATTCTAGGCTAGATCATTGATCTACCTAGGTCAATATGATGATTATGTGTTAAAGTTTCGATTTTTATTCGGTTTTTGGATTTGAATGTTGGATTTATGATTTAGTAAAGGTTTGAGTTTGTTTATGTGTGATGTTAGTGCATGTTTAATTCTGATTATGTGGTTGATTATGCTTTTCTGCATTGATTGTGGTTGTCTGCCAGTTTGATCTTCGTTTCTGGTTCATAGACTTTAGGGTTTGTGAGTTAGAGTGGTGTCTAGACGTAGTAGCCATAGAAAACCTAGTTAATTACTGATTAGAAGTGAATGTGTGTCCTAGTTTAATACCCGAGAGGTGAGAATTAGTCGTTTAGTCTTCGTCATTAGGAATCCGAGTGTCAGCTGTCTGAGAGGAAGTTGGTATTAGATGTCTAGTGATAGTTGCTATCCGAATCATAGTATCCATTCTAGAACTACCCCATGCATTCCTTGAGTGTATGGTAAGCGGTGAGACTGAGAGGTAATCCGTTTATTAGGGTACTTGTCATAGTAGGAAATATCCGAGAGGTGATCCGATCATCTGGTGAGTTAATATCCTTAGGTTGTCTTCTGGTCACATCCCGAGACCGAGAGTGATCGGGAATCCACTAGATATCTTTTAGGTGTTATATCTTTAGAAACCCATATCCAACCTAGTTCCAAAACCGATAGAAGTTGAGCTTTACACATAGGATTCCGACCTAGGTAGTGACTTCTCCATTCTTGATTTCATCTTTAGTTTACTCTTGATAGCTTGAATTGTCCTTAGTTTATTGCATTCTTAGTTAATCTTTAGTGTAGTAAACCCCCCAATCAAATCATACTTAAGTCCTAGTTGAGTCTAATTTAGTTATTCAGTGTCTTTTGGGTTCGATATCCGGACTTCGTTAGGCTATATTGCATTGATCGGTACACTTGCCGGTTGTGTGGTCTAGTTTTAGGTCGAGTCTAGGTTTTATAAATTTAAAGCTAGAGAGTCTAGATTAGGTTTTATTTGATAGTTTTTTATAGACCGTCTGGACGACATCAATCACATATCACATTTTAGCTTAACTATATACCACATAGTCATTTACACCGATTCAACATATTCTACATTTTAGTTTGACCATATACCACATAGCCAACTACATTATGCATACAAAACTTGACTTTTACCACACAAGTCAATTTTCACACCATATAGGTTTAATAACTAATTTCATCCACATACCAATAAACACATATAAGATATTTGAATAACCAACATGAAATTCAAATATAAACATCACCACCACCTATCATTACTAAGTAAGTGCAAAGCACTTACCTTTTGAGTTAGAGGATCCCGCACCTCCTTCTAGCTTTGCAATTAGATTACCTAAACACATTCACCTAGTTTAGTAATCTAACATACATCAAAATTCTATTACAATTGAGTCCACAACTCAATTTCCCCATTTCCAACCCAAATTGACCCGTTTGGGTTATCCCCATAACCAAACACCCCCTTTAATCAAGAACTCAACCACTTGAATTCTCTTTCCAATACCTTGACACTAATTTTTCATCAAACTAGTTTCTTTAAGTTCATTTGGGGTTTGTTTAAGTGTCTAACACCTCTATAACACTTAATCATCATCAATTTATCAATTTTTCATCAAAACCCCAAAACCCCCAATATCTTCCATATGAACCCTAACTTTCAAAAAATCAAAATCAAAGGGTTCCATGGTGTTATTCACCTTCCTACACCTTTAGTTTAGCTAGATTATCAATAGTCTAACACCATTTTACCACATGCAACATAAATTTCGGGTTTCACCCAAAACCCACCAAGAACACAACATTGGTGAATCAAAGAGGAAGATTAGCACTTACTTGATGTTAGGAAGGTGATGAGTAAGCCAAAACCTTCTCAAATCAAGCTCAAATGCACGAAATTGGCTTCAAACTCGTTTTCTCCTTTTAGCTCTTTTGAGATGAACGACCCAATTTGCCAAATGAGCCTAATTTTGACTCTAAGGAGTCAAATATGGCAGATTTGCATAATTACAACATTAGTCCTTCCACTTCCAATTCACCCATATCCTCCATAACTAGTTAAAAACTAGTGTAACCCCCGTTACCAACTTGAAACCCGCTTGTTTCAATTTATTTCAAAATATTATTTTCGACATAATATTTATTTAGAAATATTAATTATTTATAACGAGACCCGGATTTTGGTTCGTTACAAATCTCCTCCCCTTATTTGGGTTTCGCCCCCGAAACCCGACTTCACATAAAAAGGTTCGGATAGTATTTAAGCATCTCTTCCTCGGTTTCCCAAGTCATTTCCGCCCCCTTTCTATGCTTCCATCGAACCAATACTTGGCTAATCTCTTTATTGCGTAACTGTTTCACTTTCCTATCCAAGATTGCCACCGGTTCCTCAACATAATTTAACTTTTCATCCACCTCAATATCATCCAATGGAACAAAAGTAGACTCATCCGCTAAACACTTGCGTAAATGGGACACATGAAACGTATTATGAAGTCTACTTAGTTCCTCCGGTAGCTCCAAACGGTAAGCTACCGCACCCACTCTAGCAACAACCTTAAACGGCCCAATGAAACGTGGGCTTAACTTCCCCCGTTTCCTAAACCGTATGACCCCCTTCCAAGGAGAGACCTTTAAAAGCACAAAGTCCCCCACTTGAAACTCAATCGCCCGTCTCCTATTATCCGCATAGGACTTCTGGCGATCTTGCGCTGCCTTTAAGCGAGCCTTAATTTGGTCAATACTAACATTCGTTACATCAACCAAATCCTTACTACCAAGTTCCCGTTGACCGATTTCACCCCAACACACGGGTGTCCTACATTTCCTCCCATACAATGCCTCAAAAGGCGGCATACCAATGCTAGAATGGTAGCTATTGTTGTATGCAAATTCCGCCAACGGTAAATGGTCATCCCAACTACCCCCAAAATCCAAAGCACACGCACGTAACATATCCTCGAGCGTTTGAATCGTACGCTCGCTTTGCCCATCCGTTTGTGGATGATAAGCGGTGCTAAGGTTCAACCTCGTACCCATGTCCTCATGGAATTTCTTCCAAAATCGAGAAGTAAATCTCGTATCACGATCCGATATAATCGACACCGGCACACCATGACGTGACACAATTTCCTTCACATATATTTCCGCCAATCTATCCGAAGAGTATGTTTCCTTTATAGGTAGGAAATGTGCACTCTTCGTCAACCGATCCACTACTACCCATATCGCATCATAACCCTTTCGAGTCTTTGGTAGTTTAGTGATCAAATCCATAGCTATATTCTCCCATTTCCAAAGCGGTATTTCAAGCGGTTGGAGCTTTCCATACGGCTTTTGGTGTTCCGCCTTCACCCTTAAGCATGTGAGACACCTCTCAACATACTTAACAACATCACGCCTCATACCCGGCCACCAAAAATGACACCTCAAATCATAAAACATCTTTGTGGCCCCCGGATGGATAGAATATTTGGATTTATGCGCCTCATCTAAAATAGTTGTCAAAATACTTGACAACCTAGGAATCCAAATCCTACCAAAGCATGTCTTCAAGCCCATGCTATTTTCACCAAGTTTATCAACATAAGCAACCATCCGCTCTTTCTTCAAGTCACCACCAAGTGCTAACACTTGAGCCTCCCGGATTTCATCAATTAGGGATGATGAAATTGTCATCTTGAATGACTTCACCTTGATAGGTGCATGACTTGACTTCCTACTAAGCGCATCCGCCACAACATTCGCTTTACCCGGATGATAAAGTATGTCACAATCATAATCCTTGACCAATTCAAGCCACCGCCTTTGCCTCATGTTGAGGTCCTTTTGGTCAAAGAAGTACTTGAGACTTTTGTGATCCGTGTAGATCGTACACTTAACCCCATACAAATAATGCCTCCAAATCTTGAGTGCGAAAACCACGGCCGCAAGCTCTAGATCATGGGTAGGGTAATTCACCTCGTGAATCTTCAATTGCCTAGACGCGTAGGCAATTACTTTCCCCCTTTGCATCAAAACACACCCCAACCCCGAATGCGAGGCATCCGAATACACAACAAAATCTTCGGTCCCGTCCGGCAAGGATAAAACAGGCGCCTTTGTCAACTTTTCTTTCAAGAGTTGAAAGGCAGATTCTTGCTCGGAACCCCAAACAAACTTAGTCTCTTTACGGGTCAACTTCGTCATCGGTAAGGCAATCCGAGAGAAGTTTTCAATAAACCGCCGGTAATAACCCGCCAACCCCAAGAAACTTCTAATCTCCGAAGGCGTCTTCGGTGGAGACCAATCTTTAACCGCCACTATCTTGGATGGGTCGACAGTAATCCCTTTATCATTAATCACATGACCCAAGAATTGAATTTCGCGCAACCAAAAGGCACACTTGGAGAATTTAGCATAAAGTTTCTCCTTTTGCAAGACTTCGAGAATTTCACGCAAATGGCAAGCGTGATCACCTTCGCTCCTTGAATAGATGAGAAGATCGTCAATGAAAACAATGACCGAGCGGTCGAGGAACGGTCTACACACCCGGTTCATAAGATCCATGAAAACCGCGGGTGCGTTGGTTAAACCGAAAGGCATAACTGTAAATTCATAGTGACCGTAACGAGTGCGAAAAGCGGTTTTAGGAATGTCATCTTCTTTCACTTTCAGTTGATGGTACCCGGATTTCAAATCAATCTTAGAGAACCACGACGCCCCTTGCAATTGATCAAAAAGGTCGTCAATCCGAGGTAAAGGGTACCTATTCTTCACAGTCAACTTATTCAACTCCCGATAATCCATACACATCCTCATGCTCCCATCCTTCTTTTTAACAAAGAGAACGGGCGCACCCCAAGGTGAGACACTTGGGCGTATGAAACCTTTATCAAGCAATTCTTGCAATTGCTCCATCAACTCTTTCATTTCTGGCGGTGCCAATCTATAAGGCGCTTTAGCTACCGGTTTAGCACCCGGCATCAAGTCGATCCCAAACTCAATCTCCCTATCAGGCGGAACCCCCGGTAACTCGTCAGGAAACACATCCGCAAACTGATTCACGACCGGCACGTCGTGAATCTCCTTTACCTTTCCATCCACATCCGTAACACATGCCATGAACGCCTTGCACCCACGCGCCATGTACTTGGTTGCCTTCACAAAGGAGCACAACCTCACCTTACCTTTCTTATCACCTTCAATGTAGATGGACTCTCCCGACGGGGAATCAAGTTGGATCGCCTTTGGTCCACATAATATACTCGCCTTATTCTTTGACAACCAATCCATCCCCACAATAACATCAAAATCCCCCATAGTCATAGGGATCAAATCAATAAGAAATGTTTCACCCCCCGCTCTCAACTCGCAATTTCTAAAAATATCAAACACCAGGAAGCTCTTATCATTGGCCGCCTCGATTTCCAAAGGTTCATCTAACTTGCTACTTAGAAACGAAGAATGCTTAACAAATTTCAAAGACACAAACGAACGACTAGCCCCCGAATCAAAAAGAACTAGTGCAGGTAAAGAGTTAATCTTGAAAGTACCTGTCACCACTTCCGAGTCATTCTTTGCTTCCTCCGCTAAGATGTGGAAAGCTCTACCCTTAGGTCTTGGCATCTCTATCTTCTTGTCGCTCCTACCTTGCTTTAACTCGGGACAATCCACCCTATTGTGCCCAGGTTTGTAACAGTTATAACACAACTGAATTTGGCTTGTACATTGATTAGCCATGTGTCCCGGCTTTCCACATTTATAGCAATTCAAGGATCCTTTCTTACAATCCCCGAAGTGCTCTTTACCACAATTTTTGCACGCCCGAGAAGAGAACTTGTTGAATGGCTTCTTGCTAGGACTCCCGCCCTTTATCTTTTTCACCACTTGTTCGACGATTTCACGCTTCCTCTTCTCGCCTCTAGCTTCTTGCCTCCTCAACTCCACCTCTCTTTCCCGACACCTGTTTATCAAGTCTACAAGTGTGGTAAATGAGGATGGAGATATGCTATCCCTGAACTCCACCGTCAGCATAGCATAAAACCTGTCAATCTTGGCTTTCTCAGTTGACACCACATCCGGGCAGAACTTGGCACGATCAAAGAAAGTCCCCGCTAACTCATCAATCGATTCAGTCGTTTGCCTCATGAGGAGGAACTCCTCAGTCATTCTGTCAACCGCGGCTTGTGGGCAATGGTACTTTAGAAAAGCCGCCTTAAATTCCTCCCAAGTCATGGAGGTCACACCCAAATCACCTCTCTCCTTGCGGAGATTCAACAACCACTCCTTTGCCCTTCCAGTCAACAAAGGCACACTGAACATCACCCTATCCTCGGGCTTACATTTAGTAGTCTCAAAATTAGACTCCATATCCACAATCCACCTGTGGCTCAGAATCGGGTCCACCTGCCCATTATACTCCTTGGGCTTGATCACCATAAACTCTTTCAGAGTACAACCTTGAGGTTCCTTTTCTTTCTCCTTCAAGATCTCCTCGAGAGAGAGTTTAATAGTCCCCCTCATCTCTTCCATCAACAGATTTGTGGCTTGCTCAAAGGCCTTGGCCACCTCCTCTTTTATCAACTCTTGAATCCGTGGATCCAACGGTTCATTACTTGCATCTTCTGCCATCTCTAAGCTGAGAAATGAACCACAAACACCTTAATACCCTTTCACTTTCAATACCCTAGGTATCCATTACACATTCACTATTATATGCATTAAGTATATATATACCTACCTATATACATACATACATATATAACCACCTTCACCTAATCCTTGCAAATGTTCATTGTTATATGGTTATCATAAAGTCTCTTGCACATTTCATCTTATTAAACATATTGGCCAGACATGTTTAATAGTACGCCATGCCCAATTGTAATTACCATCTCCATATAACAAGTCACAAAAACAAGTTTCGGCACACATAACACCTTAACAACATTCATCATACATATATACATACACCATATATATATTATCATATTATCAAATCATTACTAACCTTTCATTTCCGGAAGCTCCGAGTCTTAGTCAAGTCCTTCATGGATTCTCGTATCAATTCCCCATATCAAGAGCATCCGGTTTGAGTTTAGTGCCTTGCGCACCAATTCCCTCAAACCATTGCTCTGATACCAATTTATAACACACCATTCTTAAACACGCGGAAGCATAAGTAAAAACCCAGGAAATTTTTTTTTTTTTTTTTTTTTCTTTTTTTTTTTACGTCCTCGCGTACCGCGAGGGACCAGACCCACAACTCTCGCGTACCGCGAGGGGGCGTCAGGAAAGCAATCCGAGAGACTTGTCTCTCGCGTACCGCGAGAGAAACCTCTCAGGTTCTTCGCCTACCGCGAGGGACCAGATTTCCAGAAAGTTTCAGTTTTCTCAGCAGCTTTTCTACTTAGCCAAAATTTCCATCTTTTACCAAATCACTTAACAACAACTTTCCCACAACATAAAAATTGACACAAAACCTTTATCAACATGGTCACACACCAAAAACAAGTTTTGTTTATCAATTTACAAGCAAAAAGGGGGAATTCTACTAATTCATCAAAAACATAAATTTTGCATACGAGAATCCGCCAACGCCTTGGACTTGACCTTGACTACTTCGGAGTTTTTCCTACATTCACCACATATAACACCATTAGTAATGATATAAACATAACAAACAAATATTTACAACTTGCTTTCACCATTTTTACCCATTTGACCCATTTGACCCATTTGCACCCATTTGGTCAAATAAGGCCCCTTACACTAGACTTATATACCACATAAGTCACTTACACCACATTCACCATTTTTCCACAATAGCTTGACTTATATACCACATAAGTCAATTACACCAATCTCACCATTATTCCACAATGGTTAGACTTATATTCCGCATAAGTCAATTTACACCGACTTCACCATTATTCCACAATGGTTGACTTATATACCACATAAGTCAATTACTATACTTTATCACATATCACATTTTAGCTTAACTATATACCACATAGTCATTTACACCGATTCAACATATTCTACATTTTAGTTTGACCATATACCACATAGCCAACTACATTATGCATACAAAACTTGACTTTTACCACACAAGTCAATTTTCACACCATATAGGTTTAATAACTAATTTCATCCACATACCAATAAACACATATAAGATATTTGAATAACCAACATGAAATTCAAATATAAACATCACCACCACCTATCATTACTAAGTAAGTGCAAAGCACTTACCTTTTGAGTTAGAGGATCCCGCACCTCCTTCTAGCTTTGCAATTAGATTACCTAAACACATTCACCTAGTTTAGTAATCTAACATACATCAAAATTCTATTACAATTGAGTCCACAACTCAATTTCCCCATTTCCAACCCAAATTGACCCGTTTGGGTTATCCCCATAACCAAACACCCCCTTTAATCAAGAACTCAACCACTTGAATTCTCTTTCCAATACCTTGACACTAATTTTTCATCAAACTAGTTTCTTTAAGTTCATTTGGGGTTTGTTTAAGTGTCTAACACCTCTATAACACTTAATCATCATCAATTTATCAATTTTTCATCAAAACCCCAAAACCCCCAATATCTTCCATATGAACCCTAACTTTCAAAAAATCAAAATCAAAGGGTTCCATGGTGTTATTCACCTTCCTACACCTTTAGTTTAGCTAGATTATCAATAGTCTAACACCATTTTACCACATGCAACATAAATTTCGGGTTTCACCCAAAACCCACCAAGAACACAACATTGGTGAATCAAAGAGGAAGATTAGCACTTACTTGATGTTAGGAAGGTGATGAGTAAGCCAAAACCTTCTCAAATCAAGCTCAAATGCACGAAATTGGCTTCAAACTCGTTTTCTCCTTTTAGCTCTCTTGAGATGAACGACCCAATTTGCCAAATGAGCCTAATTTTGACTCTAAGGAGTCAAATATGGCAGATTTGCATAATTACAACATTAGTCCTTCCACTTCCAATTCACCCATATCCTCCATAACTAGTTAAAAACTAGTGTAACCCCCGTTACCAACTTGAAACCCGCTTGTTTCAATTTATTTCAAAATATTATTTTCGACATAATATTTATTTAGAAATATTAATTATTTATAACGAGACCCGGATTTTGGTTCGTTACACCTTACCACCATACCATGTCCCTTGGGGACCTTAAATGGTATTGAATACCATATATTAAATTGTTACGTGTAGCTAAACAAAAGTCTACAAATATAATTACAACTAAATTTGGCTCCTACCAAATATTTAATGTCATCATCAATTATCACAATTGTTGCTCAAGTATCATTATGCCTCTTTTATGACTTATAAATGCATGTACTTCTATCTAAATAAGAACCACAATAGCGAGTTAAAATGAGTTAGGTATGCAACATGTAGCATTTAAGTATGAATTCAAATTATAGATAATTTTTTTTCTTAGTGATAATAAATGCGTTAAATACGGTTTTAAAAGTTGTAAGAATTAGTCACTCGTTAATTTGAATTCAAATTTTGTCTCCCTATAGCAATCTTAAGAAAAATTAACGTGTTGAATATAATTTTAGAAGTTGTAAGAATCATAATACACCTTGATCACTCATTAATCTGGGCATTTAAAAAGGTTGGAGGAAATGGGGTGTAATTGAAAGTTTGAGAAGATTTTAGGTATTTGAAAATAAGATTGATGATTCGTTGATTTGAATTTGCTGCAATTGGGATTTTGGAGATGGGTGTCTTGAAGGCTAATGATGGGTTTTTTTCGAAATGTAAAGTTCATTAGACAAGAAGAAACATACCAGAACCATAAACAATCACAAATCTGTTGTCACTACCCCCACTTCCTAAAAGATGTTATTTAAGTCAATTTCATTAACCCTAAAAGATGAATGTTCGACAATAAGGGGTTCATCGGAGGGACTGAGCTGTGTTGGGACGAAGGGGGTTGGCTTTAGGGTTTTTTTTTAGTAAATTACACAAATGGTTGCTATGAGTTAAAATAGAAATGTTTATAAATTGAAGGGTTCAAAGTGTAATTTTTGAATGGGAAAAATAGTTATTTCTCATAACTTAACAACACTTAATAGACAAGGGACCATCTTTGGAAGCAAACATTGCCCATAATAACCGAACCCCTAAAAATCGTGACCCGGTGAGTAAATTTGTAACTTACCCCAAACCACATCGAATAGGCCTGTAAACAAACTGAATGAACACGAACATGGCCTTGTTCGTATTCATTCATTTAATTTAACCGAACAAACAATCGGACACAATCACTTAAACGAACAAGGTTTTCTTGTTCATGTTTGTTCATTAAGAAAATGAACATGCTCGTGTTCATTTATATTCGTTCGTTAATAGTCTAAATGAACACAAACGAAGATAACTAACATAAATGAACACCTATGAACAAACATAAATGAAAATAACCGAACGACCATAAACGAAATATAAATTGATTTAACAAACGTAAACAAACATATCTAGAAAAACAATTTTCTTATAATGGGCTTAGCTAAACAAATTTCTAAAATGTAAATTGAATTTAACAAACATAAATGAATTCTATTAATAAACTGATTATTTAATATTAATAACAAATAAATAAATTACTATTTAACGAATGTAAATGAACGAATATAAACAAACGTAAATTAATGAAAATAATATAACGTTCACGAAAATAAATAAACAAACGAAACGCATGTTCATGTTTGTTCGTTTATTAAATAAACGAACATGAACGAACTTCTCACCACATGCCACATGGTTCACATATTAATGGCATATAATACATTAACACATACAAGATTAGTAGTAGCAAATGAATGAAATTATAATATAATAGTTAAAAGTGGATTCAAATATGGTCAAAGCAAAAACATGGTCAAAACTCAAAGTCTAAAAATGTTTGTTAGCAACAAATGTATAGTTGTTCCTCTAATAAAGACAGCCTGGAAGCATCCAAAGAACCAACCCCACTCACCACTGTTACACTCCAAATAAATACATCCCATAAATTATAGGGTCCTCTAATCATCCCTCAACAGTGCACCCATTTCACTTATTATTATATTTTCTTATTAATTTTACCATTTTTGTTTGTTTTTTAAGCATAAAACCATTTTTTTAATTATTTTACTTACAATTTAAGAAAAAGAACAAAAAGAATACCGTGTTTGGTTATCATATTTTAGTAAAGTTTAGAACTTTTTATTAAAAGTTTTTTTGAACAAAATAAGGTTGCTAGATGTTTTGATCAATGATTAATGATGTATCTGGGATTATGTATTAAAGGTGTTCATCTAATATTCTGCTTTTAAGTTTGTAAATAATTGATTTGTATGTTTCTATAAAGCTATTTAGAACTTAGAAGTCAAACAAAAAAGTTTAGAAATCAAATAATCAATTTAAGGTATGTGTAATTGTTATCATATGATTTTTATGGCCAGGCCATTATAGTTTTTAAATTCGTAAGTAATTAAAAATTATTAAAACATTCAAATATAATACTCATAACTTTAAACAATTTAACAAATTTTTATACCTAAATACCATCTAATCTTGCTATTGTAAGAGCATGCGGTATGGGGCATGACCGCATGAAGGCCGCCTATGAGGGCGTGACCCAAGTGAAACACCGCCTCCTCGATGGCGTGAGTGGGGCGTGAGGTTTTTTCGTGAGAAATCTAACGACTCGTGAGATGGTTTCAAACATTGGTATGTCTCTCTTTCACACACACATTACAATCAGACCTCTCAATTACTTGCGTATACCACATACCAAGTGAGAGTGATGTGAGCAACCCACCCAGGTGACGTGGCGTCCACGTGACAAAAAAAGTGTAATCACTTGAGCCTCACTCATTTGGGTATAGCAGATGTCCTAAATCTGAAATAGAGACTAGGTCATGACTAACTTTAAACAAATAAATCCAAACATTACCTTGTATAACTTGTTTTGTCATAATTAGTTATTTTATTTTAAAACACAATATCAAACTAACATAAAACTAAGTGATTGTGCTTTTATTTTAAGTTTGGTAACAGATTTAAATTCTTTCCTAATTTTAATAATTTAAAAAAGGATAGGAAATAACATATTTGTTCAGTCTTCATTCTTCTTTTTCTTGTTTCTCTCTGCAAATAAGCATCTTCTCTTTCCACTTTTTGGGTTCTTTTCTTAATCTCCCATCTCTCAACACACACAGTCACACACACACACACACTTACTTTACCTTTATGGGAAAATAACCCTCTGTGTTCTCTACCTCTTGTTATTCTCACTCAACCATTTCTTTATAACCTTCAGGTGGAAACCCTTGATCAATTTTAATTTTTGGTAGGTTTTTCTCTCCTTCTGACATTATTATTATTATTATTATTGTTCTTGATCAGAAAGTGAATTTGCTTTTCAAGTCTTGAGCTTTTCTTCTCTTTTTTGCAGGAATCATTTGGGAACATAATTATTTTCAAGAATTTGGCTTTGTTCTTGGTGGGTTGTGCTAAGAAAGCTTATAAAGCTAACAAATCATTGCAATTTTCTCTGGGTTTCTGTAAAATTTCAAGAAATTGATAAAAGTTACTTTCTTGATCTCAAATTCATTAAATTTCACCATTTTGTTCGATGATTTTGCCTTTTCTTGAAACATTATAAAAAAAAAGCCTCTTGCTTTGATCTCTTGTTTGTGAATCCATGGGACTTTGTCATGGAAAACCCAATCAAACCCTTGAAAATCAACTTGAAAACACCAATTCCCACAATGAAACTGAACCAACAACACTGAATTCCACTGGGAAATCATCAAATTTTCCTTATTACAGCCCAAGCCCCTTTCATAACAGTACTGCTTTCAAGAACTCACCTGCGAATTCGAGTGTTAGTTCGACGCCTTTACGCATATTTAAACGCTCTTTTGCACCACCATCCCCTGCAAAACATATTAGATCTTTGCTTGCTAGAAGACATGGGTCTGTGAAGCCTAATGAGGCCTCAATTCCTGAAGGAAATGAATTTGAGGTTGGACTTGATAAGAATTTTGGGTATTCTAAGCAGTTATTGAACCATTATGAGCTTGGGGAAGAAGTGGGTCGAGGGCATTTTGGGTATACTTGCACTGCAAAGGGGAAGAGAGGGAGTATGAAGGGCCATGATGTTGCAGTTAAGGTTATCCCTAAATCCAAGGTTCGATTTTCGCTCCATCAGTTGTTCTGTTGTTTATGAATAACATTTAGAACTGCTAATCTAGGGTCCTAGACTCCTAGATACACCAGGTGACGTCATCAAAACACCATGTGACAGGTGACGTCATCATACTGGCTGTATAGATGGCGAAAAAAGGTTATACGACATGTATAGCATTTGTCATTGTTGTACGCTGTCACATAAGTCACTTTTGTGTCCGTCAGAAAGCTATACGGCTAGTATAACTTTCTATCATATGGCCTGTATAAGAGAAAAACACAACTCATCTGTCAGTGGTGTACACCGTCACATGTCAGTGGTGTACACCGTCACATGTCAGTGGTGTCACAAAAGTCACTTTTGTGTCTGTCAGAAAGCTATACGGCTAGTATAACTTTCTATCCTATGGCATGTGTAAGAGAAAAACACAACTCATACGGCCCGTATAAGAAAAAATCACAACTCATACTGCCCATTTGGATGATCAATATAGGAGTAGCAGCAAGAAAACTGATTCTGATTATATGATTATTTATGGCCCTTTTACCTACTAAATGGACCGTTGAATTGCTAAATGATATGGAGATTGACTCTTGTGTTCAATGCATAGTTGTCAATGGCGACCATAGCGCTCGCTATAGCGCGCTATGTAGCGAAGGGCCTATGGTCGCTATATAGTGTTTAGCGAGTGAATAGCGAATATTCCATTTTTTTTTATTTTTTTAAATTATTTTTTTTATTTTTTACTTGATTAATATAAATAGGGATGCTAATAACCCTAATATATGAAGATTTAGATGATTATTGATTATAATTGCTATAGATCTTGCAATAGTTAAATACAAAATATTTCTAAAACTTTCTACTAGTGTATCGCTAAACGTGAAATAGCGCCCGCTATTTCATCGCTATCGCTACATAGCGTATAGGTGGCTTGTCGCTATTTACCGCTATTCGCTATTGACAACTATGGTTCAATGTGATTGCATCTTGACTTTATAGTTGATATAAGTACTTTAACTGTATAAAAGACACTGAAGTAATCTTGGTATTTAATATGTAAAAAGGGGTGAGACTTTTTGTTTTGTTTTTTTTTTCTAATAAATTTCTTGATGTTTATTCAGATGACAACAGTAATTGCCATTGAAGATGCAAGGAGAGAAGTGAAAATATTAAGGGCGCTAACGGGTCATGACAATCTAGTTCAGTTTTATGATGCTTACGAGGATGAAGATAATGTCTATATAGTTATGGAGTAAGTGTTGAATCTCTGTACTTTATTGCTATTGGAGGGTATTTTAGACATTTTACATAACATGATATTTGTTTTGAAGGCATAATCATCACTATTGTGTCATATGTTTTATCCTTTTGTAGGTTATGTAAAGGTGGTGAACTATTAGACAGGATACTTGCAAGGTACACACTTAATCTTATTATGGTCAAAATGGTCAACCTTTTTGAGTTTTTGGTCAGTTTGTAAATAATTGTGTTTGCAGAGGTGGAAAATACTCTGAAGAAGACGCAAAGGCCGTTATGGTCCAAATATTAAGAATCACTGCCTATTGTCATCTCCAAGGTGTGGTTCACCGTGATCTAAAGCCCGAGGTAAATAGCTTTTTTTTTGCAGCTTTTATATTTTCAGCTTTTATGGTTCTTTATTTAAGCTTTTAGCTTCTTCCAATGTCCGATAAGGAACCACTATTTCGCTTAAGGTTTACTTTATGTTTTCAATTAGAGTTGGCAGTTTCGACCCGTTTACTTATGAGTAGTTGATACAGGTTATTCTTTTAATCACCAACAACGAACGTTTGAAAAAAGAAAAATTAGCTAAGAAGGAAACGGGTCAAACGGTTGTAAGTCATCCAAAATGTATTTTTAATGCATAAAACATTCTAAATCATTTAAAAAAATGTTAGATTATCAATGTAATAACATAATTTTTGGAATCATATTTGACACCCTAAACGTTCATAGATTATTTTAAAATTTTGGACAAAAAGTGTTTCAAGTCTACCCAACCAGACCCTTTTTAACTTGTACAAGAAATGACCCGTTTTGACCCAAACCCGTTATCCAACCCGCCCGTTTTGCCAAAGCTTTTATTAAACTATGCGTCTAGTCAAACATTGCATTTTGGGGAACAGAGGTAGTATTTTGTTACTACAACATTAACAAGAAATATCAACTTCTGAACTAAAAGTTTTTTGCTAATGTTTGTTCTTTTCACGTCAGAATTTTTTGTTTACATCTAAAGACGAGCATTCGCTCCTTAAAGCCATTGACTTTGGACTCTCTGACTATGTAAAGCCAGGTCAAAGTCTTATACTCAAAGCCTTAATTATTTGTATTTAACCGACTCTAAACAGGTCTGACCATGTTTGACTAACGGTTAAATATGTACAGATTAGAGGTTGAATGATATTGTTGGAAGTGCATACTATGTAGCTCCTGAGGTTTTACATAGATCATATGGAACCGAAGCTGACATGTGGAGTATTGGTGTTATTGCTTATATTCTTTTATGTGGAAGTCGGCCATTTTGGGCCCGCACAGAGTCCGGAATCTTCCGGGCTGTTCTGAAGGCTGACCCAAATTTTGATGAAGCCCCATGGCCTTCTTTGTCAACCAATGCGGTTGACTTTGTCAAAAGGTTATTAAACAAAGATTACCGAAAAAGACTTACCGCTTCACAAGCTCTAAGTAAGTTTTTCCACCCTTACTAAGAATATATATATATATATATATATATATATATATATATATATATATATAGGGTAATTATAGGGAGAAAACCCATGAGTTGTGAAAACTTATGAAAACTCTATGTAACAACTTTATTTTTTTTTTTAAAATAGGGTAGTTTTGTTACATATTTTCGTCACTTTTTATAAAAAAAAATCAAAAAGCGCCGAAGAACTGTTTAAAAAAAAAGATGTAACAATTGTAAAAAAATCTTGTTTTTATACGTAACAGCACATGTTACATACGTAACAACACTGTAATGGTAATTTTTTTACAATTGTTACATCTTTTTTTTTTTAAAATTCCTTTGGCGCTTTTTGTATTTTTTTTATAAAAAGTGACGAAAATATGTAACAAAACTACCTTGTTTTTTTAAAAAATAAATAAAGTTGTTACATAGAGTTTTCATGGGTTTTCACAACTCATATGGGTTTTCATTCTAGCCTAACCCTATATATATATATATATGTATATATATATATATATATGTATATATATATATATATGTATATATATATATATGTATATATATATGTATATATACAGGGAGAGGATCATTACAGAACACTAAATTTTTACAAGAACATGTAAAACAAATCTAAACCATTTAAATTTTTGATAAATGGTTCATATTTTTTAATTTTGTACTTCTTACATACAAATACGTAGGTTATGTACATAAAAAACCATCAAACTAATTTGTTCATATACTTTTTAAATTTTGCACTGTTTACCTACACATGTGTAGGTTATATACATAAAGTTAATATTTTTTCTAAATTTCAGGAGATATGAGTGAGAAACAATAAACATTACATTTATACCATTTTCTTTTCTTTTTAAAATTTTTAAGATTGAAAAAATGAATGGTTCATTTTGTTCTGCGTGTTTTCGTAATATAGTTCTGCCGAACCCTCTCCATATGTATATATACATGACCAATTTTAAACAAAGAACTACCAAAATCGCGTAGATACTATTTCTTTAAATGGGAACCGAAGAACTTTCTATAATGGAAAGTAACATGTATCCATACAATTACACTAATGATGTGTGTTTTCTTGATTAGGTCATCCATGGTTGGCCAATTATCACGATGCAAGAATACCTTTGGACATGATAATCTACAAGACCGTAAAATCATATATATGTTCATCTCCTCTAAGAAAAGCTGCTTTAGGGGTATATACCTTACTTATATCTATTTTCATATTTCCCTCCAAAAAATGAGTCTGACTTTGACTTGCAAGGTCAAACTGACTATTTTCTTAAACCTCGAAATCTAGAATTATCCTTCGACGTCTTAAGAAAATTTTGAATATTAGATTAGTTCTTTCTAGTAACATCACTGAGAATTTCCATGGCAAACTTGTTACCGAATTTGTACGATTTTAAAGATAAAGTCAATTTATTATTGACCTTATTATGCTACTTGACAGGCTGTTGCAAAGACTTTGACAGTTACAGAACTAGGTTATCTTCGTGACCAATTCATGTCACTAGGCCCAAACAAAAGTGGATTCATAACCATGCAGAACTTCAAATCGGTACATCTTTTGTTCCTTCATTTTTTTGAATTTTTGTCACGATTGATAATTTATTTTTCGGGGTGCTAATTTAAATATGTTAAAATTCTGCAGGCTTTAATGAAGAACTGCACCGATGCTGTAAAGGACTCGCGCGTGCTAGATTTTGTCCATATGGTAATTTCCTCAAATACCCTTTTAGTGGTGAAGATCAATAAGAAGAAACCAAAGTATAGGAAGCTAAATAGGAATATATATATTTTACAGGTGAGTTCTCTTCAATATAAAAAAATTGATTTTGAGGAATTTGGAGCAGCTGCCATTAGCATTCATCAGCTAGAAGCAATGGGAAATTGGGAGCAACTTGCACGTCGTGCTTATGACCTCTTTGAAAAAGACGGAAACCGCCCTATTATGATTGAAGAACTTGCCTCGGTATGCCCCCTACCGCCCTTCTACCCCCACCTTATTTTATGCATTATAAACAAACAAACAAACAGTAAATCCCACTCATAGCAAAACTATTGGGAGGGTCTGAGGGCAAACCGTACTTGTATCCCAAGGGTTAGAGAGGATGCAACCATTCAGAGACCCCCGGCTCCAGAAGTAATTTTTCATGGACGAATAGTAATGTAGATAGCATATAATGGATGAATTGTAATGTAAGAAAATCAAAGTGTAGGAACAAACTAAGGCAAACACAAGTGTAGGAACAAGATAAAGCAAACACAAGTGTAAGAACAAGCTAAGGCAAAGCTAAGCTAAGTTAAACAAAAATGTAGAAATGAGCCAAGGCATCAAAACAGATATATACACTCCCCTAAAAGTCCATAACCTTAATCCTACGTTTCCAATAACTCCTATCCCCGAACATAAGATGCAATTAATCTGCTCATCCCAATAAGTTTGGGTTTGCCTCTGCTCCTCTTTCCCTCGACAGTGAGGGTTTCTACAGTTCTAACTAGAGCCGTCACCTGTCTCCTCTTCACGTTCCCAAACCATCTCTATCTCCTCTTCTAATCTTATCTGAGATACATGCCACCCCTAATTTATCTCGAAAGACCTCATTTCTTATTCAATCCATCCTTGTGTGCCCACACATCCACCTCAACATACTCGTCTCTGCTACCTCCAGTTTTTGCGCTTGTCTTCTTGAATGCCTAACAATCTGTTCCGTATAACATAGTCGGTCTAACCGTAATCCTATAAAATTATACCTTTAATCTTGTTGGGAACCCCTTGTCATATAATACACTTGTGGTTGCTTTCCACTTGCACTAACCTGCCTGAACGTGGTGGGCTACATCACCGTCTATGTCCCCTTCACTCTGGATAAATGACCCTAAATACTTGAACTTAAATGTTTGCAGAACCACTTGGCCTTCAATACTGATCTGGGTATCCTCTTCATCACGTGATTTCAAAACACACTTTACGTCACTTTTGACCCATTTGACCTTGACCCGTTTTTTTCACTATTTATCCATTTATCCATCTGACCCGTTTGAGTTACAAACATACCGTGTATACCTTGAATTTTCTTTTTAATATTTTGCTTAAAAGATTAAATCTTTTCTAGCATAAATCTTTTTTGGATATTCAAGATTATAATTTTGAAGTCTTTTTTTTATAAATTTAGGAACTCGGGCTTAGCCCGTCAATACCAGTTCACGTGGTTCTTCAAGATTGGATCAGACATGCAGACGGGAAGCTTAGTTTCCTGGGGTTCGTTCGGCTTCTACATGGTGCCTCATCGTGTTCATTCCAAAAGGCTTGAAACATCAACACAAATAAAACACCATCTTTTGTCATCATAAAACCTGTCTCATTGATTCAAATTTCTTCAAGAAATTGAAGTGAGAATGCATGAAACAAGAAAGCAGAAACCGCTCGAGTTTCATCTCAAAACGCCATTTGCAGCAAACACAGGGTCAAACCATGTCAAGAACTGTACAGAGGTAGGTTTCACTGTGTTAGGTTAAAAACCGCGTAACGGTTGAGTGAATTTTGTGTCGTTTATTCTAATGTTAATTTCTCGTTAAGTTCCTCGTGTTAAGATGTATTGTTGTTTGTACTTTTAAACAGTTTTATGTCATTGTAATAATGTTCTAAACACAACTTGGCTGAGTGAATGTTGTGTCGTGTACATAAATTTAAGCTTATGGGCACCGGTGGTGGATCTGGAATTTTTTTTCATGGGGGATAGAAATTTTTTGGGTCGGTTAACTAGCGATATATAATGCGTATATAACACTAAAAAGTTTTCATGGGGCCGATCGGGATTTTAACGCGTGTATAAAACTAATTTTTTTTGTGGAGGCGGCTGGCACCAGAGCACCCGTTTGCAAGTGTATCGTTTTTTTATTAGAAAAACTATATTATTATATAATAATTTATGTTTTTTACACGTTACAAAAAGAAAATCATTCCTGTTTTCGTGTCGGCATATCTTATTAGTTTGAGAATTAAGTTTTGTAATTATCAAAAGAAAATCATTCATTTGTTGAGAGGCATGCTAAATAAATACTTTTAACATCTTAAAACATCAAACTCCACAACTCAAAATCATCATCATCAAGTAACAACCTTTTGCCAAACAAAATTTTTTAATATAGGACCCAGATTTGATGATAACTTTCATTGATGTTTGAATTTTAAGTTTGTGACACGTTCACCTTTTAAAAGACGTGCATATTTAATGTTAATTGAAACCGCTCCTTATATCATACTCATACTAAATAGTTTATAACCGATCTTTTTATTTTATTTCTGACACGTTACCATGTCATGTATGTGCGTAATTAATGTTAATAGAGACCGGTCCTCACATCATACTCATACTAAATAATTTTATAACCGATGTTTCTAATTCTGACACGTTATCATGTCACATATAAACGTCTCACTCGACGTTTACATAAGCTTTTGATTGGATTAAAGTCGACCCCATGACATGTTTTTTGATCCTTTCACACATGGGCATGTTGTTTAGGCCCAATAATTATAGAATACTAAATCAACTAAAACATGAGTTGGGTCCTACAAGAAGGCATAATTCCCTCAAATAATTAGGGTTTGGCAAATCGAATTCTTTTTTATTGTCAAAAGTGAGCCTCATGTGTCTCCATCATAAGAAAGAATAAATGCTATTTGTTTTTTTAACAGAATCTGATTTAATTTAACAATAACCAAATAAAATTAATTAATTACTAAATGTTAAAAAAAATATTAAAATTGAATTGTGTTTATTGAATATTAGCATGGCATGTATTTTAATAAAAATAAGTACAAGTAGTACTATTATCAAACTATTTATGTAAGCAATTAAATAGTAAACAACTCAACGTAACACGATAAGCTAATAGGGTGTAGGGGATTTCGAGAATTTTTCCTGGATGATTTGAGAGTCGTGATTTCACTTTCAGATCAAAACAATTAAGTGGTTCTACTGAATTTAATGATTGGATAAAACGCAGATTTGAGACAAGAATTGAAGCATGTGTTTTGTAGAGAATTTTTGAGAACCAGAAAAAATTAAGAGAGATGACCAAATGATTCTTCATTCGAATAAAAGCAGTTATCAATTCAAAATTTGATTTTTTTCAAAAACCGCCCAATTGTTGATTACAAATTTCACATGTGAAATTCTGAAAATTAAGATTTTAATTAATTTTCCACATAACAACAATTTTCAGAAATAAAAAAATTTCAAGCTGACCTGGCCTAGCCAGGGGCTCTGCCCCTTGGACCCCGCTTTCAGGGGCGATGCCCCCTTGGAACCCCGATTACACTCCACACCTCCTGACTTATTTGATGATTATTATGATTCACATTGCTCACAAAGTTAATCCAATTACACTAAAATATCCAACATAGGGTTGGGTCAGGTTATATGAACTCCCAACCCGAACTCGCAATAAAGCTACTTACGGTATGTCGTTTATCATAAACAATGCAATTTATTTGTTAGCACAGCAAATGACATTATTTACTAAAGGTTATAGTTGTGTACTTATCTACGTGTAAAAAAAATAAATAATCTGTTTTGATTCTCATACCTTGTAAATGATTCTTTTTAAAAAGAAAAAAGACTTGTCAAGTTTACATGAAAAATATTCTTTCTATGGTTTTATTTGGTCACAATAAAGCAACGAATTTTGAACACGACACGAGTCCAAAGCCTACGGTTCATTTAAGAGTATGAGTGATTGAGTAGTTAGTTAATCTTACTAGTCGAGCTCTGTATTGTCAGCCGTACTTAGTCTATTGAGATCTCAACTTACATCACATATGCATTACCTCGTACTCACTTAAGAGCCATTTATCCTAATCCTAAACTTAAATCATTGTAACAAGTTGTTGAGTGGCACAGGATTATGAAAGATGCGTATGATGCTCTTATAATAAATGGTACATGGTAGTTGGTTCCAAGCTCCCCCAAACATGAACGTCTTAGGTAACAAATAGGTATATCATATAAGACGAGGCAATGTCGTGAATACTACGAAATACAACGCTCAAGACGTGACCAAAGGATTTCATCACAATCCCTACATTGACTATGATGAGACTTCATTCTTGTTGTTAAAATTATTCTCTTTATTGCGGTTTTAAGGGTTTACCTTTTCAAAAACTAAATGTTTACATTGGGATTTTCTCGAAACAATTTATATGGAAAACAACTTTAGAGTTTGTTGACAAATCACAAACCTTTCATGTCTACCTCCTTCACCACTATCTTTATGGCCTTAAACAGGCCCTAGTTACCATAATTTTTATCGGGTCCAAATTTACACATATGTATCTAAACATGCTCATGGCGGTTTGTTATAATATATTGTATATGCTTAAAGCGCTTGACTATGCAACCTCGACTCAACCAAATATTACGTCTGCCATCAACAAACTTTATCATCTAATGCATCAAGCTATAAATATTCATTGATTTGTCGTCAAGCGGACTATATGCTATCATCAGTACCCCACCACGAGTCTCGTCTCGTCTCTAAAGACTACTGGCGAGACACGTAACGCCTTGAATGTGTACAATCCAAGGAATTGGTTATTGATACTTCAAAGTGAAACTTCCTTTGGATTTTTATGTATCGATGACATAGTGGTATAAAACTATAACTAAATAACAATAGTTCCTTTTTAGATTATTTCTTAACTTTCTTGGTTTATGTTCATAAGTATTGTATAATACTACGATTAGCAAATTGAAAACAACCAATGCTCTTAAGATACAAGCATCTGATTCATATTATTTTTTTTCGTCTCCCCCTTCTCTCTAAAGTACTATTCTTTTTATTTATAACTGTTAAAATATGATGTTTTACAAAATTACGAATATACCGTTGCAAACATATTTTGTCTACGTTTTGATGTAAGCTTCGTTAAAAACGGAGTTGTGCGTGATAGTGTACAAGTTGTCTAACCACTTACGTACAACGTTGTTATAAATTATTTTAAATCTTTACGTTTTCTATACGGTTTTGCTTTCGTTTTCTAATTTTTTAACGGTTAACTTTTTTTAACAGGTTTGTTATGGTTTCGTTTTTTATTAAACTTTTGTAATGTTACAAACTATTTCGCTGCAACGCATGCGTTTGCGTAAATGTTTTGTTTTTTACATAAAAAGTTTAAAATGCGTTTATTTATTTCGTACATGATAACTTTTTTAACGGTTTCGTTTTTCTATATAATATCTTTAATATTATCAACTCTCTATTAAATGTTTTGCTTATTTTATGTACCGTGTGTTTTAACGTGCCGTTACGTGCAAGTTCATGCACCGCAACGCGATTGGCAAGACTTTAATTTATTTAACGGTTTAGTTTTTATTTTTATAAAGTTTCTAAGCCGTTTGGTGTCCGCTTTTTTAAAGACTTTGATTTATTTTACGGTTTAGCTTTCCTCTTTTTTTTATAAAATTCAAAGCCGCTTTACGTCTGTTAAATAACGTGGCCAACCGCAACGCGCCGGGTTGATTACTAGTACAGTTTTATGTTTGGGCCGAATATTTTGGGAATAAACAATCGTATTCGTATCCCAAAGTAATGAACTAGTCGATGATGATAAGCACGCTTTCCTAGCCACCACAGAGAAAGCACACACCTTTCTCCGACCACCGTCGCCGGGAAACTTCATTCTTACTCCGGTCAGGTACTTTTTACGTTTCTTCCATGATTTCAATCTGAAATTTGAGTATATCTTTCCAATTACCAATCCATTCCCCCGATAGTTTCTTTTCTGCTTCCGATTCATGCTCTCAATTAGCAAACAATCTGCTTTGTTGCTTATCAATTTCCGATTATATTCATAGTTTTAGGTGGTTTTATCAGTAATTCAATATCTAATTTCTGTTAATTTTGTGAAATTATGAACAGGGCAAGAAGGAATTGCTGAATTAGGGTTTAGGAATTAATTTGGGTTTTTTTTATGACATGTTGCACTTGGTGCGTGAGAATCTGTTCATTGGCAACATCAATGCAGCTGCAGAAGTACTTTTGGGTGGCAATAAAGAAATTACACATATTTTATCAGTTTTGAGCTCTGCTTCTATAGGGTTTTTCTCAGAATGGAAATCGAGTTTTTCGGTTCCTACGAAAGAGATTCGAACAGTATACGTGGGCGGGTCGGGTTCGGGTGAAGATTCGGAGGCTGATGGGTCAGATGGAACTGCATTGTGCTCTACGAAGATTCTTTATGTATTGGAGAATGCAGGGCATGATTTGAAGGTGGTGAGGATGGCTGTACCTTTAAGAGATATGGAGAGTGAGAATTTGTTGGATTCGTTGGAAGTTTGTTTGGATTTTATCGATGAAAGTAGGAAAAATGGCTCGGTTTTGGTGCATTGCTTTGCGGGTGTATCCAGAAGGTATAATTAATATGTTGGATTCTTGTTTTGATTCATTAGTTTCATGTGTGTAATCCTGTTTAGTTGTTAAAAATTGTATGAAAAATCTGTTTATCGTTTCAAGTTTGCCAATTTACTATTTTTAGTTGATTTTTGAATTTAACATCTTAGATTAATCTGTGTTTAAGGTTTCATTTAGGCCGTCCTTTGAATACGCCTATAAACCTTATTAGAAGGTGGTTTATGGTTATTGAATCAAAACGATTGTTTTAGGTTTGAAAAAAAATTATCTTGTTTTTTTGTGTGACCCATTAAAAATCACATTTTTACAAGAACCCTTTTTATAAAAAGGATGATTAGGAGGTTTTATGCTTTGAAAATACACTTCAGGTGACTTTTGATCCGTTTGACCCGTTTCCTTTTTAGCTAGAAATATAATTACCCAAATCTACCCGTTCATAAGTAAACGGGTCGAATTTACCATCTCCGACTTTTGTATTGCTTTGTCGCGATACTAATCTGCTTGATATTGTTTAAAAATATTGAGAAGACAAACATTAAATTCCTTTAATTCTCTTTTTTTCTAAGCCTATGGGTTTACACCGTTCTTTGCATGTGTTTGTTGCAGTGCAGCCATTATCACGGCCTACCTGATGAGAAGTGAACGAATTTCTCTAGAAGGTTTGTGGACAGCCGTTTTTCTATTTTTTTAAAGATTTTTAATTTGATGTGGATAATTAATGGGTATTTTATTTAATTTAATGTAAAATGTTTCATGCAAATTTTTTCCACAACTTCGCTGCAGATGCACTTGAATCGTTACGCCAAAGCAATGAATCTGTTTGCCCTAATGATGGATTTTTAGAACAGGTAATTAAACGGTTTATAATTTTTATATTTTTCTTGTGGATTCTGAAAATATGTTTTCTTTGAGGTGCAGTTGACCATGTTTGAAGATATGGGTTTTAAGGTTGACCATTCAAGCACTATATACAAACGCTTCCGTGTGAAGGTCTTAGGTGTGTTTTCTTACCCAAGTTATGTAATTTTTTGATTTATAAATTTATTCTGGATGACATAGGTTTCAAGGTTGGGTAACATGTTAAAATGTGTAATTTTTATGTTAGGGTCAAAACGGGCTGGGAACAATTTTGTGTCCATTAATTATAGATTTTGTAAATAATGAATGATTCAACACGATTACAAATGTTACTAAAATAATAATAAATTTCCCATAATAAAACGATTTACGACGTTGCAAGTATTTAAATACTAAGTGACTTTTGATCCGTTTAACCTGTTTCATTTTTAGATACTTTTTAATACTTTACCCGTTACCTACAAAGTATAACTCCAATTATGGCGCTAGGTGACTCGTATAACCGAGGGGAGAAAATTGACAGCTCCAAGTTTGCTGCTGACCCTGGTTTGACCAAGAAAGAAGCTTCTATTTTGACCGAAACAGCATCACAGAAAGAAGTAATTCCAACGCCTGCATTCCGTTGCAAAAAGTGCAGGCGGATTGTTGCATTGCAGGACAATGTTATAAATCATATTCCTGGGGAGGGTGAGAGCTCTTTTGAATGGCATAAAAGGAATAATTACAACAATTTCAACAAATATGATGAGCTTGAGTGCACCTCGGTCTTTGTTGAGCCTCTTCGTTGGATGAAAACAGGTATAAAATGACCTTTTTACTTTCTTTTTTTGTTGTATATTTTCATTTTAAATAATACTAGATTAAACAATATAACCAAAGAATAACACCATGCTTAGGCTGATGTAGGGGTGTTAAATGGGTCGTGTTCGTGGGTCGATCCCGGCACGGATTTTTGCGGGTGGACATGACATGACACGACACGTTTAACCCAAAAATTGTATTTTATTTTTTCTCTATATTAATACTCTAAATTTACAATTGACAACCAAAAGTACAAAGTAATTTCGTTTAAACTATAAACCTAATGCTCATTTCTCTTATCTTTTGAATTTTGGCATAAATATATGTTTTTTATAATTTTATAAAAAATATTGGTTAAACGGGTCAGCCCACTAGGTCGACTGAAACACGACCCTAAACGGACCTAAACCGTTTAGACTAAACCCAAACCCACAAATTTAGTGTTAGGTTTACGTAGAGACTGAAATTCGTACCCCTAGGTTGGTGGTCTGTTTTGGTGATCAACTCATGGCATGGTAACTATGCCTTTTTAAATCTGCTAGTTTGGTAATTTGATCACCTGGTGACCTGTTTTCCTGCTTACATGGCACATTTTTCAGACGAGGTGGCTTGCCATGTCATCTTTTTTACCAACTAAATTACCTAACTAGTCCATTTCAAAAGAACACATTTTCCTAAATGTTATGTTTTACCAATTTGGTTGTTTAGTTGAAGAAGGTGCATTAGAAGGTAAGCTGTGGTGCACACACTGCGAAGGCCGGTTGGGTTACTTTAACTGGTCAGGAATCCAGTGTAGTTGTGGAAGTTGGATCACACCAGCTTTTCAACTTCATAAAAGCCGAATCGATATCAGCACTGTTTAAGATTATACGCGCATGGGTGTCATCTTGTTGAACCTTTGAAGCACAATAATTATACAATACTTCACCCTCATTGGCTTCGTTTTGGAGCCATGTAATCTTGATGTTCATTGTCTCTTTTATGATAACTTTAAACTACTTGCTTTGATGTCTAAATGATACAATTTCAGTTACAAATGGTGGTTTTGTACTCCCGTTTGTTATCGATCATCTTGGACTCGAGAAAGTGAATTTGCATACGAATAATGCTTGATATTCTTTGACTCGGACTCGAAGCGTGTTTTCTTTCACAAACTTGACATGTTTTGTAATCGTGTTCGATGATATGTTGCATCTAATGTTCCCTGGATCCGGGGTTTATGGAATTCGTCATTTTTTAAAAGACGAATTTCATAAACCCCTCAAAAATCGATTAAGATTTTATTAGAATTTCATAACAAAGCGATGCCTATTAAAACATTGTTTTCACTATGAAAAAATGTATAAAAATACAAATAACATTGAAGCTTTTATTAGTAAACCTAACAATATTGTTATCAACAGTATATACAACTGATCCACAGGTTGATAACATCACACTCTGAACAAATTATACATAATAACCCTAAACTTAGCCCTTTTAGCTAGGGGTGTTTATTATTCGAAATAGACTTGAAAAAACTAAAATTCGAATAGAACCGAGTTTGAATTACAAATATGAATTCGGTTAGCATTCAAACAAAGTTACGAATTTGGTTTCCTAATCGAATTCGATTTTGTGGTTTTTTAACCAATTCGGTCTGACTATTTAAATTCAAATGATATATACAATTTTTATTATTAATTTTTTTATTCGTAATTAGGTTGTTAGAATCAAAATTGAATTTACGAATTCGAATTTGTCGTACTGATTGCTGATTTCTCTACTAATTTATTGATTTGGTGTGATTTACAAGACGAACAATCGTGTAATTCACAATCTTTATAGCAGACCGTTCAGATATTACAATGTGATTTAACGTAAATTTTATTTTTGACTTTTGTAGACGTGAATTTGGTTTTTCAGTAGAAGTCGAAAACCAACCTAATTTGATTTTCGGTTCGGTTTTTCAGTTGTTATTGAAAATTCAAATTGAGGAAGCCTTCGATGGACACCCCTATTACAAAGTTAAGCAAAAGGGGAATGATATATTTATATGGATTAAAAACATTAGTATTTGATATATTTATATGGATTAAAAACATTAGTATTTGTTGAGGGTTTAGAAGGAGCTAAACCCGACATGTTTTCATCAAGGTAAGAAATGACCTGGTAAATTCACATTCAATAAATAATGTGAATAAAACTAAAACCAATTTAAAAACTAAAAATATTGCAGTACCCGACTTAAGTTGACAAAAATTTCAACGACCCGAATCATTAGAAACCCTTTCAAAAAAAATTTGTGAACGTGCTGTTGAATTTAAGATTTAAGGTTTGGAGTTTAATATTTAGGCTATATGTTATACCCGTGAGTGGTGTGGTGTGTGTGTGGGTGGGGGGTGAAGGAGTGTCACGTCGGCTGGTCACGAGGTTGCAACCGCGCCGCACCATCGTGAGAGGGAAATGGTGTGAATGGGATGGCCAATTGACACCTCACATTTTCTTTTTATCAAATTTTTAATATAATATTTAATTTAGGTACTAATCTAATTTTTCTTAAATAATTTTCACTCGTTAGTTTAAAAGGAAAAAAAAACTAAATACGCTGACTCGCTTATTTTTTTTCTGAACATTGTAGTATAAATTTTAATGAAAATAGAGTTTTTAGAAAAAAAAAAATTTGTGGTCTCGTAAATGGTTTTGACATGTGTTTGGATTGACATTTCGAATGATAAGTAAATGTTTTAAAAAATTAATATTAATTATTTAAAATTAATTAATAAAATGCATTAAAATAAAAACAGAAAATAAATAACGGATGTACAAATGAAATCATTATTGTAGCAAACGGCTTTACCCTTTTCAAATTCGATTTTCAATCTCCCCGCCCACACCTTCTGTCCACACCTCTCTCCGATCATATCTCCATTTCTTTCTACAATCATCTCCACCGTAGCTTGCTGTAATCCATTTTCGCTGTGGTGGAAGGTCGCCGTTCAATCTACAAGACGACACGTGATTCCGATGCGCCTAAATTGCAGTATCCAGATCCTTTACTTACAAAACCACGCCGACGGCGAACTTGCAAAAGGCCGATTGTCTACTACTTCGCCGGATCTCACTACTTAGGTATTGTATTTCTCTAATTTGAATACTTTGGAGATGATATGAAAGTTTGAATTGCATTATTTGAAAATAAAATTAGAAACCCTAGCTGTTATTACTCTACTGGAGAAAGCATAAATTTGTAAATTAATGCTCGTATTTGATGTTTAAAAGTAGGCGAAATTTACTTACAATGTTTGTAGTTTTGATTAATTAATAATACATCGTTTGATGAATTACTGAATCAGGATTTTGGCCAATTTTGCAGTGTTGTTGACTTTGACTAATTCTTTTTATGAGTCTGCATTTTATCTTTGCTTGGATGTATGCTTTCTTTATTGTATGCTGTGATTTTGGGAAGATTAGATTGAGGAGGAGTACATATTTTGGGTTGCATTATTGTATTTTAAGCACTCGAGATCAATACAAACATATAATTCACTTTTGATATTAGAAATGTATTTTGTGATATGTTTTTGGATACTTATAATATTCAACACAATGTTTAAGGTTTTGATTTACATATATCTAAAATTTCGTGATCTAGGGCCTACTTTGTAATATTGGCACCGGGCCACTGAAATCCTTGAGACAGCCGGCTCATTTGGACCATTAATCTTCAACATGAATCATTACCACATATACGAAGCGATCGGCCAAGGAAAATACTCGGTAATGAATTCTAATTCTTAATGTTTTATTGATTCTGCCTTTTCCTTTCAGTGTAGTATGTGTACTGATTAGGTCTGTACTGGTTTGCAGACTGTGTATAAAGGGAGGGCGAAGAAAAGTATTGAATATTTTGCAATTAAGAGCGTCGACAAATCTCACAAAAGCAAGGTTTTGCAGGAAGTAAGCTTCTTTCTTTGGTTGTATTTTTGTGTAGAGGAGTTTACTTTTACAATGGCTGTAATACCTGAAACACAATTAAGATAAGAATGCATAGTACTTTCCATTGTATAATAGTATATCCTATGCATTTACTGTTCTTTTAAGTGGTATATCTTCTTCGTTCCTCTTGATCTTATACCTTGGAACACCTGTTGTTGACATTGTTCCCATTTTTCTTATCTTTTCAACTAAATTATTTATTTCGTTTTTGGGATTTAAACTGCAGGTCAAAATTCTTCACTCATTGGATCATCCTAATGTACTCAAATTTCATGCCTGGTAAGGCCTGGAAATGTTGAATTCTTCAATTCTCTCTTTTTGTGTTTTGAAGTTTCTGATGTCAGGGTAACTTGGAACTATAATTGTGGTTATTGATGGTCTATTCAATGGTAGAATGGAAGCTTATATTTTATGTTTTTTTTAAATAGGTATGAAACTTCTTCTCATTTGTGGCTGATTTTAGAATACTGTGTTGGAGGTGACCTAAGAACATTACTAGAGCAGGTATGCAAGTTCTTTTGAAGCATGTCATATGACGTAGCAAGTTATTTGAGAATATGATTATATATATGTATATTTGTATATATGTGTATGTTCGTATGTTTCATGTATGTATGTAAGATGAGAGTGCTTTATGATATAGGGGTGACAAAGAAGCTTGTTACAGTAACCTTGAATGGCTACAAAATATAGTTATAATACATACCCTTGATAGTAATAATCCCTTGGCACTCGGCTCATGAACATTATAATATTATTAAACACTATTATTAATTACATTAGTGTTCATGATTTAATTGCTATGTAGAAAAGATACGGGTCGTTATAAAAAATTAATTATCCATCAAACTAAATAATGCATATGGAAGCAACTGAACTGCTAATTTAATGTCTACTCCTGATGACTAGATCTTGCTGATGTGGAAATTGTTTTTTGAATAAACATGGGCTTTTCCCACATGCCTATGACACAATTTATATTTTTTTGACTGCTTACAGGACAGTAAACTTCCGGAAGATTCAGTACATGATCTTGCACGGGATCTTGTCAGAGGTTTACGGTAAAAGACTATCTAGCCCTCATATATGGAAAATAATTTTTAAAGGTATAGGGCCATAGGGGTTTAGAGTTTATATCATCTGACTAATCTTGAATTGGTCAATATTAGGTTTTTACACTCAAAGGGAATCATCTACTGTGACTTGAAGCCATCAAACATCTTACTGGATGAAAATGGTCGTACAAAGGTATTTTTGCTTTATTTATAGTTTTATTGTTGATTATTTTTCTGATAATGTATTTCTTTCTGTTATATGTTCTGCAGCTGTGTGATTTCGGGTTATCCAGAAAATTGAGTGATATATCTAAAACACCTTCTTCCCTGGTGGGTCTTTTGAACAATTGGCACTAGTCTTTATTTTGTTTTAATTGTATGAGTATAACTTAGAGGTGGCAAAACGGCTGTGAAAATGGATCAATGGGAATCTTTTTGTTTCCGGTCAATTATGGTGAGGCCAGGTTGACCTGAAACACTTTCTCTCTAAAATATTTAGCATTTTATGAACAATTAGCGTGCCAAGCATGATTACAATAAACTACTTTCAGTAAGAATCAAAGTTTTTTGTATAAACTGTTTAAGGAGGTTTTATGCTGTGAAAATACACTTTGGCGGCTTTTAACCTGTTCGATCCATTTGAGCCGTTTCAGTTTTAGCTATTTCGTTTTATTTCCCCTGTTTGATAGTTAGGGATAATGTAATCCGAATCAACCCATTCATAAGTATATGGGCTGAAATTGCTAACTCTAATATAAATAACAGAGATAACTGTTTTGATGGTATGCTATATAATTATCTTTTCTTGATTCTGTTTAGTTACCACAAGCAAAGCGTGGAACTCCATGTTACATGGCTCCTGAGTTGTTTCATGATGGTGGAGTTCATTCGTATGCTTCAGATTTCTGGGCTCTTGGTTGTGTTCTTTATGAATGCTATGCTGGCAGACCACCATTTATAGGAAAAGAATTTACACAATTAGTAAAGTCAATTCTCACAGATCCAACCCCATCCCTACCGGGCAATCCTAGCCGTTCATTTGCTAATCTAGTCAGTTCTCTTCTAATAAAAGATCCAGCAGAAAGAATCCAATGGTCTGAAATTTGTGGTCATGCCTACTGGAACACAAAGCTGACTCCACCTATTTTACCCCCTCAACCTGCTTTCTATAACATGATTGAACTTTGTTATAAGCCGTGCCTTACGGAACGAAATCAGAACAAAACCCCACCAAGAAACCGTGATAATTTGAAAGCCACGGTAGGTCCCACTGAAAACTCTAACCATAATACACCTAGTAGAGGTGTATCTAGTGGTAGAAAGGTTCAATCTAAAGGTTCAAGTAACACAAAGGGTGTGAATCTGCTACGTCTTTCAAGGATAGCAAAATCAAATTTACAGAGGGAAAATGAAAAAGAGAATTACCGTAGGCCATTGCCTAATAATAATTCTGAAAATGAAACTGATATTCAAATCGAAAACACGGACATGGAGCTTGATTTTAATGAAAACAATGAAGATGACACCCAAGATGAGGCCGAAATGGTGACCCCGACCCGAACCATTGATGAGAATTTATCCATTCCAGATAATGATTTGATCGCATCACCAATGGTTAACACACCTGCAACAGATGATTCCAGAAGAACTGATTATGAAGCTTCAGATGGTATTGAAGTATCTGCTGCTCCACCAAGTGCTTCACCACAACCGAAGATTAAAAAAGTTATAGAAGGTTCAGACAATGTGGTTAACCTGTCAACAGTTCTTTGGCATGCGTCTGACCTCTCGGTTCGGCCCGTGATGCCGAGTAAAAAGTCAGACAAAGGGGCAGGGTTGGAGGTGGTTCCTTCTCTTCCATTTGACGCGGTTCCAGCATCTGATTTTGTGAAAAACTCAAAGGAGCAACTGGAAGTAGTCACAAGATGCATCATAAGCATCCTAAATGGAAACACTTCAATTGGTGAGAAGCAAAATGTCATCAAATATCTTGAGATGCTAAGCTGTAGTGTGGATGCAGCCAATATTTTGACCAATGGCCCGATCATGCCAGTTTTAGTCAAAATGCTTCGGCAGTCCAAAGCCTCAGCTTTGCGGGTCCAACTTGCTTCACTTCTTGGGTTGCTAATTCGGCATTCTACTTTTATAGATGATGATTTGGCAAATTCAGGAATATTGAGTTGTCTAAATGAAGGGTTAGTTGACCGCCAAGAAAAAGTCAGAAGGTTTTCAATGGCTGCACTGGGTGAGTTATTGTTTTATATATCTACTCAAAGTGACCAAGCAAAAGCAACTAATCCACCTGAAAGCCCGTCAAAGGAAAACCGGACCTCATCAGGATGGCAGGTCAGCTGAAATTACCATTGCTTTGATCTTAATTTTGAAAGTTCTTATTGAACTTTGTTTCTATATTTACTAGGATTTCTTTCTATTTAAAGCTTGGAATTTGTGATGTCTAGAGGGGAGTAACATGTGAAAATGGTTCAATTTGGGACTTTTAGTTTTATAATGGGCAGAAGTGGGAATACTGACACTTTTAACAGAAAAATGGGTTGATATGAGTTGCATTTTTTTCTCCAACGGGTCAAACCGTAAAACAGAGAGTCAAATGGGTGGTGTCCGGATCAAATGGACTGAAAGTTACCCATGTGTTGTCAAATGCGTAAACCTTCCTAAATCGTTTCTATTAAAAACTACTATATTATTTTGACAATATAATTTAGTAACTTTTGTTTAACACATTAGTTATTTATAAAATTTGAACTTTTTTCTGATTGGTCAGCTCAACTTGTTTTGACACATCACACATTAGTGGCAACTCACCCATTTTGCCTGGGTAAATTTAAAAGATTAGTTAAAAAAGAAACACGTAAAACGGTTTAAATCTCACACACAGTTTACTTTGGTGTTGATAGCCTGCTAAACTTTCCATTGCAAAAAAATAAGTCATTAATTTACTAATAGTTCTGTAATCATTAATATTGTTTTTAGAGTTGTTGATTTCTAACTATTAACTTACGATTGAGTTGATTTAGGTTATTTTTTCTCTAAAAGATCAAATGAGTAAAATAAAAAATTTAGCCAAAAAAGAAAATAGGCCACAAATGGTCGAAAGTTGTAAAAAACTTACTTTTTATACATACAACCTTAACCTTTTAAATTGGTATCTTATTTTCTTAAAAGCTTTAATAATACAGTTTTTGAACTTGTATAATGCATTAATTATTTATTAGCATTTTAAAAAAATTGGAAAAAAGCTGTTTCCCTGCAACCCAACCCGACCTGTTTTGACCCGTTTTGAACCCATCTGACCAGCCCACTATATCTCTTCTAACTTGTAATTTCTTGAAGCAGGTTCCAAGTACATTAATTTCACTAGTAACATCACTTTTACGGAAGGGTGAAGATGACATGACTCAACTTTATGCATTAAGAACAATAGAAAACATCTCAAGCCAAGGAGGATACTGGGCAACCCGTTTCACCAGCCCAGATGTAATCAACAACCTTTGTTACATATTCCGAGCACCTGCAAAACAAGAAACCATGAGACTCACAGCTGGATCATGCCTGGTCCGTTTAACGCGTTTCAACCCGCCCACAATCCAACAAGTAATGGAAAAACTCACCTTTAAAGAAACCGCAAACGCCATTTCCAAAGGAAGCCCACGCGAGCAACAAATCTGCTTGAATCTTCTAAACATGGCAATGCTTGGCAGCAATCTGTTCACTAACATTGGCCGCCACCTTTTACCTTTAATTGAAGATAAAAATCTAGTCCCCAACTTGATATCCCTTACTGAACATGGGGGAGAGGTTTTAAGAGGGAAAACACTTGTTTTTGCAACTCTGCTTTGTAAAAGCCGAAAAAGATGGCTTGCACATTTCTTCTTCAATGTGAAACTATTAACTACCGTGGATCGGTTGGTCAAGGAAAAGGGTGTTTATTTGCAGCAATGTTTAGAGGTGTTTATAAACGGTGTGGTGTCTATTTTGCCCGGGCTACTGGAGATGATAATTGCTGATATTAAACAACTGCCAGCTGGCGGGAAACGACATACACAAGGTGGTGGCTTAGCTGGCAGAGGTGGTGGTTCAAAGACCAATCTGCCACTTTTTCCGGTGGTTCTAAATCTTCTTGGTAGTTCATCGTTTAAACGCAGGGTGGTTGACTCTCAGATCCTTCAGCAACTCAAAGTTCTAATCAAATTGGCAGAATCACCATTTCAGGTATATAAAGCATCATCTGTTGATAATTTTTTTCACCAATAGCTCTGTTATGAGTGGGACTTTACTTGGTATGTTTGTTTATTTATCTGTTGATATTTTTATTATATCTTTCACCTACATAAATGGATCAAAATTTCTCATCGGATTTCAGGGACGCGATGATTTTCTGTTAACTATGTTACGGGTTCTTGAAGCAATCACAGAAGAAGCATCTGTAATTGAGGAAAATCATACAACTTTTGTCAATGAAATTCTCGTGAGTTTATCGGTTGTTTGTAAAGGAAGTAAAGATGGAGATGCAAGATTCTTATGCTTAAAGATATGGTTTGAGGTGGTTGTTAATTTGTTAAACGGAGCACCCGAGGATACCGGAAGACTAGAGGATTTGAAAGTGATATGTCGTGATCATTTTGTCCCGATGTTTCCAATGCTAATGGAGGATGATGATCCGACTCCGATATACGCACAAAAACTGCACGAGATGCTGCTGGAGTTCAACATTATTGCACAATAATGTCTTGTTTTCTTTTTGATGTAATCGGTTATGTATTCATGGTTTGTATGCTGTACACTCATTTTTTCTTGACAAAGATACTATGTTTATGTTCATTTAAATGGAACATGTAGTTGTCATTATGAAGTGTTGGGTTGGAGGGTTGAGATTGCCACTTACATAGACATGCTTAACTGATAGCTGCCTCATGAGCAATGACCCGACCCACAAGAATCTAGCTTACGATATCAATAACGTGTTCAATGAAACCGTGGAAAGGGACTTCCTAGCTGGAACCATAGCAGCTGGAGCTGCGTTTATCACCAAGTGACGTGTCTCGACACGCCTCTTCACGTCCCGGAATGAAGCCATGCAACCCATGTTTATTTGGTATTTTATTTGCTATTTTATGTTAATGCAGACACACGTACTGTTGGTTTTTGTTGTTAGTTTTCTTTGTTTAAGTTAGAGTAATGGTAAGGGAGTTTAAGTACGTGGGATAATGGGTTTATAAATTCTCTATGTAACTGCACTTTGTTTGAAGGAGAATGCAGAGAATTTGGATAAAAAACTTTGTTGAGCCTCATACAAGGTGAGTCTTTCATTCTGTCCTAGCTAACTCGAGTGGC
The DNA here is from genome assembly GCA_023525975.1 of Smallanthus sonchifolius. Taxonomy (NCBI): domain Eukaryota; kingdom Viridiplantae; phylum Streptophyta; class Magnoliopsida; order Asterales; family Asteraceae; genus Smallanthus; species Smallanthus sonchifolius. The sequence goes on from CM042018.1 coordinate 133,613,287, forward strand.
CTCCGAGTGGTGATCAAAGGATCACGGATGCCCAACGATTAGTCGGGAGGTGTGATTGTAGCCTGTTTTAGCCGTTGTATTTGAATTTCCTACGGACACCCTTCCTGGTCCACTGTTGCTTATAACATTAACCAAAGGGCTTGTAGCCTAGTGGTGTCATTGTTTGTAGTAAAGGTGTTCCCCACGGATCAACGCATTGGAGAAGGTCTAATGAGTCAAACAGGTTAAAAGTCACCCACAATGTGTTTTAATGAAAATGGAAGTATCATAATTCTTATCAACTTCATGGTTGAAAGTTGGACCGTTTGACCTAAAAGCCAAACCACAAATATGAATCGAATTGTTTGACCTGAAAAGTCAAACCATATGATCCTGAAGACATGAAACACATAGTAATCCTCCCTAATATCCTCTATTCCCCTCTATTCTCACTGTTCCCGTTATCACTATCATCAAATTTTTCTAAAATAGAGATTACAAAATCATCCTTTATGACCACGCCTCGATCTTCATAATCATCATCACCACCAACACTCTCCTTGACTTCCCTTTGACTTTTCAATTCTCTAGTATTCCTGGATCCCAACAATACAAGATCCAACATTTTTCTCCTAACAACATAAACAGGATTTGGAGAAACAAGAACATCTTTACAATATGCTTCTCTAAGAAACACCATTTGTGTACAGCCTCGTGTAGATATGTAAAAGATTCCAGGATGCATTAAAATCAGCTCACGAAAATTAACCGGAAGACCAAAATCTTTCTTAAAATGTACTAATCGTTCAACTTCAACCATTTTTTCAACTGTCAAGCTTAAAAGCTCATGAAGAATCCCAACCGCTCGTTTTTCAAACCGTTCGATCCCGCCACGTGTTGATGACCGAAAAACGTCTTCTTTTTCATAAGGTTTACTGTAATGAAGTCTTTGCCAATCTTTTAGTTTACCTTTAAATCCAGCTTTAATCTTGAATCCTGTAGGGAAAGTGATAGGAAACGCGTATTTTGTCTCGAATTCACTCAACCATTTTTCTTTGTACTCTTTTTCCCTCCATTTTTCTACTTCAGCTACCTTTAACGTTTCATCAACATCATCTTTGTCAGTCAATCTTACTATCTCCAAATCGACTAGTTCAAAATCAGTATACTTTGCAAGAATTGATTCGCGGAAATCATCTGGTAAACCCAATTCCCGTTTGATTAACCTCAAAGCATGGATATGAAGAGTACCAGTAACAGAGATCATTAGCAGCTTCTTTATCCTTTTTACATTATCTAATTCCATATTTTTGATCACATTACTTTCTTCTTGAAGCAAGAGTTTCATCTTGGAAGTTAATTTACAACAAACGTTTCGTTTAACTGGGTGAGGAAATACGTCGAACACATGGCGGTATTTTCTGAGGAACCCACCAACTGGCACATTCAGACCGACAATGTTGCTCCAACGAGACATGATCTGCACAGAAACAAAGGGTCCTCTGCGGCGAGCAGACATGAGGTCATGGAGGCTTAGGATTAATTTGAGTTTGCGGAGATTGGTCATGTGGTTATCAAGCTTCAGGTCCCTGGTTCGATCTTCCAAGCGGGTTTGTGCAGTAACCGCTGGTTTCTTCCATCGGCGTTGCGTGGTGGAGTTGAAAGGCCCAAATTGCAGTCGAGTTTGATGGAATGTTGACTGTGTTTCGTATATGAATCGCTGTAAAACCCTTGTCATATCTTCAATGGTGTTTAGAGTTATGCTTGCACCAGAAATTTGAAGTCTGGACTGCAATTTTGAGAGATCCTGCAGATGTTTGTGTGGTTCATGAACAATATGGTTATGCCGAGTGCTGAGCAAGTTTCGATCTTAACTGAGAAAACCGATTAATCCACCGAAAACCGGCCCGATAAATGACCGAATATAAGCTTATAGGTCGTCTTCGGTTCGCAATTTTTAAAGATTTTGGGTTAGGTCTCGGTCTATAACCGGGTAAAACCTGAAAAAACCGAACCGAACTTGTAGTCAAATGAAAATCGAAATATAAAGGAAGAAGCAAATATTTGCCATCCCCAAAACAAGTAGATTGCACATGTATCAAGAATCATGTGATCAGGCACAATTTTATTGTAATTTTAGAAAGTAACTTGTCAAACCACCATACACAATTAATTCTTATTTGATCAGTGTGCCATTCAAGTTTCTGTAATGTGAAGTTATTTTGTTGGCCAGCTTATTGCAAAAGATCTTGTTGGATGGATTATACATGTTCTTGCATACAAGACTAATTTAAAAAAAAAGCAGCAATTCTCACACAGGCATTTCATCAAGCAGGTGGTATGCATACTTCTAACAATTCTCACACAGGCATTTCATCGAGCAGGTGGTATGCATACAATGTAGGAAGATCAATGTTTGTTCCCAAAATCAGAAGTTCAAACAAGAATATTTGTAAATTCAATCATTCATGGTAGTAAATGAGCTTTGCGATGCAAAATACAAATGAAATCACCTGCCAAGGATTGCTTGTTATCGGTCTCGGTCTTGAGTTTTGTTGGGTAAAGAGATCCAGCAAAGATAAATCCGGTGACTTTCGTGTTACAATTTTTTTTGAAGTACTGTACCCAGAACTAGGTTAGAAGCCTGTTTTTTACTCGGTTGAAAAAAAATTTATTAAATAGTTAGTAATAAAAATTTATGAAATATCAAATAGTAATGAAGATTTAGGAATTAATAAATAAAATACTTATTAATAAAGTAGTAATAAGCGGGAAAAGAAATCTTTGACTCACAGAAATACAGAATTACAAGAGGTGACGCAACCAGTTACTTATCTATTAGGTACAGATTAATCAAATTTTTTTTTCTGTGGAAATATATATTATTTGTAACGTTTTAGTTGATTCACAGTTTTTCATCCAAGTGTTCTTTTGTTTGTTTTCTTGATACAAGTATACAACATGACTTTCTGTAAGTTTATAAGAAGTGATGTAAATTTGGTTCTGTATTGAACGACACTCTATATATATAAACCAAAAAGGGAAACGAATCTGTTGAAATCTGTCAAATGAATCAACAAACCGGACATTGTTATACAATTACAATATTCATTGCTTGATAATCTTTCGAATCGACGGGGATAGAAAGGTAAAATCAGCTTAAAACAAGGCTCTTGCCAAGAATAATATCATCTGTGCTGAAATCGGCTTCTTTTCTAAACGTTCCCCGACCAAAATCCAGATTATACGAGTCGGTCAAACCTTCAACCAAGCCATATTCAGGTACGATTCCAAGCTCCTCTTTTGCTTTCTCCACGGATGCAAAGAAATGCTGCAACAAACAGTTTCACAAAACAGGTATTATATTTGGTACGGGTTGAAACAGGTTGGTCATGTTGTGTTGGGTTGGCACAAAACATTTTTTTTTATAAAAAAGTTCAAAATTTTTTTAAATACTAAGCGTGTCGAATATGATTAAATGATTTCAATAACGAACTATTTTTTTGAATCAAATGGTTTACTAAGCATTATAAATACACTTTGGGCCATTTTTTTAGCTGCTTGACCGTTTCCTTTTTAGCTATCTTTTTATTGGACCCGCTTAACTAGCTAGACCCATACATAAGTTAACGGGTTGAAACTGCCAAATCTAAGATAAACATTGGACACGCTGGTCAAACCCGAATTGACCCATTCGTAAGCCCTAAATTAAATGTTGTAATATTATTTAGGAGTGTTTGGGAATGAGCGGGTTTAAAACATGGTTTATATCAACAACAGAAGTCAAACAAAAGGTTGACTTTTCCCACCAAAATTAAGTTCATGTTTACAGATTTACCTGGTCCCGGAATGGAAACGCTTTCTTTTTTCCAAAATCAAACTCCTTAGGATTATAATGAATGATCTCAGGCACAGGGAATCCACCAGCCTACAAGGAGTAAATTATAATTTTATATTAAAAAATTTAAAATTATAAATTTAGATAGGTAAAAATGTTATATTACCTTAGCACAAGCTCTTGCTAATCCATCAAAGGTAACATATCTATCTCCTGATATGTTATAAACTTGCTTGCTTGCTTTTGCATTCCCTAAAACCTTTATAAAAGCTTGTGCAAGATCCTGCATTTGGTCAATGTTGACTCATCGAGACTGTTTGGATTTTGCATAACCGTTATCAGTTTTTGAATCTTTATAAACTGTTTCTAACCACAGCAAACTTCATAATCGAGGTTACATGAAAGTTGTAATGTTTGACCACACATAGTTTAAGGAAAATGATTAACTAAATATCAAAATTTAAAAATCTTGTAATGAAACTAATGGCAAAATATGTAATTTTACTAACCTTTACATGACCAAGTTGGGTTACTTGCAAACCCGAGTTGGGAATTGGGATGGGTCGGCCCGCTTTCAGCCTATGGAAAAACCATTCTTCAACAGGGTTGTAATTCAGCGGGCCATAAATATAAACGGGTCTTATAGAAGTGTAATTAACACCCTTTGACTCTAATAAGGCCTCTGTCTCAAGCTTCCCCTTGTGTCGGCTTTTTGGATCAACTGCATCCACCTATAGCAAAAAAAATTAATATTAAATTGGTAACATGTCAAAATGGGCCGGGCAAATCCACACACACTTTTTTGTCCTTTTATTTTTTGAACTTTTAGATAGTTAATGTGTTAAATATGATTAAAAAGAAAACTATTTTGTCACAAATATAACCTAGTTTTTGAAATAGAACAATCTGGAAGGTTTTATACGTTGTGAATACACTTTGGTTAACTTTTAACCCGTTGGCTTGCTTGACCCGTTAAAAAAAAAAGATAAGTGAACATGAATGTTATCTAGTATTAAAGCGTAAAAAATGTTAATAAACTGACCTCACGATGCGGTAAAAGGTCAGATTTAAGGTAAACACCGGCTGAAGAGCAATATATGTACCTGTAATTCAGTAAAATAGTAAAAAAATACAAACAAAAGTAAATTCTCATTTTCATCAAATGATTCTTATGTTGATAACTTACTGTTCTAGATTTGGCAATGCATCTAATATAGGTTCCACCTCTTCCGCCTCACGCCCTTCAAAAAAACCATTTTTTATAAATCAAGAGGGGTAAACTTGTCATCATGTACCAACTTTTTGAAAATGTCTTCTAACGGGTATGAAAAAATAAATGTAAAAGTTTAAAACTTTTATGATTTTTACACACCATTTATATCATAGACAACATCAAAGCCTTCAGCAGCAAGACTTGTCCTCACAAAATCATAATCCTTCCTATCGCCTTTCAAGTGCAATATCTACAACATGAAACACACCATAGTTACTTAAGAAAGAAGTTATTAACATGAAAATGTAATAGCTTTATATCACATATTTATAATGGAATTTTAAGATAATTTATTTATTTTATCATGTAAATTTTAACAAACCTTGGATTTGAAAGCATTGTAAGCTTCATCCGCTTCACCAGGTAAAGGTTGTGTGACGGGTGCTTTTCCTCTAGTGAACAAAGTTACCTGCATACGATAAAACGATAATCCAAAGTTTATGAACAATTTTTATGATATTATAATATGGGAAATTGCAAGATTAATCATGTTAAACTTAACCTGATGGCCCTCTTCAACGAGTAATCTGGAAAGAAAGATTCCAATGAAACGTGTGCCTCCCATTACGAGAATTTTCTTGGAGCTTGATGCCATCACAGTCAAAGCTCCTTTCGGTTGACATACTTTCCTCTTATACTGAAGCATACATCACATTCAGTTATTTTGACTTTATAAGTCAAACCTAGTACTTTCTGAATTCAAACTTGATATGGATAACTATATTAGGTGTTCTTTAGGGGTGTTTGGATTTGCATTTTAAAGCGATTATGTGGTTACTGATACTTGAAGGTATCCAAACACCATTTTCGACATATGATTCTGATAATTAGGTATCACATATAAACTTGATGCCTTCATCAAGATTTTGTCACGAAGACTATGATACCGATCAATTTAAAAACGTAATTGGATGGAAACATGCCCATTATCCCCATTTGGCCATTTTCCTTGTGTTTGTTTCTTTTTCTTCACTTTTGGCAATACAACAAGGATTGACTTTGACTTTTAAGTCCAAACTTCAAAGTAATCACCTTTATAGTTCAAGATTGATCTTGATTATGAAACAAATATGACACCAACATTGAGGGATTTACTTTGACTTTCAAGTTCAAACTTCAAAGTAATTACCTTTATAGTTCAAGATTTATCTTGATTATCAAACAAATATGACACCAACATTCTGGTAATCAGAAGTAATCATAATTAAAGAATCCCCATTTTCTTTGTGTGTGTTTAATTTTGACGTTTGAGTTCAAATTTCAAAATTCAAAGTAATTCAAGATTGATCTTGATTTAACACCAACATTCTTTTAATCACCAGTAATAGTTCCAAAGTTTACAACTTTTCAAGATTAAATGAGCAAAACAGTTTCAAAGTTTAGAACTTGACAATGGATTTGGGGGTAAATTAGAAAATGAAAAAGGGTAAAACGGTACCTGGATGGAGGTGATGAATTTGGTGCCACAAAAGGTCGATTGAGAAGAGGGAAGAATGGAGACAGAAGGGTATGATTTGAAATTATGCTGCACCGCAGCAACACCACCCGCCATTGATGAGATTGAAGTTGAAGATGAAGATGAAGATGAGAGAAGGGGGTGTTTAATGATGATGATGATGATGGTGTGAAAACCATATCTTGTGGTGTTGTTTGTGAGTCTCACTTGAGGGGAAGAAGGATAACAAGTGACCCCACTTCTCTTCCTGCGGTTGTGTCCATGAACTACCCTCTCACACTCTCAACCATATCTTTCTTCTTTTCCATTAGGCCTTCTGTCTGATTTGCTACAAAACAAACATCCAAACATTTTAATGGTCTCTCACTAAAAAAAAAGTAAAATAAAATAATAATGTTCATTATTCGGTTCGAAACTAATTAAAATAAAAATCAAACTAGACTGAAACCAAAACAATGAAACTGAATTTTTGTTCGGTTATTCGGTTTGGTTTGAATACTAGTGGATTAAAATAAAATTAAATAAGTTAAAATAATAAATTATTTAAAAAAATTATTTTTAGCTAAATTTGGTTTATTCGGTTCAAACCGAAATGAATTCTTATTCGGTTTTCAGTTACGACCGAATAAAATCCATAACCGAATAATTCGAAAATCAAACCGATAAACATTAAACACACGTAGTGCAAATTATTTATAGAAGTTATCATGTTCTATTCATGTGCATAGTTTTGGATTTGGGTTTTATAGTTATAGTTTTTTTAGATTTCCTACCAAATTTCTTCATTTTTATTTCATTACTTGATATAAAAATATACACGTTTTTACTTCTGTTTTCAAACCCTGTTTAATGAGGAATCCTAATATCAAAAAAAGCGAGGACATGTATAATGATATTGTGTCAAATACCATGTATAATTTAAGTATTAAATTATGTTATGATCAAATAAATCGAATGATGACACGGTAGCTGTTAAGTGGCGCATTCCATGTCATATAATCTGAATTGTATCTTCTGCCCTACAAAATTGAAAACACGTAAAGGAACGGGAAATCTAAAATTTGAACATACCGCACGACTATACGTGTATTTTAACTCTTTAATTTTAGGACGTAAAAGTTAGAATATAAAAAAGAAGGGACCATTTATCACTACATAAAAAGATTAGGGACTGTTTTATAACTATTCCCATATGTTTTTAGGGTTTAACAGCAAAATGGGGGTTTTAATATTTGGGGGTTCTCATTTCTCTTTCTCCTCACCATTTCTCTAGCTTTCAAATCACCACTCAAAATCTCCATCATGTGGGCGATTCGAAGAACCCCCTCAATTGCTCGCAGGTAATTTTCTCTTTAATTATAAATTAACATTCAAATTTCTCGTTATTCGTTTTTGTTATCGTTTCATATTTCCCAAATTCGTAAATTCTAAAAAGGCAAAACCTGGATTTGACTGTTTACCATCATCGCAATTTTAATTCGATTGGTTAGGGTTTTAATTGGGGATGCGATCGAAGGTAAGACTGGTCCGTACACTTGAAGATTTCATATAGATCTTCTAAAGTTTGATGCGGTTGGTGATTTTTTTGATAAAATTTTTAAAATTCATATTATGATAATAACGGTATTGCAAAATGAAAAGAGGTTGTTATGATAAGTTGTTTGATGAAAATAATGAGATGAATATTATTTTTGAATTTTATGTTTGATGGTTAAAAATGATGATATGCTTTTGTCCTTGGTGTTACTTATCCTGTAACTTTATTAATTACTAGGTTAGAAAGCCGTCTACTACACATGTTGAATAAAGAAAATATTAAATAGTTAGTAATGAAGATTTAGGAATTATAAAATGATATTTTGAGATAAGATATAATTGAAATTACTTTAAATAGTTACTAATTATATTTGGGATTGAGGTGTATTTATAATACCGGGAAAAAAGAATCTCAGGCTCACAGAATTGTGACACATGGCGCAACCATTTACTTATTTATTAGGTATAGATTGGTAAATGCGGTCATAGAAAACATGATTAGATCCTTTTGATTTTTTCTTGTTTATGTATTATGTATCTCAATTTTCTTTCTTGTTATTTCTTTTTTCAGAATATCATCCAGGTCACAAACGTTTTCAGCAGCTACCTTTCGTGCTTCTTATACTGAGCACCAAGTCCCCGAGCCCTCATGTGGGACCCGTTTATTAAATAGATATTATTCCTATCAACATTCCCAACCTACTTTAAATCATCACTATTCTTCAATGGCTGGCACAAAAAGCAGTGGAGAAGAAGATGATGACTTGATGGATGGTTTTTCGGAGCTGGAAGATGCTACCACAGATGAAGTTCAAGAAAAGAATGTTGAAGATGAAGGTGATGATGGTACTGTTTCAGAACCTGAGCCTCCTGAAGATGAGGATGATGATACTATTGCACCTAAAAAAACCCATCAACCAAAACGGGCTTTTTCGGTGTTGTTTAAGGTTATTATGGATTCACGAGTAGGTCATGTTCAAAAAGCACTTGATAAGTGGCTTGAAAAAGGAGAAAAGATAAGCAGATCAGATATATCTGTAGCTTTGATTGAACTCAGGAAACGTAGGATGTATGACAAAGCTTTGCAGGTTCTTTCAGTCATTTCGTTTTTCATTTAATACCTTTTATTTCGCCTTTTGGGACTTGGGAGTGAACTTATAAGTTATAACGTAGAGGTGGCAAAATGGGTTGGTGAAAACAGGTTCAGGTCAAAACATGTACTTTTTATTACGGGTCGGGCTGGGTTGACTTGCCCTATAGACTTACGCTAAATTCTCACATAAGTCCATTGGCTTTATTTTTACTTGATTAAATTCCTAGCTTTTTTTTAAATTCAACGATAAAAGTCCTTGTAATAAAGTTTAGGGACTTAATCATTCAAAAGGACCTTTTGGTTAAATTTTAAAATTGGCTTTATTTTTGCGTGATTAAATTCCTAGAATTTTCTAGCGTTTAACGAAAAAAGTTTTTTTAATAAAGTTTAGGGACTTGATCATTCAAAAGGGCCTTTTTGTTAAATTTTGAAAAGTCTAGTGATTTAATCATGCCAAAAAGAGGATTTTTATGTTATTAATAAAGCATAGGAACTTTTTTGTTAAGTTTTCAAAGTTAAGGGATTTAATCATGAAAATAAAGCCCGTTTGATCCACTCAACTTGTTTGGCATTTTTCATTTAGCTAAGTTTTTAGATTTTACGGTTGTTGGAGTTTCACCAAATAACCCATTTTCAAGTTTATGGCTGAATTGTCACCTGTGATATAATGTCAGAATATACATGATACGGATCCTGTGTAATGGTGATGACTATATGCTTCTTTAATACTACTAAATCCAAAAAAACATAAGTCCCTGACAATAATATCTTTATTTTTCTAAATCCTACCAAATAATAATCAAAATAAATGTAAAATTATCTTTAAATCCCAAGTTTGATTCATGGAATCATCATCTATGCTTCCTGCAGATGTCAGAGTGGTTGGAGTTACGAAAACAAGTAGAATTCGCCGAAAAAGATTATTCTTCTCGTGTTGATTTAATTGCCAAAGTACGCGGTCTTAATGCTGTAGAAATCTACATTGGAAAGATTCCCGAGTTATTTAAAACCGAGATGGTGTACCGAACTCTTTTAGCTAATTGTGTTCAAATCGTTCATGCAACAAAAGCCGAACAAGTTTTCAACAAAATGAAGGAATTGAAATTCCCCATCACGGCCTTTACTTGCAACCAATTACTTCTTTTATACATGAAAACCAACAAGAAAAAGATAGCCGAGGTGTTGCTATTAATGGAAAAAGAAAATGTGAAACCGACACTTCTTACTTATAGAGTGTTAATTGATATCAAAGGTCAGAGTAATGACATAGATGGGATGGAGCAAATTGTTGAGGCGATGAAGGCGGAAGGCATAGATCTCGATATCAAGATAAAGGTGACACTTTTTCTTTTTATATATATGATAATAATAATTAAATGATTAATTTCATATGCATTATTCTAAAAGGTCAAAATTTCATTTATATCCTTTGAAATTTAATACTATCATCTTTATTGTTTCAAAAACACAAAATATCATATATACCTGTTTTACAATAAATATAATAAAATCAGTTACTTATAACTGTCTATTTCTCTTTGGTTATCTATGTTTCATAAGTAACTGTATTTATTTTATTTACTATGGAATAGGTATATATGACATTATCAAATTTATAAGGATACACACGCACAATTATTGCAATTGATACGTATGTTAATTTAATGTCCCCAGTAAAAAAACATGTATTTTGTTGATTGATTTGGTGCATAATTCTGATGAGCTAGTATCTTTTACAATAGGCTGCTTTAGCTAAGCACTATATATATGGACGTCTCAAAGAAAAAGCAGAAGTGATTCTACAAGAAATTGAAGGAAATGACCTTAAAAGTAACCGTTGGGTTTGTTCGGTTTTACTTCCACTTTATGCTGCACTTGAAAACGTTGCCGATGTCAACCGGGTGTGGGATGTATGCAAGTCAAACCCCCAATTAGATGAGTACATAAAAGCTATTGATGCTTTTGGAAAACTAAAGAAAGTTGAAGAAGCCGAAGCTGTGTTTGACCAAATGTCAAAGAAATTCAAAAGAATTCCATCTAAACATTATGCTACAATGTTGAAGGTTTATGCAAATAACAAAATGTTATCAAAAGGAAAGGATCTTGTGAAACGAATGGGGGAAAGTGGTTGTCAGATCGGGCCGTTGACTTGGGACTCTTTGGTCAAACTATATGTTGAAGCTGGCGAGACTGAAAAAGCCGATTCGATTTTGCGTAGGGCTTCAGAACAAAGCCGTATAAAGCCGTTCTTTGATACTTATTTGTTGATTATGGATCAGTATGCAAAAAGAGGAGACATACATAATGCTGAAAAGATCTTTCATAGGATGAGACAAGACGGTTATGTGTCAAGGTTGAAACAATATCATAGTCTTTTGCGAACGTATATAAATGCTAAAGTTCCTGCTTATGGGTTTAGAGAACGGTTGAAAGCTGATAATCTTTTCCCAAATAAAGCGATGGCGGAAGAGTTGGGTCGAGTTGATGTTTTCAAGAGGACTGCAGTTTCTGATTTGTTGGATTGAGTAAGATAAGCAGCAGATGTTATAGTTAAAGGTTGGTAATTGGAGTTCTTTATGGTTGTTGAATGGATCTTTTTGTTGACTTTATGATGAAAATCAGAGGTTTATTTAGTTTCTTATGTATGCTTCTGGTTAATGGTCTTTGTCTTGCCTTTTAATTAATCCTTATCCCAAACTGATTGGTCTTCGACTTCCTCTGCAATCCAACCAACAAATTCATCCATGATTTAGCAGATGGTATCTTATATTATGAATAAAAAATACTTTGTTTAAACACAAAGGGTTTCTTTATTATATTTAAATTTTATTGTAAACAACAGCATTTGAGGGGCTTTGCTCCAACACAACTTGGTACCCGTCGTCACACCAATTATCCATTCCTTCCGCCATGACCTGCCAAAACGTTGTACCCGAACATGACCCGTCATTTCTTGCACTTTCGTAAGCCATGTTAAATATGTTTTCAATGTAATCATCCCTTGCTTTGACTGTGTAGCCTGTTGACCAGGAGGACTTGCCAAATTCCGCAATAAGTAACGGTTGACTTTACAGTCCTCAATATGGGCTTTAACCCATTTTTCTACAAATTCAGCTTGAGCTTCCCGAAACCCTATATAACGTAACGTAACGTAACAAATCAAATAAAACGAGTCGTGGACTAAAGAAAATCATTTTGTTATATATGGTGGTAATTAAAGAAGTAATTGGTGGTACCATTGATCAGGATAGAGATGGATTGTAGCGAAATCCACATTGTTGATGCGGTTGTTTGAAATGAAGTCGGTCCCAACTTCATAGCCTGGATTGTTTTGTTTCTTCTCGGGCATGGACTCCCCATAGAAGCCTTCAAGCCCAATTTCAGCCATTTCTACTATCCATTCCTACAGGGAGATCGAAGGCGTACGTACGTGTTATTATTCACACGTGAACCAAAAATAAGGTTTGTTTGCATATCTATATCATTTGTTAAAGATTTCATTGGTCTCTTTAATTTGATGGTTTTCACAGGATGTCATATATGTATGTTAGCGGTTATAGGCAAAGAACAAGAGAGAACCTGGAGCGTCTTTCCGGAGAGATCAGACTGGCATTCATCATCTCCCATGCAAAGATGGTTGGATCGTCCTTATAAGCAACTCCGGTGATCGAGTTGAGTCTCGTAAGTTGAGCAAAATTAAAATAGAAACAATTTACAAATGTGAGTGGTCTAGAAAATTAACATTTGTTTTGCAGAGCATGTATATATAATATACCTTCACATGATTATTGTAATATCCTTTGACGACAACGTTAGAAAAGAATTCATCATTACTGGCCTCCATGATCCCTAGCCCATTCAACGTATTGTTTTTTACCTCCAAAATCATTGACCAAGCTTAGAATTAAGTGAAGCCCGTGTTTTTTGGCTTCTGATATCACAAAATCCAATCCCTGAAATCAAAAAGGTTTAAAATGGTGCTTCATAATCAGTTTTAACTTACGTGTGTTATGGATTTGAATATTTTTTAAGTTTTAAAAAGTCAAAGTACATTTTGCCGATTTTCTTGGTCAAAAATGTATATTTTGGCAAATTTTCTCTAATATATAAAATGATGTTGCCCGAAAAGTATTCAAAGAAAACAGAAAGAAACTGAATAATTAACCTTAAACATGTCCTCATTGTAAACACCAGGAGAGGTTTGTAGGGGTTTTCTGCCACCATCACTAAAAGCCCAAGTCCTAACCATGTTCATTCCTATCTTTGAAGCTTCTTGAAAGGCATCTGAGACCTTTGATTTCGTAGACGGATCAGAAGCCATACACATTAGCCAGTAGGCGTCAAAGCCGTTAAAATACATCGGCTTTCCATTAAGCACCAAATGATGTGTCCTTGTCTCCCCAAAACCGCCAATCTCCATTGAGAACACCACCTCCTGACATGGTAATGATTTTTGAGTAATGAATATATACAAATTAATGTGTCGAGTAATGGATGGAATGTTATGTGTTTAATCCATCCTCTATTTATCATATCATCTTGCTTGTGTAAGAGGATCCGGTATACCCACGTGATGGGTGGCGTGATCCTATGTGCCAATAGGAATCACGCCGTGATACCCAAGGCACACCGCCCCCTCAAAAAAAAATCACGCCGTCATTTTCATACGTGATATTTCTCACGCGAGTATTCGACTTTTGTAGCCGTTCAACGGTAATATATCCGTTAGAATTTAAATTAAAATAATAATATTAATAATTTTTATTTTTACTCACTATAAATACTCAATTTTACTCCATAATATTTACACTCATTTTCTACCAAAACTTACTAATCTTCTATACTCATTTCTAATATCCCCAACTCAAAAATGAGTAACGACCCGAACCAGAACCAACACTTTTGGGCTCAATACGCGGCTCGTGATAACGCGTTTGGGGCCAACCCCAACTTTCAACCCAACCCAAACTTCCAACCCAACCCAAACTTCCTATCCAACCCAAACTTCGTACCAAACCCGAACTTTCAAATGTTTAACTACCAATCCCAAATGTCTCAACCGGGTACACCACTAGAATTTGTACCCGAAACTCAAGAAATGCCACAAGAAACCGTGGACGAAAATCTAAATGTCTCACGAAAAAAAGGAAAGAAAAAGGTTTCGCAAGAGACTTCTAGCCGGACGAATACCAAAAAAAAGTGGGAAAAAGACGAGCCACTATTCTTGGTTAAGGCGTTTATAGACGTCTCGGAGGATCCAATAATTGGTAACAATAATTTTGGTTTTGTATTTTTTAAAATTTTCCATTTTTATGGACAATGGTTCAAGAAAAATATGAATCTTTTATGGGTGTACCGCCCGGTTACCGAAGTTTGGACCAATTGAGTTCAAAATGGACTCATATAAATGGGAAGGTGGTAAAGTTCCACGGGATCTATCAAGAAGTTTTGCGGGATCGAAGAAGCGGTGAGAGCGATGCCGATATTTTGACGAGAGCAACGGTCCGGTTTAAAGACGACCATGGTGGCGAAACACCAATTCAATATTGGGAGATTTGTAGGAATTCGCCAAAGTGGCAAACACTATACATTGCCCCCACTCGAACCGACTCGTCCAAAAAAAGAACATCAACCGACATCGACGCTAGTCCGGGCGATTCCGATGGTAGATCTAAGTACGACCTAAACATAGATGCACCAGAAGACGTGGAAATACCCCGTCCGATTGGGAAGAAAAAAGCAAAAGCCCAAGAATCGGGCTCGGGCTCAGGCTCGGGATCGGTTTCAAGACACGACGAAATCGGCGAGAAAATGGTCGAACAAATGACAAGATTTAACAACGCCCAAGACGAGAGGATGGATTGGAAACGAACAAAACAAGAGATCGAAATTCTTGGTATCGATCTTGAGTCACTAACAACCGCCCAACGTTTTTTGATTGAAAAAAAACAAAAGGAGATCAAAGAACGTCATGGTATCCCGTAGGTTTTGGTTATGTTTTTTTTTAATTAATGTAATTTTATTTTATTAATGAATATTATTTTATTATGTTTAATTTTATTGAAATAAAAATTCAAAAATAAACATTAAATTATCACACCACCACAATCACATGGGTATACCCCTTGCCATGTGATTATAGTGTGATTTTTCCAGAATCTGACGTGGCGTCACGTGGCGTGCACTTTATTATCACATGACACCATAATCACATGGGTATACCCCTTACCCTAACTCAGGAACGCCCATGCATGGCTCCATACTTTTTGTTGCATGGCATCATACATTTCCGTTTGTGTCAACCGCCAAATATAAAGCATGCATGTTGTAACCGTTTTGTTGTGTGAAATATGTTCGTTTGAAACTTTTTTTTTTCTTGTCAAAATCTGGTATTATTTCTCTATGTGCAGCTTAGTGAGGGCCCCTGCATATAGAGAAATAATACCGTTTTTCGCTTAAAATTATTAATTTATATGTATTCGGACGAAAATTTTATATGTATTAAGTTTCTGGCCCTGATAAGAAAAAAAAATTATAGGATTCCGCCTATAATTGACATCATGTTAAAAAAATTATAGTTTTTAACATTGCGGCAAACCATAATGTAATTTGCATTTGCATTTATAACCATGATGTCATTTTTTGTTACACGTTTATAAGAAGCATATGGTTTCTAAGTCCAAAGTATATTTCCCTTGTCCAATTGGTAGCTAGGTTAGGTTAGGTTAGGTTATGTTGAACGGATTTCACAAACGACAAACGTTTCATAGATGTGAAGGATGCTCGCTTATTATATATAGGATTTTGCATTAGATTTATACTAAATATTAGATAACCACATCATTGCTACTTCTATAGATTTAGGAAAACGTCTCATAAATTATATTTTCATTTATTAGCATATTAGTAAGAATTAATTACACGGATGGTCCCTGTGGTTTGGCCAAATTATGGATTTGGTCCATAAGTTTGAAAATTACGGATTTAGTCCAACAAACTTTGATTTCGTTACACCCATGGTCCCTGACATGGATGGAGGTTAACTTTTTCAGTTAAGTGACAGTGAAATGACCAAAATACCCTTAAATACAAAAAAACCAAAAATAAATATTTAAAACATAAATGACCAAAAATAAATATTTAAAACAAAAATACATATGGCCCCACATGGATCCCCTCCACCTCTTTGTCTTCTTCGGCCACTAGATTTCCGACGAGAACACCACCACCACTCGCCGGAAACCGCCGCCACCCCATCTGCTCTTGTCGGCAACCTACACCAACATCATCACAACCATGGTTGTTAAGTGGATTCGATGAAGCCCCATCACCACCACGGCTGCCACCACCGTCGCCGCCTTCCTCCACCGCCAACTGTATCCCTAAATCAACCACACCACCGTCGCTGTCGTTTTGTAAATCCTTCGTTTTTGTAAATCCCGACCTGTTGATAGTGTTGCAGATCTCGTTTTTCTAGCTTCAATCGCAACACCGCAGCCCCTTGTTTGTTTTTCCAGCAATGGTGTTTCAGGCGAGCCCAACTTCTTCCCCAAGCAGCCCCAAATCGACCCGATTCCACCACCGTCGCAACACCGCAGCCCCTTGTTTGTTTTTCCAGCAATGGTGTTTCAGGCGAGTCCAACTTCTTCCCCAAGCAGCCCCAAATCAACCTGATTCCACCACCGTCGCAACACCGCAGCCCCTTGTTTGTTTTTCCAGCAATGGTGTTTCAGGCGAGCCCAACTTCTTCCCCAAGCAGCCCCAAATCGACCCGATTCCACCACCGTCGCAACACCGTAGCCCCTTGTTTGTTTTTCCAGCAATGGTGTTTCAGGCGAGCCCAACTTCTTCCCCAAGCAGCCCCAAATCGACCCGATTCCACCACCGTCGCAACACCGCAGCCCCTTGTTTGTTTTTCAAGCAATGGTGTTTCAGGCGAGCCCAACTTCTTCCCCAAGCAGCCCCAAATCGACCCGATTCCACCACCGTCGACGAGGAAAGGGCGGAGCTGAAGAATGAAGGAGAGGTGTGTGGATCTAGGGTTTGATCGGCGGTGGCCTTACCGGAAGAAGGGTGGGGGCATGGAAAAAGTGGGTCCCACCTTTATAAAGAGGGTGTGATTTGGAGGGTTTATGAAGAAGAAGGTGTGGGTCCCACCTTTATTATTTCTTTTTTATATGTTTGTTTATAAATTAGGGGTATTTTTGTTATTTCTTAAAAAGTTAACAGAAAAATTAACCTCCATCCATGTCAGGGACCATGGGTGTAACGAAATCAAAGTTTGTTGGACTAAATCCGTAACTTTCAAACTTATGGACCAAATCCGTAATTTGGCCAAACCTCAGGGACCATCCGTGTAATTAATTCTATTAGTAAATTAAAAAATACATATTGCTTACTTTTTATACAACCACCTAATGCATAGGTCTTTACATCATCATCAAAATCTTTTTTCTTTTTTGGCTTTCGCGAGATGGTGATTTGTAATTTTTTTTATTATTTGTTAAAATTTACAATTTTACCCCTTCCTTTTAATTAAGTTATTTTTTTTTTCTTTTAACCAGTTTTCATTAATTAATATTACTCCTGAAGTTTAATAAAATTATCATACAACGCTTAAACTTTAATAAACTTTTTTTTATATGTATTTATTTACTCTTTTCCTTGGTTGTTTTAATTTCCCTTTTTTTGTTTTTTACTTTTATTATTTTTTTATCTACGTTTCCAACGTTTTGACGTGCATTTTTTTCGCGGGTGGGTACTAATATACCGTTGTATCTTGCTTATTTTTATCTACGTTTTG
Organism: Smallanthus sonchifolius; assembly: GCA_023525975.1. Lineage (NCBI taxonomy): Eukaryota > Viridiplantae > Streptophyta > Magnoliopsida > Asterales > Asteraceae > Smallanthus > Smallanthus sonchifolius. The sequence continues at coordinate 133,631,265 of CM042018.1, forward strand.
AACCCGCTGCGAAGCGCCGGTAACACGCACAATTGTAACGGAGTTGCACATGATAGTGTACAAGTTATATAATCAACTGCGTACAACATCGTTATGATTTTTTTTACTATTTACTTTTTCTAAACGGTTTTGTTTTGTTTTTCTAATTTTTTACCGGCTAATTTTTTTAACGACTTTGTTACGGTTTCATTTTTTGTATAAGTTTTTTTGAATATCAGTAGCTATTTCATCGGCTATATTCTATAAGCTTTCAAGGACGTTAGTTTTCTTGCAGGGTTTAACGCGCCGCAACGCGCGTGGACACCATTCTAGTTCTATACAAATTATAGTTGTTAGTTAAGGAGAGTAACTTATTGAGCTCTTACTCACATTTTAACTCCTTCGTAATTTGAGTGGAAATGATATTAGCACGACACAAACAAAAGTCATATAAGTCTCACGCACTACGAATTAAATACTTAAGTCTTAAACGAAGCCAAAAATATACTAAAAAAAAGTAGAAAGACTCAAATAACACCCAACTTGATCTCAACTTAGGGTTAATACGTCAATCTAACCTATTATTATTGGTTTTCTCTGTTCTTTATTTATTAAAACAGTTTTTTTTAAAGAAGTTAATGTTTATATAAATATATTAATCCCCAAGGATCGACTCAATAATCTCATTTCAAAAGAAGGATAATTATAATAAATAGGCAGGTAAACGGGTAACAAGCTGCGCCACAACCCTCTTTTGGATAACAAATTCAATCCTACTATAAACAAGGTTTTAGGTTTTTGGGTTTTATATAAATGGGTTTTGATTTTTTTTTAAATAGTTTCCTATTTGATCTTTATGAATTTCATTTAGTTTTTTTTTTCAGTTTTCATTTTATATATAATTTAGTTTTTCTCAAAAAATCATTAATATTTAACAACTAATAAAAAATTAAATATGTAGCATAGTTCGGTTTTTTTTTCTCTACAATTCAAAAAATAAAGTATTATATTGTCTCGTAATATCAGAAAATATTTTTTTAGTGGTTAAACTTTACATGCGACCTTTCACCTCCCTTCTCCATGTGCTCTCACCACTTTTGAAGTTTTACGTGAAAATTCAACTTTCGTTTGAAGGACCACTTTAATCACTTGTGGTTACTTGGTCCTAATTACTCAAAGTTTTCAGAATCGAACCGGAGAATGAACCGGACGTATTAGAGGAAACAATTTCCTTTGTAAATTCATTAACCAACAGAAACATAAATTATGGGTGAGCTGTAAAAACTAAAGTTTAATGGTAATTGGTTAGTATAACTTCTATTTAGCAACTGTATACAAGGAAGTTTAATGATAATTGGTTGTTTTTGTGATTATTTATTTGTTAAAAAACTCAAAAAAAGAAGCAAATTAGAGCCCCGGTTCGACCCCCAGTGCATGGTTCACATTCTGACCGATTAATCGTAAGAACCGCCCGGTTAAAACGGTCTCACAACATGCAACCGAACCACCGGATGTACCGGTTCCCGGTCCGACCGGCCGGTCCGGTCCGAGTTTAAAAATATTTAATATATCTATAAAGACATAATAGAGTGTACTTGCATTTCTTGATTCGGTATAAGTAAGATTTTGTTGTATTTCACCAATTAAACATTTCGTAAAGATTTTAAAGATAGGTATAGCAGTACAATGAAATGGGTTTGAAACATGTTTCACCTGGTATTCAAGTAAATACTTTCTACAAAAAATGAGAGTCAAAATCTTATTTTTTCTAAAAAAACAATTCTAGGTGGTTTACATAAAGTGATTTTAATTCAAGTATGTTATTTCCTGTATTATGCTTATAAAAAGTGGTGTGCGTGTCATTTTGACTCGTTTCAAGTGTATTATGTCTATAAAGAGTTTATAATGTGTGTAGGGGTCGTTTTGACCCCATTTAAAGCATATTAGTCTTTTAAAGACATAATAGAGTGTTTTTGGAGGTTAAAATTTGACTCCTGTTGTAAATTTGTTTGGCATCGTAAAATCCTTTTTATATATTGAAGAAATATTCATACTTGTTAGAGTAAACTGTAATTTATATCCCTGTGGTTTAGGCTCGCTGACACTTTGCATACTTGTTTTAAACAAAGTGCAATTTGCATCCTTGTGGTAAAGTTTCTCTTTCTTTTTGCGTCCCTCCGTTAAAAATCCGTCCATTCCTCCGTCCATTTATGAGGTAAAAGTCTTTTTTACCCTTGTTTCATTTATATCAGACAATGGAGCCGTAATTTCATTAACTTGGTCTTCCCTAACGATCCCAATTCACATAAAAACTCAAGAATAAGCTGGATCCCATATTATTCATTCAAGGCAAAAAAAAAATTCTCGAAAGACGTTTAAGGCAATAAATTGTTTTTTTTCTATTTCTCTAAAAAAATTATGCTACCACCAGAGCCATCGCCGCCGTCGGATTGTACGAGCGGAGGAGCAGCCTGAAGAACTTCAAGATCAGCCCGTTAGTTCAGTCGCCGGCGACTACTCCGATGATTTTCCCTTAAAAAATCACAAATTTGAAAGGTATTTGATTTTACAGTGTTTTCATCGTCACCACCTAAGGAGCATGGTCCGAAGTTCCAAATGGTAGAAATTTTGTCTTTGTTTGGGGGAATTTGGCATCAAAACTGTAGTTCTTCATAATCCTATCCAATTTTTTTAGCAACCCATCCGTTCTCCCTGGAGCTTTGTTCCATGTGTAGGTAAGACCAGTGCGTTGAATATCATTAAGACCCACTTAAACACAATATTCCTTAAATTCCTTCATCCCTCTAGCGATTTTAGACAAGCCAGCAGAGTTTTAAGACGAGTGTAGGACTACGTTAAAATCCCCAACAGCCAGCCGGTGCTCATTACCCATTGTGGAATGGAACTTTCTCAAGTCGCTTTAGTTTGTCCATACACGAAAGAACAGAAAAACTCATGCTGACCAACAAGAGGTCTGACGTAGCAGTGTGCATGGGTTGCTCAATTTGATCGATCACCATAATATCTTGTAAGGCCAAAAAACTAGGGGACCTCACGTGTTGGATTTACTCATTCACAATAAGTTTTAAAATTTAAATATCATAAGCAGCGGAATTTAACGTCATTACATTATTAAATATTATATAAACCAAATTAGCACTTACTAATAACTATTTTCTGTATTATTTATAAAAAGTAACTAAAAGAATATAAAGCCTAAGTTTTAATCATGGTTTGATTATTTATACACATAAACCCACAAACCAAAAAAACTTGAAACAAACATAACCCAACTAACAAAGACTTTCTCATCCGACAAATCACATCATCTAGTATACCACAAAATATACACACAAAACATAATATAAATACTACCTTCCAATTTGAAGTTTGGACCAATTAGTGGAAATTTACATCATGGATGTCAAGATCTTACAAAACCATGGTGGTGTTTTTAAGAATTAAATCATCCATGAAATGGTTTTCTAGGAGTTGGTGTCCGGTTCTCCATTGATTGCAATCTCTGCTTCAAATGGAAAACTTCAACCTGTGTGTGTTCATATCAAAAGCCAACGATTTAGCGCATAGTCGTGCCCTTGAATTGTAGCATGTTACATGCACAATCATGGATATACAGAACCAATCAAGTGATTCACTTGATGGAAATAAAGCTGCATATGTATGAAGAATCAAGACAACCCAAAAAACATATAGCCTTTTTAGATTTAGTTTTTTAAGTTTTTATTTTGGCTTTTGTTTTTTACTCTTTATTAGAATGATCAGAAGTGTTACCTGTAGCTGAAACGCTCTTGCTCTTTCTGCAGAGAGGACTCCTCTGGTTGAATGCAGTTCCTGCAGAAGAAGAAATTATGAACTCTAATTAGTAATTACTAGCACGGGCTTAACATAAAGACGATAAACCCATGAAACATATATTATATATATGTAGAAAATGATCAGGTTGTGTAATAGGACGGCCCAAAACAGGTAACTTTTTGGTATACTTTAGAACGGGTCAGGTTGGGTTAACCTGAAACACTTTGTCCCAAAATTTGTGCTCTTTTAATAAATGATAATTAGTGTGTCAAATATGATCACAGAAATGTTATCTCAGTAGCAATATAATGTTTCAAATAAAATGGTTTGGTACATCTTATGCATTAAAAATACCTTTTGTGTATCATCCAAAACTGCCTTCAGAAAAGCAACATCATGTTCAAGCCTCACATGATCAGAATGTACAATATTTGACAAACTATTTGCTTCTTCTTGTGCCATTTCTACCAAAACTAATTTCTCTTTCATCAATTCCATATCTTTCAAAGTGTCATTTAATCTTTTTTCGACTTCTTGTCGGCTTTTTATGACAGAAGCAAGATTTTTTTCTGCAGCTTCCCGACCCGCCAATGCAGCTGCCAATTGTCCTTCAAGAATCCCGTTTTTTTGTTTTATAGCTGACATTTTGATTTCATATAACTGGTATATACTGGAAGAACCCGTAAAAAACCCTGATTTTCCATCGGTCTCTTGAAATGGACTGTTATCATCGTTTCTTTCTTTTTCATCTTTTTCTGTGTTTTCATGTTCCACCATGGGAGAAGTTTCTTCGGCTGATTGTTTTCTTGTTTGCTCCATCGGCTGAAATTAAACAAATAATGTAGGGGTGTTTGGATGTGCATTTTGAAAGTGATTGTTATTCTGAATAATCAGACTCGCATAATTAGCTGTAAAATACAGGTGTACGAAATGGTGTTTGGATGTGCTTTTGTTCTTTGCATGATTATATACCTAAAATATTATAAACTTGAGGATAGAGTCCCTGCAATTTATTATTATCATACAAGTACACTTTTTGCATGATTGCATCCCTGGACTTTTCAAAATTTAATGAAAATGTCCTTTGTCACATGATCAAGTTCTGAAGTTAATTAACGTTTAAAGCCTTGGGATTTAAACATGCAAAGATAGGGTCCAGGGACTTACATGTGAATTCAGCAAAAAATCTATAGGTTTTTTCTACAATTGCCATTTTATGTTACCCTTTAACAATTGATCTTGTTGAAGCTAGTATGAAACTGATAATTTGACTTCATGTTATCAGAATCATTATCAGTTTATCCAAAAATTACACAGATCATTGCATCTACCAAGCACCACCCTTAAAGCAGCAATCAAAAGAGTCAGTTTTAAAGCGCAAACCCAGACACCCCCCATGAAGATATTTCCGCATGAAGAAAAAAAAGAAAACAGGATTACCAGTGAGGATCGTTCATCTTCCAAGCATCTTGCTAATTTCATTGATGCATCATCATCGACTTGTTCTTTCCTTAGTGAAACATTACCAGGATTTGAATCCACTAACAAAGATTCAGACAAAGATTTCCTACCCGAACCATGATGTTCAATTACCGATGCTAAATTTTGTCTCCCGAAACTGCCAACTGAACCAACTGTGGGTCCCATAGATAAAGAGCGTTTTTCAGATGGCAATGTCATTCTTCGACTCGTAGATGATTCATTCTTTTCTATCACTAGTACTTCAACCTGTAACAGAATTATTAATAAGTTTAAAAATTAAACTACTACTTCAACCTGTAACAGAATTATTAATAAGTTTAAAAATTAAATGTGAAGCAGGCCATCAAGAAATGAAACAATGGCAAGATGGGAAATCTTTTAATTGTTTGGCTGGTGTGTAGGAATGGAATCAGTTTTATAATGTTATATCAACCAAAGGGCTTGTAGCCTAGTGGTATCAAGGTGTGTACTAAAGGTGTTCCTCCCCAAGTGGTTGAGGGTTCTAGTCCCATTGTGGACATTGGTGTAGGTTGAGGGTTCTAGTCCCTAAATTTAAAAAATGGCCTTTTACACCATATAAAGAGATGGTGTATAATCTTATGTCAACTTTATACATTTTCTAGTAAGAGATATTGAATTTTCTATGTATGGACAATAATTATTAAACATAATGAAACCTCAACTAGGATTATAATAAAATGTATATTTCTAGTTATTTTTGGAAAATAGAAAGGTAATTAAGTAAAGTTTGGGTAAACTACACCAAAATGTAACTTATTTCATTGTATATAGCTTGCTTTTGATTTTTTATCACTGTATCAAAGTAACATTCTATAGCAGGTAAAATGGTGATGTGGCACCAGTTGTTTGATAATGGTGTACTGTGCCACGTCATCATTTTACCTTTTCTATAGATGAAAACTTGAAATATGTTGAAGGTGAAAGTAGGTTGCATAATGGTGGTAAAAACTTACGTATAACGGTAGAATCTTGAAATATGTTGCATACAATGGGGAAAAAATCCTTACATACAATGATAAAAAACGTGAAAGTAGGTTGCATTTGGTGTAACATACCCTTCATTTTTGAAAATTTTTGAAAAGGTTTTTGTTATTGAAGATTACATAAATAAAATTTGGTTACATCGCAATATTCCATTCATTGAATGAAAATTAACCAAATGGAAGAAAATGCATTCCTTCAGGAATTATATATTAAATTTCATTTGACAGAACAAGCAACTTTTTTTGCATGCCAATGGAATAGACATTCAATTCCCTCTCTGATTCCGTCATACCTGGTCTGATGGCTCCTTCTTTAGACCTCCAAATGCAACCAAATAATCCGTTTCCTTCTTTTGTAGAAGCACGAGGCAAAAGCCCTGTAAAAAGAGAGTATCATTCAGTGAAGTTGCAAATTAAATGCATAAAATAAATATTAAACTGGAAAATTAAAAAAAAATTACCTTGTTCGTAGTGATAGATTGTTGGGATGATGTGTGAACAACAGACCATTCCAGTTTTAAAATATCAAAAACTAATATCTCTGCATGCCCTATTAAAAATAATAATAAAAGTATATTAAGAAATATAATATACACAATGTCATGAATTTTTTTATCTTGATGTTTGGGTTCTATAAGGTGATGTTTGTTCCAAAATTAGAGTGAAAAACAACTCATGACTTATATCTTCAACTTTAAGGAGTGTTATACAAGAACAAGGCAAATTTTGAAAAAAAAAACGTACAGACTTCCACCGACTACACACATAAGTCCCTGGACTTCATTTTTGCATGATTTAGTCCCTAAACTTTAAAAACTCAACGAAAAGGTCTTTTATACAAACTTTAGGGACTTAATCATGCAAAAAAATAACATAGTTGTTAAAAATGAAGTCTCGTGACTTTTTCGTTGCGTTTCTAATGAACTTATATCTGAATTTAGTGAAAATCCATTGAGTTCTGGCATTTGCCCACACGAAAAAGCGTAGCACTTATATAGAGTTTTTGTCCGAGATACAAGAAATAAAACTTATAAATCTACCATCTAATTAACTCTGGTTTAAGAGACATACGCTTTTTTCTGCTACCACCGCCTGCAATATACCATTTTGTCCCACACAATACTCCACAACAACCAGCTCGAGGTGATGGATGGAAACCCCGTATCTTAATTCTTGACCACATCATCTGAAATAAAAATGCACATGTTTAGGAGAGAGAAATGATCTAATTCACCAAAATCAACTTTTGGATAGTTGGTTGAAAAAAAAATGATTTTCATGCTGACCGTCTCAAAGTCAAGGGAGTACAAATCATTCAAAGATTTTGACTTTGAAGTTCCTCCAAATACTAGAAGCAACTTATCATCATAAAGAGCCGCCACATGGTTACATCTTGCAGAAGGTCCAGCTCCCCTAACAAAATTATAAAAAATAAAAAAAGAGGTTTGCAGAAAGCATGTGTAAACAGCATTTAAAGAAAATGTTCAGGGTGCTTAAGTGGACCCCAAGGAAATTGCCCAAATTGTTTTTAACAACAAATCACTCAATTAACAGAATATTTGGGTGTGTGCTTCCAAAATGATTATGGGATATTGATTAATCATTATAAGATGTAATAATATGGATGGTAGAAAATGGTGTTTGCCTGCGCTTGTGTAGTTTAATGCAGTAATTATCAACTAATCACAAGTTTGAATATTGGCAAATTCTGATAGCTTATGGAACTATTGAACTAATAAATAAAATGACCAAAAACAATATATTTGTGAACAAAGATAGAGACGGTCTGTGAGATGGGAATAGAAGTGTCTCAAACCAGGTTAAAAGAGGATGCATATAAGTAGTTTTATTTTAACCTGATATAAATAGTTTTGTTGCCATAGGCCGATTATGTGAAAGTGATTATTTAACCATTAAATAATTTGAGAACAAAAGGTAAAATATGTTCATCCAAACATTAAAAACCGAATATCAGATAAGGAGTTCCAAGAGGCAAATCCAAACATCCACTACGTATCTTGAAGACTTAAGGAGAATGTTATAAATATTTTCAGAGTAATTCCAATAGGGGGGAAAACTAATCCAAAGCGGTAATATATCAACATAAAATAACATCAAAATTCTAACTTTCATTGGTGTACTTACTATACCAAATAGTATTCTATATATTTGGATGTAACTGTACTTCAAGGGGGAATTGTCCAAAAAACCCTATGCAATCTCACTAAATTTGCATACAAGTCCCTGGACTTCATTTTTGCATGATTAAATCCATCAACATCTAAAACCTAAAATATAAAGTCCATGGATATTTTTAACAATATAAGTCTTTTTTGCATGATTATAACCTCCAACTTTGTAAGAAATAACGAAAAGATCCTTCTTTTTTGCAAGATTAGTCCTTAAACTTTGAAAAAGGGACATTTTTGTTATGTTCTAAACTTTAGGGATTTAATCATGCAAAAGTTAGTCCAAGGACTTATTTCCAAACCCAACAATTGCCCATATATCAAGATTCAAAAGCAGTGGAAAAATGTCAATAGTAATTATCATTAAAAGCTTCTTACTCGCAATGAAGAGGAAGCCATGTGAGTGATTTAAGATCAAACATATGTAGATCATTTAATTTTCTTCTCTTAATATCTTCACCTCCAAATAAAATTAAAGAAGAGCCTGCTCGTACTACAGTGTGACCACTGCGTGCAACCTGTAGTGACAAGAATTTTAGTCAGTAAAGATCTGTCTCTTGCTATAGATATTACAAATAGGGAAAATGTAAAAAAAAACTACGAAATTTTCGATTATTTCTACATGATTAAATCCCTCAAACGTATGAAAACTCAACGAAAAAGTCCTCAGACTTTAAATTTTACAAATATGCCTTTTTATGATGAATCCCCTAACTTATAAAAACTCAACAAATATGTCTTTCTTGTTTGCATGAGCATGTCCCTAAAGTTTATATAAAGGACCTTTTTATTGAGATCTTATAAGTTAAAGAGACTTAACCATGCAAAAATAAAATCTAGGGACTTGAATGTGAATCCAATGAAAGCCTGTAGGTTTCTTTTAACATATGCTTTTAAATTTACTGCTAAAATCTTCTAAATATTCAATACAGACCAAGAAATATTCCATGAAACAGTTATAAAAATAGAAAATATCTGAGCCATTTTACATGAAGCTAGGCCCAACTTGGGTTAAGTTTTACCTCCGACGAATCAACTGGGTTAACCTCAAAGATATAACCAATAAGGAAAAAGGTCAAACCGGTCAAGCGCGTCTCAAACATTTTGAAAGCTATCCCAAATGTATTTGAATGCATAAAACCTTCTAAATCATTTTTATTAAAAAAAAAAAGAGAAAGAAAGTTTAGATTATTAAAGTAATATAGTTTCACAATCATATCTAACATGTTTATTAGTTTTAAATTTCAAAAAAAAATGAATAGGGAAGTGTTTGCGGGTCGGGTCGACCCCTTTTGACCTGTTTCTTGTTAGGCTGTTACCCACCCGCCCATTTTACCACCTGTTGCAAATAGATTGAACATATACCGGGATATCTCCTTTTGCTTCCATAAGTGACCAACACTCTGTTTCTACATCAAATGCCCACACTGCCAAAACCAAGTTTATAAGACTATTTACCTCTAGAAAAAAGTTTATAAATTTCCAAACCGTTTAACTAAAAATTTGTGAATCTGTAAGATTAAACAACCTGATACTCGATCGCTCGGTGGGGTGGTTCGCCCTCCAATTAAAAGCACCTTTTTCCCCCAAGGCACCTAATATAGACAAAGAAAAAAATTTAATTGTTACATAATAATACTAGTTTTGAATATCCAATTCATCATTTGTTAAAAGTAATAATAATACCAAACAATGACCCTTGCATGCTGGAATCTTTAACTGAAGACTTGATGGTGAAAGGTATAGTCTTGATGAAGCTGTGGTCCATGAAAAATTCTCAAAATTGAGAACCTGAAATAAGCACACGCTTTATAAAAATATGATGCTTGTAATTTGCAAACAACAATGACACAAATAACAAAAAAAAATGTACTTGCACATCTTCTAATAGCCCGTTTCCAGATTCACCACCAACAACAATTATTTTCTTTCCAATTACAGCTGCTGCATGCTATTCAAGAACAAAGGGTAAACACTATTATAAGGATTGTGTATTAGACTTAGAGGTGGCCGTTTCGACCCGTTTACTTAGGAATGGGTCAATTCAGGTTATGTTTCATCTCCACTAGGTAAAATAAAATTAATATTACCTAAAGGAATAGGTTCAAACTGGTCACACGGGTCAATTTCGCCCAAAGTGCATAATTAATCCATAAAACACACCAAATCATTTTATTCAGGATGTTTATTTCTGTTGAAGTAATTACATTCTTGTAATCATATTTGACATGTTGATTATAATAAATGAAACAAAATAAATAACATTTCTGGATAAAAAGTGTTTCGGCTAAACTCTATCCGTCCCAACCCATTTCAACACGTACCAAAATTACCTGTTAGCAAACCCTCCTTACCCACCCATTTTACAACCTCTAAACGACAATCCTTAAATGGGTATCATAGAATGTATTACATTGAATCGAGGTGTTGGTTTATCACCAGTAGTTGAAATCTTTTTCCATCCTTCATTATTTCCAGAAGTCGGATTTTCTAGCTCGGTTGCAGTGGATGAACAACGATTATTATCATCAGAATAATTTACTGCAGTTGTAGCATTATCACCCTGTGACGTTTACACCCAAAAATAAATATAAAACAAAAGAAAATTTCAGTCTATAATACTTGAAGACATCAATTTCTACACGTAATTTTAGCAAACAAAAGTGCAAGATTATGTTCTTACATTTGGATTATTTATCCGTTTGAGGTGCCGAATAGGACTACGTGTGCCCTGAGCAGAGTCTGAAAGCTGAACTTTTACTCTACAGAAGATTAAAATCCAATCAACCATACACAAAATTGTTAAAAAATGAATCTTTTTATAAAATTTTAGTACAAAACCATAATGTAAAAAACTTTCTAGTCATGTAATCTCACTAACTCCTTAACCTAATGTTAAAGAAGCATCAACATTCATGAATCAAGCTTTTGTGTTCAAATTTGATCTTAGTTCAACATGTTTCTTACAGGGTCAAACTATCCATAAACATAAATCAATATACAGAAAACTAATGTATAAATACATTTGTTTGAATGAATGATTTAAACAGAAACCCTAACCTTCCAAACTTCTTCCCTTTCCGAGAAAACGCAAACATGGCTGCTGAATCAAACTAAATACAGCGAAACTAGGGTTTGTGAAGAGCAAAACTACATCTATTCAAACAAGAATTAACAACTGCAAATCTGCAACTGCCATCGAAGAAACCTAGAGAAATTAGGGTTTGCGAAGAGCAAAATTAGCGGTGAAAAATGTAGGGAAAATTGAGAGTAATGATGGATTCCTACTGCATTTCTTGTGATTTAGAGTAAGACAAGTGAAGTGATCCAATAATGGTGAGTTACTGTACCTGTGAAATGCATTTATGGCAGTGAAGAAGCTCAGAGGATTGGGGTGCGTATGTTAGCAAGCAGCCTGGATTTGTTTTCTTTGAAATTGAAATTTACACGTGGGATCCTTCACTAATGTTTGAATTCAAATAAGTTTACATACTTTGGAATTTACATTTTCTTGATGATGATCTTTTTAACCTTTGAATTCACTTTTGCTTTTTTATAAATTTATGATTTTTTTTATAATTACTAGTTTAATCAGATTCGGACTAGAGTGGACTAGACTAAAAGAAATTAGAGAAAATAATGAAATAAAATTTATGATTTTTTTTTATAAATACTAGTTTAATCTGATTCGGACTAGACTAAAAGAAATCAGAGAAAATAATGAAATAAAATAACAACTGAGTGAAAGATATTTGATTTCATTTATTTGTTCTTAAATCATTAGAAAAAAATCATACGATAAAAATCAAAAGTTTTATATGTTTCGTTAAACTCACTCTAATTTTTTTTTTTTTAAGTCACTCAGATTTTAATAAGGTGTTTCAATTTTTTATATTTTTTCATAAATATTAAAAATTTTAAAGTTAAATGATCTAAATAGAACATATATAAAAATTTGTTCATATTTAGTCATTGTTTTTTTTTTCAGTTTGATTTAAATTAAACAATTATAAAATTATTTATTATTTAGTGATCCTTTTCTTTACTACTACATCCTGCTTTATTTTAAATTTTTTTAAATCATTAAGTAGTAATAAATATTCATATATGTTTCATTTAATTCACCTAAATTAAAAGGTATATATATTTATAAAAGTTTCATAAAATTGAAACACCCAAATATCTCATCTAATTTAAACTTTAAAAAAAAACACAACGGATTTAGGTCCCAATACATGATTCCCATTCTTTCATTTACTAACTTCAAAATCAAACATTTAAAGTTTTGTACACAACGAGTTTGACACTTTAAAAGTTAACTAACAAGTTTGACTGAACCTAAGTTAACTAGTCACACAAGTTCAAAATATACCATTTACTAAATCCTACATTCATATGTAGTTTTAAAAGACTTAGACACTTGTAGGAAAGTTTAAACATTCGACGGTTGCACCAAACGATCTTCCAATGAGAATCCATGTCTTGGAATATGACCCGGGACTACATCGGAGCTTTTCCTACATAAAAATAACCAAACAAACAAACATTAGTAATGATGGAGACCCCATATGTCACACCCTGAAATTCCACAACGGATTACCCGCGGGCTGTGACTGTCAAGGATCATCAGTCCCGGTCATTTCGAACGACCACTATATGGTTTTTGAAAAGACATTCCGTTTGAACATCATACCAAGATAAATAAGTAATACATAGTTTGAAAATACGGAATGTAAAGTGCGAAAGCAAAAGCAAAGTATCAAAATACAGAAGCACAACAAATTAGGTTCCCATAAACCTAGCTTCTAAATGAAAACATGAAATGAGACTCCAGATATGCAATCCTAGTCCATGCGTGAATGTTTAGCGACCTGAGATAAACATGCTTAAAAATGTCAACACAGGGTTGGTGAGTTCACAGGTTTAAGTAACAGAAGCAGTAAAGAATACAGTGTAACAGTACGCATGTATACTAGTGATTTGATTGTTGATCAAACAATAAACATTAACTATATAAGCAACACCGAAACCGAAGCTCAACGAAGGAATGCAGAAACTAGCATTTTTGCCTCTTACGAGCTTAGCACGCAAAGAATCAGGTCAATTATGCACCCGTTCGACTCCCAGTCAAAGTTAGCGCGACTAACCCAGGTGGGGGTTGTTAAACCCAATGAATCACCTCGCTTTGTGAAATAATTAACGGTTCGAATATGAGAGGACTTTATGTGCGGGAAATGCACCCACTTATATATGTTAAAGCGAAATCACAGTAATCATCATACGACTAAGTAAGAAAATGGTTTAGCATGTATCTCCCCCAAATGGAAAAGTAAGTAAAATGGGGCCGTGAAAACTCACCTGATGCGTGAGTACCGAATACGTGCTAGTAGCAAAAGTTCAAGAGTAAGCCGACCTACGCGTGCCCTAGAATATATAAGACACCTTAAGGTCTAGGTAATGATTCTATATGCAAGTTGGTCATGTAACAGTTTCACCCAACTTAATTTCGTTATGAAATTACGTTTGACTCGACAACCCGTTGGTGATATGTATTTGTTATCAAAAATATATATTCACATAAAATAAATATAAGTTATGATTTCGATCAAGTGTGTCCATGACTATAAGTAATTTGGCGTCATCTTAGGTTTCGCGCTTTAAAATATAGTTTGACTCGACACGAGTCGTAACTCGATGCGAACGGTAAATAAATATATTATATATATTTATTCAAAATAATGTTTTCGAAATACGTCATGACTTTAGGTAAAAATAATATCTATATTGTTTCTACGAAATATACATTTGAGAATTATCACTCTTAAAATAAGGTCGTTTTTCGTTTTACGACCAAAGTGTGTGTATATATATTTATACTCATAAAATTATATATATTTCAAAATCTAGTCTTTAACTATTAACATTTACGTATACTTTTAGAAATAATAAGTTTTTACAATAAAGTGAAGACTAGGTTTTTGTTCGTCTTTATACAAACTTAGTTCCTAATATTTATATATTTCCAAAATCATAATAATAATCATGTAACCCATTTAACAAAAGAAATTAACATAATAACTAGTCATAACCTTTTTAGTTTCCTAACAACTAGTAATAATTTAACTTCCATAATCTTGACATAACTCAACCAAGAAAATATAAACTTATAGGGAACTAACTATACATAATAATAAATGAAAAACACTACAAAATTTCATGGACAAGGTAAACCCACTTGATGAATCATTTGGGCATACACTTTATTTTAGTTCATGAACCATAAAGTTATAATTAATATTTTTACACAAAAATAAGCCTCATGTAGTCATTTTATAGAGACTCCATGTTTAATAAAAATGGATTTTTGTGGGTGAAATTGGTACATGACATTTGTATGTAAAAGATAGCATAAAACAAGGACAAAATGTAAATAGTTAGGAGGATTTCTCACTAAAAGCAAGCAAGGAAGAAGGTGGGAATGAATTAGGTTGCTTGCTAGACACTAAGAGATCACTTGTTCTTCCACAAAGATAGACTTGAACACCCTTGAATATGGAGATTGTGATTGGAGGGTTGGAGCCGTGATCAGGAGCTAGAGAGGGGGAAATGAGTTTGCAATTGGTTTTGTGTGATTAATTCATGAGGCAATGGATTTTGTTTATAATGCCAAGATTCTTTGAAGCAGAAAGTAGTATTGGGTCTTGTGTATGGGATTCAATTTTCGGTCAACATGGGTGGAAAGAGTCTTCATGGCCGAGAATTGCATGCAACAACGGATGGATTGCTTGACCCTTCACAAGTTTGGTAAGTTTTGTATAGTTAAATCACTAGCTAGGGTGGCTTGTGTGTGGGCACCTTTTGAACCGAAAAAAAAAACATAAGGAAGAATAAAGGAAGGGATGTGACTAGAGGTTTCAGAGGATAAGGATCTTGCACTTGGGATGTGTGTGTGCAAAAGATTAGCATGAAAATGTATCTTTTTGAGTTCTGCAAAACTAAAAATCTCGGCCAATATACAAGGAAAAGATGAGTTTATTTTTATTTGATTTAACTGGAAAGGTGATTTTGTAGATTAAACGAGTATTCAGGTGGTAGTGGGTATAAATCAAATGCAATATAAATTAGAGATATTATTAAAACCGAGCTAAATAAAATTATACATTATATAATTAGTGGTTCACTAATATATATAAACATATGTTTAGAAATTTAATATGTCGAGATAGCGCGTTAAAATAAAATAGACCGGTGAAACGGTAGAGACGCGTGTTTAAATACTAAGTTAATATAAATAAACACACCTGAATATTTAAGTTCTAAAATAATATTGTAGCATCTCGAAATATTTATTAAAACATAAATTTTAATTGTCACCAACGTTCGTGTGTGTCGGTTATATTGCGTGTGACCGGTAATTTATCTAATTACCGACGCGTGTAATGTTATGAATGGACTCTGCTAATTATGAGATTACCTTAATTAACCATAATTAAGTCTAACACGAATATAATGTATGCAAATTATGACAGAGACGGGGAAGGGTATTGATCTGAAATTGCCGGTTGTCACATACTCCCCATGTTAAAAAGAATTTCGTCCCGAAATTCAGCTAGTATCATCCGTGATTGTTGCAGTTTCAAACAACTGCGGGTACTTGCGCTTCATTTGGTCCTCGCGTTCCCATGTAAACTCCGGTCCTCGTCTAGAGATCCATCGAACTTTTACTATGGGGATGCGACTCTGTTTCATTCTCTTGACCTCTCGGTCCATGATCTCAACTGGTTCTTCGACGAAGTGAAGCTGATCGTCTATTTGAATCTCCTCCAATGGTATGACTAGTGTCCCATCTGATAAGCACTTCTTCAAGTTCGACACGTGAAACACGTCATGAACGCCATTGAGGGTTTCCGGTAGGTTAAGCTTGTAAGCAACAGGACCAATACTCTTCAGAATCTCGAAAGGTCCAATGTAACGAGGGTTCAGTTTCCCCCGCTTGCCAAAACGTATTACGCCTTTCCATGGCGAGACTTTCAGTAGCACTTTATCTCCCACTTGAAATTCTAAGGGTTTGCGTCTCACATCAGCGTAACTCTTCTGACGATCACGCGCGGCCTTGATACGTTCGCGTATCTGCACGATCTTTTCTGTAGTCTCATGAATAATTTCTGGACCTATGAGTTGGCTATCTCCCACCTCTGTCCAACAAATTGGTGATCTACACTTTCGTCCATAAAGTGCTTCGAATGGTGCGGCCTTGATGCTAGTGTGGTAGCTGTTGTTGTATGAAAATTCGACCAACGGTAGGTGTGCATCCCAACCATTCCCGAAGTCGACCACACAAGCTCTAAGCATGTCCTCAAGGGTTTGGATGGTCCTTTCACTTTGACCGTCCGTTTGGGGATGGTACGCAGTACTCATATCCAATCGAGTACCCAAGGCTTTTTGTTTAGATTGCGAGAATCGGGATGTGAATCGGCTATCCCTATCTGAAATAATGGAGACTGGCACTCCATGCCTCGAGACTACTTCCTTTAGGTAAATTCGGGTCAGTTTCTCTAACTTGTCGGTCTCTTTTATAGGAAGGAAATGTGCTGATTTTGTTAACCGGTCGACAATTACCCAGATGGTGTCGCAACCATTAGATGCCCTAGGCAACTTCGTGATGAAATCCATTGTTATTTGTTCCCACTTCTAATGTGGAATCTCTGGTTGTTGGAGTAACCCTGATGGTTTCTGATACTCCACATTTACCTTAGCACATGTCAAGCATTTACTAACATAGGTAGCAATTTCGGCTTTCATGTTAGGCCACCAATAGTGCTCCTTGAGGTCATGGTACATTTTGTCAGCACCGGGGTGAATAGAGTATCTGGACTTGTGTGCTTCGTCCATCACTAGATCCCTTAGATTCCCAAAATACGGTACCCAAATCCGATCCATAAAGTAACGAATGTCATCAGATCTGGCCTCAAAATTCTTGTTCATACCTCGTGGGGACTCATGGCATAGGTTTACCTCCTTGACTGCTTCGAGTTGGGCGTCACGGATTTGTATGGGTAAATTCGTGTGGATGGTCAACTGTAACGCTCGTACTCGTCGCGGCTTGGGTTGTTCTTTCCTGCTCAAGGCATCAGCAACGACGTTTGCCTTTCCAGGATGATAACGGATTGCGCAATCGTAGTCGTTTAGTAACTCGACCCATCGACGCTGCCTCATGTTAAGCTCCTTTTGATCGAAGATATGTTGAAGGCTCTTATGATCTGTGAAAATTGTACATTTCGTGCCGTACAGATAGTGTCTCCAAATCTTCAGAGCGAATACTACAGCTCCCAACTCTAAGTCGTGGGTAGTGTAGTTTTTCTCGTGCACTTTCAGTTGTCGAGAAGCATAGGCAATGACCTTCTCCCTTTGCATTAGCATGCACCCGAGTCCTTGATGGGACGCATCGCAGTACACCACGAAGTCGTCTGTTCCTTCCGGTAAAGACGGGATCGGTGCACTGCAAAAGTTTCTGTTTGAGCAATTGAAAAGCGGTTTCTGCCTTGTCATTCCACTCGTATTTCTTATCCTTGTGTGTAAGAGTAGTGAGGGGTTGGGCTATCCTAGAGAAATTTTCGATGAATCGTCGATAATATCCCGCAAGACCTAAGAACTGTCGTACCTCAGTTGGGGTCTTAGGTGCTTCCCAATTCTTAATCGCCTCAATTTTGGATGGGTCAACATGTATGCCCTTTTCGTTGACCACGTGTCCAAGGAATTGTACCTCGCGAATCCAGAAGTCGCACTTCGAGAACTTGGCGTATAGTTTCTCGTCTTTCAGCAGCTCCATGATTAACTTCAGGTGATCGGCATGCTCTTCTTTATTCCGTGAGTATATCAGGATATCGTCTATGAACACAATCATAAACTTGTCCAAATAGGGTTTGCACACTCGGTTCATGAGATCCATGAATACCGTTGGTGCATTGGTTAACCTAAATGGCATGACCATGAACTCATAGTGGCCATAACGAGTTCGGAAAGCAGTCTTTGGAATGTCATCTTCTTGAATTCTTAGCTGATGGTATCCCGACCGTAGATCGATCTTCGAGTAATAGCACGACCCTTGTAATTGGTCGAACAGGTCGTCGATCCTTGGTAGTGGATATCGGTTCTTGATCGTCACTTTGTTCAGTTCTCGGTAGTCGATGCACATGCGGAACGATCCGTCCTTTTTCTTAACAAACAAGACCGGTGCTCCCCAGGGTGAGAAGCTCGGTCTGATGAAGCCTTTGTCTAATAGTTCCTGTAATTGGTTAGACAATTCCTGCATTTCCGATGGCGCTAGTCGGTAAGGTGACCTTGCTATCTGTCACACCCCGCCAAGGCGGAAACGCGAGGCGTAACGTTCACTGGTTTTCGAAGCATATGATTACCGCAAACACATACATGATATTGGATACATAACCAAAATTTAAATGTTTACATCCCAAAACATAACTTAGTTTTTACAAAGTTTAAGATTTCTCAAATATGACTCAAAACCATGAGTTATACAAGTGAAATCCTTCCAAAAGCTGTATCCTCGTGTATGTAAGTAACCTACATTGCTAGCCTGGAAACCACGTTCATTTTCCTGAAAACATACTTAAAAACGTCAACACGAGGTTGGTGAGTTCACAAATTACTATAAAGAGTTATCATAAACCCAATGTTTAAACCTGATCATTTTAGCCTGATCAAAACTCTTTTGTTTAAAACCTGATCGCTTTAATCTGATCAGAACTCTTTTGCTTAAAACTTGATCACTTTAACCTGATCAGAACTCTTTTGCTTAAAACTTGATCACTTTAACCTGATCAAAACCCTTTTGCTTAAAACTTGATCACTTTAACCTGATCAGAACTCTTTTGCTTAAAACTTGATCACTTTAACCTGATCAGAACCCTTTTGCATAAAACTTGATCACTTTAACCTGATCAGAACCCTTTTGCATGTATTACCAATGAATTTGAATACTAATCCGATCTATTGACCCCATTTGTAAGCTTGCAAGGAATACAAAATAGTATGTAATGTACGAGACCGTAACCAAACCCCGACCTTTTGTGCCTCCCCCTCGCCTTTTTGCGAGTAAGACAATATGCGGTCATTCGGCCCTTTTGACCCCTGGTTAGCGCGACTAACCATGACCGGAGGCATCACCCCCAATAGTACTATCCATATAATCCCGGGCTAAAATAGCTAATGGTTACTAACTTATTCAGAGGACTTTAAGAGCTTTACTTTTCCCTCAATACACACATACGGTCAGATCATTAGTTCAATTCATTTACATACAAAAGTCTTTTACAAGTATGTTTCCACCCCAAATCATTTGAAAAACTTAGAAAAAAGGGGGATTAGTGAAACTCACCTCGTCAGTATGACTGCTAGCAAACACATGAATAACCGTAAACCCCGCTTATCCGTACCCTAATCACACAAGGATACCTTACATGTTAAGACTAACCGTCTTAAACACAAGTTGTTCACCCGCCTTAACGAATCCCGTTAAGTGCGTTTTTGTTTAATAAAACCGTGTTTTAACGTGACGACCCGTTGGTGATTATTATTCCTAGTCTAGACGCTTTACTTATTTCCCGAGAAAATAATATATTTTCATATTGGTGACTAGTTACGTTTGTCAAAAATAAATATTATTTTTGCATCACAATATAATATATTTATATTATATCTCACGTATCATCATATAATCATTTTGTATTAATAATTATATAAACCACAAATGTCGTTCAAAAGTGTTCCAAGCATACGAATCGTCCTACGTGTACATAATCCTTGTTAACACGTACTCATACAATTTACTTGTTCTGACAACATGTGTTTATATTCAACATGCATTCATTTGTACGTACGAGTATAATCATGTTTTAACAATCCAACACATATTTAAACAAGTTTCACGATAACATACTATTATTTATTCTCAAACCGAACGTCTTTATATCTCTTTACTCGTGTCTACGTTCTATGTTATCAACGTGTTCTAAATATATATTATTTCATTTGTTTAGCCGTTTCATATCTCCTTTCGATTTAACAAGTTTCTCGTTATATATAAATATATATCATGACGTTTATATATATATATTTACATGCAATTGTTTCATGTTTTAAGCTGGTTTTTGCTCTGTTTATCTTGGGGCACCGAATAACATGCAATTGTGAAATATTAACGCATTGAGTATCATTTGCAAGGCTTTTATTTGATTAATACCATAATATGTGGATTATTATGCATGCAAAACATGTATAATTTAGGACATATCAATATGGGTTTCTATAGAAACAACTCTAGACTACCTAGTGGATCCCTAATCACTATCAGGGTGTCACCAACTAAGGAACCTAAAGATGTAATAAACTCACCAGATAGTGGATTACCTTTCGGTCTCTCCAACAATGATAAAGTACCCGAATAGACAGATCACCTTTCAGTCTCACTGTCCACAATACATTCGAAGAATGCACGGGGTAATCTCAAGATAACAACTATGACTCAGAATAGCAACAATCACTAGACACCTAAACCAACTTCCTCTCAGACAGATGACACTCGGATTCCTAATAACGAAGACTAAACGACTATCTCTCACTTCTCGGGTATTGAGACAGGATACACACTCAATCTAAAGAATACTCAATCACAATTCCTATGATTACTATATCTAGCAAACCACACAAACAATCACAAACCCTAAAGTCTATGACATAGATATGCTAATCAAACTGGAAGACATCCACAATCAACATACGAAGTTATAATCAAACATAAATCAGAACAGAGCATACATATTCATCATAATCATGAACATAAGATCTTTTACAAAATCATTAATCCATTTAAACGAATCCAAAACCGATAAAAATCAAAGCTTTACCAAGTATTCATCATAACCTAGGCATTATTAATGTTTTAGCCAATAATCATGTTCAAAACATCAAAGCAGAAGTAATTAAACAAGAACATGGTTTCAAATCAGAACAATCAAAGATAAAAATCAAGACTTTAAGATCAAATACGCTAATACTAACGAACCCGGATCCAAAAGCTCTAATCTTGCACATCGGTTGGCTTCATAGCTCCTAAAATCGCCTCTGAACTCTCTCCGGACGGCTGGAATACGAACTTTTTGAATAATGGCATTGCAAATCTAATATAATTCAATTTAGGGTTTTTCTCGGAATACGGGTCTCTCGCATAATGCGAGAGACTGGGCAAGGTTCCTCACGTACCACGAGGAATAAATTAGTCGCGCCCGTTTTTGGAACTCTTCGCGTATCGCGAGACATGTAATCTTTCTCTCTCTCGTACCGTGAGAGGTCAATTTCTAACATTTTTCTCTTTTAAATTCCCGGCTTTCTTCTCTTGCTCGGTTTCTTCGGATATTCACTTGTATTCATCATGAGCATCTGTAGACAAGACAAAGACTCAATAGTATACAACAACGACTCAAAACAAAGATAAAACTAACTAAAACCATAGGAATAAAGATGTGTGCTTCGCACTACATCACTCCCCAACCACCACTAGCTTCTTCACCGCCACACGGTTCCGACACCTCTCTAATTTCCCCTAAACCACCGCCGACCACATCTCCACCCTACCCCCACCCCCCGTCCGCCCTAATTCCTCCCCAAATCGCTTCACCATTGTAACGAACCAACTTCCGAATTATTATTATAATATAATCATATTATATTATAAGGATGTAAATAAATAAAATGGAAAGTTGGAGGTTTATTTCAAACATTAAGTTTTTGTAGTTTTGTTGAAAGGAGTCAAAAATGAAAGTTAAGGGGCTGTTTTGTAAAGTTAGAAAAGTCAGATTTTGTAAGGGGGGGCTACGATTTTAACACACACTTGTGTGTGTTCTTGAGTTTTACAAAGAGGAACAAGGAGAAGCAAGAGCTGAGATCGAATTCGAGATTGTTGCATGTGAAAGTTGAAGGTGTTGATTTGCTTATCATCTTCTAATCATCAAGTAAGCCTCCATTACAACATTTGATTCACCATTGAAGTGTTCTTGGTGGGTCTTTAGGTGAAATCCGAATTTAGTTGAAATTGGATGAAGTTAATGATAGATATTTAGTTATCTAGCTTAAAGTGAAGTGTTGAAATGTATATAACATCATCTAAACAAGTAATTTAAGGATTCAAGAATTAGGATTCTTGAGGGAAATTTGGGGGTTTTTGATTTAATGATGTTATGATGTTAAATTGACGCTAGTTAAGTGTTTTGGAAGTTGTTTGACACCCAATTGTATATAAAGCCCTAATTATTATGGTGTTTTGTAAATTGATAAGTTAATGAAATTTGGGTAATCTTCTAGTTAAGAGGGTGTTAGAAGAGTAATATGGGTTCGATTGTGATCATCTACCCTAGTTAAATGTGATTATTGATTGTGTGATGATATGGGTGTGCTTGAAATCCCAATTGATGTAAATTGAGATGTTAGACTAATATGGAGATCACTTGTTTAGGTGATCGTGTGCCTAAGATTGAAGCAAGACCGGAATCATCTAAATCACAAGGTAAGTGTCTTGCACTTACTTAGTAATGTTAGAAGTAGATTACTTGTTATTGATTGAAATTAGTATGTTTAATTACAAATTGAATAATTGTGTTTGTATGCTAATGATAATATGGTAATAGGAGTTTGAAGTCTTGAACTTCACAAGTAAGTGTGTATTGGGATCTTTGAATCCCACTTGTTAAGCATGAAGTATGGTTTGTGTTAATTGCATATGTGTTTGTTATAGTATGTCATAGAATGTTATTAAGGTCTAAGAACCTCACATGTAGTCATTGAAGATATGAAATTCATAATAAAGGATGTAAATGAGGATTATAAACCTCACAAGAAGGATTGGTGTATGTGGTCAAAAGAACCACACAAGCATGAATGGAGTTTGAGATCAATGAATCTCACAAGCAAGTGATAATTGAGGTTTTGAACCTCACAAGTGAAGAATAGTATTGTAGCAAGTTTTGATATTTACAAGATGCATGTTTAACACGTTGTTAGAATATGTATGAATTGTTTTAGATGATAAAAATGATCATGGAATATTAATGAAGTGTTCAATGATCATCTTAATAGTAACATAAGGTTGTGGGATCGTCAAAACGTCCGAGGATCGAGTTGGGAGGGCTGGAACAGCCTTAAAACGAATTTTGGAATGTGCATGTCTGTGGGTAGCGCAATTTACGTTGGCAGGGGCGCAATTTGCGCTGGCCCTGCGCACAATGCGCTGAATTTCCACTGATTTGCGCTGAAATATTTTGGGAAAGTGCCGTTTCGAACCGAGTTAAGGTGTAAACTTATAAAGGGTCTTATGGTGTGACAACCGGCAATTTCAGGTCAATACCCGTCCCCGTCTCTGTCATAATTTGCATACATTATATTCGTGTTAGACTTAATTATGGTTAATTAAGGTAATCTCATAATTAGCAGAGTCCATTCATAACATTACACGCGTCGGTAATTAGATAAATTACCGGTCACACGCAATATCACCGATACACACGAACGTTGGTGACAATTAAAATTTATGTTTTAATAAATATTTCGAGATGCTACAATATTATTTTAGAACTTAAATATTCAGGTGTGTCTGTTTATATTAACTTAGTATTTAAACGCGCGTCTCTACCGTTTCACCGGTCTATTTTATTTTAACGCGCTATCTCGACATATTAAATTTCTAAACATATGTTTATATATATTAGTGAACCACTAATTATATAATGTATAATTTTATTTAGCTCGGTTTTAATAATATCTCTAATTTATATTGCATTTGATTTATACCCACTACCATTGAATACTCGTTTAATCTACAAAATCACCTTTCCAGTTAAATCAAATAAAAATAAACTCATCTTTTCCTTGTATATTGGCCGAGATTTTTAGTTTTGCAGAACTCAAAAAGATACATTTTCATGCTAATCTTTTGCACACACACATCCCAAGTGCAAGATCCTTATCCCCTGAAACCTCTAGTCACATCCCTTCCTTTATTCTTCCATATGTTTTTTTTTTCGGTTCAAAAGGTGCCCACACACAAGCCACCCTAGCTAGTGATTTAACTATACAAAACTTACCAAACTTGTGAAGGGTCAAGCAATCCATCCGTTGTTGCATGCAATTCTCGGCCACGAAGACTCTTTCCACCCATGTTGACCGAAAATTGAATCCCATACACAAGACCCAATACTACTTTCTGCTTCAAAGAATCTTGGCATTATAAAAAAAAATCCATTGCCTCATGAATTAATCACACAAAACCAATTGCAAACTCATTTCCCCCTCTCTAGCTCTGGATCACGGCTCCAACCCTCCAATCACAATCTCCATATTCAAGGGTGTTCAAGTCTATCTTTGTGGAAGAATAAGTGATCTCTTAGTGTCTAGCAAGCAACCTAATTCATTCCCACCTTCTTCCTTGCTTGCTTTTAGTAAGAAATCCTCCTAACTATTTACATTTTGTTCTTGTTTTATGCTATCTTTTACATACAAATGTCATGTACCAATTTCACCCACAAAAATCCATTTTTATTAAACATGGAGTCTCTATAAAATGACTACATGAGGCTTATTTTTGTGTAAAAATATTAATTATAACTTTATGGTTCATGAACTAAAATAAAGTGTATGCCCAAATGATTCATCAAGTGGGTTTACCTTGTCCATGAAATTTTGTAGTGTTTTTCATTTATTATTATGTATAGTTAGTTCCCTATAAGTTTATATTTTCTTGGTTGAGTTATGTCAAGATTATGGAAGTTAAATTATTACTAGTTGTTAGGAAACTAAAAAGGTTATGACTAGTTATTATGTTAATTTCTTTTGTTAAATGGGTTACATGATTATTATTATGATTTTGGAAATATATAAATATTAGGAACTAAGTTTGTATAAAGACGAACAAAAACCTAGTCTTCACTTTATTGTAAAAACTTATTATTTCTAAAAGTATACGTAAATGTTAATAGTTAAAGACTATATTTTGAAATATATATAATTTTATGAGTATAAATATATATACACACACTTTGGTCGTAAAACGAAAAACGACCTTATTTTAAGAGTGATAATTCTCAAATGTATATTTCGTAGAAACAATATAGATATTATTTTTACATAAAGTCATGACGTATTTCGAAAACATTATTTTGAATAAATATATATAATATATTTATTTACCGTTCGCATCGAGTTACGACTCGTGTCGAGTCAAACTATATTTTAAAGCGCGAAACCTAAGATGACGCCAAATTACTTATAGTCATGGACACACTTGATCGAAATCATAACTTATATTTATTTTATGTGAATATATATTTTTGATAACAAATACATATCACCAACGGGTTGTCGAGTCAAACGTAATTTCATAACGAAATTAAGTTGGGTGAAACTGTTACATGACCAACTTGCATATATAATCATTACCTAGACCTTAAGGTGTCTTATATATTCTAGGGCACGCGTAGGTCGGCTTACTCTTGAACTTTTGCTACTAGCACGTATTCGGTACTCACGCATCAGGTGAGTTTTCACGGCCCCATTTTACTTACTTTTCCATTTGGGGAAGATACATGCTAAACCATTTTCTTACTTAGTCGTATGATGATTACTGTGATTTCGCTTTAACATATATAAGTGGGTGCATTTCCCGCACATAAAGTCCTCTCATATTCGAACCGTTAATTATTTCACAAAGCGAGGTGATTCATTGGGTTTAACTACCCCCACCCGGGTTAGTCGCGCTAACTTTGACCGGGAGTCGAACGGGTGCATAATTGACCTGATTCTTTGCGTGCTAAGCTCGTAAGAGGCAAAAATGCTAGTTTTTGCATTCCTTCGTTGAGCTTCGGTTTCGGTGTTGCTTATATAGTTAATGTTTATTGTTTGATCAACAATCAAATCACTAGTATACATGCGTACTGTTACACTGTATTCTTTACTGCTTCTGTTACTTAAACCTGTGAACTCACCAACCCTGTGTTGACATTTTTAAGCATGTTTATCTCAGGTCGCTAAACATTCACGCATGGACTAGGATTGCATATCTGGAGTCTCATTTCATGTTTTCATTTAGAAGCTAGGTTTATGGGAACTTAATTTGTTGTGCTTCTGTATTTTGCTACTTTGCTTTTGCTTCCGCACTTTACATTCCGCATTTTCAAACTATGTATTACTTATTTATCTTGGTATGATGTTCAAACGGAATGTCTTTTCAAAAACCATATAGTGGTCGTTCGAAATGACCGGGACTGATGATCCTTGACAGTCACAGCCCGCGGGTAATCCGTTGTGGAATTTCAGGGTGTGACAGATTGGTATCAGAGCCCTGGTTATAGAGAACTAAGTTGCATTTAGTGTACTTAGACTATAACTGTAGGCTCACGTAATTCACAACACATCATACATACGTCTTTCATACATGAGTACATTGGATTACTGGATATTATCTTGTGACAGGATGTCTACATCTTCGGACCCCATCGTGATCTCGAACTCAGAGGAGGATTACACTCCGGCCACACCACCATCACCGGCTGAGCCACTTACCCCACCCTCATCACCACACTCATCCAGTGACGAGGAGCCTATGGAGGACTCAGAGGGAGTCGAGGAAACCGATCCTGAGGAGGATCCTGAGGAGATTCCAGAGGAGGTTCCCTAGGAGGAGACTGAGGATGCACCAGCTGACGGGGGCGAGGGAGATGCCGACGAGGAGAGTGACTCGGGCGAGCCCGTGCCTTATTCGATATGGCACGGAGACTCGTCGTCCGATGACGGCTCTATACTACCTTCACCTCCTCACCAGGCAAATCCGGCGCCACTGTCACCATTACCAGCACCGCGAGGAGTCAAGACCAAGCTTACCGCCAGAAAGAAGAACATTTACTTGGGAAAGCGCCCGGTTCGATCATCTGACACTGCAAAGCCATCGGCCAAGAAGGCCCGGATTTCATCAGCTGACACCACATCTGCAGGGGAGTCGTCTGTACCATCTCACCCCCCACCCTATTGGCTCCGACCTACGAGAGAGGTACTGCCGATATTGGCAGCGCACACCAGGCGACATGATGCTGACTTATCATCCCTCCAGGATGAGCTTGCCTTGACAGACCAGGCACTCTTGATTGTGCGAGACCGGATTGCGACTGCTGAGGAGAGAGCTCGAGAGGCGGAACGGAGAGCCGCAGCTACAGAGACCGCACTACAGACCTTACAAGGACAGGTGGCGGGTTTACTAGAGGATCGCCAGAGAGAGACAGCTAGGACCGTAGCCCTATCTAGTCGCCTGTCAGAGGCAGAAAGACAGTTAGGAGTGGCACACCAGCGAGTCAACACGGCAGAGTATCGATCAACAATTGCGAGCACTTCAGCCATGACAGCAGGATATAGGGCAGACATGGTCAGAGAGGAATTGGAGCCTACTAGGGTTCTGATGATTCTCTGTGCCATGTTACTCTTTACCTCTTTGCAGAGTGGTATTTTTCCACCTTCAGTTTGATTAGCCTATCGTGAGCGGGCTGTGCTCACGCAATATTTTGAGATTCTACTTGTTTTTGGAGGAGTGGTTTCTCCTGAAAATACTTTGTATTTCGTACAACTTATTTATCAAGTGTTTATCTTTTGATTATATTGCATGGTTGATTGATTAGTATATGTTATCTTGTGCACATGTGTTGATTGTTATATATTATGCAATATCTAACTATGGTTATCATTGTGAATATAAAGAAATATGCCGCCCAAGAGAAATAGCCGCAGCTCAGGAGGAAGCGGAACCTCCATGACCGCAGCCCAGATACAAGCCCTCATCGCCCAACACGTGGCGGAAGCACTTGCCAACCAGGAAACCAATCGATCCAGTGGAGGATCAGGAGGTAGTGGGGAGAACGAAGGGACGGGGAATGGACACAAGGCCTGTACTTACAAATCCTTCATGGATTGCAAGCCTCACACCTTCACTGGGGCGGAGGGTGCAGTGGGACTGTTAAGATGGATCGAAAAGGTTGAGTCAGTTTTCAGCATGAGTCATTGCACACAAGGGTGCAGTGGGGAGAACGAAGGGACGGGGAATGGACACAAGGCCTGTACTTACAAATCCTTCATGGATTGCAAGCCTCACACCTTCACTGGGGCGGAGGGTGCAGTGGGACTGTTAAGATGGATCGAAAAGGTTGAGTCAGTTTTCAGCATGAGTCATTGCACACCGGAAAACCGAGTCATGTACGGAGCTGGAACTTTTGAGGGTCAGGCCCTCTCTTGGTGGAACTCATATGTCCAAACTCTAGGGTTAGACAACGCCAATGCCATTCCCTAGGAAGAATTCAAGGATATGCTTAAGGAAGAATACTGCCCCCGAAATGAGCTACAGAAACTAGAACAGGAGTTTTGGAATCTAAAAATGGAAGGTGCCGACATTGCGGGTTACACCGCAAGATTTCATGACTTAGCACGGTTATTGCCGCACATGGTTACGTCAGAGTTCAAGCGGATCGAGCGTTATATTTGGGGTCTGGCACCTCAGATACAGGGTATGGTCACTTCTGCTGAACCCATAGCCATTCACAACGCTGTGAGACTAGCTCATAATCTCACTGATCAAGCAGTCCGTCAGGGGCTGTTTTCCAAGAAAGAAATTTTCGTGAAGGTCTTTGATAACAAGCGCAAGTGGGAAAACACTCCTGCTAAACCCTATGTGCCCAACATCCCGAAGAAACAAGAGCCGGCAAGAGTGTTTGTTGCTAATCAACCAGAGAAGAGGCAAAAGGGGGCGTACACCGGAAACCTACCTAAATGTAATAAGTGCCAATTCCACCACAACGGCACTTGTGAAGATTCCCGGTGCCAAAAGTGCAAGCGTTTTGGCCACACGACCCAGAACTGTCGACTAGTTGAACAAGCCCCGACTGGCAGAGGAAACCGCGGATGTTTCGGGTGCGGTGAACCCGGACACTTCCGCAAAGACTGCCCAAAGAACCGAAAGCCGGGAAATGCGAATGCTCGGGGCAGGGCGTTTGTCATTGGAGCAGGCGAAGCTAGACAAGACCCCAACATTGTTACTGGTACGTTTCTCGTAAACAACTGTTATGCTTCTATCCTATTTGATACGGGTGCCGACAAAAGTTTTGTGTCCACCGAGTTTAGTACGTTACTTGGTATTACACCGATTGCATTAGATTACCTGTACATGATAGAGCTGGCGGATGGTAAGCTAATAGAGACAGAACAAGTAATTCCCGGTTGTGTCTTAATGTTAATCGACCACTCTTTCACTATAGACTTATTGCCGGTAACATTGGGAAGTTTCGACATAGTTGTCGGGATGGACTGGTTGTCTAAGAACCGAGCCGAAATCATATGTCATGAGAAGATTGTTTCGCATACCCCTCTCGAACGGGGAAGCGCTGACCATTCAAGGAGAACGGAGTGGTACCGCACTAAGGATCATTACCTGCATGAAGACCCGGAAGTACTTACGAAAGGGTTACCATGCGATCTTAGCACATGTGATGGAAAAGAAAGCAGAAGAGAGAAAGATAGAGGACATTCCGATTGTCCGAGACTATCCGGAAGTATTTCCTGAAGACCTGCCCGGACTTCCATTGCAACGGCAAGTCGAGTTCCGAATTGATCTCACACCAGGAGCTGCTCCGATAGTGTGACACCCAGTAATTAAGGTAAATATCCATATTACATAAATGCACGTTCAAATCATATATTTTCCTGAAGTATTATTTTGAATAAGTAAAGTCAAGGAGTCTAGCAAAGAAACTTATATCAAAATAGTAATCTTTATGAATTACTAGGGAAATAAGCGATAATAAACCGCAAGGAACGTTGTTGGTGATTAACAAAACTTTTATTCCAAGTAAAGTCTAGTACCACGCTGGTTATAAAAACATAAATATTGGTGACAAAATTATTGAAAATAAACACAAAGAATATTGGTTCATGGTGACGAATTATTATTATGTGTATACGTATATATTATAGTTAAACATTAACTATGACGGGTTAAATTAGTGGACTATTAAAATATAGTCGAAATACGAAATATAAATAGTTTTAATCATAAAAGTTCATATATCGGGTATTAGATCACGGGAGCGCCTACCGGGTATTTTACCTACTAAAAGCCTATCAACTAGTATACATACTACAATCTACAAGTTGAATCAAACCCAAACCCCCCCCCTTCTACCCCTCTCGGCCGAGACCACCCACCCACCACCCACTTTCCACCAAATCCACTAACTCCATCAAATCTTGTCATAGAGACCATTCTCATTCAAGTGTAGAGGTAACTTAAGGTCAAATCCATTCTATCAATCTTGAATGATAATGATGATCGAGTGTTGAAGCATCCAACACTCAAACTCTTCCATCTCTATATATATATACGATATACTCACACACACACACACACTAGCACCATTCCACCTTTTATATTCAATAGCAAGTTCTAGAGAGCCTTAGTTAGAGCTTGGAGAAATTGAGAAGTTTTGAAGCTAGGGAGTCGGGTTCTGACAATAAAACGAGCATCCATCAACGTTCACTAGTGCAATCGTCGCCTAGCTTGACTAGTGGTAAGGAAACCGACACCCAACCCTAATTCCATCTCTTTTTCTTAATCTAAACATGTTGTTCATCATAATAAACAAAGAGGCTGAAAGATTAAAAGAGTTTTCTTAAAGATTTAACCTTATAAAGTATAAAAGTTAGGGTTTTGTATAAATATATATATATATATATATATATATATATATATATAAGGGTCGAAAATTTGGTGATTATATACATGAATTGTTGTTGATTATTTTAGTGATAAGTTGTTGTTTCATGTGATGCTAAGTTTAAAGTAGATAAAAACTAAAATAGATGGATATATATATATCTATGTTGGTCGAAAATAATCATGCATATGTTCATATATGTTTGACTTGATTGAGAAACTAGAAGTGTTTAAAGTGTATGAATACATGTGTAAAAATGGAAACTAGGATATGCATACATGTATATACATGGGCCGAAAATGCATGTAAATATATATATATATATATATATATATATATATATATATATATGTATGTGTTGGATTTATGATAACCAAATGGATGGATACATAAATAGTAATGTAAATTTAATAAATAATTATGGATGTATTCTTGATGTTGGATGATTTTGATAAATAAGTTATAGATTAGAGAAAGTCTAAATAATACTTGAGGAAAAAGGAAAGATATAAGTGTATGTATACATGTAAAAATCCTATGGAATATATCTAGGTGTATATGTGTTTAAGTTGTAGAAATTGAAGAAATCAAGCTTTCGGAGGACCAAACCCTAGCATTGACCCCCAAGAAGTCAAACCAGGTCAAAGGAAGCCAACACAGCAGCTAAAAGACAAAACAGGGAAGCAGAGGAGGGTTGCACGACCGTGTAACCCATTGCACGGTCGTGCATTGCCTATCTTGCTCCCCAAGGTTCCAGTACACTATCCCGTGTACTCCGTGTTGATTCCTGAGGTGTTTGCACGCCCGTGCAATCCAATGCACGACCGTGCATTGCTCATTTTGAGGCCTATAAATAGATGTCTTGAGTTCTTCATTCCACACAACTTACAACACCATTACACCCTTCAAGAACACACCAGAGAGAGCTTGTTTCGTAGTTAGAGTAGTGAGTAGAGAGTGGAGAGTCTCTTCCTCCTTGTTCCACAATAGGGGAGCCTACGAAACTCAGCGTTACGCTAGTTAGCATGGCCATTCGTGGCTAAGCTTCTTGTATTGCTAGGGTGAAGATGATGTTTGGTGAATGTTAATGTTTGACGTATTAATCTAGTGTTATGTTTATGTCTTTAATTATTCGCTCTTAAAACCACCGTTTGGTGGGCTTTTATTATTGTCTAAATCCGTCTTTATATTTATGAGTGTCTTGATTTTAAAGTGTAAGATCGTAAAACCTTTTTAATCAAACTTCCTTTGAAACTCGTACGTCTTTATACGAGTAGAGATTGATAAGCCAATGTTTGGTCTACACTTCTAAGGTCGTACGTCTTTATACGAACTTCTTATGCGACCAATAATTGGTGAACTCATGTTGGGAACGATACATATTTATACCTGGTCCCATTGTTACACCGCCTCCCGGTGAGCAAAACATAATCACCTATTTACCTCTAATATAAAGCATTTTAAGTTCGATGTCTCAAACCAACCCGGAGATGACCATTCGAAGGGTTGAGGGTAAATATTGTCCTTAACGGGAGGCACTACCATTTTAATTTAAAGATTATAATTCGTGAATCAAATGTCTTGAGGACGAGGCTCTAGCGGTGACCCGGGTCACAAGTTTGTAGTAGTCATACCACTGGATTAGTCAACTTAACATTATCACGTACCAAACGGATTCGAATCCCGAAGCAATACTCTCCGTGACCTGATTATCTCCGAGATATTTACTATTCTGTTCGTTACATTTATGTTACACACATCACGCACGTTCTTACTTTTATGTTATTTACTTTATCGTCATTTACTTTTCTGCCATTTACTATTCTGCTTCACAAGCACACAAAACTCACTTATCAATTAATCAGGCTAAACGATAACAAAAGTTGAGTATTAGAACTCGACCGTGTCCATTGGTTCGATACTTGGTTCTTACCTAGACTATATTACGCTGCGATAGGTACACTTGCCTGTTGTGTGTGTTTTAAGTTAAAGTAATTATCATTTTATAAATTTAAAACCTGATCCCGTGAAACCATAATCTCTAAATATTATTATATAATATTTAACTACATCAAAATTCACACATCAAGTTTTTGGCGTCGTTTCCGGGGACACGGTGATTTCAAGAAAAATTCGAGTTAACGGATTATCCTTATCATTTTTCGTCTATTTTCCTCTTACATGCTGTTGTAGGTAGTGTATGATCCACAGCTCCACTACTGGTTTATATCGACCTTTAGCAGATCCCGAAAGATTCTTTTACCGCCGAATATGAGAAAACCGTGCTAGAAAAATGGCAGTTGAAAACCGCACTATTTCCGATATCGCAAGACCGTTACTAGAAGCTTTGGGGTCTAGCATCATAAGGCCAACGGTTGACACTAACAACTTTAAGATCAAGTATCATGTTATCCACATGATCTAGTTATCATGCACTTTCCATGGATTACCCGATGAAGATCCATATGCCCACATCGCAAATTTCCTCAAAATTTGTGACACTTTCAAACTGAACGGAGTTTCGAATGACGCAATTTGCCTCCGAATGTTTCCCTTCTCCTTAAGGGAACGAGCTAAGGCATGGCTAAATTCTCTTCCTACTGGGTCACTCACTACATGGGACGATCTTGCTCAGAAATTCCTGTCGAAATACTTACCGCCAGCTAAAACTGCTAAACTAAGAAATGATATCACCACTTTCACTCAGGATGATGGTGAATCACTATATGAGGCATGGGAACGCTTTAAGGATATGTTGAGAAAATGTCCTCATCATGGGTTAGAGGTTTTGTTACAAGTATCATCATTCTACAATGGGTTGCACAACCAAACTCGTAAGACACTTGACGCTACTGCAGGTGGTATTTTTGGAAACAAGAGGCCACAAGAAGCATACAACCTAATTGAGGAAATAAAAATGAATAAGCTATCAATGGTACAATCCAAGGAGTAACAGGGGAGCAAGGCAAGGAGTTCACTCTATCGATACTGTCACTTCACTTTCTGCTCAAGTAGACACCCTCACCACTCGACTTAATCAACTTAGCAAGGGCAAAGCAACCGTTGAAACTACTGAAGAAGTAAAAAGCATCACTGTTGATGCTGAGCAGGTTGACTTTATCAGAACAAATCGCTCGCAGAACAACCCCTACAACAATACTTACAACCCTGGATGGAGGAACCATCCGAATTTCAGCTGGAGGGATAATAACAATCAGGGACAATCTGGCTTCGGACAACAACAACAACAGTTTCAACAAAGACAATCCCAAAACTATCAGCCTCGTCAACAATTTCAAGGAGCTAACAAGCCAATTAATGGGTTAAGCCTAAAAGAAGCGGTAACTAAGTTGATCTCTACAACTGAAAGTCAAGCACTTCTAGCGGACTCCCATCACAAACAATATGAGGAACGGTTTAGTCTTCATGAAGCTGAGTTCAAGACACAAAAAGAAACTCTTCAAGCAATTGAAACGCAATTAGGGAAAATTGCAAAACTATTATCTGAAAGACAACCAGGATGTCTCCCGAGTAACACTGAAACCAATCCAAAAGCTAACGTGAGTGCTATCACTCTTAGAAATAGCAAAGTCTATCCAGAGCCACCAATTCCAGGAGAAGAAGTCCAATCACCAAGGAGAGAAATATTAACCGGAGTACCACTTCGTCCACATATCGCAGAAACAACCACTCAAGGGTCACAATCAAATGTGATTCCACCTCCTCCTCCAATGGATCTCCCTCCGAAAGCTCCAACAAAAGAGCATTCCACTCTCACATACCATATCCAGGAAGGTTGGTAAAGCAGAAGACTGATGAATAATATGAAAAATTCATCGAGCTTTTGAGTCAAATCCATGTCAATCTTCCTTTCCTAGATACCATACAACAAATGCCTCAGTATGGACGTTTCTTGAAGGATTTCCTTACAAACAAGAGAAACATGGAGGAAGCAGTAAAGAGGACTAACCATTGTGTCGCTCTCATTGAAAGGTGCCTTCCAAAGAAACTTTCAGATCCTGGAAAATTCTCCCTACCATGCTCTATCGGACCACTACCGATCACTTTTGCACTAGTTGATTTAGGAGCAAGCGTGAACGTTATACCATATAACATGTTCCAAAGACTCCAAATTGGAAACCCGCGACCTGTTAATGCAACTATCGAACTCGCGGATGGATCAATTAAGTCACCTATAGGAGTCATTGAAAACTTACTAGTAAAAGTTGGCAAGTTTGTCTTCCCTACCGATTTCATGGTACTAGAAATGGGACCCGGTTATTCAGTACCCTTGATTTTAGATCGCCCATTTTTAGCTACCGCCAGAGCCGTCATTAACATGAATGAAGGAATCTTATGTAACCCCCTACTTTTATAGCACCGGTTATAATAAACATTTAAAACGCGCGTAAGCATTTATCCCAATTTTTTTTATAGGTCCCTCGCGTACCGCGGGGGAGCCTCAGAAAGCCAAGCTGGAATCTAGGTCCCTCGCGTACCGCGAGAGAACCCAACCTGGTTCTTCGCGTACCGCGAGGCACCTTCCTTCATAGAAAGTTTCCTGGGCCTGCAGGTTTCAACACTTAGCCATTTTTCTAACTTTTCCATTTCAACATGACACCAAAAATCCTCAAACACCTGGGATTTTGACCAAAACTATACATACATCACAATATCACCAAAACATCAATTATTGTCCCAAATTCACACCCCTTTTTGAGAATTTCGATACACATCCCAAAACCAACCATTTACACATACGAGAATCCGCCAACGCCTTGGACTTGACTTGGACTACATCGGAGCTTTTCCTACATAACCACATAAACATATTACCATTAGTAATGAAGATAAAACACAACAAACAAGTAAAATTCTACTTGTTTCACCCATTCACCCATTTGACCCGTTTCCACCCAATTTGTCATTAGGCATCTATCACTTGCATATTCATCTACAAGTTTCACCCTTTTCGTTTCATATTCATACTTATCACGTTTCCATTTCCATTATGACACATAGGCCATAACTTTATCACCACATTTTCATTATGATTCTTAGATAATAACTTCATATCCACATATCCATTATGGTACTTAGACCATAACTCCATTTCCACATATCCATTATAGTATTATTACTATAACTACATTCTTTTACTTATTCATGCACTTTTATACACATTCATACTACATAACACATTATGCAACTTATGGGCAAGTGTAATGGTTCTGTTTATGGGCAAGTGTAATGGTTCTGTTGAGACATAAATGCAACAGAATGAAGGGAGGCTTACTCTTGAAGAAGAAGAGGAGGGTATATCAGTAATTATACATAAAATCTAACAGAAATTTTAACGAAATTAAGGACCAGGGACGCAAAGTGTTAAAACATTAAACGTCGGGAATCAAATGTGTTACAGGGGGGACGAAACCTAATGTTTTATTCAAACCTAAGGGAATACAAGATTTTGTGAATGGTTAGAAATTGATATTCACAAGTGTACATCTTATTGTATATATGAACAGCTTATCCGGTTATTGTGTTTTCAAAAGCAGATAAACACTTTTAAGTGTTTGGATGAAGAAAAATGCTTATAATTATCTGCTTAATCCACTTTCGAGTGTTTAGATTAAGAGAAGTGTTTATGCATTTATGCTTATTTTAGGGTGAAATAATTTGTTTTCTATAAGCAATTTAAGATTGCTAATTATTCTTGGTGGATTCAAATTTACAAATAAACTGATTATCCTCTAAATTAGGTTTTCATTCATAGGAGTGCAAAACTTTAATCTGCTTTAGCAAATAGAACAATCCTTCGATTTCTCGCCAAAACTGCCTACGATTATCTGATCTTAATAATTCCTAATCATAACAATTACTTCGAAATTCCACAGCCGTACAATAATCTGTATCAAAGAGGGGTTTATTCATCTACTGATTTCTCACTCTCATTTTCAAAAACATAAACGCATATTACTTCAAAAACACATTAGCTAATCAAACAGGTGGTAGATGCATTCAGGAACTAACAATAATTGAAGGAATCAGTATAAGTGCGTAAGCCGTTAAACTCGTCGTGCATATAAATAATTGATCAATATCAATGGAAACTAATATAAGGAGTGTACGAACATACTCAAATGATGTTTAAAAGGGGAAACTGACCTTCAATTTAAGATTCAAATTGGGGATGAAGCAAATTAAGGGTTTATGAAGATGGAGAAGAGAATCCTGGAACAGAATTATAACTTTATGCCACCGATAAATAAACTTATCCGCATAAATTTAATGGATATTCTCTTATTTTATATTATTGTATTTTAATTATAAACTAATATTAAACCCGCACGTTCCGGCGTGCTAATCTGGATAAACATAAAACACTACTTTGTTGTGATATATTATAGAAAAAGTAACCACGTCACAGTGATAAGTTCAGAATTTAAGTAACGTGACGTTACAAATTTTAAAATATAATAGTAAAAGAAGTAAAAAATAAATAAAAAAGGAACAAAAGAAAATTAAAAAATTATTAATTATTTAAGAATAAAAAATAAACTGACGTCGGGGTGGGGGGGGACTTGGGTCACGCGAGTAGAGAAACGACACACATACCACTTTGGCAAGAACCATATTCATAAAACAGCTGCAAATGTGTATATATAAAAAGAAAGTTTGAAAATTAAAAAAAATAGCCTCAACTTGTACCTCTTGCATAGGAAGTAGTACCAAATGATCAGTAAAAAATGGGTGAGGCATCGACTTTTGAAACTAAATAATTGTTGTTTTCCGGTTGCTAATACACATATGTTACTGTTTGCTACTTCAAGACGAGTAATCTCCTTAAAGTAATTTCACTCCTTCTGTCTTTTTGACTTGTGTGCTTCGGGTGTCTGTGAATCACCTAATGAGATACATGTAGAGGTGAATGTGGTATAAAAGGAAGAGAATTGGTAAGACTGGTATGTGTTTATGTTTGATTTTCTTATGAAAAATGAAGTTTGATGTTTGGATGCAAAACTAAAGGAGGCAAAGTTGTATTTATAGGCCTCAAGACACATTTTCAAACTGGTTTGTCAACGTTTCGAACAAGAACCATTTGAATTTGTCAAACCAAAGGGTCATGACTCTTCATTTTTATTTAAATCTATCACTATTCTATAACCATCACATCAAGTGTAAAATACGTTACTAAAACGTCACATCGCCCGTGATCTTCGTCTTCATCTTACACACAAAATGCTTTAGCATTCTCCTACACGGGACAAACCAAATAGTCAAATTTTTTTTTTCCATTCAATATCAATTCCCTAAGACTTAAAAACAGTTTTATTTTCCTTATGAAAATATATTTCCAACAATAATATTTAAAGTGACAATATTTGATAACCTTTTATTAACATTGTTTTTAGGTGTCCGCTAAATTTACCCCTTATTACTTCTCATACTACACATTTAATTTGATTGATTTTGATTCTTTTAAGTTTTAATTAATGTATATATGACCGTACTGGACATTGTATATGCACATTTTCAACCTGGTAAACCCTCTGTAGTCAAGGTTTTTAAAGATGGAATAATAGATGTGACACTGTATATTATAGTAAAAATAAGTAGAATTCGTTTAACACAACCCCTCTTTTTATCATATGAAATCATCCATAAGTGTTATGATTTTGTTTTTGTTTGAATATTATTTTCACAATTGAACCTTTATCAACATGTTATTATCAAATATAAGAGTTTCAATTGGTTAAACACCCCTTCATCAACATATTGTTTTTATCAAATATAAGAGTTTTGATTGATTAATCATTGTGTTTGCTTCTATCTAGTAGGTTTACATGGACCATACGTTAATGGCTTAATCAAATATAAGTGAGTTTCTGATTCTAAAATAAGACCAAACAAGTCATTGGGTTAAAAAATCACCCATATATCCTCAAGATACATATTAACCACAACCACCATCAGCAACCACTACCATCACCTACCAATCATCACCGCCACCCAACATACCCACAACCATCGACTTTCACCACCAATAAAAGCACAACCAAGAGTTAAAACACCCAACACATCCGAGATCCCAATCCAAAATCAAAACACGATATTCAATCTTAGGGTGTTCTTCACGGTTTGAGACAAAAATATGACAAGGAGGAAAGAGAGTGATGAAAGTGGTGGGAGGAGAGAGAGTCGTTCATGGTGAAGAACCGGCCAAAACCAAGAATGCGAGGTGGAGGGAGGAGACTAAAGAGAGTCGGTTTTGAGTTTGCAAGTGGACTGGAGAGAGAATGAGTGCGCAATTGCCACATCACTCGATTTTAGGGAAGGGTTATTGTGGGTCTGTCAAATCAACTTTTAACACTTGTACTTTATCCCGTTTAAACCTGTCAAACCAACTTTTAAGTATGGTCCTGTGATGACATATTATCTTGGTCAGGAAGGAATATGATCCTAATTCACATCAATCCAACAAGCCCTAAAGACACTATTCTACAACAAGTCTTGATCATTCTAAACATTAACTATAATCTAACTTGCAGATAATGTTCATTCTTACCTTTAAATATCTAAATACCTTCTTATGGGAGAGATCTATGCAAGTCTTCAGCCTTTCATCCTGAAGATTTAAACCAAAACAACATGAAACCCACATATTTAGGTATACTCTAAACCTACCAAGCTAACTCATACCCGTAGTGATTCCTAATAACAAACCAAACGCCCCCAAATATTCTTGCCGGTTGCCACATTTATCATATATAATAATCATGCAAGAACGAAAACTGGCAATGCTGACATACTTGTGTAATATGCAGGGTCTGTGGTGCACCAATGCTGATCAAACCGCTCATATGGCTCAAACCCAATGGTGCCAGTATGTTGTGCACCTTAGCCAAAAACGTTTGGCTCGTTTCACTTGTTTCCAAACAGAAGTTCCAAACACATGCACACACAGGTCTAATCATCCCATCTCATGTATAATTGTATAAAAGATATTTAATGCATTCTTTATCAGAAAGTATCACATACCAGGAAATGCAATCAAATAGGGCAAATTAAAGAAAACCAAAAGTTAAAAAGACCAAATTCCTTCAAGAAAGATTAATAGGGTCTACCATCATATTAAATATAAGTAAACTCCAGCATTGATATTCTTATCTAATAATAATAAAATATTACTTGGTACCAATTTTGGGATTTACTCTTACAGTTAAATAACCAATCATCCTCTTCAAATTTCAAAATCATTCAGATATTATATATACCTTCTTTTTTCAGCATGCATGACTGAAAAATGAGCATCATCATCATCATCAAATCTTTATCTTCTGGAATTGGAAAATTGGGGAGGTTAACTGTAAACATCATCATCAGAAACTGTTCTTTTTGCTTGCTTAATCTTCTCCAATTGAACTTGAGTATCCATAAACAGCTGCATCCTTTGCACTTCTAAATCTTTAGTGAATTGCATCCTCTGTTTCTCCAATTCAATCATCTGTTTCTGTTTCTCTCCTTCCACCCTCTCGTATATCTCTCCGAATCTCTCGATAGCCATTGCCAGACGTTTCATGGAGTCAGAACCTCCACCGCTGTCCTTCTTAACTCCTTTTCCTCTCGCCGCACCTTCGTCCTCGCTAGTCCCGAGTGACTCCTCATCCTCAGATCCATCCTCTTCCGCCGCCGCAGCGGCGGCAGCAACAGCCGAGTAATTCCGCCGGAAATACGATTCATCGACGGCGGCAGCCACCGGAAGCGGTCGTTTCTGCGGGAGAATCGCGAGAGGCTGAGGAAATTGAGATGACATCACCGTAGACGGAGGTTTCCGGTAGGGTAACGGAACGGCGGTCGGCGGTGAGGACGAAGACGATTTCTTCGAGGTTGCAGCGGATCCGATTAACGAATCTAGACGAGAGAAGAACGACCAATTGCTGTTAATTTGTCCGTTGGATTCCGAAACCCTAGCTTTCTCAACCTTATACTTCTTCTTAAGTGTATCGATTCGATTTTTGCACTGAACGTCTGTACGCCTGGTTTTCTTCGTATGACCGTGACGGGCGTTAACGACGTCGGCGACCTCCTGCCAATCCTTTTGACGGAGGTTTCCACGGTTGAGCTCAAGGTAACGGCGGCCCCAAGCCTCGACGAGCGTGGACGTGGCATCCTCGCTCCAACAATCTTCACGGAAAGGGAGCGGACGAGATGAAGGAGTTTGCGTGGCTCCGGCGGATGCCGGAGACGGAGAATTGATCAAAGCTAAGTCGTCGGCCATCTAGGGTTTGTTTATCGGGGAAAAAATTGGGGGAAAGAGATAAATAGAGAGAGAAGAGTACAAGTGGGTGAAGCGTCGGTGTCGGTACCGTTCCCATCCGTTGTCTCACTGGCATCTCTTCGCCGATGTACGGCTCCAACTCCGACGTGTAACTGACGTTATCTGTCGCTTTAGCCACTTGTACATGTTATAGGTTTTCACGGATGGCTTTATTCACTTGTACATTTCCTTCTAATGTTTTTCAACAAATAGCCTTTACATTTGAAAATGCTTATTTTATGTAACATATTAATTTTCATACAATATAACGGAGTAACATTATATGTTTTTTTATTCATCTCACACAAATTTTTTTCTAATATTTTGCTAATTATGATAAACTCGGTATAAAAACATTAAAACTGAATTTGTTATACTTAATTTGTTTTCAATTTTAGTCACATATATCAAACATAAAAAATAAACTAGGTCTTGGTATCCTGTATTTCTAACATTAAACTTTCTTAGTCTAGACCTATAACAACGATTCTTCTTCGTCTGGTCCTGTAACAACAGACCTTGGTGGTCCAGACTTGTAAAACTGGACCTTGACAGCTCATATCTATAACTTCAAATTTTGGTGGCCCAAACTTGTAAACCAGATCCGACTTTACAATAAAGACGGGCTACCAAGATCGGTGTTATAGGTCTGGACCACGGAAGTCTAGTGTTACAAATACGGGCTACCAAGATCTAGTTGTTTTCAACATATGATATATCTTTGTTGTCCGGACGTACCTACTAGAGGTGTTTGTCGGTTCAAATTTTAGTTTCCTCGAAAGTTTGAATATTGAACACCGTAAAAAACCAAAATTTGGACTTGAGGGGCCATTTTTTTTACCGTTAATCATGTTTGACTATGGATGCTTATTCCTTTGCTTCAAATTGGTTTTGTCTCTTTGGCATAAGGAAAAAGAGAAAACAGAGGAGTGTGTGTTTCTATGCCAAAGTGAGAAAGAGAGCTCAATTTAGAAAATTGAAGGTTGGATTAGTGAACGAGGGTGGTTACTATCGATCTCCAACCACTAAGAGTAGTAAGCTATCTTTGGTAAGCTTCTTTTTAACATACTTATTCTAATTATACGAAGACTTAGGTACCATTATAATCTTTCTTTTCATTTTGGATTCAAAGATTTCTTTACAAAATCCCTAGAATGCAAAAGACAAGTAAGGGACAGGAAGGGGGAGTCTCTAGAAACCAAACGAGACTAGAAGGAACATGAGAATTTGCACCATTCATATGAGTGTTTTTGTCTTGAAGAGCCAACAAAGGGGCGGCCCTTCTCTCTCTATCTCGGTCTCCGTTTAGCATCATATATTGATATGGAGAACATTTTGATTAGTTGTAGTGCGGATTAAGGAGCTGCTCGTCCATGCTCACCAATAAGATACGGAGACCTACTTCACATTTGAAATTGCACAGAAAAGACAATTTATTTTTCAGAGTTTTTTAAAAATTGAAACCAATACACGGTTTTCAGGAATTAATTATGTAGGTGTTGGCTAATAGCTTAAAAACATCGTATAATATAATAAGAACATGTTGGTTAGGTTTGATTTCAATTATATAGTCTAAGAGTATGCATATTATGATAACATTTGATCAAAAATAAACACAAGTGAGTTTTTATTGATTAAAATGAGCCAAAAACCACGAATAAAATTGAATTTGATGAAAATCCAATATGTAACTATAAATTGTGATGAAAATGATGATTTTGAATCAAATTTGTAATTGCAAATTTTGATGAGATAATTTGGTAAATTGGTTAACCAAATTTGTAACTTGAATAATCTATTATACTCACATGTATATTTCAACCT
This sequence comes from Smallanthus sonchifolius, assembly GCA_023525975.1. Classification (NCBI taxonomy): domain Eukaryota; kingdom Viridiplantae; phylum Streptophyta; class Magnoliopsida; order Asterales; family Asteraceae; genus Smallanthus; species Smallanthus sonchifolius. The sequence goes on from CM042018.1 coordinate 133,674,688, forward strand.
TAAACCTAAAAGAAAAGTAAAAAAAATACAAATTTATGTAACACTAGAACAAAGATTTTGCAAAATTGTTTTCAAATGGAAATGATTTAGCAACATCTTTTCATAGCAGGGAGAAGGTATTCATCTAACACATACAGGCATCAGTTAAATAATCTTCTAACCACCTTTTTTTCTGTACAATTTAACAAAAGAAATACAATGGTTCATCCTGCATCATGTCCTCATAACATAACTTCATATATCAAGATGCTTCAAATCAATCTTCTTTGCTGTCTTTTGTATCATCTCCTTGCGCACGTCCACCTAAATCATTTGTTACCAAGATATTAATAATTTTTGGTAATTTCGCATCCAAAATGTTCAAACATAAAGGGGCAATATTTGTAGAGAAATGAATGCTCTACTTATTCTTTATTTTTATTTTTATTTTCCTTTCCTCGCAACACAAGAACACGCAATAAATTATCAAATGATGATTCGTAAGAAACTGTGTTTTCGGTGATTAACATCACTTTATGAATCTTACCTTAGCACCCATAAGTGAAGAAAAGGTAACATTTGCTTCAGCCACATCCTCAACCACCAGTTTCTTCAATAGCCTGGTTTTTGGATCTAAAGTGGTTTCCCATAATTGTGCTGGCATCATTTCTCCCAACCCTAACATTTTATACCATATCAACAAAACATTTCATGAATAATTATAAGCTAAACTGCACGAAAAAGAAACGAACTTTGCGACAATAAATCAGGCATAAAATAGAAAACAACTTACACTTTATTATCCATTTTAGCATGGGCGAAGCTTCTTAGGGCCCGGGGGGGCCCCGGCCCCCCGATTTTTCGCTCAGTAGTGTTAATTTATACGTATTCGGCCGATTTTTCGCTCAATAGTGTTAATTTATACGTATTCGGCGAAAATTTTATAGTTCCGGCCCCCATGCATTTTTCTTCAAGCTTCGCCACTGCATTTTAGCAACCATGTTACATTTTATTATCAATTGTAGCAACCCATGACATGTTCAACTGGTAGCAGGTAATTTTCTGCGGGTTTTTAAAATTTTGTAGAAATGGCATCTTATTTCCCGTTTTAGTGTGTACATGTTATGCCATGTGGCATATTATTTGACATTAATAATTACTTTTGAATAAAATTAAAAAAAAAACAATTTTTTTAATCTTTTTTCACAAAATCATTTTTAGCATATATGGAATCTGATGTGGCAGCTGACACGGTATCAACCATTACCAAATCAGCAAATTATATGTAAAATCAGTTAAAGTAAGGCTGGTTGCTAAAATCAACAAAAAATGTAAAGTCCGTTTCTATTTCATGCAGTTTGCCATAATTACATGATGTGTTTTTGTGAATAATTATGTCTTGTACCTTTGAATCTCTGAATATTATATGCTGCATTCGAAGGGAAAGAACTCTGAAGTTTTTTAAGTTCTGAATCATCATAACAATAGAATGCCTGCTTCCCCCTTTCTACCTGAATATTTAATTATCCGAAATTAATAAACAATTGGCAGGAAAGAGCATTTTTGCCTTTAAGAAAAGAAAACCTTATATAGGGGTGGGACGCCAACATATATGCAGCCTTCATCGAATAAAGCTCTCTGCAGAAGTATGAAGCATGAACAATTAAATCAGAAAACATTTACTTCTCCCTCCATCTCAAGATTTCCCATTAAAGTTGCAAAATTTTAAGAAGAAAAAAAAGCACTCATTTGCCCTCATCATTTCAATAAAATATTAATTTGGGTTCAAAAGATTCTGTATTTTAGATATTTCACACAAAAGATCAAACATTTACTTAAACCATGTGTTAAGCCAAACATAGCAAAATTCAGAAATTTAAAATTAAAAGATCATTTCAAATACCTGATATCTATAGAAAAATGTCAATAATAATGTGCGAATATGAGCACCGTCGACGTCAGCATCAGTTAAGATTATGATTTTATGGTACCGTAGACCATCTTTTTTAAAATCCTCCCCCTAAAACACGAAAGGTTAGTGAAAGTCAACAAAAGTAAAAAAAAAAGTGAATGATTTTATTAAAAGATACGACCTTCACTCCAAGGCCAAGGGCACGGATTAAACTTTGAATCTCTTCATTTTTGTACATTGCTGCTTCATCTTTTCTTTCAACATTTAAAATTTTACCCTTTAAAGGAAGAATAGCCTGAAAAAAGAAGAGGATAACTTCTATCACCTAATTTCCAAATTTCAGAGTACTAATATGAACATATCTACCATAAAAGATAATCAGATAAAAAAGCTTAAGCTTTTTCTTTAATGATCACCTGAAAGTTCTTATCACGACCTTGTTTTGCACTTCCACCTGCTGAATCTCCTTCGACTATAAATATCTCTGCAAAATGTGAAAAAAGTTACGGATTTTTATACTTGTGCGAATTGAAATATCTACAACTAACAATTTAAGAAAAGTATTTTATTAAAAGCATAGTAAAAAACCAATAAGTAGACGTGTTACAATAGTATTCTTTTCAAATCAGCTACAAAAAGATGATACAAGAAAAATTAGTGGAAATTACCAGCTTTTTCAGGATCTGTGGCTGAACAATCAGCAAGCTTTCCAGGAAGAGATGACACCTTTAAAACACTCTTTTGTCTCTCCAATTCCCGGGCCCGCTTTGCTGCTAGAGCTGCCTAGTGATATTAACAAACGACATAATAAAATGACGTTCTAAAATTACCATTTAAGGACACTTAATATACCAACTAGTTCATTAAGCATCTTCCTACCTATAGGTGGGGAAATGGGCAGGCAGAGCAAGATGGTTACACGTAAAAATAGCTTTGGGGCAAAACAGGTTAGTTTTTGTATGAATGGAAACCGGTAGGGTTTTTTTTGTCAAAATGGCTGGAGCAAGAAAGTTTGGTGGTGGGTCAAAACAAGTGCTTTTATGTGTTACAACCGGACACTTTAGGTCGAAATAAATTATTAAAACAAAAATCAGTAGACTTCTCTTAACTATAAGGTAAGCCTTTTAAATCCTATCTGAGTGTTTGTCTCACTGGAACAATAAAACTAATCACTCAGAAAAGTGGTTGAAACAAAATAGTTTACTTTCAAATTCCAAATCCTCATATGTACATAAGGCAATAATGATGATAATTTAAGGTTAAATAATTTTGAAACATGTGACATACCTTTAAAGCATTAAGGGATTTAGAGAGGATTAAGTCGAGCACATCTGGATTTAACTCCAAGTATTCGCTCAAGAATTCTTGAAGTGAATGGTCAACGATCCTTCTCACCTCTGGATTTCCCAATCTCGTCTTTCAAGAAAATGTAAAAAAGAAAAATATGAAATCTCAGTAAGGCAAAGACAAGTGGCCACCCACCATTAGTACAAGATTTTCAAAATAAAGAATGTGGATGATGTTAAAATTTACCTTTGTTTGCCCTTCAAACTCCGGATTTGGAAGTTTGACCGAAATTACACAAGTCAATCCCTCCCTCACATGCTCGCCACTTAAACTGATATCCTTTTCCTGAAACCATGGTATTTATGTTTGTAATGATGGATTACTTTCATATATTTCATAGCATCATACTTGCACATTCCATGGTAAATAAAATAATATCAGTTACTTATAAAAGTCCATTTCACTGAATAAATGTACAAAAAAACATTGTTATTGCTGTGAATCATCTCATCGCGTAACGTTCTCTTCGTCTATTCGTTGAAACAGTCGGTTAAAAGAAAACGATTTCAAGAAATTTACTATGGAATGTGTAAATATGGTACTGTTTTAGTGTTTTAAAAAAGTAGATATTCGAATACCTTTATAAGCTTTGACTTTTTTCCAAGGTTATTAATAGTTCTTGTTAGTGAAGCTTTGATGCCATCTATGTGGGTTCCACCATCAACTGTTCGTATGCTATTAGCATATCCCAGCATTGTATCTGAATATGCATCTGAACACCTAATGACACGAATCCAAATGAATCTCATAAATTGTAATGTAAAAAATAATCATAATTTGTATATTACAGTATTTAGTGTAAAATCCAAATCACAGACACACCAAGAATTCATATAGAATGGTGTTATTTTATGGATTAACTTCATAGCTACACCTTTAAGTTTTATAATGTCATGTTTACTATTTCAAAACTGAAAATCCTCATGTTTACCCATTCCATAGTAAATAAATAAAATCAGTTACTCATAACAATCTGTTTGACTGAATATACAAGTAGAAAAACAATGTTATTACTGCGAATATATCGGAAAAAAATGTACTCTTCGTTTATTCAGTGAAAGACTACTATATTTATTCAATTTATCACAGAATTGGCAAACTTGAGAATTTTAGTAATTGAAAGGGTAAATATGATATTATGAATCTGGGCGGTAAATATGAAATTCTAAACTCGTAGAAGCGAATATAGGAAATTACCCTTTAATTTATTACTGATGGAGAAGTAGGGAACTTATGTGAAGATAATAAAAGCAGTAGTGATTTACCATTGGAAAGCTACATCGATAGTTATCCCGTCTGCTTCTTTTCTAAAGCTCAAGATGTCATGAAGCGGTTGCTAAATCAAAAAAAAAAAATAATAACTGTCACATCGAAAGCATAATATCTAATGTCAAAAAAATATGAAATATGTATGGTGTGCAACTTTTCTTTTCAGAACGACTAACTCACACACCCTCTAATCCTCAACCACTTGGGGAGGGACACCTTTCCTACATATCTTAGTAGTTGGTACCGCTAGGCCATAGGCCCTTTGGTTACAATCCTTAACTTAGCTAAAAAGGGTCAAACGAATCCAGAGTCATCCAAAGTAACAAACAAACAAACGTACCTAGTGAAATCCCCCTCATAGCTAAAGCTAGAGGTAGGGTCTGGGGAGGGTAGGATGGGAGCAAACCTTTCCTCTACCCGTAGGAATAGAGAGGCTGCACACAATGAGACCCCCGACTCCACAAACCTTTTCTTGACAAGTAAAGTTCAGAGTCATCCAAAGTGCAGTGTTCAAACGATAACAACCAGCTAAATTGCTTTATTTATACAATTAAATGATTATTTTAATAGTATAGTTCTGTAATAATATTTAATATACATTAGAAGTACAAAAAAGGACAAGTAGGTGTTAGCGACCTGGCCGGCTGGCCTGCCCATTTTGCCATCTATCCAAACTAGTAAACCCTCCAAGTTTAAAAAAAAATAGTGAGAAAAACCCATAAACCCAAACTTTAAAGTTATTTGATTATTTAATAACTATTAAAATCCTTATAACTTTACAGTATTTGATTATCTGATCAAACCATTAAAATATGCATCATTTTTAAAAAAAAATACCTTTTTTTATTTGATTATGACGCATAGGCCTAATAAAGTAACCTAAACGTATGTTCCTAATCCACTCAAGGCTTGACACATGGCTTAGATATTTTCTCACTCTCCATATTTACCTTTATATTTGCCATGTGTCTCAATCTTCTGCTTAGGCTGATTTTAAGGCATACCTATCATGTACCTTATTTGATTAAACCCTTTAATTCCGTAAGTCAGTTACTTCGCATGGATTCATTTTGTTTTGAATAATAATATAATATATTTTAATTATTGTTAAGTTTATTAATTTAGTAAGTTTTTTGTTTCTTTTATAATGTTGTAGAACTTTACCAAACTTCAATTTTAATTGCTTATTTAACTACTACCATTTAAATCTTTATCATCATATATATAGTTTTACTTCTGCTTGACATCATGAGTCAACAACAGCCTGACCACCGTTTACCTAGTGGCCAGTCCAACCAACTTACAGTTTGCCAGTTTGGGTTCTAAAACATAGTTGCAACTTGCAAAAATTGAGAAAACTAAAAACAAAAGGAAGCATGATAAATAAAATAAAATGAAAAATCACAAGCACCTTATCAGCATTTAGCCACTTCACATACTCAACAAGTCCCCCAGCAAAGCAATATTCATCATATCGGATCTTCTCAGGGTCTTTATCCTCCTTCTTCAGAGTAATAGTTAGCTGTCAATATTTGAAAAATAAGGACAACGAATATTCTAGTCAAATAAGACAAATTATTACATGACCAAAAAGAAAAACAAGAATCATACTTGTGAATAAATATTAAAAAAATCATAAAACTCAATAATGGAGAGAAAAATAGAAAATCGAAAATGGGTTCAGATTCATATCTACGGTCTCAATTTTTTCTCTTTAGACTACAAAAGAAATTATCCAGTATTGACATGCAAGTAGCATACATAAAACAGATAAAGATCTAGCAGAAGGTGAGAAAATGGACAGATTGGTAACTGGTCGATATATGTTATCTTTTGGCACATGTTGAAATGGGTGAAACACTTTTTGCCCAAGATTTTAAAATCTTCTATCATTAATAGCGTGTCTAATACGATTACAAAAATTATATAATTTAAAAAATAATTGAACGTTTTCAATACAACAATCTAGGAGACTTTAAGTATTAAAAATACAATTTGGACGATGTTTTACCCCTTTGACCTGTTAGATATAAAACATAACCCGAATTGACCCATTATAAGTGGGTCAAAACTGTGACATCTAAGCAGAATTTAAAGAGATGATAATGACTCTACCCCAGGGACAAGAAAAGCCCGCTCCCGAACACGTGCAGCAATAGTATCGTAATCAAACTCCATTCCAGATGTGAATACTGCATCACAAGTAATAATCACATGAAAAAAATGCTTTCATGAAATTAAATTTCTATAAGTTGTAAAGTTAAAGTACTAAATGAGAAAAATACTTTGTGAATCAGGCCAAAATTTTATGCTGGTCCCTGTATGATTTCTTAATACATGTGGAAGATCCTTGCATGCTAAAGGTTTATGAGGCTTTCCACGAGTATAGCTTTGATGGCATTCCTTGCAATCTCGCCAAACGGTAACTTCTAATGTCTGCACACAAAAAAGTAAATAAGTTTAAGTTGATCAGAACAAAGGTTTTGGTAAAAGATTGAGGCTTTTCAGAATCCTTAATGAAACTGTGCATAAGAAAGGATCGTTGGTGAAAGTTTTAGGATTTTATTTATTTTTCAAACATTATTTTAGTTTAAGATTGAAGCTTTCATAATCTTCAATAAAGCTGTTCATAGGCTTCTCTGCTTGACATTTTTTGTTGTTGGAAAAATTGAAGATTCCTAGAAATTTATTAACTGGTTTTCTGTATGTAATCTAGAGTTACTGTCTCAATTTTAATCTCTCACTTATAATAAATACCAATAAAGGGTGTCATTATTTATTCTCCCATTCCAAAGCTATATTTCAACTAAACCCGATTGCAAAGGAATGATTGAACTCCATTCCAGTTCCTTCACATTCCCATTCCTTTGACAATTCCATTTTCTTTTATCAGTCAGGTATATCTTTATGATAGAAACTACAAAAGGATTGAAAGCTATAAAATAAGCACCTCAGACAACGCATTAACTACAGACAACCCAACACCATGTAGTCCACCCGAGACTTTATAACCACTACTGGCCCCACCAAATTTTCCACCCGCATGCAAAACCTGCATTTTTAGATGTAAAGTTAGCATGTAGGCCAACTAATAACATATTTAAAGTATGATGCACTGTTTCCTGCTCATAAATCTAGACCTAAAAGACATAACACATCACAATATTACTCTTTAAGTGTAGTAAAATAAAAGCATACTCTAAGAAGTTAATAGACAGAATATGCAGCTTAAAATTCAAAATTAAAAGATGAATGTTGCAACATACGGTCAACACGGTCTCCACTCCTGATTTTTTTGAGCCTGGATGCAAGTCGATCGGGATCTGCAGCATGAATTTAAAAACTCATTTTAACAATATTATTTTGATAATCATCTTAAATTCAAAAGATTGTACTTGTTTCTCCATTATGCTAATTAATTAGCAACCATATTAAAAATATACATATATAAGTCCATACCCCACGTCCATTGTCAGTGATGCACACTGACCCGTCTGCATGTAAGACAATATCAACCTTTGAAGCAAATCCAGCTTGGGCTTCATCAACACAATTGTCCAATATTTCATAAACCTGATTAAATTGATATAAAAAAATTGAAGTATCAAAAAAGGAAGAAGATAATTCAAGTAAGATAAAGTGAGAAAGATACCAGATGATGCAGACCACGAAAACCAGTACTTCCAATGTACATTCCAGGTCTTTTCCTCACAGCCTCTAAACCTTCTAATATCTGAAATGAGAAAAGATAATAATACATCATATCGCCAGACACGCATACATGACTCTCAACAAAGTAATTGTTCATAATATCTCTAGGTTTAAGCAACTAATTATTTGTGCAGTGATTGGAAATGAGTTTAATGTTATTATTGCTACATGAAACCGCAAAACTCGGTTCCTATATAAAAAAAGAAAAAATAAATAAAAAAATCTAGGTTTAAGCAACTAATTATCTGTAAAAAGCGCATATATGCATCAACATAAGGCAGGATTTTGGGATTGTTTATTAAAACAAATATCACCTCTAAAATTGATAAGAAAGCCCAATTCAATTTTGAATTAATAAAATATTAGGTCAAGGTATCAAACACAAATTTAACATATCCACCTGAATATTTTCAGAACCATAATGCTCCGGCCCCTCTTTCCCTTTACGAACTTCAGCAACAGAGCTTGATGAAGACGACATAAAACTTCTCGGAGGTACCAACGCACTCAGAACTGTAACCCTGTTCTTCGTCAACAGCGTCCTCACTCCCAAATTTGACCTAAAACCAAAATTACAACAAATGCATGAAAACAACAGAATTACATATAAATTGATGGCAAAATATAGAGTTTGTACCTGGATTTTAGGAAGACGGAGGGTGGAGAAGGGGAAACGGAGGAGATAAAAAGGCCATGAGTGGGTAGGAAGAACCTTGAGGACATGATTAGACGAAGAGAATGATAATACGTTGAATGATGAGGTTTAAGAAGAGCCATTCATCCACTGTCTGCACATGAAATAGTTTTCGCGGTTCGATTGGAGAAGATAACGATGGTATTGGTAGCAGCAGTGGAAATGGGTGGGGATTTACTGTCGATAAACCCTAGTTTGTTTTGAATTTCCTTTTTGGGTTTCTTTACCTCTCTAAAACCCTAATCACACGTTCCGGGTACCATAAACTCCAAAACTCTTAAAAAATATAAAAATATTATAATCCGGTATATTACACGAGTTGAATAAATAATGTTATATACTTAGTAATAAAAAATTTATGTCTTTAAAAACTCGTGTATTACACGGGTTTGTATTACACGTGTTGAATAAAATATAATATAATATGTTAACACATACACTCGTCAAAATATGTCTTTAAAAGTATGTACTTTGACATCTCAGTTATAAATTATGTTAAGGTGATTTTTAAAACTTTTTTTTTCAAGTGAGTATTTTTTTATGTAATTGATAAATGTTAATTCATATTAAATTCATTTGGTTAATGGTATATTAACCATCCATAATTAAATAATAATTAATAACTATCCATAATTAGATTTATGTTAAAAATTTAAAAATATATTTTTTTAATATCATTATTTAATAGGAGACAAAGACGGAAAAAACATGTTGGGGATGCACCAGAAAATGACACGTGTCCACCTAAGATTTTTATTTATTAGTATAAATATATAAGAGAAAAAGATTAAATAAAAACCAACTCAGCAGGTAAAAATCAATGAATCAAATCTCTGGCCATTTATTTATTATAATCAGGGAAAACTTTACAGAATAATAATCAAGTTTCTCATCTATTTTATTTTAGTCACTCAAACTTTTTTGTCTCATTTTAGTCACTCAAGTTTCTTATTTGTTTCATTTTCGTCACTCAAACTTTTTTTTGTCTCATTTTAGTCACTCAAGTTTCAGACGTTGTTCCAATCTTGCGCAATTACGAGGTTAACATGTTGCTTTTTTTATTTTGTTTTATGAATATGGTGAAAATGTTAGTTTACTCTTTTTGGATTTTTTTTTTCATCATATCCATAAAATAAAATCCAAAAAAAAGTAACTCGTAACATGGTAATTACGAAAGATTGAAGCAATACGTGAAACTTGAGTAAATAAAATGAGACAAAAAAAAGTTTGAGTGTCTAAATGGAATATATGAGAAACTTGAGTGAATAAAAATGAGACAAAAAAAATTTGAGTGACTAAAATAAAACAGATGAGAAACTTAATTAGTATTAAGTAAGTTAACCCTAATAATTAATAGGGTGCTAACTTTTGAAGAAAGATATTAAATAGAGATTAAAATATATGTGTGGTAATTTGGTTTTTAATTTTCAAATGATCATTACCATATTGAGGGATCAAATGAAAACTCTAAAACTAATAAACCAAAATAGTCACACATTTATTTTTATTTTATTTTAATCTTATCATTCAAAAGTTAAAAAAAAGGGTACCCGGTGCTTGACTTAGTTCCCGTATTTACGTAGGGGCTGGATCGTTTCACGATCTGATGGAAAAGAAAATTTACAAACCTATCTGAAACCTACGGGTTGGGCCGGTTTGGTTCACGCATCGGGCCGGGTTTGAACCCGGTTCACCTGGCCCAAACCGGTTTTTTTGTACACCTCTAGTTGTTACAACTTATAACCATGTTGGTAGCTTGGGCTGGGCCTTCAAACCGCATATAGGTTGTCCACAATAGCATAAGGTCTTTAGTAGTATTTATAAAAGGAGAGAGTTGAAAAAGATCGGTTAATTGGTCCAAACCAGTTAATGTAAACACGAGAGTAAATTTTAAGTGTGTTAAAACGGTTAGGCTAGATTGACTAGTATAGATGTATGTACATAAGAGGTTAGACCGGTGGGTGTGGACTCAGGGTGAGGAAGCGGAATGACTGAGGTGGTGGGTGTGGACTCAGGGTGAGGAAGCGGAATGACTGAGGTGGCCAACCGGTACCACCCCACCCGAATAAAAGTAACGGTGACATGCAACTTTTCGTTTTGATCAATCCTGTATCGTTCCACAACCGTAGTATTTCATGAAGAATCACTAGGAAGAAATCTAATAACTTCATTGCACATCGTACATATATATTACTCCATAAGTACACACGAGACGAACGATACCATCATGTAGTGCCGATTATTAGTTCATATACAAAAACAATGAATAAATTTACACCCTGTCTAGTTTGCCACTCACTCTATTAACCATGCATTTCTTGTAGCTCAAGTCATCACACGGGTCCTGCACAATGCAAAAGAATACGCAACTTGGTTTATTTAACACCTCGTTTTCTTTCGGATCAAGAAAATATATGAAATGGTAACATAGCGAATGCTTATTTATATACACCTGGTTATATAATGAAGTCATTAACTATTTAAAAGAGAGTATCTTGTATGTCTCATTTTACATGATTAAACCCCTCAGCTTTATAAAAAAAAAAAAAAACTTTTTTTATATTGAAGGAACTTTTTTGTTAAGTTTTAAAAAGTCTAGGGATTTAATCATGTAAAAATTAAGTCAACAGACTTGTGTGCCAATTCAACAACAGCTTATAGTTTTTTTTACAATCGCCCTCAAAGCTATGAATAGTTTTAGTTCTCTTCATCATAGTTGCAGTTGTTATAAAATTTATTAAATCTTTTAGATGATTTAAAGAGATTGTATTGATACTATAGTATAAAAATCACAACCTGGGAGCACTCGGACGTCGTGCCATTCGACTTTCTCGCCCTTTATCAACACGCAACGAGGCAATTTCCTTTTCCATTGCAGATATTTCTCTCCTTGTTCTTTTGCTCTCCACTTCCATTGCCTTATTCAGTGTCTCAACATTCCTTGCCAATATCTGCAAATTTTAAATTATATTGATGAAAATAAACAGAATAAGGCTTATATTCAATGGGCTATCTCATATATACCCTTCTGTGTTCTGAAAGCTTAACATTTTTTATTTACCCATCAAAGCTTATAAAATCATATTTATCCTTTTAAAACACTAAAATTTTCATATTTTTCCATCTCATAATAAATAAAACAAAATCAGTTACTTATGAGATCTGTTTTTCTAAATAAACGAACAGAGCATTATGCACTGAAATGATTCACGGTTCCTATTAGTTTATTAAGTGAAACATGTTGTTGTAAGTAAATAATTTAATTTTGTCTAGTACTTAATGGATAAACATGAGAATTTTAGTTTTTTTTTAAATAACAAACATAATATTATAAAAATTTGGAAGGTTAATACAAATTTTAGAACTTTTATAAGGGTGTATATGGAATTAACTCCTATTAAATACATAGGCCAACTCTCCTAGATACGAGTCTACTCTTGAGAGGCAAACCAACTATGTGTCGAATCGAACATACTAAACCATAACTTATAATTCCTACTTATAGAGTTATCTAATGACAGATACAATATATTTCCTATTTTAATTATGCAAATGCTATCATTGCTTAATTTAATGCGCATAAAAAAAGTAAAATGATGAAGAGTTGCATACAAACCTCAATTGTGCTGTCCTTTTCTTTGAGATTTTGATCTTTTTGATGACAAGCTTTTTGTAAATTCAAAACCTCCTTCTGTAACATATCGTACAACATACCCGATACAAAATCTTCGGGTTTTGACTTTGACTTATCTTTCTCATCTGCATGATCATCTCCATTTGGGAATAACTTGTCTGAATCTCCTAATTTGCTACAATCATATACTTTTGATGAAATACTTCCGTTCTTCAATAAATTTCTTGATGAAAATCTACTAGACGATGATGATCTTGATAAATTGTCAACTCCTACTAAAGACTGGCGTCGTGAACGTCCATTGCTCATTGCTCTTTCTGGTGTAGCACAAGAAACATTTTTCCCAGATGACGATTTAAATCTTTCTTCTAAAACTTTGAATCTCAAATGGTATTTTTCCTATTAATGTGATTATGAGAGAAAAGTTGAGTTTCAAATGAAAAAAATTAATAAGAACTTTTAATCTGGGAGCAAAAAATTCATATCGGTACAGCCCAACCATTAATAAGATATAGATTAATTAGAACTTTCAATCTGGGAGCAAAAAACTCATTAATATATAATTTTGTACTACAATTTCTAAATCTGCAAGGTAGTAACTCAGACATCCACATCCCAATTTCCATGAACATTTGTACCATCTTACATTAAAATATGTGAAGATTGTCTTTTTTCGACTTAGAAATTAGTAATCTAGTACAAGCAACTCATGTGAAAGAGGGATGTTTGAGACACCATCATAACCAAATAGGAAGAAGATAAAATAAGAACAAATGGTAAGATGCAACCAGCCATAATGTAGTGAGGACCATCACTACTAACCACCACAAATAAAAAGAAAACTAACCTTCTTTCATGAACTTGAGGGTCCTGTGTATATTAAGTAGAAAACCCATGTGAGCTACATTCATTTTGATAGAAACAAAAGATAATAATAATAATAAACAACACCCCACTTACACATGATCACCAATTGCTGATAGTAACAATACATTAACATAAAACAAAATCTTTATTATTTTTAACCTTTTATACTTGTTCTCAACTGTTTTAACTACAAGTACAGGTCTTATAATCTAGGATTCAAGGGTGACTAAAGCAAATAAATCATGAATAGCATCTACCACTCTCCTGATAAGTTAACTTTCTGTTAGATTTGAAGAGGGGAGGGAGGCTTATTAGTTCGGGTTTAGTAGTGGCCTCGGCTTTTAGGATATTTTTGTTCAATAAATGTCAGTTTCTTGTCTATTTAATAGCACAAAACAGAAATAATAAGAGGAGCAGATTAAGAATATAAATGATCTGGTTTCCATGAGTCTAACCTCCCCGGTCTTCATGTAGAGCTATCGGGGGTACTTAAAAACCGACGCTCTACAGAAGAGAAAAAAACCTCCGTATTCTCTATCTATGCAACCATGTTTCTTTACAAGAAGAGCTATAAATATATATATAAACAGTGTTAGTTATAACTGCTTTCCTCTGTGTGTAAAATAGCTTTTAACACTTACATTTGCTGAAGAAACAACTTATCAGCAGGGGTTAATTCCTACTAAACGGATCGTATATAAGAAAAAAAGACGATTTGATACACATTGATACATTACGATAATGATGATTTATGATTTACTTAACTTACCAAATACATCATGTAAACTGGGCCTTAAGTATGCATCTTAGTTTTCAATCCGCCTACATCCTTTATTTTCACATGACTCCGTCAATGCCTGCTTACAGTTTCTATCATAAGTCCACTAGTCGGTTAAATATTCAAGGAAACTGTCCTTATATTGTTCTTGAGGTGGTTAGGGATTGCTTATTCTAAACTGCTTATTCAAAACAGCCTATTTCAATTATAAAAACAAATAAATAAATAAAATAAGCAGTTTGGACAGGCAATTCCAAACAGCCTCAAAACAGCTTATTGATGTATCAAAACACAATAATCTTATAACCAGTTTCAATTTTTAATTAGCAATCCCAAACACCCCATTAGTTACACGATGCAAGAAATTGATCATTAGCCTTATAAGACAGAAGATGACAATAGAACCTGATCTCCATCTCCTTGCATTGTTGAACCCTTTGCTAGAGTAGCTTCGCGCTCCATACCCCCTATGTTCTCTCTATAACAATACAATCAAAAGTGCTTTCAAAAAAGTGCAACACACAGATAAGCCGTTCAGATAAGCTTTCAAAAGGTGTTTTCATAAACATCATTAAAACTGCTTATGTGCTTCATTAAAATAAACTGCTTCAAACTACTCATTCAAAACTGCTAATTTCACTCACGAATAATCAGATAAACAGTTATTGCTTCATAAGCAGTTTAAAGTATAAGCAAACAAATCAGTTATATGCAATAACAAACGACACAAACAAAGATAAGAAGAACTATACCCTTCTTTTCCAATATGGGAGAAAGCAGACAAAATCATAGACCGGAGAAATCGTTGACAGTAAAACAACATTGAGCCCGGTAAAAAGCAAAACTGCAGCCGTTGGACGGGTTTTGTGTGGCATCTTTCTTTATGCTTGATGTTTAGGCCTCTGCAAGAAACATACCCATTTTTAAAAAAAAATTTGGCCATCAGACAAAGAATAATGACTTCTTGTAAGTTGTAACTTGTAAGCCATGAACAATCAATTATCAAATCATCAATATAGAAGTACAGAACCAACTGATTTAGAAATAATCACAAGTAGATTATTATAAACAGATGTTGCTAATCCAGTCTTAATCATTTCTACAAGTCCCCATATCATCAGCATTCAAAACCCTAAATATAACTTAAATATCTTGAACATATGTTTTGTGTATAAACCAAGTATAGAATAAAAAAATTAGGGCTTTTATTGAAAGACGATAGACATGTTCATCATAAGATCATCAAGAAGCAGAGGAAAGCTGGTTTTTTTTGGGGTCGATGGATTTAGGTTTTTGGGGTGGGGGTCGGAGGATTTAGGTTTTTGGGGGTAGGGGTGGGGTGGTTAGGTTTTTGGGTTTAGATTTAGCTTTAGCGTTTAGCTTTTAGGGTTTAGCTTAAAGGTTTAGGGTTTAGCTCTAGGCTTTATTTCGACGAGCCGGTTTCAACGCCGCTGAAATTAGTTCAATCGGAGTTCGTTTGACCCAGTTTCTTAGCGAAAATTCACTTATTAGCGGAACTTTCCCCTAAGAAGTTATTACAAAACTGGCCACTCTCACTAAATCATAACACATATATAGTGAGTGTGAGTGTGACCACACCCACCGTCTATTTGATGTCTATCAGCATCACTTTTTGGTCACACTTATAGCATGTGCAACGCTAACATCTAGACAAATAGGTGGACACAAAATTTTCGGACGGCGCATTGGAGGAACACGTTTGGTTGGTGTTTGTTTGATTGGGTTTGGAATTCCGAAGGCCTGCAAACGGATTATGGTGGGCCACCCTTTCTCACATATCAATATTTAATTATTTATTTATATGAAAAGTGGCTGTTTGAAAGAGGATGTAGTGTTAAAGTAAAAATGAGTGTTTTAGTAAGAATGAGTGTTTTTAAAGGATGAGTGGTTACGCCTTTAGCCCCTGGCGTTAACACCAGCTGTCACATCAGATTTCTGAACACGTTTTGTTGTATTTTTCTCATCCACCGTTGTGGATGCTATTACTAAAGTGTAACACATAGTTTTACATTGAAGTGTCGCGTTTGATTGTGTTTTTCTCATCCACCGTTGTGTAGCATTTTAAATTTTTTGATATTAATAATACTTTAATTTATTTAATAAGAGTTAATTTCATAAATGGCCCTTGTGGTTTGATCAAATTGCACGTTTGGTCCCTATGTTTTAAAAATTGCATACTTAGCCCAAACTTTTGTGACTTGGTTGCGTCTTTAGCCCCTGACGTTAACACCAGTTAGTTTTTAACAGAAAATCAAATCTATACAATTTAAAATTCAAATAAACACAACAATTAAAAGATAATGATAATCTTGAGATTATCCAATGCCTTGTTGAACCCTCCATCCGACCCACAGACCCAAACCAAGCCCTAAAACATCCGGATTGATCAATACCCATATCAAATGGCCCGCTTAGTGAATACCCATGTCTCTGACCGAATACCCGTATTAAGATCCATGGATGCTCTAAATCAAAGAGAAAAATTAGATAAAATGAATGGTTAAAAATTATGAGATTATTTGGTCATTGTGTTTTTAAAACATGAATAAGTAAAAAATAGATCTATGTTTTTTAAACAAAAAAAAAGTGATTTGAAAAACAGGCTAAACCTGTCACTAAAGTGGGCTGATGGTTCATCGAATGTTTGTTACATTTTTAGTGGATTTAGATTAATATGTGAAAATAACTAAATTATTTAGAAATACATATGAACTGACATACATGTTTTATGAATTTACTTTGTTTAATATTAAAATGTTTATAATGAGAGAGATAAAAACGATAAACTTTCAACAGACTATATCGGATGCCTTCAAAATATATCAAAAGTCCAGAATAATACAAACAAAAGGTTGTTAAGAATAAAGCTACAAGATAAAAATATTTAGTGTTGTCGCATCATGTATGAAACTAGTTATCTAACCAGACCAGTAATCGAACCAATCGTCTTACCAGTTCACTGATTGGACTAGTCGAACCAGACTCAATAACCGAATGGCGTCGTTACTAATTTTGAAAAATACTTAAATATCACATAGAATATAAATACTTTATTAAATTAAAATTTTGATATAAGTGTTTGTTATGCTTTTTTATATTTAACCAACTCCAAATGCTTGACGAGAAGTTGCACCCGAAAAAGGTGCTTTACATCGTCAATAGCTTAATCACAAAACGAACAAGAACAAGAGACAATCGACACTCCTTTAAGCAGACATAGGAATTCTATTTTGAAGCATCCACCATACAAAGCAATTAACCTTCAACGGATCCAGTTGTCTCATTTGAAGCTGCAATATCGTTGTCCCGCATCTGTTCCAAAAATCATAAGTTACTTCCATATCGGCCTTGAAGTTAACATTTTGTCTTGTTGACTTCAAGTCAATCCCCAATGTAAATATGAATTTTGAACTTTGATGATTTAATTTATCTTTGAATCAAATAAAAAAACTTATAAGTCAAATGGGTTGAATATACTGTGCAGAGGACAATCGACCATTATTATAATTTCGTTGTTTCTGTCATTGTAGTTATTTATATATTTTAAGATAATGTACTATATATGTAGAGGCCAATTAACCATCTTACCCAATTATGTCTCTTATCGAGTTATTTCATTTACCAATTATAGCCCCCAAAAAAAAAAAAAAAACTTAAGGGCATTTCCATTATGGGACCTTTTTTTATATAAATGAAATCAATTGGTATAAATAAAATCATTTACATATTTAGGTGACCAGTAAAGTAGTTTCTTATACAAGTGACTTTATTTACACACAAAAAAAAGTTGAATACTTGGTTGTCTCCACAACACATGCATGCCATTAGACAGAAAAAAGCGTGCAAGTCAACCCAACCCAACCCAACGCTACCAATTTCCCATTTTTCCATCACTAACTTACTTTTCTTGCGGATCTCACTTGAGGGGAAAAAAACATAACTAACAAATGCATACGATTAACAGGGCCGGCCCTAAGGGCCCGTATTTTTGTGGGGGCCCTCATTCTCATAACCGCATGCGTGATTCAAGGAACGTGTGTACGAGCCGATTGGTAACCTTCTGGATTGATTTGGGTGATTAAATGGGTTAAAATGGGTCGCCGGAAATAATGGAAGGTTGCCGGAGTTTCTCTTTAAAACTAGTTTGTCATTCTACCCCTTGAACTTTGAGAAATTACAATTAGATCCCTCAACTTTCATTTTAAAAACTTCTCCCATTTTTCTTATTTTTCTAAATAAATAAGTTCACTAAAAAAAACTTAACCACCTTTCATAAATGAGAGTATAATATTTTTGTAAACTCTAATTTATTATTTAAAAAAAAAATAGTTATATTAATGAATTTTTTTCTCATATATATTTTGAACGACCAACGAATACTATAAACCCGGCCACCAGGATAAACCCATTGACGAAAGGCCACACACGCCCGCGAACGCAGACAGCGCTGGTGACCCGACCCGACCCGCCTACCATTCCAGGGGAAACCCACCACCCAACAATTAAAATCTTCTCCCATTTTTTTCTCATATATATAACTTTACATTTTAGATTTTTAGAGGCCCAATTTTTTAAGTCGTTCAGGACTTCAGGACACACGAAATCTCAGGTACGGCCCTGATACGATACCTACAACCCAACAATCAGCTCGTAACCTACTGGTAACTAATGGCTTTCTCTTGGCTTCGACCCTGAGTACTCGATCTCTGGCTTGCGAGACCACAAGAGTAATACATTACACCTTTAAGCAGAAGTAGCTTGTTGTGCAAGCAAACAGAATGTAATTTCATGTACAGTAGCTTTTGTGACTCTAAATTGCAGTGTCGCTTTAAAGATAGGTGGCAGCAGCGAAAGGCATAACAGTCCAGCGGCATCTTGGTGGTGGGATAAGGATCAGTGACCATAAGGTTATGGGTTCGAATCTCACAAGGGGGTTTTCCTTGAAAAATTGGGTTTTCTCCTGAATTGGTGACTTGATGTTGGAATATGATCGGGTGGTACCACTGGTGGCACGATGATACTTCAGTGGTCCGTCGGTGATCCAAATTTGTCGTTAAAAAAAAAGATAGGTGGCAACATTTGTTCTCATTTTTATCAATTTAATTAGTAGACTTGAAATGGATATAAATATAATTTGTTACAAGTAAATAGATTTTTTTTTGAACGGCAACACCTATATATTCCAGGATAATTGGGTTTCCCCGGGGCAACACCTAGAACATCCAGGGCAACCCACCACAGGAGGAACCCCTGACCTGGATACAAACCCCTTTTTTGCTGTTGCCAGGATTCGAACCCAAGACCTCCACTATGGGAAGTATTGGGGCTACCACTACAAGTAAATAGATAGTTTTGCTATTGTTCTTTAGTAGATAATTTTATTTCATTTATATAATAAAGGTCTCTTAAAGTTAATATTAAATTTCATTTTTTTTAAAACGGCTAACTCACACATTCTCTGTACCTACTCCTAATTCTACACATTTTTGTCCACCGTAGAATTTGAACCCTTAGCCACTTGGGAGAGATACCATACACATTTTGGTACCGATAGGCACAAGTCCTTTGGTGTATTATAAGTTAAATTTTAATATCCTGTAATTAAGGGAGAAGTTTATCACATAACACTAAATTATTAGAAGAACAAAACGTATAAACCTAAATCGTTTAATTTTTTTTTATCACTGATTCATATTTTTTTTTAAGTTTTGCACTTCTTATATATACATGTGTTAATGCTATCTACATAAAAAAATTATCAAACTATTTTTTTTCATGTGATTTATAACGTTTTACGGTTTACCTACACATAAACATGTGTAGGTTATATAACCTAGACATGACTTATACATGTATATGTTATATATATATAAACAAAATTTGTTCATATTTTTGTTTTTATCTTAATTTCATAAGAGATAAATAAACATTACATTTTTATCATTTTCTTTTATATTAAAAAATTTTAATATTAAAAAAAATAAATGATTCATTTTATTTTTCATATTCTCGCAATATTTACTGTTATAGATCTCTCCTTTATAATTAATTTGTAACTCATTAATTGGATGTATAATAAAGTTTCTAATAATTATTTGAGGATTGGAATGCGGATATGAATACCATATTGATGCATTTATAGTTATATACCTACCTAATGAACCACAACTTATTGCAAACAATTTCGTTTAATATTCTCCAACTAACACTTGTACCTACATATATAATGATCATATTTGGTGTAACTGATGTATCATTCAACTTATAATTTGATGAACAGGTCTAATTGCTCCTAGTTCACGGTAATTTCGAGTTTAACAACAAAAGCATATATTCTAGAATATTTTTGTGTGTGGTGAAAGAAAGTTTATATGTAAGAATTGCCGGAAATTTTTCATGGGGTCAGAAAATTTTTGAGTCAGTTGTATATTGCTAAATGTTAAATTTTTCGGTCAGGTTCGAGTAAGATCGGGTCACATAATAGAAAGATAAAACCAAATCAAATACTTAATAATCTAACAAAAAACAATAAACTATTAGATAAAAACAAATAAAGAGTAATATTCAATTGATGGCATGGTCGTTGGTCGATCAATCGCTCATTCTATCGTTCACTTTTACGCTTCATCGCTAATGCAAAAGTTCAATTGGAGGGCTCTAGGTTAATTTTTTTAGACTTCAGCTAATTTCATTTATTAGATGATGTGTTTATTATAATATTTGTGGCCCATTTAATCCATTTAACTAGTAATGAGCTATTGATGTTATATAATTATAAATATGTGTAAACACTAATGGTCGTAAAGACTTATATAATCACAAAATAGTAACCAAGTTTCTTATTTTTCTATTTTAGTTATTCAAATTTTTTTTACGTCATTGGTTACTATTATGTAAAATTATCCCTTTTTAAACTTATTTGTTTAAATTTGTTTCTATTGTGTTTATTTATTTTGTAACAAGTATTAATTCATAAAACTTAAAACTTTTAATTAATGAGGTTGGTCTCAAAATTTATTTGAGGTCAGTATAAAAATTTCTTAGGGGTCGGTGTCAAAATTTCTTGAAGTTCGGCCGGGATTAAATTGTATATATACTAATAAAAAACAGTTTCATGGGGTCAGGCACACCCATACCCCATACTTAGGTACGCCCTTGACAATGATATTATGTCTGTAACATCCCTAAAATAAATAAACGAAAGCAAAAGGAAATAAAGATCAGGACTAACATCACAAGGTAAAAAAAAAGAACATGGGGGTTTGGCCTTGGGCCGGCCCATGGGCTGAGATCAATAGAAAAAAACCCCTCGTATCAGCGCCCTCACCTCAGCCTCTCCTCATTTCCCTCATTTGCCCCAAGATAGAGAGAGAAAGAGAGAGCTCGGGTCTAAAGAGAGAAAGCTCGGGATCAAGCTCAAAGTCTCGAGGATTGTAGCTCATCACCTCAGGA
This sequence comes from Smallanthus sonchifolius, assembly GCA_023525975.1. Classification (NCBI taxonomy): domain Eukaryota; kingdom Viridiplantae; phylum Streptophyta; class Magnoliopsida; order Asterales; family Asteraceae; genus Smallanthus; species Smallanthus sonchifolius. The sequence continues at coordinate 133,696,352 of CM042018.1, forward strand.
TCGTCTAGCATCGAAAAGGAAACAAAAACATGTAACCATCGGGCCAAAATATGAGTTTTATAACTTTTGGGTTTTGGGTTAAAAATCAAGTAAAGGTTTAGTTTTTACGTATGATATTCAAAACAAACCACATATTCATAATCATGGATGAAAATGGAACGTTTTGAACGTAAAAAGTTCGAGGTTTAAACAACTTGAAATTATAAGGTCAGATCTAGGGTTCTGATCGGGGAAGATGACTGATGCATCAAAACTACTATTTTCGATATAAGCGAATCCATCGAAACTACCTAGTTTCGATATATGCAGACCCATCGAAACTATCATAGTTTCGATATAAACCCATGACTCGAAACTACTAAGATTTTACATAAGTTACTTACCGAAACTACCATAGTTTCGATATAAACCCATGACCCGAAACTACTAAGATTATACATATGTTACTTACCGAAACTACCATAGTTTCGATATAAACCCATGACCCGAAACTACCATAGTTTCGATATGAACCCATGACCCGAAACTTACATAGTTTCGATGTGATTCATCCATCGAAACTACTAGGTTCAAGCATAGTAATGTCTAGTGTCATCTAGGAGCACTACCTTGTGTGTATGGCTTCATTATACAGGTTGTAAGTGACATTAGTGGCGCTCAGTAACCCGATAAGTGTATTTCATAAACCACTCATCAGGTGAGTTCTATGTGCCCCCTATGTGTTACGTGCAAATGATTTTAAATGTTTTGGGGCTGTAGTGTATACATGATATGATTGAATGTTATGTTATGTGCGATATGACAATACATGTTGAATATAAGTATGACAAGTAAGTTTCTAAATAAAGAAATGAAAGTATGACATAGCACGTAAGAATGAAATCTTGCTTTATATCTATGTATATATTGCTTGCCAAGTATGAAAAGAATAACATAGCACGTAAGAATGAAATCTTGCTTTATATTTATGTATATATTGCTTGCCAATTATGAAAAGAATAACATAACGTGTAAACATGAAATCTTGCTTTATATCCATGTATATATTTCTTGCCAAGTATAAGTAAACGTTATGGACGCTTCGATGATAACGGCTACCTCGGTAGACGGACGACCATGTGACTATCATGTAACCGGGACATGTACGTTCCTTCATAAGCTAGGACGTATTAAAGGCAATCAATGGACGGTAGAAGCAAATGTCTTATCAATGATAAGTAGAACGGTTGCATGAATAATAGTCGCATGGGAAACGGATGCCTTAGGGCAGACGTGCGAATATGACGGACTACGACGGTAGGACGGTAAAGACGGATGGCCGAAGGTTTGCCGGACGGTTTAAGATATGACGGACGGTTTCTAGTGCCGGACGGTTAAGTAAATGGGCTACGACGGTAGTTCGAGAACGTTTGTCTTTGTGACTTATGTAAGCAAAGTAATGGGTTGATCACCCATATGTGTATGCCCAACGATTGTGCACTAAGAACTAAGCATGTATGTATTTATATACGTACTCAATATGAATGCTATATGAAATAAGTAAAGTAAAGAAAAAGAATATATATATATATATATATAATATGATAAGTTTATATCTGATTGCTTTAAACTAGAACTCACCAGCGTTAACTGACTTTTAGTATGCACTTCAGGTAGAAAGAAGAAGGAGCGTGCTAAGGCGTGACGGCTACCCGGCACAACTGACATCCCAATCACTTGAGTTTATGTTAAGACAATGTTTATGTTTAAATGTTAAGACTTCCGCTGCTACGTTATGTATTTGTCTTATTGTACGCTTCCGCTATGTTGAATGATTTTACTTAAAAAGTTCAGTATGAATAACTATGTTTATGAGTAAATCCAACAAGTGACGTCTCCCGGAAAAAGGGCCTTACAATGTCGTACTCAAACTTATGGTAAAATGTTTTGTGCCTTAATTAGTATCGAAAGCCTATTGATGATACGACATTTCTTAGTGTTTGCCTCTATAACGAAATCAAACCAAACCTTGTTGGGTTGAATTGTGTCTAGCATTTATGCTTTCAGATTTGAGCTCAGAGCCTCAAGGGAACCCTTCGACAATCAACGTAGTAATGTATAAACCATGAATCTACAAAATACAATATGTATTTGCATGAGTATTATAGGTTTCGTGTAAACACTTTCAGGTTAAAGTATTTCGATAGTATTTTCTGTTATGAAAAAAAAATCCAAAATTAGACCAAAGTAACACTTTGGTGAAGTGACACAATGCTTCACGAAAGTGTGTCAGTTAAAATGTTTGATGATCAATTATGGTAATCGGTTACTAAGTTATTAATGATGTTCTAAACTATGATATGAAGGAATGACATTGATGTATACCCTTTTACTTATCAGGAAATCTAGAAAACTATAGGTCGTAGAGGAGGAACTGGACGCCGAGCGGTCGCACTGGCCGAGTCGGTAGACCACCATTGAACCGAAGACGTAATGATGAGGAAAGTGTGCATATGGAACGAGAGGAAAGCATGCACGAAGAACGTATTGAGAGTGTGCACGTAACTAATATGACTCCACCCGGTGAAGGCAACGAAGGATCTCTACGACCGGAACCCGAAGTTAGGGATGCTATTGCCCGTGAAGTTGTACTAACTCTAAAGGACGCACTGCCTGATCTGTTATCTGAGGCACTAAAGAAGAACAAGGAAGAGGAAGAAAAGAACCATGAGGAAAAGTCTATAATAGTGATGGGGATGAGGTCACTGTGGTACTGAACACCCCAGGGTGTACCTATAAGGGGTTTAAGGACGGTGACCCGCCCAAGTTTGATGGGAACAAGGATTCAGTGGCTACGTTTGAATGGATTGAGAGGATGAACAGGGTAATCAACATAAGCGAGTGTCGATCTGACCAGGCTGTGAAGTATGTGGCTCACTCTTTCACCAATGAGGCGCTGAGTTGGTGGAGGAACATTCAAAGGACTAAGTCAGCAAACGCTCTCAAAAGGATGACTTGGGAAGATCTGAAAAAGCTGATAATCCAAAAGTTCTGTCCGTAGAACGAGATAGATCGGGTAGAGAATGAGTTTCTGAACTTCAAGGCTGGCAACAAGACTCATCGCCAGTACACTTCCAGATTCAACGAGATGGCTCAACTGGTACCCCATTTGGTAGAGACTGAATAGCGATTGATCAAGTACTATGTCAAAGGCTTGTCTCAAAGAGTCCGTGTACATGTCAAAGCCAACCTACCCTCGACCTTCGAGTCGGTAGTGAATTTGAGTGGAATCGTCTATGACGATTATGCTAATGAGGACCTGGTGCCGGAGGCACCAAAGCAGAAATGGGAAAATCCGTCTAAAGGAAATGGAAGGGGAACATTTTCAACTGAAGCTAAGAAGCCAAGGACAGGTGAGTATGAAACATGCACGAAGTGCGGAAGGCAACACCGCGGTGAGTGCAAAGCTGGATCCACAATGTGCTATAAGTGCGAGAAAGCAGGCCACTACTCCAAGGACTGTCTGAGAGACGTCAAGTGCCAAGGATGTGGACTGTTTGGCCACCTGACTAAGGATTGTAGGAAGACCAGACAACCTGGTTAGGGAAAAGAGAAGGAAAGGGAACAGTCAAACGCTAGGACTCGGGCTTATGCCCTAACTGAGGAGGAGGCAAGTGTAACGAACCAAAATCCGGGTTTCGTCTTCAAATATTTAAATATTTATATTTAATATTATGGTGGAAATAATATTTTATAAATAAGTTGAAACAAGTGGGTTTCAAGTTTGTAATGGGATTATGTTAGTTTTAACTAACTATAGAACGAATTGGGTAAAATGGAAGTTAAGGGACTGAAATGGTAAATATGGCAAATCTGCCATATTTGACCATATGAAAGTCAAAATTCAGCATTTGGTATGTTGGGGTCGTTCATATCAAGAGAGAAAAAGAGAAATCAAGTTTGAAGCTCAAATCATGCAATTGAGGCTTGTTTTGTGAAGGTTTTGGCTAACACAACACCTTCATAACATCAAGTAAGTGATTCTCTTCCTCTTGATTCCTCCATGTATGTGTTCTTGGTGGGTTTTGGGTGAAACCCGAAATTATGTATGCATGTGATGAAATGGTGTTAGATTATTGATAATCTAGCTAAACTAAAGTTAAAGAATGATGATTAACATCCTAGAACCCTTTGATTTTGATTATGAGAAGTTAGGGTTCATATGGTGAAAATTGGGGGTGTTTGGGTCATAAGGCTTGAATGGTGAATTAATGAAGATTAAGTGTTTTTAAGATGTTAGACACTAGAACAAACACCAAATTAACTTAATAATAATTTTTGAAAGAAGAATTAGTGTTAAGATTAAGTTAATGAAACTCAAGTAGGTGAGTTTGTGGTGAAAGAGGGTGTTTGGTTATGAGGATAACCCAAACGGGTCAATTTGGGTTGGAATTGGGAAATTGAGTTGTGAACTCAATTGTAATGAAATTTTGGTATATGTTAGATTACTAAACTAGGCGAATGTGTTTAGGTAATCAAATTGCAAAGCTTGAAAGCGGTGCGAGATCTTCTAACCCGAAAGGTAAGTGCTTTTGCACTTACTTAGTTTTGATGATAAATGAGTTTTATGCAATGTTGTATGTATAATGTGTAAAGTTGCATAATTTGTTATGTGGTATGAATGAGTATAAAATGGTATGTATAATTGAAGGAATGTAGTTATAGTATTTACACTATAATGGATATGTTGATATGGAGTTATGGTCTATGAACCATAATGGATAGAATGGATATGGAGTTATGGTCTAAGTACCATAATGGATAGATTAGTTATGGAGTTATGATCTCGTATCCTTTGGGATATGAAGTTATGGCCTACGTGCCATAATGGAAATGGAAAAGTGATAATGAAATGATGAAAGTAACTTGTAGGTGATATACAATTGTATGAAATCCTTAATTGGCCAAATGGGTGTTAACGGGTCAAATGGGTGAAAGGTGTGAAAACAAGTTGTAATCACTTGTTTGTTATGTTTTAACACATTACAATGGTAATATGTTGACGAAATGCTAATGTATGGAACTATAATTGACCAAATAGAGGCAAACGGGTCAAATGGGTAAAAAGGATGAAAACAAGTTGTAAATACTTGTTGGTTGTGTTTATCTCATTACTAATGGTTATAAGTTTATGTGGTTATGCAGGGAAAGCTCCGAAATAGGTCAAGGTCAACGTCCAAGCTTGGAGGGTTCTCGTATGCATTTTTGGTATTTTGAGGATTTTCGTAAAATCCTTGTAAAGTGGTGTAATTTGGCACAAAAGTTATGTTTTGATGTAATCATATGTTGTCATGATGTTTTTGGTCAAAAATCTAAGTGTTGGTAAAGTTTTGATGTTAAACAAAATGAAAAAGGTTGAAAAAAATGGTTAAGTGTGAAAACTGCTGAAAGTTGGAAACATTCTGAGAGAAAGGGTTACTTGTAACATCCCGAGTTTTAGAGCACGAGAGAATTCACGAGGAATTAAAACTTAAATAAAAAGAAAGGAATCGGGCTTGGGCCGGGGTGTATGGGCCGAAAGGGGCAAGGGTCGGGCCCTTATAAGCCTCAAGATCAGCCAAAAGCTCTCATTTCCACTATCATTTTCGTTTCTAGAGAGAGAAGGTGAGAGAGAGTCTAGAGAGAGAAAGTCCCGTTTTTCAAATCCGAGCTCATAGGACTGTGGGCATACGTATCTGGACCGTTTAGCTGTGAAGGAGAAGCGATTTCAGGTAACCTATTCTCTTAGATCTAAGTTTTAGTTCGTTTTTGGGATTTTCGGGTTTTGGATAAAAAGGCAACGATTTTGCGGATGGAACTTGAAAATGAGCTTAGGTATAGCATCTAGAATGGAAACCGAACATTTTGATCTAAGAAAAGTTGAGATACTGACTCGATCAAACTCGCATGCAAAAGCTTCAGATTTTTGGAAAGACAATCTGTGCAGACCCATCGAAACTACCTAGTTTCGATATGTTCAGACCCCATCGAAACTACAAGTTTCGATATGTTCAGACCCCATCGAAACTACAAGTTTCGATATGTTCAGACCCCATCGAAACTACAAGTTTCGATATGTTCAGACCCCATCGAAACTACAAGTTTCGATATGTTCAGACCCTATCGAAACTACAAGTTTCGATATGTTCAGACCCCATCGAAACTACAAGTTTCGATATGTTCAGACCCCATCGAAACTACAAGTTTCGATATGTTCAGACCCCATCGAAACTACAAGTTTCGATATGTGCAGACCCATCGAAACTACCTAGTTTCGATAGGTGCAAATCCATCGAAACTACTAGGTTTAAGCATAGAGATGTCTAGTGTCATCTAGGAGCACTACCTTACAAGTACGGCTTTATTATAACAGATCGTGGGTGACATTAGTGACGCGCAGTAACCAGCTAAGAGTATTTCAGAACTGCTTATCAGGTGAGTTCTAATCCCCTTTTTGCCTTCTTTAGGGGTGGTGTGCATACTTAGTGTAAAGTGTTTATTATATTTTATATATTATAAACTGAAGAGAAAAGCCATGTTTTAGTGAAAGGTTTAAAAGAGGCAAAAGTATGTTTTCAGTAAAGTAAGATATATCATTTGGCAAGCGTTTACTATATTTTCATATACATAAACAAAGGCATGATATATGTGCTAGTATGTTTTCAGTAAAGTAAGATATATCATTTGGCAAGCGTTTACTATATTTTCATATACATAAACAAAGGCATGATATATATGATAAGCTATGTTTCAGAAAGTAAGATGTATTTTATGATAAGCTATGTTTCAGTAAAAGCAAAGATATATCATTTGGCAAGCGTTTACTATATTTTTATATACATAAACAAAGGCATGATATATGTGCTAGTATGTTTTCAGTAAAGTAAGATATATCATTTGGCAAGCGTTTACTATATTTTCATATACATAAACAAAGGCATGATATATATGATAAGCTATGTTTCAGAAAGTAAGATGTATTTTATGATAAGCTATGTTTCAGTAAAAGCAAAGATATATCATTTGGCAAGCGTTTACTATATTTTTATATACATAAACAAAGGCATGATATATGTTAAGTTATGAGCAAGATTTACAGAAATATTTATGAACAGTAAAGTGAACAGTTTTCCTTCGGGAATATGTACCAGCTATAAAGGTCCTTGGGACAGATGTTACTTGTACAAGATGTCAGATATGGGTTCTACCCATTAGTAAGAACCTTAGGGTTCGTTAACAGTTGTACAATTGGTATGAGTGACGGCGGTTGCTCGGGAGGTCCACGCAACCTCCCCTTAGCGTTAAGCGGTATTGTCGGTTCATGGATGTAAGCCATGGGGGCATTGACCAGGGTATTGTCGGTTCATGGTCGTTGATCATGGGGGCATTGACCAGGTACTCGTCGGTTGATGGATGAAAGCCATGGGGGCGGTACAGTAGTGACAAGGAATTGACGGATAAGCGGTATTGTCGGTTCATGGTCGTTGATCATGGGGGCATTGACCAGGTACTTGTCGGTTCATGGATGTAAGCCATGAGGGCAGTACAGTAAAGAGGAATTGACGGTTTATTATACGTTTTAAACTGTTTGAAAAGTAAAGTGTGTTAAGTTTAGCCTTAATGGCAGTATATATATGTTTAAAAAGTAAAGTGTGTTAAGTTTAGCCTTAATGGCAGTATATATATGTTTGAAAAGTAAAGTGTGTTAAGTTTAGCCTTATTGGCAGTATATATGTTTTAGTAAATCTTTTGTATAATTGATTTAAAGTAAACGTTAGAACTCACTCAGCGTTGCTGATTTTTAGTATGCATATCAGTTAAGTGCAGGTTTAGATGATGGATGTGGATGCTTGGGCTTAGAGAGAAGAGTTACCCGAAGATCAGTGTCTGGCATCCCGATTATGTTTATGTTATATTTTAGCTTGACGATGTTAAAGACAATTTGTATTAGACATGTTTATGTTTCCGCTGCGTATGTAAAGAAGATTAAATCGTTTCCGCTGTATTAATGAATGCCTTACGTTTAAAGTGCTATGTGTTGATGAGTAAATCCAATAAGTGAGGTCTCCCGGGATCGGGGCCTCACAAGTTGGTATCAGAGCCATAGTTTGAGAGATTTGGACATCCCCGATGTCCAGACTTAAACTGAGAATGGGACAAGTAGCGGATGCCAGTACGGGTAACTCAAGCCAAAGCATCAGAAGCGTATAGTAAGTAAAGTTTACCTTTAGAGTGTCAAGATAAGAATAGAGGCTTTAGTGGAACCATGAAAGCGAATAAATAGAAAACAAGATGTGCTGTAATGGTTAATTACAGATGGCCAGTGTATATTAACATCTTACCTTACTTATTGTGTTCTACATATTCCCTAGCATGGTGAAATTAAATCTTTTGTTCTCTATCTTTCAGTTAGAAATGGCTAGACGTGGAGGAACTAGAGGGGGTGGAGGAGGAAGACGTGGTGGGCGTACAGGCCGCCACGGTGGAGCTAGCACAAACCAAGTGATTGAAGGGAGTGTTCACACTACCCATACTGATACGGTAGTCAGTCAGCACAATGTTGAACATGCGGCAGAAGATGATCAGACATTCGAGTTCGAGTCGGCCGTGCAAGCAGCTATTGGCCGTGAGTTTACCCGACTGTTGAAGGAAACCTTACCGGCCATACTAGACGAAGCCTTGAGGAAGGCCAAGGAGAGCCCTAACACAACTGAAGAGCCTGTGGTGCTTCCAGCAATGGGAGGACCAAATCTAGTAGAAAATGTTGCACCGCCTGCTCGCGGCTGTGACTATAAGGCATTTCGGGGTTGTGATCCACCCGTGCTTACTGGGGAGAAGGAAGCATCAGATACCTTAGATTGGATTAACGGCATGGAGTCGACCATTCGTCTTAGTGAATGTCGACCGGAACAAGCAGTCATGTTCGCTGCAAAGTCATTGAAAGGAGAAGCAGCGCACTGGTGGGAAACTGTGAAACAGGCTAAGGGTGACCAAGCGGTCGGATTGATGAGGTGGAGTGACCTGAAAGCGTTGGTAACTGAAAAGTTTTGTCCTAAGAATGAGGTCCACAAGGTGGAAAGGGAATTCTTGACTCTGCAAGCCGGACTCATGACTCACCGGCAATATACTTCAAAGTACAATGAGTTGGCGCGTCTGGTGCCTCATCTTGTAACGTCAGAGGAGAGGAGGATTCATTATTATGTTCAGGGGTTGCCTCCAAAGATACGTACCTTTGTAAAGGCCAACACACCGAGTACCTTTGAGTCGGTGGTTGTTCTGAGCGGAGTTGTCTATGATGACATTGCCTCTGAAGTCATTGCTGAAGCACCCAAGAAACAAGCAGCTAAGCGCACTGCTGAGGAACTCCAGGGTCCTAACGATAGGAGGGCAAGGGTAGAAGCAGAGGGTCTATGCGGTAAATGTGGGAGGAGACATGGAGGTGAATGTAAGGCGGGTCAGGTGGGATGTTTCAGGTGTGGCAAGTTTGGACACCAATCACGGGACTGCCCGGAAAGGCCAAGATGCCACAATTGTGGGGGACAGGGACACGTGAGCCGAGATTGTAGGAAGCGCAAAGAGCCGGAAGCGGGAGGATCCGGAAAGGGTAAGGGTGCAGAGAAAGAACCTTACATCAACAAGGCCACAGCAAGGGTTTACCAGATGACTCGGTAAGGTACGTTGCAAACTCTTATTTGTGATATGCCAAGTTTATGATTTTATTTCCTTGAATGATTAGTTAGCCCCATCAGCTTAGGAGCCTTAGAACTAGATATTACCCGGATTAGATCCTCAGCGGTAGTTAATCACAATGGCCTTCATGACCAAGCTGCCTTGCATAGCTACGGTTTATGCCACCCATTCTGTGATTTGCTATCGGTATAGCTTATGGCAGGTTTCGAGGACGAAACCTATTGTAAGGAGGGTAGACTTGTAACATCCCGAGTTTTAGAGCACGAGAGAATTCACGAGGAATTAAAACTTAAATAAAAAGAAAGGAATCGGGCTTGGGCCGGGGTGTATGGGCCGAAAGGGGCAAGGGTCGGGCCCTTATAAGCCTCAAGATCAGCCAAAAGCTCTCATTTCCACTATCATTTTCGTTTCTAGAGAGAGAAGGTGAGAGAGAGTCTAGAGAGAGAAAGTCCCGTTTTTCAAATCCGAGCTCATAGGACTGTGGGCATACGTATCTGGACCGTTTAGCTGTGAAGGAGAAGCGATTTCAGGTAACCTATTCTCTTAGATCTGAGTTTTAGTTCGTTTTTGGGATTTTCGGGTTTTGGATAAAAAGGCAACGATTTTGCGGATGGAACTTGAAAATGAGCTTAGGTATAGCATCTAGAATGGAAACCGAACATTTTGATCTAAGAAAAGTTGAGATACTGACTCGATCAAACTCGCATGCAAAAGCTTCAGATTTTTGGAAAGACAATCTGTGCAGACCCATCGAAACTACCTAGTTTCGATATGTTCAGACCCCATCGAAACTACAAGTTTCGATATGTTCAGACCCCATCGAAACTACAAGTTTCGATATGTTCAGACCCCATCGAAACTACAAGTTTCGATATGTTCAGACCCCATCGAAACTACAAGTTTCGATATGTTCAGACCCCATCGAAACTACAAGTTTCGATATGTTCAGACCCCATCGAAACTACAAGTTTCGATATGTTCAGACCCCATCGAAACTACAAGTTTCGATATGTGCAGACCCATCGAAACTACCTAGTTTCGATAGGTGCAAATCCATCGAAACTACTAGGTTTAAGCATAGAGATGTCTAGTGTCATCTAGGAGCACTACCTTACAAGTACGGCTTTATTATAACAGATCGTGGGTGACATTAGTGACGCGCAGTAACCAGCTAAGAGTATTTCAGAACTGCTTATCAGGTGAGTTCTAATCCCCTTTTTGCCTTCTTTAGGGGTGGTGTGCATACTTAGTGTAAAGTGTTTATTATATTTTATATATTATAAACTGAAGAGAAAAGCCATGTTTTAGTGAAAGGTTTAAAAGAGGCAAAAGTATGTTTTCAGTAAAGTAAGATATATCATTTGGCAAGCGTTTACTATATTTTCATATACATAAACAAAGGCATGATATATGTGCTAGTATGTTTTCAGTAAAGTAAGATATATCATTTGGCAAGCGTTTACTATATTTTCATATACATAAACAAAGGCATGATATATATGATAAGCTATGTTTCAGAAAGTAAGATGTATTTTATGATAAGCTATGTTTCAGTAAAAGCAAAGATATATCATTTGGCAAGCGTTTACTATATTTTTATATACATAAACAAAGGCATGATATATGTGCTAGTATGTTTTCAGTAAAGTAAGATATATCATTTGGCAAGCGTTTACTATATTTTCATATACATAAACAAAGGCATGATATATATGATAAGCTATGTTTCAGAAAGTAAGATGTATTTTATGATAAGCTATGTTTCAGTAAAAGCAAAGATATATCATTTGGCAAGCGTTTACTATATTTTTATATACATAAACAAAGGCATGATATATGTTAAGTTATGAGCAAGATTTACAGAAATATTTATGAACAGTAAAGTGAACAGTTTTCCTTCGGGAATATGTACCAGCTATAAAGGTCCTTGGGACAGATGTTACTTGTACAAGATGTCAGATATGGGTTCTACCCATTAGTAAGAACCTTAGGGTTCGTTAACAGTTGTACAATTGGTATGAGTGACGGCGGTTGCTCGGGAGGTCCACGCAACCTCCCCTTAGCGTTAAGCGGTATTGTCGGTTCATGGATGTAAGCCATGGGGGCATTGACCAGGGTATTGTCGGTTCATGGTCGTTGATCATGGGGGCATTGACCAGGTACTCGTCGGTTGATGGATGAAATCCATGGGGGCGGTACAGTAGTGACAAGGAATTGACGGATAAGCGGTATTGTCGGTTCATGGTCGTTGATCATGGGGGCATTGACCAGGTACTTGTCGGTTCATGGATGTAAGCCATGAGGGCAGTACAGTAAAGAGGAATTGACGGTTTATTATACGTTTTAAACTGTTTGAAAAGTAAAGTGTGTTAAGTTTAGCCTTAATGACAGTATATATATGTTTGAAAAGTAAAGTGTGTTAAGTTTAGCCTTAATGGCAGTATATATATGTTTGAAAAGTAAAGTGTGTTAAGTTTAGCCTTATTGGCAGTATATATGTTTTAGTAAATCTTTTGTATAATTGATTTAAAGTAAACGTTAGAACTCACTCAGCGTTGCTGATTTTTAGTATGCATATCAGTTAAGTGCAGGTTTAGATGATGGATGTGGATGCTTGGGCTTAGAGAGAAGAGTTACCCGAAGATCAGTGTCTGGCATCCCGATTATGTTTATGTTATATTTTAGCTTGACGTTGTTAAAGACAATTTGTATTAGACATGTTTATGTTTCCGCTGCGTATGTAAAGAAGATTAAATCGTTTCCGCTGTATTAATGAATGCCTTACGTTTAAAGTGCTATGTGTTGATGAGTAAATCCAATAAGTGAGGTCTCCCGGGATCGGGGCCTCACATTACTCGCGGGCCGCGAGAGTCTAGGAAGGATTCTCTCGCGGTACGCGAGAGGGTTTTTAAAAAAAAAAAAAAAAAAAAATTCTTGGGTTAAGACTTCCGCGCGTTAAAGTTTTGTTTTTAAAAGTGGTGTGTTTCAACTTGGTATCAGAGCAATGGTTTGAGGGATTTGGTGTGCGAGACACTAAACTCAAACCGGATGCTCTTGATATGGGGGAAATGATACGAGAATCCACGAGGACTTGACTAAGACTCGGAGCTTTCGGAAATGAAAGGTTAGTAATGTTATGATTAATGATAATTCCATATGGAGTTTATGTATATGTACGAATGATTGGCAAAGTGTTATGTGTGCCGAAACTTGTCATGTGATTTGTTATATGAATATGATAATTGCAATTGGGCATAGCGCGTTATTAATCATATCTGGCCAATATGATTAATATGACGAGATGTGCAAGGGCCTTTATAATAACCATATGACAATGAACATTTACAAGGATTAGGTGAAGGTGATTATATATGTATGTATGTATATAAGTAGATAAGTATACATATACTTAATACATATAGGGGTGTAAGTGTGATAAGTATTTAAGGTATTGATAGTATAAGGGTGTTAAGGTGTTCGTTTCTAATTCTCAGTTAAGAGATGGCAGAAGAATCGAGCAATCGGGAACCGTTGGATCCACGGATCCAAGAGTTGATAAAAGAGGAGGTGGCCAAGGCCTTTGAGCAAGCCACAAATCTGTTGATGGAAGAAATGAGAGGGACTATTAAACTCTCTCTCGAGGAGATCATGAAAGAGAAAGATAAGGAACCTCGGGGTTGTACACTGAAGGATTTCATGGTGATCAAGCCCAAGGAATATAACGGGCAAGTGGACCCGATTCTGAGCCACAGGTGGGTGGTAGACATGGAGTCAAATTTTGAGACGACAAGGTGTAAGCCCGAGGATAGAGTGATGTTTAGCGTGCCACTATTGACTGGGCGGGCTAAGGAGTGGCTGTTGAATCTCCGAAAGGAGAGGGGTGAAAGAGGGGTGACCTCCATGTCATGGGAGGAGTTTAAAGCGGCATTCCTAAAGTACCATTGCCCACAGGCCGCTATTGACAGGATGACCGAGGAGTTTCTCCTCATGAGGTAGACGACAGAGACTATTAATGAATTAGCTGGGACTTTCTTCGATCGGGCCAAGTTCTGTCCAGATGTGGTGTCGACCGAGAAAGCCAGGATTGACAGGTTCTATGCTATGCTGACGGTGGAGTTCAGGGATAGCATATCTCCATCCTCATTTACCACACTTGTAGACTTAATAAACAGGTGTCGGGAAAGAGAGGTGGAGTTGAGAAGGCAAGAAACTAGAGGAGAGAAGAGGAAAAGGGAAATTGTGGATCAAGTGGTGAGCAAGATAAAGGGCGGGAGCCCAAGTAAGAAGCCTTTTACCAAGTTCTCTTCTCTAGGATGCAAAGTTTGTGGGAAGGAGCACTATGGGGATTGTAAGAAGGGAACGTTGAATTGTTACAAGTGTGGGAAGCCGGGGCATATGGCAAATCAGTGTCCAAGCCAGATTCGTATATGCTATAATTGTTACAAGCCAGGACACCTTAGGGCGGATTGCCCGGATTTGAAGCAAGGTGGAAGCGAGAGAAAAGTTGAGATACCCAGGCCTAAGGGTAGAGCTTTCCACATATCTGCGGAGGAAGCAAAGAACGACTCGGAGGTGGTGACAGGTACATTTAAGATTAACTCATTACCTGCACTAGTTCTATTTGATTCGGGGGCTAGCCGTTCTTTTGTTTCCTTGAAAATTGTTAAGCATTCCTCTTTTGTAAGTAGCAAGTTAGATGAACCCTTAGAAATCGAAGCGGCTAATGATAAGAGTTTCCTTGTTTTTGACGTTTTTAGAGATTGTAAGTTGAGAGCGGGGGGCGAAACCTTCTTTATTGATTTGATTCCTATGGCTATGGGAGATTTTGATGTTATTGTGGGGATGGATTGGTTGTTAAAGAATAAGGCGAGTATTTTATGTGGACCAAAGGCGATCCAACTTGTTTCCCCGTCGGGAGAGTCCATCTACATAGAAGGTGATAAAAAGGGTAAAGTAAGGTTGTGCACTTATGTGAAGGCGACCAAGTACATGGCGCGTGGGTGCAAGGCGTTCATGGCTTGTGTCGCGGATGTGAATGAAAGAGTAAAGGAGATTCACGATGTACCGGTCGTGAACCAATTCGTAGATGTGTTTACTGACGAGTTACCGGGGATTCCGCCGGATAGGGAGATAGAGTTTGGAATTGACTTGATGCCGGGTGCTAAACCGGTAGCTAAAGCGCCTTATAGATTGGCACCGCCAGAAATGAAAGAACTCATGGAGCAATTACAAGAGTTTCTTGACAAGGGTTTCATACGCCCAAGTGTTTCACCTTGGGGTGCGCTCGTTCTCTTCGTCAAAAAGAAGGATGGGAGCATGAGAATGTGTATGGATTACCGGGAGTTGAACAAGTTGACAGTGAAGAATAGGTACCCATTGCCTAGGATTGACGATCTTTTCGACCAATTGCAAGGGGCGTCATGGTTTTCTAAGATTGACTTGAAGTCCGGGTATCATCAGTTGAAAGTGAAGGAAGAGGATGTTCATAAGACAACTTTTCGCACTCGTTACGGTCACTATGAGTTTACGGTATGCCTTTCGGTTTGACCAACGCACCTGCGGTTTTCATGGATCTCATGAACCGGGTGTGTAGACCGTTCCTTGATCGTTCGGTCATTGTGTTTATTGACGATCTTCTCATCTATTCAAGGAGCGAGGGTGATCACGCTTGTCATTTGCGTGAGATTCTTGAAGTCTTGCAAAAGGAGAAGCTTTATGCTAAATTCTCCAAGTGCGCATTTTGGATGCGCGAGATCCAATTCTTGGGTCATGTGATTAATGAAAGAGGAATTACCGTTGACCCATCCAAGATTATGGCAGTTAAAGAATGGTCATCACCGAAGACGCCTTCAGAGATTAGAAGTTTCTTGGGGTTAGCGGGTTATTATCGGAGGTTCATCGAAAACTTCTCTCAGATTGCTTTGCCGATGACGAAGTTGACTCGTAAGGAGACAAAGTTTGTTTGGAGTCCCGAGCAAGAATCTGCCTTTCAACTCTTGAAAGAAAAGTTGACTAAGGCGCCTGTTTTATCCTTGCCGGACGGGACCGAGGATTTTGTTGTTTATTCGGATGCCTCGCATTCGGGGTTGGGGTGTGTTTTGATGCAAAGGGGGAAATTGATTGCCTATGCATCTAGGCAATTAAAGACTCACGAGGTGAATTACCCAACCCATGATTTAGAGCTTGCAGCCGTGGTTTTCGCGCTCAAGATTTGGAGGCATTATTTGTATGGTGCTAAGTGTACGATCTACACGGATCACAAAAGTCTCAAATATTTCTTTGACCAAAAGGACATCAATATGAGGCAAAGACGGTGGCTTGAATTGGTTAAGGATTATGATTGTGAGATACTTTACCATCCGGGTAAAGCGAATGTTGTGGCGGATGCGCTTAGTAGAAAGTCAAGTCATTCACCTATCAAGGTGAAGTCATTTAAGATGACAATTTCATCATCTCTTATTGATGAAATCCGGGAGGCCCAAGTGTTAGCACTTGGTGGTGACTTGAAGAAAGAACGGATGATTTCTTATGTTGATAAGCTTGGTGAAAATAGCATGGGTTTGAAGACATGCTTTGATAGAATTTGGATACCTAAGTTGTCAAGTGTCTTGACAACTATTCTTGACGAGGCGCATAAATCCAAATATTCTATCCATCCGGGGGCCACGAAGATGTTTTATGATTTGAGGTGTCATTTTTGGTGGCCGGGTTTGAGGCGTGATATTGTTAAGTATGTGGAGAGGTGTCTCACATGCTTAAGGGTTAAGGCGGAGCATCAAAAGCCGTATGGAAAGCTTCAACCGCTTGAAATACCACTTTGGAAATGGGAAAATATAACCATGGATTTGATCACTAAACTACCAAAGACTCGAAAGGGTTATGATGCGATATGGGTAGTAGTGGATCGGTTGACGAAGAGTGCACATTTCCTTCCTATAAAGGAAACGTATTCTTCGGATAGATTGGCGGAAATGTATGTGAAGGAAATTGTGTCACGTCATGGTGTGCCGGTGTCGATTATATCGGATCGTGATACGAGATTTACTTCTCGTTTTTGGAAGAAATTCCATGAGGATATGGGGACTAGATTGAATCTTAGCACCGCTTATCATCCACAAACGGATGGTCAAAGCGAGCGAACGATTCAAACGCTCGAGGATATGTTGCGAGCGTGTGCCTTAGATTTTGGTGGTAGTTGGGACGACCATTTACCGTTGACGGAATTCTCTTACAACAATAGTTACCATTCTAGTATTGGTATGCCGCCTTTTGAGGCATTGTATGGGAGAAAGTGTCGAACACCCGTGTGTTGGGGTGAGATTGGTCAACGGGAGCTTGGTAGTGTCGAAGTGGTCAAGAAAACTAATGATAGTATTGACCAAATTAGAGCACGCTTGAAGGCGGCTCAAGATCGCCAAAAGTCTTATGCGGATAATAGGAAGCGGGCGATTGAGTTTCAAGTGGGGGACTTTGTGCTATTGAAAGTCTCTCCTTGGAAAGGGGTGATAAGGTTTAGGAAACGGGGGAAGTTAAGCCCACGTTTCATTGGACCGTTTAAAGTGATGGCAAGGGTGGGTGCGGTAGCTTATAGATTGGAGTTACCGGAGGGACTAAGTAGACTTCATAACACGTTCCATGTGTCTCATTTGCGAAAATGTTTAGCGGATGAATCTACTTTTGTTCAATTGGATGATATAGAAATTGATGAAAAGTTGAACTATGTGGAAGAACCGATGGCAATCTTAGATAAGAAAGTGAAGCGGTTGCGTAATAAAGAGATTAGCCAAGTGTTGGTTCGATGGAAGCATAGAAAGGGGGCGGAAATGACTTGGGAAACCGAGGAAAAAATGCTCAAATTCTACCCGAACCTTTTTATGTGAAGTCGGGTTTCGGGGACGAAACCCAAATAAGGGGAGGTGATTTGTAACGAACCAAAATCCGGGTTTCTTCTTCAAATAATTAAATATTTATATTTAATATTATGGTGGAAATAATATTTTATAAATAAGTTGAAACAAGTGGGTTTCAAGTTTGTAATGGGATTATGTTAGTTTTAACTAACTATAGAACGAATTGGGTAAAATGGAAGTTAAGGGACTGAAATGGTAAATATGGCAAATCTGCCATATTTGACCATATGAAAGTCAAAATTCAGCATTTGGTATGTTGGGGTCGTTCATATCAAGAGAGAAAAAGAGAAATCAAGTTTGAAGCTCAAATCATGCAATTGAGGCTTGTTTTGTGAAGGTTTTGGCTCACACAACACCTTCATAACATCAAGTAAGTGATTCTCTTCCTCTTGATTCCTCCATGTATGTGTTCTTGGTGGGTTTTGGGTGAAACCCGAAATTATGTATGCATGTGATGAAATGGTGTTAGATTATTGATAATCTAGCTAAACTAAAGTTAAAGAATGATGATTAACATCCTAGAACCCTTTGATTTTGATTTTGAGAAGTTAGGGTTCATATGGTGAAAATTGGGGGTGTTTGGGTCATAAGGCTTGAATGGTCAATTAATGAAGATTAAGTGTTTTTAAGATGTTAGACACTAGAACAAACACCAAATTAACTTAATAATAATTTTTGAAAGAAGAATTAGTGTTAAGATTAAGTTAATGAAACTCAAGTAGGTGAGTTTGTGGTGAAAGAGGGTGTTTGGTTATGAGGATAACCCAAACGGGTCAATTTGGGTTGGAATTGGGAAATTGAGTTGTGAACTCAATTGTAATGAAATTTTGGTATATGTTAGATTACTAAACTAGGCGAATGTGTTTAGGTAATCAAATTGCAAAGCTTGAAAGCGGTGCGGGATCTTCTAACCCGAAAGGTAAGTGCTTTTGCACTTACTTAGTTTTGATGATAAAGAGTTTTATGCAATGTTGTATGTATAATGTGTAAAGTTGCATAATTTGTTATGTGGTATGAATGAGTATAAAATGGTATGTATAATTGAAGGAATGTAGTTATAGTATTTACACTATAATGGATATGTTGATATGGAGTTATGGTCTATGAACCATAATGGATAGAATGGATATGGAGTTATGGTCTAAGTACCATAATGGATAGATTAGTTATGGAGTTATGATCTCGTATCCTTTGGGATATGAAGTTATGGCCTACGTGCCATAATGGAAATGGAAAAGTGATAATGAAATGATGAAAGTAACTTGTAGGTGATATACAAGTGTATAAAATCCTTAATTGGCCAAATGGGTGTTAACGGGTCAAATGGGTGAAAGGTGTGAACACAAGTTGTAATCACTTGTTTGTTATGTTTTAACACATTACAATGGTAATATGTTGACGAAATGCTAATGTATGGAACTATAATTGACCAAATAGAGGCAAACGGGTCAAATGGGTAAAAAGGATGAAAACAAGTTGTAAATACTTGTTGGTTGTGTTTATCTCATTACTAATGGTTATAAGTTTATGTGGTTATGCAGGGAAAGCTCCGAAATAGGTCAAGGTCAACGTCCAAGCTTGGAGGGTTCTCGTATGCATTTTTGGTATTTTGAGGATTTTCGTAAAATCCTTGTAAAGTGGTGTAATTTGGCACAAAAGTTATGTTTTGATGTAATCATATGTTGTCATGATGTTTTTGGTCAAAAATCTAAGTGTTGGTAAAGTTTTGATGTTAAGCAAAATGAAAAAGGTTGAAAAAAATGGTTAAGTGTGAAAACTGCTGAAAGCTGGAAACATTCTGAGAGAAAGGGTTACTCGCGGGCCGCGAGAGTCTAGGAAGGATTCTCTCGCGGTACGCGAGAGGGTTTTTTTTTTAAAAAAAAAAAAAAAAAATTCTTGGGTTAAGACTTCCGCGCGTTAAAATTTTGTTTTTAAAAGTGGTGTGTTTCAGCAAGAGGAAACCCTGATGTCGTGTAAGGTACGTTCCTAGTTAATGATGAAAATACTGCTACTTTATTTGATTCTGGTGCTAGCAAAAGCTTTATATCCAACAACTTCTCTCACAAACTAGTCTGCTCAATTGATACCATAGTAAAGGCTTTTAGCATAGAAACAACCGTGGGTAGAAACTCAGCAGTATTTCAAGTAACTGAGGATTGCATGATAGAAATAGAGGGCCATAAGCTTCCTTCTAGACTATTCCTTCTGACCTTAGGAGGATTCGATATAGTATTGGGCATGGATTGGTTAGATGCCAACGAAGCCCAAATCATATGTAAACAAAAGATGATACATCTCAAAGCTACTGACGGAAGTCCGATTACGATATACGGGGATTGGAATTGCATAATGCCGAACGTCATCTCGATGATCAAGGTCGAAAGTTACATGAGGCGCGGTTGCGAAGCTTATCTGGCGTATGTTATTGATGATAGAATGAAACCCAAGGAACTCAAAGATGTACCCGTGGTGTGCAACTTTCCAGAAGTGTTCCAAGAGGACCTACCTGGCCTGCCACCCGATCGGGAGATAGAATTTCAGATTGACTTACTGCCAGGAGCTGAGCCTGTTGCCAAAGCACCCTACCGATTGGCTCTGTCAGAAATGAAATAACTGATGTCTCAATTGGAAGAGCTAACAGAGAAAGGATTTATCAGGCCGAACATCTCTCCATGGGGCGCTCCGGTATTATTGGTCAATAAAAAGGATGGCAGTATGCGCATGTGCATCGACTACCGTGAATTGAACAAACGAACAGTAAAGAACAAAAAAAACTACCTAGGATAGACGACCTCTTTGATCAACTACAAGGCGCAAGTTGGTTCTCCAAGATTGATCTTAGGTCAGGGTACCATCAATTGAAAGTAAGGGAGGAAGATGTACCAAAAACCGCATTTCGTACGCGATACGAACATTATGAATTCCTCGTAATGTCCTTCGGACTAACCAATGCACCTGCAGCGTTCATGGACTTAATGAATAGAGTATGCCGACCAATGTTGGATCGGTCAGTGATAATTTTCATAGACGACATTCTCATCTACTCAAATAATGAGGGTGATCACCACTGTCACCTAAGGGAGGTTTTGGAGGTCCTAAAGCAGGAGAAACTATATGCCAAATTCTCCAAATGCGCGTTCTGGCTTAGAGAAGTCCAATTCCTAGGTCATGTGATAAACCCAAACGACATTATGGTAGATCCTTCAAAGATCGAGACAGTAAAGGAATGGAACGTTCCAAAAACGCCAACAGAGATACGAAGTTTTCTGGGATTGGCAGGCTATTATCGGAGGTTCATTCAGGACTTCTCGAGAATAGCCTCGCCGTTGACGAAACTAACGCGAAAGGAAGTAAAGTATGAATGGGGTCCAACCCAAAACAATGCGTTTGAAGAACTAAAAACACGATTAACCCAGGCTCCAGTCTTGACCTTACCTGAGGGGAACGAAGACTTGGTAGTATACTCCGACGCTTCGGGTCAGGGATTGGGTTGTGTACTTATGCAACGAGGAAAAGTAATCGCTTATGCCTCACGACAGTTAAAGATTCATGAGGTTAACTACCCGACTCACGATCTGTAGTTGGCGGTGGTAGTTTTCGCATTAAAGATATGGAGACACTACCTATACGGGGTTAAATGCACAATTTACTCCGATCACAAGAGCCTAAAGTACTTCTTCGAGCAAAAGGAATTAAATATGAGACAAAGAAGGTGGTTGGAGCTACTAAAAGACTACGACTGCGAAATATTGTACCATCGAGGCAAGGCAAACGTAGTGGCCGACGCCTTAAGCCGGAAAGAAGGATCAACACCTATCCGGATCAAAGCATGTCAGTTGATTATAACACCGAATATAATGAATGAGATAGCAAAAGGACAAGATGAAGCATTGTTGGAGAGGAATGTGAAACGGGAAAGAATAGTAGGACAACAGGGTAACCTAGAGACCAATGTGTCTGGTGTACGAACTCGTTTTGGCCGGATGTGGATACCTAAAATTGGTGAACTTAGGGCCAAAATACTTGATGAGGCCCATAAGTCTCGCTACTCTATCCACCTCGGGACGAACAAAATGTACCAAGATCTAAAGAAGGAATACTGGTGGCCCGACATGAAGAACGATGTAACCGAATATGTGAACAAGTGCCTAACATGCTCTCTAGTTAAGGCCGAGCACCAGAAACAATGCGGTAAAATGCAACCCTTGCCGATACCGAAATGGAAGTGGGAAGAGATCACAATGGACTTCATTACTAAGCTACCGCGAACAACTAAAGGCAATGATACCATTTGGGTGATCGTCGACCGCTTGACGAAAAGTGCTCACTTCTTACCAATACGTGAGGCTTCTTCGTCTGAGAAGTTAGCAGAGATATTCATCAAGGAAATCGTAAGCAGACATGGTATGCCATTAACGATCGTGTCAGACAGGGACACTCGATTCATATCAAGGTTTTGGAAGAAATTCAACGAATCGATGGGCACTAGGCTAAACATCAGCACAACTTACCACCCTCAAACCGACGGTCAATCGGAAAGGACCATTCAGACCTTGGAGGACATGCTCCGAGCCTGTATCATTGATTTCAGTGGGAACTGGGATAGTCACCTGCTATTGGCAGAGTTTTCATATAAAAATAGCTATCACTCAACAATCGGCATGCCGCCTTTTGAGATGCTTTATAGAAGGAGATGTCGAACCCCGGTTTGTTGGGGAGAAATTGGACAAACAGACTTTGCTAGTCTCAAAGTGGTCAAAGCTACTTCAGAGAAGTTTTACCGGATAAAAGCTCGAATGAAAGCCGCTAAAGACAGACAAAAATCATACGCGGATAAGAGAAGAAGAGATCTAGAGTTTCAAGTAGGGGACATGGTACTACTGAAAGTGTCACCCTGGAAAGGGATCATCCGATTCAGAAGACGTGGCAAATTAAGTCCAAGGTTTGTCGGACCTTTCAAAATCGTAGCAAGAGTTGGCCAGGTTGCTTACAGACTCGACCTACCCGATGAGCTCAGTGGAATTCACCCTACATTCCACGTATCACACTTATGCAAGTGCCTTGCTGACGATACGGCTCACATAACCTATGACGAAATCGAAGTGGATAACAGTTTGAACTATGTAGAGGAATCAATAGCTATTCTGGACCGAGCCGAGAAACGACTACGCAATAAGTCGATTCCTTTAGTCAAAATACAATGGAAGCACATGAAAGGGTCCGAAGCTTCTTGGGAGAAAGAAAACGAGATGAGGAATATGTACCCTCAGTTATTTGGCTTGTAGCAGGTTTCGAGGACGAAACCTCTATAAGAAGGGTAGACTTGTAACATCCCTAAAATAAATAAACGAAAGTAAAAGGAAATACAGATCAGGACTAACATCACAAGACAAAAAAAAGAACATGGGGGTTTGGCCTTGGGCCGGCCCATGGGCCGAGATTAAGAGGGAAAAACCCCTCATATCAGCGCCCTCACCTCAGTTTCTCCTCATTTCCCTCATTTGCGCCAAGATAGAGAGAGAAAGAGAGAGCTCAGGTGTAACATCCCGAGTTTTAGAGCACGAGAGAATTCACGAGGAATTAAAACTTAAATAAAAAGAAAGGAAGCGGGCTTGGGCCGGGGTGTATGGGCCGAAAGGGGCAAGGGTCGGGCCCTTATAAGCCTCAAGATCAGCCAAAAGCTCTCATTTCCACTATCATTTTCGTTTCTAGAGAGAGAAGGTGAGAGAGAGTCTAGAGAGAGAAAGTCCCGTTTTTCAAATCCGAGCTCATAGGACTGTGGGCATACGTATCTGGACCGTTTAGCTGTGAAGGAGAAGCGATTTCAGGTAACCTATTCTCTTAGATCTGAGTTTTAGTTCGTTTTTGGGATTTTCGGGTTTTGGATAAAAAGGCAACGATTTTGCGGATGGAACTTGAAAATGAGCTCAGGTATAGCATCTAGAATGGAAACCGAACATTTTGATCTAAGAAAAGTTGAGATACTGACTCGATTAGACTCGCATGCAAAAGCTTCAGATTTTTGGAAAGACAATCTGTGCAGACCCATCGAAACTACCTAGTTTCGATATGTTCAGACTCCATCGAAACTACATAGTTTCGATATGTGCAGACCCATCGAAACTACAAGTTTCGATATGTTCAGACTCCATCGAAACTACAAGTTTCGATATGTGCATACCCATCGAAACTACCTAGTTTCGATAGGTGCAAATCCATCGAAACTACTAGGTTTAAGCATAGAGATGTCTAGTGTCATCTAGGAGCACTACCTTACAAGTACGGCTTTATTATAACAGATCGTGGGTGACATTAGTGACGCGCAGTAACCAGCTAAGAGTATTTCAGAACTGCTTATCAGGTGAGTTCTAATCCCCTTTTTGCCTTCTTTAGGGGTGGTGTGCATACTTAGTGTAAAGTGTTTATTATATTTTATATATTATAAACTGAAGAGAAAAGCTATGTTTTAGTGAAAGGTTTAAAAGAGGCAAAAGTATGTTTTCAGTAAAGTAAAGATATATCATTTGGCAAGCGTTTACTATATTTTTATATACATAAACAAAGGCATGATATATGTGCAAGTATGTTTCAGTAAAGTAAGATATATCATTTGGCAAGCGTTTACTATATTTTCATATACATAAACAAAGGCATGATATATGTGCAAGTATGTTTTCAGTAAAGTAAGATATATCATTTGGCAAGCGTTTACTATATTTTATATACATAAACAAAGGCATGATATATATGATAAGCTATGTTTCAGAAAGTAAGATGTATTTTATGATAAGCTATGTTTCAGTAAAAGTAAAGATATATCATTTAGCAAGCGTTTACTATATTTTAATATACATAAACAAGGGCATGATATATGTGTTAAGATATATTTCAGTAAAAGCAAAGATATATCATTTGGCAAGCGTTTACTATATTTTTATATACATAAACAAAGGCATGATATATGTTAAGTTATGAACAAGATTTACAGAAAGATTTATGAACAGTAAAGTGAACAGTAAAGTGAACAGTTTTCCTTCGGGAATATGTACCAGCTATAAAGGTCCTTGGGACAGATGTTACTTGTACAAGATGTCAGATATGGGTTCTACCCATTAGTAAGAACCTTAGGGTTCGTTAACAGTTGTACAATTGGTATGAGTGACGGCGGTTGCTCGGGAGGTCCACGCAACCTCCCCTTAGCGTTAAGCGGTATTGTCGGTTCATGGATGTAAGCCATGGGGGCATTGACCAGGGTATTGTCGGTTCATGGTCGTTGATCATGGGGGCATTGACCAGGTACTCGTCGGTTCATGGATGAAATCCATGGGGGCGGTACAGTAGTGACAAGGAATTGACGGATAAGCGGTATTGTCGGTTCATGGTCGTTGATCATGGGGGCATTGACCAGGTACTTGTCGGTTCATGGATGTAAGCCATGAGGGCAGTACAGTAAAGAGGAATTGACGGTTTATTATACGTTTTAAACTGTTTGAAAAGTAAAGTGTGTTAAGTTTAGCCTTAATGGCAGTATATATGTTTGAAAAGTAAAGTGTGTTAAGTTTAGCCTTAATGGCAGTATATATGTTTGAAAAGTAAAGTGTGTTAAGTTTAGCCTTATTGGCAGCATATGTGTTTTAGTAAATCTTTTGTAAAATTGATTTAAAGTAAACGTTAGAACTCACTCAGCGTTGCTGATTTTTAGTATGCATATCAGTTAAGTGTAGGTGGCAGTAGATGGAAGTGGATGCTTGGCTTGGCAAGAAGAGTTACCCGAAGATCAGCATCTGGCATCCTGTTTATGTTTTCTTTTGATTATGTTGATTAAGACAAGTTTCAGTTGTATTTGACAAGTTATGTTTAGACATGTTATGTTTTCCGCTGCATATGTAGAGATTTAAATCGTTTCCGCTGTGTAATGTATGTCTTATGTTTAAAGTGCTATGTGTTGATGAATAAATCCAAAAAGTGAGGCCTCCCGGGATCGAGGCCTCACAAGTTGGTATCAGAGCCATAGTTTGAGAGATTTGGACATCCCCGATGTCCAGACTTAAACTGAGAATGGGACAAGTAGCGGATGCCAGTAACGGGTAACTCAAGCCAAAGCATCTGAAGCGTATAGTAAGTAAAGTTTACCTTTAGAGTGTCAAGATAAGAATAGAGGCTTTAGTGGAACCATGAAAGCGAATAAATAGAAAACAAGATGTGATGTAATGGTTAATTACAGATGGCCAGTGTATATTAACATCTTACCTTACTTATTGTGTTCTACATATTCCCTAGCATGGTGAAATTAAATCTTTTGTTCTCTATCTTTCAGTTAGAAATGGCTAGACGTGGAGGAACTAGAGGGGGTGGAGGAGGAAGACGTGGTGGGCGTACAGGCCGCCACGGTGGAGCTAGCACAAACCAAGTGATTGAAGGGAGTGTTCACACTACCCATACTGATACGGTAGTCAGTCAGCACAATGTTGAACATGCGGCAGAAGATGATCAGACGTTTGAGTTTGAACCAGCCGTGCAAGCGGCTATTGGCCGTGAGTTTACCCGACTGTTGAAGGAAACCTTACCGGCCATACTAGACGAAGCCTTGAGGAAGGCCAAGGAGAGCCCTAACACAACTGAAGAGCCTGTGGTGCTTCCAACAACGGGAGGACCAAATCTAGTAGAAAATGTTGCACCGCCTGCTCGCGGCTGTGACTATAAGGCATTTCGGGGTTGTGATCCACCCGTGCTTACTGGGGAGAAGGAAGCATCAGATACCTTAGATTGGATTAACGGCATGGAGTCGACCATTCGTCTTAGTGAATGTCGACCGGAACAAGCAGTCATGTTCGCTGCAAAGTCATTGAAAGGGGAAGCCGCACACTGGTGGGAAACTGTGAAACAGGCTAAGGGTGACCAAGCGGTCGGATTGATGAGGTGGAGTGACCTGAAAGCGTTGGTAACTGAAAAGTTTTGTCCTAAGAATGAGGTCCACAAGGTGGAAAGGGAATTCTTGACTCTGCAAGCCGGACTCATGACTCACCGGCAATATACTTCAAAGTACAATGAGTTGGCGCGTCTGGTGCCTCATCTTGTAACGTCAGAGGAGAGGAGGATTCATTATTATGTTCAGGGGTTGCCTCCAAAGATACGTACCTTTGTAAAGGCCAACACACCGAGTACCTTTGAGTCGGTGGTTGTTCTGAGCGGAGTTGTCTATGATGACATTGCCTCTGAAGTCATTGTTGAAGCACCCAAGAAACAAGCAGCTAAGCGCACTGCTGAGGAACTCCAGGGTCCTAACGATAGGAGGGCAAGGGTAGAAGCTGAGGGTCTATGCGGTAAATGTGGGAGGAGACATGGAGGTGAATGTAAGGCGGGTCAGGTCGGATGTTTCAGGTGTGGCAAGTTTGGACACCAATCACGGGACTGCCCGGAAAGGCCAAGATGCCACAATTGTGGGGGACAGGGACACGTGAGCCGAGATTGTAGGAAGCGCAAAGAGCCGGAAGCGGGAGGATCCGGAAAGGGTAAGGGTGCAGAGAAAGAACCTTACATCAACAAGGCCACAGCAAGGGTTTACCAGATAACTCAGTAAGGTACGTTGCAAACTCTTATTTGTGATATGCCAAGTTTATGATTTTATTTCCTTGAATGATTAGTTAGCTCCATCAGCTTAGGAGCCTTAGAACTAGATATTACCCGGATTAGATCCTCAGCGATAGTTAATCACAATGGCCTTCATGACCAAGCTGCCTTGCATAACTACGGTTTATGCCACCCATTCTGTGATTTGCTATCGGTATAGCTTATGGCAGGTTTCGAGGACGAAACCTATTGTAAGGAGGGTAGACTTGTAACATCCCGAGTTTTAGAGCACGAGAGAATTCTCGAGGAATTAAAACTTAAATAAAAAGAAAGGAATCGGGCTTGGGCCGGGGTGTATGGGCCGAAAGGGGCAAGGGTCGGGCCCTTATAAGCCTCAAGATCAGCCAAAAGCTCTCATTTCCACTATCATTTTCGTTTCTAGAGAGAGAAGGTGAGAGAGAGTCTAGAGAGAGAAAGTCCCGTTTTTCAAATCCGAGCTCATAGGACTGTGGGCATACGTATCTGGACCGTTTAGCTGTGAAGGAGAAGCGATTTCAGGTAACCTATTCTCTTAGATCTGAGTTTTAGTTCGTTTTTGGGATTTTCGGGTTTTGGATAAAAAGGCAACGATTTTGCGGATGGAACTTGAAAATGAGCTTGGGTATAGCATCTAGAATGGAAACCGAACATTTTGATCTAAGAAAAGTTGAGATACTGACTCGATTAGACTCGCATGCAAAAGCTTCAGATTTTTGGAAAGACAATCTGTGCAGACCCATCGAAACTACCTAGTTTCGATATGTTCAGACTCCATCGAAACTACATAGTTTCGATATGTGCAGACCCATCGAAACTACAAGTTTCGATATGTTCAGACTCCATCGAAACTACAAGTTTCGATATGTGCATACCCATCGAAACTACCTAGTTTCGATAGGTGCAAATCCATCGAAACTACTAGGTTTAAGCATAGAGATGTCTAGTGTCATCTAGGAGCACTACCTTACAAGTACGGCTTTATTATAACAGATCGTGGGTGACATTAGTGACGCGCAGTAACCAGCTAAGAGTATTTCAGAACTGCTTATCAGGTGAGTTCTAATCCCCTTTTTGCCTTCTTTAGGGGTGGTGTGCATACTTAGTGTAAAGTGTTTATTATATTTTATATATTATAAACTGAAGAGAAAAGCTATGTTTTAGTGAAAGGTTTAAAAGAGGCAAAAGTATGTTTTCAGTAAAGTAAAGATATATCATTTGACAAGCGTTTACTATATTTTTATATACATAAACAAAGGCATGATATATGTGCAAGTATGTTTCAGTAAAGTAAGATATATCATTTGGCAAGCGTTTACTATATTTTCATATACATAAACAAAGGCATGATATATGTGCAAGTATGTTTTCAGTAAAGTAAGATATATCATTTGGCAAGCGTTTACTATATTTTATATACATAAACAAAGGCATGATATATATGATAAGCTATGTTTCAGAAAGTAAGATGTATTTTATGATAAGCTATGTTTCAGTAAAAGTAAAGATATATCATTTAGCAAGCGTTTACTATATTTTAATACACATAAACAAGGGCATGATATATGTGTTAAGATATATTTCAGTAAAAGCAAAGATATATCATTTGGCAAGCGTTTACTATATTTTTATATACATAAACAAAGGCATGATATATGTTAAGTTATGAACAAGATTTACAGAAAGATTTATGAACAGTAAAGTGAACAGTAAAGTGAACAGTTTTCCTTCGGGAATATGTACCAGCTATAAAGGTCCTTGGGACAGATGTTACTTGTACAAGATGTCAGATATGGGTTCTACCCATTAGTAAGAACCTTAGGGTTCGTTAACAGTTGTACAATTGGTATGAGTGACGGCGGTTGCTCGGGAGGTCCACGCAACCTCCCCTTAGCGTTAAGCGGTATTGTCGGTTCATGGATGTAAGCCATGGGGGCATTGACCAGGGTATTGTCGGTTCATGGTCGTTGATCATGGGGGCATTGACCAGGTACTCGTCGGTTCATGGATGAAAGCCATGGGGGCGGTACAGTAGTGACAAGGAATTGACGGATAAGCGGTATTGTCGGTTCATGGTCGTTGATCATGGGGGCATTGACCAGGTACTTGTCGGTTCATGGATGTAAGCCATGAGGGCAGTACAGTAAAGAGGAATTGACGGTTTATTATACGTTTTAAACTGTTTGAAAAGTAAAGTGTGTTAAGTTTAGCCTTAATGGCAGTATATATGTTTGAAAAGTAAAGTGTGTTAAGTTTAGCCTTAATGGCAGTATATATGTTTGAAAAGTAAAGTGTGTTAAGTTTAGCCTTATTGGCAGCATATGTGTTTTAGTAAATCTTTTGTAAAATTGATTTAAAGTAAACGTTAGAACTCACTCAGCGTTGCTGATTTTTAGTATGCATATCAGTTAAGTGTAGGTGGCAGTAGATGGAAGTGGATGCTTGGCTTGGCAAGAAGAGTTACCCGAAGATCAGCATCTGGCATCCTGTTTATGTTTTCTTTTGATTATGTTGATTAAGACAAATTTCAGTTGTATTTGACAAGTTATGTTTAGACATGTTATGTTTTCCGCTGCATATGTAGAGATTTAAATCGTTTCCGCTATGTAATGTATGTCTTATGTTTAAAGTGCTATGTGTTGATGAATAAATCCAATAAGTGAGGCCTCCCGGGATCGGGGCCTCACATCAGGTCTAGAGAGAGAAAGCTCGGGATCAAGCTCAAAGTCTCGAGGATTGTAGCTCATCACCTCTGGATCGTCTAGCATCGAAAAGGGAACAAAAACAGGTAACCATCTGCCCCAAATCTGAGTTTTATAACTTTTGGGTTTTGGGTTAAAAATCAAGTAAAGATTTAGTTTTTACGTATGATATTCAAAACAAACCACATATTCAAAATCATGGATGAAAATGGAACGTTTTGAACGTAAAAAGTTCGAGGTTTAAACAACTTGAAATCATAAGGTCAGATCTAGGGTTCTGATCGGGGAAGATGACTGATGCATCGAAACTACTAGTTTCGATATAAGCGAATCCATCGAAACTACCTAGTTTCGATATATGCAGACCCATCGAAACTACCATAGTTTCGATATAAACCCATGACTCGAAACTACTAAGATTTTACATAAGTTACTTACCGAAACTACCATAGTTTCGATATAAACCCATGACCCGAAACTACTAAGATTATACATATGTTACTTACCGAAACTACCATAGTTTCGATATAAACCCATGACCCGAAACTACCATAGTTTCGATATGAACCCATGACCCGAAACTTACATAGTTTCGATGTGATTCATCCATCGAAACTACTAGGTTCAAGCATAGTAATGTCTAGTGTCATCTAGGAGCACTACCTTGTGTGTATGGCTTCATTATACAGGTTGTAAGTGACATTAGTGGCGCTCAGTAACCCGCTAAGTGTATTTCAGAAACCACTCATCATGTGAGTTCTATGTGCCCCCTATGTGTTACATGCAAATGATTTTAAATGTTTTGGGGCTGGAGTGTATACATGATATGACTGAATGTTATGTTATGTGCGATATGACAATACATGCTGAATATAAGTATGACAAGTAAGTTTCTAAATAAAGAAATGAAAGTATGATATAGCACGTAAGAATGAAATCTTGCTTTATATCTATGTATATATTGCTTGCCAAGTATGATAAGAATAACATAGCACATAAGAATGAAATCTTGCTTTATATCTATGTATATATTGCTTGCCAATTATGAAAAGAATAACATAACGTGTAAAAATGAAATCTTGCTTTATATCCATGTATATATTGCTTGCCAAGTATAAGTAAATGTTATGGACGCTTTGATGATAACGGCTACCTCGGTAGACGGACGACCATGTGACTATCATGTAACCGGGACATGTACGTTCCTTCATAAGCTAGGACGTATTAAAGGCAATCAATGGACGGTCGAAGCAAATGTCTTATCAATGATAAGTAGAACGGTTGCATGAATAATAGTCGCATGGGAAACGGATGCCTTAGGGCAGACATGCGAATATGACGGACTACGACGGTAGGACGGTAAACACGGACGGCCAAAGGTTTGCCAGACGTTTTAAGATATGACGGACGGTTTCTAGTGCCGAACGGTTAAGTAAATGGGCTACGACGGTAGTTCGAGAACGTTTGTCTTTGCGACCTACGTAAGCAAAGTAACGGGTTGATCACCCATATGTGTATGACCAAAGTAACGGGGGAGGAGGCACCGATATCTAGAGCCCAATCAAGAGGTTACACCATCATAGTTTTATCAAAACATAAGGTCCTAGTGACTAAGTGGTAAAAGGTTGGGGGTTCAATTCTTGTCGGATGTAGGTTATGATGTATTTATCCTAGAAAATTTAAGAATTATTGTTAAAAAAAAGAAGGCTAATTTGGATTGTACTTCATTATTAACGAGTAAATCTCGGGATGAAGGAAACAAGTTAAATGCGTCGTTTAGTTAAAATTGTGTCCAACCCTAAACAAATAAGGCAACAAATTATAAAGGTCAATGAGTTGCTAGCCTCTCTCTCTCTCTCTCACACACACACACACACACATATATATATATATATTAAAAACAATTTTTTTACTCTTAAATACACCTAATCAACCTACACTCATATGGATTCGAACCCACACCATATTTATAGAAGACAATCAGTAATGACACTAGGTCATAAGGCCATGAACATGTATATTTATTTATTCCTTTGAAATTCTACTTTTTATCAAAATTTCGGTTATTTACGCCTTTTAGCGAGATGAATAATATACAGTTAATTCTCTATTATATTTTCTTGTTCGTTCTTTTTATAGTTTTATAAAACCAGGGTTCAGTTTGACAAACAATGACGTTCGAGGTAAAGTTTTAACTCGAAATGTCAAAATCGTGTTTCTTGGTATATGAAAATCGTGAATTATTGGTCTGTTTTTGAGTTCTGATCTGTGAGCAATGTCGGCCCTGCTTCTGTCTTCGTGGTCTCATAGGAGTAATAATGTGTACGGACACTTGCCCTACCTTTGTGCTATATAATAAATCATGTTCTTTATAATCAAACATCTGGAACAAAGTTTAAACTGTTTTGTCATTAGAAAATGATATATATATGATTTTAAATAAATGTTACTTGTATATTTGGAATATATTCCTAATAAATAACTGGTGTACCACGTGTTACAATTCTGTGAGTCTAATATTATTTTTCTCACTTAAGATACAAGAGGCGTAATACGGGTTGTGGGTTCGGGTTTCACGGGTAGCTCGGGTACATCGCCGCAAGGCTTGCGGGTAGTGGGTTCGGGTATAAGTACCCGTGAAGAGGTAGCCGATATTTTTATGTAATTTTTTTTATTTATCGTTATGTAATTTTTTTTTGAATTGATGAAATTAGTTTTAAATGTAAGTTTTAATTTAAAAAAATAGGGTATTTATGGTTGTGCCCCTACCACTTATGGTATTTTGGGTTGGATTTGAATAAAATAGAGGTGATTGTCACTCATTGGTTGGAGCCATTATGGTACTTTAGGTACTTAGAGTTGTGGTTGAGGTGAGTTACCCAAGACTTCATTAAAATGGGAAGGTTTTGGTTTCAAGTGCCACTTGTGACAAAAAAGAGTTCCAAGTTGGACCAGTGGATTTTCTCACCTATGTGGGTTTCCTCCTGAGGGTGGTGGAGATGATCGAGTGAGACAGTGGTCCGCCAGTGATTCAAATTGCCGTTAAAAAAAGGTACTTAGAGTTGTGCCCTTGTATCCTTTCTAACTATTTAATGTTTTTTTACCAACTATTTTATATTTCATTTATTAATTCTAAAATCTTCATTACTATTTAATATTTATTTTATAATTACTAAAGTTTCAATACTAGCTATTTAATATTTTCTTTATTTAGTTCGTGTAAAATACGAGTTTTTAACCTTGTAATTTAATATAAAGATCGCATTGTAATCACTAAATCCTTTTCAGTTTTCACAAACCAAAAAATTTAATTTTTATGTTGTCTTCTTCTAAAGGGATATTGAGATACTACAGTACAGTCTTCTTCTTATCCACTTTTTTGTTCAAGTTGGTAACATCAATCATTTGACTTTTCAATGTATCTCAAAAGTCTAAGATTTTTGATCTGATGATGTTTCGGTTTCCTTAGGAATCTCATCACTCATATCCAGTCTTATGGTTTTTCACATTATTTTTATTTATTTTCTGTTTAATACTTATAAAATATCCTTATTTTCTATTTTTGTAGATAACTTATGTTTTCTTTCTAATAGTACTTTTTTGGTAGGTACAAAGATTCATTACAAGTTAAAGTTTGAGGACCACAAATATTACAAACATGAATTATCATGATTTATGTAGATACCTACCTATGTTGGTAATAATTTCCAAAAAAAGTAGACTAGTAAAAGAGATGAAAGAACTTTAATGACAAAATTTTGTCTCACATAATATGAAACATGGATGACTTTATAAGTTGTAAGTTTCCTTAATTATTAATTTCATAATCAATAGAAGAGGTGGGGACCTCTTATGTGCATCCATCGAGGATAATGGGTGTAATATGACGTTTTAATGGCGCATTTTGTACATTCGCAACACCGTTTGAGAGCCGTCATTATATTTTTTATTGGTTTGGTCATCAACGGTTCAAGTTGGTTTGTTCAAAAGATGGTTTACTACGGTTCATTCCAAATAATGCAGACAGTTCATGTGTGATTCGTAAATCATGACAGTTCATTGGCGGTTGTGAAAAATTGATTTGGTTCGGTTCACATCCAAAGGTTGGATGGCTCAAATGGTCACAATGTATTTGACTGTTCACATGGGTCACGATGGTTCAAACCATCACGTCAGTTCAAACCGAGGGACAAATCGGTGAGTCGTATTTGTTGGTTCTTTTTCGATTTCTAGGGGGTTTAGGAAAACTATTTTTGGTTTGTAGATGAAATTTGCAATTGATTTGGTTTGTAGGCAATCCGCTACCCGAATTCGCTACTTGAAGGTGTGGATTTAAGATAAAAAGTAATTGTGTATCTTTTTCTTTTAATCCAATAATTCATTTTAACATATAATTTGACTAGGTTATAGACCCGTGTATTACACGGGGTTGAATACGAAAAATGATAAGAAATAATAACTGTTACAAAGAAATTACATGTAATAATTCTATCTGCATTCATTAGAAATACTTCTGTCTTTTGATATTACATTACATATAATAACCGTCAAGAGTATGGTGATCTACTGTAAGACGAGTTCCAGGTGATTGTAGGTGAAATCACTGAATTTCTTACGCTAGAAGGCCTAAAGTTTTATTGAAAATACATCATTTTGTTTAACTTTTTTCGATATTCTATAAGTTTTATTGAAAACGAGTTATTTTCTCGATAAAGTATATATATATTTTTATATTTTCTATATCCTATTATAATCGATTCATGGTATTATAAAATAATGTTTTAAATATCGTAAGGAGTATTTATTGAGTGTCATGCATATATCAGTTTAAGGTCTCATGAGTTGACTCGTTTCCTGCCGGCTTCAGTTTCGATTTTTTTTGCTGGGTAACTTATAACCAAAACCGACTAATAAAATTCAGTTTTCAGAAAATGATTAAACCAAATTATCGATTTTTAATTCGATGTAATTTTATCAATCAAGTCGGTTTCAGTTAGATTTATTCGTTTTTACTCGGGTAACTTTTACATTTTACCCATGCAAATTTTCGATCATTAAATTCTTGTTAATGATTATGTTTTTTATTTTATTTGTTGAAAATTTGACTGGGCTTGCCAATGGATTTAAAGTTTATGTTAAACAAGTTTATATTTTGGTTACAACCACGGTCAGCTCAACGGCCCAAAACGAATTATAAAATCAGGGTTATTTTCATAAAAAAAAACTTTTTTTCTTAAAATCCTAACACATTGGAATATGATAATACACATTTTTTATACAATTTCTTAAATTCAAACAATTATACGTATTAAAGTAGTAATGGGTTTTAGTAAAAGAAAACTGTTTTAGGTATACTGATTTTTTGTTTTTTTTCCCAAAACCTAAAAAATTAACGAAGTTAAATCATAAAAATTAAGGGCCCATTAAATATAAGACCCTAAGCGTAAACTTATTTTTTTTATAGTTGAGGCACACTTGATTACAATCATATAGAATCAATCAATTTTCAACATTTCTAGACTTTTATTATTATTAATACATTTATTACTTGCAAAAATAAAATATAATAAAATAATTAATGATTAAACCGTTAGAAAATCAAATCGATTATTGGTTGGTTCAGTTATGAATTATAAACCAAACTAATAACCGGTTTTTTGGTTTCATAACCGATCGGTTTCGGTTTTTAGATTTCATAATTGATCGGTTTTGGTTTTTAGATTTTCATAACTGATCAGTTCGATTATAAACAGTTCAATTAATTCGGTTATTGGGAAGGATGGTTCGGTGGTTTTGGACGTTGGCGCATTCAAACTAAGATCAATTAATAAATCTAGTTATATTTTGGCTCAAGTAAAATATTAACAATCTTTTTAATTCATAATCGTAATAAGCAATAACTAATATGCTATTTATAAAAAATTGTAACAACATTTTCCTGACATATAACATATTACTTATAAAAAATAAAAAATATATAAAAGTTGGTTTTAATGTCGGTTCGGTTAATTCGATTATTACTAAACATATAACCATAGCTAAACCATAAATATCGATTATTAAAGAAATCATAACTAGACCATTGTTTCTCCATCTTCATTTCAGTTGTGATTCATTTACTTGGTTCTTATTCTGAACCCTAACTTACATCATTATCTCTAAATTCTTTTAGATATTCTTCTACGTTAACCTTTCTTTAAATACTCAATTATTCTAAAACCATTCCTCCCAACAAAAGCAAGGGCAAATGGCCTCTTCGCCTAGTAGCACATAGTGTTTATCCTCATCAAATTGATACGAGTGCAAGTCCCACAAAGTTAACAATATGTGAATTTTAGGAGTAGATTTTAAAGGGAGCGTGTGTTCGTCGTTTAAAATAAAAACAAAACAAAAAACAAAAGCAGAGGGTTAACGGGGTTAACCGGAATTTGTCGGGTGTCACAGTAGACATGGAATCAAATTTTGAAACAACTAAATGTAAGCACGAGGACATAGTGATGTTCAGTGTGCCACTGTTGACTGGCAGGGCAAAGGAATGGATGTTAAATCTCCGAAAGGAGAGGGGTGAGTTAGGTGTTACCTCCATAACTTGGGAGGAGTTTAAAGTGGCTTTTCTGAAGTATCATTGCCCTCAAGCTGCAGTCGCAGGATGACTGAGGAGTTCTTACTCATGAGGCAAACGACAGAGACAATTGATGAGTTGGCAGGGAGCTTCTTTGATCACGCCAAGTTCTGTCCGGACGTGGTGTCGACTGAGAAGGCGAAGATTGACAGGTTTTATGCTATGTTGATAGTGGAGTTTAAAGATAGCATATCTCCTTCCTCTTTTACCACACTTGTTGATTTGATAAATAGGTGTCGGGAAAGGGAGGTGGAGTTGAGGAGACAAGAAGCCAGGGGTGAAAAGAGAAAACGGGAAATAGTGGATTCGATAGTAAAGAAGATAAAGGGCGGGAACCCTAGCAAAAAGCCGTTTAGCAAATTCTCTTCACGGGGGTGCAAGATCTGTGGAAAGGAACACTTTGGGGAATGTAGGAAGGGGACGCCGAATTGCTACAAATGTGGGAAGCCGGGGCATATGGCCAATCAATGCTCGAGCCAAATTCATTTATGCTACAATTGCTATAAACTCGGGCACAATAGGGCGGATTGTCCCAAGTTAAAGCACCAAGGTGGGGGCGAAAAGAGGATAGAGATACCGAAGCCGAAGGGTAGAGCTTTCCACATTTCGGCGGAGGAGGCAAAGACTAACCCAGAAGTGGTGTCAAGTACATTCAAGATTAACTCATTACCTGCACTAGTTCTTTTTTATACGGGGGCTAGTCGTTCTTTTGTTTCATTGAAATTTGTTAAGCATTCTTCTTCTCTAAGTAGCAAGTTAGATGAACCTTTAGAAATTGAGGCGGCTAATTATAAGAGCTTTCTAGTTTTCGATGTTTATAAAAATTGCAAGTTAAGGGCGGGGGGTGAAACGTTCTTTATAGACCTAATTCCTATAACCATGGGGGACTTCGATGTGATAGTGGGTATGGATTGGTTATCGAAGAACAAAGCGAATGTTTTATATGGACCTAAGGCGATACAACTCGACTCCCCGTCGGGTGAGTCCATTTACATAGAAGGTGAGAAGAAAGGTAAAGTAAGATTGTGTTCTTACATAAAGGCAACAAAGTACATGGTGCATGGGTGCAAGACATACATGGCTTATGTTGTGGTTGTGAACGAAAGGGTGAAAGAAATTCAGGATGTTCGAGTGGTGAATCAGTTTGTGGATGTGTTTCCAGATGAGTTAACGGGGGTTCCACCGGAGAGGGAAGTAGAGTTTGGGATCGATTTGATACAGGGTGCTAAGCGGGTAGCCAAAGCACCGTATCGGTTGGCACCGCCCGAGATTAAAGAGCTATTGGAGCAATTGCAATAACTACTCGATAAAGGCTTCATACGCCTAAGCGTCTCGCCTTGGGGTGCACCCGTTCTCTTCGTTAAAAAGAAGGACGGAAGCATGAGGATGTGTATGGATTATCGGGAGTTGAACAAGTTGACGATGAAAAATCGGTACCGGTTACCTCGGATTGACGACCTTTTCGAACAATTGCAAGGGGCGTCATGGTTCTCTAAGATTGATTTGAGATCCGGGTACCATCAGTTAAAAGTGAAAGAAGACGACATTCATAAAACAGCTTTCCGCACTCGTTACGGTCACTACGAGTTTACGGTTATGCCTTTCGGTTTAACCAACGCGCAATCGGTTTTAAGGGATCTTCTGAACCGGGTGTGTAGGCCATTCCTCGACCGTTCTGTCATTGTTTTTATTGATGACCTCCTCATCTATTCGCGGAGTGAAGGTGATCTTGCCTTTCATCTTCGAGAAATCCTTGAAGTTTTGCAAAAGGAGAAGCTTTATGCTAAATTTTCTAAATGCGCCTTTTGGTTGCGCGAAATTCAATTCTTGGGCAATGTGATTAACGAGAAAGGAATTACAGTTGACCCATCCAAAGTAGTGGCGGTAAAAGATTGGTCATCGCCGAAAACGCCCTCAGAGATTAGAAGTTTCTTGGGGTTGGCGGGCTATTATCGGCGATTTATTGAGAACTTCTCTCGGATTGTTTTGCCGTTGACGAAGTTAACGCGTAAGGAGACTAAGTTTGTTTGGGATTCCGAACAAGAATCCGCCTTTCAACTCTTAAAAGAAAATTTGACTAAGGCACCCATTTTGTCCTTGCCAGACGAGACCGAAGATTTCGTTGTGTATTCGGATGCCTCGCATTCGGGGTTGGGGTGTGTTTTGATGCAAAGGGGGAAGTGATTGCTTACGCGTCTAGGCAATTAAAGACTCACGAGGTGAATTACCCTACCCACGATTTAGACCTTGCGGCCGTAGTTTTCGCGCTCAAAATTTGGAGGCATTACTTATATGGGGCGAAGTGTATGATTTACACAGATCACAAAAGCCTCAAATATTTCTTCGACCAAAGGGACCTCAACATGAGGCAAAGGCGGTGGCTTGAATTGGTCAAGGACTATGATTGTGAGATACTTTATCATCCGGGTAAAGCGAACGTAGTGGTGGATGCTCTTAGCCGGAAGACGAGCCATGCACCTATTAAGGTGAAGTCATTCAAAATAACAATTTCATCGTCTCTTTTTGACGGAATACGAGAGGCTCAAGTGTTAGCACTTGGTGGGGATTTGAAGAAGAAACTGATGGTTACTTATGTTGACAAGCTTTAAGAAAATGGTTCGAGGTTAAAAACATGTTTTGATAGGATTTGGATACCTAGGTTGTCAAGTGTTTTGACAACTATTTTAGACGAGGCGCATAAATCCAAGTATTCTATCCATCCGGGGGCCACAAAAATGTTTTATGATTTGAGGTGTCATTTTTGGTGGCCGGGCATGAGAAGTGATATTGTTAAGTATGTGGAAAGATGTCTCACATTCTTAAGAGTAAAGGCGGAATACCAAAATTCGTATGGAAAGCTTCAACCGCTTGAAATACCGCTTTGGAAATGGGAGAATATAACCATGGATCTAATCACTAAACTACCTAAGACACGAAAGAGTTATGATGCAATTTGGGTAGTAGTAGATCAGTTGACAAAGAGTGCACGTTTCTTTCCTATAAAGGAAACATATACATCGGATAGATTGGCGGAAATCTATGTGAAGGAAATAGTGTCATGACATGGTGTACCGGTGACGATTGTATCGGATCGTGATACGAGATTTACTTCTCG
This sequence comes from Smallanthus sonchifolius, assembly GCA_023525975.1. NCBI lineage: Eukaryota > Viridiplantae > Streptophyta > Magnoliopsida > Asterales > Asteraceae > Smallanthus > Smallanthus sonchifolius. Next base: position 133,736,015 of record CM042018.1, read on the forward strand.
TTTTTGAAAGAAATTCCCTGAGGATATGGGGACTAGGTTAAATCTTAGTACCGCTTATCATCTACAAACGGATGGACAAAGCGAGAGAACGATTCAAATGCTCGAGGATATGTTACGAGCGTGTGCGTTGGATTTTACGGGTAGTTGGGACGACCATTTACCGTTAGCAGAATTTTCTTACAACAATAGCTACCATTCTAGTATTGGTATGCCACCTTTTGAGGCGTTGTATGGGAGGAGATGTCGAACACCCGTGTGTTGGGGTGAAATTGGTCGACGGGAACTTGGTAGGAAAAAGGTGGTCAAGGAAACTATTAGTAGTATTGACCAAATAAGGGCACGCTTAAAGGCGGCCCAGGATCGGCAAAAATCCTATGCGGATATTAGGAAGCGGTCGATTGAGTTTCAAGTGGGAGACTTTGTGCTTTTGAAATTCTCTCCTTGGAAAGGGGTGATACGGTTTAGGAAACGGGGGAAGTTGAGTCCACGTTTCATCGGACCGTTTAAAGTGATAGCAAGGGTGGGTGCGGTAGCATATCGTTTGGAGTTACCGGAGGAACTAATTAGACTTTATAACACGTTTCATGTGTCTCACTTACGAAAATGTTTAGCGGATGAGTCTACTTTTGTTCCATTGGATGAGAAGTTGAATTATGTTGAGGTACCGGTGGCAATCTTGGATAGAAAGATGAAGCGCTTGCACAATAAAGAGATTAGGCAAGTTTTGGTGCGATGGAAACATAGAAAGGGAGCGGAAATGACTTGGGAAACTGAGGAGGAGATGCTCAAATATTATCCGAACATTTTTATGTGAAGTCGGGTTTCGGGGACGAAACCCAAATAAGGGGAGGTGATTTGTAACGAACCAAAATCCGGGTTTCGTTTCAAATAAATAAATATTCCTATTTAATATTATGGCGGAAATAATATTTTAGAAATAAGTTGAAACAAGTGGTTTTCAAGTTAATTTTGGGGTTATGTTAGTTTTTATCTAGTTTTGGCATGAAAATGGATGAAATAGAAGTTGAGGGACTGAAAGTGCAAATATGACAAATCTGCCATATTTGACTAAGGTGAAGTCAAAATCAGATTTTTGGTTGAGTGTGGGGGTCGATGCTTTCAAGAGAAAAAGATAGAAAAGGGTGTTGAAGCTAAATCTTGCAATTGAAGATTGAATTGAGAAGGTGTTGGCTTACACATCATCCTTCTAACATCAAGTAAGTGATTATCATCCATTTTAGTTCACCTTTGATGAGTTCAAAGATGGGTTTTGTAAAAATCCAGAATTTATGATGCATGGGGTTAAATTGGTGTTAGATTGTTGATAATCTAGCTAAACTAAAGGTAAAGAGTGATGAATAACATCCTAGAACCTTTTAATTTAGATTATGAGAAATTATGGTTCATATGAGATGAATTGGGGGTTTTTGAATAATGATGATAGAATGTTAAATTAATGATAAATAAGTGTTTAAACGATGTTAGACACCTGAAAGAACACCAAATTAATCTAATGATAAAGATAGAATGAAAATTAGTGTTAAGGAAATGGTAATGAAACTCAAGTAGGTGAGTTTGGAGGGGGGGGGTGTTTGGATATTAGTATAACCCAAACAGGCCAGTTTGGGTTAGAAATAGAAGATTGGGTTTTGAACCCAATTAAAATGTGATTTTGAAATATAATATATTACTAAACTAGGTGAATGTGTTTAGGTAATCAAATTGCAAAGCGTGAAGGGGGAACGGGATCTTCAAACCCAATAGGTAAGTGCTCTTGCACTTACTTAGTACTGTTGACAAATGTTGATACTTGTGTAGTATGTTTGTATATTATGTTATGTGTAATGAATGTGTATGAAAGTGTATAAACATATGAATGAATGTAGTTATAGTTGTAATACTATAATGGAAATGTGGTGAGGTTATGGTCAAAGTTATCATAATGGGAATGTGGTGAAAATTATGGTCCAAGCACCATGTTGGATATGTAAATGAGTTATGGTCGTGTGCCATAATGGAAATGAAAATTTTATCAAACATGAGATGGTTTTAAGGAAAGAAAGTAACGTGTATGTTGTTATGCAAGTGATATGTCGCCTAAGAGGTAATTGAGTGGAAACGGGTCAAATGGGTGAATGGGTGGAAATGGTAATACTTTACCATGTTGTTATGATTTGTCTTCATTACTAATGGTATTCTATATGTGGTGACATGTAGGGAAGGCTCCGGTATGATCAAGGTCAAGTTCGTGGCATAAGATGGATTCTCGTATGCATTTTTGGGTAATTACGGGTGTAACTAGATGTTCACTATTTAGGTGTAAACCGACACATGAATTTGGTATTTTTTTTATGTGTAAATATAGTGCTTGAATGTTTTAACCCAAAACCCAAGTGTTAGGAAAGCTTTATGTCAATATGGTGATAAATGGAAAAAAAATTGGCCAAGTGTTGAAATCTGGAAAATCCAGAAACTTTCTGTGAATAAGGGCTCTTCGCGCCACGCGAAAAACCAGGGCCTGGTCTTCGCGACACGCGAAGACCTGGTTTCCCTGACCTGCCCTTTTTGGACACCCACGCGCCACGCGAAAGGAAGGGGCCGGTTTTTCGCGACACGCGAAGAAAATAAAAAAAAAATTTCTTGAGACGAATGCTTCCGCGTGTTTCAATGATTAAGTAATCGGTGTTAGAACTTAGAGTGTTACACTAAATCCACTACAACTCCCAATATGGGAATTGAAATGTTAAATGGTGCAAACTTTGTTTCTTGAAAAGATTCTCTGATGCTAACTCTTGGTATGTTGGATTTTGATTATGCACTGAGAGAGGATGCCCCTTCTGCTCTCACTGATAAGAGTACCACTGATGGCAAAATAGTACATGAGAAATGGGAGAGGTGTAACCGAATGTCTCTTATGTTCATCAAAAACTCCATCAGCATTGCCATAAGGGAAGCCATTCCATATTCACCTAATGCTAAGACTTATCTAGCTTCCGTGGAGGAGCAATTCAAAGGGACTTCTAAGGCGCATGCTAGCACTCTTATTCTGAAGATGCTGACTAAAGTATGACGGGATCAGCGACATTCGTGAGTACATCATGATGATGCATAACATGGCCCCTAAGCTTAAGGAACTTGACATGGCGACTTCCTGATGCACTTTACCATGACTTCTCTACCTGCATCTTTTGAAACTTTCAAGATCAACTACAACACTCAGAAAGATAAGTGGAAGATGAGTGAGTTGATTGCTATGTGCGTGCTAGAGGAAGAGCGTCTAAAGCTGGAGAAACCTGATGTGGCTTACCTCATGACCACTGATTCAAAGAACCCCAAAGGGAAGTTTCACTGCAAGTTCTGTCATAAGGCCGGACATAGACAACGAGACTGCCCAGAATTCAAGGAGTGGCTGACCAAAAGAGTTAATCATCTTTATATGATAATTGAGTCCTTTAACTTAAATGTTCTAACTAACACACAGTGGTTTGATTTTGGTTCTATGGTTCATGTAACCGACTTAACTTAGGGATTCCTTACAATCCAGAAGCTGGAAAGAAACCGAAGAACACTTAAACTAGGGAATGGAAAAGAACTAGTTGTCGAAGTCGTACGAACCTTACAATTAATTGCGAAAATTGGTTTATGTATTAAACTCTATGATACCTTATATATTCCTGAGATTACTCGGAATTTAGTATCAGGACCAAAGTTAGACATAGACGGTTTTGATGTTTCTCATGGTCATGGCAAACTTATATTAGTTTAAACTCTCAAGTGTTTAGACGTGGTTATCTGGATGGTGGTCTCTATAAATTAGAACTAGTTGATGAATTTTCCAAATCTTTGTTATCATATAATATCAATGAGAAATTATCAAAGACTAAATGAAAACAAGACTTAGAAACTTCATCCATGTTGTGGCATCAACGTTTAGGCCACATTTCACGATAACGTTTGTCTAGGCTCGTGAAGGATGAAGTGTTACCATCTCTCGATTTCAATGATTTTGAAACATGTGTCAAATGCCTTATGCGTAAAATGAACAGCGAATAAGAAAGGTGCCACTAGGAGCTCTAATTTATTAGAACTCATTCACACTAACATTAGTGGTCCTTACCCTATCGCTTGAATAACCGGACTTACTTCATTTATCACTTTTATCGATGATTATTCTCATTATATGTACCTGTATCTTATTAAGGAAAAATCTGAATCACTTGAAAATTTTAAAGATTATAAAACTGAAGTTGAAAAATAACTTGATCGTCAAATAAAAGTCCTGAGATCAGATAGAGGAGGTGAACATTATGGTAGACATACTGATGAGGGTCAAGCTCCTAGTTTTTTTATGAGTTTTGTAAGGGCCATGGGATCGTGAACCAGTACACTATGCCATGTACTCCTCAGCAGAATGGTGTTGCCAAGAAACAGGACCCTAATGGACATGGTACGCAGTATGTTAGCCAATTCAGGTTTACCCTTATTCCTCTGGACCGAGTCCTTAAAAGCAGCTGCTCATATACTCATTAGGGTTCCTTCAAAATCTATCCCTAAAACTCCTTATGAACTCTGGACAGGAAGGAAATCGAGTCTAAGATATATGAAAGTATGGGGTTGTCTCGCCTAAACTAAACTCTATAATCATTTTTTAAAGAAAATTGACATGAAAACAGTAACTTGTTACTTTATCGGATATCCCGATCACTCAAAGGGTTATAGATTCTACTGTCCTTCTCATGTCACTCGTATTGTAGAAACCAAGCGTGCTAAATTCCTTATGGATTTTAAGGTCAGTGGGAGCAGTGAAAATCCTTATCATGATTTGCATGTAGTACAAGACGTTGGAGGAAGGGGTACTCGCCGCTTACTTTACCTCCGATTAATCCTCTTGTACATGACGCTGCACCGCACGTCACTGCACCACCTCTTACACACTTGGAACTTAATGTTACTCCGGATACACCTAAGAATGAAGGCACCTCAAACGACAAACATCAAGACAATGTCGAACCCGATAATCAACTCAGGAGGTCGTCTAGGTCTAAAAGGCCTACTAACTTTATCTAACTGAAGCTGAAATAGATGCTGGAAAGTTTACCGATCCTACCTCTTATAATGAATCCATTAGCAGTGATCAGTCTTATGAATGGAATAAAGCCATGATTGACGAGCTTGACTCCATGAAAAAAAATGATTTTGGGATTTAGTTGAATTACCCAACGGCGTTAAACCCGTAGGATGTAAATGGGTCTTCAAAACAAAACTAGATCTGAATAGAAACATTGAACGCTATAGTATGATTAATGGGGGTCTTGAGTTGAATGTTGATTCAATAACTGTATTTCTCTGCTACAGTTTAAATTTAAAACTAAAATGAGTATTAAAATATGGCCAAACTTACCTAATGTTTATCATAAATGATCACTTGGCAAGTGAGAGAATGTAAGCCTTATTTTTTAATTATATGGCCTTTAGTTATCATTTATTTATTAATTGATCATTGATCTAAATACCCCTATGACTTAATTGGTGGTTATTCGATGAATGAAATTACCCTTACTATCATAAATAGGGTTTCCCCTTGGGTGTATATAAATAGAGCTTATTATAGAGAGATAACTTATGATCAAGATAATCACCACTAACAATTTCGTCCCTCTCTCTACTCTCTAATTCGTGAAGCCCCTCTTCACCTAAAACCATCCTAATAGTACACTCTAAATGGGAACCCGATCATCATCAAGACCATGACGTCTTCACTCTCTACTGTTACTGGATTATTAAGTACACATCTTATCATCTTGTTTTCCATTAGATCTTAAAGAATTGATCAACATGGCATTTAATATTTTAAACATATAATATATCTTACAAATCTCCCCATAATTTATACATTCTGCTCTCATAATCATACTGCTCTCATAATCATAAGTTGAGCAACATATTTACACACGCATCATTCATATAATTATATTTTACCATCCATACACATTTTTTTATATCAAGCATATGACATAAACATACCATCCATACATATTTTTTTATGTAAAACGCATTAAACGTATATTTCAATTTGAATTATTATATGTATTTCTAACTTAAGTATATCTAAAACAACATAAATATATAATCATATTCATCTGTTTTTAGGGCAGACTCAAGTGGTATTAGGATTAAATAACGATTTTTTTTAGAATGGGGAGTTTTCAAGATTGATGAGGGTTTGTAGGAGAGAATTGAAGTTCATTTGGTTTATAGGTGTTTCGTGAATATCATTCACGAAACTGTCATACATAAGTTTATACATCCAAGCTTTGGGTGAAGCCTGACATTGTCATGCCACATAGGACAGTTCCGCGAATGGCATTCACAGAACACCCATAAACCAAAAGAATACAAACTCTCTCCTATAAACCCTCATCAATCCTCAAAACTACCCAATTCAAAAAAAAAATCGTTAAGTAACCTTGTATAATTTATTTTGATGTTATATAAACATATCATATTTATTTTTTATGTGTAGTACTATACGAAAGTTGATCTAGATTCATCATACATGTTTGAACGTGACACAACAAAAAAATTGTGTAGTTGCCTGAATCTGTTTGTAAATTTCATCCACCTCATCAACAAACACCTTAACATTTGTTGCTTCATTTTCACTAATCCACCGTATGATCAAATTTTGTTGGCTCAGATTTATGTTTAGAGAATAAACTTTAGTGTTTAAAGACTTGATACACTTTCATCCATTCTTAAAGACTATTTATTAAACAGGGAACATGCAAACAAAACTAACCCACTACTTCACTGGCCAACAAAAAACTACACATAACCTATTAAAATAGTAAAATACATGTGGCTAAAATAAACCTCCTAATGACGCGTACAAAAAAACCCGTTTCACGTACATGACCCGTACCCATTTGACCTGAATTTAACTAGTCCCCGTCAAAATTAACCCTACAAATTTAATGTAATCCCGATAAAAATAAACCTTAATTAGGACAAGATAATGACAATTTAAATAGCCGCCACACATGAAAAGAAAAGTGTGGACAAGAGATGCCCAACCACACGCCAAGCAAATATTAATTTTATATATATATATATATATATATATATTATTTTTGCTATATCTTCTTGGATATTATAGGTTTCTCATCAAATCTGTGTACACGCACAGATGGTGGCGCACTGTAAAAATATTTCAGTAAACATGCGTTTTAAGTTAATTTTGTTGAACAACCATACTATCTAGTCATGTCTACCAATCTAAAAATCTACAGAATTGTATCTAGGTTTTGGATTTCGTATGACTTGGATAGCTTTCTGAACCGTGTATATCACATTCAGATTAAAGAATTTCGTGAGTACGAAATCAATAATCGGTTAAGACAGAAAGTGTATTTCAAAGAACGAGATGTTCTTTTCGGTGAAAAACAAAGTTGTGAATTCGTTTTGTAAATAGACCAAATGAATCTTTTATATAATGGTTTTAATTTTAGGGTGAACTGTTGCAACTATTCATGAAAGAGTATGACAGTTATGTTATAACCGTTGGCTGGCAGATATACAATTACAACAGTTAGGTTATAATCGTCTAGTTGCTGCTAAGCAGTTGCCACTTCAGTTGTTGCCAAAGCTTAGTTGCAACTGATGCTCATTAGTAGCGCCATTGATGCTCAGTTGCTACTCATCAGTTTGCTATTGATCTGCCATTGATTCTCATTTTCCAAGCATATTTCTACCAATCTGGCAAATCCGCTACGGGCGCTGCCCCTTTGACCCCGTCGGCATGGGACCCCAAACCCTGCCTAGGGCGGTACCCCTAAGAAGCTTAGAGGTTCCATAATAACCGAAATCAAAATAGTATAAGTATATACTACATACCTCCTATCTTTCATCAAGGTATATTTCAATTTCTCATTTGATCTTAACTAAATCCAATTACAACAAATGACCGTGATAATTATAAAATCAGAAAATTGCAAAGATACAAGAAGAACCGGTACGACAAATTAACTTTGCATCTCCATACGTAATAACATGGAGAATTTAGTTAAAATTACATATTTAAAAGCGTGAAGAAGTTGTTTAAATCTTCACATTATAAGAATTTGTAAATTAATCTCAACATTTCTAATCTTCACACTTACAGGTATGGAGTTTTTAAGACCTATAACTTTTTAAACGTTTATAAGAGTAAAGTTTTCATACTATTATACACCTATGAGTGTGAAATTTTTATTATTTATAACACCAAACAAACCTATAGAAGTATTTTAAACACCTATATAAGTATGAAAAATGTTGGTTCTCAATCAAGAATATTGCGTTAGGAAGGATCATGTATCCCAATCATGAAAGATTGGATTCTTGAGAGAAAGTATTCCATGGAGTTTGTGTCACTCTCATGATCATATGGTCTTCTCGATGCTCATCAAAATCGAAACCAGAATCGTGCTAACTTTACAACTAAAAGAGAGAGATCGAGATAGGAACATCGCACGAACTAATTAAAGAAGATGCACAACCGGACCCGTACACCCAGAAAAATCTTTGTTATGAGCTGTAAACTAACCACCAACACTATGTCGGCCAGCTTCAATAAATAGTTAATGTTCTTAGAAATCATCTTTCAAGAAGAATAATAAGTGATATGTAAATTATAATGATTGATGCCACCAGTCAGATTAAAAGCTAGTTCAGTCGTATAATTTGCAACCGACACAAATTATCAATCTTTTTTTAAAGATTTCAAATGATTTATTAAACAATACACGAATCCAACGATAAAAGGCTGCTTTTATTTGTACCCTAGCTAGCAAATTGATCAAGACCCAAAGTCAGAAGGCAACAGTGGGGAAAAACCATCAAGCATCTGTGGGGTGATGACAAAGTCATCCATAATTTGATCTTCTCGACAAGCAGATTCATAAGAAAGATCTGAGCTAGTAAGACCACTACGTTGCCACTTCTGTTGATGGTGATGAACACCACCAGTGCCACAACCTCCTCCTCCTTCTTCTTCCTCTTGGTGGTGGTGGTTATCTTTCTTCACAGTTCCGGGGAGTTCATGCGATGGCGGGGAGTTGGCGTATCTGCCGGTAAGTTGTTGCACCACAGCTCGGAATTCAGATGGGGAGGCTTTGATCTTCATAGGGTTAGAGATGTAAACAACTTTAACTGGTGTTTTCTTGCTGGATTTTTGTGATTTTTTTTCGTGTTTTTCAGTTGGTTGTTTCTCCATTTTTGTTCAAGATTTGAGAACTAAAGTAGAAAAGATAAAAATTGGCAGGTTACATGTGATGGTTGGTAGAAAGAAGGGGAAATGAAGATGTGAAGGAGAGAGTTGTGGTACCAAGCATCCAGGCTCATGTGTACATATACATGCTTATATCTATATAGGAGGCTAATCAAATACAAAATGAATTTAAAAAAAGTTACACCAAAAAATCGAGCATTTTATTTTTTAATATGAGTATAATTGTCACACCCCAACCGACGGCGGAATACGTCGGGGCGGTACATGTAGACTGTTCAAAAGCTCAAGGTTTACTAAAGTTGAAATATTTAAACAATCAATTTCATTAAAACATCAAGTTCCACAATACAAGAATAGAAAATACATAAATAGTTTCTTTAAATTTCATTCTAGGTCCTCGGCCCTAAGTGAAGCAACTTGTACTTATTCTCAAGCATTAGTACCTGAAACATGATGAAAACAAGGTCAACTAAAAAGATGATGAGCATACATAGGTTTTAACACACAACCAAGTTTAAAGTGTTTTATACAATTCATACGATACATGTGTATAAGGCATTTATGGTGAATCTATAGTTAAACTAAGTGTGTACAATCAAACCTTGGACTGAGGCATAACACGCAGGTTATCCTTATGTAAAGTCGGTAACAAACACCCTAACCGGGTGGGTTTGTCAGACACAATAGATCCATCAATGTTAACCGTTGGCTTGTACGTAGTTAATGATTGTACTAAAGTCATGTATAAGTAGTCTTAACTCATAGCATTCAAGCATAAAGCACGTAACACATAATATCATATCATTGAATTGTATTTAAGTTTATGTAATAAGCTTTAAAGAATAGATCTTGTTTCACCCCAAAATATGTAAAAATGTAAAATAGGGGCTATGAAAACTCACTTGATTAAAAGTGTTGCTAGCACGAGAGTCTAGATACCAAGGTGATCCTTGAAATCTCACAACGTTAACCTAGTATGTAATGTGTATGAATATGAATTAATAATATGTCTAAGAAAGAGTCTTGGGTTTTAATGGGTGTGAGTATAGAGAATTGTACAATGAGTTCGTGTTGTATTACGTAAAAGGATTGTGTTTTGTACTTTAAATAAATGATTTAGGGTCTAGATTTAAATAACTAATTACATAGTTGTCATTTATTTATTTAATAAAAAATGATAGTGTGAAATTATATTTGTTCCGAAAAGGAACTTAAATGACTAATTTTATTTTATTTATTTACTTATAAAAATGTGTAAATGAATATTGGTGCATAAGAATTAATTATAATTTAAACTCTTAGCAGGTGGTAAGAAAAATAAATTACATAAATAATAAATAATTTATTTCTTTATTTATCGTTTTGAATAGGTATGTTATAATTTAATTAAAAATTAACAAGTATTCTCCACGTATATATAAAAAAAAATCTTATCTATATATACTTAGGTATTAAAAATTTGTATAACGTGTTTATAAATTTGTCATAAAATTTTATAAAAATTTTCCCCAAATAATTAACATAGTTTAAATTTGGTGTTTAAGAATTTATTTATAAAAATAGAGATTTTATGCAAAAATTATAAAATTTGTTTTCATTCTGTTCAAATAACTGTAAGGTTTATAAACCTAATTTTTTTATGATTTTTAGAGTCTTAAAACGTGTTTTTAAAAAAATAAACAGACCTGGGGACTCGAACCCGGGTCTGTTTTGTATAGGTCAGGCGAACAACCGCTGGGCCGGGGCATGGTCCCCTGATCAGGATCCAACGTTTAATACTGATAACGCGTTGTTAAAGTGGGTTGGGTTTGGGTTTAAGTAGGATTACAAAAAGGCTGCCGTGTACGGGTTTCGAACCCATGCCACTCGGTCCGATGGTGCATTGACTTAGCCAGTCGGACCGAGTGGTTCGCTGGTGTTACAAGGAGTTCCAAAAAGTTAAATCATGAATCTGAAATATAAACCCAAATCCGATTAGCGCTCAAGAACATGAATTTAAATTGTCCCTGATAAGATTTGATAACCTGAATTGATAAGGGGCTATCGAAATACATGCAATGACTAAGCGAATGATCTAATTCTTACCTAGATTGATGCGGGGATGAAGCAGAACGGCAGGAACACAGGTCCGGCTGTTCTTGAGAGTCGACAGGAATTCAGTAGCGATATGCGGCTCGTCTACAGGCTGGGAGAGTTTGTGTGGACGTGTACGAGAGTGGGAGAGGGATTTAATTCACTTAATTTCTCACGGATTAGTTGTTTTGATTTTAATTTGGCCGAAATGAATGGGGAGCCTGATTTGAGAGTGAATCGGGTCCTGTTAACGGTCTAGGTACGTACGTGATTGACCTGCGAGTGATTTGTGGGATTGGGACGCGTTAATTTCATCTATTGAATTGTAATTGATACGGATTTGACTATCCTAAGTCAAACTCGTTCGAATTTGAATTGACCGCGTGAATGGTCGAATTGGTTTGATGATTGGGCTTGGTTTGGGTCGTTTGTTGTTTGTGTAATCACAGAAGTCCAAACTAACACGAATTTCGTTGATAGCCGACTTGGATCGATGCATCTTGAATTGCTTTGACTTTTGAAAGTCAATTGGGTCGATTTTGGTCAAAGGTGGTGTTAAAAGTCCAATATTAATAGTTTAAATTTGGTGTTTAAGAATATATTTATAAAAATAGAGATTTTATGCAAAAATTGTAAAATTTGTTTTCATTCTGTTCAAATAACTGTAAGGTTTATAAACCTAATATTTTTTATGATTTTTAGAGTCTTAAAACGTGTTTTTAAAAAAATAAACAGACCTGGGGACTCGAACCCGGGTCTGTTTTGTATAGGTCAGGCGAACAACCGCTGGGCCGGGGCATGGTCCCCTGATCAGGATCCAACGTTTAATACTGATAACGCGTTGTTAAAGTGGGTCGGGTTTAGGTTTAAGTAGGATTACAAAAAGGCTGTCGTGTACGGGTTTCGAACCCATGCCACTCGGTCCGATGGTGCATTGACTTAGCCAGTCGGACCGAGTGGTTCGCTGGTGTTACAAGGAGTTCCAAAAAGTTAAATCATGAATCTGAAATATAAACCCAAATCCGATTAGCGCTCAAGAACAGGAATTTAAATTGTCCCTGATAAGATTTGATAGCCTGAATTGATAAGGGGCTATCGAAATACATGCAATGACGAAGCGAATGATTTAATTCTTACCTGGATTGATGCGGGGATGAAGGAGAACGGCAGGAACACAGGTCCGGCTGTTCTTGAGGGTCGACAGGAATTCAGCAGCGATATGCGGCTCGTCTACAGGCTGGGAGAGTTTGTGTGGACGTATACGAGAGTGGGTGAGGGATTTAATTCACTTAATTTCTCACGGATTAGTTGTTTTGATTTTAATTTGGCCGAAATGAACGGGGAGCCTGATTTGAGAGTGAATCGGGTCCTGTTAACGGTCTAGGTACGTACGTGATTGACCTGCGAGTGATTTGTGGGATTGGGACGCGTTAATTTCATCTATTGAATTGTAATTGATACGGATTTGACTATCCTAAGTCAAACTCGTTCGAATTTGAATTGACCGCGTGAATGGTCGAATTGGTTTGATGATTGGGCTTGGTTTGGGTCGTTTGTTGTTTGTGTAATCACAGAAGTCCAAACTAACACGAATTTCGTTGATAGCCGACTTGGATCGATGCATCTTGAATTGCTTTGACTTTTGAAAGTCAATTGGGTCGATTTTGGTCAAAGGTGGTGTTAAAAGTCCAATATTAATAGTTTAAATTTGGTGTTTAAGAATATATTTATAAAAATAGAGATTTTATGCAAAAATTGTAAAATTTGTTTTCATTCTGTTCAAATAACTGTAAGGTTTATAAACCTAATATTTTTTATGATTTTTAGAGTCTTAAAACGTGTTTTTAAAAAAATAAACAGACCTGGGGACTCGAACCCGGGTCTGTTTTGTATAGGTCAGGCGAACAACCGCTGGGCCGGGGCATGGTCCCCTGATCAGGATCCAACGTTTAATACTGATAACGCGTTGTTAAAGTGGGTCGGGTTTGGGTTTAAGTAGGATTACAAAAAGGCTGTCGTGTACGGGTTTCGAACCCATGCCACTCGGTCCGATGGTGCATTGACTTAGCCAGTCGGACCGAGTGGTTCGCTGGTGTTACAAGGAGTTCCAAAAAGTTAAATCATGAATCTGAAATATAAACCCAAATCCGATTAGCGCTCAAGAACAGGAATTTAAATTGTCCCTGATAAGATTTGATAGCCTGAATTGATAAGGGGCTATCGAAATACATGCAATGACGAAGCGAATGATCTAATTCTTACGTGGATTGATGCGGGGATGAAGGAGAACGGCAGGAACACAGGTCCGGCTGTTCTTGAGGGTCGACAGGAATTCAGCAGCGATATGCGGCTCGTCTACAGGCTGGGAGAGTTTGTGTGGACGTATACGAGAGTGGGTTAGGGATTTAATTCACTTAATTTCTCACGGATTAGTTGTTTTGATTTTAATTTGGCCGAAATGAACGGGGAGCCTGATTTGAGAGTGAATCGGGTCCTGTTAACGGTCTAGGTACGTACGTGATTGACCTGCGAGTGATTTGTGGGATTGGGACGCGTTAATTTCATCTATTGAATTGTAATTGATACGGATTTGACTATCCTAAGTCAAACTCGTTCGAATTTGAATTGACCGCGTGAATGGTCGAATTGGTTTGATGATTGGGCCTGGTTTGGGTCGTTTGTTGTTTGTGTAATCACAGAAGTCCAAACTAACACGAATTTGGTTGATAGCCGACTTGGATCGATGCATCTTGGGTTGCTTTGACTTTTGAAAGTCAATTGGGTCGATTTTGGTCAAAGGTGGTGTTAAAAGTCCAATATTAATAGTATGGAGGGGGGGGGGGGGTTTCAAATGTTAAGATTGGGGTTCAAGACCACATTTATTTGAAATAGCTCCACTTTATATGTTTAAAAGTTGTTTTTATAAAATTCGCTTATTATTTGTTAAATTTTGAATGCTTAAAACGGAATATATTTCATATTTATAAAACCTATGAATTGTATAGATGACCCGTTTAATAACATTAAATCCATGTAGTTATATATATATATATATATATATTTATAAATAAATACATATATTTATATAAAGAGAATGTAAGAATGTGATTAAGGATGTATATATATACTATTAAAACTTGTATAATTGATGTATTAATATATATATATATATATATACATACATGTTATATATATGATAGGAGGATAATATTTAAAAGTAAGATTGGAAATTTGAATTGATACCCGTTAAAAATAATAATTGATGTGATACTTTGTATTGAACAAGAACAGGATTGAAATGGAGTGTCATTATTGTACATAATAAAATGAATAAAGAAAAATTATGGTCTGAAAAATCATGGATGTTACAGTATCCCCATGTTGAGGGAATTTCGTCCCGAAATTTAACTAGGGTAATCTACCAAATCAGGAAAGAGGTGAGGGTTTTTGGTTCATGATGAGTTATGCTGGTTGGTTTAAGGAGTATAACTGATGACAAGACACAGGTTTTGATACTCGAGATCAGATATGGACGATGATGTTAAATTTAGGTTTTAAAATGAATTCAAGGAGAAAACTGTTGAATAATATTTTGGATTCCAAGGATGAAATGCATTACACGGAATGGAATTGATGGGAATTTGATGATTAGGGTTTGCTTAAAATGTAGTATAATGTGCTCCAAAATTGTCAGTGGATAAGAGATTTCACGACTATTGGTCTAGGTCAAAACTTCACGTGAGACGAACAACGCTACTTATGATGACATGATAGAGCACTTATATACAGGAAGTACCGTCGGCGTATCCACCATGCTCTCGTCATATCACATTAGTTTCGTTGCTATATATCACGATAGGTTTTAGTTCATAACACACGACAGAATTTGCTATGTTTTCCATGCGCTGAATCTTATAATTACGTGTGCACCCGTAGTTACTCAAATCATCGTATAGTCCGTATAGATCCTTCCGTTGTGTGCGGGGCAAGAGGGGGCACAAATTCACTTAGTTCATGTATGTTGATTCCACATATGAGTTGCTAAAAGTACTATGTCCTTAAGTAGGCAGGTTAACTAGCAACTAAAGGGTAAGAAGTAGTATAACCTAAAGTTCCATGGTTTACTCGTGTTTGAACAAGAATACGTCAAACCCCTAGTAGCTTCAATGTGTTAGGATTTTCAAGTTTGGTGAACAAAGTGTATGACCATGCCTTGTGTGTAATAAATCAAATTGCATCAATTGTAAGCAGTTTAGTTTCGTGTATAATGTAAACACACAAGTCTCATGTATGATCTAGTATTATATAGTTTGTAATCGAATAGGTTTCATGTGTAACGTAAACAACTTAGCATCATGTATAAGCTACCATGTGTAATGTAAGCAACATAGTATCATGTGTATTGTAAGAATTGAATTTCATGTATGGCGTTAAAACCTAGTATCATGTACTTTGCAGCCAAATAAGTTTCATGTTCAGTACGGTCAATCAAGTATTATATATAAAACAATCAATTATTAGGTACCATGTATATTGCAAACAATTAAGTTTCATGTATTGTGTGTTCAAGCCAGTAGCATGTGTATTGCAAATAAACAGGTTTCATGGGTTATGTGATTAATCCAGTAAATTGTGATTCGCACATAAACTAGTTTCATGTATTATGTGATCGTGCTGTGTATCTTGTGAACGTGCATACGTAAGTTATTGAATTTCGTTTGTGACATGTACTAACGAGTTTTGCATGTGATCGAGTGTTGCGGAGAAGCGTGTTGTTGGGTGTTTGTGAAAAATGTGGTAGTTAGGTTCTAGCTCTTTAAATCTCGTTGAGGTTGATGGGGATGGTTAGCGTCTACGCGGCGTAGATCGTCTCTTGAAGCGGCGTGTGAAAGGTAACGAGGGGGGGTCTTGAAAACACTTAGGGAAATATGTTTACAAATAACTGATCTTTGTATTGGGTTAGATAATCTAAATAAATAGACAATTTATAAGAAAAATCTTTTAATTTAAATTTTTAATTATTAATAAGAGAATAACTTTAAGATGAATTATTGGCTTAAACAAGTAGTCGTATATTGATTTAGCCACGGTTTAGAAATAATTACTTAAATGAGGAAAATCATAATTATTTATCAATTCGAAATAATATTTTTATAACATAGGTTGTATTAAATTCCCTTACACAGTGAAAATGTTTATGGAAAAATTTATATTTGTGATACTCTCTAAAAGTTTGATAAACGTTTGGTTTGAAAATAACGAGGTTGTTTAATTCCAATAGGTTGGGTTGTTTACGAAGGAGATTGTCGGTAGTGTACTAAATCGTGTTGAATGAAGAAGGTGATACTTGGAAAATTTTGATGAAAATATGATGGGTGTAATTCATACTCAACGTGTCAAATTAACGAAATAATAACTTTAGGGTTGGAATATATAAAGTTGATTAAATGTTGAAATGTTAAACATTACTCAAAACATAGGGAAATGGTTCTCAAACTGAATAATTAAAGACAATAAATAATAAAAAAAATAATTTTGTTAACGTCCCTTATAGCTTTCCACTAGAAGGAGAATAATTCCCAAGATGAGCACCGCTATGGTCACTCGGGTAGCCGATCTGGCTTCAGCTTTAGCCGTCTCCGCACGATGCTCCAGTAATTCTTTTTCAAGAATGGAGATTAACTCCTTTTGGTACCCTATTTGGTTTGCTAGGCTATCCATTCTTTGTCCTTGCAAGTCGTGCATTATCCCCTGCTCCATCCTTTGCCTCTCAAATTCTGAGGTCCTTACATATTGGTGGATGTCATTGGTTGGAATTCCCATAACACTAGTGGGTGCCGTGGTATGCCTTACCCAAGGGTTACGATGGTACGGGTCGGGAATTAGATATGGGTCTCTTAGTGGGGGTGGTAACTGATTGTGAAGATGGGGTGTCTGATACAGGTTCCTGGGTGCGGGTGATCCAGATGTTTGAAGTCTTGGGCCGGTGTTCCTAATCCAATCTGCCCTTACATCAAACCTTGGTCTAGCAGCTGGGGGTGTTGGTGACCGATGCACGGGTGTCCCGATGTCTTCTTCCCAATCAGACTCTTCTCCTGGACGATATACCGGGGAGGGAGGAGAGTAGGAGTCCATGTCTAGCAGAAAACAATAAAAGGTTGTAAGTGATGATGAAATATGGAGTGTTAGACATAGGAGTTCTCATAAGCTTTAAAGAATAGATCATGTTTCATCCCAAAATATGTAAAAATGTAAAAGAGGGGCTATGTAAACTCACTTGATTAAAAGTGTTGCTAGCACGAGAGTCTAGATACCAAGGTGATCCTTGAAACCTCACAACGTTAACCTAGTATGTAATGTGTATGAATATGAATTAATAATACGTCTAAGAAAGAGTCTTGGGTTTTAATGGGTGTGAGTAGAGAGAATTGTACAATGAGTTCGTGTCGTATTACGTAAAATGATTATGTTTTGTACTTTAAATAAATGATTTAGGGTCTAGATTTAAATAACTAATTACATAGTTGTCATTTATTTATTTAATAAAAAATGATATTATGAAATTATATTTGTTCCTAAAAGGAACTTAAATGACTAACTTTATTTTATTTATTTACTTATAAAAATGTGTAAATGAATATTGGTGCATAAGAATTAATTATAATTTAAACTCTTAGCAGGTGATAAGAAAAACAAATTACATAAATAATAAATAATTTATTTCTTTATTTATCGTTTTGAATAGGTATGTTATAATTTAATTAAAAATTAACAAGTATTCTCCACGTATATATAAAAAAAATCTTATCTATATATACTTAGGTATTAAAACTTTGTATAACGTGTTTATAAATTTGTCATAAAATTTTATAAAAATTTTCCCCAAATAATTAACATAGTTTAAATTTGGTGTTTAAGAATTTATTTATAAAAATAGAGATTTTATGCAAAAATTATAAAATTTGTTTTCATTCTGTTCAAATAACTGTAAGGTTTATAAACCTAATTTTTTTATGATTTTTAGAGTCTTAAAACGTGTTTTTAAAAAAATAAATAGACCTGGGGACTCGAACCCGGGTCTGTTTTGTATAGGTCAGGCGAACAACCGCTGGGCCGGGGCATGGTCCCCTGATCCGGATCCAACGTTTAATACTGATAACGCGTTGTTAAAGTGGGTCGGGTTTGGGTTTAAGTAGGATTACAAAAAGGCTGCCGTGTACGGGTTTCGAACCCATGCCACTCGGTCCAATGATGCATTGACTTAGCCAGTCGGACCGAGTGGTTCGCTGGTGTTACAAGGAGTTCCAAAAAGTTAAATCATGAATCTGAAATATAAACCCAAATCCGATTAGCGCTCAAGAACAGGAATTTAAATTGTCCCTGATAAGATTTGATAGCCTGAATTGATAAGGGGCTATCGAAATACATGCAATGACGAAGCGAATGATCTAATTCTTACCTGGATTGATGCGGGGATTAAGGAGAACGGCAGGAACACAGGTCCGGCTGTTCTTGAGGGTCGACAGGAATTCAGCAGCGATATGCGGCTCGTCTACAGGCTGGGAGAGTTTGTGTGGACGTATACGAGAGTGGGTGAGGGATTTAATTCACTTAATTTCTCACGGATTAGTTGTTTTGATTTTAATTTGGCCGAAATGAACGGGGAGCCTGATTTGAGAGTGAATCGGGTCCTGTTAACGGTCTAGGTACGTACGTGATTGACCTGCGAGTGATTTGTGGGATTGGGACGCGTTAATTTCATCTATTGAATTGTAATTGATACGGATTTGACTATCCTAAGTCAAACTCGTTCGAATTTGAATTGACCGCGTGAATGGTCGAATTGGTTTGATGATTGGGCCTGGTTTGGGTCGTTTGTTGTTTGTGTAATCACAGAAGTCCAAACTAACACGAATTTGGTTGATAGCCGACTTGGATCGATGCATCTTGGGTTGCTTTGACTTTTGAAAGTCAATTGGGTCGATTTTGGTCAAAGGTGGTGTTAAAAGTCCAATATTAATAGTATGGAGGGGAGGGGGGGGTTTCAAATGTTAAGATTGGGGTTCAAGACCACATTTATTTGAAATAGCTCCACTTTATATGTTTAAAAGTTGTTTTTATAAAATTCGCTTATTATTTGTTAAATTTTGAATGCTTAAAACGGAATATATTTCATATTTATAAAACCTACGAATTGTATAGATGACCCGTTTAATAACATTAAATCCATGTAGTTATATATATATATATATATATATATATATATATATATATATATATATATTTATAAATAAATACATATATTTATATAAAGAGAATGTAAGAATGTGATTAAGGATGTATATATATACTATTAAAACTTGTATAATTGATGTATTAATATATATATATATATATATATGTAAATTAAAATGAATGTACATACATGTTATATATATGATAGGAGGATAATATTTAAAAGTAAGATTGGAAATTTGAATTGATACCCGTTAAAAATAATAATTGATGTGATACTTTGTATTGAACAAGAACAGGATTGAAATGGAGTGTCATTATTGTACATGATAAAATGAATAAAGAAAAATTATGGTCTGAAAAATCATGGATGTTACAATAATCTTGCTATACTTTTATTTTAAAAAAATCAACTTTTTTTTTAAATGTCGATGTGTTGTGCGTATAATATGCGTGATTATCACTACTAGAAAACTGACCAATTGCGACTGTATTTCCAGTCGTAAAACACGATTTGCGACCGGATATGCGGTCGCAAAAACCTCGGTCGCTAATCCAAATTTGCAACCGGAATTGCGACCGGCGTAAAGTTGCGACCGTAAATGCGGTCACAAAATTTGCAACCGGAAATACGGTCTCAAAATTGGCGACCGGAAATGCAGTCGTAAAATTTGCGACCGGAAATGCAGTCACAAAATTGGCGACCGAGTATGCAGTCGCAACATTGGCGACCGGAAATGCAGTCGCAAAATTTGCGACCGCGATGCTTTTTTTTACAATTTTTTTCATGTTTTTATAGTTTTATATTTGGAATCTCCCGTTAATTTTTAAATTTTCAAATATTAATCATTCACAAATTGTAAATAACGCAAAACATTCTAATTAAAATTTCGAAAAAGAAAGGTAAATATCCAAATGATCCAAAAGAGTGTTTCTCAGCAATGGTGCCTTTGATTAGAGTGTCGAGTTCTTCATCACCACGATAGCGAGTTGCAAATTCCTTGGTGTGATCCTTTTCACTTTCAAATCTTTGCTGGCGTTTCCTGCTAGTTCAAGTACCTCGGCTGTTTAGTAATCTAGGATTGCAGCAGAGTAAATAGCGGCTGTGCCCCCACTCGCCCGTGACCTGAAGTTCTTGATTTGAGATGGCGGTGAATCCTCCCTACTGGGAACTGCATTTCCATATAAAAAATAACTTGAATTCAGTTTTTGTTTATCAATCTAAAAAAAACAACTTACCACAATAATAATAATAAAAAAACTAATAATTCTCACTTTATTCCATGCTTATTTTGATACAAAAAGACATAAGTTATTACTCTACAAATAATCTCGAGCACTGTCGCCAAGTCTTCTCAATAAGCCCTGCAACCTAACGTACATAAACAGGAAGAATGTACGCCTGAGTAAACTTGGCTTTACTCAGTGGGACAACAACTATACAATAAATAAAATCTTAACAATATATCTATCAGACAAATACGTACATACACATTCAATACACATTCGATGAGTCACATAATGATAGTTCACATTCGATGAGTCACATAATACATTCAATAGTTCAATGCGCACAAAGCGGCATTTCAATTGGTCAATGAGCACGAAGCGGCATTTTAATAGTTCGATGTTTTCGAGGGGCCATATTCAGTAATTCAGTGCTTTCGAGGGACCATATTCAGTAATTCAGTGCTTTCGAGGGACAATATTCAGTAATTCAATGCGCACGAAGCGTCATTTTCAATAGTTCAATGCTTATAAACAATATATCTACATATCTATACATATAATACACGTAAGCATGTAACAACGAATTTAGATCCCAACAACGGGGTATTGGGAACCAAACTCGTACACATAAGTTGTTCAAAAGTCCGTACCTTAATTAGTAGTTCCAAAATATTCTACGAGGGATGAAGTCCACTTATGCGTGGTTGTGAACCGGTTTAAGTGCAAACACTTATGTTTAAACCCATAATAATATAAATTCCCATGGTCAAAGATAGTAATGACAAAACAATATTACTGTCATATTAATATTGCTACGATACTTATACAAAAATATCCATGTTACATAATTTAGTAACAATGTTAATATCATAAAATAATTGTACCATAAAATATAGATTTGAAATTAGCAATTTATGATTATCATATTATTAGAAAATATAGTTTCCGATGTAGACAATAAAGATAAACCAGACATCTATTATGTGTGAGTTTACATCAAAACAGAAAAGAATGCACATTAGAACCCATGACCTTGACTTTGATTATGAAGTGACCTAGACTCCAATTTGATTACAAAACCAGAAAACAATATTAAAACAAAAGTTTACTGCTTCATCTTCTTTAAAGACTCAGACGTGAACAGATTTCCAAATCGACACAGAACGCGTTTATGGCTTGGATTGAGACGAGATTTGGTAACTAATTTCTTGATTCTCATCCCACGCTCACGGCTATCCAATTGGTCCGAAAAGTTTGAATGTGTCAATGATTTTCCAATCAATCGGTTCTTCCCTAATTTCCATTCGATCTTGATTGATTTAGAACCAAAATGTGAAGATTTGAGTCTCGGATTTTATGGGATTTAGATACGGGTTTGACTTTTTAGGGTCAACTTGTTCTTTGGGGTCTGATGCAAGAAGAAAAGGTTCAGATGGGGGGTTTCAAACATATATATTTTATTTAAAACTCTTTTCAATATTATAAAAACATCTTTATTTAAAACAATTAAATAAGTTTATAACAAATAATTACAATATCCGTATTTCATAAATGAAAATTTAAATAAATCTCATTAATCTTATACGTATTTGGGAATTTAAAATATTAACTTAAATTTTTAAAAATTCGGGTTATTACACTCAAGAATATGGATTTTATTATAATAGATATCAAATTACTATACAAGGATACAGTGATGCTAATTGAATATCTGATATAAAAGGTTTCAGATTAATTAGTGTGTGTGTGTATGTATGTTCATAATTAGAGGTGAAGGTATACCCAGGAAATCTTCCAAACAAACGATTATAACTAGGTCTCTCGTATGGAATCTGAGTTTATCGCCGTAAATAAATTTGGAGAAAAGGCGGAGTTAGTATGTAAATTTGTAGATGACATACTACTATGGCCTAGACTGGCCGGTGGCATAAGTTGTGATAGTCAATTGTCGATTGACATACGTCATGGTACAATGTATAATGGTAAGTGAAGACACATTTGATATAGACATAATATGGTATACAACTACTCTCGACATGATTATCACTATTGACTACGTAAACTCAAATGGTATCATTGCAAACCTGTGTGCAAAAGGCTTAAGCATAGATTTACTTAACATGTCGTCAAGAGGAACGAGAATAAATCCTTTGAATAAATGAGTTTATATGAAGGAAACCTAACCTTGTTGATTAGTGATCCTGAAATATGAGTTCAATAGGACAACACACTAACCAGTAGAAGTCATCGTGGTAGAATTAATATACTTCCTAAACCATATGAGGGAGTTAATGAACTTACTAATTCATTCATACAATAATAGGTAATATAGTTAATATATTTCCTAAACCATTGTCTGAGACGAGACGAGACTTGAACAATCACCGCTCGCATGAGGAATACCATAACACCTTGGATACCACTAGGCTAAATGCCCTTTGATGTATTATTAGTAAAGCATGTATACAACTCTAGTGACATATTTTGAAGAAAATATTAACGCACATGAGAATTATGAAGCCAGGAGACTTTTTCTGAAAGACTTGGGATTCATGTAACAATCAAAATGTAGATAAGTTTTTGTTGTGGCTCAATTTTATGAACGGTGCTTGTGGTTACACATGTTGAAATGTAATGTTTTGTTCATATCTTATATCTAATTATGTGGAGCAGAAATGATTATGAAATAATATAAGTGTGACATTTATGTAGGGAAGTAAAATTCTCAAACGACCATAAATTTTGTATCTACCTATAACTAACCCAACAGGAAAGTGTCGAGAGGCCCTACATCCATCATTCAATTTGATATCCTTCAAAGATTTAAATTTTCGATGGAGTCAGGTGTGTTAACGGAGGGGAAGAGGGTGGTGATGTGAGGGGAGACTAGTGATGGTGTGCAAGCGGAGGGTGGTAGCCATCGGCGACAAAGAAAGGGTGGCAGTGATGGCCATATGTAATGGCGGGGAGGAGTGTCACACCCCGCCAAGGCGGAAACGCGAGGTGTCACACATTTAGTTCATAGCACAAGGTATAAAGACATTTATTAAGGCATCACAAACTTTATTAATTTCATAATTGATTGTTCAACACTTGTTAAAATAAATAAACAAAATCCCAAACAAAAACATTGCAAAAATTTCTTTAACTAGGTCCAAAAGCAATCCTACATGATCCTTTCTCTCTTAGTTATTATTTCCTGAAACATGTAAAAAAATGGGTCAACATAAAGTTAGTGAGAGACATAGGTTTTATAAGTTATAAAGATAAATTATCATAAAAGATATAAACAAATTCAAACCAAGTTTAAACAAATGTGCAAGCATATTAACACAAACGTTTTGCAATCAACCCTAAATGTTATATGTTATAATCATCCACAATCCACGATTGTGCCGTAAAAATGTTATATGCATCCACAATCTCAAAGATTGTGCCGTTGTTATATCGGTTTCCCCCATATGATCATACTAGTACTTCCTTAGGCTTGAAAACAAGTTAATGATCGCAATAATGTTATAGTGTTCAAATATCAAGCACATAATTGAAATTACTTGTTTGAGAATTTGTTTGGAAAGGTTTAAGTTATCAAGCCATAAAAATATACATGTTTCACCCCAAAAGTTAAAAAGAAAAAGGAGCTATGTTCTCACCTTGCAACAGGTGGGTAGATCTTGATTACTGAAGTAACTTGCTTTAGGAGATGCTTTAAGAATTTCCTAAGTAAGTTTGAGTTTAAGTTAGTTTATAGAATTGTGGAAAGATGAGGGGTTGTTTTGTAAATAGAGGAAAGTAGTTGTCGTATACTAGAGTGGTTATCGTACTAGAGTAGTACCTCTAACAGAAAAGTTCACAGGAAAGAGTTGGCCGGATCAGAACCCCGTCTTTCCTAGCCAGAACCTTACTGTTTGTCAGATAACTACATACCAGTTTGAATGTTACTCTATTCGTATACTTTAACCGAGTTTAGGACGTGTCTGGTAAGTTTGGGAACGTATAAGGACTAAAGTGCAAATGTGCATTTAATAAAGATTGAATTAGATAGGTTGAATACTAGAGGGTTTTAATAGAAAATCAACATTTATAATAAAAATATAATTCTAAAAATGAAAAGAAATTAAGAAATATATAGTTTGTAAATAAAAGGTTTGAACAAGTTTTAAAGGGTTTATAAAATATATTTTATGATTCTCGTGTTTTTAAGAAAATAAAATCTTTAAATAATGCTTAATAATATACATGTAGTTTCTTATAACATTATTAGTTTTTAAATAAAAGATAACCTTAAATGGTTACTCATGAAATCTTTTCTAAAACTAAAAAGTATACAAAATCTCTTTATGTTTAGAAAATACATCATTTATTTATGCATTTTTTTTTAAAATAATAACTTTTACTTATTAAGAATTGAAATTAATTTGATATATTAAATAGAATGACGCAAAACGAGACTCGTACATTAAATCGAAATAAGATTACATGAAACAAGAATCATACAATTTTTAGAGATGTCACAGTCTCCCCTAGTTACGCGAATTTCGTCCCGAAATTCCACTAGTAGAGTCTGTGCTAGCATGAAAAAGGTGGGGGTACTTGAGTTTCATCTGGTCTTCACGTTCCCAAGTGAACTCAGGGCCACGTTTAGAGTCCCAACGAACTTTCACGATAGGTATACGACTGCGCTTGAGTTGCTTAATGTTACAGTCCATGATCTCAACGGGTTGTTCAATAAAGTTTAACTTGTCATCAATACGGACTTCGTCTAACGGAATATGGAGAGTGTCGTCAGCGAGACACTTCTTGAGGTTTGACATATGAAAAGTGTCATGCACACCATTGAGTTCGGCCGGAAGCTTGAGCTTGTAGGCTACGGGGCCGATCCTTTCAAGGATTTCGAAAGGACCCACATATCTAGGTGCCAATTTCCCCTTCTTCCCGAAACGGACCACGCCCTTCCAAGGGGAAACTTTGAGTAAGACCTTATCACCGACTTGGAATTCGAGGGGTTTCTTTCTATTATCGGCATAGCTCTTTTGGCGAGCACGGGTAGCTTTAAGTCTTTCTTGAATCTTGAAGATCTTATCGGAAGTCTCTTGAATAAGCTCGGGACCGGTTATTTGAGCGTCACCGATCTCGGTCCAACATACCGGGGAGCGACATTTTCTACCATATAAGGCTTCGAAAGGGGCACATTTAATGCTAGCATGGTAGCTGTTGTTGTAAGAGAATTCCACGAGAGGCAAATGGTTATCCCAACTTCCACCGAAATCGATCACACAAGTGCGAAGCAAATCCTCCAAGGTTTGGATAGTCCTTTCTCTTTGGCCATCGGTTTGAGGATGATAAGCCGTGCTAAGGTCCAAACGAGTCCCTACGGATCTTTGTAAGGATCGCCAGAAGTTGGAAGTAAAACGGCCGTCACGATCGGAGATAATGGACAAGGGCACACCGTGACGAGTCACGATTTCACTGACATAGAGACTTGACAGCTTTTCCATCTTGAAATCTTCACGAATAGGGATAAAATGAGCGGACTTGGTCAAGCGATCAACTATGACCCAAATCGAATCGTGCCCACGAGGTGTTCTTGGGAGTTTGGTGATAAAATCCATAGAGATTTGCTCCCATTTCCAAAGAGGGATCTCGGGTTGTTGGAGAAGACCCGAGGGTTTTTGATGTTCGGCTTTAACCTTTAGGCACGTAAGGCACTTACTCACAAATAAAGCTATATCCTTCTTCATTCCGGGCCACCAATAAAATTCCTTGAGATCGTGATACATTTTATCGGCACCGGGATGAATAGAATACCGGGTTTTGTGTGCCTCATCGAGGATAAGCTTGCGGAGGGGTTGAGAGTCAGGAATCCACATACGTCCCATGAAATAAAGAATTTCGTCGGACTTGGGCTCTAAATGTTTTTCGGCACCGCAATCTAATTGTTGCTTTATCTCACCCTTGGCAAGAACCTCTTTTTGAGCTTGAAGAACCATGGCTTTGAGGCTAGTTTGGACGATCATTCCCATGGCCCGAATGCGAGAGGGTTTGATCTGATCTTTTCGGCTAAGGGCGTCAGCAACCACATTGGCTTTTCCCGGTTGATAGCGAATTTCACAATCGTAATCGCTCAAAAGTTCAACCCAATGCCGTTGCCTCATGTTGAGGTCCTTTTGATCAAGGATATGTTGAAGGCTTTTATGATCAGTGAAGATGACACACTTTGTACCATAGAGGTAGTGTCTCTAGATTTTCAAAGCAAAGACCACTGCACCTAACTCGAGGTCATGTGTAGTGTAGTTTCTTTCGTGAATCTTGAGTTGTCTTGATGCGTAGGCGATGAATTTGCCTCTTTGCATTAATACGCAACCGAGACCTTGATTGGAGGCGTCGCAATAAACGACGAAGTCATCGTTGCCATCGGGAAGACTTAGGATAGGAGAGTCGCACAATTTATGCTTAAGGAGTTGGAAAGCATCTTCTTGTTTCTGCTCCCAAATGAACGGTTTATCCTTTTGGGTTAGAGTTGTGAGTGGTAGGGCGACCTTTGAAAAGTTCGAGATGAACCTTCGATAGTAGCCGGCTAAACCCAGAAAGGAATGGATTTCTGAGGGAGTCTTGGGCGTACTCCAGTTCTTGATAGCTTCGATTTTGGATGGGTCAACATGAATACCTTTCTCGTTGATAACATGACCCAAGAAATGGACTTCTTTTAGCCAAAACTCGCATTTGGAGAATTTCGCATAAAGATTTTCCTTCTTCAAAAGCTCCAAGATTAGCCTTAGGTGATTCTCATGTTCTTTGGCGGTTTGAGAGTAGATCAATATGTCGTCAATGAAGACAATGACAAATTGATCCAAGTAGGGTCTACAAACCCGATTCATAAGATCCATGAACACCGCGGGTGCATTGGTTAACCCGAAAGGCATAACCACAAACTCATAGTGTCCATATCGAGTTCTAAAAGCGGTCTTTGGGATGTCATCGTCATGGACTCGCAATTGGTGATAACCAGATCGAAGATCAATCTTTGAGAAACAAGTTGCTCCTTGAAATTGATCGAATAAGTCATCAATTCTCGGAAGAGGATATCGGTTCTTGGTAGTCAGCTTGTTGAGCTCACGATAATCAATGCACATCCTAAAGGTTCCATCTTTCTTCTTGACAAAAAGGACCGGGGCTCCCCAAGGTGAGAAGCTCGGTCAAATGAAACCTTTGTCTAGTAGCTCTTGCAATTGACTAGACAATTCTTGCAATTCGGATGGTGCGAGACGGTAAGGAGATTTAGCAATAGGGTTTGCTCCAGGAACAAGATCAATACGGAATTCAACTTGTCGAACAGGTGGGAGTCCGGGCAGATCGTCAGGGAATACTTCGGGAAATTCTCGAATAACGGGTATGTCTTGAATGGTTCTATTCTCGGGTTTCTTTTCAACAATGTGAGCCAAGAAAGCATAGCATTGCTTCCTCAAGTAGCTACGAGTCTTCATGCAAGAAATAATCTTTAGGCCACGACAAGGCTTGTCTCCAAGGATTTCCAAGATTTCACCGGAAGGTAGGGGAATACGGATAAGTTTCTCCGAGCATACGATTTCGGCATGGTTGCCAGATAGCCAGTCCATACCTACAACTATGTCAAAGCTTCCAAGAGTCATAGGAATAAGGTCGATGATGAACGAGTGATCGTTGAGGGTCAAGGTACAACCGCGAACAACCGTACGAACATAGGTTAGTTTGCCATCGGCTATTTCAACCGTGTAAGGAGGTTCTAGCACACTAGAGCATTTACCAAGCAAAGGTTCAAATTTGGTGGAAACAAAACTCTTGTCGGCACCAGTGTCAAATAAAATTGATGCATAGACATTATTGACAAGAAAAGTACCTGTAACGACAGCAGGTTCCTCAAGTGCTTCAGTGGTACCAATAACAAAAGCCCGACCACGTGCCCCTTGTGTGTTAGCCAATTTGGGGCAACGGTTCCTGAGATGGTCGGTAGCACCACACTGGTAGCAAGCTCTACCATTTGCAATTGCGGGGACCGTAGTAGGAGTAGCATTAATGACACGGCAAGTAGCTGCCAAGTGACCTCCTTTACCACACTTAGTGCATATGCGGCAAGGGTAGGTAGCATCATGATGATATTGGCACTTAGTACACCAAGGGTAAGACCCGCCATAAGATTTCTTTGTGGAAGCTTGTGCTTGGGTTGGTGCCACTTGGGTAATTGGAGCAGCAGGGGTTACCATGGCGAAGTTCTTTGCCACCTTCTGCTTCTTGAAGTGGCGTTCAGGCTTCTTGGTTTCTTCAACCCGAACTTTCTTTCCACCCTTTCGGGTCAGAATACCTTCTTTCACGAGATCGTCCGTGAGGGACGCAGCTAGGCGGATGGCAGCCTCAAGAGTAGTAGGGTTGCTGCCCATGACGGTACCCCTAAATTAATGAGGTAGGCCGCCAATGTAACGGTCAATTTGGTGACTCAACGGGGTGACCATGTGTGGGACCAATGTGCTCAGTTCATGAAAACGGTTGTTGTATGCTTCATTTTCACCGCTATCTTGAACCAGATCCCACATTTCCACCTCAAGCTTTTTCATTTCATTCTTTGGGCAGAATTCCTCAACCATGAGTTCCTTAAGTTGATCCCATGTCAAGGCCAAGGCTGCGTTAAATCCCCGAGTTCGTTTCTCGCCGTTCCACCAAGTAAGCGCCCTCTTTTGGAAGGCACTTGAAGCATACTTCACTTTCAGGTCATCGGGGCATTCACTCATTACCAGGGTTGACTCCATGCTTTCAAACCACTGAAGTAAGCCAGTGGCACCCTCAGATCCATTTTACTTTAGAGGGTTGCACGAGTTGAAATGCTTGTATGTGCAGGTGGTTCCTCCGGTATCCCTCATAGTGTTTGTGAGTCGAGTAACCATATCAGGTAACACAGCAGCAAGTTGCTGAGTTAAGAGTGTGGCGATGGCAGTGGTATCCATAGTCGGAGCAGTCGAGGTGGTATCACTGGTTCTAGGATTAGTGGGGCCGGTGATTTCACGTCGAGGAGGCATTCTACGAAGACAAGATTATTAACTAAGTTAGAGATAGACATATAAATAATAGAAGTGTTATTATTCATAAAATAGGAATTCACTTGCATTAATGTTATACAAAGGTAGAATTGAAATAAATAAACACTAGCTTATATAACGCTTAGTGTTAAGTACAAATGAATTTAAATTTTGACTAATCATAACATCGAGTTCTCACAATAGCGTGTTAGAAGTATACTTGACCTATAAGTAGTGCAGCCACAAAAGGATTCCTAGGAAAGAGAGGTGGGTCACAAGGGACACACTTAAGTACCAAGTCTTTCCTTGGCCAGAACCTTTTATGGGCCTACACCCACCCTTCCAGCCATCATATTCTACTAACACCTATCATTTGAGCCCATGGTTATGATGAGAATCATGGATTGGGCTTTGAGACCCAAGAGTGAGATCCATCTTCTCGAGCACACTTTCTTTTCTTGAATGGTAACCAAGCTTCATTGATGGGCTTTGGTTTGTTCTCTTGGTCATTAGATTCTGAATCACTAGATATATTGATTACTTCGAGCTTTGGTGCGGAGCGGCTTGTTGCATCATAGATCAGCTCGGTCTTGGGATTATGCTTTGAGGTTAGCAGGCTTCCAGAATAAGATGTTGGTGGTGAGATTAACCTACTCCAACTAATTAGACTTTGGGACCCATCATCGGAAGTTAGGCTTGAGTTGCTAGAGATATCAGCAGAGTACGAAGACATACTAAGGATAAGAGAGTTAGTGTGTTAGAATCACATAAAGTTCCTATGAAAGCGTAAAGGAGTCTTAGGTTATAGTCTAGGTCTTTCTAAGCCTAATTCTCTATAACCAAGGCTCTGATACCAATCTGTCACACCCCGCCAAGGCGGAAACGCGAGGTGTCACACATTTAGTTCATAGCACAAGGTATAAAGACATTTACTAAGGCATCACAAACTTTATTAATTTCATAATTGATTGTTCAACACATGTTAAAATAAATAAACAAAATCCCAAACAAAAACATTGCAAAAATTTCTTTAACTAGGTCCATAAGCAATCCTACATGATCCTTTCTCTCTTAGTTATTATTTCCTGAAACATGTAAGAAAATGGGTCAACATAAAGTTGGTGAGAGACATAGGTTTTATAAGTTATAAAGATAAATTATCATAAAAGATATAAACAAATTCAAACCAAGTTTAAACAAATGTGCAAGCATATTAACACAAACGTTTTGCAATCAACCCTAAATGTTATATGTTATAAGCATCCACAATCCACGATTGTGCCGTAAAAATGTTATATGCATCCACAATCCTAAAGATTGTGCCGTTGTTATATCGGTTTCCCCCATATGATCATACTAGTACTTCCTTAGGCTTGAAAACAAGTTAATGATCGCAATAATGTTATAGTGTTCAAATATCAAGCACATAATTGAAATTACTTGTTTGAGAATTTGTTTGGAAAGGTTTAAGTTATCAAGCCATAAAAATATACATGTTTCACCCCAAAAGTTAAAAAGAAAAAGGGGCTATGTTCTCACCTTGCAGCAGGTGGGTAGATCTTGATTACTGAAGTAACTTGCTTTAGGAGATGCTTTAAGAATTTCCTAAGTAAGTTTGAGTTTAAGTTAGTTTATAGAATTGTGGAAAGATGAGGGGTTGTTTTGTAAATAGAGGAAAGTAGTTGTTGTATACTAGAGTGGTTATCGTACTAGAGTAGTACCTCTAACAGAAAAGTTCCCAGGAAAGAGTTGGCCGGATCAGAACCCCGTCTTTCCTAGCCAGAACCTTACTGTTTGTCAGATAACTACATACCAGTTTGAATGTTACTCTATTCGTATACTTTAACCAAGTTTAGGACGTGTCTAGTAAGTTTGGGAACGTATAAGGACTAAAGTGCAAATGTGCATTTAATAAAGATTGAATTAGATAGGTTGAATACTAGAGGGTTTTAATATAAAATCAACATTTATAATAAAAATATAATTCTAAAAATGAAAAGAAATTAAGAAATATATAGTTTATAAATAAAAGGTTTGAACAAGTTTTAAAGGGTTTATAAAATATATTTTATGATTCTCGTGTTTTTAAGAAAATGAAATCTTTAAATAATGCTTAATAATATACATGTAGTTTCTTATAACATTATTAGTTTTTAAATAAAAGATAACCTTAAATGATTACTCATGAAATCTTTTCTAAAACTAAAAAGTATACAAAATCTCTTTATGTTTAGAAAATACATCATTTATTTATGCATTTTTTTTTAAATAATACCTTTTACGTATTAAGAATTGAAATTAATTTGATATATTAAATAGAATGACGCAAAACGAGACTCGTACATTAAATCGAAATAAGATTACACGAAACAAGAATCATATAATTTTTAGAGATGTCACAAGGAGGAGGTTGATAGTGGTGTAAACGAGTCGAGTTGTTTGTGAGCTACTCGAGATCGGCTTACGAAAAGCTCGAATAGAGATGGGCTTAAACGAGCTAGATCAAAACTCAAGTCTAAATTAAAGCTCGTTTAATAAACAACTTTGAACCCAAACTTTATACATCAAAGCTCAAGTCTAAATTGAAGCTCGTTTAATAAATAAGTTTCAACCCAAGCTTTATACAGTTAAACTCGAGAGCCTAAATAGACTTATTAATTTATTATTATATACATATAGAGCAGATATAGAATATAATCTAGATATGACATATATATATATATATATATAATAAAAATAAATTATATAATTTTTATTACATGTATAGTTATAATTATAACTGTATAAAAATAAGTATACATTTAAACAATAAATATTTATAATAAAAAGTTATAAACGAGCTAGCCTAAGCTAGATCTCGATCACTTTTAAGTTAATTAAGTAAAGCTCGAGCTGAGTAACCCTCGAACTAGATTCCATTGATTTCATTTATAGCCCTTAGGCCTAAGGTATACATCCGCTGCACGCCGAAGGTCCCGCAGCACCACAGATGGGGCGGTGTTCCCGCAAGTGACACAAGTGATTTTCCTGCAGTAGTGGTGTTTCCCCCTTTGGTGTTCTTTACTATCTTCATCTCCGAGTGGTGACTTCCTCATGCAGCGGTGTTCTTCATTTCCCCCCTCTCTGCCACATCAGATCCCGCTAGGTGATGTGGCACCGTGACCTTATGGCCTTAGACTCACACCAACACCTTTATCGGTTTTGATAAAGGTGTGAAAATTGTGGGTAGTACCCTTAACCTTATATGCTAGTGTAGGTATAGGATTTGATGTCTTGTTGCATGAATTTTAAAACTATAATTCAAAGTTTGATTTAATGAAGTTTTTTTTATAATCCCTTGAAATTTGAGTATTATTTTTCATTTATGATCTTTTTTTAATTTAAAACTTAACTGAATAAAATTTAATATACTTCCCTCTTTTTAATATTGTTATCGCTGGAATATATTTTGACTTTAAAAATACTTTAATGACATATGCTTGAGGATGACATCATGAATTCTTTCCATATTTTTGAAATTCCCTTTTTTTTTCTTCTTTTGCTGTCTGGGAACCACCGAATTAAAATCACCGTTCTATTTGTCATATGGACTAAAAACGCATATTCCTCATCCGCCTAGATATTAAAAAATATATTATGTGATTAAAATAATGACAAAATCGAAAAGATGATTAAATCATTATTATTATTTTACGTCTAATCTACTTCTATTAACTAAACCCATTAAACATGCATACGACAGGATTTAAACCTTCACCGATTGATAAGAAGAATACATCATTTACCATCAGGTAGTCCTCTTGAGAACAGTTAAATCATAATTCTTGTATTGAATTAATCTTTTAAGTATAGCATGTAAAACAAAATAAATTATTTACTTTTTAAATTTAAAAATTTATTAACATAAAAGAAAATAATAAAAATTTAATGTTTATTCCTTTCTCCTTATATTCAAAATAATAATAATAATAATAGGAACAAATTTCGTTTATATATAACTTGCACATGTGTAATTTATGTGTATGTTATATTATTTACACATAACCTACACATATTTGGTTACTGGTTAAAAATTTAAAAACATGGAAAACTAGTTTGATGGTTTAAGATATAAATAAACATACACATTTGCATATAAAAAATGCAAAATTTTAAAATACGAACCATTGATCAAATAATTAAACGATTTATGTTTGTTCTTTTTGTTCTCGTAATAATTTAATGTTCTGCAATTAACCTGACACACACACATATATATATATATACACTAGTAGGGTGCTCGCGGGATGCGGCAAGGAACACAACACAACGACGATGGTCCCACAGAAAGGTGAAGGTGGCAGCGGTTTCCGACTTAAATAGCAGCGGATGCGAGCAGAAAAATAGTGGTGGTGGTCGGAGATTAGCTTCAAGGTTGGTGATGGTGGTGCGACTTGTTCGAATAGAAGAACAGAGAGTACGGTTGCTTTACTATGTGTGTATTTGAAAAACGGTCAAGGTAGTCGGATTTTATATCATTGAGTTGAAGATTTTTATTTTAGGGGCATTGATGGCGGATTTTAGAATTTTTCGGGATTGTCGCTAAGATACCGCCGGTTAAGATAGAGAAAACAAAAACGAAGGTGTTGATATGTAATCGCGTAATCACATAACATGTTAGTTTTTTTTATTAAAAAAAAAACTATAACAATATCATACTCAAATTAAAGAGAATAAAATGCTCGTTTTTATGGTATATTTTTTTATAAAAAAATATTAAGGTATAAAAAAGTTATTGCTGTTTAAAAAATCATGGAGGGTAGTTTGATGGCTTCGTCCTCAAAAGTGGCCGTTTTAAAAAAGGTTTGAGTGAGTTTGGTGATTTTTTTTTTTGTGTGTGTGAAAGTAAGGTGATTTGTTTAAAAGGTTAAAATAATTACTTTTTTTATTTTTTGAAAAAATGACCGTTGAATGGTCTTGTATCTGTTGGGCTCCATCCTCCACGAAATCCCTCCATTGCATACAATACAACTAGATGACTAACCAAAACAATCAATTATAAATGCTAAGGAAGCAAGATAAATAAATCTTAAAACAGAAAATATTCCTAGACAGGTTATACTAGTTAGGATTTATTATGTAAGGAGTTTTAATTTGATTAAAACTTTTTATAATCATCCTTATTATAATCAAATAAAAAGTTGATCAACAATAAACAATAGCTTATGGGTTTTCATTATCCTATAGTTTGCAACTGTATATGGTATACACACACAGGATACATATTTAGATGACCTTAACAAAGAAAACTGGATGCTTGGGTAACCTTAAAAACTACATTATCTTAGGAAAAGAAAAACAGAAGGGTAGTTTGGATTTTCCACTGTCAACTAGTCTTAAACTCATAAAAATTCACCCAAACAGTTAAAATCAGTACAAACTGCAATGTACCTTCTTGACATCTAAACAAGCAACTTGTAATTAAGAAGAAGAAAAAAACATCAAAATCATTTTTTTTCAATTAGTGCACCTATATAGGACCTAGTTAGTGTTGTCACCATCACAAGCATCCAATTGGTTATTTGTAGCCTTCATGGTTCGAACCATACCATCATCACTCCATTTGTTGAACCCGTTTTCTAGAGCCTCCCGCATCCATGAGTGCCTGCAACACTGAACCGCTTCAGGAATGGTGACCCAAGTTCTGACCCGGCGGCTCTGTTCGGGCCATGACTCTAATTCTTCTTTCACAAATAATGCAAACATTGCGGCCCGGCACCTGCCTTCTGGGCTAAATTCATCTTGCAGTGTTTTGCTTTTGAAATGGTAGTGACCCAGAAAATGCTGGAAACAAAATAATCCAATATTGGATTATGTGAATAACGTTAATGTGCAATTGAGCATAAAAAAGGTAGTTAAAATATGCAATTATAAATATAAATATAAATATAAATATATATATATATGGACTTCCGCTGAGTTCGTATGAAAGTCCCTGGACTATATTTTTTGCATGATTAGATCCCTGGACTTCAAATTTCAAAACTTAACAAAAGGGACCAAAGATCGCTTTTATAAAGTTTTAAGACTTAATCATGCAAAAAAAAGACCTTTTTGTTAAATGTTAAAGAAGTTAAGGGATTTACTCTGCAAAAAAGGCTTTTTGTTATAAATCAAGTCCAAGGACTTTAACTTTATGATTAAAAAGTTTTTAATCATGCAAAAATGAAGTGTAGAGGCTTATATAAAGAGGATCCATGAAAGTCCATAGGGGTTATCTCTGAAAAAGAAACCTACTTGCTTTCACTGAAAATGTGGTTTAGACCCTAAATATTTTCATGACTAATAAGTCCTGAATTTTTTTATTCAAAAATATATAAAATTTTGTTAGTGGTTAAGTCCTCAAACTTTGTTTTCAATTTACGGTTTAAGACCCTAATCTTTATTTCTCTTGTATTTTCAATGACAAAACCGTGCATCTTAAACTGAGAATCACAAACATAGTTTAGGGACTAAACTGTATTTTCAGTGAAAGTATGTAGGGATTTTTTTCAGAAATAACCCTTAAAAATAGAAGGTATGTGAGAAATAATGAACAAAACAGCATATACATAAAATTGCATCATATGCCATGGAATTATGAAATAACTGCATACTACACCCAGCAAATTATCATCTTCAAGCAAATTCAACATCAAACTTTGCTCAAAAGAAAAGTCCAATAATTGCATACAGCATCCTACAAATTATTTGGCTGCTCGGTTTATAATGCTTGGATAAATGAATTCTGCTTTCGATGAATTCAAATAGGGCAAATTGCATAAAAAACTTTACAGTCAACTTTAAATTAAAAGCAAAATAGAAACAGAATTACATCGTATTGCCGATTTTAGCAACCAAGTTAAATTTTATTACCCATTGTGTCAACGAAAAACCTGTTCAAACCAATAGTAGGCCATTTTTTGTTAATTTTTTTCAAAAATTGCCTACGTAACATCTGATTTTTCATTTTAGTGGCTACTTATGTGGCATTTATTAATTATTTTTTAAATATATTTTTGCTGAAAAGGATTATTTTTTCCAAACTTGTATACAGATTTTTTTCCAAAAATTTTTCAATTTTCATTTTTGGCATTCACAAACATTTTTTGCATATGTGCCATCTGATGTGATGTGGCTGGCATGGCATCAACCAGTGTCACTGCCACATCAAAAATTTGTAAGTTGGTTCTATTTTGCACAATTGCACCTAATGTGAAGTTAGTTGCTAAAATCAGGAAAAAAATGTGTAAAGTTCATTTCAGTTTCACACGGTTTCCCCAATTCAAATAATAAGTCATATGAGCTCACTGCAAAAATACCAACTATGTAAGGGTAAACCAAATATTACCTATTTACACATTCTTTTAAGTTTTAACCTAGATTAAGAGACTTATATTCCCATTACACCGTCTCTTTTTCTCACAAAAATGTCCTTTAAACACTCAAAAGATCTACTGATTATTTGAGGATTACAACTTTAGGCATTAGATGCAAATCCAAACTATGGTTCTCATCATTCACCATCACAGTATCTCTTTCAAAGGCGCATCCAAACACCCCCACAAAATAGCTCCACGGTTCCCCATTATTGATTTCATTAAGAAAAGCCAATGTATTAGTGTTTTATACGATTTCACTTCTTAAGAAATTCTATAGCTCACAAGTTTAGCAAAAAAACATCATCAATTTTAATGTCAGCTAGCATATAATTGTATATGATTATTGATGTTACAAAACTACAGTCTTTTTATATTTCTTTGATGATTAATATCTCAGTTTCATTTCTTAAACTCTCTTTTCCTTTCTGAAGAAGCTGGGTATGTTTATTGATGCTACACACCTAGCATATAAGCAGGCGAATTTGGGTAATGGTTTTTCCCCTGCCTAGTCAAATGGTTTAAGGCTTTAAGCTAAAGGATTTAACTAAAAGGGAAATGGGCCAAACGGCTCGAACCGATTGAAACTTGAAAGTCATCTGAAAACTTGATGCTACCACCCAGATCACTTTATTAAAAAAGTTAGTTATTTGTTAATAATATGGTTTTTGTAATCATATTTAACACATTACATATTTATAAAATTCCATTAAAAACCAATAAAATTATACTTTTTCCTACATTAGGTTAGCAATTCAAGAACTCCCACACAAAAAGAAGAAAGGAAAAAGAATACAAGGATTGCAGAGAATGAACTCCTAAATTATTCAAGGCTTTATGGCTCACATTTAACTATATTACCACTGTTCATAGTTGGCCAACCATTAAATGAATAGTTGAGATTAAGTTACATCATTGGCCAAGATTAAGTGGCTCTAAATTTAGCAATAAAAATTCAAAAATAATCTAGTTTTAGAGATGGCGGTGGATAAATGATGGTGGTAGTGAGTGGTGGCAAAATGAGTGGGTCGAGCGAGTTGGATAAAAATTCAAAACCAACTCACGTTATAATAGGGAATTTTGTATGGTAAGGTTGGGCTGGCCCTAAACACTTAATGTCCACATTTTTTGAACTTTATATGAACATTTAGTGTGTCAAATATAGTTATGAAACTTGAATTACTTCAATAATTAACCGGATAATATGATTTAAGGAGGTTTCTTGCAATAAAACTACCATTTGAACTAAACTTGACCCATCCAACCTATTTTGGCCCGTTTCTTTTTAGCAAAGTTTAAAAGAACGGAATCGCGCCTCGAGGCGTTTTCCCTTCGCCTCACGAGGCGAACCGAGGCGTAAGCCCGAGGCGGAATTAAAAAATAAATATAAAAATTATATATCTTACAAAAATAAAATACTAAACATCAAACAATGTTTGTATCTTGTTTGTTGACTACATCAACCCCTTCCAAACCTTTCCCAGGTGTGATGTGTGGGAGAAGAATGAGAAATTAGGTCAAATTAAGGAGAAGAATGAGAAAATAGGTCAAATTAAGGAGAACCAAACGCGAATTATGGACTTTTGACCCATTTGAGTTGTGTATTTCGTTAATAGAACAATATACACAGCTCAAATGGGTCAAAAGTCCAGTCAAAAGTCATTTTTTTCCATTTCTACCACTTCACCGCCTCAGCCCCCCTCGACCGCCTCAGCCCCCCTCGACCGCCTCAGCCCCTGTGAGGCGTACGTACAAAAATACCTTGTGAGGCGTCGCCTCAGACTCGTTTTTCTACCGCCTCGCCTCGAGGCGCTTTTAAACCATGCTTTTTAGCTAAATGTTTTTTTTTATTTTACTCAAATCAACCCACTCATAAGTAAATATGAATCATAAGCAAAGAACGGCAACAATTCATACATTGTTAATAGCTTGCTTGTAGAACTCCTCATATGCTTTAATTCAATAAGCAATAACTCTCTAATTACCCAGAGTATATAACACTCTTCTCTAGATATTGCAGCAATAAGTTGTTCTAAGGGTGTTTGGGATTGCTTATCCAAACTGCTTATCTGGTTATTTATGAGTGAAATAAGCTGTTTTAAATAAGCAGTTTGAAATTGCTTATTTCAAAACGTAAGAAGCAGATAAAAAGTATT
Organism: Smallanthus sonchifolius; assembly: GCA_023525975.1. Taxonomy (NCBI): domain Eukaryota; kingdom Viridiplantae; phylum Streptophyta; class Magnoliopsida; order Asterales; family Asteraceae; genus Smallanthus; species Smallanthus sonchifolius. Next base: position 133,775,421 of record CM042018.1, read on the forward strand.
AATAACAATCCCAGACACCCTCTAATACCATGCCTAATAATTAAGAACATAGGGATCTTGCATACAAATCAATAGGAGTTTAGTTACGGAAAGGAAAAATTATGTTCCCAACATTATCCTAATACATGACATCATGGCAAAATCAAGGGTGCACATATATAAGCAACACAAAATCACTTGCTCTTGTCATATCACTTTTCTATCAAAATAACAATTAAGTATAAACAATTTTAAGTTTTTAACTCACCATCAATTCCCCTCGAACTCCAGCTTCTTCCCATGCCTCACGTGCAGCTGCCTCCTCAACAGTTTCATCATTTTCCCATCCACCCTGATAAATAAACAAATTAATAAAAATCTATAAACATAAAAATCACCAAAAACTACAAAACAGAATATAAAACACTAAAGACAATGTTTGGGATTACTTATTAAAACTGCATGCCATTTTGATACAGCAAAAGCTGTTTTGAGGGTGTACCTTTGGGAACAAAAGACCAGGTCCACTTGTAGAATTGATCATCAGTACCTCCACAATCTTATCAGATTTTGTACCATTACTACCTTCAGAGCACCGAAACCTGAAGGGAATGCACCTGCAAATGAGCCTCAGTCAATAATATTACTTATAGAAAGCAAAATTTGGAGAATTGAATGAGCAACAATTACTATGTTGGGCAGTTTAACAGAAATTGGTTCAATAGAAACCCTAATTATGAAATCGAGGATAACCTAATCATCAGCAATTCGAATTTGGGGAAAAGAAATGGAATTATAAGATTTATATTGGATTGGATTAAACATTGAAAGGGAAATAGGATACCCTGCGATGAGGCGGCAACCGGCCTCGTAACGCTGATGATGACGACCAGTGCGGGCCACCAAATCAGACATTTCACTATCAATTCATAAACCTAAAAATAATACCCTTTTATCATCTCTCTATTCGATGAAACTATACCCTAGAAGAATCGCTTTTTTTAAAACCCCCTTTTTTCCGGATGAATCGAGACTCGATTATCAATAGCTAAAAGATTAAGATTCCGATTCCGATTCCTTTACAATGCAGCTGGCCGATGGCATTAATCCCGTTTCAGTTTGTTGATAATTGGATTGGTGAAGATATGAGAGAGAAAGGGGGAAAGGGATCGGAGATTTGTGTGTTGGATCAGGGGTGAAGTTGGGGCAACACAAAAGGGTCGGTTACCTGTAGTGTGAATCTTTAAATTTCATGATGTCCTGCCTTCCATGGAGGGTGGGTTATTTGCAGCTTTTGGAACTCAACCTCAACTCTACTCCATTTTGGGTATCATTACTTAAAGGATGCCAATTGCATGATTACGGGACTGGTCCGGGTAAACATAGTTTCATACTAGATTATAAAATCGTATATTATACTCAGCCTAATACATATCAAGTATTTGTCAGGTAATTACTTGTTGGATATATAAATCGTTAGTTTGTTAAAAGAAAAAAACAATTGTTGTGATTTCCAAGTACGTTTTCTTTTCTTATTGTTCTAGTTTTAATATAACTTTATGTTTGTAACAACTACAACAAATTACATACATGTTAATATCATTGTACTTGTTGTCAAGACCAATTCTGGCCGTCGGATACGACCCCATAACTCCACTACACACACTTAGTTGCAGTTTCATTCGACGGTTTCAGCTAATTCGTAACCACCTAGCCCACTTCCCACACTTAGGTACGATTTATCAAGCATTTCGAGATTATGGAGAAGACGATTATCGCTTGTTTTTAAAGGTATACACACACTTTCTGATTTGTTTCTCTGTTTGAATGATTCAAGTTCGCATAGATGATAGATCCATATTTCAGGTGAACAGTAGTATTATTTGAATGAATCGTTCTTATGTACGTATACACTATTGTTCTAATGATAATTATGAATTAAAACATCGTCGTAATTAATAATATGTTCGGAACATATCTACCACTTTATTATTAATCATCTTAATAATAATGATATTTATTTCATAAATAACTTTCTCGTACAACCATTCATTTGCCTAGATAATTGTTTTATAAACAATTATCTTCCTTTATTGTAATTTACTATATTAACCTGATTGTAATCGTCTCGTTAGCAGTACCATCAAATGTCGTTATTTGGACATGCATGTCAAACATTATGTATTTTTTATCGGCCTAAGTTTGGGTTTTACAACATTTGCTTAAAATTTCAAGGATAACATCCATGCCACATCTAGTGAAAATCGGAAAATTTTCATTGTCATAAGTTCCTAAAGGGGAATCTCACGATGTCGGCATAACCTTAATATGTGATTAAAACATAAAGTCCTTATGCGAAGAGATGTGAACCATTGTTTTACTTTATATTTAAAGATAAAAGGAAAGAGTTAGAATTGCAACCAAACCTTAAGGTTGTGTTTGATTCGCAAAATGTTTTTAATAGAATAAAATATGTCAAATGAATTTGAATACAAAGAAATTAGAACGGATTCTTATCATGCGTTGGTTGACATAAGGTCATCCATTATACCTTTGCCTCTATCTTGCGGGGTCCGACATGGTAGGGAGAGGCTGCATGATGGAAGCTTGAAGCACCGATGCGGCTACCAACATTTGATGTCGCTGCAGGATGGAAGCTTGAGGTGGCTGCGGGAACACCACACCCCACTTGAGGAGCTACAGAACGAACGGCGCACGGGAAATGTATACCGATGGTCTAATGAAATGGAATAGTTATGTAAAACTGCATTTATAGTCATTTTCGTCGTTTACGGATTGCGTAATCATATTTATGTCACACGATCTGTTTTTATAATTATAAAGTTTTTGTCTCTTCACGTCATATTTGTTCTCATAACCTATATGACTATAAACTTTTATAAAGAAATAGCTCTTATTTTCTAGATAGGAACCAAAGATTATGAGTTCCAATCTTGAGGATAAGATATTCATCCTGAATTATCATAGGTAATCTATATATAGCTCCTATATTAATCATGAAAGGTAGATGAAAATATGTGTATTATATAAAGCCCACAAGAGTTGAATTGGGCTAGTGCAATGCGTTGACGAAGGATTTGGAGTTGAATCTAACCCTATTGTCAAAAATTGGGACCAATCGACTTAAGATAAGAAGATCAATCGGAGACCATCTCTTGTCTTGAAAAGTTTTTCTTCTTCTCCTCCCAGGAGAGAGAAGAAGATTCTTTTGCTGATTAACAAAAGATACGATGGAGCACCAAAAGACGGAACCTTGTATGGGGGTGGATCCTTTCTTGGTTGAGGCTCTTCAGAACCCTCGTCATCGTCTCACCAGTTAGTACTTCCTTTTTTATAAAGAAAAATTACTTCAATTTATGTTTTCTAGATACTGATTTCAGTGATTTATCGATCTATTGGTTCATTTGTTATTGGGTATTATTAATTGAGGCTTTATTTTGTCGTCAGTTTTGATTCTTATATCTATTTGATGGTTAGGGTTAGCAGAGTTACTGTCTCATAAGTTCTAGATCTGGTTTAATTTTCCAAATTTATGCCATTATCTTTTAATGTTTGGAAAATTCTTAGTTAATCAATGACAGTTTTATCGGTACACCGCCCCATGTTATCAGTAAGCACCAATACGGCGGTATTTCCTTTTTTTCGGCCTACAATAAGGGCTATATGATAGATACAATACGGCCTAATTACATTTTTCTCCAACTGATAGAGAATTGACTGATGTGATACGGCTGTATTGCATATTTTCGCCTACAATACGGGCTGTATTACATTTTTCTAATTGACACAGAAGCGATTGAAATTGCACATACACCACTGACAGATACAATACGGCCTTATCATATTTTTTCGCCTACAATACAGGGCGTGTTACCTTTTTCTCCAATAGTACGGGCCGTACTGATGTTGTAATCTCCGGATGATGTCATCTGATGTATCTATAACAGAACCCTTATCAATATTGTATTACCTTAATCATCTAAATGTAATTTATAGATAGAAAAAGGATGAAATAGTGCAAATGTAATATACAGTTAACAAATGTAGCTGTTGTATCCAATTCAAACTTCAAACCACCATTGAAATCAAGATTACTTCAGGAATGCTTTAACCATCAAACCACCATTAAAGGGGTGTTTGAAATTGCTTATCAAAACTTCTTATCTGCTTATTGGCTTTTGATATAGGCTACTTCAAACTGCCTAGTCATAAAGATTATTTCACTCAGAGTCACAGATAATTAGATAAGCAGTTTGGATAAACAATCTTAAACATCCTCAAGACAACTTATTGCTGCAATGGCTTTAATCCTCTAATTGCTTTATGTTAAGAGAGACTTGCTTAAATGTTTTGAACGTATGGTATTTTGGGGATTGTAATAAATTATTTAAATGCAGTTGTAGTTTTTTGTTTTGTATAAGCATCAGAAAGGCGATCAGTTTATACTATGAATCATGTTATAATTGTTCTTCGTTTATCCTTATTTTCTCATTGTTTGTCAACTTAAGATACCCTATTTTGCGATCAAAGTTTGTTTACTTTGAGCAGTTAATTTTTCTATTTAATACTCTTTATTATGTGTTTATATTAAACTGATCTTTTTGAATAAATATTTTGTAGTATAGACTCTTTAACAATGGTTGTTGCATTATTTAAAGTATATGCACACATTTCTTGTTCCTAGTCCTTTGAGTTCTAGAGGCTGCATTTTATCGTAAGTTTTACATCATAGCATAATTTCAATCAAAAGAAGAATTTAATGGTGGATTTACATTTACTATATAAAGCGTAAATAGGTTAATGGTATTCATAAGAACTCCAAAAGCAGGAATATTGTACTTAATACAAACACTTGAATCAGATTCTTTGACTGCACTTGGTACCGTTTGTTCTGAATGGACAGCTTGAATGGCAAAGTTACCAATTTACCCCTTTGTGTAGTTCAAGTGTTTTACATTGATTGAGATTACATTTTAATCAAAGGTATCCAGTTACAAAATGTTCTAATATTCATTTTGCAATTTCTTCTTCTTCTTCTTCAGTTCTTCGGATGGAACTTGATATTCAAAAATTCATCCAAAACACTGAACTACAACTATTTGAGTTTCAACATTTCCCAACGTCTTATCTTCGCCTTGCGGCTCACCGTGTGGCACAACACTACGGTCTTCAGACCATGGTTTTTGATAACTTTTCAGATGGTCAAGGGACCCGGATTTTGGTCAAACGGTTAACTGAAACCAAATACCCTGCGGTCTGTTTATCAGATGTACCAACTAAAAACTCAGAAAACGAGAAACATGATCATATCAAGGTTGTTTTAAAACCAAGGCCAAAATTGTCATCAGATGTAACAAATGTGGGAATGAAGTCTGATTTGGTAAGAACCGTTGAAGAAAGGAAGGAAGATTATGATCGGGCCCGGGCCCGCATTTTTAGCCCTCAATCAGAGGGTGCACCATTAAGGACTAATTCAGAGGGAAAGAGTTTGTTTAATTTCAGTGGTGATGAAAATGAAGGGTTTAAAGGCTCGATTAATGATGGAAATACTTCTTGTGTAGCCATTCTTCGGGATAGGGAAAAGGATTTAACTGATCCGGATTATGATCGAAGCTATGAACGGTATGTTTTTCATTTTTTTCGACAATGAGTTCTCATTTTTTATGTAATATATTGGTGGTTAAACAGACTGGTTTTATTTGGACTCATTAAAGTTTTTGACACATTTCATTTTCAACCACAGCTTCACTTTTGAGCGTTTGACTCGTGTAGAGGTAACAAAATGTGTCACTGGGTTGGGTAACGGGTCAAAACATGTAGTTTTTAGTAAAGGTTTAGAACATATAATATTGAAAGTTAGGCCAAGCTGAAATCGTCATTTTTTAATAAATATCTTAAAGTTGCATCCTCTAAATGGAAAAATTACTAGACTTTTTTTAACAAAATGATTACATCTTCATGTATTTTTTTCTTATAAAAGTCGAGCTTCTAATTTCCAATATGCCATAATTGTTAAATCAATAGTGCAGGTACGTGAGGAACCTGCCTGTGAGTCAAGGGTTTAACCCATCGCCTTTGACTCTACCAAAGTTTCAACCGCCATGTGTCCAATATGATCCTGTAACACAACATCTGGGTCAACCCCCAATGGGTCAAAGTCAATCACCTGTTGGCTATAGGAGTTCGGGTATGAATCCATATCCTGTTGGCGGAATGAATCACATATCAAGAGACGCCGTTTATATGCAATGGCCATCTCATTCCATGATGTATGCACACGCGCATGAGCAGTTTAGACAGGCTGTCTTTCAGGTACGGTATCATACGTGATATACTTTTGTAATTATGATTCATCATAATGATTTTTAAAATCGGATAGGTGTTTGCATTTGTGATTATAAGTTAAAAATATATGATTTTAAATGTTTTCTTTCATTACAACATTTCTTTTATCAGGCACCATTCTGTCAGCAGCAGCCACTGAGTTTTGATTACTCACAAAACCGTTAGGCTTGCATTGGAGCTAAAAAAACCACATTGAATTGGAACTACATAGATTTTGTTTTGTAGTAGGAAATTATTTTGTTACTTGTGGCCATTTATCAAAAACACTTTGTTTGATTAAACTTATAACACACTGTTATCTAGTATGCCAAATTCTATAATTGTTTGTACTTTGTGGTGAAGCTGTAGACTTATTTTCATCTTTTGTTATGTTACAAAACCAAGGTTTTTTATTAGTCTCAAAGTCAATGTTGTGCATTTAGATAGCAATTAAATTTGGATTTTAGATTTTAAAAATTTAAAGAATGTTGATTTAGTCCTAGTAAGTTACTTATCTTTCTAATTTGTTGGTCCTCAAAAGGTTAAGTGATGTACCTTAGGAATTGCTATTAAAAAAATCTAATTTGTTTACTTTTAGTGTAATTAATTATATTATTACAATTATAATTAGTTTTGGGTTAAGTATTAAAATTTGGTTACAAAAGTCTTCATGTATGTTTCACTAAAGTCAATTAATCCTTTTTTTTCTCTCTTACTAAAGCCTGGCAAGTTTGATTTGCTGTTTTAATCTTACCTTTTCGCCAAAATCGGATGGGGAACGATCACCAAACTCGGATCTGCCAAGGGTTTGGGTCGATTGTGATTATCTGTATTGTCGATTTTGATCGGCCGAGGTTTTGATCAATGTTACCTTAATCGAGGTTGTCATGTTAATCATTACTTTTTACTAAACTTTTTATTGAAAAGGCCATGTAATTATCACATAAACATTAGGAAAGAAAATGCGACCCGACACATCATCAAGGTAACCTAGAAACCTGATAATCGTACAAGATTGAAATAGGTAATGAAACTTGAGTAACCTTAGAGACGGAAAAAGAGAGTTTAGAAGAATAGAGGAGAAACTTGTAAGGTTTTCCCTAAACTTAAATATGCATCCAAAAGCTTCTCAATCATACCTTTAGAATTCAAAAATATCAATCTGATAAGTGATCCAATGAACTGGCATATTTAATTCCTTAAATAGCAAAAAAAAAAAATCTATATAACTAGTGATAAATGAACTTCAAAATATTTTTAAAATAACAAAAAAAATCTAGTCAATTATGGTATGAAAACTATAGATTGGTCATCAATTAAGATCTAAAACATACACACATAAAAGAGACGAATAGATTATGAATTTAGAGCTTATGAGTTATGAAACTAGAATAATGTTCATCTCCTGAAACAATCCGCTAATATAACAAGTTTTGAAGTTCATCATAAACCAATAATTTACAACAAACTCAAACTGATCTCTGCACATCTAAACTAGAAATAATAAAAATAAGTTGAAATTTACCATTGCCGAACATGCTCAGTTTTTTAGTAACTGTGAACATAATTTCATTGATCCTTTTTGTTGTTAGTCCTCATGCTAGAGCCTGGTATACCTGCATTGCCTTCACTGTCATCCCTATCATCAATAAAGCCAGATTTAACTCAGAGATTACGATTATCATATTGTTAAGGGTTCAGATAATCAGTTTTATACAAGTCGAAAAAAGCATATCATCGAATGAAAGGGTAAAATTACTTAGTTACCCTTCTCTATTCTAATATGGAGATACTTTCTTTTGCATAGTTTGTCTATTACTTCCTTAAGGGGGTGTTTGGGATTGTTCATTTAAACAACTTTATCAGCTTGTTGCATTTTCAAAAAGCAGTTAAAAGTTAAAACACTTTTTGAGTGTTTGGATGAAGAAAACTAATCTTATGTTAGGGCGCTGATATTCTGCTTCTCATAGTAAGCATAAGGTGTTCAAATAACAAATCCCAAACACTCTCAATTTCAAAATGAACATCCAAACACTCCTTAACCTCTAAACACAAATATAAGGTAACTAGAACCTGATTTTTTTTTCTATTTAATTGGTGAGAGCTAAAGAGACACCCCACACATACTATCTAGACACCAGCGACCCATATGATATGGCGAAAATGGTCATCCGGCCCGTATGATATGTTCGACTGACTTTGAAATGACTGATGTGAACACTCACAAAATCATACGGCCAATAGACCATTTTTAGCCCTATCATACGGTCCGTATGATGTGTTTGACTAACAAATAAATAGCTGATATGACCACCAACAAAGTCATACGTCCCATATGACATCATACAGGATGTGACAGGGTATGCTCGTGTACAGATTGGGGTGGTGTTCCGATAGCAGGCCCCTATAAATTTAAGGACACTTAGAGTCAAACACTACTTTGCATAGTAATATCAAGCAACATTAACCAAGATTTTGTAATTCTACCAAATTCACAAACTGAATCATAATCTTGAAAGTTTCTAAATTTCACAAACTAAATAAATTAAAGAAAATGGGAATAAAGAATTACCCAAAATCAGTCATCTCCTGTTGGAAACAAAGTCAGAACCTTTCTACCATTTGCTGATTCAAAATCATCCACAGAATTATGAACCGGAGCCCCGACCCGATTCATTGCTTGCTGATTTTGCCTATTCAGTAAAGGATGCTCAAACTGCCCATTTCTCGGAGACCCAAAATGTCCAATTTGCCCATACCGAGGCTGCAATTGACCATGATGTCCGGCCACCGCAACCATCTGTTGCTGCTGCTGCTGCTGCAGTGCAGCCACCGGAACATAAGGCAAAAAATGATCGGAATTAGGCCGACCCTGGTGTAGAAAATGCGCCGGCACCGGAGAACTCGCAAACAAATGATCGGTGGCGGGATCTCCGGCAGAGCCGGTTGAAGAAAGACCCTGCATACGTTTCAAATAAAGCCTGTATTTTTGAAGATGACTGGCGACGTTTTCTCGGGTCAACCCGTCAACGCTCATGAGCTGCATTATGGTTTTGGGTACGGCGTTTTTGATCCCTAAGTGGGCCACGGCGTCGACAAATCTCTTGTGGAGTTGTGGGGTCCAGACCAGGCGTGGGCGTTTTAGGGTTCGAGCTGGTTCGTCGGCGCCGGCGCCCAATTCAGGGGAATCGAATTCGCCGGAGTTGGGTTGAGAAGAAGGGGTTGAAATCGGCGGTGGCTGTTGAAGTGAAGCATTCGGAGTTCGGATATCAAAAGCGATGGCTAGATGAGGGGTGATTAGGGTTTGAGATAAGGGCATGAGGTCCTCCGGCGACGGCAGCTCATCTTCCCACTTTGAAAACCAATTAGAGTCGTCCTCCCTCATAATTGTGTATCAAATTGTCATGGGAATCAGTAGTTGTCGCAGATATTGGATCAAATTCTAGAAAGATTCGAATTATTTCGGAGAGAGAAGGAAGAGTGTGTAATTTAGGTTTGATTATTGTTACTGTTTTAGATGCGGCAGTGCTGGTTGTCTTTTTCCGGCGATTTATTTTCCAACACTCCCGTAATTTCAAAATAATATATATAAAGGCATGTGTCAATGAGCCGGTGGTGTAGTGGTAAGAGAGAGACCCGGTGTTCCTTGTGACCTAGGTTCAATCTCTGTCCTCTCAATTAGTTTCTGCAGTATGCAAATGAGGCCTAGACTTTAGGCTGATGCACCTGGATTTTACCCACGCCGATCCAGGGTTCGAGCTTCGGCTCTTCGTCAAGTCCGGAAGGGTGCGATGTCACGACATTCAATGTTCGCCATTAAAAAATATATATATAAAGGCATGTACTTATGATTACTAAAGTGTTCACTTCTACCAAATGCACATATTCTTAAATAAGTAAATTAAATAATATGTAAACGGGTTTGAATTTGAGGTAAACGGGTATGGGTTATAAACGGGCCGGTACGATTAAAATCGTGTATAAAATGGTTCAACCTGCCTAATCCGATTAGACACGTTTTGCCGGCCCTAGTGGGCTGAAAGGGTTTAAGTATGTTACACTAAGTTGAAATCATGTGTAAGCCAAAACCTAAGGGGGTATTTATGAAAATCACATATCCTAACATTTTTACAAACCATTAACTGACAACACATAAAGTTTATGGAATCTATCACATGGGTTTTGTTAGATCTAGGCTTACTATATTAAACATGTTTATGATTGCCCTAAACTTGGTTCATATAGCCCTTCAACTACGGGACAATACTTTCACTATTTAATCCAACATCAATTAGTGGATGCTCCACAAATCCCTCGCACAATTCTACCCATAAATATTTTTTCTTTTTTAATTTTCTGTTGGAAGTTTAATCATATATTCATATTAATCGGAACAAATTACACAGATTGTTCATGTGGTTTGATGATAATTTACCTTTTATTCCTAGGTTTTTTAAATTACGGATATTAAAATTAGTGTTGGTCAAAAAAGGCTAATACCTTAGTACAAGTCAAAATAAATAACCAAGGTAGAGCTTAGCCGCTACTGCTTCTATTCTTTTCATAAGTTTATAATCATTAGTGTTAAATATATAAATTACAAAACTATAATGCTACACTAGTTACCTAAATTTCCCTCGCATGCAACTCACATGCTATGACTTAACGACAAAAACAAACGGAAGTTAGCTTAAAGGACGTAATCTGTTACAGATTGTATACATAAAAGACGGTCAATGTGCTTTTTGAAGATAAAGAATGAAAGGTGCAAGTTCATATAAACCTAAAGATCGTTTTCTGTAATGTAGTCTTATTAGAATTTTATGAAAATCACTATTTAAATATATAAATATTTGTAAAAAAAATAATTTCAATGATTAGTTATCGATTAAAAAATTGATGGTGCATAGTGAAACCACCATTCTGGTAAGTAGTTTCACTCCTGTCTATGTGGCATTGATGTGACAGTGCGTTTTTCACTTTTTAGTGAAACCATTACACATATCTTTAGAAAGTAATCTATAAGATTTTACGTATTGTAATATATTTCTGATGATTTTAAACCCGTTTGACCCAGTTTAATCAAAGGAATTTCCTTTTAGTTAAAATTATTTTGTTTGATCAATTTGCTAATGTAAAGATTATTGGATTATGAAGGCCTTATTGGGATTTTGGGTCGACATGGAGGAATTAAATGGGGGCGGCTCTTATGTTTGAGATGGAAGGCCCGGTTTTGGTTTCTTGATCCACAAGTTTTTAACTCTAGTTTTATCTCTATATATATTTAGTCATGTAATTGTAATCTTTTGTACCGAGCATAATAAAATTATCTAGTTGCAACCCGTGGACGTAGATCTCCCACTGATACCGAACCACGTTAAATTGTTGTGTTCCTATTTGCTTTTATTTTCTGTTCATTTTACAGTTTAAATCGTTAGTGAGATTGTGTGTTGGTTTCCGCTGCGCCACTTGATACCTAACATAGATAAATAAATATTATATTACATCCATCTCAGCTATTAATCTTTATACAGCTTACAGTTTTTATCCAAAATCTGATTACCTTTACCTTAAATAACAAAAAAAAATCAAATTCATAATCACTTTTACCAACAATGCGACTCCAGATTGCAATAATCAGTTTAATCACAAGTCCAAACGCACCACAAGTGTAGTGACCAATTTTCCACACGAAGGAAAGCAAATCTTGCCTATTATGAAAGGTAAATATATATGTTCCAAGTTAAAAAATTATTGTATTATGTTATTTTAGTGATGATTCTTCAATGGCAGATTCTTTTATTTCTTATAATTGTAGGAAACACGCTTGGCAAAATGGCGTTTCTTTATAAACTAAAATTACTTTTTTTAGTACTAGACTTGTAACCTCTTCTTAACATCTGTAACGGTGTCCGTCGATCATCATGGACGCTGATGTGAAGGAGATATGAAGGATGGAAGAGAGAGAGATAATTTGTATATCCGTCACCACGAATGGCCCGTGTAGGGGCTCTGTTGTTTTGGTGAGAGGGGGAGATCGAAGAGAGAAAGCCAACAGATCTGTGAAGAACTATTCACGTCTGTTAGGCAAGGGCCAGGCAGTACTGAGCTAGCCAGTTCGTAAGATCACAACGTTTTTAAATGCTCTTATATCATATACCATAAAATTATACGATATATTGTTTGTGATAATTTTAGCGATATTATTTAAAATAATTTTAGCGATGTATATGTCATTCCGAACACATCACATCTAATATATTTAATTAATTTATGCTTGTTAATTCAGGTATCTAACTGATTAATACACATTTAATTAATCAATTTAACGACTTTTGGATTTTCTTCAACGTGTATAGTCACTATTGCACGTCTTTATTCTTCCCTTTTTTCCCATAATGAAAGTATACTTTAATCTTATACGGATGGAGATTAGACTTTTAGTTTCAACTTGATAGCTCAAGTTAAAAAGTTTGTCAAAGAAAACAAAACAAAATAAAATAAAATGTCCACAATAAAAGACTAGATTTTTTTTAGTCTCTCACAAAACTCCAATTTATCCTATTATTATTATACTATCTAACATTTAGTAACTTGATGAATAGTAAGGTGCAACTATTTCAAGCATCATGGTACAATTGGTTTTTATACTATCTAACATTTAGTAATTAACATTAACAATCAAACAATTGACAACCTATTGAACAGTAAGGTGTCTCCTCTAATGTTGTGCGTACAACCAAATCAAGCGTGAGTAATCACTCAATCAGCTTCAAACACCTCATTGTTCCCTGTTTCTCTCCTTTGGCCACCTCCTACTTCTGCTTCCACTGCTTTTACCATCTCCTCATTTCTTCAGCACTCCTCAAATCTCCTTCTTTCCTTTTCCTTCTGCACCATTAGAAGAAAAATTAAATCTCTTCCTTCAAACAACGAAACCATGAGAGAGTAGATGGTAGCGACAGGAGCTTCGCATCGGCCTTAGGTTTGTACTGAAGCTCGCCTCTTCTTCCCCATTCGGTTTCCTCGGGTGAAGGTACGTTAGGGTTTCTATTTTTCCGTTAATCTAGGGTTGTCGCCGATGAGGTCCTGCTCTCTACTGTTACAAGATTTTGGGATTTTGATTCGACATCGGAGTTTTATCCGACGACCTCTTGCACAGGTACGCCATTCGTTGCTCCCGACTTTTTTTTTAATCTGATTGCTTTGCATAGGTGCGTTTATTCTTTGCTTTTGGCCTGATTTACTATTTTTCTATGGTGGAAGAAGCAATATTAGGGTTCGTGGAGAAGAATGATGAAATAAAAGACTATGGCGAGTTCGCATTGGAGAAAGGAATCAGTCAAGAAGGGATCGTCAATGTCATTAAGAGCTTCAATGGCTTGCGATTTGTTAATGGTTAGTTCTTTTTTTCCTAATTAAATCTCTTCCTTCAAACAACGAAACCATGAGAGAGTAGATGGTAGCGACAGGAGCTTCGCATCGGCCTTAGGTTTGTACTGAAGCTCGCCTCTTCTTCCCCATTCGGTTTCCTCGGGTGAAGGTACGTTAGGGTTTCTATTTTTCCGTTAATCTAGGGTTGTCGCCGATGAGGTCCTGCTCTCTACTGTTACAAGATTTTGGGATTTTGATTCGACATCGGAGTTTTATCCGACGACCTCTTGCACAGGTACGCCATTCGTTGCTCCCGACTTTTTTTTTAATCTGATTGCTTTGCATAGGTGCGTTTATTCTTTGCTTTTGGCCTGATTTACTATTTTTCTATGGTGGAAGAAGCAATATTAGGGTTCGTGGAGAAGAATGATGAAATAAAAGACTATGGCGAGTTCGCATTGGAGAAAGGAATCAGTCAAGAAGGGATCGTCAATGTCATTAAGAGCTTCAATGGCTTGCGATTTGTTAATGGTTAGTTCTTTTTTTCCTAATTAAATCTCTTCCTTCAAACAACGAAACCATGAGAGAGTAGATGGTAGCGACAGGAGCTTCGCATCGGCCTTAGGTTTGTACTGAAGCTCGCCTCTTCTTCCCCATTCGGTTTCCTCGGGTGAAGGTACGTTAGGGTTTCTATTTTTCCGTTAATCTAGGGTTGTCGCCGATGAGGTCCTGCTCTCTACTGTTACAAGATTTTGGGATTTTGATTCGACATCGGAGTTTTATCCGACGACCTCTTGCACAGGTACGCCATTCGTTGCTCCCGACTTTTTTTTTAATCTGATTGCTTTGCATAGGTGCGTTTATTCTTTGCTTTTGGCCTGATTTACTATTTTTCTATGGTGGAAGAAGCAATATTAGGGTTCGTGGAGAAGAATGATGAAATAAAAGACTATGGCGAGTTCGCATTGGAGAAAGGAATCAGTCAAGAAGGGATCGTCAATGTCATTAAGAGCTTCAATGGCTTGCGATTTGTTAATGGTTAGTTCTTTTTTTTCCTATTCTCATTTATGAAAGATGATGAGAGGGTTATTATGTAACTGAATTTGTCAACTCTGTATGTATTAAATTAACCGACTAATTCCTCATCCAGATAGACAAAGTATACATTCTCATTATTATATGATATAAACAGGAATGGAGATACCGGACCGTTGCTTATTTTTGAACTATGTTGACTCATGATTAGAGGTTTAAACTTTGCCCCCAAACATCATGTTGGTTTTACACTTTCACTTGCCTTCATTTGACCCAAGTTAGGTGTACGTGTGTGTCAACATGAACAACAAAACTTGGAATGGCTTCCAAATAATCTAATATAACATGTTGAACTTAAGACTAAGTGCTTTATAAATTTTGTTGCTGTCATGTTATTCTGATTGGGTGGTTGCACGCTACACTTTTGAATGGCTACATTTAGAAGAATTAAGGTGTGTTTGAGATGTATTAAGCATTAATTTTTTTTCTTTGATTCATAAGCTAAAATTTCTGAGGGATGGATTTAAAAAAAAAAAAAGCAACCAGAGAATAGCGAAGAGTGTGTGTGCAGATGAACCAAAATCGGGAAGTACGAGTCGGTTATAAAGGTCGGAGCCGGGTTAGAATCAGTAAGTCTTCCAAGAGACTGGAGCTCATACTGTTGGTTTTCTGAATGCAAGAAGTCAAGACTCTTCTAATGTGGACCTCTTGACTCAAGAGGTCCACATTAGAAAAACTAAAACCTGTACTTGAAGTTGACTAATGGATTTTCTCTTTTTATTGCAGATATGATGCTGGATTATATAAATTTTGTATAGTGCCATGTTTTAGTTACTTCAATTAGGAAGCAAAAGCTTGGTTATGATACTCTTAGGTATGTTTTTTATGTTCTTGCTATGATAACCGTCTTCATTTTAATTTTAGTTAATAATACCACATTATTTGTATATGTAACTAGAGGTGGCGGTGGGTTGGGCAGGCTAATAACAGGTTAAAAAGGGTTTGGGTCAAACGGGTAAATTTTGGTACGGGTCAAAATGGGTTGGGTTGGCCCATGCAAAATTTTTATTTGTGTTTTATATTTTAGTATAGATTTAACTGTTTTGGCAGGTTTCGATACATGCTAAATACCCAGGTTCACAACATCAAATTTGTTAATTAAAATGATCAGATTTCAATTTATATCGACATGGTTAGGGAATTTCAGCTTTCATTTTAGTCGTCAGAACCAGTAATTGTAATAACCATATTCAGACAGACTATCCACACACTTATATTAGACAGAAGCAATTAACCGAGAGCATGTTTGTTACCTTAACAGTAGAACAAAAAACAACTCGGATATTGAGATGATGGTAGTGGTGGTATACAATGCATGACCCATGGCTGGTCTTTCAAATCAGAACTGATCGAGAGCCTTGAGCTGGGTCGGATGCAAAGCCGATCAGGTGCAGCAACATATTATCAAAAGAGGTTGATTTAGTGATGGGTGCTGGGTGGATTGCAGCAGTTTGGTTCACCGTAGCCGCTCAAAATGATCGCAAAGAGTGACAAGGCTAAATGCCCCTTTGTTGATGGTCTATTTCCTCCACTTCCTGTATTGTAAGACAATTCATTTACTAATAATTTAGCTACATTTTAGGGCTCTAATATGGGTTTTTACTACTGCATTTTGACCGTTTGTTGTTTTCAATTGGGTTTCAGTTCAATGATTCTAGGGTTCTTTGGACACATGATATGAATGCATGACAAATAATTTTAGGGTTTCTTGGATCTGCTCATCTACAGATTTCCCGCCGCAACGCGCGGGCAGAAAATTACTCCAATCTGTTTTGTTTCTTTTTCTCACTGTTTCATTATTATGTTTTGTAGTTCTTCCTTGGATATTAAACAAAAATTTCTTTGCATTTAACCTAGGCAGTTTAAATGATGCAGTTGATGGCATTCTTGGTGTATGTATCTCCATATAAATGCACAATTTTGTTCTTTCAGTTAGTAGTTAAAATTAAATAAATTGAATGGCCGTTGTTATGCTCCAAGGGTTACATGTCAACACTTTAAAGTTTCAGCAAACCAGATTTAGTCTTTTACTTTATTTGAATCATTCTCAGTTTTTTTTTTAATTTTTTTCCTAATGATTCCCTGTACAGTTGGAATGGCACTTATCTGCCAAAAAATTTACATGGCTTTTTTCATTTGTATATATTGGGTATAATAAGATCATAATATATGTTTTTTTAACTTCACAATCATTTCTAAACAATTTATCTTGAAATGTCCAGGAGGGTTCAGAAGCTATAGCTTTACTTTTTGGCATCAATGCATCTACTGGACTAAGTTTGTTAGCACTTACCAAGGTTAGGATCTTTTTTATTGTGTTTTGGATTCTCTAATTTGGGTATCGTTTACATGATGCCTACTTGATGTGAACAAAAAATGTAAAATGGCCCTAACTTAACCAGTAACAGTGGATCTCTCTGTCGACTACAATGTCCCCAAAAGGGTACCTGGCCGAATTAGTTTGTTCCTTTCTAAGTTATTACTGTTTTTCCCTATTTGTTTTACCCTGTTAAGTTTAAACCTAACTGGAATTGACCATTCATAAGTAAACGGGTCAAAATTGTAACCTCACTTATGATGCATATGATGCCATCAAAGTTTCTTTTTTTATTTATTTTCTGTCAGAAAATGCCGCACACAAGTTTGTGGGCTCGAGCATTCCTAATGCAAGAAGCTATGTTGAAGCAATAAGTTCAGCAAAGAATTCCGAAGAAGCACCATGGCTCGGAAGAAAAACACAAAGTGAGCACCCAGATACAGCATTCCTTATGCTATCTTTGTTTTTTTTCTTCAGTTTTAAAACAGTTTTTGTTTCTGCCAAAAAAGTCAAGCTGACCTCCATTATCATGGTCAATGATATGAATAATCTTATTGTTCTGAATTTTGATTTAGGTTTTAATGATTTATGATCTAAATTATCATGGTGAATGGTATGGAAAGAAAAATTTGATTGCTTGGTATGAGAAAGAAAATCTTACTGTTGTGAATTTTGATTTTAGGTTAACTTATTTTTTGGGTTTCCTCTTTCGGTTGTTGTACCGGCGATGCCGGCCAAATTCCCGCCGCAACGCGCGGGGGAATTTTACTAGTTAGAAATATTTTGAACAAAATTATTAAATAAAGGATGGCATACACCTATATGAAATTGTTAAATAAAGGATGGCATACTTCACTAAATTATTCAAACAAATTATTTCAACGGTCAAAGTTATTCAAACAAATTATATTTTTTAAGTTATCAAAGTTATTAATGGCCATCAAAGTTATTAATGGCCATCTAGTTTAGAATCTCGTGTATTACACGGATTGAATAAAATATAATGTAATGTGTTAACACGTACGCTCGTCAAAATATGACTTTAAATAAATGTACTTTGACTTGACGGTTATAAATTCTGTTAAGTTAATTTTTGTTAATTTAAAAAAAAAATTAACTGGGTATTAATTTTTTATGTAATTAATAAATGTAATTCATATTAAATTCATTTGGTTAATTATATAATAACTATCCATAATTAAATAATAAGTATCTATAATTAGATTTATATTAAGTATTTAAAATATATTGTTTTAATGTCATTATTTAATAGGGTTATTTAATTTGGGAAAATGGTTTGGGCGGGAAAAAGAAAGTAAGATTGAAGGATAGAACGACACGTGTCAAAAAAATGTAATCATTTATTAGGTTAAGGATAATGGAGAATTTTATATATATATATATATATATATATATATATATACTAGGTTAAAAACTCATGTTTTACACGAGTTGAATAAACCCGTGGAATACAATATAATCTGTTAACACATACACTCGTAAAAATATGTTAGGAGATTTATTAATACAAAGATTAGTATTTTCTTTAAAATATATTATTATTAAAAGATAGAGTTGTATTTAATAAGAGAGATAGGCGGGAAAAAAATGATGAAAATGAATACAGAGGCGACACGTGGCATGAAAAACCTTTATTTATTATATAGTATAGATATAGATATAGATTAGTATTTTCTTTAAAAATATATTATAATTAAAAGATAGAGGCATATTTAATAAGAGATAGAGGCGAGAAAAAAATGATGAGAATGAATATGGATACGACACGTGTTATGAAAAACTTTTATTTATTATATAGTATAGATAATAGAGAAAGAGACAAAAGCAATTAATGAAGTACAAGGAAGTCTTCTACAATCTGCAAATAAGTGTGAACAAAGAAAAAAAAAACCTCGGGAGAAAAGAGACGGCTCCGGTTTCGTCACCGGCCACCTATCGACATGCCACAACCACCAAATTAGACCAATAAGGTCGTGCTTTGAGCCACACTCGTCACGTGAGGTATACGAGCCGCCACCCACCCTACTTAGTCATGTGAACAGCGCTCGCCGGCGCGCACACGTGAACCACCACCATTTGCCGGCGCCTACCATCTTCACCGTCATCACGAAGGAAACTCGGTTATAAAAGCCGAGTTGCAGTTCCTTAGACATCACTCACCCAAACTCGCGTTTTTCCGACGACTACGTATTTCTCCGAGAGCCAAAAAAAAAAACTTAGCCGAAACATTAGACGTGTAACACCACTACTCATCTCCACCTTATAAGTAACCCCCAGTCAGATTACGGTGTTCTAATTTGCCTCACGCTGCTCAAACAATTTCCCGACGACCCCTTCGTTTTTCAGGCAAACTAATTGAAGAAGAAGAGGATAATCAGGTGAATTTAATTTAATTACTTCAGGTCTTTTAAGAAGTTGTAGTGTAGTTATACTGGTTAGACTTGCTCCTCATTATATGTGAGGTCAGTAGTTCGAAACCTGTTACCTTCCACTCTTTTTATCTTAGTCTTTGTTCCTTCTGATTAAGACAAAATTAAGCTTATGAACCTCCTTCCCTTCTTAAATCCAATAACAAGTAAAAGAGTAATTAGTTTAATTACAATTTCCATAAAGCTTTTACAAATACACATAGATTTTTAGTTAGCAAAACTTTGCAGAAACCTTATAAATTGTTTTCCTCTATGAATAGTTGAGATGGAATAGGTCATGAAGTTTTAAATAGTGGATAACAAGAAAAAGAAAGCAATACGAAAATTTTTCAAAGTATTTTATATGATTTTATTAGTACACAATTAATTCTAATAAATGCTTGCAATTAAATATAATTCTAAAATAACTCATATGTAGATTGTTAACAACGTTTGTGAACGAGTTCACGTCACTTTGGGACACCACGATTCGTACCCTACTATTTGTCATGGTTGGGTTTCTAAACTCATTCTTTGTTCTCTGCTCTATAAACTATTATCTCATTTACATAATGTTATACGTATTCATTTGACATCTTGTTCGTATTTGAAATCATATTCACCATTCACCTTTTTAAATTCATTATTATCATAATCTTGAATCTGAATCTCTGTTTTAGAAATCTTATTACATGCGATATTATTTAATCAAATTGTATTCATTATCGTATGTTCCTGATAGAAACTTTATCTGGTTACCCTTAATATATTATATGTTATTACCTTTGTACTCTAATACCCGAGCACGCCCCTACTTGTAGGGGTGACCATAAGCATGTCATTGCGGCATCGATGGCGTGGCACCGACCGTGACGGTGAGCCTAATTCACGGCGACTCGCCTGTTTACTCTACGGAGTCTCTGTTACATGTTTCGAGGCGTATGGATCGATCCTATGATATTATTATTTCTGGTAGATGGATTGTATGATGCCCATACACCATCTCACATTGGTTCAGGGCTAGCTACCTTGTTCCCTCTGTTTCTGTTTATGTTATATATCGGGCTCAAGGGGTATTTCTTTAGAACATGATATATTCTTGAAATCTGTCATGTATCTGTATATGAAATTGTAATTGTATCTGTATCTGCATCTGCATTATTATTATCAGTTTTCTTTCTCTGTCGTCATATATTCGCTCGGCAGTGCATTTCTTTCTTTTTCAACAGGTTTCCAGGGCTAAAAGGGGAAGTGTTAAGAGAGTTATAATTCAACTTAGTTAGCTTTGTAGCTTCTGATCGTTACTAATGTACTGTAGCAATTATTAAATTATTAGGACTATATCTTTTGTAAATTCTTTCGAATATTTATAATGTCTTTTTGTTTCTGATTCTGTAATAAGTGGCACGTCAACCCTATCCCGGGTCGGGTTGGGGTGTTATACATCATCTTCATAAATGACTTATTGAGTTTCATATACGCTTGGGGATTAGTATGTACTATTTAGTGATGATCATTCATTCCCGAATATTATAACTGTAAATGCTTGTTAAATAATTGAAAACATTGTTCATGTTAATAGAAAATTGAGCCGTATCAGATATGACTTTTAATACTTAGTTAAATAAAGGTATCCATACCATACATGTTCCCAGCCTTTTATAAGATACCATCTTTATGCAAGAACAACTAAAACATGTACATCACAATAACAAAACTCTTTCATTAACAATCATAATAAACAATTGTATTATAGTTAAACATGATAACATGTTGCCATGATGTGTATTAATATGGTGGATTGGTGGGCTATTTGGAAGCTTCGAAATCATGAAAAGTTGTCCAGAAAATGCGATGCTTTTTTATGATGTTATTTACGTTATTTTTATTGATATTCGAGTAGGAAGAATAAGTGCAAAATAACTTGTATAGAGTGGTTACAAAACCCTCTATTAATCATGTAGCTTTTATGATTTTGCCTGTCGATGCATCATAAAATACCACTGTTAAAAAAAAATATATTGCCTAGTGTAAAAGAAATTTGGCCCTAAACAACAATTAACTTGATTGCCATCATGGTAGTTGATTAGTAAGCATTTCAGCAATCTATGTATGCACTAGAACTACAAGATGCTATTGCTCAACTATCTCGTATAGTGGGTGGCTAGGTCTCCCTATGCCGGTGTATACAAGTCCGGAAAATATGATGACGTGGTTGGAAGCTTTAAAAGTCCAAAGAAAAAAAACAAGAAAGACTTGATTGGGACGATTATATTTGTTACTTGGTGGGCGGTTTGGAGGTTACGAAACGACTTGGTCTTCACCAATAGGCGCCTGAACAATCATACGCTTATTCATTTTTCATTCCTTTGGTTTAGTAGTAGGAACGGAAAAAACAATATTTTTGTGATCGAGTGGTTGAGAAACCCCTTATTGTACATGTAACCTTTTTCATGTCCTAGCGCCTTGCTAGGAGTGTTTTCCTAATAATACGCCGCGGTTAAAAAAAAAAAACAAGATGCTCAACATTTATTTCTAACAATCATTTAAACTTCAAGGGGGATTTCACTATTATTGCCAAGACAATTACGAAACTTTAGAATAATAATTCTCACGATCTTACTAGTTGAGCAAGTGGTCAAACGTACTTCATGTTGTGACATCGATAATAATTTAGACAACAAGATTGATTTAAAATTCTATATAGTCCCCGAGATAGATATATAATATGCATATAGGGGATGGATCATTTGAGAACTTCTAAATATTTTGAGGATTCGTTAAAAAACCAATTAAAACATTTTTTTTTGTTTTTACTACATTTATTATTAGAATACAACATGAAGAGGTAAGGTAGTAATGAGCCCAAACATTCATAGTCCGGTAAAGGTCCCATAGCCCAGAAATCATACACGTCACAATTACACGCACAAACATGCGTCAGCAGAAGAGGGGAATGACAGCCAATAGGAAATGGAGAGAGAGGAACAACTTCAGTTACAGGGAGGGACCACTGCTAAACATCATGATGTGGAAATCATCACACGCCCTATATAAGGGGGCATAAACGGAATCCTAAGTTATGCAAGAATTCACCTCATCACTCTCAACTAAAACCCTAATATTTCCTCTAACGGTTACTGATTCTCACGTTGGAGGTTGGTCACAGGGAACCCCCTTCCCTATGACGAGGCTAACGGTGTGTTGTCTCCTTTTTGTGGCAATTTCTTGTTATCATCTCGGAAGGATTGGAAGCTTAGTACCTGTGGAGACAAGATACCCGGGCTCGATTCATATTAGTTTCTTTATTGGCGCCATCTCTCTCTTGGAACGGTTTATTTCTCCAACTAAGTTTCCATGGATCCCACGAGAGCTGGAGTTTCCCAGTTTTTTCTCCTTGACTCACCACCCAGAGCACCTTCCATTTTACCCGGTGATACCATTGCTGCTCTTGATAATCCATCTATACCTTCATCACAATCTCCTACCTCTATGGTGGCTAGTTTTACTATGGCTGTCCAGCCATCCACCAACTTCACCTCACTCATACCCTACCATTACCAACACACATGACAGTATCACTGGCTACTTCACGAATTCCGTTCACCCCAGCTCAAGCCAACATTTCCATCCCTGTGTCCCAGACACTGATTACCCCATTGAATGCAACCATTCCTCCCCTCCCTTCTCCTATGCCGTTTACCATGCCACCCATGTCTGGTCCTTCGCACTTATTGCCGGTATACACCTCTTTCCCAAGCTCTTTTCCTTCTCCTATCTCATTTCCATATACTTCTTCCACAATCATGAGTACATATGGCACCCCTCCTACGTCAGAAGCGTTGCTAGCGGAGCAACAACGCTATATGGCTTGGCGGGACCATCTAACCTGTGAAACCTGTTTAGCTGGACTTCGTACACAACTCTTTTTTGGGAGTCCACTCCCATGATCCCTTTTCCACCCAATGCTGTTCATCACCTTCCAACAAGTGGTCTGGTTTCGGCCGGCTTGACCCAGGACTTTTCTCAAGTTGTCCAATTAAATGACATCTCCAAACCATACCGCCCAGAATCTCCGGTCTCTAAATCTAAGTTTACCTCCCGGGTCGCCCACACTGAATTCCCTAAAAAGCTCAAAATGTCGTCTACTATGGGTAAGTATGATGGTACAAAGGATCCGGATTACCATATTAATATTTTTATGGGTCCCCACAATGATGGCTCTGTTGTCTTGGGGAGGAGGGGGGGAAACAATGGTCCATGCCGGTTTGGTGCCACATGTTTGCCCAAACTTTGGTTGGTTCAACCCGGATTTGGTTTGATAGTTTGCCCTTGGGTAGGATAGATAGTTTTGAGGACATAATTAAACAGTTTATCGAGCAATTCAGCCAACAACGAAGGCATACCAAAGACAAAACAGAGATTCTCCACATCCGGCGTCGTGACAACAAGTCCGTCGAAAAATTTATCATTCGGTATAATCGAGAGACTCAAATATTATGCATGTATCAAAAGATGCAAACTTAAAATATGACATCTTTATAAACTTTGATTTCGAAAATATGTTTGTACATGATCGTTGGTGATTTTTTAGTACATGCATCTTGATGGATCGTGTTTCTTATTATAGAAACTTTGTTGTTTCAAAACCGGGTTTTGAGTTAGGCATGGATTTTGTGTCATTTGGGATTATAAGAGTGTTTTGACATAAGATAAATGTATGTTTTTGTATTGGATGATCATTTTTGCTACATGCATGTCATTAGGGCAACTTTCTAAATAAGGAAACTTTAATGAGTTAAAAACCGGTTTTGAGCTTTAAAATGGTTTTGATGATGGAAATGCATTTGTTAATACATATGTAACTATTTAAAAATATTGAATGACATAAAACACTTGGGTTATTTGATTGCATGAATCCATAGATGCTAGTGAACTTGAGTTTGGGTAGTGTTATTTGGTCATAAAAAGATTTATTTTAGAATTATTTGGAAAGATGCATGGATTTTGGATTTGTAAACAAGCATGGTTTTAAAAAGTATATTATAGTAAGAATGATTTTATACATGGATGATTTTGTTAAAAGGATATATATATTGAATGTTGACATGTTGTCTAAAAATATATAAATATGTATTTTAGAACAAAAAGTGTATTTACTAACATGCAATGGACATTTGATTAATATGAGAAACTTAAGGATTTTATTTGATAAAAATAATAAAAGATTATTTTTGAGCTTATACTTTCAAATATATAGGGTGGCAAAATATCAAGATATAAAATTTCTAAATATTTATATATATCTTATAGGTTGAAAAATGTATTACACATATTAACAATATAAAACAAAATCCAAAAAATATAAAAATTAATATATATTTAGGTTTCGAAAATAAATTAATTGCTATTCAATGTAACTTGACTTTTATTATTATTTGATTGAAAGCTTAAGCTAGGTAATTAGATTTCAAAGTTTCTTATAATGAGAGAGTTTAAAATAAATGTGTTTTATTAATATAACTAGCTTAGACCCTGTGTTTACACACGGGCTGGAAAATATCAATACATAAAATTTTTAAATCTTTATATATATATTTTATAGGTGTAAAAATGTATTACATGTACTAAGGATAGAAATCAAAATTCAAAATATGTAAAAAGTAATATATAATTGGGTTTTGAAAATATGTTAATTACTATTTAATTTAATTTGACTTTAATTTACTATTTGATTGAAAATAAAAGTTACATAATTTCAAAGTTTCTTATAATAAGGGATAATTTAAAATAAATGTGTTTTCTTAGTATAATTAGTATTTTATTTAAAAATATATTATTATTAAAAAATAGAGGTGTATTTAATAAAAGAGAGAGACGAGAAAAATGATGAGAATGAATATGGAGGCGGCACGTGGCATGAAAAAACCTTTATTTATTATATAGTATAGATTAATAATTTCTTTAAAAATATATTATTATGGAAAATATAGAGATGTATTTAATAAGAGAGAGAGCCAGAAATAAATTGATGAGAATGAATATGAAAATGACACGTGGCATGAGAAATCTTTATTTATTATATAGTATAGATTTGGGGGAAGGTTCGGCTAGAAAGAGTCAAAACTCTAGAAAGCCTAGAAAAGATTTAAAAATACTCATAACCGGCCCAAATGAACTCCGATTAAACTCATTCCAGCGGTGTTAGAACCGGCTCGTCAACCGCCATGGATTTTATAACTCACCTTCCCCCGTCTCATGGCAAATCAGTGATCATAGTGGTTGTCGATCGGTTGTCCAAATATGGGCACTTTATCAGCTTACCTTCTTCATTCACTAGTGCTACTGTGGCAGCTGCTTTTATTAGCGAAATCGTCCATTTACACGGCATTCCACTTGATATCGTATCGGATCGGGATCCTCGATTCGTGATAGATTTTTAGAAGGAGTTACATCGTTTGCAAAGGACAACCTTGTCTTTTAGCACCGCCTATCATCCTCAATCGGATGGACAATCTGAGGCTCTTAACCGTTGTTTAGAGATGTATCTTCGTTGTTATGTCATGGACCATCCGACGGATTGGCTGCGTTTCTTGTCATGGGCTGAGTTTTGGTACAATACGTCATACCACACTTCTACAAAGATGTCACCTTTTGAAGTTTTGTATGAAAGAAAACCACCTATTATCAGTCGCTACTGCCGTGATTCCACCACTAACCCCATTGTGGCTTCTCAACTTTTGGACAGAGATACCGTCCTCACACTTCTTAAGAGTAACTTAGCCAAAGCTCAGTCTCGTATGAAATCCATAGCGGATCGTCACCGTCGTGAGCTACACTTGGATATTAACGATTGGGTTTATGTTAAATTACAACCATACTGTCAAGGCTCTGTCCGTCTTTGACGTCATCAAAAGCTGGGACGACGTTATTTTGGGCCTCATCAAGTAATTGCAATAATCGGAGATGTTGCCTATAACTACCCGATTCGGCTAAAATCCATCCCGTATTTCACATTTCTCTCCTCAAGAAGTGTCATGGAATTCTGGAACAGCAAGTGACCCCATTACAATTGGTTGATTCCTCAGCAACACTCATTTTACAACCATTAAAAGTCCTGGGTTCCGGGGTTGCCAATTGATCAAT
Source organism: Smallanthus sonchifolius (assembly GCA_023525975.1). NCBI lineage: Eukaryota > Viridiplantae > Streptophyta > Magnoliopsida > Asterales > Asteraceae > Smallanthus > Smallanthus sonchifolius. Next base: position 133,802,106 of record CM042018.1, read on the forward strand.
GCTTAGTACAATGGGACACCTTACCAGTTGAGGCTGCCACATGGGAGGATGTCACTAAATTGAAATCTCTCTATCCCAATTTCCACCTTGAGGACAAGGTGGATTTTAATCGGGGGAGTAATGTTATGAACGAGTCTACAACTAACACTTCAAATGGGCCAAATCAGGAAAAGGTAAACGGGCCAGGGGATGTTCGCAGAAGCACCAGGACCACCAAGATACCAATCCGTTTGAGAGAATAAAAGAATTCCAGGTTAGCAAGGGAAATAACCGAATGCATGTAAATAGTAGTGGTAGGGTGAGAGAATGAGGTCATGTGAATTCTGTTTTCTTATTTCTTTTCTTGTAATCATTCTTTACTTCTCATCCCTTCTAAATACAAACTTTCCCTTCCTGCTAAAAATTCATTGTTGTTTCTATCAATTTTCATTACTCTATTATCATAATACAACACCGTGGATGTCCGATCCATGTCTAGTTATATTGAAATCCAAGATGAAATGATCCCAATCTATTTTATTAGGTAAAGCATGGATAGCCTTTAGCTTTAAGGATGTATGATTTTGGATAGATTTTTATGTATCTTTGGTTTATTAAATTTAAAGAACCTTTAATATTATATTACCAAAGTTTTATTATTTCGATAACAGTATAGTGTTTCAAGTAAAATAGTTTAAGATGTTTTATGCATTAAAAATACGTTTTATACTACTTGTTCGGCCCGTTTTACTCCTTATTGTAAGATAGTTTTTTTTTAATTTAACTGTTTTGATCCATTAAAGATAAAGCATAACCTAGATGAATTTATTCTTGAATAAATTGATTAGAATTACCACCTCTAGTGTAATATCCTTTAACTTGGACTTCTCAAACTCAAAATTGGGACGAATTTTCTTACAAACTTGACATGAACTCTCTCATTTATGTTATTCATTCAAGCCTTCAATTCACTATTTTGACCTTAAAGTCAAAATACGTCTCTCTTTCCCATTTATGTTATTCATCCGTACCTATATGTAATGTGTACGAGCAAAGAGAGACGTATTTTGACTTTAAGGTCAAACTTAGACTCCTTAAACTCAAAATCGTTAACAATATTCTCACAAACTTAACATGATCTCTTTCTCGTTTACGTTATCCATTTCAACCAATACACGATCAATTCCCACTTGAAAAGATACATTGAACCATACACACTATACGAAAACAAAAACTATTGAGTTTGGCCTCAAAAGTTAAAATCACACATGGTAGGTACATATTATCATCCCAACCACACAATAAACTATATGATCATATATTGTAGAGTAAACTTCAGTTTTCGTCCCTGAGGTTTGAACAAAACTTCAGGTTTCGTCCCCATATAACACATTTGATCCTCGACGTTTAATGTTTTAACACTTTGCGTCCCTGATCTTTAACTCCGTTAACTTTTCTGTTAGTTTTTATATGAAATTACTGATATACCCTTAATATAAATTCTTAAACACCCATCCCCCTCCCTACCCCTTAACACCACCACCCACTACCACTCCTAAGTCCTATCTTCTTCTCTGTCAAAAAAATGAGTTCACCGGAGATAAGGAAAACCTCGAAAAAACGAGTTCAGCGGAGATATGGAAAACCCAAAAAAAACGAGTTCACCGGAGATAAGGAAAACCCTAGTCTCTATTGCGTCGCCGCTGCTAGAACTTGAACCGTTGTTTGCTGTTGGGATCGTTCCCTCATGCTGACGGAACCCTAATCCATCGCCCCTGTTCATCAGAGATCTCGTTTGTGCTTCGTCAGTTGAAAAGGACGGCTGCTTCACCTGGATTGTGTTTGGGATCGGAAAAGAGTAGAACGTGGGGGTGGAGTTGTTCACATCTGAGCCGTAGGAGTCGCTACCGTCGCCTGCCATGGCCGAAAAAACGGCAGGAGAATATGAGGGTGGAGCCCGCGGGAGGTGGTTGATAGAGAGAGGTGTGGGTTGGTGGTGGTGGTGGGTTGTGCTAGTAGGAGGTGGTGGTGGGGTCAGGTGGTGGTGAATCGATCGTTGTTAAAGACTTACTGGTCATCCGATCGATGGATGAGTGTCAGTAGAATCGATCGTTGTCCACGAACCTTAATTCTTGAGTGATTGTAACTCATTTCTCTTTTCAATTCTTTGTTTGATTTAGGTGTATTTGTAACGAGTGTTTTGGAGCTAAAACTTCAAACACTTTCCTCGATTCCTGATTTGAGATGTTAATGGAGGAATTGATGGGGTTGCGTTGAAATCAAAGATGGGTAGCCGCAGGTGGTTGATAGAGATAGGTGTCAGTTGGTGGTGGTGGTGACGGTGGTGTGGGTTGTGGTGGAGGTGGGTTGTCTGATGAAGAAGAAGATTCAGTTAGGGGTATATTAGTAAATTTGCACAAAAACTAACAGAAAACTTAACGGAGTTAAGGACCAAGGACGCAAAGTGTTAAAACATTAAACGTCGGGGATCAAATGTGTTACAGGCGGGCCAAACCTGATGTTTTGTTCAAACCTAAGGAACGAAAACTGAAGTTTACTCTATATTGTATATTAACGTGGAATAAACGATGCATAGAACTGATCACGTATATCAAAAGGCTTGTAGCCCAATGGTATCAAGGTGTTGGTGGAATTTCCTCCCAAATGGTGAGAGTTCAAGTCCCATTGTGAGCAAAGTGGTGTAATTTAGAAGTAGATTAGTGGGTGTGTGAGTTTGCTGTTAAAAAAAAAAGAAGTGATCATGGATTTGGTGGAGTTGTGGTCTTTACACAATAAGTGCAACATTACCACAAACCATAGTCCTCTAGTAAGGTTACAAGCTGCAACTCAAACCGAGTGTCCAACCTTTGATAGTTTTATAACCACCGATAACATGTGTGGGCCCAAACCACCATGTTGAAAGACTAGAAAAGAAAGCTGAAGAGGGGCGGAATTTATTAAAAGAAGCCAAAGATATTTGAGAAAAAGTGTGTGGTGAGGGTTCGAGACATCAAAAGGAGCTTGTTTCAGCGGCTAGTCGAAGATGCAGAAATTTGAACAAAATTTTATTAGAAAACTCACTAAATAAGGAGAGAATTTGAGGGATCTTAAGATGAAAGCAAGTGAAGTAGAAAAATTGTTTGGTATTTTATTAAGAAACTTATATATATATATATTATTAAGTGTTAATGTTAATAGTTTCTTGATTATGTTTTATCTCATTCTATTATTTTATTAGTTTATTTGATTAAGAAACTTATATATGTTATTATTTAGCTCATCTTTTCTTTTTTTAATTCATTCTATTTATAAAATAGATCTTATTTATTTCCAAAATAGATAAAAATTCATACACACATACACACACACACATATATATATATATATATATATATATATATATAGTGAAACATCCTACTTATTTCTTATTATTTTATTAGAGTTTAATGCGGAAAACGAGTCCCAGATTTTTCAAAACCTTATCACTAAAGTGATAAAATTATATTTTATTAGAAATATTGTCTTTATATAAAATATTATATCATGTAACATAGGGATTTTTCAACTCCGACCGGCCACGTCCTCAGGAAGCTTTATTCCACCCTTAACCTGCAGTGTTTGAAAAACATTTTTCATTATCTTAAACTAAGTAAGTACACTGTGTCGTTCATTTTATGGAACCCTTTAGGTTCTTATTTTTCAAGTTTTCCAGACACTCTTGCCCCCATGACCATCTCCGGACTTACCTCCGGTCACGTCATTCGTATATTTTTTGGGTGTGATAACCCCCCATGACCATCTTCGCACGTACCTCTGGTCATAGTATTCATTTAATTTCTAAGACCCGCCCCGTAAGCTGGACATCTCTCCCTACTTATTTCTTATTGATACCCGCCCCATAGGCTGGACATCTCATTCCATTCATTCATTTCTCATTGAGACCCGCCCTGTAGGTTGGACACCTCTTTTCATTGGGATCTTGAGTATCATAGACTCATGTGACATCCGGACTTTTCAAGTTAACTCCGATAGCAAAATCAGGTTAAATCTAAACTTAGTTAACCTAACTCAAACCCTAGGGACTAATTCTGCCATTATCCAAACTCAAACTACAAGGACTAATTATGTAATTAGCCCAAACTCAATTCTAATTGACTTTGTAACGTCAAACTTCAATATTAAAGTTATGTTGACTTTTAAAAGTCAACTAACCATGTTTATAACTCAATTCTAACCACAAGGACCAATTCTGTTATATTCCTAAACTTAAGAACATGAAACTACAGAGACTAAACCTGATATTAACCCATTTTTTATTATGTTTGACTTTTGAAAGTCAAACCGTATGACTTTGATCAAACTCGAATCCCACGATCGTTTTTTGTTGAAATTGAAACTTAAACTACATAAATTCGGACATTAACGGCCTTAACTACCGAATTAAACATCATCATTAGCGAATTAAACAGATTAATAGCCAATTATGGCATAACCGTCGACCATGATCATAATAGCCATCAAATTCGTTTAAATTCGGTGTTGATTCCACAATTGAACCTTCTGCACTCAATAAACGAATCACTCTGAAGCTTCTGCACGCATCAACTTGACTGGAATCACAGCAGAAGTTTTCGGGAATCAAACCAGTTATCGTCGGCATCAGTTTTAGTCGACCACACTCAATTCGTCATCCATTCTGGTAACGATTTACACATATAGCTTCGTTTTCATCATTAGAGTAAAAGCCCTATGATTAATTGGGCTTATATCATCGTTTGAATCAAAATCCAGAACCTGGGGTTCATATGAAACCGGTTTGGTCGAACCCTAACTTAAACACGATTTCAATCCAGTTAATTTACATCATCAACTACGGAATCCTTTGCTTGATGGAAGCCCTATGCTAATTCGATCTTCCATTATCGGATTCAACTCGATCCATAATCTAGGGTTTGTTCTTAAAACGAATCGGGGGTTTCGATCCTAGACACAACCAAACTCCAATTAAACTATATGAACAGTTTCGCAATACACTAATTAGTGAAAGCCCTATGATTCTAACAGCTTTTATTATCAGAATCATTCAAATTGAATTGGTGTTCATACCTAGGGTTTCAGCGACTGAATCTACGATAAAACGATTATAAACTTGATGTTTTTCAAATTAATTCCACCTACAGATTCGCAAACCTTCGATTATCGAAACCCCTGATCAATCTTGGTCTATCGCGGTAGAAATCGATGGATCAGGGCGGGATTCAAGCTTGTATGTGTATGGGGAGAGAACCCACTATTGTTCTATGTTAAAAGATTATGGACCCGATTTCTGTTGCGATACCCTATGGTTAAGACTGTGTGCTTGTGTGGGAGAGACCCGGGTTCGAGTCTCTCCACACCCTTTTATTTTTAAAACAGTTTTTAATTAATATTTTCAAATAAAAATCAATCCCTAAACTATTATATTATTATACTAATATGTTCTAGCCTCGAAAAATCACCCGTGGGCTCGGGTCAAGTTTTATAACCCATTTTAATATTATTTCCTCACTTTTAAAAATAATATATTTATATTAATTTCAAACCACGACTCCGAATAAATAATATATTTATATTATTTTCAACCCATGACCCCGATTTAAAAATAATATATTTATATATTATTTTCATCACGTTTATAAACATTGTGTAAGGTTTCAAACTTATAAATAATATAGTTATTTATATTATTTATCCACGTTTATATGCTCGAATAAAAATAAATATATTTATTATTCTTGCCACATAAATGATTATTTTATTAATCCTAAGAACTTAAAAATAATATATATAATTATATTATTTTCCTAGCCATAATTTAAATGGTACAAACACACGAATATTTATTTATTAATATTATTCGTAATTAGAAACGTTCGATGCGAAACGTATTTTTTTAATAATTATTATATTAAGAAAATCCTCTATTCCCGTGGACAAGTTCGTCTACTCTTTAATCGTTAGTGTGTCTTAGGACGTTCACTCTTCCGTGTCATCGTCACAATATCCCATGTGTGCCTAATTATTATGCTTATAATTTTAGGGCATACGTAGACGGTTCACATGCAAACTCTTGTGTTTTCTATTGCATCCTTGTGTGGTGCTATCCACTACTAGTACACAACTCATGTGAGTTTTCATAGCCCATTTTACTCTTTTTGCTTTTGGGGTGAAACATGTTTACAAATACTTTACTTACACAATTCAATACATTTGTTCTTATGCTATGGTTTTTATGCGTTATGTCTTAAACAACTTGGTGACCGTTACATGTGTTAATGTCAGTGCAATCATTAACTTGCTACTCAAGCCTAAGGTGGTAGCTTTTATGATCATTTATACGGGAAGCCGACACATACCAGTTAACACAAACCTTGGCGGGTTTTGTGTGTACTATATTACAGTTAACATAAACCTTGGCGGGTTTTGTGTGTATATCTTACTACTTTTTTAAAATGGCAATCAATGGGATTGCGTATCTAGTTTTCTATTACCAGGATTGATTGTACACTTGGAGCCTTGTATGTTTTCACATTTATGCTCTAGACACGCTTTGAACATATTGAATTGTAAACTATACTTAACTTTGTTTGGTGTCAAAACCTATGTTACTCACCAACTACTTGTAGTTGACATTTACTCACATGTTTCAGGTGCACTCGTTTGAGGACACTACATGATCACATAGGACTATGGACCTAGCTTTAATAAAGATTGAATTTAACTTGTATTATGTTTGAACTCCTTGTTTTCCATTTCTATTTATAACGGATGCTTTAATTATGATGAAATAATATTATCACTTATTAATAGATGATCATGTGCTTATGAACAACCGCGTCAGCCCCGGCGTATAATCCGCCGCTGGCCGGGGTGTGACAACTCACAACCTCCCAATGTATTCCCAACCAATCCTCACCTTAAAATTTCATAACGGTTTCCCCATGATGCACTAAAGAGGCTTATATATAGGAAGTAGCAGTGACGTATCCACCACCCCTTTAACACTTCGTGAGTACTCCGTTATTCCATTTTAAGACTTAGACTCGTTTTCATCACACATTCATATTTACATATATAGCATGATCATCTATCATGCATTGACATTTTCACATTTATCACACATTGCATATTCGCACATATAGCATGATTTCTTGTCATACTTTCATATTTATCCTTGCTCTAATTCCTTATAAAGGTTTCTCCATGTTACGTTAAAGAGGTTTATATATAGGAAGTACCAGCGATGTATCCACCACCCCTTTAACATCCCATGAATACTCTTTTATTTAGAATTAAGCTTCCCCGTTAATCCTCTATTATTTAATGGCATGACTTCCTCTTTATCCAATCCTTGCTCTAATTCCCCCTAAAGGTGTCTCTATAATATATTAAATAAGTTTATATATAGGTGTACCAGCGGCGTACCCACCACCCCTATAATACATCATAGATATTCCTTTATTTATAATTAAACCCTCCCTTATTCATTTACACTTATCATTTTGTAAATTAGGGTGATTATCCTTTCAAAGTAGTACCTCCAACAGACATCTTCCTAGAAAAGAATGACGGGTTCAGGAGGGATTTATACACCACTCTTTTCTTAGACAGAACATTCTGTTTGTCAGATAACTACATACCGGTTAGAATATTACCCGTCTTTTATGAAACCATAGTATTCTCATCGTTATCTTTTAGTCTATACCCCTAAACTTTCATAATGGTTTCACCACGAAGTGTCAAAGAGGTTTATATATAGAGTGTACCAGCGGTGTACCCACCACCCCTTTGATATCTCGTGATTACTTCATTATTCCAGTTTAGTGTTTATACTAACTCACCATTATTCCCCCGTACCTTAGTCTCACACATAGCACATAACACGTAATCACACAATTCACATAAACATTTATCTAAGGTACATGTCCAGTGTACTTACTATAGCCTCGGATCGTTTCCTATGCTCGTTCCTCGCTTAAACGTCTCTCTGGATCTGAATCGCACTCGCAGCGTATCGCACTCGCATTTTAACGCGTCACACCGGGTCTTCTAATCCTCTCCAGAGTGTGTGTGTGATATATGGTGTTTGGGTGTGTTCTTCTCATTTGAACGGTCTCAAGAATCAATTTATTGGCAAAATTCTGATCCCGTAACGGACCGTTACCGCCTGTGACGGTCCGTTACCGTTTTCTTGGCCTCCAAGCACTTTCTGACCACGTAACGGACCGTCACAGCCCATGACGGTCCGTCTTGGCCTTAGGGCTGGATGAGTCAGTGATACGTGGCGTAAAACGGTGAATTTTCTTGAATATGCGGCGTAACGGACCGTCACGGACCGTGACGGTCCGTTATGAATTCTGGGGGTTGTGACGGACCGTTACACCAGGTGACGGTCCGTTATGACTCCATTTTCAAATTCTCCTCGCCGAGGCACTCAATTTTCATATATTATGGCTTCCGTAACTCATTTTCTAGCTTGTGATATGCTTATGTGAAGTTTTGGGCTATTTCTGGTGGGACCGTCTTTCTGTTTTTGTGTCCGGCTACGTTCTAGTGTTGCGTTTCTTAGCCGACACGTGTTCTAACCTATTGTTAGGAATTTGGGATGTTACATGTAGACACACACTAGCGTCAGGTAATAGTAAATTTTAAGAGTAAACATATAAATGACGCATTTAAAATGGAACATTTAGCGGTCCTAGCAAGCAGACAAAGAAATGTGTGATAACAAAGATGTAGAAGGTGATAATATAACTTTTATTGGAACTTTCCTTATAAATTATTACTTCTTATTTTTAATTAAATTTTTCATGTATGTATAGACGACTAACGTTTAATAAAAGGTTAACTTGATGTTAACCTGTAACTATCGAATGAAGAAATTCCTAATTAAATAATAATAGATATTCTTGTTGAATGATTTCAAATATAAAAAGTATATATAAATCTTGTTAAATCGTAACTTAAATAATCAATTCTAAAGCAAAGTTATTTAATTAATAAAAGTGTCACGGTGTCAACTGTTTATTTAATTTAAAAAATGTTATATATTGATTTCAAATTACTAATGTAAGAGATATTGATATGACTTTATTCTATGCTTTTTTTTAGTGGACAAGACATAGACTCGTGACTTTTAATCTAATAAGTCCCTTTCAGAAACAAATGAGAACCATAATAATAGTATTAATTACAACCATTTAAAATGGAACTCTTAAGCTTTCGTTTCATAAGATATTTAATAGAGTAAATTACGATTTGAGTTCTCCCTTTCATTCATTTTAACTAGTTGAGTCACTGTTTTTCTTTAACGGTCTATGACCTAACTTTTGTTTTTCATAACCATTTGAGTTCATTTAGCTAACTACGTTAGATTTTCTATTAAATATTTTATAAAAAAGACTAAAATACCACTAATATTGTTAGAGTTATATAAAATTGCATAACCCACCCCCACCCTCAATCCCTTTTCTCCCCACCTGCAGGTTGAAAACCCCCCATCATAGCTAGGATCTAGACGGGACGGAGACAAATAGGTAGAACCCTGACATCAACTCCGACATCTTCGTCGGCATCATCTCCGGTTGGTTTTATGTCGTAGATTGTGATTCCGACCCACCTTCCGATGACACATCACCGACAACGCACAATCAACCCCACCCACCTTTCGGTGACACATCACTGCCGTCTGCCCCACCCCTCCGCTCCGACGGTGCTTTCGGAAAGAGGCCCCGGGTGATTTTCTCGAGATAGTGGTGGGTTCTGTTCTTGTACACTTAAACCCCCAAGAGATATGTCGACTCACAAAATCAACCGACGAAGCACCATGAAATGGAGAACAAAATCAACCGATCGATTGCATTCGGTGGTGGTGGTTAGCTGTTGCCAAAAAAACAGACGAAGCACCACCAAAAGCACGACAGAGAGTGGCGGGTTATGTTCTTGTACACTTAAAGGCGTTGGATGCAGCCATTTGTATATACTATATTCTTTATTCCTTATATGGAAACTTGGTTTTGGTTGGAAATGATGGTGGTGTTGTTTGGCAAAGTTTTGACCACCCCACATATACCCTAATGCCAGACCAGGACTTTAAAAAAGGGATGAAGCTGGTAAGCAATCCCAGAAACGGTTGGGGCTTTCAATCGGGAGCAAGAATTAAGAGTCCAAGCGTGTATCAGGAGATGGGGCTTTCAATCGGGAGCAAGACCGAGACTCAAGAGAGTGGATCAGGTGAGGGTGGGTTTCAGACGACAAACGAAGAGGGTTTCAGGCGACGGGTGGTTATCGATCTATGTTTTAGGTGTTAAACGGGGATGGTGGTTGCCGGAGATGATGGTGGTTGCCGGAGATGATGGTGGTGGTGAACAAAGGATCAAGATAGTGGGTTGGTAAAAATAAAGGTATTTTTAACAATTTGATTCTCTGATGGTATTTTGGTCATTTCATAAAATGTTAACTATTAAATATAACGACGTAAGCCATTTGGAGTCAAATGGAGTAAAAAATGAAAAGTTAGGATTCAGATCGACATAAGGGGTTCAAATAATTAAAATAGACAAACGTTAGGGACTCACATAGTAATTTACTCTAAGTATCTCATAAAATATGTTATTTATTTTGTGGATGAATAATTGTAATGTATTAGTTTTTTATGTTTTAACGCTAACTTAGTTATTTTTTAACTAAAACATGATCTACTCATAATTTTAATATTACTATCCATGATAGTTCTAGTCCACCGTTAACAATAAATTTGCGAGCCTATTAGACCATGTGTAATGGTCCGTGAGTGTAAGAAACTCCATCGACATATCAGCTCACACTCACGTGCACATCACGTTGCCCATGCGTTAGTGTGGCGTGAAATGTGTTTCGTCATGGTCGCGGAAGAGAACAAACAATTTGATTTTTTAATATCATTATTTTAATAATATATTTATTTATCTTCTAGTTTTTCTCTAATAATTTTTGCTCGTTAGTTAAAAAAATAAACGGTTTGATTTTTTATCTTCTAAACATTCCGATATAAAATTTAACGAAAATATAATTGTTTTCAAAAAAATTATTTCTAGTCTCGTAAGTGGTTTTGACACGTGCTTGGATCGACATGTCGGAGGATAATGAAACCAGTATCCGAGTTATTCGAAATAAATTTTAACAAAAACCGAGTTTTTTCATACTTCTCACTTTCTATTCTCATATCACCTCTAATCACTCTTTAAGTTTATGTTTTTTTTAACAAATATGTGTTTTATAAATAATTATTATTTAAAATTAATTTATGTTACTTGTTTAAAATAATGAATGAGATGAATAAAAAATTTAATTTAAATCAATGCTCTCGCGTCACTTGATCATTAAATATGTTTAGTGAGTGTGAGGGGCTAAACCCTCCTACCTATATGACACCTATGTGGCGCACTCTTTTTCACCACTCACTTGACCATTACATGTGGTCTTAGAGTGTTAGCACAAGGACGTGGGAGGCTAGCAATCTTTCACACTTATTATTTCTGCTTTTAATGATTTCACATCAATTTAATATTTCTTCGTATGGTCAAGAAATTGAAGTTTCTAATATTAAAGATAAAAATTAATTGTCTTGGTAGTTGATAGTTGTGAACTTGTCAAGCAGGTTGTAAACTTGTCAAGCGGATTGTTTCATTAAAAATTCAAATTGAATCAAGTTTTAAAAAGCTTGAGTTGAGCTTAACCTTAAATTAAAGGTTATTTAATAAATAAGTTCAAATGATTATGGTGGATTAAAGTTAAGCAAGTGTAAGTTTTATAAAACTCGGTGAGGAAAGTTTAGGGATTAAAAACCCTAATCGGCCTCCATAGTCAGTTACATAGTTTTCATTAGCAAAGGATTGAAGACAAATCAATTGAGGTAATTCCCTTACGGATTTGATTTCCGTTTCGTATAATCATTTAATTATTGTGGGATTCGATTATTGGTTTGATTGTTTGATTTCATGTATGTGTGTGTGTGTGAATTCAATCGGACAAGAGAGATAGACGGAGGGCGACGGTCCCAATGGTATCAACCTTGATGGCCGATAGTGATGGGTGATGATGTTCGGCTGACGAGGGCAATCAAGGTGGGGCGGCTCATAGTGGGGTCGGCAAACGTGAAGGAAAAACCCTAAAAGGAAATCGAATGAGCAGAATAATCAGGAGATCGGCGTTCTTACTTGTGCGGGTATCATTCTCTTTAGTCTTCACTCAATATTCAACCTTGAATCGACTTTCAAAACCTCAATTAACAATCGTTGCGAGTTTTTGAACTGACAAGGTTTCAGCTGTTCGGGAGGGAGTGTGGAGACGAAACACAAATGAAAGAAATTGATCCATATCTAAATGGCTAAATAGTAAATACCCAATGTTAATAAGTAATTTAGTATAAATGTAAAACTAATAAATATATTTTATAGATAAATTAATAAAAAAAAACTTCGGACATTCGGATATCCGAAATATTTGATTTTCTTTGTAAATCACTATCCGAATCTAAATAAGAAAATACGAATATCCAAATTTTCGAACAATTTGGAGTTTTTCATTCAGATGTTCGGATTCGGATCTTTTTGAATACCCCTAGTTACAAGTTAGTTATTAGACTATGGAAACGGGTCGTATGATCTGAGTGTTTGCGACAGGGCATTAACGTGACATGAAACATAAATATTATAGGTGTGTTGTCTATTGGTTAGTAAGGAATGAAGGTTAACTTAGTTAACAGTGAGTGTAGTTAGGTGAGTTTCTATGAGCCCTTTTTGAATGTGTTTTGGGTTGTGATGCTTGCTAAAACGTGTTTTGAAGTAAATAGCATGTAGTAGTTATATATTGAATTAATACTTGCATGATTTTAATCAGCTAAAATGTGTTTGGAAGTGTGTCACGCCTATTACTTGTTTTGTTGTGTGTGTATGTGTACTTGTGTGTGTGTGTGTAGCCTTTGGCAGCGAGTTAGATCTAATCAGTGTGCCTAGGCAATACGTAGTATTCCAAGTGAGATGTGTGTAGTAGCGAGTAATGTAAACACAATGTGGTAGAAACTTATAACGACATGAAATTTAAAGTGTGTTTTGAAATGTTAGCATAGAACTCACCAGCGTAAATTGACTTGCTTAAGCATGTATTTCAGGGATGTTTGAGGCCTCATCTAGTAAGGGGAAGGGTCATGCTTGACTAGTGGTATTGGATCAACATTGATGTAAACTTGGCGTAGAACGTGTTTATGAACATTTTGTTTATGTTTCATTTTAGGCAGTTGTTTGGATTAATGTCTTGTAGTAAGACTTCATATGTGTGTTTAGTTTTGAACTATGGTTTCTTGTGTAGTTCCAATAAAGTCATGTGCTCGAATTTTGAGGTGTGGCCATAGACACACACACACATGCACGACCTCTTATACCAACCAATATAGTTGTTTTGTCTACTAGTAGCTCACGACTTTGTTTTTCGTTACATGGGTGAAGACTTTCCAAAGGTCACTGAAATTGGATTTTCTCGCACTTAGACACGCTTAACCTTGAGGTTATACTATTATCTGCAATCAATGCACCAAAAAAATGTTAATAGCATTTGAGGTCTGACATTTCTTATGACTTGACATCTCTTATGTGAACAAATTAAACGGGAGTTGCATAAAATGTCATAACTACCACCCTTAGAGCACCACAACGCCCTGGTTTTGGGGCGTTCTTAGGCTGATGTGGTCGTTTGATGGCGTCCATAGCTGGTGGGGCGGTTTTTTTTTGGTGGGTGGATGAGTTTAGATGGGAGCGTTCTTGTGAAAGAACAGGTCGAAAGGGAGGGATGAGGTAGGGGTTGAGTTCAATATATATTTTCTTAAATTATTATTATTATTATTATTATTATATATAGGGGACGGTTATCGTACAAAGGGCCTAAATCGTACGAAGCGTACGAAGGGCCCCCAACTGTCCGATTAATATGATCTAGGGTTGGGGATAACGCGGTGGCATAAACGTAATTACTTTGAAAAAAATAACGCGTCGTCCAGGTTAAAAAGGGCATAAATGTCCATTTGTATACACAAGCGTTGATTTTTTTTACTAATCAAGCAAAAACGTGGTTTTTTTCACGCAATCACATCACGCAAAAACGTGATTTTTTTCACGCAATCACGCTTTTTTCATAATCACACTTTTAAGCGTGATTTTTTCCAGAATGCCCACATAAGCCACAATCAAGTCGTGTGCAGACGGAATGCCGACATCAGCCATAATCAATTCATGTGCAGCTCAAATTTGTTGAACAGGGCCCTCCCAAATTTCAAACGTAACATTACTAACAGTTGTCGTCGCACGCGATTGATAATGAATAACCTCATTCGCAGACTCAATCGAACCAGGAGCTGTATGCCCTAATAGTTTTCGTTGCACGATCATGATTTGTAAAACGACGAAAATAACCTTCACACCAAAATTAAAAAGGGGCACGCGGTGCATCCATATTCCTTCGTACGCTTCGTATGATTTAAGTTCTTTGTATTTAAAACTTTCTATATATATGTGTGTGTGTGTGTGTGTGTGAGAAGTTATAAATAATAACTTTATTAATAAAAAATTTAAAGTGTAATATTTGAATTTTAAAATTTAAAATTCCCCCAATTTTAAATTTTCCCTCGTTTTATAATAGTTAAACATGTTTTTTTTTTTATATTTCCAAACACATTTTATTATATTAAGTAATATGAAATTAGAAAATTATTTAGTTATAAAGATTAAATATAAAAGGTGGTGATGATGTGGAAAAGTATCTCTTTGGTATTTTTAGACTTTACCAGCGGAGAATAAATATGTGTTAACGATATTATTTATAACTTGTGACGTTTTATATCAATCAGTATTGTCTCATTCACTTATCAATAGTTCACTGCTATATTTTTTATTATCCAAACGGAGACTGCCCAAGATGTTACATGTATATTTGTATAATAAAATTTGTTTGTGAAAAAAAAACTATGAAGTTGACATGTTATTTTTGTTTTCTTTTATTAAGGGTAATTTAGAAATTCTACAATGATGTTAATAAAAATATATTAAACAAAAGAATAGAACAACCACTTTCCTAATTTAGAAATTCTACCCCGACCAGACCATGACCAAGTTGAACCCCTTAACCGGAAACAAACACCAATTGCATTTTCACGTGTACCTAAAACCAAAATTGTAAATGTGGCCAAAGTTTTTAAATCAAGTCACCAACATCAACAAAATACAAAATTTTGTTTTGAATGGAACACTTTTAATACGTAAACCGATTTTAGTTAAAGGATTGTAAAAACTTAATAGTTATTTGTATGTAGTGCATATCAGATTTAGTAACAGGTAGAAACTAGGATGGTTATGCTGTTGTTACTTAACCGTCATTTATCATATTTAAAGTAATAAGTAAACGTGTTTATGTTGTTTTCTTAATTGTAATGTTGTTTGTTAGGATGATTATGTTTATGGTATTGCTTATTGGGCCAAAAAATCAAAAAGAGAAAAAAAACCCATACCGGGAAAAGCTAAATTGAAAAAACAAACAATTTAAAGACTAAACCAAATTGTAATCCAAAAACCGAACTATTTTAGTTCGATTTCAGTTTTAGGGGAAAAAACCCGACCCGTATACATCTATAAAAAGGTGCATCCCTACATCTATGAGTCGTACACTCATTTCATATCATAAGAAAACACATAATGAGATTCACCAAATAACGAATTTAAAAAAGGCAAATTGGTTTTTTTTAACAATTCAAAATAACAGTTTGGCCGGTAATAATCTCAACTTTCACTTTTGTTGTCAATGACAGTCTCAGTAGCATAATCATCATAGATTTACACTTATTTTTGCTCAAAATGACGATTTTAAATGAAATGGAGAAACGTACAAGCGAAATTGAATGTGAATATATATAATGATTATGCTACTGGGACTGTCATTGATAATAAAAGTGAAAGTTGAGATTATCACTGACCAAACTCTTAGTTTGGATTATTATCAGCCAATGAGTCATTGTTTGAATTATTAAAAACCAATTTGCCTTTAAAAAATGACACGTGACGGAAAAGAGAAAAAGCTAAGCACGTTCTAGCAAACGTTTAGATAAAACTTAAATGAGAGAAATTTTATTATTATATATCAAAATTGCCCAAAAACATTACAAATGAGCCTAAATGAAACAAAAAAAAAACCAAAATATTAATTCCGGTCAAAATAATTTAAATTTTAAACGTAATAAAAATTGTGAATCTAATATAAAACTAATTATTAAGAAGCTTTATTTCTTTTGTACGGTCGTTTCTTTACCTGTATTCTCATCGATCAACGCATATATTCGTCGGTCTCTCATCAAAAGAAACTAATGTGCGTAAATCAAGTAAAGAAACTATATTGATTCTCTACATGATACGAAACCAATGATTACAAACATTTGAACCAAACACATGCTAATTATTCAAACACCCTCGTGTAACAATAAGTGACCATATACGATGGCATGCTTGGTGTAGGCTTGTAGCCACCACATCCACCTCCAACCCCCCTCCCTCCCTATTATTACTTTAAATAGCTTTCAATATTTGACGGACCCACCACGTTATCTGTTATCTTTGGGCTTCAACTTTTTCACCTTTACAACTACAAACTTGCATTTTAAATTGTCCATTTAAAGCCAGTTATGACAGACGGTCTCAAAGCCCTTTAAAAAATGGTTTTATGGAACACATGGTATTTATCTCAACTAAATAACAAGATTTTGTTAACGTCAAAAAATGTTGATTTTGTATTCTTATACGTTAATATGCTTTCAAAATCTTTTCTCCGTTAAAAGATTTATCACGCGATTCAGATTGTACATATAAATATACAAATACATGTGCATTTGTAATGTATTCATATACGCTAATATAAATATATATTAGCGTATTTATCTGTATATATAACATGTCAGTATTATAAAATCAAATCGGCTGATGTATCAGTCTAATTGATCCGACCGATAAATTTTGATAAACATGTATGTATGTGTATAGGTAAGTATAATCTATGCAAAGCAAGGAAAGTTGGCTATTCATGATTAGCCATACGCAATGACTTATTTACATGTACCTTAATAACACTTTAATTACATTTAGATTCATCATTTCCTCCATTATACAAATTATCCTTCAAATAATCATCATTTCTTGGCAAATAAATAACCAAAACTTATTATTTTGGTGGGATTCAAAATATTATATTCGTATTAGTTTATAATTATAAATTGGCAATGATAGATATGTTTCATTAGCATGCCAAAAGTACTAATTAGTTTTAATCTAAGGTAAAAACTATGTTTTGACGTACAAAGTTGAAGATGAGTTTTTTAAAAACATATTATCGGTTTTTAAGATTGATGTTTATAGTTACATACAAGTATTTTAAGTGTAAGGTTAGGCTAAAAAATTACACGAATTAATTCGTAATCTGAATTTCCTTCCAAGGTGCTTCTCCTTCACTTAAGTTCGATAATAGAACAGCAGGACGTTTACTGAAGGTTGAATAACTGCACATCTTCAAACTCCTACTGGCATATAAGCGATAAATCAGCCAAATCTAAATTATATAAATTTAGTGAAACTGGATCATTTATACATACATCGTTACTCGTTAGTATCACGCCTCTCACTAAGTTAGTTAAAGCTACACAAAACTTTAATATGTAATTTAATTACTTTAACTTATGTTCTTTCTTCGGATGCTCAAATTGGAGTTTTGATGACTAGAAAAGAAGATGCACACATATGCATTAAAACTTGGATTATGGTTAAAACATGTAATTTAAAAAAAAAATTAAAAGGTACTAGTGTGTGAACATAAATCAATAACCTGGTATGTGTAGATGTAAAAACGGTATAAAAGTTGGATACCCACCCAACCTAATTTAAAATATAAATCCTAATATGATCATTTATTTGCTTCTTTGGTCAACTAAATCAAATAAAAACATATTATCCTTTCAAAAAATAAAAACATATTATTATGTGTTAATTTTCTTTGTTTGCACTTTGCAACTATGTGAATGAAGACCACAAAATTACATGTAAATTGGCTTATGCAATCATTACAGGCAATAAATGTGTTATGTTACCTACCGTTTGCTCCACCAACCATTAATAAACAATGTTAACTTCACATCCAAAGTTGTTAATCGGACACTATACCATATTAAGTATTAACCCCACCATTTAGCTTTACTCCATTAGAGGTTTATAATTAGGTGGTGTATTAAAAAAGATGATCGTAGAAAAGTAAATAAAATTTCACCTACATATTTTACGATAATTGGGTTTCCTCAGGTTTAAAATAGAGCGTATGTAACATAAAAATTTGAAACTTTAAATGGTTAGGATATGTCTATATAATAGGTCAAATGCATTATGTTAAATGCGTTTAACCTTTTTTTTTAACGACAACACCTAGATATTCTAGGATAATTGGGTTTCACCGGGGCAACTCCTAGAACATCCAGGGCAGCCCATCCCAGGAGGAACCCTCCAATTGTGTAAACCCTCTGACCTAGCTACAAACATTTTTTTTACTGTGGCTCGGATTCGAACCGGTGACCTTCCATTTGGAAGTCACCAGAGTACCACAGCCCCTATTAATATAATCTACCGGTATTTCTGTAATTTTATTATTATAAGGATTTGTTAAAATCTCAAATTATGAATAAATAATTTTCTTAAGATTTCTTAACTTTGAGTTAAAGTTGTATTTCATTATTGCATAATAAACTTTGAGTTAAAGTTGTATTTCATTATTGCATAATTGTTTATTGACTTATTGAGGATGCATTGACGAACATGACTAAAATTTTAATGTATATTTATGGGGTCTCTTTTAAAACTATTAAAGCATGATTAAAGTTGAAGAGCCTATTTTGTTTTATGAAAGGGTCATGTGTATGGATGTGATATTATGTATGAGTATGATAGCCATGCTTTAGCTTATGTTTTCTTTAGGGCTTAGGGGAAAGAAATTAGTGGACCTTTTTATAACCAAATGTTTGTAATTTGATAAAAATAAAAGAAAGAATGAATCATTATGGTTTATAATTCGTTAACGGGTCAAATCAGAAAATATTGTAGCCTAGTGGTAAGAGGCAAAGCCTCTTTGAAAAAGACCTAGATTCAAACTCGGGAAAAGTGTAATTTAGGAAAATGTGTAGTTTAGGAATAGGTGTAGGTTAGAGCTGACATAACATGTCAGACACGAAACGATAAGACACGATTACCTGAAGTGCTAGATATGAACACGATACGATAACCAATCATGTCATTTTTTTCAGACATGAACACGAACCTGTTTAGAAACAGGTTATACGATAAGACCGGTTTAGAGACATGAACTTGTTTATCACATTTTTGATGAAACAAAAGTTGTTAAAAGTCCATAAAAGTCTTAATTAATACATAATCCTTAACATTTTTTAAACAAAAATTCATAAAGTCTTAATTAATACGTAACAAACTTAAAAAAATCAAATTATAAGGGTGGAGGGGGTGGAACCCCTTCAACCCTAAACTACCATAGCCCTAAACCAATAGAAATTTGCTACATCATTTTTATCCTAAACTACCCCCTTCATACAGGGTGAAACCCCTGAACCCTTGAGTTGAAGCCGAGTGGGATTGGAGTGTGTATCGCGTGAAGTGAGGCTTAAAACACACGGGGTCGTGAACCCGTCAAATGAACCCGATTCCATTGAACACGTGAAACCGTGACTGTTGCTGCAGTGTTGCCGAGTTGCCGTGTGAACCCGAGCTCGAACCCGAGCTCCACCCGTCCACCATAACATCCAATTAAAACAATTCTGAGCTCCGACGTGTGTTTTCTTTAGAGGGATGCGGGGTGAGAATGAACGATGGTATGGAACTAGGGTCTTGTTTAAAGTAAATAATATTATAATAACTAAATAATAAATATTTATATATTTTAAATATTTAAAAATATAACATGTTTGTTATTGTGTCTAAACATGTTATGACCTGTTAAGACACGATTTTTATCGTGTCTTAAACGTGTCGATCTGTTTAAAACACGAAACCTGTTAAGCTCAAACACGAAACCTGTTAACTTCGTGTCGTGTTCAAAGGTTCGTGTAAAATATTGTCAGCCCTAATATAGGTGGGTGTGTGTTAGCCGTTAAAAAAAACTATATAAAAACATGTTAAATATGTTAAAAATTATTGATCTGTGTACAACTAATTTAAGTATTCAATTTAGAAGTTTAGTTCATTATTTTAATAATACAATTTTTAATCAAAATCCATGTAATAATAATTTATGAACTTTTAAAAAGAAACGACACAAAATGTTTGATGTCATTTTTAACATGAGCTTGAAAAAATGACTGTTTTAATTTATTCAAAATATATATTAAAGAAATGTATATATTTTTATTGAATTTTTTAAAATCTTGATAAAATATTTAATTAGAAATGATACATATTTTATTTGTTTTATATTTTAATAAAAGACTGAGTAAAGAATACTATGACGCTGGTCAATATGGATGTAAAAGGCTCAAATTGAGTGGAGCTTGGCTCATTTAATAAACAAGCTCGAATCGATCTTGTATATCAACCTCGAGCAGGCTTGCGAGTCTAAACGACGTTTTGTTTATATAATTTTAATTTTCTGTATTTAATATGTGTTTATATAATAATAATTAGGGGTAACTTCATAAAAATGTAACAAACTTTTCAAAATGTTTCAATTAAGTCACTCAAACTTTTTTTTGTCTCGATTTAGTCACCCAACTTTCAGGTAATGTGCTAATCAAATACTTTTTACCTTTTTTTTTTAAGGCAAATTTCTTTATTTATGCAGGAGTGGGACTTAAACCCATGACCTCCTTAAACCTTGGTGTTCCTAGAGGATTGACCAACCCCATTGGCAGATACATTTTACCTGTTTAACATGTTTTCATGCTGACGTGACATTTACTTTTCGTTTTCTTTTTTTAATATGCTAGCGTGAGATTAATATATTTTTTTAATCTTAAAACTAAAAAAAAATCTTTCTTAAAAGAAATTGTTTTGAAACATCACGTGAGTCGTGAGTGTATGAAAAAATAAGAAAGAATTTTTTTTATTTTAAATTAAAATACATATATATACTAATTTCACGCTAGCATATTAAAAAAAACCTAAAATAAATGCCACATCAGCATGGAAACATGTTAAACAAGTAAAATTATCTGATTAGCAGGTTACCTGAAAGTTGAGTGACTAAATTGGGACAAAAAAAGTTTGAGTGACTTAATTGAAATAGTTTGAAAAGTTAATTACATTTTTTTAAAGTTTTCCCTAATAATTATTATATATAAAATTATGAAAAAATAATTAAATAATATATATTATGTTAAATATAAAAGTTATAAACTTAAATATATCTAAAATTATTTAAATAAAGTAATTAAATATTTAATAAATGAATCGAGTCGAGCCAAACTCGAGCTTTAAAAACTACATGTGAGCCGAGTTTTAGTATTTAGAAATAGAGTGGTATAGCAAGTTGAGCTCGAGCTCTCATAAATTAAACGAACCAAACTTGAGCCTAAATGAGTTTTATCCTCGAGCTCGGCTGAGCTCGTTTATACCTTTTTTTAACGGCGAACATTAAATGTTGTAACGTCGCACCCCCCGTCACATAGGAGAGACTCGTCCAACTCCGGCCAATATGTTGTCTTAACCGGGCTCACTTGGCGTCAGAGTTGGAGAGCATCCAAGGAAAAATCTCACCTAATACGGCCCCTTCCAGGCTGAGGGAGAGCCGAGGCTCGAACCTTGGATCGGCGTGGGTAAAACCCAGGTGCATCAGCCTAAGAGCTAGGCCTCATTTGCATGCCGCAGAAAGTAATAGGGATGACAGGAATTGAACCTGGGTCACAAGAAATACCAGGTATCTCTCTTAACACTCCACCACCAGCTCATTGACGAGATCGTTTATACCTGTCACGACTTATAGGTTCCATAAATAAAAATGAAATAAAAAGTAAGAAAAAAAACCCTTCAACCTCACGCGCAGTCAAGTTAATCCACGCGCCACTTTCTTTCGATAATTGCGCTGTTCAAGGAGACAAGCTGCAATGTGGGACCTCACAGAAAGCGTGCGTGGATGACTAGAATACATGTTTATTTTCATTTTCGAATTCGATCACTATTTTTGGGTTCTATTTTATTTTTAAATCACTCATTTTATAAATTTTTAAGTCACTCAATTATTTTCTATTGCTAAAATCACTCTAACTTTCTATAAGTGTTTCGATCTTATGAAATTCTTTTATAAATGTTAAACTTTTTTAAATTAAGTGGCTTGAATGAAATTTATATGATTTTTTGTTACTATTTAGTCAGTTTTTTTTATTTGAAGTAAAAGGTAACAGTGAAGAAAAAAGACACTAAATAATAACCAAGTTTCATAGTTGTTTAATTTAATTTAATTTAAATTGATAAGGTTTATAAGTGAATAGTAACAAAGATTCATACGTGTTTCATTTAATTTCAAAAAGTATTATTTACAACAAAATTTTCACATTATTGGAACACCTAACGAAAATTAAGTGATTCGAAAAAAGACAAAATTTTGAGTGATTTTAGTGACAAATGAGAAACTTAATAACTATTAGATGAATTTTTGAACGTTTATTCTTTTGTTACAAAAGTTACCGAGACTAATTCTTTATTGTTTTAAAACAACGCCTGCTGATGATATATTTAGTAAATATATGATATGAAGTTTAACCAGTTACTTAGGACTTTTGAAACATAACAATATACTAACTTATAAAATGTACGTAATGAAGTTTAACTAGTTAAGTACGGATCATTATATATGAAAAGTTGAATCAGCTCGAATAAATGTAAATGTAATCGGCTCTTGAACATTTAATATAAAATATTATCTTTCATCTTGATGGTCAGACTTTTATGCTGAATACCAAGACATGATATAAGTTGTTAAAAGCGCCACATATTATGGCTACAATATGAGTTGTAGGTTAAAATAATGATAAAAAGCTTCATACAAGGAAAGAAATAGAAGTCGAAGTACAATTTCACAAATTAGGTTAAAAGAATTATTGAATGGGTGGTATGTTTTAAGCTTTGTTATAAATAGTAGTTACCTAAAATCACTTATCTAATCATATCATTAAAGACAAATTTATTTATCTGAATATTAAAAAACTAATTTTAAAACTTCAAGTTTAAGTGGAAAACATAAACCAAAATAACCTTAAATTAAATAAAGTAAGAATTTTGTCCTTTTGCTACTTGTCGTACGCTTCATGGTCTCTATAACTTTCAACCGTGACATAACAGAGACTTCATGCAATCCAAGTCATGTGACCCTTTCCTGTTTGCACCAAACTAGTTGGTTTAGAATATCAATATTTTTTTTTTTTTTTTTTTTTAATCTATAAGTTTTAATTTGATTTATATATCTAATTAAGATTTTAGAGGTCATTTTTTCTTTACAAACTTTTATAGAATATATTTTATTCGTTTAAAATTAAACACTTATAATTCAAATCAAAACCCTTTAAAGTTAAAGTCCTGATTTTTTTAAAATCATTTAAAAAGTTTATTTAAAAAAACAACCTAGTAATTACTAAATACAATAGGCGTTACCGGCTAAATCGTTTAGATCATGTGGTATACCCAAGTGAGTGAGAGTTTAGTGAGGTGAAAAGTGGTTGGCACGTGACGTCACGTCAAATTATACAAATCTCACACCAACCTCACTTGGCAAGGGAAATACCCAAGTGAGTGAGGGTGGTGTGAGAATTAAATGTATTAAACAAATGGTACAATTATACAAACACAAGATACAACACACCAAAATGGTTGATGCCCTATCCTTTTCGTGAAGATTCTCTCGGTGGAGTCTCACCCACCCTCTCACACCATCAAGGGGGTGGTGTTGCATACCCTCTCACACCGTAAGCCATGCTCACGAGACCCTCTCACGCATGTATACCACATGCTCTTACTCCAAAAGAGCAAAAAGATGTGATCATGTTTTGAGTGGTGATGACAAAAGAGAGGGAAATCAATGTGCTCATATCTAGTCTAATCATGTTAGATTGGTTTGCAAGTTAGTTACTTACCAAACCAAACGTACCCAGTATAATCCCACACATAGCTAACGCTATTAGTAGGGTCTGGGGAGGGTGTGATGAGGGCAAACCTTACCCCTATTCCAAGGGATAGAGTGGCTGCTCCCGTTATGTGCTCATATCTAGTAAAAAGACCAAAAAAAAGTTATTAACATTAACTATTTAACAAATATGAGCATCTTGTCATAAGTTTGATAATAGATGAAGATGGTCATATTTGAGTTTTGCCATCAAGATCTTGCCTTGGTGGTCATGGGGGGTTTCCCTTCTGTGAAGGTTATGGGTTCGAATCTTGTAAGGTGCACTTCATAAAAACTAGGAACACCCTCTGCAGATTTCGAATTCCTTGAGGGTTGTTTGGGTAGACTGATGTACGAGCCTCCCCTTGTGGGACGTGCCAGTTGAGCTCACACCATTCAAAGAAAAACTATTTAACAATAATAAATTTTAAAGAAAAATAATTTGAGTTATTTTTATAGACATGGTTAGATGGAAATTTATCTCACTTTTTTGAACGACAAACACATACCGTTTTAAATTCAAATCTTAAAATCCACCTGTTACCTATTTTGCAGTATTTAAACCTGCCTAAGTAAAGAAAAACTTTAGATGTCACCCTCCTCTATAAATAATATACCAAGTAAGTTTGATGGATACAAATCACTTCCTTTTTATAATTATATTTTTCTGAAAGTAAATTATTTAATTAGATATTTTCAGGCAATTATTAGTGATTTGAGAAGTGATAATTTAAAGTTTTATATGATTTTTCAACAATCAAACAATACATTTATAATTTATTGAATCTAGACCATATATATTCAACATTTTCTTGGGCATACAACCCGATACATTAAATTAATATAAGTTCAATAAAAATGATTTAGAACAAGTTTTCTTTCCATCAAAAACCAAAACTACACTTTATTTGTAAACATTAATTACATATTTTATTAAAAGCCTAATTATGTTATCTATAAACATTTATTTTAGAGAGAACTATTAACATACATCTATAATCTATATCTATAATATATAATAAATAAAAGTTTTTCATGCCAAGTGTCGCATCTATGTTCATTCTTATCATTTTTTTCTCGTCTCTCTTTCTTATTAAATGCACCTCCATCTTTTAATAATAATATATATTTAAAGAAAATATTAATTATACTAATAAAACATATTTTTTTAAAATTATCCCTTATTATAAGAAACTTTGAAATGTAATTATGTAACTTTTATTTTCAATCAAATAATAAATAAAAATCAAATTACATTAAATAGTACTTAACGTATTTTTAAAACCCAATTATATATATTAATTTTTATATATTTTGAATTTTGTTTTCTATCTTTAGTATATGATACATTTTTACATCTGTAAAATATATACATAAATATTTAAAAAATTTATGTATTGATATTTTTCACCCCGTATGTAGTACACGGGATCTAAGCTAGTTAAGTAATAACCAGAGAGGTGCATGCGTGATGCGGTAGAGAACACAACACATTAACACATATATTGGTAAAGCGCATAATCAAGTATTATTTTTTTTTAAATTAAAAAAAACTATAGCAATACCATATTCAAATTAAATAGAATAAAATGCTCGATTTTATTGTGTCATTTTTTTTTTAAATATTAACATATGAAAAAATTATGACCGTTTAAAAATCATGGGGGAAGTTGTTTTAAAAGTCAATCATATGTTTTAAATGGTTGTACCTTATGATTTAAAACTTGTATTTAAGTAAAACTCTTAAATTTTAATAAAATTATTTTTCTGTCATTCCAATTTGTATTATAACTAGTGATTTCCCTCCCGCGCGTTGCGGCGGGAAATCTGTAAACCGAAACCCAATTGAAAACAATCATGCATTCATATCATGTGTTCAATGTGTACACTAAACATGTTAGAACCCTAGAATTAGTAAATTGAAACCCAATTGAAAACAATAAATCGTATAAAACAAAGCGGGAAAACCCCATATTAGAACCATAAAATCTAGCTAGATTAATAGTAAATGAAATGTCTTGCAAAACTTTAAAGCTTGATCAACTGCCCTTCAAAGGTTCCAACGGAGGATACCATGTAAAACATGTTGAACTCTCATGGGTCGTGTCTGTTGCACAAAATTAAAACCGGAACAATGATATCTTGGAAAGGTATATCATTTTATCAATTATAATCCCTTAAATTTCAACTGTATTAAAACCGAAAAAGGGATGTACGAATCTAGTATTTTGGTTTAAACAGATCCATAGAAGATGTACTAATATTAAGCAACTATCTAAATGTATTCCCTTTCTTTACCAAATTATCTCATTTCATTATTTCATAGAAAAGGATAAGGTAGTATGCGAGAAATTTATACCTGAAATGTGGAAATTAAACAATAAAAGAAAGTGTATTAAAAAAAACCAATATCGTTGACAATAGTATGACCGCGAGGGTTATAGTTTTCCGTCCCTTTCTCTTTGGATTCTCTTAAAACACGCCTACTTGAAAAAAAACAGCTTTCTAAAAACACAAAGCTAAGAATTTGATTTGAATTTGTTGTCATTCTTCTGAGTAGCAACTTGGTTATGTATTGTTGAGTTTTGGTGAAAAAACAACCCAACATGCATAAAAATATTGAGATGTATTAAAATTAAAAACCCTAACTTGAAAAAAAGCTTAGCTTGTATAAACAAAAAAATCAAGAAAGAGCCAAGGACATAAATAAATAACGTGTTGACTCAGACACAATTCTCTTCCTGTTAAATACATAATCTTGAATCAAACATCCAGAATTCTGTAATCAATTATTCATCTGAGATTTGAGAATTCTTGGATTAATTTTCGGGACGAAAATTCTTTCAACAAGGGGATGATGTGACATTCGACATTTTCAGGTTAACTCCGTTAACACAAACATCGTTATCTCAAACATTTATTTATTCAAACTCAGTTATCTCAAACCTTAACTCATGCATTACATTTAATTAGGTTAATTAGATGTGTCAGTTTCACACAAACACTCACGTATCGGTAATTTGTAGAATTACCGGATCACACACAAGTCGAACCCGGAACGTTGGTGAACTAATAAAAATAATTGCGAAAATTATTTTAACATAAATTATGTGAATTTATATGTTTGTGATTTTTCTGTGAATTATGTGAACTTTCGTGTTATCGCGTAGAATTATCAGATTTGTATTTTACAGCTTATTTTTATAGAATATGGAACTTTTATAAAAATAATTATTTAAAAACCATCTTTATCTAGTAGGATTATTTAAATATTTTTTTTATATAATCTAGAGATTATGATTATCCATTCCTAATTTGAAAACCATGAAATCTTGAATAAAAAGGAATTTTATAAAATTTTAAAACCTAATCTCCTATTTCTCTCTCTCTCTCTCAAAATCTCGACCCAAACCTCCCCCCATTGCCGCGATCTTCAAGCAACCCAAACACCCTTCAATCGATCTCTGATCTTGCAATTGAACGCGTATTTGGACTCCTCTCGACGTTTCTAACAATCCTACATAAGTCATTTCGTTCAATTCCGTCACTTTTTGATTCCTAAATTTTAGATCAAACCCTAGTTCATCCAAACATGGATTTTTATAATAAAGATGCTAACTTTATCATTGTTTTGCATATATTTGTTGATTTTATGGTTATTTGGAAAACCCTAGCTTCTTATGATTAATAACTTGTTAGATAATGAGACTTTTTGATTATGTAATGGTGTAGAATCGCATGTTAGAGATGTTTGATACTTGTTATGGTTATAATCATCTTAGATGGATTATATGTGATGGATTTGATGCTTTGAATCTCTTTAAACAAGCTTAAAAACCCTAACTTACTTATAATGAAAACTTTTTAGAAATTCTATCTTGCATAATAGACATGTGTTGAATGATATGATGATGATTATATGCTACTTGATCATGTATAAGTGATTTGTGAAATTAGATTTCTAATACCTAGCTCGGTTTTACAAACTTACTAAAAGAGGAAACTTTTTATGTTTTGAAACTTGCATGTTAGACTTTAATTGCATGATGTAATGAGGTTTATGTGTTACTTGTTACATGTGTAGATGAATTGTGAAATCAGATTCTGAATACCTAACATGGTTTTACAAACTTGCTAAATAAGGAAACTTTAATTTGCAAAAGTATTCATAACTTGCTATTTAGACATGCATGATATGGTTTAATGATTGGTACATGTTAGTTAGGACATAATAACATGTTGCAATGTGTTGGATGCTTGAAATCGTGCATATCTCTCATTGGTTACCAAAGATAGAAACTTTATTTGGAATTATGACATACATGTTAAGTTCTATGCAATTGTTATGTGATGTGGTGATCTAGAACATGTTATAGTAATCTTACAAGCATATTAACAATGATAATTCCAATAAACACGAATCCCGAACATACTACTATTTATGAAAACTTTCTATTTATGGAAACCTGCTATTTATGAAACCTGCTATTTATGGAAACCTGCTATTTATGGAAACTTGCTATCTTGCTAGAACAAATAGGATTTGTTGCTAAGTGCTACATCATGATCATTTGTGTTTGATACAGAAGTGTTATACTGAACAAACATAAATTAATATAACGTGTCACCGACGAGTCGTCGGGTCAAACTTGAGTCAAACTTGCAAACCTTTTCTAAACACTTAAACAATAGTATTGTTTGGATACTAAGGGTTCATATCAACTTGCACGAACACACACTTATAAACCTATGGTTTTAGGTGGCAGTTAGAGGTTCTACAGTTTTCTCTTAGCTTTCATTTGCATTCTCACTCAGGTGAGTTTCATGGCCCCTATCTTTACTTACTTTCCTTTTTGGGGGAGAAAGCATGCACGTAAACATTTTGGCTTTTGTATTATTGTATTATCGCTTGCTTACTAAAGTGCAAACATACCAACAAGTCCTTACATTCTCGAACCGTTAGTATTGGAACATAGCGAGGTGATTTTGAGTAGTACTACTGGGTTTTGACAAGCCCCACCTGAGTTAGTCGCACTAACTTGACCGGAGGTCGAACGTGTGTAAGATTAGCCTAGACATTTTCCATTGTTCGGTAGACATGGCGGAAGGCAAACAAACATAAACAGTCAGCTTCGGTTTCAAACACTCGTAGTAGCATGACATAGACTAGCTATCTATCGGTATACATTAATTACATTATCTAGCAAACATTGAACTTTTTATTTACTTACATCTCTATGAACTCACCAACCATTGTGTTGACACTTTTAGCATGTCTTTCTCAGGTCGCTAAGGTATTGAGCACGAGCATAGGACATGCATGGAGTCCCATCATATTTCAAACACTGAATTTATTTATTTCTATCATTTACTTTGGTTTGGGCGCGGTGTTTTGCGCATTTGACTATTCTTGCATTTGGATTTTATTTACATTTTCGCAACGTTTTCAAACTTAAACTTTTGTTGTCTCGTGACTATGAGCAGCAATGGTATTTTATTCAAATTCATATAAAGTCGTTCCGTGTAACTAATGACTGAGATCCTAGTTTAACACATTCCAAAACGGTAAAACTCCGTTAGTGGAATTTGGGGGTGTGACAAAACACCCTAAAAACGTGAGCAATATTATTGTTGATAGTTCATTGGTATCAAAAGCAATTAGAAAAGGTTTTCAATTTCATGACTCCATTCAGCCGATGCAAAAGGTGGGCGACGCACAAAGATTACAGAATCTTTATTGCCAAATAACATCATATAAGAGGACTACTTACCTCATAGTTGAATTTGTGCTTATAAATGCCCCTGAATTTTCTAACATCTAGTGGTGCGAGTTCATTGGCCTATAAAATATAATAGTATTAAAAATTAGCCATTGAAGATAACCTTGTAAAATTAGTAGGACCTAAACATAAGTAAATTTAGGTAAATGAAAGAACTCAAAATTAGAAAGTAAAATGCACCATGTATGAGTCACATCTCGTTTGTAGGTGATATCAGTGTTCCCTCCACTACATGATGTGTGTTGTGAACATTTTTCACCTGCAATATTAACACATGTGTAGAAGGATTAATTGCAAAAAGCGTGCAAGCTATCGTCAACATATAAGGTGAAACATGAGAAGAAATTTTCATATATAAAAGATTTACTTTAGATTAAAGGTTTGATACTTGGAAACAAAGACTTACTTACTGTGAACATCCCTTACTTGAACGCTTTTGTCACCTGATACAGTGGTAATCGAATCAGCATGTTTAGGATCCCAACATTCAATTTTATTTTTAACAACTAAATGCATACCTTTGGTTTTGTTTTTGAAGATTTCAATTTATAAGTAATTAAGCTCTTTGAAGGCAGCCTAAAGAAAACATTAATACACACATCAGATGGAAAAATCGAACAAATAAATCAAGTCAGAGCTAATTGAATTCTGAATACAAATGAAATGGTACAACCATGATTGAAAGTAAATGAATGAAATCACATATATAATCCTCAAGATCGTATGGAATTTCAATGTCCCAAAACAAACATAACTAAAAGCAAATCATTAAAACATACATCTGTGATTGAAACCTAAAATCAAATAGCAAAAGCTTGAAAGGTTCGTTCCTAAACCAACGAACCCTACAACTAAATCATATGGTCAGATTAAGTTGGACAAAAACTCACAAAAATTAAGTAGAAGAAACATAAAACCTAGAAGAAGCCATTGTCTAGACCCAGAAAGCCAAGACCTAGCTGCCGTTGCATACACTTGAACCACCGTTGCCGCTCATATCCGTTCCCTTCTACAGTAGCGGAAAGCAACATGACGATGACAAGGATGAGAAATCCTTACATGCGAAGGCCTTGAAGAAGCAACAACAGAGAGAATTTTGATGCTTCGATTTCTGAATACAAACAGAAATCGCAAAACCACGGATTATGGATTCGAAAAAGTTGTGTCGATGGAGAGAAGATGAACCCACGAAGGTACCTATTCATATCAAAGGAAACGAAAAGAAGAAGCGTTGGGGGGAAAGAAAATAAGACGGCAAGCAGGAGGTGGAATTGGTGTTTGTCAACGTGGAGAAGCAAGAAGCGGCATTATGAGACACGTGGCCCTTGGTTAAGGAGTTGTACATTACGTTTTCAGAGTGATACCTTACTGTTCAACCACTTCTCAATTGTTTAGTTGTTAATTATAATATAGTATAAATATATGATTTCTATGCCATTGTTAATACTTATATAATATCATATTTATTAAACAAAAATACACACTCAAATATGACCATCTTCATCTATTATCAAACTTATGACAAGTATACCCTTTTGTTATATTTAATATTACTAGTAAAATGCCCGCGCGCGTGTTGCGGCGTACTAAACTCAGAAATAATGTTAAGTCTGTTACATGTGTTTGATAAAAAACCAGCAATATTATAGATATAGTATAGATAAATTAATGTTAAGACATTTTTTTGTCTCTTTCTCTTTGACTGCTACATATACTGTATGATGAGTTTCTTGAATCTGGTTCAATTTGATTGCTTCAGCGAACGGAGCAGGTTTGAGAATTGAAAAAAATAATGTTAATTCTGTTACATTATTATGTAGACTTTGTTTTGAAGTAATTACTATTTGTGCCTACTATCTAGATTCTAGTGGGGGTCGCGCGATGCGGCGAGGAACACAACACTTAGGTTGGTGGTTTTAGCGGTATGTACAGAGTGGTTCAAACTAACGTTGGGTTATTTTTTAATTTATTATTTTTATATTTGTTTGAGTAAATTACGTGATGTGGGAGTAAAATGATCAACTGTCTCATTTATCTTATCTTGCACATGACCTGAGATAGTGTTTCAAACTAACGTCCATTCATCAAAAGACGAAATGTGTGAAACATTAAACGAAATGATATTTTGTGTAATTATTGAAAATAAAGAAGGCATTTGCATTTTTTAAGATATCTAAAGACGAAACATGTAAT
This sequence comes from Smallanthus sonchifolius, assembly GCA_023525975.1. Classification (NCBI taxonomy): domain Eukaryota; kingdom Viridiplantae; phylum Streptophyta; class Magnoliopsida; order Asterales; family Asteraceae; genus Smallanthus; species Smallanthus sonchifolius. The sequence goes on from CM042018.1 coordinate 133,834,304, forward strand.
TTATTATATAAAATATAGATTAAAAGGATAACATGTTAAATAAAAAACAACTTTTAACTCATACAATCAACTAATAAAATTGTATCACAAATTTGAGTTTAGGAAAAAATGTTGTCTTATTGTTTTTATTTTATTAATATCGGAGACTTAAATAGCTTTTCCAAGCAAGTTTTTTAATAAGTGATTAATGATTTTTTTTATAACTTTTATAATCTTTAAATAATTTAATATTTTGTTATATATATAGTTGATGAATATCCGGTTCACAAAAGTATAATATATAACTAAACTTACAATAATTTTGAAGAACATAACTAATAAGACTATGTATAACCATGTAATTATTTTTAACATATTTATTTTTTTAACAAAAACACTCACTAATACAGCAATAACAATTCAGATTAAGACATGTCAATATAAATATAAGTTCGACATGTCCAATTATTTATTAGCATTATTGTAAAAATCGGGATTAATCGATAATCGGGGGTCTACCGATGCGATTTCATCTACTCGTACCAAAACACAGGTAGGCGGTCTAAATCGGCCCAACGGTTTTATTTTTCATTTGTCACTTATTCTTTTATAAGATTCTAAGTTTCGTATCAATGTGTTATCGTTGGACTGAAACATGGTTGTGTCGTATTGATGTTTACCAGTGTTCCAATATATATATATATATATATATATATATATATAGAGAGAGAGAGAGAGAGAGAGAGAGAAAGTGAGGGTGCCCGCGCGATACGGCGGATAACACAGACCCTGCTAATCATGTAACATTTTTTTTAATTAGAAAAAACTATAGCAATACCATACTCAAATTAAAGAGAATAAAATGCTCGTTTTTATGGGGTAATTTAAAAAAAAAATATTAACGTATGAAAAAGTTATGGTCGGTTAAAATCATGAGGGGAGAAGGTAGTTACTGTATGAATAACTTTCATTTTCTTAAAGCATTAGAGAGTTGTAGCTTATGCTTAAAAAAATATGTAAGTAATTTCTTAAAAAGTGTTAAAAGATATATTTGTTCTACTCAATTATATTATTATATATAGTATAGATAAGTTATAGTTAATTTGAGTATCACGGGTTCGAGACGTGGAAACAGTCTCCTGCACAAAGTGTAGGGTAAGACCGCGTACATCAGATCGCGCCTCAGACTCTACACAAATACGAAAGCTAAGTCAATCGCTCGGTATTTTACGAGTTTAACCAGGGTAAGAATGAGGAGGTTGAGGTTATGGTTATGGTGGACCAAGGCAGGGGCAGAGCAGCTTTTACTTTTCTGTTTTATTATTCATTTTGCTTTTGAAAAGCATAATACTTGTTACATTTTCATCACAGACACCTTCTCTTTAGGATTCTTCTTCTTCTTCCTTCCCAGACAACCATCACTCCTTCAAATCATTCCTCTCTCTTTCTCTACAAACACCATCACCATGTGAAACACCACTTTTCACACACTAATTCCTTCACTCCTCTATGTAAGTACGCCTCCTCTTCTTCTATCTCCGATTTAGGGTTTATACGCCTGTAAATTCATAAATTGTTTCCTAATTTGCTTCGGTCATCGTGTGTTTGGTTCGTTTAGCTGGGAATTTTTGTATATTATTGGTGTAGTGGTTGTAATGCAGTTGAAAAACTACTTTGATTAAGACAGCATTTTAATTAAATAATTTTCAGTGTAGGAAATATTGTAACCTAGTTTTGAAATTCATTTTCAGTACAGTTAAGTTATCCTATTTCATGTTAGAGGTGAGATCATGCTCTTTGTTCCTTTATTATTTTTTAATATATTTTTTTATTTTATATGTTTTTACTAAATTCTTGCTCACTTTGTAGGTTTCTTGTTCAACTTTTTATGTCATTTGCAAGCTAATTGATTTTTTGCTTTTATTTGTTGCCTTAGGGGATCTGTGATTTGAACAAGTTTTTGTTAATACTTAGAAATTAAAAGTCCAAGTAGATCTGCTATCCTTCTACAGCATTGTTAACAAAGAAGTCCAATTTTGACTTTTTAAAAATCAAAATATGCAGCTTTGTGGTTTTAATGCTCTATCACTACAATTGTTTCTGTTTTGTAAACATTTTTTCCATAACTAACAGGTAGTCATTTTGTGGCTTGAAATTGCTCAATCTTTGTTGAATTGTAAATAGAGAGAGACTCATTTGGCTCCCAAAAGTCAATAGTGGAATCATGGACTTCCTTTTTTTTACTTATTTACTTAGTCTTGAAGAAATTTATTACCTGCAAGATCTGGTAGCTTAGGGTTCAAAGTTTCGAACTATTCCCGTTGATTCGAGTGAAAAAAGTTAATCCATAACATAGTATGAAATATTTAGTTAGTAGAATCTAATATAGTATGAAATATACTAATCGTATTACTTTAGTCTGTAGAACTATAATTGGCAGAATGACAAAAGTAAGCCCTGAAGTTTTTGATGAGATGCAAATGCAAGCTGTTTTATCAGTATCAGCAGATGTGAGTTTCAAATCAAATAAATTTCCCAAATATAAATTAGGGCCCGACAATCAGGTTCTTGATGAAGCAACCGTGGAGAATAAAGGACCACCATTAAAAGACATTGTGGCACAAGAAACCGAACAGTTATCTGATCAACACAAACGTCTCTCTGTTCGTGACTTGGCCAGTAAATTTGACAAGAATTTGTCTGCTGCAGCTAAGCTGTCTGATGAGGTATAGCTAAAATTATTTTGTTTAAAAATAAAACGCACGCTTGTGAATAAAATGAAATCAGTTACTTATAAGTTATAACAATATATTTCTCTAGTGTCTTAGAATATTTTATTTACTATGGAATGGGTAACTATGATTGCCCATTTTGGGGGGGAATTTCATATATATCCTTCTAAAAGTTTAAAGTTTGGTATATATCCTTTTAAATTTCATAATATCTTATTTACCCTTTTAAAACACTAAGAGTATTTATTCCTTAGTTCATGTTACTTATAGCAATCTAGTTCGCGGAATAAACGAAAAGAACAATATGCTCCGAGATGATTTATTGTTTTTTTTGTATTCATTTATTCAGTGAAATAAACTTTTATAAGTAACCGAGATTAATTTTTTTACTATGGAAAGGGTAAAATATGATACTTTTACTATTTTGAAAGGGTAAATACCATATTATGAAATTTAGAAGGATATATATATGAAATTAGTCCAAATACTGTTGTCATTGTATTTCTTAACATTGATTGCATTGTGTTATTTTATATAGGCTAAACTCAGAGAGGTGGCTTCCTTAGAGGGCCATGTGCTTTTGAAGAAACTTAGAGATGCTTTGGAACATTTAAGAGGGCGATTAGCTGGTCTTAATAAGGAAGATGTTGAAAAAGCTATCTCTATGGTATACCCTTATTATAATTATTATTATTATTATTATTATTATTATTATTATTTGCATGCTAGTGGTTTTTTTGTTAATTGATTATATTTGCTTCAAGAAGCTTCCTTAATGACATGATAATAAAGGTAAAAAAATGATGATTGTTAAATTGTTGTGGTGTATGGTGGATACTTTGTTATAGGTGGAAGCATTGGCCGTAAAGTTGACTCAAAATGAAGGGGAGTTGATACAAGAGAAATTTGAAGTGAAGAAACTTGCGAACTTTCTCAAACAGGTGATTAACTTTGATCACTTTCATCAATATAATATAATTCTTTTTAGGAATGAGGTACGCAAATGCCACCCAAGTATTCAACTTTTTTCATTAAGACCACCCAAGTATGTATCTGGTTTCATTTATACCAATTACCAATTTTGACAAAAAGCATGCCAGATTATGAAAATGCCAATGTTTTTTTTTCTTCTTCTTTCTGAAAGACAACATTTATAACCTATAACATGTTACACCTCTTTATATGTATTTTTCTTTTCAAAATTTCCAAGGGCATTTTCTCGCTCGACATGTTTTTTTGTTAGAATTGTATAAAATGAAATCAGATTCTATCCACTTTGTTGTAATAGTTTCTTGTGGGTATGCGAAAATAATTTTGTTATTTATTTGCAGGCTACTGAAGATGCTAAAAAGTTGGTAAATCAAGAAAGATCTTTTGCTTGTGCAGAAATTGAAAGTGCAAAAGCAGTAGTGAGAAGAATCGGTGAGGCTCTTGATGAGCAAGAAAGAATATCACTAACATCAGGAAAACAGGTAATATAATATTTATGACGTTAAAATAAATCCAGCTATTAATATATGTTACACTTTTTTATAACTAGATTTCACATATAGTTATGGGTAAAGGGTATTCTTATTAGGTTTTTTTCCTAGAACGAAATTGACTATTTGACCGTCTTCTCGCCAGGAAATGGAGGAGATGGTGGAGGAAATCCAGCTGGCTAGAAGAATTAGGTTATTGCATCACCCCTGCAAGGTAAGTTTTAACTTATTTATAGGTTAATACCATAAAAAACCAACATATTTTCTCATTTTTCACAAAAAGTCCCTCAACCAAATTTAGACGTATTTAAGTCCATGAACTTGTAAATTTATACAAACCTGTAAATGCTGGTTATTTGCACAGTTAGCACATACGTGGATGCCATATAGGCATGCTTTGCTGATGTGAATGCTATGTAGAAATAGAAACGAACTTGCACCTTATCCAGATTTTGGCAACCAACAAGCAATATACTGCCGGCTTTAGCAACCGAAATCATTTTAACCGATTTCACCTTTAAAAATAATAATTAAAGGCACATTAGATGCCATGTGGCAGATACATGTGCACTAAAATGACAAATTAACTGTCACTAGTTTTTGAAAAATAAGCAAAAAATTGACCTACTATAAAATGTAACTTGGTTGCTATTATCCGTAATAAAATGTAAATTGGTTTCCCTTTTGAAATTATTTTAAAATTGGTTTCTAAAATCAGGAAAAACTGTGAAGTTCGTTTTTATGCTTGAAGTTTGCCTTCTATTTATTTTCGATAACTGAACATTGTATTCTAGGATCCAAACCCTCAGTCTGTATGACACCTTCATCTCAAAATCCAGATTTTGTACATCAATAAATTGCATATTTCATTTAGGATCACAATTTCAATTTTTTAGCATAACTTATTTTTCCTTTGTCACCTAGGTGATGGATATGGAACATGAGCTTCGAGCCTTGAGGCTACAAATCCAAGAGAAGTCTGCATTCTCAGTAACGCTTCAGCAAGAGGTATATCTTACTTAAAATATTAAATCTGAAATATTTTAGTGTAATTAAATATAATATTCTTTCCATCCCAGAAAATGCAACATTTGACTTTGTACATAGTTTAATAACAAACATATTAATTTTACATCAATGCTGCCCCTTAATAAGAAAAAAATAAAGAAAAGTTGTGAACCAACATCAAAGTAACAGTTATTAGTAAATCATAGTTTGTTTGCTTTTGTTGCATCCACATAACTAACTACTTATAATCCGATTGCAGTTAATGCTGAATAAATTGGCTGAGGATAACAAGTCAAGCTTATATGCTCTAGAAAGTTCCGGAAGTTTGGGCTCAATTTTACGACTTCAACCGCGTTCAGAAGAAGCAACGGAGCTCTCAAAATGTTCAATTCAATGGTACCGTTTATCATCAGAATGTAGCAGAAGGGAGCTTATTTCAGGTGCTTCTTAATTTATTATTACATAATCTGAATGCAACTATTTTCTTGGGAAATATCGTCTTTTTATCTCGTTTTATTTTGTATTTTTCAACAGTACTTGTGGCTGTCTCGACCAATTTACTTATGAATTGGGTTATGTTTTATCTCTAAGGGGTCAAATGAGTTGACTGGGTCAAATGGTTCAAAATTTATTCGAGTTGTATCTTTAATGCAAAAAACCTCCTATATGTTATTCAAAATATCTTTTTTAATATTGCAATAATATACTTTTTGTAAGCTTACACACTATTATTTTATTATTTGTAAAAACGAATTTGGAAAAAGGTATCTGGTCAAGGTTGCCCAACCTGCCCTACCACCTGCCCATTTAGCCACATGAACTCATGAAGTCAAGAAGTAGCTAGGATGTGCATATTTCTTTTCTAACATTATTTGGCTAAATTTATTTTCACCAGGTGCTAACAAATCAGTTTATGCACCCGAACCCTATGATGTTGGACGGATTTTGCAAGTTGATGTCATATCACATGGCCAAAAATCTATTGTTACAACAGCTTGTCCTGTACAACCTGGTTTGTTCTTTTTTCCTTTTGTCATATTTTATAAATAAAATGTTTTTCTTAAGTGGATTTGTTGTAATATATATACTTTTGTAACAGCTGTTGGATTGGAGAGTTATGTGGAGTCGCTTTCTCGAAAAGGAAATTCTGAATTCAGTGTATGTTATCTATAAAATTTATCAAGACCCAGTTTTCTATTCTACACATGATATGGTAAAAAGATGCTTGATTATTAATCAAAATTTCAAAGTACCCTTCAATAATGACACACATGGGAATCTTTTGACAATATGCAATTGGGCCATTTAACATGAAAATTTCATTAAAAATCCCAACAATTTTTTGTTTTGAATTTTTCTTAAGGTCTTTTTAGTTGATCCAGCATAAATTAAATTAAAGTTTTTGTTTTGAAATTTACAGGTGGTGATTTCTCAGATGAATGGACGGAATTATTCGTCACATTCTGCTCATTTATTACGTGTTGGAAAAATGAGAATGAAGCTTTCAAAAGGATGGATTACGAAAGCTAGAGATGCTTATTCCTCTACATCAATGCAGGCAAAACTTATTTTGCTTGCTTTTTCTTAGCATCAAAATTTATTAACAATTAAATAAATAGGGGGAAATTTCATAAATATCATGTCATCCATTATATAGTAAGTAAAACAATATCATTTACAAAAGTGAATAAACAAAGAAAACAGTTTGAGCTAAGATAATCCGTAGTCGTCATTTGTTATATGTGTGTGTGTGGAGGGTTGTTCAATACATAACCAATTTTTAGTAGATAACTGCGAGAACCGCTTAAGCTCCATTTTCCTTATTTGTTTCACGGATCCTATGGCATTGCTCTTAATTTCTTGCAAATTAATTTATAATCTCGTTAAGTTCTTACACCACTTTCTTTGACCAAATTTCAGCTATGTGGATTTAGAGGTGGCGGGAATGTGGCAGCTAAATCGTTGTTTTGGCAATCAAGAAAAGGGCAATCTTTCGTATTAGTGTTTGAAACAGAACGAGAAAGAAATACAGCCATTGTTCTAGCCCGAAGATATGCTCTTGATTGCAATGTATGTAATCTCAAATTATACAAAAAGGGAAAATAATATATAAAAACAGTTATTCAAAACTATTCTCTTTCAATAATAATCTACTTTTTTTTTAATAAAATGATTTAAAGAGGTGTTTGAAACTGACCCATTTCTTTTTAGGCCATCTTTTACCTGTTTTTCGTGTTAAAACTTCTTATATTGTTTATTTAAAAAAGTTAGTTTAACTATTTTGATAGTACATTATATACAATCACAGGTGGTGCTGGCTGGACCAGATGATCAAGCATCACTTTATCTTCTCTGACTTGACTAATGCAAGTATAACCAGGTTTCCAAAATGAGAGTGATTATTTTATTTTTTGCCACTTGTAATTTTGTGTGTTTTATTTTTGTTTTTGGGTGTGTTTAATTGGGTTTTAATTTTTCTACTAATTTGATCATCCTTTATAGGCATAGTTTTGGTTTGCCTGTTCATTGGTTGTAACAATTCTTTTATATTTGCATTTTTAATATAACAACCAAGTCTTGATTGAAGCTTTATCTTGGGAAAAATATGTTGATCTTATATCTGTTAAAAGTGAATATTATTTGTTTAAAAGTGTATATATGATATGGATACGTAATAATATCAATACGCTATAAATAATCAGGAAAGAAAATATATCAGGTGATGCAAACAAATCGAATAGGAAGAAATTAGAAAGGAGAAGGCTTGTTCTGTATTTAATACCTCCCTCAACATCTTTACAAACTTCTCTAAAGATTATACGCACTAATCACTATGCGCACTAATCGGTTTCAAACCCTAAACTGGTTCGATTTTGATCAACAAAAGTCAAAACCGGTTTGGTGTTGAAGACACAAGATCCATCCTTCTAAGTCATATTTTGGGAAATCGATTTTTAATACCTCCTAAGAAAATATATCAGGTGATGCAAACAAATCGAATAGGAAGAAATTAGAAAGGAGAAGGCTTGTTCTGTATTTAATACCTCCCTCAACATCTTTACAAACTTCTCTAAAGATTATACGCACTAATCACTATGTGCACTAATCGGTTTCAAACCCTAAACTGGTTCGATTTTGATCAACAAAAGTCAAAACCGGTTTGGTGTTGAAGACACAAGATCCATCCTTCTAAGTCATATTTTGGGAAATCGATTTTTCCGATTCTCACTGATCAATTGAAAGCACCATGATTCAATGCATCATCTCCAAAATCACCCTCAAATCGGCACTTGACTTATTTGTCAATTGCTTGACTTCGTGTTGTATTAGTCATTTGCTTAATTGCAATCGAGCTTGATTGGGATCCCTAAGCTCACTCAACATCTTTACAAAGCGTAAGGCCTCCTTTTTTAGAACGACAAATTTATTTATTCCTGTGGGACCTCTAAACCTAGTGCTTAAGGCATTTATTACAACTATTTGTTCCGTGACATAAAAGATAGTTTCCATTAATTGTATGAAACAATTTTTTTAAAAATAGGTCATAAATAAATTTTAAAATCAAAATTATGGTTTCTTGGTTGGTTCTTGTTTTTAGCATCAAGATGTAAAATATTGGTTCCTAATCATAGCGTTTTACGTTTTTTCCCCTAACTGTACCGATCCATTATCGGTACTTGATTGTAGTGTAACACCAATGTAAAAATATTGGTTCCTAATGTCTGGTTTTTATTTTATAAAAGTAATAAAAAAATATACACTTCAAAACGAAATTTTATTGTTATATGATTTTAAAAGAGAAAAAATTATTTCCCGACATTATCATCGTATTTTTGAAGATTTTTCATCACAAAGGTTTAAGAAATTACCATAAAATATTAGAATTTAAAAAGATTGCATAAAATGTTAGAATCAGATTTGGTCTCAGTTTCTTGTAGTCAACGCTGCGGTTAACAGATCTTTGGCCGGCGGATAAAGCGCCACCGCACCTCGTGTAACATTCGAATATTTCTGGTAAATCACCTTCCTCTTTTCGTCCGTTTTCGCCATCGAATGCAACACCACCATCATTTTCGCACAATCCATCACTTGTGTCTCCGTGAACCCCGTGTGCATTTCAAGTGTCTCGTGCCACACGTCACCCTTGTTCAGCGTAGCACGTGCAGCATACACCGCCGCCGCAGCCACCATTGACGGACAAAACCTAATAACAACCTCGTAATTCATCATCCCCAATTCCGCATAGAAGTAGATCATATTCTCCATCTGTAAAACAAAATCAGAACCTCATAAATTAACATGTAATTTCATAACCAATTTTATCCCGAATTTCATAAACTAACATGTAATTTCATAAAATTAAACCAATTTTGTCCCTAATTTCATAATTTAACATTCAAATTAAAAAAAATCAGAACCAATTTCATGCAATTTCATAAAATCAGAACCAATTTTATCCTTAATTTCATATACTAACATGTAATTTAATAAATTCAGAACCAATTTTATCCCTAATTTCAAAAAATTAACTTGTAATTTCATAAAATTACAACCAATTTATCTCTAATTTCATAAACTAGCATGTAATTTCTTAAAATCAGAACCAACTTATCCCTAATTTCATAAAATCAGAACAATTTAACCCTAATTTCATAAATTAACATGTAATTTCACAAAAAAACAGAACCAATTTATCTCCAATTTCATAATTTAAAATTTCATACAATCAAACTATTTTATCCCTAATTTCACAAATTAACATGTAATTTCATAAATCAGAACCAATTTACCACTAATTTCATAACTCAAAATGTAATTTCATAAAATCAAAAGCAATAAACACTCACGTTGGTCTCCTGCGGGGCGGCGGCGGCTTTGATGAACCGAACGAGGAACACATATGGCGTAGGGACGGTTAAATTCCACTCCAACCGACCTAAAATTCGCTTCTCCATCAGCAACACATGTCGATGCTCGTAAGCTCGATCTGAAATTTGAACCAGATCATTGACCTCCGGCGCCCAAATTTCCTCGTATTTTGAAGCAATAAGCATTGCACTCATTCCGACACATTGTAATTCTCTCCTCGCGACGGTTTCAGCCGCCAAGAATCGGTCAACGATGTTAATTGTTAGGTACAAGGTTTCATTCGTCAACTCGAATTTGTTGTGTACCTCGATTAACCAATCGACCAGAATAGCCCTCATTTTATCGTTGACTTCAGGTTGTGAATGCATATAATCATTCACTTTAGTTTCATTCTGTAACAAACAAAAAAAATTTAGTTTATAAATTTTTGAAAAAGAATATAACATATTTTATATTTTATAAAATATTTTACTACCTCTACGAGTTTGTAGAAGCTGTAGATGTCTTCGACGTATTCGACGGCTGCGAGTTCGTTATTGATATCGTCGGCGTCAATGTCGATAATGTTGTTGGGTTTGGGCTTGTAGTTGAGGCCACAGGCGGCCTTGCTCCGGGCGGTGAGGGTGGAGGTGAGTGACGATTGGGGTTTTCTGTTTGATGATTCGGGTTTTTGTTTTTCTTCGGTGTCGGGGCTGATTTCAATTACGGTTGCGTTATGTGGGACTGGTGGGGGTTTTGGCTTGACGGCGGCTTTTTTCTTGGGTTGCACGATTTTGTTGTTGTCGGCGTTCATGGTTAATGGTTTCTGCAAAAGGGAATCAGAGAATGTTAGCGTTTGATTTGAAATTAATTTTGGAATTTGAAGAAATTGATGAAATTGACCTTTTTCTTTTCGGCTGCGTCTTTTTGTGCGTTGGCTAGTAATTGGGCACAGAAACTTCTTGTTACGGGTCGGGTTATGGCCGGAAGTGGCTTGCCGTCCAGTGGGCGGAGGGTGACCATGTTGCCGATGTCTCCTAATGCACGGCGGCTCTTGTTTTGTCCGGCTGCCGGAACCGCCGGCATGTTGTTCTTTTGTTTCATTACCCCAACTGGAACTGCTTCACCTTTACAATTGTAAAAACAAGATTTACTTATTTAATCAAGAAAGTGAAAAAAAAACCCCAGAAATCAAACATCAGAATGAATGTTATCGGATGAATTGGATCAAAATCTACAAATAATCAAAAACCCTGAAAAAGCAGATTAATACCTCTGTTTTGTTGTGAAGCCATCTTGATCGATCGATGAAAAGTTGAAATTAAACAAACACACACACACACACACTCACTCTCTCTCACACACACACGCTCTCTCTCTCTCTAGCTCTCTGGATCGAAGAGCGATGAAGATGAAAAGGAATGGTGGCCCCCTTTTTGAAGCCGGTGAATTCCATACGCTGCCCAACGGTCATATAGCCGTTGGGCTGTTCAAATTTATTCTGTAATGTTGATGCATTTTCCTATTAGAACGAAAGTTACAAATACACCACGCGTTGCGGCAGGGCACGCGTTAAGTTGATTCGGTTTCAAACATAAAAATGTTAACAGAAAAATCTTCTAGCGATAATATCTTCGGATATCAAGAAAAAGTCACGTTGCATAAATGAAAAAACGAAAACGAATAAAAATGTCGTTTAATGAAAAAATAAAACCGTGTGAAACCATCACAAAAAAAAAACCCGGTGAAATTTTTTTTTATAAAAAAAAGGTAAATCGAAAACTAAAATTAAAAAACGACATGTGTTTTATATGAATAAAAAACAATAAAAAAAATAACAACATGGGTTCAAATAATACGGATAATGGTACCGATGTTGTGCATTAGCTATCGGTTCGGTTCGTGAATGCATTAGGACTCGGTATCGTTTACGAATTAAAAAAAAGTTTATTTGTGATGGTTTCGTCAGACAAACGATGTATGTTGTATTCCAAAAAATAAAGTCATGTTTTACATTGACCGAAAAGTAAAGAAACGAACAATAATATCGGTTATGATAATACCAATACCGGCAATGATACTACTCGGTCATTATCGTTTCGATTTGTCACGGTACCGGAATGATAATTTTGCTCGCTATAGCTTAGATAAAAAAAATACCCGTTGTTGAATTAACAAATGAAAGATAGCTGCGTATTCAATTTTTTTTATTAACAAACGAAAGTTATTTCAGAAAAATGAAATATGTTAAAAAAAAATAAATGGGCTAAAAACATATATTATATAAAGTACAAGAAGCTAAAATAAAAGTTAAAAATAAATTATAAACTTATTGTACAAGTTACATCAGTAAGTAATATCAAGTTTAAATGAAAAAAAAACAACCAAAAGAAAATCGAGATAGTGGGTTTCGAACACACTTCCCTTGAATGAAGGACTAAAGTTGTTAACCAACTAAGCTACAACCATTTTATTGTTCTATATCTAAAACAAAAATATATATATATATATATATATATTAAAGTAATTTATTTAGAATTAAGGCTTTAAAGAACTTGTACGCGACCCATAACCTCTTACCGCTATTGTTTTTGTAAGTAGCTAGTGGGTTACCATCCATAAAGTAGATAAAAATAAGCAAATCGAACGATACATTTAACGTGACGTTAAAAAAAATACGTTACAGTGGTATATTCGATAGTGAAGTTATTTGAAATTTTTTTACACCGAAACATAGATAAAAATAAGCACGCCGGCAGCGCATTAAGGCGGGTCGGTTTAAAGGTAGATAAAAAAAACGTCGCAATAGTGTATTTTGAGATGGGCGCCAGGAGGTTTAAAAAAATGTTTAAAAAACGGTTGGTTTAAAAATAATATTACGAAAATTTTATAAAACATCTTATTTTAAAATTTGTAAGTGGAAAAAAAACCTATAAAAAAATTGAAACCTTAAAGCATCTTTGATGACTCGTAAGTTTAACGTTTGTGATTTTATGACTTGTACATTATTACGCCGAACTCCGTTTCGAATGAAATTTACACCGAAACGTAGATAAAAATAAGCACGTCGCAACAGTATTTTCCAAATTTATAAAATATAGTATTTTAAAAGTTATAAGGGAAAAACAAAATAACTTCAAAATTAATTATAATAATAAAATAATCAATTATAAAAAAATTAAAAATCCAAAAAAAAATAAAGAAGAGAAAATAAACTTGAGAAAGAAAAGAGAAAGGGTAACTGTGCATAGCAATATGTAAAAGAGACGGTAAAAAGAAATAAAAAAAAATCAAAGAAAGTAAGTGTGCATAGTAATATGTACATCGGGTTGCTGATATGGATTTTGTTAGTATTTGAATTAAATAATAATCATCTCATTTTATATTTAAATTATATCGACAGAAATATTGTTTTCTTGTTTCTTCATTAGTTTTTCATATTCAAGCGTGGTAAAACATGTCTAACGTCAACACTAATGGTAGAAAGAATGGAAAAGGAAGCATAAAAACATATGGTTTATGTTTTTATTTTTCTTTAAAAGATAAATATTAAGAAATGACGAGTGAAATGAAAGTACTAGATGTCGTTTATGACAACCTTTAAAAAGTGAAAATTGTTCTACTATAAATAATTTAACTTTTTGAATACTATACACCTACCCAACTCATAATGAACATTATGCTGAGATGAGTATGCACGTTTGATACACGTTAACCATTAATCGTTAGTGCACTCCACTAATGGTGAAGGGGGCGGGTGGTTGCCGAGTATGAGAGAGGTGGCCGGGTAAAATGGGTACACCGCCCCCATTAAATCGAGTTTCATGTCCGCTCGGATGAATCCCCACTCACTCTAGTGGACCCCACCACACACACTTTTTTTATTTAAATGTTTTTTTTAAGTGGGTGAGTAGTTTGAGCAAGATGTTTCCAATGAAATCTGAGTAAATGAGTAGTTTTGAGGTGACAAAATTCTATTGGACAGATTGGTGAGTAAAATTGTTGGGTTAGTAAGGTGCTCCCCTCACCCTAAGATAGAGATAGACATGAGTGACCTTCATTTAACACATTTTTCGAATGGACCCGTAATTTGAACATGTGGTTTATGATATTCTGCTTTTGTTGCTTAGCACCATGACATCATCTGCAAATCTTTGGTGGTGTTTTGGCTTCACGACTGGACGCTCGACATTCACACCTATCAACATGACATATCGATCGTTTGCTAAAATTTATAAGTTAACTGAACTTGATTGAAAAATAGTTTTTATTGTTAGATTCTATTAATTCTAATATAAACCTCTTATATAATGTTATGAATTAATCAAAAGAAATTTCCCATAATCTGTCCTCCTCTAACATAAAAGAGTTAATTTAAATATATTTACATATAACAATATATATATATATATATATATATATATATATTTTACGGTTTTATGTGTCCCGTTACCCCTGAGCAAAAATTACGCTACCCCTGTCCAAATTTTTATAAAAAAACCCAATACTTTATAAAAATGCACCATATTTTATAAATTAAAACATTTAGGCTTTAAAGATTTGGGCTTTAAAACTTTTGAGATTTAAAACAAATGGGCTTTAAAACACTTAACCTCTTGGGTTTATTGGACCATCGACACAAGCAACACTGCTGCAGTGAACTCAACAGCGATCCAGGCAGCAGCAGAAACGACCACCCACTCCACCAGCGACCGAGCCGTCCTCCGCCGCCTCCTGCTCCGCCACTGGACCAACTGACCAAGAAGAAAGGTAATTTCAATGTGAAATTACTAATTTGTGTAAATTAGGGGTTGAATTTTGTTTTGTTTGTTATAAAATTAGGGCTTTGAAAATTAGGGGTTGAATTTTGTTTTGTTTGTTAAAAAATTAGGGCTTTGAAAATTAGGGGTTTAATTTTGTTTTGTTTGTTATAAAATTAGGGGTTTATTTCAAGAGGATGAAAAAACAAGCTCTTCTTGGAAAAATTTTTAAGAGAAAATTTCAAGAGGATGCATTGATGGAAGTCATGGAACTCAATCAACTCATGAAAGTTCTAATATTGATAAGGATGATAACAATAACATTGATAAAACTCAATCAACTCATGAAAGTGATGGTATAATTGATGATGAAATTGGTCCAAGTATTCATTCGGTTTCAATTCCTTTAATCCCTAATATAATTGATTTGAATGATCTTCCTTCAGATCTCTTTGATAGACCACTTATTTCTAATTATCACCCTAATCAAATTGATGACATAAGAAGACATTATCTTGTCAAAAATGTCTTTCAACCACGAAGTCATAAATTTCCATTCAAAGACTATTCTGGTGGGAAAAGAAGTTTTAATGTAAAATGGTTTGATACATATTCGTGGTTAGAGTATAGTACTAAAGTAGACAAAACATATTGCTTATGTTGTTACTTGTTTAAAGAAACCGTTGGTAATCAAGGTGGAAGAGACACCTTTTCAACTGAAGGCTTTTGTAATTGGAGTAAATCGGGTGCCTTAAAAGAGCATATTGGGTCAGTTAATAGTCATCATAATAAGTCGATGCAAAAATGTGAAGATCTCTTGAAACAAAAGAAATCAACTGAAGTGAAATTAAATAAGGTAAGTGAAGAGGAAAAGGTTGCAAATCGGTTAAGATTAAGTGGTTCTGTTCGTAGTGCTAGATTCTTGCTAGAAAATTCTTTACCATTTCGTGGTCATGATGAATTGGAGAAATCTCATTCGAAAAAAAAAGTCAAGACTTATTAGAAGCGACTAATATGATAAACAGAACAAAACGGGCATTGAATGATTTAAGACAAAATGGGTTTGATGATATGTTAAAAACAGTGACTTCTCTTTGTGAAAAGAACAATATTAAGGTGTTGGATATGACAGAAAGTTATGGTAACCCAAGAAACAAAAAGAATGTCATTATTAATCGACATCATTTTGAAGTTGAGGTTTTTAATACTGTTTGGATATGCAAATTCAAGAATTGGGAAATCGTTTCAATGAGGTATCAACTACATTGATAGAAAATATGTCGGGTTTAAATCCTTGTGATTGGTTTTCGAAGTTTGACATATCTAAGATTGTGGCATTTTCTGAGATGTATTCGGATGATTTTAATGTGAATGATAGAGAGTGCCTTTTGGGTGAGCTTAAGGTCTTTTATCACTACATAAAGGAAGATGATAGATTTGCAAAATTGGATGGAATATGTGACCTTGCTCGTCTAATGGTGGAAACCGGAAAAGATCATTATTATTCTTTGGTTTATCGGGTATTGAAGCTGTTGGTTCTACCGGTTGCAACCGCAACCGTTGAAAGATGTTTTTCTAAATTGAAGCTTATCAAGACGGATTTACGCAATAGAATGGGAGACGAGTATTTAAACAATGCTCTAGTTTGTGCGATCGAAAGGGAAATATTTGACAAAGTAACGGATGACGATGTAATGATTCGATTTCAAGCTTTCAAAAACCGAAGAGGAGAGATCTAAGATCATCTATTTGGTATTCTTTTTACTTCATTTATTATCGTGTTTTTATTTGTGTTCATTTACATGATAGTACGGTAAAAAAAATTCGCTACCCCTGAACTGTTTTTCTAGATCCGTCACTGGTATATATCGTTGTCATTTAATTTTCGATGATCTCTTAAAAAGAAAAAAAAGCGTGGATTATTAAAACAATAAAATATTTTTAAATTCTATTGTATTACCTATCCCTTTTATTGCAAGTAAATTACATTATTTAAATTCATTTAAGATCTAGTTTAATATAACATACAGGTGTATTATATAAAACAAATATATTTTGTATAATTTTTCACTGATGAGGACTAAACTATTTTACTATTCGATCGGGAAATGAAACGAGACACATGAAAATATGTTTACTAATTACTTACTATTATCAAAATTTTAAAACGTACGGTCTATATTTTAGATGAAGGTGTGATTGCATAACGAAAGTGAAGGTAAGAGATTAGGTGATAACCCCGATTACCTGAATCCATTTACCTGAATATAATGTGTTATATAATCCTAAATACATAATAATAAATAGTATGTTATAGTTAAGAAACTTTAGATTATTAAATTTTGTATTTGATATCAAGTCGGTTTCAGTTGAGTTTAAAATAGGTAGCGGGGGATCCAACAAGTAATTTTTAACTATAAAAATCATAAATGGGTATCATATTCAATACCCGAACTCGATAAAGTATTGAGTAATGAGTACCCGATAGGTATGAGATCAATTATGGATACTGTTTTTTAAATCACACACTAGATTGTGGTTACCAACACTCGTCCCATACCAAACCCACTGCCATTCCTAACCACACATACAATCATATATTAAATTTTAACAAAAATAAGAAAGTCCAACATGTTTTGAGTTCTGAGTTTGGAAAGAAGTTATTGGACAGGTGTAGTCTAAGAATATGCTCATAAGTGAACAAAAATAGTAACATTATATAAAAGTTAACAAACGGGAGCAGCCTCTCTATCCCTTGGGATAGGGGTAAGGTTTGCCCTCATCACACCCTCCCCAGACCCTACTAATAGCGTTAGCTATGTGTGAGATTATACTGGGTACGTTTGGTTTGGTTTGGTATATAAAAGTTAACAAAGCAACCATAAGTGAACACAACACAAAACAAAACAAGAAAAAGAACAAGCTCATAATAATCTCAAACAAACCAAACATCATGTCAACCCTAGTTTGTGAGTTCCATAATAGCCGATACTATGTCCCCATCTGCAGCCTTGAGAGCTTTGACCGCCTTTGGCCTGGACACCCCTGCCTGAGTCATAACCAGCTCAATGTCCTTGGGCTCGACCCCGGTCTCATCAATGTCTTCTTCATCCTGAGCAGTGCCTGAGGACGCGGGCTCAGGCTCGGTTACCATGCTACTAAGATTAGGTGCTTTAAATTGCTCTGCAGCCTGACTCTGTAATTGTGAGCTTAAATCTTCTATTTTGGCCTCAACAAATATAACATAAGTATCTGAAGCAGGGCTTTTAAATACATCAGGCTTCGAAATCACAAACAGAATCTGCAAGGGCAATAATGTTTGTTAATATGTGAGCAAAAATCATCCGCTCGCTTATGAGGTTAAACGAGTAAAACTAATAAAAATAATATAAAATAAATGAGTAGAAAGTTGTCTAAAGTGTATTTTTCAATTAATGAAACCTTCTTAAATCATATAAGATAAAAATTAGATTACATTTTTTTTAATCATATTTGATAAACTCACTATTTACAAACAATTCAACAATATTAGGAAAAAAAAAAATCTTTCAGGCAAACCCGAGCAAAAATGACCCCTTTTGATCCAAACCTGATTTCAACCTATTTACTTATAAATGGGTTGATTCCGGTTATGATCTATCCACAATAGGCCAAACAGGTAGAATCAAATAGGTTAGCTTAGAAGGAAATGGTTTGAACAGGTCAGAAGTTGCCGAAAGGGTATTTTAATTCATAAAACTTCCAAAGTCATTTTATTCAAAAAATCATATTATTATTAAAATAAAACAAAATATTCATATCGAACACATAAATATTGACCGAATGACTTAAAATGCAACCAAGTAGATTTCTTCACCATTTTATGCATTCATGTTTCAAGTTGTTACCAATTTATGTAAAACTGGCTAGGATACAAAGTTCGTAAAATATTAAACTTGGATCCCATTTAAAAAGAACACAAAATGATTCCGTTTAACCACCCATGACCCAACAGATTACTTATTTTGATTTTTGACCCATGTCCTGACCCAACCATTTTGCCAATGTTTTTTGCACAAAAAAGTAACTTACGTTTTTGCTCTTTTTGACGGTAACACGGCTAACACCAGGAATGGGCTTCATCCCGAGCTTTAACATAGCCTTTCGACTCTTTTTTTCACTTCTACTTTGCTTAGACCTCCCACTTGCATCTCCATGTCCTGCTTTTACACACAAATTATTGCAATTTTTACCAACAAAATGGTCTGGTTCCAAATTTTAAATAAAATAGAACAGCTATTGCAAAACCACTGCAGTATAATACTACACACAGCACAAGCCAAGACAGGTTTTGTTCAATGTTCGTACTTTTCAGTGTCAGTAAAAACGAGTCACTCAGGTTGGGTTTAAGCACACACACTATTGTTGACTTTTTAAGGTTTACTAATAAATAATTAATGAGCTACAGAGCTAGACATCAATTCATGAAATGAGACGAGTGGGCTGGGGCTTAACAGGCGGGCCATAATCGGGTCGACACAGCTAAACTGTTTTATAGACAGGTCAACTTCGGGTTGTGAACAACCTGTTTTCAACTTGCCAGCATGTTTACATAATCGTGCTACACAGATTACATTGGCCTGGGTCAGGGTTCAACTTTTTGGCACAATAATGTAAATGGATCATACAAACCTGCCAATCCAACACGAATGGACACCCCGGTAAATATTATCACAATGAAAATCTAAATTAAAAAAATGACCCGAGTGTCGTATCCTGTGTGAATTAAAAATACAATCTGGGCGACTTCTGGTCTGTATGACCTGTCCAACCCATTTGACCTTTTTTCAAACAATTCCTTTATTTGACCTAATTGATAAAAACATAACAACATCATCTATTTGTAACAGATGGCTTGAAACAGGAAGATTGTAAAGAACTAAGCAACAAATTACAAAATTACACACACAGTTGAAATTCATTCTCACCTTCCAAGTCATCATCATCGTCTTCGTCATCTTCATCTTCATCATCATCTTCAACCAGTGGTTCCTCATGCTGCAAGTTATCACTCAAACATCAAATAAAATTCAACTTATATCATGGTTTTTTTTGGTGAAAATAAAAAATGGTATGATTTATTGATTTTGACAACTATGATGATCAAATCATCACATATAGTAAAAATTATAAAATTTAAAATTTCAGAGATCAAAAAAATCTAAGAGATTCTAGTACTTTCAAGTACTCATTATTTTTAATCAGATATCTATACTGATGAATTTAGAATCAGAAGTCAGATTTTAATCAGAAAGAATTTACCTATGGAATAAGTTTGCAAACAAAAAAAAACTAACTTCATGAATTTATAATCAGAAAGACACAAATGGAACAAAAAAAATAATCAGAATGGTTATTAAGTAATCAGACTTGAATGATACAATTTGTAAAAGAACGATAAATGAGAACTGAAACCACTCGAACAGATCCGAAGTGAAAGCACAAGTTAGATATAAATTAGGGTTCTTACATCAATTTTGTGTTGCTCAAGATGAGCGGCAAGGAGTTGTTCTTGACTTTGAGCAGTCATGATGCAGAGAGAAAGAGGGGAGCAGAAGAACGGTAGATAAGAATAAGATACAAAAACCCTAAAAATCTCGACAAGGACGGTGGGAATAATGTATAAAAAGTACTCTGAATTCTTTGCCCGGTTTTAGGCCCAATCTAAGTTCAACAGTTGACAACAAACTTGGTCTTTAAAGTTTTAACTATCTCTGTTGCATTGCCCGTTTTATTTATATCTATACTATATAATAAATAAAAAAAATTATACTACGTGTCGCCTCCGTATTTATTCTCACAACTAGTTTATAACCTGTGTACTACATAAGGTGAAAAAATATTAATACATAAGTTTCTTAAATCTTTATATATATATATATTTTATAGGTGGAAAAATGTAATACATATAGTAACAATAGAAAACAAAATAAAAAATTATGTAAAAATTAATATATAATTGAATATCAAAAATACATTATATACTATTCAATGTAATTTGACTTTCATTTACTATTTGTTTGAAAACATAAGATAGGTAATTGCATTTCAAAATTTCTTATAATATGAGATAAGTGTTTTATTAGTATAATTAATAATTAATTAAAAATATATTGTTATTGAAAATATGTAAGTGCATTTATTAAGAGAGAGAGTCGGGAAATTTTATTTAAGAATGAATGTGAATGCGACACGTGACATTGAGAAACCATTATTTATATAGTATAGATATAGATTTGTTTCCCGTCTCTCTCTCTTATTTAATGCACTTTCATCTTTTAATAATAATATATGTTTAAAGAAAATACTAAGTATACTAATAAAACACATTTATTTTAAATAATCACTTATTATAAGAAACTTTAAAATTTAATTATGTAACTTTTGTTTTCAATCAAATATTAAATGAAAGTTAAATTATATTAAATAGTAATTAACGTATTTTTGAAATCCAATTATATATTACTTTTTACATATTTTGAATTTGTTTTCTTTCTTTAGTATTTGTAATATATTTTTACAACTATAAAATATATACATAAAGATTTAAAAAAATTATATATTGATATTTTTCACCCCGTGTGTATATACGGGATCTAAACTAGTGTATATTAAATACTAGTTTAGTACCCGTGTATTACACACGGGTTAAAAAATGTCAAACAAAATTTAAAATATGTAAAAATTAATATATAATTGAGTTTCGAAAATACGTTAATTACTATGTAATGTAATTTGACTTTCATTTACTATTTGATTGAAAATAAAATTTACATAATTAGATTTCAAAGTTTCTTATAATAAGGATAATTTAAATTAAATAAGTTTTATTACTATAATTAGTATTTTCTTTAAAAGTGTATTATTATTAAAAGATAATGTGTATTTAATAAGAGAGAGAGACGAGAAAAAAATGGTGAGAATTAATATGGAGGCGACACGTGACATGGAAAACCTTTATTTATTATATAGTATAGATTACATGTTATCAGGGCCGGTGTTGAGGATTTAAGTGTCCCGACCGAGCTGAAAAAAAAAGGCCCCTACGAACAATTCGTCCTTCTTATGTTATTCAATTTGTCTTTTTTTTAAACAGCCGATGGTTTCTAATTTATTTATAAAGATTAGGGCTCAAATATTACATATTTACATTATAAAGATTAAATTGATTACTGGATTAGGGCCCAACCAATCAACCATCACATATTTACATTATAAAGATTAAACGGATTAGGGCCCAACCATTACATTATAAAGATTAAAAAGGGTCCAACAATTATGAAAATGGCCCAATATGTTTTTATAAAAAAAGTCTCAATATATAAAACCGGTATATAAAATTTTATAAAAAAAACACACACGCACATATATATATATATATATATATATATATATATGTTTATAACATATATATAAAATTTTAGTCCCCCTAAAAAAGTGGGCCTTGGCCGAAGGTCCGGCTCGGCCCGGCCCTACATGTTACTAGAGAAAAATTAAATTTAGTGTTAAATATAAATTAAAAGAAAAGGGAGATGTTGCAACTATGACTTGCGACAAACTCATTTGTCAAACACCTTCGAAAACTGCCCCGTGTTGTTATACTGTTTCAGTTTTACCCCTTTTCGTATGCTTGTGTATCAATCGAAATACAAAAGCGATGAGATGCTACAAAAATATAGCAAAGAGTTAATAAACATCATCAAAAAAGGTAAAAGTTTGTTAAAGTCCATGTTTTAGGTGTATGATATGTATTGTGTGAGTATGTCTATCCCTCGAGATCGACTATTGGGAATTTCACGATCTTGAGGTTCGACCGACCTTAACTCCTTTGTTTTTATACTTTATTAGTTTTCATTTCTCTCTGTATATATATAATTATGTATGTATATTAATAATTATATACACCATATGCATTATTTATTTTTTACAATTTTATAAAATAACATAATTATATATTATATTATATCATGTAAATACTATTATATTTATATAAGTAATATACCTCACAAATCTAATAAAATCGATGTAGATTCTTTTATTATATGAATTCTAACATAGACTTGAGTTCGACTAATGTTGCCGACTTAAAATTTGAATGTGTAAATATTAGATTTACATGAACAAGAACAATTTCATATGAATAAAATCAAAATGTTGCTTTTGAAAACCAAAACTCAAACGATAATTTATAAGAAAAGAATTATACCTACAACATAAAAAATGTGTGGCCATTTTCTAGTGTGGGTTGACATATTCGGTTGGTGAACCGCCCCTCTTGCCGTGGCTATAAGCAACGCAACATCCGTTAACCAACAAGAAACAACTATATTCTACAAAGATATGAATCCCAAAACAACCCACGAATCGAAAACCATGAATCCCAGAACATCTTCGTTTGTTGCGTCGTCTCTGATCATCACCCTGTTCGCTTTTTGCGAATTGGGGTTCTGCAGAGTTGAAAGGAGTCTGGTGAACCTAGGCGGAGTCCGTGATATTGCCCAAAACGGTGTCGAGTTGGAAAGCCTCGCTCGATTTGCTGTCGAACAACACAACAAAAAGGATCCAATTTGAGATTTATTTAGGGCATGAAATAGCATCCTTTTTATATTACTCTTCCTAATGGACATGTAACTAAGTTTGGTACCGTACATCTTGCTTCTGATCTTTTCTTTGTGCCTCAGTTTAATCATAATATTTTATCTGTCCCCAGAGGCCACAGGTTCTTGGTAAACTACTCAAAAGGTTCTTGGTAAACTACTCAAGGGGCTCTACATTCCAATGATCTTGTATACAATTCAAACATTTCCTAAGAAATTCCCTTTCTAATGTTGTTAATACTGGTCAATAGACTTGGGCATTTGCCTCTTTATAAACTGTAACAATTGAATGTTTTCCCTTAAAGGCTAGACAGCATCGTCTTCCTTTTCCGCATAGTAACATGTTGACGTTTGGGGTCCTTATAACACTTCTTCTACATACAATGGTTATAATTATTTTCTAACAATTGTAGATGATTGCAGTCGAGTCACTTGGACTTACCTTTTAACAACTAAGTCTAATGCTTTCAAGGTTTCATTGAAATGGTTCAACTCAGTTTCAACTTCGTTCTTATAACGCTTTTGAGCTTGGATCCAGTACTACACCTGCTCAATATTTGATTGACAAATGTATCATACATCAAACTATTTGTGTTGGAAGTTGGAATCCCACAACAAATGGGGATAGTTAAACGCAAACACAAACATCTTTTAGAAACTACCAAGGCACTTTTGTTTCAATCCATACTCCCTCTTAAGTTTTGGGGTAAATGTGTCTTAACAGCTACTCATCTCATTAATAGATTTCCTACCAAACTTCTTAATGGGAAAACACCCCATGAGGTTTTATTTGGTAAGCCACCATTGTATAATCATCTTAAGTGTTTTGTTTGTGTTACTCTTCCACACCAAAGCAAGGCTGAGATAGATTTCAGCCACGGGCTTTTCCTTGCATCTTTATTGGTTATCCTCTTGGTAAAAAGGCTTACAAACTATACAATCTCCATATTAACTCGCTACTGATCTCTATAGATGTGTTTTTGAGCATCTTTTTCCCTCTGTTTGTTAGGAACCAAGCGGCGCAGCAGAACCAACACACAATGCACAAACGATTATAAAACAGAAAATACATGACACAAGAATTTTACATGGTTCGGTCCCAGTGCGGGACCTACGTTCACGGGCTGCAAGTAGAATTATATCATTAATTGGTGCACAAGATTACAATTACAACATAAGGTATATATATAGATAAAACCTAGGGTTTCTAACCAGTTCTCCAAGTTAGGCCCAAATCATAGAGAAGAGGCCCATTAGGGCCGACTCCTCTTATTCGAGACTCCATAACCCTAACAATCTCCCACTTTGAGGCTCGAGCAATCCTCAATCAACTATCCAAGCAAAACCCTGTAATCAGTAACTCCAGTAATCTTCAAAACAGAAATCCTCCAAGCCTCCAATTCCAAGAACAAGCTAAAACTTCAATATCATAAGTTCTTAAGCCTCCAACTCCTAAGAATAATCTGAGATTTCAAATAACAGAAGTCCTCCAAGCCTTCAGTTCCCATAAACAAGCTAAGACTTCAATCTAATTCTCCTAGTTGTAGCAGCCCTCTTCTTAGGAGCTGGAGGTAATTACCAGAAGAGCCGGTTGAAGCTCCCCCGAGCTCAACCCAACAGTCATCACTGACCCAGCCATGGCAAAACCCGCCATTGACTCATCCTCAATCTCAACCGGCTCCCACTTATTCAAACTACCGGCTCCGGAGACTTCCAGAGGAAACTCCACTCTCCAAAACCTGCAAGAACCCATGAGAGATTTACCATTCGGAAATCCGGTCGTCAAAACCCAACGGTGTTTTGAACTGTACCCAGAACACGCCTCGTGCTCCCACTGTTCTCAAAACCCCTGACCTGGTTTAAACCTCCGAATGCACTCAGCTGACATCCCCGTGGCTCCAGGATTCACTCTTGCAAAATGAATCCACTTAGCTCTACCCGATGCAGCGAGCCAAGACTGTACTACTGGAAAGTTGGTTCCCTTCTTCCGGCGATACATAAACCTGTACCTTCCCAAAGTCTTCAGTTAGATTCACCAATACTTCACTACAGTGGGTAACATGAAATGAAGTATACCAGAATCTCGAACCCAAGAGTCTTCACTGCCTTCACTGAGTCCCAATGCATCAATCCAGACACATTCTCAGAAGCAAAATTTACCATCTTTGACATCGACTCTAAAGAATGTCCCACACCTCCATGTAGCTCCACCAAGTCAAGTATGCTCAACTCCCACTGTCCCTGTTATCCCAACCCATGCTAAATGTCGTACCACTGATCACCACCGAACAAGAAACAGCTTCACAGTTCTAGACCAGCTAACCGGTAAACGGTTATAACAGCAGCAAAGCTTTCATGAAAGTAAACGGTACCAAGGATTCCATGATCATACACCCGATCATCTAACCCTAACCTAAAAAATCTTTCAACCGTGCAAATATCACCTAACTTCCCTTTTTTCACTTATGTCGTCACCAGCACACCAGAACCGGAATACTTAAAACCCAAAGCATTCCAAACCTGCTCGTTCCATTTTCACCGGTTTTATCCCGCAGTACCACAACCAAGTTCTTTTGACAAAACCAACCAACCGAAATCCAAACCGCCAAACCTTCGATTACACCCATCCCGTCTTCAGCTATAAATAGCAATCAGGAAACAAATCGAAACAGTGAAACAAACACAGCAATGGCACGGGCCTGAACTTGACGGATCTTCTACCGAACATTGTCAAATGATCGATTTGCTCCTGCAATAAACCTCGCAGACAAATCTAAACCCGATACTGAATTTCACATAACCCGGTTCCCCAATTTATGGTTGATAATAAACAGTCAAAAAACCTGAACTGAAACAAAAACTTTAACCTTTTACCCGGCGAATCCAAGAGTTTAAACCAAAAACTCTAATCAGCCGCTTCTAGAGTTTCAATCCAGTACTCAATCAAACCTTTTTATACCCGCGATACCAGAAAACCCGAGACTCCCGACCCAGCGCTTCACTTGCAAACCCGAGTGAAACCAACAACTTCAAGAGATCCAAAATGGGAACTCTAGTTGCAAAATCACTCCAAAAACAGCCATGTTTTCCTCCAACACAACCCAGTTTTCTTTCCCCTTTTGCGCAACCTAAACCCTAATTCCGGCGGCCCAAAAACAAGAAACCAGGCTGCGAATCAGCCTTGGAACAGCAGCAGCAGAAAAAAGAAAAAAATTATGCCGGTACTGTTCATGCAAGGAAAACATTGTTCTCACTACTGGAAAACACTGTTCACGGCCGGCAACGGTACTGTAGCGGCGGCGGTACTGTAGCAGCTAGGGTTTTCCTTTGCGAATCGTTATTCCGTGCAATACCGTATATAACAACGAGCCAAAAGCTCTGATACCACTTGTTAGGAACCAAGCGACGCAGCGGAACCAACACACAATGCACAAACGATTATAAAACAGAAAATACATGACACAAGAATTTTACGTGGTTCGGTCCCAGTGGGGGACCTACGTCCACGGGCTGCAAGTAGAATTATATCATTAATTGGTGCGCAAGATTACAATTACTACATAGGGTATATATATAGATAAAACCTAAGGGTTTCTAACTTGTTCTCCAAGTTAGGCCCAAATCATAGAGAAGAGGCCCATTAGGGCGGACTCCTCTTATTCGAGACTCCATAACCCTAACACTATTAACCATCTTCTTCTTTTATTGGTGAAGAGTTTCTCTCTAACGTTATCTCTGCTTAATTTTTTGATTGATATTTTTTATTCTTATTCTACTTCTCGATCAGCTCCTTCTCAACAGTCTTCTTCTTCTTCATCCAATCCTTCTCCACCTTCTGCTTCTTTACCATCTGATCCTCCTATTGTTCGTTGTTCTTCTAGAACAACACATCCACCTTCCTATCTTAATGATTTTCATTGCCATTCAGTTGATTCTTTCACTTCTTGTAATCATACTATTAACCACTGCTTGTTCTGCAGTCAAACACATCAGTCCTACTGTTTTATCTAAGGATAACCAACATTTTCTCAAGACTCTTAAAGCCACTAAAGAACACTTCTTATAATGAGGCTGCTCTAAATCCGGCTTGGCAGGAAACTATGCAACAAGAATTTGCTGCATTGGAAGCCAATAATACTTAGACTGTTATGGATCTTCCTACAGGAAAGAAACCTATCAAATGTAAATGGGTCTATAAGGTAAAGTATCATGCCAATGGCACCGTGGAACGCTACAAAGCTCCTTTAATAGTCCATGGTGATACTCAAAAGACCGGCATTGACTATAATGAGACTTTTTCTCCCGTTGTCAAAATGATTACTATACATAGTCTCATCGCCACTGCAGCGATGTTAATAATGCGTTCCTCCATGGCGATCTTGATGAAGATATTTACGTGACTCCTGGTATGACTTTGGATACTTCAACTAAAGTACTCAAATTACAAAAATCTCTATACGGTTTGAGGCAAGCTTCACGACAATGAGATGGAAAACTTTCTAATGCTTTAAAAGTCCAAAGGTTATGTTCGTTTTCAAAATGATTATTCTTTGTTTTCCAAAACCATGGTGATTCACATGTAGCTGTTTATGTTGATGATATACTCCTAACCTGTAACAATGAGGACGAGATGACTTCTTTGAAGTCTTTTTTGCACAATACTTTCAAAATCAAAGATTTGGGTTTTCTCAATTATTTTTTGGGTATTGAGATTTTGTGCAATTCTTGATCTTTTGCATGAATTCAATGCTACCGACTCTCCTACTTTGTGCCCCCTTCCTTCTCACTTACAGTTGTCTTCTACTGAAGGACCAGTTTGTTCAGACCTGTTACAATATAGAAGTCTTGTCGGCAAGCTCAATTACTTGATTCATACTCGTCCGGATTTAGCCTTTGCTGTCTAATTTTTGAGTTATTTTATGAAAGACCCTCGCGTCCCTCATTGGGAGGAGGGTGCTCTGCATACGCTTCGTTATGTTAAAGGCACATCTTCACAAGGTTTGTTCTTTAACAATCAGTCAGACCTACAGTTACAAGCCTTTTGTGATTCAGATTGGGCTTCTTGTCCCAACACTAGATGTTCCGTGAGTGGCTATTTTGTGTTACTTGGTGGCTCTTGGCAGTCTAAGAAACAAACTACTGTTTCTCTCAACTCTGCTGAAGCAGAATATCGTTCTATGTGTCGTGTTACTGCTGAACTCGCTTGGCTTACACGTTTACTTCATGAGTTATCTATTCCTTCTGTTCTTCTGGTCCCTCTTAAATGTGATAGTCAAGATGCAATCTATATTGCTAAAAACCCCATCTATCATGAACGAATGAAGCATAATAAACAACGGGAGACCAAACCGACAAATGATGCATTCCCAAACAAATTTCTTCACCTGTATGCCCGGGATGGATGCGAGAGCTTTTGCTTCCACCCACTTGGTGAAGTAATCAATTGCCACTATCAAAAATTTTATCTTCCCCTGAGCTATTGGGAATGGCCCGACTATATCCATTGCCCATTTTTGAAAGGGCCATGCCGCCGTGACAGGGACCATCTCATTTGGCGGTCGGTGGCACATTGGGGCGTGCCTTTGGCAACTCTCACATTTATGAATTTCTTCAATGGCGCTTCTGTGCATACCCGGCCAGTAGTATCCTGCTCCCATTGCCTTCGCGACAACCATCCTTGGGCCTACATGTATTCTGAAGGGGATTAGGCATTCAAAGCAAGAAACCAACCCTGCCGCGGCTGGAGGCCTGCCGCGGCTCAAGGGTGTCACGGCCAGAATGTAGGAAATCGAACGATCAAGAGGTCAAGGACAATCCAGCCGCGGCTCAAGCCCTGCCGCGGCTCACGCATATCAAGTCCGAGAATTCATAGCTAGAAGGAACGAATGTGGAAACCAAAAGAGTACCCCAGCCGCGGCTCACGAATATCAAATCCGGAAGTTCCTAGCTAGAAGGAACGAGTGGGAATCAAAGAACATCCAGCCGCGGCTTAGGCCCTGCCGCGGCTCAAAAGTACCAAGGCCGAAGGTTTGGTTCGTTTGATGTTGGACGACATCTCCCACTCAACACTTAGAGAATACCAAAGAAGTTAAAACAGGAAACAATCTCATACCAGAAAATAATACTAAATAGCTGAGATAACGTCTCATTGGGCATAAGAGTCAACTATAAAGACAACACCAATGGGGAAACCTGAACCCATGATAGAAAGAGATCAGGAAAGAACCAGTAACACAAAAAGGGAAGTCAGCTAACAAGACAAGATATGTCAGGGGCAGAACCTGTACACAGGGAACACGGGTCAACTATACAGACAAAGATAATTAAATACACCCTGAACTCCCTAAGCACGAATGAGGAAATAACAGTCATATTAGCAGAAGTAGGGAGAGATGTTTGACTGCATACAACCTACAATGGATGCCCAGTCCAAACATCTTGACCATGGATACCTTATAAATAGTCGGGCCGATTTCAAAGGTAGCACTCATGTTTTAACACACAGATTCACAATATCATAATTTACTCATCTCTTCTTTCTCACCTTTTACCTCCTACTATACACATACTTATTCTCACGCCGGAGGGTGGTCACGAGGAGAAAACCCCTTCTACTCGTGGCGAGGCTCACGGTGTTTCCTGTTTTGCAGAACATCCTTTCAAGACCTGGAGATCCCGTTCGTTCTTCCAAACCCAAGCCCAGAAGTTCCGGCTTAACTTGTACGTCCAGCACTGCTTCAAAACCTCCACCCCTAGGTGGTAAGTTTTGTAGCAACATTTGGCGCCATCCCGTGCTCTAAAACAAAAAAAAAGATGGGTGAGGGTGAGGAAACTCCTAACAATGAAACCAGAAGTTCTGATATCCTGAACTTAGACGGTAGCAATGCTACCAGAAGGGAAGGAAGTAAGAACCAAATGAGCAGCCTTAATGACTCTGAAAAACAAAGCAATGACCAAGTTGTCGTCACTCCGGAGTTCTTGCGGCAGAATCGCCGACAGATTCTCGCTTTGTTGCAAGTGGAGGAGAAGGAGCGCCAGTTGAAAGAAATCCGAACCCGTCTAGAGTTCGGAGATGACGAAAATGACGACTCACCAAAGAAAGATGAAGAAGAGAAGGATAAGCTACACAACACCGAGGCAGTACGTCAAGAGACAACCAAGAGGAAGCTAGATTTTGAAGATGACTACAGCAAGCCATACAGGCCATCCACGGCGAGATCAAGATCAAAGTTTATCAACAAAATTGCAGAATTCACGTTTCCCCCAAAACTAAAAATGCTATCCAATGTGGGGAAATATGATGGTCTGGGTGACCCAGACGATCATCTCGCCATTTTCATAGGTGCAGCCGAGGTAGAACAATGGTCTATCCCTGTATGGTGTCATATGTTCATGCAAACACTGACTGGAGCAGCGAGGGTATGGTTCGATAGCCTTCCGGTGGGAGAGATAGGAAGCTTCGAACAGCTAGAGGATAGTTTCTTGAAAAATTTCAGCCAGCAGCGAAGATCCATCAAGGACCCGACGGAACTACACAACATAAAAAGAGCCGACAACGAATCAGTAGGAGACTTCATCCCGAGGTTCGTAAGGGAGAGCATGCAAGTAAAAGGAGCTGGTGAAGACATACGCATCTCGGCCTTTATCCACGGCGTTCGAAGCGAGCAGCTGGTTGAGCGATTCCATGAAAACCGCCCGAATACAGTCGAAGAAATGTTAGAAAGAGCTAAAGCGTTCGTACGGGGAAGAAAAGCAAGCGATCAGTTGAAGGATCGTACACAGAAAAAAACAACTACATGGGATGTCCCTAGAAGGCAGACACCACAGAAAACGTGGGACAAAGGGCATTTTCAACCATGCTTCCAGCAGCGGAACGTGCCATTCCAGCCTCGATATTCACCGTCACCACGACCCAATGTCGGGCCTACTGTTAGTCTTCCACCGCTATCCAAAACACCAAGCGAGATCCTAGCAACAGAAAATGTTAATTTCGTGAAACCAGCTCCCATGAGGCCAGGCCCTAGAAAGGCCACGGAAAAGTATCGTGAATTCCACAAAGACAACGGCCACACCACCGACGAGTGCTTCTCCCTAAGGAGGCAAATCGAGTCAGCAATCAAAACAGGCAAGTTGGCACACCTGCTGAAAGAGTTGAAGGCTACACCCCAGTCAAGTGGAAAGAGGAAGGAGATCCTAATGGTAAGTCAACCATCAGGAAACGCAGGCATGAAAAGAAGCAACGACCACATGGAGTCATGGATGGAGCAGGAAATTAGTTTCCCCCCAATTAGAAGCGGTGATTTTGCAAGAGGTGCACTACATGTATCAGCTGACATTGCAGGTCACCAGGTACGAAGAGTTTATGTAGATACTGGAAGTGCATCCGAAATCATGTACGAACATTGCTTCATGCAACTAGATGAAGAAGTTCGGAAGGGCCTCGTCGCACAAGTCCATCAGCTGACTGGCTTCTCGGGGGAAGTGGTGCAACCACTAGGGAAAATACAACTTCAGGTGACAATGGGAGACGAAACGGGGAGACGAACAGTCCCAATGACTTTCCTCATAGTACGCTCTCAATCAAGCCACAATGTGATTCTGGGAAGACCGGGTTTATGTGCACTCGGGGCTGTCATCTCCACCATCCACGGAGCCATCAAATTCCCAACACCAACCGGTATAGTAACCTTATACTCAACTAAGGAATGCAAAAGTGTAAAAGTTACAACAATAGCCCCGAAAGTCATAAACAAGCAAGAAGGTGTGGCACAGGAAGAATGGACACTACACCCAGAATTCCCGGAGCAGAAAATAACCGTTGGACGCCAACTGGGAGAGGAAACGAAGAAAACGCTGAGGCAGTTTTTACTCAACAATCTAGATGTCTTCGCTTGGCAACCTTCAGACATGGAGGGGGTTCCAAGGGAAACAGCAGAACACCGTTTAAACACCTACAGATCAAAGGAGCCAGTGGCGCAAAAAAGACGACATTTGGGGCCAGAGAGAAACCAAGCAGTATTGGCAGAGGTTGAAAAACTTTTGTGTGCCGGCATAGTGCGAGAGGTGAAATACCAAACCTGGGTGGCAAACCCAGTCATGGTCAAAAAAGGAGACGGGACGTGGCGAATGTGCATAGATTTCAAAGATCTTAACGCCGCGTGCCCTAAAGATTGTTACCCGCTCCCAGAAATTGATTCCAAAGTAGATGCTCTGGCAGGTTTCCCACTAAAATGTTTTTTGGATGCTTATAAAGGTTACTGGCAGGTACAGATGGCCAAAGAGGACGAAGACAAAACATCGTTCTACACTAGCACGGGGATATTTTGTTTCACAAAAATGCCCTTCGGCTTGAAGAACGCTGGAGCTACCTACCAACGATTGATGGACGCTGCGTTCAGCGAACAAATCGGTAAAAATCTGGAGGTTTATGTGGACGACCTGGTGGTAAAAAGCAAGAACGAAGAAGGGTTATTGGGTGACCTGGGCGAAACATTCAAAACCTTAAGAAGCGTCAACATGAAGCTGAACCCAAAGAAATGTTCGTTTGGGGTGGAACAGGGTAAATTTTTGGGGGTAATTGTCACCAAGGACGGATTTCAAGCAAACCCAGAAAAAGTGAAGGCGGTGCTGCAAATGCCCTCACCAAAATCTGTGAAGGACGTGCAAACGCTCAACGGGCGTCTTGTCGCCTTGAACAGATTTTTGTCAAAACACGCTGAGAAAACTTTACCATTCATGGTGACTCTAAGAAACTGCCTTGGTAAAAAGAACTTCATATGGTCACAAGAAGCAGAAAGGGCATTCGAAGAAATGAAGAGTTACTTGAGTCAATTGCCAACGCTCACGGCTCCAGTCCCACAAGAAAACCTGACAATGTACCTATCCGCCGGAACCGCGGCCGTGAGTGCAGTCTTGATGACAGAGCGGGGTAATGTTCAAACCCCTATATACTTCATCAGCAGAGCGTTAAAAGACCCAGAAACAAGATACTCACCAATGGAGAAGCTAGTGTTATCCCTAGTGCACGCTTCAAGAAGGCTCCGGAGGTACTTCCAAGCTCACAGCATCGAAGTACAAACGGAGCACCCAATACAACAAATCCTGAGAAGACCGGAGATCTCGGGAAGATTAGCAAAATGGGCGATCGAGCTAGGGGCGTTCGAGCTTAAGTACAAACCAAGATCCGCAATGAAGGGTCAGGTAGTGGCCGATTTCCTGGTGGAAATACCAACCGAAGGAAAAATGCAAAAACAGGTGGCGCAAAGTAACCAGGAAATTAAAGCTGATAGCACCTGGAATCTCCACACGGACGGGCCTCAAACAACGAAGGCTCGGGGGCTGGTTTGATACTAGTGGGACCAGACCAGATCGAGCTGACCTACGCGCTAAGGTTAGATTTCAAAAGTTCTAACAATGAGGCAGAGTATGAAGCGTTACTCGCAGGCTTAAGATTGGCTCACAAGATGGGGGTACGAAAATTACACGCTCATGTGGACTCAATGCTCGTAGCAAACCAGATCAACGGCTCGTACGATGCTAAGGAAGAGTCAATGAAGCGATACTTGGAGAAGGCCCAGGCCATAATCAAGTTGTTCGATGAATGTACGGTCATACACATCCCAAGAAGCAAAAACAAAAAATCCGACGCTCTTAGTAAGTTGGCCTCAGTCACTTTCACACATTTAGCAAAGGAGGTCAGGGTAGAAGTGCTAGAATCCCCGTCTATCGCAGACACAGAGATCAACACAATCACGGAAGCGGAGAACCCAACCTGGATGAATCCTATCATCCAGTTTCTCACAAAGGGTACGCTACCAGACGATAGAGCCGAGGCAAGAAAGATAAGAACAAAGGCGTTGCAATACGAAATGGAACGGGGATGTCTGTACCGAAGATCCTACCTAGGACCTCTACTGAGGTGCCTCAATCAAGAAGAAGCTAACTATGTAATTCGGGAAATCCACTTTGGCATATGCGGAATATGTTGCTACAAAACTTACCACCTAGGGGTGGAGGTTTTGAAGCAGTGCTGGACGTACAAGTTAAGCCGGAACTTCTGGGCTTGGGTTTGGAAGAACGAACGGGATCTCCAGGTCTTGAAAGGATGTTCTGCAAAACAGGAAACACCGTGAGCCTCGCCACGAGTAGAAGGGGTTTTCTCCTCGTGACCACCCTCCGGCGTGAGAATAAGTATGTGTATAGTAGGAGGTAAAAGGTGAGAAAGAAGAGATGAGTAAATTATGATATTGTGAATCTGTGTGTTAAAACATGAGTGCTACCTTTGAAATCGGCCCGACTATTTATAAGGTATCCATGGTCAAGATGTTTGGACTGGGCATCCATTGTAGGTTGTATGCAGTCAAACATCTCTCCCTACTTCTGCTAATATGACTGTTATTTCCTCATTCGTGCTTAGGGAGTTCAGGGTGTATTTAATTATCTTTGTCTGTATAGTTGACCCGTGTTCCCTGTGTACAGGTTCTGCCCCTGACATATCTTGTCTTGTTAGCTGACTTCCCTTTTTGTGTTACTGGTTCTTTCCTGATCTCTTTCTATCATGGGTTCAGGTTTCCCCATTGGTGTTGTCTTTATAGTTGACTCTTATGCCCAATGAGACGTTATCTCAGCTATTTAGTATTATTTTCTGGTATGAGATTGTTTCCTGTTTTAACTTCTTTGGTATTCTCTAAGTGTTGAGTGGGAGATGTCGTCCGACATCAAACGAACCAAACCTTCGGCCTTGGTACTTTTGAGCCGCGGCAGGGCCTAAGCCGCGGCTGGATGTTCTTTGATTCCCACTCATTCCTTCTAGCTAGGAACTTCCGGATTTGATATTCGTGAGCCGCGGCAGGGCCTGAGCCGCGGCTGGGGTACTCTTTTGATTTCCACATTCGTTCCTTCTAGCTAGGAATTCTCGGACTTGATATGCGTGAGCCGCGGCAGGGCTTGAGCCGCGGCTGGATTGTCCTTGACCTCTTGATCGTTCGATTTCCTACATTCTGGCCGTGACACCCTTGAGCCGCGGCAGGCCTCCAACCGCGGCAGGGTTGGTTTCTTGCTTTGAATGCCTAATCCCCTTCAGTTATCAAGCACCACCATCATCCCAATGGACGTGATCACATCTACCACTTCCGAAAATGCATCAACCACCGTTAGATCCAAAACTTGAGGATTATTCTTCTTGATACCCGTAATTGCATTCATAAGATTCAAATCACCAAAAGTTTGCACAACGGTTTTGTTGCTATAACGAGTGAACATACGAGTAGCCCAGGTGAGGCGAACGCAGTTGAACCCTAGTGAAGCAATGCGTCTTGTGATATGACTCATTGGCTTCTTGTCTAGCCCCTCCGCTAACATGGGTTTAAGATGAGCGGGCCAGTTTACACACTTAAACTTCACCCGATCACCGGTTAACTCGTTCACTACCCATCTTGATTTTGTTGATAAAGGGAGGGAATTAGAATATTTTGTAAAGAAAAAAATAAATAAAGTTGAAAAGATAACAAATTTTATGCTTCTTTCCATTGATGAGATGTGAACTAATTACACGAAAACTTGAGGTTATATAAGATAAATTTGGTTAACTAATAATGTAGACTTATAAGAGTGCAAGAAGAGTAATGGCAATTTATGTAAAGAATAACAAAATGTTTCTATTAAAAAAAAAGTTAACCCAGATCATTCTATTTTCTGAGTTTTCACTTTAATTATCGTCTTTTAAAACAGAGATGAATTTATAATGGAATTTAATTTAAGTTATATAAAATATAATAAAGTTATATATGGTAAAGCAAATGTCCGTGTTGTGGCTTAGTAGCATTGGTAATTGTCCCATACAAAAGCGTTGTGAGTTCACAGGGCGGGTCCCGAGAATATCAAAACGTTTTGGGCCCAGGACATGTAAAAAAAAGTGTGCCCCATAATATAAACTCATAATGACATAATAAAAAACTACAACAAACGAATAACGATTAACGAATCATACATAACGATTAATGAATCACGATACATACCTCGAAAAGTCTAGTGGACCTTTTTTTAATTTATAATTGGGTTAATAGGATAAATGAATAATACAAGTAGTGGACACTTTTTAATTTGTAAGTTGGTTAATAGGATAAATGGATAATACAAGTAGTGAGCATTTTTTTAATTTGTAAGTGGGTTAATAGGATAAATGGATAATACAAGTAGTGAGACTTTTTTAATTTCTAAGTGGGTTAATAGGATAAATGGATAATACAAGTAGTGGACATTTTTTTAATTTCTAAGTGGGTTAATAGGATAAATGAATAATACAAGTTGGACCTTTTTATAAAAATATATATATATATATATATACATATATAAAATATATAAAAAAAATTAAAACCACGGGGCCCTTAGGAGACCGGGCCCCGGACGGTTGCCCTCCCCGTCCCCCCTAAGGGCCGCCCTTGTGAGTTCAAATCCTAAAAGTGCAGGTTAGATGGTATATGGAGTGAAAAAATTGTCAGTTAAAAAAATAGTTAGATACTTCTTTCGCTTAAAGATAAATAAATAAATACCCTTCATATATTTTTGGTTCTTAGCCAAAGAGGTTGTGGTGTAGTAGTTGAGGTGAGGTCTGAAGTCCCAAGTGACCCGGGTTCAATCCCTACCACCACCATTAATTTCTGAGGCATGCAAATGAGGCCTAGTTCTTAGGCTGATGCACCAGGGTTTTACCCACGTCGATCCAGGGTTCGAGCCTCGTCTCTCCCTCAAGCCCGAAAGGGGCCGTATTTGGTGGGATTTTTCCTTGGATGCTCTCCAACTCTGACGCCAAATGGGCCCGGTTAAAACAACATATTGGCCGGAGTTGGACGAGGCTCTCCCATGTGACAGGGGGGTGCGACGTCGCAACATTCAATGTTCGCGGTTCAAAAAAATATATATTTTTGGTTCTTGTTTGTCATTTTGTATTTTTCAACTAAAAGTACAAGTATACTACCAAATACATCTATACAAATTAATACATAATGAATAATAAAATCAAGATTTTGATAATGACAACCTTAAAGGTTGTCTTTTAGGCTACCCCAAAACGAACTTTTTGTTGAGACTCATTGAAGATGCATGTCACAGTTGAAGGAAATTTATTCGAGAACCAATACATCTGTGAAACTGTTTTCTTTAACCTACAAAAGAGGGATCATGGTTTCGTTGTTTTGAATATCTTCTTTGACATGTGGCAATGGTTTTCCCGCCAAAAAACATCTAAAAAGAGCAATTGATCGTTCTGGTTGTGTAAACGGGGCCTCGTGTGCTGCCCCTTTAATGGTTGCGTAAGATAAAACATCACCGTACACTTGTGTCCATCCACCAACCTGCCCAGAACTGAACTTGTTTAAACGGCTCAAAGACGTAAAATATATAAAAAGTTAGCTACAAAGAAAAAAAACGTTAAGTATGTTGGAACGGATTATATAGGTTAAAGTTTACAATCTTTGGAATTTGTTCATTTATAAGAAGTTATGATGTTATATTAATAACATAGTTTTATAATCATATTAACACGTTACAAAATGTGTTGACAAGTACATAAAATGACCTGTTTAGACCGGCCACGATTCTAAATTCTAACACCAAACATATTATCAAGAAAACATGAATTTCAAAAACAAATATAATTGAACTAACCTGGTTGTCATTGAACCAAGCCCGGTATGGCAGGGTTGTGGTCAACCCTAATTGCTTAGCCAAGCCACTGAGCACCACCCGTGTTCCGGTTAAAGGGATGACCGAATCTTGATCTCCACTGAAAGGGTTAAATAAAATGATTAATATAAAATGAGAGTCTTTTTATTAGGCCTGGCAAACTGGGTGGGTTCAGGTCAGAACGGTAGGAGCAAAATGACTTCGGGTCAAAACGAGTTTAGAGCAAAATTAGTCCGGGTCAAAACGGGTTGTTTAAAAAAAAACTATGAAAGATAAATGCATGCACTATATACACGTCGAAAGTCCTTCTCAACTGTTTCCTTTTGTAAACAATATTTTAAAGAATGAACTCATGAAGCAAGTCCACCCCGCCTTGGTAAGGTGAGAAGTGAAAATTCGACACATGTATAACCTGGAAAGCTCATGCAAACAAAGCCAATAAGTCAACTTATATTATATACCGATGTACGTATATTCTTGCTATATGCATGCTTTTTACTTTTCTTTTTAATAAATTGATACCTGAAAGAAGCCAAGTTGGTTGCAGGCAGCTTAAAAGAACGTAGCGTTCAGGTATATTTTGTAAACGGGTTTTTTTTTTTTTTTTGGGGGGGGGGGGGGGGGTGGGAGGGTGCGGTAAGGTGGTGGCGGGCGGGGCGGGGCGGGTGAGGGGGGGCGGCGGGGGGGCGCGTGGCGGCGAGGAGGCGACGAGCGGAGGGTGGCGGAGGCAGGTGGGGTGGGGTGAGGTGGGGTGAGGGGGGTGGCGGTGGGGCGGCGGGGGCGGGTGGGGGGGCGGCAGAGCGGGGGCGGGGTGCAGTGGGTGGGGTGACAAAGTTGGGGGAACTTATATGCACTATTTTATAATAATTCATCATTTTGACTCGTTGACTTATTTAAGGTGACCAAATTAACCCATTTAATATTTGAGATGACCCAAATGGACCCGTTGACTAATTTAAGGTGACCCAAATTAACTCGTTGAGTAATTTGAGGTCACCCAAATTAACCCATATTCAATTGATTTTTTGCCCAAATGAACCCATTTTTTGAAGGATGGGTCAAGATTGACACCCCTACTTTTGATGTTTTTGTTACAATT
This sequence comes from Smallanthus sonchifolius, assembly GCA_023525975.1. Classification (NCBI taxonomy): domain Eukaryota; kingdom Viridiplantae; phylum Streptophyta; class Magnoliopsida; order Asterales; family Asteraceae; genus Smallanthus; species Smallanthus sonchifolius. Next base: position 133,873,529 of record CM042018.1, read on the forward strand.
TTTTTTAATTGTATTAATCTCTTAAATAAATCAGACTTTGTCAAACACTCGGACATCTGATTTATCTATAATTATTAAAACGTTAAGCAACATAAGCAAATCCGGTTACTATCTTTTATGGCATGTTTTATTGTTATGATTGATTATCTGATTTTGATTATTCAAAATCAGTAATCATTTTTTAAGGAGCATATGAAAAAGGCCACTTACCTGAAAATAAAAACCCTAATGCCAGACTTGACGAGGGAGGCCAACACAGGAGTCATTGGTTCTTCTGTATCAGTTATCTTATACTTTAAAATCCTGTTATGAAATAAAAAAACTTAAGTTTATCAAACTTAGATAAGTACACTTGACTATGATCTTGGGTTCGTGTGATACTCGCTACACGGGGCCCATTCATTGACATTCACAAGACGAGCATGGAGAGCGGTTTGAACGTCCTGTCGGTTCAAGTATTTAGTTGTTTCATCCTCCACACAAACATCTACTTTTGCCTCTGCATTTGGATGTCGAGTGAAAACAATCATTAGGGATAAAAAGAATTATGACCCGTATCATTAGAGGTGGCAAGACAAGCATGTTGGGTAACTGCTCAAAACGGGTAATTTAGCACGGCCCAGGTTAAACCAATTCCGGGGGAAAAACACATAAGATGATGAAAATGAAGTTATTTTTTCTTAAAAAGACAATCACTTTAACCTATAACAAGCTCACACCTAGGGCTGTAAACGAGCCGAGCCGAGCCAGGCTTGGCTCGAGCTCGAGCTCGAAATTAAACGAGCCAGCTCGGCTCGGCTCGATTTTTTTTCCGAGCTAAAAAGTTGAGCTCGAGCTCGGCTCGTAAAAAGCTCGAGCCAGCTCGTGGCTCGTCGAGCTAGCTCGTTTTTTTTTTTACATATTAATATATATATAAACAACAAAAAAAATATTTTATTCTCGGTTTGAAGTTAATTGTATTCAAAAAACTAAATAGATAGAAGGGACAATATATTAAAAAAAAAAAAAAACATAGATAACCCAAAACTTACAAAGTAGAGAGTAAATACAATTGTAGATAAAGTAAAATTTTAGTCCAAAACTCAGAGTTCTTGAAAACAAATTAACTTAAAAAATCAAAACATCATATTTCAAATATAACACATATATAACATATATATATATATATATATATATATATATATATTAGTTATTTAGACGAGCCGAGCCACGAGCCCGAGCCGAGCCGAGCCAACTCTAGCTCGAGCTCGGCTCGTTTAGAATTTGAGCCAGCTCGGCTCGACTCGTTTAAAACCGAGGTTTTCCCGAGCCGAGCTTTTTCCGAGCTTTTTTCGAGCGAGCCATGAGCCGCGAGCTTTTTGAACAGCCCTACTCACACCTCGTAAAAAAAGTTTGTCCATTAAAATTAATCATAGGTATTTTCGTCATCTAACATGTATTTAACCAGACCTACCTTAAATAATAATTGTGCCACCCCACATACTGTATCCCTTATTCTTAAATAATTATTCCACCTTTTTAATAATCTGAATAGTTACAAAATTTGTATTTTCTGAATAATTAATCTAACTTTAGCAAAAAAAAAAATCCTCCTCATGAACGCTTGATATTTGTCCATCCCCTTAAAAAGGGTCCACCTCTTCCTACCTCCTAGATTATTAACAAGTGCCCATTAGGATGATTTTTAGTCTAAAGTTTGGACTGATAAACCATTGATCTTATTGAATAAAATGATTTATGAGATTGTTTTCATTAAAGTACACTCTGAGTGACAAGCGACCCATTTGACTCATTGAGTCGTTTTACCTTTAACCTAGTTTTTTTTTGTTACTTTACACATTTACATAAAACATAACCCATATGGACACATTCATAAACAACAATTAAGAAGTTGTTTACTCACATTTCGATCAAGAACTTGTGACTGTGAGAAAACATTTGACAAACATATGTCGAGAGTAACATCATACGGGTTAATAAATTCACCAATCTCTTTTGAAGCTTGATTTGCAACATGAGAGCACGCAGGGGTAATAGCATTCAAATTGTCTTGTCTTCTTATAGTCGAGTAGTTGCATACTCTATTAAACATGTCATAAGTATCATCTGATATTAAACCATGAGACCAGAGATACTCCCCCCTTGAATTAAAATCATTATCAAACTCCAATAGTGGATTGCCTATCTACACAACAAATGTTAAGTTCATCAAAGAAAAAAAATAGGCATTCAAAGTCAAAATGAAGAAAAAGTTAATGAAGTTACTCACTCAAATCCCCCTTAGATTGATTTTGGCTTTTGAGTGAACTATGAGAGTCGCTAGTTGAGGAACATAGTGTCCTGTAGTAGAAAATAATAACATCAGCATGTTGTAACCGTTATATAGTCATGAACAGGTCGATTTGGGAAGTCTTATCTCAACGGGTCAAATAAGTCAAACGGGTTACAAAATGCTTAGAGTGTATTTTTCATGCATAACCTGTTAAATCATTTTATTCAATAATCGAAATTATGATTGCACTAGTTAGCTTTTATGATCATACACATTAGTAGTTTATAGTTTCCTAAAAGATTGACAAGAAAATGTTTGCAGGTTAACCTAACTTGATTTTTTTGACCCAAACGAATTTTGACCCGTTAAAAAACCAGTCCACTTTACCACCTTTAGTAAGGGTAATTTGGAAAATGATAGCTAGAGACCACTCCTCTTTTGATGGAAGACTAATTCATACATGTAATGAAAATGTTGGAGTAATGTTCTAAAATAATCCTCAATAAAGACTTGTAAACACACAAGGACAAGAAAATTTTCACACAAAGTATCAAACAGCTTATTTCACCTAAAGGATAAATACGAGATTTTGAATCTAGCAAGGTACCCTAAAATAACTAGATAAGCATAAGCTTTTTCTTCAACCAAACTCTCAAAAAGTAATTATCAATTTCTAAGAAAACTTAATTAGCAGGCGGCGTATATATTACCTGCATAGCTTTCACCAGTGATAAAAAAATCTCAAGAGCTGAAATAAGAAACAATAATCATTAGCTAATTCAGAATTTAACAAAAGCAATGAAACATTCAATCTTTAGAATAACACAAAATTTTCATAAGAAATGAAGACATCATTTACACATGTATAAAAAGATTTATCAACAGAATCCCACTCCTGCTGGTGTCTCTAAGTACAACATATTTGCCTCTGTCAAAAAACATGCAAAGTTATATCCTCAAAATCTGTAATTTTGTTAAAGATTGAACATAATTGTGATTATTCGACATTTTGAAACAACATATCCAAACCAGTATGAAATTATGAATCATTGATTTATGGCATTGCCTCAATTAATAACCAACTGAATAGACAGATTTTGTGTACCTTTATTCCAACTATAATCATTTTTCAACAAAACATCACCCTTTGGTTCAACAAAAGTCCATTCTCCAACAGATGAACAACCGGGCCCGGTTCAATTTTCACGCACAATTAAACGATGATTTGATTTGGGTGAATAATAATGTGACCTCCATTGAACCAAAGCACAAGGGGTTTGGTAGATGGGTCGGATTCAGCTTCCACAAAATAGTAAAATAGAAATCTTTGTTCGACGGGGATATAACCGGCAAATTGCTTGAAACTCACCGGCAGGTAATGTCCCTATCTCATCGGAAGCTGTCGACATTTAAACATGTATGCATTAATATTATTCCGTACGTTAATTTTGCAAACAGAATCCATGCCTCAAATGACATGATGAGAGTTTGAGAATGTTGATGAATCACAAATGTAATCACAGCAGGTATCAAAATATAAAAAAATGATTCACATACGTGTCTCAACCTTAACATTATTGTAATTTACGTCTACTTATTAGAAAATATATATTTAGTCACTAGGTTAGAACCCCGTGTATTACACGGGTTGAATAAATGAAATATTCAATGGTTAGTAATAAATATTTAGAAATTATAAGCAGGAAAAAGAATATTAAGAAAATTAAATAGTTGGCAGTGAATATTTAGAAAATGTTAAAAGAATTAAAAATAAGTTGAAAAAATAGTCTTGAGCTCACCGAATTGTGACATGTAGCGTAACCGGTTATTTATTTATTAAGTATAGAAGATTATATAAGAATGTAAGGATGACGTTGTAGAAGTGTCAAAATACATACACTTCAAAAACAAAGGAAATCTATCTATAATTATTATATGAGATAAACTTTGATGATAAAAATAATTAATTGTTGATAAACAAAATTATGAATTCAAAAATTTGTAGATAAAAATAGAAACGAATTATTAATATAGTTAAAATAACGGAGCTAATTAAAATTCAAAACCAATCTTGATGATATATTAAATTTATTTTTCAAAAATTGATAAATAACGTCGGAAATTATTACTATCCATGATTAATTTCATATTAAATCATTTAGTTAATAATATAATAATTACCCATAATTACAATTATATTAAATATCGATGAGAAGGCACACGTGTTCCTTATTTAATATAAGAGAAAGACGAGAAAATAATGATAGGGAGACATCAGAAATTGACACGTATCCCACATTATTTTTATTTATTATAATAGATAGATAGATTAGAAAATTAACAAATAAACTACCATATATATTACTATTCAATTTGAAAATCGAGAATTTAAAAATTAAATTATTTTTATGAATTTATAATATATTCATAAATGAAATGAGTGGGATAATTTTAAAATTTGAAATAATAAGTTAAAATTTAAAATACTCTCTCTATATATAAATATGTAAGCTATCCATAAATGATGAGTTTCAAAATATGAAACAAATATTATTACGTAAAATAGAAAATCAAATTGGGTAAATGAAAAATGAGCGGGAAAATTTTTATGAGGATGAATGTGAGAGCGACACGTGTCGCTCTTTTTTACACTCTTATTAGTATAGATTAGCATAGATATTTAATAATTAGTTCAATGTTAATAAATGTGAAAGATATAATGTGCTCAATAAATACTTGGGCCTGTTTTGTAGCTGAAGACCATACCTAGAACCTACGAACTAGCCTAAAATCGATTTCAAACGGTTTAGAGTAGAGACTGAAATCGACTTCTAAGTGTTGTTCAATGAAATCGGACATAGATTGTTATGTGCCATTAACGTTTCAGTTATTATATTTGAAGTTTTGATGAATGTTCGGTTGTTGTTATCCCAATCGAACCAAATCGAACAAGAAGTTCTAACCTGAAATCGATTCTGATGTGTCCTTAAATGTGAATACGAAGGACTAAACATGGAAGTAGCAAAAATTTGAGTTGTGAAGCGACCATGGTGGGATGAAAGTTTTGTTATAGTAGGGTTAGCACGTTAGTGCAAAATGGGGTGTGGCAATTTTGTCATTTCGGCTTTTTTACATTCCAATTACTTTAAAAAATTTACCAACCAAACACGATATCATTTATCATTGGAATTAATTCAAGTTTCATTAATTTCCAATTCCATCGAAACATTTCAATTTCTTTCAAAATATTATGTGAACCAATCGTCCCGTTAAGAGTTATGATTTCTGGGAAGGCAAATGGCATCAAACATTAACCATCTTTTATACTAATTAAAAAGCTATTTCTTATTTATATCCAACTCGTAATTTCTCCTGTGCGCTGCAGTAAAAATCATGTATATTACAAATTAAAAAAAAGTTTATTTACAACATATTAGATTTAATTACAAAGAAGATGTTATCGTATAAAAAAAAATAAAGGCGTAACATGCCAAAAAAAATAACAGCCATGGAAAACCATATTGGGCTGACTAGATTCTAGGTCCGGTGTTACTCAACTTCCAAAGCCCAATGAAGCCTGAAAGAAGCTTCAACATCCAAGCAAGCCTAGAAAAACATCAAATCCCAATAATATAAACATTAAAGACCATACAATTTAGAATAGAAGTACGTTATTAGGTGAACAAAAAAACCGGTTTGGAAATCCAAACCGGTTTCGAACCGAAACCCGACCCGGATGCAAACCGGTTTAGTCGAAACCGGTTTCAAACTGGTTTGAACCGGTTTAATGTTATGTACGAGACACCGGTTTAGAACCGGTTTTTTTTTAACCGGTTTGCCGAACCGGTTTAACGGTAATATCCGAAAAATGACCGTTGGGTAACGGCTATATAGCCGTTTTTTTACCGTTAAACCCTATTTTTGACCGTTTTTTTTCACCCATTTTAACCCCCAAACACATTATAAATAGGTAGTGGGTGTTTTGGTTAAATCACACTTCTCAAACGCTAAAAAACGCTCAAAAAACGCTATGGCAACTTCTTCAAGTTTTGGTGTTTCCTCTTCCGAAGTTAGCGTTGTGAGAATCATACCAACAACGAGGAACCCCGCAATTTGGTCAAACTACGATCTATGTGAGATGTCTAACGGGTTGGAACGTGCTCGTTGCAAAAAATGTGGTGGGTTTTTTAAAAAGGATTCAAACTCTACTTTAAAAACTCATATGGAAAAATCTTGCCCGAGTTTGAAGAAAAATTCCGGATGAGGGTCAAGCATCTATGACAAGCGAGGGTGGAATTTGGAACTTCGATCCAAATATTGTTTGAGATAGAATGACGAAATTAGTTATTCAAAGAGGTTTGCCGTTCAACCACTTCGACAACCCGCTCACGACGAGGATGATTCAAGAAGCCCTTCAACCACGTTATCATCAAGTAAGTCGTAATACTCTTAGACGTGATTGTCTAAAAATGTGGAAAAAAACAAAAAAAGAATTAATTTTAGGTTTTGAAAAATTGGAAACCGGTGTGAACTTAACCACCGACGTTTGGTCAGCTCCACATGGTATTCCCGACTCATATATTTGCGTTACCGCTCATTGGGTTGATCCCAATACGTGGCAAATGATGAAACGTACAATCGCGTTTGATATGTTTGAATATCCTCACACGGGTCAAAATTTATTTCCTCACACGGGTCAAGAAATAAAGCAAACCATTGTTTTTAGTCTCTAGTTGGAATTCAGCACCGCACGACATTTCCTCATACATATTGCCCCCGGTAATCGAGACGTGTTGAGCTTCTAGAATACGGGTTTGAATGTCGGAATGAATCTTGACACTTTGGAGCATGACGCGTTCTTTACGGCTCAGCGCATCGGCTACAACATTAGCCTTGCCGGGATGATAACGAATCTCGCAATCGTAATCATTGAGGAGTTCAACCCAACGTCGTTGCCTCATGTTGAGTTCTTTTTGGTTGAAGATGTGTTGGAGGCTTTTGTGGTCGGTAAATACCACACATTTCGTGCCATATAGATAATGCCTCCAAATCTTCAAGGCAAATATGACTGCACCTAGCTCCAGATCGTGCGTCGTATAGTTCTTTTCATGGATCTTGAGTTGCCTCGATGCATAAGCGATTACCTTGCCTCGTTGCATGAGAACACAACCAAGGCCTAGGTTAGAGGCATCACAGTAGACGACTAGATCATCGTTTCCTTCGGGAAGAGTCAGAATAGGAGCATCACATAACTTCTGTTTAAGAGTTTGGAAAGCTTCTTCTTGTTTCGGCCCCCATTCATAAGGTTTACCTTTATGAGTCAAGGCGGTGAGGGGAACAGCAATCTTGGAGAAATTGGAAATGAATCTTCGGTAATAACCCGCTAAACCAAGGAACGAACGAACCTCGGTAGGGGTTTGAGGAGCACTCCAATTCTTGACAGCTTCGATCTTGGCAGGGTCGACATGTATTCCCTTTTTATTGACAACATGACCCAAAAATTGAACCTCCTTTAGCCAAAATTCACATTTGGATAACTTGGCGTATAATTGTTCGGTTCTCAGGAGATCCAAAATCAGTCTAAGGTGCTGTTCATGTTCTTCCTCAGTCTTGGAATAGATCAAGATGTCATCGATGAAAACGATCACGAATTTGTCAAGGTATGGTTTGCACATGCGGTTCATGAGATCCATAAAGACAGCAGTTGCATTGGTCAACCCAAAAGGCATAACCGTGAACTCGTAATGACCATATCTTGTTCGGAAGGCGGTCTTTGGAATATCTTCTTCTCGGACACGCAGTTGGTGATAACCAGATCGAAGATCAATCTTCGAGAAACAAGTAGAACCTTGGAGTTGATCGAAGAGGTCGTCAATCCTAGGTAACGGGTAGCGGTTTTTGATTGTAAGCTTGTTGAGCTCTCGATAGTCAATACACATGCGGAATGAACCATCCTTCTTTTTAACAAACAAGACCGGTGCACCCCACGGTGAATGACTTGGCCGTATGAAACCTTTGTCAGCGAGTTCTTGAAGTTGACTTGCAAGTTCTCGCAATTCGGAAGGTGCAAGCCGGTATGGAGCTTTAGCCACAGGGTTTGCTCCGGGTATAAGATCGATTCGAAACTTTACTTCCCGAACAGGTGGAAGACCGGGTAAGTCGTCGGGAAAGACTTCGGGAAACTCTCGAATGACGGGAATATCTTCTATTCTTCTCTCCTTGTCTTCTTTTTGAATCACATGAGCTAGGAAAACCATGCACTTCTTTCGAATGTATTTCTGGGCGGTTATGCATGACATCAGTTTGAGTCCTTTGCAAGGTTTCTCGCCAAAGACTTTCAATATGTCTCCCGGTGGAAGAGGTACTCGGGTGTACTTTTCAAAGCACATGACCTCGGCATGGTTTTTAGATAACCAGTCCATGCCGATGATGACGTCAAAGCTTCCCAACGGCATTGGTATAAGGTTGACTGGAAACGTGTGACCATTGAGTTCTAGTGAGCAGTCATGAATGATGGAGTCAATAGTGATGGAGTTTCCATCCGCTACTTCAACGGTGAAGGTTTTCTCGAGTTTGGATCGTGTTTTTGCAAGTAAAGGTTCAAAGTTAAGTGACACAAAACTCTTATCGGCCCCGGTATCAAATAGTATAGATGCAAATTGTTTATTTACAAGAAACGTACCGTTGACCACATGATCGTTGGCTTGAGCTTCATTGGCGTTGATGTTGAAAGCACGTCCACGAGCTCCGCCCTGATTATTGTTCACAAGTTTTGGACATTGGTTTCGGAAGTGGTTCGGGTTGCCACATTCAAAGCAAGCCCGTCCATTTGCATTGATTGGAACCACTTGATTAGCTCCGGGTTGATTAACCGGGTTGGCTTGAGTAGTAAGTGCCTTTTGTCGGCAGATATTGGTCGTATGGCCAAGTTTCCCACAATGATTGCAAATGCGACATGGGATAGTTTGTGGGTGATGATAGTTGCAGTTGTTGCAGAGTGGGTAGGTACCTCCATAAGCTTTCTTGGCTGGATTTTGAGCCAAGGGTGCAACTTGATTAATTGGGGCGGCCGGAGTGACTACTGCAAAATTTTTCGCCTTTCTCTTCCTGGTGTTTCGATACTGTTCGTTTTGAACTTCTTTGACATGAGTAGGAGGAGTTGTGGTGTCAGAAACTTTCTTGGCCCCCTTTTTGGTAAGAGTACCTGCTTTAACGTGATTATCGGTCAGTGTGGCAGCTAGACGAATAACATCTTCTAGGTTTACAGGATTTCTTCCCAGAACAGTGTCCTGGATTTGTCTCGGTAGGCCACCGATATATTTTTCAATACACCTAGACAAAGGTGTAACCATGTGAGGTACCAGCATGCTCAGTTCGTGAAAACGGTTGGTGTACGCCAAGCTTTCACCGCTATCTTGGGTAAGATCCCAAAATTCCGCTTCCAGTTTCTTCATCTCGTTTCGAGGACAGAATTCCTCGGTCATGATCCTTTTCAGCTCATCCCATGGCAGAGCCATTGCTACTTCTACTCCCCTTGTTCTCTTCTCCCCATTCCACCAGGTTAGTGCCCGTTTTTGGAAGACACTAGTGGCATGGCGAACACGCAGATTGTCCGGACAGTCACTATTGAGGAATGTGCCCTCAATATTTTCGAACCATTGAAGGAGTCCCGTGGCTCCTTCGGTACCATAAAATTTCAGGGGATTGCAAGAGTTGAAATGCTTGAAGGTACATTGTGGCGGGTTGGCACCACCGCCACTACCAGTATTAGCACTACCACTGGCGTTTCCATTGCTGTTGTTATTGGCTTGAGTTAATTGAGTTACTAGCTGAGTGAGGAGAGCAGCAAGGTCGGTATTATTGTTGTTGGCATTGCTGGTATTGTTGTTGGTGCTATTGTTGGCGTTGTCGGTGTTGTTGCGGTTGATGTTACGACGAGGAGGCATTCTATAAAAAGAGAATGATACAAAAATGTTGTGAGAATTTATAAAAATCCGTTGAAATTTAGGATAGGAGGAAAAATAACATATTTATTTCATAGTTCGGATTGTTTTCAAGTAATCACATTTCTACTTGAACACAATGACATATTAAGGTTAATTAGACTTATATAATTTTCAAGGAGACGTGCTTTAGCCTATAGGTAAACACTCATCCCGGGAATTCCCAGGAAAGCATACGGATCCCTCGGTTGATTGGGATTTATATGAAATGCTTTCCTAGACAGAAAACCCAGAATACAGGTGTCACCCTTCCAGATTGCACATGTCCTTTAATAATTAACAGAGTCTAAAACCTTAACGGGTATATAAAAATATTTTTGATAGACTAGTGTCTACGAGTATGAGTTTTTCCACAAGTTATGGCGATGATGACATAGAAGCAGTTAAGGAGGATACGCGGCTTAGGATACGGGTATGGATACGATTTATTTAATTTATTATTTACGTATGCTTATTAAGTCATGTAGTATAAACATTTTAAGTATCAAATAACTAACACATAAAGCATGAGACATATAGCAAATAGCACGTATCACATAAAACATGTAGCATGACATTGTTGGGTGTCCTAAAGTTATAGTCTAGGTCAATGGTGTCTAATAACCTAATTCCCTATAACCAAGGCTCTGATACCAATCTGTCACACCCCAACCGACGGCGGAAAACGTCGGGGCGTGAAGCTGTGCAGACTGTTCATAGCTCATGGTTGCTAAAGTTTGAATAATTTAAACATTCATTTTCATTACACATAGCAAGTTCATACCATACAAGAACCAAATGTAGCGATTACAAAATACAAATAGTTTAGATTAATTGCTAGGTCCAAATCCTATATGTAGCAGCTTGTAATACTTCAAACATTGTCACCTGAAACATGGTTAAAAACAAAGTCAACTAAAAAGTTGATGAGAATACATAGGTTTTCGTGTCATGTAATAGAATATAGTGTCGTGTGCATACAATTCATACAAACATGGCAATTAAGGCATTTATGGAGAGATACCATCGTGTGACCTGGTAGTACAATCAAACATTTGTAACTAGCATGCAAAACAAACGCGTGTTGGCAGTAACAGTCACCCTACCTGGGTGGGTTTGTCAGACTCAATAGATCTATCACTGTTTACTGTAGGCTATAAAATAGTTAATGATTGCACGTGAATAGCAAACTGCGTGTTGGTCTACACACCTAGTATTCAAGCACAAAGCTCAAAATTGTAACACATGATTGTAGGGTGGAATTGTATATTGTGTAGTTTATAAACATAGTAAATAGAACGCATGTTCCACCCCAAAAGTTTGTAAATAGAGTAAAAGAGGGGCTATGTAACTCACTTGTGTTGTGTAGTGTAATTTGCACAGATCAACAAAAATACCAAGCGTGTTGTAGGTCGCTACGTTTGACCTATTGGATAAATGTATAACGCGTGTCATTGTTTGTGTTATTTTTATGTCGAAATATGGATTTGTATGTTTAGGGTTTGTTTGAAATAAATAAATAAATAATTTTATTTATCTATTTAGTACATTTTAAATAGTAGTGATATATATATTCTTTAAAATGTAAATTTAAATAACTGATATATATTTATATTTATTTAAATATAAATTTAAATAAGTAATATTTGTTTAAGTCAAAATATATATTTGTATAAATGGTTTTATAAACTCACGATTTCATCGGTTTCGAACTATCGGGAATTAATCGTTTTAAATCTCTAAATCAAGGATTTGGTTTATAAATGATTCCCGGGTCTTGGGATTTTATAAAATAATTTTTATAATTACATTTTGAAATTTTTTAGCTAAAATATGTTAAATAGACTTTAAAACAGAAAAATAATTGATTCTGGTCAAGGAGCACGACCGTGCTCAAGTAGGGCACGACCGCGCTCGTTGCCGGGCGTGACCGTGGTGGTCAGAGCGCGCCCGTGGTCGAGTCAGAAGGCACTACAGAGGTTCTGGACATGGAGCACGACCGTGCTCGTATCTGACACGACCGCGTCTAGTGTTTGTTTTTGGTCAAGACTTGTTTGCTCGGTAAGCACGACCGGGCCACACCTGGGGCACGATTGTGCTTGGTCAGGCACGACCGCGCTCAGGGATGAGCGCGACCGTGTCGGGCCTTTTTCAGACACAATTCGATCGATTCTTATATTAATAGCTTCTGGATTCTTAGGGCTTTCACTTAGTGGATGATTACGAATGTTTCTACATAGTTTAATTGTATTTATATCTTGTCTAGAGTGTAGTTCGAGTAAAATTTATGTTTCGGCTTTTTGGTTCAAAATCGGATCGATTTGAGTGTTTCTACTACGAATTGATATAGGGCTTTCGTAGTAGAGGTAGATACAAAGCTGAAGACGTGTTACTTACTTGCTGAAAGTGGGCAATCGAATGCGGTCGGCTACGGGTCGAGCGGCTTCGTTTCTTTGCGATCAATCGGACGACAGAGGTGTTGTGAGCGTCGAGTGAGAGTTCTGAGAGATTGAGTGGGTGTATATGAGGGTGTAGGAAGCCTGCAACTTGCTCTCAATTGTTTAATTCGCGAGACTTGGTTGTGGTGGGTATGGGATTAAACAAATGTGCAAATTGGAGGACAATTTAGGCGTGTTGCAGGTTGAATTCAGTCGAGTAAGGTCTGACGCGTGAAAACCGGCTTTTCTCTATTTTAAATTTCGCGAATTCAGAGGGTATGGTATGGTTTGACTTCTGCAGAGTCAAGTGGGTTCATCAGCGCGACCGTGCCTACTTTAGGCGCGACCGTGCTTAGGTCTGCAGGCGCGACCGTGCCTAGTCCTAGGCGCGACCGTGCTTGCCTAGTTTTGTAGTTTTTGAGTTTTGTCAGTTTTTGGTCCTCGGGGCTTGTGAGATAATGGTGTTTTTGTTTAATTTGTTATTGTAATAGAATAGTTTGTATATGTAACTGCATCGTAGTTTGTTTGTACACGAATCGAAACTGAAATGTGTTTGTTTATTGAAATCAAACGATTACATGATGAAAATCAAAAATGTTACAGTCTCCCCTTGTTGAGGGGATTTCGTCCCGAAATTCAACTAGTTGAGGTTGCAGAATTGGTGAATAGGTGAGGATACTTGAGTTTCATTTGGTCTTCACGTTCCCAAGTAAACTCAGGACCGCGTTTTGAATCCCAACGGACTTTGACTATAGGGATGCGGCTGCGCTTGAGTTGCTTGATTTCACTTTCCATGATTTCCACTGGTTTCTCGACGAAATGCATCGTTTCATCAATGCGCACGTCGTCAAGAGGTATGTGGAGTTTCTCATCAGCAAGACATTTCTTCAGGTTGGACACGTGGAAGGTTGGATGAACATTGTTGAGTGCTGGAGGTAGCTCAAGTTTGTAAGCCACTTTCCCGATTCTTTCAAGGATCTTGAACGGGCCTACGTAACGAGGTGCTAGCTTGCCTTTCTTTCCAAAGCGGATCACACCCTTCCAAGGGGATACTTTGAGAAGCACAAGGTCACCCACTTGGAATTCCAAGGGTTTTCGTCGCTTGTCGGCATAGCTCTTTTGTCGACTTCTCGCTACTCGGATGTTGTCACGGATTTGAAGGATTTTGTCGGATGTTTCCTGAATTAACTCGGGACCGGTGATTTGTGCTTCACCAATCTTGTTCCAACAGATGGGAGAACGGCATTTGCGACCATAAAGAGCTTCGAATGGAGCCATGTTGATGCTGGTGTGGTAGCTGTTATTGTAGGAGAATTCAATAAGTGATAAGTGTGAATCCCAATTGCCACCAAAGTCTATGACACAGGCTCTCAGCATGTCTTCGAGGGTTTGGATTGTTCGTTCTGTCTGACCATCAGTTTGGGGATGGTAGGCTGTGCTTAAATCCAATCGTGTGCCAAGTGCCTTTTGCAGAGATTGCCAAAATCTGGAAGTGAAACGAGCATCTTTGTCGGAGATTATGTTCAAAGGTATACCGTGTCGACTCACAATTTCGTTAATATAGATTCGGGCCAATTTCTCAACCCGATAGTCTTCACGGATGGGCAGGAAGTGTGCGGACTTTGTGAGACGGTCAATGATTACCCAAATGCTATCATAGCCGTTTGAAGTATGGGGGAGTTTAGTAATGAAGTCCATGGCTAGATTTTCCCATTTCCACACGGGGATTTCCGGTTGTTCAAGTAAACCGGAAGGACGTTGATGTTCGGTCTTGACTTTAGAGCAGGTTAGACATTTTGCAACATAGAGTGCAATGTCTTTCTTCATACCAGGCCACCAATATTGTGGTCGAAGATCGTGATACATTTTATCCGCACCGGGATGAATAGAATACCGAGACTTGTGTGCTTCATTCATGAGGAATTTCCGGAGATCATTGCGATTGGGAACCCAAATACGATCCAAGAAATAAAGCAAACCATTGTTTTTAGTCTCTAGTTGGAATTCAGCACCGCACGACATTTCCTCATACATATTGCCCCCGGTAATCGAGACGTGTTGAGCTTCTAGAATACGGGTTTGAATGTCGGAATGAATCTTGACACTTTGGAGCATGACGCGTTCTTTACGGCTCAGCGCATCGGCTACAACATTAGCCTTGCCGGGATGATAACGAATCTCGCAATCGTAATCATTGAGGAGTTCAACCCAACGTCGTTGCCTCATGTTGAGTTCTTTTTGGTTGAAGATGTGTTGGAGGCTTTTGTGGTCGGTAAATACCACACATTTCGTGCCATATAGATAATGCCTCCAAATCTTCAAGGCAAATATGACTGCACCTAGCTCCAGATCGTGCGTCGTATAGTTCTTTTCATGGATCTTGAGTTGCCTCGATGCATAAGCGATTACCTTGCCTCGTTGCATGAGAACACAACCAAGGCCTAGGTTAGAGGCATCACAGTAGACGACTAGATCATCGTTTCCTTCGGGAAGAGTCAGAATAGGAGCATCACATAACTTCTGTTTAAGAGTTTGGAAAGCTTCTTCTTGTTTCGGCCCCCATTCATAAGGTTTACCTTTATGAGTCAAGGCGGTGAGGGGAACAGCAATCTTGGAGAAATTGGAAATGAATCTTCGGTAATAACCCGCTAAACCAAGGAACGAACGAACCTCGGTAGGGGTTTGAGGAGCACTCCAATTCTTGACAGCTTCGATCTTGGCAGGGTCGACATGTATTCCCTTTTTATTGACAACATGACCCAAAAATTGAACCTCCTTTAGCCAAAATTCACATTTGGATAACTTGGCGTATAATTGTTCGGTTCTCAGGAGATCCAAAATCAGTCTAAGGTGCTGTTCATGTTCTTCCTCAGTCTTGGAATAGATCAAGATGTCATCGATGAAAACGATCACGAATTTGTCAAAGTATGGTTTGCACATGCGGTTCATGAGATCCATAAAGACAGCAGTTGCATTGGTCAACCCAAAAGGCATAACCGTGAACTCGTAATGACCATATCTTGTTCGGAAGGCGGTCTTTGGAATATCTTCTTCTCGGACACGCAGTTGGTGATAACCAGATCGAAGATCAATCTTCGAGAAACAAGTAGAACCTTGGAGTTGATCGAAGAGGTCGTCAATCCTAGGTAACGGGTAGCGGTTTTTGATTGTAAGCTTGTTGAGCTCTCGATAGTCAATACACATGCGGAATGAACCATCCTTCTTTTTAACAAACAAGACCGGTGCACCCCACGGTGAATGACTTGGCCGTATGAAACCTTTGTCAGCGAGTTCTTGAAGTTGACTTGCAAGTTCTCGCAATTCGGAAGGTGCAAGCCGGTATGGAGCTTTAGCCACAGGGTTTGCTCCGGGTATAAGATCGATTCGAAACTTTACTTCCCGAACAGGTGGAAGACCGGGTAAGTCGTCGGGAAAGACTTCGGGAAACTCTCGAATGACGGGAATATCTTCTATTCTTCTCTCCTTGTCTTCTTTTTGAATCACATGAGCTAGGAAAACCATGCACTTCTTTCGAATGTATTTCTGGGCGGTTATGCATGACATCAGTTTGAGTCCTTTGCAAGGTTTCTCGCCAAAGACTTTCAATATGTCTCCCGGTGGAAGAGGTACTCGGGTGTACTTTTCAAAGCACATGACCTCGGCATGGTTTTTAGATAACCAGTCCATGCCGATGATGACGTCAAAGCTTCCCAACGGCATTGGTATAAGGTTGACTGGAAACGTGTGACCATTGAGTTCTAGTGAGCAGTCATGAATGATGGAGTCAATAGTGATGGAGTTTCCATCCGCTACTTCAACGGTGAAGGTTTTCTCGAGTTTGGATCGTGTTTTTGCAAGTAAAGGTTCAAAGTTAAGTGACACAAAACTCTTATCGGCCCCGGTATCAAATAGTATAGATGCAAATTGTTTATTTACAAGAAACGTACCGTTGACCACATGATCGTTGGCTTGAGCTTCATTGGCGTTGATGTTGAAAGCACGTCCACGAGCTCCGCCCTGATTATTGTTCACAAGTTTTGGACATTGGTTTCGGAAGTGGTTCGGGTTGCCACATTCAAAGCAAGCCCGTCCATTTGCATTGATTGGAACCACTTGATTAGCTCCGGGTTGATTAACCGGGTTGGCTTGAGTAGTAAGTGCCTTTTGTCGGCAGATATTGGTCGTATGGCCAAGTTTCCCACAATGATTGCAAATGCGACATGGGATAGTTTGTGGGTGATGATAGTTGCAGTTGTTGCAGAGTGGGTAGGTACCTCCATAAGCTTTCTTGGCTGGATTTTGAGCCAAGGGTGCAACTTGATTAATTGGGGCGGCCGGAGTGACTACTGCAAAATTTTTCGCCTTTCTCTTCCTGGTGTTTCGATACTGTTCGTTTTGAACTTCTTTGACATGAGTAGGAGGAGTTGTGGTGTCAGAAACTTTCTTGGCCCCCTTTTTGGTAAGAGTACCTGCTTTAACGTGATTATCGGTCAGTGTGGCAGCTAGACGAATAACATCTTCTAGGTTTACAGGATTTCTTCCCAGAACAGTGTCCTGGATTTGTCTCGGTAGGCCACCGATATATTTTTCAATACACCTAGACAAAGGTGTAACCATGTGAGGTACCAGCATGCTCAGTTCGTGAAAACGGTTGGTGTACGCCAAGCTTTCACCGCTATCTTGGGTAAGATCCCAAAATTCCGCTTCCAGTTTCTTCATCTCGTTTCGAGGACAGAATTCCTCGGTCATGATCCTTTTCAGCTCATCCCATGGCAGAGCCATTGCTACTTCTACTCCCCTTGTTCTCTTCTCCCCATTCCACCAGGTTAGTGCCCGTTTTTGGAAGACACTAGTGGCATGGCGAACACGCAGATTGTCCGGACAGTCACTATTGAGGAATGTGCCCTCAATATTTTCGAACCATTGAAGGAGTCCCGTGGCTCCTTCGGTACCATAAAATTTCAGGGGATTGCAAGAGTTGAAATGCTTGAAGGTACATTGTGGCGGGTTGGCACCACCGCCACTACCAGTATTAGCACTACCACTGGCGTTTCCATTGCTGTTGTTATTGGCTTGAGTTAATTGAGTTACTAGCTGAGTGAGGAGAGCAGCAAGGTCGGTATTATTGTTGTTGGCATTGCTGGTATTGTTGTTGGTGCTATTGTTGGCGTTGTCGGTGTTGTTGCGGTTGATGTTACGACGAGGAGGCATTCTATAAAAAGAGAATGATACAAAAATGTTGTGAGAATTTATAAAAATCCGTTGAAATTTAGGATAGGAGGAAAAATAACATATTTATTTCATAGTTCGGATTGTTTTCAAGTAATCACATTTCTACTTGAACACAATGACATATTAAGGTTAATTAGACTTATATAATTTTCAAGGAGACGTGCTTTAGCCTATAGGTAAACACTCATCCCGGGAATTCCCAGGAAAGCATACGGATCCCTCGGTTGATTGGGATTTATATGAAATGCTTTCCTAGACAGAAAACCCAGAATACAGGTGTCACCCTTCCAGATTGCACATGTCCTTTAATAATTAACAGAGTCTAAAACCTTAACGGGTATATAAAAATATTTTTGATAGACTAGTGTCTACGAGTATGAGTTTTTCCACAAGTTATGGCGATGATGACATAGAAGCAGTTAAGGAGGATACGCGGCTTAGGATACGGGTATGGATACGATTTATTTAATTTATTATTTACGTATGCTTATTAAGTCATGTAGTATAAACATTTTAAGTATCAAATAACTAACACATAAAGCATGAGACATATAGCAAATAGCACGTATCACATAAAACATGTAGCATGACATTGTTGGGTGTCCTAAAGTTATAGTCTAGGTCAATGGTGTCTAATAACCTAATTCCCTATAACCAAGGCTCTGATACCAATCTGTCACACCCCAACCGACGGCGGAAAACGTCGGGGCGTGAAGCTGTGCAGACTGTTCATAGCTCATGGTTGCTAAAGTTTGAATAATTTAAACATTCATTTTCATTACACATAGCAAGTTCATACCATACAAGAACCAAATGTAGCGATTACAAAATACAAATAGTTTAGATTAATTGCTAGGTCCAAATCCTATATGTAGCAGCTTGTAATACTTCAAACATTGTCACCTGAAACATGGTTAAAAACAAAGTCAACTAAAAAGTTGATGAGAATACATAGGTTTTCGTGTCATGTAATAGAATATAGTGTCGTGTGCATACAATTCATACAAACATGGCAATTAAGGCATTTATGGAGAGATACCATCGTGTGACCTGGTAGTACAATCAAACATTTGTAACTAGCATGCAAAACAAACGCGTGTTGGCAGTAACAGTCACCCTACCTGGGTGGGTTTGTCAGACTCAATAGATCTATCACTGTTTACTGTAGGCTATAAAATAGTTAATGATTGCACGTGAATAGCAAACTGCGTGTTGGTCTACACACCTAGTATTCAAGCACAAAGCTCAAAATTGTAACACATGATTGTAGGGTGGAATTGTATATTGTGTAGTTTATAAACATAGTAAATAGAACGCATGTTCCACCCCAAAAGTTTGTAAATAGAGTAAAAGAGGGGCTATGTAACTCACTTGTGTTGTGTAGTGTAATTTGCACAGATCAACAAAAATACCAAGCGTGTTGTAGGTCGCTACGTTTGACCTATTGGATAAATGTATAACGCGTGTCATTGTTTGTGTTATTTTTATGTCGAAATATGGATTTGTATGTTTAGGGTTTGTTTGAAATAAATAAATAAATAATTTTATTTATCTATTTAGTACATTTTAAATAGTAGTGATATATATATTCTTTAAAATGTAAATTTAAATAACTGATATATATTTATATTTATTTAAATATAAATTTAAATAAGTAATATTTGTTTAAGTCAAAATATATATTTGTATAAATGGTTTTATAAACTCACGATTTCATCGGTTTCGAACTATCGGGAATTAATCGTTTTAAATCTCTAAATCAAGGATTTGGTTTATAAATGATTCCCGGGTCTTGGGATTTTATAAAATAATTTTTATAATTACATTTTGAAATTTTTTAGCTAAAATATGTTAAATAGACTTTAAAACAGAAAAATAATTGATTCTGGTCAAGGAGCACGACCGTGCTCAAGTAGGGCACGACCGCGCTCGTTGCCGGGCGTGACCGTGGTGGTCAGAGCGCGCCCGTGGTCGAGTCAGAAGGCACTACAGAGGTTCTGGACATGGAGCACGACCGTGCTCGTATCTGACACGACCGCGTCTAGTGTTTGTTTTTGGTCAAGACTTGTTTGCTCGGTAAGCACGACCGGGCCACACCTGGGGCACGATTGTGCTTGGTCAGGCACGACCGCGCTCAGGGATGAGCGCGACCGTGTCGGGCCTTTTTCAGACACAATTCGATCGATTCTTATATTAATAGCTTCTGGATTCTTAGGGCTTTCACTTAGTGGATGATTACGAATGTTTCTACATAGTTTAATTGTATTTATATCTTGTCTAGAGTGTAGTTCGAGTAAAATTTATGTTTCGGCTTTTTGGTTCAAAATCGGATCGATTTGAGTGTTTCTACTACGAATTGATATAGGGCTTTCGTAGTAGAGGTAGATACAAAGCTGAAGACGTGTTACTTACTTGCTGAAAGTGGGCAATCGAATGCGGTCGGCTACGGGTCGAGCGGCTTCGTTTCTTTGCGATCAATCGGACGACAGAGGTGTTGTGAGCGTCGAGTGAGAGTTCTGAGAGATTGAGTGGGTGTATATGAGGGTGTAGGAAGCCTGCAACTTGCTCTCAATTGTTTAATTCGCGAGACTTGGTTGTGGTGGGTATGGGATTAAACAAATGTGCAAATTGGAGGACAATTTAGGCGTGTTGCAGGTTGAATTCAGTCGAGTAAGGTCTGACGCGTGAAAACCGGCTTTTCTCTATTTTAAATTTCGCAAATTCAGAGGGTATGGTATGGTTTGACTTCTGCAGAGTCAAGTGGGTTCATCAGCGCGACCGTGCCTACTTTAGGCGCGACCGTGCTTAGGTCTGCAGGCGCGACCGTGCCTAGTCCTAGGCGCGACCGTGCCTAGTCCTAGGCGCGACCGTGCTTGCCTAGTTTTGTAGTTTTTGAGTTTTGTCAGTTTTTGGTCCTCGGGGCTTGTGAGATAATGGTGTTTTTGTTTAATTTGTTATTGTAATAGAATAGTTTGTATATGTAACTGCATCGTAGTTTGTTTGTACACGAATCGAAACTGAAATGTGTTTGTTTATTGAAATCAAACGATTACATGATGAAAATCAGAAATGTTACACAAATGAAGTTTTTCATAACTTCAGAAGTTACAAAACCGCCAAAGAGCTTTGGGAGGCTCTTGAGAAGATGTTTGCTGGCTCAGAAGAAGTCAAAGAAAACAAAAGGGACATCCTGAAGCAGCAGTACGAAAACTTCGTCAGGAAGGAAGGTGAGTCCCTAACTGTTTTATATAACAGATTTACTTATCTTGTAGGTGAGCTGCAGTGCTCAAAGGTGAAACTGGAGAATGAGGATATTCTCAAAAAGTTCATCAAGTCTTTACCTAGCTGCTGGACACTCTACACGGTGTCCATTAGAAGAACTGAGAATCTGAAGACTCTTCGGTATGCTGAAGACTTATGAGCTAGAGATGATTCAGGCAAAAGAACAAAGCTCAAGCTACCAAACAGCTTCAACATCCACCACCACCTCTTCTGCTTTTCACTCCGAGCACTCAGGTCCTAGTACTAGCAACTACTATCCTCCCATTTCTTCTTGAAGCTCCTTCTCAAGCCTCAACCTCCGCTGCTTTTGTTTCTGAAAACTCAAACAACATGTACTTTATCAAGGATGATCTTGAGTGCCTCCATCCAGATGATCTAGAAGAAATGGATATACAGCACTCCTATGCCATGCTCTCTATAAGAGCAAAAAGGTTCTACTCTAGAACCGGAAGACCCATTCCAAGCAACAGCTCCAACACCAGAGTTGGCTTAGATAAAAGTAAATTGAGATGTTACAACTGTAACCAACTGGGTCATTTTGCTAGAGAATGCAAGGCTCCTAGAGCAAACCCTGCTGAGGATCGAACAAGACAAAGCCAACCTAGCCAATCTAGACAACAGCAACAAGCTACTCCTCCAGCACAAACTGTAGCTTGTGCATATGTTGGAACTTCTGACTTTGACTGAGCTTTCAGTATGAAGATCTGCCTACCAACAACCAAGCCCTTATGGCCCTTATGGCAGATACAACTGAAATACCGCCTCAGGTATATGAACATCTATGTTCCCAAGCCTGTATTGATAAGGTTTTAGGCTACAGAAAGCATAATCAAAACCTCATAGATCAAAATAAAGAGTTTCATCAAATGAAATCCGAAGACAGTTACAAAGAAAAAATTAACTGCCTAAAGAAAGAGATTTCATCATTAAGACATGAACAAACCAATCTTGAAACTCAGATTGATGATCTACTGGCCAGATTAAAAGCTACCAGAGCAGAATTGGCAGAACAAAAAGTTCATGTTGACAAGTATGAATTTGCATCCAAAAAGCTGCAAAGACTTTTGGATGCTCAAATTCATGAAAAAGTAAAAACTGGTCTGGGGTATCATGCTGAACAATATCAAGCCGTTGCACCTCCTGCTGACTACGTTGCCATCCATGAACCAAGCTTCAATCTTGCAAATCTTGATATGGCCAACATAAATCTTGATCCTTCTAAGGATGAACCTTTGGTACAAGAATGCACTACCTCATCAGAGTCTGATTCAACTTGCTCAGACTCCACTGAAACAAGTGAAACTTCATATTTGGTACAAGAATCCACTACTTCATCTCCCCCTGCCCCTAAAGTCATTCTGACTAAAGATGAAGTCCCCATTATCCATTCAGCACCAGTACCAGCCATTTTATTACCAGTTCCTACACCATTCAAACAAATCAAAATTAGCTATCCTCCAGAAGGTAGGAAGCTAAATACTGAAAAGGGCCAGTCCTCATCTTCAGTCCAACCAAGGAAGGTGTTTGACATATGTCATGCGCCTGGAGAAAGGGTTCCATACGTTCAAAAGACATTGGAAGAAGCTACTTTTGAGCACAACAAAGCTCACCCTTGGAATTTCAAAGACCTTTTCAAAAGAAAGGATTATGTGTATCTTTCAAGGGATAAACTGGCAAAATCATGTTTTGTCTGTGGAAAATATAACCACACTGCCAGCACCTGCTTCTACTACCTTCAGCAGCAAAGAAACCTCAAGCAACATGCTTTTGAGAAGACAAAGAAGAACAAACACGTAAGAAGTTTTGAAGCTAAGACAACTCAATTCAGAAAATCTCTTTCTCCACCAAGGGAACAGTTGTCAAAACCTCAACAATCTTGCATCATCTGTGGAGAATCAGACCACTTTGCTGCAAATTGTAAGTCTAATCCTTTCAATCAGATTCTTCTTCCAACCCCAGTCATACAAAAGCCAATAAATAAGGTGAAGAATGATAAGCATACATCTGTTCCTAAGCCATCAGCAGCCAAAATAACTACTGCTGATCGAGTAAAGCCCAAGCAACCAAAAGGAAAGCCTTCAGCAGCAACAAAATCTGCTGCTGATAAGCCAAAATCCTTAGATACAACGTCTACTGCTGAAAAAACAAACAGAGTTGGAAAACCACCAACTCAACAATGGAAGGTAAAGAAACCACCAAGCATCATCATCGGTTCAGTTGAGTGTGTCTATCCTTTGTTGTAAATATGTCTGTCTTATGTTGTAAATAAAAGTTATAACTCAGCAGCATCCTTTTGGCAGCTGACAGGTCTAATTTTCAGCAGTAAAGAATTTGCCCCTGACTGCTTTAACTTATCAGAAGTAACAAGTTTCCTGCGGATAGCTTTAAGGCTGTCAGCAGCAACATCCTTGCTGCAGATCATTGCATCTATCAGCAGCAATTAAGTCTGCTGCTGACAAACTTAATCTTCCGCAGCAACCAAAGTTGCAACGGACAGGCTTATTCATCCACAGCAACCAAGTTTGCTGCTGATGGATAAATTTAAGTCCAAATTAACTTTTACCCGCTGTAAAAGAAATTAACGTCAGTCTTTACCATGACTGTCTCGGTGTATTACAGCTGTAACAATAAAAAGTAAATAAGGTTGTACTGTACAAGTCATTTTGTTTTTTCTCTCCTCTGCCGTTATAAGAACAAATCAAATTTTCTTTACCACCTCTTCACATTCAATTCAACCCTAAGTCCCCACCACATTCAAAGCTCTCCATATTCTCCATATTCTCAAGTCTTCACCATACTCAAACCATCCCTCCAAAATCAAACGGCTATGGTAGATATCAACAACCCAGATGACAAGTTTTCCCCATACCATAACCTAACAGCATACCTCACCAAAGGAAAGAAATCCGAAGGATTTGACGATATGATCGATTTCTTATGTCGATCAAAGATCTACTTTGCCCTCACCACCAACCCTACCATATATATCCCTCATATGGAGGATTTCTGGAGTACCGACGTCTACTCTACCGAACAGGGGATTCCCCAAATCAAAGCCAAAGTAGACGGCAAGGATATCACCATCTTGGAAGCCACACTCAGAAAACATCTTAAGCTTCAAGATGAGGGAGCAGCGATCTCATACTCGAAGGACGAATATATGAGGACCTTTGTCTCCATTGGATACACTAGAAATCAGACCGAGTATACGACCGAGAAGGCGCTGATGGGCCCTCCATGGAAGTATCTCTGCCACACTCTTCTCCAATGCATATCTCAGAAGAGGAGTGGATGGCATCAGGTGAGCTCTGCACTTGCCTCCGCCTTCCATGGTATGGTCACTAACCAAGCCTTCAACTTTTCACACCTCATCTTTGAGGGTTTGAGATATAACCTTCAAGAGGGTGCAAAGCAGCAATTCTTTATGTACCCAAGATTCTTACAGCAAGTTTTCAATCAAGAACTAAAAGAACTTTCAAAACATGCAAGAATCTACATCATGTTGGGTCATAAAAATAACATTTTTCAAAGCATGAGGACTGTTTCCAAAAAGTTCTCGGGGGTCAATGTTCCATTGTTATCTATAATGCTGAACATGCAAAGAACCCCGGGTGACAGTTCAGCAATCCCAGCTGATACTGATCCCACACCCTCCACCTCACATCCTGAACAACAATCTGCTTCTACCATTCAAACCCCTGTGCATACTACTAAGGATGCACAGGCACAAAAATTACTTACACCTCTTTTGGATGTTGTCGTTCAACCGGAACACAGGGCCCCGGTTGCAACGACATATACTAGGAAAAGGGGCAAGAGAACTCCTTCTTCTCTTGCCTCCAAGGCCCAAACCCAACCTAACAGCCCTCACTCAGAATCACAACATTCTGGTGAGAATATCATAAGGGAAAGCCACATTATTAGGGAGACTTCTTTAGATGTCTCTCTATTAGGATCAAGATCACTTCCCGGATCTGTAGAACAGCCCCATGAGCCCTTCCTTTCTCTTCTGAACTTAAGTGCTGAGGAACCTGATCAAGATGATGTACCTTCTCCAACTACCACTATCTCGGAGGTACTGATTGATCTTGCTTCCAACACACCTAACCCAAGTTCTTCTACCCTGAAGGACCACTCTAGGAGTTATGAAAGAGTGGATGTGGAAGAGGCTGTCACTACTGCTGGTCCATCAAATGACCAGGAAGACAGTGACAACATTGCTAAGACCTCAACCACGGCAACTCACAGTGAGGATGTTTCCTTGGAAACTCCCCTCACTGAGAGGAATCCCAGGTGCCAAGAAACCATGGGTGATGGGGATGAAGAGGCTAGTCCTAAGGCCCTGTCTGGATCCAAGGATTCCACAACTGTGGATGAGGACAGACTGAAACTTCATAACCTGGAATTGACGGCCAGGGTGGCTATGCTAGAGGCTGAAGTGTCCAAACTAAGACACCAAGTCTCTATGCATGAAGCCCATCAATGCCCAATTGTACCTTCTCCCTCTATTGTATCAGTGGGCACCCAAACTGATGCTTATTTGTCCACTGATGCAACCAAAAAGGGGGAGATGGTCCCAATGGAGGAAGACACAGACAGTCTTGACGACTGGATTCAAGAGCAGGCTGTTTTTCAAGGTACACTTTTCAAGCCAGCTTTTGTACAGGTCCATGACTTGCCAGCTTCAGATAACGAAGAAGAAGAAGAAGAAACAACTGGAGACTGGAAGTTAGTCGTCAGGGCTTTTGATGAGGTGCTGAATGAAGCTGAAGACAAAGAACAAAAATATACAACTTTCAGCATCCTCCCTGAAGCAGCAGCCATCATAAGTCAATCCATTACCCCCCCAACTCTTTCGAACTTCACAGAAGCTAGAATTTGACTCCATTCTAGCTTGGGGGTATGATGGATCAGCTGAGAGATTTTGGATTGGATGGGAGTTTAGTGGAGTAGAAGAGCTAAACTGGAACTCTCTCAATGCCCTCCAAGTCCTACAACTGTATTTAACTAACTGCATCAACACTTCATCAGATCTCTCAGCAGAACTTGCCATTGGCAGGTTCTATGACTTGATGGAGGATAATCTACCCAACTTCGAAAGACTCATACAAACAGCAAAACGGGTAGCTTATCCTGAATCTTCGGCATCAGTAGAAAGAAGACTGACTCCTAGAAGACTTGAAATTATAAGGAGCAGTCTTCTCACTAAAGAAGAAGTTTACTGCTTAAGAAGATTTATGTACTCCTTCATTGTCAAAGACTTAGATGTGCTGGGATGGATAAGCACCAAGTCTCTAGACCACACATTCTTACTGAGCAACGGCTCCTCTCTCACCATCAACACCAGGAACATCCTGTCACTTCCTACAGACTTTCTCTACAAGATCTTTCAACTCAGGGCAAATATCTGCAATGTCAACTCCCTTGAAAGCCAGACAATGATAGCTACTGTCAGAGCCCATCTTGAACAAGAAGGAAGAATTACTGAGGAAGTATATGTGTCAAACTCTGACACTGATACTGACTCAGCTTCCCCTCGAGTAGACATCTTTGCGACAACATATGAGTCAAGATCAACTATCAAAGAAATGCTGAAAGAATTCACAGGTCCTGAGTGCAAATCGGATGAAGCCAATGAGCTTCCCTTGTTCACCTCTCAATGTGCCAATGAAGCTGAGGCTGAGATCCCAATAGCAGCACCATCATCTGCTATTGTGGTCAGTGAAGCCGAAGCAGAGGCATCCAATATAAACAAGGGAAAGGGAATTATGACAGATGAAGATGAAGAGAGATTGCTAAAAGAGAAAAGAGAGAGGGAAGAAGAAGAGAAGAAGAAGAGATGGCTGACATTAAAAAGGCTCAAGAAAGAAAAACAGTCATTCTCCTCAGAGAACAAACCATCCAGCTGTATGCTAGACAGCTGGATGAACTGAAAAGAAAGATTCCTGCAGTTGACCAGATTGAAGAAGATGCAGCTCTTGCTCTTCAACTGCAGGAACAATTTAACAGAGAAGAGGAAGAATTGGAGAAGAAGAAGAAAGAAGAAGCTAAGTTCAGAATAACCGATTCTGAACTAGCCAAAGAAATGAGGGAGGAGTGGGTAAAGGCTCTAGTTTCTCAAGGTGAGGATGCAGACTACCTTGAGAAACTATCAAATAAAGAAATCTACAGAGCCTTCATGGGTCAGCAAGGTCAATTGGCAAAGAATAAACAGGCTTAAGAAGAAGAAAAAGCCACACAAAAGTCCAAGAAGACCATTGCCTTTAATAAACGGACCCATGAAGAAAGGAAGGTCATGATTGACTTCCTTAAGGCTAGAGGAGAGAGTGGACAGAGGCTAGGTCCCATGAACTTCATGAACCTGCAAGCCCTCTACTTCATAGTCAAGAAGGATGAGGAAGAAAGATTGGGGAAGAAGGGATCCAAGAAAAGGGTACCTATTCAGGAAGAAGAAGAAGAAACAAAAGCAAAGAAACCCAAGCCTTCTCCCTTACCTACCTCTTTCTCAGTCCAACAACCTTCCACTCTCCTCCCCAAACCTTCCACTCCTCCACCCAAAAAGTCCAAACCATTCCACCCAGCTCCCACTCATCAACAGCCTCCCTTGAAGAAATCCAAACCCACACCTAAACCAGAAGACTCAAGAGACATAGTTGATTGGGTCTATAATCCACAGGATCAAAGGTTTGAGATCTTCAGGGGGAGAACTGAAAGAAGAAGATCTATCCACAGATCTGTTGATGAAGTTCTGCAATTGCCAGATTCAGATCTTGGCAGAATTTTGGAGCTGAGTGAAGCTCATGAGCCTGCAAATGAGGGTGGGAAACTTCTTATGCTAGCCATCAAACACTACTTCAACCCTAGCAAAGATGTGATCATTGACATCAAACCACTCAAGTCCCACTCTCCATTTGTAAGTTGGTCCTATAATGCTGATTTGGACGAGTTCACTTTAACTGATGTAAGGAAGCAGAAGATGAAATGTTCAAGCAAAACTATCTACAAAATGCCACATAAAGACATCAAGACTCTGTCTGCACTTCCACTGAACAATCCCAGCAAGGATCCAAGAGGCTATGAATTTGAAAGGATAGTCAGCCACATGCAAAAGCTTCAGCAGCAAAGTGATTAGAAGAATTTTGGTCGCATCAGTCTAGGGGGAGTTTGTAGAACCAAAGACTGATTGCTTCTAAATTATTCTAAGTACAAATGTTGCTGATAGGCTTATCAGCAACATTCAATACATGTTGCTGCAGATAGGCTTATCAGCAGCATTCAACACATGTTGCTGCTGATAGGCTTATCAGCAGCACTCAACACTTGTTGCTGCTGATAGGCTTATCAGCAGCATCATTCTCATTCTTGCTGATGATAGCTGTGTTCCTTGAAGACAAATCGTTGCACCTGACTATCCATGCCAAGAATCACTGACAACTTTCTGCAAAAGCAACTGACACACTCAAAGCAGAAGGAACCTCAATGGCACAACCAATGACGGACAACAATGCTCTTCTCCAAGCATGCAAGTAATGATGCATAAAGATGACGCTTCAATAAAGTTAACTAGATATAGACAAAACGTGTAATAGTTAGCTAGATACAACAGATCAACGGTCTGTGTTAGATCTGATCCTTAGAATCAAGGGGTTGTCTTGATTCTAAGTGAGTATAAATAATCTGTAAACACTTCATTGTAAGTGTGCTTTTTGTGCTTCTTCACTGAGTTTTCATTTTTCATCGTTTATTCACAAAGCTTAATACAACAGTGTTCTTATTAGTATTCATTCTGTTTACTCGATTATACTTGTGTAGTTGTTATTGTTTCCGCCAATCTCAACTAAGAACAGAACCATCTTGTACTTTCACGATCCAACATATAACATGCGTGGTTATGGTCATGTATTATTATAATACATGCGTGATTATGGTCATGTGTTATTATAAAGAATGTGTTATTATGTGTATAACATGCGTGAATATGGTCATGTGTTACTATAAAACATACGTGATTATGGTCATGCGTTATTATAAAACATGCGTAATTATCATTTTAAACATACGTCATTATCATTTTAAAAATACGTTATAATCATTTTATACATGCGTTATTATTATGACGCGGACGCATTTACCATTCGCCAACTGAACTTGTCGCATGTTGGTGCTTTCGTACGTTAAAAGCACTTTGTACAATAAACGGGCCCTATATATATGAATATATATATATATATACTAGCTTAGAACCCCCATGTTTACACACGGGGTGAAAAATTTCAATACATAAAATTGTTTATGTATATATTTTACATTTATAAAAATATATTACACATACGAAGGATAGAAAACAAAATTCAAAATATGTAAAATTAATATTAATTGAGTTTCGAAAATACGTTAATTACTATTTAATGCAATTTGACTTCCATTACTATTTGATTCAAAATAAAAGTTATATAATTATATTTCAAAATTTCTTATAATAAGAGATAATTTAAAATAAATGTGTTTTAAGTATAATTAGTATTTTCTTTAAAAATATATTATTATTAAAATATAGAAGTGTATTTAATAGGAGAGATAGGTGGGGAAAAAATGATGAGAATATGTAAAAACCTTTACTTATTATATAATATAGAAGTATAGATAGGATAGAGATATTTTAATAATACACTATTATTTTGTTAACCCAGTTAACTTCGTTAAAATCAATCTAAATCATTATTTTTTTTAATAACATTATTACATCAATACAACGTAATGTTCTTTTTTGCATTTTCGTAAATTCACAAGTGTATGGTGAGTTTACACTAGTGTAATTTTTTGCTGAAAAATATAGTTTTTAATTTTCAGCAAATCTTTACACTAGTGTAAACTTCCCTTACCCTTGTGATTTTATGAAAATACAAATAAAAACATAACGTTGTATTATTATAATAATATTATTAAAAATTTTATTTAAATTAATTTTGAGAGAGTTAATTAAATTAATACAATAATAATAGGTTAAAAATGAAACGTTACCCACCATTGTTCACTCCTTACGGTTTTTAGTATATATATTTCGTATCAAAAGAGAATTTTCCAGAAAGATTAAAATATGATGAAGGAATTTGGTAGGACCCAAACCTAACACCATCCAACCAATTTGACTACGACCTCGCTTATTTCAATTCGTTTCTTTATGGATATAATTACACAAATAAAAGTGAGCAAATACGTGTAGTATTTTCGTCATTGTTTGTATATATTTGAAATCACGGTGAAATACAATCTTTTTTTAGGACATTAAAACCTGTGGAACTGAACGTACCAAATGTACCATGATAATGGATTGGACGCATGACCCATCATATATATGTACATTAAAACCAGGGCCGGCTTTGGTAGGGGGCCATGTGAGCGACCGCATCGGGCCCGGTTTATCAGGGGGCCCAAAAAAAATTAATATATATATAATTTTTTTGTAAGAAATACGTATTAATTATAAAAACTTAATTACATTTTAACCACTTTAGCCTATCTAAACCATTTTTTTTCTGTTTTAGCCCAATTAAACCACTTTATATTTTAGATTTTTTAAGGGCTCATTTTTAAATTTTTAGGGGCCCTATTATTGGTTTTTTTTACATATATATAACTTTATATTTTAGATTTTTATGGGCCCATTTTTAAATTCGCACCGGGCACCTGAAATCTCAGGGACGGCCTTGATCAAAACTCACTATAACAGTGAACCAAGGATGGAAAGTTTGATGCATTGTAGTAGTGGGCTTGGTACACGGTTATATACACATGTATCAAAACTCATTAAAGGAGTAAAGCAAACTTGAAAAGTTCTCCGTTTTAAGAAGTTAGATGTACCATTTTATACGTGAGTCTTAAAACCCATTGCGATAATTAATCAAACCTAAAAAGTTGGACATGTTTGTTATGTTTTAAAATGTCATTATATATGTAGTGGCGGATTCAGAAATTTTTTTCATGGAGGACAGAAATTTTGAGGTCGGTTGACTAGTAATACATAACACGTATATAATACTAAAAAAAATTCACAGGGGACGATCGGGGGGCTATTATAAAATTTTATGTGGACGATCAGGATTTTAACGCGTGTATAACAAAATATTTTCATATGTGTAATAAAATTACTTACAATAACAAATTAAACTTGAAAAGTTAGATGGTATGCCTTTTTGTCATTATAACTCTTTCATATTAATAAAATCTTATTACTAGATGAATCTTAGGGGGTGCGGTATACCACCGTGAAACAACCACGTGAGTCTATGTTGCACCCTCACTTACTGAGAACACACTCCCTCTTCACGTGAGGCTTGGTGTGAGAATTCTCACACGAGTGAGAGAGAGGAGTGATTAGGTGTGATAGGCGTGAGGCACTTGAACACAACCCCTTCTCCAAATGAGAGACATTAGAGGCCTCACTCATGGAGAGGTATACCACATGCACTTAGCCGTTAACCGAATACAGTTAATGGCAAAAAAAGGTTCTTTCTGAAAAGACCTCTTTTTACATGATCCTTATAAAAAGACATTTTATTTATTGTAAAAAGCATAAAAATTGAAGGGGTTATAGTTAAATCACGTCCCTCTTATATATATATACTTAAAGGCGTTGGAGTGAACGGTAACCACGTAGCCAATAAGGGTCTGCCATGTGACAGGTTCTGTTTGAGTTTTTTTTTTCACTTCACAAGTTTGTGTTAAATAGAGGCTCGTTGAGATTATAACCCAAAAGCATCCACGGCCCCGTGGTGTGCACTGGCTTCTTTTCTAGGAGACCTGGTTTCGAGTCTCGGCACCCCGTCTCCCGGCCCGGATTTTGGTTTTCCTTTCCTTTTATTTTTTTATTTTTTATTTTTCTTTTTAATTTCCTTTGTTTTTTAATTTATATTTTCTCTTATCTACCATCAATTTTTTTTTCTTCAGATTTTCTTATCTTAAGCTTTTTTTAATTTTAACTCTTTGATTGTTTTTTGTTTTTTTTTTAAATCACGAATATAACCTTGCGGCGTTCTTATTTTTATCTACGCTAGCATATAAAATTTATTCAAGATTGACCTGCCGGATGTAAATTCGACGTTATTTTTTTAGCGGGGTGAATACCGGTCGTAGAAACCAAGCCTTACAAATTTTAACACCCCACCACAACGCGCAGACTACGGCCACTCGTTTAATTGTAAATTGGGCAACATAGATATTTTCTCTCCTCTAACTAGACAATATAATAAATGATGCGATGTTTTTTCTTGTATTCCATTAATTATATCGCCTCTGTCAAATACTTTTTATCTTGACAACTATGCTGGTTTTTTTATCATCACCATCATGTTAATGATAATGACTCATCTTCTCTTGACAAATGTTGATTTGAGATTGATTTCTTTATTTCAATTTGTGACAATGTTTTCACGTTGTAAAATTTATAAAAACGGCATGTTTTTTCTACCATATTCGATTAAAATTAACATGAATAGTTATATTGCATATTTTTGTACATAAGTTATTTGTGTGTGATATGATTACCAAGAATTATTATATCGCTTGATGGTTTTTTGTTCGAATTGTTATCTAGAACACTCATTTTTTTTCGAGCACAAAAAGCTAAAAAATCATGCAATTGATAAACACGAATTTGAATGTGTGCATCAAACCTTCATATTTGTATGATCCTCGGTCCCTAAACCTAAACAGTATGCATAGCACACTATGCAACAACGTGTTGAAACTTTTAGAAAAGTGTGTCAAGTGTTGCAAGACTACTACACTCTTGTAATTCATTTTGACGCACAAGTTTATAAAGGTACATCAAACATGTACCATGGTGCGTACAAGTTTGCATGTCGAGGCAGTGTAATGTGTTTGACATACAAGTTTATAACAGTGTATCTAACATGTTATAATGGTGTGACTATCATATTACAACGGTGCATATCACATATTATAATGATTGTATCCAACTTCTTAGGTTTGACTCACTGTTGTAATTTGTTTTGATGAACATATATATAACATCATGTCTTAACCGTTACAACGGTGTATCCAATTGTATAGGTTTGGCAATCATAAGGAGAGTTCTCATCGTTGTCAAGAGAAAAAATGCATGTGATGCGAGAAAAAGGAAGATAGAGATTTAGATTCCCAATTTATGGTTTTTAAGGAAAAAGAATAAATTTTGTGCTACTTATTTTACCTTTCATGTATTTCTTACATATCAAGGATGGAACTACCAAAAGGA